>OX387239.1:226505063-231305063 GCA_947561735.1 Cenchrus americanus
GTGCGGAATATGGTCCCGACACTAACCGGTAGATAACGCCTAGGTCTATCCCTCGATGGTCGATGCTAAGCAACAAATGACACAAGGATTTATCCACGGTTCCGTAGGGGGCCGTACGTCCGGCGGTGGTGTGCTCGTGGCACTATATTGCTCGGCACGGGGTGCTTGTAGTGGGGCAAATACAAGCAAGGCGGGAGAGGAAGCGTGGCTCCCAAGTCCATGGTGAGTAGGCTGAAGATATTGTGGGAGAATAAGAGAGTGAGTGCACGGTGCGCTGTGTTCTTCGGGTTCGTCCGAACTCGTCCTCCCTCCGCCTCCCCCCGCGGGCGGGGGCTCGCCTCCCCTTTTATAGGCCAAGGGGCGGCGAGGTTACATGCACACTGCCTTGTTTGCCTAGCTACGTGAGGGAGCACGTCGGCACTATGGTGTAGAGTGGGCGGCCGTCCGGTCGATCTTAGTTGCGGTCCGGCCATGATGGCCTACCTTGTGCCGAGAGCAGTGGCGATTCGAGGGTAGGAGGCGGCGGGTGCGGCGATGGCGCCCCCGTGGGCTTCGAGGGAGATGCGTCGCTCGGTGAGGTACACGGGGTATAGGAGCGGGCGAACGGCGTTCCTTCCCAATAGGCTGCGCGCGGTGGTGGCGTGGAGCTGCGCTGCCGGTGTTCGGGCGTGCGCTGCGGAGTCGAGGGCGTGCGCTGCGCGCGTGGGTACGGCGGCCGCGCCGTTCGGTGGCCGGGGATGGCCGCCCACTTAAACCCTAGCGCCCTTCACCTAACCCTGGGGTCACGGGAAAGTGGGATCGAGAGGTGCGCCGGCCCCCTTTCGAGGGGTCGGGCGCGTTAGTCGTACGGTGGCGTGCGCGCGGTGTTATGCGGTTGACACGGCCCGTGCGCACCCGGTCCCACCCACGATCGGCGGGGGATGGGCTCCTCCACAGGGGAGTTGGTGCGGCGGCAAGGGCGTGAGCCCCGGGCGCATGATGGCCGCAGGTCAGCGGCGTCGAGGGCGTTAAATGCCCAAGTACGGGGCCGGCGCCGCGGCGTGCGGGCGCCGTGAGCGTGGAGGGGCGGCGAGGGTGGAGCGAACCCTCGGCGAGGCGAGGCTTCGCTCGAGGGCCCGGGCCCTCGGCGGGCGGGACCGCTCGAGGGAAGGGTCGCCCCTCGAACGGGGCGGAACAAGGTCGGAGAGGGGGTTGCCCCTCGAGCGGGGCGGAGCCAGTTCGAGAAGGAGCGTACCCTCGGGCGGGCGGGGCCCTGCTCGAGGGCTCTCGCGGTCGGGCTATCTTGGCGGGGCCTCCGAAGTCTGTGCACAACGTGGGCCACGTCAACATGGTTAGTTCCCTGCATGGTTAGGCCCGAGTTCATTTGATGCGGGAATTTAAGTGAGGGTTCCCCCATCGTTTGAGGGGACCCCTAGGGCGGTCCCAGAACGGTAGCCCCCAGGGCATGCAACGGGTTTGCCATTGAGGCTCCCGCGGATGCAGCGGAGGGTGCGATGGGGCGTTCTTCCCTCCTCGCGAGCTGAGACGCTTTCCGTGGGGCCGCGCTAGCGGGCTCGCGGTCCCTTCCCGAAGCCCGCTGCGGGGGTGGGCTCTCCTGGGAGGGGTTAGCCCCGAACGGTCGGTCGAGAAGGCGTGGCACATATGCCAGCCGGCATCGGCGGTGGTTCGGCGGCATCGGGGGTGCACGCTCCACAATCGCGCTGTCTCGGGCGGGTGCAATTCCAAGGAGGTGTAGCCGTGCGTCAAGCCCCAGGGCCTTGGCACCGATCGAGGCGATCGGGTCGAACCTGACGACTTGTTTTTATCACGCCCTCGCGTCCCTCGGCGGGTCGGGAGGTGAGATTTCCACGACTCCCATCGGCGGGTCGCCGAATCGCGGATTCCTCTTTGAGGCGCACAGCGGGTGGTTCAGAGTGGACGTCCACCACCCCCGTTCGGTAAGGGTAGGTACAACGCGGTCCCGGAGACACGTCCATGGGGGAAGCGCTTGCGTGGGTTTGCTAGGTGGGGCTCGGTCCCGTTCGCTAGGGGGCGAGGGCGGCGAGAGCTCTCCCTCGATGGGATCCCCTGACTCGTATGCCCCTCGGCGGCTCTCGAACACGACATGTAGGGCACCCTCGAGCCGACGGGCTCGCCGAACGGCTCGGAAATGCGCGTGCCCTCGTCGTCCCTAACTACGCGGTCGGGGGCGCCTGGTCGGGCCCGTCGAGGTCGGGCTTCGAACCTCGGTCGGTAAGGCCGTGCGGGGGCCGTGCACAGGCTTGACCCCGTCTTTCGCGTTTGCGGCCGTCGAGGGTACGGGCGTGCCCGACCCTCGAGGTTCTTGGTTGGTGGCATGGCGCGGCCAGCAGAGTGCTTTCGGTGTCGCTCTATTTCCAGCGTGACTGGGCGATCTCTTATGCGCGTGCCTTCTTTAGAGAGGTCGACATCGTCTCGAGTTGGGGGTCATGCCGCTCGAGGTCCTACGTGGCATGGGTGCCCGCGGCTGCCTGCTCTACACCGAGCAGGTCCCGGGCGACCTTCTCACGCTGATATCCCATCGAGGGTCGCCTTGTTTCGAGTTGGGGGTCATGCACGCTCGGGGTCCACGTGGCATGGGTGCCCGCGGTGGCCTGCTCTACATCGAGCAGGTCCCGGGCGACCTTCTCACGCTGATATCCCATCGAGGGTCACCCCTGTCTCGAGCCGAGGATTCGCCTCGCTCGAGGCTCTCCCTAGCCCGGCAGGGGCCGAAACGTATTCGTTGCCTTGCGGGCGTGGCTGCGGGTTTTGCAGCGCTGGCGCGCTTTTTTAGGCGCTGCGGCTCCGCGCGCGCGCGTAGTGGGCGGCGCTGCCGGCGGATGTGACGGTTTCACCTCGGTTGCTGCCGGTCTCGCCGTAATGATGACCCGCCTGCAGTGTTAGAGCTGCTGCGGTCGTGGTGGGGCCCGCTTGCCGACGCGACGGAAAGATTCCTGCAGTTAAATGCTGGCGGGGCGTCCGCTCCGGAGAACTCGCCCGTTGCCTATAAAACTGCGGGAAGGAGTAGGCGGCGGTTTTTTACCTTGGCTCCTCACCGTTTTAGTCCTCCGCCTCTTCGCCTTCGTCTCACCCTTGCCGTCGCGCGGGCTCGCTTGCTTAGAGCTTTCTCCTCGTTTCCTCGTCCTCCACCTTCGTACTCGTTCGTCCTCCCTCATGGCGCCGCCTCAGCCTCCGATCAGGGTCCTGGAGCCGTACGCCTGGGAGAAGTCGACCGTGACCCGGCTCGCCCTGGGCGAACTGGTCGCCGCCGGCCAGCTCTCGGCCAACGAAGAAGGGCGCCCGGCGGAGTGGATCGTGCCGCCGGCGTCGCACCACGAGCCCAATCCGCCGGAGGTTACGTGGTGAGCATTCTCCTCTACGAGCGCGGCTTCAACGCGCCGGCGAGCACGTTCATGCGGGCGTTGTGCTACCACTACGGGGTGGAGCTGCACAACTTCGCCCCCAACGCTATCTCGCAGGCGGCCATTCGTGGGCGTCTGCGAAGGGTACTACAAGGATCCCAGTCAATTGGGAGCTCTGGGTACGCCCCGCGAGGCTGATCACGCAGCCCACGTCGGAGCGGGGACCCCCGCGCGGTGCGCGCAGCGGGATGTCACTTGCCCTGCCGGGCAGCCCCGAGCTTCTCATCCCCTGCACCAGTGACGACGAACAACGCCAGGCTTTGGGAGCGGGGATGGTTTTATGCTGCGCAACGCCGAGCCCGGCCTCCCCTCCCTACACCGGGCGGGTGTTCAGGAGAGGCGGACCAGCTGGGGCTACAGGGTTTGCCTACGGCCAACCCCCGGGCGCGCCAGGGGAGTCCGTCCTCGCCGCCCTGCAGCGGCTGGCCCCAGAGAGGAAGGGCTCAACGCGATGGGCGTCCTCGCCTTCCTTCATCACCGGCGAATCGTGCCGTTGATGGAGAAGGCCGCTCCGCATCTTCGAGATGACGGAGGGCGGCCAGCCGACTCGACACAGCGAGGGTCGCGGATGCTCCGGCAGCCGGCCGGGCGGCGTGGCGGCTCACCGGGCGCGGGCGCCGTGTGCCGGACGCCCGGCGCTGCGGGTCGGACCCGGTGGGATATCGGAATGCTTCCCCGCCGGCCCCGTTGTAGTGTGGTTTTCTGCTACGGTTTTGGTCCTCGTTCTCGTTTATGTTTCTTGACGCGCCATTATCACTCTTGCGCGCAGTTGTGGGTTTTGCCGATCATCGTGTCGCCAAGTCCGTTCCACCCCACCCCCGGCTCCCGTGCGCTCGGCGGGCGGCGCAGCAGGGCAGCAGGAGCGGGCGGCGCGCCAGAGGAGCACGCAAGGCGGCGCCAGGCGCGTCGCGGCGCACGGTCCGCCGAGCACCGTCGGCCCCGGAGGGCTGGGGCTCTCCTCCCCCGACATCGAGCAGCCCTCGTCCTCGGATCGGGACGAAGAGGAAGAGTCCCGGGGGGAGGGCCCCTCGGACGGTGGCGGCCCGCGCCCCCCCGTCGCCGGATCTCGCGCCGGCGTCGGGGGCGGCTTCGTCTGGGGCAGGCGCCGTCGGCGTCCGCCGCCAGGCATCGTCGTCGAGGGGCGGCACGCGCCGCGGGGGTGCGGCGCGCGCGGGGGGGCGCGCGGCGGACGCCCGGCCTGCGCGCGCGTCCGGGCGTCCCCGCACGCGGCGGGGCGTGCGTCCCGCGCGAGCCGCGTCGTCGTCGAGGGGCGCGTCGGGAGGCGTGCCCGCGCGGGGCGACCGTGCCCCTCGCACTTTGCTGGCGCCGTCGGGGGGGGTGCGGCGTCGGGTGCGCGCGCGGGGCGAGCGTGCCGCGCGTGCGGCGGCGCCATCGGGGGGCGCTGCGTCGGGGCGGCCGCCTCCGCCGACTCCCGTCCCAGGAGCCTCGAGGAGAAAGGAAGCGGGCCTTTTCCTCCGCGAGGTACGTAGCCTTGCCTTCCTCCGTGTGGCTTTGGTGTCCTGGTGGTTAGATGTTCTAACTCTCCGTTCGTGATTGCGAGCGCGGTGCGGCCGATTCCTCCTCTTGCACGGCCAAGGTGCTTTGAGGCGACGGGCGATCCCCACCCCGGCGGCGCTGCGTCGAGGGGGTCGCGCCGGGGAGCGGCGCGGCGGCGGGGCACGAGCTCGCAAGGCCGGGGGGGCCTCGGGGGGCCCGGCCGGCGGGTCCGCCGCGCGGCGCGGCCCGGGGGTTCTTTGAGGGCGGCCGGCGCGGTCGCCACGGAGCGCGGGGCCGCGGCGGTGGCTACGGTGGAGGTGCCGCCGCGGTGGCGGCCACTACGGAGGGAGGCGGAGCGGGCGCGACTGCGGGAGCGCCGCGGATGTGGCGGCGCGGACGGTGGTGGCGGCCACGACGCCCGACGGGCGCCGTGGTGCGGAGGCGCGGGTGGAGGCGCCGGCGGGAGGGCGGCGCGAGGTGGCTCGCGGCCCGGCGGCTCCCCGGCCGGAGGTGGTGGAGCTCTCGGACTGACTCCCCGCCGCTGGGTGGAGACAGTGGGCCAGGCTGGCCCCGCGAACTCCCCCGAGCCCCGGGGAGGGGCCCCGTGAGGCGGCCCGAGGGGCGCCGCGGCGGCGGGGGCCGAGGGCAGGGCCGCGATGCTTGCGAGCCTCGTCCTCCCCGCGCGCAGAGCCGCCCCGCCGGGTGGGGGGGGCGGCGCGGAGGATCCCCAGCGTTTCGCGCCGCTCGGGGCGGAGCTAGGCTGCAGGGCGAGCTCCTGGGCCATGGCGCCCCGCTCAGCCGCGCGTTGAACGAGAAGCGGCGCGGGTCCCGGCGGCCGGCACGGGCCGTCTTCCGGGTGAGCCACGGTTGCTCGTTTCCCTTCCTTTTTTTCGTTTTCGCGTGCGCACTCAAACTTTGGCGCTTGCGAGATTCGATGTGTGTTATACCGGGAGGCTCGAGCGCGCGCTCGCGAAAAGTATGGCGCGTTCGACCGAAGTGAACGCAAGGCCCGCCGACTCGGGGGCGATGCGGCGCTTACGACGCGCTTGCGGATGCCCTCGGGGCCGGCGGGCGGTGGCGGTGGCACCGAGCGATGGCGTGGTGCGGCGTGCTTCGCGAGAGTTCGGGCGGGGACGCGGCGCGTGACCCGAGCCTCGGCGGATCCGCGCAGCCCTCGTCGATCGTGAGAGGCGGCGTGGAGAGCGCGCGCGAGGACACAGACGAGGCGCGCGGCCGGCCGCCCCACGGGAGGCCGGAGGTGGCCCCCGCTCGCGCCGGCCGGGAGCTCCGCGCGTCGCTCGAGGGGCCCCGAGCGCGACGACGTCGGTCGAGGAGGGCGGCGCGGCGGCGGGCAGGCGCGCCAAGGAGGAGCGCGATGACCCGCAGGCCGCCCTCGGCGTGAAGGTGCGGCTCTCGTCGCCGGCGAGCGGCAGCTCCGGCGGGAGCGCCGCGCCCGCCCGAGGGGCGGCTTCGGCGGGGAGCGAGCTGCCCTTGGTGGCGCCGGGACGGCGGCCGGGCGGGGCGCGTCGCGCGCGAGCCGGCGGAGAAGGTCGACCCGGAGGAGCGGAGCCCCGCATTCCTCCCGGGTTGAGATGGGCGGCGCGCCCGGCCCCATCGGCAATGCCGCCCATGAAGATGGCCCTCGTCGAGCAAGGCGAGACCGTCCGACATCTCGGTGGCGCTCGAGTCGCGCGCGCGACCTCGATGCGGAGAAGAGGCAAGTCGAGGGTAAGTTGCTTTGGCCGGCCTGCTTGTTAGTTTTTTGCTTTTAGAGGGTTCGTTTCCCCCTTTACGATTTCTTGTCGTCTTGTCGCTTCCGAGGCTATTTCGCACGGCTGAGGGCACGGCCCCTGGGCGGGCCGGGGGCTTTTGCGGGCCTCCTCGACTCCTGCGAGGGCCCCAGAGGGGAGCGTGCCGGGACGCGGCCCTCGGACTGTCACGTCGTCGAGGAAGGCGATGTCCGGACGGGTCGGCCCGGCCGGCCGCTGCGCGCGCTCGGTGGCCACGTCCACGGAGAGCGGGTGCGGCGAGGCGTTGCACACGGCGTGCGAGAGGCCCTCGGAGTGGTGCGATCCCACTACGAGGGTCAACCTCGAAAGGCGGTGGCGGAAGGCTACATTGTGCCCGTGGGCGTCGGGGCCGAGGGTGGCCATGGAGCGCGCGGACGCGCCTGTTTGCGCGCCGCGTAGGACGGCTCGCCGGAGGCCTTCGAGGGAATTCCTCTTCCGGCGGACGCCGCCGTGCCTTGCCGCTCCCCTCTGCCCGAAAGCATACGGGGCGCTAGGCCCGTTTTTTGTTTGTGTGTATCGAACTGCGGCCTCGTGGCCTCTTGTAAATAAACAAGTAGTTTCGTAGACATGGTCGGTTGTAAATGAAATCGCTTGCTTATTGCGACTTTTTGCTTCTTCTTCTTCTGAGTAGATTCTAGTTAGGGAGGTCCCCCCCTTTCGCGGGGGCCCGGCCGGTTGGAGGCGGGGAGAGACGGGCCGTGGCCACGCGGCGTGGGGTCTCGCTCGCGCGCTCCTTCCCGGCGTGCCGCCTACGCCTGTTCAAATCGTGGCTCGTGGTTGAAGTAGGAAACAAACTTAGCGCGTGTTATTACGTTTTTTGCACGAAAAAATGGGACCATTTGGGGGGGGGGGGGGTGCCCCCACGCGATAACTTGGCGAGGGTAACTTGGGTTTTTCGGGGAAAGCCGAGTTGCCCTTTTATTAGATTCGGAGTATTTACATAGGTGACGCCAACTGGGGCGTTGGCCGTGCGTTTTTACAACGGAAAATACTTGGAAATCCTAGCTAAGGTAGAAGCGACGTAAGGCGGTTTGGGATGTTCCAAGCGTTGGTGAGTTCTTCGCCGTCCTCGTTGGCAAGCTTTGTACGTGCCGGTTTGAGCACCTTCACCACGACGTGGGGTCCCTCCCCATGGGGGCGATAGCTTGTGGCGCCCTCGGTTGTCTTGACGTAGCCTTAGGACCAAATCCCCCTCGGCCCGAAATCCCTGCGGCGTATCTTGCGCGCTTGGCAGCGTCGTAGGGACTGCTGATACCTTGCGGAGTGCATCAACGCCACGGCGTACTCGTCTAGGCGATCCGGTGAGTCCTCGCGGGCTCGGCGGTTAGCGTCCTCGTTGTAGCCACGAACTTTGGGTGAACCGTGTTCCGGATCCGTGGGGAGGATGGCCTCCGCGCCATGGACTAGGAAAAACGGGGTGAACCCCGTGTGGCTACAACTTGGGGTAGTCCTTAGGCTCCACATTGTGCGGCCGGTTCTTGGAGCCATTTTCGGCAGTTGTTGAGGAGTGGTCGAAAGGTGCAGGTTTGAGGCCTTGTAGAATCATGCCGTTGGCACGTTCCCGCGGCGTTAGTACGCGAGTGCGCCACGTTGCCCGGTCCACTCGGATGTGGAACTTGTCGCGAGAACTCCAAGAACTTCGGCCGTCGAGCGGGACCGTTGTACGTGATGATGGAGTTTGGCACTCCCGAAGCGGTGGACGATGTCGGTGAGAACGTAGCCTTTGCTCGGCCCTCCAAATTCGTAATGGGGCGCACCTCCACCCCCTTGGAGAACTTGTCGATTGCGACGAGCGGGTGGGTGAAGCCCGGCGCCTTGCGAGGGCCGACGATGTCCCAGCCCCCACACGGCGAACGGCCATGTGGCCGGGGATTGTTTGTAAGCGTGAGCGGGCGAGGTTGGTCTTGCGGGCGTCGGCGGCACCCGTCGCGGGTGCGCACGATTTCGTTGGCGTGCGCGACCGCGCCAGGGCAGGCCAGCCAGAAGCACTGCGGAACGCGTTGCCAACGAGTGCGTGGCGCGGCGTGGTGGCCACGGATTCCCGCGTGTATGTCCGCCGGGGGCTCGCGCCCCTCGGGGATTGGTATACACCGGCGGAGGATGCCGGAACGCGGCGCGGCCCTTTGTACGACTCGCGGGTCGACGAAGGTGAATGACTTGGCCATCTGGCGACACGCCTGGGCCGGCCCGGTGCGCGGGGAGCTCCCCTCGAGCAATCCCGGCGATGTACTTCTCCGCCGGTCCGCCGGGCCGGGGGCCCGGCTCGTGTCCATTGCGACGCGCCTCGTGGGAGCCTGTGCCCCTCGAGAAGGGAGAGTACGTACGCCCCTCGTTCGGGGGTCCTCTTCCATGGGGTCCGCCCCGCCCCAGATTCGAGGGGCCCCCAGGGTCCGTCGTCGCTCGAGGGGTAAGGCTCGAAGGTTCCGAGGGGCGCGGCGTCGCGCGCGCGTTCGGGTGGAACGGTGATCCGCCGGACGCTATCTTTGCACCGCTCATACGCTGCTTCGTTATCTGCGTGAGGGTACATGATTAAGCTCGATCTTGCGTGGGGTGTCCTCGAGGGGCCGCACGGCTCGGTAGGCCTCCATCTTGTCGTCGTGGCAGCTCGCGTTCTTCGAAAGCTTGGTCGATCACAGTACACGAATCCCCTCGCCGTCGAGGCGCTTGATGCCCAACTCGATGGCGATCTTGAGGCCGCGAGAGGAGGGCCTCGTATTCCGCCATATTGTTGGATGCGGGGAAATGGAGGCAGCACGCGTAGCGCATGTGCTCCACAGGGGTGACACGAAGAGCGAGGCCCGCGCCCGCTCTGTCTTCATCAGGGCCGTCGAAGAACGAGAGTCCGGCCTCTTGCTTGGATGCGAGGGGCGCAGGCTGCGTGTCGGGTCCCGCCGCGACGAAATCGGCAAGGATTTGTGATTTGACGGCCTTGCGCGGGGGCGTAGGCGGCGTTTGCGCCCATCAGCTCCACGGACCACTTGGCAATGCCTTTGCGCGTCGGGGTTGCGAATGATCTCCCTAACGGGGCCAAGGAGAGAGTGAACCTCTTGGCCCTGGCGGGACGCGGGCCTCGACAAGTTATGTGGCGGAGCTTGCCGCCCCGCGCGAGAGGCAGCAGTGTTGACGTTGTAGTGTTGACGTTGGCGTTGTGGGCCGTGGTGGCGCCACGCATAACCCCCCGATGGGGACGCGTGGTCGCGAGACCGCACGCGGTCCCGCTGGGGCGGTGGCGGTCGTCGTGGCGGTGGACGCTCCGCGTTGGGCGGCGGTGCGCTCAGCACCCCGCCGCCGCTCGACCCCGTGCCTGTCGCGCCCGCGGCCCGGAGCGACAGACGACGTCGCGGTGTCGGCGGTCCCCGCGGCTGTCCCGGGTGCTGCCGAGGTGCCGCCGCGGGGTGTCGTGCGTGCGGCGGTGACCCGGGCGGACCCCGGCCTCCCGGCTGGCAGCGCGTAGCTCCTCACGGTTGGTGAGGCGCAAGAGATAGCCATTCCCCGTCGCCACCGGAAGTTCAAGTCTAGAAAGCGGATCTCGCCGGCGGAAGGGGAGTACAGAGCTACCCATGTTGTGGCGGGTGCTACGGTACTCGGTGCGAATCACCATGGAGGAGTTAGCGAAATGACCTTGGGCGCTCGTTTGCCCCACGGTGGGCGCCAGCGTCGGTGGGGAAAGTGGTCCCGAACACTAACCGGTAAGATAACGCCTAGGTCTATCCCTCGATGGTCGATGCTAAGCAACAAATGACACAAGGATTTATCCTGGATTCCCGTAGAGGAGCCGTACGTCCGACGATGGTGTGCCATTGGCACTATATTGCTCGGCAAGGGGTGCTTGTAGTGGGGCAAATACAAGCAAGGCGGGAGAGGAAGCGTGGCTCCCAAGTCCACAGGTGAGTGGGCGAAGATATTGTGGGAGAATAAGAGAGTGAGTGCACGGTGCGGCGTGTTCTTCGGGTTCGTCCGAACTCGTCCTCCTCCGCCTCCCTCCCGAGAGGAGCCGGGGCCTCGCCTCCCCTTTTATAGGCCAAGGGGCGGCGAGTTACATGCACGCCCGCGGCCCCACAGCTCGCTACGTGAGGGAGCACGTCGCGCTATGGTGTAGCGTGGGCGACCGTCCGATCGATCTTCGAGCGCCGATCGGCCATGATGGCCTACCTTGTACCCGAACGGTGGCGGTTCGAGGATAGGAGACGGCGGATGACGATGGCGCCCCCCGATGAGCTACGAGGGAGATGCGATGATGGGCGAGTACGGGGTACGGGAGCGGGCGAACGGCGTTCCGCCTGGCCAAGCTCGCGGTGGTGGAGTGGTTGGCTGCCGGTGTTCGGGCGTGCGCTGCGGAGTCGGGCGTGCGCCTAGCAGCCGCGTCGTGCAGGCGGCCCGCGCCGTTACGGTGGCCGGGATGGCCGCCCACCTGGCCTAGCGCCCTTCACCTATGACTGCGGGGTCACGGGGAAAGTGGGATCGAGGGTGCGCCGGCCCCCTTTCGAGGGTCGGGCGCGTTGGGTAAATGCAGTAGCGTGCGCGCGGTGTTATGGGACGGCTTAGGCCCGTCTGCCCGCAGTCCACCCCCACGGTGGCGGGGAGTGGGCTCCTCCCTGAGGAGTTGGTGCGGCGGCACGGGGCGTGAGCCGGACGCCCATGATGGCGCGGGTCCGCCGGCGTCGGGCGGTCGTGCCCAAGTACGGGGCCGGCGCCACGCGTGCGGGGGCGCCGAGCGTGGCGGGCCCCGGCGAGGGTGGAGCGAACCCTCGAGCGAGGGGGGGCACGCTCGAGGGGGAGCGGGCCCTCGAGCGAGGGCGGAACCGCTCGAGGGAAGGTAAGCCCCTCGAGCCGGGGCGGAACTTTGTTCGAGGAGGGGTTGCCCCTCGGCGGGGGCGGAGCCACGTTCGAGGAGGAGCGTACCCTCGGGCGGCGGGGCTTTGCTCGAGGGTCTCGCGGTCGAGCTATCTTGGCGGGGCCTCACGAGAAGTCTGCTTGCGTGGGCCACGTCTAGCATGGTTAGTTCCCTGCATGGTTAGGCCGGTTCATTTGATGCGGGAACCAAAGTGAGGGTTCCCCCATCGTTTGAGGGGACCCCTAGGGCGGTCCCGGCAGTGGCCCGAGCATACGGGTTTGCCATTGAGGCTCCCGCGGTCTTTGGAGGCTACTGATAGGACGTTCTTCCCTCCTTGTTTGCGAACGCTTTCCGTGGGGCCGCGCTAGCGGGCTGGCGAGGTCTAGCCCCCAAAGCCTGCCGAAGTGTGGGCTCTCCTCGCGGGGGTTAGCCGCGAGCTGGTCGGTCGCAAAGGCGTGGCACATATGCTCGCCGGCATCGGCGGTCGCTCGGCCCGACATCGGGGGTGCACGCTCACAAATCGCTTCGTCTCGGGCGGTGCAATTCCAAGGAGATGTGGCGGGTGCGTCAAGCCCCCGAGCCTTGGCACATTTCGAGTCGATCGGAGTCGAGCACGGCAGCTTGTTTTTATCACGCCCTCGCCCCAGGCTCCCTCCGCGGGTCGGGAGGTGAGGGTTTCCACGACTCCCATCGAGCGGGTCGCGGAATCGCGGATTCCTCTTCGGCCCCGCTGACGGGTGGTTCAAAGTGAGCGTCCGCCGCCCCGTTCGATAAGGGCTAGGGGCTGCGCGGTCCGGGGACACGTCCATGGAAGCGCTTGCGTGGGTTTGCTAGGTGGGGGCTCAGGTCCCGTTCGCTAGGGACCGAGGGGCGCGGAAGCTCTCCCTCGGTGGGATCCCCCGACTTGTTTGCCCTCGGCGGCTCTCGAAACACGACATGTGGGGCACCCTCGGAGGCCCGCGGGCTCGAGGAACGGCTCAGATGCGCGTGCCCTCGTCGTCCCTAACTAGTGATGCGGGGCGCTGTTCGGGCCCGTCGAGGGTCGGGCTTGAACCTCGATCGGTAAGGCCGTGCGGGGCGGGTGCCTAGGCCAGCCCCGTCTTTTCGCGTTTGCGGCCCGTCGAGGGGGTCGGGCGTCTTGGGCCCTCGAGGTGTTCCGGTTGGTGGCATGGCGCGGTACTGAGTGCTTTCGGTGTCGCTCTATTTCAAGCGTGACACAGGCGATCCTCTTATGCGCGTGCCTTCTTTAGGGGGTCGACATCGTCTCGAGTTGGGGTCATGCGGCTCGAGGTCCTACGTGGCATGGGTGCCCGCGGCCTGCACACTCTACACCAGAGCCAGGTCCCGGGCGACCTTCTCCACAGGGGTGATATCCCATCGAGGGTCGCCTTGTTTCCCCGAGTTGGGGGTCATGCGCTCGAGGGTCCTACGTGGCATGGGTGCCGCCGGTGGCTGCTCTACATCGAGCGAGGTCCGGGCCGACCTTCTCACGCTGATATCCCATCGAGGGTCACCCTTGTCTCGAGCCAGAGGATTCGCCTCGCTCGAGGGCTCTCCTTGCTTGGCAAATGGGGCCGGACGCATTTAATTGCCTTGCGGCGTGGGCACGGGTTTTGCTCGAAGTGTTCCTCGAAGATTTCGTTTTCGATCTTTTGCTATTCCCATCGCGCAAGAACAATGTTCTTTAGCCGCGCGGTGGCTAGAGGTACACGCCGGATCTTCCGAAAAGAATCTCGATTGTCTTTTTGACTCGCCCTAAGCTCCCCGCATGAATAGGGATACGTTGTGACGAACGGGGTCTCGAAAGGCGGATGTTTTCGGATTTGGACGGGGAAACCACGATTTAAAGAGGCTTTTATCAAGATTCGATTTGCTACTTCTTCTCTTGCTTGGAACTTCAACAAAGTGCTTACCCCCGTCCCTGCGGATCGGGTTTATTTGATTTTTTATTGCTTTTTTTTGTAATTTTCAGTACTGATTTTGTTTTATTTTTGCATCTACTAAACTTTGATCATCCTCAAAATACATCTAATCTAGTTTGTCTAACCCTAGTTTTCATAGATTTATTTTTCCTTTCTAGTTTTTGCATACTTTGCTTATTGCTAACCCTAACTGGAGATGGTTGGCTACCTCTCCAAGAAACCCAAACCTTTTTGTGGATGATCCAGGAAAACTTTACAGGCAAAGGTGACATGCAACACAAGCTAAAGGGGTGGAAACCCTAGATTCAAAAGTTGAAGTCGAAGGACCATCGAAATCTCCAAGGAAATCACCACCTCCAAGTCCAAAGGAAGATCAACCTCAACCACCGGAGCGCTACGCACCCCGTACATCGTTGATCTACCTATCATAAACCTTCAAGACGCCGGGAGGCCGTTCAAGATCAAAGTCTCAACTATCCGCATGACGATTGCGAGAGCTGAATGCATATGAGTCGGATTCCTTGAGTGGCATATCGGTTTACTTAAGAGGAGGATGGAGAAGATGGAGATGGAGAAATAAGCTCAACACCTAAAGGCCGCTGAAGCAAGATCCTCATGCAAGGAGTGTGTGGAGTACGACCATGTCCAAGGTAACCCCGATTTAATGCAAGTTCGTCGATTCAAGATTTGGTTTCTCTTTGTGCACAATTCAAGGACTTGATGGACGAGCAAGCTAAGATCAACAAGGACGCCGTCACTAAGTTCGAGGATATGGAGAAAATATTGAAGAATTTAGATGGCAAGGTGACGGAGGTCGGAAGCTCTATACGTGAAGTGTTCATCGTGATGAAGATTGCTAGACGCAAGTGGGACAACTTGCCGGGCGCCCGATGGGTAACTAAGAAGAATATCCGAGACAACTCCAAGGTCCCAAGACGGCGAAGGCTACTCAAGCTCATTCGGGAGAGATGAAGAATCACATTAGAGACCATGAAGATCACGACCGAAGGACCGGAGTTCGAGATGCCGAGCCACAAGGAAGTTGTTGCATCCGTCAAGACCAAGGACAAAGCCGACTGTGAAGACCAAAAAAATTGACTAAGCCAAAGTGGGTACCCAAGATTGCAACGCCCGCAAAGAGCGTTGATCCGGAGTAATCAAGTGAAGAAGTCTAGCCATGGACTATAAACGAAGCGCTAGGCGGGAGGCAACGCGTTTCGTCAAGTCAAGAATAAGCTACGGGAGGACAACCCGATTCCGGGTTTTTCGAGTTTTTTTTTTAATTTAGTTTTTGAGTTTTATTACGCAAAGACATTAGACTTAGAAGTGGTTGAACAATATTAGAGACATAATTCTTGATTGAATGTTTGCTTTATCATAAACCCTTTGCATGAACCCTCCTATGTGCTTGTTTGATTCTTTTCTTTTCGAGAAACCCTCAACCAAATAATTTCAGAACCTTAGCTCAACCTTTCAACCCCATTATGGTGCTGAGGTTGACTTATTTTCCATGCTAAAACCACACGAGTAGAGCCACGATTTATGTTTAAGTGTTAATGAAATTCAGCACGTGGTAGGACTCGCGTGAACTTAGAAATCAAAGCTTTTGGTTGGTTTTAAAAATCTTTATCCTCGGTTTCTCTAGGATTAGAATTTTTCTAAGCCTATTCTAATTTTGTTTTATTCAAAATCTTTCTTATTTAGCCAAAATTAGAACCTAAACCTATGCCCCCATGATCAAGCCGGGAAAATGTCTGCTCTCAACCAATGAAGGCAAACTATACCGGTGAGACCGAAATCGACGTAAAAAGAAAATATTTTCGACTTGCATTTGTTTTTAATGGTTTAAAAACTTCTCTAAAATTATGTTCGAGCTCTTGCATGGCTCTGAAAAATATTTTAAATTTCGAATTAGAGGAGTGCTTAACCTTAAACACACCTAAATGGAGGCAATCTAGTAATCATGCATGCACCATTGGATTCCCTTTCATCAACTTTCACCAATTCCACATGCTAAGGACAAGCATGGTGGGCAGCAAGAATCAACTTTGTAGGAATTTCATGGTGGCATGTGAAGCAAGTGGAGCTAGGGAGCATGGACATGACCCAAAACATGAAGCATCAAGTGGAAGGACCAATAGTGGACGAGAGCGTTTGGGCGGTGCAACTCGTGGAGCACGCGGGCGGGGGAAAGTTGCGAGAGGTGAAATGATCGTGCTGGAAGAAAGACGAGACGGGGAGGAGCACCGAGGCCGGCCTCACCTACATAAGGAGCCCCCCCGGCTCCCGTTTTCTGCAGGCAAGCTCCCCTCTCCTTCCTTTGTTTGTGTGTTCAAGTTTGTCTGCTCAAAACCTCCGTAGCCATAGCCAACCTTCCCAAGCTTGATGACTCAAGAAAAAAAAATCCACATCCTTAATCCACTCAAAGTCCACATCCGAATCAAAGAGTTTAAGTGCCTAGTTACCGGTTGCAACCCGGAGTTTTAGTTGAAGAAAAGAGTGCAGCAACCATGTGGAAGAAAACCACAAGTATCTTCTCCAAGAAGAAGAGTTCGTCGTCATCCAAGCCGTCATCAACCACGTCTTCGAGAAGGCACTCGGTTTCCGAGTCTCCCCGGAGCATGGAGACGGATACGGCACCACCGAGAAGGAACGATGCTCTCCTCCTTGGTGGTATGAGGGCTGCAAGAAGCACTTCCATGAGGTTTTACCGAACCTCGTGGGCACACGGAGGAGCAGCCCGCGCCACCACGACGATCGACTCGCTCAACCGCGCCACCTCCTTACACCCCGACACACTCTTCGTACGGCTTCATCATCTTGTCGGCAGAGGAGGAGGAGAGGCTCGCCAATCTTGAGAAGAGGCTTGTGCCCAACGTCGGGTTCGACGACCAAGCACTCTACACCTTGGGTTTTGGCACCGTTATATACTATATGTTGGGGCACCTCGGATGGGTGCAGTTCTCCAACGGAGTATCGGTGGACACCCATTTGGGGTTCGCCTTGGAAATTTTAATGACTATTGCACCCATCGTTGATGATGGGGTGCAAAGCTTGTCATTCCGTTTGGAGGGAATCGAGCAAGTGGTTCCCTACGAGCACGTTAGGGAGCGGCTTGGATTCCACAAGGGAGCTCCGGAGAAAGTTGACGTGCCACCCGGCATGTTGGCGGGATTTTGGAACATGATCTCCGGAGAAGCCCATCAACAATGCAATTGCATCCGCAACCCCATTATCCGGATATTTCACTCTTGGATGTGCAAGAGGGTATTGGGGAGGATGAAGGAAACAAAGGTGACCGACACGGAGTTGAATTGGCTATACTCGGCTTTATTGCCAGGCAGCCAATAGACCCCTCTTACCTCATGATCAACCGTTGGTGTTGTGAAGCAACATCGGGGGCGGGTAATATTGGTTCGGGGTGTTACCTCTCCATGTTGGCCTTTTCCTTGCGGCCGGGGATCGCAAGAAACCCCGACCACCTTTTGCGTGGTACCTCTCTCGGCATTGAATATTTGCGGCAAGGCAAATACATTAGTGGAGATGAGAGAGGAGGTTATCGGTTGGCCATAGTGAACCTACCCCTTCCGAATGAGAGGCTTAGGCTTTTCACCGAAGGAAGGGAAGATTGGTTGGAAGAGGGATTACTTGTCCCTGCAAGGAAGAACAAAAGAGGAAGAATCGTAGAAGAGGGAACATCCCCCTCACAAGCAAGTGGAGCACAACCCAATGTGCAACCATTCGGCGGAGTTCCTCCTCCGCCAAGTTATTACGGAGGGCCACAAGAGCAAGCATGGGGGGGTGGTGCACCGGTACCCCCACCAAATTATGTTGTGCCCAACGCTAACTTCGCGGAGTCCTACGCTCATCATCCCCAACCACAACAAAGCATGGCCATAATTGGAGGGTATGCTGCAAGAAACGCTCAAAACATCGCAGCCATCCAAGCTAACGCAGCTCAGCTTGGTGAAGGAAATGCAAATATTGCCTTCGAGCTCGGACGCCTTCACCTTGTGGAGCCAAATCAATTCGTCGGAGGAATGTCCAATCATATTATGAACAAGGGTATTATTATCAAGATCATCAACATCAACCACCGGCGGAGGACTAGAAGATTTAGGAACTTTAGTTTTCTTTTCTTTTCTTTTTCTCTGTAATTTTCAGCTTTTGCTTATGTGTGTTTGCGTAGTATTTTCTGTTTTTATTTAATTTTCAGCAAGCATGTTTGTTTATTTTCAGTGTGTATTTCAACTTGATGTCACCATTAATAAAGACACCACCTTGATTATATCATTGGAAAAGTTACAAAATTCGTGCCATGACGATATATGATTAAAATTGCAGCTTTGTTCATCTTTGTAATTGATTTATGCATGTTTAAGCTAGTGCTCTCTTAAAAATACAGATCTGAATTTATTTAAATGCTAGCTTAATTTTCAGCGGAGGTTATGATTAAAATAAAGACCCATAGTGTTTAATGTGCTCTCAAGTTATGAATAGATTAAAGATGTCTTTTATGCTCAAAAATATTGCTAACCTTGTCACAAATATCACTTGTGTGTTGCTCAACCTATCCAAGGCCTTATATATATTTGAGTGCATAAACCTTAGTGTACAAGATTTATTTTTGAGTGCGTTATTGCAGGCCATGATTTCTACGGCCCGAGACTAAGAAGCTGGTCATTCCGTTTTTGCGTATCTATCTTTTTGCTAGCCTTTTATCCGTGCATTGTGTATCCCCGCATCGGTGATCTCACAAACTTCGCCGGATATCCACCCTTAAACCAAATATCATCTTTTTGTGATTACCTCCTTGACCACAACCTATCGTTGAGAATGGATCATCAATTCAAGGAAGATCGCAAGACGGTGCCAACGTTGAAGATTTCAAGTATCTCTCCAAGGAAAAATATTCCGGTACCTACCTTATTTTTCGCCTCTTTGCTCGAGGACGAGCAACGTCTAAGCATGGGGGAGGAGGTAGGTACGGTGCAGTTTTAGAGTACAAAAGGGAGTATTTTTAAAAAAAATGATGATGAAAGAAAAAAAAATCCAGCGATACTCATGACTTTCAAGGTATAAAAAAAAATCAAAACTTCGTTGTGGAAGTCATGGGCTGAATATATGACGAGGAAAAAATGAATGAATGAAAGAAAGAAAAGAATGAGAAATATGAGAAAGAAAAAAATGAGCGTAAAGTGAACTCCCCGGCTCTCTAAAAGTGCATTCAAGGCTTCAAGTTAAAAAGATCCATTCTCATTTTTCCAACCATGTGCAATCCGATAACGAGGACTTCCTTTGTGCCTCGGGATCACTCTTTGCCATTTGCACATGTCCACTCATCTAAAAGTGTGTGTATTTTTCTCTTTCCCCTCCTTGATTAACATTATTTTCCAATGACCTTTTTGACGAGTCTCGGTAAGACCATGAGAAGCTTGTCTTGTTTTGACAACACCTCATTTATAAAATCTTGTTAGGACTAAACTTTCCCAAAGCTCCATATAAAGCCTACCACATATATATGAGAGGGAAAGGAGTAGAATATATAGGCTTGAGAGACAAGTGGGATGAGAGTTTATGAGCAATACACGAGATGATTTAAATTTGTGAATTTGGTTTAGTTTTTCTTTATCTCGATCTTCATTTCAAAAATTCGAGATCTATTTAAAACTTTGCGAGCATGTTAATACTTGTGGGATAAGCTTAAAAAGAATCTACCCTCCGTAGAGATGAAGGCTAGTACATTATGGAACTTTAATGAATTAAAATTTTGAGAGCATTATGTTTTCTCATGTATGATCAAGTGCAAGGTTTAAACATTGTTTGGCAATGATGATATCCATCGAAGGCTTACTCGAGGACGAGCAAGGTTTAAGCATGGGGGAGATGTTGACGGTGAAAATCCGTCAACCTAGCCATGAGTTTACCTTCGGTGTTGGCATGAGTTTTATACCTTATCCATTGGTACTAACCCCCGTGGTATAACAAGTTCACGTGTGCATGTCGGTTTTGGAGTTTAATGTTTATGCAGGGTTTTTAGTGTTAAATGCAAGACTTTCGGGATTAGTTCATCAAGCACCTCATGACAAGACCTTGAAGCCCTGAACAAGTCATGCAATGAAGCAAAATTAACTCCAAGAAGCCGGGGACTTGATCCGAGAAGACAACAGACTCCAGGGACCTGACCAGAAAAGTGTTGAATCTTGCAAGACAAGGAGTTGAGTCCAATTCGGAGAGAAACCGACGACATGGACCCACATGCAGAAGGGGGGAACATCCAGGAAGCAAGGGAACCGACGTGGGGCAAAGGAGCCCACGGGGCCGGGCCTAAATGGGCCCGGGCCGGCCGGCCCGATCCGGTCGGCCCCGAGAGCCCATTTTGGGCCCAAACTCGCTCTCCTTTGCCCTAGCCGCCAATCGGGCTATTTATAGTCCCCTGACCGAGAGCCACGGAGAGAGATTTCGTCTTCGGCCGCCGAGGAGCAGAGAAGAGAGGGACACCATGTCGGAGAGGAGAGGGTCGAGCTAGTTGACTAGGGTTTCCCTAGCCGACGTGGGAACCTTGCATGGAAGACCACGTCGGAGTTCCCGGAGCTAGAAGCAAGATCAAGGAAGGATCCCGGTGGTGATCTTGTGTATGTATCATTGTCATAGTTGAATTATCAAGTTGAATCTTTTCTTAGCGATCAAGTGTTTCCTCGAAGATTTCGTTTTTCGATCGGCTTTGCTTATTCCAATTCTATTCGCGCGATAGATTACATAGGGTGTTCTTGTAGCCGCGGTGGCTAGAGGTACACGCCGGATCTTCCGAAAGAATCTCGACTTGTCTTTTGACTCGCCCTAAGCTCCCCTCATGAATAGGGATACGTTGTGACGAAACGGGGGTCTCGAAAGGCGGATGTTTTCGGATTTGGACGGGAAACCACGATTTAAAGAGGCTTCTATTAAGATTCGATTTGCTACTTCTTCTCTTGCTTGGAACTTCAACAAAAGGCTTACCCCGATCCCTCTAGATCGGTTTATCTACCCAATCTTACTTTGTTTTCTCCGGTCTTTAGTAGATTAGATTTGTTTCATGTCTTTTACTTAGATGCATTAGGTTCTTTATTGGATATTGAAGTTATTTGGCTTTAATAGATTAAGTCTTGCGTCACACATTTGTTCCACGGATTCGATACCTTGGGTTCACCACTCGAGGGAAGAAGGGTCCCTTGACTACGACGGGAGACTTGTACGCTTGCGAGTCACGAACGAACTTTGATACAATTATTAACCGTCAACAGTGATTTACCGGGTATGACCCGACAGAGATGACAAGTTACTTCTAAATTATTGCTTAATGGCCAAGAGGAGTGGTTTAGGCAATAATCTGGAATTAATTTGAGCGGTTCTGTCACACAGGCCCAGCCCGCGGCCTCCTTTGCTTGATGTCGGTTCTCGTGTCTTCTAGATGCTTCCCCCTTCTGCATGTAGGTCCATGTCATCAATTTCTCTCCGAATTGGACATAACTCCTTGTCTTGCAAGATTCAGCACTTTTCTGGTTAGGTCCTCGGAGTTTGTCATCTTCTCGGATCAAGTCCCTGACTTCTTGGAGTTAAGTTTGCTTCGTTGCATGACTTGTACGGGGCTTCAAGGTCTTGTCACAAGGTGCTCGATGAACTTATCCCGAAAGTCTTGCATTCAACGCTAAAACCCTACATAAACACTAAACTCCAAAACCGACATGCACAAGTGAACTTGATATACCACGGGGGTTAGTACCAATGGATAAGGTATAAAACTTATGCCAACACCGAAGGTAAACTCATGGCTAGGTTGACGGATTTTCACCGTCAACACACAGCCTCGGGGATGGTGCTTCCCTCGACCTCGGCCCCTGTCAACAGAAGACACATGGGATTAGTTTCCCGGGGGCTACGACTACTTCTCGAGGAAGGCTGCGTCTGTGCAGTATACTTACCTTCTACTATGCTGGCCTCCGGCAGTGTAGCCTCTACGGCCGGTGTCACGGTCTCAGCTCGGGGGAGGGGAGCGGACTCCTCGGCAGCAGGTGTGGAATCTTCTTCAGCCACTGTTGCGCTGGGTTCATCTCCCTCCTAGGACAAGTCTATCGATTTCCTGCAAAGTACATCATCGGTGGTCAACCAAGTAAGACTACCTGGCTACACGTACTACTCGGGAAAGATCTTCACTTACAAGCTCGACCGGACAACAGTCACGGTCGGGGTCCAAGTATGCTGGCAATGTCGACAAGCCCGGCTTTGGTGGGCGCCTCTTCTTCGGCTTGAGTCACTGCTGGTTCTTTAGCAGTAGTGGTCGCGGCCGGTTCCATCCTGCTTTCGACGACCGGCGCCTGCGGCTCGACTACTATAGTCGACCGCTGCGTCAACTGTGACACGAGCTCTTCTATGGTGGGGGCTGGGCTGCGGCTTCTTTCAGCCGGCTCTCCCACCGTGTCCCAGTCGCCTTCGTCCCCTTGGTCTACGGGGTCGGAAGGCGGAATCTCCTGCAAGCACTCGACGTTCAGTGGTCAGCATACACAACATTGCAAGACAAGTACTCAACTACTCTACTCGAGGAGTTTACCTCTTGAGACGTAGTCTCAGTGACCTTCAACTTCATGGCGACGCGCTTGCATGCCACGTTGCGCGGCCTCCTCGGCGGCGCAGGCAGACTAGCCTCCAAGCCGGTCGGAGGATCATTGATGAGGGGGACGTTGGGCAGTCTAGGGTGGCTGAACCTGGACCGCAGCTGGAACCGCTCCTGAAGCGTCTCCTCATCTTCCTCGTCGGACGTGTCTTCGACGATAACGGTGTCGTCACTTCGCCGACTTCGCGGTGCTCCTTGGCCTTGCCTTTCCCCTCCTCTGGGATTTTCACAAGTCGAGGAGGCGAAGCCGGCTAAGAGACAAACTTTACAATGTCATCCTACAACAAGTACATTGGGTGAGCACGACTACTACCACATAATCAGTACTCGGACACTGAGTGCGGCTACTAACCTCGTTCGGCGGATGAGCGGCGGAGTACTCGAGGACCGGACTGGGCATGTACGCCGGCATGTCCTTGAAGATCCTGCTCAGCCTCTCGACGATGTCGTCATCATCGATTTCATCGCCGGGCATCCGCGACGTGTCGTCCTTGCCAGTGTACTGGTAGCCGAGGGTGTCGCGAGCCATCAGTGGCTGCACCCTCCTCTTCATGAAGCTGAAGGCCACATGTTCAGCCCTCAGCCCGGCTTCTCTCAAAGCCTTGACCTTCAGCAGCAGCTCGGGTAGCTGGATGCCCTCCTGCATCGTCGGCTCTGTATTCCACCAGGGTCGGTGCTTCGGCTGCTTCCCGCTTGGCTTCAGCAGCTCCGGGTGGTGGTTGGTGATTTAGAACCATTTTGACTTCCAGTCCTGGTTGGAGTCGATCAACTTGTACGCCAAGTACTGCTCAGCGGTGTCTTCACGCATCTGGATGCCGGCCCCTCCGACTACTCTTGGATCATTGGCGCTTGGTTGGGGTTTTACACGGAAGAACTTCCGGAACAGCACCCAATGGGGCTTGATCCCCAAGAACACTTCGTAGAAATGGACAAAGACAGATACGTGGAAGATGCCATTGGGGTTCAAGTTGAGGTACTCGATACCGTAATAATCGAGAAGACCCTTGAAGAAGTCACTCGCTGGGAGAGCCAACCTGCGCTCCACGAATCACGCGAACATCGGGATCTCGTCGGGGTTTTTCTCCATCGGGTACAAATCTCCCACGGCGGCGTGCCACATGTCGACCTCTTTCTCCCGGAGGAACCCGCTGTTCAACAATGCCAACAGGTCCTCAGTCTTCGCCTTGGATTTCTTCCACAATGCGCAGGGGAGATGCCGACGGTGTTGACCCTACAGCGGATCCAGCAGCCTCTTCGCGGGATCTCTTTTTTCCGGCGGCGGTCTTCATGCTCTTTGACGGGGAAGGCTTCATTCTCCAAAGGCAGCGGCTCTTCACTTGCATTCGCTCGGGGGCTGTGCGCAGAGGCAAGTAGCGGCGGCGCGCGTGGATCTACGGTCTACGGCGTGGTGGCAGTGTGCACTAGCGGCGGACTCTTGGCTTGATCTGCTTCGAGTGACTGCGAATGTGGGGGATGAAAAACCCTAAGGGTTTTGGCTTTTATTTATAAGTCAACCGGCGGCTCCACAACGGCAGGATGGATATGTTTCAAAATAGCTGACTCAGCAGCGGCTGCCTGACCTTTCAACTTCCAGTAGTCGATGTGCCTTATCTCGTGGGCTCGGCTACATCTACTCAACTCCCTGGGTATCGACAAGATTCAAGAGCAACTCAGGACACATTCTACATTCAAGTACCTTCCAGCCTCAGGATGCTTCAAGTAGTCTTGAGGACTTTCGGCTTGTAGTACTCGGGGACGCTTGAGGACTACTCGTCAAGGCCATTAAGACTACTCGAAACTATCCTGCTCGACTACAAATACTCGGGGGCTTGTCGTATGGACCTCCCTGGGCCCACTACCTCGGTGGGTACCAGGACCGACTACTCGGTGGGCCCCTCCGACTACCCGGCTTGTGCCACACGGCTCCTGATGGCGTGAGGCGCAAGGACTACGGTGGAGAAGTACTCGGATAGGAAGCTATGTATGTCCTGTACTGTGTAGAGGACTCCTAGACGTACCCGACTAGAACTCTCTCCCTGAACCGACCTGTAACTCTGCCTCCCGGACTATATAAGGCGAGGCAGGGACCCTTCTCTCTCATACGCATCATCTTGTAAACACATCCAATCAATCCAGAGCTACGCAGCATACAGGACGTAGGGTATTACGCACCTCGCGGCCCGAACCTGTCTAAATTGTGTGCCACGTGTCTCTTCCTTCGAGTTACCGATCTCGGCGAGGCCACATTCATCTACCTCGGGTACTCCCCTTGGTAGGTTGCCAGTCTAAGACACCGACAACGCCGTTAAGCACCAATACGCGCTCGCCGTAGATGATGGTCATCTGCGCCGGGAGCGCCAGGAGCGCCAGCGCGGCCAGGCCATGCCCCCCGCCACGTCGTCGCCTACCTCCTGACCGACGCCGCCACTGTCGCGAGGGGAAGGGAGAGCCGGCCACACCAGGATCTTGTCCCAGGCACGTGCATGGGGAAGATAGCGGAAGGGGAATAACCCTGACACTGACAGACGGGGTCCACAAAAAATAGAGGCCTGAGTAGATTTCCCCACTAGAGTTCAGATGTAATTTTGGGCCTGTTAGGTCTGCAAATAGGTTTTGGAGGCCATAATTTGCAGGTCCTTGCTAGAGTTGCTCTTACGATCGAGTGCATTTTATCTGTACGAGATGGGATGACACCGACCTTTATCTCAAATCTTGGCCTCTTTGGGACGATGAGATTGTCCCATTTGATGTTTGGTTCAGATAATTGAGTTTGTTATATTTTTTTATTTGGTACAAAGGATTGTAAAATGAGGTACAGATGGCTTGGGTAGCAACATCACTTGCAGATTGAGTGGAACCCACATGTCATCCTCTTCTCTTTGTTTCCATCAACCTTATATTCTCTAACTGGCTCCACTCGCGAGCTCGCTCCCAGCCCCATCCCTATTCACACTACATCTTATCCTTGTTTGCCACTGCCAAGCAAGGCCATGGCCGCAGCAGAGCTCAAGCTCACCCGCTAGCCGCGCTAGCTCAAGGTCGTTGAGTGGGACGGTGTGCACGAGGGATGACCACGTCCGATACTTTTGGTGGGACAGGAACGTCCCACATCTAGAAAGTATACTTCCTTCTAAAGATGTGTTTATCCCACACCTTGTTTGGATACTCTAACAGGGTTAGAGTTATCGCATATACACTGGCTACGCTGGGAGCGACTTACTCGGTCAAAGTTTAAAAGAGGAATGAGTTTTCGTGATCTTAAGTTTTTCAACTTGGTGATGCTAGGGAAGCAAGGGTGGAGGCTTATAACAAGGCTGGAGTCACTTTGTGCCCGAGTTCTTAAAGGAAGATACTATCACGACCCTGGTTTTATGGAATGCACGAGAAGGAAGAAAGCAAGCCACACATGGCGTGCAATCCTAGCAGGCCGGGATGTCCTCAAATCAGGCTTGATGAAGAGAATTGGGGATGGATCAGATACTAGAATATGGGAGGATCGCTGGATCCCCAAGCATTTTAGTGGAAAACCTATAGTATTCCAAGAGGACCATGGTCTTGTCTATGCTCGGGAACTTGTCATGGATAGTGGCCAATGGAATGAGGATCTCATTCGTGCATCATTTCTGGGCATTGATGCTAAAGAAATTTTAAGGACACCAATTAGAGGTGTGGGGGCAGATATGTGGGTCTGGGATCTAGAGAAGCATGGATGCTATTCAGTTCGTTCGACGTACAGGCTTCTGGATTCAGGGCGACAACAACAAGATGACATGGCAACGATGAGCACATCTAGCAATGATACTTGGCATCGTATTTGGAAGTTGGATGTCGTGCCAAAGGTTAAAATTTTCTGGTGGAGAGTGATCAATGAGTTTCTCTCGACCAAGCAAGTCTGACATCCGCGACACATCGAGCCTCTAGCTACCTGTGATACTTGTGGATGCCAGGAAGAATCAGTTCGGCATGTACTTTTGGAGTGCACGGTTGCTAGAATTTTCTGGGAACAAACAAAGCAACAAAGAAGTGTGAAAGTGTCAATCCTACACCCGAGGACATGGGCATAAGACTTGATGTTTGTTGGCACAATAGGAGAGAGGGCCATTATCATTTGTGGCATGTGGTCTCTTTGGATGAACCGCAATGATCGACGACATGGGAAAGCTGGGCTACCGGTTGCACAAGCGGTCACATGGGTTAGGAACACAGTCTTTGATTTATGGCAAATTTTACACCCTCCAAAGCAACCAAACACCACTAAGGAGATGTTGCAGTGGACAAAACCAGAACATGGGTGGGTGAAATGTAATGTTGATGCTACGTTTTAGGAGAATTCTGGGAGGGGTGCAACTAGAATGGTTTTGCGGAATGATCAAGGGATATTTCTGGGAGCAAAAGCTACTGGATACCCTCTTTGATTGGATGCATTAACAGTGGAAGCATATGCATGTAGAGATGGTTTGATCTTAGCTAAAAAACTTCGAGTTAATCGGTCACATCTTGAAACAGACTGTCAGGAGCTCGTTTCTTTACGAGGAGCTAGAGATGGAGGCAGGTCAGTGATCACACTGATCATCATGGAGATTTGTGAGCTTAGATTGTGTTTTCAATAATTTTGTTTATCCCATGTTAGTAGAGATTGTAATAAGGTAGCTCATGAGTTGGCTAGACAAGTTAGTGGAAGTGAAATAGTGGTGTGGCAGGAAACCCCGTTGTGTATAAACAACTTGCTAGAAGTTGATTGTACTCTTTCTCCATGATGAAATGCAAGGCCTATTCCACAAAAAACTTTATCTCTAGCCCTAAACTAACTCTGGATCTATAGGTGTTTGGATGGAATGGTTAGAATGACATAAAATGTACTTTTTCAATCAGTAGGTGTGGGTGGAGGGAGAGAAAAGTCACTTTTTAGTGGGCCTAACATGAACTAGCTCCAATAAGCACCTATTGGGTGGGATAGTTTTTTGGGGTAGGTTAGATGCAAACTAGATCAATCTAGTCCTTATGTTTGGATACTTTGTGGTTAGTTGAGCTCCAACTAGCTAAAACTAACTCTAACCCATGAATCCAAACAGGGCCGTATCTCTCCACCAAATACGGGGACGAAGGAGGACTCCAATTACTCCTCATCTTAAAACCAAACACAACCTAAATGATGTCGTGGGTTGGGTAACTTGGATTACGAAACACTCACTTCATTTTTTAGCAGCACTCACTTCAGTTTCTTCAGGCTAGCCAAATGGATTGGTAAATGACGTGGTCGATTGGGTGGGTTACATAAAAAACACCAAAATCAAAAGGAAAAACTATATTCCACAACCCTCACCTATATGTGTTGTTTGGATTTCAACCTCCAACCACAAAACTAGGTATTAAGCACCCACGAACTATCAAAACCGTTCAATTCACACACCCTCAGTGGTTTTTGGGCTTATTTTCGCATATGTGGCACAATAGGGTCCACATGTCGGAATCCACGTCACCATCGTCCCCCCTGTCTCATTTCACCGTGACGACTGCCTGATGGAGCAAGCCACCACCACTAGAGCCGCCACCTGATCCACCGCATCTATCGCCCCTTTGAGCAAACCACGACCGCCCGGAGCATCTCCTCACCAAGCCGAAGCTCTGGCTGCTTTGCCACTGATCCACGATGCCCCTTCATCTCTGTAGCACCGCCCGCAAGTGAAGGTCCGAATACCCCACTGTACTCGACCACCGTCTGGCCATCTGCGTTGCTGATGTGGGAGGAAAAAGAGGACTGGGCCAGCAGCCGCGCTGCTTTCCAGTCAGCCATCACTGCTCTCCGGCCGACCGTCACTACTCCCGGATCGCACTCGCACGTGTCTTCGACCTCGCGATTAAACTCACCGTGAGAAATTTTCTGACGCACCGTCTATGAACGAAGACGCCGACCTCGTGATTAGATCGGAGGCTGGCAGCAAGCAAGTCGCTGGGGAGATTCCTTCGTGTCATCGTCGAAGATCATCACTGGAGCGAACTGCCATTACGCTACATGAAGAGCTCCTGATCACCCCTATCTGACGCGCCAACCGTCAGAGGTTTAGGTCTAAACAGTCCAAGGGGGGTCAACCCCAGTGGTTTATTTGTTTGGCAGGAGGAGATCTAGGGCTAAGAACTCGATGGTTGTGCAATAGCACACGAAACAAGAAGGACACGACGAGTTTATACTAGTTCATGCCTCCAGAGAGTAAAACCCTATGTACAGTTCTTGGTGTTTGTATTGCAGATGAAGGTACAGGGGTCCTCGGAAGGACGGCCTTGCCCGCCTTATATTGGCTGATGGACAAGGTCGGTGCACCGAAATCCAAGTCGGTTACAACAGGGAAACCTATCTCTAGTTGGTTACAATGTGGAAGGCTTATCCAAGCTGCCTTAATCTGTCTAGACTGCCTTGGCTTGCACGCCAAGCTGTCTTCTCGTCTTTGGACCCACATGTCAGGTCGGGTAGGCTTACTAACAGGTCCGCGGGTCTTTTGGTGTCCCGGACCCACTTGTCAAGGACGGCCGTGAGCCTAGTCGGTGGGGACCTAGGGGTACCCATGTCTCATAGGGAGGGGCGAGCCACCCACGCCCGAGCTTCACGCGCCCGTCGGGGCACGCCATGAGGCGAAGAGCGCGGGGGCTGGGACGGGAGGAAGGTCTGGACGTCGAAGGTGCTCCTCGACCGTGCTGCCGCTACTGAGGAGAGGGAGGGCATGTCAGGGTTAGATACCATCGGTAAGTAAATTTTGGTATGTTTGTGCGTCTGATCCGGATGGTTGGGCTTTGAGACACAGGATTATACTGGTTCAGGCACTAAAGGGATGCCCTATGTCCAGTTCGGAAGGATGTTCTATATGCCCACAAGGACTTGTAGTAGGGAGTACAAGTTTAGATCAAGAGAGGGAGAGTGTCCCAAATCTCTAGATGAGGTGGTGAGCTATGAGTGCTCGACGAATGTTGTAGTGTGTTTTTTGTTCTGGTCTCGTTCGTCCTGTTGTTTATGGTGCCCGACTTGGAATGCCCTTTCCTGAATGGTGCAACCATGGTAACACCGCATCGCCTATTGATATCGGGTGGAGTGTCGTAGTGCGACGTCCTGCGCCTCATCGAGCTGGTCGATAGCATCTTCGAGGGAGATTTGGTTTCCTTCATTGGTGTAGGCTTGCACCCTCGAACTTCCATAGTAGATGTCAGTCGAGAGGACCGCTTCTGACCCATGGACCATGAAGAATGGTGTGTAACTGGTGCCACGTGTGGGGGTAGTCTGTAGGCTCCAGATCACCAAGGGCAGCTCGACCACCCACCTTGCTTTGAACTTCTCGAGCCTCTTGAAGATGCGCGGCTTCAGTCCCTGCAAAATGATTCCGTTCGCCCTCTCAGCCTGCCCTTTGGTCCTCGGGTGACTGACTGCGGCCCAGTCTATCTGGATGTTGTTGTCATCACAAAAGCAGAGGAACTTCTTTCCGGTGAAGTTTGACCCGTTGTCGGTGATGATGGTGTTCGGGATCCCAAACCGATAGATGATGTCGGTGAAGAACTCGACCGCCTCCTCTGACCTAACATGACAGATAGGTCATGCTTCGATCCACGTAGAGAACTTGTTGATTGCCACGAGTAGGTGCGTGAAGCCCTCGGGCGCTTTCCTCAGTGGTCCTACCATATCGAGCCCCCACACAGCGAAAGGCCAGGTGAGGGGGATGGTCTGGAGCGCCTGTGCTGGGAGGTGCATTTGTCGGGTGTGGAAGTGGCAACCTTCATAGCTTCGCACAATGCTCTTGGCGTCAATGACCGGCATGGGCCAGTAGAAGCCCTAACGAAATGCGTTGCTGACGACCGCTCTGGGGGACGAATGGTGGTCGCAGGCCCCCGCGTGGATGTCTTGTAGTAGCTGGCACCCTTGATCCATGAGGATGCAGCAGATAAGTATCCCGGCCGTGCCTTGTCGGCAAAGATCCCCATCGATGAGCCTAAAGGATTTGGCGTGTCGCGCGATGCGTCGGGCCTCGGTGTTGTTAGTCGGGAGCATCCGCTCCACCATCCACTATAGGATCGGGTTCCTCCAGTAGGGGTCCTCAAGGTTGGGCTCTGAAGCCTCTCCCAGTGCCATGACATCCTAAAGATTTGGCGGTGAGGGGTGGCCGTCCTCCTCGTAGCGGACGGAAGGCTCCCGTAGGTCGCTCTCGAACACGCCATTAGGAATTTCGGTTCAAGACCTCTTTTGCGAGAGTGTTAGCTGCCTCATTGTACTTCCGAAGCACATGCTTGAGCTCGAGCCCATGGAATTTGTCCTTGAGTTCTTTGACAGCCTTGCAGTAAGCTACCATCTTCGAGTTGACACAGTTGGCTTCCTTCATCACTTGATTGATGATGAGCTCAAAATCCCCTCGAACCTCGACGCACCGAACCCCTATCTCGAGAGTGATCTTGAGCTTGTTGAAGAGAGCCTCGTACTTCGCGACATTGTTGGGTACTAGGAAGTGGAGTCAGATCATGTATTCCATATGCACACCAGAGGTGAGATGAAAATGAGTCCGGCTCCTCCTCCCACCTTCGTTAGGGATCTATCAAAGTACATGGCCCATGTCTCATGCTTGATCGGAGCCGCGGGAGTTTGGATCTCCGCCCATTTAGCAACGAAGTCAGCCAAGACCTGGGATTTGATGGCGGTGCGGGGAGTGTAAGCAATGTTGTGCCCCATTAGCTCTGTCCATCGACTTGACTCACCCTATCCGGTGGACAAGGGTCTCGCACGTGGTACCATCTTGGAAGGCTGTGATGACCTAGTTGTCGGCCGTGTCGAGGAGCTCAGCGCAGTGCTTGGAGAAGCGGTGTATGTAGTGACGGAGACTCTCGCCCGTCTTCTGCCGGCAATGGTGAAGCTCGCAGGCGTTGCCGGGCTGGGTGTAGGTGCCCTGAAAGTGCCCTATGAAGGCGTCTCGGAGCTGAGCCCAGCTGTTGATCCTCCCCCGGGGGAGGTGCTCAAGCCAGGTACGTGCCGAGTCAGCAAGGTACAGTGGGATGCTCTTGATGATGAACAGGTCGCTGGTCGCCCCGCCGTTGTAGCAGGCGAGGCGGTATTCTTCGAGCCAAATGTTCATGTTGGTTTGTCCGTCGTACTTCACGATGGTGGTCGGAGCACGATATCGAGCTGGTGGGGCCACGGCGAGAACATTGGCACCGAAAGCCCGCGGACCTCGGGGGTCAGGCGTCGGGCTCCAGCTCCGGTCTCCGCTGCTGTCATAGCATCCCCCGTGCTTTTGGCTGTATTCCCTTCGTGGCCGGTGTTCACCGTCCGACCCGCCCCTGGTCATCATCCTCCCACGCGCTGAGGATGTGCCTCGCGCTCCGTGGTTGGACTCAACCATACGGTCGGCGAGCGAGTGCACACTTTCCGCACGGCCTAGTGTTGACAGTTGAAACACGTAACAACCTTCGATCTGCAAGCGTACGGACCTACTCCTTTTTCACCATGGGGTGACCCCCAAGGTTCTTGTCAATCCGCGGAGCAAGCGGATTGCTAGAGCTTAACCAAGCACTAATCTAGTTGATTGGAAAGCCTTGAAAGAGAGGCTACTCTAAGGTAAAAGCAATCTAACCTAAGTTAATCTAAGAAGTCTAAGGAGAAACTAGATTGCAAAGGATGGATATAAGAGAGAGATTAAGATAGATAAGCGTTCCCTCCCTAGGGGTTAGGATCTCATGAACATTCACCTACTACATGAAAAGGGTGTTGCCTACACTAGCTTCATGGCGGTTATGCGACCGCTAAGCCTTTTCCCTCCACTGTACTGTCACTACGCAAGGTAATCAAACACTTTCACGTATAACCGCATCTATACATAAGCATCTATAGGGTTAAGCTAATCACCACAATTACCACAAACCCTACTAAGACCACATGTTGCGCAAACATATGTAAACAAAGCATACACGAAGACATAGACCATAAAGCATCAATTGGCATAAGATTCATGTATAGATTACATATCATGCATCCATCTAACCCTAGGGACGAACGGAGACATTACCCCATCATCTTACATAGATTGAAGCACATAGGGGTGATGGAGACTCCGGAGAACGTCGTCGATGAAGATGGTGGTGATGGAGCTTGGGAACACCCGTAGGCCAGCGACTTGGAGTCTTCGTCTTGCTTCCTTCCCTCCGCCGACGTTGATCCTTGCGACGAGCTCATCCAACTCTCTCCCTCATCTTGCGGCAGAGGTTTTCTGGTGATTGGAGTCGGTAGAATTATTGGATCGATATGGCGATTGATGGAGGCGGAGGCAATTTATAGAGAAACACCTCAAAGGGCGTCGCGAACCGGGCCAGAAAGCCCTTGAGCCGATCTGACTAGGCCGGCCGGCCCAGGCCCTTTCTGGGCCGGTTCGGGCCCGTGTTCCTCCCCGCGACTGATCTTCACATTTTGGACTTAGCCGCCTTGATTTGTGTCATTTTGAGGTCGTCATCCCCACGATCAATATAGGGGGTCTTCTTGTATGAAGTCTGAACTTTACGTCTTAATCCTTGGGGATGATCCATTGTACCACCTTGGTCCTTGCCATCTTTAGAAGTGATTTCGCCTTGCATTCGAACATGAACAGAACTCCTCATTTGCTCCTTTGAACTTGTTGTGACTCCGTCCCTTTTGTCCATGTTTTCCTGCAAAAACACAACACTTCAAAATGCACATACGAAGTTGAACTTGTTATATCATTAGTGTGTCTAGTGGTGGGTTAGTTGCAAATCATAATCGAAACCAATGCATAACAAGTACTCTAGGTTGACGAAAATTCACCATCAACATATACCCCATGCTTAAACCTTGCTCGTCCTCGAGTAAGTAATCCTTGCTTAAAAGGGAAATCAACATTGCCTTCCAATGTTGTCCCTGCACTTAGTCATTCATGACAAGGCAAATTGCTCTCTCTTAAGAATTTATTTTTAAAGTTGAAGTTGTGACCGACTTCTTTTTCATTATGGAAGATAGACTAACAATAAAGAAGAAGCCACATTTGATAAACACGATGCTCTCAAACTTAAGCAAACTTCAAACCATTACCTTGTTACATGGAAGAATTTTCAAAAAGATGCATATCCAACATAAGTGAAAATCTCTTGCAAAAGATCATGGAAACACTCATCTCATCAAGTCACTCAAGCCTATACTAGATTATTCTCAACCTATTATAATCTTATGTGATAGTGGAAGGCTTATGTGGAGCTTGGAAGGTTAAAAACAATCCTAGCAAAACATACATCTGAAATATTGTCAAATTAAGAAAGAGATCTATTGGAATTACCGAGACTCATCAAAAAGGTCATGAAAAATAAATGTTGGAAACAGAGAGGGATGAAACACACACATTTAGATAGGTGGACATGTGCAAGTGGCAAATGGATGATCCCGAGGCACGAGTGAAGTCCTCGTTATCGGATTGCACATGGTTGGAAGATTTGAGTATGGATTTGTCATCAAGGCACTTGAGAACTTATGAAGCAAAAAGAACCGAGGAGCATCTTTATTATTTTTTACTTTTATTTTATTTCCTTCTCATTTTGCTCTCTTTCTTTTTTTCTTTCTTCTTCCTTTTTCCTTACTTTTCTTTTCCTCTCATCATTTTTTTCATTTTTCATTTTTTTCTTTTGCTCCTCAGAACTTTTTGCAACAAAATACTTACATAGCATTTGTCAGAGATGATGTAATGACTCCTCTCCCATGCTTGAACGATGCTCGTCCTCGAGCATAAAAGAGGGGGGATGGTTGCTAAAGTAAGCATAAATTCCATAATCTTGCGGAATATTTGAATCTCCATCGCGAATTTTACTCCATACTCAAATTAGGTTGTGGACAAGGAAGTGATCACAAAAAGATGTTTTGGTTTAGGGTGGATGCCCAGCGAGGTTTGTGAAATTTTCTATGTGAAAACCCACAATGCATGGACAAAAAGGCTAGCATGAAAAAGTTACACAAAGGAATGACCAGCTTCTTAGTCTCGAACCATAGAAATCAATCCTAATCCAACTCACCAAAACATATGTTTGCAATCTACATGTTTTGTTATCATAGAACATATATGTATATGGCTTTGGTAGGTAAAACTTTGCAAGAGCATCACAAATATGTAGATAGCATAAAAGTTAAGTTTTCATAAAAACAACAAGTTGTCCGGCTATCCATAAACTTAAATCAAAGAGCAAAGATATGTATGTGGGTCTAGAGCATAGTCATTTCACCTCCACAAATAAAAGAACCGGTATTTACATTAATCTTAGATCATGTTATAGAGAGCAATTATCCAAGACATGTATAACTTCATGTAGGTAAAACAAAGTGACAACTTTCATCATTTTCCATAAGCATAGGAAATATAAAACATCAAGGTGAACACATGGTCATGCCTATCTATTGAAAATAAAAACAAACCTAGGTTGTCCTCCTAGTATCCATGTTATTGTTGGAAGAGAGAAACAAAAGGTTGTACCTAATAAGGTTGAAGGCATACTTACAAGCATTTATGTTCGGAAAAGAGAAGGTCCATGGAGGTGTTACCATCTTTTGTAGTTCTTCGTGATCTTCTCCCAACATCTCCATGTATCGAATGTGTATTTGCTTTTGTCTTGATTTTCCAATGCTCCTAAACCTATAAATTTGATCTTGTATGCTTAATGGAGTCATAGGTCGCCCTTCTCTTCAATGTTGTCATCATCATCTCCTCTCTCTTGTTCTCATCATCTCTTTGATGTCTCTTTTTCATGGATTTCCCCTCTATCCAGAATAGAACATATATCGAAATATAGCTCTATTGAAAAGTTTATGAAATTACTTTTCCAATGTGTAGTCATTCATCGAAAACGGAGTTCAAACAAGGGAGCTATGTCCGTTTTACTTCAGCGTTGCGTGCTGTCCAAAACTGATTTCAGGACGTGTTGCACTCGGTGATTCGGGTATAACCGCTTGTTGGAACCTCTGATTGTCTTGATTCTTGATTGGTTGGAACCATAACTTCATGGGGATTCTAAATATCCAAAAATACTCAGTGTTTTCTCTTTGAGACCACACATAATTTTGATGAGATCGGTGGCTTCTTGCGCATTGACCCGGAGATGTTAATGATCTTGATCATTCTATCTTCTAGAGCGTCATATTGCACTTCCGTGTTGAAGATTTAGGGTCTCCCCCATGCTTAGCATTTTGCTAGGCATGGAAGAAGAAGACAAAGCATTTTATCTTAGTCATCCTTCAATTTTCTTGTAGTGAGAGTCTTGATCTTGTCTGCAAAACATTTTAAGCGCACATTCTACTCCCAAGGTGATGGTTGGGAGTAGATAGAATTGCCAACAATACAACAATACCTCATAAGATTCTTAACTTGTGGCATAATTAGTCTAATGAGAAATAAAAACCTAATGAGTGTGCGTGGTGCAAGGTGTGTATGCACATAATAGGAAAGCATATAAACAAAGACAATGTTTTCACCTAGTTCTAAACACCATGTTTACAACTAGGTTGCCAAATTTCTCCATAGTCATAAAGGAAAACACCATGTCTATCCCTAGATCAATAACTCTTATAGCACAAGAAAAACTAAGCACATTGCAAAGTTTATAACCTAACCTATGCAACATGAAAACATAAGAAAAGTTAGCAAGGTTTATCGAACTTAACGATGATGGTCCGCAATCATGTTTAAACACCACATTTACACAAGAACACAAAAGGAAAATACTCATAAGGCCTTATGAAGCATTAACATGAAAAATGAAACATACAACATTAAGTATATAAAACAACCAAGCCAACTATGTGCAAAACATGTATATGCAAACAAACATCACGTTGATAACAAAATGCAATGCATGCAAGAAAATAAATATGAGCTTGAACATGATGGTGGTTCTAAAAAGAAAACTAAACTTAGATTAATAACCACAAGTTGATCATCATAGAAGCTGCCATTCTTTATTCTCTCTAAGAAAGGAATAAAAACATAAAAAACAGGTTGCCTCCCGAAAAGCGCTTTATTTAAAGTCAAAGAGCTCGACTTTCTCACATACCTTCTTGTCATCGCATAGCCATGGCCCTTCATGAAAGAAGAAAAGGTACCAATGCAGCTTTAATTTACTTCCCATGTTGTGCTTGATCACTTATAGAAGACTTGCCCAAGGCATCCTTTTGCTTCATCGCTGTCTCCTTTATCACCCTTCCATGCTGCCTTCACTCCATGAATTTTTATTTAATATCTAGAACAGAAAGTATACCCAATCTCTACTCCATTGCACATTTCACAAAATTTCCTTTCCAACAAGTCTTTATTTTCCCAAATCGGACTCCGGACAAGAGAGTTACGTTTGTTTTACTTCGGAGATGAAATCTGCCCTGAAATTTCAGAACGCGCAACGCTCAATGTTTTCTCCATAACTCCTTGCACGGGTCTTCAAATTCGTTGGTTCTTGATGCGTTGGAATGGTAACTTGATGGAGCTTCTTAATATATCATTTTATTCATTTGTACACCTCTGAACAAGCTCTCAAATTGATGAAGACAACAACATCCATCGTGGGATTTGGAGAGGTTGATGATTTATTTCTTGCAACTCTTTAGGCATGACTTCTATTTTCATTATTCGAGCCTTATATACATGGTTAGTGAAAATCGAGCATTTCCCGACATGTTCTTATTTATGGTCATTAGCTTGACCAAGCGCAAAGCATGATCGAGATTTACAAAACTTATTGTAAATATACGCGTCCATAATTACCACCACATGCGAATTGTAGCAAAAAGTCAAGGTGTAAACAAAAGAAGTATATGTTCATGCATAGTACTTAGCTCATCATTAGGAAATGGTTATTTAGGTGTGAGATTAATTGATTCAAACATAAATGTTTCCTCTTTTTTATTCTCAAAAAAATCTAGCCTATCAACATGATCATTATTGGAACAAGGCATAGAATTTAAACTATTATTCATACTATTGGTCCAACATGTACATTTGAACTTATCATCATTAATACCAATAATATATTGAGATTTTAGTGTTGTACCTTGTCTCGGAGCTCCCTCAACAAGAGTGATCTTTGGTTCGTCTTGTTGCGTTGAAATCAAGTCAATCTCAACTAGTGGAGTTGCCTCTTCATCACCGTCTTGCAATTTCTTCAACCCATAATGTGGAACATGTAATCCTTCAACTATGATGCATTCATCTCTTCTTTGAAGTCTTCTTTATCAACCAAATCTTCATCTTCAAAGTATTGTATGTTACTTTCTTTATCTCCTGTGTACCACATGTCGTCAAGATCGCTCATCGCTGATTCACTCTTTTCTTCATCCTTGAGTGCTTCCATGTCTTCATTTGCTAGTGTGTAGGCTTCAAAAGCATACAAGCTATAACCTTGTGGAGAGGGTCCTTCTTGGAGTACTTGCTCTATGTCAGCTCCTTCCCATTCATCTTCTAGCTTGAGTCATATCTTCTCCCATTTATTCTTCGAGTCACTAGGCTCATCACGGTTGTACTCTTCTCTTTCTTCATTACAAATCTTCGAGTTGTCAAATTGATTGATTCATCCTTTATCATCTTCTTCTCTTTCTTCTTCAAATATCTTTTGGATCGATTCTCCACTCATTTCTTGATCAAATATATCCTCAACTAGTTTGGCAACGTGTCGGCGTTTCTCCTTCCTTCGATAGTTGATTAGTGGGGCAAAATCAACTTGAATCCAACTGGATTGATTGAACTTCGACAATGGTCTAGCATTCCCCATACTTCGGCCTACATTCATGTTAGTTTCAACATTTTTAATATCTGAAATGACTTCTCTTACCTTAGGAAGTGGATCTTCAATTTCTTGTATGGTCGGTTCATCTTCCTTGACCTCTAGTTCATCTTTTTCAGAAATTTCAGCAAGCACCTTGGGCTTGCTTTTGTCGTTTTGCTCCTCCCGACAACTTCTTTGCCAATCTCGTTGCATTCTTTGTCCATTGCTTATCCTTTGTAAGATTTTTGTGGCTTCACTAATTGAAACAAAGCAAAATCTTCTTGCTGATTTCCTTTCGAATACCCGTGAATCGACCTTCTCTAGGCCGCCCTGATTCTCTTTTTTTGGCAGGATTCTTTACTTTCTGTGGATATGTAGAAGTTGATGAGTGGAGAGATTCTAGCTCCTACCCCGGGTGCATTCCCTGGCGGCAGCTTAGATGAAAGGGGGTGCAGGGGGATGACGTATTTCCTGAGGGTTTGACCGACCGACCTGGGTGTGTGTGAATTTCCTACACAGTTTACATTGAATCATAAGTCAGTAAGTGGTGTTGTGTATCCACAGTTAACATGCCGTTGGATAAGAGGATCCATTAAATCACCACCTGCACACATGATTACAAAACGAGAAGAGTTAGGAGTTAGTGAAAAATAAAATGTATGCCGCATCAAGTCACCGGAAAATCCCAAGTTTGGGCCTTGCTCGAGTAGTTCATTAAAACGGTCCCAAGCTTCATCAATTCCTTCATCCTCTCCTTGCTTGAAAGTGAGCACTTGCCTCCTTAAGTCTTGGACCTTTCTTATGGGAAAGAACTTCAAAAGAAACTTCTTCACTAGCTCATCCCAATTTCCTTTCACTTCAACAGACACAAGTGTGTACCATCTTCGCGCTTCATCTTCGAGAGAGAACGAAAAAAGGTTCCACTTGAACAAAGTGGCCGAAACTCCTTCTTGTTGCACCGTGTTGCATATAATCGTGAATTCCTTAATGTGTCTATATGGGTTTTCATCCTCCAATCCCCTAAATGGGTTTGTCGCCACTAACTTGATGATTCTAGGCTTCACTTCATTGTGGTTTGTAGCAAGCGCCAAATCTGATTTTTGCATCTCAATGTCCTCCATTGATGGCAATGCTAGCTCCCATAGCGACATCTTTTCGTCCTCCAAAGTTGAGGTGAAAAAATCTATCTAGGCACTAAAAAAGAAAAATACAAAAGGTTTTTTTTTCTAGAAAACGAGGGTTAAATGTTAGTAATCAACAAAACTAATGCAAGATTAAACATAGCAAACTGGCTTGCTCCCCGGCAACGACGCCAGAAAAAGGGGCCTGTGGACGGTTGAAACACGTAACAACCTTTGATCCACAAGCGTACAGACCTATACCTTTTTCACCACGAGGTGAACCCCAAGGTTCTTGTCAATCCGCGGAGCAAGGGGATTGCTAGAGCTTAACCAAGCACTAATCTAGTTGATTGAAAAGCCTTGAAAGAGAGGTTACTCTAAGGTAAAAGCAATCTAACCTAAGTTAATCTAAGAAGTCTAAGGCGAAACTAGATGGCAAAGGGTGGATACAAGAGGGAGATTAAGGTAGATAAGCGTTCCCTCCCTAGGGTTTAGGATCTCATGAACATTCACCTACTACGTGAAAAGGGTGTTGCCTACACTAGCTTCATGGCGGTTATGTGGACACTAAGCCTTTTCCCTCCACCGTACTGTCACTACGCAAGGTAATCAAACACTTTCACGTATAACCACATCTATACCTAAGCATCTATAGGGTTAAGCTAATCACCAGGATTACCACAAACCCTACTAAGACCACATGTTGCACAAACATATGTAAACAAAGCATATGCGAAGACATAGACCATAAAGCATCAATTAGCATAAGATTCATGTATATATTACATATCATGCATCCAACTAACCCTAGGGACGAACAGAGATGTTACCCCATCATCTTACACGGATTGAAGCACATAGGGGTGATGGAGACTCCGGAGAACGTCGTCGATGAAGATCGCGACGATGGAGCTTGGGAACACCCCTAGGTCAGCGGCTTGGAGTCCTCCTCTTGCTTCCTTCCCTCCGTCGGCATTGATCCTTGTGACGAGCTCATCCAACTCTCTCCCTCATCTTGCGGTAGTGGTTTTCTGGTGATTGGTTGGTAGAATTATTGGATCGATATGGCGGCCGACGGAGGCGGAGGCAATTTATAGAGAAACACTGTGACAACCCAACCCGAGATAATTTCGTACTATCGCCTAAACCACTCCATTTGGTCGTTAAGCGACAATAAAGAATCATCCTGTTGAGTGTTGCCGGGTTTACACCCGGTAAATCACTTGGAAACACAGAGAGGATCGAACGTATGCATAAAACTCCCAAGAAGGAGAGTCCAGAGTGCCATACAAATTGTTATCAAATCCCCGTAGGGTTCATTATTACAAACATGGTTCTTTGACATGAAAGTAAAAGGTTTAGAGTTTTATTAAAACAGCAGAAGTATTAATAGCGATACGATATGACATCACTGGAGGCCATCCGTGATGCCATTACTCGGCATCGTCATCAACCCATTCCAGCTCCCAGCCAGGTGGAATCTCACCAGGCCAAACAACTTCACCTGAAAACAACAATTTAAGCAAGGCTGAGTATACTAATACTCAGCAAGACTTACCTGACAAAAGTTACCTCTAGACATGTAGGCTTTTGGCTGGTGGGTTTGTTTTGCCAAAAAGCAACTAGGATCATGGATCCTTACTTTCAATATTTTAGCTCAAATTCTAGTGAGATTATCATTACTATGATGAGCAACTAATACAATCAAGAATTGTACAATACAATTAATTCACGAAGGAGATTTCACATAGTTCCATCGTTAAGGGATATCATGGCCAGCTGATTAAGCAGTCTTAGATAACGGTGAGGGGCCGACAATCGATTGATTCATAAACCCTTGCAAGGTAAACCTAAACACACGGAGCGGTGCCCCAACAGAGCCGACACCGACCAAACGGTTCCCAAAAATCCTCGGGTTGGGATAGTAGCCTACAGTCCCGGGTACAAGGCTATCTGGCATGCCCCACCTAGTACACCCAGCCTCACACAAGTACCCTCCTCCCTGTTGCAAGCCGGGCAGGAGACGAATCGAGAGTAGTAGTAGTAAAATCCCGTGCCGTCTCATTAAGGACTAGGCTTACCGGTCCCATTCCCGACAAGTGCTTAGTACGTTCAAAAGCTTAGCCCAAGAAGCCACTGGACCGGAGCCCAAATCCCATGCTCTTACCACATGAGCAATCCATTTATAAAAGGGGTGATTCCAAAAAGGAAATTTTATTCTCGCCAGTGACGAACATCACTCGACTTTTATCGGGTCCTTAGAGCATAGCATCTAACGACCTAGCATACTAGTAAAAGAACATAGGCACCTAGGGATCATGCAACTAGGGTTTCATTCAATCCCTAAACGTAAATGCACATAGAATAACAAAGATAGTTGAATAAATTTAAATAAAACATGGGTTAACGATAAAACTGGGGCTTGCCTTCATTGGCACAAGAAGTTAGACAAACTTCCGGGCTTTGGCCCAGGTCTTGCTCTACAGTGACGTAGTGCACGTCTCCTCCAGCTCCCTCGTTCACGCCCACTGGCACGAGCGTGTAACTACCGTCAGGAACTTCTACACGGAGGATGCAATGCAAGACTTAAGTGACCATTTGATTCAATTAATTTCAAAACAACTTATGACAACCATGGGGTGCTTGGTTGACCACATTCACCTAGATAATAATACATTTAGCATACTCTTCCTATAAAGGAACAATATGCGTTGCTTTCTTATCTAGACTTTTTAATAGAGACTGTGTACATATATAGACAAGTAAATTAATTTAATTCTCACAAAACAGCAATGGGTTGGTTATAAACTTGTTAGCAAGTTTCACCACACCAACACATAACCCTTAGGTGACATTTGTGGGTTTTCCAATTAATTTCAATATTAAACCTACAAAAGTTCTATCACAATAATGCACAAAAATAAATCATAAAACACCAAGAGTGGTCCTCCTTGGTCTCATTGAGTCTAAGACTAGCCACTGATCACACATGCACACTTGCTTAAGCCATAAAAATAAATATATCAGTTATGGCATTTCTATTCACCAAAAACAAGATAAATGCATATAGAAATAAATATAACACTTATGGACCCAAACTTTTTCTCACTGTTTCTATGGTCCAACACAAGCCTAGGAAACCAACAAACACATCTATAGCCTTTATAGATCTTGATCTAAACAATTATGATTAAAAACAAGCATAAATCAGGAATAAATATTTCTATTAGTGATAAAATCATGATAAATTCACCAGAGGTGCATTTCAACATTACAAGATAATAGCCAGAAGTTGGGCTCAAAGATAGTTATATTTTATGCTACAAAAATCATCTAGGCAGATTTGTCAATAACACAAGATAATTTATATAAAAAGATTCCTTCAGTAACTTTGTGCAATTTTTGGCACAAGACCTACACATGCTAGTGCTTACAACATATCCACAATCCAACTCAAGATCATGTATGGATTTTGCAGAATCACAGATTTAGGTATTTTACATTTCAAATTTTCAAGCAAAAACTATAGCTCAAAAGTATATACATACTTTGATAAAGTTGTAGTTCTAGTTACACAGAGAACAACATAATTGAGATTGAATTTTTTGGGTTTTTCTACGATTTTATATGAATTTTACAATATCCAGCCAAAACACTACAAAGGGTAAAGAATCATTTTGCGAAGAGGCCCCTGGAAAGATTGAACTGTTCACAAATATGCCCTTAATTTGCGCCCAGCCCCCTAGAAATACCTGGGACCTTGCAATGTGGCCCTCAGGGCTTGGGGGCGGCGCGACCAGGGGAAATCCCGGTGAGGTACTCGCCGGAGAGGGGCGGGAAGGGAAGGAGAGTGGTCCAGGGGTCACGGGGGCTCGATTTGAGTACTTATTTGCGGCGGGGAGAGGACCGGCGGGCGGGTACGACGGACGCCAGCGACGGGAGCCACTGGAGGATTTGCTCCGGCGAGGATAGGGGCAGAACAGGGCAACTAGCAGCGGTGTGAGCTTCAGGACGTCCTAGGGCAGGAGTAGGAGCGCTCATTGGCTCTGGTTGCAAGCGAATGGAGGGGCTCATCGTCGCGGCATTGACGGCGGCGGCAAGGGTGGAGCGGCGGCTCTGCATCGCGCAAGGAAGGAACAGTGGCTACCCTTTTATAGACGGTTGAGAACCAGGAGCGTCCCCGTGGTCGATGGATGACCGCTCCTCAGTGATGAGTGATTGACAACAGGTGTTGGACTGACTCTTGGCTCAGTGCGCAGGTGTAGGCTGCGGCCTAGTTCGTGTTGTTGCAGGTGAAGAATGGGCACGAAAGGTCTTCAGCCTTGAGGGGCCTCCGGGAGATGGGGAGACAAGTAGGCTCGGTTCGAGGGACCCGGTGGACGGCGGGACTAGGTGCGGGCCACATGGTGGCGAGATGAGCAAGACGAAGTCATGGACGATCGAGCCGGTGCACGGTGGCGGTCGAGTCAAGAGGCTTGGCGGGAGGCCGGGCCGAGCACGCGGGGTTTGGTGGTTTTCCCACAAAACCTTCGGAGGACGGTTTCTTGGTTTGGGCCTCAAAACCAAGTCAGAAGGCCCAACGCGACGGAGACGGGATCCGGGCGTGTCGGGAAGCTTCGAAGCGAAGGACACGCGGCGGGATCGCATGGCTTGCGTCAGGAGGACTCGGGGTGCGGCGAAGGTGTGGCCGTCCGATGGCAAGACCCAAAAACATTACATAAATGCCCCTGCGTGGGTTGTATCGCCAGTAGTTGAGTTAGGGGTAGTCGAGTCATTTCCCACACCGGCGGGACCCGATATATAAGCCATGAGTGTGTGTGGATGGCTCTCTCTCTCGGCGACTTAGGGTTTCATTCCCCCCTTCCCCTTTCTCTTTTTCTTAGACTATTTTCTTCTCCATTTTCTCTAGGCTAGCATGAGAGCTTCATGAGAGATTTATTGAGAGGGATGGATACTAGGGCGGCATGCTAGACCTTGTGAATCTTTCCTGGTTTGTATAGAAGATTCGGCGTTGTGAATTTCGTGGTCTTTTTCGTGCTTGTTTTTGGTGCCTTTGTTCTTGGTGTGGTTCTGCGGATTTGAGTGGGTTTCTCCCCGGATTTCTTTAAGGGAAACATGGATGGATGTCTTGTGCATCTTTGGGATTGATATTGTGCCCTGAAACGCCGGGAAACCACTTCGATTCAAGGATTTTCGGTTGGAGCTCTAGTTTTTGGTGGTGTTCAAAGGATCCGCGATTCCCGGTGATTTAGGGAGTTAGGAGGCAAAATTTTTGGGGCATAGCATCCTTTTTTGATGCTTATCATGTACCCAAACCCTTGTCTCAACAGCTTCTACAGTTTGGGAGATCCGGTGATGGATTGGAGGTGTTGACTTTCGGGGTCGAGCTGTTTTTGCTTCTGTCCGCAAGGCGCGGATGGTCCGCGAGTGCGCTGTTCGTCGTGTGTTCTTCGTGTTCTTGCTCGCCTTCGTTTTCAATCCGTTGTGATTTCGAGTTTTGGTTGGGCGAGGTTTCGGACGGTCCGCGTGTGCCGGGCGGACAGTCCGTGGGTGCCTGGCAGACAGTCCGTGTGCTCCCCGCGGACGGTCTGTTATTCGGGTTCTATTTGCTTTTTCGGATAGTCCGCGGCTCTGGGCCGGACGGTCCGCGGTGTGGGTGTGGACAGTCCACGGCAGCAGGCTGGACAGTCCGCGTGGCCTGTGCGGACAGTTCGCCCCTCCTAGCCGGACGGTCCGCCAGAGCCTGGCTGCTTTGCTCTTTGGTTCAATTCCTCTCTCCTTTCTTTCGTGCTTCCACGTGTCCTTCAAGGAATTGTTCCTAAGACTTGAGGTTGATCCATAACCTTGTTTTCTTGGCAATTGGTGTGTGACTGGATCCATCTCTCGTGTGTGATTGGGATTTGTCTAGGGTATAGGCCGGGTTCTTTGAGAAGAATTTTTACCGACTCTTATTCACTCCCCCCTCTCTAGTCGCCATCCGATCCTTCAACGGCGCGAGCTGGAGAGGCGGTGTGCGCACGTCAAGACATCCTAAGGTTGCGGTATGGGTGCAAAACGGCGTCGACGTGCGGCCCAGTACGGCAGAGGTACCGTTGGGCGAGCGGCGCGGCCTGGCCATGGCGCGAGCGGCGCGTCGCGCCCGGGGAGTGGGGGAGGGAGGCAGTGCGACGCAAGGGGGGTCCATAGCATGCGGTGCGGCGGGCCAAAGCCAGCCTTGATGTGTGGTACGGCGCGGTACGGCGGTGACTGGCGGTCGTGCGCGACGTCGCGAGCGACAGAGTCTAGACGCGTCCTAGTGCCTTCACAATGCAAAGTAGCACTATTCAATTGAGTTTTTCTCACAATTTTGACACATAAGTGGACCAAGCGAATAATAGGAAAGTTGTAGATCTCTTGATCCTCTACAACTTTTACAAAGGGCGTATGTTCTTTTTCTCAACCAATTGTGCACAAAATGCATGCCAACTTGGCTGTTTTTTGGGCGCCGATGAACAGTTACTACAAGCGTCGACCAAGGTTTTTCACGCATTTCCACTCCAAATCTCAAATGCCATTCAACATAAAAGTTGTGTTCCTTGACAAAATACAAAACTTTTGCATTGGGAGAATTTGAAGTGTTTAGGTGAAATTTGGAGAACGCGGCAAAAGTTCCGGGCGACATAGGAGGGTCAAAGGGTGTTTAAGAGGTTTGACTAGGGTTTTGACCCAACCTTTACCATGAGTTGACCAAGGGGTGTCATTAGGGGTTGTCGGGGATGTTTTCGAGATGATGGCCCAGGTTGACCGTCATTTGACCAAAGTCAACACTTTTGACCTGCTTATTAGGGTTAACAACTCCAGCTGAAACCTGGGGCGTCACAAACACCTAGGTCAAAGGGCGTCGCGAACCGGGCCAGAAAGCCCCTGGGTCGATCCGATTGGGCCAGCCGACCCAGGCCCTTTCTGGGTGAAAGTGCATCTAGGCCCCTAAGTAGATTTTGGTAAATTGAATGACAAGGCGATTAAAGGACTAATGGATTTATCTGAGGATGTGAGCAGGTTTTATTTATAGATTCATGGGCATCTATTGAAGTATTTATTTATGGATGAATATTATATTGCTCACATTGGAGAAGACAAATATATGGATGATCCTAATGCTCAAGTGACAGATATCAAAGCAATAAATGAAGGTGTAGTATGATTAAAATTATAAGGATCACAAAAAAGAAGATGGTAATTCTCTAAGTCAAGTGCAAGGCTTCATGTGCTTATTAAAGGGAACATAAGGATGAGTGTTTATGTTATGGTTCTAATTGGGAAGCTTGCACACTCGTTGTCAATCAAGATAAAGCATTTGAAGCGGGTTTTCAAATGAAGGTTAATTGTGTATGAAGCAAAGTAGAACTCAAAGTGGATTGGATAAGTGATGAAGAGATCAATCGTGATGTCTAGGGTGAGGGACTAAGCAATCTTTGGGGCTGTAGCTAAGCCACCATTAGTGTTTTGCTAAGGTGAAGTTCTAGCTTCGGTGGGGTCTCCAAGTATCATATCCCAACCTTAACCGAGAGAAGCAATGCAAGTCATCAACATGTTAAGATTGGCAATATGGAGTGACTCATGGATCCAAGTGTGCATTCCCATGCTATATGGAAAGATCCTAGGTCATTAGCTCATGTATGGACGTGCTCAAGTCAAAGGCTATGTTGAAAGCCCTCAAGTGGATATTGATCAAGTATGGCAAGATTGAAGTTGTTCAAGCTCATGAGATCAACAAGTGTTTTTATTCATTCTTGAGTATAGGTATGCAGTACTATCAAGAGGAATGAAACTTAGTGAGTTGACCAAGTCAAAGTGCTCATTAGTTGACCTTAGTGAGATCTAGCCTTAGAGTGTGCTAACAAACCCTCCCAACCTAACCTGAGCCATTTCATCTTGGTGATGAAGTACTAGTTTCTTAGAAAGAGGGGGGTGTCTCGGGCCTGACCGGTCTGACCGGTCAGGGGCACCGGTCTGACCGGTGCCGCTAGCCCCAACGGCTAATTTTTCGAACACCGGTCTGACCGGTGTGTGGCACCGTTCTGACCGGTGTCGCCTGAGGGCCAACGGCTAGTTCTCTTCTTTGAGGGGTATAAATACTCCTTACCCTCTTCAGTGGAGGGTTGTTGTTTCTAGTGCTATTGCTAAGGTCCTAAGCAATTCCTAACAAGCTCTAAGCCTTAGTGGCTCTCTCCAACCCTCTCTTTGTGAGAATTGTGGATTCAAGTCCAATTCTTTGTGTTGGGTTGAGAAAGTGAGCTCTAGAGTGACCTTGTGAGCTAACAAGAGCATTTCCATAGCTTGAACTTTGGTTTCGCGTCTACAAGCTTTGAAGTGTTTATTACTCTTGGAGGTTTGCCTCCTAGACGGCTAGGCGTCGCCGGCTAGCTCCCAAGGTAGTGATGAGCAGCGGGAAGTTTGTAAGGGCTGCGATCTTGCCTCTTTGTGGAAAAGATCCCCTTAGTGGAAAGGAGGAAAGTGGTTGAAAGAGACCCGGCTTGTTGTTGGAATTGTCCCTTACAAGCTCCTCAACGGAGACGTAGCCATTCTTTAGTGGGTGGTGAACTTCGGGAAACAAATTCTTGCTCCTTTGTGTGGTTTGACTCTCTAAGTTATTTTTCTAGCATATTTGATTTGCTTTCGCTTCGATCTACTTGGGTGTGCTACTTGTGCGTGCAGGGCTCATTACCTTGCTTGTGATCATCTACAAAGGCCACTCACGAAGTTTGGTTCGTGCTAGAAGTCAAAAGGTGCTTGAAGTTGTTTTTGCAGGTGCTTTGTGCTACACCAGTTTGACCGGTGAGGCACACCGGTCTGACCGGTGTATCCTGGGGGGTCCAGTGCTTGATCGGTCTGACCGGTCATCACCACCAGTCTGACCGGTGGAGCACTGTCAGCTCAAGTGTTCGGGGAGAAAGAGTTTAATTCGGTTGTCACACATATTCACCCTCCCCCTCTAGGCGACATCAAGGTCCTTTCACTGGGCCGGTTCGGGCCCGTGTTCCTCCCCGTGGCTGATCTTCACATTTTGGACTTAGCCCCCTTGATTTGTGTCATTTTGAGGTCGTCATCCCCGCGATCAAGATGGGGGGTCTTCTCGTATGAAGTCCGAACTTTACGTCTTAATCCTCGAGGATGATCCATCATACCACCTTGGTGCTTGCCACCTTTAGAAGTGATTTCGCCTTGCATTCGAACACGAACGGAACTCCTCATTTGCTCCTTTGAACTTGTTGTGACTCCGTACCTTTTGTCCATGTTTTCCTGCAAAAACACAACACTTCCAAATGCACATACGAAGTTGAAATTGTTATAGCATTAGTGTGCCTAGTGGCGGGTTAGTTGCAAATCATAATCGAAACCAATGCATAACAAGTACTCTAGGTTGACGGAAATTCACCGTCAACACCTAGCAACCCCCATTGGCGTGAGGACCCGCAGTGAATTGAGCGTTCTGGGCCGGAGCCCGTGCCTCACACCGTCAGGACGCTGAACTTTCTGCCTACTACTCGACAGCCGTGTGGAGGAGCGTCTGGAGGTGCTGATGAAGCTTCTTCTCTTCTGGGGTCATCGGCTTAGGGCCGGCCCGAAGGAGCACGGCCGCTGCAGCGAGGTTCTAGGAGGCCCTTTTGACAACAGGAGTACCATGAACGTTGCCGATGATGCAGTGTCATACCTCTTGTGCGTGTTCGTGCGCGAGCGTTGCCGCGGCTTCTGCACCGAGCGCGTTGTGGATCCTTGCCTGCTCTTCCTCGAGAGCTTTCTGAGCCTCGTCGAGCTCGCCGAGGCGAGCATACTGCCGTTCGCGGTCGCCCCCTAAAGGTTCGGATGGCGAATAGAGAGGGGGGAGTGAATAGGAGCCGGTAAAAATTCTTCTCAAAGAACCCGGCCTATACCCTAGACAAATCCCGGTCACACACGAGCGATGGATCGAATCACACACCAATCGCCAAGACAACAAGGTTATGGATCAACCTCAAGTCTTAGGAACGATTCCTTGAAGCACACGCGGAAGCACGAAAGAAGAAGGGAGGAATCGAACCAAGGAACAAAGCAGCCAAGCTCTGGCGGACCGTCCAGCCAGGAGGGGCGGACTGTCCGCACGGGCCACGCGGACTGTCCGGCCTACTGCCGTGGACTGTCTGCACCCGTACCGCGGACCGTTTGGCCATGAGCCACGGACTGTCTGAAAAATCTAACAGAACCTCCAGTAGCGAACCACGTATAACGGACCGTCTGCAGGGAGCACGCGGACTCTCCGCCAGGCACCCGCGGACTGTCCGCACCGCTGCAGCGGACTGTCCGAAACCTCTTCCATCTAAAGCTCAAAATCAAAACGGATCGAAAGCAAACCGAGCAAGAACACGAAGAACACGAGACGAACACTGCACCCGCGGACTGTCCGCCAGCCCCACACGGACTGTCCGCGCCTCACGGACAGAGGCAAGAACAACACGACCCCGAAAGTCAACACCACCAACTCATCACCGGATCTCCCAAATGGTAGAAGTTGTTGAGACAAGAGTTTGGGGACATGATATGCGTCAACCAAGGATGCTATACCCCAAAAATTTTGCCTCCTAACTCCTTAAATCACCGGGAATCGTGGATCCTTTGAACACCACCAAAAACTAGAGCTCCGACCAAAGATCCTTGAATCAAAGTGGTTTCCTGGCGTCTGAGGGCACAAGACCAATCACAAAGATGCACAAAACATCCATCCATGTTTCCCTCAAAGAAATCCTGGAAGAAACCCACTCAAATCCGCGGAATCACACCAAGAACAAAGGCACCAAAAACAAGCACGAAAAGACCACGACATTCACAACACCGAATCTTCTATCAAAACCAGGAAAGATTCACAAGGTCTAGCATGCCGCCCTAGCATCCACCCTCTCAACAAATCTCTCATGAAGATCTCATGCTAGGCTAGAGAAAATAGAGGAGAATTATAGTCTAGGAAAAAGAGAAATGGAAGGGGGGAAATGAAACCCTAAGTCGCGGAGAGAGAGCACCATCCACACACACTCATGGCTTATATATCGGGTCCTGCCGGTGTGGGAAATGACTCGACTACCCCTAACTCAACTACTGGCGATACAACCCACGTAGGGGCATTTATGTAATGTTTGTGGGTCTTGCCATCGGACGGCCACACCTTCGCCGCACCCCGCGTCCTCCCGACGCAAGCCATGCGATCCCGCCGCGTGTCCTCCGCTTCGAAGCTTCCCGACACGCCCGGATCCCGTCTCCGTCGTGTTGGGCCTTCGGACTTGGTTTTGAGGCCCAAACCAAGAAACCGTCCTCCGAAGGTTTTGTGGGAAAACCACCAAACCCCGCGTGCTCAGCCCGGCCTCCAGCCAAGCCTCTTAACTCGACCGCCACCGTGCACCGGCTCGGTCGTCGATGACTTTGTCTTGCTCGTCTCGCCACCATATGGCCCGCACCTAGTCCCGCCGTCCACCGGGTCCCTCGAACCGAGCCTACTTGTCTCTCCATCTCCCGGAGGCCCCTCAAGGTTGAAGACCTTTCGCGCCCGTTATTCACCTGCAACAACACAAACTAGGCCGCAGCCTACACCTGCGCACTGAGCCAGGAGTCAGTCCAACACCCGTTGTCAATCACTCATCACTAAGGAGCGGTCATCCATCGACCACCGGGACGCTCCTGGTCCTCAATCTCCCCCTTGATGAGTGCATTGACAACACACAACGCGAAAAGAAATTCAGAGAAAGAAAGTAAGAAGAAAGAGAAACAAAGAAGCTCAACTCATGACCAAAACCAAAGAAAGGCAAAGAAAGGTCACAAGCCGAACAAAGCACATACTCCACACTGAAAACAGCAAGAAAGCTCCCCCTGAACAAATGCAAGCTCCCCCTGAACATGTGGATGCAAACTTCCAAATTTTAGATGCATTTCTGAATTTGCATTAAGCTCACCTCGTCTCCCCCTTGTTGACAATGTATGAATCAAGGTGAAAATGCATGAATGTAAGACAAAGCATATAAACATCTACATGAGCTTCTCAAATAGGCCAAATCTAGTGTCAAAGGCTAGAAATGAGACAAAGAGCACACATATGGATCATAGCTTAGTCAAAGCGTTACTACAAGTAATATATGGAAATATAGGCATGTGACAAAGCAAATTTTCAGATTTGAGCAGTTTTATCAAAAGATGGCTCACTTCAAATGTAAAGGCCTATCCATGTCATATTCTAACCAAAAACACGCATATCATCTATAGATCATACAAGGATATCAAATTCTTAACAAAAGATCATTGCAAACACCCATAAAGCAAAGCATGTCATGTTAAAGCTTATGAGCCATGTGTCCACTTCGGGGAGACTTCTCCACTGGTGAACATCATGCAACATGTTTTGCACCCATGTGTGAAAGATAAGACATTTTAAGCATAAACATGATGGATGGAGCATTTTTCAAGCATACACACTTCTTTTCAATATTAATTCATTTCATGGTACGTGAAGTGCCTTTGCGGCAAAAAGAAGCTTATGCCCCTCCATGAATGCAACATAGGCTAAACATTCACAATGATATCGGCCTTTGGCCCAAATGCAAGAAAGAGACATCCAAGCACAATCTAAGCATGAAACGCACATTTGGACCAAAACGTGACATGGATACACTACTACACATGAGGGAGCACATTTCATCAAATTTAGTCAAGATTAGCATTTGATTCAAAAAGGCTATCTCACAACACATATATCTCAAATATTCCAAGAGGATAGCCTCACATAGCCATTTCTCCACACACATGACCAATATCTCACAAGTAGCCAAAGAAACTCAAATAAGGCATATGAAAGAAGCTCATCATCCTAAAATGCAATATGATACAAATGCAACATGATATATAACAAGATGGCTATCCTACCATGGTTTATACATCAAGCAAAGCATGTATATACATCAAAGGAAACATGGTATGATACATATGGTACAAAAATAAATCCCCCAAGAATCAACTAGAAAGGGCAACAAACCCCAAGATCCCCCCGCAAGCGCACAAATGTAGCTTGGTCGAGAGGCTTTGTAAAGATGTCTGCAAGCTGATCTTGGGTAGGGACATGACTCAACACAATGGTCCCTTTCTCCACATTGTTTCTCAAGAAATGATACCTCACTTCTATGTGTTTGATTCTGGAATGGAGCACTGGGTTTTTTGCTACACTTATGGCACTGGTGCTATCACAAAGAAGTGGGATTTGGGTGCACTTCTCACCGAAGTCTCTCAAGGTGTATGAGATCCACAACAGCTGGGAACAACAACTCGCGGTTGCAACATAATCTGCCTCGGTGGTAGACTGAGGTACACTAGACTGCTTGCGGGAAGACCACGAAACCAACGAGGACCCAAGAAACTGACAAGAACCAGAAGTAGACTTCCTCTCGACTCGGCAACCAGCGAAATTCGCATCAGACTGTAGGTACCTGAAGATCCTCTTGATGGCCTGTCGATGTGATGTCCTCGTCGAAACCTGAAAACGAGCACACAGACACACACTGAACTGTATGTCTAGCCTCGTCGCCGTCAGGTAGAGGAGGGAGCCGATCATGCTCCGGTACTCTCGCTGGTCCACTGGTTCTCCGTCCTCGTCCGCGCCCAAAGTAGTCGTACTCCCCATGGGTATCGACATAGGCTTCACATCTTGCATCTGGAACTTCCTCATCATGTCTTTCGTGTACTTGGTCTGATGTACAAATTTTCTCTCCTTCACTTGCTTGATCTTGACCGCGTAGTACGTTCGTCGATGTCCCCAATGATCTTCGATAGGGGATGCACTTCTTGAATCCGCTGAGAAGCCTCACGCCTCGAGACTACCTCCCCCTCAACTTCAGCTTCTCTCGCCTGATCCTCTTATCGCACCGTCGTTGTCCTTGAAGTAGACGGTCCACCCTCCATAGTGGTCGTAGGGGAAGTAGTGGGTACACACTCAGCTTCAGGCGCATGGTTCTCTCCATCATCATCTCCAGCTCCATCCTTCTCCTCTTCAAAGAGGTCCTCAGCCATCTCTTCATCACCTGCACATTCAAAGCCAAGAGAGGTACATGGCATTGTCTCATCGAAGGTTACCTCTCAAGTCTCCATGATTTTGTTAGTCTCAAGGTTAAGCACCCTATATGCTCTATAATGATTAGCATATCCAAAGAAAATCCCATCACTAGACCTAGCCTCAAACTTGTTGAGTTTTCCCTTCTTAAGAATAAAGTACTTGCAGCCAAAGACTCGGAAATGACTCACCTTGGATGCCCGACCATGCATAAGCTCATAACAGGTCTTCTTCTTGAAAGCTCGCAATAAAATCCTATTGGAGACATGACAGGCCGTATTGACCGCTTCAGCCCAATACCTCTTAGGAGTCCTATGCTCATCGAGCATCGTCCTAGCCATCTCACAAAGAGTCCGATTTTTCCTTTCCACGACTCCATTTTGAGGGGGAACAAAAGGGGTCGAATACTGATGTTCAAGACCTAGATCACGACAGAAGGCATCAAAACGAGAGTTCTTGAACTCTGAGCCATTATCACTGCGGATAGCTCGAATGGCATTCCCATGCCTCTCGTTCTTCAACCTCACGATCAGATCTCGAACAAAACCAAATGTCTCACTTTTGTCCTCCAAGAAAAACGCCCAGGCATAGCGAGAGTAATCGTCCACCACAACAAGGACATAACACTTCCCACCCACCGAGCGAACTCGAGCTGGCCCAACAAGGTCCATATGCAACAGCTCTGTCGGACGCTCGGTCATGACATCGGTCAGGGGTGGATGGGGAGTGGCTACCATCTTGCCATGCCTTGTTACTCACATGTACCACACCCTCAGAAATCACCCTTCCTCGTCCGTTGTCCCCAAAAGTGACGTACATCTTTTCCTTCACTGGGGTGAGGCTGGAGAACCACTTCTTGTCTCTGGTCATGTGTCAGGAACATCCGGAGTCGATCAACCAAATGTTCTCCGAGCCTCCTGCCTGTAGTCAGAAACAAGAACGAGAATGAGCCAACGACTCGACACTGGGGTTAGCACAAAGAAAGTTGAACCAGTGTCAAGCCATCTGCTCAAAAGAGGGGTTAGCAAACATCATTCCCTTGCCACCAAACTTCCCATGTCCCATGGAAGGAGTACGAGCACCACGAGGGGGAAAACGTGGTCCGTAGTTCCTCTGGAACCCAAAGCTGTGATCATCTCCCCTAGACCCGTATTGAGGACGAGTAGGGGGACGTCCAGCAAAACCACCACGAGCCCGACCAAACCTTTCACCAGCACACACACCATCATCTCTCCTATCAAACCTCTCACCACCACCTCTCTGTGGGAACCTACCACCCTGAGCTCCAACTCTACCAACACTCCTCATACTTCCCACACCTCGTGGAAGTGGCACTCTAGCTTAGGAATACCATGAGACTGGCGATACCTGTCCTGGTTTGCTTGCTCCACGGCAAGCCTCTCATCCCTCTTCCTCTTGTAGCAAAACTCTACTAGATGTCTCTCCTTGCCACAATACTCACACCTAAAGGGGATGGGTTTTGGTTTTGGCTCTGGCTTCTCTCTAGGTTTCATACCCTTATCACTCACAAACTTCACCGGTTTCTAGAAGTCATTTGTTTTAGGTGGGAATTTGGGTGGATCTTGGGTTGTGTCAACCTTGTTGCAAAGGTGGTTGGGCTTTGGAGTGAAAGAGTTCTTGGGTGCTTTTGGAAGTGGAACTTGGATGTCTCCGATCACCTTAAACTCGGGGTTAGACTCAACACACTTCTCATACACACTCTCCCCACTGTTTTCTCCCACTTTCTCACCCAACTTCTCAAAACCCAAACCACGACCATCCGCTCTCTTGAACTCCTCAATCATGATTTTCAATTGAGGTTCCTGCCCAGACAACCAACCCAACACCTTCCTCAAATAATCATTCTCCTCATAGATGACATCCAAACGGGAAGTAAGTTCAAGATTGCACAAAGTAACTTCATCACAGCTAGTGCATGCATTGACAACAGGAGATTTCAAAGAAGCTTCCAAAGTGCTAATAGTAGAACGAGCATCAACAAGCTTAGCTTGCATAGTAGGACATGATTTACAAGCACCAAGCAAAGTGGGTCTAGCCTTAAGCTCATCATACTCAGTCCTAAGAGCATCTAGTTTAGCCAAAGTGGAAGCATTCTTCTCATTATGCAATTTGATCTCATTCAACCATGCATTACATTGAGAAAATTCAACATCATCAGAAATGGTAGGAGTAAGTTTCAAAGAGTCATTCTCAAGTTTCAATTCAAGCAATTTAGACTCTAACTCTCCTACTTTCTCACAAGCATTCTCGAGTTGAGCCCTAAGATCTCTCCTCATCTTCTTAGCATCTCTCAACACACTATCACGGTTGTCAATCAAGCCATTCAACCTAGTGAACTCAGCAAGCAAAGAGTCGGGGTCGCGGTTTACCTCATCCTCTGAGTCAGAGTCGGTGTCTTGTTTCTCACTCTTCTTGCTGCTTGAGCTATGGGCCATGCCACAAAAGCCTCCAAGTGCAGCACAGCTCAACCCACTAAGGTTCTGGCTTGCATTCTTCTTGCCCTTGCGCCTCCCGGCGTCTTTATCCTCACTGCTTGAGCTTGAATGTGCATCGCTTGAGCTTGTGTCAACATCGCTTGCACCAGCCACCATGGCTCTTGCCTTGTCCTTCTTGTGGCCGCCCTTGCTCGATCGCCGCTTGTCCTTGTCCTTGCTCTTGGACTTGCTGTAGTGCTTGCCCTTGGAGGAGTACTTGTCTTCACGCCTTGGGTGCGCCTTGTACTCGCTCATCTTGTACTTGTTCTGCTCCGCTTCCGGGCACTCGGCGATGAAGTGTCCACGCTTGCCACACTTGTAGCATGTCCCCGAGCTCCGCCTTGCATTCCTCCGGTTCTCATGTAGTCGATCAAACCTCCTTGAGAGCAAGGCCAGTTCCTCTTCGCTCAGCACATCGAACTCATCATCTGGAATGGACATGAGAGAAGACAAGGAAAACTGTTGACAGGAAGGGTTAGTGTTGGCTTTGCCCTTTGATCCGCCCACAAGAGCAAGACTATGATCAGTCGAGCCCTCATGCTTGGATTGCAACTTCCTGTCAACCTCAGCCAACTTGAGCTTAGAAAAGAGATCATCCAACTCAATAGTAAAGTATTGGCCGGACTCCTTGTTGGCCTCAACCTTAGCACCCCAAACATTTTGGTCCAAGATATGCAAAAGCTTCAAAGCTTGATCATGCTCGGTGTAAGGGAAATCCTCAACATTGGCCTTCATGTTGTTCACGATGGCGGTGAACCTCTAAAATATCGCATCAATGTCCTCACCGGGAAGTTGAGTAAAGTTCTCATATTGCATCCGGTAAGAAACAAAGAGGCGAGCCTTCACATGGTTATCACCACCGTGAGCAACCAACAACTTCTCCCAAATTTGCCAAGCAAGATTCAAATGGCGAACACACTCAAACTCAGGATCACGCAAGCTTCGGACCAAGTGATCAACGGCTTTAGCATTTGCCTCATACTTGGCCTTAGCACCGGCATCGGTCACCATAAGAGTATGGATATCTGCCGGAATAGCATAGGTCTTGTCAAGCACAATGAAATCCAACAACTTGCCACGAAGAAAGACCATCATACGGGCCGCCACTTGTGGTAACCCTTCCCATCGAAGTGCGGCGGACCGTCCCGCTCAACGTACACCATCTTAGGATTCAAGACTTGTCAAAGTCACAACGAATCCAGCACCAAGCTCTGATACCAATTGAAGGATCAGATGGCGACTAGAGAGGGGGGAGTGAATAGGAGCCAGTAAAAATTCTTCTTAAAGAACCCGGCCTATACCGTAGACAAATCCCGGTCACACACGAGCGATGGATCGAATCACACACCAATCGCCAAGACAACAAGGTTATGGATCAACCTCAAGTCTTAGGAACGATTCCTTGAAGCACACGCGGAAGCACGAAAGAAGAAGGGAGGAATCGAACCAAGGAACAAAGCAACTAGGCTCTGGCGGACCGTCCGGCCAGGAGGGGCGGACTGTCCACACGGGCCACGCGGACTGTCCGGCCTGCTGCCGCGGACTGTCCGCACCCGTACCGCGGACCGTCCGGCCCTGAGCCGTGAACAGTCCGAAAAAGCTGACAGAACCTCCAGTAGCGAACCCCGAATAACGGACCGTTCGCGGGGAGCACGCGGACTGTCCGCCAGGCACCCGCGGACTGTCCGCACCGCTGCAGCGGACTATCCGAAACCTCTTCCAACTAAAGCTCGAAATCAAAACAGATCAAAAGCGAAGCCGAGCAAGAACATGAAGAACACGAGACGAACACTGCATCCGCGGACTGTCCGCCAGCCCCACGCAGACTGTCCGCGCCTCACGGACAGAGGCAAGAACAGCACGACCCCGAAAATCAACACCACCAACTCATCACTGGATCTCCCAAACGGTAGAAGCTGTTGAGACAAGAGTTTGGGGACATAATATGCGTCAACCAAGGATGCTATACCCCAAAATTTTTGCCTCCTAACTCCCTAAATCACCGGGAATCGCGGATCCTTTGAACACCACCAAAAACTAGAGCTCCGACCAAAGATCCTTGAATCGAAGTGGTTACCTGGCGTTTGAGGGCACAAGATCAATCACAAAGATGCACAAGACATCCATCCATGTTTCCCTCAAAGAAATCTGGGAAGAAACCCACTCAAATCTGTGGAATCACACCAAGAACAAAAGCACCAAAAACAAGCACGAAAAAGACCACGAAATTCACAACGCCGAATCTTCTATACAAACCAGGAAAGATTCACAAGGTCTAGCATGCCGCCCTAGCATCCATCCCTCTCAACAAATCTCTCATGAAGCTCTCATGCTAGCCTAGAGAAAATAGAGGAGAAAAATAGTCTAGGAAAAAGAGAAATGGAAGGGGGGAAATGAAACCCTAAGTCGCGGAGAGAGAGCACCATCCACACACACTCATGGCTTATATATCGGGTCCCGCCGGTGTGGGAAATTACTCGACTACCCCTAACTCAACTACTGGCGATACAACCCATGCAGGGGCATTTATGTAATGTTTGTGGATCTTGCCAATGGACGGCCATGCCTTCGCCGCACCCCGCGTCCTCCCGACGCAAGCCATGCGATCCCGCCGTGTGTCCTCCGCTTCGAAGCTTCCCGACACGCCCGGATCCCGTCTCCGTCGTGTTGGGCCTTCGGACTTGGTTTTAAGGCCCAAACCAAGAAACCATCCTCTGATGGCTTTGTGGCCAAACCACCAAACCCCGCGTGCTCGGCCCGGCCTCCAGCCAAGCCTCTTGACTCGACCGCCACCGTGCACCGGCTCGATCGTCCATGACTTTGTCTTGCTCGTCTCGCCACCATGTGGCCCGCACCTAGTCCGGCCGTCCACCAGGTCCCTCGAACCGAGCCTACTTGTCTCTCCATCTCCCGGAGGCCCCTCAAGGTTGAAGACATTTCATGCCCGTTCTTCACCTGCAACAACACGAACTACGCCGCAGCCTACACCTGCGCACTAAGCCAAGAGTCAGTCCAACACCCATTGTCAATCACTCATCACTGAGGAGCGGTCATCCATCGACCACCAGGACGCTCCTGGTCCTCACCCCCGGCCTGCGGGGGGTTCTCCGCTAGCGGAGGTGTTGGGCGAAGTGGGCTCACCTTCTATGGAGCTTTTGTGGGAGTTGGTGGAGTGGACCGCGTTGGCCTGCTGCTGGAGGACGAAGCACTCGCGCCTCGGGTCGTGGGGCGTCGGTGCCTTCTTCTAGAGAAGTGCGATCTCAACCTCATCGCAGCTCGCCTGGGATGCTTCAGAGGGGACTGGGCGTGCGTCTCCCGTGGCGACGGGAGCGGTTGTCCCGCTGCAGGGGAGCCACGTCTCCCCTTGGGGTACAAGGTGTCATAACAGAGCTTGAACTCATTACAAGACAACGTCTCATCTTCTTGCAAACTGAACATAAGCATGGAGGTGGCGAACGCCATGAAGCGGAAGAGCTCTTGGGACGGGTTAGGCCCTAGGGCGACCACCATGTTGCGGCGGACCAGGTCCCAAACCCAATCGGTGGTACACTTCTGTTGACGGTTAATAGTTGTATCAAATTTCGTTTATGACTTGCAAGCGGACAAGTCTCCCGTCGTAGTCAAGGGACCCTTCTTCCCTCGAGTGGTGAACCCAAGGTATCGAATCCGTGGAACAAATGTGTCACGCAAAAGTTGATCTAGTAAAGCCAAGTAACTCCAATCTTCGGTAAAAGAAACCCTAATGCATCTAGGTAAAAGACATGAAACTAACCTAATCTACTAAAGACTGGAGATAACAAAGTAAGATTGGGTAGATAAACCGATCTAGAGAGATCGGGGTAAGCCTTTTGTTGAAGTTCCAAGCAAGAGAAGAAGTAGCAAATCGAATCTTATTAGAAGCCTCTTTAAACCGTGGTTTCCCGTCCAAATCCGAAAACATCCGCCTTTCGGAACCCCCGTTCTGTCACAACGTATCCCTACTCATGCGGGGAGTCTAGGGCGAGTCAAAAGACAAGTCGAGATTCTTTCTGAAGATCCAGCATGTACCTCTAGCCACCGCAGCTACAAGAACACCCTATGTAATCTATCTCGAGAATAGAACTGGAATAAGCAAAGCCGATCGAAAAACGAAATCTTCGAGGAAACACTTGATCGCTAGGAAAAGATTCAACTTGATAATTCAACTATAACAATGATACATACACAAGATCACCACCGGATCCTTCCTTGATCTTGCTTCTAGCTCCGGGAACTCCGACGTGGTCTTCCGTGCAAGGTTCCCACGTCGGCTAGGGAAACCCTAGTCAACTAGCTCGACCCTCTCCTCTCCGAGATGGTGTCCCTCTCTTCTCTGCTCCTCGGCGGCCGATGACGAATTGTATTCTTCGTGGCTCTCGGTCAGGGGGCTATAAATAGCCTGAATGGCGGCTAGGGCAAAGGGGAGCCTCACTGGGCCCTGGACAGGGCTGGGCCGACCGGCCTGGGCCCATCCAGGCCCAGCCCGAGGCCTCCTTTGCTCTACGTCGGTTCCCTTGCTTCCTGGATGTTTCCCCCTTCTGCATGTAGGTCCATGTCGTCAGTTTCTCTCCGAATTGGGCATAACTCCTTGTCTTGCAAGATTCAACACTTTTCTGGTCAGGTCCTCGGAGTTTGTCGTCTTCTCGGATCAAGTCTGTGGCTTCTTGGAGTTAAGTTTGCTTCATTGCATGATTTGTACGGGGCTTCAAGGTCTTGTCATAAGGTGCTTGATGAACTCATCCCGAAAGTCTTGCTTTCAACGCTAAAACCCTGCATAAACACTAAACTCCAAAACCGACATGCACACGTGAACTTGTTATACCACGGGGGTTAGTACCAAAGGATAAGGTATAAAACTATGCCAACACCGAAGGTAAACTCATGGCTAGGTTGACGGATTTTCACCGTCAACATCTCCCCCATGCTTAAACCTTGCTCGTCCTCGAGTAAGCCTTCGATGGATATCATCATTGCCAAACAATGTTTAAACCTTGCACTTGATCATACATGAGAAAACATAATGCTCTCAAAATTTTAATTCGTTAAAGTTCCATAATGTACTAGCCTTCATCTCTACGGAGGGTAGATTCTTATTAAGCTTATCCCACGAGTATTAACATGCTCACAAAGTTTAAATAGATCTCAGAATTTTTGAAATAAAGAACGAGATAAAGAAAAGCTAAACCAAGTTCACAAATTTAAATCATCTTGTATATTGCTCATGAACTCTCAACTCGCTTGTCTCTCAAGCCTATATATTCTACTCCTTTCCCTCTCATAACATATATGTGTGGTAGGCTTTATATGGAGCTTTGGGAAAGTTTAGTCCTAACAAGATTTTATAAATGAGGTGTTGTCAAAACAAGACAAGCTTCTCATGGTCTTACCGAGACTCGTCAAAAAGGTCATTGGAAAATAATGTCATATCAAGGAGGGGAAAGAGAAAAATACGCACACTTTAGATGAGTGGACATGTGCAAATGGCAAAGAGTGATCTCGAGGCACAAAGGAAGTCCTCGTTATCGGATTGCACATGGTTGGAAAATGAGAATGGATATTTTAAACTTGAAGCCTTGAATGCACTTTTAGAGAACCGGGGAGTTCACTTTACGCATACTCATATTTTTCCTTTTTCACATATTTCTCCTTCTTTTCTTTCTTTCTTTCATTCATTCATTATATATTATTTTTTTCTTCTTGTGAGACTTTCACCTTGGAAATCCCGTACATCGCCTTTTTTCTTTCATTCATTTTTTTTTTAAAAATATACCCCCTTTGAACTCTAGAATTGCATCGTACCTACCTCCTCCCCCATGCTTAGACGTTGCTCGTCCTCGAGCAAGGAGGCGATAAATAAGGTAGGTACCCGAAATATTTTTCCTTGGAGAGATACTTGAATTCTTCAATGTTGGCACCGTCTTGCGATCTTCCTTGAATTGATGATCCATTCTCAATGATAGGTTGTGGTCAAGGAGGTAATCACAAAAAATGATATTTGGTTTTAAGGGTGGATATCTGGCGAGGTTTGTGAGATCTCCGATGCGGGGATACACAATCCACGGATAAAAGGCTAGCAAAAAGATAGATACGCAAAAATGAAATGACCAGCTTCTTAGTCTCGGGCCAGAGAAATCATGGCCTGCAATAACTCACTCAAAAATAAATCTTGTACACTAAGGTTTATGTACTCAAATATATATTAGGCTCTGGATAGGTTGAGCAACACACAAGTGGTATTTATGACAAGGTTAGCAATATTTTTGAGCATAAAAACCATCTTTAATATATTCATAACTTGAGAGCACATAAAACACTATGGCTCTTTATTTTAATCATAACCTCCACTAAAGATTAAGCTAGTATTTAAATAATTTCAGATTCGTATTTTGAGAGAGCACTAGCTTTTAACATGCATAAATCAATTATAAAGATAAACAAAGCGGCAATTATAATCATATATCATTATGGCACAGAATTTTTGTAACATTTCCAATGATATAATCAAGGTGGTGTCTTTATTAATGATGAAATCAAGTTGAAATACAAACTGAAAATAAACAAACACACTTGCTGAAATTTAAATAAAAATAGAAAATATTACGCAAACACACATAAACAAAAGCTGAAAATTACAGAGAAAGAGAAAAGAAAAGAAAACTAAAGTTCCTAAATCTTCTAGTCCTCCGCCGGTGGTTGGTGTTGATGATCTTGATAGTAATACCCTTGCTCATAATACGGTTGGACATTCCCTCCGACGAATTGATTTGGCTCCACTAGGTGAAGGCGTCCAAGCTCATAGGCAATATTTGCATTGCCCTCACCAAGTTGAGCCGCGTTGGCTTGGATGGCTGCGACGTTTTGGGCGTTTCTTGCAACATACCCTCCAATTATGGCCATGCTTTGTTGTGGTTGGGGATATTATGCATAGGGCTCCGCGAAGTTTGCGTTGGGCACCACATAATTTGGTGGGGGTACCGGTGCACCACCCCCCATGCTTGCTCTTGTGGCCCTCCGTAATAACTTGGCGGAGGAGGGATCCCGCCGAATGGTGGCACATTGGGTTGTGCTCCACTCGCTTGTGCGGAGGATGTTCCCTCCTCTACGATTCTTCCTCTTTTGTTCTTCCTTGCTGGGACAAGGAGTCCCTCTTCCAACCAATCTTCCCTCCCTTCGATGAAAAGCCTAAGCTCGCATCCGGGAGGGGTAGGTTCACCATGGCCAAATGAAAACCTCCTCTCTCATCCCCACTAATGTATTTGTTGACGTAAAATCTGCACCTCATGCCAAGCACACAGCAAGCCGAACAAGCTAGCTTCACACGCGCAAAGACTCCAAGACGTGCCAGTCAATTTTTCCTGAAAATTAACAAAAGACAAAGTAGTTAAATTCCAAAGCTTGGAACTTGCCGGGTGGTACCAGACAGTTCCATATTTACGGCTAGAAAGCCAAGTGAGATGACATATAGCTATAAAGAACTATCTGCCAGCAAACTAGAAACCATTCGGGAGCTTTAAAGTGTAAAAAGTAACATAGCCGAATAGATGACGTAAGCATGACGATAGATCGATCTTTGTTTAAATAAAGTTGTACGTGCTCAGAGCCATGATCGATCCTCGCGCATAAATAACATTAAACAATAACTGAAGTAAAACATGATCATAAATATGTAATAAACAAGCATGCATAGGTCTAAAGCACTAGTCTACCGCATGTCTAGGTACTCTAAAAGCCGTCAAGCATGATACCAAACAAATCTATCCACCGCATGATACAACTTGTTTGAAATCATACCACTTTCCACAAATAGATCTATCCACCGCATGATACAATCTAAATGTGGAAAGCTAAAAGCATACAATATTTAAAGCATAATCTATAAACACGTTTCACTCATGAAAGCATAGCCGAATACGGCTGAACAGCCGAATCGGGATCCATGAAGAAGGAACGGCATTACCAAGCAAGATAAATCTATCAGATTGAATTGAAATCTAATCCACCGGATGACTAGCTCCAAAACAACCCTAAAAACCTGCATCTATCGCATGATACCCGGTTCCTTTAAGATTTATACAAGATTTGGCAAGCTTGAACCCGCAACACGTAACAACCTAGATCGACTCAGTTTCGGCTATTAGGGAACATGTGATCCACGTGCTATTAAAGCTATGGGTACGAACTTGAATCGCATAAGGATCATCAAAAGAGATAAAGCCGATCCAAATCAATCTAGATTGGGCAAAAAGGTGTTACATGAATTTAAACATAAAGTAGAACTCAAAGCAACACGAGGTAACTTAATGAATCTACTGGATCTTGCCAAAATCCAATAGAGCCGATAACTAGCTTCAAGCTAGATCTTAGCCCACCGCATGGCTCATGACCTAACAAGAAACCCTCTTGAACCAAGCTTGAATCTACCGCATGACACTAAGCATGGTAACAAGACTACTTGCATCAGATCTAAAACCAACGCATGATACTAGACATGATACAAGGTTGCCGGTACTCACGGAGGTCGACGGATCGATGAATCCTCTCGAAGAACTCGACGACACGACAAAGAACTCTAGGGTTTGGCATAAAGCCGGTTTGTATTGAGAATGTTTCGAATGTCTGTTACATACATTCAGGGTCCATATTTATACCCTGTTAAGCATGACCTCGAATGGATTCGATACTTAATTTATCTCTAAGTGCGATCGCTTATCCATCCATTCGTCCCTTCCGCTTGGGCCACGTCACCACGCAATCCCGCAAAATCAGCGCAACAGTTCTCTCGCCGAACGGAAGCAAATTGCCGACCGCGGACTCCTTTGCCGAATTCTTCTGAAGAAACCTTTCCTTCTTCCGGATAGACTCCTCACCGCGTTGGACCCACAGGTCAGGCCCCTTACCAAATTCTGGTGTTAACATATGCCCCTTCAATTACGGGATAAAAGTAATTTTATTCCGGAATTGACTCCAACCACCAACGTCTTGAATCTGTTCAACACCTATTCTCTCTCTTTGCAGTCCGCCGGAATCTTCATCTAGATCCAAACCCTAGATCACCTTTTCCCGAGCTCAATCCCTCAATGGCAAGTCAAAATCAAGCTGCTCAGGTAAATTCCTCCCCCATAAACTTCATTCGGCACTCAATTTTTTGATTTTACCTGAGATTTCCTTTCCGCCTTCTTCCAGCAGGAACTCGCCACTGAGCTTCTGATTCGCACTGAGGCCAATGCGACGTCTTATTTCCTTGGTCCCGTGGGAATTTCTGATCCCCGCGAATTCATCGCAGCCGAATCCCAAAGAATCCCCTTCACAGCGGCTTTAACCGAGCCTTCCCTATGGCAGGATGCTTTTAAGAACTGGCCTTTGCCCCCAACTGCGGGTTGGAAGAATTGGTATAAGAGGATCCTTGCAGACAACAGTGCTAAGACCCAACTTTGGGACACCCTCCGAATTGCTCACTGTTTGGAGCTCTCTTTGGCCGAGACCCCGAAAAACGAAGACCTCCTGATTGCCGCCTGTCATTTTTTGTCAAATGGTGTCAATACCTTCCTTTTTGGTCACGACCCAATGTCCCCCACTCTGGCCGATGTATACATGATTACCGGCCTTGATATTTCAGGATCCGTCCATCCCTGGGACTACAGAGGTTCCACAAGACAAACGGGAGTGAAGTCAGGGAGTGGATATAAAAACTATATTCAGAACCACATGAAAGACGGTCCTCTTGGTGAAGTTGAATATAGGGCATTCCTGAACATGTGGCTGTGCAGGTTCATCTTCTGTGGTAAAGCCAATGAGCCTACTCTGAATCATATTGTAATGGCTACACAATTGGCTAGTGGTAAGCGCATTCCCCTTGGAAAATACCTCCTGGGCAGTGTATACCACATGCTTCATCAAACTGTCACCCAAATGTACACCAGCCAGAAGATAGCATGTGTCAATGGCCCTTGGTGGTTCGTACAGATGTGGCTGCAACTGCACATGCACCAGATCGTTGGTATTGACCTCAATACCTGGTTTTTTCCTTCATCCAACTATCATGAAGGGGAGGTTCAGGTTACCAGAGGACGTCACACCTGTCCCCATGGAGAAGCTGCTTCAACTGTCCCCATCAACCAGAATGTCAGCCAGCTCTTTGAGCTCTTCTTCAAAGGCTTCCCCAATCCTCTCTGGCTTCCTTACCTGGACAATGATAATTTAACTCTCCCTTGTGAGTTCTCCTTTGAAGCTGGACGCCAAGATGGAAGGTTTCTAGAAATCCTCAATATCCTCATCCATCCATGCATTTTGCCAGCTGAATTGAGTGGAGGGAGGCTAAACCACAGCACTTATGAATACTACCAGCCCAATATGATGGCTCGACAACTTGGATGTGGCCAGATGCCCCCAAGACTATTTCTGCATGAATTCCTCAAACGTAGAGAGGAAATTAAAGAACTTACTCAAACCAGCAGGGTTTTTCAGTATGTATGCAGTCCAACTGTTTACACCTGGCCCTTCACACCTACAACAGTAGCTCACCCCACCTTCAACTCTTGGTGGCAAAAATTCCATGACCACATTTTTAGTGAGCCTGTGCACTCATTTTGCATAGAGCTGATGCCTGATTTTCAGCCAACTTCAGAGGTAACATGATTGTCCTTTTCTCCAAACCAGACATTTCTTCTTCTAACCATGATCTTTTTCATGCAGAATACAGTACCTGCCCCTCGAGCCAGGGCGATTGCTTACAATGCAATATGCCCAATCTCAGCACTGGGATTTAAATCCCCAACTTTGGCTCAACTGATGGCTAGGTATGCCACAACAGACCCAATTTTGTCCAGTATTACTGCTGACAAGAGGAAAGGCCTGTCTCTGATCGCACCTCCAATCGCCAAGAAAAGGTGAACTGTCAAGAAAGTTCTTATTGAGGTAGAATCTCCCCTTTCTTGATCACAAGATTACCCTTTACTGATAAATTTCTATACATTTTTCAGACCAGAACCCAGCAGCCTTCAGTTTCAGAACCTGCCAATGCTCTATCTACCGGTATGATTTTCATTACTCTTCCTTCAAAGATCAACACTGGCATTTACCCTTAACCTGGTACTTGCAGAAGAAACATTGGTGGATCATTCTGTGGATGTCTCTGTCCTTCAACACGTAAGTCCACCAAGGGCTGAGCCACCGACTCAAGTGGAGATTTCATCTTCATCAGGGACTCAATCACCCCCTGCTCAGACAGAGACACCAACCTCACCAGAGATGAACTTTCCAATCCAGCCAGAGTCTTCAAGTCCTTCAAGGGTTCAATCCCCTATTCGCCAGGCGGAAACCTCAACCTTAGCCGAGGTGATTCTATCTCCTCTCCAGCCAGAAGCTTCAGAACTGCTAGAGACCGTACCAGCACCTTCTCACACAGAAGCCTCAGCTTTGCCAAGAGCCCCTCCTTCACCAGTGGCTCCAGAAATCGCCCCTGAAACTGAACAAAACCCTGTTCCGGTTCAGGAAGCCAGCCATGAGGTAAACACTTGCACTTAACCTTGTTATCTTTTATTCCCCAACACTCCTGACTCGGCAATGTTACTCTTTCAGCATCAAGCTCCGTCATCATCAAACCCGTTGATGGAGAACAATCCAACTGCCGAGACAAGGGAAGGAAGGACTCAAGCCTTGTCAGAGGAGGCACAAGAAAGGCTCAAGGAAATTTTTGCCTGGCTGCAGAGAGACGCTCGAGATCAAATCAGAGATCTCGATCATTTCGAGGAAATGCTCGGACCCATCAGCCAAGAACTCCCTGAGGACATCAAGACCTCACTTGAACCCATCTCTGGTTTGGATGTTCACTATGTAGCCATAAGACGAGCTCTGATAAATGTGTCCTCCCGCCTAGCTGTTGAACAAAAGAAAGCCAAAGCTGAACAAACCGTGAAGGGAGCACAATCTCAAACTGAGAGTCACAAAGGGATATTGGCCAATCTGCAAGCTGCTCGTGAGTTGAAAATCGCCAGAAAGGCCGCACTGGAGGCAGAGCTAAAAAGCTTATCAGCAGAAATAGAAGCCGACGACAAGAAGATAGCCGAACTTCCTGGATTGATAAAGAAGATCCAAGAGGAAGCAATGTCGTCCATAGCTGAAGGACCGACACGGCGAACCAGAGAGGGGGGAGTGAATGGGAGCCGATAAAAATTCTTCTCGATGGAGATGAGAACTCCAAAAGGACGAACACGGCTTCCAACACACGTCTCCGACTCACTACCCAAGTTGGCCAAGCCCACGTAGCCACTGGAGTGCCACTGGACCTAGGAACCAACACACACAGCCTTCCGACTCGAGAACGCAGCGGAACAACAAACCCCGAGTCTACAGACTCACACCGGTCAGACCGGTGAGCATCACCGGTCAGACCGGTCCCTGCTGGTGAACCTGAGCAACTTCCACTAAGTGGCTCTACACCGGTCAGACCGGTGAGACGCACCGGCCGACCGATGGCGACGAAAAACCCCCAAGGCACCAAACAAAGCCAACCGACCACCAAACGGACCCAAACTCGAAACAAGAAGACCACGGGACAACAAGGAACACACCAAGACGCTCACCCGAGAGAAAACCCACAAGGGCTTGCACCGGTCGGACCGGCCAAGAGCACCGGTCGCACCGGTGTAGCTCGGGCGCCTCGGGATGAACAAAGACCCGCGGGTCAACTCCCCCAAATCCAAATCTCGATCTCCCGAATCGCTCCACGGACTTGAACAAGACTTTGGGGATATCAGGGACACCTCATGAGGAGTCCATAGCCAAGTTTAATCCCACCAAATCTCATCCAAAAAGGAGGAATCGAAGAAATCCCGCCGAATGCACTTCCAACCCAAGAACTCAAGAAACCCCAAATTCGAGCAACTTTTCTCACGGATTTGGGAGGGGAATCACAACCCAAAGAACCACGAAGGGTTCCCACAAATTCCCCCCACCGAATCACCAAGAGAAAAGCCCCAAAAACGCTCCAAAGAAATCACCGGGAGAGGGCTCCGAAAATCACCACCAAAAACAACCGGGGAAAACACATCCAAACCTTGAGGAACCACGCCGAATCATCTATACAAGAAACAAAGGTTCGTACAAGGTCTAGCAAGCCGCCCGATCATCCATCCCTCTCTACAAGATCTCTCCGTGAAGCTCTCTTGCTAGTTCTAGAGAAAACCTAAGGAAAATAGGTGGAAAAATGGGAAAACTAATGAGCTAGGGTTCCAAGAGTTGGCTGCCATCCTCTCACCTCTTGGGTTATATGGAGGCAACCGAATGTCTAAAATGCCCTTCTCTACTAACTAGGGATACAAGCCCCTCAAGGGCGGATTTGGAATTCTTGATGTCTTCACCATCGGACGGATGCCCGGCGACCGCACCCTGCGTAGCCTCGACGCAAGCCATGCGATCCCGACGCGTGTCCTCCGCTTCGAAGATTCCGGACCGCGTCGTCGCACACCGGTCGGACCGGTGCTCCTCACCGGCCGGGCCGACCGGTCCCCACCGGTCGACCGGTCCGTGCCGCCGCACCTCCGTCTTCGGTTCTCCGGTCTTGGCTTTGTGGATCAACCAAGGAACCCGGTGGTTTTCTGGTGAACCACCGGAAACCCCGCGAACTCGGTGTAGCCTCCGCCAATCTCCACTCATGACTTGGCTCCCACGTAGTCCCGGCTCGACCTTGGTTTTGAGGCTCAACCAATAAACCGTCCACGACTTCATCTTGTCGTTCATGCCACCATGCGGCCCGCACTTGACCCCCGCCGGCCACCGGGTCCCTCGAATGAAGCCTACTTGTCTTCTCCACACCCGGAGGCCTCACCGCGACGACCTTTCGCGCTTGTTCTTCACCCGCACCAACACGAGTCAAGCCGCAACCCGCACCCGCAATACTTAGCCAAGAATCAGTCCACACAACGTTGTCAATCACTCATCACACAAGGAAGCGACCATCCACCGGTCCTCGAACCACACATGGTCCTCAATCTCCCCCTTGATGAGTGCATTGACAACACCCACACGAAAGTAACAAGAGAGAAAAGAAAAAGAAAAGAAACGAACAAAAAGAAACTCCAACAAGCGATCGAAAGCCAAACAAAGGCAAAGAGCAAGATCACTTGAAGAAGACAAGTCTCGGACCCCTTAGGCAAGGGCAACGGCTCGACACATCCGAGACAAAACAAAACTCAAGCAAAGAGCGCAAACCACCGAAACAAAGCTCGAAACTCTCAAAGAGCTCCCCTGTACACATGCAAGCTCCCCCTGAACCAATGCAACTCCCCCTGGACGAATGCATGCAAACCACTTGAAAACAGGACAACTGTAGCAACTTCAGCTCACACCGGTCAGACCGGTCATCACCACCGGTCAGACCGGTGCCTAACATATGTACAGGACCAGCACTCACACCGGTCAGACCGGTGCCCTTCACCGGTCAGACCGGTGTACAACAGAGCCCAGAAATGGCTCGAAACCACCTGAAAACCTTCCAAACACGTCCAGCAAGCCATTTCAAGCTCAAACTTCTCCCCCTTGTTGGCAATGAATGAAGCAAGCCAAAAATGCAAAAAATGCAACCTAGAGCTTCTCAAATAGACAAAATTCAACAAAGAATGCTACACAAGTCTAAATGAGCAAGTTAGGTACTCTACAGCTTCGTATCGATCTCAACTACATGATCACCAAGTTTCACAACCATTGGACGAAGCTAAGATGGATTTTGGCAATTTTGCGAAGAACGTGCCTCTCATGAGCAAAGTCCTAAACATGATCAAAGCATATCAAAATGGCAAAGCCACACAAACTTCATGCTAGGACAGCCATTCTAATCATAAGACCATCACAAACACCCACAAGCACCTCATGTCATGTCAAAGCCACCGAGCCATGTTCCTATTTCTATGTATGAGACTTCTCATTGATAGGCATCATGCAACGGTTTAGCACCCAAAGCAAATTAAATTCAGCACATATGACATGGGAGCACATTTCCAAGCATTTTTCATTTCATTTTCAGATTTGTAAATGGTACATGAAATGTCTTTGCGACAAAAAGGAACTTATGCCCCTCCACAAGATAAATCAAGAGGGCTAAACATTCATGATGGCAAATGAGCCTTTGGCCCCATATGATCAATAAACTAGATATCCAACCACAAATTAAGCATAGCAAGGCCACAAAAACATGTCAAGAGCATGTAAAGGCATTTACACATGAGAGAGCATACATGTGACATTTTTCAAAAGCATAGCTATCAACCATGGATTATTCATCAAGATCATCAAGAGCTAAGCCAAACTAACCATAGCATACCAAACAAGCTCATAAAGACATATATCTCATTCCAAGGTGAACAATGTATATGAGAGAAGCTTTTCCTAACCAATGCATATGATACAAAATGCATGCAATCTAAGATACAAGGATGCCTATACATCATGTTACATATGCCATGCCAAATGCAAGGAATGCACAAAGGAAAGCTATACATATGCTACAAACCGGCTCCTCGAGGAGAGGCAAAACGGGCTCGACACCACCGCAAAAAGAGAGCTCCCACACACCCAACTCAAGAAATCAAACACACACCAAGTTCCCCCCGCAAACGAGTGAAAGTTGCTTGATCTAGGGGTTTGGTGAAAATATCGGCTAGTTGGTGATGTGTGGGTACATGGATCAAAGCTATCTTTCGTTTCTCGACATTGTCTCTCGTAAAATGGTACCTCACTTCTATGTGCTTGGTTTTGGAATGGAGCACCGGGTTCTTTGCAACGCTTATGGCACCGGTGCTATCACATTGAAGTGGGACATGGGTATACTCCTCACCAAAGTCACTCATGGTATAGGTGATCCAAAGGAGCTGAGAGCAACAACTAGCGCGCAACATACTCGGCTTCGGTCGTGGATTGAGCAACACTCGACTGCTTACGAGAAGACCAAGACACCAACGAAGAACCCAAAAACTGGCAAGTCCCAGAAGTGGACTTCCTATCCAACCGACACCCGGCAAAATCGGCGTCTGAAAAACCATGAAGCGCCAACGAAGAGGACGCGGAGTACCATAGGCCGAAGTCGGGAGTGTGACGCAAGTACCTGAAAATTCTCTTCACCGCTTGCCGATGCGAAGTCCTCGGAGACGCTTGAAAACGAGCGCACGACACACCGAGAACCGTATGTCCGGCCTCGTCGCCGTCAAGTAGAGGAGTGACCCGATCATGCTCCGTACTCCTTCCGGTCCACGTGTTCACCTTCCTCGTCCGCATCAAGAGCCGTAGTCGTACTCATCGGCGTCGTCATAGCCTTGGAGTCCTCCATCTTGAACTTCCTCACAATGTCCTTGGTGTACTTAGCCCGGTGCACAAATGTTCCTTCCTTTGATTGCTTGATTTGTAGCCCAAGGAAGAACCGCAACTCGCCCATCATGCTCATCTCAAACTCCCCGCTCATATCATCCGCAAACCTCGCAACAAGAGAGTTAGACGAGCCACCAAAGACAATATCATCCACGTACACCTACACAATCGGGATATCTCCCCGCCTCGGCAAAAACAAGGTCCGATCGACCTTCCCCATCTCAAAGCCTCTCTCAAACAAGAACCCCCTCAACCTCGCCATACCAAGCTCTAGGCGCCCGCTTCAACCCATACGGCGCCTTCCTCAACTTGTACACCCGGTGGGGGTACTTCTCACTCTCAAACCCCGCAGGCCGTCTCACATACACTTCTTCCTCCAACACTCCATTCGTAAAAGCACTCTTCACATCCATTTGGTGCAACTTGAACCCTTTAGCCACGAGAAAAGGCTAGAAGGATCCTAATCGCCTCCAAACGGGCTACGGGAGCAAAGGTCTCCTCGTAGTCAATCCCCTCCTTCTCGACCGAACCCCCGAGCAACAAGTCTCGACTTGTTCCTCACAACCTCACCCTTCTCTCCCTTTTTGTTTTTCCACACCCACTTGGTACCAATCGGCTTACACCCTGGGGGAGGGTCAACCAACTTCCACACCTGATTCCTCTCAAAGTTCTCCAACTCCTCATGCATCGAGTTAACCCAATTGTGATCAGATAGTGCGTGTCCAATGTCTTTGGGCTCAAAAGAAGCAACAAACGCAGCATGAGCAAAGTGGGAATTGTTTCGAACCCTCGACCGTGTAGTGCGTTCATTCATGTCGCCGATGATCCTCGAAGCCGGGTGATCCACCCGAACTCGCGGGGGAGGTTCTCGCCTCGAAGCTACCTCCCCCTCAACATCGCCTTCTCCTCGTTCTTGGTTTGTCGTCGTAGGTGTAGTAGAGGGTCCATCCATCATCGTAGTCGAAGTAGTGGGTACATGTTCAGCCGGGGGCACCACACCGCCATCTTCATCATCACCATGTTCATGCTCCTCCTCCCCGAAAGATCTCCTCACCAAGCTCATCATCACCTGCACACTCAAAGACAAGCTGACTACGTGGCTCTGTCTCGTCGAAGGTTACCTTGCAAGTCTCCACGATTTGGTTAGTTTCAAGATTGAGCACACGATATGCTCTAGAATGAGATGCATAACCAAAGAAAATGCCATCGACGGACCTAGCCTCAAACTTATCCAACTTCCCGCCTTTCTTCGAATGAAACATTTGCAACCAAAGACATGGAAGTGACTCACCTTGGGTGTGCGACCATGCATCAACTCATAGCATGTCTTCTTCTTGTGCACTCGAGGTATATTCGTTCGACACATGGCACGCGGTATTCACCGCCTCGGCCCCAATACCTCCTCGAGTCCTATGCTCATCAAGCATCGTCCGAGCCATCTCGCACAAGGTCCCGTTCTTCCTTTCCACAACACCATTCGGGAGAGGCGTATACGGACTCGAAAACCGGTGCTCAAGACCCAAGTCATGACAAAAGGTTTCAAAACGAGAGTTCCCGAATTCCGAGCCATTATCACCGCGGATAGCTCGTATGGCATCTCTCGTGCCTCTCGTTCCTCAACCTCAAGACTAGATCTCGAACAAAACCAAACGTCTCCCCCTTATCCTCGAGAAAGAACACCCAAGCATACCGAGAATAGTCGTCCACCACAACAAGGACATACCACTTCCCACCCGCGGATCGCACACGAGCCGGGCCAACAAGGTCCATATGGAGCAGCTCGCATGGACGCTCGCTCATCACATCGGTGAGAGGCGGGTGAGAAGAGGCCACCATCTTGGCATGCCTACACGGAGCACAAACCAACTCTTTCTCAAGCCTCGCCCGTGGCAATCCTCGGACCAAATTGAGTTTACTCAAGCGTGACAAAAGGTCAAAGCTCAAGTGACCCAACTTCCTATGCCACTTCCACAACTCACTCGAAGAACCGCCCAAGAAACAACGCTCCACACCCGAAGACCGAGAAAAATCAGCACGAAACACCCGACCCTCGGGAACAACCATACGGACAAGGTCCCCTCGAGAGTCCACAATCCGAGAACCACCAGGCCGAAACAACACCTCAAAGCCCTCATCCAACAACCGGGACACGAGAAAGCAAATTGTACCCCGGCGATTGAACAAGAGCAACACGCCTCAGAGTGATCTTGTCACTCACTTTTATCTCACCTTCTGAAAGCACACGCCCACGCCCATTGTCCCCAAAGGTGATGTACCTCTTCGTCACCACCGGGACGAGACTTGAGAACCACCCCCTGTCTCCGGTCATATGCCTCGAGCAACCGGAGTCAATCAACCAAATGTTCTTCAAGTCTCCCACCTGAAAATCAAAAATAGGCACGTGAGTGGACAAACGACTCAGCACTGGGGTTAGTACCAAATGAGGAAAACCAGTGCCGAGCCATTTGCTCGAAAGTGGGGTTAGCACCAACCAAAGCATCTCTCCTACCAAAACTACCTCCACGAACACCACCACGGTAACCACCCTGAGGGAACCACCCCTCTCTGCCTGTAGGAGGACCAAATCCACGCAAGAAGGTCCGTGGAACGTCCTTCCTCTCCAACTCAACACCACGGCCCCTCCAATCCCCGTACTGAGCACGAGGAGGAGAACGCCTAGCAAACTGACCACCTGCACCCTTTCCAGCCCAACCACCAGAACCACGACCACCAGAAACAACCCTCGCACCTGTACGAGCTCGAAACCCGAACATCCGTCTCGTCTGTGCCCGCACCGGTCCGACCGGGTGCCCCACACCGGTCCGACCGGCAGACTCCGGACAAGAAGACCACCCGCAGCCTTCTTCTCTCCCCAAGCCCGAACTCGTCCTCATAATCGCCTTGCCCCCGGGCATCCGCATACGAGGCTCAAGTACACCATCGGAAAGGTGGTACTTGTCCTTGTTAGCCCACTCCTTCTTCATTCTCTCCTCTCGCTTCCTCTTGAAGCAAAACTCCTCCTTATGGCCATCTCTCCCACAATAGCCACAATGGAACCTCACAAGCTTAGGCTTTGGCTTGGGATGTGGTCGCTCACTTGGTTTCTCTCCACTCAAACCCTCCACCGGTTTCTCACCACTAGCCTTCTCACTCTCCTTCCCAAAGAACACTTTTCCCGAAGTGCTCACAAACTTGATAGGCTTTTGTAGGTCATTTGTGGGTGTAGGAAACACGGGTGGAGCTGGGGTTGTGTCTAGTCGGTTCCTTAGATGGTTAGGTTTTGGGGGGAAATCATTTTTGTGGTGGGTTTTTGGTGGCTCAGAGACATTCTCTCCACTTCCCTCACCAACCTTGTTTGCTCCAAGCCCCTCACCATCTTGCCTCTTAAAGGCCTCGATCATCATCCTCAACTGAGGCTCGTGACCGGACAACCAACCCATCAACTTCCTCAATTCATCATTCTCATCCTGCAAACGATCAACATAATGTGGCAGCTCCAAATTTTTCAATGCATGCATTTCACAGGTAGAGCAAGATGTAGGCATGGGTTCCTTCAATTTAGCCTCGAGCGAACTAGTGTAAGAATGCATCTCATCAATCTTAGCATGCAAAACAGGGCAAGAAGTGCAAGCACCTAGCAAAGCGAGTCTAGACTTAAGCTCGCCTACTTCAACCCTAAGCACATCTAGTTCCTCACACTTGGAGGCATGCTTCTCCTTGAACAAAGCAAGATCAGCAAGGAATATAGAGCAATCAACACAATCATTCTCATCGAAACAACGGGCTAGCCTTAAGCGAATCAATCTCAAGCTTGCTATCAAGCACCCGTGTCTCTAGCTCGGCCACTCTAGTCCTAGCATCCTCGAGTGAAGCCCTAAGATCTTTCCTCATTTTCTTGGCCTCTCTAAGCATGTCATCACGGTTATCAAGCAAAGAGCAAAGCCTCTCATTCTCCCGGCGCAAGAAGGGAAGTTCATCACGCACCTCGTCGTCGGACTCGCAGTCCGAGTCGCTCCGTGTACTCTTCTTGCCGCCGGAGCTCGGCGCCATGGTGCGGAAGCCATCTCTCGCGGAGCGGCCTCGGCCCGCTCGGGTTCTTGGACGACTTCTTGCTCTTGCGGCGATCTCCCTCGTCTTCACCGGCCGCTCGAGCTCGAGGTGGAGTACGCGGAACCGGAGTCGACGTCGCTCGCTCCAACCATCGCTCGGGCCTTGCCTCGGCCCTCCTTCTTCCTCGACCGCCGCTCGTCCTTGTACTTGTTCTTGTGCTTGCTCTTGTGGTCGCGCCTCGAACGGTACTTGCCATCGTTCATCCTCGGCTTGTGCTTGTAGCCGTCCTTGTTCTCGGCCATCTCCGGGCGCCGGCGACGAAGTGTCCCGCTTGCCGCACCGGAAGCAAGTCCTCGTGTTCCTCCTCATGTTCACACGGTTCTCGTGCGGCCTCTCGAACCGCCTCGTCAACGGCGCCGCTCGTCCTCTCCAAGGTCATCAAACTCCTCATCCGGCATAGACATCAAAGAGGAAAACGAGAACATCCCGGTGGATGGGTTAGAATTAGTCTTTCCTTTGGAACCACCAACGAGGGCAAGACTATGGGAATCGCTCGGTCCCTCGAGCTTGGCGGTCATGCCCCTATCCACCTCGGCCGACTTGAGCTTCGAGAACGGCTCGTTCACCGTCGCAGTATCATACCTCTCCGACTCGACTATGGCCTCGAACTTTCCGCCCCATATCGTACGATCCAAAGAGTGTAAGAGCTTGACGGCTCTATCATGATCATTGTACGGGAGCACTTCTACATTGGCCCTCATGTTGTTCACCACCACCGTGAACCTCTGAAACAAGGCATCGATGGACTCACCGGGGAGATGAGTGAAGTTCTCGTACTCTCTCCGTAGGTCGCATACAACCGTGCTCGAACCTCGGGCGTTCCCAACATGAGCCTCCTTCAACACCGCCCAAATCCTACAAGCCAAGTGCTCGGTGTGCACCCGATCGAACTCGGTCGACACAAAGCACGAAACAAGTAGTCGACCGCCTTATTGTTGGCGTCGAATCCGTCCCCTCGACCCCGGAGCAAGGAAATCCATCGGCCGGACATAGCCCGTGTCCACCGTGACATCCCAAAGCAGCCGACCCTTTCCGCGGAGGAACGCACCCATCCGCTTGCTCCACATCTGGTAGTTCTTGCCATCGAAGTGTGGAGGACCCGAACCCCGTTCCTGGTACGCCATCCTTGGATCTTAGACTGGTTAGAGTCAATAAAGACCCGAACCGGCTCTGATACCACTTGAAGGACCGATACGGCGAACCAGAGAGGGGGGGGAGTGAATGGGAGCCGATAAAAATTCTTCTCGATGGAGATGAGAACTCCAACAAGACAAACACGGCTTCCAACACACGTCTTCGACTCACTACCCAAGTTGGCCAAGCCCACGTAGCCACTGGAGTGCCACTGGACCTAGGAACCAACACACACAGCCTTCCGACTCGAGAACGCAGCGGAACAACAAACCCCGAGTCTACAGACTCACACCGGTCAGACCGGTGAGCATCACCGGTCAGACCGGTCCCTACTGGTGAACCTGAGCAACTTCCACTAAGTGGCTCTACACCGGTCAGACCGGTGAGACGCACCGGTCAGACCGATGGCAGCCAGAAAACCCCCAAGGCACCAAACAGGCCAACCGACCACCAAACGGACCCAAACTCGAAACAGCAGCACCACGAGACAACAAGGAACACACCAAGACGCTCACCCAAGCGAAAACCCACAAGGGCTTGCACCGGTCAGACCGGTCAGGAGCACCGGACAGACCGGTGTAGCCTGGGCAGCTCGGGATGAACAGCACCCTTGGGTCAACTCCCCCAAATCCAAATCTCGATCTCCCGAATCGCTCCACGGACTTGAACAAGACTTTGGGGATATCAGGGACACCTCATGAGGAGTCCATAGCCAAGTTTAATCCCACCAAATCTCGTCCAAAAAGGAGGAATCGAAGAAATCCCGCCGAAAGCACTTCCAACCCAAGAACTCAAGAAACCCCAAATTCGAGCAACTTTTCTCACGGATTTGGGAGGGGAATCACAACCCAAAGAACCACGAAGGGTTCCCACAAATTTCCCCCACCAAATCACCAAGAGAAAAGCCCCAAAAACGCTCCAAAGAAATCACCGGAGAGGGCTCCGAAAATCACCACCAAAAACAACCGGGAAAACACATCCAAACCTTGAGGAACCACGCCGAATCATCTATACAAGAAACAAAGGTTCGTACAAGGTCTAGCAAGCCGCCCGATCATCCATCCCTCTCTACAAGATCTCTCCGTGAAGCTCTCTTGCTAGTTCTAGAGAAAACCTAAGGAAAATAGGTGGAAAAATGGGAAAACTAATGAGCTAGGGTTCCAAGAGTTGGCTGCCATCCTCTCACCTCTTGGGTTATATGGAGGCAACCGAATGTCTAAAATGCCCTTCTCTACTAACTAGGGATACAAGCCCCTCAAGGGCGGATTTGGAATTCTTGATGTCTTCACCATCGGACGGATGCCCCGGCGACCGCACCCTCGCGTAGCCTCGACGCAAGCCATGCGATCCCGACGCGTGTCCTCCGCTTCGAAGATTCCGGACCGCGTCGTCGCACACGGTCGGACCGGTGCTCCTCACCGGTCGACCGGTCCCCACCGGCCGGACCGGTCGGACCCACCGGTCGGACCGGTCCGGTGCCGCCGCACCTCCGTCTTCGGTTCTCCGGTCTTGGCTTTGTGGATCAACCAAGGAACCCGGTGGTTTTCGGTGAACCACCGGAAACCCCGCGAACTCGGTGTAGCCTCCGCCAATCTCCACTCATGACTTGGCTCCCACGTAGTCCCGGCTCGACCTTGGTTTTGAGGCTCAACCAAGAAACCGTCCACGACTTCATCTTGCTGTTCATGCCACCATGCGGCCCGCACTTGACCCCGCTGGCCACCGAGTCCCTCGAACGAAGCCTACTTGTCTTCTCCACACCTGGAGGCCTCACCGGCGACGACCTTTCGCGCTTGTTCTTCACCTGCACCAACACGAGTCAAGCCGCAACCTGCACCTGCAATACTTAGCCAAGAATCAGTCCACACAGCGTTGTTAATCACTCATCACACAAGGAAGCGACCATCCACCGGTCCTCGAACCACACATGGTCCTCAATAGCTAAGGTGGATCAATGTAATGCAGAGCTCACCATCCTGTCCAACGCCTAGAAAGACTACCAGGAGCGGATGGAAGATATCCACCAAACAGTATCAAATGCCTCCAATGTGATTGCAAAGTATTTGAACATTTAGCTGTACTGATATGTAACCAAACCTGACCGTTCTCGCAACATTTACTTCTGTAAATTTACTTTCCTTTTTCTTCACATGTCCTTGATTGCAACGCTGAACGATCCATTCGGTAATAAGTAGCCAAATAGTGCCATACCCGAACGGCACCTTGACTTCCTTTTAGCCGAGCCAGTCAACCGAATACGACTCAGCCTTGAACTCCAAACGACCCGACGGCGGACTGGTCAAGGAAACCTCTCCACCTTCCAAGTTTCTTAGGATACGAGCCACGATCTAAGGCCACGACCTGAGGCCACGATCTCTTTCACCAGGCCTATAAATAAAAACTGTAGGTGTCCCCAGCTCTTTACCAAGCCTTTAGCCTTCAATTCTTCGTCATCCCCAAGCTTTTCTCCCTAATCAGCACAAACCCCAGAATCATGGCGAGCGGCAACAACAGGCGCCGCGCCACTGACGAGGCGGAGGGGAGTCGCGCTAGTGCGCGTCGGAGGCAATAATCGTCAACTTTTTCCTTTATGATTCGTCTTCGATCCCCTTTTGTCTTTGATGATCATCTCTGTTTTAGGCTTATTCAATGGAATCCATCTTCTCGCATCGGCGGTCGGCCCCCTCGCCGGGACGACTCCTCGGAGTCAGACCACTACTCCCCTGTGCCCTACGGGGAACTTGATGCTCTCCGCTTCAAGGCGGAGCTGGAGGTGGCCCAGCGCGAGCTGGAAGACGTCTCCAAAAAGGCTGGCATAGCCGAACTGGAGTGGGAGGACCAGCGCAAGCAGCTGCTAGCGACCATCGATGGTACGGCTCTGGAACCGCTCCCTAATCCAATCCGGCTCTTGATGCTAATCACCTTTATCTTGCATTTTGCAGCTCGTGACGCCGAGCTCAACCGGCTAAAAATGCTGGTGGAGCAATTGGCTGACAAGGTGAACGCCCGCGGAGATACGCCGGCGGAGCGCCTCGCCACGGTGGAACACCGCGTGGATGAAGTGGCCACCCACGGCATCCGCCTGGGCACCACTTTGGGCATGGCCACTATAGCGACGCACACCGACATCGACTACTCCACCAGGTCGCGCGGCTTTCGGGGCGGCGCACCAGAAGACATTGACGAGATCGAGGTCATCTTGGAGCGCCTCGACGGCCACGGCGACGCCATTGCCGAACTCACTCATCCCCAGTCTGTGCTAAACAGGCTCTTTGATTAGATTGTACTAGGGATGTTTGATTATCGGCAATAAATAAAGAACTTTTAATTATTGTGCTTGTATTGCGATGACTTTCTCTGTGTTTGCATCTGTGAATCTTGTTTCTCCTTAAACGTATTCGGGAACTCGCTTGAGCCGAACACACAAAAACAGAGATCCCTTGGCGCAATACCCGCAGAAAATCCTCGATTCGGCAATCCATAAGCACTGTTCAAACGAAAACCCTTCGCATTCGGGAGGAAACCCTGCCGCTTGGTATTCTAATAATGCACGCCGGCCAGTCATCACTCCCAACGCACTCTCTCAGTCAATAAAATAGCCTGCTGAGATGCCTTGCAAATCCACTCGCACACTCATCCGTCACTTCTCATCTTCTCCCCTGCTCTCAGAAGAAAAACCCCAAGGCCATGGACAAAGGCAAGCAGCCCCAGGAGGGCAGCATCCCAAAGAAACGCACAATTCGAGAGTGAGTTTTCTTTTGATTTGCTTCCTGTTTCCTCATGTGGTCTCGTGTTTTACCTCCTCTCTGTTTTTCTCCTTCAGCCTTGATCTGCTTCCCGAAGAAATCATTGGGACCGAAGACATGCCTGAGTACATCTCCTCTGATTCTTCCCTCGAAGCAGAGGACGCCACGCTCGAACAAAGGATCAACCACCAACTACGCCGCCGCGTTCGGCACTTGGAGCATGACCTCCGGGACATCACTGCTCGTTGCCAGGCCGAACGCGAATGTCGCATGGCTCTGGAGGCACTAGTAGGAGGTGAACATCTTCAACTTCTTTCTGACAATCGGACCCCATGCTCACATCTGGATCTTTGCCCCTAATGACCACTCCTCTGTCCCAGATGTCTCTGATAGGTACAATAACCTGAAAGCGGCTTTGGATAGCTTGGTGGAGGCAGCAAATCACGATCATCCCGACGCATTCCAAGTTGCCGTCACGGTGGTCCTGGAGCAACTGAAGAGGGAGCAGCAGAAGAAGCAAAGAAAAGATTGAATCAATACTTTCGCTTCTTACGCCAGGCCTTCTGCTTCCCACCTCTTCGTAGTCCTGATCACCAGGGTTGTTAGATGTAAACCTGCAAGAAGCATTTGTAATGTAGTTTTGCGCTAAGGGCAATGCATCTAGGCACTGGCCATCCCCTCTGTTTGGGAATTTTTGTTCTGAAGGCGGCCTCATTCTTGAGCGCCGGCTATTCCTGTATCAGATGCATGTAATCCCAGTGCTGGTGATCACCGATCGATTTCAATACTAGGATAATATTTCTTCAAATATCTTCCATTTATTGCAGCGGAAAATTCTTCTCCTAGTAAAGTTTTCAACGTGTAGGCATTGCCAGGCACGCATCTAACCACTCGAAAGGGTCCATCCCAGTTAGGGGACCATTTGCCGAATTCACTGTATTTGGTTCCAATCGGCAGTATAGCTTTCCAAACCAAATCCCCCTCTGCAAATTGCCTGACTTTTACTTTCTTGTTATAATACTTGGCAACCCGCACTTGTTCTTTTCGATATTTTCCAGGGCCCTAAGACGGATCATGTGCAAATCTTAGCTCATCCATCACTAAGCCACTGTAATCCTTGGAGCTCAAATCCTTTTGCAAAACTACTCTCCTAGCATCTGATTGCACTTCCCAAGGTAAAACCGCATGGTGCCCATAAACCAATTCGTAAGGAGATGTTTTTGTAGCTCCATGAGGGGCCATTCGGTAAGCCCATAAAGCCTCACTGAGTACCGAATGCCACCTTCTTGGCTTCTGGTCGATCTTCTTTTGTATAAGCTTGATCATGATCTTATTAGAAGCCTCTGCCTGACCATTAGCTTGGGCATAATAAGGAGAAGAATTGAACAGTTTGATCCCCATGCTTTCGGCAAATTCTCTGAACTCTAAGGACACAAACCGGGCTCCTTGATCAGTTGTGATCGTTTGAGGGATTCCAAACCGATAGCTAATATGCTCTTTAACAAACTCAACCATGTTTTCTGATGTTACCTTCTTCAGTGGAATTGCCTCAACCCATTTGGTAAAGTAATCCGTTGCCAAAAGCACAAACTTATGCCCCTTGCTCGATGGTGGATTAATCTGGCCAATCAGGTCTATACCTGAAGGACCGATACGGCAAACCAGAGAGGGGGGGGGGAGTGAATGGGAGCCGATAAAAATTCTTCTCGAAGGAGATGAAAACTCCAACAAGACGAACGTGGCTTCCAACACACGTCTCCGACTCACTACCAAGGTTGGTCAAGCCCACGTAGCCACTGGAGTGCCACTGGACCTAGGAACCAACACGCAACCTTCCGACCCGAGAAACGCAGCGGAAAAACAAACCTCGAGTCTACAGACCCACACCGGTCAGACCGGTGAGCACCACCGGTCAGATCGGTCCCTGCGGGTGAAAACTGAGCAACTTCCACTAAGTGGCTCTACACCAGTCAGACCGGTGAGACACACCAGTCAGACCGATGGCAGCCTGAAAGCCCCCAAGACACCAAACAGGCCAACCGACCACCAAACGGACCCAAACTCGAAACAGCAGCAACACGGGACAACGAAGAACACACCAAGACGTTCACCCGAGCAAAATCCCACCGAGGGTTGCACAGGTCAGACCGGTCAAGAGCACCGGTCAGACCGGTGTAGCTCGGACGACTCGGGATGAACAAGACACCCATGGGTCAACTCCCCCAAATCCAAATCTCGATCTCCCGAATCGCTCCACGGACTTGAACAAGACTTTGGGGATATCAGGGACACCTCATTAGGAGTCCATAGCCAAGTTTAATCCCACCAAATCTCGTCCAAAAAGGAGGAATCGAAGAAATCCCGCCGAAAGCACTTTCAACCCAAGAACTCAAGAAACCCCAAAATCGAGCACCTTTTCTCACGGATTTGGGAGGGGAATCACAGCCCAAAGAACCACGAAGGGTTCCCACAAATTTCCCCCATCAAATCACCAAGAGAAAATCCCCGAAAACACCCCAAAGAAATCACCGAGAGAGGGCTCCGAAAATCACCACCTAGAACAACCGGGGAAAACACATCCAAACCTTGTGGAACCACGCCGAATCATCTATACAAGAAACAAGGGTTCATACAAGGTCTAGCAAGCCGCCCGATCATCCATCCCTCTCTACAAGATCTCTCCGTGAAGCTCTCTTGCTAGTCCTAGAGAAAACCTAAGGAAAATAGGTGGAAAATAGGAAAACTAATGAGCTAGGGTTCAAGAGTTGGCTGGCATCCTCTCACCTCTTGGGTTATATGGAGGCAACCGAATGTCTAAAATGCCCTTCTCTACTAACTAGGGATACAAGTCCCTCAAGGGCGGATTTGGAATTCTTGATGTCTTCACCATCGGACGGATGCCCGGCGACCTCACCCTGCGTAGCCTCGACGCAAGCCATGCGATCCCGACGCGTGTCCTCCGCTTCGAAGATTCCGGACTGCGTCGTCGCACACCGGCCGTCGGACCGGTGCTCCTCACCGGTCGACCGGTCCCCACCGGGCCGACCGGTCGGACCCACCGGCCGGGGACCGGTCCGGTGCCGCCGCACCTCCGTCTTCGGTTCTCCGGTCTTGGCTTTGTGGATCAACCAAGGAACCCGGTGGTTTTCCCGGAGAACCACCGGAAACCCCGCGATCTCGGTGTAGCCTCCGCCAATCTCCACTCATGACTTGGCTCCCACATAGTCCCGGCTCGACCTTGGTTTTGAGGCTCAACCAAGAAACCGTCCACGACTTCATCTTGCTGTTCATGCCACCATGCGGCCCGCACTTGACCCCGCCGGCCACCGGTCCCTCGAACGAAGCCTACTTGTCTTCTCCACACCCGGAGGCCTCACCGGCGACGACCTTTCGCGCTTGTTCTTCACCCGCACCAACACGAGTCAAGCCGCAACCCGCACCCGCAATACTTAGCCAAGAATCAGTCCACACAACGTTGTCAATCACTCATCACACAAGGAAGCGACCATCCACCGGTCCTCGAACCACACATGGTCCTCAATCTCCCCCTTGATGAGTGCATTGACAACACCCACACGAAAGTAACAAGAGAGAAAAGAAAGAGAAAAGAAACGAACAAAAAGAAACTCCAACAAGCGATCGAAAGCCAAACAAAGGCAAAGAGCAAGATCACTTGAAGAAAACAAGTCTCGGACCCCTTAGGCAAGGGCAACGGCTCGACACATCCGAGACAAAGCAAAGCTCAAGCAAAGAGCACAAACCACCGAAACAAAGCTCGAAAACTCTCAAAGAGCTCTCCCCGCACACATGCAAGCTCCCCCCGAACCAATGCAACTCCCCCCGGACGAATGCATGCAAGACACCACTTGAAACAGGGACAGCTACTCGCAAAGACTTTCGGCTCACACCGGTCGGACCGATCATCACAACCGGTCGGACCGGTGCCTAACATATGTACAGGACCAAAGCACTCACACCGGTCGGACCGGTGACCACGACCGGTCGGACCGGTGCACAACAGAGCCCAGAAATGGCTCGAAACCACCCGAAAACCTTCCAAACACGTCCAAAGAAGCCATCTCAAGCTCAAACTTCTCCCCCTTGTTGGCAATGCATGAATCAAGCCAAAAATGCAAAAAATGCAACCTAGAGCTTCTCAAATAGACAAAATTCAACAAAGAATGCTACACATGTCCAAATGAGCAAGTTAGGTACTCTACGGCTTCGTATCGATCTCAACTACATGATCACCAAGTTTCACAACCATTGGACGAAGCTAAGATGGATTTTGGAAATTTTGCGAAAAACTTGCCTCTCATGAGCAAAGTCCTAAACATGATCAAAGCATATCAAAATGGCAAAGCCACACAAACTTCATGCTAGGACAGCCATTCTAATCATAAGACCATCATAAACACCCACAAGCACCTCATGTCATGTCAAAGCCACCGAGCCATGTGCCTACTTCTATGTATGAGACTTCTCATTGGTAGGCATCATGCAACGGTTTAGCACCCAAAGCAAATTAAATTCAGCACATATGACATGGGAGCATATTTTCCAAGCATTTTTCATTTCATTTTCAGATTTGTAAATGGTACATGAAATGTCTTTGCGACAAAAAGGAACTTATGCTCCTCCACAAGATAAATCTAGAGGGCTAAACATTCATGATGGCAAATGAGCCTTTGGCCCCATATGATCAATAAACTAGCCATCCAACCACAAATTAAGCAAAGCAAGGCCACAAAAACATGTCAAGAGCATGTAAAGGCACTTACACATGAGAGAGCATACATGTGACATTTTTCAAAAGCATAGCTATCAACCATGGATTATTCATCAAGATCATCAAGAGCTAAGCCAAACTAACCATAGCATACCAAACAAGCTCACAAAGACATATATCTCATTCCATGGTGAACAATGTATATGAGAGAAGCTTTTCCTAACCAATGCATATAATACAAAATGCATGCAATCTAAGATACAAGGATGCCTATACATCATGCTACATATGCCATGCCAAATGCAAGAAATGCACAAAGAAAAGCTATACATATGCTACAAACCGGCTCCTCGAGGGGAGGCAAAACGGGCTCGACACCACCGGCAAAAGAAAGCTCCCACACACCCAACTCAGGAAATCAAACACACACCAAGTTCCCCCCGCAAACGAGTGAAAGTTGCTTGATCTAGGGGTTTGGTGAAAATATCGACTAGTTGGTGATGTGTGGGTACATGGATCAAAGCTATCTTTCCTTTTTCAACATTGTCTCTCAGGAAATGATACCTCACTTCTATGTGTTTGGTTTTGGAATGGGGCACTGGGTTCTTTGCAACACTTATGGCACTGGTGCTATCACATTGAAGTGGGACATGGGTATACTCCTCACCAAAGTCACTCATGGTGTAGGTGATCCAAAGGAGCTGAGAGCAACAACTAGCAGCGGCAACATACTCGGCCTCGGTCGTGGATTGAGCAACACTCGACTGCTTACGGGAAGACCAAGACACCAAAGAGGAACCCAAAAACGGGCAAGTCCCAGAAGTGGACTTCCTATCCAACCGACACCCGGCAAAATCCGCGTCTGAAAAATCATGAAGCGCCAAAGAAGAGGACGCGGAGTACCATAGGCCGAAGTCGGGAGTGTGACGCAAGTACCTAAAAATTCTCTTCACTGCTTGCCGATGCGAAGTCCTCGGAGACGCTTGAAAACGAGCACACAGACACACTGAGAACTGTATGTCCGGCCTCGTCGCCGTCAAGTAGAGGAGTGACCCGATCATGCTCCGGTACTCCTTCTGGTCCACATGTTCACCTTCCTCGTCCGCATCAAGAGCCGTAGTCGTACTCATCGGCGTCGTCATAGCCTTGGAGTCCTCCATCTTGAACTTCCTCACAATGTCCTTGGTGTACTTAGCCTGGTGCACAAATGTTCCTTCCTTTGATTGCTTGATTTGTAGCCCGAGGAAGAACTGCAACTCGCCCATCATGCTCATCTCAAACTCCCTGTTCATATCATCTGCAAACCTCGCAAGTCTCCACGATTTGGTTAGTTTCAAGATTGAGCACACGATATGCTCTAGAATGAGATGCATAACCAAAGAAAATGCCATCGACAGACCTAGCCTCAAACTTATCCAACTTCCTGCCTTTCTTCAGAATGAAACACTTGCAACCAAAGCCATGGAAGTTACTCACCTTGGGTGTGCGGCCATGCATCAACTCATAGCATGTTTTCTTCTTGTGCACTCTAAGGTATATCCTGTTCGACACATAGCATGCGGTGTTCACCGCCTCTGCCCAATACCTCCTCGGAGTCCTATGCTCATCAAGCATCGTCCGAGCCATCTCGCACAAGGTCCTGTTCTTCCTTTCCACAACACCATTCTGGGGAGGCGTATACGGACTCGAAAACTGGTGCTCAAGACCCAAGTCATGACAAAAGGTTTCAAAACGAGAGTTCCTGAATTCCGAGCCATTATCACTGCGGATAGCTCGTATGGCATCTCCGTGCCTCTCGTTCCTCAACCTCAAGACTAGATCTCGAACAAAACCAAACGTCTCCCCCTTATCCTCGAGAAAGAACACCCAAGCATACCGAGAATAGTCGTCCACCACAACAAGGACATACCACTTCCCACCCGCAGATCGCACACGAGCTGGGCCAACAAGGTCCATATGGAGCAGCTCGCATGGACGCTCAGTCATCACATCGGTGAGAGGCGGGTGAGAAGAGGCCACCATCTTGGCATGCCTACACGGAGCACAAACCAACTCTTTCTCAAGCCTCAGCCGTTGTTGACGGTTAATAGTTGTAACAAAGTTCGTTCGTGACTCGCAAGCGTACAAGTCTCCCGTCGTAGTCAAGGGACCCTTCTTCCCTCGAGTGGTGAACCCAAGGTATCGAATCCGTGGAACAATGTGCAACGCAAGGATTCAATCTAGTAAAGCAAGGTAAAGATATCTATTGAAGAACTAAGTTGCATCTAATCTACTAACTCGTAAAGAAAACGAATCTAATCTAATCTATTAAAGAGGTAGCAAGAGAAAGAAAGAGATAACCAATCTAGAGAATCTAGATCATGCTTATGTTGTAGCTCCAAACAAGATAGATGAAGATAGCAAAGCGAATCTCATTAAAAGCATCTTTAAATCGTGGCCTTCCCATCCGACTCCGAAAACATCCGCCTTTCGAGACCCCCGTTCGTCACAACGTATCCCTATTCATGCGGGGAGCTTAGGGCGAGTTCGATAGAACAAGTTGAAATCACTTGGCCGGTCCGGTATGCACCTCTAGCCACCGTGGCTACAAGAGCACCCTATGTAATCTAGCTGCAAACTAGATCGTAGAAGAAGCAAAACCAAGAAGAAAACAAAATCATCGAGAAGGCACTTAATCGCTAGAAATCGGATTCACTTACAAACTTCACCATGAATGATTACATGAACAAGATCACCACCGGGCCCTCCCTCGATCTTGATCCTCGCTCGGAGCTCCGACGTGGTCTTCCATGCAAGGTTCCCACGTCGGCTAGGGAAACCCTAGACAACTAGCACGACCCTCATCTTCAAGTTGGTGTCCCTCAAGCTTCTCTCGCTCCTCGGCGGCGGATTACGACTTCGGTTCGCGTGGCTCTCGGTCGGGGGGGCTATTTATAGCCCGAGAAGCAATTAGGTCAAAGGAGAGGCCGATTGGGCCCCGAATTGGGGCGGGCCGGCCGACTCGGGCCGGCCGGCCCGGGCCCACCCGGCCCATCCCGCGGCTGCTTCGCCCGTGTTGCTTCCCACGTCTTCTAGATGTTCTCCCCTTTTGCATGTGGGCCCTTGACGTCGGTTTCTCTCCGAATTGGACTCAACTCCTTGTCTTGCAAGATTCAAGCACTTTTCGGTTCGGTCCTCGGAGTTTATCATCTTCTCGGGCTTGGTCCTTGGGCTCTTGGAGTCATGTTCACTTCATTGCTTGACTTGTATTGGGCTTCAAGGTCTTGTCATGAGGTGCTTAATGAACTTATCCCGAAGTCTTGCTTTTAACGTTAAAACCCTGCGTAAACACATAACTCCAAAACCAACATGCACAAGTGAACTTGTTATACCACGGGGGTTAGTACCAATGAATAAGATACAAAAGTTATGCCAACACCGAAGGTAAACTCATGGCTAGGTTGACGGATTTTCACCGTCAACATCTCCCCCATGCTTAAACCTTGCTCGTCCTCGAGTAAGCCTTCGATGGATATCATCATTGCCAAACAATGTTTAAACCTTGCACTTGATCATACATGAAAAAAACATAATGCTCTCAAAAGTTTAATTCGTTAAAGTTCCATAATGTACTAGCCTTCACCTCTACGGAGGGTAGATTCTTATTAAGCTTATCCCACAAGTATTAACATGCTCACAAAGTTTAAATAGACCTCAGAATTTTTGAAATAAAGAACGAGATAAAGAAAAGCTAAACCAAGTTCACAAATTTAAATCATCTTGTATGTTGCTCATGAACTCTCATCTCACTTGTCTCTCAAGCCTATATATTCTACTCCTTTCCCTCTCATCACATATATGTGTGGTAGGCTTTATATGGAGCTTTGGGAAAGTTTAGTCCTAACAAGATTTTATAAATGAGGTGTTGTCAAAACAAGACAAGCTTCTCATGGTCTTACCGAGACTCGTCAAAAAGGTCATTGGAAAATAATGTTAAATCAAGGAGGGGAAAGAGAAAAATACACACACTTTTAGATGAGTGGACATGTGCAAATGGCAAAGAGTGATCCCGAGGCACAAAGGAAGTCCTCGTTATCGGATTGCACATGTTTGGAAAATGAGAATGGATCTTTTTAACTTAAAGCCTTGAATGCACTTTTAGAGAGCTAGGGAATTTACTTTACGCACATTTTTTTCTTTCTCATATTTCTCATTCTTTTCTTTCTTTCATTCATTCATTTTTTTCCTCGTCATATATTCAGCCCATGACTTCCACAACGAAGTTTTGATTTTTTTATACCTTGAAAGTCATGAGTATCACTGGATTTTTTTTTCTTTCATCATCATCATTTTTTTTTAAAATATTCCCCTTTGAACTCTAAAACTGCACCGTACCTACCTCCTCCCCCATGCTTAGACGTTGCTCGTCCTCGAGCAAAGAGGCAGAAAAATAAGGTAGGTACCGGAGTATTTTTCCTTGGAGAGATACTTGAAATCTTCAACGTTGGCACCGTCTTGCGATCTTCCTTGAATTGATGATCCATTCTCAATGATAGATTGTGGTCAAGGAGGTAATCACAAAAAAATGATATTTGGTTTAAGGGTGGATATCCGGCGAAGTTTGTGAGATCTCCGATGCGGGGATACACAATGCACGGATAAAAGGCTAGCAAAAAGATAGATACGCAAAAACGGAATGACCAGCTTCTTAGTCTCGGGCCAGAGAAATCATGGCCTGCAATAACTCACTCAAAAATAGATCTTGTACACTAAAGTTTATGCACTCAAATATATATAAGGCTCTGGATAGGTTGAGCAACACACAAGTGATATTTATGACAAGGTTAGCAATATTTTTGAGCATAAAAGACATCTTTAATCTATTCATAACTTGAGAGCACATAAAACACTATGGGTCTTTATTTTAATCATAACCTCCGCTGAAGATTGAGCTAGCATTTAGATAATTTCAGATTTGTATTTTTAAGAGAGCACTAGTTCAAACATGCATAAATCAATTACAAAGATAAACAAAGCGGCAATTATAATCATATATCATCATGGCACAAACTTTGTAACTTTACCAAAGGTAAAAACTTGGTGGTGACATTATTCATGATGAAAATAAAAACTAAGATACATGCTGAAAAAATTAAACTAACACACTTTCTGAAATTTAAATAAAAAACTGAAAACACTACGCATACATAGGCGCAAACAAGCTGAAAATTAAAGAAAAGGGGGTAAAGGAAAGATAACTAAAGCTCCTCCTCTCTCTAATCTTCCGCCGGTGGTTGATATTGAAAGTCTTGGTTGTTGTACCCTTACTTGTAATAGGAATGCACCACTCCTCCTATGAATCGTCTGACGGTGCTAGGTGAAGGTGTCCAAGCACATAAGCGACGTTTGCATTTCCTTCACCCATTTGGTTTGCATTGGTTAGGATGGCTGCAATAATTTGCATGTTCCTTGCAGCGTATCCTCCAATGGTGGCCACATTTTGTTGTGGTTGAGGAAGGTGTGCAAATGGCTCCGCAAAGGCTATGTTGGGCACCGCAAAAATGGTGGGGGTATGGCTGCACCACTCCCCCATGCTTGCATTGGTACACCACCGTAGTAACTCGGCGGCGCCGGGGTTCCTCCCAATGGTGGGACATAATTTTGTTGTGCACCTTATTCTTGGGCCATAGAAGATCCTTCTCCTATAATTTTTTTCTTTTATTATTTTTTCTTCGCCGGCACAAGAAGTCCTTCCTCTAACCGATCTTCTCCCCCTCAAGAAAAGTCTTAATCTTCAATCCGGAAGGGGCAAATTCACCTAGGCCACTTGGAAGCCTCCTCTCTCATCTTCACTCTTATATTTTCCTTTCTTCATATATTCCTAGGGAAGTCTCGGGTAGGATATGATTTGGGTTCCTTGTAATACCCGGTTTTAAAGAGATAGCCGACATGGAGAGGTAACACCCCGAACCAATATCTTCTGAATTCGATGTTGCTAACAACACCACCGGTTGATCATAGGTGAGTGGGGTCTATTGGCCACTTGGCAATCAAAGACGAGTAAAGCCAATTCAACTCCGTGTTGATTATCTTTGTCTCTCTTGTTCTCCCAAAAATCCACTTGCACAAAAGTGACACACTTGGATAATGGGTTCCGGATAGTATTTTTTTTCGTTGATGGTCTCTTCCCGTGATCATACTCCAAAAACCTTCCCATGTGCCTTCAAGCACATCCACTTGTTTCGGAGCTCCCTTTTGAAAGTAGGAGACACTCGCCCATGGGTCTACGATACTAGACATGCAATCGTTTCGAACATGAAAACCAATCTGATCTATCGGGGATTGTGTTGAATGGATCCAAGGAAGCATTGGAGCCCTACTCCCTTTATGGCATGGTTGCTAGCCTTAAGCATTAAAGTATTTTCAGCACAAGATGATAGATAGATAATCCAACAAAGTGTGATTACATCTCAAGATCGATTGCAACCCATGGATGAAAGGAGATTACCCCATCAAGGTGCTAGAAATAGCATCATTGATCAAGGTTACCCCTTCCGACGGTGTCTTCCTTCTTCTCCACTTGTGGGCTCCCTCCAACGGAATGAGAGACTCAGCACTCCTTCATCAAGGGTATACGCCATGGTCATGAAAATTTCCTAGGCGAACTTCTTGTGGGTGTTTGCCAACACTTCGCTAGAGAATTGCACCGGTGTCCCGTGTGAAACCCAATATGTGGAGAGCTTGGTCGTCGATGTCGACGTTCGCTACAAGCCTCTACTTAAAGCGAGCGAGCTTCTTCTCCTCCTCCATCATGATGACATACCCTTCGGAATACCGCGGAGCATATGGAGGTGGAGCGGATGATCGTGTCAAGTGGTGAGGTTGGACGGGCGGCTCCTCCATATGTTATTGAAGTTTGGTAAACCTAATAAACGAGTTTTGTGTGGCCCTCATGCCACCAAGGAGAAGAGTGGTTCCTCCTCAGTGGTGCCGTGTCCTCCTCCATACTCCAAGGAGACTCGGAAACCGAGCGCCTCCTCGAAGAGGTTGTCGATGATGGCTTAGACGACGATGATCCCTTCTTCTTCGGTGAAAAGGCTTGTAGTTTTCTTCCATGATTGCAGCGCTCTCCCTCACAAATATATATCCGGGGTTTTCACCCGGTAACAAGGTACACAAATATTATTTTGGGGTCTGGACTTTGAGTGGATTAAGGATGTGATTTGTTGCACGAAACAAACGCGGTGGATGGCTAAGTCTAAGGTGATTCCGGCCTACAAACTAGAGCACACGAACAATGAGTTGGATGAAAGACTTACCTCTCTCCTCCTCTTGGCTCGGTTCTTCTCTAGTGCATTCATGTTGCTTCGTGATCGCGTATACCTTCCAAACGTTCCCGTCCACTCCTTCGCTTGCATTATTGCTCCTTCCACTTGATGTTTTCGCTTCGACTCACTTCCATACTCCCTTGCCTCACATGCATCCATGATATTCCTACAAAACAAAGCCTTGGCTGCCCCCCATGCTTGTACTTTGCATGTGGTTTAAATATGTTGGAGGGGCATCCCGTGATATATCATGGTTCATGCATGGTTAGGTTAACTAGATTGCCTCCCTTTAAGGCTAAGCACTCCTCTAATTTCGAAATTAAAAAATATTTTTCAGAGCCATGCAAGAGCTCGAACATAATTTTAGAGAAGTTTTTAAACCATTAAAATCAAATGCAAGTCGAAAATATTTTTTTATTACGTCGATTTCGGTCTCACCGGTATAGTTTGCCTTCATTAGTTGAGAGCAAGCTTTTCCCGGCTTGATCATGGGGGCATAGGTTTAGGTCCTAATTTTGATTAGATGAGAGAGATTTTGAATGAAATAAAATTAAGTGAGGCATAGAAAAATTCTAATCTTAGAGAAACCAAGGATATGGATTTTTAAACCAACCAAAAATCAAGTTTCTAGGTTCACGCGAGTCCTACCACATGCTGAAATTAAATAACATCTAGATACAAGTCGTGGCTCTACTCGAGTGTTTTTAGCATGAAAAACAAGTCAACCACAGCACCATAATGAGGGTGAATGGTTGAGTTAGGTTCTGAAATTTTTTTCTTTTTGGTTGTGGTTTCTCGAAGAAGAAGCAAACAATCTCATAGGATGGTTCATGTAAAGGGTTTATGATCAAGCAAAATATTCAACCAAGAATTATGTCTCTAATATTATTCAACCATTCTAAGGCTAAGGTTTTGCGTAGTAAAATCAAAACTGAACTATATTTAAAAAGACTTGAAAAACCTGGAATCGAGTTGTCCTCCCGGTAGCTTATTCTTGACTCGACGAAACGGGTTGCCTCCCGCCTAGCGCTTCGTTTATAGTCCATGGCTAGACTTCTTCACTTGATTACTCCGGATCAACGCTCTTTGTGGGCGTTGCAATCTTGGGTACCCACTTTGGCTTAGTCAATTTTTATTTGGTCTTCACAGGCTGGCTTTGTCCTTGGTCTTGACGGATGCAACATCTTCCTTGTGGCTCAGCATCTCGAACTCCGGTCCTTCGGTCGTGATCTTCATGGTCTCTAGTGTGATCCTTCATCTCTCCCGAATGAGTTTGAGTAGCCTTCGCCGTCTTGGGACCTTGGAGTTGTCTCGGATATCCTTCTTTGTTACCCATCAGGCGCCCGGCAAGTTGTCCCACTTGCGTCTCTAGCATCTTCATGATGAACACTTCGCATGTGGATCTTGCCTTGGCAGCCTTTAGGTGTTGAGCTTCTTTCTCCATCTCCATCTTCTCCATCCTCCTCTTGATCTTGAATGGCCTTCCGGCGTCTTGACTTGGAGGTGGTGATTCCCTTGGAGATTTCGACGGTCCTTCGACTTCAACTTTTGAATCTAGGGTTTCCACCCTTTTAGCTTGTGTTGCATGTCACCATTGCCTGTAAAGTTTTCCTGGATCATCCACAAAAAAGTTTTGGGTTTCTTGGAGAGGTAGCCAACCATCTCCGGTTAGGGTTAGTGATAAAACAAAAATCTAACAAAAGAAAAATTAGGGTTAATCAAAACTAGATTAGATTGAATTTTTTTTTCTTTTGAGGATGATCAAACATAAGAGATGCAAAAGAAAATCAGAAGAAAAACTGAAAGATAAGCGATACTAGATCGGATCTTGATTGCTTGTTCCCCGGCAACGGCGCCAGAAAAAGGGGCTTGTTGACGGTTAATAGTTGTATCAAAGTTCGTTCGTGACTCGCAAGCGTACAAGTCTCCCGTCGTAGTCAAGGGACCCTTCTTCCCTCGAGTGGTGAACCCAAGGTATCGAATCCGTGGAACAATGTGCAACGCAAGGATTCAATCTAGTAAAGCAAGGTAAAGATATCTATTGAAGAACTAAGTTGCATCTAATCTACTAACTCGTAAAGAAAACGAATCTAATCTAATCTATTAAAGAGGTAGCAAGAGAAAGAAAGAGATAACCAATCTAGAGAATCTAGATCATGCTTATGTTGTAGCTCCAAACAAGATAGATGAAGATAGCAAAGCGAATCTCATTAAAAGCATCTTTAAATCGTGGCCTTCCCATCCGACTCCGAAAACATCCGCCTTTCGAGACCCCCGTTCGTCACAACGTATCCCTATTCATGCGGGGAGCTTAGGGCGAGTTCGATAGAACAAGTTGAAATCACTTGGTCGGTCCGGTATGCACCTCTAGCCATCGCGGCTACAAGAGCACCCTATGTAATCTAGCCGCAAACTAGATCGTAGAAGAAGCAAAACCAAGAAGAAAACAAAATCATCGAGAAGGCACTTAATCGCTAGAAATCGGATTCACTTACAAACTTCACCATGAATGATTACATGAACAAGATCACCACCGGGCCCTCCCTCGATCTTGATCCTCGCTCCGGAGCTCCGACGTGGTCTTCCATGCAAGGTTCCCACGTCGGCTAGGGAAACCCTAGACAACTAGCACGACCCTCATCTTCAAGTTGGTGTCCCTCAAGCTTCTCTCGCTCCTCGGCGGCGGATTACGACTTCGGTTCCGCGTGGCTCTCGGTCGGGGGGCTATTTATAGCCTGAGAAGCAATTAGGTCAAAGGAGAGGCCGATTGGGCCACGAATTGGGCTGGGCCGGCCGGCCTGGGCCCAATTCGGCCCATCCCGCGGCCTGCTTCGCCCGGTGTTGCTTCCCACGTCTTCTAGATGTTCTCCCCTTTTGCATGTGGGCCCTTGACGTCGGTTTCTCTCCGAATTGGACTCAACTCCTTGTCTTGCAAGATTCAGCACTTTTCTGGTTCAGTCCTCGGAGTTTATCATCTTCTCGGGCTTGGTCCTTGGGCTCTTGGAGTCATGTTCACTTCATTGCTTGACTTGTATTGGGCTTCAAGGTCTTGTCATGAGTGCTTAATGAACTTATCCCGGAAGTCTTGCTTTCAACGTTAAAACCCTGCGTAAACACATAACTCCAAAACCAACATGCACAAGTGAACTTGTTATACCACGGTGGTCAGTACCAATGAATAAGATAAAAAAGTTATGCCAACACCGAAGGTAAACTCATGGCTAGGTTGACGGATTTTCACCGTCAACAGCCGTGGCAATCCTCGGACCAAATTGAGTTTACTCAAGCGTGACAAAAGGTCAAAGCTCAAGTGACCCAACTTCCTATGCCACTTCCACAACTCACTCAAAGAACCAGCCAAGAAACAACGCTCCACACCCGAAGACTGAGAAAAATCAGCACGAAACACCTGACCCTCGGGAACGACCATACAGACAAGGTCCCCTCGAGAGTCCACAATCCGAGAACCACCTGGCCGAAACAACACCTCAAAACCCTCATCCAACAAGCCGGGACACGAAAGCAAATTGTATCCCGGCGGTTGAACAAGAGCAACACGCCTCGAGTGATCTTGTCACTCACTTTTATCTCACCTTCCGAAAGCACACGCCCACGCCCATTGTCCCCAAAAGTGATGTACCTCTTCGTCACCACCGAACGAGACTTGAGAACCACCCCCTCGTCTCCGGTCATATGCCTCGAACAACGGAGTCAATCAACCAAATGTTCTTCAAGTCTCCCACCCGAAATTCAAAAATAGGCACGTGAGCGAACAAACGACTCAAAGACCGGGGTTAGTACCAAAAGAGGAAAACCGAGTGCCGAGCCATTTGCTCGAAAGTGGGGTTAGCACCAACCAAAGCATCTCTCCTACCAAAACTACCTCCACGAACACCACCACGGTAACCACCCTGAGGGAACCACCCCTCTCTGCCTGAAGGAGGACCAAAACCACGCAAGAAAGCCCGTGGAACGTCCTTCCTCTCCAACTCAACGCCACAACTCCTCCAATCCCCGTATTGAGCACGAGGAGGAGAACGCCTGGCAAACTGACCACCTGCACCCTTTCCAGCCCAACCACAAAAACCACGACCACCAGAAGCAACCCTCGCACCCGTACGAGCTCGAAACCCGAACATCTGTCTGTCCAGGCCTGCACCGGTCTGACCGGTGCCCCACACTGGTCTGACCGGTGTGACCTGGACAGCAGCACCACCTGCAGCCTTCTTCTCTCCCCAAGCCCGAACTGTCCTCACAAACGCCTTGCCCCTGGGCATCTGCATACGAGGCTCAAGTACACCATCGGAAGAATTATACTTGTCCTTGTTAGCCCACTCCTTCTTCATTCTCTCCTCTCGCTTCCTCTTGAAGCAAAACTCCTCCTTATGGCCATCTCTCCCACAATAGCCACAATGGAACCTCACAAGCTTAGGCTTTGGCTTGGGATGTGGCTGCTCACTTGGTTTCTCTCCACTCAAACCCTCCACCGGTTTCTCACCACTAGCCTTCTCATTCTCCTTCCCAAAGAACACCTTCCCCGAAGTGCTCACAAACTTGATAGGCTTTTGTAGGTCATTTGTGGGTGTAGGAAACATGGGTGGAGCTGGGGTTGTGTCTAGTCGGTTCCTTAGGTGGTTAGGTTTTGGAGGGAAATCATTTTTGTGGTGGGTTTTTGGTGGCTCAGGGATATTCTCTCCACTTCCCTCACCAACCTTGTTTGCTCCAAGCCCCTCACCATCTTGCCTCTTAAAGGCCTCGATCATCATCCTCAACTGAGGCTCGTGACCGGACAACCACCCCATCAACTTCCTCAAATCATCATTCTCATCCTGCAAACGGTCAACATAATGTGCAAGCTCCAAATTTTTCAATGCATGCATTTCACGGTAGAGCAAGATGTAGGCATGGGTTCCTTCAATTTAGCCTCGAGCGAACTAGTGTAAGCATGCATCTCATCAATCTTAGCATGCAAAACGGGGCAAGAAGTGCAAGCACCTAGCAAAGCAGGTCTAGACTTAAGCTCGGCCACTTCAACCCTAAGCACATCTAGTTCCTCACACTTGGAGGCATGCTTCTCCTTAAACAAAGCAAGATCGGCAAGGAATATGGAGCAATCAGCACAATCATTCTCATCGAAACAACGGGGCTAGCCTTAAGCGAATCAATCTCGAGCTTGCTATCAAGCACCCGTGTCTCTAGCTCGACCACTCTAGTCCTAGCATCCTCGAGTGAAGCCCTAAGCTCTTTCCTCATTTTCTTGGCCTCTCTAAGCATGTCATCACGGTTATCAAGCAAAGAGCCAAGCCTCTCATTCTCCTGGCGCAAGAAGGGGAGTTCATCATGCACCTCGTCGTCGGACTCAGAGTCCGAGTCGCTCTGTGTGCTCTTCTTGCTGCCGGAGCTCAGCGCCATGGTGCAGAAGCCATCTCTCGCGAAGCAGCTCAGCCCGCTCAGGTTCTTGGACGACCTCTTGTTCTTGCGGCGATCTCCCTCGTCTTCGCTGCTGCTCGAGCTCGAGGTGGAGTACGCGGAACTGGAGTCGACGTCGCTCGCTCCAACCATCGCTCGGGCCTTGCCTCGGCCCTCCTTCTTCCTCGATCGTCGCTCGTCCTTGTACTTGTTCTTGTGCTTGCTCTTGTTGTCGCGCCTCGAACGGTACTTGCCATCGTTCATCCTCGGCTTGTGCTTGTAGCTGTCCTTGTTCTCGGCCTTCTCCGGGCAGTCGGCGACGAAGTGTCCCGGCTTGCCGCACTGGAAGCAAGTCCTCGTGTTCCTCCTCATGTTCACGCGGTTCTCGTGCAGCCTCTCGAACCGCCTTGTCAACAGCGCCAGCTCGTCCTCTCCAAGGTCATCAAACTCCTCATCTGGCATAGACATCAAAGAGGAAAACGAGAACATCCTGGTGGATGGGTTAGAGTTAGTCTTTCCTTTGGAACCACCAACGAGGGCAAGACTATGGGAATCAGTCGGTCCCTCGAGCTTGGCAGTCATGCCCCTATCCACCTCAGCCGACTTGAGCTTCGAAAACAACTTCGTTCACCGTCGCAGTATCATACCTCTCCGACTCGACTATGGCCTCGAACTTTCCGCCCCATATCGTACGATCCAAAGAGTGTAAGAGCTTGACCGCTCTATCATGATCATCGTACGGGAGCACGTCCACATTGGCCCTCATGTTGTTCACCACCACCGTGAACCTCTGAAACAAGGCATCGATGGACTCACCGGGGAGATGAGTGAAGTTCTCGTACTCTCTCCGGTAGGTCGCATACAACCGTGCCCTCGAACACCGGGCGTTCCCAACATGAGCCTCCTTCAACACCGCCCAAATCCTACAAGCCAAGTGCTCGGTGTGCACCCGATCGAACTCGGGGCGACACAAAGCACGGAACAAGTAGTCGACCGCCTTATTGTTGGCGTCGAATCCGTCCCCTCGACCCTTGAGCAAGGAAATCCATCGGCCGGACATAGCCTTGTGTCCACCGTGACATCCCAAAGCACTCGACCCTTTCCGCGGAGGAACGCACCCATCCGCTTGCTCCACATCTGGTAGTTCTTGCCATCGAAGTGTGGAGGACCCGAACCCCGTTCCCGGTACGCCATCCTTGGATCTTAGACGGTTAGAGTCAACAAAGACCCGAACCGGCTCGATACCACTTGAAGGACCGATACGGCGAACCGAGAGAGGGGGGGAGTGAATGGGAGCCGATAAAAATTCTTCTCGAAAGAGATGAAAACTCCAACAAGACGAACGCGGCTTCCAACACACGTCTCCGACTCACTACCAAGGTTGGTCAAGCCCACGTAGCCACTGGAGTGCCACTGGACCTAGGAACCAACACGCAACCTTCCGACCCGAGAAACGCAGCGGAAAAACAAACCATGAGTCTACAGACCCACACCGGTCAGACCGGTCCCTGCTGGTGAACCTGAGCAACTTCCACTAAGTGGCTCTACACCGGTCAGACCGGTGAGACGCACCGGTCAGACCGATGGCAGCCAGAAAACCCCCAAGGCACCAAACAGGCCAACCGACCACCAAACGGACACAAACTCGAAACAGCAGCACCACGGGACAACAAGGAACACACCAAGACGCTCACCCGAGCGAAAACCCACAAGGGCTTGCACCGGTCAGACCGGTCAAGAGCACCGGTCAGACCGGTGTAGCCTGGGCAGCTCGGGATGAACAGCACCCGCGGGTCAACTCCCCCAAATCCAAATCTCGATCTCCCGAATCGCTCCACGGACTTGAACAAGACTTTGGGGATATCAGGGACACCTCATGAGGAGTCCATAGCCAAGTTTAATCCCACCAAATCTCGTCCAAAAAGGAGGAATCGAAGAAATCCCGCCGAAAGCACTTTCAACCCAAGAACTCAAGAAACTCCAAAATCGAGCACCTTTTCTCACGGATTTGGGAGGGGAATCACAGCCCATAGAACCAAGAAGGGTTCCCACAAATTTCCCCCATCAAATCACCAAGAGAAAATCCCCGAAAACACCCCAAAGAAATCACTGAGAGAGGGCTCCGAAAATCACCACCAAGAACAACCGGGGAAAACACATCCAAACCTTGAGGAACCACGCCGAATCATCTATACAAGAAACAAGGGTTCATACAAGGTCTAGCAAGCCGCCCGATCATCCATCCCTCTCTACAAGATCTCTCCGTGAAGCTCTCTTGCTAGTCCTAGAGAAAACCTAAGGAAAATAGGTGGAAAAATGGGAAAACTAATGAGCTAGGGTTCCAAGAGTTGGCTGCCATCCTCTCACCTCTTGGGTTATATGGAGGCAACCGAATGTCTAAAATGCCCTTCTCTACTAACTAGGGATACAAGCCCCTCAAGGGCGGATTTCGAATTCTTGATGTCTTCACCATCGAACGGATGCCCGGCGACCGCACCCTGCGTAGCCTCGACGCAAGCCATGCGATCCCGACGCGTGTCCTCCGCTTCGAAGATTCCGGACCGCGTCGTCGCACGCCGGTCGGGGCCGGTGCTCCTCACCGGTCGCGGACCGGTCCCCACCCGGTCGACCGGTCGGACCCACCGGTCGGGACCGGTCCGTGCCGCCTGCACCTCCGTCTTCGGTTCTCCGGTCTTGGCTTTGTGGATCAACCAAGGAACCCGGTGGTTTTCGGAGAACCACCGGAAACCCCGCGAACTCGGTGTAGCCTCCGCCAATCTCCACTCATGACTTGGCTCCCACGTAGTCCCGGCTCGACCTTGGTTTTGAGGCTCAACCAAGAAACCGTCCACGACTTCATCTTGTTGTTCATGCCACCATGCGGCCCGCACTTGACCCCGCCGGCCACCGGTCCCTCGAATGAAGCCTACTTGTCTTCTCCACACCTGGAGGCCTCACCGGCGACGACCTTTCGCGCTTGTTCTTCACCTGCACCAACACGAGTCAAGCCGCAACCTGCACCTGCAATACTTAGCCAAGAATCAGTCCACACAACGTTGTCAATCACTCATCACACAAGGAAGCGACCATCCACCGGTCCTCGAACCACACATGGTCCTCAATACCCCATGGCTTGATAATGGGATTTAATGCTGATGCAGGAACTCTTTGAATATTTCCAAACCTCTGGCAGTCTTGACATCCCTTGTAATACTCAAAGCAGTCCTCCAATATCATCGGCCAAAAGCACCCAGCTTGCCTGATGACCCATTTCATGCGGTAGGCCGATTGGTGTGCTCCACATATCCCATCATGAACCTCACTCATCATCCTTTTAGCTTCTTCTGGACCCAGGCATCGAGCAACACCCCGGCTAATGACTTGTAAAACAAATTATCATCCAGAAGAACAAATTTTATGGCCTTGTACCTGAGCTTCCTAAAGACTTTTCGGGATGGATCCTTCAAATAGTCAACGATCTCTCTTCTCCAATCATCTTCCGCAAGATCCATTCCCAGCGCACATATCTCCGTGGTAAATGCTTCTTGATTCTCTTTATAACCGGAAGCGCTCTGAGCCAATCTGTTTGCTTCTTCATTGTGTTCCCTAGGAATATGCTGTAAAGTTACCAACGGAAAACTCTTCAAGATTTCCCTGCATTTCTCGTAGTAACTCCTCAGCGCATCACTTTTACACTCGTATTGGCCGTTCAATTGCTATAGTACTAACTCTGAATCTCCATAAACTTCAACCGAAACGGCCCCGGCTTCTCTCAAATATTGAAGCCCCCGAAGCAATGCCTCGTACTTAGCCTGATTGTTCGTGACAATGGGCTGGATAGGGATAGCAAACTCAAACATCTCACCTCCGGGCGAAATTAACAGAATCCTTACTCCCCCACCTTTACCGCATGACGATCCATTGAAAAACAAAGCCCAAGGAGTAATTTCAAGCAAATCAACCGATGGATCACGGTGTTCAGTTATAAAATCGGCAATGATCTGACCTTTTATAGCTTTTGCCGATTCGAACTTTAATTCAAACTCTGATAAAGCCAAGATCCACTTGCCAATCCTGCCATTCAAAATTGTCATAGATAACATGTGCTTTATTACATCAAACGCATTCGGCATTCAGCAAGTAGTGCCGAAATTTTGTACACGAGTAGTACACACACAGGCACAGTTTCTCTGTAGCCGAATACCTGGTCTCAGGATCAAGTAATTTTCGGCTGAGATATGCTACTACCCGCTCCTTTCCTTCGAATTCTTGAATAAGGGCCGATCCAATGGTTTGGGTATCGGCCGCCACGTACAACTTGAAAGGCTTATCCAATCGCGGAGGGACCGATCGGTGGCTCCTTCATATATTGCTTGATCTCGTCAAAAGCCTTTTGTTGTTCGTCGCCCCACGTGAACTTCTGATCTTTCTTAAGCTTCAGCAATGGAGAAAATGGCAAAACCTTTTGTGACAGATTTGAGATGAATCTCCTTACAAAATTAATCTTGCCGAGCAGTGATTGCAACTCTTTGAGATTAGTTGGAGGGACAACTTCGTCAATGGCCTTCATGCTTTTCTTGCCAACTTCAATCCCCCTTCGTGGACCAAGAATCCCAAGAACTCTCCAGCTGATACCCCAAAAGCGCATTTGTTTGGATTCATCTTCAAACCATGCTTCCGGGTGCATTCCAAGGTTCTCTTCACGTCTTCCAAATGTGTGTCATGATTCAAAGACTTGATCACGACGTCATCAATGTAAATTTCAACAATTTTGCCGATCAACTCGTGGAAGATGTAATTCATGGCTCGCTGATAAGTCGCACCGGCATTCTTCAACCCAAATGTCATGACTATCCATTCAAACAGGCCTATGTGACCAGGACACCTGAAGGTTGTCTTTGATATATCTTCTATTGCCATAAAAATCTGGTTGTATCCCGCATTACCATCCATGAAACTGATAACTTTGTGTCCAGCTGCGGCGTCAACCAATAAATCGGCAACAGGCATGGGGTAACCATCCATAGGAGTAGCTTTGTTTAAATCCCTGAAATCTATGCAGGCCCTCATCTTTCCATTCCTCTTGTAGACAGGGACAATGTTAGAGATCCGCTCCGCATATCTGCATGGCCGAATGAAGTTTGCATCAAGTAATCTTTCAACTTCTTTCTTCACATCAGCCAATACTTCATCTTTGTAAATTTTCCGGGGAGGTTGCTTGTATGGTTTAAAACCAGATTTGATTGGCAACTGATGCTCAACAATGGAACGGTCCAGTCCAGGCATCTTCGAATAATCCCAAGCGAAGCAATCTTTATATTCCTTAAGCAACATGATCAATTCCTCCCTGAAGTCTGATTGCAAGTTTGCGCTGATAAATGTCGGCCTTGGTTTGTCACCACTTCCAATGTCAACTTCCTCCAATTTATCGGCCGACATGAATCCTCGCCCCAACTTGCCGTCAGTACCATCGACGGGATTATCCATTTAAAAATTGCTATAAGAGTCGACTGCTTGAATCGGCTATTGATCGCTGCTGACAGGCTCAACAGGACCTTCTCCCTATTCTTTCCCTGAGAAACAGTCAATACCCTGATATTCCTAGAAAGCCGGTTCCACATTTGCGACGCTCACTGAGTCATCTGTTTGGACCACCTCAATATCGTTATCCACCCATTGAATGAGCTACTGATGCATGGTGGATGGAATACAGCAATTGGCGTGAATCCATTCCCGCCCAAGTAGTAGGCTGTAAGCTCCTTTGCCCTCGATGACAAAGAAGGTGGTGAGCAATGTCTTGGACCCAATCATCAGATCCACGTGGACGCACCCCTTGGTGTCTGAAGGATTCCCAGCGAAATCGTTCAGAATTATGCTCGTAGGTGTCAAGTCGCCAGGGCCCATGCCAAGTTTCCTGAAAGTGGTGTATGGCATTACGTTGACTGCCGCTCCACCGTCGACAAACATCTTGGTCAATGGCTTGCCATTGACATACCCTTTCAAGTACAGCGGCCTCATGTGTCGATTTTTGGCCGGTTTGTCGAAGATGGCTTGCTTGGCTAGCACCAGCTGCGCCATCAGTCCCCCGAGCTGTTCATCGTCCAGGGACGTTTCTTCCTGCACAACCTGATTAGCAGGAGCCATAAACTCATTCGGCAGAAAATATACCACACATGCCGGAGCCGAACGGTTTGATCCTTCAGGTTTGTCCTTTGGACGCCACACCTGTCTCGTCTGGATCCCCGCCTGCCTCAGTTCGCGGTTCCTCAAGCGTTGAACCCTCCTTTTTTTACTCTTTCTTAAACGAGGCGGGCACCATTGCCCCTTTTGCCAGACGTACTCGTCCTCGTCTTCCTCCTGATCAGCCCATCTCAAATCAGCTTGCCTCTTCCTGGGGTGATCAATGATTTCAATTTTTTGACGCCGATCCTCACTGGGATGTATCCTTCCAATTCTTTCATGGACGGATCGGCGATTGCGCTTTCTGCCTATACTCTAAGTACCTGTCGCTGCACTCAGGGCAGTTTCTCAGCGTAGGAAGCTTCAACCCCTCGTTCCAGCAGTGCCTGAAGAATGTGCACCCCCAATGTGCGCGCTCCTGCTCGCGCGTGTACTGCTCCAAATCTCTCCTGCGCGCTTCTTCTTCGGCCCTGCGTCTCTCCTCCTTGTGCTTTCGTTTCTGGTAGCGCTCTTTCTCTAGCTGGCGCTGCCACTTGTTGAGGAGGATGCGTGTAGTCACCCTAGGTTTGGCCCTGGACGACTCCCCGATCTCGACATGGCTCTTGAGAACGTGAGGGGCTTCACCATGAACCTGCTCCAAGGTCACTTGACGTTCTGGGTCTACTGCTCCATCCCCGCCTTGCCCCTGGCTGAAGTCAAGACCTTGACCTTGCCCTTTTCCTCGGCTGTCACCATGTTGACAGAAAAGCTTATCATGTTCTGGGGAAAAGAGTGGCCGTCCAGTTTCATCTTGTTGTCAAAATTGAGATGACCCTCCTGGATAGCCCTCTGGATCCTCATTCTGAAGACCCTGCAGTCGTTGATGGAGTGAGAATCCCTGTCATGGAAGCCGCAGTAATGCTTCTCCTTTACTCCATTAGGCCGAAGCATGGAATGCCCTTCAGGCAATTTGATTCGGCCTTCTTTCACCAGGAATTCAAACAGCTTATCAGCTTTAGTGACGTCAAAGTCGTATGTGCCTTTGGTCTGTTTGACCCAGCGCTGATTCATGGTCAACGGTTCTTTCCCCCACATGATCTCAGCAGCAGCCACTTCCTGGTCATCGTAAGAGTCCTCCATTTGATCGGCCTTCTCCAGGAACTGATTGTAAATATCAGCTACGTCGTGCTGTTTGCCGAACCTGGTGTCTTTCTTAAACTCGTAGGCCTGGTTTCTCATCAATGACAGCTTTTGGGACAGCTGACCCAGGTTATCAAACTCCATACCAAATAGCTTTTCTCGTACGGCCGGTAGCATCCCTGCAATGGCCATGTCGGCCAACTGATCATCTGGCAGATTCAACGAAAAACACATGCCTTTGATTCCCCTGAACCTCTTTAGGAACTCCAAGGGTGTCTCACTGTGTCTATACTTCAGAGTGGCGAGGTCGATGAGCTTCTTCTCCGTGCTACCGCTGAAGTAATGGGCGTGGAATTTTTGCTCCAGCTCCCTCCATGTGCCAACTGATTGGGGAGGCAAAGATGAGAACCACTGGAACGCTGGGCCCGTCAGTGACATGGGGAAGTACGTGACCCTGAACGCCTCTTCGGATGAGGCCTCTCCGAGCTGCATCAAATAGCGAGCAATATGCTCCACCGTGCTCGTGTCATCCTGCCCGGAAAACTTTGTAAATTCCGTCGGAGGTTTTACTCTTGGCGGCAGGATCACATTGTAATACCACTCCGGGAACGGAGGCGTGTAGGTAGGTCCCTGCATTTTAGGTTTGAGGCCGAATTGATTCTGCATCAAGTCGGCCATATTCTGAACCAGGACATCGTCCTCCTGTACGCCTGTAGCTGTGCCGTAGCCTGGATTCGGGAGAGCATCGATGGCACCATAGGTTGCCGGTACTCACGGAGGTCGACGGATCGATGAATCCTCTCGAAGAACTCGACGACACGACAAAGGACTCTAGGGTTTGGCGTAAAGCCGGTTTGTATTGAGAATGTTTCGAATGTCTGTTACATACATTCAGGGTCCATATTTATACCCTGTTAAGCATGACCTCGAATGGACTCGATAATTAATTTATCTCTAAGTGTGATCGCTTATCCATCCATTCGTCCCTTCCGCTTGGGCCACGTCACCATGCAATCCCGCAAAATCAGCGCAACAGTTCTCTCGCCGAACGGAAGCAAATTGCCGACCGCGGACTCCTTTGCCGAATTCTTCTGAAGAAACCTTTCCTTCTTCCGGACAGACTCCTCACTGTGTTGGACCCATAGGTCAGGCCCCTTACCAAATTTTGGTGTTAACAGTATTTGCCTTGTCGCAAATATTCAATGCCGAGAGAGGTACCACGCAAAAGATGGTCGGGGTTTCTTGCGATCCCCGGCCGTAAGGAGAAGGCCAACATGGAGAGGTAGCACCCGAACCAATATGTCCCGCCCCCGATGTTGCTTCACAACACCAACGGTTGATCATAAGGTAAGAGGGGTCTATTGGCTGCCTGGCAATTAAAGCCGAGTAGAGCCAATTCAACTCCGTGTCGGTCATCTTCGTCTCCTTCATCCTCCCCAATACCCTCTTGCACATCCAAGAGTGAAATATCCGGATAATGGGGTCGCGGATGCAATTGCGTTGTTGATGGGCTTCTCCGAAGATTAAATTCCAAAATCCCGCTAACATGCCGGGTGGCACGTCAACTTTCTCCGAAGCTCCCTTATGGAATCCAAGAAGCTCCCTAACATGCTCGTAGGGAACCACTTGTTGGACTCCCTCCAAATGGAATGATAAGCTTTGCACCCCATCATCAAGGACAGGTGCAATGGTCATCAAGATTTCCAAGGCGAACCCCTTGTGGGTGTCCGCCGATACTCCATTGGAGAATTGCACCCATCCAAGGTGCCCCAACATGTAGTATATGTTGGTGCAAAAACCCAAGGTGTAGAGTGCTTGGTCGTCGAACTCGACATTTGGCACAAGCCTATTCTCAAGACGAGAGAGCCTCTCCTCCTCCGACGACGACAAGATGATGAAGCCATACGAGGAATATATCGGAGTGTAAGAAGGTGGCGCGGTCGAACGGGTCGATCGTCGTGGTGGCTCGGGCTGCTCCTCCGTGTGCCCTTGAGGTTCGGTAAACCTCATGGACGTGCTCCTTGCAGCCCTCATACCACCAAGGAGGAGAGCATCGTTCCTCCTTGGTGGCGCCGTATCCGTCTCCATGCTCCGGGGAGACTTGGAAACCGAGTGCCTCCTCGAAGACGTCGTTGATGACGGCTTGGATGACGACGAACCTGTCGTATGGACCTCCCTGGGCCCACTACCTCGGTGGGTACCAGGACCGACTACTCGGTGGGCCCCTGGGACTACCCGGCTTGCGCTACACGGCACCTGAAGGCGTGGAGCACAAGGACTACACAGAGTAGTACTCGGTTAGGAAGCTGTGCATGTTCCGCACTCGCGCAGAGGACTCCTAGACGTACTCGACTAGTACTCTCTTCCTACTCCGACTTGTAACCCTGCCTCCCGGACCGATCCTCCCATCGAATCTCATCTCATACAACCCACGGCGCACTATTGCACCATCCTGTAATCGTGCCCTATCAATCCAGAGCTACGTAGCATACAGGACGTAGGGTATTACGCACCTCGCGGCCCGAACCTGTCTAAATTGTGTGCCGCGTGTCTCTTCCTTCGAGTTACCGATCTCGGCGAGTCACATTCGTCTACTTCGGGTACTCCCCGTAGTAGGTTGCCGGTCTAAAACACCGACACCGCGGCGCGCCGGGTAGGGGCTCTCGCTCGAGATCACATGGCGAACTCGACGGCTTCCGTTCACATCAAGCCAACCGTCGCCTTCAACCTCGCCGACACCTTCGTCTTCGGCGCACCGGGTCCGCACCGCCGATGGCGCGGGCTCCTTCCAGCGCCGCCTGATCATGCAACCCGACTCGAGGACAGGCCTCGTGACGCTTCCCGAAGTCGTCACGGGCGAGCTCGCCCCCGCAAGTTCGGCGAAATTTCGCTTTCCAACATCCACGCTGACTTCGAGCTCGAGTCCGTCTCCAACTCGAACCCGACGTCGCCATGGGCCATCGCATGCGAGCCGGCTCCTCGGCCATCGCGGCGGTCCCTTCACCATGCCGGCGCCGCGCGCGCGTGGCCCCCGCGTCCCCGGTGCGGGCCCGCACGGAGGCTCCTACACCACGCCGGGCCGGCAAGGAGCCCGTAACCGAGTACAACTCGGACTCCGACGCCGTCCCCCGACCACGTCTCGGACTCCGGCCCTCTCTCCGAGTTCTACTCGAACCCGGATTACGAATTCGACTTCGGGTCGGACCCCGAGGAACCCGAGTCCGAAGATGACTCTACTGAGCTTCCCTTGTCGTGGCCGGCCTGCGGGGCCGGTTATAAGATCGACGCCGGCCGGAAGATATGTCTACTGGCCAGACCTCAAGCCTGCTGACCTGGCAAAGGAGGACTCGCGCTACGTCGCCTACATCGACTTGCTACCGTTCCGGAGGGAACACCACTAGCCCGAGCCGACTCAAACACACCAACTGAGGTGGCTCCTTCTGAGTCAAGCTTGGGTACCCCCGATCGCCAAGTCTTCATGGCTGCCGGCGACACCCCAGGACCCTCAGGCACGGCTGAAGACAGATACCTGGAAGACATCTCCGCAGACGAGCTGTCTGCCAATGCACCCGCAGACGAGACCGTCGCCAACAGAGACGCCCGACGCGAGCGCAACAGGAAGCGCAGCGAACGGCGCCGGCGGCTCAGAGACAACCTTCCCATCCGCAACCTTGCGGGAAGCTCTCGAGGCGGTCGAGAGCGAGTACACACCACCCCTGAGCAGTGCCTCATGTCGATCACAATGATCGCGCGTCGGAGCTCGGGGCATACGCGCCGGAGAGGTCATCGCCAAGCTCGGCCTGAAGACGCCTACTTCATGCGGGTCGACAACAGAGTTAGCCAACCTCTCCCAGCTAAGCCCCGCGACAACGAGGCTACTAGTCGCAAGGTCCGATCCCGGTCCCAACCGTACTCGAGCTGACCTCCCAGCTGACCCAAACCGCCGCCGCTCCAATGCTGGTGGACCCTCACGGCAAGACCACGGCAACCGAGAAGTCGTTCCCCACCGTGCTCCGCCGGTGGCGGCGGCAACGACCCCGACGGCGGCGGCGGCGGCGGGCGGAAGCTCCAACCATGGGGCCAACAAGAAAGCCGGGGGCGGCGGCGGCCCGCGGCGGCCGCGGCCACACGCACGGCCACGCCTCCGTGCCTCTCACGACGGGTACGATGCTCGCCGAGAATCGAGGAGTTGCGGCGAGAAGAAGTCGACCACCGCCGCCGAAGGCGACGGCTTCCCCGCCTTCTCACCCCGGCTTCGCAACCTGCTCCTCCCCGACAAGTTCAAGCCTTTGGAGATCACCAAGTACGACGCGAAGCAGGATCCCATCCAGTGGCTCCGATGCTACGCCCTCTCCATCGAGAACGGCGGCGGCAACAACGATACCAAGTGCCTCTACTTCCCCTTCGCTCGGACCAAGCCCCACTCACGTGGCTCGAGTCGCCGGACAAGCACTCAATCGACAAGTGGGACCAGCCCGAAGGAGCGAGTTCACAAGCAACTTCGCGGGCGCCATGGGCCGTTCGGGTACTCGCATGGACCTTGCCATGATCAAGCAGAACAAGGCGAGACCCTCCGCAAGTACATGCGCCGCTTTTTCGACAAGCGCGCTACCGTCGTGGACGTCACCGACAAGGAGGTCATCGACCTCTTCCGAGGCGGGCTCTACCATCGCCGCACCTTCGAGGACTTCGGTCGTCGCCGCCCCGAGTCCATTCCCCACCTCAAGGACATGATCACGTCTGGGCGGATGAAGAGGACAAGGCCAACGCCAAGTACGACGCCATCCGCGGCAAGTCCAAGCGGGGAACCAGGGCGGTGGCAGCGGCAGCAATCCAAACCAAGGCGGCCGCAACAACAACAACAGCAACAACAACTACTCGGGTTCCAACCGCAAGCGCAAGCCAGACAACACTGTCGCGGCTATCCAGCGTCCTCAGAAAGGGAACTCGAAGAAGAATTCCGGCGGGTTCAAAGACCTGCTGAAGGAGAAGTGCCCGTGGCATCCAAACGGCAATCACACTACCGAGCAGTGCTACCAGCTCAGGCATGCACTCAAGGATACGCCGGAGCCACCGCACCCTCACGACCAAAAGAATAAGAAGAAGGACGGCGACGACAACGACTTCCAAGAACCCGAGAAGACCGTCAACGTCCTCTTCGGCGGACTACCCAACGGGCGGGAGCGAGTAAAGCTACTCGCCGTGAAGTAATGTCCATCGAACCAGCGGTTATGACCCCTCTCAGGTGGTCAGAGACACCCATCACCTTCTCCCGCGCGGACCAATGGACCAGCTTCTCCGAACCAGGACGTTTCCCTCTCGTCCTGAAACCAACGGTGGCGGGCTCTAAGCTCAACAAGGTGCTCATCGACGGTGGAAGCGGGCTCAACGTCCTCTTCACCAAAACCTTGAAGAAGATGAAACTTGACGTCACCCCCATGCTCGACAAGAGCAGCATGCCTTTCTACGGCATCGTCCCAGGCAACGCGGCTATCCCACCGGGGCCGAGTGGTACCGCGCGGTACCTTCGGGGCGTCTCGGGACAACTACCGCACCGAGTACATCAAGTTCGAGGTCGCGGATTTCGAGACTTCCTACCATGCCATCCTCGGCAGACCGGCCATCGCCAAGTTCATGGCGGTGCCCCACTACACCTACTTGGTGCTCAAGATGCCAAGTCCAGCCGGTGTACTCTCCCTCCAGGGGGACTTGAAGATCTCTCACGACTGCGATACAGAGGCCGTGGTGATCGCTTCAACAAACCAAGTACCCAACCCGATGATGGAGGTCTACGCTGCGTCGAAGAAGCTTGCCACAAGCGAACTCGACATCCCAGAGAAGTCTGACAGCGCCAACAAGCCTCAGCCACCTGAGGAGGTACTCGTCAGGACGGTCGACCTTGGAACGGGCGACCCCAGCAAGACTACTACCATCGGGGCCGGCCTCGACCCCAAATAGGAAGACGCGCTCATCAGCTTCCTTCGGGCTAACCGCGACATCTTCGCGTGGAAGCCAGCGGACATGCCAGGAGTGCCCAGGGAGCTGATTGAGCACCGCTCAACGTCGATCCAAAGGCCACCCCCAAGCGACAACACCTCCGACGCTTTGCCGACGACAGACGAGACGCCATCAAGAAGGAGCTCGCCAAGCTCCTGGCGGCCGGCTTCATCCGAGAAGTCTTCCACCCTGAGTGGCTCGCCAACCCCGTCCTCGTCCGCAAGAAGAACTCGAATGAGTGGAGGATGTGCGTCGACTACACCGACCTCAACAGGCACTGCCCCAAGGATCCCTTCGGGTTGCCGCGGATTGATCAAGTCATCGACTCCACGGCGGCCGCGACCGCTCGCTTCCTCGATCGCTACTCCGGTACCACCGGATCGCAATTAAGGAAGAAGACCGGAGAAGACCGCGTTCATCACCCCGTTTGGCGCGTATTGCTACACGACCATGTCGTTCGGGTTGAAGAACGCCGGCGCTACCTATCAACGGGCCATCCGGGGCTGCTTCAAGCGGCAACTCAACAAGAACGTCGAGGCCTACGTGGATGACGTGGTTGTCAAAACCGGGGACTCCGGGCACCCTCATCGACGACCTTGAAGAGACCTTCGCATCGCTACGCGAGTACCGCTGGAAGCTTAACCCGAACAAGTGCGTCTTCGGCGTCCCTTCGGGCAAACTACTCGGCTTCATCATCAGCCAACGCGGCATTGAAGCCAACCCCGAGAAGATCTCCGCCATCACCAGCATGAAAGCCCCCGCGAGCATCAAGGACGTCCAGAAGCTGACGGGGTGCATGGCGGCATTGAACAGATTCATCTCGAGGCTAGGAGAACGGGGCCTCCCCTTCTTCAAATTACTCAAGCACCACGAGAAGTTCGTGTGGACTGCAGAGGCGGACCAAGCCCTTGCCCAGCTCAAGGACTTCCTGTCGAAGCCGCCAATCCTCACGGCTCCTCACAAGGGCGAGCACCGCTTTGCTCTACCTAGCCGCGACTACTCACGTGGTCGGGCATCGCCATCGTCGTCGAGCGGCAGGAAGACGGCCACGCCTATCCGGGCCCGCGCCCGGCCTCGCTTCGTCGGCCGAGGTTCTATCGTAGTCCAAGGCTCGCTACCAGCCCGTGCAGAAGCTCCTGTACGCTCTACTCATCACCTCGCGGAAGCTACGACATTACTTCCAGGAGTACTCGGTCTCCGTCGTCACCGACTACCCGCTCGGCGACATCCTAAAAAACCAAGACGCCACCGAAGAATCTCCAAGTGGGGCGTCGAGCCTCGCGCCCTCACCATCGACTTCAAGCCGCGCACACCATCAAGTCACAAGCTCTAGTCGACTTCATGGCGAGTGGCGGGAGAACCGGGCTACCTACTCCCACCGTGCGACCAGAGCATTGGGTGATGTACTTCGACGGCTCACTCAACCTCGAGGGCGCAGGTGCAGGGGGTACTCCTGATCTCACCAACGGGCGAACAACTCAAGTACGTCCTGCATCTTCCCGGAAGGTCTCAAACAATGAAGCCGAGTACGAAGCCCTCCTACACGGGCTCCGCCTCGCGGCTTCACTGGGCATCAAGCGGCTACTAGTCTACGCGCGACTCCGCGGTGGTCATCAACCAAGTCAACAAGTCCCGGGACCGCAACAAGGAGAACATGGACGCCTACGCCTAGAAGTACGCAAGCTCGAGAACAAATTCTACGGTCTCGAGTTCCATCACATCGTCCACGACAACAACGTTGCGGCGGACGTCCTCTCGAAGCTCGGATCCACCCGCGCCCAAGTACCGCGGGCGTCTTCGTCCATGAGCTTCACGCGCCATCCATCCCGGAGCCGGCGCCACCGACCACTTGTCCCGGCTAGCCACCCGGCCTGGACGGGAGGTCATGATGATCGACGTGGACCGGAGGCAACCCTTCATCGACTACCTCGGCGAGCGAGAAGGTCCCCTCCGACAAGAACGCAACGAACAACTCGTCCGCCGCGCCAAGTCTTACGTCCTCGTCGGCGACAAACCGTACAAGCGAGGCACATCTTCCGGGAGTACTCATGAAGTGCGTCCCTCGCGAAGAAGGCAAGGACATCTTGGAGGAGATCCACAAGGGCGTCCGCGGCAACCACGCATCCTCGCGCACGCCGGTCGCCAAGGCCTTCCCGGGCGAGCTTTCTCTTGGCCCACGGCCCGGGCGATGGTGAAGAACTCGTCGAAGGTGCCAAGGATGTCGGTTCTTCGCCAAACGAGAACACGTCCCGCATACAAGCTAGTCACCATACCGCCAACCTAGCCCTTTGCCGCCGGGAGCTCGACATGATTGGTCCTCCGCCAACCGCGCCGTGAGGATTCAACGAGGTACCGGTGGCTATCGACAAGTTCACCAAGTGGATCGAGGTCAAGCCGGTCACATGCCCCAAGGCCGACAGAGTACTCGACTTCTCGGATGAACTCGTACACCGCTACGGCTACCCCACCGCATCATCACGCACCGGGGTCTAACTTCAACAACCACCGGCTCGGGGAGTACCGCGAGAACGGCGGAATCGACGTCGATACGTCTCCGTCGCCCATCCACGGGCCAACGGACAAGTCGAGCGCGCCAATGGGATGGTGCTCGACGCCCTCAAGAAGCGGCTACACGACGCTGCTAACTCAAAAGGGGGCAAGTGGATCAAGGAACTACCCAACGCACTCTGGGGGCTGCGGACTCAGCCATCCAAGCCAACGGGGCAATCCCCCTACTTCCTGGTCTACGGCTCTGAAGCCATCCTCCCTGCCGATGTCATATGGAACTCGCCAGCAGTGGAACACTACGACGAAGGCGTCTCAGAAGACAGCAGACGAGTTGATATCGACAGCCTCGAAGAAGCTCGGCCGTGCCGCCCTCGTCCAATCGGCAAGGTACACGGAGGGTATCCGACGCTACCACGATCGCAACGTCAAGGAACGCTCCTTCAACGTTGGAGATCTTGTCCTCCGCCGTATCCAGAACACGGAAGGACTTCACAAGCTCAGCTCCCCCTGGGAAGGCCCCTTCACCGTGGCTAAGGTGACCAGGCCAGGCTCCTACCGCCTCCAAACACTTGAAGGCGAAGAAGTCAACAACTCGTGGAACGTCGACCAACTCTGTCGATTCTACACCTAGTCTACACGACTACTCCGGGGTTCAAGTCTACACGACTACATCAACACCCCTTGCCGCAAGCGACCCTCCGGGTCCTGGCTCCAAGTCTCCGACTACTCTCCTCCGTGTCCGTGCCCCGTGCGGCTACCTACGGACCCTGGGCTGCGACGAGCGTCAAGGACTCTAGCAGCGGTCTACCAAGAGACCACACTCCAAGATCCGTAACGCGCGGCTACCTACGGATTCGCGATCCGGCCCTACACGGCTACCTACGGATCACTTGCTACAAGCGGCTACCCGCTCCAGCGCCACTTAGCTGTAAGCGGCCTCCGGGTCCAGGCGACTACTTGTAACTACGGCCCTGGCCACCCAGGTGTACTTCTTCGCAATAAAGCTTGATTGTTTAATCAACTTCTTTCTCGCCTACTCCCTCGCTACATGATTACTAAGCCGAGTACCACTACTCGCACCTACTCCACGATGGGCGCTCCGCACTCTGAGATCGCGGTTACGAGTACTCATTGATGGAAAATCTCATTTCATTGATACATGAATAGTTTATTACAAACTGTTTCCCCGTACAACTACGGATACTAGCTATCTATGCGGGGCTACCGGAGGTTCAACTTCTCGGCTACCTCGCTCCGCGATGGGAGCCATCCGCTCCGACGAGCTCGCGCATCGCTCATCCGAGCAGCTTGGCGGCTACCCCGCCGGCGACCACCTCCACCGGAGCCTTCGGGAAGTACGACTTCATGAAGGCCAAAGACCGCTTCGGGATCGACTTGGCCATGTGCTTCACGTAGGCGGCCACCGGCTTGGCGCCTCACGAAGTCGATCCGCTCAACGGAGCGATCTTGGGGCCGCCGGGTGCGGCACCAGGAGCCTTGCGATCGGGAGAGCAGCCTCTTCAAGGTCCTTCATTTGGGCTCGGAGCGCCTCGCAATCCTCGTTCAACTTCTGCAAAGATTTGTAGCAGTTGACGAGGTCTCTATCAGATGCAATCCGCAGCTCCATGTGCTTCTCGCACTCAAAGGCCAGCTCCTTGTAGTCGAGTTCAAGTACCTGGCGGGCTTCTTGCTCCCGGTAGAAAAGATTCTTCATGCTGACCTCCGAGGCCTTCAGCTGCTCCACCTGGCCTTCGAGTTCTGCAACACCGGAACACAACAACGGGTCAGAGCTTGATGACTTCCAACAAGTACCCGACAAGTCAAGAGACATACCTTTATTCTTGTTGCGGAGGCCTTTGTTCTTCCGCACCAGCTCGTCGCCCTTCGCCTGCAAGTCCATCACGTCGTTGTGGTACTTGGCGAAGGCGGCGTCAAGCTTCGACTACATGGCGGCCGCGTGTTTCCTCGACTTCACGAGCTGCTCCTCCAGGGCCTCTGCTCGGAGCACGGTGTCGCCGTAACCTTGCAAAGATGTTTGACTTCTCGCGGGATCGCTCTGCGACATCCTGCACAAGATAAGTTCGAGTCAGGCAGAGTACTCAACGCAAAGGATTGACTACTCGGGAGGCAACGACTACATACCTTCATCCACTGTTCGGCTCGTCGCATCGCCTCCAAGTGCTGCGCCAACACCGCCGGCTCAGCAAGATCGTCGGCAAGCAGCTCAATCCCGCCACGGCTACTCGACGTAGCCTCTGTCATCGGCGCCGAGCGGATAGGCTCCGCGTCTTGGATCTCGGGGGATCGGATTGCCACCTCCAGGGCAACCCCTGGCGACGTGGTAGCCGCCTCCCCCTCGGCGGACTTCTCGACGGCTTCCCTCTCGGGCTCGGGGGCTCCTGTTGCGGCCTCCGGGGCCTCTGGTGTCAGCTCCTGCATGGGTACCCCTGCAGGAATGTCACCTCCTTCAGCGCCTGTCAACAAGGAACACGTGCATCAGTGCCTACAACTACTCGTCCTGGAGTTCTACAGCTTCAAGAAGGGTACTTACCTTCAACTACGACCGCCTCTGGCAGCGGCGTTTCGGCAGCCGGGGGCTCGGTCGCAACTTGGGCTTCAGTAGCGGGCTCCTCGACGGACGGCGCGGCCTCTTCTGCCTCCACCGTCGCGGGCTCCTCCCCGTCCCAGCTCAAGTCTGTGGATTTTCTGCAGAAGTATCCACGCAGGGTCGTCGCACAAAATCGACTACTACAACGAGTACTACTCATGAAGGCGTGGTACTTACAAGTTCGACCGGACGATAGTCACGGCCGGAGCACCGAGGATGTCGGCGATATCAACCGGTCCACCCTCGGGCCGGCGTCTCTTCCTCCGCCTCTTCGACTACCGCCTCCTCCACGGTGGCGGCGGCCCGTGCGTGGTCTCCCCGCGCCTGCGGCTTCCACCTCTTCAACGGCGGCGGCCGCGGTACTCGCTCCCCTCGGAGCGAGGGGGCGGGCGCTCCGGCCGCGCCGGGGAGTTCTTCGACGCGTGGGGGCGGACTTCGGCTTCCGCCCGGTCCCCCCACCGTGGGCCACATGCCCTCATCGCCCTCCTCCACGGGCCCGCCGGGCGGCCTCTCCCGAAGACAAAGGAAGAGTACTCGTCAACAATGTACTCGAACAGGCGGGGAACTCGACCACTCTCTCAAGATAACTTACCTCCGGAGGCGTGGTCTCGAGACCTTCATCTTCTTTGCCACCCGCTTCTTGGCGGGGTTGCGCGGCTTCCTTCGCGGCGCGGCAAGGCTAGCCTCCAAGCTAGTCGGCGGATCTTGCACAAGTGGCACATGAGGCAAGCCTGGGCGGCTAAACCTCGACCGCAACCGGGAAGCGGTCCCGCGCCGTGTCTTCGTCTTCATCGTCGTCATCGGAGGTATCCTCCACGATGACGGTGTCGTCGCTCGTCTCCGACTACTCGGCGCTCCTTCACCTTCTCCACCGTTGGGATCTCGATTCCGCTCGGTGGTGGCCGCGGCTCGGAGACAAACCGCTTCACATCATCCCGCGCAAAAGACACAAGGCGGCGGCAACTCGCTACAAGTGCCTACTACTCGACGAGGGGGGTACGGCTACTCACCTCATTGGGCGGCGCGCGGCGGAGTACTCCTCGACAGACACGCCGTGTACTCCGCATGTCCTTGAAGATCCTCGACAACCTCTCGATGATATCGTTGTCGTCCAACTCGCCCCCTGGCATCCGCGACGTGTCGTCGTCGGCCGGTGTACTCGAAGCCCATCATATCCCGCGCCATCGCCGGCCGGATCCGGCGCTTCATGAAACCGAAGGCCACGTGTTCGGCCCTCGGTCCCGCATCCCGCGTGAGTCTTGATGCGCGCTAGCAACTCCGGGAGCTGGATTCCCTCCTGCATGGTGGGCTCCGTGTTCCACCACTCTTGGTGCTCGGGTTGCCGTCCGCCGGCTTCGGCGGCCTCGGGATGGTGGTTCGTGATGTAGAACCATCTCGTCTTCCGATCGGGTTTTGGAGTCCACGAGCTTGTACGCCGTGCACGTCTCCGCCGCATCCTCCCTCGCCGGATCCCGCCCCTCCGACTACTCCGGGGTTGGAGGCGCCGGGCTGCGGCTTCACGCGGAAGAACTTCCGAAGAGAACCCGGTGCGGCTTGGATTCCCGTGAAGGCTTCGCAAGTGGACGAAGACAGGCGTATGGAAGATACCATTGGGGTTCAAGGGTTGAGGTACTGATGCCATAGTACCTGAGCAGCCCCTTGAAGAAGTCGCTGGCTGGGAGCGCAAGCCCGCGCTCCACGAAGCGCGAGAACATCGGGATCTCGTCTTCGGCCTTTCTCCATTGGATAAGGATCTCCCCGGCGGATCTCCACATGTCGATCTCCTTCTCCCTGATGAACCCGCTGTTCAACAGGGTCAGCAGGTCCTCCGTCTTGACCTTCGACTTTTTCCACTCGCGGCTTGGGTCGGCGCGCGGTGGAGATGTGGCGCGCCCTCCGGTGCCCGGCGCGCGCGGCCTCCGCACGGCTCCTCTTCTTCCCGCCGGCCTTCGACGTCTTCGACGGTGACGGTTTCATTCTCCAAGTACAAGGGGGTCTTCACTCGCATTCGCTCGGGGGCTAACCTAAAGCTTTCGGGTGGTGATGCGTTCGGATCTACTACGGCGGCGGGCGGCTCGCCGGAGTGGATCTACTTCAAGATTCAAGTGGCAAATGACCGCGGCTCACTTGGGTGAAAACCCTAAGGGTTTCGGCTTGTATTTATAAGCCAAATCGCCCCCGCAATGGGCGGCCGGATAAGTCCACACGCGGCTGACTCAGCGGTTGTGCGTGACCCTTCGTATTCTACTAGTCGACGCGCTTCACCTCGGGGGCTCGGCTACTTCTACTTGATTACCTGGGACGCGGCTAGTCTCAAGAGCATCTCAGGACACATTCTCCAAGAAGACCCTTCAATTCGAGAGGAAGTACTCGACTCGGAGGCTCGGGGGCTCCCTGCCACGTGTCCTTCGGTTTTTTCTCCGGATTTTTCGGGATTTTCTTGCCAAGACTTCGGATAGATCCTCAGCCAGAGCCCGCGGCTCGAGGCTCGGGGGCTACTCCACGTGGATTGTGGTTCTGCAAATCGCGTCTCCATGACGGCTTCGGCTTCAAGACAAGGCAGGCATTTTTTGAAGACCTTCGAAGGCAAATTTCAAGGACGCTTGGGACTACTCGAGAAGACTTCAAGGTTGCTCAAACATCAGCTGGAGTACATTCCAGCCTCGGGATGCTTCGACTACTCTTGAGGACTTTTGACTTGTAGCACTCAGGGACGCTTGAGGACTACTTGTTAAGGCCGTCAAGACTACTTGAAGCTATCCTTCTCGACTACAAAGTACCGGGCTTGTCGATGGACCTCCCCGCTCCACTACCGGTGGGTACCGTGACCGACTACTCGGTGGGCCCCCGGGACTACCGGCTTGCGCCACCCGCACCCGGGCGTGGAGCACAAGGACTACACAGAGTAGTACTCGGTTAGAAGCCGTGCATGTTCCGCACTCACAGTAGGACTCCTAGACGTACTCGACTACAATTTCCTTCCTACTCCGATTTGTAACCCGCCTCCGACTCATATAAGGCGAGGCAGGACCGATCCTCCCATCGAATCTCATCTCATACAACCCACGCGCACTATTGCACCATCCGTAACGTGCCCCACGCGTAGCTACGTGCGCGCGCACGTAGGCATTACGCACCACGCGGCCCGAACCTCGTCTTAAATTGTGTGCCGCGTGTCTCTTCCTTCGAGTTACCGATCTCGGCGCAGTCATATTCGTCTACTTCGGTACTCCCCGTAGTAGGTTGCCGTTCAAAACACCGACGAACCCTTCTTCTTGAGAAGAGACTTGTGGTTTTCTTCCACATGGTTGCCGCACTCTTTCTCTTCTACGAAAACTCCCAAGTTGCAACCGGTAACTAGGCACTAAAAATCTTTACTTCGGATGTGGACTTTGAGTGGATTAAGGTGGTGGATTTTTTTGAGCTATCAAGCTTGGGAAGGTTGGCTATGTCTACGAGGTTTTGGGCACAAACTTGAACACACAAACAAAGGAAGGAGAGGGAAGGTTGCTCTACAAAACGGAGCCGGGGGCTCCCGTTGACGCAAAATGCACTGGGCCAAACACACAAAAGAAGCCGAAAGCTTAGCTTTCGCACGCGCAGAGAGAAAGTGACGTGCGCTCAATTTTTCCCGAAAATTAACAAAAGATAAAACAAATAGTCAATAAAAGCTTGGAAACCTACCGGCAGTACCGGCGCTTCCATATTTACGGCTAAGGAAGACAGCAAAATGACATGTGCTCATATATGAAACATCATTAAAGAGAACCACAACCATTCCCAACCGCGAAGGAAAAAAGAACATTGCCGAATGGATGACGTAAGCATGACAACGATCGATCTTTGAATAAACATGGATGCATGTGCAAAGCCATGACCGATCATCATGAAGATTACCACAATGAAGTAAAGCACGAACATGATCATGTATTAACAAGCATGCATAGATCTAAAGCATTAGTCTACCGCATGTCTAATTACTTTAAGATCCGTTTCTGGCACGATATCGCCAAATCTATCCACCGCATGATACAACTTGCATGAAAGAACGCACCACTTTCCACAAATAGATCTATCCACCGCATGATACAACCTAAATATGGAAAGCTAGAAGCATACGTCTTTTAAAACATAAATAACGCACGTGATCTACTCGTGAAGATATAACCGAATGCGGCCGAACAACCGATTCGGGTCCAAGGAAGAAGGAACAACATTACCACGTGAATAAATCTATCGGGGGCCGAATTGGAAATCTAATCCACCGGATGACTAGCTCCAAAGCAACCAAAACCCGCATCTACCGCATGATACCCGCCAAGATTTATGCTAACAAAGCAAGCTTGAACCCGCAACACGTAACAACCTAGATCGATTCGGTTTCGCTATCGGAGAGCACGAGATCCACGCGTCAAAGGCACAAAACTCGCTCTTGCACGGATCTTAAAAGGAAAAAGAGCCGATCCAAACCCATCTAGATTGGGCAAAGTGTATTACATGAATTAAAACATAAAGTAAAACTCATGATAACACGGGGTAACTTAATGAATTCCATCAAGATTTTGCTGCATCCAATAGAGCCGATAACTAGCTTCGAGCTAGATCTTAGCCTACCGCATGGCTCATGATCTAACAAGAAACCTCTTGAACCAAGCTTGAATCTACCGCGTGACACGAAGCATGGTAACAAGACTACTTGCATCGATCTAAATCCACCGCATGATACTAGACATGATACAAGGTTGCCGTACTCACGAGGTCGACGGATCGATTGGTCCTCTCGAAGAACTCGACGACACGACAAGGGACTCTAGGGTTTGGCGTAAGGCCTAAGTGTGTATTGAGGAATGAACGTGTTCTCACATACATACAGGGATCGTATTTATACCCTGCAGATTACAACTGCGAATGGATTCATTGCCTAACTAAACTTGATCGCCTCATCCATCCATTCGTTTCCTTCGATCGAGCCACGTCACCGTCCAATCCCGCAAAATCAGCTCTACCGTTCCTTGCCGAACCGGGAGTGCATAGTCGACCGCGGATCCTTCGCCGAAAATCTCGTAAGATGTCTTTCCTTCCACCCGTACGGACTCTTTTCCGAATCGGACCCACATGTCATACTCCTTACTAAATTTTGGTGTTAACACATGCCCCTTCAATTGTGGGATAAAAGTAATTTTGTTCCACAATTGACCTAAACACGAACTCGTCAACACCTCGTTCTTCGCAATCCGCCGGATTCTTCGTTCGTATCCAACCCCAGATCCCCTTCGTTCCGAGCTCGAATCTCCAATGGCAACTCAACTGGGCCGCTCGGTGTAAATTCACCCTCCAAACCTTGTTCGGCATTAGGTTTTCAATTTTACCTGAAATTTTCTTCTTCCGCCTTCTTCCAGAACCTTCTCATCGCTCTTTGATTCCTATTGAGGCCAATTCAGCCTTATCTTGGTCCCGAAGGGAATCCCGACCCTCGAGATTTTATTGCCGCCGAACTGCAGAATCCCTTTCAAGGTAGCTTTATCTCCACCTCTCGCTGGCAAGATGCGTTCAAGAACCGGCCTTTGCCCCCAATCGCAGCCGGAAGACTTGGTACCGTAGGATTCTTGCGGATAAGAGTGGATTGACCAACTGGATACTCTCCGCATTGCTCAATGTTTGGAGTTATCCGTAGCCGAGACGCCCAAAAATGAAGATCTTCCGATAGCCGCGTGCCACTTCGGTCAAACGGCCGTCAATGCCTTCCTTTTCTTTGGGCATGGCCCAATGTCTCCAACTTTGGCCGATGTGTACATGATCACCGGCCTTGACATCACCGGGTCCGTTCAAATTTTGAATTCTCAAAATTCCTCACGCGACAGGTGTGTCAGTGGAATGGCTACAAACAATATAGCCAAGCACATGAGAGACAATCCCCTCTTTGGTGAAGTTGAATATAGAGCCTTTTTGAACATGTGGTTATGTAGATTTGTCTTCCGTGGCAAAGGGCCAACGAACCCACTTCCGAATCATATCGCAATGGCGATCCATCCGGCCAAGGCACCGCCCTCTCGGGAAAATTCCTCTTGGGCGCTGTATACCATATGCTTCATCGACAAGCATCACTCCAAATGTATACGTTAGCCGTAGGATAATAACGTGCGTCAATGGCCCTTGGTGGTTTGTTCAAATTTGGCTGCAGCTTCACATGCACCAGATTGTAGGCGTCGACTTGAACTCCGTGCCCTTCCCCCGGTCCAATCCCCCGAAGGAGAGCTTCAAGTCACTAGAGGATGCCAAAGCTATGGAGAAGCAAAGCCTTCAACCTATCGTTCGGCTGAGACATCACCCAACTCTTCGAGTTGTTCTTCAAAGGCTTCCCCAATCCTCTTTGGCTCCCTTATCTAGGCTATGACACCCCGACCTTTCCTCGTCGAGTTCTCTCTGAGCCCGGCCATCAAGATGGGAGATTCTGGAAATCTTTACTATCATAATCCGCCCATGGCGTTGGCTACTGCCGAGTTCACGGGAGGGAGGTAACGCCGCATTTATGAGGCCTTACCAAACTCAATGTACGGCTGCAGCTTGGATGCGGCCCGGTACCCCCCACGATTGTTTCTTTGCATGAATTCCTCAAGCCTGGGGAGGAAATCAAAGAACTGATGCAAGCAAATAGAAGCTTAACTGCGTGTGCACCCCACCGTCTACACATGTCCTTTTGTGCCCGCAACCATAGCTCACCCCACCTTCAATTCATGGTGGCAAGAATTTCATGACCACATCTTTAGTGAACCCGTTCATGTGTTCTATGCACTGGTGCCCGTTTCCGCCGACTCCCGCAGGTAACACAATGAACCCTTGGATCAAACACTCCTTCTCCATTCATGGTTTTGACCTTCATCTTCTGTCCACAGCACGCTCCTCGCCCTCGAGCCAGGGTAATAACTATAATGCCGAAGGCCCAATTTCAGCACTCGGGGTTTAACCACAAACTCCGCGCCAACCGATGGACAAAAGTATGCTACCACCGATCCCGGCCTTTCTAGCCTTGTCGTCGACAGAGGCAAGGTCCGTATCCGATTCCCCTCCGAGCGCTAAAAGGAGGAGAACTCGTCAAGAAAGTACCGGTTGAGGTAAACTCCTTTACCTTTCTGATTACCGGGTCACTCGTTCTTGATGGATCATATCATTGTGCAGGTCGTACCGTAGTCCAACATTCTTCGTAACCAACACCCTCGCCGATGCTCCATCCACCGGTATGACTTTTTGTCGTTCTTTCTCAAGGATGAGCATCGGCACTTATCCGTCCAATTGGACATTTGCAGAAGAAATCGTTGAGAGCCACTTGTAGATGTTCCAAGCACTAACAAAGTAGGCCCTTCCAGGCTGAATTGCTCCATCCCAAGAGGTTTCATCTTCATCACCTTCTGGTAGCGCACGCTCTCCGGAGATGAATCCCTCAACTCAACTGGAGCCACCAAATACCCCCAGGATGCCATCGCCTATCGGTCAAGCAGCAATGACCAACCCAATAGAGGAGGATCCAATTCTTCACCAGCCATAAAACTTACGAGCCACCGATGGCCGCATCAAGATCTCCCCGACTCTGGAAGTTTCTGTCACGGACGCCTCTTCCGTCCGCAATTGCCCTCGCTCAAGAGACCATTCATGAGGTACTCAATTCCGCCGCCAATTTCGATACCTTGATGCTAGCATTCTCACCTCGGCAATGTTGTTTTCAGATCACACCCCGTCATCATCGAGCTTGCCATCGCAGGGCCCATCAACCGCCGATGTGATGAAAGAAATAAACAAGTCACGCGCATGAAGTGTTGCTCAAACTCAAAGAAATTGCAGCTTGGCTAGAAAAAGATGTTCGTGATCAGCTCAATGATCTTCGCCATTTTGAAGAGATGTTTGAACCCATTAGTCGAAGACTTCGAGACATCGAGCTTTCCTATCATCCATCTACGACTTAGAGCCCTTTTATGTTCCCTTGAGGCGCACTTGAGGAAATTGCGCTCCCGTTCGGCCATTGAAAAGGAGAAAACTGATGTCGAACAGGTCATGAACGTGATACAATCCCAAGCAAAAAGCCATAAGGATGCCTTGGCTGACCTGCAAGCTTACGATCCGAAAGTCACTCGAAAGGCCGCTCTAGAGGCGGAATTGAGAAGCCCGTCGTCGGAGATGGAGATTGACCGGTATGAAAATAGCCGATCTCCCCGGATTAATAGCAAAGACCGAAGTTATGCGTAATCGTCGTTACTGTGAGTAAAGCGATGCGATGCAGTAGCCATCGACTTATCTCGATGCCCAAAAGGACTATCAAAAGAGATCTTGGACAATTCCCACTTGATAGTATCCAATGTTCGTCATGCACTCGCAAAACTCCTTAATGCCGGACTGCCCTCTCTTATTGATGTATACCCGAACCGGTCGTTCTTGTAATATTTCCTTTGCGATTTGTTTCCTTTCCCCGTTGCATTTTGAGATGTGATGCCGAACGACCCATTCGGTAGTGAAACGCTAACTCCCGAACGATACCTTGAGTTCCTTTAGCCGAACCAATCGACTTGTGCACGGCCCAGCTTAGAACTCCAAACGACCCACCCATGGGGTTGGCCGGGGATGAAATCTTTCCACCTTCCGATTTTTTTATTGGGACGTGCGCCACGATCCACGCCCACGACTCGAAGCCACGATTTACCCCGCTGTGCCTATAAATGTTGCCATAAACGTGCCCCTAGCTCTCCACCAGCCTTCTACCTCTCGACCTTAAGCACCCTCTCGGCCCTCTTGCAAACAGTTGCACATCCCCAAACCGCAATGGTGCGCCGCCCTCTCAATCGCCGCCGTGCTCTCCGACGAGGCTGAGGAAGCAAAGCCGCTAATGCGCGTGTGCGGTGATGATCATCAATTTCTCTTCATCGATCCTCTTCTTGGTCTTCTTTTGTCTTGACGATCGTCTCTCTTTTTCAGGTTGATCTCGGGAATCCGCCTCGCGCGCCGGCCAATCAACCCCTTCCCCGACGACTCTTCGAGTCCGATGGCCACTCCCCGTACCGTACGGGGAAGCGTACGCTATTCGCTTCAAGGGAGGAGTTGAGGCGTCCCGTCTTGAGCCGGAGGACGTCTCCAAAAGCGGCGGTGGCCGAACTAGAATGGGAGGACCGGGCCGAGTCAGCTCGGGCCGGAGGCCATCGATGGTATGGCTCGATTCTTGATTCCACCCCCGGCCTTTGATGCTAATCCCTTCTTGTTTGTCTTTGGGTACCGTGATGCCGAGCTCAACCCGGGCCTAAAGGCGCCGGTAGAGCAACCGGCGGAGAAGGTGAACGCTCACGGCGACACGCCGCGCGAGCGCCCGGGCCCCGGTGGAGCGCCGCATCGACGAGGTGGCCGTCCATGGCGTTCGTTTGGGCACCACCTTGGGCCCGGCTGCGATGGCGACGCATACGGTGACGTCGACTATTCCACCCGGTGCCGCGTGGCTTCCAGTGGCGGCACGCCGAGGATATCGACGAGATCGAGCTCATCTTGGAGCGCCTCGACGGCCACGGCGATTATTGCCGAAATTACCCATCCCTGGGCCGGTAAGCGAACGTACTCTTTGACTAGATTGTACTAGGGATGTGTAAATGTCGGCAATATATGATGAACTTTGGAATCTCGCATTTGTTCCGTGATATTTCCCTTCGCATTTGCACCGTGAATTTGTCCTCTTCGAATGCATCCGGAACCGGTTTCCTTAGCCGAACGCTCGCAAACAACTGCCCGCGCAAGATCCACAAAGGATCCCAATTCGGCAATCCGTAAATACCGTTCAAAAGAAAACCTCGCACTTCCTAGTGGAAACCCCGCCGCTTGGTATTCCAACAAAGGTGTGTACCGTCGATCACTCCCAATGCGCCCCTGGTCAACAAAATAGCCCGTGGGGTGTCACAAATCCACTCGCACACCTCCATCGCTTCTCGTCTCTTCCTTTGCCGCTAGAAGAAAAAAAAACCCCAACGCCATGGACAAGGGTAAACAAACAGGGGGAGCGGCTCGTCGAAGGAAGCGTACGATTCGAAGTGAGTCTTTCTGATCCGCTCCTTGTCCTTCCGCTGATCTTGCGCTTCATGTTTTCCTCTCTTTCAGCCTCGATTTGCTTCCCCGAAGAAGTCATCGGAACCGAAGATGTTCCCCGAGTACATCTCCTCCGATTCTTCTCCCGAGGCGCGAGGATGCCACGCCCGAGCAAAGGGCCATTCATCAGCCGCGCCGCCGTGCCCGGCACCCTCGGAGCGTGACCTCGTGGATATGTCCGTCCGCCTGCCGAACGCGAGCGTCGCATGGCGCCGGAAGCGCTAGTAGGAGGTAAACGCTTTCCCGTCCCCCTTTATGTTTGCATCCGGATTTCTTGCCCCTAACCTTGATTCTTTTGCCCCGCATGTCTCCTCGACAGGCCCAAAGAACCTCGCGCGCCCCGGGATAGCTTGGTAGGGGCCGCCAATCGTGGTCATCCCCGTGCGTTCCAAGTCGCCGTCACGGTGGTCCCGGAACAACCGAAGAGGGAGCAAAGGAAATTCTAAGAAGTAAAGAAAAGATTGAATCATACTTTCGCTTCTTTCTCCACGCCTTCGCTTCCTCCCTTAGGGGACTTGACTCGGGGTCGCTATGTGTAATCCCGCAAGAAACCAGCTTGTAGTGTAGTATCAGCCAAGGGCAATGCATCAAAACACCAGCTATTTTCTTTTGTTCATGTATTTTTTGTTCTAAAGGCGGCCTCATCCTTGGAGTTTCTTCTTACTGCTTCGTGTCGATGTGTATAATCATCGATCGATTTCACCAGGATAATACTTCTTCGATATCTTCCATTTATTGCGTGCGGAAAAACTCCTCCCCTAGCAAAGTTTTCAATATGTATGCATTACCAGGAACGCATCTGACCACGAAAAGCGTCCCTCCCGCTAGGGGACCATTTGCCGAATTCATCGTATTTAGTTCCAATCGGCAAAAGAGCGCTTTCCAAAACTAGATCGCCCGTGAATTGGCTTTATTTTTACTTTCCCGTTATAATATTTGGCGACCCGCAAATGCCTGTTTTTCTCGATGTTCTCCAGTGGGCCCCGAGACTCATCATATGCAAATCTTCTAACTCATCCATCATTAGGCCACCGTAATCCTTGGAGCTCAAATCGTTTGTAAAGACTACCTCCTTGACTCCCGATTGCATTTCCCAGGCAAGATCGCGTGATGCCCGTAAACCAACTCGTAAGGAGAAGTCTTTGTAGCTCCATGGGGCCATTCGGCAAGCCCACAGCGCTTCACCGAGTACCGAATGCCATTTCCTCGGCTTCGGTCGATCTTCTTCGTATAAGCTTGATCATGATCTTGTTAGAAGCCTCTCGCTTGACCATTAGCTTTGGGCATAGTATGGAGAAGAATTAAACAAAGCCTTGATTCCCCATGCTTTCGGCAAAATTCCCCGAATTCCAATGACACGAATTGTGCCCCCCGGTCGTTGGTAACGTCCGAGGGATCCCAAATCGATAGATGATGTGTTCCTTGACGACCGATCATGTTTTCCGACGTCACCTCTTGAGTGGGATTGCCTCGACCCATTTGGTGAAGTAATCGTAGCCAAAAGCACGAACTTATGCCCCTTGCTAGATGGTGGATTAATTTGGCCAATCAAGTCTATACCCTGCACTTCGAATGGCCATGGCTTGATGATGGGATTCAATGCCGATGCAGTGACTCTTTGAATATTCCCAACCTCCGGCAATCCTTGACACCCCTTGTAATACTCAGCAACTCTCTAATATCGTCTACTGTACATCCAAATTTCGCCCTTAATAACCCATTTCATGCGATAGGCCGATTGATGCGCTCCACATATCCCATCGTGCACCTCGCTCATCATGTTCTTGGCTTCTTCTCGACCCGTGCATCGTAGCAAACATCTATCTAATGACTTATAGAACAAATTGTCATCCAGAAGAATGAACTTACTGTCTTTGTACCTGAGCTTCCTAGAGACTCTTTTAGATGGGATCTCTCAAATAATCAACGATCTCTTCTCCAATCATCTTCTCGTAAGATCCGTCCGTTGCGCTCACCTCTCAAAGAAATGCTTCTTGACTCTCTTTATAAATCCGTAGGCGTCGAGCGACTTCGTTTGCTTCCTCGTTATGCTCTAGGGATGTGCCGTAGGGTTGGCTTGGGTGGAAAGCCTCTTCAAGATTTCTCTCAGATTCCTCGTAGTAACCTCGCCGCCTCGCTCCGCACTCGTACCGGCTGTCTAATCGTTTGATGACCAACTCGAATCTCCATAAATTTCAACCCAACGCCCCCGCCTCTCTCAAATATTGAAGCCTCGAAGCAAGGCTCGTACTCCTACCGTTATTTCAGACGGTGGGTTGTATAGGAATGGCGAATTCGAACATCTCACCTCTCCGGGAGAAAATTAGTAGGATCCCTACTCCCACTCACATGATGACCCACAAGAATAGAGCCCATGGGGTAATTTCTGGGCGTATCAATCGAAGGGTCACGGTGGTTCGCTATAAAATCGGCAATGACCCGACGTTTGATGGCTTTTGCCGATTCAACTTCAACTCGAATTCGATAGAGCTAAAATCCATTTGCCAACCCGACCATTCAAAATTGGCATAGATAACATATGTTTTATCACATCAAACTTCGAGTATACAAGGCATTCCGCATTCAACAAGTAGTGCGTAAACTTTGTACACGAGTAGTATACGCAAAGACATAATCTTTCTATAGCGTCGAATACTCGGTTTCAGGATCAAGTAGTTTTCGGCTAAGATAAGCTACTACCCGCTCCTTCCCTTCGAATTCTTGAATAAGGGCCGACCCAATAGTTTGGGTATTTCCGCCGCTCACGTACAACTTGAAAGGCTTGTCCACCGAGGAGGAACCAAAGACCGGCGGCTCCTTCATGTATTGCTTGATTTCCTCAAAGCCTTTTGTTGTTCGTCGCCCCATGTGAATTTCGATCCTTCTTCGCTACCTTCAAGAACGGAGAGAATGGCAACACCTTCGTGATAAATTTGAGATGAACCTTCTCACAAAGTTGATCTTGCCGAGCGTTGATTGCAACTCCTGAGGTTGGTTGGAGGAACGACTTCATCAATGGCTTTCATGCTCTTTTGCCAACTTCGATCCCTCCTTCGTGGACCAAAAACCCCAAGAACTCTCCAAATCGACACCCCAAATGCACACTTGTTTGGATTCATCTTCGTGCCATGCTTCCGGCATTCCGTGTCTTCTTCTTACATCTTTCCGGGGATAAGTGCTATGACCAAGGACTTGATCACCACGTCGTCAATGTAGATTTCCACGGTCTTGCCGATCAACTCATGAAAAATGTAATTCATGGCCCGCCGGTAAGTTGCACCTAAGATTTTTCAACCCAATGTCATGACGATCCATTCAAATAGTCCTGCTATGACCAGGACATCTAAAGGCCGTCTTCGAGATGTCTTCTATTGCCATAAAGATTTGATTGTGTCCCGCGTTGCCATCCACAGGGTTAATCACCTTGTGCCCAAGCACGGCGTCAATCAAAGAAATCACAAAGAGGGGTGACGGCATCCATCCATGGGAGTAGCTCGCTAGGCTTCGAAGTCTATGCAAATCCTCATTTTTCCATTTTTCTTATACACAGGGACGATGTTAGAACTAATTCCGCATATCTCATAGGCCGAACGAAGTTTGCGTCAAGTAACCTCTCGATTTCTTTCTTCACATCTACTAATACTTCATCCTTGTAGATTTTCCGGGCGGTTGCTTATATGGCTTGAAACCGTGCTTTGGATTGGCAACCGGTGCTCGACGATGGATCGATCCAACTGCATCTCCGAGTAATCCTGTGCGAAGCAATCTTTATATTCTTTGGAGAAGCTCAATTAAGTTCCCCCCGAAGTCCGTCGCATTTGCACCGATGAACGCTTCATTTCTGGCTTGTCACCGCTTCCAATGTCAACTTCTGCACCACCTTATCTACGATTAATCCTCGTCCCAACTTGCCATCGCTGCCATCCACGGGTTCTCCATTAAAAATATCGTAAGAGCCGATCGCCAGAATCGTCGTTGGTCACCGCCGACAGTTCAACAGACCTTCCCGTCCTTCCCCTCGAGAAGCAATCGATGCCTTGGCATCTCTGCATGGGCCGGTTCCATGTTAGCCACGCCACGCGAGTCATCCCTCTCGGGACGACGCGATTTCATCGTCCACCCATTGGATCACCAAGGATGCATAGTGGATGGGACGCAGCGCCGGGGCGTGGATCCGCGCTCCCGCCCAGCAGTCGTAGGGTTCCTTCCCTTCGATGACGAAGAAGGCAGTGAGCAACGTCTTGACCCGATCATCAAGTCCACGTGAGCGCATCCTTTGGTGTCCGAGGGGTTCCCTTGCTGTCGTTTAGGATGATGCTCGTTGGTGTCGCATCGCTCAGGTCATGCCAAGCTTCCCGAAGGTGGTGTACGGCATTACGTTGACCGCCGCGCCACCGTCGACGAACATCTTGGTCAATGGCTTGCCATTGACGATTCCCCTCAAGCAGCGTCGGCCTCATGTGGCGATTCTGGCCGCCATGGCGACGGCCCGTTTGGCAAGCACCAAATGCGCCATCATCTCCTGCTGCTCGCGTCAAGGAAGCTTCCTCCCCGCATCACCCGGTTAGCGGAGCCATGAACTCGTTTGGCAGAAGTATGCATGCAGGGCCGGACGCTTCGATCCTTTTCCGTCGGTCCTTGGGGCGCCACTTCTGCCTTGTCCTGATCCCGGCTTGTTTCATCTCTCGCTGCTCAAGCGCTGGGACCCGCCTCTTCGGCTCTTGCGTAGACCGGGTGGGCACCACCGCCCCTTCGCCGTACGTAGACATCTTCGTCCTCCTCCTGGTCAGCCCACCTCGAGACCGCCGTGGCGTCTCGGGGTGATCTATAACCTCAATTTTTGCCGCCGGGATCCCCATTTGGGTGAATCCTTCCAAGTCTTTCTGCGGACGGACGGCCGATCGCGCTTCCTCGCCCGTACTCGCATATCCGTCGCTGCATTCGCATGCTTCCTTAATGTGGGCAGCTTTAGGCCCTCATTCCGCCAGCGTCGAAGAAGGCGCATCCCCGGTGCGCCCGCGCGCGCGCGTGCCGTTCCCCGATTCCATCCGCGCGCCTCCTCTTCACCCCCGCGCCGCTCCTCGTGACGACGCTTTTGGTAGCGCTCCTTTTCCATCTCGACGCTCATTTGTTGAGGAGAATGCGTGACGTACCTTGGGCTTAGGCTTGGACGATTCCCCAATCTCGATGTGGCTCTTGAGAACGCGGGGGCGGCCGCCCCGCACTTGCTCTAGGGTCACTCCGATGCTCCTCGGTCAACCCGATCCATCTTGCTTGGACCCTCGCTGCGTCGTGACCTTGACTTTCCCTTTCTCTTCGCTCGTTATCGCGTTGATAGAAAAGCGAGCATGTTCTCGCGGGGAAGGGGGTGGCCATCCAGCTTCATCTTGTTATCGAATTTGAGGTGCCCTTCCCGGATAGCCTTCGGATCCTCATCCCGAAGACCCCGCAATCGTTGATGGAGTGCGAGTCCCCGTCATGGAAGCCGCATTAACGTTTCGCTTTGACTCCATCAGTCACATGAGTGCCCTTCGTGCAGCCTTGATCGGCCCTTCCTTACCAAGAGCTCAAACAACTTATCACCTTGTGATGTCGAAGCTCGAGGGTTCCTTTGGTCCGCCCGACCCACCGCCGATTCCATTGTCAAGGGCCTCTTACCCCACAAGACTTCGCTGCACGTTACCCACTCGTCATCGAATCCTCGCACAAATCAGCTTTGTCCAAGAATTGGTTGTAGATGTCGCCGATGTCGTGTCGCTTGCCAAACTTGGGTCCTTCTTGAGGCCATGCTCGATTGCTTGGGTCAAGGATAACTTCATGGCTGGGCCACCCAAGTTTTCAAACTCCATCCCAAATAGCTTTTCGCGCACGGCCGGGTAACATCCCGCGACGGCCATATCACCTCGATCGTCCGGCAAGTTCACTGAGAAGCACATGCCCTTTGGACTTTCCGAATCTTCCGAGAAACTCCCGCCGGTGTTTCACCGTGCCTTTGTTTCCCAGGGTGGCGAGGTCAATCAACTTCTTCTCGTAACTCGCCGCCGAAGTAATGAGCGTGGAATTTACGCCCAAATCTTTCACCTCGGCCACCGACTCGAAAGCAAGGACGAGAACCACCGAAAAGCCGGGACCCACAAGGGAGGCGGGGAAGTAGCGAACCTCGAACGTCTCTTCGGCCGAACATTCCCCACTGCATGAGATAACGAGCGATATGCTCGACCGTGCTTGTCTCGTCCTGCCCGCAGAACTTGTGAATTCCGTCGGCGGCTTTACCCTTGGCGGCGTGTGAGCACGTTATAGTACCACTCGGGGAACGGCTACTCGTAGGTGGGGCCCCGCATCTTGCTTCTTGAGGCCGGAACCGATTCGCATCAATTCGGCCATCTTGCGTGCTAGGGCATCTTCCTCCGAGCGCCGTGCTCGGCGCGTACCCCGGGTGCGGAAGCGTCGAACGCCCCGTAATTTCCCACTTCATGATAGCCACCGCCGTATAGACTTCTTCTCGGGAGCGCTGGTCGATGAGCTATTCTTCGACCGGGGCCGGCGGGGGCCCTGTGTGAGCCGAATCGCCAGGTCTCCGCACGTAGGCCGGGCACGGAGCCCTACTGCTGCACAAAGCCGACCCGTGCCGCTTCCGTGGTGGCGGATTGGCTGACTTCCCGTTTCTTGCAACGGGAGGGGTCAACCTGGCTGCCCCCGCCCGCGGAGGAGGTTGGAATGTCTCGCTCCCGAGCTTTGAGGAGGAGGCCGCTCGCACCCGGCCGTGCCGGCGGCCGAGAGCTTGATTCACCCACCTCCACGCGTGCTCTTCCGTGTACGTCTTTCCAAACGCCCGCCCCCGCGCCCGGCCAAAGAGGGCCACCATCATCGACCGCCGGAGCGACCCGAGGAAAGCTTGGTTGTGCTTGTGGAGCATGTCGTCTACCGATTCCCCGGAAGATCCGCGCGCACCTCTTTTCTTGTTGGGTCGCGGGCGTCGGTCTCCCCCGGCAACAAAGACTCTCGGCGGTGCCACTCTTCGATATGGTACACCACTTCGATTCTTCTTGAATGACATGAGACACTTTTGTTGAAACTCGATTCACGGCGTCTACGAGCCGCCGATGTCGTCCGGGAGAAAGCTCCTCAATGCCGACATCCAGAGGTCCGTGATCTCGTGCATCCCGAATCAATTCGGCCGTTGGTCCCACCGGGCGTGCCAAAAAGTGTGTTGACGCAAAAATGTGCACTCGCCCAACACACAAAGAAGTCGAAAAGCTTAGCTTCGCACGCGGGGCAGAGAGAAAGTGACGTGCCGCCCCAATTTTTCCCCGAAAATTAACAAAAGATAAAAAAAAATGCTTAAATACCAAAGCTTGGAACCTACCTAGTAGTACCAGTGCTTCCATATTTACTACTAAGAAGCCAAGCAAAACGACATGTAGCTATGCGAAGCTACCCGTCAAAGAACCACAACCATTCGGTAACCGCGAAGGAAAAAAGAACATTGCCGAATGGATGACGTAAGCATGACAACGATCGATCTTTGAATAAACATGGATGCATGTGCAAAGCCATGACCGATCATCATGAAGATTAACATTAAATGAAGTAAAGCACGAACATGATCATGTATTGCAATACATGCATATAGATCCAAAGCATTAGTCTACCGCATGTCTAATTACTTTAAGATCCGTCGGCACGATATCAAGAAATCTATCCACCGCATGATACAACTTGCATGAAAGAACGCACCACTTTCCACAAATAGATCTATCCACCGCATGATACAACCTAAATATGGAAAGCTAGAAGCATACGCGTCTTTTAAACATAAATAACGCACGTGATCTACTCGTGAAGATATAACCGAATGCGGCCGAACAACCGATTCTGGGTCCATGAAGAAGGAACAAACATTACCACGTGAATAAATCTATCGTGTCAATTGGAAATCTAATCCACCTGGGATGACTAGCTCCAAAGCAACCCAAAACCCGCATCTACCGCATGATACCCGGCTCTTTCAAGATTTATGCTAACAAAGCAAGCTTGAACCCGCAACACGTAACAACCTAGATCGATTCGGTTTCGCTATCGGAGAGCACGAGATCCACGCTGGCCAAAGGCACAAAACCTGCTCTTGCACGGATCTTAAAAGGAAAAGAGCCGATCCAAACCCATCTAGATTGGGCAAAAGTGTATTACATGAATTAAAACATAAAGTAAAACTCATGATAACACTAGGGTAACTTAATGACCCATCGGATTTCGTCAATCCAATAGAGCCGATAACTAGCTTCGAGCTAGATCTTAGCCTACCGCATGGCTCATGATCTAACAAGAAACCCTCTTGAACCAAGCTTGAATCTACCGCGTGACATGAAGCATGGTAACAAGACTACTTGCATCGCATCTAAATCCACCGCATGATACTAGACATGATACAAGGTTGCTCGTACTCACGGAGGTCGACGGATCGCATTGGTCCTCTCGAAGAACTCGACGACACGACAAGGGACTCTAGGGTTTGGCGTAAGGCCGGTGTGTATTGAGGAATGAACGTGTTCGTTACATACATCCAGGGATCGTATTTATACCCCCGCCGGGACACATAACCGCGAATGGAGTCATTGCCTAACCAAACTTGATCGCCTATCCATCCATTCGCTTCCTCTCGACGGAGCCACGCTCACCGTCCAATCCCGCAAAATCGCCCCTCTACTGCCTTTCGTCGAACTCGGGAGCAGTATAGCCGACCGCGCGGATCCTTCTCGCCGAAAATCTCCGAAGATGTCTTTCCTTCCACCAGACGGACTCTTTCCGAATCGACCGGACATGTCATACTCCTTACCAAATTTTGGTGTTAACAGCCTCCTTAAGTAGGGGGAGGCCGGCCGGCTCGGGCCGACCGCCCCGGGTGGCTCGGTGCTCCTCCCCGCCTCGGCTTTCTTCCAAAGACAATCATTTCGCTTCCCGCAACTTTCCCCGCCCGCGTGCTCCACGAGTTGCACCGCCCAAACGCTCTCGTCCACTCTTTTTCTTGCATTATTGGTCCTTCCACTTGATGCTTCATGCTTTGGGTCATGTCCATGCTCCCTAGCTCCACTTGCTTCACATGCCACCATGAAATTCCTACAAAGTTGATGCTTGCTGCCCACCATGCTTATCCTTTGCATGTGGATTTGATGAAAGTTGATGAAAGCATGCATGATTAATTCAAACTAGATTGCCTCCATTTAGTTATGTTTAAGGTTAAGCACTCCTCTTATTCGAAATTTAAAATATTTTTCAGAGCCATGCAAGAGCTCAAACATAATTTTAGAGAAGTTTTTAAACCATTAAAAACAAATGTAAGTCGAAAATATTTTCCGACTACGTTGATATCGGTCTCACCGGTATAGTTTGCCTTCATCGGTTGAGAGCAAACTTTTCCCGGCTTGATCATGGGGGCATAGGTTTAGGTTCTAATTTTGGCTAAATGAGAAAGATTTTGAATAAAACAAAATTAGATGAGGCTTAGAAAAATTCTAATCCTAGAGAAACCAAGGATATAGATTTCTAAACCAACCAAAAGTTTTGATTTCTAGGTTCACGCGAGTCCTACCACGTGCTGAATTTTTATTAACACATAGATATCAGTCGTGGCTCTACTCGTGTGTTTTTAGCATGATAAATAAGTCAACCACAGCACCATAATGAGGGTGAAAGGTTGATTTAGGTTCTGAAATTATTTGGTTGAGGTTTCTCGAAAAGAATTAAACAAGCACATAGGAGGGTTCATGCAAAGGGTTTATGATAAAGCAAAACATTCAATCAAGAATTATGTCTCTAATATTGTTCAACCACTTCTAAGTCTAATGTCTTTGCGTAATTGTTAACACCAAAATTTGGTAAGGAGTATGACATGTGGGTCCGATTCAAAAGAGAGTCCGTCCGGTGGAAGGAAAGATATTTTCGAGAGATTTTCGGCGAAGGATCCGCGGTCGGCTATCCGCTCCCGGCCGGCAAAGGAACAGTAGAGCTGATTTTGCGGGATTGGACGGTGACGTGGCTCGATCAGAGGAAGCGAATGGATGGATAGGCGATCGAGTTTAGTTAGGCAATGAATCCATTCGCAGTTGTAATCAGCAGGGTATAAATACGATCCCTGGATGTATGTAACAGAGACGTTCATTCCTCAATACACACCGGCCTTACGCCAAACCCTAGAGTCCTTGTCGTGTCGTCGAGTTCTTCGAGAGGGCCAATCGATCCGTCGACCTCCGTGAGTACCGGCAACCTTGTATCATGTCTAGTATCATGCGGTGGATTTAGATCTGATGCAAGTAGTCTTGTTACCATGCTTCGTGTCATGCGGTAGATTCAAGCTTGGTTCAAGAGGGTTTCTTGTTAGATCATGAGCCATGCGGTAGGCTAAGATCTAGCTCGAAGCTAGTTATCGGCTCTATTGGATTTTGGCAAGATCTAATAGATTCATCAAGTTATCCCGTGTTATCATGAGTTTTACTTTATGTTTTAGTTCATGTAACACACCTTTGCCCAATCTAGATAGGTTTGGATCGGCTATACTTCTTTTAAGATCTCGTGTACGAGCAGGTTTCGCGCTTCGACGCGTGGGTCTTGTGCTCTCCGATAGCCGAAACCGAATCGATCTAGGTTGTCACGTGTTGCGGGTTCAAGCTTGCTTTGTGCGTATAAATCTTGAAAGAACCGGGTATCATGCGGTAGATGCAGGTTTTTGGGTTGCTTTGGAGCTAGTCATCCGGTGGATTAGATTTCCAATCTCGGTCGATAGATTTGTTCACGTGGTAATGTTTGTTCCTTCTCCATGGACCCTGATCGAGCCGTTCGGCCGTATTCGGTTATGTTTTCACGAGTAGATCACGTGCATTGTTTGTGCCTTAAGTGATGTATGCTTTTAGCTTTCCATATTTAGATTGTATCATGCGGTGGATAGATCTATTTGCGGAAAGTGGTACGTTTTTCATGCAAGTTGTATCATGCGGTGGATAGATTTGTTTGTGATCGTACCCGACGGATCTTAAAGTACCTAGACATGCGGTAGACTAGTGCTTTGATCTATGCGTGCTCATTTAATACATGATTATGTCCGTGCTTTACCTCATTTTATTTAATGATAAACCTCACGGGGATCGGTCATAACTTCATGCTTGCATCTTTATCTATACGAAGACCGATCGTCGTCACGCTTACGTCATCCATTCGGCAACGTCCTTTTTTCCCTTTGCGTTACCCGAATGGTCATGGTTCTTTGATAGGTAGCTTTGCATAGCTACATGTCAACTTGTTTGGCTTCTCAACAGCAAATATGGAACTGTCTGGTATCACCCGACATGTTCCAAGCTTTGGTATCTAACTGCTTTATCTTTTGTTAATTTTCAGGAAAAATTGACTGGCACGTCACTCTCTCTCTGCGCGTGCGAAGCCAGCTTTTCGGCTTGCTGTGTGATTGGCGCTGAGTGCACTTTTTGCGTCAACACACTTTTTGGCACGCCCAGTGGGACCATACAGCCGAATTGGTTCAAGATGCCTGAAGTCTCAGACCTCCTGGATGTCAACATCGAAGAGCTTTCTCCAGAGCAGCATCAGCAGCTCCTAGACGCCGTGAATCAATTTCAGCAAAAGTGTCTCATGTCGTTTAAGAAGAATCGAAGTGGTGTACCGTATCTAAAGAATGACCTGCCCAGAGTGCTGCCGGGGGGGAGAGCGATGCCTCAACCCAACAGGAGAAAGAGGAATGCGCACGGATGTTCCAGGAGTCGGTAGACGACATGCTCACCAAGCACAACCAGGCTTTCCTCGGATCACTCCAGCAGATGATGGTGGCCCTCTTTGGCCCGGGCGCGGGGCAAGCGTTCGGGAGGGCGTCCGCAGGAAAGAGCACCATGGAGCTGGGAGAATCAAGCTCTCAGCCGCTGCTACGGAGCCAGGTGCAGCAACCTCCTCCTCTAAGTTCCGAAGCCAAACGTTCCAACCCCCTCCGCAGGGCGCCGGGGGGCAGCCAGTTCAGCCTCCGTTGCAAGCTTCAGGAGGTCAACCAATCCTGCCGCCACCACAGAGCAGCACGGGTCAGCCTGTGCAACAGCCGAATCCGTACCAGCCTACGTACGGAGACCTAGCGTTCGGCTCATCTGGGGCCCCGCTCGACCCCAGTCGAAGGATAGCTCCGTCGACCAACTGGCTCCAGAGGAATTTGTACGGTGGTGGTTATCATGAAGTGGGAAATTACGGAGCGTTCGATGCCTTCCCGCACCCAGGGTACGCGCCGGCTGCAGGCGCTCAAGAGGAAGACGCCCTAGCACGCAAGATGGCCGAATTGATGCGAGAATCCGCTCGGCCTCCAAGCCAAGGATGCAGGGCCCCACCTACAGCCGCCGTTCCCAGAGTGGTACTATAACGTGCTCCTGCCACCGAGGGTGAAACCGCCGACGGAATTCACAAAGTTCTCTGGGCAGGACGAGACAAGCACGGTCGAGCACATCGCTCGTTACCTCATGCAGCTTGGGGAATGTTCGGCCGAAGAGACGTTCAGGGTTCGCTACTTCCCCGCCTCGCTGACGGGTCCAGCTTTTCAGTGGTTCTCGTCCTTGCCGCCTGAATCAGTGGCCAGGTGGAAGGATTTGGAGCGTAAATTCCACGCTCATTACTTCAGCGGCAGTTCTGAGAAGAAATTGATTGATCTCGCCACCCTGAAGCAAAGGCACAGTGAAACACCGCTGGAGTTTCTTAGAAGATTCAGAGAAGTTAAGGGCATGTGCTTCTCGTTGAACTTGCCGCACGATCGACCGGCGATATGGCCGTCGCCGGGATGTTGCCGCCGTGCGCGAGAAGCTATTTGGGATGGAGTTTGAAAACTTGGGCCAACTATCGCGAAGTTATCCTTGATGAGCAATCGTGCACATGGCCTCAAGAAGGACCCCAAGTTTGGCAAGCAAGATGACATCGCCGACATCTACAACCAATTCTTGGACAAGGCCGATTTGTGCGAAGATTCCGATGACGAATTGGAGATAGCTGCAGCGGAGATCATGTGGGGTAAAGAACCCTTGACAATGAATCAGCGGTGGGTCAAGCAGACCAAAGGGACCTACGACTTCGACATCACCAAGGCTGATAAGTTGTTTGAGCTCTTGGTAAAGGAGGGCCGAATCAGGCTGCCTGAAGGGCACTCTATGCTTCGGCCTGATGGAGTCAAGGCGAAACGTTACTGCGGTTTCCATGACAGGGACTCGCACTCCATCAACGATTGCAGGGTCTTCAGGATGAGGATCCAGAAGGCTATCCAGGAAGGGCACCTCAAGTTCGATAACAAGATGAAGCTGGATGGCCACCCCTTCCCTCAGAACATGCTCGGCTTTTCTATCAATGCGATAACAGCCGAAGAGAAGGGGAAAGTCAAGGTCCTGACCTCAGCCAGGTCCAAGCAAGATGGATCAGTTGACCCGGAGCGCCAGGTGACCCTAGAACAAGTGCAGGGCGACGCCCCCCGCGTTCTCAAGAGCCACATCGAGATTGGGGAATCGTCCAGGCCTAAACCCAAGGTGACGTCACGCATTCTCCTCAACAAATGGCAGCGCCAGATGGAAAAGGAGCGCTACCAAAAGCGTCGTCACGAGGAGGAGCAGCGCAGGGCTGAAGAGGAGGCGCGCAGATGGAATCAAGAACAGCACACGCGCGAGCAGGAGCGCGCCCACTGGGGGTGCGCCTTCTTCAGGCACTGCTGGAATGAGGGCCTAAAGCTGCCCACGTTAAGGAACTGTCCTGAATGCAGCGACAGATATGCTGAGTACAGGCAGGAAACTGCCAATCGCCGATCCGTCCATGAAAGACTTGGAAGGATCCACCCGAATGGGGATCGGCGGCAAAAAATTGAAATCATTGATCATCCCAGGAAGCGCCAAGCCGATCTCAGGTGGGCTGATCAGGAAGAGGACGAGGATGTCCACGTCCGGCGAAGGGGCGGGGTGCCCGCCCGGCCTACGCAGGAGCCAGAAGAGGCGGGTCCGGCGCTTGAGGAACCGCGAGATGAAGCAAGCCGGGATCCAGACGAGGCAGAAGTGGCGCCCCAAGGACCAGCCAGAAGGATCGAAGCGTTCGGCCCCTACATGCATGGTATACTTCCTGCCGAACGAGTTCATGGCTCCCGCTAACCGTGTGATGCGGAGGAAGCTTCCTTTGACGACGAGCGGCCCGAGGAGATGATGGCGCGCCCGCGTACTTGGCAAGCGAGGCCGTCTTCGACAAGCCGGCCAAGAATCGCCATATGAGGCCGCCGTACTTGAGGGGGTACGTCAATGGCAAGCCATTGACCAAGATGTTCGTCGACGGTGGCGCGGCGCAACAACGTAATGCCGTACACCACCTTCGTGAAACTTGGCATGACTCCGAGCGATCCGACACCCACGAGCATCATCCCGAACGACTTCGCCCGGAACCCTTCGTATACTAAAGGATGCGCTCACGTGGACCTAATGATCGGATCCAAGACGCTGCTCACCACCTTCTTTGTCATCGAAGGCAAGGGAGCCTACGGCCGCCGCTTGGGCGGGACCGGATTCACGCCAACCGCCGCGTCCCATCCACCATGCATCGGCCAGCCTTATCCAGTGGGTGGATGACGAGATCGAGGTCGTCCAGGCGGATGACTCCGTGAGCGTGGCCAACATGGAACCAGCCTTCTGGGAGTATCAAGGCATCGATTGCTTCTCAGGGAAGGACTGGGGAGAAGGTCCTGTTGAACCTGTCAGCAGTGACCAACAGCCGATTCAAGCAGTCGGCTCTTATAGTAATTTTTAATGGAGAACCCCGTGGATGGCACTGATGGCAAGTTAGGACGAGGATTCATGTCGGCCGATAAGCCGGAGGAAGTTGACATTGGAAACGGTGATAAGCCAAGGCCGACGTTCATCAGTGCAAATTTGCAGCCAGACTTCAGGGGGAACTTAATTGAGCTTCTCAAAGAATATAAAGATTGCTTCGCCTGGGATTACTCGGAGATGCCTGGATTGGATCGTTCCATCGTCGAGCACCGGTTGCCAATCAAGCCCGGTTTCAAACCATATAAGCAACCGCCCCGGAAAATCTACAAGGATGAGGTATTGGCCGATGTGAAGAAGGAGATCGAAAGATTACTTGACGCAAACTTCGTTCGGCCCCGCGATATGCGGAGTGGATTTCTAACATCGTCCCCCGTGTATAAGAAAAATGGAAAAATGAGAGTTTGCATAGACTTCGGGGACCTAAACAGAGCTACTCCCATGGATGGATACCCGATGCCTATTGCCGATTTGTTGATTGACGCCGCCGCCGGGCACAAGGTGATTAGCTTCATGGATGGCAACGCGGGATACAATCGCATCTTTATGGCAATAGAAGACATCTCGAAGACGGCCTTTAGATGTCCCGGTCATATAGGCCTATTTGAATGGATCGTCATGACATTTGGGTTGAAAAATGCCGGTGCAACCTATCAGCGGGCCATGAATTACATTTTTCATGAGTTGATCGGCAAAACTGTGGAAATCTACATTGACGACGTAGTGATCAAGTCCTTAAGTCATGACACCCACCTGGAAGATGTGAAGAAGACCTTGGAATGCACCCGGAAACATGGCCTAAAGATGAATCCAAACAAGTGTGCATTTGGGGTGTCAGCTGGAGAGTTCTTGGGGTTTTTGGTCCACGAAGGGGGAATCGAGGTTGGCAAAAAGAGCATGAAAGCCATTGATGAGGTCGCTCCTCCAACCAACCTCAAGGAATTGCAATCACTGCTCGGCAAGATCAACTTCGTGAGAAGATTCATCTCAAATTTATCGCAGAAAGTATTGCCATTCTCTCCATTGCTGAAGCTAAAGAAAGATCAGAAATTCACATGGGGCGACGAACAACAAAAGGCTTTTGACGAGATCAAGCAGTACATGAAGGAGCCGCCGGTGCTGGTTCCTCCTCGCCTAAACAAGCCTTTCAAGTTGTGCGTGGCGGCCGATACCCAAACCATTGGATCGGCCCTTATTCAAGAATTCGAAGGAAAGGAGCGGGTAGTAGCTTACCTTAGCCGAAAATTACTTGATCCCGAAACCAGGTATTCGGTTATGGAAAAAGCTGTGTCTTTGCGTATACTACTCGTGTACAAAGTTTCGGCACTACTTGTTGAATGCCGAATGCACCGTATACTCGAAGTTTGATGTGATAAAACATATGTTATCTATGCCAATTTTGAATGGACGGATTGGCAAATGGATTTTAGCTTTATCGAATTCGAGTTGAAGTTCGAATCGGCAAAGGCCATCAAAGGTCGTGTCATTGCCGATTTTATTACCGAACATCGTGACCCTTCGGCTTGATCTCGCTTGAAATTACCCCTTGGGCTTTATTTTTTGATGGGTCATCATGTGGCAAAGGTGGGGGAGTAGGGATCTTGCTAATTTCTCCCGCAGGTGAGATGTTTGAATTCGCCATTCCTATACAACCCACCGTCACAAATAACCAGCCGAGTACGAGGCATCGCTTCGAGGGCTTCAATATTTGAAAGAAGCCGGGGCCGTTTCGGTTGAAATCTATGGAGATTCGCAGTTGGTCATCAAGCAATTGAACGGCCAATACGAGTGCGGAGCGAGGCGCCGAGGAGTTACTACGAGGAATGCAGAGAAATCTTGAAGGGCTTTCCACCGGTAACCCTACAAAGACATTCCTAGAGAGCATAACGAGGAAGCAAACAAAGCCGGCTCGCAGCGCCTCGGTTATAAAGAGAGTCAAGAAGCATTTGCCGCAGAGGTGAGTGCACTAGGAGCGGATCTTATGGAAGATGATTGGAGGAAAGAGATCGTTGATTATTTGAGAGATCCATCCCGAAAAGTCTCTAGGAAGCTCAGGTACAAGGCAATCAAGTTCGTTCTTCTGGATGATAATCTATTCTATAAATCATTAGATGGGGTATTGCTACGATGCCTGGGTCCAGAAGAAGCCAAGAACATGATGAGCGAGGTGCACGATGGGATATGTGGAGCGCACCAATCGGCCTATCGGATGAAATGGGTTATTAGGCAAGCCGGATGCTTTTGGCCGACGATATTAGAGGACCGCTTTGAGTATTACAAGGGGTGTCAAGATTGCCGAAGTTCGGGAATATTCAAAGAGTCCCCCGCATCGCATTGAATCCCATCATCAAGCCATGGCCATTCGGGGGCCGGGGTATAGACTTGATTGGCCAAATCAATCCGCCGTCTAGCAAATGGCATAAGTTCGTGCTTTTGGCTACGGACTACTTCACCAAATGGGTCGAGGCGGTCCCGCTAAAGAAAGTGACGTCGAGAACATGATCGAGTTCGTCAAGGAACACATCATCTATCGATTTGGGATCCCTCGGACGATTACCACCGACCAAGGGGCACAATTTGTGTCATTTGAATTTAGAGATTTTGCCGAAAGCATGGGAATCAAGTTATTTAATTCTTCTCCATACTACGCCCGTGCTAATGGTCGGCGGAGGCTTCTAATAAGATCATGATCAAGCTGATACAGAAGAAGATCGATCAGAAGCCAAGGAGGTGGCATTCGGTACTCAGTGAAGCGTTGTGGGCTTACCGAATGGCCCCCCATGGAGCTACAAAGACTTCTCCTTACGAGTTGGTTTACGGGCATCATGCGATCCTCGCCCCGGGAAATGCAATCGTAGTCAAGGAGAGTAGTGCTGCAAAACGATTTGAGCTCCAAGGATTACGGTGGCCTAATGATGGATGAGTTAGAAGATTTGCATATGATTCGTCTCGGGGCCCCGGAGAACATCGAGAAAAACAAGCCGCGGGTCGCCAAATACTATAACAAGAAAGTAAAGGCAAAGCAATTCGCGGAAGGCGATCTAGTTTGGAAAGCGCTATTGCCGATTGGAACTAAATACGATGAATTCGGCAAATGGTCCCCTAACCGGGAGGGGCCTTTTCGTGTGGTCGATGCGTCCCTGGTAATGCATACATATTGAAAACTTTGCTAGGAGAAGAATTTTCCGCTGCGATAAATGGGAGATATCTGAAGAAATATTATCCTAGCATTGAGGTCGATCGATGATTACACGCATCTGACACAAAAAATAGCCGGCGCTCAAGAGTGAGGCCGCCTTTAGAACAAAATCTATGAACAAAAGAAGATGGCCAGTGCCTGGATGCATTGCCCTTAGCTCAAATACTACATTACAGCTATTTCTTGCAGGATTACATATAACAGCCCTGAGGGTCAGGTCCCCTAAGGGGTGGGAAGCAGAAGGCGTGGAGAAAGAAGCGAAAGTATGATTCAGTCTTTTCTTTGCTTCTTCAACTGCTGCTCCCTCTTCAGTTGTTCCAGGACCACCGTGACGGCGACTTGGAACGCACGAGGATGACCGTGATTGGCGGCCTCTACCAAGCTATCCCAGGCCGCCTTCAGGTTGCTGTACCTGTCAGAAACATCTGGAGCAGAGGAATCAAGGTTAGGGGCAAGAAATCCAGATGCAAACATGAAGGAGTCAGAAGCATTTACCCCCTACTAGCGCTTCCAGCGCCATGCGACGCTCGCGCTCGGCTTGGCAGCGGACGGACATGTCCCTGAGGTCACGCTCCAGGTGCCGGCACGACGGCGCGGTCGATGAATGGCCCTCTCGCTCGGGCGTGGCGTCCTCTCGCTTCGGGGGAGGAATCGGAGGAGATGTACTCGGGAACATCTTCGGTCCCGATGACCTCTTCGAGAAGCAAACCAAGGCTAAAAAGACGAGAAGAAAACATGAAGCGCAAGATCAAGCGAGAGAACGAGGAGCGAGATCAAGAGAGAACTCACTTCCGAATCGTATGCTTCCTTGATGAGCCGCTCCCCCGAGGTTGTTTACCCTTGTCCATGGCGTTGGGGTTTTTTCCTCTAGCGAGCAGGGGAAGAGACGAGAAATGATGGAGGAGTGTGCGAGTGGATTTGCAGAGCACCCCACGGGCTATTTTATTGACCAAGGAGGCGCATTTGGAGTGATGATCCGGCCGCACACACCTGTTGGAATACCAAGCGGCAGGGGGTTTCCACCGAGTGCGAAGGGTTTTCTTTTGAACAGTGTTTACGGATTGCCGAATCGGGATCCTTTGTGGATTTTGCGCCAGGGGGCAATTGGCCACATCCAAGTTGCCCGGCCATTACATTAGGCCGGTAGTACTCATAAGTACCGATATTCGCCTCCCTCCATTGAACTCGGCCGGTAATATGCATGGGCGGATTATGATGTTAAAGATTTCTAAGAATCCCCTATCTTGATGGCCGGGCTCAAAGGAGAATTCGACAGGGAAGGTCGCAGTGTCATTGCCTAGATAAGGAAGCCAAAGAGGATTGGAGAAGCCTTTGAAGAATAACTCAAAGAGCCGGATGATGTCCTCGTCGAACAATAACGAGTGATGCTGCTTCTCCATAGTTTTGGCATCCTCTGGTAACTTGAAGCTCTCCTTCGGGGGGATTGGACCAGGGGAAGAACCTGGAGTTCAAGTCGACGACTACAATCTGATGCATGTGGAGCTGCAGCCAAATTTGAACGAACCACCAAGGGCCATTGACGCATGCTATCCTCTGGCTGGTGTACATTTGGGTAACGGTCTGATGAAGCATATGGTATACACTGCCCAAGAGGAATTTTCCCAGAGGAAGGCGATTGCCACTAGCCGTATGGATCGCCATTGCGATATGATTCAAAGTGGGTTCGTTGGCCTTGCCACGAAGACAAATCCGCATAACCACATATTCAAAAAGGCTCGTATTCAACTTCGCCAAGGGGATTATCTCTCATGTGCTTCGAAATATAATTCTTGTAGCCATTCCCCGGCTTTACCCCCGTCCGGCGTGAGGAATTTTTGAAGTTCCAAGGCTGGACAGACCGGTGATGTCAAGGCCGGTGATCATGTACACATCGGCCAAGGTTGGAGACATTGGGCCATGCCCAAAAAGGAAGGCGTTGACGCCATTTGACCGTAAGTGGCATGCGGCTATCGAAGATCTTCATTCTTGGGTGTCTCGGCTACGGATAACTCCGGACATTGAGCAATGCGGAGAGCATCCGCATTGGTCAATCCACTCTTATCCGCAAGAATCCTCCGATACCAAGTCTTCCACCGCAATTGGGGGCAAAGGCCGGTTCTTGAACGCATCTTGCCACCGGGGGAGATGGAGATAAAGCTACCTTGAAGGGGATTCTCTGAGATTCAGCGGCAATAAAATCTCGAGGGTCAGGATTCCCTTCGGGACCAAGATAATAAGACTGCGAATTGGCCTCAATAGGAATCAGAAGAGCAGTAGAAGGTTCTTGGAGGAGAGCGGAAGAGGAAAATCTCAGGTAAAATTGAAAACCTAATGCCGAACAAAGGTTTGGAGGGATGAGTTTACCTGAGCAGCTTGATTCTGAGTTGCCATTGGAGATTCGAGCTCGGAACGAAGGGGATCTAGGGTTGGATCTGAACGAAGAATCCGGCGGATTGCGAAGAACAAAAGTTGACGGTGTTCGGCTCAAGGATTCGTGGCTAGAGTCAATTGTGGAACAAAATTACTTTTATCCCACAATTGAAGGGGCATGTGTTAACACCAAAATTTGGTAAGGAGTATGACATGTGGGTCCGATTCAAAAGAGAGTCCGTCCGGTGGAAGGAAAGATATTTTCGAGAGATTTTCGGCGAAGGATCCGCGGTCGGCTATCCGCTCCGGTTCGGCAAAGGAACAAGAGAGCTGATTTTGCGGGATTGGACGGTGACGTGGCTCAATCGGAGGAAGCGAATGGATGGATAGGCGATCGAGTTTAGTTAGGCAATGAATCCATTCGCAATTGTAATCGACAGGGTATAAATACGATCCCCGGATGTATGTAACGTAGACGTTCATTCCTCAATACACACCGGCCTTACGCCAAACCCTAGAGTCCTTGTCGTGTCGTCGAGTTCTTCGAGAGGGCCAATCGATCCGTCGACCTCCGTGAGTACCGGCAACCTTGTATCATGTCTAGTATCATGCGGTGGATTTAGATCCGATGCAAGTAGTCTTGTTACCATGCTTCGTGTCATGCGGTAGATTCAAGCTTGGTTCAAGAGGGTTTCTTGTTAGATCATGAGCCATGCGGTAGGCTAAGATCTAGCTCGAAGCTAGTTATCGGCTCTATTGGATTTTGGCAAGATCTAATAGATTCATCAAGTTATCCCGTGTTATCATGAGTTTTACTTTATGTTTTAGTTCATGTAACACACCTTTGCCCAATCTAGATAGGTTTGGATCGGCTATACTTCTTTTAAGATCTGTGTACGAGCAGGTTTCGCGCTTCGACGCGTGGGTCTTGTGCTCTCCGATAGCCGAAACCGAATCGATCTAGGTTGTCACGTGTTGCGGGTTCAAGCTTGCTTTGTGCGTATAAATCTTGAAAGAACCGGGTATCATGCGGTAGATGCAGGTTTTTGGGTTGCTTTGGAGCTAGTCATTCGGTGGATTAGATTTCCAATTCGGTCCGATAGATTTGTTCACGTGGTAATGTTTGTTCCTTCTCCATGGACCCCGGATCGGGCCGTTCGGCCGTATTCGGTTATGTTTTCACGAGTAGATCACGTGCATTGTTTGTGCCTTAAGTGATGTATGCTTTTAGCTTTCCATATTTAGATTGTATCATGCGGTGGATAGATCTATTTGCGGAAAGTGGTACGTTTTTCATGCAAGTTGTATCATGCGGTGGATAGATTTGTTTGTGATCGTACCCGACGGATCTTAAAGTACCTAGACATGCGGTAGACTAGTGCTTTGATCTATGCGTGCTCATTTAATACATGATTATGTCCGTGCTTTACCTCATTTTATTTAATGATAAACCTCACGGGGATCAGTCATAACTTCATGCTTGCATCTTTATCTATACGAAGACCGATCGTCGTCACGCTTACGTCATCCATTCGGCAACGTCCTTTTTCCCTTTGCAGTTACCCGAATGGTCATGGTTCTTTGATAGGTAGCTTTGCATAGCTACATGTCAACTTGTTTGGCTTCTTAGCCGCAAATATGGAACTGTCTGGTATCACCCGACATGTTCCAAGCTTTGGTATCTAACTGCTTTATCTTTTGTTAATTTTCAGGAAAAAATTGATCGGCACGTCACTCTCTCTCTCGCGCGTGCGAAGCGGCTTTTCGGCTTGCTGTGTGATTGGCGCTGAGTGCACTTTTTGCGTCAACGGTAATAAAACTCAAAACTAAATTATTAAAAAGACTCGAAAAACCTGGAAACGGGTTGCCTCCCGCCTAGTGCTTCGTTTATAGTCTATAGCTAGACTTTTTCACTTGATTACTTCGGATCAACGCTCTTTGCGGGCGTTGCAATCTTGGGTACCCACTTCCGCACCATCTTGGGCATGGGCTTGTCTTCCGGCTTAGTCATTTTTTTGGTCTTCACAGGCGGCTTCTCTTCCTTCGTCTTGACGGATGCAACACCTTCTTTGATTTTCTTTACGTTCATTTTTTTCGGCTCCTTCTTATTTTTCAGCCCCTCCTTTTGCTTTGGTTCTCCCTTCACTCCAATCATGTTGCATGCCTCGATTCTTGGACGGAACTTGAAGGAACTCTTTTCTCCGTTGATATCGAACATGATCTCCCCCTTGCCAACATCAATAGTAGCTCCCACGGTCTTGAGGAAAGGCCTCCCAAGGATGAGCGGCGGCTTCTCCCTCTCTCCCATCTCGAGCACAACGAAGTCGACGGGGATGAAGTGGTGTCCGACCTTCACGGGTACATCTTCAGCAATGCCCAAGGGATAGCGAATGGAGTTATCTCCCAACTCCAAACATATACCCGTAGGCTCCATTGGCAGGCATAGCTTCTCAAACACATCCCTCGGCATGACGCTCACACTTGCTCCAAGGTCGCATAACGCCTTCTCGAAGTTGAAAGAACCAACCGAACATGGAATAGTTGGGCATCCGGGGTCCTTTTGCTTCTCTAGCCCATTAGCAATAGCGGCACTACACTCCTCGGACATCTTAACATGATCTACCACGAGTGTTGCTATCTCATATTTATTTGCAAGTATGTCTTTAAAGTAACGAGAATATGTAGGTACTTGTAGGGCATCTAGTAATGGCATGTTGACGCTAAGTCTACGCACAACCTCCACAAACTTCTCAAAGTGGTTGTCAAGTTTACCTCGGAAGTAGCGTGGCTTGAGTTGCGGTATCCTCGCGTCTTCCTCCGGCATCTCAAATTCGGGTTCCTCGGTGACGATCCCTGTAACCTTCTCTTTAGCAACTCCTTTCACCTCGGTGGATGGTTTAAGCTTCCTTGCTCCCGCGGAATGTTCCGGATCTTCGGTCTCCTTCCACGAACGTGTTTGAATGGCCTTTGCCGATTCGGGACTTTTGGGTTGTCCCGGAAGCTTCCCTTCATCATTAGTGAGGCGCCCCGCAAGTTGTCCAACTTGCGTCTCGAGCATCTTCATCATGTTGAGCACTTGATGATTGGAACTTCCGACCTTCGTCACTTTGCTATCGATGTTCTCCAACACCTTGTCTATGGTCTTGAACTTGGTGACGGTGTCCTTGTTGATCTTAGCTTGCTCATCCATGAACTCCTTCAATTGTATACGAAGCGGAACCGCATTAGGAATAGATGAACTTGCGTTAAATTGAGGTCTACCTTGCCCGTAGCGGAAGTTCGGCAATTCTCCCTTCCTCATGTAGTCGAGCACTTTGGCTTCCTCCGGACAATCTCTGCGGACATGGCCATACTCTCCACATTCTTCGCATGTGGACCTCGCTTCGGTGGCCTTCAAGTCTTGAGCCTCTTTCTTTTCCATCTCCATCTTTTCCAACCTCCTCATGAGCGAGTCGACCTTGCCTTCAAGTATGTTCTCCTTCTCCACTTGCAAGACTTCTTTGACGTTCCCCGTGGGTTGAACCGGATGTAGGCGCCCGGATGACGCCCATGTGTCATTATCCGCGACCTTCTTGAATAGAGTGAAAGCTTCCGTCGGTGTAAGTTCGATGATGGATCCTCCCACCGATGCATCGATGATCGTCCTTGACGCCATGGTGAGTCCTTGATAGAACTTTTGCATGAGGTCTTCCTTCGGGAAATTGTGATGTGGAACCGCCCGGGTGTACTCGTAATGCCTCCGAGATAGTTTCCGTAGGATATTGAACAAAGGTGGCAATCTTATTACGCAAGCTTTGAGTTTTACCCGGTGAGTAGTATTCCTTCATGAAAGCCTTCATCAACGTGTTCCAATTTTTCACCGTCTCCACCGGTTGAGTGTGGAACCATTGCAAAAACTTTCCGAGAAGCGAGAACGGAAAAAGCCCTGCCCTCATTTGATCTTGAGTCACCCCATCCATGTTGAAAGTCTGACATAGTTGAATGAATGCTTGGAGGTGAAGGTTCAGATCCTCTTTACCGGTGAAGGGTGAATGTTGCACCATGCGGATTGTTGAGGTCTTGATATCGAACGGTCTTCTGATCTCCTCAAGGTTCAAGATTGGTAGGTCGATGATGTCTGGGGTGCATAGCTCCCCAATCTTGCGTTCTTGCAGTGGTTGGTCACCCATCGGTGGAAGTCGATTCTCCCGAGGACTTTGAGGTGGTGAATTCTTCGGAGATTACTGCGATCCTTTGTCTTCTGACTCCGAATCTACAAAATCCAGGTTTTTAGCTTGATGTGCTTCGCGTCTCCTTAGCCTATAAAGTTTTTCTGGATCATCCACAAAATTATCGGGTTTGTTGGAGAGGTAGCCGTCCATCTCCTGTTAGGGTTAGCAATAAACAAAGTATGCAAAAACTAGAAAGTAAAAACAAATCTATAAAAACTAGGGTTAGACAAACTAGATTAGATGTATTTGAGGATGATCAAAATTTACTAGATGCAAAAAGAAAAACTAAAAGAAAACTGAAAATTACAAGAAAAAGCAATAAAAAATCAAATCTTGATCACTTGTTTCCCGGCAACGGCGCCAGAAAAAGGGCTTGTTGATGGTTAATAGTTGTATCAAATTTCGCTTATGACTTGCAAGCGGACAAGTCTTTCGTCGTAGTCAAGGGACCCTTCTTCCCTCGAGTGGTGAACCCAAGGTATCGAATCCGTGGAACAAATGTGTGACACAAAAGTTGATCTAGTAAAGCCAAGTAACACCAATCTTCGGTAAAAAAAACCCTAATGCATAAGACACGAAACTAACCTAATCTACTAAAGACCGGAGATGACAAAGTAAGATTGGGTAGATAAACCGATCTAGAGAGATCGGGGTAAGCCTTTTGTTGAAGTTCCAAGCAAGAGAAGAAGTAGCAAATTGAATCTTATTAGAAGCCTCTTTAAACCGTGGTTTCCCATCCAAATCCGAAAACATCCGCCTTTCGGAACCCCCGTTCTATCACAACGTATCCCTACTCATGCGGGGAGTCTAGGGCGAGTCAAAAGACAAGTCGAGATTCATTCGGAAGATCCGGCGTGTACCTCTAACCACCGCGGCTATAAGAACACCCCATGTAATCTATCTCGAGAATAGAATTGGAATAAGCAAAGCCGATCGAAAAACGAAATCTTCGAGGAAACACTTGATCGCTAGGAAAAGATTCAACTTGATAATTCAACTATAACAATGATACATACACAAGATCACCACCGGGATCCTTCCTTGATCTTGCTTCTAGCTCCGGGAACTCCGACGTGGTCTTCCGTGCAAGGTTCCCACGTCGGCTAGGGAAACCCTAGTCAACTAGCTCGACCCTCTCCTCTCCAAGATGGTGTCCCTCTCTTCTCTGGTCCTCGGCGGCTGATGACGAATTGTATGCTTTGTGGCTCTCGGTCAGGGGGCTATAAATAGCCTGAATGGCGGCTAGGGCAAAGGGGAGCCTCACTGGGCCCTGGACAGGGCTGGGCCGACCGTCCTGGGCCCATCCAGGCCCAGCCCGAGGCCTCCTTTGCTCTACGTCGGTTCCCTTGGTTCCTGGATGTTTCCCCCTTCTCCATGTAGGTCCATGTCATCAGTTTCTCTCCGAATTGGGCATAACTCTGTGTCTTGCAAGATTCAGCACTTTTCCGGTCAGGTCCTCGGAGTTTGTCGTCTTCTCGGATCAAGTCCCTGGCTTCTTGGAGTTATGTTTGCTTCATTGCATGACTTGTACTGGGCTTCAAGGTCTTGTCATAAGGTGCTTGATGAACTCATCCCGAAAGTCTTGCTTTCAACGCTAAAACCCTGCATAAACACTAAACTCGAAAACCGACATGCACACGTGAACTTGTTATACCACGGGGGTTAGTACCAAAGGATAAGGTATAAAACTTATGCCAACACCGAAGGTAAACTCATGGCTAGGTTGACGGATTTTCACCGTCAACAACTTCGCCGCACGCGACTCCTCAGGCGGCTGGCCTTTGGGAGGCGTGGGCGTGTCGGGCTGGGACTGCGAGAACATGACCCCAGCGGGCGACTCGATTAGATCGTCGAAGACGAAGTCCAGGGAGCCAAAGCACATCACGATGTTGCGCATCGGCTGTTCGTCGGAATGGGCCATCCGGACCCTTGTTGGCGTCATGACACATGAAGTGCCCCTACCTAGCGCGCCAACTGTCGGGGTTAGATACCACCGACAAGTAAATATTGGTATGTTCATGCGTCTGATCCGGATGGTTGGGCTTAGGACACCGGGATTATACTGGTTCAGGCACCGGAGGATGCCCTACGTCAAGTTCAGAAGGATGTTCTATATGCCCACAAGGACTTGTAGTAGGGGGTACAAGTTTAAGTCGAGAGAGGGAGGGTCCCAAGTGAAGGACCGATACGGCGAACCAGAGAGGGGGGGAGTGAATGGGAGCCGATAAAAATTCTTCTCGAAGAAGATGAAAACTCCAACAAGATGAACACGGCTTCCACCACACGTCTCCGACTCACTACCCAAATTGGCCAAGCCCACACAGCCACTGGAGTGCCACTAGACCTAGGAACCAACACACAACATTCCGACCCGAGAACGCAGCGGAACACCAAACCTCGAGTCTACAGACCAACACCGGTCAGACCAGTGAGCACCACCGGTCAGACCGATCCCTGCTGGTGAGGGTTGGAAACTTCCACTAAGTGGCTTCACACCGGTCAGGCCGGTATAACACACCAGTCAGACCGGTCCAAGCCTGAAAGCCCCCAAATCACCAAACAGGCCAACCGACCACCAAACTGACCCAAACTCAAAACAGAAGCAACACAGGACAACAGCGAACACACCCAGACGTTCACCCGAGCAAAAACCCACCGAGGGTTGCACCAGTCAGACCGGTCAAGAGCACCGGTCAGACCGGTGTAGCTCGGCGGCTCGGGATGAACAAAGACCCGCGGGTCAACTCCCCCAAATCCAAACCTCGATCTCCCGAATCGCTCCACGAACTTGAACAAGACTTTGGGGATATTAGGAACACCTCATGAGGAGTCCATAGCCAAGTTTAATCCCACCAAAACTTGTGCAAAAAGGAGGAATCGAAGAAATCCCGCCAAGAACACCACAAACCCTAGAACTCGAAAAACCTCAAAATCGAGCCCCTTTACTCACGGATTTGGGAGGGGAATCACAGCCCAAAGAACCACGAAGGGTTCCCACAAATTTCCCCCATCAAATCCCCAAGAGAAAGGTCCCGAAAACAACCCAAAGAAATCACCAAGAGAGGGCTCCGAAAATCACCACCAAGAACAACCGGGAACAACACATCCAAACCTTGAGGAACCATGCCGAATCATCTATACATGCAACAAAGGTTCATACAAGGTCTATCTTGCCGCCCAATCATCCAACCCTCTCACAAGATCTCACCAAGAAGCTCTCAAGCTAGTCCTATAGAAATCCTAAGGAAAATAGGAAGGGAAAATAAGAAAGCAAATGAACTAGAGTTTCAAGAGTTGCTGCCATCCTCTCACCTCTTGGGTTATATGGAGGCAACCGAATGTCTAAAATGCCCTTTCTTAATAACTAGGGATACAAGCCCCTCAAGGGCGGATTTGGAAGTCTTCATGTCTTCACCATCGGACGGATGCCGGCGGCGACCGCACCTCGCGTAGCCTCGACGCAAGCCATGCGATCCCGACGCGTGTCCTCCGCTTCGAAGTCTCCGGACTGCGTCGTCGCACACCGGTCAGACCGGTGCTCCCCACCGGTCAGACTAGTACCCATCGGTCAGACCGGTCAGACCCACCGGTCAGACCGGTCTGGCACTGCTGCAGCACCGTCTTCGGTTCTTCGGTCTTGGCTTTGTGGATCAACCAAGGAACGCAGTGGTTTTCTGGTGAACCACCGGAAACCCCGCGAACTCGGTGTAGCCTCCGCCAATCTCCACTCATGACTCGGCTCCCACATAGTCCCGGCTCGACCTTGGTTTTGAGGCTCAACCAAGAAACCGTCCATGACTTCATCTTGTTGTTCATGCCACCATGCGGCCCGCACTTGACCCCGCTGGCCACCGGGTCCCTCGAACGAAGCCTACTTGTCTTCTCCACACCTGGAGGCCTCACCAGCGACGACCTTTCGCGCTTGTTCTTCACCTGCACCAACACCAGTCAAGCCGCAACCTGCACCTGCAATACTTAGCCAAGAATCAGTCCACACAACATTGTCAATCACTCATCACACAAGGAAGCGACCATCCACTGGTCCTCGAACCACACATGGTCCTCAATCTCCACCTTGATGAGTGCATTGACAACACGCACACAAAAGTAACAAGAGAGAAAAGAAAAAGAAAGGAAATAAATGAAAAGAAACTCCAACAAGCGATAGCCAAACAAAGGCAAAGAGCAAGATCACTTGAAGAAGACAAGTCTCGGACCCCTTAGGCAAGGGCAACGGTTCTACACATCCGAGACAAACCAAAGCTCAGAAAAAAAGCGCAAACCACCAAAGCAAAGCTCGAAAAACCACAAAGAGCTCCCCCTGCACACATGCAAGCTCCCCCTGAACCAATGCACCTCCCCCTGGACGAATGCATGCAAACCAGCTGAAAACAGGGCAGGCGCAAAGAATCAAGCTGCAGCTCACACCGGTCAGACCGGTCATCACCACCGGTCATACCGGTGCCTAAGATGTGCACAGGATCAGCACTCACACCGGTCAGACCGGTGCTCCTCACCGGTCAGACTGATGCACAACAGAGCCCTGAAATGGCTCGAAACCACCTGAAAACCTCCTAAATGTGTCCAGCAAGCCATTTCAAGCTCAAACTTCTCCCCCTTGTTTGCAATGCATGAATCAAGCCAAAAATGCAAAAATTTCAACCTAGAGCTTCTCAAATAGACAAAATTCAACAAAGAATAATACACATGTCCAAATGAGCAAGTTAGATACTCTACGGCTTCGTATCGATCTCAACTACATGATCACCAAGTTTCACAACCATTGGACGAAGCTAAGATAAATTTGAGCAATTTTGCGAAAAAACTTGCCTTTCATGAGCAAAGTCCTAAACATGATCAAAGTATATCAAAATGGAAAAGCCACACAAACTTCATGCTAGGACAGCCATTCTAATCATAAGACCATCACAAACACCCACAAGCACCTCATGTCATGTCAAAGCCACCGATCCATGTGCCTACTTCTATGTATGAGACTTCTCATTGGTAGGAATCATGCAATGGTTTAGCACCCAAAGCAAATTAAATTCAGCACATATGACATAGGAGCATATTTTCCAAGCATTTTACATTTCATTTTCAGATTCATAATTGGTACATGAAATGTCTTTGCGACAAAAAGGAACTTATGCCCCTCCACAAGATAAAGCAAGAGGGATAAACATTCATGATGGCAAATGAGCCTTTGACCCCATATGATCAATAAACTAGCTATCCAACCACAAATTAAGCATAACCAAGCCACTAAAACATGTCAAGAGCATATAAAGGCATTTACACATGAGAGAGCATATATGTGACATTTTTCAAAAAAACATAGCCATCAACCATGGATTATTCATCAAGATCATCAAGAGCTAAGCCAAACTAACCATAGCATACCAAACAAGGTCACAAAGACATATATCTCATTCCATGGTGAACAATGTATATGAGAGAAGCTTTTCCTAACCAATGCATATGATACAAAAAGCATGCAATCTAAGATACAAGGATGCATATACATCATGTTACATATGCCATGCCAAATGCAAGAAATGCACAAAGGAAACTATACATATGCTACAAAGGAGCTCCCACACACCCAACTCAAGAAATCAAGCACACACCAAGTTCCCCCCGCAAACGAGTGAAAGTTGCTTGATCTAGGGGTTTGGTGAAAATATCGGCTAGTTGGTCATGTGTGGGTACATGGATCAAAGCTATCTTTCCTTTCTCTATGTTGTCTCTCAGAAAATGGTACCTCACTTCTATGTTCTTGGTTTTGGAATGGAGCACTGGTTTCTTTGCAACGCTTATGGCACTGGTGCTATCACATTGAAGTGGGACATGGGCATACTCCTCACCAAAGTCACTCATGATGTATGAAATCCAAAGGAGCTGAGAGCAACAACTTGCAGCGGCAACGTACTCGGCCTCAGTAGTGGATTGAGCAACACTCGATTGTTTGCGGGAAGACCAAGACACCAAAGAACCCAAAAACTGGCAAGTCCCAGAAGTGGACTTCCTATCCAACCGACACCCGGCAAAATCCACGTCTGAAAAACCATGAAGCGCCAAAGAAGAGGACGCGGAGTACCAAAGGCTGAAGTCGGGAGTGTGACGCAAGTACCAGAAAATTCGCTTCACCGCTTGTCGAGGCGAAGTCCTCGGAGACGCTTGAAAACGAGCGCACAGACACACCGAGAACTGGATGTCCGGCCTCATCGCCGTCAAGTAGAGGAGTGACCCGATCATGCTCCGGTACTCCTTCTGGTCCACATGTTCACCTTCCTCGTCCGCATCAAGAGCTGTAGTCGTACTCATCGGCGTCGTCATAGCCTTGGAGTCCTCCATCTTGAACTTCCGCACAATGTCCTTGGTGTACTTAGCCTGGTGCACAAATGTTCCTTCCTTTGATTGCTTGATTTGTAGCCCGAGGAAGAACTGCAACTCGCCCATCATGCTCATCTCAAATTCCCTGCTCATATCATCTGCAAACCTTGCAACAAGAGAGTTAGACGAGCCACCAAAGACAATATCATCCACATACACCTGCACAATCAGGATATCTACTCCCTGCCTCAGTAAAAACAAGGTCTGATCGACCTTCCCCATCTCAAAACCTCTCTCAAACAAGAAACCCCTCAACCTGCCATACCAAGCTCTAGGCGCGTGCTTCAGCCCATACAGCGTCTTCCTCAACTTGTACACCCGGTGGGGGTACCTCTCACTCTCAAACCCCGGAGCCTGCCTCACATACACTTCTTCCTCCAGCACACCATTCAGAAAAGCACTCTTCACATCCATTTGGTGCAACTTGAACCCTTTAGCCACTGAAAAGGCTAGAAGGATCCTTATCGCCTCCAAACGGGCTACGGGAGCAAAGGTCTCCACGTAGTCGATCCCCTCCTTCTGACTGAACCCCTGAGCAACAAGCCTCGACTTGTTTCCCACAACCTCACCTTTCTCTCCCTCTTTGTTGTTCCACACCCACTTTGTACAAATCGGCTTACACCCTGGGGGAGGGTCAACCAACTCCCAAACCTGATTCCTCTCAAAGTTCTCCAACTCCTCATGCATTGAATTAACCCAATTGTGATCAGATAGTGCGTGTCCAATGTCTTTGGGCTCAAAAGTAGCAACAAATGCAGCATGAGCGAAATGAGAATTGTTTCGAACCCTCGACCGTGTAGTGCGTTCATTCATGTCGCCAATGATCCTCGAAGCTGGGTGATCCACTTGTACTTGCCGTGGAGGTTCTCGCCTCGATGCTACCTCTCCCTCAACATCAGCTTCTCCTCGTTCTTGATTTGTCGTCGTAGGTGTAGTAGAGGGTCCGTCCATCACCGTAGTCGAAGTAGTGGGTACATGTTCAGCCGGGGGCACCGCACCGCCATCTTCATCGTCTCCATGTTCATGCTCCTCCTCTCCGAAAGATCTCCTCGCCAAGCTCATCATCACCGCACACCTGAAAGACAAGCCGACTACGTGGCTCTGTCTCGTCGAAGGTTACCTCGCAAGTCTCCACGATTTGGTTAGTTTCAAGAGTGAGCACACGATATGCTCTAGAGTGAGATGCATAACCAAAGAAAATACCATCGACGGACCTAGCTCGAAACTTATCCAACTTCCCGCCTTTCTTCGAATGAAACACTTGCAACCAAAGACATGGAAGTGACTCACCTTGGGTGTGCGACCATGCATCAACTCATAGCATGTTTTCTTCTTGTGCACTCTGAGGTAGATCCTGTTCGACACATAGCACGCGGTATTCACCGCCTCAGCCCAATACCTCCTCAGAGTCCTATGCTCATCAAGCATCGTCCGAGCCATCTCGCACAAGGTCCTATTCTTCCTTTCCACAACACCATTTTGGGGAGGTGTATACGGACTCGAAAACTGGTGCTCAAGACCCAAGTCATGGCAAAAGGTTTCAAAACGAGAGTTTCTGAATTTCGAGCCATTATCACTACGGATTGCTCGTATGGCATCTCCGTGCCTCTCGTTCCTCAACCTCAAGACTAGATCTCGAACAAAACCAAACGTCTCCCCCTTTTCCTCAAGAAAGAACACCCACGCATACCGAGAGTAGTCGTCCACCACAACAAGAACATACCACTTCCCACCCGCAGATCGCACGCGAGCTGGGCCAACAAGGTCCATATGGAGCAGCTCGCATGGACGCTCAGTCATCACATCAGTGAGAGGCAGGTGAGAAGAGGCTACCATCTTGGCATGCCTACATGGCGCACAAACCAACTCTTTCTCAAGCCTCAACCGTGGAAATCCTCGGACCAAATTGAGTTTACTCAAGCGAGACAAAAGGTCAAAGCTCAAGTGACCCAACTTCCTATGCCACCTCCACAACTCACTCGAAGAACCAGCCAAGAAACAATGCTCCACACCCGAAGTCTGAGAAAAATCAGCACGACACACTTGACCCTCGGGAACGACCATACAGACAAGGTCCCCTCGAGAGTCCAAAATCCGAGAACCTCCTAGCCGAAACAACACCTCAAAACCCTCATCCAACAACTGGGACACATAAAGCAAATTGTACCCCAGCGATTGAACAAGAGCAACACGCCTGAGAGTGATCTTGTCACTCACTCTGATCTCACCTTCTGAAAGCACACGCCCACGCCCATTGTCCCCAAAGGTGATGTACCTCTTTGTCACCACCGGGACGAGACTTGAGAACCACCCCCTGTCTCCGGTCATATGCCTCGAGCAACCGGAGTCAATCAACCAAATGTTCTTCAAGTCTCCCACCTGAAATTCAAAAACGAGCACGTGAGCGAACAAACGACTCGGCAAAGACCGGGGTTAGTACCAAAAGAGTAAAACCGAGTGCCGAGCCATTTGCTCGAAAGTGGGGTTAGCACCAACCAAAGCATTTCTCCTACCAAAGCTACCTCCACGAACACCACCACGGTAACCACCCTGAGGGAACCACCCCTCTCTGCCTGGAGGAGGACCAAAACCACGAAAGAAAGCCCGTGGAATGTCCCTCCCCTCTTTCTCAAAGCTACGACTCCTCCCATCCCCGTAGTGAACTCGAGGGCGAGAACGCCTAGCAACCTGACCACATGCAAACTCTCCAGCCCAACCACCAGAACCACAACCTCTAGAAACAACCCTCACACCTGTACGAGCACGAAACCCGAACTGCTGCCTGTCCAGGCCTGCACCGGTCTGACTGGTGCCCCACACCGGTCTGACCGGTGTGACCTGGGCAGCAGCGCCTCCAACAGCTTTCTGCTCTCCCCAAGCCCGAACTGTCCTCACACCCGCCTTGGCCCTGGGAATCTGCACATGAGGCTCAAGTACACCATCGGAAAGGTGGTACTTGTCCTTGTTAGCCCACTCCTTTGCCATTCTCTCCTCTCGCTTCCTCTTGAAGCAAAACTCATCCTTATGGCCATCTCTCGCACAATAGCCACAATGGAACCTCACAAGCTTAGGCTTAGGCTTGGGATGTGGCTGCTCACTAGGTTTCTCTCCACTCAGCTCCTCCACCGGTTTCCCCTCACTAGCCTTCTCACTTTCTTTCCCAAAGAACACTTTCCCCGAAGTGCTCACAAACTTGATAGGCTTTTGTAGATCATTTGTGGGTGTAGGAAACACGGGTGGAGCTTGGGTTGTGTCTAGTCGGTTCCTAAGATGGTTAGGTTTTGGGGGGAAATCATTTTTGTGGTGGGTTTTTGGTGGCTCTGGGATATTCTCTCCACTTCCCTCACCAACCTTGTTTGCCCCAAGTCCCTCACCATCCTTCCTCTTAAATGCCTCGATCATCATCCTCAACTGAGGCTCATGACCAGACAACCAACCCATCAACTTTCTCGGCTCATCATTCCGATCCCGCAAACGATCAACATAATGTGCAAGTTCCGCATTTTTCAAAGCATGCATTTCACGGGTAGAGAATGATGTAGGCATGGGTTCTTTCGGCTTAGCCTCAAGTGAACTAGTGTAAGCATGCATCTCATCAATCTTAGCATGCAAAACGGGGCAAGAAGTGCAAGCACCTAGCAAAGCGAGTCTAGACTTAAGCTCAGCCACTTCAACCCTAAGCACATCTAGTTCCTCACACTTGGAGGCATGCTTCTCCTTAAACAAAGCAAGATCAACAAGAAAGATGGAGCAATCAGCACAATCAACCTCATCCGAAACAACTGGGCTAGCCTTAAGGGAATCAATCTCAAGCTTGCTTTCAAGCACCTGTGTCTCTAGCTCAGCCACTCTAGTCCTAGCATCCTCGAGTGAAGCCCTAAGGTATTTTCTCATTTTCTTGGCCTCTCTAAGAATGTCATCACGGTTATCAAGCAAAGTGCCAAGCCTCTTATTCTCCTGGCGCAAGAAGGGAAGTTCATCACGCACCTCGTCGTCGGAATCGGAGTCCGAGTCGCTCTGTGTGCTCTTCTTTCTGCCGGAGCTCAGCGCCATGGTGTTGAAGCCGTCTCTCATGAAGCAGCTCAACCCGCTCAGGTTCTTGGACGACTTCTTGTTCTTGCGACGATCACCGTCATCTTCACTGCTGCTCGAGCTCGAGGTGGAGTACATAGAACTGGAGTCGACGTCGCTCGCTCCAACCATCGCTCGGGCCTTGCCTCGGCTCCCCTTCTTCCTCGATCGTCGCTCATCCTTGTACTTGTTCTTGTGCTTGCTCTTGTGGTCGCGCCTCGATCGGTACCTGTCATCGTTCCTCGGCTTGTGCTTGTAGCCGTCCTTGTTCTCGACCTTCTCCGGGCAGTCGGCGACGAAGTGTCCCGGCTTGCCGCACTGGAAGCATGTCCTCGTGTTCCTCCTCATGTTCACTCGGTTCTCGTGCAGCCTCTCGAACCGCCTCGTCAGGAGCGCCAACTTGTCCTCTCCAAGCACGTCGAACTCCTCATCTGGCATAGACATCAAAGAGGAAAAAGAGAACATCCTGGTGGATGGGTTAGTGTTAGCCTTTCCTTTCGAACCACCAATGAGAGCAAGACTATGGGAATCAGTCGGTCCCTCGAGCTTGGCGGTCATGCCCCTATCCACCTCAGCTGACTTGAGCTTCGAGAATAGCTTGTTCACCGTCAGAGTATCATACTTCTCTGACTCCACAATGGCCTCGAACTTTCCACCCCAAATCGTACAATCCAAAGAGTGTAAGAGCTTGACTGCTCTATCATGATCATCGTACGGGAGCACGTCCACATTGGCCCTCATGTTGTTCACAACCACCGTGAACCTCTGAAACAAGGCATCGATGGACTCACCGGGGAGATTAGTGAAGTTCTCGTACTCTCTCCGGTAGGTCGCATACATCCGTGCCTAAACCTGGGCATTCCCAACAAGAGCCTCCTTCAGCGCCGACCAAATTCTACAAGGCAAGTGCTCGGTGTGCACCCGATCGAACTCAGGCTGACACAAAGCACGAAACAAGTAGTCGACCGCCTTTTTGTTGGCATCGAATCTGTCCCTCGATCCTGGAGCGAGGAAGTCCATCGGCTGGACATAGCCTGTGTCCACCATGACATCCCAAATGATCTGACCCTTTCTGCGGAGGAACGCACCCATCCGCTTACTCCACATCTGATAGTTCTTGCCATCGAAGTGTGGAGGACCCGAACCCCGTTCCTGATACGCCATCCTTGGATCTTAGACTGGTTAGAGTCAACAAAGACCCGAACCGGCTCTGATACCACTTGAAGGACCGATACGGCAAACCAGAAGGGGGGGAGTGAATGGGAGCCGATAAAAATTCTCCTCGAAGGAGATGAAAACTCCAACAAGATGAACACGGCTTCCACCACACGTCTCCGACTCACTACCCAAATTGGCCATGCCTGTTGACGCAAAAAGTGCACCTAGCGCCAAACACACAGCAAGCCGAACAAGCTGGCTTCACACGCGCAGAGAGTAACGATGACGTGCCAGTCAATTTTTCCTGAAAATTAACAAAAAGATAAAGCAGTTAGATACCAAGGCTTGGAACTTGCCGGGTGGTACCAGACAGTTCCATATTTACGGCTAAAAGGCCACATGAGATGACACATAGCTATGGAAAAGCTCTTTGCCAATGAACTGAAAATATTCGGGATCTTATAAAAGAAAAATCAATACTGCCGAATGAATGACGTAAGCATGACGGCAATCGGTCTTTGTTTGGTCAAAAATGCATAAACACGATATTATGACCGATCCCATGATAACCAATATTAAATAAATTAATAAAGTAAAGCACAATCATAATCATGTAATGAATAAGCATGCATAGATCCAAAGCACTAGTCCACCGCATGTCTAGGTACTCTAAAACCCGTCGGGTACGATATCAAACAAATCTATCCACCGCATGATACAATTTGCATGAAGATCGTACCACTCTCCACAAATAGATCTATCCACCGCATGATACAATCTAAATATGGAAAGCTAAAAGCACGCATTATTTAAAGCATGAATTACGCACGTGTTCTACTCGTGACGAAACATAACCGAATACAACAAGACAGCCGATTCGGGGTCCATGAAGAAGGAACGAACATGATACTAGACATGATACAAGGTTGTCGGTACTCACGGAGGTCGACGGATCGATGAACCCTCTCGAAGAACTCGACGACACGACAAAAGGACTCTAGGGTTTGGCGTAAGGCCGGTGTGTTTTGAAGAATGATTGTGTGCATTACATACATTCAGGGCTCATATTTATACCCTACCAAGTACAATCTCGAATGGATTCGTTGCCTAACTTATCTCTAAGTTTAATCGCCTATCTATCCATTCGTCCTCCCTGCTTGAGCCACGTCATCGTTCAATTCCGCAAAATCAGCTCTACTGTTCCTTTGCCGAACGGGAGTAGATAGCCGACCGCAGACTTCTTTGCCGAATACATCTGAAAAAATCCTTCCCTTCCTCGAGACGGACTCCTTACCGAGCTGGACCCACTAGTCAGACTCCTTACCAAATTTTGGTGTTAACATATGCCCCTCAATTGCGGGATAAAAGTAATTTTGTTCCGCAAATGACTCCAGCCACGAATAGCTCAACTCAAATCTGTCAACACCTGTTCTTCTTCCTTCTCAATCCGCCAGAATCTTCGTCTAGATTCAAACCCTAGATCTCCTTGTCCTAAGCTCAAGTCTTCAATGGCGACTCAAAACCAAGATGCTCAGGTAAATCCTCCTCCCGTAAGCTTCATTCGGCATTTAGGTTTTCGATTTTGCCTGAGATTTCGTTTCCGCCTTCCTCAGGAGCCTTCAACTGAGCTTTTGATTCGTACCGGGGCCAATTCGAGATCCTATTATCTTGGACCTGTGGGGAGCTCTGATCCTCAAGATTTCATCGCGGCTGAATCTCAGAGGATCCCTTTCAAAGCGGCTCTGTCCCCACCTCCTCAGTGGCAAGACACTTTTAAGAACTGGCCTTTACCTCCAATCACAGGCTGGAGAACATGGTACCGGAGGATCCTCGCAGATAAGAGCGAATTGACCAAAAACTGGGATACCCTCCGCATTGCTCAATGCTTAGAGTTATCTTTGGCCGAGACCCCCAAAAATGAAGATCTTTTGATAGCGGCCTGCCACTTTTGGTCAAACGGTGTCAACGCCTTCCTCTTTGGCCATGGCCCAATGTCTCCAACCCTGGCCGATGTGTATATGATCACCGGCCTTGATATTACAGGGTCTGTTCAGCCCTGGAACTTCAAAGGTTCTTCACGCCAAACAGGGGTGAAACCAGGGAACGGATATAAATAGTATATCTTGAGCCATATGAAAGACAACCCCCTTGGTGATGTTGAATACAGGGCATTCCTGAATATGTGGCTATGCAGATTTGTCTTCTGTGGCAAAGCCAACGAGCCTACCCTGACTCATATCACATTAGCGACTCATTTGGCTAGTGGCAACCGCCTTCCCCTTGGGAAATTCTTCCTAGGCAGTATATACCATATGCTTCACCAAACTGTTACCCAGATGTACACTAGCCAAAGGATAGCATGTGTCAACGGCCCTTGGTGGTTTGCTCAGATATGGCTGCAGCTCCACCTGCATCAAATTGTTGGTGTTGATTTAAACACCAGGCTTTTCCCTTCGTCCAATCACCCTGAAGGAGAAAACAATGCTACTAGGGGATGCCAGAATTATGGAGAAGCGGCCTCAACTGTTCTCATTCAACAAGACATTACCCAGCTTTTCGAACTATTCTTCAAAGGTTTCCAGAATCCTCTCTGGCTCCCCTATCTGGATAATGACACATTGACTTTCCCTGTTGAATTCTCCTTTGAGCCTGGTCGTCAAGATGGGAGATTCCTAGAAATCTTCAACATCATAATCCGCCCATGTATCTTTGCATTTGAATTCAACAGAGGAAGGCTGAATTCTAGTACTTATGAATATTATCAGCCCAATGTAATGGCCAGGCAAATTGGATGTGGTCAGATACCCCCAAGATTATTCCTACACGAATTCCTCAAACCCAGAGAGGAAATCAAAGAGAGTATGCACATCAGCAGGGTTTTCCATTATGTGTGTAGTCCCACTATCTACACTTGTCCTTTCGTGCCCACAACCATAGCTCATCCCACCTTTAACTCCTGGTGGCAAGAACTCCACGATCACATCTTCACTGAGCCTGTACACGTGTTCTGCGCAGAATTGATGCCTGATTTCCTACCAACTTCAGAGGTAATATAATGAACTTTTGGATCAGACATTTTTCCTCTCAATCAACGATTTTGACCTTATTCCTTTGACTCCACAGAACACAGTGCCTGCCCCTCGAGCCAGAAATATCAACTATAATGTTGTAGGCCCGATTTCAGAGATCGGGATTCAAGTCCCCAACTCTGGCCCAGCTAATGGCCAGGTTTGCCACAACCGATCCAAGCCTCTCCAGCCTTGCCACTGACAGGAGGCAAGGTTTGTCTCTGGTTGCTCCTCCAAATGCCAAGAGGAGGAGAACTGTCAAGAAAGTTCTTGTTGAGGTAAAACCTTTTGCTTTCTTGACCACAAGGGTACTCTAGTTTCTGACAAATCACCTCTTGCGCATTTTCAGATTAGAGCCCAACAACCTTCGATGTCGAACACTCGCCAATGCCTCATCCACTGGTATGACCTCTACTGTCTTCTCTTAAGGATGAACACTGGCATTTACCCTTTTGCTTTGACACTTGCAGAAGAAACAACGGAAGAACAACTGGTGGATGTCCCCGTGGCTCAACAAGCAAGTCCACCCAGGGTTGAATTACCTATCCCAGTGGAGATCTCATCTTCATCACCCTATGTAGAAGCAATGAATTCTCCAGAGATGAGTCTCCCAATCCAGCCGGAGCCGTCAAGTCCATCAAGGGCACAATCACCCGTGGGTCACGCAGAGACACTAATCTGAACAGAGGTGGATCCAACTCCCCTTCAGCCAGAAGCCCTTGAGTTACCAGCGACTACATCAACACCTTCTGACTTGGAAGCTTCAGCTTTACCTGGAGCACCTTCCTCACCTGCGATTACCCCTGTTCAAGAAATCAGCCGTGAGGTACTCATTTGCACTTGACTCTACTACCTTTACATTTTAGCACCCTTAACTCGGCAATACTGCTTCTTAGGATCATGCTCCGTCATCATCAAGCCTGCCATCGGAGAGCAACCCGGTTGCCGAGGCAATGGAAGGAGTGCACCAGCCTCTGTCAGATGAGGTGTTATCAAAGCTTAGAGAAATTGCTGCCTGGCTAGAAAGGGATGCACGAGATCAGTTCAAGGATCTCGATCACTTCGAAGAGATGCTTGAATCTATCAGCCAAGAACTTCCTGAAGACGTCAGAGTTTCTCTAGTATCCATCTTTGGCTTGGACATCCTTTATGCGCCCATAAGGCACGCTTTGAGGAAGTTGCGCTCCCGCCCGACTATCGAAAAGAAGAAAGCTGATGCTGAACACGCCATGAACAGGGCACAATCCCAAACAGAGAACCACAGAGATACATTGGCTAGCCTGCAGGCTTCTTATGATCTGAAAATTGCCGGGAAAGCCGCTCTAGAAGCGAACCGAGAAGCCCGTCGACCGAGATAGAGGCTGATAAAGAGAAAATAGCCGAGCTCCCTGGATTGATAGAAAAGACCCAAGCGGAAGCAAAATCGGCTATCACCAAGATAGAGCAATGCGATGCAGAACTCACCAACTTGTCTGGTGCTCAAAAAGATTACCAGGAACTGTTGGACAGCTTCCACCAAGCAACATCCAATGCTCGTGATGTGATTACGAAACATTTGAACATTTGAATACCCACATTGATGTATAACCGAATCGATCGCTCTTGTAATACTTATCCTTGCATTTAATTTCCTTTTCTTTCGCATACCTCTAAGTGTAAACGCGGAACGATCCAATCGGCAAAGAAATACCAACACACGAATGGCACTTTGACTCCCTTCAGCCGAGCCAATCAACTGAATGTGACTCAGCCTAGAATTCCAAGCGACGGGCTGGCCAAGGAAACCTTTCCACCTTCCGATTTTCTTGAATAAGGGCCGATCCAATGGTTCGGGTATCGGCCGCCACGTACAACTTGAAAGGCTTGTTCGGTGAGGAGGAACCGAAAGACGGTGGCTCCTTCATGTACTTGCTTGATTTCATCGAAAGCCTTTTGTTGTTCGTCGCCCCGGTGAACTTCCGATCTTTCTTTAACTTCAACGGCGGAGAGAATGGCAAGACCTTCTCGTGACAAATTTGATATGAATCTTCTTACGAAATTAATCTTGCCGAGCATTGACTGCAACTCCTTGAGGTTAGTTGGAGGAACCACTTCATCGATGGCCTTCATGCTCTTTTTGCCAACTTCAATTCCTCCTTCGTGGACCAAAAACCCCAAGAATTCTCCAGCTGATACCCCAAAAGCGCACTTGTTTGGATTCATCTTCAAACCATGCTTCCGGTACACTCCAAGGTCCTCTTCACATCTTCCAAATGCATGTCATGACTCAGGGACTTGATCACCACATCATCAATGTAGATTTCCACAATTTTGCCGATCAACTCGTGAAAAATATAATTCATGGCTCGTTGATAAGTTGCACCGGCATTCTTTAACCCAAACGTCATGACTATCCATTCAAATAGGCCTATATGACCAGGACATCTAAAGGCCGTCATTGATATGTCCTCTATCGCCATGAAGATTTGGTTGTAACCCGCATTACCATCCATGAAACTGATGACTTTGTGCCCAGCCTCGGCGTCAATCAACAAATCGGCAATAGGCATTGGGTAACCATCCATCGGAGTAGCTCTGTTCAGGTCCCTGAAATCTATGCAAACCCTCATTTTTCCATTCTTCTTGTATACAGGGACGATGTTAGAAATCCACTCCGCATATCTGCACGGCCGAACGAAGTTTGCATCAAGCAATCTTTCAATTTCCTTCTTCACATCGGCCAATACTTCATCTTTGTAGATCTTCCGGGGTGGTTGCTTATATGGTTTGAAACCAGATTTGATTGGCAACCGATGCTCAACGATAGAACGATCCAATCCAGGCATCTCCGAATAATCCCGTGCGAAGCAATCTTTGTAATCCTTGAGAAGCTTAATTAATTCTCCCCTGAAGTCCGGCTGCAAGTCTGCGCTCATGAATGTCGGCCTTGGCTTATCACCGTTTCCAATGTCAACCTCTTCTAATTTATCAGTCGACATGAATCCCCGCCCCAACTTGCCATCAGTGCCGTCTACGGGGTTCTCCATTAAAAATTGCTATAAGAGCCGACTGCATGAATCGGCTGTTGATCACTGCCGACAGTGCTCAACGGACCTTCTCCCGCTCTTTCCCCGAGAAGCAATCAATACCTTGGTACTCCCGTAAAGTCGTTCCATGTTCGCTACGCTCACGGAGTCATCTGCCTGAACGACCTCGATCTCATTGTCCACCCACTGGATAAGCTGTTGATGCATGGTGGACGGGACACAACAGTTGGCATGGATCCAGTCCCGCCCAAGCAGCAGGCTGTAGGCCCCCTCGCCTTCGATGACAAAGAAGGTAGTGAGCAGCGTCTTGGATCCGATCATCAAATCCATGTGCGCGCATCCCTTGGTATCTGAAGGGTTCCCAGCGAAGTCATTCAGGATTATACTTGTAGGTGTCAGATCGCTCGGGCCCATGCCAAGTTTCCTGAAGGTGGTGTACGGCATTACGTTGACTGCCGCCCCACCGTCGACGAACATCTTTGTCAATGGCTTGCCATTGACGTATCCTCTCAAGTACAGCGGCCTCATATGTCGATTCTTGGCCGGTTTGTCGAAGATTGCCCTCGCTTGGCCGGCACCGCTTGTGCCATCATCCCCTCGGCTGTTGTTCATCATCTAGGGCCGCTTCCTCTCGCACAACCCGGTTAGCGGGAGCCATGAACTCGTTCGGCGTAAAGTATACCATGCATGTTGGAGCCGAACGCTTTGATCCTTCGGGTTGATCTTTGGGGCGCCACACCCCCTCGTCCGGATCCCGCCCGCCCTCGGCCTCGCGATTCCTCAAGCGCCGGACCCGTCTCTTCCCGGCTTCTCCTCGGGCGGGCGGGCACCATTGCCCCTTCTCGCCGGACGTAGTCATCTTCATCCTCCTCTTGATCGGCCCACCCGAGGTCGGCCTCGCCGCTTCCTAGGATGATCAATGACTTCAATTTTTTGGCGCCGATCCCCATTAGGTTGGATCCTTCCAATTCTCTCGTGGACGGATCGGCGACCGCGCCCTCTGCCCGTACTCAAAATACCCGTCACCGCATTCGGGACGCGTTCTTCGGCCGTGGGCGGCTTTAAACCCTCATTCCAGCAATGCCTGAAGAAGGCACACCCCCAGTGTGCGCGCTCCTGCTCGCGCGTGTATTGCTCCTGGTCCCTTCTGCGCGCTTCTTCCTCAGCTCTACGCCTCTCCTCCTCAGCTCTGCGCTTCTGGTAGCGCTCCTTCTCCATCTGGCGCTGCCACTTGTTCAGGAGGATGCGCGTGGTCACCCTTGGCTTAGCTCTAGATGACTCCCCGATTTCTATGTGACTCCTGAGAATGCGGGGAGCCTCACCATGCACCTGTTCCAGAGTCACTTGGCGTTCTGGGTCCACCGTCCCATCTTGTCTAGCCCTGGCTGAGGTCAAGACCTTAACTTTCCCCTTCTTCTCGGCTGTTATCACGTTAACAGAAAAGCCCACCGAGGTTCGAGGGCGGGGGGTGGCCATCCGGCTTCATTTTGTTGTCGAACTTGAGGTGACCCTCCCGGATGGCCTTCCGGATCTTCATCCCGAAGACCACCGCAATCATTGATAGAGTGTGAATCCCCGTCGTGGAAGCCACGGTAACGTTTTCCTTTAACTCCATCGGGCCGAAGCATGGAATGCCCCTCGGGCGGCGATTCGGCCTTCCTTTACTAGGAGCTCAAACAATTTGTCGGCCTTTGTGATATCAAAATCGTAGGTGCCCTTGGTCCGCTTGACCCGAAGACGATTCATCGTCAAAGGCTCCTTTCCCCACATGATCTCTCGCCGCGGCCACATCCGGTTCGTCATCGCAGTCTTCGACCGAGTCGGCTTTGTCTAAGAACCGGTTGTAGATGTCAGCAACATCATGCTGCTTGCCAAACTTGGCATCCTTCTTGAAGCCGTACGCCTGGTTTCTCATCAGTGATAGCTTCTGTGATAGCTGGCCCAGGTTCTCGAACTCCATCCCGAACAATTTCTCGCGTACGGCTGGTAGCATCCCGGCGACGGCCATGTCAGCCAACTGGTCATCTGGCAAGTTAAGCGAGAAGCACATGCCTTTAACATCCCTGAATCTCCTGAGAAAATTCCAGCGGCGTCTCGCTATGCCTCTGCTTCATGGTAGCAAGGTCGATCAGCTTCTTCTCCGAGCTGCCGCTGAAATAGTGAGTGTGAAATTTCCGCTCCAGGTTCTTCCATCTGCTAACTGACTCAGGGGGCAGGGACGAGAACCACTGGAATGCCTTGGACTCGTCGCTGACGCGGGGAAGTAGCGGACCCTGAATGCCTCCTCAGCTGAGCATTCCCCGAGCTGCATGAGGTAACGAGAGATGTGCTCAACTGTGCTTGTGTCGTCCTGCCCTGAAAATTTCGTGAACTCCGTCGGCGGCTTCACCCTTGGCGGAAGGAGCACGTTGTAGTACCACTCTGGGAACGGTGGCTTATAGGCGGGTCCTTGCATTTTTGGCTTGAGGCCGAACTGATTTTGCATCAATTCGGCCATCTTCCGCGCCAGGGCGTCGTCCTCTTGCACGCCCGCGGCCGGCGCGTATCCCGGGTGTGGGAAAGCGTCAAATGCCCCATAGTTTCCTACCTCATGGTAGCCCCCGCCGTACGGGTTTCTCCCCGCAACCGCCTTGTTTGCGGAGCAATCCTCGACCGAAGCGAACGGGGCCCAGGCGAACCGAATGCCACATCTCCGTACGTGGGCTGGTACGGATTCGGCTGTTGCACAGGTTGACCTGTGCTACCTTGCGGTGGTGGCTGGACTGGCTGTCCCCCTGAGGCCTACAGTGGAGGCTGAACCGGCTGTTTCCCAGCAGCCTGCGGAGGAGGCTGGAAAGCTTGACTTCCGGCGCTCTGAGGAGGAGGCTGCACTGGCTGGCTCCATAGTGGTGGCTGAGAGCTTGATTCGCCCAGCTCCACAGTGCCCCCCTAGACGGGCGCCTTGCTAAATGCTTGTTCCATGCCTGGGCCAAAGACGGCCACCATCATCTGCTGGAGTGCACCGAGGAAAGCTTTGTTGTGCTTGCTCAACATGTAGTCTGCGGATTCTTGGAATACCCGCATGCACTCTTCTTTCTCCTGCTGAATCGTGGCATCGCTCTCCCCTGGCAGCAACACCCTGGGCATCTCGTTCTTCAGGTACGGGACGCCACTTCTATTCTTCTTGAAAGACAGCAGACATTTCTGCTGAAACTGGTCCATGGCGTCCTGGAGTTGCTGCCGCTGCTCGGGAGATAGGTCCTCAAGGTTGACGTCCATGATGTCCGCGATCTCGGGCATCTTGATCTATTCGGCTGTTGTCCCACCGGGCGTGCCAAAAAGTGTGTTGACGCAAAAAAGTGCACCTAGCGCCAAACACACAGCAAGCCGAACAAGCTGGCTTCACACGCGCAGAGAGCAACGATGACGTGCCAGTCAATTTTTCCTGAAAATTAACAAAAGATAAAGCAGTTAGATACCAAAGCTTGGAACTTGCCGGGTGGTACCAGAGAGTTCCATATTTACGGCTAAAAGGCCACATGAGATGACACATAGCTACGGAAAAGCTATTTGCCAATGAACTGAAACCATTCGGGATCTTATAAAAGAAAAAATCAATACTGCCGAATGAATGACGTAAACATGATGGTAATCGGTCTTTGTTCGGTCAAAAATGCATAAACACGATATTATGACTGATCCCATGATAACCAATATTAGATAAATGAATAAAGTAAAGCACGATCATAATCATGTAATGAACAAGCATGCATAGATCCAAAGCACTAGTCCACCGCATGTCTAGGTACTCTAAAACCCGTCGAGTACGATATCAAACAAATATATCTACCGCATGATACAATTTGCATGAAGATCGTACCACTCTCCACAAATAGATCTATCCACCGCATGATACAATCTAAATATGGAAAGCTAAAAGCACGCATTATTTAAAGCATGAATTACGCACGTGTTCTACTCGTGATGAAACATAACCGAATACAGCAAGACAGCCGATTCGGGGTCCATGAAGAAGGAACGAACATTACCAAGCGAATAAATCTATCAGGTTGATTCGAAATCTAATCCACCGGATGACTAGCTCTAAAGCAACCCAAAAACCTGCATCTACCGCATGATACTCAGTTCTTTCAAGATTTATACCGACATTGGCAAGCTTGAACCCACAACACGTAACAACCTAGATTGATTCGGTTTCGGCTTTTGAAAACACAAGATCCACGCATTAAAACATGAAATCTACCCGTGCAAGGATCACGAAAGAGATGAGCCGATCCAAACCTATCTAGATTGGGCAAAGGTGTTACATGAATCTAAACATAAAGTAAAAACTCGAAGTAACACAGGGTAACTTAATGAATCTATTGGATCTTGCCAAAATCCAATAGAGCCGATAACTAGCTTCAAGCTAGATCTTAGCCTACCGCATGACTCATGACCTAACAAGAAACCCTCTTGAACCAAGCTTGAATCTACCACATGACACGAAGCATGGTAACAAGACTACTTGCATCAGATCTAAATCCACCGCATGATACTAGACATGATACAAGGTTGCCGGTACTCACGGAGGTCGACGGATCGATGGACCCTCTCGAAGAACTCGACGACACGACAAAAGGACTCTAGGGTTTGGCGTAAGGCCGGTGTGTATTGAAGAATGATTGTGTGCATTACATACATTCAGGGCTCATATTTATACCCTACCAAGTACAATCTCGAATGGATTCGTTGCCTAACTTATCTCTAAGTTTAATTGCTTATCTATCCATTCGTCCTCCCTGCTTGAGCCACGTCATCGTTCAATTCCGCAAAATCAGCTCTACTGTTCCTTTGCCGAACGGGAGCAGATAGCCGACCGCAGACTTCTTTGCCGAATACATCTGAAAAAATCCTTCCCTTCCTCGAGACGGACTCCTGACCGAGCTGGACCCACTAGTCAGACTCCTTACCAAATTTTGGTGTTAACATATGCCCCTTCAATTGCGGGATAAAAGTAATTTTGTTCCGCAATTGACTCCAGCCACGAATAGCTCAACTCAAATCTGTCAACACCTGTTCGTCTTGCTTCTCAATCCGCCAGAATCTTCGTCTAGATTCAAACCCTAGATCTCCTTGTCCTAAGCTCAAGTCTTCAATGGCGACTCAAAACCAAGATGCTCAGGTAAATCCTCCTCCCGTAAGCTTCATTCGGCATTTAGGTTTTCGATTTTGCCTGAGATTTCGTTTCTGCCTTCCTCAGGAGCCTTCAACTGAGCTTTTGATTTGTACCGGGGCCAATTCGAGATCCTATTATCTTGGACCTGTGGGGAGCTCTGATCCTCAAGTTTCATCGCGGCTGAATCTCAGAGGATCCCTTTCAAAACGGCTCTGTCCCCACCTCCTTAGTGGCAAGACACTTTTAAGAACTGGCCTTTACCTCCAATCACAGGCTGGAGAACTTGGTACCGGAGGATCCTCGCAGATAAGAGCGAATTGACCAAAAACTGGGATACCCTCCGCATTGCTCAATGCTTAGAGTTATCTTTGGCCGAGACCCCCAAAAATGAAGACCTTTTGATAGCGGCCTGCCACTTTTGGTCAAACGGTGTCAACGCCTTCCTCTTTGGCCATGGCCCAATGTCTCCAACCCTGGACGATGTGTATATGATCACCGGCCTTGACATTACAGGGTCTGTTCAGCCCTGGAACTTCAAAGGTTCTTCACGCCAAACAGGGGTGAAACCAGGGAACGGATATAAACAGTATATCTTGAGCCATATGAAAGACAACCCCCTTGGTGATGTTGAATACAGGGCATTCCTGAATATGTGGCTATGCAGATTTGTCTTCTGTGGCAAAGCCAATGAGCCCACCCTGAATCATATCACAATGGCGACTCATTTGGCTAGTGGCAACCGCCTTCCCCTTGGGAAATTCTTCCTAGGCAGTATATACCATATGCTTCACCAAACTGTTACCCAGATGTACACTAGCCAAAGGATAGCATGTGTCAACGGCCCTTGGTGGTTTGTTTAGATATGGCTGCAGCTCCACCTGCATCAAATTGTTGGTGTTGATTTGAACACCAGGCTTTTCCCTTCGTCCAATCACCCTGAAGGAGAAAACAATGCTACCAGGGGATGCCAGAATTATGGAGAAGCGGCCTCAACTGTTCTCATTCAACAAGACATTAGCCAGCTTTTCGAACTATTCTTCAAAGGTTTCCAGAATCCTCTCTGGCTCCCCTATCTGGATAATGACACATTGACTTTCCCTGTTGAATTCTCCTTTGAGCCTGGTCGTCAAGATGGGAGATTCCTAGAAATCTTAAACATCATAATCCGCCCATGTATGCTGCCGGCTGAATTCAACGGAGGAAGGCTGAATTCTAGTACTTATGAATATTATCAGCCCAATGTAATGGCCAGGAAAATTGGATGTGGTCAGATACCCCCAAGATTATTCCTACACGAATTCCTCAAACCCAGAGAGGAAATCAAAGAGAGTATGCACACCAGCAGGGTTTTCCATTATGTGTGTAGTCCCACTATCTACACTTGTCCTTTCGTGCCCACAACCATAGCTCATCCCACCTTTAACTCCTGGTGGCAAGAACTCCACGATCACATCTTCACTGAGCCTGTACACGTGTTCTGCGCAGAATTGATGCCTGATTTCCTACCAACTTCAGAGGTAATATAATGAACTTTTGGATCAGACATTTTTCCTCTCAATCAACGATTTTGACCTTATTCCTTTGACTCCACAGAACACAGTGCCTGCCCCTCGAGCCAGAAATATCAACTATAATGTTGTAGGCCCGATTTCAGCACTGGGATTCAAGTCCCCAACTCTGGCCCAGCTAATGGCCAGGTTTGCCACAACCGATCCAAGCCTCTCCAGCCTTGCTGCTGACAGGAGGCAAGGTTTGTCTCTGGTTGCTCCTCCAAATGCCAAGAGGAGGAGAACTGTCAAGAAAGTTCTTGTTGAGGTAAAACCTTTTGCTTTCTTGATCACAAGGGTACTCTAGTTTCTGACAAATCACCTCTTGCGCATTTTCAGACTAGAGCCCAACAACCTTCAGTATCAGAACCTGCCAATGCCTCATCCACTGGTATGACCTCTACTGTCTTCTCTTAAGGATGAACACTGGCATTTACCCTTTTGCTTTGACACTTGCAGAAGAAACAACGGAAGAACAACTGGTGGATGTCCCCGTGGCTCAACAAGCAAGTCCACCCAGGGTTGAATTACCTATCCCAGTGGAGATCTCATCTTCATCACCCTATGTAGAAGCAATGAATTCTCCAGAGATGAGTCTCCCAATCCAGCCGGAGCTGTCAAGTCCTCCAAGGGCACAATCACCCGTGGGTCACGCAGAGACAATAATCTCAACAGAGGTGGATCCAACTCCCCTTCAGCCAGAAGCCCTTGAGTTACCATCAACTACATCAACACCTTCTGACTTGGAAGCTTCAGCTTTACCTGGAGCACCTTCCTAACCTGTGATTACCCCTGTTCAAGAAATCAGCCGTGAGGTACTCATTTGCACTTGACTCTGCTACCTTTACATTTTAGCACCCTTAACTCGGCAATACTGCTTCTTAGGATCAGGCTCCGTCATCATCAAGCCTGCCATCGGAGAGCAACCCGGTTGCCGAGGCAATGGAAGGAGTGCACCGACCTACCGTCGGATGAGGTGTTATCAAAGCTTAGAGAAATTGCTTGGCTAGAAAGGGATGCACGAGATCGGTTCAAGGATCTCGATCACTTCGAAGAGATGCTTGAATCTATCGACCAAGAACTTCGAAGACGTCGAGTTTCTCTAGTATCCATCTGTGGCTTGGACATCCTTTATGCGCCCATAAGGAACGCTTTGAGGAAGTTGCGCTCCCGCCCGACTATCGAAAAGAAGAAAGCTGATGCTGAACACGCCATGAACAGGGCACAATCCCAAACAGAGAGCCACAGAGATACATTGGCTAGCCTGCAGGCTTCTTATGATCTGAAAATTGCCAGGAAAGCTGCTCTAGAAGCAGAACTGATAAGCCTGTCAGCTGAGATAGAGGCTGATAAAGAGAGAATAGCCGAGCTCCCTGGATTGATAGAAAAGACCCAAGCGGAAGCAAAATCGGCTATCACCAAGATAGAGCAATGCGATGCAGAACTCACCAACTTGTCTGGTGCTCAAAAAGATTACCAGGAACTGTTGGACAGCTTCCACCAAGCAACATCCAATGCTCGTGATGTGATTACGAAACATTTGAACATTTAAATACCCACATTGATGTATAACCGAATCGATCGCTCTTGTAATACTTATCCTTGCATTTAATTTCCTTTTCTTTCGCATACCTCTAAGTGTAAACGCGGAACGATCCAATCGGCAAAGAAATACCAACACCCGAGTGGCACTTTGACTCCCTTCAGCCGAGCCAATCAACTGAATGTGACTCAGCCTAGAATTCCAAGCGACGGGCTGGCCAAGTAAACCTTTCCACCTTCCGATTTTCTTGAATAAGGGTCGATCCAATGGTTCGGGTATCGGCCGCCACGTACAACTTGAAAGGCTTGTTCAGCTGAGGAGGAACCAGCACTGGTGGCTCCTTCATGTACTGCTTGATTTCATCGAAAGCCTTTTGTTGTTCGTCGCCCCAGGTGAACTTCTGATCTTTCTTTAACTTCAACAGTGGAGAGAATGGCAAGACCTTCTATGACAAATTTGATATGAATCTTCTTACGAAATTAATCTTGCCGAGCATTGACTGCAACTCCTTGATGTTAGTTGGAGGAACCACTTCATCGATGGCCTTCATGCTCTTTTTGCCAACTTCAATTCCTCCTTCGTGGACCAAAAACCCCAAGAATTCTCCAGCTGATACCCCAAAAGCGCACTTGTTTGGATTCATCTTCAAACCATGCTTTCGGGTGCACTCCAAGGTCCTCTTCACATCTTCCAAATGCGTGTCATGACTCAGGGACTTGATCACCACATCATCAATGTAGATTTCCACAATTTTGCCGATCAACTCGTGAAAAATATAATTCATGGCTCGTTGATAAGTTGCACCGGCATTCTTTAACCCAAACGTCATGACTATCCATTCAAACAGGCCTATATGACTAGGACATCTAAAGGTCGTCTTTGATATGTCCTCTATCGCCATGAAGATTTGGTTGTAACCCACATTACCATCCATGAAACTGATGACTTTGTGCCCAGCCGCGGCGTCAATCAACAAATCGGCAATAGGCATTGGGTAACCATCCATCGGAGTAGCTCTGTTCAGGTCCCTGAAATCTATGCAAACCCTCATTTTTCCATTCTTCTTGTATATAGGGATGATGTTAGAAATCCACTCCGCATATCTGCACGGCCAAACGAAGTTTGCATCAAGCAATCTTTCAATTTCCTTCTTCACATCGGCCAATACTTCATCTTTGTAGATCTTCCGGGGTGGTTGCTTATATGGTTTGAAACCAGATTTGATTGGCAACCGATGCTCGACAATAGAACGATCCAATCCAGGCATCTCCGAATAATCCCAGGCGAAGCAATCTTTGTATTCCTTGAGAAGCTTAATTAATTCTCCCCTGAAGTCCGGCTGCAAGTCTGCGCTGATGAATGTCGGCCTTGGCTTATCACCGTTTCCAATGTCAACCTCTTCTAATTTATCAGCCGACATGAATCCCCGCCCCAACTTGCCATCGGTGCCGTCTACGGGGTTCTCCATTAAAAATTGCTATAAGAGCCGACTGCTTGAATCGGCTGTTGATCACCGCCGAGGCTCAACAGGACCTTCTCCCCAGTCTTTCCCTGAGAAGCAATCAATACCTTGGTACTCCTAGAAAGCTGGTTCCATGTTCGCTACGCTCACGGAGTCATCTGCCTGAACGACCTCTATCTCATCGTCCACCCACTGGATAAGCTGTTGATGCATGGTGGACGGGACACAACAGTTGGCATGGATGCAGTCCCGCCCAAGCAGCAGGCTGTAGGCCCCCTTGCCTTCGATGACGAAGAAGGTAGTGAGCAGCGTCTTGGATCCGATCATCAAATCCACGTGCGCGCATCCCATGGTATCTGAAGGGTTCCCAGCGAAGTCATTCAGGATTATACTTGTAGGTGTCGGATCGCTCGGGCCCATGCCAAGTTTCTCCGAAGGTGGTGTACGGCATTACGTTGACCGCCGCCCCACCGTCGACGAACATCTTTGTCAATGGCTTGCCATTGACGTATCCTCTCAAGTACGGCGGCCTCATATGTCGATTCTTGGCCGGTTTGTCGAAGATTGCACCGCTTGGCCGGCACCGGTTGTGCCATCATCCCCTCGGCTTTGTTCATCATCTAGGGCCGCTTCCTCCCCGCACAACCCGGTTAGGCGGAGCCATGAACTCGTTCGGCGAGAAAGTATACCATGCATGTTGGAGCCGAACGCTTTGATCCTTCAGGTTGATCTTTGGGGCGCCACACCTGCCTCGTCTGGATCCCAGCCTGCCTCAGCTCGCGGTTCCTCAAGCGCTGGACCCGTCTCTTCTGGCTTCTCCTCAGGCCGGGCGGGCACCATTGCCCCTTCTGCCAGACGTAGTCATCTTCATCCTCCTCTTGATCAGCCCACCTGAGGTCGGCCTGCCGCTTCCTAGGATGATCAATGACTTCAATTTTTTGGCGCCGATCCCCATTAGGTTAGATCCTTCCAATTCTCTCGTGGACGGATCGGCGACCGGCGCTCTCCCCTCGCCCGTACTCAAAATACCTGTCACTGCATTCAGGACAGTTCTTCAGCGTGGGCAGCTTTAAACCCTCATTCCCAAGCAATGCTCGAAGAAGGCACACCCCGAGTGTGTGCGCTCCTGCTCGCGCGTGTATTGCTCCTGGTCCCTTCTGCGCGCTTCTTCCTCAGCTCTACGCCTCTCCTCCTCAGCTCTGCGCTTCTGGTAGCGCTCCTTCTCCATCTGGCGCTGCCACTTGTTCAGGAGGATGCGCGTGGTCACCCTTGGCTTAGCTCTGGATGACTCCCCGATTTCTATGTGACTCCTGAGAATGCGGGGAGCCTCACCATGCACTTTGTTCCGCAGTCACTTGTCGTTCTGGGTCCACCGTCCCATCTTGTCTAGCCCTGGCTGAGGTCAAGACCTTAACTTTCCCCTTCTTCTCGGCTGTTATCATGTTAACAGAAAAGCCCACCATGTTCTGAGGGAAGGGGAGGCCATCCAGCTTCATTTTGTTGTCGAACTTGAGGTGACCCTCCTGGATGGCCTTCTGGATCTTCATCCTGAAGAACCTGCAATCATTGATGGAGTGTGAATCCCTGTCGTGGAAGCCACAGTAACGTTTTCCTTTAACTCCATCGGGCCGAAGCATGGAATGCCCCTCAGGCAGCCTGATTCGGCCTTCCTTTACTAGGAGCTCAAACAATTTGTCAGCCTTTGTGATATCAAAATCGTAGGTGCCCTTGGTCTGCTTGACCCAGCGCTGATTCATCGTCAAAGGCTCCTTTCCCCACATGATCTCTGCCGCGGCCACATCCAGTTCGTCATCAGAGTCTTCGACCAGGTCAGCTTTGTCTAAGAACTGGTTGTAGATGTCAGCAACATCATGCTGCTTGCCAAACTTGGCATCCTTCTTGAAGCCGTACGCCTGGTTGCTCATCAGTGATAGCTTCTGTGATAGCTGGCCCAGGTTCTCGAACTCCATCCCGAACAATTTCTCGCGTACGGCCGGTAGCATCCCGGCGACGGCCATGTCAGCCAACTGGTCATCTGGCAAGTTAAGCGAGAAGCACATGCCTTTAACCTCCCTGAATGTCCTGAGAAATTCCAGCGGCGTCTCGCTATGCCTCTGCTTCATGGTAGCAAGGTCGATCAGCTTCTTCTCCGAGCTGCCGCTGAAATAGTGAGCGTGAAATTTCCGCTCCAAGTCCTTCCATCTGCTAACTGACTCAGGGGGCAAGGACGAGAACCACTGGAATGCTGGACCCGTCGCTGACGCGGGGAAGTAGCGGACCCGAATGCCTCCTCGGTGAGCATTCCCCGAGCCGCATGAGGTAACGAGCGATGTGCTCAACCGTGCTTGTGTCGTCCTCGCCCCGAAAATTTCGTGAACCGCGTCGGCGGCTTCACCCTTGGCGGAAGGAGCACGTTGTAGTACCACTGCGGGAACGGTGGCTTATAGGCGGGTCCCCGCATTTTTGGCTTGAGGCCGAACCGATTTTGCATCAATTCGGCCATCTTCCGCGCCGGGGCGTCGTCCTCTTGCGCGCAGCCGGATGGCGCGTATGCCGGGTGTGGGAAAGCGTCAAATGCCCCATAGTTTCCTACCTCATGGTAGCCCCCGCCGTACGTGGTTTCTCCCGCAACCGCTTGTTTGCGGAGCAATCCTCCGACCGAAGCGAAAGGGGCCCCAAGCGAACCGAATGCCACATCTCCGTACGTGGGCCGGGACGGATTCGGGCCGTTGCACGGGTTGACTTGTGCCGCCCGCGGTGGTGGCCGGGCCGGCCGTCCCCCCGAGGCTGCGGTGGAGGGCCGAACCGGCCGTTTCCCGGCGGCTGCGGAGGAGGCCGGAAAGCTTGACTTCCGGCGCTCTTAGGAGGAGGCCGCACCGGGCCGGCTCCGTAGTGGCGGCCGAGAGCTTGATTCGCCCGGCTCACGGTGCCCCCCTGGACGGGCGCCTTGCTAAATGCTTGTTCCATGCCTGGGCCAAAGACGGCCACCATCATCAGCTGGAGCGCACCGAGGAAAGCTTTGTTGTGCTTGCTCAACATGTAGTATGCGGATTCTTGGAATACCCGCATGCACTCTTCTTTCTCCTGCTGAATCCTGGCATCACTCTCCCCTGGCAGCAACACCCTGGGCATCTCGTTCTTCAGGTACGGGACGCCACTTCTATTCTTCTTGAAAGACGACGGACATTTCGCCGAAACCGGTCCATGGCGTCCTGGAGTTGCCGCAACCGCTCGGGAGATAGGTCCTCAAGGTTGACGTCCATGATGTCCGCGATCTCGGGCATCTTGATCTATTCGGCTGTTGTCCCACTGGGCGTGCCAAAAAGTGTGTTGACGCAAAAAGTGCACCTAGCGCCAAACACACAGCAAGCCGAACAAGCTGGCTTCACACGCGCAGAGAGTAACAATGACGTGCCAGTCAATTTTTCCTGAAAATTAACAAAAGATAAAGCAGTTAGATACCAAAGCTTGGAACTTGCCGGGTGGTACCAGACAGTTCCATATTTACGGCTAAAAGGCCACATGAGATGACACATAGCTATGGAAAAGCTATTTGCCAATGAACTGAAAATATTCGGGATCTTATAAAAGAAAAATCAATACTGCCGAATGAATGACGTAAGCATGACGGCAATCGGTCTTTGTTTGGTCAAAAATGCATAAACACGATATTATGACCGATCCCATGATAACCAATATTAAATAAATGAATAAAGTAAAGCACGATCATAATCATGTAATGAACAAGCATGCATAGATCCAAAGCACTAGTCCACCGCATGTCTAGGTACTCTAAAACCCGTCGGGTACGATATCAAACAAATCTATCCACCGCATGATACAATTTGCATGAAGGCCGTACCACTTCCCACAAGTAGATCTATCCACTGCATGATACAATCTAAATATGGAAAGCTAAAAGCACGCATTATTTAAAGCAAGAATTACGCACGTGTTCTACTCATGACGAAACATAACCGAATACAGCAAGACAGCCGGTTCGGGGTCCATGAAGAAGGAATGAACATTACCAAGCGAATAAATCTGTCAGGTTGATTCGAAATCTAATCCACCGGATGACTAGCTCTAAAGCAACCCAAAAACCTGCATCTACCGCATGATACTCAGTTCTTTCAAGATTTATACCGACATTGGCAAGCTTGAACCCACAACACGTAACAACCTAGATTGATTCGGTTTCGGCTTTTGAAAACACAAGATCCACGCATTAGAACATGAAATCTACCCGTACAAGGATCACGAAAGAGATGAGCCGATCCAAACCTATCTAGATTGGGCAAAGGTGTTACATGAATGTAAACATAAAGTAAAAACTCGAAGTAACGCAGGGTAACTTAATGAATCTATTGGATCTTGCCAAAATCCAATAGATCCGATAACTAGCTTCAAGATAGATCTTAGCCTACCGCATGGCTCATGACCTAACAAGAAACCCTCTTGAACCAAGCTTGAATCTACCGCATGACACGAAGCATGGTAACAAGACTACTTGCATCAGATCTAAATCCACCGCATGATACTAGACATGATACAAGGTTGCCGGTACTCACGGAGGTCGACGGATCGATGAACCCTCTCGAAGAACTCGACGACACGACAAAAGGACTCTAGGGTTTGGCGTAAGGCCGGTGTGTTTTGAAGAATGATTGTGTGCATTACATACATTCAGGGCTCATATTTATACCCAAGCAAGTACAATCTCGAATGGATTCGTTGCCTAACTTATCTCTAAGTTTAATCGCCTATCTATCCATTCGTCCTCCCTGCTTGAGCCACGTCATCGTTCAATTCCGCAAAATCAGCTCTACTGTTCCTTTGCCGAACGGGAGCAGATAGCCGACCGCAGACTTCTTTGCCGAATACATCTGAAAAAATCCTTCCCTTCCTCGAGACGGACTCCTGACCGAGCTGGACCCACTAGTCAGACTCCTTACCAAATTTTGGTGTTAACAACGCCCACGCAGCCACAGGAGTGCCACTTGACCTAGGAACCAACACACAACCTTCGGACCCGAGAACGAAGAGGAACACCAAACCTCGAGTCTACAGACCAACACCAGTCAGACCGGTGAGCACCACCGGTCAAACCGGTCCCTGCTGGTGAGGGTTGGCAACTTCCACTAAGTGGATTCACATCGGTCAGGCCGGTGTAACACACCGGTCAGACCGGTCCAAGCCTGAAAGCCCCCAAATCACCAAACAGGCCAACCGATCACCAAACTGACCCAAACTCGAAACAGAAGCAACATATGACAACAGCGAACACACCCAGACGTTCACCCGAGCAAAAACCCACCAAGCGTTGCACCGGTCAGACCGGTCAAGAGCACCGGTCGGACCGGTGTAGCCTGGGCAGCTCGGGATGAATAGCACCCGCGGGTCAACTCCCCCAAATCCAAACCTCGATCTCCTGAATCGCTCCATGGACTTGAACAAGACTTTGGGGATATTAGGAACACCTCATGAGGAGTCCATAGCCAAGTTTAATCCCACCAAAACTTGTCCAAAAAGGAGGAATCGAAGAAATCCTGCCAAGAACACCGCAAACCCTAGAACTCGGAAAACCTCAAAATCGAGCCCCTTTACTCACGGATTTGGGAGGGGAATCACAGCCCAAAGAACCACGAAGGGTTCCCACAAATTTCCCCCATCAAATCCTCAAGAGAAAGGTCCCGAAAACAACCCAAAGAAATCACCAAGAGAGGACTCCGAAAATCACTACCAAGAACAACCGGGAACAACACATCCAAACCTTGAGGAACCACGCCGAATCATCTATATATGCAAGAAAGGTTCATACAAGGTCTAGCTTGCCGCCCAATCATCCAACCCTCTCACAAGAACTCACCAAGAAGCTCTCAAGCTAGTCCTATAGAAATCCTAAGGAAAATAGGAAGGGAAAATAGGAAAGCAAATGAATTAGAGTTTCAAGAGTTGGCTGCCATCCTCTCACCTCTTGGGTTATATGGAGGCAACCGAATGTCTAAAATGTCCTTTCCTAATAACTAGGGATACAAGCCCCTCAAGGGCGGATTTGGAAGTCTTCATGTCTTCACCATCGTACGGATGCCCGGCGACCGCACCCTGCGTAGCCTCGACGCAAGCCATGCGATCCCGACGCGTGTCCTCCGCTTCGAAGTCTCCGGACTGCGTCGTCGCACACCGGTCAGACCGGTCTGGCACTGCTGCAGCACCGTATTCGGTTCTTCGGTCTTGGCTTTGTGGATCAACCAAGGAACTAAGTGGTTTTCTGGTGAACCACCGGAAACCCCGCGAACTCGATGTAGCCTCCGCCAATCTCCACTCATGACTCGGCTCCCACGTAGTCCCGGCTCGACCTTGGTTTTGAGGCTCAACCAAGAAACTGTCCATGACTTCATCTTGATGTTCATGCCACCATGCGGCCCGCACTTGACCCCGCTGGCCACCGGGTCCCTGGAACGAAGCCTACTTGTCTTCTCCACACCTGGAGGCCTCACCGGCGACGACCTTTCGCGCTTGTTCTTCACCTGCACCAACACCAGTCAAGCCGCAACCTGCACCTCCAATACTTAGCCAAGAATCAGTCCACACAACGTTGTCAATCACTCATCACACAAGGAAGCGACCATCCACCGGTCCTCGAACCACACATGGTCCTCACCAAGTCTCTGGATGAGGTGGTGAGTTGTGAGTGCTTGATGAATGTTGTAGTGTGGTTTTTGTTCTGTTGGTCTTGTTCATCCTACTATTTACTGTGCCAACCTCCCCTTCTATAGTTCAAGGAGGACTGGTGTACAAGGGTTAAGATGGTAAAATGGCGTCTTGCTACAGTGCAGCAATAGTGCTGGAACAGTGTTGGAACAGTGTCACTGCGTAGGCCTTCGTCTCCCGTTGGCGCCTTACGCTATGCTTGCCACGGTAGCCTCTGTAGGGCGGTGTAGCTGCGGCTCCTATTCCAAGGTGGCTCCTCCTGACCCATGATCACGTCGGTCCTGTTAGGTTGGGGCTTCTCGGGCAAGCCTCGACCTTCCCTCTGATGCCCACCGGGTCGGGTCTCGTCGTTCGATGTCTTGCAGGCAATGGATTCGTGTGTCCTTTGCCACTGTCCATTATCCATGTGATGGGACGCCGGGGCAGTCTGCTTCCCACACCAGGGAAAATCTCATCATGGCCTGACCTTGTGACAAGGTAGATCCGTTCGCCCTGCTACTCCTACACGTCCCGGGTGGCACGAGACAACTTGCGCCACGTTGCAGCTCTCCTCCTGGGGGCCCCTGCCGAGGGATTGCGGCGGAAGGAGTCTTAGGTCGTGTGAGGTGGAGCCGCCCGTTGAGGTAGCCAAGACGATCTCCTAAGTCTGAGGTGGCCCTGTAGATGGCGTCAGGTCACTGTCCTTGAGAAAGGGAAGCTGGGCCTGACTTGTGAAGGACCGATACGGCGAACCAGAGAGGGGGGAGTGAATGAGAGCCGATAAAAATTCTTCTCGAAGGAGATAGAAACTCCAACAAGATGAACACAGCTTCAAACACACGTCTCCGACTCACTACCCAAGTTCGTCAAGCCCACGTAGCCACTGGAGTGCCACGGGACCTAGGAACCAACACACAACCTTCCGACCTGAGAACGCAGCGGAACACCAAACCTCGAGTCTACAGACCAACACCGGTCAGACCGGTGAGCACCACCGGTCAGACCGGTCCCTGCTGGTGAAACTAGGTAACTCTCACTAAGTGGCTCCACACCGGTCAGACCGGTGAGACAGACCGGTTAGACCGGTCTCAGCCTGAAAGCCCCCAAAGCACCGAACAGGCCAACCGACCACCAAACTGACCCAAACTCGAAACAGCAGCAACACGGGACAACGGCGAACACACCCGGACGTTCACCCAAGCAAAAACCCACCAAGGGTTGCACCGGTCGAGACCGGTCAAGAGCACTGGGTCGGACGGTGTAGCACAGGCGCAGCTCGGGATGAACGGCACCCGCGGGTCAACTCCCCCAAAACCAAACCTCGATCTCCCGAATCGCTCCACGAACTTGAACAAGACTTTGGGGATATTAGGAACACCTCATTAGGAGTCCATAGCCAAGTTTAATCCCACCAAAACTTGTCCAAAAAGGAGGAATCGAAGAAATCCCACCAAGAACACCACAAACCCTAGAACTCGGAAAACCCCAAAATCGAGCCCCTTTACTCACGGATTTGGGAGGGGAGTCACAGCCCAAAGAACCACGAAGGGTTCCCACAAATTTCCCCCATCAAATCCCCAAGAGAATGGTCCCGAAAACAACCCAAAGAATCACCAAGAGAGGGATCCGAAAATCACCACCAAGAACAACCAGGAACAACACATCCAAACCTTGAGGAACCACGCCGAATCATCTATACATGCAACAAAGGTTCATACAAAGTCTAGCTTGCCGCCCAATCATCCAACCCTCTCACAAGATCTCACCATGAAGCTCTCAAGCTAGTCCTATGGAAATCCTAAGGAAAATAGGAAGGGAAAAATAGGAAAGCAAATGAACTAGGGTTTCAAGGCTTGGCTGCCAACCTCATGCCTCTTGGGTTATATGGAGGCAACCGAAAGTCTGAAATGCTCTTTCGTAATAACTATGGATACAAGCCCCTCAAGGGCGGATTTGGAAGTCTTCATGTCTTCACCATCGGACGGATGCCCGGCGACCACGCCCTGCGTAGCCTCGACGCAAGCCATGCGATCCCGACGCGTGTCCTCCTCTTCGAAGTCTCCGGACTACGTCGTCGCACACCGGTCAGACCGGTGCTCCCCACCGGTCAGACTGGTACCCACCGGTCAGACCGGTCTGGCGCTGCTGCAGCTCCGTCTTCGGTTCTTCGGTCTTGGCTTTGTGGATCAACCAAGGAACCCAGTGGTTTTCTGGTGAACCACCGGAAACCCCGCGAACTCGGTGTAGCCTCCGCCAATCTCCACTCATGACTTGGCTCCCACGTAGTCCCGGCTTGACCTTGGTTTTGAGGCTCAACCAAGAAACCGTCCACGACTTCATCTTGCTGTTCATGCCACCATGCGGCCCGCACTTGACCCCGCTGGCCACCGGGTCCCTCGAACGAAGCCTACTTGTCTTCTCCACACCTGGAGACCTCACCGACGACGACCTATTGCGCTTGCTCTTCACCTGCACCAACACCAGTCAAGCCGCAACCCTCGCACCTGCAATACTTAGCCAAGAATCAGTCCACACAACGTTGTCAATCACTCATCACACAAGGAAGCGACCATCCACCGGTCCTCGAACCACACATGGTCCTCAATCTCCCCCTTAATGAGTGCATTGACAACACCCACTCGAAGGTAACAAGACAGAAAAGAAAAAAAAGAAACGAACAAAAAGAAACTCCAACAAGCGATCGAAAGCCAAACAAAGGCAAAGAGCAAGATCACTTGAAGAAGACAAGTCTCGGACCCCTTAGGCAAGGGCAACGGCTCGACACATCCGAGACAAAAACCAAGCTCAAGCAAAGAGCGCGAACCACCGAACCAAAGCTCAAAGACCACAAAGAGCTCCCCCTGCACACATGCAAGCTCCCCCTGAACCAATGCACCTCCCCCTGGACGAATGCATGCAAACCGCTTGAAAACAGGGCAGCTGCAACAACTTCAACTCACACTAGTCAGACAGGTCATCACCACCGGTCAGACCGGTGCCTAAGATGTGCACAGGACCAGCACTCACACCGGTCAGACCGGTGACCCCGACCGGTCAGACCGGTGCACAACAGAGCCCAGAAATGGCTCGAAACCACCTGAAAACCTTCTAAATGCATCCAGCAAGCCATTTCAAGCTCAAACTTCCCCTTGTTGGCAATGCATGAATCAAGCCAAAAATGCAAAATTTTTAACCTAGAGCTTCTCAAATAGACAAAATTCAACAAAGAATGCTACACATGTCCAAATGAGTAAGTTAGATACTCTACAACTCCGTATCAATCTCAACTACGTGATCACCAAGTTTCACTACCATCGTACGAAGCTAAGATGGATTTGGGCAATTTTGCGAAAAACTTGCCTCTCATGAGCAAAGTCCTAAACATGATCAAAGCATATCAAAATGGCAAAGCCACACAAACTTCATGCTGGGACAGCTATTCTAATCATAAGACCATCACAAACACCCACAAGCACCTCATGTCATGTCAAAGCCACCGAGCCATGTGCCTACTTCTATGTATGAGACTTCTCATTGGTAGGCATCATGCAATGGTTTAGCACCAAAAGCAAAATAGATTCAGCACATATGACATGGGAGCACATTTTCCAGGCATTTTACATTTCATTTTCAGATTCATATATGGTACATGAAATGTCTTTGCGACAAAAAGGAACTTATGCCCCTCCACAAGATGAAGCAAGAGGGCTAAACATTCATGATGGCAAATGAGCCTTTGGCCCCATATGATCATTAAACTAGTTATCCAACCAAAAATTAAGCATAACCAAGCCACTAAAACATGTCAAGATCATATAAAGGCATTTACACATGAGAGAGAGCATACATGTGACATTTTCAAAAACATAGCTATCAACCATGGATTATTCATCAAGATCATCAAGAGCTAAGCCAAACGAACCATAGCATACCAAACAAGCTCACAAAAACATATATCTCATTCCATGGTGAACAATGTATATGAGAGAAGCTTTTCCTAACCAATGCATATGATACAAAAATACATGCAATCTAAGATACAAGGATGCCTATACATCATGTTACATATGCCATGCCAAATGCAAGAAATGCACAAAGGAAACTATACATATGCTACAAAGGAGCTCCCACACACCCAACTCAAGAAATCAAACACACACCAAGTTCCCCCGCAAATGAGTGAAAGTTGCTTGATCTAGGGGTTTGGTGAAAATATCGGCTAGTTGGTCATGTGTGGGTACATGGATCAAAGCTATCTTTCCTTTATCTACGTTGTCTCTCAGAAAATGGTACCTCACTTATATGTGCTTGGTTTTGGAATGGAGCATTGGGTTCTTTGCAACACTTATGGCACTGGTGCTATCACATTGAAGTGGGACATGGGTATACTCCTCGCCAAAGTCACTCATGGTGTATGAAATCCAAAGGAGCTGAGAGCAACAACTAGCAGCGGCAACATACTCTGCCTCGGTAGTGGATTGAGCAACACTCGATTGTTTGCGGGAAGACCAAGACACCAGAGAAGACCCCAAAAACTGTCAAGTCCCAGAAGTGGACTTCCTATCCAACCGACACCCGGCAAAATCCGCGTCTGAAAAACCATGAAGCGCCAAAGAAGAGGACGCGAAGTACCAAAGGCTGAAGTCGGGAGTGTGACGCAAGTACCTGAAAATTCGCTTCACTGCTTGCTGATGCAAAGTCCTTCGAGACGCTTGAAAACGAGCGCACAGACACACCGAGAACTGTATGTCCGGCCTCGTCGCCGTCAAGTAGAGGAGTGACCCGATCATGCTCCGGTACTCCTTCTTGTCCACGTGTTCACCTTCCTCGTCCGCATCAAGAGCTGTAATGTCCTTGGTGTACTTAGCTTGGTGCACAAATGTTCCTTCCTTAGATTGTTTGATTTGTAGCCCGAGGAAAAACTGCAACTCACCCATCATGCTCATCTCAAATTCCCTGCTCATATCCTCTGCAAACCTTGCAACAAGAGAGTTAGACGAGCCACCAAAGACAATATCATCCACGTACACCTGCACAATCAGGATATCTCTGCCCTGCTTCAGCAAAAACAAGGTCTGATCAACCTTCCCCATCTCAAAACCTCTCTCAAACAAGAACCCTATCAGCCTACCATACCAAGCTCTAGGCGCCTGCTTCAACCCATACAACGCCTTCCTCAACTTGTACACCCGGTGGGGGTCCTTCTCACTCTCAAACCCCGGAGGTTGCCTTACATACACTTCTTCCTCCAACACACCATTCAAAAAAGCACTCTTCACATCCATTTGGTGCAACTTGAACCCTTTAGCCACGGAAAAGGCTAGAAGGATCCTAATCGCCTCCAAACGGGCTACGGGAGCAAAAGTCTCCTCGTAGTCGATCCCCTCCTTCTGACTGAACCCTGAGCAACAAGCCTCGACTTGTTTCTCACAACCTCACCTTTCTCTCCCTCTTTGTTCTTCCACACCCACTTTGTACCAATCGGCTTACACCCTGGGGGAGGGTCAACCAACTCCCAAACCTGATTCCTCTCAAAGTTCTCCAACTCCTCATGCATCGAATTAACCCAATTGTGATCAGATAGTGCGTGTCCAATGTCTTTGGGCTCAAAAGTAGCAACAAATGCAGCATGAGCGAAGTGGGAGTTGTTCCAAAACCTCGACCGTGTAGTGCGTTCATTCATGTCGCCAATGATCCTCGAAGCTGGGTGATCCACTTGTACTCGTCGGGGAGGTTCTCGCCTCGATGCTACCCCCCCTCAACATCAGCTTCTCCTTGTTCTTGATTTGTCGTCGTAGGTGTAGTATAGGGCCTTCCATCACCGTAGTCGAAGTAGTGGGTACATGTTCAGCCGGGGGCACCGCACCACCATCTTCATCGTCTCCATGTTCATGATCCTCCTCCTGAAAGATCTCCTCGCTAACTCATCATGACCTGCACACTCAAAGACAAGCTGACTACGTGGCTCTGTCTCGTCGAAGGTTACCTCGCAAGTCTCCACGATTTGGTTAGTTTCAAGATTGAGCACACGTTATGATCTAGAATGAGATGCATAACCAAAGAAAATACCATCGACAGACCTAGCCTCAAACTTATCCAACTTCCTGCCTTTCTTCAGAATGAAACACTTGCAACCAAAGACATGGAAGTGACTCACCTTCGGTGTGCGACCATGCATCAACTCATAGCATGTCTTCTTGTGCACTCTGAGGTAGATCCTGTTAGACACATAGCACGCGGTATTCACCGCCTCAGCCCAATACCTTCTCGGAGTCCTATGCTCATCAAGCATCGTCCGAGCCATCTCGCACAAGGTCCTGTTCTTCCTTTCCACAACACCATTCTGGGGAGGCGTATACGGACTCGAAAACTGGTGCTCAAGACCCAAGTCATGGCAAAAGGTTTCAAAACAAGAGTTTCTGAATTCTGAGCTATTATCACTACGGATAGCTCGTATGACATCTCCGTGCCTCTCGTTCCTCAACCTCAAGAGTAGATCTCGAACAAAACCAAACGTCTCCCCCTTATCCTCGAGAAAGAACACCCACACATACCGAGAGTAGTCGTCCACCACAACAAGGACATACCACTTCCCACCGGCAGATCGCACACGAGCTGGGCCAACAAGGTCCATATGGAGCAGCTCACATGGACACTCAGTCATCACATCAGTGAGAGGCGGGTGAGAAGAGGCTACCATCTTGGCATGCCTACACGGCGCACAAACCAACTCTTTCTCAAGCCTCAACTGTGGCAATCCTCGGACCAAATTGAGTTTACTCAAGCGCGACAAAATGTCAAAGCTCAAGTGACCCAACTTCCTATGCCACTATCACAACTCACTCGAAGAACCAGCCAAGAAACAACGCTCCACACCCGAAGACTGAGAAAAATCAGCACGAAACACCTGACCCTCGGGAACGACCATACAAACAAGGTCCCCTCGAGAGTCCAAAATCCGAGAACTACCGGGCCGAAACAATACCTCAAAACCCTCACCCAACAGCTGGGACACAGAAAGCAGATTATACCCCAGCGATTGAACAAGAGCAACATGCCTGAGAGTGATTTTGTCACTCACTTTGATCTCACCTTCTGAAAGCACACGCCCACGCCCATTGTTCCCAAAAGTGATGTACCTCCTTGTCACCACCGGGACGAGACTTGAGAACCACCCCCTGTCTCCAGTCATATGCCTCGAGCAACCGGAGTCAATCAACCAAATGTTCTTCAAGTCTCCCACTTGAAATTCAAAAACGAACACGTGAGCGAACAAACGACTCAACACTGGGGTTAGTACAAAAAACGGTCCGAGCCATTTGCTCGAAAGTGGGGTTAGCACCAACCAAAGCATCTCTCCTACCAAAGCTACCTCCACGAACACCACCACGGTAACCACCCTGAGGGAACCACCCCTCTCTGCCTGGAGGAGGACCAAAACCACGAAAGAAAGCCCGTGGAATGTCCCTCCCCTCTTTCTCAAAGCTACGACTCCTCCCATCCCCGTAGTGAACTCGAGGGCGAGAACGCCTAGCAACCTGACCACATGCAAACTCTCCAGCCCAACCACCAGAACCACAACCTCTAGAAACAACCCTCACACCTGTACGAGCACGAAACCCGAACTGCCGCCCGTCCGGAGGCTCCGCACCGCCTCGACCGTGCCCCACACCGGTCTGACCGGTGTGACCTGGGTAGCAGCACCTCCAACAGTCTTCCGCTCTCCCCATGCCCGAACCGTCCTCACACTCGCCTTGGCCCTGGGCATCTGCACACGAGGCTCAAGTACACCATCAGAAAGGTGGTACTTGTCCTTGTTAGCGCACTCCTTTGCCATTCTCTCCTCTCGCTTCCTCTTGAAGCAAAACTCATCCTTATATCCATCTCTCCCACAATAGCCACAATGGAACCTCACAAGCTTAGGCTTAGGCTTGGGCTGTGGCTGCTCACTTGGCTTCTCTCCACTCAAACCCTCCACCGGTTTCTCACCACTAGCCTTCTCATTCTCCTTCCCAAAGAACACTTTCCCCGAAGTGCTCACAAACTTGATAGGCTTTTGTAGGTCGTTTGTGGGTGTAGGAAACACGGGTGGAGCTGGGGTTGTGTCCGGTCGGTTCCTTAGATGGTTAGGTTTTGGTGGGAAATCATTCTTGTGGTGGGTTTTTGGTGGCTCCGGATATTCTCTCCACTTCCCTCACCAACCTTGTTTGCCCCAAGCCCCTCACCATCTTGCCTCTTAAAGGCCTCGATCATCATCCTCAACTGAGGCTCATGACCGACAACCAACCCATCAACTTCCTCAAATCATCATTCTCATCCTGCAAGCGATCAACATAATGTGCCAGCTCCGCATTTTTCAATGCATGCATTTCACGGGTAGAGCAAGATGTAGGCATGGGTTCCTTCAATTTAGCCTCGAGCGAACTAGTGTAAGCATGCATCTCATCAATTTTAGCATGCAAAACAGGGCAAGAAGTGCAAGCACCTAGCAAAGCAGGTCTAGACTTAAGCTCAGCCACTTCAACCCTAAGCACATCTAGTTCCTCACACTTGGAGGCATGCTTCTCCTTAAACAAAGCAAGATCAGCAAGAAAGATTGAGAAATCAGCATAACCAGCCTCATCCGAAACAACAGGGCTAGCCTTAAGGGAATCAATCTCAAGCTTGCTATCAAGCACCTGTGTCTCTAGCTCAGCCACTCTAGTCCTAGCATCCTCGAGTGAAGCCCTAAGCTCTTTTCTTATTTCATGGCCTCTCTAAGCATGTCATCATGGTTATGAAGAAAAGTGCCAAGCCTCTCATTCTCCTGGCGCAAGAAGGGAAGTTCATCACACACCTCGTCGTCGGAATCGGAGTTCGAGTCGCTCTGTGTGCTCTTCTTGCTGCCGGAGCTCAGCGCCATGGTGCAGAAGCCATCTCTCGCGAAGCAGCTCAGCCCGCTCAGGTTCTTGGACGACTTCTTGCCCGCTGCTCGAGCTCGAGGTGGAGTACACGGAACTGGAGTCGACGTCGCTCGCTCCAACCATCGCTCGGGCCTTGCCTCGGCTCTACTTCTTCCTCGATCGTCGCTCATCCTTGTACTTGTTCTTGTGCTTGCTCTTGTGGTCGCGCCTCGACTGGTACTTGCCATCCATCCTCGACTTGTGCTTGTAGCCGTCCTTGTTGTCAACCTTCTCGGGCAGTCAGCGACGAAGTGTCCCGGCTTGTCACACTGGAAGCATGTCCTCGTGTTCCTCCTCATGTTCACTCGGTTCTCGTGCAGCCTCTCGAACCGCCTCATCAGGAGTGCCAGCTCGTCCTCTCCAAGCACATCGAACTCCTCATCTGGCATAGACATCAAAGAGGACAAAGAGAACATCCTGGTGGATGGGTTAGTGTTAGCCTTTCCTTTCGAACCACCAACGAGGGCAAGACTATGGGAATCAGTCGCTCCCTCGAGCTTGGTAGTCATGCCCCTATCCACCTCAGCCGACTTAAGCTTCGAGAACAGCTTATTCACCGTCAGAGTATCATACTTCTCTGACTCCACAATGGCCTCGAACTTTCCGCCCCAAATCGTACGATCCAAAGAGTGTAAGAGCTTGACCGCTCTATCATGATCATCGTACGGGAACACGTCCACATTGGCCCTCATGTTGTTCACAACCACCGTTAACCTCTGAAACAAGGCATCGATGGACTCACCGGGGAGATGAGTGAAGTTCTCGTACTCTCTCCGGTAGGTCGCATACATCCGTGCCTGAACCTGGGCATTCCCAACATGAGCCTCCTTCAGCACCGTCCAAATTCTACAAGCCAAGTGCTCGGTGTGCACCCGATAGAACTCAGGCTGACTGTGCCAACCCGCCCAGGAAAATACCGTACTATCGCCTAAGACCGATCCACTTTGGTCATTAAGCAATAATAAAGTATCATCCTGTCGTTAGTTGCAGGTTTAACGCCCGGTAAATCACTTGAAAAGCAACAAGGATCGAATATATGCATTAAAACTCACTCGAAGGCGAGTCCGGAGATACAACAACATTAATATCCAAATTCGTACCCCGAAGGGTTTAATTATTACAAACCATAGTTTTTGCCATGAAGAAATAGTTCAGAGTTTTCGAAAAAGCAGCGAAAATAAGCTAACGGAAGCGGAGACACCACGGGAGGCCATCCATGATGCTTTCAGTAGTCGTCCTACACCCACTCCAGCTCCCAGCCAGGCGGGATCTCTCCGGGCCACACATCACTGAAGGCATTACCTGGATCAACACATTACAGCAAGGCTGAGTATACTAATACTCAGCAAGTCTTACCCGTCGGTGATAACTACTTCACCAATTCTAGACCATGAAAGGCTTTTTGGCTACTGGGTTGCTTTTGCTAAAAAGTAACAAAGAGTAGGTCCTTACTTTCAAGATTTTAGCACAAGTTCTAGTAGGGTTAATCTTTACTACATTAGCCAACTAGTACAAACAAGGTTGTACAATACAATTAATCAAGCATCATCTTCATCAACTTCCATCATTAGGGATCTCATGACTAGTGGAGTAAGTAGTCTCGGATAACGGTGAGAGGCCGACAATCGATTGATTTAAACCTTGCAAGGTAGACCCTAACACACGGTAGGCTGCCCACCAAGGTACAGCTGTCCCAGGCCGTCCCCAAAAATCCCCGGGTCGGGATGAAAGGCCATAGTCTTTGGTGCAGGCTATCCGGCATACCCCGCGAGATACCCAGAGTCACCATACACCACCGGTAGCTAGCCGTGAGAGCGAATCCCAAGGGTAGTGACAGTTCCATCCCTAGCCGTCTCATTAAGGTACTAGGCTTACCGGTCCCATACCCGACATGTTCTTAGTACATTCAAAAACTTATCCCACATAACCACTGGACCGGAGCCCAGATCCCATGCTCTTACCACGTGAGCGATCCATTTAAGGATAAAGTATGATTCCTATCTAGGAACCTATTCTCGCTAGTGAGGTCGTCACTCGACTTGTAACGGTCCTATAGCTTAGCAGCTATCGACCTATCATACTAGTAAGGACAAAGGTACCTATGGATCATGCATCTAGGGTTTCATTCAGCTCCTGAACGTAAATGCACAATCATCCATAGATAATTGAATAAAGAATTTGAAAACTGGGTTAGATGCACCGGAGCTTGCCTTCGTCAGCTAGGTTAGCCTGGGCACCCTCGGTGTCGAGCACTTCCACATACTGCAGCGACACTTCCGCTCCTCCTTCCTCGGTTTCCGGGACAAGGGAGTAATCTCCGTCCGGAAGATCTACACGGAATGCAATGCAAGTTTAGGTGATGTGATAGTTTGCTGTCTTATCCAACTCTTGGTTGGTCATATTCACCTTAACAAGCATCCAGCTAGTGTTTCTCTTTTAGAAAGGTTATTAGTTGTACATGAGTTATTCTTTTATTGAATATTTGGATAAAAGGTTTTTATTATACTTGTCATTTCATGTGAAAGCTTTAATTCCTTTACCTTCATAAGCAGAGGTATAATTATTATTTTTATTTATGAATTAATTTCTTATCGGATGATATTTAATTATCTTTTAATTATATTAAATAATATCTTCAAAAAGGAAAAAGAGTTATTTAGGGGTTTCCCTTTATTTAATTTCCCTTTTAATAATGAGAGGGCTTTTAAGCTTTTTAGTAAGCAATTAATTGACCACAAATTAAACAAGTGTTTCTTAAGCCTACTAGCACCTATCCTGGTCCATTGGACCCACATGTAAGTGTTGGATGCTAGGAAATTAAATATTATAGAAAACAACAAAGGGCTAGCTAGTGATTCAATTTAAATGCATACAAAAATAAATAAGCATCAAATTGATTCAAACTTTCTTGTGCAAGCTCTCTGGTCCTAAACAAGTCTAAAGAACCAGCATATGCACCAAGGAACTTCACTGAACTTGGTTTATTAATTTACAAAGGAAAACATTCATAAATTGAGAATAATTAATTCTGTTAATCCAAAAACCATTATTAATTCACAAGATGTACATTCTGACATTACAAGACAGTGTGCACAGGTTGAGCTCAAGAACATAATTATATTTAACAAGAAAAATCATTTAGGCAGTTTCTGCAAGAATGGAAACGAATTTATCTAGCAACATCTACTGCGTAACTTTGTGCAATTTTTGGCACAGCATCTAGTCATGGCCTAGCACACAACATATCCAAACTTGAGATACAGAGGAGTTATGGATTTCATGTTATGACAGATCTAGGTTTAACACATTTGTATTTTTCGTGCTAAAACTATTTAGAATCCAGCCATGAGTAAATAACAAAAGAGGTGGGATTTATCATCCTGAACCCTACAAAATTGGTTTGGGATTTTTCTGATTTTTCTACGGATTTCTAGGCATTTTACAAGGCACTGGACCAATCTGCAAGAAAACATAGATAACTTCTATTGCAAACCAGTCCCTAATTCACACAACAGCCCTTGGGTTTCACACTTATGCCCCTGCGGCGGCGGGAGAGCTCGCCGGCGGCGATGTGAGGCCGGACCGGGGCAACATGTGTCAGGGGAGGGCGATTGGGCACACCCCTAGTTGATTGGTGGCGGTGGCGGGGCTGGGGCGAGCTCCGGCGAGCGCGCGCGGCGGCCGGCCGGCGGGAACACCCACGGTGGCGGCGGTTCCGGCGAGGCCCGCGGGGATGCAAGTGAATGTGTGGCTCGGGAGGCTCAAGTGGTGTCTAAGGGAGGCCTAGGCGTGCTCGGACGGCGGCGAGCGCGAGCGGGGGAAGGACTTCACCGGCGGCGGCGGTGATGGCGCGGTGGTGGCTCGGGGTGGCGCGCAGAGGGGGAGAAGTGAAGGACCGATACGGCGAACCAGAGAGGGGGGGAGTGAATGGGAGCCGATAAAAATTCTTCTCGAAGGAGATGAAAACTCCAACAAGACGAACGCGGCTTCCAACACACGTCTCCGACTCACTACCAAGGTTGGTCAAGCCCACGTAGCCACTGGAGTGCCACCGGACCTAGGAACCAACACGCAACCTTCCGACCCGAGAAACGCAACGGAAAAACCAAACCTCGAGTCTACGGACCCACACCGGTCGGACCGGTGAGCACCACCGGTCGACCGGTCCCCGCCCGGTGAACCGAGCAACTTCCACTAAGTGGCTCTACACCGTCGGACCGGTGAGACACACCGGTCGGACCGATGACGACCGAAAGCCCCCAAGACACCAAACAGCCAACCGACCACCAAACGGACCCAAACTCGAAACAGCAGCACCTCGGGACAACAACGAACACACCAAGACGTTCACCCGAGCAAACACCCACAAGGGCTTGCACCGGTCAGACCGGTCAAGAGCACCGGTCAGACCGGTGTGGCACCGGCGACTCGGGATGAACAAGACCCGCGGGTCAACTCCCCCAAATCCAAAACTCGATCTCCCGAATCGCTCCACGGACTTGAACAAGACTTTGGGGATATCAAGAACACCTCATGAGGAGTCCATAGCCAAGTTTAATCCCACAAAAACTCGTCCAAAAAGGAGGAATCGAAGAAATCCCGCCGAAAGCACCTCCAACCCAAGAACTCAAGAAACCCCCAAAATCGAGCACTTTTACTCACGGATTTGGGAGGGGAATCACGGACCAAAGAACCACGAAGGGTTCCCACAAATTTCCCCCATCAAATCCCCAAGAGAAAAGCCTCGAAAACAACCCAAAGAAATCACCGAGAAAGGGCTCCGAAAATCACCACCAAGAACAACCGGGAAAACACATCCAAACCTTGAGGAACCACGCCGAATCATCTATACATGAAACAAAGGTTCGTACAAGGTCTAGCAAGCCGCCCGATCATCCATCCCTCTCTACAAGATCTCTCCGTGAAGCTCTCTTGCTAGCCCTAAGGAAAACCTAAGGAAAATAGGTGGAAAATGGGAAAACTAATGAGCTAGGGTTCCAAGAGTTGGCTGCCATCCTCTCACCTCTTGGGTTATATAGGCGGCAACCGAATGTCTAAAATGCCCCTCTCTACTAACTAGGGATACAAGCCCCTCAAGGGCGGATTTGGAATTCTTGATGTCTTCACCATCGGACGGATGCCCGGCAACCGCACCCTGCGTAGCCTCGACGCAAGCCATGCGATCCCGACGCGTGTCCTCCGCTTCGAAGATTCCGGACGCGTCGTCGCACACACCGCCGACCGGTGCTCCTCACCGGTCGACCGGTCCCCACCGGTCGACCGGTCGGGACCCACCCCGGCCGACCGGTCCGGTGCCGCCGCACCTCCGTCTTCGGTTCTCCGGTCTTGGCTTTGTGGATCAACCAAGGAACCCGGTGGTTTTCTCGGTGAACCACCGGAAACCCCGCGAACTCGGTGTAGCCTCCGCCAATCTCCACTCATGACTTGGCTCCCACGTAGTCCCGGCTCGACCTTGGTTTTGAGGCTCAACCAAGAAACCGTCCACGACTTCATCTTGCTTGTTCATGCCACCATGCGGTCCGCACTTGACCCCGCCGGCCACCGGTCCCTCGAACAAAGCCTACTTGTCTTCTCCACACTCGGAGGCCTCACCGGCGACGACCTTTCGCGCTTGTTCTTCACCCGCACCAACACGAGTCAAGCCGCAACCCGCACCCGCAATACTTAGCCAAGAATCGGTCCACAACGTTGTCAATCACTCATCACACAAGGAAGCGACCATCCACCGGTCCTAGAACCACACATGGTCCTCAATCTCCCCCTTGATGAGTGCATTGACAACACCCACACGAAAGTAACAAGAGAGAAACGAAAAAGAAAAGAAACGAACAAAAAGAAACTCCAACAAGCGATCGAAAGCCAAATAAAGGCAAAGAGCAAGATCACTTGAAGAAGACACATCTCGGACCCCTTAGGCAAGGGCAACGGCTCGACACATCCGAGACAAAACAAAGCTCAAGCAAAGAGCACAAGCCACCGAAACAAAGCTCGAAAACTCACAAAGAGCTCCCCCTGCACACATGCAAGCTCCCCCTGAACCAATGCAACTCCCCCTGGACGAATGCATGCAAACCACTTGAAAACAGGACAGCTGCATCACTTTCAGCTCACACCGGTCAGACCGGTCATCACCACCGGTCAGACCGGTGCCCAACATATGTACAGGACCAGCACTCACACCGGTCAGACCGGTGCTCATCACCGGTCAGACCGGTGTACAACAGAGCCCAGAAATGGCTCGAAACCACCTGAAAACCTTCCAAAAGCACCCATTAAGCCATTTCAAGCTCAAACTTCTCCCCCTTGTTGGCAATGCATGAATCAAGCCAAAAATGCAAAAATGCAACCTAGAGCTTCTCAAATAGACAAAATTCAACAAAGAATGCTACACATGTCCAAATGAGCAAGTTAGGTACTCGACGGCTTCGTATCGATCTCAACTACATGATCACCAAGTTTCACAACCATTGGACGAAGCTAAGGTGGATTTTGGCAATTTTGCGAAAAACTTGCCTCTCATGAGCAAAGTCCTAAACATGATCAAAGCATATCAAAATGGCAAAGCCACACAAACTTCATGCTAGGACAGCTATTCTAACCATAAGACCATCACAAACACCCACAAGCACCTCATGTCATGTCAAAGCCACCGAGCCATGTGCCTACTTCTATGTATGAGACTTCTCATTGGTAGGCATCATGCAACGGTTTAGCACCCAAAGCAATTTAAATTCAAGCACATATGACATGGGAGCACATTTCCAAGCATTTTTCATTTCATTTTCAGATTTGTAAATGGTACATGAAATGTCTTTGCGACAAAAAGGAACTTATGCTCCTCCACAAGATAAATCTAGAGGGCTAAACATTCATGATGGCAAATGAGCCTTTGGCCCCATATGATCAATAAACTAGCTATCCAACCACAAATTAAGCATAGCAATGCCACAAAGACATGTCAAGAGCATGTAAAGGCATTTACTCATGAGGGAGCATACATGTGACATTTTTCAAAAAGCATAGCTATCAACCATGGATTATTCATCAAGATCATCAAGAGCTAAGCCAAACTAACCGTAGCATACCAAACAAGCTCACAAAGACATATATCTCATTCCATGGTGAACAATGTATATGAGAGAAGCTTTTCCTAACCAATGCATATGATACAAAATGCATGCAATCTAAGATACAAGGATGCCTATACATCATGTTACATATGCCATGCCAAATGCAAGAAATGCACAAAGGAAAGCTATACATATGCTACAAACCGGCTCCTCGAGGGGAGGCAAAACGGGCTCGACACCACCGCAAAAGAAAGCTCCCACACACCCAACTCAGGAAATCAAACACACACCAAGTTCCCCCCGCAGACGAGTGAAAGTTGCTTGATCTAGGGGTTTGGTGAAAATATCGGCTAGTTGGTCATGTGTGGGTACATGGATCAACGCTATCTTTCCTTTCTCAACGTTGTCTCTCAGGAAATGATACCTCACTTCTATGTGCTTGGTTTTAGAATGGAGCACTGGGTTCTTTGCAACGCTTATGGCACTGGTGCTATCACATTGAAGTGGGACATGGGTATACTCCTCACCAAAGTCACTCATGGTGTAGGTGATCCAAAGGAGCTGAGAGCAACAACTAGCAGCGGCAACATACTCGGCTTCGGTCGTGGATTGAGCAACACTCGGCCGCTATGCGGGAAGACCAAGACACCAAAGAAGAACCCAAAAACTGGCAAGTCCCAGAGGTGGACTTCCTATCCAACCGACACCCGGCAAAATCCGCGTCTGAAAACCCATGAAGCGCCAAAGAAGAGGACGCGGAGTACCAAAGGCCGAAGTCGGGAGTGTGACGCAAGTACCTGAAAATTCGCTTCACTGCTTGCCGATGCGAAGTCCTCGGAGACGCTTGAAAACGAGCGCACAGACACACTGAGAACTGTATGTCCGGCCTCGTCGCCGTCAAGTAGAGGAGTGACCCGATCATGCTTCGGTATTCCTTCTGGTCTACGTGTTCACCTTCCTCGTCCGCATCAAGAGCCGTAGTCGTACTCATCGGCGTCGTCATAGCCTTGGAGTCCTCCATCTTGAACTTTCTCACAATGTCCTTGGTGTACTTAGCACGGTGCACAAATGTTCCTTCCTTTGATTGCTTGATTTGTAGCCCGAGGAAGAACCGCAACTCGCCCATCATGCTCATCTCAAACTCCCCGCTCATATCATCCGCAAACCTCGCAACAAGAGAGTTAGACGAGCCACCAAAGACAATATCATCCACGTACACACCGCACAATCGGGATATCTCCGCCCCCGCCTCGGCAAAAACAAGGTCCGATCGACCTTCCCCATCTCAAAGCCTCTCGCAAACAAGAACCCCCTCAACCTCGCCATACCAAGCTCTAGGCGCCCGCTTCAACCCATACAACGCCTTCCTCAACTTGTACACCCGGGGGGTACTTCTCACTCTCAAACCCCGGAGGTCGTCTCACATACACTTCTTCCTCCAACACTCCATTCGAAAAGCACTCTTCACATCCATTTGGTGCAACTTGAACCCTTTAGCCACGAAAAGGCTAGAAGGATCCTAATCGCCTCCAAACGGGCTACGGGAGCAAAGGTCTCCTCGTAGTCGATCCCCTCCTTCGGCGAACCCCCGAGCAACAAGTCTCGACTTGTTCCTCACAACCTCACCCTTCTCTCCCCTCTTTGTTTTTCCACACCCACTTGGTACCAATCGGCTTACACCCCGGGGGAGGGTCAACCAACTCCCACACTCGATTCCTCTCAAAGTTCTCCAACTCCTCATGCATCGAGTTAACCCAATTGTGATCGGATAGTGCGTATCCAATGTCTTTGGGCTCGAAAGAAGCAACAAACGCAGCATGAGCAAAATGGGAATTGTTTCGAACCCTCGACCGTGTAGTGCGTTCATTCATGTCGCCGATGATCCTCGAAGCCTGGGTGATCCACTTGAACTCGCCGGGAGGTTCTCGCCTCGAAGCTACCTCCCCCCTCAACATCGGCTTCTCCTCGTTCTTGGTTTGTCGTCGTAGGTGTAGCGAGAGGGTCCATCCATCATCGTAATCGAAGTAGTGGGTACATGTTCAGCGGGGGCACCGCACCGCCATCTTCGTCATCACCATGTTCATGCTCCTCCTCCTGAAAGATCTCCTCGCCAAGCTCATCATCACCTGCACACTCAAAGACAAGCTGACTACGTGGCTCTGTCTCGTCGAAGGTTACCTCGCAAGTCTCCATGATTTGGTTAGTTTCAAGATTGAGCACACGATATGCTCTAGAATGAGATGCATAACCAAAGAAAATGCCATCGACAGACCTAGCCTCAAACTTATCCAACTTCCTGCCTTTCTTCAGAATAAAACACTTGCAACCAAAGACATGGAAGTGACTCACCTTGGGTGTGCGACCATGCATCAACTCATAGCATGTCTTCTTCTTGTGCACTCGAGGTATATTCTGTTTGACACATAGCATGCGGTATTCACCGCCTCAGCCCAATACCTCCTCGGAGTCCTATGCTCATCAAGCATCGTCCGAGCCATCTCGCACAAGGTCCCGTTCTTCCTTTCCACAACACCATTCGGGGAGGCGTATATGGACTCGAAAACCGGTGCTCAAGACCCAAGTCATGACAAAAGGTTTCAAAACGAGAGTTCTCGAATTCCGAGCCATTATCCTTGCGGATAGCTCGTATGGCATCTCCGTGCCTCTCGTTCCTCAACCTCAAGACTAGATCTCGAACAAAACCAAACGTCTCCCCCTTATCCTCCGTAAAGAACACCCACGCATACCGAGAATAGTCATCCACCACAACAAGGACATACCACTTCCCACCCGCGAGATCGCACACGAGCCGGGCCAACAAGGTCCATATGGAGCGACTCGCATGGACGCTCGGTCATCACATCGGTGAGAGGCGGGTGAGAAGAGGTCACCATCTTGGCATGCCTACACGGAGCACAAACCAACTCTTTCTCAAGCTTCAACCGTGGCAATCCTCGGACCAAATTGAGTTTACTCAAGCGAGACAAAAGGTCAAAGCTCAAGTGACCCAACTTCCTATGCCACTTCCACAACTCACTCGAAGAACCGGCCAAGAAACAACGCTCAACACCCGAAGACTGAGAAAAATCAGCACGAAACACCCGACCCTCGGGAACGACCATACAAACAAGGTCCCCTCGAGAGTCCACAATCCGAGAACCACCGAGGCCGAAACAACACCTCAAAACCCTCATCCAACAACCGAGACACGAAAAGCAAATTGTACCCCGGCGATTGAACAAGAGCAACACGCCTCGAGTGATCTTGTCACTCACTTTTATCTCACCTTCCCGAAAGCACACGCCCACGCCCATTGTCCCCAAAAGTGATGTACCTCTTCGTCACCACGGGACGAGACTTGAGAACCACCCCTGTCTCCGGTCATATGCATCGAACAACCGGAGTCAATCAACCAAATGTTCTTCAAGTCTCCCACCCGAAAAATCAAAAATAGGCACGTGAGCGAACAAACGACTCGGACGCGGGGTTAGTACCAAAGGAGGAAAACCGGTGCCGAGCCATTTGCTCGAAAGTGGGGTTAGCACCAACCAAAGCATCTCTCCTACCAAAGCTACCTCCACGAACACCACCACGGTAACCACCCCCGAGGGAACCACCCCTCTCTCCGCTCGAAGGAGGACCAAAACCACGCAAGAAAGCCCGTGGAACGTCCTTCCTCTCCAACTCAACGCCACGACTCCTCCAATCCCCGTATTGAGCACGAGGAGGAGAACGCCTAGCAACCGACCACCCGCACTCTTTCCGGCCCAACCACCGGAACCACGACCACCGAAACAACCCTCGCACCCGCACGAGCTCGAAATCCGAACATCCGTCCGTCTGTGCCCGCACCGGGTCCGGCCGGTGCCCCACACCGTCCGACCGGTGTGACTCGGACAGCGACGACCACTGCGGCCTTCTTCTCTCCCCAAGCCCGAACCGTCCTCACAATCGCCTTGCCCCCGGGCATCCGCATACGAGGCTCAAGTACACCATCGGAAGGGTGGTACTTGTCCTTGTTTGCCCACTCCTTCCTCATTCTCTCCTCTCTCTTCCTCTTGAAGCAAAACTCCTCTTTATGGCCATCTCTCCCACAATAGCCACAATGGAACCTCACAAGCTTAGGTTTTGGCTTGGGATGTGGTCGCTCACTCGGCTTCTCTCCACTCAAACCCTCCACCGGTTTCTCACCACTAGCCTTCTCATTCTCCTTCCCAAAGAACACTTTCCCCCGAAGTGCTCACAAACTTGATAGGCTTTTGTAGGTCGTTTGTGGGTGTAGGAAACACGGGTGGAGCCGGGGTTGTGTCTAGTCGGTTCCTTAGATGGTTAGGTTTTGGTGGGAAATCATTCTCGTGGTGGGTTTTTGGTGGCTCCCGGATATTCTCTCCACTTCCCTCACCAACCTTGTTTGCCCCAAGCCCCTCACCATCTTGCCTCTTAAAGGCCTCGATCATCATCCTCAACGAGGCTCATGACCGGACAACCAACCCATCAACTTCCTCAAATCATCATTCTCATCCTGCAAGCGATCAACATAATGTGCCATCTCCAGATTTTTCAATGCATGCATTTCACAGGTAGAGCAAGATGTAGGCATGGGTTCCTTCAATTTAGCCTCGAGCGAACTAGTGTAAGCATGCATCTCATCAATTTTAGCATGCAAAACAGGGCAAGAAGTGCAAGCACCTAGCAAAGCGAGGTCTAGACTTAAGCTCGGCCACTTCAACCCTAAGCACATCTAGTTCCTCACACTTGGAGGCATGCTTCTCCTTAAACAAAGCAAGATCGGCAAGGAATATGGAGCAATCGAAGCACAATCATTCTCATCGGAAACAACGGGGCTAGCCTTAAGCGAATCAATCTCAAGCTTGCTATCAAGCACCCGTGTCTCTAGCTCGCCCACTCTAGTCCTAGCATCCTCGAGTGAAGCCCTAAGCTCTTTCCTCATTTTCTTGGCCTCTCTAAGCATGTCATCACGGTTATCAAGCAAAGAGCCAAGCCTCTCATTCTCCTCGGCGCAAGAAGGGAAGCTCATCACGCACCTCGTCGTCGGACTCGCAGTCCGAGTCGCTCCGTGTGCTCTTCTTGCCGCCGGAGCTCAACGCCATGGTGCGAGAGCCGTCTCTCGCGAAGCGGCTCGGCCCCGCTCGGGTTCTTGAACGACTTCTTGTTCTTGCGGCGATCTCCCTCGTCGTCGGCGGCCGCTCGAGCTCGAGGTGGAGTACGCGGAACTGGAGTCGACGTCGCTCGCTCCAACCATCGCTCGGGCCTTGCCTCGGCCCTCCTTCTTCCTCGATCGTCGCTCGTCCTTGTACCTGTTCTTGTGCTTGCTCTTGTGGTCGCGCCTCGAACGGTACTTGCCATCGTTCATCCTCGGCTTGTGCTTGTAGCCGTCCTTGTTCTCGGCCTTCTCCCGGGCGGTCGGCGACGAAGTGTCCCGCTTGCCGCACCGGAAGCAAGTCCTCGTGTTCCTCCTCATGTTCACGCGGTTCTCGTGCGGCCTCTCGAACCGCCTCGTCAACGACGCCGGCTCGTCCTCTCCAAGGTCATCAAATTCCTCATCCGGCATAGACATCAAAGAGGAAAACGAGAACATCCCGGTGGATGGGTTAGAGTTAGTCTTTCCTTTGGAACCACCGACGAGGGCAAGACTATGGGAATCGGCCGGTCCCTCGAGCTTGGCGCTCATGCCCCTATCCACCTCGGCCGACTTGAGCTTCGAGAACGGCTCGTTCACCGTCGAGTATCATACCTCTCCGACTCGACTATGGCCTCGAACTTTCCGCCCCATATCGTACGATCCAAAGAGTGTAAGAGCTTGACGGCTCTATCATGATCATCGTACGGGAGCACGTCCACATTGGCCCTCATGTTGTTCACCACCACCGTGAACCTCTCGAAACAAGGCATCGATGGACTCACCGGGGAGATGAGTGAAGTTCTCGTACTCTCTCCGTAGGTTGCATACAACCGTGCCTCGAACCTCGGGCGTTCCCAACATGAGCCTCCTTCAACACCGCCCAAATCCTATAAGCCAAGTGCTCGGTGTGCACCCGATCGAACTCGGCCGACACAAAGCACGAAACAAGTAGTCGACCGCCTTATTGTTGGCGTCGAATCCGTCCCCTCGACCCCGGAGCTAGGAAATCCATCGGCCGGACATAGCCCTGTGTCCACCGTGACATCCCAAAGCACGGTGACCCTTTCCGCGGAGGAACGCACCCATCCGCTTGCTCCACATCCGGTAGTTCTTGCCATCGAAGTGTGGAGGACCCGAACCCCCGTTCCCGGTACGCCATCCTTGGATCTTAGACGGGTTAGAGTCAACAAAGACCCGAACCGGCTCTGATACCACTTGAAGGACCGATACGGCGAACCAGAGAGGGGGGGGAGTGAATGGGAGCCGATAAAAATTCTTCTCGAAGGAGATGAAAACTCCAACAAGACGAACGCGGCTTCCAACACACGTCTCCGACTCACTACCAAGGTTGGTCAAGCCCACGTAGCCACCGGAGTGCCACCGGACCTAGGAACCAACACGCAACCTTCCGACCCGAGAAACGCAGCGGAAAAACCAAACCTCGAGTCTACGGACCCACACCGGCCGGACCGGTGAGCACCACCGGCCGACCGGTCCCCGCCGGTGAAACCGAGCAACTTTCACTAAGTGGCTCTACACCGGTCGGACCGGTGAGACACACCGGTCGGACCGATGACAACGAAAGCCCCCAAGACACCAAACAGGCCAACCGACCACCAAACGGACCCAAACTCGAAACAGCAGCACCTCGGGACAACAACGAACACACCAAGACGTTCACCCGAGCAAACACCCACAAGGGCTTGCACCGGTCGGACCGGCAAGAGCACCGGTCGACCGGTGTGGCACCGGCGGCTCGGGATGAACAAGCACCCGCGGTCAACTCCCCCCAAATCCAAAACTCGATCTCCCGAATCGCTCCACGGACTTGAACAAGACTTTGGGGATATCAAGAACACCTCATGAAGAGTCCATAGCCAAGTTTAATCCCACAAAAACTCGTCCAAAAAGGAGGAATCGAAGAAATCCCGCCGAAAGCACCTCCAACCCAAGAACTCAAGAAACCCCCAAAATCGAGCACTTTTACTCACGGATTTGGGAGGGGAATCACGGACCAAAGAACCACGAAGGGTTCCCACAAATTTCCCCCATCAAATCCCCAAGAGAAAAGCCTCGAAAACAACCCAAAGAAATCACCGAGAAAGGGCTCCGAAAATCACCACCAAGAACAACCGGGAAAACACATCCAAACCTTGAGGAACCACGCCGAATCATCTATACATGAAACAAAGGTTCGTACGGAGTCTAGCAAGCCGCCCGATCATCCATCCCTCTCTACAAGATCTCTCCGTGAAGCTCTCTTGCTAGCCCTAAGGAAAACCTAAGGAAAATAGGTGGAAAATGGGAAAACTAATGAGCTAGGGTTCCAAGAGTTGGCTGCCATCCTCTCACCTCTTGGGTTATATAGGCGGCAACCGAATGTCTAAAATGCCCCTCTCTACTAACTAGGGATACAAGCCCCTCAAGGGCGGATTTGGAATTCTTGATGTCTTCACCATCGGACGGATGCCCGCAACCGCACCTCGCGTAGCCTCGACGCAAGCCATGCGATCCCGACGCGTGTCCTCCGCTTCGAAGATTCGGGACCGCGTCGTCGCACACCCGCCGACCGGTGCTCCTCACCGGTCGACCGGTCCCCACCGGCCGGACCCCAGGGACCCACCGGTCGGGGACCGGCCGTGCCGTGCTGCTTGCACCTCCGTCTTCGGTTCTCCGGTCTTGGCTTTGTGGATCAACCAAGGAACCCGGTGGTTTTCTCGGTGAACCACCGGAAACCCCGCGAACTCGGTGTAGCCTCCGCCAATCTCCACTCATGACTTGGCTCCCACGTAGTCCCGGCTCGACCTTGGTTTTGAGGCTCAACCAAGAAACCGTCCACGACTTCATCTTCTTGTTCATGCCACCATGCGGTCCGCACTTGACCCCGCCGGCCACCGGTCCCTCGAACAAAGCCTACTTGTCTTCTCCACACCCGGAGGCCTCACCGCGACGACCTTTCGCGCTTGTTCTTCACCTGCACCAACACGAGTCAAGCCGCAACCTGCACCTGCAATACTTAGCCAAGAATCAGTCCACACAACGTTGTCAATCACTCATCACACAAGGAAGCGACCATCCACCGGTCCTCGAACCACACATGGTCCTCAAGAAGGAGGGGGTTTAAATAGGCCGGCTCGTCTGCGGGTGACGGCGGATGACGGCGGGAGAGCATCTCCGTGCTACGGCGGCTCGACCGCCGAGCGTACGGCCGGCGCCGCGGACGGACCGCCGGTCCATCCGCGCGCACGGCGCGGCACGGCGCGCGTGGCCGGCGCCGACTCGAGGCGCCTAGGGAGGGGGCACGTCGGGGCATGTGGGCCCTCGGCGGCGCATGCCTCGGGCGGCGCTCGGCCTCGGGCGGCGCTCGGCCTCGGGCGGCGCTCGGCCTCGGGCGGCGCGGGCGCGGACGCCGAGGGCCGAGGCGCGCGGGCCGGCGACGAGCGGCGCACGCGCGCGCGCGACGTCGCGGCGCGACGCGCTATGCCTTTTCCCTATCTGCTGAGCACAAGTTTGAAATCAAAATTCTCTAAATTTTTTAATAGAACTCGACCAGGCTTTGAACACGAAAGTTAGACATCTATCTACCCTCTGCACTTTGGCTAAAGCCGATTGTGAGTTGGATTCAAATCGAGAGAGAGTTTTAAATGCCAACTTTGAATGTCAGCAGGGTTTTGCAATTAGTAAATTCTGGCTTGCATTGGATTTTTCATGTTTTTCCCCTCAAAATTTGAAATGTCAATCTACATGAAAGTTGTGTCCCTCAACAAGATCTACAACTTTCCTAAAGGTAGAATTTTAAGTGTTTAGGTGAATTTTGGAGAACGCGGCAAAAGTTCCAGCGGACACCTGTGGACAATAGAAAGGCAAGGGGTTTGACCCAACCTTTGACCATGGGTTGGCCCCACAAGTGTGTGTACTATTCAATTAGGGTCACTAGGGTGGGTTAGTGAGTTTTTCGAGGTGAGGGCCCAGGTTGACCTAGGTTTGACCACGGTTGACCATTTGACCGGCTATTAAAGGTTAATTAAAAACCTGGGGCGTCACAGCCTACCCCCCTTAAACGGAATCTCGTCCCGAGATTCGATTTGATGACGAAGAGATGGGGAGAAAGACTCACTGTTTCGAGATTGTAGGAAGCCCGGATACTTAGTATTAAGATAGTCCTCCGTCTCCCACGTCGCTTCTTCCTCCGTGTGATGGCTCCATTGGATCTTGTACATTCGCACGGTCTGCCTTCGGGTCTTTCGCTCTTTTTGGTCTAGTACTTTCAATGGGTGCTCGACGAGCGAGAAATCCGGCTCGATCCAAGCATTAGCTTCCGTGATGATTTCATTCTCCGGAACAGGCATTCCCTTCTTCAACTGAGTTACATGGAACACATTGTGAACTGCGGAAAACCGTTCTGGCAATTGGATACGGTAAGCCACGGGTCCACACACTTCTATAACTTCATATGGTCCAATGTAGCGCGGGGCTAACTTTCCCTTGACTCCGAACATTTGCACACCCTTGGTGGGGGATACCTTCAAATATACATAATCTCCCACTTCAAAGTGTCGAGGTGCGGTTCCCTTGTCATGGTAACTCTTTTGCCTCATCTGTGCCATCTTCAAATTCTCTCTTATCACTTGCACCCTTTCTTCGGCCTCTTTAACTAATTCTGGTCCAAAGAGTGTTCTCTCTCCGACCTCTGACCAATTCAGCGGAGTGCGGCATCTATGTCCGTATAGAGCATCAAACGGTGCCATTTTTCAAGCTGGCTTGATAGCTGTTATTGTAAGAGAACTCTGCCAAGGACAAACACTTGTCCCAACTCAAACATGTCCTCTAAAATCTGATTTATCCTCTCCGTCTGACCATCGGTCTGCGGAAGATAACTGGAACTGCGGATCAGCTGGGTTCCCAAACACTCGTGCAACTGTTCCCAAAAACGAGCTACAAACTGAGTCCCTCTATCAGAGATTATAGTCTTTGGGATTCCATGCAAACGAACTATGTGATCCACGTACAACTTTGCATATTGTTGTACGGAGTAAGTGGTGTGCACGGCAATGAAGTGAGCGGTCTTGGTGAGTCTATCCACAATTACCCAAATAGAGTCCTTTTTTCTAGCTGTTAGGGGTAAACCCACAATGAAATCCATACTAATATCGTCCCACTTCCACATAGGTATCGACAGGGGTTGGAGTACTCCTGCCGATTTCAAATGACTTGCTTTCATCCAGTGGCAAGTATCGTAGTCGGCTACATACTTGGCTACATCCACCTTCATATTGGACCACCAAAAGTTCTTCTTCAGATCTTGGTACATCTTGGTACTACCGGGATGAATAGAGAATTTGGACCTGTGAGCTTCATCTAGACTGATTTTCTTAATTTCTGGGTCAACGGGGACCACTAGACGTTTCCCAAACCAGACCACATCCTGGTGATCCTTTTGGAAACAAGTATACTTGGGGTCTCCTTCTGCTAGTTTCTGCCGGATGGTTTGAATATCTGCATCATCGCACTGGGCAGTGACAATTCTGTCATAAAGATTTGACTATGCCTTCAAGGCATAAAGAATTCCCTGCGGTACCACTTCTAAGTTGAGCCTCCTCATTTCCTCACACAATGGTTCATTGACTGGCTCCAACTCTAGGTGGTTGCAATGATCTTTGCGGCTAAGAGCATCCGCAACAACATTTTCCTTGCCGGGGTGGTAGTGCACTTCCAGATCATAATCTTTAATCAACTCAAGCCATCTTCTCTGTCTCATATTCAACTCTGACTGGGTGAAGATGTATTTGAGGCTCTTGTGACCAGTGAAGATATTGCAATGATTACCCATTAGATAATGCCTCCATATCTTGAGGGCATGGACAACAGCAGCTAACTCAAGATCATGGGTGGGATAATTGAGCTCATGAGGTCGAAGGGCTCGTGAAGCATAGGCAATGACTCGGCCTTCTTGCATAAGGACACAACCGAGACCCTTGCCTGATGCGTCACAGAAGACTTCAAACGGTTTGGAATTATCGGGTTGAGCTAGCACTGGGGCTGAAGTTAGATGTTGCCTGAGGGTGTGGAAAGCTTTCTCACATGCTTCGCTCCACACGAATTTCACTCCTTTCTTGAGTAATTCAGTCATGGGTTTTGCGATTCTGGAAAAGTCAGGAATGAATCGACGGTAGTATCCCACCAATCCTAGGAAACTGCAGATTTGATGCACGGACTTGGGTGGTTTCCAATCCATCACCTCTTGAACTTTGCTAGGATCTACAGAGATACCATCTTGGGAAATGGTGTGCCCTAAGAATTTCACACTTTTCAACCAGAATTCGCATTTGGAGAACTTAGCATAAAGCTTGTGATCTCGCAAACGCTGAAGGACAACTCGGAGATGTGTGGCATGCTCTTTCTCGCTCTTAGAATAGATGAGAATATCATCGATAAAGACCACGACAAATTTATCGAGCTCCGTCATGAACACGGAGTTCATGAGGTACATGAAGTAGGCGGGAGCATTAGTGAGTCTGAAAGACATAACCAAGAACTCGTAAAGACCATAACGAGTGGAAAAGCGGTTTTAGGAATGTCGCAAGGTCGAATCTTGATTTGGTGGTAGCCAGAATGAAGGTCGATCTTAGAGAAGACCTTGGCACCAGCCAATTGATCGAAAAGAACATCGATTCGAGGAAGCGGGTATTTGTTTTTGATGGTGACTGCATTGAGTGGTCGATAATCTACGCACATTCTCAAGCTACCATCTTTCTTTTTGACAAAGAGAGCAGGGCAACCCCAAGGAGAAGAGCTCGGGCGAATATAACCCTTATCTAACAATTCTTGGAGTTGGGCTTTTAGCTCGGCTAACTCTTTGGGTGGCATGCGATAGGGTCTCATAGAAATGGGTGCGGTACCAGGCTGGAGTTCGATCACAAACTCGACATCTCTGTCTGGTGGCATTCCAGGCAACTCATCAGGAAAGACGCCCGAGTACTCGCGCAATACTGGAATTTCATCAAGAGAGGAGATAATGGTCACATAGGCACAAGACTCGGTACTGTCCCGAAAAGGTAGGTACAAGGTAGTGTGCCCGACCGTAGGAGAATTGATCTCTACGACCCTATCCGCTATATCTAGAATCACCTTATGTTGATTCATCCATTCCATACCCAAGATAACATCTATTCCAACCAAGTTTATGACGATAAGGTTTGTTGGAATGATTTTACTACCTAAACCCAAATTTACTCCTCGGATTAAAATATTGGAGGTGATTTGGCCTCCGGGAGTAATTATCTTGTAAGCGGAAGTGGTATGAGAACCTTTCAAACCCAGTTTGTTCATTAGCCTTTCACTGATGAAACTATGGGTAGCTCCCGAATCGAACAAAATCTTAACAGGAGTGTCGTTGATAGAGAATGTACCCGTGAGTACTAGAGCTCCTGCTGGGACGTCATTCATGGTAGTGAAGTTCAGCTTGCCTCGGCGCACTTGCACCATAGGCTTCTTAGCCGGAGTGGTAGGCTTGCTTCCTGCACCCTGATTCTGCGGGTTGGGCTTGATCTGCCTGGGCTTTGGACACTCACTAATGTAGTGCCCCTGGCTGGCCACAGTTGTAGCAATGACGATCTCCAACATCACGAGGAGGTGCATTAGGCTTTGGAGCCTGCTGCTGAGCACTGCGGAACTGGAAGTTCCCTGCGGGTTTGCCCTGGGGTGTCTTCATCGTCCAGCGTCCAGTTGAAGATTGCTGGGATGGGCCTGGAGCTTCCTTCTTCACAAAGCGAAACTTCTTGCCAGTCCCGTTGCCTGGGGTAAAACCAGACATCCTCTTGTTGTCCCCTTGGGCTTTCTTCATAGCATCCTCTTGGGAGATAGCCTTGTTCACTAGCTCATGGAAGTTTGCGGGCTCGAGCAGATTCAGACGCTCGTACAGCTTGCCATCAAGCCCATCACGAAACATCTCCATCTTCTTGGCATCAGTATCAACGTGATGCCCACCATATTGGCACAAGCTATTAAACTTCTGAGCATAGCGGTACACTGAGTCAGATCCCTGACGGAGGGCCAACAGCTCCCTCATCTTCCTATCCATCAGTCCCTTGGGGTCCCTTGGCGATGTGGTGGCCCTTGAAAGCCTGCTTGAACTCATCCCAAGTCACAGCGTGCCCTCGCTGCATCGACTTGAAGTGGTCCCACCACATCAAAGCTTCCCCTCGCAGTTGCAGCGCTGCGAAGTTCGCTTTGTTCTCCTCGGAGCAAGGCAACACAAAGGCAGAGAATTTTGCCTCTATGGCCTTGACCCAAGCCTCAGTTTCCAGGGGGTCTTCTGCTTTGGTGAAGGTTGGCGGCTTCATAGCGATGAACTGGGCATACGTAGTGACCTGGTTAGGCCCCTCATGGTTGGCCCCATGTGGCGGCCCTCGGTTCATCTGCTGGGCGATCTGTTGCTGCGTCTGCAGGATCTGGCGCAGCACCTCAGTTTGGGTGGCCATGAAGGCCTCCGTCGGTGTCATGGGCGGGGGTGGTGGCATGTCACCACTACCACTTGCTCCGAAACCGTTGGGAGAGCTGGGCGTGGTTCCCACCATCTGAAAAGTGAGATTTATTAGTGAGATAACCAAAAGCTTACTCCAAATGATGACAAGCACGATCATGCATAATCACATCTCATTAGTACTTAAACAATGAGGACAGCAACAATCAACCCTATTCTATAGCCACCAAGATTCATAGAATCGTTCTTCTCAACACGGTTAGGACTGCGATTACTCACTTGCACGGCTCATAAATACCCTCGAACGGTCATTGTCATTTCGGATACCAACGAAGGTGGTATACGAACGAGCACTTATTCGCTGGCAACGAGTGATGCCTCTAGAAATGCTTTGGTTTACCAATGTTTTTAGGTGACAATGCAAAATTGGCAAGCGTGGTCATTTGCAACGGTTTATCCAAGGATCTGGTATTCATACGCAAGAAGGTTTCAAATTTGAATGACAAAAGAAATTTACTTAAAGCATACCTGCTTAAGCATTCTTTATTACAACCCGATAGAACAAGGTTCAAAGACATTACAACTCGAATTTGAAACAACATGACATGACACGATACAAGCAGTTACTTGGCACGAAGACGTGCTGTCAAGCCAACTACTCTAAACATCTCAAAGACAACTCGGTCGGATCGACATCCTTCTAATCCCTGCTGTCGGCAACCTAGTTGCCCACTGAAGCACCACTGTACGTAGGCAAAGCTGGGGGAGTCGGTAGCGGTGGTCCTGCCTGGCTCGTCTGATCCAGACCGAACAAAGCCTGCTGCTCCTCCGTGTGTGCTCACATCGGGGATAGTGGTCGTAAGGCCACTATAACCCGCACCTCGACCTCCTCCGCACCGCTCGCCGCATATCGGCAATGTTCGCGCAGTGTCGACCTCTCTATCTCGTGAGCGTCGGCATCCTCCTCTAGTGCATGGTTCTCCTCCTCCGCATCTACGATCCTCTCGTAGGCGATCGCCTCTCTCAAGCTCTAGCTGAAACCTCCTAGCATGCAGCCTGTCATTCTCCTGCTGCACTTGAGTAAGGGTGAAGTTCGAGCCGCCGGTGTCTTCGCCGAAAGTCGCTCCCAATCGCGCCTGGATGCCTCCAAGTGCTGCCCAATAATCACTGCGGTGTTATAGCGCAGCCCCTGAAGTGTGAAGACCATGTTCAGACAACGGGCTAGCGTCTGAGTAACATCCAACGGCTCTGCTAGGGTCAGTAGCTCCCGTAGGTGGTCCATACGCCATACGGTCCAACCATGCTGGGTCGTGAGGACTCACAGCAGGAAACAGTCCAAACGGAGAAAGAGCTACCACGGTGGGGTTGTGGTCACAGAAGTCTGTCAACACTCTGAGGGCGGCTGACTCAACAGACTCGTGAGTGATAAATCCCCAGTAGATAAAGCTCAAGGCAAACCAGTCGGCGTGGTCTGGGTGTGGCAGAACAGTAACGATCACTCTGCAGCGGGGAATGCCAAAGAGCTCAAACTCCTTCACCTCGTAAGTTGGTGGGGTGAGGTAGCCTGCGGCACTGAGTGCTTCCCACGCCAGGCGCGGAAAACCCTCCCAGTGCAACCCGTTGGTACGGATCGTACCGCGCCGTCGAACCGGTGGAACACGGGGAAATCCATCTGTACACAAATGTAACTCATGTCAGATCTCAAAGAGAACGGCATGTCAAATGGTGAAGTTCTGGCAGCTGTGAATAAAAATTCATAACCAAAAATCCAGAAACCTCAAAAATTTCCCAAGCTTTAAATTAAACCTTTAATACTTTTAATTAAACTTTTAAGGTTGAGCATCGATCAAGGAAACAAGATGAATGGTCCTGAACCTGGATGTGCCTAGGAAAGTGTGACCAACCCAAAAAGAACTAGGATTGAGACTTGCTATTACAAGATAGCTAGTTAAGGAGCATTTGTTTTTTAACGATTTGGTTTAATTAAACCTAGCACAAGGTAAACAACTTTTTCAAATTTCGGCAGCATGACAGCTAGGAATGAGAGGTACTTATAATTTATAAAAAGCACACACTAGCATAATCTTCCTTAGAGAGCATATGGAAATTTCGATTTTTGGGTCCATTTTAATTGTTTCGATTTTTAGTATGCATGCAAGACGTCCTATTCGACCTCACATGGCAAGCAAGCCAAAAATCGAAGTTAGTGCCGGTGGCAAGGCTTTTATTTGTCTCTCCCTATAATATCTAGTCGAGAGCTATACGGTACTCTCTTAACAACTAACGAAGCGCTGTTATGTACCTGCAAAAAATGAACCTTTCGTGCCAGCATGTCACGAAAGCGTCCACATACATTACCGTTCACTATAGAAACGACATCCATGCGTTAAGCCGCTGCATGGACAGCGTCCAACCTCGGACACCCTCCGTTTGAATGAAGTGTATCCTTGCCTCGCATGAGAGACATGCGGAATGCACACGTATGAAACACGTGGCGACACACAACTCATAAACAGACGCGAAGATGGGATCCGTGGAATGAATCACTCCATCAACCCTCGCAATTCCCGTGATGCGGCACAGCACACGTATAAAACACGTGGCTCCTAGTTTGGTTGTGCAAGAAGTAAGTCTGACATAAAGTAATGTGCTGGGAGTTAGCAAAATAAACCATAAGTTTAATTAAGCCACCTGAAAGAACCCAAAATTCCCTCTAGGGCCTCTCGGTCTAGTTTATCCTTAGCGGACCAACGTATTTTGGGAAAATCAGACAATCTTGGCATGTTTTATTTAAAAATCAGTGATTAAGGTTTAATTAATTAATCTCTGGTGCATATAAGCTCTGATGCCAACTGTGACAACCCGCCCAGAAAAATACCGTACTATCGCCTAAGACCGATCCACTTTGGTCATTAAGCAATAATAAAGTATCATCCTATCGTTAGTTGCTGGGTTAACGCCCCGTAAATCACTTGAAAAGCAACAAGGATCGAATATATGCATTAAAACTCACTCGAAGGCGAGTCCAGAGATACAACAACATTAATATCCAAATTCGTACCCCGAAGGGTTTAATTATTACAAACCATAGTTTTTGCCATGAAGAAATAGTTCAGAGTTTTCGAAAAAGCAGCGGAAATAAGCTAACAGAAGCGGAGACACCACGGGAGGCCATCCATGATGCTTTCAGTAGTCGTCCTCCACCCACTCCAGTTCCCAGCCAGGCGGGATCTCTCCGGGCCACACATCACTGAAGGAATTACATGGATCAACACATTACAGCAAGGCTGAGTATACTAATACTCAGCAAGTCTTACCCGTCGGTGATAACTACTTCAATTCTAGACCATGAAAGGCTTTTTGGCTACTGGGTTGCTTTTGCTAAAAAGTAACAAAGAGTAGGTCCTTACTTTAAAGATTTTAGCACAAGTTCTAGTAGGGTTAATCTTTACTACATTAGCCAACTAGTACAAACAAGGTTGTACAATACAATTAATCAAGCATCATCTTCATCAACTTCCATCATTAGGGATCTCATGACTAGTGGAGTAAGTAGTCTCGGATAACGGTGAGAGGCCGACAATCGATTGATTTAAACCTTGCAAGGTAGACCCAAACACACGGTAGGCTACTCACCAAGGTACAGTTGTCCCAAGCTGTCCCCAAAAATCCCCGGGTCGGGATGAAAGGCCACAGTCTTTGGTGCAGGCTATCCGGCATACCCCGCGAGATACCCGGAGTCACCATACACCACCGGTAGCTAGCCGTGAGAGCGAATCCCAAGGGTAGTGACAGTTCCATCCCTAGCCGTCTTATTAAGGTACTAGGCTTACCGGTCCCATACCCGACATGTGCTTAGTACGTTCAAAAACTTATCCCACATAACCACTGGACCGGAGCCCAGATCCCATGCTCTTACCACGTGAGCGATCCATTTAAGGATATAGTATGATTCCTATCTAGGAACCTATTCTCGCGAGTGAGGTCGTCACTCGACTTGTAACGGTCCTATAGCTTAGCATCTATCGACCTATCATACTAGTAAGGACAAAGGTACCTATGGATCATGCATCTAGGGTTTCATTCAGCTCCTGAACGTAAATGCACAATCATCCATAGATAATTGAATAATGAATTTGAAAACTGGGTTAGATGCACCGGAGCTTGCCTTCGTCAGCTAGGTTAGCCTGGGCACCCTTAGTGTCAAGCACTTCCACGCACTGTAGTGACGCTTCCGCTCCTCCTTCCCCGGTTTCCGGGACAAGGGAGTAATCTCCGTCCGGAAGATCTACACGGAATGCAATGCAAGTTTAGGTGATGTGATAGTTTGCTGTCTTATCCAACTCTTGGTTGGTCATATTCACCTTAACAAGCATCCAGCTAGTGTTTCTCTTTTAGGAAGGTTATTAGTTGTACATGAGTTATTCTTTTATTGAATATTTGGATAAAGGTTTTTTATTATACTTGTCATTTCATGTGAAAGCTTTAATTCCTTTACCTTCATAAGCAGAGGTATAATTATTATTTTTATTTATGAATTAATTTCTTATCAGCGATGATATTTAATTATCTTTTAATTATATTAAATAATATCTTCAAAAAGGAAAAAGAGTTATTTAGGGGTTTCCCTTTATTTAATTTCCCTTTTAATAATGAGAGGGCTTTTAAGCTTCTTAGTAAGCAATTAATTGACCAAAAATTAAACAACTGTTTCTTAAGCCTACTAGCACCTATCCTGGTCCATTGGACCGACATGTAAGTGTTGGATGCTAGGAAATTAAATATTATAGAAAACAACAAAGGGCTAGCTAGTGATTCAATTTAAATGCATACAAAACTAAATAAGCATCAAATTGATTCAAACTTTCTTGTGCAAGCTCTCTGGTCCTAAACAAGTCTAAAGAACCAGCATATGCACCTAGGAACTTCACTGAACTTGGTTTATTAATTTACAAAGGAAAACATGCATAAATTGAGAATAATTAATTATGTTAATCCAAAAATCATGATTAATTCACAAGATTTACATTTTGGCATTACAAGACAGTGTGCACAAGTTGAGCTCAAGAACATAATTATATTTAACAAGAAAATCATTTAGGTAGTTTCTGCAAGAATGGAAACGAATTTATCTAGCAAGATCTACTGCATAACTTTGTGCAATTTTAGGCACAGCATCTAGTCATGGCCTAACGCACAACATATCCAAACTTGAGATACAGAAGAGTTATGGATTTCAACTTATGACAGATCTAGGTTTAACACATTTGTATTTTTCGTGCTAAAACTATTTTGAATGCAACCATGAGTAAATAACAAAAGAGGTGGGATTTATCATCCTGAACCCTACAAAATTGGTTTGGGATTTTTCTGATTTTTCTACGAATTTCTAGGCATTTTACAAGGCACTGGACCAATCTGCAAGAAAACCTAGATAACTTCTATTGCAAACCAGTCCCTAATTCACACAACAGCCCTTGGGTTTCACACTTATGGCCCTGCGGCGGCGGAAGAGCTCGCCGGCGGCGATGTGGGGCCGGACCGGGGCAACATGTGGCAGGGGAGGGCGATTGGGCTCACCCCTAGTTGATTGGTGGCAGTGGCGGGGCGCGGGGCGAGCTCCGGCGAGCGCGCGCGGCGGCGGCGGCGGGAACACCCGCGGTGGCGGCGGTTCCGGCGAGGCCCGCGGGCAAGTCAATGTGCGGCTCGGGAGAGGCTCAAGTGGTGTCTAAGGGAGGCCTAGGCGTGCTCGGACGGCGGCGAGCGCGAGCGGGGGAAGGACTTCACCGGCGGCGGCGGCGATGGCGCGGTGGTGGCTCGGGGTGCCGCGCGGAGAGGGAGAAGGAGGGGGGTTTAAATAGGCCGGCTCGTCCGCGGGGTGACGGCGGATGACGGCGGGAGAGCATGTCCGTGCTACGGCGGCTCGACCGCCGAGCGTACGGCCGGCGCCGCGGACGGACCGCGGGTCCATCCGTGCGCACGGCGCGGTACGGCGGCATGGCCGGCGCCGACTCGAGGCGCCTAGGGAGGGGCACGTCGGGGCGTGTGGGCCTCGGGCGGCGCATGCCTCGGGCGGCGCTCGGCCTCGGGTAGCGCGGGCGCGGACGCCGAGGGCCGGCGGCGCGTGGCCGCCGATGCGCGGCGCACGGGCGCGCGTGACGTCGCGGCGCGACGCGCTCTGCCTTTTCCCTATCTGCTGAGCACAAGTTTGAGATCAAAATTCTCTAAATTTTTGAATAGAACTCGACCAGGCTTTGAACACGAAAGTTAGAGATCTATCTACCCTCTGCACTTTGGCTAAAGCCGATTATGAGTTCGATTCAAATCGAGAGAGAAATTTAAATGCCAACTTTGATGTCAGTAGGGTTTTGCAAACAGTAAATTCTGGCTTACATTGGATTTTTCACGTTTTTCCCCTCAAAATTTGAAATGCCAATCTACATGAAAGTTGTGTCCCTCAACAAGATCTACAACTTTCCTAAAGGTAGAATTTTAAGTGTTTAGGTGAATTTTGGAGAAGGCGGCAAAAGTTCCAGCGGACACTTGTGGACACTAGAAAGGCAAGGGGTTTGACCCAACCTTTGACCATGGGTTGGCCCCACAAGTGTGTGTACTATTCAATTAGGGTCACTAGGGTGGGTTAGTGAGTTTTTCGAGGTGAGGGCCCAGGTTGACCTAGGTTTGACCACAGTTGACCATTTGACCGGCTATTAAAGGTTAATTAAAAACCTGGGGCGTCACACTGACACAAAGCGCGAAAAACAAGTAGTCGACTGCCTTATTGTTGGCGTTGAATCTGTCCCTCAATCCTGGAGTGAGGAAGTCCATCGACTGGACATAGCCTTTGTCCACCGTGATATCCCAAAGGATCTGACCCTTTCCGCGGAGAAACGCACCCATCCGCTTACTCCACATCTGGTAGCTCTTGCCATCGAAGTGTGGAGGACCCGAACCCTGTTCCTGGTACGCCATCCTTGGATCTTAGACTGGTTAGAGTCAATAAAGACCTCAACAGGCTCTGATACCACTTGAAGGACCGACACGGCGAACCAGAGGGGGGTGAATGGGAGCCGATAAAAATTCTTTTCGAAGGAGATGGAAACTCCAACAAGATGAACACGGCTTCCAACACACGTCTCCGACTCACTACCCAAGTTGGTCAAGCCCACGTAGCCACTGGAATGCCACTGGACCTAGGAACCAACACACAACCTTCCGACCCGAGAACACAGCGGAACACCAAACCTCGAGTCTACAAACCAACACCGGTCAGACCGATGAGCACCACCGGTCAGACCGGTCCCTGCTGGTGAAACTAAGCAATTTCACTAAGTGGCTTCACACTGGTCAGACCGGTGAGACAGACCGGTTAGACCGGTCACAGCCTGAAAGCCCCCAAAGCACCAAACAGGCCAACCGACCACCAAACCGACCCAAACTCGAAACAGCAGCAACACAGGACAATATCGAACACACCCAGACGTTCACCCGAGCAAAAACCCACTGAGGGTTGCACCGGTCAGACCGGTCAAGAGCACCGGTCAGGCCGGTGTAGCCTGGGTAGCTCGGGATGAACAGCACCCGCGGGTCAACTCCCCCAAAACCAAACCTCGATCTCCCGAATCGCTCCACAAACTTGAACAAGACTTTGGGGATATTAGGAACACCTCATGAAAAGTCCATAGCCAACTTTAATCCCACCAAAACTTGTCCAAAAAGGAGGAATCGAAGAAATCCCGCCAAGAACACCACAAACCCTAGAACTCAGAAAACCCCAAAATCGAGCTCCTTTACTCAAGGATTTGGGAGGGGAATCACAGCCCAAAGAACCACGAAGGGTTCCCACAAATTTCCCCCATCGAATCCCCAAGAGAAAGGTCCCAAAAACAACCAAAAGAAATCACCAAGAGAGTGATCCGAAAATCACCACCAAGAACAACCAAAAACAACACATCCAAACCTTGAGGAACCACGCCGAATCATCTATACATGCAACAAAGGTTCATACAAGGTCTAGCTTGCCGCCCAATCATCCAACCCTCTCACAAGATCTCACCATGAAGCTCTCAAGGTAGTCCTATGGAAATCCTAAGGAAAATAGGAAGGGAAAAATAGGAAAGCAAATGAACTTTTCAAGGCTTGGCTGCCATCCTCTCACCTCTTGGGTTATATGGAGGCAACCGAAAGTCTAAAATGCTCTTTCCTAATAACTAGGGATACAAGCCCCTCAAGGGCGGATTTGGAAGTCTTCATGTCTTCACCATGGGACGGATGCCCGGCGACCGCACCCTGCGTAGCCTCGATGCAAGCCATGCGAGCCCGACGCGTGTCCTCCGCTTCGAAGTCTCCAGACTGCGTCGTCACACACCGGTCAGACCGGTGCTCCCCACCGGTCTGGCGCTGCTGCAGCTCCGTCTTCGGTTCTTCGGTCTTGGCTTTGTGGATCAACCAAGGAACCCAGTGGTTTTCTGGTGAACCACCGGAGACCCCGCGAACTCGGTGTAGCCTCCGCCAATCTGCACTCATGACTTGGCTCCCATGTAGTCCCGGCTCGACCTTGGTTTTCAGGCTCAACCAAGAAATCGTCCACGACTTCATCTTGCTGTTCATGCCACAATGCGGCCCGCACTTGACCCCGCTGGCCACCGGGTCCCTCGAACGAAGCCTACTTGTCTTCTCCACACCAGGAGGCCTCACCGGCGACGACCTTTCGCGCTTGTTCTTCACCTGCACCAACACCAGTCAAGCCACAACCTGCACCTGCAATACTTAGCCAAGAATCAGTCCACACAACGTTGTCAATCACTCATCACACAAGGAAGCGACCATCAACCGGTCCTCAAACCACACATGGTCCTCAACTTATTGGATGGCGATGTTGGGCCTTCACGGATGCAGCCCATCATTAGCCTTCGTGATTTTGGGGGTTTAAGGGCTAAGATGATTACCCCAAGTTTCTCCCCTCTTCAGGGCGCACGTTGGAAGAGGGGTGTCGAGGAGAAGGAGGACACCACCACATGACGACCGAGGAGGAGAGGGTGTGGGGGTGAACTGTCTATTTCATTGTGCCTAGATTTGGTAGCAGGAATGGGGAGTGGGAGGAAGGAAGCTGGCGGTGTGGGTGAGGTCCCCGGAAGCAGGGGAGCTCCTTCGCGGTTGCGGGCGGTGCGTGAGAGCTGGAGGAGCTCTGGGGCGGGGAGTGAGCTCGAGGAGGAGGGGTCGATCAGCCTTCGTGCGGGAGGGTGGAAGGGCAGAGTGCGACAGCGCGGTGCGCCTCCGCCGGAAGCAGATCGATCCACTATCGGTCGCACCATGGTGAGTGTCGGTGCAACCATCTCTCTACCCGACGACGTCCAACTCCTGTTCGTCATACTAATGCACGACTCTTAGTCCTAAACGGAGTGTGCGGCGCAACGTTGCCCGACTGTCGTATGGACATCCTTGGGCCCACTACTCTGGTGGGTACTGGAACCGACTACTCGGTGGGCCCCTGGGACTACTCGACTTGTGCTACACAGCACCTGATGGCGTGGAGCGCAAGGACTACGGTGGAGGAGTACTCGGATAGGAAGTTGTGCATATCCGGATCCATGTAAAGAACTCCTAGACGTACACGACTAGTACTCTCTCCTCAAACCGACTTGTAACCCTGCCTCCCGGGCTATATAATGCAAGGCAGGGACCCCTCTCTCATCTATCCGCATCATCTTGTAATCATACCTAATCAATCCAGAGCTACGCAGCATACATGACGTAGGGTATTACACACATTGCGGCCTGAACCTGTCTAAATTGTGTGCCACATGTCTCTTCCTTCGAGTTACCGATCTTGGCGAGGCCACATTCATCTACCTCAGGTACTCCCTTGGTAGGTTGCCGGTCTAAAACACCGACAGCTGGCGCACCAGGTAGGGGCTCTCGCCGAAGATCTCATGGCGAACTCACCGACTTCAATACTCATCAAGCCAACCGTCTCCTTCAACCGTGGCGACACCTTCGTCTTCGGCTCCTGGGTCTGCACCGCAGACGGCGCTGGCTCCCTCCAACGCCGCCTCACCATGATGCCCAACCCGAAGACCGGACTCGTGATACTTCCCGAAGTGATCACGGGCACCCTCATCGGAAAATTTGGTGAAATTTCACTCTACAACCAACACGCCAACTTCGAGTCTGGATCCGCCTCCAACTCGAACTCGACGTCTGTCGGGGTTCTCTACCACCGACAATAAATTTCTATCGATTGCGTGTCAGGCTCAGATGGTTAGCGCAGGAGACAACGGGGTTTATACTGGTTCGGGCCTCTGAGGAGTAATGCCCTACGTCCAGTGTGTTGCAACCGCGTTCCTGCACCAAGTGTGCTCATAGTGGGGGTTACAAGCTAGTCGGGAGAGGGAGTTCGTTCCCAAGTCCCGGGTGGTGGCGTTGGATCGTATGAAGGTCTAACCCTTCTGACCATTGCCCTTCTTTCCCTTTTATAGTCTCAAGGGGAGGGGCACAAGGGGAAATACAAAAGAGTTATAGTGCTTGGCAGCTGGCACGTCCCGTCGTACGTCGCTGTCCGCCGGGGCGTATCAAAGCCGAGTTGTGATACCTTGTCGGGGAAGCCGCCGCGTGGCTGGGTTGAACTGTTCCCTCCGGAACACTTGGCCTTCTCCCCGAGTAGTTCAGGCTTGTCTTAGTCTGCCCGAGTGCTTGCCTAGCTTGCCACGCCCGAGCCTAAGTCTAGGCCCACGCGCGTCGTAGAGGGTGCTTGAGTGCCTCGGGTTGATTCTTGCATGTGGCAGAGTAGGATATGATGGCGATGTGATGGCTGCACGGCTTGTCGGACCTGCATTAAGACTCTTGCCGGGGCGGGTCGCTTGCATGGCCGCCAGTTGTTATTTCTGCGTGATGTGGAGATTCGCTCCTCCCCTCGCATCGGTAGCGCCGCCCGAGTAGTGCGCTTGGGCCCATGTACCAGTCGGAGCCTGGACTTGTCGTGCGAGGCGGAGACTTGTCGTGCGAGGGTTCCTCTAGTGGGAAACTAGTCGAAGATGCAGCCGTCCGGCCAAGGACTGGTCGTCTTGCCAGTGAGGGTCTTGACGAAGATCTGCATGCCTTCCCTGAGACGCAGCTCCTGGTGAAGGGTTGACTCCTTCTGGATGTTGTAGTCATCAAGGGTACGACTATCCTCAAGCTGCTTGCCGGCGAATGGTTGACTTCACCCAGAGGGTTGTGGTTTGCTGTTGTTTAAGAAGGATAATCTTACCGTCAAAGGGGGCCCTAATCTGGGCCCTCGTCAGTAGCACCTGAGCCTGAGTGGGTGTCAGGGAGTCACGCTCAGGCTTAGTTGGTGGATCTTGGGGTTGAAGGTGTTCTTCAGGTTCTCGGTGGGTGCGCGCAAGCACATCTGCCGGATGTAGCCCCCGAGCTCGTGAGTGAGTCGGAGACTCGCTCGCGAGCTTTTATTTGTAATTGTAGCCATTGTAGCCTTGGAGGTTTCGTCAGGGCAGTTACGGTCGTATTGATGACGTGGGCGTGGTCATGGGTGCGGGTATCTCTGCCGACGTGACTGATATGATCGCTCCATCAAGACCGCGCTCCGGCTCTGCAAGTCTGCACGTCGCGGGAATCAAGGCATCGCGGTTGCGTGCGACTGTTTTTCCGGGACACGTGCATGAGTGGGCGAAAGTCTTGCTCACACGACGGGCCCGGCGCCAAAGATGAAGAGTTAGGCCGGTCCCCTTTAAAACCGCGCGTCGAGCACTGGTTCGGGACTTTGTTTTCTGTTCGCTTCCTTTCTCCCTTGCGCTTGCCCCTTGAGCTCTGAGTTCTTTCGCCTCCACATCACCGCCGCCGCTTCGTTCCCAGCCCGCTTGAGACTTCGCCGACATGATGTCGAGCTGGGCGTGCTCCAATGTCTCATGCGAGTAGCTCCTTCGTCTCGTTGAGGTGGGCTAGCTGCCTCCCCTCACCAAGGCCATTGAGTGGATCGTCCCTGCTGACGAGTCCGTGCCACACCCTCCCAGGGGGTACGTGGTGTCGTTCGTGGCCTTCCACGAGCGCGGCTTCTCCGTCCCCACCGTCTGGTTCATCCGAGGAGTGCTATTCGCGTACGGGCTGCAGCTCCAGCGCCGCAACCCGAACAACATCCAACAAATGGCTGCCTTCGAGGCAACGTGCGAGGGGTTCCTCGACATTGGTGCGCACTGGCATCTGTTCCGGTACTTCTTCAGGTTCACCTGCCTAAGGGAGGGATCCCACGCGGCGACGATTGGTTGTGCCAAACTTCGGATGAAGCAAGGCCGCGACGACGACTACATCCCGGCGTCGTTGACCAGTTCGAATAGCGGCTGGCATAGGGGGTGGTTCTACTTGCGGAACGACCCCGAGTACGCGCTTCCGGTGTACACCGGCTGCTCCATTGCGAAGTCGCAAAGGAACTGGGCGGACGGCCCCGCCAAGACAGAGCAAGAGAAGATGCTCAAGTCCTACTGGGTCGTGCTCGGGCGTCTTCGGAACGCCGGGATCACCTTGGCGGAGGTGGTCGGGCAGTACCACGCCCGAGGAGTCATGTCGCTCCGGAGGCGGCCGCTCCGGCACTGCGACATTACTGCCGACAGGGCCCCATGGGTGGGGACGGTGACCGCGCCGGAGCCTCCATCGCCACTCGAGGTTCAGCGCCGTGTGGCGCAGGCGATCGGGAGCGCGACCTACTCGTGGCCGCCGTCGCAGCTGCTCTCGATGCTCCCCAACCCAGGGACAGAAATTTGTAAGTTGTCCGTCTTCTCGGCCAGTTTCATTCGTCCTTTGTCATGGGAAGATCTTCTCAAACTTGACCTTGGTGCGTTCTTGTTGCGGTAGTTGAAGTGCGCCCACCTTGTCCCAACCAAGGCGCCTCTCCCGGAGGAGGCGATCTTCAACCAGAACCAGGCTGCGGCGGAGAGGAGGCACGCTGCCCGTAAGGTGCAACATAAGAAACGCCAGATCGCCAAGCGCGATCGCAACGACGACCATAACAAGAGGTGGAAGGCGGGTGAGCAGGGCGTTTCCTCTGATGAGGATCCGTCGCCCCAGCCGTTGTAGAGCGGCAATGTCGCCAGTGCGGCGGTTGACCGGAGCAACATGTCGGGGTCGTCCTCGTCGTCGCCACCCTGTGGCGCTGAAGTGTCATCGTCGCACCGGTCGCGAGAGGTGGGGCACGACAAGACTGTGGGCTCGAGCTCATGTCCATCGGCCCCTCCTGCCCGTGTGGGCCTGCAGTCGACCCGCTCCCGTACGCGCCCAACAGAACGGGCACTCCCGAGCCACAGAGATCCGCACCCCGTCAAATCGATCCCCCGAGGAGGTCGGAGGAGCGATCGGTGTCTGGCCGCCAGATCTGTGATGGATCAGACCGTCCGGACTCCGATTCCCTGCAGAGGAGCCTGTCGCGGGGGAGGTCGTCGGATTTGGTGTCGACGCCGAGCGCGACGCCAGTGGCGGAATCGAGCGCTGCCCCGCGGCGCTTACAGTCGTTGCTTATCTAGGTTCGCGGGGCCCTGGATGTCCATGTGCCCCTTATCGCATGCGGGGGCCACGGTCCAACCCCAGCCTTTGTGGAGGCCGGAGGGACAGCCCGAGCGAATGGGGGAGAGTGTTGCCACCGTAGAGGCGGCCGGCCAAGGCGGAGAAGCGCCCGAGATGGCGGGCACAAGGCGTGCTGTTCTCGAGCAGGGCTCGAAGCGCACCACCCCTAAGCAGGGCATGTCGGACCGCCCAGTGAAGTAAGCCTGGGTGCGCTCCAAGATGTAAGTCTCTGACTTTAGCCCTTGCCTTTCATGACTCTTCCGACTTGTTTGTTGATGTTGGCATTTGTCGTCTCGTAGTCCTGCTGATACGGGCATGCTTAGCTTGGGGCCCCTGAAGCGACTGGCGCTGAGGGTGCACGTAATCTCTTTCGAGCCTCAGCCCCATCCTCCAAGCACCAGGCTGGTGCCGTTTCAGGCCGAAGAGGCACCGTCGGTGGCTGTCGAGACAAGGGCGCCAACCACGCCACTTCCAACAGCCCCCGCCACCACCGTCAAGGAGGGTGAGGCGGCCACGGAGGAGACCGTCACTCAGGTGGCCCTGGAAGCGCCGTTCGAGGCTGGCCTGAGCGTCGAGGGGGTGGTGGTGGTCTTGGATGAAGACTCGGCGCCTTCCCCAACGTTAGAGAGTCACGATGCCGAGGCGGTCCGGGCGTTGGAGCCAGCCCCGGTGCCGGCGGCGATGAGCCTTATCCCGGCTGTGGAGGTGCCGGTGCCCCCTCCGGCAGTGGAAGTTCAAGGTCCTCCCCCGACCACTGAGGTGGTGGAGTCCTCCTCGGCCCGAGTTCCTTTTATGGTCGAGGAGATGATGGATCTGGAGACGTGCCGGTACATCGACTTCCCGGTGTCGGGGTAATCGATCTCGAAGCACCCCAACTCCCAGAGATGGAGTACACGGTGGCGGCGGAGTGGAGGTCCAACGAGCCGACGATCATGGAGACGATCACATCGGTCTCTAAGGCACTGCAGGAGTACGAGCGTGCCAGCGACTTTTCCTCAACCGTTGCAACAGACACAGAGAATGTGGCCCTCGTGGTGCCCACGGCTCGCGTGGAGCCAGCAGAAGATGCGTCCGCACCGCCGCATGTCGATGAAGGACGGGAGGCGTCACCTCCCCGGTTGGTGGAAGCCGCCGAAACTCCAGCCCCCGTCGCGAAGCCTGTCTCGGCGGAAGCCATTGTCGGAGAAAAGGGGGCATCGGCATCCAGTCCAGTTGCCACCGAAGTCGAGGGTGTCGAGGCTCGGTGCTCAATGAGCCGGCCGCCGTTGCGCAAGAGTCGGCTGTCCCCGAGATGGCGGCCAGGGCCACCACCCCGGAGATCCAGGTGGCCGAGGAGACGGGGGCGTCCCTTTCTCAAGGCGCGTCGGGCGGCGTGGCCCGGACGCTTGAGCTTGCGTGCACTTCGTGGGCGGCTACCTCCGGGCTTGACACCGACTCCGAGGAGGACGAGGAGGCCACGACGCGCCACACCTTGGAGCGCGGGATGACCTGGGCACGCCGGGCCTTTGACGAGCTCATCCTCCCCACGACCTCGGTGAGTTTTCTTGTCAAGGATTCTTTTTTGATTCTGCGATCTTCTCGAGCTTCACCAGTTTTCCGGTTGTGTTGGATTTAGATGCTCGAGTCTTCAGGTCGGAAGCGAGCCCACGAGGTGCGCCAACTCCGCGCGGAGCGGACCCCGCTAGAGATGCAGCTTGTCGTAGCTCGGGTAGCGGTAGCCGGTGCCATGGCGAGCGAGACATCCGCGCGGGCATCCCTTGAGGCTGCCCGTCAGTCCGCGGAAGACCGAGCCATCTCCGCCGAGACCACCACCGTAGTAGCTGTCACCGAGCGGGACTCGCTAGCGTTGAGGCTCACGCTTGCTGAGGCTGAGATCGAGAAGCTCCGAGCGGCCCCACCATCCGCGGAGGAGGCGGCTAAGAGAGCCAAGACCGCCGTGGCCACGGTGGAGACCACTGCTCGAGAAGCCTCCAAGACCGATGCTCGAGAGAAGGCAGTCCTCGAGGAAAAGGTGTTGGAGCTGAAGAGTGACTTGAGGATGGCTACAACGGACTTGGCGACGACGGGCCGCACGGCTGAGCGGCGGCTGGCCTCAGGAATTCCTGACAACCAGTGCAATGCGCTGGAATAGGACTGTGCCGCCTTCGCTCGCGAGATGGCCGACGGCGCCCTGAAAGATCTGGAGTTGCTACCACAAGATGAGCCAGAGGCCCCGGAAGTTCCCGAGCCCCCGGATTAAATATTCTGCAAATTATCATGCTGTAATAATCTAAAACAAGTTGCAAGGCTATCATGTAGCTAGACCTTTATTTTGAGTTATCTCTTGATCGCTTCCGAGCGTCTGAGGACGACTGCAGCAACGCGCAGCCGAACTTAGGCGACAGAAACAGTCAAGCCGTGTTCCGGAGCCGCGGGGGCGTAAGATTCGTTAGGCCTGGCCCCTTCAATCCACTAAGTGCAACCATCCATTCGCAGCCCCTGGGAACTCGAAAGGTTCGGGAGATAGCTTAGCCAGGATTTTGCTCGTGAATATATTTTTTCGGACGGAGTTCTGGCGGTCTCTCGAAGGCTCTTGAAAAGAGGTCGGATGAAAACCGGAGACAAGAGAAGTACTCGCAAGTCTTCGTGTCGTAGTCGCAGAGGCGTTAGCACTAGGAGCTTTGTACGAACAGCGACTCGTCTGTTGTGGGGAAAGCCGCAGCTCTCGCACACGAACAATGAGAGAAGACAAAAGCTCAAGAACCAAAACCAAAACTCAGGACAAAGGACAACCAAAAGTTCTTTACTCAACAGTTGATTTCTCAAAAGTCGATCCCCTTTACATGCGCCGGTCCGTCTCCTTTTATAGGGAGGCGGGCGGACTTTTTACATTCCGAGAACACCTCGTGTAAAACGAATCAAAATGGAATGTGCTAGGCTATCTTCGGGTAATCTCCAATTGGGCCTCCACGTAATCGGCGCTTCATGATGTCACGCCGCAAATCGCGGCGCCTTTCCAGCTCTCATCACGTGCGCCTGTCGGGAAGAAAAAATCCCCTGGCCTCTTGGAGATCCCCCCTTTCGCCTAACACCCATCGTCACCTGAAACAGAAACCACACTCAAGTTTGAATTCATTAAGTGTTAGGAACGACGAAACCCCCCCTCGCTCGAATCCCGTGGTCGGGGCCCTCCCGTGTGAATAACATTCGCTCTAGGGGTTTCGTCGTGGGATGAATTGACAAGCGCGATTTTGCCGCCCTGTGTTGAGTCGGATTTGTGCCGATGGCTTTGGCGGCGACCAAGGGTATTTGCCAAATCGCAATGCCTAGAAGGTGGGAGTGTAATCTACTGCCTCGAGGTTTTGCCGCCGGCGTCCTTCGCATAGGCTTCGTTCTCCACTCTTTGGGTATGCGAAGGCTCGATTCCGAATCCCCCAACGAAGCCCCTCGATGGCGAGGCGCTTGCCTTGAATGCAAACCCGAGCGGCGAAACCCCGGGATCGAGAATCGAGGCAAAAGAAAACGTCTTCCCGGCAGTGGTGCCCCCGGAGTCTCACTTGAAATACCTAGACTGCCCTTGGACGGGTGTTTTTTACCGTTGAGTTTGAAATTTTCGACCGTTGGGTTTTTACCGCCTATAAATAGACAGGGACCGCTGCCGGTGCAGCCCCGCCTGTTTTCCCCATCCTCATTTTTCCTCGTGGCTTCTGCTTGTTGTTTTCGCCTCCGCTTCCGGCGAGTCGCTTCCGCGGAAGCCCCAGTCCAATTTTCGAGGTTAATTTTGCTTCCGCTTTTCACACTCGCTTTCGTTCTTCACTTTCCAATACTGGACACTTGAGTCCATGTTACTGAAGAGACTTAGTTGTTTGCGTCAAGCACTCTTGCGAAACCATGGAGGACGAAGGATCGTCGTCAAACCGTGGGAAACAGATTGCGCCGGCGGTTGCGGAAGCTACCGCGAGCTCCTCCACCTCGACGTCTAGCTCGGAGTCTGGTAAGATTTCTGGCTTGGATTGGTCCCCCCGCCGCTCTCGTGAGAGCGGCACTACCTCATCTTCTTCTAGTAGCGATGCAAGTAGTGGTTCGGATGGGGGTTATGTCGAAATAATGCCTAGCGACACAGATGTTGAAAAACGAGTGCTTGAGGACGTGGAGGAGGGCGAAATAGGAGTGGAGGCTGATGCAGTTATGGAGGAGTCTGAAGGGAACCCGTCTGGGGCGAAGGCTCGCACTTGCTATATTGGTCGGTCCTTGATGACTCAGGCTGATTTAGATACCTTGCGGTTGGAGGGATGTTTCGAGCCCGGGGTGTGTAGATTGCCTGGGAATGAGACCACGCCCAAACCCCGGAAGAATGAAAGTGTGGTGTTTCGGGACTTTTTCACTGCGGGCCTTCGGTTGCCTGTATCCAAGAAGTTTGCGGATATTTTGGCGGCCTATGGTGTTCAAATTCATCAGTTGACGCCTAATTCTATCCCTCAAGTGCTGAAGTTTTTGTGGGCATGCCGAACCTTTGCTGGAGATAACGATGTCGAGACCTTCGTTCGACATTTCGAGATTCATTGGGCTAGAAAGCTAGTGAAGGTTGATGATGAAGACAGGGAAGCTCAATATGGTGCCGCACCTTTCAAACCCGTCGCTTAGCCAAAAATCGAGGCTCCGGTGGAGTTGGCTCCCGGCGTACAAGAACAAGTGGGCTAATCGATGGACCTCGTCCGGTTTTATGTTCCCATCGAAGTGATTGGTCGAAACTCGAAGCAAGAAGAAGTGACGACTTACGATTTGGCTAGCCGCATGGTCGATCTTGAGGTTGAGTGTCGCCGAGTTGACGAAAGCCGCCCGGTCCTCGGCAAGTACGACGGCTTTCTATCAGGCTACGCGTGTGATCACCACGCGCGATGCCCTGGAAGAATTTGTGGCTGCTGATGTCTGGCCGTGCCAGCCCCGATGGGGGTCGTGGGCATTCAAGGTGCAGTGGTTGCCCGGGCTCGACAATGATGTACGAAGCCCCATTTTCAATGTCAAACGACCAGAAAATATGACAGACGAAGAGATTGTTGCTGAAGTGGAAAGAAAGGTCGTACAGATGATAGGGAATTTTACCCATAAGGAATGGGAGTGTGCCCAGAGGATTTTGAAACATCAGGGCCGTTTCAACCGAGTTTTTGACGAGATGGGAGTGACATATTCCCCTCGTCCGGTGCCTCCGACGGCCGGCAAGAAGATGCAGCCTCCGGGCAACGTTGGGTCTGAAGTCGCCGACACCGGACGAAAGGCTAAGTTAGGCAAGACCAGTTTAGCTGTTGAAAGTGTCGTGAAAATCAATAAAGCCCAAGATATCTTGGCCAAGCGGAAAGCGGACGCTGCGAAAGTGACCCTGCCACCGCTTGCTGAAAAATCTACAAAGTTATCGAAAGTTAGCGAAACTTTGGCTCGACGGAAGATTGAGGCGGCAAAAGTGGCTGCGGCCGAAAGGGAGAAGAAGAAAACGCAAGACCCCACCGTCCCTGTGGAGACAGATAAGGGACCGTCCCTCGAAGAAGAGACTGGCCGGACACCGTCGAAAAGGTGAAGCAACTTGCGGTGAAAGAGAAAAAGACCGAAGATGCTGAAGCCTCCGCTAAGAGAGCGCGAGTTGATCCAGTTGCAGAGACTGAAGAAGATGTTGATATTATGCCCGCACCTCAGATTCAACCGTGCACTAAGTATCCTCCGAAGGGATCGGCAAAGAAAATGGTTGAGGGACCTCCGCCGTTGGGTCAAACTGATGCAGAAGAGTTGGAGGCGCGGGAGGCTAGAGGTAGGCGTGTGGCTGAATTGATTCAGAAGGATATTGCCATGGCTGAGGCAGCTCCGAGAGGGCGTATGGCCGGTCTTGTGGATGTTGTGGATGAGTCGGAATCGCTTTGTTATATAGATGACGACACCACTCGATCAGAACGAGGACCAGATGTGCCGACTCTTAACGAGGGCTCCGGTGCGAAAGCCCAGAACGTGATTGATCTGGATGCTCCGGAAGTTGAGGCTTCGGCGGCACCGACGTCTCGCTCGCCTCCTCCGGTGTCACAAGATGTTGGCCCGGCGTCGGCGAAACCTATTGAGGCTGCCGCGTCGGGAAAATTAACGGCGTCCGAAAGTCTTCAGCCCGAAGATGCTGGTACAATGCGACCTTCCGAACTTTTTTCTTTCGTGTTTTTCCTTTTCATTACGCATTTTTGTTTGTTTACGCTTTTTGCTTTGCTATTATTTTTGGCAGCGAACACTTTGGTCAACTTGAGCGTTAAAGACCGGGAGGAAGAAGTGTTCCAGATTGAGGCGGATCCCTCCGCATCAGGGCCGGGTCTCGCGTCAATGCTAGGGGAGCCAGGTGTGATGTTTTGTTTGTCGTTTTGCTTTTTGATTTTTGATTTTGCACCTTCGTCGTGCTAACGATGCGGAGGATGTGCGCTAGATGACATTGTTACTAATCATCTCGCATTTTGAGCGTACCCTGGAGGGCCTCGAGCGCCGATGATCTAATGAAGATTGTACGCGCTTATCTTTCAAGAGGTATCCTCGCACCGCCAAAAGGGCTTCGAGAGGGCTACGTCGGAAGCAAAAACCTCGGCTGATAGGCAAAAGGCATTGGAAGATGAGAATCGACACCGAGGGAAGAGAATAAAAAGTTGAAACGCGACGCCGATGGTTGGGCGAATCAGCGCGTCAAGCATCAAGAAGCCCTCGACGCCTTAAAAAGGGAGCTCGAGTTGAGCGTTAAATGCTATGAAGAGTGTCGTCAAGAGTTAAAAGATATGGTGACGCAAAACGACGCGCAGAACATCCTGTTGGAGGCCAACGCCAATCTCATTACAGAGCTGAAAAAAGTGAAAGGCGAGCTCGAAGATACTTTGGAGAAAAATGAAGCTTACTGCCACCAATGGGGGGCGTATCTAGCAACTGAATATCGTCGAGCTTTGGAAAGCTTTGGTGCCGAGGCCCAGGACTTCAAAATTACCGACAACATCTCAAGTTTTGTAGAGTGGCTACATAGCGAATTGAAGCTTCTTCCCGATACCATGAGCAAGATTGGGGACTATGGCGCCGCTACCTGCTCTGAGATGTTGCTGAGCCTTCTCGAACAACAGGGTTGTGATCACTTCAAAACTTTTGGGAGCCGAGGCTTCGTGTTTCCTTCACCCGACGACGCTCCAGCCCCAAGCAAGATGGTTGATCTGATAAATAAGATCATCCTTCGGAACTTTTGGGCCAAAAGTGGGCGAGCGCATGCGCGGAAGAAGGCGGTGGACCGTTTGGCGAAGGTAAGTCGTTTTGGTTTATTTCAGCTTCGGTCACGTTTACTAATCGACTTCTTATGATGGTTGTTAATGCTTTCTTCCTTCTCATAGCTCCATTTTGGGCAGGCAAAACAAGCTTTGGAGCTTCGAGAGCATCGCACGACGCACGGTCCTGAGGCTACTTTGGGGCCTTACGGACCCGCAAGGGATTGGCCGCCGAAGCCCGCGATGATGCCCCCCGAACGGGCGATTCCCCGAGCCCCGGTTCGCGAAGCGCCTCAAGGCGAAAGCGGCCGGTGTGGACCCCGTCACGGAGAAGCGTTGGCTCCCCTTCGGCTCTGAATTAGTGGACCAACGTTGTGAACAAGAATTGAGAATGGCGTGTTAGCCTGTTGAACATTTGAAAGATGAAGTGTAAACTTGAATGCCACTGTAATGTGCTATAGATGTCGATCGTAATTTTTGCTGTGTTAAGGCTGTTGAACGTTCAGAGCTTAAGTTATCGCTGCTTTCGAGTTACAGGTTTCGAAAGAAAACGTCTTCCCCCCCTTCGGAAGCAGAGATAACTTAAGATCGACTACTTCGCTTGTTATGTCGTCAAAGTTTAGAGCTTGCTGGTCCACTTAAACGTTTCACGATGCTGAGTGTTGAATTTTCTCGTTTGTTGCTTACGGTTTTTCCTTTTTGGTGAAAAACAAATAGGGCTAGCCTTCGACGCGACGCTTAGGCGTGGAACGTGTCGAAGGACTAGGAGCCGCTTTGGGTTTGTCAAATTTTACAGCTTTTGAGCTGTTTTTTGACGACGCATCTGTTCGCGTTTTTTTTTCTTTTTTAGAGATGGTCGATATTGAAACATGCCTTATTACTTGCGACGCAGTTTCCATTCGAGATTGTTTCGATTCGAGATTGAATCGCTTTTGAACGTCCTTCCTGGACGGGCTGACGAGAGGGCAGCTCTTTAAAAAATTGATTCTTGTGAATCGTTACGACTGCACCACTTGTGGGTGGGCTACTAATGAGTAGCACTTTGATGCTCTCACTTTCGGAGAGGGCTATTTTGAAATAGCACTTCAATTCATCCTCTTTTGGGATGGGCTATATTGAAATAGCACTTTAAGCCATGCGAAAGAGACACAACAAAATTTTAGGGAGGAAGTATTCCATTCATTTTGGAAGTAAATTTTACATCAAGGCTGCCTCGTTAAAAACCTCACGCTCCAGAGTGGAGTCCTCCCTATGTGAGGAAAAGAGTACCCGCCTTGTTATTGAATTGTAAAATGCGAAAGTAAATGCTAGAAAAAGCAAATCTAAGATAAATCCTCCGCACTTATAGTACCGTGCGAAAGGCTCCTACTGAAAGTAAACTACGGAAAAAACTTACACAAGTTGTCCACATTCCACGAATAAGGCAACTCCACACCTGCTTCGTCTTTGAGACGAAAGGCCCCATCTCGAACCGAGCTTGAAACCACATAAGGTCCTTCCCAAGCAAACTGGAATTTTCCTACAGCGTCGGCGTTCTTCTTTCTTTTCAAGACGAAGTCTCCCACTTTGATGTTCTTGAGGGATACTTTCTTGTTTCTCCACTTTCTGGTTTCCTCTTGATACTTCAACAGGTTTTGGACTGCATCGAGTCTGTCGATTTCCACCAAGTCCTTGTCAGCCTCTTCGCTCTCGCGAGAACTACCGGCCAAAACCCTGGCGCTTTCGTTGGTTAATTCTTCGGGGCACATCGCTTCAGCCCCATACAGCAGCCTGAATGGGGTGAATTTGGTTGTTCTTGACTCTGTAGTGTTGTGCGACCAGACGACCCGCGAAAGCTCATCTGCCCATTTTCCTTTCCTTTGTTCAAAGAGGCATTTCTTGATGGCGGAGAAAATTTGTCCATTGGCCCTTTCCACAGCGCCATTGGATTGGGGGTGGTACACGGATGCGAAGCATAGCTTCGTCCCAATCGAACGACAGTATTCCCTGAAATCTTGACAGTCGAATTGCTTTCCATTGTCGACAGTGAGCTCCTTGGGTACCCCAAATCTGCAAATGATTTGCTGCCAGAAGAATCTCCTGATAGTGGCTGAGGTGATGGTAGCGAGAGGTCTCGCCTCGATCCATTTTGTGAAGTATTCGACTGCAACCACTGCGAACTTAAAGTTGCCCTGGGCAGTGGGGAGCGGCCCGACGATGTCCATTCCCCATCGCTGCAATGGCCAGGTTGGTGTAATGAGCTGCGATGGCGCGCCGGGCCTTCGCTGGTGCTTTGCGGCGAACTGGCATGCCTTGCAGGTTTTCACGATGTACTCTGCGTCTTTTATGGCCATTGGCCAATAAAAACCTTGCCTGAAGGCTTTTCCTGCCAATGCTCTCGCTGCGATGTGCGAGCCGCACATCCCTCCATGGATTTCTCTCATGAGCTCGATGCCTTGATCCTGGGAAATGCATTTGAGTAGTGGTGCACAAACGCCCAGCTTGAACAGGGTATCATCCTTAAGAATGTAACCCTTGGCTCGCGCCTGCATTCTTTTGAGGTCGTGGGTTTCGACGGGTTCATAGTGCCCGCGAAGGAAGGCAATTATGGGGGCTCTCCAGTCCAGGCTTGCAATTGCGTTGATGGTGCTGAGTGGTTGCTTGTCTGGCTTTGTGGATGGAGCAACTAAAATTTCGAAGAATACATCTGAGGGCATCGCCTCCCCCCTTGCAGCTTTCTTTGCGAGTTCGTCGGCTTCGCCGTTGTGCTTCCTGGGCAGGTGCTCGATGGTGAATCCACGAAAGTGCCTTTCCATTTTGCGCACCTCCGCTAGGTACTTGACTAGCTCCGGCTCCTTGGCCTCACTTTCCTTTTCCACATGGTCTTTGATGACCTTGGCGTCGCATTTGACCAAGAAGTTGCTGGCCCCTAGAGCTCTTACTTTGCGAAGGCCTAGCAGCAAGGCTTCGTACTCAGTGGTGTTGTTAGTGCATCTGTCGGATGGGTCCTTGTAATCTAACCGGGCGGCGTATCTTAGCTTGATGCCTGCTGGGGAGGTGATAATGGCTGCGATGCCAGCGCCCTTGCGCCCCCAAGCTCCGTCACATCTGATTTCCCAGATTGGCACTAACTCTTCGTCGGTATTGACGTTGCTAGGTGAAGTCCAGTCTACGATGAAGTCTGCTAGGACTTGGGATTTGATTGCTGATCTCTTTCCAAAATCAATTATATATTCTGAAAGCTCGGTTGCCCATTTGGCAATTCTGGACGAAGCCTCCTTGTTAATGAACAGATCGTTGAGAGGTTGATCTGTGAGCACTGTGACTTTGTGAGCCTCGAAGTAATGCCTGAGCTTTCTTGTGGTCATGATTACGGCGTAAGCGATTTTCTCTAGCTCGAATAGTGCGGTTTGATCCCCGCCAAGGCTTCGAAACAAAGTAGACGGGGATTGGAGTTTTCCCTTTTCGCCTTCGACCTCTCGGACCGCAGCGGCGGCGATCGCGGCCCTTGAAGCGGCTACGTAAAGGAGTAGCGGCTCGAGGGCGAGGGTGGGGACAAGATTGCCATCTTTTCTATGTAGTCCTTGAGCTCGGCGAAAGCCTTGCTTTGCTCGGGGCCCCATTCGATTGCGCCTTTGCCTTTCAGTGCCTTGAAGAATGGAAGGCTTCGCTCTGCGGACCTTGAGATGAATCTGTTCAAGGCTGCTACTCGGCCATTCAATTTCTGGACGTCTTTCTTTGTTTTGGGCTCCTCCATTTCCCTGATTGCCTTGATCTTGTCGGGGTTGGCTTCGATTCTTTTAGCAGAGATGAGACAGCCCAGAATTTTTCCTTTGGTGACCCCGAACACGCATTTGTCCGGGTTTAGCTTCAAGCCGGCCCTCCTCATATTGGCGAAGGTTTCGGCCAGGTCATTTATGTGGCTGGCCCTGTCGGAGCTTTTTACGATGAGGTCATCGACGTAGGCTTGAATGTTCTTGCCTATCTGTGGCTTGAATACTGCTCCAGTCATTCTGGTGAATGTTGAGCCGGCGTTTTTCAACCCTCCTCCGGCATGCGGACGAAACGAAGGTTCCGAAAGGTGTGATGAAACTAGTTTTCTCCTCATCCTCCTTCGCCATCCAACACCGATGGTAGCCGGAGAAACAATCCAAAGAAAGACATGATCGCGGCGTTGGCCGCGGAATCCACCACTTGATCCATTCGAGGCAGCGGATAGTTATCTTTTGGCGTCGCCTTGTTTAGATCGGTGAAATCGATGCACATGCGCCATTTGCCGTTCTTTTTCTTGACAGGCACCGTGTTTGCCAGCCACTTAGGGTACATGACTTCACGGATGACGGTGGCGTCAAGCAGCCTTTGGACCTCTGACTTGACGGCCACTACCTTGTCGTCGGACATTTTTCTCAATTTCTGCTTGCGTGGCTTGACCGATGGGTCGATGTTCAATTTGTGCTCGATGAAACTTCGGTCGACGCCTGTGAGATCTTTGGCGGACCATGCAAAGACGTCTTTGTTTTTCTGGAGGAAAAGAACTAGACTTGCTTCCTCATCAGCCGATAAATCTGAGCCGATGACGACGGCCTGGTCGAGGATCATCGTGTCCAAAGGAACTCGCTTGGTCTCGCAGCTCGGCCGGATGTTGATTTTTTTCCTTGTCCCGCTTTCGGGGCCGCTTTTCTGCCTCAATGCGTTCGACTGCCTCGTCGAGGGCGTGCACGTTTCGCTGCCCTGGTGTACGTCCTCTTTCTAGGTTGCGGCCATCGTTTTGGTGGCCCCATATTGTGATGACCCCCAGCGTTGCCGGAATTTTGATGCATAGGAATGCTTGGTGGATGACTGCCTCAAATTTGTTGAGAAACCCTCTGCCTAGGATACCGTTGTATGGATAATACATTTCCATAACGTCGAAGGATAGATACTCGGTTCTGGCATTTTGTACTGTGCCGAAAGATACAGGGAGGACCACCTTGCCCACTGTGTGGATGACACGCCCCCCGAAGCCATACAAAGGTGTGTCTGGTGGTTGCAGCAAGTCTCTATTGAGCCCCATCTTGTCAAAGGCGTCGGCAAAGATGATGTCTGCTGATGATCCGTTGTCCACCAACAGTTTTCCCAGAGTCCAGCTCGCTATGTTGGCTTCTATCACTAGAGCATCGTTGTGAGGGAAACCTTGCAGCCTTACGTCCTCCTCCGAGAAGGTAATTGGGATGTGAGACCATCTTGTTTTTTCCACCCTTCCTTCCACACAAATGTTTCGCACCTCGCGAAAGTAGTGCTTCCGCTCCTTCTTGGTTTCGAACTCCAGGGCGGAGCCCCCTGAAATGGGCATTATGGTGCCGACAGACGGCAAAGGATCGTTTTGGCCCTCGAGCTTGGTTGGGAGCGGTGAGTTGAGGGACCTTTGTAAGGAGGGGGAGGGGGAGGGATGGGATGTTGCTCGACGGGCCTGCGCTCGATATTTTGAGCTTGGAAAGTTTGTGATTGCCAAGGCGGAGGCTGGGGGTAATTGGGTAGTGGTGGTTGGTATTGAGGTGGTTGGAATGGGTTTGCGAAAGAGTTTCTCCCAAAGCTAGGATTTTGCCAAGCCGGGGCAGAATGGTTTACGGCACTCGCTCTCTCTTTTTCCTTCCTCTCTTCTTCGAGGATAGCTTCGAATCTTTTCTTGTCCGGGCAGTAGTTTGAGCTATGGTCATCGTTTTCCTTGTGGAAAATGCAATACCATTTCCTTTTCTCGTTATGGCCTCGGCCTCTGCCTCGGCCTCTACCTCTGCCTCCACCTCTTCCGCCCCTGCGGCCTCCCCCCTGGTTGGGATGAGGAGGACTGGGTGGGCTTGGGACCAGACTCTGTGGGTCAGCTTGTGGGCAGGGATTCTCTTGGGTGTTTTCGCCCTCCAGGCCGAAAACGCTTCGAGGATTAGTATGAGAGGTGTTTCGGGATTGGACCACTCCCTTTCGCCGGGTTGGTTGGCTTTCGCGGACTCTTTTCTCGCTGGGATTGTTCTTCCATGCACATTATGAAGTCATTGTCTGAGCGACAATACTTCTCGAATTCTTCGTAGAGGCGCTGGATAGTTTTGGGCCTTTCGCGCATGAGGTGTGAGCGGAATTGACCGGCTCTTAAACACACGATGGCGGCATTGATGGCGACGGCGTCCAACACGTTTGGTGCCTGGGCTCTTAAGTGGACGAATCTTCTGAAGTAGTTTTGAAGGGGTTCCTTGTCCTTCTGCTTACAGGAGAAAAGGTCACTCTCTCGTAAGTTCGGACGCCGGAAACCTTGGAAGTTTGAGAGAATTCGTCGCCGCATCATCCCATCCGTGAATCACGCCTGGGCTAAGGAGAGAATACCACTGTGCTGCCGCGTCATCAGCGGCGATGATGAAAGATTTCACTAGCACAGAGTCGTCACCGCCGGCTGAAAGGATGGCGGCTTCGTAGCTCATTAGGAATTGTCTTGGGTCAGACTGGCCCGAGAATCTAGGCAATGGAACTGGCCTGTAGGTTTGCGGCCATGGGGTGATTTGGATCTCTTGAGACAAGGGGGATTTAGGGTCCCATGGTCTCGTGCGAATGGTGTGAATGTCTTGGTGCGAAGGACCAGACTCGAAATGGCTCGCGAAGGGGTTGCGGCTGAATGTGGTATGCGGAGGGGGCTGGGTGAAAAACTCGGTGCGCTCGCTGAAATTAGGGCCGATTAGGAACTCGTGTATTCAGGTGAGGGTTGGGTGAAGCTTAAGGATTGTTTTGCTTTTTAGAGCGCGCAATTCCTCCTTTAGGGTAGCTATTTCTCGCTTTCTCGTTTTTGAATCTCGGCTTCGTGTTGAATTGCCACGAGCCGTTTCTTGGTCCCGGCCAATTCCTCGGCCCTCCTTGCGCAGTTTGGCCGCCTCCGCTTCCCCGCGTTGGGTCGGGATCCGGGAGCGCCTCTCCCTGGGTGAGCATAGCTGAGAGATTGAGCTCCTCGTCCAAGGAGGACGACGCTCCTTTGGTGGAATTGACGGTGGTTCTCTTCTTCCTTGTGGACATTCTGGGTTTGATACTCGAGCCAAACACAAACGGTGGGCGCCAATTGTTGTGGGGAAAGCCGCAGCTCTCGCACACGAACAATGAGAGAAGACAAAAGCTCAAGAACCAAAACCAAAACTCAGGACAAAGGACAACCAAAAGTTCTTTACTCAACAGTTGATTTCTCAAAAGTCGATCCCCTTTACATGCGCCGGTCCGTCTCCTTTTATAGGGAGGCGGGCGGACTTTTTACATTCCGAGAACACCTCGTGTAAAACGAATCAAAACGGAATGTGCTAGGCTATCTTCGGGTAATCTCCAATTGGGCCTCCACGTAATCGGCGCTTCATGATGTCACGCCGCAAATCGCGGCGCCTTTCCAGCTCTCATCACGTGCGCCTGTCGGGAAGAAAAAATCCCCTGGCCTCTTGGAGATCCCCCCTTTCGCCTAACACCCATCGTCACCTGAAACAGAAACCACACTCAAGTTTGAATTCATTAAGTGTTAGGAACGACGAAACCCCCTGCTCGAATCCCAGGTCGGGGCCCTCTGTGTGAATAACATTCGCTCTAGGGGTTTCGTCGTGGGATGAATTGACAAGCGCGATTTTGCCGCCCTGTGTTGAGTCGGATTTGTGCTGATGGCTTTGGCGGCGACGAAGGGTATTTGCCAAATCACAATGCCTAGAAGGTGGGAGTGTAATCTACTGCCTCTGAGGTTTTGCCGCCGGCGTCCTTCGCATAGCTGTTCTCCACTCTTTGGGTATGCGAAGGCTCGATTCCGAATCCCCCCAACATCGTCATCCCGCACAAGCTGATCATCTTTACCTTTCGTGAGTTCCAGTTTCCATTTAAAAAACTTTTCACTTGTGCAATTAGTCTCGACAAAGTTGTCAAAAAATTTTTTTGAAAAATTTCGAAAAAACGAGGAGGCATGAGGGCATCATGCCCTTGGTAGCCCCCGAGCAGGGAGCGTGTTTGCTTTGGTGCAAAGACGCTGGTTGCTCAAATTGAAAGTTGTCGTAATGAAAAAAACATAGTCGGGCACAAGCTCGGAACTCAGAGACATGTGAACATAGACAAACAACATTTATTTATTGACACATAAGCACGAAACATTTACTCAAGGGTAAAATGGTCGTAGATGTTCGATGTTCCATGCGTTGGTGACGACCCTCCCGTCCTTGTAGCGTATCTCATACGTTCCTAGTCAGAGACGCAACTCATCCCCGAGTCTGGGGGTCTTCGTTGCTGGAGGTGTTGGAGTAGCCGTACCAGTAGTCCGCGGCGTCGAGGAACCGCCGAAACATCACCGGATCTGGCACGCCGGAAAAATCCCATTTCGTGTACTCATGCGAGGTCGCGGGGGGCAGCTCACTGTTGGAGCCATGGTATGATTCGTCGTCTGTGGTGATGAGGTTTCTGGCCGCCAGGAGGTGATAGCCGGGGAGGTCGTCGTACGCCACAATGTTGGTGCCTGCGGACGAGGTGTAGGCTCTTGTGGCGTTACAGATCCCGTGGGGGAACCCTTCCGCCGGCGTTGTTGCGTCGAGAGGTGCGTCACATCGTGCTGCGGAGCGCGCGGCCCGACGTCGTTCTGCTCGCGCTCAGCGTGAGTGCTGGCCGGAACGGCGTCGGCGTCGAGGTGCGCAAAGGCCCGCAGCGCCCGGCGGCGCGGGTGCCGGTACGCCAACAACGGGCGTGGCGAGAATCGTCCCGGCCCAGTCGATCTCCACGGATGGAGCTCGGCACGGTTGGTGATGCACATGAGGTAGCGGTTCCCCGTGGCTTGAAAGTTTAGACTCCCAAACCGGATCTCGAATCTCACCGGGAGGGGGTCCTAGAAAGTGCATCTAGACCCCTAAGTGGATTTTGGTGAATTGAATGACAAGGCGATTAAAGGACTAATATTTTTGTCTAAGGTTGTGAGCAGGTTTTCTTTATAGATTCATGAGCAACCATTGAAGTATCTTAATTATGGATGTATTTTATGGCTCACATCTACAAAGACAAGTATATGGTGCAAGACATCATGAGTTTATCGAAAGAGAACAAGTTGATGAGTGTACACACCATGGTTCTAAAGATGGAAGCTTGCATATCCATTGTCAATCAAGATCAAGCATTTGAAGCGGGATTTTCAAATGAAGGTTAATTGCGTGTGAAGCAAAGTGGAACTCAAAAGTGGATTGGATAAGTGATGAAGAGATCAACCAAGATGGCTAGGGTGAGGGACTAAGCAATCTTTGGGGCCGTAGCTAAGCCGCCATTCGTGTTTTGCTAAGGTGAAGGTCTAGCATCCGTGGGGTCTTCAAGTATCATGTTCAAACCTTAACCGAGGGAAGCTTTGCAAGTCATCAACTCGTTAAGATTGGCAATATGGAGTGACCATGGATCCAAGTGTGCATTCGTAGGCTATATGGAAAGATCCTAAGTCACTAGCTCAAGTATGGACATGATCAAGTCAAAGGCTATGTTGAAAGCCCTCAAGTGGTTATTGATCAAGTATGGTAAGAATTGAAGTTGTTCAAGCTCAAGAGGTCATCGAAGCTCTTTTATTCATTTCTTGAGTATAGGTATGCCGTACTATCAAGAGGGATGCAACTTAGCGAGTTGACCAAGTCAAAGTGCTCTTTAGTTGACCTAAGTGAGAATTAGCCTTAGAGTGTGCTAACAAACCCTCCTAACCTAACCTGGGTCATTTCATCTTGGTGGTGAAGTGCTAGTTTCTTTAAAAGAGGTTTTGGGGGTAACTCGGGCCTGACCGGTCTGACCGGTCAGAGGCACCGGTCTGACCGGTGCCGCTTGCCCAACGGCTAGTTTTTCGAACACCGGTCTGACCGGTGTGAGGCACCGGTCTGACCGGTGTTGCCCGGGGACTAACGGCTAGTTTTCTCCTTTGAATGGTATAAATACCCCAAGCCTTCTTGAAGTGAGGGTTGCTGTTTCTAGTGAGTTTGCTGAGGTCCCAAGCCATTTCTAACTAGCTCTAAGCCTTAGTGGCTCTCCCCAACCATCTCTTTGTGAGATTTGTGGATTCAAGCCATCATCTTTGTGTTGGGTTGAGGAAGTGAGCCTAGGAGTGACTTTGTGAGCTAACAAGAGCAGTTTCCATAGCTTGAGCACTTTGGTGTCGCGTCTACAAACTTTGGAGCTTTTGTTACTCTTGGAGGTTTGCCTCCTAGACGGCTAGGTGTCGCCGGCTAGCTCCCAAGGTTGTGGTGAGCAGCGGGAAGTTTGTGAGGGCTGCGATCTTGCCTCTTCGTGGAAAAGATCACCTTAGTGGAAAGGAGGAAAGTGGTTGAAAGAGACCCGGCTTGTTGTGGGAATTGTCCCTTACAAGCTCCTCAACGGAGACGTAGCCATTCCTCAGTGGGTGGTGAACTTCGGGAAACAAATCCTTGCTTCTTCGTGTGGTTCGACTCTCTAAGTTGTTCATTCTAGCATATTACATTTGCTTCCTCTTCAATCTACTTGGGTGTGTTACTTGTGTGTGCAGGGCTCATTACTCTGCTTGTGATCATCTACAAAGGCCACACCCTGAGTTTCGTTCGTGCTAGAAGCCAAGAGGTGCTTGAAGTTGTTTTTGCAGGTTCTCTGTGCTACACCGGTCTGACCGGTGAGGCGCACCGGTCTGACCGGTGTCACCTGTGAAGTTCAGTGCCTGACCGGTCTGACCGGTCACCGCCACCGGTCTGACCGGTGGAGCAATGTCAGCTCAAGTGTTTGGGGGAAAAGAGTTTAAACTGGTCGTCTCGCCTATTCACCCCCCTCTAGGCGACATCAAGGTCCTTTCAATTGGTATCAGAGCTTGGTGCTCCGATTCGAGCTTAACCGCTTGGAGTTCTTCGATGTCGACAACTTGTGAGGTACCGTTTGAGCCTCTAGCTCTAGATGGCTCAAACTATTCTTCTTGGTGCTCTAATGTTCTCATTGCACTTAAGGTTTTGGGTCCTACCGCTGAGAGCATTATGGTTGCGAGTATCCTTCCAAAGGATGAGACATGTGTCTCGCCAATGGACTTGGAGAAGAAGGAACTCAATGCCGTTATTACTAACCTTTTGTGTAGCTGTGTATGTAGAGAACTAAAGTATATTATCTTGAAGAGCAAAAAGATTTCCGAAGATGCTCATCTCATTTGGAAATTACTACTTGAGTTGGTAAACACCAAATGGGATGAACTCGAGAGCGATGAAGAAGATGAGTCAGTGGAGATGTGCCCTACCTCTACAACATCCACTGATCATCAAGCATCAAACCCCAAGCAAAAAGAAGATCAAAGAAGCGAAGACGCTGTCCCTCTGCAGGGACCGGTCAGACCGGTGACACCCACCGGTGAGACCGGTGCCAGCAGGAGCACACCAACTTGCTTGATGGCCAAGAAGGAAAAGAAAAGCAAGAAGATGAGACAAGCCAAAGGGGCTAAGGACCAGAAGATTGAAGCTTCAAGCTCTTCGTCAAGAGAACTTGAACTTCTCAAATGCGAACTTGCATCCTTGGTTTGTAAGTTTGAAACTTTGGCTAACAAATATGATCATGACATCAAATCCTTTGCTTGTAGAGCTAAGATAGAAGAAGATGCCAATGATGTTCTAGAAGCCAAATTAGCGAAGCTCACTAGCGAGCATATGGTCCTACAAGCTAATCACAATGAACTTGAACTTTCCAATGAAAAGCTTGCTGATTCTTATGCAACACTAGAGATAGCCCATGAGGTTGTGCTTTCATCGGTAAAATCTCTACAACCTCTATCTCACACATGCACATGCTCACAAGTTCAAGTTGTTTTATCTAGCGCTAATGATTGTTTGTTTCAAGTAAGACAATCTAGCATAGATCATGTACTTGCAGAATCTTGTGATGACCTCATTGCTGAAGAGAATGATAAACTAAAGCAAGAGGTTGAAAAGCTACAAAAGGACTTGTATATGTTGAAAGAGAAGAGCAAAGTGCAACCTTCTCAAGATAACTGTGAAAGCATGGTGAAGAAGCTTGAGAAGGGATCAACCGCCACTAGTTCAACTCCTCAACAACATACAACGTCCCACAAGAACAAGATTCAAGAAAAGAGCGAGATTGGGGAAATCAAACCCCAATATTGCCCGATCAAGCACAAGGCACAAGAGTCACTCTCCAAGAAGCCTAGAAGCCCCAACAAGTGGAGGGTATGCTACAAGTGCGGAGAGAAGGGACACCTTGCCGACTCGTGCCCAAAAGCAACAACGGGCAGTGGCTCTGATCGTGACCGGTCAGACCGGTGCATGCCACCGGTCAGACCGGTGCTGGCCAGGGTAGCCCCACTTCAAGCAAACAAGGCAAGGAAGCCACCTTCTCCAAGAACAAGACTCAGAAGCAAGTGTAGAAAAGAAATTGCAAGAAATGGTGTGACCAACAAGAACAAAAGTCGCATTTGCTATGAATGCCGTCAAAAGGGTCACATGGGCAAGGATTGCCCAAATGGTAACATTCCTAAATCAAACATTGTCCATTATGATTTCCATAAGCTTAGGAACGACAAGAATAGAACTTGTGCTATGAGGGAGATTAGTTCACCTCATTGTAGCATGAGAGCTATTTGGGTTTTTAAGCATCTTGTGACTAATCCAATAGGACCAACAAGTGTTGGGTACCAAGAAATGCTTACTGAGCTTGCAGGTTGAAAGAGATGCATTGAGCACATGGTTGGAAGACTTAGAAATCTTGATGGATTCAATTGGCCATGTGAAGAGCAAACTCATATAAATCGTGAAATCAATGTCATCTCGGTAACTAATGTGCTTAATTGAGTCTAAGTCGCTCTTGGTACTTGGTGAACACTCATGTGACACTCGTCCTGCACGAGCGAAACATGAGGTAGTGACTTTGACTATTTTTATGAAAATTTACTTTCTCATGCCATTCGATGCTTTTAATGGCTCTCTAGTAGAGCAATGCCTTATCCTTGATTGCAGGATTTAAATTAGTGATACATTCACTCACTCAAGGAAAAGGGAAGGAAAAATCACCAAAATGGTGTCAGGCGGTGGTCACCGGTCTGACCGGTGCCAACGCAACCAGCTCATTTGGGTGGGTGACCCGGCACGGGTGCCCGGGTGACCCGGCGGCTCTGTATGCTGCAGGGTGACCTGACACGAGTGCCCGGGTGACCCGGGGTTGTCCAAACCATCAAGGAAAAGTGTGACTTGGCGTCGAAGGTTATGAGAGGCTAAACACATGTCAATTATCAAATCACTCATGTGTTGTGACCAAGTTTTGGAATGAGCCTCAACGAGTTCTTAATTGAACAAAGTGCCTTGGTCGAGAAAATCAAATTCTCTAGCACTACTTAAGGGGGAGCTCATTACAACACTTGAGTCACTTGTGGGACTAACAATTTCTTCTAAGTGATCTTGTAGTCTCATTCGTTTGTGCATCTCAAAGAAAGCTCTCGATAAGCGTAACTTCCAAAAGAACAAGTAAGAGCTAACACCGATCAAAATTTAATATATGCACAAATGAAATGGTCTTAAGGCAAAGGTATGTTTTCACGAAACTCATTGAAATACCGTAATGCATCTAGGCCTCCATATCATGCTAGTATGCCATCCTTAGCATGTAATTGCTTCAAGTGAACCTCTTGTGCTCCTCTCTAGATATTTGGTTGATATCTTCACTTCCACTCGTCTTTGTGTCTCAAGGATGAAGGTATGAGCCAAATATGCTTGTTTAGGGCATTCATTTGAAGTGGATGCATGCACTTTGTGACATAAAATAGATTTTTCGAAAAATCAACTAGCATGTATAGGTAGTGTGCTTACTTTGAAAAATATTTGGTTCTTGGTCTTAGTGACCCAATCAACTTAGTTGTGACTATAGTTCTCCTTGTTTGATTGATGGCTAGTCACAATTAAGAAGATTTTCTCAAGTCCCTAAAATCCATCTTTATTTATATCTCTCTCTCTCGGAAGGATCAAGAATTCACGAATAAATTGGTTAATCCTCCATTCTTCTAAGAATTGATGGTTTTTGGATCAATATCATCTCTCTATCTCATATCCAAAACTTCTCTAAAGTATGAAATGGAAATCTACCTTTGTGGTTCAAAATCTGTTTCTCAAGGAAGCACCGGTCTGACCGGTGCGCATCACCGGTCTAACCAGTGCGCATCACCGGTCTGACCAGTGGTGACTTTGAAGTCACATAATCCTTTTTCTACGACCTAAGTGGATGCAAAATGTCCTATAACATTTTTGGAGAAGTTTTAAGGAGCAAAATCTCAAAAAGGAGAAAAAGGATCGGTACTACCGATGGCGTGTCGGTTCTACCGATAAGGATTCTCTGTCGAATTTTATCAAAATCATCGGTTATACCGATGGTGGGTCGGAAAAACCGATAAGGGCTCACTGGCTCAACCATGGGCGGTCACCGGTCTGACCGGTGCCCGTCACCAGTCTGACCGGTGACGCCCGGCGTCAACCCGTGGGGCCATAGTAAAAGGAATCCTCTTTTACCCTCCTCCTTCTCTCTCCTCTATCATTTCACCACCCCTGCAGTTTCCAAACCGTGGTGAACTCCCCTCCCTCTTCTCTCTTTCACCTTCCTCAAAATCCTTGGAGGTTTGAAGATTAAACCAAGGAAAGGCCTCAAGATTGGAAGCAAAAGGATCTCCCAAGGCCCCTCTTCACTTTCCCCCTCGAGTTTCTTGCATTCAACTTGTCGGTGCGGAATATGGTCCCGACACTAACCAGTAGAAAGCACCGAGGTCTATCCCTCAATGGTCGATGCTAAGCAATAAGAGACACGGGATTTATCCTGGTTCCGGCCGAGGGGGCCGTACGTCCAGCAGTGGTGTGCTCAAGGCACTATATTGCTCAACACCGGGGGTGCCTGTAGTGGGGCTGCTACAAGTAAGGCGGGAGAGGAAGCGCGGCTTCCAAGTCCCTGGAGGAGTGGCTGAAGATGTTGTGGGAGAATTGGAGGATGAGTACGTGGTGTGCCGTGTGCTGTCTGTTGTTTTTTTGCCTTCTGTTATGTCCGTCCCCCGCGGCAGGGGGTTTCGCCCTCCTTTTATAGATCAAGGAGGAGGCGAATCACATGCGCGCCGTGCTATCTAGCTACGCGGGGAAGCACGACGTGCTATGCTATAGAGTGGGCGGCCGTCCGGACGATCCTTGCAGCGATCTGGCCATCATGGCCTACCTTGGACCCGAACAGTGGCGGTTCGAGGGTAGAAGGGCGGCGGATGGTGCAATGTCTTCTGATAGGCTCGAGGGAGGTGCTGACGTTGGCCCGTACGGAGCACAGGAGTAGGTAAAACGGCGTCCCTTCCCAACGCGCTTCACAGTGCTAGAGTTGTTGCTACGGCGCCGGCGTGCGCCCCGCACGCGAGGGGACGGCGGCCATGCTGTTACAGTGGCAGGGATGGCGTTCCACCGGCCTAGCGTCTCCACCTAACCCTGTAGGGTCACAAGAAAGCAAATCGAGGGTGCAACCGGCCCCCCTTCGAGGGCTTGGCGCGTTAGCCGTCTGTGGAGCGGCGCACGGCGTCACGGGACCGACACCGGCCGCGGCCCCGCACGGTCCCTCCCCACGGATGGGGATGGGCTCCTCCCCGGGGAGTTGGTGCGGCGGCACGGGCGCGAGCCCCGGCGCATGATGGCGCGCGTCCCGCCGGTGTCGGGCGTTAAATGCCCATGTACGGGGGCCGGCGCACGCGTGAGGGGCGCCCTCGAACGTGGCGGACCCCTGGGTCGAGGGCGGGACGGGCCCTCGAGCGGGCGGAACTCCGCTCGAGGGGGTGCGGGCCCTCGAGCGGCGGGAGCCGCTCGAGGGAAGCGCTATCCCTCGAACGGGGTGGAGCCCGCCCGAGGGGGGGCGCGCATCCTCGAGCGAGGCGGAGCCTGCTCGAGGGGATCTCCAAGAGGGCCGCCTTGATGGGCCGTCGGGGTCCCTGCGGCATGGGCCGTATCCTGCATGGTTAGGCAAACTGTGTTTTGGCTTTGTTGCGGGTTTTAAGTGAGGATTTCCCCGTTGTTTAAGGGGACCCCTAGGGCTGTCCCCGACAGTAGCCCCCGAGCATCTGCGGGTTTGCCATTGAGGCTCCCGCGAGATGCCGGAACCTGCCGATAGGACGTTCTTCCCTCCTTGTTTTGCGAACGCTTTCCGGTGGGGCCGCGTCGGCGGACCCGCGGGTCTAGCCCCGAAGCCTGCGGGGAGTGTGGATGCTCTGCGCAGGGTTAGCCCCGAGAACGAGGTCGGAGGGCGTGGCACATGTTTCAACCGCATCGGCAATGTCTCGGCCGGCTTCGGTGACGCACGCGCCGCCGGCGCGGCGTCTCCGGCGGGTGCAAACCAAGGAGGTGTAGCCGTGCGTTAAGCCCCCGAGCACGGCCCGTTCGAGGCGATCGGGTAGAGCTTTACGACTTGTTTCTTAACGCGCCCTCGCCGTCCCTCCGCGGGACGGAGGGTGAGGCTTTCCGCAACCCCCATCGAGCGGGTCGCGACTTGCGGATTCCTCTTTGAGCTGCTAGTGGGTGGTTCGAGTGGACGCCCATGCCCCGTTCGATAAGGGTAGGCTGCGTGGTCCAGAGACACGTCCATTGAAGCGCTTGCGTGGGTTTGCTAGGTGGGGCTCGGTCCTGTTCGATAGGGACCGAGGGCGCGGAAGCTCCCCCTCGGTGGGGATCCCCCCCGCTAGGCGCCCTCGCCGGCTCTCGAACACGACATGTGGGGCACCCTCGAGCCGACGGGCTCGAGGAACGGCTCGAATGCGCGTGCCTTCATCGTCCCCGACTCGCTATCCGAGGCGCTCGTTCGAGCCCATCGAGGGTCGGGCTTCGAACCTACGATCGGTAGGGCCGTGCGGGGGCGGCGCCGGGGCGGCCCCGTCTTTTGCGTTTGCGGCCGTCGAGGGGTCCGGGCGAGCCGGCCCTCGAGGCGCCGGGTCGGTAGCACGGCGCGGCATGGGTGCTTGTGGTGCTGCTTTACGTCAAGCGGGCCCCGGGCGACCTTCTCACGCATGTGCCCTTTTTTTAGAGAGTTGATATTGTCTCGAGCCAGGGGCTCGTGCCGCTCGAGGGTTTTGCGTGGCATGGGTGCTCGCGGTGCCTGCTTTACTTCAAGCGGGCCCCGGGCGACCTTCCCACGCCGATGTCCCTTCGAGGGCTGACATCGTCTCGAGCCAAGGGCTCGCTCCGCTCGAGGGTTCTCCTTGCTTTGCAAGGGACCCGGTCATTAAATGCCCCGCAGTAGGGGCTGCGGTTTCGCAACGCGGGCGCGCCTTTTTAGGCGTTGTGGCCGCGCGCGCGCGCGTAGTGGGCGGCATGGCAGGCAGACGTGACCGCGTGCCTCGGTCCCTGCTAGTCTTCACCGTGATGATGGCCCATCCGCGGTGATGTGGCCGCTGCGGTCGTGGTGGGGCCCGTTCGTCAGCGTGAAGAGAAGATTCCCTGCAGTTAATGCGCGCGGGACATCCGCCCCGGAGAGGTCGCCAGCGGCTTGTAAATCCGAGGGGAGGGGGAAGCGGCGGTTTTTTACCTTAGCGCTCTGCCATTTCAGCCTCCTGTGCTTTCGTCTTCGCCTCGCCTTCGCCACCGTGCGGCTTTGCCATTTGAGTTCTTCTTCTTCTTCCTGTCCTCCGCTCTCGCATTCCTTTGCCCTCTTCTCATGGCGCCGCCTCCACCCGTCACGATTCTTGACCCGTACGCCTGGGAGAGGTCGTCGGTGACTCCGTCCCCGGCTCTCAACGAGCCGGTCACCACCGCCGGTGGCGGCGAATGAGGAGGGCCGCCGGCGGAGTGGATAGTGCCGCCGGCGGGGACCGCGCGCCCAACCCGCCGGAAGGCTACGTGGTGAGCTTTGTCCGCTTCCACAAGAGAGGCTTCAACGCGCCGGCGAGCCGATTCATGCGGGCGTTGTGCCACTACTACGGCGTGGAGCTGCACAACTTCGCGCCCAACGCGATCTCGCAGGCGGGCGTCTGCGAGGGGTACCTGGGGATCCGGGTCCCTTCCGGGGAGCTCGTGTACACCTCTTTCGCGCGGAGCTCTTCACGCGGCCCACGACGGAGCCGAGGACCCGCCACGCGGTGCGCGGCGGCGGGATGTCGCTCGCCCTGCGGGGGCGGTTCAAGGACCACTACATCCCACTTGCACGGTGACGACGAACAACGCCGCGAGCCGGGAGCGGGGATGGTTCTACTCGCGCAACGCGGAGCCGGTCTTCCCCTACACCGGTCGGGTGTTCAAGGAGAAGCCCGGCTCTTGGGGCTACGGGGTGTCCACGCCCTAGCACGGAGGCGGCGAGGACTCGGTCACAGGCCGCCACGAGGAGCTTGTCGGAGCGAGGGGCGACCGCGATGGGCGTCCTCGCCTTCCTCCATCACCGGCGGGTCGTGCCTGCGATGGAGAGGCCGCTCTGCATCTTTGAGATGACGAGAGGAGGCGGACCCCATCACGTTGGCGAGGTCGCGGATGCTCCCGAGGCCCCCCTCGGGGGCGGCCGTATGCGCTCACCGGGCGCGAAGCGCCGTCGACACCCGGGTGCGGGCGCATCGGGACCCGGACCCGTGGGACCTCGAGATGCTCCCCACCGGCCGGCGGTGAGCATGATTCTTGGTTTTGTTTTATTTCTTGGTGCCGCTTCGCACTCCCGACGCGCCTTTGACGTTCTTACATGCAGTGGTGAACTTCACCCGCCTCGAAGTCCGTTCGCCCACCCCGGACTCCCGCGCGCTTGGTCGGGCGGCGCGCGGCCGGCGGGGAGCGAGGAGCGGGCGGCGCGCGCGGGAGGGAGCGCGCGAGGCGGCCAACGAGCGCGCGAGCGACGGAGCGCGGAGTACGGCGACGTGAGAAGGCTGGGGCTCTCCCCCCGGGGACGAGGAGTACTCGTCCTCGGAGGGGAGGACGAAGAGGAAGAGGGCGAGGGGCGGGGCCCCTCCGATAGATGGGAGCCCTCGCCCCCGTCGCCGGGGCGGCTCCGGCGGCAAGGGTGGCATCGCCCGGGGCGGGCGCAACGGCGCCCGCGCGGCTGCAATCGACAACGAGGGGGCGGCGCGCGCGCGAGGGCGCCGGCGTGCACTACGGGGCGCGCGCGGCGGCGCGCCCGTTCGTGCGGCGAGCGCGCTCCGCCCGCGCGCGCGGTGGCGGCGTCGGGGAGGCACGGCGACGGCGTGCGGCCGCGCCGGCCTCATCCGCTGAGGCTTCGAGGAAAAGGAAGCGCGCCTTTTCCTCCTCGAGGTAAGGGGCTCGATCCTCTACTTGGTTTGATTTTTTGATGATCAGGCATTCTAACCCTCTGTTTGTGCCTGCGCAGGGTAGTGCCAACTGTGCCTCCCCTCGCACCGGCTAAGGTGCTGAGGGCGGACGCGTCTATCCCCACCCGGCGGCGCTCGTCGAGGGCGTCACGGGCGGGGGCAAGCACGGCGGCGGCGGGCGAGAGCTCGCGGGGGCGGGCGGGGCCCGAGGCCTCGGCCGAACGGATCGGCACGCCGTGGCGCGGCCGGTGGTCGCCGAGGAGCGGCCGGCGCCGGCCGTGGTAGAGGCGCGGCCCACGGCGGCGGTCGTGGCGGAGGTGCGGCCGATGGTGGGCGCTGCGACGGAGGCGCGGCTTGTGGTGCCGACCGCGGCGGAGGCGGGCGCGGGGTGCAGCCCGCGGTGGCACCGGGTGGTCGCGGAGGCACGGCCGGGCGGTGGGCGCTACGGAGGGCGGCCGGGCGCCCCCCGCTGCGGGGGCGCGGCCGAGAGGTGGTGGGCGCGGCGCCACGTCCAGCGCCGCGGCGGTGGAGGGCGCAAGCGGAGGCACGGGCGGAGGCGGCGCAAGGGCGGCGCCCCGCGGGCGGTTCCCTGGTGGAGGTGGTGGAGGTCTCGGACGATGACTCCCCCGCCGCCCGGGGTGGGATCGGTGGGCGAGCTTCCCCACGCGCTCCCCGGAGCCCCGGGAGGGGGCCCTCGTGAGGCGGCGCGAGGGTCACATGGTGGCGGGGGACCGAGGGACATGGCGCCGAGGCCTCGTCCTCCCGCGCCGGCCACTCTACCCGGGGAGGGGGCCGTTGGCGATCCGCTGCGTTCGCGGACACCCGGGGAGAGCGAGAGCTGCGGGGAGAGCTCTCGGGCCACGCGCGCCACGCTCGACCGCGCGGCTCGAACGAGGCGCTGAGGGTCCATGGCGGCCCCGCATGGCGTGTCTTCCAGGTAGGGCGTTGTTGTTCGTTTTCTCCTTTCTTTCGTTTTTGTGCGCTGTTTCTGTGTCGTGGCGCTTACGGATTTCGAGTTGTGGGTGACAGGAGCTCGAGCGCCGCGCCCATGACAAGTACAACGCCTTCGATCGGGTGAACGCCGAGCTCCACCAGCTCCGGGAGCGATGCGGCGCTTTCGACGCGCTCGCCGATGCCCTCGGGACCCGGACGGAGCCGGTTGGCGTGCGGGCCGTGGTCTTGCGCGACGAACTCCCCGAGAGCACGGGGCGAGGACCGGCACGCCGCTCTGGCCTCGAGCGGGTGCGCACGGCTCTCATCGATCGAGATGAGGCGGCGTGGCGGGCGCGCTCGGACTGGAGAAGATGCGGACGCGCGCACCAAGCCGGGAGGCGGAGGTGGCCGGCGTCGCGGCGAGAACCGGGGGCTCCGCTCGTCGCTCGAGGGGTGCGGCGCGGCGGCGCGGGGGCGAGGAGCGGGCGCGCGGGGGCGGGAGCGACGGGCCAAGGAGGCCGACGACTTGAAGGCCGCCCTCGATGCCAAGGCCGCGGCGCTCGTCGTCGGCCGAGGGGCGGCTCGCAGGAGCGCACCGCCCGCCAAGGGGCGAGGGCGGCTCCGGCGAGAGCAGGGCCGCCCTCGTCGACGCCGGACGACGGCTCGGGAGCGAGGCGCGCGTCGCTCGCGAGGCGGCGCGAGGGGGGTCATTAGCGGAGCGGGACGCCAAGCTCTCTAAGGCCGAGGGCGAGCTCATTGTGCTCGGCATTACGAGCGCAAACCAGAGGCGGCCCTCCGGGGGCGAGGTGAGGCCGTCAAGCGCCTCGAGCTGGCGGTCGAGGCCGAGCGCTGCGCTCTCGAGGTGGAGAGGAAGCAAGTCGAAGGTGAGCCACTGTTTGACTCTTGCTTTGTTGGTTTTTCTGTTAGAGGGCTCGCATTCCAACTTCTGATTTATTTCTTGTCTTGGCGATTCCAGACTTGCGCACCGCCCTGGGGCATGCAGCTGAACGGGCCGAGGCGCTGCAGGCTTCCTATAACTCCCTCACGAGCCGAGGCTGCAAGAAGGCTGCGTGGTGCGGCCCTCGAGACCCGCCAAGCCGTGGAGGAGGGCGAAGCACGGGCGGCGGCTCGGCCCGGCCGGCCGCTGCGTGCCCTTGGCGGTCACGTCACCGAGCGGATGCACCGGCGGCCGCATCCGGCGTCTAGGAAGGCCCTCGGAGTGGTGCGGTCCCACTACGAGGTCAACTTCGAGGCGCTGGCGGAGGGCTACATCGTTCCCGAGGGCATCGAGGACGAGGTGGCGATGGAGTGTGTGGATGAGCTCGCCGCCGACGCCGCCGGGTCGCTCGCTGAAGCCTTCGAGGAGTTCCTCTTCCCGGACGCTGCTGACGCTGCCGCCACTCCCGCCTGAAGACAGTTGGGCGCCAGGCCCGTTTTTATTTGTGTATCAGTATTCTGGCCATGCGGCCTTTGTAAATAAGCACATTATCTCAGTCGTAAACATTTGTTGATACGAAATGAAGTCTTTTGCTTATTTGCACTTTTTTGTTTCTCCTTCTTCCTGAGTAGATTCTAGTTAGGGGAGTTCGATTTTCGCGGGGGGCCTGCTGGGTTGGAGGCGAGAGAGAAGGGCCGTATCCTCGCTGCGTAGGCTATCTCTGACTCGCGCGCTCCTTCCGCTAGGCCGCCTGCGCCCTGTTCGAACCGTTGCTTGAGGTTGAAGTAGAAAACAAACTTAGCGCGTGTGAGTTGCTTTATTTTTGCACGAAAATGGGACCATTTTTGGGGGGGTGCCCCCCACAGTAGCCCCCGAGGGTAACTTGGGTTTCAGGGGAAAGCCGAGTTGCCCTTTCTATTTGACTTGAGGTGTTTACATAGTTGTTACCAACTGGGGCGTTGGCCATATGATTTTTACAACAGAAAATGCTTGGGAATCCTAGCTAGGGGTAGAAACGACGTAGCTGTTGGATGTTCCAAGCGTTGGTGAGCTCTTCACCGTCCTCGTTGGACAGCTTGTACGTGCCGGGCTTGAGTACCTTCACCACGACGTAGGGTCCCTCCTATGGGGGCGATAGCTTGTGGCGCCCTCGGTTGTCTTGGCGTAGCCTTAGGACCAGATCCCCTTCGCTGAAATCCCGCCGGCGTATCTTGCATGCTTGGTAGCGTTTGAGGGACTGTTGGTACCTCGCGGAATGCATCAAGGCCACGAGGCGTGCCTCGTCCGGGTCGATCCGGCGAGTCCTCGCGGGCCGTCGGTTGGCATCCTCCTCATAGCCTCGAACCACAGGGCGATCCGTACTCTAAGTCCGTGGGGAGGGGACGGCCTCGCGCCATGGACTAGGAAAAACGGGGTGAACCCGGTGGCTGCGCTCGGGGGTGGTCCTTGGGCTCCACACAACCGCCGGGTAACTCTTGGAGCCATTTTCGCCCCGTTTGTTTGGGCGGTCGAAGGTGCCGGGCTTTAGGCCTTGTAAGATCATGCCATTGGCGCGCTCTACTTGGCCGTTGGTCCGTGGGTGTGCCACGGTGCCCAATCCACTCGGATGTGGAACTTGTCGCGAGAACTCCAAGAACTTCTCGCCCGTGAACCGGGACCCATTGTCGGTGATGATTGAGTTTGGCACTCCAAAGCGGTAGATGATGTCGGTGAAGAATGTTACTGCTTTGCTGCGCACGAGATTCGTGATGGGGCGCACCTCCACCCACTTGGAGAACTTGTCGATCGCGACCAACAAGTGGGTGAAGCCCCCCGGCGCCTTCGCGGGGGCCCGACGATGTCCGGCCCCACACGGCAAACGGCCACGTTACGGGGATGGTCGCGGGGCATGGGCGGGCAAGTTGGACTTGCGGGCGTAGAGCGGCACCCTTCGCGGTGCGCACGATCTCGCTGGGTCCGCGACCGCGGTAGGCCAGTAAAAGCCCTAGCGGAACGCGTTGCCAACGAGGGTGCGGGGCGCGGCGTGGTGGCCACAGATCCCCGCGTGGATGTCCCGCAGGAGCTCGCGCCCCTCGGGGATGGGTACACAGCGCTGCAGTATGCCGGAGGCGGCACGCTTGTACAGCTCACCGTCGACAAGGGCAAAGAACTTGGCCATTCTGGCGATGCGCCTGGCCTCGGCCCGGTCCGCGGGGAGTTCCCCTCGAGCGATCCAGGCGATGTATTTGTCGCGCCAGTCTGCTTTAACAGGAGCTGGCTCGATGTCCATCACATCGGCCTCGTGGGAGCCATACCCCTCGAGGAGGGAGAGCACGTACGCCTCGTTCGAGGGGTCCTCGTCCATGGGTTCCGCACCCGCCCGGATTCGAGGGAGCCCCCAGGGTTCGTCATGACTCGAGGGGTGGGGCTCGAAGACGACCGAGGGCTGAGCGACGTCGCGCGCGAAAACGTTCGGGGGGACGGTGATCCGCCCGGACGCGATCTTGGCCAGCTCGTCCGCCTCCTCGTTGTACCGGCGAGGCACATGGTTGAGCTCGATGCCGTAGAACTTGTCCTCGAGGGCTCGCACGGCTTTGCAGTAGGCCTCCATCTTATCGTCGTGGCAGCTCGCGTTCTTCATGACCTGATCGATTACGAGCTGCGAGTCCCCCCGCACGTCGAGGCGTTTGACGCCTAACTCAATGGCGATTTTGAGGCCGCAGAGGAGGGCCTCGTATTCCGCCATATTGTTAGACGCGGGGAAATGGAGGCGTACCGCGTACCGCATGTGTTCCCCGAGGGGTGACACGAAAAGCAGGCCCGCGCCCGCCCCTGTTTTCATTACCGAGCCATCGAAGAACAGAGTCCAACACTCCGCTTGGATTTGCGGCGGCGGTAGCTGCGTGTCCGTCCATTCGGCGACGAAATCCGCCAAGATTTGGGATTTGACGGCCTTGCGCGGGGCGTAGGCGAGCGTCTCGCCCATCGGCTCCACGGACCACTTGGCGATCTGCCCGCGGCGCTCGGGGGTTGCGGATGATCTCCCCCAGTGGGAAGGAGGAAACCACCATGACGGGGTGGGCCTCGAAGTAGTGGCGGAGCTTGCGCCGCGCAAGGACTACCGCGTACAACAATTTCTGGACCTGGGGGTAGCGCGTCTTCGTATCCGACAGGACCTCGCTGATGTAATAGACCGGCCGCTGTACAGGCAAGGCGTGCCCTTCCTCCGTGCGCTCCACGACGATCACGGCGCTGACCACCTAGGTGGTTGCGGCTATATAGAGCTGCAGGGGTTCGCCGTCTTGCGGCGGCGTGAGGATCGGGGCGTGCGTCGAGACGCCCCCGGCTTTGCCGAGCGCATCTCCCGGGCCTCGGCGGTCCGGAGAGCGCTCGTGCTTCTTGAGTAGGCGGTAGAGGGGCGGCCCCTTTCACCGAGCCGCGAGATGAAGCGGCTCGGCGCAAGGCACCCCAGCACCTTCTGCACCCCTTTGAGGTCCCGGATCGGACCCATTCGTTCGAGGGCCACGACCTTTTCAGGGTTGGCCTCGATTCCCCGTTGAGAGACAATGTATCCTAGGAGCATACCGCGCGGTACTCCAAAGACACACTTTTCGGGGTTTAACTTGACCCCATTGGCCCGTAGGCAGCCAAACGCGACGCCAAGGTCGCCAACCAGGTCGTCCGCCTTCCTGGTTTTTACGACGATGTCGTCAACGTACGCTTCGACCGTCCGCCCGATGTGATCCCCAAAAACGTGCTGCATTCAACGCTGGTATGTTGCACCCGCGTTTCGAAGGCCAAACGGCATCGTGACGTAGCAGAACGTCCCGAACGGTGTGATGAACGAAGTCGCGAGCTGGTCGGACTCCTTCATCTTTATTTGGTGGTACCCGGAGTAAGCATCAAGGAAGCAAAGCAATGCACACCCAGCCATTGAATCAACGATCTGATCAATGCGTGGCAAAGGAAAAGGAACTTTAGGACATGCTTTATTAATACTAGTGTAGTCTATACACATCCGCCACTTCCCATTCTTTTTCTTTACAAGCACGGGGTTTGCTAGCCACGTTGGGTGGAACACCTCGGTGATGAATCCGGCCTCGAGAAGCTTCCGCGGCTCCGCTCGGAGTGCCGTCGCCGCTCCTCGTCGAAGCGGCGGAGCGCGTTGTTGCACGGCGCGGGCGTTTGGCAGGATGTCAAGGGAGTGCTCGGCGACTTCCCTCGGGATGCCTGGCATATCCGAGGGGCTCCACGCGAAGATGTCGGCGTTTGCGCGGAGGAAGTCGACGAGCACCACTTCCTATTTGGGGTCGAGGGCGGAGCTGACCCTCAACGCCTTGCCCTCGGGGGCAGAAGGATCGAGGGGGACCTCCTTGGTCTGCTCCGCGGCCTTGAAGGTGCCGGCGTGCTTGGTCTGCCTGGCGGCGTCGCGGCGGCGATGAGCTTTTGGCTCGCCCGCGGGGATGCGTCCGTGTTGTCGATGTTGGGGTCGATGTTGATGCGATCACGGACCTGTCGGCCCAGCTCCCGCGCGCGTTCGCCGCGAGCGGAGGCTTCCCCCCGCCATTGAGGCACGGAGCGCCCGCACCGTCCCATTCCTCCGCCGCCTTGGCCTCGAGCTCGCGGGCTTGGGCCGGTTGCGCGTCGGCGTCGGCCCCAGCGGGAGCGCTTGGCCCCGCGGCCGGGCGCGTGGCGATCCCCCGGGCGGCGTGACCTCCCCGTCTCCGGCGCCCGCCACACCCAGGCGGCATTGGGCCGGGTCGTTGGTGATGACGGCGTAGCACTCCCGCGCGGGATCGTAACTCCCGTGCCTTTGGAATCGTCGGAGCGGCCGAACCGCAGTCCGTAGCGTCGAGGAAACGCCGGAACATGGCGGGTCGCACGCCGGGAGAAGTCCCACTCGGTGTACCCGTGGCGGTTGGCGGGCGGCAACGCGTCGAGGGAACCCGGGGACGACTCGTCGCCGGCCGAGGCGCCGGGATCCCCGGCGACGAAGACGTGACGGACGGGCGGAACCCTGCGCATCGTGGTGTTGACGTTGGCGTTGTAGGCCGACGTAGCACCACGCGGCCCCGATGGGGATGCGCGGTCGAGAGACCGTGCGCCGTCCCGCCGGGATGGTGGCCGGCCGTGACGGCGGGCGCACCGTGCCGAGAGGGCGGCGCGCTCGGCTCGCCGCCGCTCGGGCCGCTCCCCGGCGTGAACGCCGCCCGCAGCGACGGCGGCGTCGTGGCGTCGACGGGCCGCGCGGCATCCGTGCCCGCGGGCGCCCCGCGCGTGGTGGTGCGTGCGGCGGGGGCCGAGCGGACTCGGCCCGGCGCGCGCGCGCGGGCTCCTCACGGTTGGTGAGGCGCATGAGGTAGCCGTTCCCCGTGGCTCGAAAGTTCGGGTCCCCCGAACCGGATTTCGAACCCGGCGGGGAGGGGGTCCGGCCGCCCATGCGGTTGCGTGTACCACGGTACTCGGTGCGGATCACCATGGAGGGAGTTGGTGGAATGACCTTAGGAGCTCGGTTGCCCCACGGTGGGCGCCAGCGTCGGTGCGGAATATGGTCCCGACACTAACCAGTAGAAAGCGCCGAGGTCTATCCCTCAATGGTCGATGCTAAGCAATAAGAGACACAGGATTTATCCTGGTTCCGGCCGAGGGGGCCGTACGTCCAGCAGTGGTGTGCTCAAGGCACTATATTGCTCAACACCGGGGGTGCCTATAGTGGGGCTATTACAAGCAAGGCGGGAGAGGAAGCGAGGCTTCCAAGTCCCTGGAGGAGTGGCTGAAGATGTTGTGGGAGAATTGGAGGATGAGTACGTGGTGTGCCGTGTGCTGTCTGTTGTTTTTCTGCCTTCTGTTCTGTCCGTCCCCCGCGGCAGGGGGGTTCGCCCTCCTTTTATAGATCAAGGAGGAGGCGAATCACATGCGCGCCGTGCTATCTAGCTACGTGGGGAAGCACGACGTGCTATGCTATAGAGTGGGCGGCCGTCCGGACGATCCTTGCAGTGATCTAGCCATCATGGCCTACCTTGGACCCGAACAGTGGCGGTTCGAGGGTAGAAGGGCGGCGGATGGTGCAATGTCTTCTGATAGGCTCGAGGGAGGTGCTGACGTTGGCCCGTACGGAGCACAGGAGTAGGTAAAACGGCGTCCCTTCCCAACGCGCTTCACAGTGCGGGAGTTGTTGCTACGGCGCCTGGCGTGCGCCTGCACGCGCGGGGACGGCGGCCATGCTGTTACAGTGGCAGGGATGGTGTTCCACCGGCCTAGCGCCTCCACCTAACCCTGTAGGGTCACAAGAAAGCAAATCGAGGGTGCAACCGGCCCCCTTCGAGGGCTTGGCGCGTTAGCCGTCCTGGAGCGGGGCGCACGGCGTCACGGGACGACACGGCCGCGCGCACGCTCCCTCCCCACGGTGATGGGGATGGGCTCCTCCTCGGGGAGTTGGTGCGGCGGCACCGGGCGCGAGCCGGGGCGCATGATGGCGCCGTCCGCCGGTGTCGGGCGTTAAATGCCCGTGTACGGGGGCCGGCGCACGCGTGAGGGGCGCCCTCGAACGTGGCGGACCCCGGTCGAGGGCGGGACGGGCCCTCGAGCGAGGCGGAACTCCGCTCGAGGGGTGCGGGCCCTCGAGCGAGGCGGAGCCCGCTCGAGGGAAGCGCTATCCTCGAACGGGGCGGAGCCGCCCGAGGGGGGCGCGCATCCTCGAGCGAGGGCGGAGCACCGCTCGAGGGATCTCCAAGAGGGCCGCCATGATGGGCCGTCGGGGTCCCTGCGGCATGGGCCGTATCCTGCATGGTTAGGCAAACTGTGTTTTGGCTTTGTTGCGGGTTTTAAGTGAGGATTTCCCCGTTGTTTAAGGGGACCCCTAGGGCTGTCCCCGACAAACTCGAGTTCCTCTCTCAAAAGGTATTCAAACCTTTCTTTCGCCCGATCTCCTCACTTGGTGCAAAGTTTTGAATTTCCTTTGGTAGAACATCTTCTGAGATCACCTAGAAGACATACCTTTAGATTCGTAAGGTTTTGTTGGACACATTGTGAGAAACCACGAACTGGGGTCGGACGGCCTTCACCGGTCTGACCGGTGGCCGTCACCGGTCTGACCGGTGGCGCATGTCCACCCCCAAATTGTGTTTTCTTCATGTTTTTCAACACATATCTATTCTTGGATGTCTCTTGTTTATCTAGACCAAATCTTAGATTGATAGCTGCTCAGATTGATTGTAAGAGCAATTGGCTGCGATTCGGGTGGCACCGGTCGGCGTAGGTGCCCCTCACTTCGATACGACGGTGTGGCCCGAAACGGACCAATTGTTCTGAACTTTCAAGAATCAATTCCATGTCAATTCAATCTTTTTCCTAGAGTCTTATACACTCTTGTCATCCTATTTGTGACTCAGGACAACAGCTATGGTACAGGAAAAGGAAGGGGCAACGAAAAGAAGAGAAGAGGTGCTCTCTCGTCGAGGAGCTATCCCCGGTGAATTTGGGGAAGGGGGCAGCACCGTCAACGTCAGCGGCAAGAGGTTGAGACGCCGCTCAGCTCAAGCAAGTGCAGAGGATCCTGATCTAGGAGGTGACCCCGGAACTAGCAGCGATGACAATGTTGAGGATGAGACCTTTCCGGGTCAGTTTGAGCTGAGGAGGCACCAGGAGGCTGGGTCTGACAGCGATGAGGATGAGGATGAGGATGAGGAGGATGAGGAAGAGGATGTGGACGCCATGGACGAGGATGACGATGACCGGGGGTAGATTGAAGATCATGCCACCCACTTACATTTACCCCGACGAGTAGGTGAAGTACCACGGGGCCGGCATGACCAAGGTCCTAAGAAGGCGAGGGACAAGAACCCATATGAGGAGGGGTAAGACCGCGTCGGATCCGAGGTTTTGGGCTAAGTTTCAGCAGGATTAGTATACCACCGTGATCATAAAGAAGCCCAAAATCACTCACAAGGCACAATATGTGGATTGGGAGCACATGGCTAGGAAAGGAGACCCAATATTTGATGAAGTCATTAGCAACTGTGAGAGGCAAAGGGTGAAGACACTTATGGGGTTCCGACAGGATTGGACAAGGATATCATCGCCCAGTTCTTTGCTACAGTGTACTTTGGTCACATTGAGACCGATAGGGCTATGACTTGGATGACTAATGGCCAGAAGTACTCCATCACTTTCCACAGATTTTTGAGGTGCTTTGGGATCATGGCGGGAGATGGGGAGTTGAGGAAGCTCCATGATGAGGGAGAGCTCGAGAAGGATGCTTTGCATGTGATGTACCCTCGAGGTGAGCATGCCAACTATGGGAAGGTGAAGAATCTCTACACCTACTTTGCTGTCCTAAATAGGCTCCTTAGGGTGTCTATTACACCTAGAGATGGAAACCCCTCAGAAATCACAAAGTTTCAGAAAAACTTGATGGTTGCTTTGAGGCCGGGAGCTCCGGAGTTTAGTGTTGGGGATTTTATTTGGCAAGAGATTAAGCACTTATCCGAGGACCCCAAGAAGATTTGCAGCTATAGTCCGTATATCATGTATATGATTGAAAAGGTTGCAAAGACGGAGTTTCCTAAAAATGTGACACACAAGCCTCTGAAGCTCAATACTAGCAAGAATCCTCGGTTTCCATCACCTAGAGTTGAGCATGCACCGGGTCATGAGGAAGAAATATTTGAGGAGGGAGCAGCTCGACCAGATATGCCTCAGGCAGGGGCTCAGACCGTCCGCCGGTCGGCCGGTGCTGAGCACCGGTCTGACCGGTGGGGTGGCTGGCAGCCAGACAGACCTCGTAGGTCCACCTCCCCTTTGCGGAAGTTTCTCAACTTCATATTTGGGATGTGCAGGAGCCAGCATGACATCCAAGTTGAGCAACAAAGGTCGAGAAGGACGAACAAGCAAATGAGGGACACGATGAAGCTAATGCACAATGCCCAAGGTTTTCAACCTCCTCGCTCTCCACCATCTCCAGAGTCTCCACAGGTTGAGATACCGTCCTTTGAGGAAAGGATGAGAGGATGGGCCAACTCCGACTTGCTTAATCAATATGGGCCCATGTTCTTCGAGTCCGGGCAAGGACAAGGATCGTCCTCATCGGTTCCTCCTCCACCTCCACCATTTGTACCTCCTCCTCCGGATGTGGCAGGATCGTCTCACTTCATGGAAGAAGAGCAAGCACCCCCACCTCCTCCACCTCCCGAGCAAGTACAAGATTGGGGCGCTCGCTTCTCCGTCGAGATCTTTGGATACAACCCTTACTTCTATGGAGGGAGCTCTCACTCGGGAGACGGATCTCAAGGACAGTGATCGGCAGCTGCTTCTTCTCCAGGCCCTTCTTGGATGCTTGATGACAAAGGGGGAGAAGAATCGAGATTAAAGCCATAAGTACGCGGCTTTGTCCGGGTTCTTGTCCGTGTTGCACCGGTCGGCCGGTGCCACCGCACCGTCCCGGCCGTGCTCTGCCGGCTGTTGAGAGAAGCCTTGTAAAAAGTTAGAACTTTATCTTAGTGGACTTGAGAACATTTGTGTGAGTGCTAAACCTTATTGTAATATCTAAGCGACTTTATTGCTAGTTTGTGATGCATGGATTGAGATGGGGTTTGTTTGTGTTGGCTAAATGGAGCAAAGTGATCTAAACCCATGATCACCTTGGACCAAATAGCACGCACTTCTGTTGCTTTGTGTGTCTTGATTGGACACTGGCCGTCCCCGACCGGTCGAGGCACCGGTCGACCGGTGCCGCCTGATTGTGTGGGCATTTTGGACTCGACCGGTCCGGCCGGCCGGAGCACGGTCGGCCGGTCTTTGCCTAGTCGGCACACTTCTCTTTGCTTTGTGCATATCTTATCATACGCATCACGATTTTAATTTTGTCGTTCACACATGTTGCACTCCACTGATTCTAAGATATAGGGGGAGCTCACACGCGTTTTCTTCCAAATTTGTGCTATTGGCATTTGAGGCCAACTTTTTGAAATTCAACTCAAAGCACAAATTAAGGGGGAGCTCTAGCTATATCTAAAAATCTAAATGTGCCTTATTGTTTTATTTGTAAGCTTTAATCGAGTTGTCATCAATCACCAAAAAGGGGGAGATTGAAAGCGCATCTAGGCCCCTAAGTGGATTTTGGTGAATTGAATGACAAGGCGATTAAAGGACTAATGTTTTTGTCTAAGGTTGTGAGCAGGTTTTCTTTATAGATTCATGAGCAACCAGTGAAGTATCATAATTATGGATGTATTTTATGGCTCACATCTACAAAGACAAGTATATGGTGCAAGGCTTCATGAGTTTATCGAAAGAGAACAAGTTGATGAGTGTACACACCATGGTTCTAAAGATGGAAGCTTGCATATCCGTTGTCAATCAAGATCAAGCATTTGAAGCGGGATTTTCAAATGAAGGTTAATTGCGTGTGAAGCAAAGTGGAACTCAAAAGTGGATTGGATAAGTGATGAAGAGATCAACCGAGATGGCTAGGGTGAGGGACTAAGCAATCTTTGGGGCCGTAGCTAAGCCGCCATTCGTGTTTTGCTAAGGTGAAGGTCTAGCATCCGTGGGGTCTTCAAGTATCATGTTCAAATCTTAACCGAGGGAAGCTTTGCAAGTCATCAACTCGTTAAGATTGGCAACATGGAGTGGCCATGGATCCAAGTGTGCATTCTTATGCTATATGGAAAGATCCTAAATCACTAGCTCAAGCATGGACATGCTCAAGTCAAAGGCTATGTTGAAAGCCCTCAAGTGGTTATTGATGAAGTATGGCAAGAATTGAAGTTGTTCAAGCTCAAGAGGTCATCGAAGCTCTTTTATTCTTTTCTTCAGTATAAGTATGTCGTACTATCAAGAGGGATGCAACTTAGCGAGTTGACCAAGTCAAAGTGCTCTTTAATTGACCTAAGTGAGAATTAGCCTTAGAGTGTGCTAACAAACCCTCCTAACCTAACCTGGGTCATTTCATCTTGGTGGTGAAGTGCTAGTTTCTTTAAAAGAGGTTTTGGGGGTAACTCGGGCACCGCCGGTCGACCGGTCGAGGCACGGCTCGGCCCGGTGCTTTGCTAGCCCAACGACTAGTTTTTCGAACACCGGTCCGACCGGTGTGAGGCACCGGTCCGACCGGTCTTTGCCGAGACTAACGGCTAGTTTTCTCCTTTGAAGGGTATAAATACCCCAAGCCTTCTTGAAGTGAGGGTTGTTGTTTCTAGTGAGTTTGTTGAGGTTCCAAGCCATTTCTAACTAGCTCTAAGCCTTAGTGGCTCTCCCCAACCATCTCTTTGTGAGATTTGTGGATTCAAGCCATCATCTTTGTGTTGGGTTGAGGAAGTGAGCCTAGGAGTGACTTTGTGAGCTAACCAGAGCAGTTTCCATAGCTTGAGCACTTTGGTTTCGCGTCTACAAACTTTGGAGCTTTTGTTACTCCTGGAGGTTTGCCTCCTAGACGGCTAGGTGTCGCCGGCTAGCTCCCAAGGTTGTGGTGAGCAGCGGGAAGTTTGTGAGGGCTGCGATCTTGCCTCTTCATGGAAAAGATCACCTTAGTGGAAAGGAGGAAAGTGGTTGAAAGAGACCCGGCTTGTTGTGGGAATTGTCCCTTACAAGCACCTCAGCGGAGACGTAGCCATTCCTCAGTGGGTGGTGAACTTCGGGAAACAAATCCTTGCTTCTTCGTGTGGTTCGACTCTCTAAGTTGTTCATTCTAGCATATTACATTTGCTTCCGCTTCAATCTACTTGGGTGTGTTACTTGTGTGTGCAGGGCTCATTACTCTGCTTGTGATCATCTACAAAGGCCACACCCTGAGTTTCGTTCGTGCTAGAAGCCAAGAGGTGCTTGAAGTTGTTTTTGCAGGTTCTTCGTGCTACACGGTACGACCGGTGAGGCGCACCGGTCGGCCGGTGTCACCCTGTGAAGTTCGGTGCCTAACTTAGGTCCGACCGGTCACCGCCACCGGTCGGCGGTGGTGCCTTTGTCGGCTCAAGTGTTTGGGGGAAAAGAGTTTAAATTGGTCGTCTCACCTATTCACCCCCCCCTCTAGGCGACATCAAGGTCCTTTCGGTCCTAGCTACCCATGGAGTATCTCTATCCCCATTGACGGCATTGCTAGCTCCCTTAGCGACATCTCTTCGTCCTCCAAAGGTGAGGTGAAAAAATCCATCTAGGCACTAAAAAAGAAAAACACAAAAGGGTTTTTTCTAGAAAACGAGGCTTAAATGTTAGTAATCAACAAAACTAATGCAAGATTAAACGTAGCAAACTGGCTTGCTCCCCGACAACGGCGCCAGAAAAAAGGGATTGCTGATGGTTGAACACGTAACAACCTTTGATCCACAAGCGTACGGACCTATACCTTTTTCAGCACGGGGTGACCCCCAAGGTTCTTGTCAATCCACAGAGCAAGGGGATTGCTAGCGCTTAGCCAAGTACTAATCTAGTTGATTGGAAAGCCTTGAAAGAAAGGTTACTCTAAGGTAGAAGCAATATAACCTAAGTTAATCTAAGAAGTCTAAGGTGAAACTAGATGGCAAAGGGTGGATACAAGAGAGAGATTAAGATAGATAAGAGTTCCCTCCCTAGGGTTTAGGATCTCATGAACATTCATCTACTACATGAAAAGGGTGTTTCCCACACTAGCTTCATGGCGGTTATGCGGACGCTAAGCCTTTTCCCTTGTGACGCCCCGGTGTTTTTAATTAGCATCATTAATGCTAATGACCGAATCGACGAGAGTCAAACCGGCCGACAGAGGTCAAACCTAGGTCAACCTGGGTCATCACCTCGAAAACCTCGCCAATGAACCCCAATGAACCCCTTGACCAAGTCTACACACACCCATGGTGGACCCTTGGTTAAAGACACGGTCAAAACCGGCTTAACCGTTGACGTCAGCGAATGTCGTCCAGAACTTTTGCCGCGTTCTCCAAAATTCACCTAAACACTTCAAAATCTATCTTTATGAAAGTTGTCCATCTTGTTGAGGGACACAACTTTCATGTAGATTTGCATTTCAAATTTTGAGCAGAAAAGGGTGAAAAACTCGGTCAACTGGCAATACCTCTTGTGCACAGAGACATGGAGGCATTCGAAGTTGGCACGACGTTCCTGCAAAATCCGTTGAGAAAAAACACCCTAGAGCCTTTGTGAAAGTTGTAGAGGGCTGTGAGATCTACAACTTTCCTATTCATCACTTTGTGCACTTCTATTCAACTTTTTGGAGAAAAACGCAGTCGAAGACATGTTGACCGGCCGAAACGCTGCACAGCCGCGCTCTAGAGCGCCGCCGCGCGGCCCCGGGCGTTCTGCCGGCCGGGCCGCGCCGCACGCGCGCGCGCCGGCCACCACGTCGCCTCGGCGTCCGTGCGGACCGGTGCCACCGTCTCGAGCCGCGAGCCACCGGCTCCCCTCGCGCCGACCGCCTTGGAACGCGAGCCGCATTTACCTCGTCGTACCGCGCCGTACCGCCCTCGCGCTCGACCCCGCGGTCCGTCGTCCGCTCCTCCCGCCGGCGCACACGCCAAGGCCGCGTGCACACTCCGAGGCGGCCGGCCCACACCGCAGCGCCCCCGCCGCACTCGCCTATAAAGGCCACGCACCGACGGCCTGCTCGCGCCCGCCGCTGCACGCCGGCATCCATCCGTGCGCCAACTCCCGAGCGTTCCCCCTTCTCTAGCTCGTGTCGCCCGGTCCTGCTGCAGTCCAACAGCTCCACAGGCTCTCCACAACTTGCCCAGCACCACCGCCCCCTCTCCCAGGCCGGAGCACTGCCGGACAGGGCGTTCCGCGGCCGGGCCGGTACGGGCGCCGCCGGCCCCGGCCGCTCACCGGCGCCCCTCCGCCTGTCCACGGCCACAAACCGGGCTAAGGTGACCTCCTCTTCCTTCTCCACCCATCCCCCGGCCGAATCCCTCACCGGAGTGGCTCAATTCCGGTGAGCCGCGCCGGCCGGCCCGCCTAGGGACCACATTGCGAAACAGAAGTTCTTTCTGAGGGCCTCCCTGCAAAAGGGTAACTCAAATAGTATTTGTGATTTGGCTGATTCTTGTAAATTGCGTAGAATATCGTAGCAAAATCAGAAAAATGCAAAACCAATTTTGTTGGATCCTTTGTGAATTATCCTACAACTTTTGTTATTCTTGCCTGAGCTAGTTCCTGTTAGTTTTTGCATGAAAAATACAAACGTGAAAAACGTAGATCTGCAATAACTCAAAAACTATAAATCCTATATGTCCAATTTTTGGATATGTTGTGTGTTAGGTCATGACAAGATCCTATGACAAAAATTGCACAAAGTTATGATTTAAATCTTTTTATAAAAAGGTTTTTCCATTTCTTCAGGATCTGCATAAATGAATTTTCTAGCTAAACATAATTAGGGTTTTGCAACCAACTTTTGCACACTGTCTTGTTGTGACAAAACACACCACTGGTGAATTAATCACAATTTTATAATTAACATAAATAGTTGTTCTTGAAATATGCTTGATTTTCTTGGTAATTGCATAAGTCAAGTTTCATAATAGTTCTAGGTGTATATGTTGCATTCCTAGCTTAGGTTTGGACCATATATCATGTGTAAGAAAGTTAGAATCATTTTGATGTGTATTTATTTTTGTATGCATTTCTCATGTTTGGGTGACTAGCTTTTGTTATTTTCGGTATATGTAAATTCATAGCTTTTCTAAGAGTGCATGTGTGTGCAGTGGCTTGTATAGGTTTGGAAATGCTTCATAACACATCCCACTGAATTTTATTAAATTATTTTATGAATAAAAGCTATCGAAGCCTTTTAACGCTTGATATTAAATTAAATGAGAAAGTCATCAACTACACATATGAAGACCCTATATGTGTGATGTAAACCAATTTAAAATGATCATTATCAACCTCTTGCTGTTTGTGAAAGATAAATGATTTTATTCACATAAAATATGTACACAACCATTATAAAAATAAATAAATAAATAAATAAATAATAAAGCACCGTGAGAAATTATTTAATAAAAAGGTTATACCAAGGTGTGTTTGTTAAGGTGAATATGGCCAACCATACTCTTCATGGTTGTCATATGTTGTTTCTAAATAATTAAATTAAGAATCGTCAATTAAATCTTGCATTTGCATCCTCGTGTAGATCTCCCAAGCGGTAGCTGTACGCGTGTGCCGGAAGGAGGAGACGGAGGAGCTGGCGGAGACGTGCACCACGTCGTTGTAGAGCAAGACCTGGACCAAAGTTCAGAAGGGCCCAAGGCCAACCTTGCCATCGAAGGCAAACCCCGGATCAATAACCCTGTTTCTAAAATTTATGCAATTATCGTTGCTATGATTGTGCATTTACGTTTCAGGAGTTGTTTGAAACCCTAGATGCATGATCCCTAAGTACCTATGTTCTTTTACTAGTATGCTAGGTCGATAGCTGCTATGCTATAGGACCCGGTAGAAGTCGTGTGATGTTCGTCACTCGCGAGAATAGGTTCTTATGTTGGAATCATAAGATCTTTATAAATGGATTGCTCATGTCGTAAGAGCATGGGATTTGGGCTCCGGTCCAGTGGCTTTCGTGGGCTAAGCTTTTGAACGTACTAAACATTTGCCGGGTATGGGACCGGTAAGCCTAGTACCCGATTGACGCGGTAAGGGAACCTTTCCCTACTAAACCTGGGGCACTTGTGTCCCCCTGCTTGCAACAGTGTGATACCTGCGTGAGTCTGGACGTTCATGTGGGAGCGATCCAGTAAGCCTTGTACCAAGGAATGTAGGTTCCGCTCCCAAGCTGAAGATCGACGGAAACGGCCTGGGAAAGTTGTCCTTACGGGGGCAGCCTACCGTGTGTTTAGATCCACCTTGCAAGGTTTAAATCAATCGATTGTCGGCCTCTCACCGTTATCCGAGACTGCTTAATCAACTGGCCATGATATCCCATAATGATGGAATTCGAGGAATAATGTTGTATGAATTAATTGCTTGTCCAATTCTTGATTGAATTAGATGGCACATTTAGAAATGGTAATCAACTAGAACTTGTGCTAAAAGACCAAAAGTAAGGATCTACTCTTAGTGGCTGTTCAGCAAAAGAAACTCCACCGGCCAAAAGCCTTTCATGTCTAGAGTTTGGTGATGTAGTTATCACCCGACGGTTAAGTCTTGCTGAGTATTAGTATCCTCAGCCTTGCTTTAAAACTATTGCTGCAGGTGTTGCTGACAGGTGGATGACGACAAGTGATGGCATCACAGACGGCCTCCTGTGATGTTCATCGAGCCGCTAGTTTATTTATTTCTGCTGTTTTCGAACTCTGAACCTTTACTTCCTGTCATGAACAATGGTTCGTAATAAAATATTTTTAAGTCGTGTTGTACTCTGGACTCGCCTTCGCGTGAGTTTTAATGCATATGTCGATTCTCTGTATGAATTCCAAGTGATTTACCGGTCGTTAACCTGGCAACTAACGACAGGATGATACTTTACTATTGCTTAATGGCCAAAGTGGATCGGTCTTAGGCGATAGTACGGTATTTTCCTGGTCGGGTCTTAGGCAAACTGGATCCTCTGTTTGAAAGAGAGGTTACTTTAAGGTAAAAGCAATCTAACCTAAGTTAATCTAAAAAGTCTAAGGCGAAACTAGATGGCAAAGGGTGGATACAAGAGAGAGATTAAGATAGATAAGCGTTCCCTCCCTAAGGTTTAGGATCTCATGAACATTCACCTACTACATGAAAAGGGTGTTGCCTACACTAGCTTCATGGCGGTTATGCAGACGCTAAGCCTTTTCCCTCCACCATACTGTCACTACGCAAGGTAATCAAACACTTTCACGTATAACCGCATCTATACCTAAGCATCCATAGGGTTAAGCTAATCACCACGATTACCACAAACCCTACTAAGACCACATGTTGTGCAAACATATGTAAACGAAGCATATGCGAAGACATAGACCATAAAGCATCGATTAGCACAAGATTCATATATAGATTACATATCATGCATCCATCTAACCCTAGGGACGAACGGAGACATTACCCCATCATCCTTCACGGATTGAAGCACATATGGGTGATGGAGACTGTAGACGGTCGATTTTGGTACACCTAGCTATGAGTTTACCGTCAACATTTGCATGTATTTGATATTCTAACCAATGGTACTAACCCCCCGGAGGTATCAAGTTCACTCCCGCATGTCGATTTTTGGAGTTTGTTGTTTACGCAAGAAATTAACGTTAAAGAGGAGACTTTCGGGATAAGTTCATCAAGCACTTCAAGAGAAGATCATGAAGCCCGACACAAGTCAAGACACCTCATGAACATGACTCCAAAGGGCCCAGGGACCAAAGTATGAAGCCGAAAAACTCTAGGGAGCTGGACAGAAGATACTGAAGCTTGCTCGACAAGGAGCTCTGTCTAAACCGTGGAGAAGACGACGTCAAGAGCCCACATGCATAAGGGAGCAAGTCAACAATTGACCGAGAAGCGTTAGGGAGCGAGACGGGGCCGAACCGGGCCAAAATGGGCCTGGGCCGGTCGGCCCAGGCTGGCCGGCCCAGCCTGTTTTTGTTCCGGTTCGCGACCCCCTTTTGCCCTAGGTGCTAGTCTATTTATTGCCTCTGCCCCCGCCGGCCGCCACATCCATCCATTCATCAGAGAGCCTCCGAGATGAAGGAGAAGCACCGGGAGGAAGCCGACGGCCGCCGTGAGTCCTTGAGTTACCTAGGAGATGGCTTAGGCCATGCCCTAGCCGCCATGGCTGGCCCTGCGTGGTAAAGCCATGGTGGAGTTCCGAAGCCGCGACTTGAATTCGTCCAGTCGTTTGTACCTTCAACATTCGGTGATGTAACCATATCTTGTCATACTTTGATCTACTATGAGTTTTGCTTGTTCATATGTGTAGCTACCATATGCCTTTAGTAGGATTAGATCGAATCATGGTGATTAGTCTTGTCTTGCGGATACATCGTAGTAGTGCACAGACTGAGGTTTATCGCTCGATGTTGAATATCCTTGCGTAGTGACAGTTCGATGGAGGAGAAAGCAGCAAGCGAACATGTATCGGACCACTCGATATCAGGTTACTCCATATCGAGTGTAATCCTTATCATAGTATAGGTTTATATTGGTTTGTCACCTTGGCCGGAACGGCAACAAGAAGACGATAGGCTAGGTGGTACTTCACATAGGGTTAGACCAGTAGGTTAGATAGAGAATCTTATTGATTTGCTTCCGATCCTTCGATTGACAAATCTAGGGAGGACCCTCCTTGGTGAAAAAGGCACCAAGTCACCCGTAGGCTTGCGGTGAACTTGAGCATGGTTTTGAACCGTCAACAAGCCCCTTTTTCTAGCGCCGTTGCCGGGGATCGGCAACTGAACCCTAGGGTGATCCATCTATCTCTTTTACTAACCCTAATTTTTATTATTGCATTTATGCTTGCTTTCTTGTTTGTGTCCTTGAAAGTAGGTAAAAAGCTAGACACAAGACATTCGAGAAGTTCACAATCCACTCAGATGAGATGACGACTACATCAAGATTCACTCTTTAGTGGTAGGTGCTAACTTTTGTTAGTGTCCCATCATCCGCTATTGAGTCCACACCCTACATGAGCGATGTAACGCCCCGAAGACCACAAGATCAAGGTCGTCAACATATTTGGATCAATTCACAAGAAGTTTCTATTTCCATCAATTTCTGCACAACCTAAAGGGAGAACAACACGATATCTTTGGATATTTAGAAGCCCCATGAAGTTACATTTCCAACGAATCAAGAATCAAGTCAATCGGAGTTTCCTACAAGCGGGTATGGCCGAATTACCGAAGGTTGAGCGTTCTGAAATTTTCTGGACAGCATGCAAGAGCGGAAACAAAACGGCCATAGCTCCCTCATTTGGGCTCCGATTAAGATTAATGAGTACCCATTGGAAAGGTAATTATATAAAATTTTCAATGGAACAATATTTTTGTATATGTTCTGTTATGTACACAGTGGAAAATCCACGAAAAAGAGGCAGCAACACACGATGAGAACAAGATAGTGGAGATGAGGACGATGACAACGAAGAGAAGCTTGGGCAATGCTTCCATTGGACCACAGTAGATGAAATTCAGAAGTTTGGAACAAAACAAAGACCCTAAGAGCATTGGCAAAAGAAGGCACAAGTTGGCAACATCCGACGCTAGGAGATGTTAGAAGCAAATCACCATAGATTACACACAAATGATGGCATCCAATGGCGCGGATACCTGGGCTCTCACACGAAGGATCATGGGGTTACATGAAGATATTTGAGACATGTGTGAAGTCCCACAAATGAATAAGAAGAGTGAGTCCACACAAGGCAACCTTGATGATGTGTGGCACGAACGAAGGAACTGCGAAAAGACGATACAAGCCACCGATCATTGAAGATTGTTTGCTTTCAACTCCGAGAGACCACTCACGATGAAAAGCTTGAAGGCCAAGGTACAAATTAACCTCTCAAGATACTTTTGGAGCTGATAATATTCCTTTGATATATCTATGATTCATATCCAATAGTGAGGTTGATTCAATTCTATGCCTTGTTCTTATGATAATCATGATAGGCTAGAATTTCTTGAGAATGATAAAGAGGCTTTGTTGTGCTTAAAATTTGTTACATGCCTAATGAACCTTTTCCTAATGATATCTTAGTGCTGAGCAAGAAAACTTATGCTATAATTAATCACAACTTACTTTGTCATAAATTGTGGTTATGGATGCGTTTGTTTGCAATATGATATGTAAATCTTGTACTTGCTTTGTGCTCGGTCAAGCTAGTGACCTTAAAAGAGCAAATTGTGGGAGAAATACCAAGTTTCACTAACCATGCAGGGCATTAAACATAAATTAAGAGGAGAGAAGTCATACCTAAAGGAATTGCAAACCCGTGCATCACCGTCACCAAACCTCAAAAACGGACGTCGATGTTTTCATCAATTTTGAGGACCTGGTCAGACATGTTCAAGGAAGAAAAAGTTAAAAATCAGAAGCTCCATCAAGTGCCAGTTCCAACACATCCAAGATCGACGAATTTGAAGACCCGTATAAGGAGATATGGCAAAAACATTGAGCGATGTGCAGTCTGAAATCAGCTTTGGACAGATTGCAGCGCCGGAGTAGAACGGACATAACTCACTCGATCGGAGTCCGTTGGGGGTGAATAAATACTTGATGGAAAGACAATTTCATGCTCCACGCATGGAAGCTATTGTTTTCTACATGGTCTGATCTGGACAGAGAGGAAAATTTGTGAAAGAAGAGGCAACGATAAAGTGCGATGGAGAACGTGATGATGATGCAATGAGACGATTGGGCAAGCCTCTCATCGAGCATAAGTGATCGTGTCAAGCATGGAGAGTGGATCAAGGCTGCATGAACATCTTCAAATCTTGCATGAAGGATCATGGCTCTGCAACAACAAGAAGGTATGTGAGAAAGTCGAGTTCTATGACTTTACATGAAGCGCTTTGCAGGAAGCAACCCGGTTTTTATTTATATATATACATGACCGTCTACATTGTGCTCTTTAATCGAACCATCAAGTAACATTGTACCATTGCTCTAATAAAAACCACAACACCATGTTGTATGATCTAATTGCTATTGAGGGGGCACTTTGTTATTTGATCTTGGAAAACTTGTAGACCTTTTTGTGTGCCTATTAGAGTTTAGAGTCGTTTTCTTTTGTTTCTTTTTAGAGAGATATATGAAGTTGACACCATCCTTTGATTCTAAACTTGTGGATAGTTAAATTAGGCTAACGTTTGTTTTTGTTTTAGACCACCGCATATGATGTCATATCATTTTGTTCATCCACCCTGCATCGCACTGTGTATTTGATTTGATCTAACTTTTTGTCCAACCAACCTAAGCCTTCCTATAAACCCCACCAATAACCATAGCCAATAGAGGTAGGATTAATTGCGTTGACCGTTTGCCATCCGGATTGGACAAGTCTATCTCTTTCCTCTCTTCTAACTAAGAACTTTGACTAGCCTCCCCATAAAATCCTTAGGAAAACCTTTCACACCTTTAGCCATCCAAAAACCATAGGTTTGTTTTTCATTAAAAGACTAGCGCCCACCTTAGTTAGAATCTCTATACTTGACTTCCTCTCTTCAAAATCCTCGTTTGAGCCAAAAATATAGGATACCCATAACCTACCCTTAAACCTTGTTAGTTTGGTTGATTGATTCTTTTCGATGGGTTACTTCCTTGTTGACAATGCTTACCTCGTATGAAGTGTGAGATCAAGCTTTGACTATTACTTATTATAGACCACATCAAAAGTGTTTTTAAAACCTTGCTAATGTTCACTTGTGTTAACATCTTGCATTTTCATTTTGCATCCATCTCTTTGTCATCATCCACTTTATATTAGCTTGGGATCTTTTGTGAAGCTTTATGATGAATGCTTTCGTACCTATGTTAATGCTTCATATGACGATATGGGCATGTAAACATGGTGTTTAGACATGATTGGAGACCCACATCATTCAGTTTTATATACCTTGCTATCATGTTGCATTTGTTGGTTTATAAACTTAGCAATGCGCCCTACTTATCTTACATCATGAAGAGTTGTTAATCTTGGGATAAGCATGATGTTTTGACCTTGGTTAATAAATCTTTATGGCGAGGGAGAAGTTTGGCATCCACTTTGTAAGCATGGAGCTTAGAATTTGGCATAAACATCGTTTTGTTTTTATACCATCCTCTCATTTGCATATACACTTGCACTCACGTACACCCATTAGGATTTTCGCTAGATTAACTATGCCACAAGTGAAGATCTCAGGGATGTCATGGTTTGTTGGCATAGAGTGAATAGGGTGAGTATCCCCGACTGTCACCTCGGGGGTACTTTGTGCATTATAGTTATTTTGCAGGCATGGTGAATCACTCCCATGAGTTCGTGATAAAAGCTAAAATCAAGATCATCAACACCTCCAAAATCCTGAAAGGAGCACTGCTGTTTTCATCAAGATTAAGCACATGTTCAGAGATGTACAAAAGGGAAAAATTGGATATTAAAGTGCTCCATTAAGTCTACTTTCCAATGCATCAAGAATCAATATTTTAGGAGACCTGTGCAAGAAGTTACAACCAAATCTTTGGGCGTCACACATTCTGAAATCATCCTGGGACAGCTTGCACCAACAAAATAAAAACGGTGTAACTCTCTTGTTCGGAGTCTGATCGGGATGAATGACCACTCGTTGGAAAGATAATTTCAAGAACTCTGCAATGGAGCTATTATTCAGTACAAACTCAGTTGTGGAAGTAGAAGAAAAACTCGTGGAAGATGAACCAGCAATAAAGGACAACATGGAAGGAGGAGAAGATGAGATGAGAAACATTTGGGATCAAGGCTCGTGGCAAAGGGCGGACATTGAAGGATGAACGAAGGCAACAATGTGATGATGATCTCCTTGCATGACGGTAGGACTTCAGGAATTTTGATATGGTTCATCATCTTCTGTGCCTAGCAACATGCTAAGCATGGGGGGAGACTTGGTGGACGAAAGAAGACCACATGGAGTTCAATGACCACGATTGCTACGGATGCCGATCTTCCTTCTTCCATGCTAGCCACAATGCTTAAGCATGGGGGAGGGTGCGCTACATCACAAGCATCAAAGGACGGTAACAATTCCTCAACCCTCTCTTTGTCCTTGTCTTTCTAAATGCTTGTATATAAGTATATTCCTTCAACAACCTTAGATGAAACTTTTGTATGTCTCTCTCGTTAAATAACATGGCTTCTAGGAGTACAACCTAGTTTTAGTTTTTGTTTATTCTCATCACCTTGTGCTCACCATGATGAAATAATTTTGGCTTGATCTTGCTCGTTGATATATGATGACCGTTGCCACTTTGTTTAAACTTTGTGCTTGTTTATGTATGATTAAGCTATTGCTCTCTCTAATACAAATCTGAAATTAATTAAATGATAGCTTAATCTTTTGTGGAGGTCATGATAAAAACAAAGACCCATGGTTTATTTTATGCTGTCAACTTTGGATGGGTCGAAGGACATATTACTTTTTGCTTTTAAAAGTCATGCTAACCTTGTCAGTAATACCACTTGCATTTTGCTCTAACTATCCCAAGCCTTATATATTGAGTGCAACCATAGATTCCAAGAGTCAACATGTTGGGTGAATTGATTCAAGGCTTGATTCTTTGGCTCGTGACTAAGAAGTTGTTCATTCGTGTTTTGCGTAACTTATCTTTTGCTAGCCAATTCTATCCGTGCATTGTGAGCTCCCACATCGGAAGCTTTGCAAATCTCGCCGAATATCCACCCTTTAAACCAACATCATCGTTTGTGTTAACCCATTGACCTACCTACCTATCACTTGAGTATGGAGACGACACGTCACAAGAAGGTGCTTCAAAGAGAAGATTCAAGTTCCCTCTCATCAAGACATCTGGTACCTACCTTAACACCACTTCCTCTTTGCTCGGGGACGAGCAAACATCTAAGCATGGGGGAGGAGTTAGGTACTATGCAAATTGGAGTTATAGGGGAGATAAAAAATGAATAAGAGGAGAGGAGAAAAAAATCCAAAGTACCTCACATGTCAAAAAGAAAAAAAGAAGAAAAAAAGGAAGAAAACAAGAAAAAAGAAAAAGAAAAAAATAGAGTAATAATAATCTCCCCCTGTTCTCTAGTTGCTTAAGGATTTTCCAAGGACTTCACGATCAAGACCCATACTCATTTTTCCAACCATGTGCAATCTGATAACGAGGACTTCGTCGGGGCCTCAGGATCATTCTTTTCCATTTGCACATGTCCACCTATCTAAAAGTGTGAGTTCTTTCTCTTCCCCCTTCATGTGAACATTATTTTTCCAATGACCTTTTTGACGAGTCATGATAAGTCCATGAGAAGCTTGCCTTGTTTCGATAATAGTCTCAACTTTAGCATCTTGGTAGGATAAAAACTTTCCTATGAGCTTCAAATAAAACCCTTCCACCTACAAACATGAGAGGGAAAGGATATAGATCAAGTAGCCTTGAGAGTTTTGTGAGATCAGAGAGTTCATGAGCAAGATGCAAGAAGGTTTAAATTTTTGTACTTGGTTTAGCTCTTTTATTCACCTCGTTCTTCACTTCAAAATTTTCTAAGACCTATTCGAATTTTGTGGAGCATGATTGGTTACTTGTGGAAAGAGCTTAAATTATATCTACCCTCCATAGAGATGAAAGCTAGTTACATTATGGAATTTTAACAAATATAAACTTGGAGGGCATTATGCTTTCTCATGCGTGATCAAGTGCAGGGTATGAACAATGAAAGGCAATGCTGATATCCATTAAAAACTTACTCGAGGACGAGCAAGGTTTAAGCATGGGGGAGATGTTGACGGTCGATTTTGGTACACCTAGCTATGAGTTTACCGTCAACATTTGCACGTATTTGATATTCTAACCAATGGTACTAAACCCCCGGAGGTATCAAGTTCACTCCCGCATGTCGATTTTGGAGTTTGTTATTTACGCAGGAAATTAACGTTAAAGAGGAGACTTCCCAGGGACCAAAGTATGAAGCCGGAAAACTCCAAGGACCTGGACAGAAGATGCTGAAGCTTGCGCGATAATGAGCTCTGTCTAGACCGTGGAGAAGACGACGTCAAGGGCCCACATGCATAAGGGAGCAAGTCAACAATTGACCGAGAAGCGTCGGGGAGCTAGACGGGGCCGAACCGGGCCAAAATGGGCCTGGGCCGGTCGGCCCAGGCCAGCCGGCCCAGTCTGTTTTTGTGCCAGTTCGCGACCCCCTTTTGCCCTAGGTGCTTGTCTATTTATTGCCTCTGCTCCCGCCGGCCGCCACATCCATCCATTCATCAGAGAGCCACCGAGACGAAGGAGAAGCACTGGGAGGAAGCCGACGGCTGCCGCAAGTCCTTGAGTTGCCTAGGAGATGGCATAGGCCATGCCCTAGCCGCCATGGTTGGCCCTGCGTGATAAAGCTACGGTGGAGTTCCGGAGCCGCGACATCTCCTAGGCAACTCTGACCGGTCTGACCGGTGCCGCTAGCCCCAACGGCTAATTTTTCGAACACCGGTCTGACCGGTGTGTGGCACCGTTCTGACCGGTATCGCCTGAGTGCCAACGGCTAGTTCTCTTCTTTGAGGGGTATAAATACACCTTGCCCTCTTCAGTGGAGGGTTGCTGTTTCTAGTGCTATTGCTGAGGTCCTAAGAAAATCCTAACAAGCTCTAAGCCTTAGTGGCTTTCCCCAACCCTCTCTTTGTGAGAATTGTGGATTCAAGTCCAATTCTTTGTGTTGCGTTGAGAAAGTGAGCACTAGAGTGACCTTGTGAGCTAACAAGAGCATTTCCATAGCTTAAGCACTTTGGTTTCGCTTCTACAAGCTTTGAAGTGCTTATTACTCTTGGAGGTTTGCCTCCTAGAAGGCTAGGCGTCGCCGGCTAGCTCCCATGGTTGTGGTGAGCAGCAGGAAGTTTGTAAGGGCTGCGATCTTGCCTCTTTATGGAAAAGATCCCCTTAGTGGAAAGGAGGAAAGTGGTTGAAAGAGACCCGGCTTGTTGTGGGAATTGTCCCTTACAAGCTCCTCAACGGAGGCGTAGCCATTCCTTAGTGGGTGGTGAACTTCGGGAAACAAATTCTTGCTCCTTTGTGTGGTTTGACTCTCTAAGTTGTTTTTTAGCATATTTGATTTGCTTTCGCTTCGATCTACTTGGGTGTGCTACTTGTGCATGCAGGGTTCATTACCTTGCTTGTGATCACCTACAAAGGCCACTCACGAAGTTTGGTTCGTGCTAGAAGTCAAGAGGTGCTTGAAGTTGTTTTTGCAGGTGCTCTGTGCTACACCAGTCTACCCGGTGAGGCGCACCGGTCTGACCGGTGTATCCTGTGGAGTCCAGTGATTGACCGGTCTGACCGGTCATCACCACCAGTCTGACCGGTGGAGCACTGTCAGCTCAAGTGTTCGGGGAGAAAGAGTTTAATTTGGTCGTCACGCCTATTCAACCTCCCCCTCTAGGTGACATCAAGGTACTTTCACTGGGCCGGTTCGGGCCCGTGTTCCTCCCCACGGCTGATCTTCACATTTTGGACTTAGCCCCCTTGATTTGTGTCATTTTGAGGTCGTCATCCCCGCGATCAAGATGGGGGGTCTTCTCGTATGAATTCCGAACTTTATGTCTTAATTCTAGAAGATGATCCATCGTACCACCTTGGTCCTTGCCACCTTTATAAGTGATTTCGCCTTGCATTCGAACACAAACGGAACTCCTCATTTTCTCCTTTGAACTTGTTGTGACTCCTTCCCTTTTGCCATGTTTTCCTGCAAAAACACAACACTTCCAAATGCACATACGAAGTTGAACTTGTTATAGCATTAGTGTGCCTAGTAGCGGGTTAGTTGCAAATCATAATCGAAACCAATGCATAACAAGTACTCTAGGTGACGGAAATTCACCGTCAACACCTAACTACCCCCATGGGCGTGAGGACCCGCGGTGAATCGAGCGTTCCTGGGTCGGAGCCCGTGCCTCACTCCGTTAGGACGCTGAACTTTTCGCCCACTACTTGACAGTTGTGTGGAGGAGCGTCTGGAGGTGCTGACGAAACTTCTTCTCTTCTGGGGTCATCGGCTTAGGGCCGCCCCGAAGGAGCACGGTCGCTGCAGCGGGTTCTGGGAGGCCCGTTTGGCAACAGGAGTCTCGTGAACATTGCCGATGATGCAGTGTCATGCCTCTTGTGTGTGTTCGCACGCGAGCGTTGCTGCAGCTTCTGCACCGTGCGTGTTGTGGAGCCTTGCCTGCTCTTCCTCGAGAGCTTTCTGAGCCTCGTCGAGCTCACCGAGGCGAGCATACTGCTGTTCGCGGTTGCCCCCGGCCTGCGGGGGGTTCTCCGTTAGCGGAGGTGTCGGGCGAAGTGGGCTCACCTTTTGCGGAGCTTTTGTGGGAGTTGGTGGAGTGGACCGTGTCGGCCTATTGCTGGAGGACGAAGCACTCACGCCTCGGGTCGTGGGGCGTCGGTGCCTTCGTCCGGAGAGGTGCGATCTCAGCCTCATCGCAACTCGCCTGGGATGCTTCTGAGGGGACCTGGCATGCGTCTCCTGTGACGACGGGAGTGGTTGCCCCGCTGCAGGGGAGCCACGTCTCCCCTCAGGGTACAAGGAGTCATAACAGAGCTTGAACTCATTCCAGGACAACGTCTCATCTTCTTGCGAACCGAACATAAGCATGGAGGTGGCGAACACCACGAAGCGGAAGAGCTCCTGGGATGGGTTAGGCCCTAGGGCGACCGCCATGTTGCGGCTGACCAGGTTCCAAACCCGGTCGGTGGTAGACTTCACCGCACACGGCTCCTCAGGCGTCTGGCCCTTGGGAGGCGTGGGCTTGTCGGGCTAGGACTGCGAGAACACGACCACAGCGGGCGACTCGATTAGACCGTCGAAGACAAAGTCCAGCAGCACGATGTTGCGCATCGGCTATTCGTCGAAATGGGCCATCCGGACCCTTGTTGGCGTCATGACACATGAAGTGCCCCTACCTAGCGCGCCAACTGTCGGGGTTAGATACCATCGACAAGTAAATATTGGTATGTTCATGTGTCTGATCCGGATGGTTGGGCTTAGGACACTGGGATTATACTGGTTCAGGCACTGGAGGATGCCCTACGTCTAGTTCGGAAGGATGTTCTATATGCCCACAAGGACTTGTAGTAGGGGGTACAAGTTTAGGTCGAGAGAGGGAGAGAGTCCCAAGTCTCTGGATGAGGTGGTGAGCTGTGAGTGCTCAATGAATGTTGTAGTGTGGTTTTTGTTCTGTTGGTCTTGTTCATCCTGCTGTTTACGGTGCCAACCTCCCCTCTATAGTTCAAGGAGGGCTAGTGTACAAGGGTTAAGATGGTAAAATGGTGTCTTGCTATAGTGCGGTAATAGTGCTGGAACAGTGTTGGAACAGTGTCACAACGTAGGCCTTCGTCTCCCGTTGGTGTCGTACGCTATGCTAGCCACGGTAGCCTCTGTAGGGTAGCGTAGCTGTGGCGCCTATTCCAAGGTGGCTCCTCCTGACCCATTACCGCGTCGGTCCTGTTAGGTTGGGGCTTCTCGGGCAAGCCTCGACCTTCCCTCGGATGCCCACTGGGTCGGGTCTCGTCGTTCGATGCCTTGCAGGCGATGGATTCGTGTGTCCTTTACCACTGTCCATTATCCATGTGATGGGATGCCGGGGCAGTCCGCTTCCCACACCAGGGAAAATCTCATCATGGCATGACCTTCTGACAAGGCAGATCTGTTCGCCCTACTACTCCTACACGTCTCGGGTGGCACGGGGTAGCTTGCACCACGTTGTAGCTCTCCTCCTGGGGGGCCTGCCGAGGGATTGTGGCAGAAGGAAACTTAGGTCGTGTAAGGTGGAGCCACCCGTCGAGGTAGCCAAGACGACCGCCTAAGTCAGAGGTGGCCCTGTAGATGGTGTCAGGTCACTGTCCTTGAGAAAGGGAAGCTGGGCCTGGCTTGTTGGATGGCGATGTTGGGCCTTCACAGATGCAGCCCATCATTAGCCTTTGTGATTTTGGGGGTTTAAGGGCTAAGATGATTACCCCTAGTTTCTCCCCTCTTTAGGGCATGCGTTGGAGGAGGGATGTCGAGGAGAAGGACACCACCACACGACGACCGAGGAGGAGAGGGTGTGGGGGTGAACTGTCTATTTCATTTCGCCTAGATTTGGTAGCAGGGATGGGGAGTGGGAGGAAGGAAGCTGGCGGTGTGGGCGAGGTCCCCAGAAGAAGGGGAGCTCCTTCGCGGTCGCGGGCGGTGCGTGAGAGCTGGAGGAGCTCTGGGGCGGGGAGTGAGCTCGAGGAGGAGGGGTCGATCAGCCTTCGTGCGGGAGGGTGGAAGGGCAGAGTGCGGCAGCCCGATGCTCCTCCACCGGATGCAAATCGATCCACTCTCGGTCGCACCATGGTGAGTGTCAGCGCAACCATCTCTCTACCCGACGACGTCCAACTCCTGGTCGTCAAACTAGTGCACGACTCTTAGTCCTAAACGGAGTGTGCGGCGCAGCGTTGCCCGACTGTCGTATGGACATCCCTGGGCCCACTACTCTGGTGGGTACCAGAACTGACTACTCGGTGGGCCCCTAGGACTACTCGACTTGTGCTACACGGCACCTGATGGCGGGGAGCGCAAGGACTATGGTGGAGGAGTACTCAGATAGGAAGTAGTGCATGTCCGGATCCATGTAAAGAACTCCAATACGTACACGACTAGTACTCTCTCCTCAAACCGACTTGTAACCCTGCCTCCCGGGCTATATAAGGCGAGGCAGGGACCCCTCTCTCATCTATCTGCATCATCTTGTAATCACACCCAATCAATCTAGAGCTACGCAGCATACATGACGTAGGGTATTACGCACATTGCGGCCCGAACCTATCTAAATTGTGTGCCACGTGTCTCTTCCTTCGAGTTACTGATCTTGGCGAGGCCACATTCATCTACCTCAGGCACTCCCCTTTGTAGGTTGCCAGTCTAAAACACCAATAGCTAGCACACCAGGTAGGGGCTCTTGCCGAAGATATCATGGCGAACTCGACGACTTCAATCCTCATCAAGCCAACTGTCTCCTTCAATAGTGGCGGCACCTTCATCTTCAGCTCCTGGGTTTGCACCACAGACTGCGTGGGCTCCTTCCAACGCCGCCTCACCATGATGCCCAACCCGATGACTGGACTCATGATACTTCCCGAAGTGATCACGGGCACCCTCATCGGAAAATTCGGTGAAATTTCGCTCTACAACCAACACGCCGACTTCGAGTCTGGATCGGCCTCCAACTCAAACTCGATGTCTGTCGGGGTTCTCTACCGTCGGCAATAAATTTCTATCGATCGCGTGCCAGGCTCGGATGGTTAGCGCAGGAGACAACGATGTTTATACTGGTTTGGGCCTCTGAGGAGTAATACCCTACATCTAGTGTGTTACAACCGCTTTCCTGCACGAAGTGTGCTCGTAGTAGGGGTTACAAGCTAGTCGGGAGAGGGAGTTCGTTCCCAAGTCCCAGGTGGTGGCATTGATCGTATGAAGGTATAACCCTTGAGACCGTTGCCCTCCTCTCCCTTTTATAGTCTCAAGGGGAGGGGCACAAGGGGAAATACAAAAGAGTTACAGTGCTTGGCAGTTGGCACGTCCCGTCGTACGTCGCTGTCCGTCGGGGCGTATTGAAGCCAAGTTGTGATACCTTGTCGGGGAAGCCGCCACGTGGCTCGATTGAACTGTTCCCTCCGGGACACTTGGCCTTCACCCCGAGTAGTTCGGGCTTGTCTTAGTCTGCCTGAGTGCTTGCCTAGCTTGCCACGCCCGAGCCTAAGTCTAGGCCCGCGCGCTTCGTAGAGGGTGCTTGAGTGCCTCAGGTTGAGTCTTGTGTGTGGCAGAGTATGAGATGATGGCGATGTGATGGCTGCGCGGCTTGTCAGACCCGCATTAAGGCTCTTGCCGGGGCGGGTCGCTGGCATGGCCGCCAGCTGTTATTTCCGCGTGACGTGGAGATTCGCTCCTCCCCTCACATCGGTAGCGCCGCCCGAGTAGTGCGCCTAGGCCCACGTACTAGTCGGAGTCTGGACTTGTCGTGCGAGGCAGAGACTTGTCGTGCGAGGTGGAGACTTGTCGAGCGAGGGTTCCTCTAGTGGGAAACTAGTCCGAGATGAAGTCGTCCGGCCAAGGACTGGTCGTCTTCCAGTGAGGGTCTTGATGAAGATCTGCATGCCTTCCCTGAGATGCAGCTCCAGGTGAAGGGTGGACTCCTTCTAGATGTTGTAGTTAGCAAGGGTACGACTATCCTCAAGATGCTTGCCGGTGAATGGTTCACTTCACCCAGAGGGTTGTGGTTTGCCATTGTTTAAGGAGGATAATCTTACCGTCAAATGGGGCCCTAATCCGGGCCCTCGTCCGTAGCGCCTGAGCTCGTGAGTGAGTTGGAGACTCACTCGCGAGCTTTTATTTGTAATTGTTGCCATTGTAGCCTTGGAGGTTTCTTTGGGGCAGTTACGATCGTAGTGATGACGTGGGTGTGGTCATGGGTGCGGGTATCTCCACCGACGTGACCGATATGACTGCTCCATCAAGACCGCGCGTCGAGCACTGGTTCGAGACATTGCTTTCCGTTCGCTTCCTTTCTCCCTCGTGCTTGCCCCTTGAGCTCTGAGTTCTTTCGCCTCCACATCGCCGCCACCGCTTGCGTTCCCAGCCCGCCTGAGACTTCGCCGACATGATGTTGAGCTGGGCGCGCTCCAATGTCTCCTGCGAGTAGCTCCTTCGTCTCGTTGAGGCGGGCCAGCTACCTCCCCTCACTAAGGTCGTTGAGTGGATCGTCCCTGCTGACGAGTTTGTGCCACACCCTCCAAGGGGGTACGTGGTGTCGTTCGTGGCCTTCCACGAGCGCGGCTTCTCCGTCCCCGCCGTCCGATTCATCCGAGGAGTGTTGTTCGCGTACGGGCTGCAGCTCTAGCACCTCAACCCGAACAACATCCAATAGATGGCTGCCTTCGAGGCAATGTGCGAGGGGTTCCTTGGCATCGGTGCGCACTGGCATGTGTTCCGGTACTTCTTCAGGTTTCACTTGCCTGAGGGAGGGATCCCGCACGGCGACGATTGGCTGTGCCAACCTTCGAATGAAGCAAGGCCGCAACGATGACTACATCCCGTCGTCGCTGACTAGCTCGAACAACGGCTGGCACAGGGGGTGGTTCTACTTGCGGAACGACCCTGAGTACGCGCTTCCGGCGTACACCGGCTGCTCCATTGCAAAGTCGCAAAGGAACTGGGTGGACGGCCCCACCAAGACAGAGCAAGAGAAGATGCTCAAGTCCCACTGGACTGTGCTCGGGCGTCATCGGTACGCCCGGATCACCTTGGCGGAGGTGGTCGGGCAGTACCACGACCGAGGAGTCGTGCTGCTCCGGAGGCGGCCACTCCAGCACTGCGACATGACTGTCGACAGGGCCCCATGGGTTGGGACGGTGACCACGCCGGAGCCTCCGTCGCCACTCGAGGTTTAGCGCCACGTGGCGCAGGCGATCGGGAGAGCGACCTACTCGTGGCCTCCGTCGCGGATGCTCCCGATGCTCCCCAATGCGGGGACCGAGAAATTTGTAAGTTGTCCGTCTTCTCGGCCAGTTTCATTCGTCCTTTGTCGTGGGAAGATCTTCTTGGGATTGACCTTGGTGTGTTCTTGTTGCGGTAGTTGAAGTGCGCCCACCTTGTCCCGGCTAAGGCGCCTCTCTCGGAGGAGGTGATCTTCAACCAGAACCAGGCTGCGGTGGAGAGGAGGCACGCTGCGCGTAAGGCGCGGCATAAGAAACACCAGATTGCCAAGCAGGATCGCAACGACGACCATAACAAGAGGCGGGAGGCAGGTGAGCAGGGCGTTTCCTCCGATAAGGATCCGTCGCCCAAGCCGTCGTGGAGCGGCGTTATCGCCAGTGCGGCGGTCGACTGGAGCAACATGTCGGGGTTGTCCTCGTCGTCACCACCCCGTGGCGCTGAAGTGTCATTGTCGTGCCGCCCGCGAGAGGTGGGGCAAGACAAGACTGTGGGCTCGAGCTCACGTCCGGTGGCTTTTCCTGCTCGTGTGGGCCTGCGGTCGACCCTCTCCCTTACGCACCCAGCGGAACGGGCACTCCCGAGCCGCAGAGATCCGCGCTCCATCAAATCAATCCCCCCGAGGAGGTCAGAGGAGCGATCGGTGTCTGTCCACCAGATCTATGATGGCTCGGACTGTCCGGACTTCGATTCCCTACAGAGGTGCCGGTTGCGGGGGAGGTCGTCGTATTCGGTGTCGACGCCGAGCGCGGCGCCGGTGGCAGAACCGAGCTCTGCCCAGCGGTGCTTACAGTCATTGCTTATCTGGGGTGGCGGGGCCCCGGATTTCCATGTGCCCCTTATCGCAGGCGGGGGCCACGGTCCAACCCCAGCCATTGCGGAGGCCGGGGGGACAGCCCCCGAGCGAATGGGGGAGAGTGTTGCTACCGTAGAGGCGACCAAGACGGTGGACTCAAGGCGTGTTGTTCCAGAGCAGGTGAAGGACCGATACGGCGAACCAGAGAGGGGGGGGGAGTGAATGGGAGCCGATAAAAATTCTTCTCGAAGGAGATGGAAACTCCTACAAGACGAACACGGCTTCAAACACACGTCTCCGACTCACTACCCAAGTTGGCCAAGCCCACATAGCCACTGGAGTGCCACTGGACCTAGGAACCAACACACAACCTTCCAACCCGAGAATGCAGCGGAACACTAAACCTCGAGTCTATAGACCGGTCCCTGTTGGTGGAACTGAGCAACTTTCACTAAGTGGCTCCACACCGGCCGAGCCCACGTGAGACACACCTGCTAGACCGGTCACGGCCACATCGAAAGCCCCCAAAGCACCAAACAGGCCAACCGACCACCAACCGACCAAAACTCGAAACAACAGCAACACAGAACAACGAACACACCCAGACGTTCACCCGAGCAAAAACCCACAAAGGGTTGCACCCGTCGGAGTGAGTGAAGAGCACCCGCCTCGACCGGTGTAGCTCGGGCGACCCTCGGGATGAACAGCACCTGCAGGGCCAACTCCCCCAAATCCAAACCTCGATCTCCCGAATCGCTCCACGGACTTGAAGAAGACTTTGGGGATATTAGGAACACCTCATGAGGAGTCCATAGCCAAGTTTAATCCCACCAAAACTTGTCCAAAAAGGAGGAATCGAAGAAATCCCCACCACAAACCCTAGAACTCGGAAAACCCCAAAATCGAGCCCCTTTACCCACGGATTTGGGAGGGGAATCCAAGCCCAAAGAACCACGAAGGGTTCCCACAAATTTCCCCTATCAAATCCCTAAGAGGAAAGTCCCGAAAACAACCCAAAGAAATCACCAAGAGAGGGCTCCGAAAATCACCACCAAGAACAACCGGGAACAGCACATCCAAACCTTGAGGAACCACGCCGAATCATCTATACATGCAACAAAGGTTCATACAAGGTCTAGCTTGCCGCCCAATCATCCAACCCTTTCACAAGATCTCACCATGAAGCTCTCAAGCTAGTTCAATAGAAATCCTAAGAAAATAGAAAGGGAAAATAGGAAAGCAAATGAACTAGGGTTCCAAGGCTTGGCTGCCATCCTCTCACCTCTTGGGTTATATGGAGGCAACCGAAAGTCTAAAATGCCCTTTCCTAATAACTAGGGATACACGCCCCTCGAGGGTGGATTTGGAAGTCTTCATGTCTTCAGTATCGGACGGATGCCCGGCGATCGCACCCTGCGTAGCCTCGACGCAAGCCATGCGATCCCGACGCATGTCCTCCACTTCGAAGTCTCCGGACTGCGTCGTCGCACACCGGTCAGACCGGTGCTCACCACCGGTCACACCGGTACCCACCCGATCGGGCCGGCTCCGCCCTGCTCGCAAAGACCGTCTTCGGTTCTTCGGTCTTGGCTTTGTGGATCAACCATGGAACCCAATCGTTTTCTGGTGAACCACCAGAAACCCCGCGAACTCGGTGTAGCCTCCGCCAATCTCCACTCATGACTCGGCTCCCACGTAGTCCCGGCTCGACCTTGGTTTTGAGGCTCAACCAAGAAACCGTCCATGACTTCATCTTGCTGTTCATGCCACAATGTGGCCCGCACTTGACCCCGCTAGCCACCGGTCCCTCGAACGAAGCCTACTTGTCTTCTCCACACCCTGGAGGCCTCACTGGCGACGACCTTTCACGCTTGTTCTTCACCTGCACCAACACCAGTCAAGCTGCAACCTGCACCTGCAATACGTAGCCAAGAATCAGTCCACACAACGTTGTCAATCACTCATTACACAAGGAAGCGACCATCCACCAGTCCTCGAACCACACATGGTCCTCAGCAGGGCTCGAAGCGCGCCACCCCCGAGCAGGGCATGTCGGACCGCCCAGTGAAGAAAGCCCGGGTGCGCACCAAGATGTAAGTCTCCGACTTCAGCCCTTGCCTTTCATGACTCTTCCGACTTGTTTGTTGATGTTGGAATTTGTCTTCTCGTAGTCCTGCTGATACGGGCGTGCTTAGCCTGGGGCCCCTGAAGCGACTGGCGCTGAGGGCGCAGGTAATCTCTTCTGAGCCTCAGCCCCTGCCCTCGAGAACCAGGCCGGTGCCGTTGCAGGCCGAAGAGGCGCCGTTGGTGGTCGCCGAGACGAGGGCTCCAACCACGCCACCTCCACCAGCCTCCGCCACCACCGTTGAGGAGGGTGAGGCAGCCACGGAGGCGACCATCACTCAGGTGGCCCTGGAAGCGCCGTCCGAGGCTGGCCCGAGCATCGAGGGGGTGGTGGTGGTCTTGGATGAAGACTTGACGCCTCCCCTAGTGTCAGAGAGTCACGATGCCGCGGCGGTCCCCGCGTTGGAGCCGACCCCGGTGCCGGCGGCGATGAGCCTTCTCCCGGCTGTGGAGGTGCCGGTGCCCCCTCCGGTAGTGGAAGTTCAAGGTCCTCCCCCGACCGCGGAGGTGGCGGAGTCCTCCTCGGCCCGAGTTTCCCTTACGGTCGAGGAGAGGATGGATCTGGAGACGTGCCGGTACATTGACTTCCACGGTGTCAGGGTAATCGATCTCGAAGAACTCCAACTCCCGGAGAAGGAGTACGTGGTGGTGGTGGAGCGGAGGTCTAACGAGCCGACGATCATGGAGATGATCGCGTCAGTCTTGAAGGCACTACAGGAGTACGAGCGTGCCGGCGGCTTTTCCTCAACCGCTGCAACAGACGCGGAGGATGTGGCCCTCGCGGCACCCGCGGCTTGCGTGGAGTCGATAGAAGATGCGTCCGAACCGCCACATGTATCGGGAGGCATCGCCTCCCCGGTTGGTGGAAGCTGCCGAAACTCCAGCGCCCGTCGCGAAGCCTGTCTCGGTGGAAGCCGTTGTCGGGGAAAAGGGGGCATCGGCATCCGATCTAGTTGCCGCCAAAGTTGAGGGTGTCGAGGCTCGCGTGCTCAACGAGTCGGCTTCCGTTGCGTAAGAGTCGGCCGTCCCCGAGATGGCGGCCAGGGCCACCACCCCGGAGATCTAGGTGGCTGAGGAGACGGGTGCGTCCCTTTCTCAAGGCGCAGAGGGCGGTGCGGCCCGGACACTTGAGCTCGCGTGCACTTCGTGGGTGGCTACCTCTGGGCTTGACGCTGACTCCGAGGAGGACGAGGAGGCCGCAGCGCGCCACACTGTGGAGCGCGGGATGACCTGGGCGCGCCGGGCCTTTGACGAGCTCATCCTCCCCGCGACCTCGGTGAGTTTTCTTGTCAAGGATTCTTTTTTGATTCCGCGATCTTCTCGAGCTTCACCCATTATTCCGGTTCTGTTGGATGTAGACGCTCGAGTCTTCAGGTCGGAATTGTGCCCGCGAGGTGTGCCAACTCCGTGTTGAGCGGACCCAGCCGGAGATGCATCTTGTCGTAGCTCGGGTAGCGGTAGCCGGTGCCGTGGCGAGCGAGACATCCGCGCGGGCGTCCCTTGAGGCTGCCCGTCAGTCCGCGGAAGACTGAGCCATCTCCGCTGAGACCGCCTTCGTAGTAGCTATCACCGAGCGGGACTCGCTAGCGTCGAGGCTCGCGCTTGCTGAGGCTGAGATCGAGAAGCTCCGAGAGGCCCCAGCATCCACGGAGGAGGCAGCTGAGAGAGCCAAGACCGTCGTGGCCACGGCGGAGACCACTGCCCGAGAAGCCTCTAAGACCGCTGCTCGAGAGAAGGTGGTCCTCGAGGCAAAGGTGTTGGAGCTGGAGAGTGACTTGAGGATGGCTACAACGGACTTGGTGACGACGAGCCGCTAGTTTTCCCAGGCCACAAACCAGCTTCAGGTGGTAACCGAGGAAGCGTCGCGGCTTTAGAACTCCAACGCCAAGTTGTCGTAGGATCTTGAGGGTAAGTCAGACGATCCCCCGGTTCTTGCCTAGTTCAGTGCTTGCTTCTTGTCGGAACTTGACTTGATGACCTTGGTTGCAGGGTCGCGCTTGAACCGCGCGGGGATGGTGGTGCAGCTGGCGACGGTCAAGCAAGAACGAAACGCCGCCATCCTCAAAGTTGTCGAGAAGGATGGTGTCCTCAAGTGCTTGTCGGAGCAGCTCTAGAAAGTCCAGGCCGAGCTGGAGCAAGTTCGAGCATCCCGGGAGCAAGACGCGACCGCCCTGAGCCAGGCTCGCGACGCGCTGCGCAAGTCAGAAGCCATCATTGAGAAGGTGATTGGGGACGTCGCCAAACTCAGGAGGAGTTGAGCTCGGCGATGGTCGCGCTCGGCGTGTCATTTGGGCTGCGGACACCCGAGATGCTGATCGAGAAAGTCGGCCGCCTCCCCGGCGTGGTGCGGGAGCTCGAATTGTCGACAGTTCGCCGCGTGGTGCATCGGATCCTCGCCATGATCGAGTCGCACTGTCAGGGGATGGACTGCACAGCGCTGAGCGGCGGCTGGGCCCCAGGAATCCCTGACAACCAGTGCAATGCGCTGGAACAGGACTGTACCGCCTTCGCTCACGAAAAAGACCTGGAGTTGCTGCCACAAGACGAGCCAGAGGCCCCAGAAGTTCCCGAACCCCCGAATTAAACATGCTGCAAATTATCATGCTGTAATAATCTGAAACAAGTTGCAAGGCTATCATGTAACTAGACCTTTATTTTGAGTTATCTCTCGATCGCTTACGAGCGTTCGAGGAAGACTGCAACAACACACAGTCGAACTTAGGGGACAGAAACAGTCAAGCCGTGCTCCGGAGCCGCGGGGGCGTGAGAGTCGTAAGGCCTGGCCCCTTCAATCCACTAAGTGCAACCATCCGTTCGCAGCCCCTAGGAACTCGAAAGGTTCGGGAGATAGCTTAGCCAGGATTTTGCTCGTGAATATATTTTTCAGACCGGAGTCCTGGCGGTCACTCGAAGGCTCTTGAAAAGAGGTCGGATGAAAACCAGAGACAAGAGAAGTACTCGCAAGTCTTCGTGTTGTAGCCGCGGAGGCGTTAGCACTAGGAGCTTTGAACGAACAGCGACTCGTCATCCCGCGCAAGCCGTCATCTTTACCTTTGCGATTAGTCTCGACAAAGTTGTCGGAATATTTTTGAAACATTTCAAAAAAACGAGGAGGCACGAGGGCATCGTGCCCTTGGTAGCCCACGAGTAGGGAGCGTGTTGGCTTCGGTGCAAAGACGCTGGCTGCTCAAATTGAAAGTTGTCGTAATGAAAAGAACACAGTCGGGCACAAGTTCGGAACTCAGAGACATGTAAACATAGACAGACACCATTTATTTATTGACACATAAGCACGAAACATTTACTCAAGGGTAAAACGGTCGTAGATGTTCGATGTTCCATGCGTTGGTGACGACCCTCCCGTCCTTGTAGCGGATCTCATATGTTCCTGGTCAGAGACGCAACTCATCCCCGAGTCCAGGGGTCTTTGTTGCTGGAGGTGTCGGAGTAGCCGAACCAGTAGTCCGCGGCGTCGAGGAACCGCCGAAACATCACCGGATCTGGCACGCCGGAAAAAAACCATTCCGTGTACCCATGCCAGATCGCGGGGGGGGCAGCTCACTATTGGAGCCATGGTATGACTCGTCGTATGTGGCGATGAGGTTTCTGGCCACCAGGAGGTGATAGCCGGGGAGGTCGTCATACACCACAATGTCGGTGTCTGTGGACGAGGTGTAGGCGGTTGCGGCGTTACAGATCCCGTGGGGGAACCCTTCCGCCGACGTTGTTGCGTCGAGAGGTGCGTCGCGTCGTGCTGCGGTGCGCGCGGCCCGACGTCGTTCCGCTCGCGCCCGGCGTGAGCGCTGGATGGAACGGCGTCGGCGTCGAGGTGCAGAAGGGCCTGCATCGCCCGGCGGCGCGGGTGTCGGGACGCTAATAGCGAGCGTGGCGGGAACCGGTCCCGGCCCAGTCGATCCCCACGGATGGAGCTCGGCGTGGTTGGTGATGCACATTAGGTAGCCGTTCCCCATGGCTTGAAAGTTTAGACTCCCAAACCGGATCTCGAATCCGGCCAGGAGGGGGTCCGAGCTGCCCATGGAGTATCTTTGCACCCTGTACTTGGTGCGGATCACCATCGTGACGGTTGTTGGGAAAGAGATCTTGAGCGCGAGGCCCCCTACCTGGCACGCCAACTGTCGGGGTTCTCTACCGCCGGCAATAAATTTCTATCGATTGCGTGTCGAGCTCAGATGGTTACCTTAGGAGACAACGGGGTTTAAACTGGTTCGGGCCTCCGAGGAGTAATACCCAACGTCCAGTGTGTTGCAACCGCGTTCCTGCACCAAGTGTTCTCGTAGTAGGGGTTACAAGCTAGTCAAGAGAGGGAGTTCATTCCCAAGTCCCGGGTGGTGGCATTGATCGTATGAAGGTCTAACCCTTGTGACCGTTGCCCTCCTCTCCCTTTTATAGTCTCAAGGGGAGGGGCACAAGGGGAAATACAAAAGAGTTACAGTACTTGGCAGCTAGCACGTCCCGTCGTACATCGCTGTCCGTCGGGGCGTAACGAAGCCGAGTTGTGATACCTTGTCGGGGAAGCCACCGCGTGGTTGGGTTGAACTGTGTCGATGTTTAAACCTGTCGACCTCCATAGGAGGTACATGCAACAAGGTAGAAGGTGGGGATTGTCATGATCTCGAACCCAAAGGTATGCGCGAGGACACAAGACACAAGATTTATACAGGTTCGGATAGCCAGAGTAGCTACCCTACGTCTTGTTTGGAGTAGTATATCGCGCCCTGCGCTTGGTGTTGTCCCCGGAGGGATTGTGGATGTCCTCCTAGGTACCCAACCCTCCTTTATATAGTCCAGGGGGCGGGTGCCTAGTCGGTTACAAGGTAGGAGTCCTAGTAGGATTACATGGTACGAGTCCTAATAGGAATACATGGGAATCCCAGTAGGAGTACGTCTTCGTCCTTCCTTGCGGTACCTGGGGTGTATGCCCGACAAACTGTTCCCTCTGGGATGCTTGGCCTTCTCCCCGAGTAGTTCGAGCTTGTCTTAGTCTACCCGAGTGCTTGCCTAGCTTGCCACGCCCGAGCCTAAGTCTAGGCCCGCGTGCGTCGTAGAGGGTGCTTGAGTGCCTCGGGTTGAGTCTAGCGTGTGGCGAAGTAGGAGATGATAGCAATGTGATGGTTGCGCGGCTTGTCAGACCTGCATTAAGGCTCTTGCCGGGGTGGGTCGCTTGCATGGCCGCCAGCTGTTATTTCCGAGTGACGTGGAGATTCGCTCCTCCCCTCGCATCGGTAGCGCCGCCCGAGTAGTGCGCCTGGGCCCACGTACTAGTCAGAGCCTAGACTTGTCGTGCGAGGCGGAGACTTGTCGTGCGAGGCGGAGACTTGTCGTGCGAGGGTTCCTCTAGTGGGAAACTAGTCGGAGATGCAGCCGTCCGGCCAAGGACTGGTCGTCTTGCCAGTGAGGGTCTTGACGAAGATCTGCATGCCTTCCCTGAGACGCAGCTCCAGGTGAAGGGTGGACTCCTTCTAGATGTTGTAGTCAGCAAGGGTACGACCATCCTCGAGCTGCTTGCCGGCGAATGGTTGACTTCACCCAGAGGGTTGTGGTTTGCCGTTGTTTAAGGAGGATAATCTTGCCGTCAAAGGGGGCCCTAATCCGAGCCCTCGTCAACGTCCTCCTAGGTCATCGCATGTGAGTCGGCTATTGAGCCATCATGTGGGGATGCCCCACTCCATGAGCACTTCCCATACGGTCTCTGCAACGCTAGTAGGGCCCACGTGGAAGCTCTCGCCGCACGCCGGGCCGGCAAGGAGATCATCCTCGACTACTATTCAGACTCCAACGCCGCTTCCGGCTACTACTCGGACTCCTCATACGAGTTCGACTTCGGGTCCGACCCTGTCGAGACCGAGTCTGAGATCACCACGACCGAGGAACCGCTGTCAGGCCCAGCCACTGGCTTGGTTATAACATCTACTCCCACCGGAAGATTTGTCTACTGGCCTGATCGCAAGCCTGCAGACTTGACAGACCGCAACTCACGCTGTGTCGCCTACCTCAACTCGCTTCCCTTCCAGTAGGGAACACCCCTAGCTCCAACCGAGGAGCACGCGTCGACTGAGGTGGCTACTACTAACTCAGGTCTCGGTACCCCTGACCGCCAAGTCTTCATGATTAACGGCTGTGACAACCCACCCAGGAAAATACCGTACTATCGCCTAAGACCGATCCACTTTGGTCGTTAAGCCATAGTAAAGTATCATCCTGTCGTTAGTTGCCGGGTTAACGCCCGGTAAATCACTTGGACATCGAACAGAGGATCGACACATGCATTAAAACTCACACGAAGGCGAGTCCAGAGTACAACATGAATTAAACATTTTATTACAAACCATTGTTCATGACATGGAGTAAAGGTTCAGAGTTCGAAAATACAGCGGAAATAAGTTAAACTAGCGGAATGGTGAACATCAGAGGAGGCCATCCGTGATGTCCTTACTTGTCGTCACCCATCTGGTCAATCACACCTGCAACAACAATTTTTAAAGCAAGGCTGAGTATACTAATACTCAGCAAGACTTAACCGTCGGGTGATGACTACATCACCAACCTCTAGACATGAAAGGCTTTTGGCCGGTGGAGTTTCTTTTGCTGGAAAGCTACTAAGAGTAGGTCCTTACTTTCAATCTTTTAGCACAAGTTCTAGTTGATTACCATTTCTAAATGTGCCAACTAATTCAATCAAGAATTGGACAAGCAATTAATTCATACAACAATATTTCTCGAGTTCCATCATTATGGGATATCATGGCCAGTTGATTAAGCAGTCTCGGATAACGGTGAGAGGCCGACAATCGATTGATTTAAACCTTGCAAGGTAAACCCAAACACCCGGTAGGCTGTCCCCACGAGGACAACTTCCCAGGCTGTCCCCATAAATCTTCGGGTTGGGATCGAATCTTACAGTCCCTGGTGCAGGCTATCCGGCATACCCCGCGAGATACCCGGAGTCACCATACACCACCCTTCCCGGTAGCTAACCGGTAAGGAGATTTCTCAAGAGTAGTAATAGTAGGATCCCGTGCCGCCTCATTAAGGTACTAGGCTTACCGGCCCCATAACCGGCATGTGCTTAGTACGTTCAAAATCTTAGCCCACATGTCCACTGGACCGGAGCCCAATCCCATGCTCTTACCACATGAGCAATCCATTAAAGGATATCTTATGATTACTATCTAGGAACCTATTCTTGCGAGTGACGAACATCACTCGACTTCTATCGGTCCTATAGCATAGCAGCTATCAACCTCGCATACTAGTGATAGAGCATAGGTACCTACGGATCATGCATCTAGGGTTTCAAATCAATTCCTGAAACGTAAATGCACAATCATAGCAACCATAATTGCATAATTTTAAAAGACGGGGTTAATGATCCGGGGCTTGCCTTCGATGGCAAGGTTGGCCTTGGGCCCTTCTGGACTTGGGTCCAGGTCTTGAGCTACGTTCACGTTCAACATTTCTTTGTCTGCACCTTCGTCTCCTCCTTCCGGCACGAGCGTACGTCTACTGGCGGAAAGATCTACACGAAGATGCAAATGCAGGATTTATTCGACGGTTTTTACTTTAATCAATTACAAACCATATTGACAATCAAGGGGTGTATTTGTTGGGCACATTTACCTAGATAAGAATACATGCAGCATACTCTTCCAAAAAGGAACAATATGCAACTCTTTATTAATTATTCTTTTTGATGGTGATTGTGTACATATATATGTAAATAATTTAATTTAAATTCACCAACAGTAGTGGGTAGGTCTATTTAACCTTTTTTTAACATGATTTGCAACCATCCTCAAGTTAACATGGGTGGTTTGGGGATTTCTCTTTTAGGAAGATTATTGGTTGTACAGGGGTTATTCTTTTATTGCACAATTGAATAAAGGTTTCTTTGTACTGAGGAACCAAGTTGAGAAGTACCTTGGTTCGTGTGTGATGAGTGATTGACCGGGTGGTTTGAAGCTTTGTGTGTGTAGTGTTGAGTTGTGTTGTGTGTGTTTTATTTTGTGTATTTACCTTATTGTTTATGTGGTGTGTTGTCAATGCACTCGTGAGGAGTGGTTGACAACGTTGTGTGGACTGACTCTTGGCCTAGTATTGCAGGTGTTGGTTGCGGCTTGGTTTGCATTGGTGCGGGTGAAGAACGAGCGCGAAAGGTCTTAGCCTTGCGGGGCCTCCGTGGAGTGGAGAGACAAGTAGGCTTGGTTCGAGGGACCGGTGGCCGACGAGATCAAGTGCGAGCCGCATGGTGCAAGAAGAGCAAGATGAAGTCGTGGACATGGAGCCGGTGCATCGGTGGTGGCCAAGTCAAGGAACGAGGCAAGACTGAGTAGACCGTCCGGGCGCCGGAGGTGAAAGGCTTGGCGGGCTCGACGCTTGGCGTGGTGAGGCCGGGCCGTGTACGCGGGGTTTGGTGGTTTGGCCACAAAACCATCGGAGGAGGGTTTCTCGGTTTGGGCCTCAAAACCGAGCCCGAGGGCCCGGCGTGACGGAGACGGTATCCGGGTGCGTCGGGGAAGCTTCGAGGCGGGCGACACGCGGCATGATCGAGGTGCTTGCGTCGGGAGGACGTGAAGGCCTGATGGATGCGCGGCCGTCCGATGGTGAACTTCATGTATTGACCAAAATGCCCCTGTGAGGGCTTGTGTTGTACTCCTAGTGTAGGGGCACTTCGGTCTTTTCCGGAGGGCCTATATATAGGAGGAGGGGGCTGAAATTTCAGCCAACTCTTGGGCTAGAGGCCGCGATACTCTTTCATTTTGGAGTGCTTTGGGAGAGAGGGAGAGAGAGGAGAGTGGCTCTTTGATTGGAGCTTTTTGCCATCTTAGATTTGATTTCTAGGAGTGGCTTGTAATCGATTGGACAAGATATTCATAGTGATTTCATCCTCTAAATCTTGTGCCAATCTTTCTATTCCCGAATTTCTTTTATTGCCTTTTCGGAGCTCTTTTTGTGCTATTTTCGTGCTTGTTTTTGGTGCCTTTGTTATTGGTGTGATTCCGCGGATTTGAGTGGATTTCTCCCCGGATTTCTTTGAGGGAAACATGGATAGATGCCTTGTGCATCTTTGTGCTTGATCTTGTGCCCTCAAACGCCGGAAACCACTTCGATTCGTGAGTTTTCGTTCGGTGCTCTAGCTTTTGGTGGTGCTCAAAGGATTCGCGATTCCCGGTGATTTAGGGAGTTAGGAGGCAAGATTTTTGGGTTATAGCATCCTTGTGTGACGCTTTTCAAGTACCCAAACCCTTGTCTCTACAGACCTTCAACCGTTTGGGAAATCCGATGATGATTTGGGGGAGTTGACTTTCGGGGGTCGGGCGTTTTCGGCTCCGTCCGCACCGGCGGACGGTCCGCGAGGGCCGGGCGGACGGTCCGCGTGTACGGTGTTCTTCGCGTGTTCTTCGTGTTCTTGCGCGCCTTTGTTTTCGATCCGGTTTGGCTTTTGCGTTTTGTTGCGGCCGGTTTGCGGACGGTCCGGGCTTGAGTAGCGGACGGTCCGCGGGTGGCGCGGACGGTCCGCCGGCCTCGGCGGACGGTCCGTTTTTCTCGGGTCGCTTCGGTGTTCCGTGTGCTTTAACGGACGGTCCGCGGTGTACGGCCGGACGGTCCGCGGGGTTGGCGCGGACGGTCCGCGAGGGCAGGCGGACGGTCCGCGAGGCCTGCGCGGACGGTCCGCCCCTCCTGTCCGGACGGTCCGCCAGAGCCTGGCTGCTTTGCTCTTTGGTTCGATTCCTCCCTCCTTCATTCGTGCTTCCGCGTGTGTTTCTAGGACTCGTTGTTTTGGTGATTGGTGTGTGATTCGTTCCAACGCTTGTGTGTGACCGGGTTTTGACTAGGGTATAGGACGGGTTCTTTGAGAAGAATTTTTACCGGCTCCTATTCACTCCCCCCCCCCTCTCTAGTCGCCATCCGATCCTTCAATTGGTATCGAGCCGGTTGTGGATTCTTTTGGCTCTAACAAGTCTTGAATCCATAGGGTGACTAGAGGAAAGAGGTGCTTTTGCTTGCGACCTTGGTTTGCATGTTTTGAGTCCGACGATTTGGAGTTGTGCCCTTGGAAAACCATAACTTGAGGTACCTTCGAAAACGGGCATAACTTTTCGCTCGGTGCTCTGTTTTGGCTCAAATTTTTACAGCGGTTTCGTGACTCCATTTGTAGGTGATCCAAAATAATCTAAAGATCATTTTGGGGTCTTCAAAAATTCAGAAAAAATCAACAAGATAATTGAAAAATCCTCATTTATGTCTCTTGCGGCTTTGTCTTGTTTCTTCTGGATTTTCTCTAGGCTTCATTTCACCTTATCTTGAGCTGAATTTTTTTGTGCCTCTATCTTTGGTGCTCCTTGTTCAGTGGTAAAATTTTGGGAAAAAGATAAGATCCTTTTGAGTGCTTTCTTTGCATCGTTGCTTGTTCCTTGAGCTTGGTTTCGGCTAATCCTAACCGGTACTTTGTTTATGGCACCAAGTTCTTCTCCTTGTGGTTCTTTGAGCGGGAGGAGTATGGAGGTTGAGGCGGAAGCCGAAGTGGAGGAGATGATATCTCTAATCGAGGACTATCGAGATGGTGACATCAAGAAAGGCAAGCTCTACCACAAGCTAGGAGGCATGAACCAAGGTACACTTGCCAAAGCTATCTTGATCCTATGCAATAGGTTGGATGATTGTGAGTGTGATTGTGGAGACTTGCATAGGAGAAACATAGATTTGTGTGATGCCTTGCGTAGGAAGAATGAGAAGATGAAATGCTCTCTTACTAGGTTGAAATGTGGTATGGCTCATTGGAGGTCTCGTGCTTTGAATTCTTGCACTTCTTGTAACACCATGCATGCTAAAAATGATGCTTTGATTGCTTCCATTGCATGCTTGAAATCCGAAATCAAGGTGTTAAATTTCAAAGCTTCTTTGCCTTGCAAATCTTGCGATGCCTTGTGTGCTGAAAATGAGAAATTAAAATATGAAGTTAGTTGGCGCAAAATGCATGTTGAAGCTTTTAGAAGAGCATGCGACAATCTTGATTTTGAGAATGATGAATTGAGATCATCTCTTGCTAACTTGCAATCTGAAATTGACTTGTTGAAATCCAATGCTTCTATGCCTTGCAACTCTTGTGTTGTTTTGAATGATGAACTTGATATGGCTAGGAGTAAGATTGCTTTGTTAGAGTCAAGTGCTTCTCTACCATGTGTTTCTTGTGAGTCTTTGCTTGCTGAAATTAATGAACTAAAATTGACTCACACCACATGTGTAGATGAACTTGAGCATGCTAGGGCTGAAATTTGTGATATGAAATCCATGCCTTGTAGCAAGTGTTCTTTGTTGCTGGTTGAGGATGCTTGCCATACTTCTTGCAATGATGATAATGCTTTGCGAGATGTAAATGATGTTGCTTGTTCATGTGATTTCGTTTGCACCTCATGCATTGATTTGGAAAGTGAAGTTTTGGCTTTGAAAAAGATGCGCGAGGATATGAGCGCTAAGTTGGTTGAGCATGATGAGATGAGTGCCAACCTTGAGAAAGAAAATGAACTCTTGCGTACCACATATGCTAAATGCATTGAAGAAGAAATCAATAACTTGAGAAATATGACATGTGGTACTTGTGAGCGCCTCAAGTCTCAAAATGAGGTTTTGCGCACAAGGTGCAAGAGTCTTTGTGCCAAGGGTTTGGATTCTCACTTCTCTTGTCACTCCGATGTTGATGCTTCTAAATTTGCTTCTTCTAAACCGGAGTCGACTTCTTCTCTTGAGTGTGAGTCTTTGGATGCTAATAAGTGTGCTAGTGCTTTGGATAGCTCTCCCATAGCTACTCCTAAGCTTGTTGCTTCTTCCGGTGTTGCCCAAGGTGATTTGAATGGAAAGGGTGCCTCCCACATATTTGGAACTCATACTCCCAAGCCGAGGTTCCAATGCACCTTTTGCAAGAAGGATGGGCATACCGTTGAGTTTTGCTTTCGCCGTGTCAAGCACGAGCGACATGTGCGTGCCAAAGCTTTTAAGAAACCACGTAGCCTTTCTCATGGCACGTGTGATTCTAATGTGGGCACCAAGTTGGATGTTGGGGTTGATGCTTCATGCTCTAAGTCCCAAGGGACTTCCCACTTACAAGAGAATGGTGATTCATCCACTCGGACCGTGCCTCTCGATAGGCCTTTGTACCATTGCTCTCCCTGTGGGAAGGATGGGCATCAAGAGAGCTTTTGCTACCGCCGGCAAGGAGAATACGGCGAGGAGGTGCCTCTAGGCCTTTGGTTGTTCATAGCCCTTCTCATGGCATGAACACTTGTGAGCCTAAGAAGGCGCGATTTGTGGACGGGTTTTATGACACTATTTCTAGTGAGTTAGGCCATGCTCGTGGACATGCTTCTAGTGTTTCTTGTGTTGGTCCGCGACATGCTTCCCGTGGTGCTTGTGTTGGTTCTTCTCCTACTACCCCGAAGGATCTTTGCCTTTTTGCTTGTGGTAGCACTCGACTTTCATCGCGAGTGACTTCTTTGAGGCATGGTTCCAAGGGTGTTCGAAAGACTTTTCATTCCAACCGGCATTTGCATCATGCTAACCCACATGATAGTTTGTGTGCACCACTTACCCGTGTGACCAAATCTTGGATTCCCAAGTACGTGCTTGCTAACCCTTTGGGATCCAAGGCTCGGTCTTTCTTGTCTACTTGTGTGTAGGTATGGAGACGCGGTTGGAGAACATGAGCTCAATGGAGACATGATGGTTCTCCACACCGTTTTGGATGGCTCTTGAAAGCCTTTGTACACATGTATAGTGAGTTTTCTTTTCCCCTTGTACTCTCTTGTATATACTTGTGTCTTGCTTGTGTGAAAACCATGGTAGGCTAGCCACCTTGTTCATGATAGCTTTGTGATCTTGAATATCTATCTTGCTATCTTTGTATGATTTTATGGTGGGTGATATTTATGAACATCATGTCATGCTTTATGGTTGATTGCTCGGTTATGTCATGTTGTTCATCCATATCTTTTTTGTCTAGCTCAATGGTACCTTTCTTGTTAGCATGTTTATCCCCCATATCTATCTTGTCATGCTAGCTTTGTAATATATGTTGGTGGATGATCCATGTGATCTTGTATCATGCCTTTGTTTAGTTCTTGTATATTGTTTGGCATGTTACTCTTTGGTATCATTTTGGTTTATTGTTGTACCTTGTTGACATACTTGCTTGCCCATGCTTATTCATATTTGTGGAATCATGTTACAATGCTCTATTTATGTTAATTGATATTATCAATGCATTGTGTAGCATGTTGTGAGCTTTCCTTGGAGTTTTGGGCTTGCCTTGTCTTCGAGTTGTGTTGTTGTTCCTCTTTTCGTTGGTTTTAGAGTTTTTCCTTGCTCTTCCTTTTCCTTGCTTTTGCTTTGTTAGTTGCCCTTGGTTGAGGGGGAGCTTGGCTTCTTTTGATAGGGAATTTGATTCCAAGAAGGATTGTGGCTTTTTGGGCGCGTCTTTGTGATCCTCCAATTGATATTCCTTCTATGGTATTCAATTGGGATCTTTGCGGTTTTGCAATTGGTACTTTTTCTATGGTACTCAATTGGGACCTTTGGTGGCTCTTCTCTCGCTTGGAGCGATTCTTGGTTGGTGTGTTCCCTCGTGAGCTTTATTGGTGTTAAGTCAAGTTCCTTGTCTCCCTATGCATTCTGCATTGCATTTGTATCATATATCATGATGTATAGACTTTGGTAGGTTTGACATTTGTGTCTCGCATCCCGTCATATATCATGTTCCTTTTGATGTACATATCTACCTATGTTGCATTTGTATCATATTGCATTTTAGGATGATGAGCTTCTTCCATATGCCTCATTTGAGTTTCTTTGGCTACTTGTGAGATATTGGTCATGTGTGTGGAGAAATAGCTATGTGAGGCTATGCTCTTGGAATATTTGAGATATATGTGTTGTGAGATAGCCTTTTTGAATCAAATGCTAATCTTGACTAAATTTGATGAAATGTGCTCCACTCATGTGTAGTAGTATATCCATGTCCTTTTTGGTCTAAATATGCCTTTCATGCTTAGATTGTGCTTGGATGTCTCTTTCTTGCATTTGGGCCAAAGGCCGATATCATTGTGAATGTTTAGCCTATGTTGCATTCATGGAGGAGCATAAGCTTCTTTTTGCCGCAAAGGCACTTCATGTACCATAAAATGATTTAATCTTGAAAAGAAGTGTAAAATGCATGAAAAATGCTCCATCCATCATGTCTGTGCTTAAAATGTCTTATCTTTCACATATGGGTGCTAAACATGTTGCATGATGTTCACCAGTGGAGAAGTCTCCCCGAAGTGGACACATGGCTCATGAGCTTTAACATGACATGCTTTGCTTTATGGGTGTTTGCAATGATCTTTTGTTGAGAATTGGATATCCTTGTATGATCTTTGAATGGTATGCATGTTTGTGGCTCAAGTGTGACATGGATAGGCCTTTACATTTGAAGTGAGCCATCTTTTGATATAATTATTCAAATCTGAAAATTTGCTTTGTCACATGCCTATATTTCCATATATTACTTGTGGCAATGCTTTGACTATGTTATGATCCATATATGTGCTCTTTGTCTCATTTCTAGCCTTTGTCACTAAATTTGGCCTATTTGAGAAGCTCATGTAGATGTTTATATGCTTTGTTTTGCATTTCTGCATTTTCACCTTGCTTCATACATTGTCAACAAGGGGGAGAAGAGGTGAGCTTAATGAAAAATTCAGAAAACTGCATTTAAAATTTGGGAGTTTGCTCCACTTGTTCAGGGGGGTTTGCATTTGTGTAGGGGGAGCTTTGGTGTGTCTCCTTTGTTTGCCTGAGTTGTGCTTTGGTGGTTGCTTTTTGCTCTATCACGTGTGTTTAGGGTGAGCTTTGTATGCTCTTTGTCCCTAGTGCATGTGTTTAGGGGGAGCTTGTGAGCTTGGTGTGCTCTTTTCTCTATCTCATGAGTTTAGGGTGAGCTTTGTATGCTCTTTTGTCCTAGTTCATGTGTGTAGGGGGAGCTTGTGAGTTTTGTGCTCTTGTGCCGGTGGTGTTGAGCCCCTTTGCCTCTTCTTGAGGAGCCGGCGGTTGACTTATGTTTTCGATCATCACATGATTGGTGTTGAGCCCTTTGTGCCTCTTCTTGAGGGATCGTGTGATTTCGCTTGTCCATGATCGGTGTTGAGCCCTTTGTGCCTCTTCTTGAGGGATCATGCATTCTTGTCTCGGTTGTGTCGAGCCGTTGCCCATGTCTTTGGGGACCGAGACATTGAGTCGGCCTTTGTGGTTTCTCTCATGCCAAGTGACCTTGTTCTTTGCTCTTGTGTGGTTTTCTTTCACTTGGATGAGGTGTTCGGTCTTTGCCCTCTCAAACCATTTCTTTGTGCTCACTTGTTGTCAATCCGCTCCTCAAGGGGGGAAATTTGGAAAATCAAGTTGATATGAACCTTGATTTGATGGTGATGAGCGGTTGACAAGTGTTTTGGTAAGAGTTTTATGGCACTTTGTGTTGAGCATTTTGGTTTGATGGCTTTTAGGGATTGCATGTTGGTAGTGTGTCTCTTTGATTGCGCTTAGCCTTTGTGCTTGCTTTGGTTTCGAGAGGAATTTGTCGGAGCATGCTTTTATCCCTTCTCACTTCAAGTGGCCTTTTGTTTGCTTTTTATAGGCTTTGTGGCGCTTGAATGAGTTCTTATTTGCTTTTTGACCTTCTTTTGTCAATGCACTCATCAAGGGGGAGATTGAGGAACCAAGTTGAGAAGTACCTTGGTTCGTGTGTGATGAGTGATTGACCGGGTGGTTTGAAGCTTTGTGTGTGTAGTGTTGAGTTGTGTTGTGTGTGTTTTATTTTGTGTATTTACCTTATTGTTTATGTGGTGTGTTGTCAATGCACTCGTGAGGAGTGGTTGACAACGTTGTGTGGACTGACTCTTGGCCTAGTATTGCAGGTGTTGGTTGCGGCTTGGTTTGCATTGGTGCAGGTGAAGAACAGGCGCGAAAGGTCTTAGCCTTGCGGGGCCTCCGAGGAGTGGAGAGACAAGTAGGCTTGGTTCGAGGGACCCGGTGGCGTACGAGATCAAGTGCGAGCCGCATGGTGCAAGAAGAGCAAGATGAAGTCGTGGACATGGAGCCGGTGCATCGGTGGTGGCCAAGTCAAGGAACGAGGCAAGACTGAGTAGACCGTCCGGCGCCGGGAGGTGAAAGGCTTGGCGGGCTCGACGCTTGGCGTGGTGAGGCCGAGGCCGTGTACGCGGGGTTTGGTGGTTTGGCCACAAAACCATCGGAGGAGGGTTTCTCGGTTGGGCCTCAAAACCGAGCCCGAGGGCCCGGCGTGACGGAGACGCGTATCCGGGTGCGTCGGGAAGCTTCGAGGCGGGCGACACGCGGCATGATCGAGGTGCTTGCGTCGGGAGGACGTGAAGGCCTGATGGATGCGCGGCCGTCCGATGGTGAACTTCATGTATTGACCAAAATGCCCCTGTGAGGGCTTGTGTTGTACTCCTAGTGTAGGGGCACTTCGGTCTTTTCCGGAGGGACTATATATAGGAGGAGGGGGCTGAAATTTCAGCCAACTCTTGGGCTAGAGGCGGTGGTACTCTTTCATTTTGGAGTGCTTTGGGAGAGAGGGAGAGAGAGGAGAGTGGCTCTTTGATTGGAGCTTTTTGCCATCTTAGATTTGATTTCTAGGAGTGGCTTGTAATCGATTGGACAAGATATTCATAGTGATTTCATCCTCTAAATCTTGTGCCAATCTTTCTATTCCCGAATTTCTTTTATTGCCTTTTCGGAGCTCTTTTGTGCTATTTTCGTGCTTGCTTTTGGTGCCTTTGTTCTTGGTGTGATTCCGCGGATTTGAGTGGATTTCTCCCCGGATTTCTTTGAGGGAAACATGGATAGATGCCTTGTGCATCTTTGTGCTTGATCTTGTGCCCTCAAACGCCGGGAAACCACTTCGATTCGTGAGTTTTCGTTCGGTGCTCTAGCTTTTGGTGGTGCTCAAAGGATTCGCGATTCCCGGTGATTTAGGGAGTTAGGAGGCAAGATTTTTGGGTTATAGCATCCTTGTGTGACGCTTTTCAAGTACCCAAACCCTTGTCTCTACGGCTTCAACCGTTTGGGAAATCCGATGATGATTTGGGGGAGTTGACTTTCGGGGTCGGGGCGTTTTCAGCTCTGTCCGCACCTGGCGGACGGTCCGCGAGGGCCAGGCGGACGGTCCGCGTGTACAGTGTTCTTCGCGTGTTCTTCGTGTTCTTGCGCGCCTTTGTTTTCGATCCGGTTTGGCTTTTGCTTTTTGTTGCAGCCAGTTTGCGGACGGTCCGGGCTTGAGTAGCGGACGGTCCGCGGGTGGCGCAGACGGTCCGCCCGGCCTCGGCGGACGGTCCGTTTTTCTCGGGTCGCTTCTGGTGTTCTGTGTGCTTTAACGGACGGTCCGCGGTGTACGGCCCGGACGAGTCCGCGGGGTTGGCGCGGACGGTCCGCGAGGGCAGGCCGGACGGTCCGCGAGGCTGCGCGGACGGTCCGCCCCTCCCCGTCCGGACGGTCCGCCGCAGCCCGGCGCTTTGCTCTTTGGTTCGATTCCTCCCTCCTTCATTCGTGCTTCCGCGTGTGTTTCTAGGACTCGTTGTTTTGGTGATTGGTGTGTGATTCGTTCCAACGCTTGTGTGTGACCGGGTTTTGACTAGGGTATAGGACGGGTTCTTTGAGAAGAATTTTTACCGGCTCCTATTCACTCCCCCCCTCTCTAGTCGCCATCCGATCCTTCATGTACTTGTCATTTCATGTGAAAGCTTTAATCCTTTTCCTTTCACAAGCAAAGATATGAATAGTATTTTTATCCATTAATTAATTCCTTATCAGCAATGAGAATTAATCATCTTTTAATTAAATTAGATAATACTTTCAAAAAGGACAAAGAATTAAATAAGGGCTTTTCTTTATTTAATTTCTCTTTATTATTAAAAAGGGATTTTAAGCTTTTCATTAAGCAATTAAATTACCAAAAATTAAAGGAGTGTTTCTTAAGCCTACTAGCACCTATACTGGTCCATTGGACCCACATGTGAGTGTAGGATGCTAGGAAAATAAATTTTTTAGAAAATAATAAAGGACTAGCTAGTGATTCAACTTAAATGCATACAAAATAAATAAGCATCAAAATGCTTCAAACTTTCTTGTGCATGCTCTCTGGTCCTAAACAAGCCTAAAGAACCAGCATGTTCACATGGAATCTCTACTGAACTTGGTTTATTAATTTACAAAGGAAAGCATGCATAAATCAAGAATAATTATTTCCGTTAATTCAAAAATCATGATTAATTCACAAGATGTGAATTTTGGTATTACAAGACAGTGTGCACAAGTTGGGCTCAAGAACATGAATATATTTAACAAGAAAAATCATTTATGCAGATCTGCCAGAAATAGAAAAACATTTTTAGAAACCGATTTACATCGTAACTTTGTGCAATTTTTGACATAGGGTCTAGCCATAACCTAACACACAACATATCCAAAAATTGGCTACAGAGGATTTATGGTTTTTGAGATATTGCAGATCTAGTGTTTTAACATTTGTATTTTTCATGCAAAAACTAAAAGGAATTAGCTCAGGACAAAATAACGAAAGTTGTAGTATAATTCACCATGAATCCAGCACAATTGGTTTCACCATTTTCTGAACTTTCTGTGATTTTCTATGCAATTTACAAGATTCAGCAAATCTGTTTAACTATTGGAGTTACCTTTTGCAAATAAGGCCCTGTAAACATTCACTGTTTTGCAATGTGGCCCTCGGGGCGGCCGGCCGGTGCGGGCTGGCCAATTCCGGCGATCTCGCCGGCGTTCTTGGCCGGGGAAAGGCTGGGGAGGGGGCTACGGGGTACTAGGGGTGGAATGGCACCGGTTTTGGGGGGGGGGGGGGGGGGGGGCCGGCCCACGAGCTCCGCGGCGGCGGCGGCGGCCGGTGCGCGCGCGCCCGGCTCCGACGCGACCGGTGTCCGGCCGAGGCAAAGCGTGGTAAGGTTAGCCACCGGGGAGGCTAAGGGTGCTACTAGGCTCGTCGCTCGGCCGCGGTAGCGTGTGGACGCTCGGCTCGGCGGCCGGCGCCCTTGTGGGGGGCCGGGCGGCGGGCACGGCGCTCGCGCCGTGAGGATAGCCGCGCCCCTTTAAGGTCGACTCGCGCCACCGGCGCATGCCCTCGCGGACCGAAGGATGGCGCCTTGGGAACCCGCGTGACCGGCTACGGCGGACGGACCGCGGGGCCAACCGGGGCACCGTGCGGCGGCGCGGCGTTCTAGACGACCTCGAAAGATGCGCGCGGCGTGGGGAAGGGGCGACCTCGGGGAGGGGACCCTCGGGCGGCGTGCGCGAGTGGACATCGAGGCGGAGGGGCGAAGGCGTGAGGCGGCGCGCGCGCGCGGCGGCGGCGCGGCGCGCGCGCGGCGGCGCCCGGGCGCGCGCGGCGCGGCGTGACGCGCGGAAGCGCCTGGAATTGTGCAGACTAGCCTTGTTCAAATTAAGGTTTCTCCAAAAAAATTTAATAAAAGTGCACAAAGCAATGAATAGGAAAGTTGTAGATCTAACTACCCTCTACAACTTTCAAAAAGGCCATATAGTGTTTTTCTCAACGGATTTTGCAGGAACGTCATGCCAATATTGAATGCCGTCCCGTTCGGAAAACAAGGTACCGTCGGTCGATCAAGTTTTTCACCAATTTCCACCCAAAATTTGAAATGCCAATCTACATGAAAGTTGTGTCCCTCAACAAGATGGACACCTTTCATTAAGGTAGATTTGAAGTGTTTAGGTGAATTTTGGGGAACTCGGCAAAAGTTCCGGACGACATTCGCTGACGTCAACGGTCAAGCGGGGTTTGACCGTGTCTTTGACCAAGGGTCCACTACGGGTGTGTGTAGGCTTGGTCAAGGGGTTCACTGGGGTTTACTGGCGAGGTTTCCGGGCGATGACCCAGGTTGACCTAGGCTTGACCGGGGTTTGACTGGTTTGACCCGGCTGATCCGGTCATTAGCGTTAATGACGGTAATTAAAAACCTAGGGCGTCACAGCGAGACTCCAGGACCCTTAGGGACCCGACCGGACCAGTACCTCGACGACATCTCAGAAGACGAGCTGTTTGCCAACGCGCCTGCTAATGAAACCACCGACGACAAGAACACCCGATGTGAACGCAACAGGAAGTGGAACGAACGGCACAGACGTCTCCGTGAGACTCTCCACATTCAGAATCTCACCGAGACTCTTGACCAAGTCGCCAACCAGGTGCACACCACCCCCGAACAGTGCCTCATATCTATCACCACGATAGCGCGTCAGGCTCAGGGGATACGCGCGGGCGAGGTCGTCGCCAAGTGTTGACGGTTAATAATTGTATCAAAGTTCGTTTGTGACTCGCAAGCTTACAAGTCTCCCGTCGTAGTCAAGGGACCCTTCTTCCCTCGAGTGGTGAACCCAAGGTATCGAATCCGTGGAACAAATGTGTGACGCAAAACTTAATCTAATAAAGCCAAGTAACTTCAATCTTCGATAAAACCCTAATGCATCTAAGTAAAAGACACAAAACGAATCTAATCTACTAAAGACACGGAGAAAACAAAGTAAGATTGGGTAGATAAACCGATCTAGAGGGATCGGGGTAAGCCTTTTGTTGAAGTTCCAAGCAAGAGAAGAAATAGCAAATCGAATCTTAATAGAAGCCTCTTTAAATCATGGTTTCCCGTCCAAATCCGAAAACATCCGCCTTTCGAGACCCCCGTTCTGTCACAACGTATCCCTATTCATGCGGGGAGCTTAGGGCGAGTCAAAAGACAAGTCGAGATTCTTTTGGAAGATCCGGTGTGTACCTCTAGCCACCGCGGCTACAAGAACACCCTATGTAATCTATCGTGCGAATAGAATTGGAATAAGCAAAGCCGATCGAAAAACGAAATCTTCGAGGAAACACTTGATCGCTAGGACAAGATTCAACTTGATAATTCAACTATAACAATGATACATACACAAGATCACCACCGGGATCCTTCCTTGATCTTGCTTCTAGCTCCGGGAACTCCGACGTGGTCTTCCGTGCAAGGTTCCCACGTCGGCTAGGGGAACCCTAGTCAACTAGCTCGACCCTCTCCTCTCCGAGATGGTGTCCCTCTCTTCTCTGTTCCTCGGCGGCCGATGACGAATTCTTCTCCCCGAGGCTCTCGGTCAGGGGGCTATAAATAGCCCGATTGGCGGCTAGGGCAAAAGGAGGGGGCATTTGGGCCCTAAATGGGCCTGGGCCGACCGGACTGGGCCGGCCGGCCTGGGCCCATTTAGGCCCAGCCCGAGGGCTCCTTCGCTCCACGTCGGTTCCCTTGCTTCCTGGATGTTTCCCCCTTCTGCATGTAGGTCCATGTCGTCGGTTTCTCTCCGAATTGGACTCAACTCCTTGTCTTGCAAGATTTAGCACTTTTCTGGTCAGGTCCCTGGAGTCTGTCGTCTTCTCGGATCAAGTCCCCGGCTTCTTGGAGTTAAGTTTGCTTCATTGCATGACTTGTACGGGGCTTCAAGGTCTTGTCATGAGGTGCTTGATGAACTTATCCCGAAAGTCTTGCATTCAACACTAAAACCCTGCAAAAACATTAAACTCCAAAACCGACATGCACACGTGAACTTGTTATACCACGGGGGTTAGTACCAATGGATAAGGTATAAAACTCATGCCAACACCGAAGGTAAACTCATGGCTAGGTTGACGGATTTTCACCGTCAACATCTCCCCCATGCTTAAACCTTGCTCGTCCTCGAGTAAGCCTTCGATGGATATCATTATTGCCAAACAATGTTTAAACTTTGCATTTGATCACACATGAGAAAACATAATGCTCTCAAAATTTTAATTCATTAAAGTTCCATAATGTACTAGCCTTCATCTCTACGGAGGGTAGATTCTTATTAAGCTTATCCCACAAGTATTAACATGCTCACAAAGTTCAAATAGATCTCAGAATTTTTGAAATAAAGAACGAGATAAAGAAAAGCTAAACCAAGTTCACAAAATTTAAATCAACTTGTATATTGCTCATGAACTCTCATCTCACTTGTCTCTCAAGCCTATATACTCTACTCCTTTCCCTCTCATATATATGTGGTAGGCTTTATATGGAGCTTTGGGAAAGTTTAGTCCTAACAAGATTTTATAAATGAGGTGTTGTCAAAACAAGACAAGCTTCTCATGGTCTTACCGAGACTCGTCAAAAAGGTCATTAGAAAATAATGTTAAATCAAGGAGGGGAAAGAGAAAAATACACACACTTTTAGATGAGTGGACATGTGCAAATGGCAAAGAGTGATCCCGAGGCACAAAGGAAGTCCTCGTTATCGGATTGCGCATGGTTGGAAAATGAGAATGGATCTTTTTAACTTGAAGCCTTGAATGCACTCTTAGAGAACCGGGGAGTTCACTTTACGCACATATATTTTTTTCTTTTTCTCATATTTCTCATTCTTTTCTTTCTTTCTTTCTTTCTTTCATTATATATATTTTTTTCTTTCTGCACCTTGAAAGTCACGTATATCGCCGAATTTTTTTTCTTTCATCATTATTTCATTATATATATATTTTTTTTAAAATACTCCCTTTTTGAACTCTAAAACTGCACCGTACCTACCTCCTCCCCCATGCTTAGACGTTGCTCGTCCTCGAGCAAAGAGGCGAAAAATAAGGTAGGTACCGGGGTATTCTTCCTTGGAGAGATACTTGAAATCTTCAATGTTGGCACCGTCTTGCGATCTTCCTTGAATTGATGATCCATTCTCAACGATAGGTTGTGGTCAAGGAGGTAATCACAAAAATGATATTTGGTTTAAGGGTGGATATCCGGCGAAGTTTGTGAGATCTCCGATGCGGGGATACACAATGCACGGATAAAAGGCTAGCAAAAAGATAGATACGCAAAAACGGAATGACCAGCTTCTTATTCTCGGGCCAAAGAAATCATGGCTTGCAATAACTCACTCAAAAATAAATCTTGTATACTAAGGTTTATGCACTCAAATATATATTAGGCTTTGGATAGGTTGAGCAACACACAAGTGATATTTGTGACAAGGTTAGCGATATTTTTGAGCATAAAAGACATCTTTAATCTATTCATAACTTGAGAGCACATAAAACACTATGGGTCTTTATTTTAATCATAACCTCCGCTGAAAATTAAGCTAGCATTTAAATAAATTCAGATTTGTATTTTTAAGAGAGCACTAGCTTAAACATGCATAAATCAATTACAAAGACGAACAAAGCTGCAATTATAATCATATATCATCATGGCACGAATTTTGTAACTTTTCCAATGATATAATCAAGGTGGTGTCTTTATTAATGATGACATCAAGTTGAAATACATACTGAAAATAAACAAACATGCTTGCTGAAATTTAAATAAAAACAGAAAATACTACGCAAACACACATAAGCAAAAGCTGAAAATTACGAGAGAAAAAGAAAAGAAAAGAAAACTAAAGTTCCTAAATCTTCTAGTCCTCCGCCGGTGGTTGATGTTGATGATCTTGATAATAATACCCTTGCTCATAATATGATTGGACATTCCCTCCGACGAATTGATTTGGCTCCACGAGGTGAAGGCGTCCGAGCTCGAAGGCAATATTTGCATTTCCTTCACCAAGTTGAGCTGCGTTAGATTGGATGGCTGCGATGTTTTGAGCATTTCTTGCAGCATACCCTCCAATTATGGCCATGCTTTGTTGTGGTTGGGGATGATGAGCGTAGGACTCCGCGAAGTTAGCATTGGGCACAACATAATTTTGTGGGGGTACCGGTGCACCACCCCCCATGCTTGCTCATGTGGCCCTCCGTAATAACTTGGCGGAGGAGGGATCCCGCCGAATGGTTGCACATTGGGTTGTGCTCCACTCGCTTGTGCGGAGGATGTTCCCTCCTCTACGATTCTTCCTCTTTTGTTCTTCCTTGCAGGGACAAGTAGTCCCTCTTCCAACCAATCTTCCCTCCCCTCGTTGAAAAGCCTAAGCCTCTCGTTGGGAAGGGGTAGGTTCACTATGGCCAACCGATAACCTCCTCTCTCATCTCCACTAATGTATTTGCCTTGCCGCAAATACTCAATGCCGAGAGAGGTACCACGCAAAAGGTGGTCGGGGTTTCTTGCGACCCCCGGCCGCAAGGAAAAGGCCAACATGGAGAGGTAGCACCCCGAACCAATATTACCCGCCCCCGATGTTGCTTCACAACACCAACGGTTGATCATGAGGTAAGAGGGGTCTATTGGCTGCCTAGCGATTAAAGCCGAGTATAGCCAATTCAACTCCGTGTCGGTCACCTTTGTCTCCTTCATCCTCCGCAATACCCTCTTGCACATCCAAGAGTGAAATATCCGGATAATGGGGTTACGGATGCAATTGCGTTGTTGATGGGCTTCTCCGGAGATCATATTCCAAAATCCCGCCAACACGCCGGGTGGCACGTCAACTTTCTCCGGAGCTCCCTTGTGGAATCCAAGCAGCTCCCTCACGTGCTCGTAGGGAACCACTTGTTGGACTCCCTCCAAACCGAATGACAAGCTTTGCACCCCATCATCATCAACGATGGGTGCAATAGTCATCAAAATTTCCAAGGCGAACCCCAAATGGGTGTCCACCGATACTCCGTTGGAGAACTGCACCCATCCAAGGTGCCCCAACATATAGTATATGTCGGTGCCAAAACCCAAGGTGTAGAGTGCTTGGTCGTCGAACTCGACGTTGGGCACAAGCCTCTTCTCAAGATTAGTGAGCCTATCCTCCTCCTCCGCCGACAAGATGATGAAGCCGTACGAAGAGTATGTCGGGGTGTAAGGAGGTGGTGCGGTTGAGCGAGTCGATCGTCGTGGTGGCGCGGGCTGCTCCTCCGTGTGCCCACGAGGTTCGGTAAACCTCATGGAAGTGCTTCTTGCAGCCCTCATACCAAGGAGGAGAGCATCGTTCCTCCTCGGTGGTGCCGTATCCGTCTCCATGCTCCGGGGAGACTCGGAAACCGAGTGCCTCCTCGAAGACGTGGTTGATGACGGCTTGGACGACGACGAACTCTTCTTCTTGGAGAAGAGACTTGTGGTCTTCTTCCACATGGTTGCTGCACTCTTTTCTTCAACTAAAACTCCGGGTTGCAACCGGTAAATAGGCACTTAAACTCTTTGCTTCGGATGTGGACTTTGAGTGGATTAAGGATGTGGATTTTTTCTTGAGCTATCAAGCTTGGGAAGGTTGGCTATGTCTACGGAGGTTTTGAGCACACAAACTTGAACACACAAACAAAGGAAGGAGAGGGAAGCTTGCCTGCAGAAAACGGGAGCCGGGGGGCTCCTTAAGTAGGTGAGGCCGGCCGGCCTGGGCCGGCCGGCCTGGGGGCCTCCTGGCTCCTCCCCGCCGCGTCTTTCTTCCAGCACGATCATTTCACCTCTGCAACTTTCCTGCCCGCGTGCTCCACGAGTTGCACCGCCCAAACGCTCTCGTCCACTCCTTTTCTTGCATTATTGGTCCTTCCACTTGATGCTCCATGCTTTGGGTCATGTCCATGCTCCCTAGCTCCACTTGCTTCACATGCCACCATGAAATTCCTGCAAAGTTGATGCTTGCTGCCCACCATGCTTGTCCTTTGCATGTGGAATTGGTGAAAGTTGATAAAAGGGAATCCAATGGTGCATGCATGATTAATTCAAACTAGATTGCCTCCATTTAGGTGTGTTTAAGGTTAAGCACTCCCCTAATTTGAAATTTAAAATATTTTTCAGAGCCATGCAAGAGCTCAAACATAATTTTAGAGAAGTTTTTAAACCATTAAAAACAAATATAAGTCGAAAATATTTTTCGACTACGTCGATTTCGGTCTCACCGGTATAGTTTGCCATCATCGGTTGAGAGCAAACATTTTCCCGGCTTGATCATGGGGGCATAGGTTTAGGTTCTAATTTTGGCTAAATAAGAAAGATTTTGAATAAAACAAAATTAGAATAGGCTTAGAAAAATTCTAATCCTAGAGAAACCAAGGATAAAGATTTTTAAAACCAACCAAAAGTTTTGATTTCTAGGTTCACGCGAGTCCTACCACGTGCTGAATTTTATTAACACTTAAATATAAATCGTGGCTCTACTCGTGTGGTTTTAGCATGAAAAATAAGTCAACCTCAGCACCATAATGAGGGTGAAAGGTTGAGTTAGGTTCTGAAATTATTTGGTTGAGGTTTCTCGAAAAGAAAAGAATCAAACAAGCACATAGGAGGGTTCATGCAAAGGGTTTATGATAAAGCAAACATTCAATCAAGAATTATGTCTCTAATATTGTTCAATAACTTCTAAGTCTAATGTCTTTGCGTAATAAAACTCAAAAACTTAATTATTAAAAATACTCGAAAAACCTGGAATCGGGTTGTCCTCCCGTAGCTTATTCTTGACTCGACGAAACGGGTTGCCTCCCACCTAGCGCTTCGTTTATAGTCTATAGCTAGACTTCTTCACTTGATTACTCCGGATCAACGCTCTTTGCGGGCGTTGCAATCTTGGGTACCCACTTCCGCACCATCTTGGGCACGGGCTTGTCTTCCGGCTTAGTTGGCTTAGTCATTTTGTGGTCTTCACAGGCGGCTTCTCTTCCTTTGTCTTGACGGATGCAACACCTTCTTTGATTTTCTTTACGTTCATTTTTTTCGGCTCCTTCTTCTTTTTTAGCCCCTCCATTTGTTTTGGTTCTCCCTTCACTCCAATCATGTTGCATGCCTCGATCCTTGGACGGAACTTCAAGGAACTCCTTTCTCCGTTGATATCGAACATGATCTCCCCCTTGCCAACATCAATAGTAGCTCCCACGGTCTTGAGGAACGGCCTCCCTAGGATGAGCGGCGGCTTCTCCCTCGCTCCCATCTCGAGCACAACGAAGTCGACGGGGACGAAGTGGTGTCCAATCTTCACGGGTACATCTTCGGCAATGCCTAAGGGATAGCGAATGGAGTTGTCTCCCAACTCCAAACATATTCCCGTAGGCTCCATTGGTAGGCGTAGCTTCTCGAACACATCCCTCGGCATGACGCTTACACTAGCTCCAAGGTCGCATAACGCCTTCTCGAAGTTGAAAGAACCAACTGAACATGGAATTGTGGGGCACCCGGGGTCTTTTTGCTTCTCTAGCCCATTAGCAATAGCCGCACTACACTCCTCGGACATCTTGACATGGTCTACCCCGAGTGTTGCTATCTCATATTTATTTGCAAGTATGTCTTTAAAGTAACGAGAATATGTAGGTACTTGTAGGGCATCTAGTAATGGCATGTTGATGCTAAGTCTACACACAACTTCCACAAACTTCTCAAAGTGGTTGTCAAGTTTACCTCGGAAGTAGCGTGGCTTGAGTTGCGGTATCCTCGTGTCATCCTCCGGCATCTCGAATTCGGGTTCCTCGGTGACGATCCCCGTAACCTTCTCTCGTAGCAACTCCTTCCACCTCGGTGGATGGTTTAAGCTTCCTTGCTCCCGCGGAACGTTCCGGATCTTCGGTCTCCTTCCCCCGAACGCGTTTGAATGGCCTTCGCCGATTCGGGACATTTGGGTTGTCCCGGAAGCTTCCCTTCATCATTAGTGAGGCGCCCCGCAAGTTGTCCAACTTGCGTCTCGAGCATCTTCATCATGTTGAGCACTTGATGATTGGAACTTCCGACCTCCGTCACTTTGCTATCGATGTTCTCCAACACCTTGTCTATGGTCTTGAACTTGGTGACGGTGTCCTTGTTGATCTTAGCTTGCTCATCCATGAACTCCTTCAAATGTATACGAAGCGGAACCGCGTTAGGAATAGATGAGCTTGCATTAAATTGAGGCCTACCTTGCCCGTAGCGGAAGTTCGGCAATTCTCCCTTCCTCATGTAGTCGAGCACTTTGGCTTCCTCCGGACAATCTTTGCGGACATGGCCATACTCTCCACATTCTTCGCATGTGGACCTTGCTTCGGCGTCCTTCAAGTCTTGAGCCTCTTTCTTTTCCATCTCCATCTTCTCCAACCTCCTCATGAGCGAGTCGATCTTGCCTTCAAGTATGTTCTCCTTCTCCACTTGCAAGACTCCTTTGACGTTCCCCGTGGGTTGAACCGGATGTAGGCGCCCGGACGACGCCCACGTGTCATTATCCGTGACCTTCTTGAATAGCGTGAAAGCTTCCGTCGGTGTAAGCTCGATGATAGATCCTCCCGCCGATGCATCGATGATAGTCCTTGACGCCATGGTGAGTCCTTGATAGAACTTTTGCACGAGGTCTTCTTTCGGGAACTTGTGATGTGGAACCGCCCGAGTGTACTCGTTGAAGCGCTCGAATTCCTCCGAGATAGTTTCTGTAGGATATTGAACAAAGGTGGCAATCTTATTACGCAAACTTTGAGTTTTACCCGGTGAGTAGTATTCCTTCATGAAAGCCTTCATCAACGTGTTCCAATTTTGCACCGTCTCCGCCGGTTGAGAGTGGAACCATTGCAAAGCCTTCCCGAGTAGCGAGAACGGAAAAAGCCTTGCCCTCATTTGATCTTGAGTCACCCCATCCATGTTGAAAGTCTGACATAGTTGAATGAATGCTTGGAGGTGAAGGTTCGGATCCTCTTTGCCGGTGAAGGGTGAATGTTGCACCATGCGGATGGTTGAGGTCTTGATCTCGAACGGTCTTCCGATCTCCTCGAGGTTCAAGATTGGTAGGTCGATGATGTCTGGGGTGCATAGCTCCCCAATCTTGCGTTCTTGCGGTGGTTGGTCACCCATCGGTGGAAGTCTATTCTCCCGAGGACTTTGAGGTGGTGAATTCTTCGGAGATTCCTGCGATCCTTTGTCTTCCGACTCCGAATCTACAAAATCCAACTTTTTTTTAGCTTGATGTGCTTCGCGTCTCCCGAGCTCCGTAAAGTTTTTCTGGATCATCCACAAAATTATTGGGTTTGTTGGAGAGGTAGCCGTCCATCTCCTGTTAGGGTTAGCAATAAACAAAGTATGCAAAAAACTAGAAAGTAAAAACAATTCTATAAAAACTAGAGTTAGACAAACTAGATTAGATGTATTTTTAGGATGATCAAAATTTAGTAGATGCAAAAAATAAAAACAAAAAGAAAACTGAAAATTACAAAAAGGAAATAAAAAATCAAATCTTGATCACTTGTTCCCCGGCAACGGCGCAAGAAAAAGGGGCTTGTTGACGGTTAATAATTGTATCAAAGTTCATTTGTGACTCGCAAGCGTACAAGTCTCCCGTCGTAGTCAAGGGACCCTTCTTCCCTCGAGTGGTGAACCCAAGGTATCGAATCCGTGGAACAAATGTGTGACGCAAAACTTAATCTAATAAAGCCAAGTAACTTCAATCTTCGATAAAACCCTAATGCATCTAAGTAAAAGACACAAAACGAATCTAATCTACTAAAGACCGGAGAAAACAAAGTAAGATTGGGTAGATAAACCGATCTAGAGGGATCGGGGTAAGCCTTTTGTTGAAGTTCCAAGCAAGAGAAGAAATAGCAAATCGAATCTTAATAGAAGCCTCTTTAAATCATGGTTTCCCGTCCAAATCCGAAATCATCCGCCTTTCGAGACCCCCGTTCTGTCACAACGTATCCCTATTCATGCGGGGAGCTTAGGGAGAGTCAAAAGACAAGTCGAGATTCTTTCGGAAGATCCGGTGTGTACCTCTAGCCACCGCGGCTACAAGAACACCCTATGTAATCTATCGCGCGAATAGAATTGGAATAAGCAAAGCCGATCGAAAAACGAAATCTTCGAGGAAACACTTGATCGCTAGGGAAAGATTCAACTTGATAATTCAACTATAACAATGATACATACACAAGATCACCACCGGGATCCTTCCTTGATCTTGCTTCTAGCTCCGGAACTCCGACGTGGTCTTCGTGCAAGGTTCCCACGTCGGCTAGGGGAACCCTAGTCAACTAGCTCGACCCTCTCCTCTCCGAGATGGTGTCCCTCTCTTCTCTCGTTCCTCGGCGGCCAATGACGAATTCTTCTCCCCGAGGCTCTCGGTCGGGGGGCTATAAATAGCCCGATTGGCGGCTAGGGCAAAAGGAGGGGGCATTTGGGCCCTAAATGGGCTCCGGGCCGACCGGATCGGGCCGGACGGCACCGGGCCCATTTAGGCCCGGCCCCGAGGGCTCCTTCGCTCCACGTCGGTTCCCTTGCTTCCCGAATGTTTCCCCCTTCGCATGTAGGTCCATGTCGTCGGTTTCTCTCCAAATTGGACTCAACTCCTTGTCTTGCAAGATTCGCACTTTTCCGGTCGGGTCCCCGGAGTCCGTCGTCTTCTCGGATCAAGTCCCCGGCTTCTTGGAGTTAAGTTTGCTTCATTGCATGACTTGTACGGGGCTTCAAGGTCTTGTCATGAGGTGCTTGATGAACTTATCCCGAAAGTCTTGCATTCAACACTAAAACCCTGCAAAAACATTAAACTCTAAAACCGACATGCACACGTGAACTTGTTATACCACGGGGGTTAGTACCAATGGATAAGGTATAAAACTCATGCCAACACCGAAGGTAAACTCATGGCTAGGTTGACGGATTTTCACCGTCAACACCAAGCTTGCCGAAGACGCCTACTTCATGAGGGTTGACAATAGGGTCACTCAAGTACCCCCTCTCAGAACTCATGAACGCAGGCACCATGAAGCTACCAGCTGCAGTCCAACAGATGGTGGACGCAACCACTCATGTGGAGAACAACCACACAACCCCAACTGCTCTCGGGCCTCAGCTGGAGGACCCTCCTAGGGCGACAACATTGCGGGCGGCGCCTGCGGAAGCTGTGGCAGTGCTAGTCGCGACGATGACGGCGGCGGGGGAAGCAGCGGCGGGAGCTCATCACACGACGCTGGCAGAAGAACTGGTGGCGGCGGCGATCGCAGAGGCCGAGGCCACACGAACAGCCACGCCACTAGCAACTCATGTGGCAGCTACGATGCCCGCCACAGAATTGAAGAGATTCGTCACAAAAAGTCTTCTGAAGCAAATGACAACGATGACTTCTCCGCTTAACTTCACGACCTGCTTCTCCCGGATAAATTCAAGCCTCTCGGGATCACCAAGTACGACGTGAATCAAGACCAAGTTCAGTGGTTTAGATGATATGCCCTATCCATTGAAAACGCTAGTGGAAACAATGACACGAAGTGCCTCTACTTCCCTTTCTGCCTGGACCAAGCTCCACTCACCTGGCTCGAGTCGCTCGAAAAGAACTCAATAGATGAGTGGGACCAGTTCAAGGCTCAGTTCACCAGCAACTTCGCAGGCACGATGGGGCGCTCGGGTACTCACATGGACCTGGTGATGGTCAAGCAAGAACAAGGCGAGACGCTACGCCAGTACATGCAATGCTTCTTCGACAAGCGTGCGACCGTAGTTGCCGTCACCGACAAGGAGGTCATTGACCTCTTCCAAGATGAACTCTACCATCGTCGCACCTTCGAAGACTTCAGTCGCCACCGCACGAGTTCTATCACCAAGCTGAAGGACATGATCACCCCATGTGCCAACGAAGAAGACAAGGCGAACGCCAAATACGACTCCATTTGCGGCAAGAGCAAGCACAACACGGGTGGCAACAACAACAACAACAACAACAACAACAACAACAACAACAACAACAACAACAACAACAACAACAACAACAACAACAATAGAGATCAAGGGGATCGCAACAACAACAACTACTCGGGTCCTAATCGCAAGCGCAAGCCAGACAACACAGTCGCGGCTATCCAGCACCCTGCGAAAGACAACTCAAAAAAGACCTCTGGAAGCTTCAAAGACTTGCTAAAAGAGAAGTGTTTGTGGCATCTGGAGGGCAACCACACCACTGAGCAGTGCTACCAACTCCGGCGAGCACTCAAAGACACCCCAGACCCATGGCCTCCCCACAACAAGAAAGTCAAGAAGAAAGCCGACGAAGGCAACAACGATTTCCACGAACCCGACAAGACGGTGAATGCCCTCTTCGATGGACTACCCAACAAACGGTCTCAGAAGGCCACCCGATGAGAAGTCTTGAGCATTGAACCAGCGGTCCTGACGCCTCTAAGGTGGTCGAAGGTACCCATCACCTTCTCCTACGCGAATCAATGGACAAGCTTCTTGTCCATATATGCCAAGACTTGGTTGGGGATCGACTTCTCCAAATGCTTCACGTAGGTCGCCAGACGTTCAGGGGCTTCCTTCAAGCGATCCACCAGTAGAGCAATCTTGGGCCCGCCTGGGTGTGGCACCAATAGTCTGGCAATTGGGAGTGCGGCTTCTTCAAGTTCCTTCAATTGGTCGCGCAACTTCTCGCAGTCTTCATTCAGCTTCTGCAAGGATTTATAACAGTTAACGAGGTCACAATCTGAGGCTTCACGAAGTGCCATGTGATAAATGCACTCATGGGCCAGCTGCTTATACTCATATTCAACTACCTCACGGGCATCCTTCTCCCGGTATACGATATTCTTCAGATCGGTCTATAACGCCTTCAGCTGGTCCACTCGTGTCTCAAGCTCTGCAGACAACTCAACACAATGTCAGCCTACAATAAGGTACCCCAATCAGTACTCAACAGTCTGGCACGCAGCATACCTTTGTTCTTTTGGCGCAGAGACTTGTTCTTCCGGACCAAGTCGTCGCTCTTCGCCTGCATTTCCTGTACCTCATTATGGTACAACGTGAAAGCTCCATCTAGCTTGGACTGCAACAAGGCGGAGTGCTTCCTGGCCTTGTCCAGTTCCTTCTCCAAGGCTTCTACGCGGAGCACCGTATCACCATACCCCTGGAGCATATCAGATTTTTGTCGGGATCTCTCCACGACATCCTGCACAAGGCAACATATCAATTGAGTACTCAACAGTTCATGAAATTCAACTACTCAAGGTGCAGCAATGTACCTTCATCCACTGCTCTGCGCGGCGCATCGACTCAAAGTTTCGAGCCACGGTAGCCGGATCAACAAGGTTGTTGGCTAACAGCTTCAAACCATCACGGCTCATTGTCGTCGCCTTCGCCATAGATGCCGAACGGATCAACACCGCATCTTGAACCTTGGGCGATCGCACGACTACCTCCGTGCTCATCTGTGGGAGTGTATCAACATGTACCCACACTATGACCTCGGGGGCTACTGCAGCTTCCGGATCTGGGCTGCCCCCTCAATCACCTCGGCACTGACACGGCGACTTTGACTTCCTCCATAGCCATTTCCATGCCCACGGCTTCCGGGATCGTGGATTCTCCAGCTTGTGCTCCTATCACCACAGAGTACATGAAGTCAAATTCTAAGACTACAACATCTATGCATGGTGTCTACCATCTATGAAGTACACGTACCATCTACCATGGTGGCTTCCTGCAGCGTAGCCTTCGCCGCGACTTCGGTCTGCGGAAGAGGTGTGGGATCCTGAACTCCCACCGACCGGTCTTCTTCACCAGCTGCTGCACTGGGTTCGTCACCATCCCAGGACAGATCGGTGGATTTCATGTATCACACAATTCTGATGATCATCCATGCAAGATTATTGATCTACATAACTACTCGGGAGATTGGCTATACTTACAAGCTTGACCAGACAACAGTCATGATCAGGGCGCCAAGTATGTTGGCGATGTCCACAATCCCAGCCTCTGCGGTTGCCTCATCTTCAACTTGGGCTCCCTCCGGCTGCTCTACTCCCGCAATCGGGGAGGGGTCTGACCTTCTCTCGTCCGCCGACGCCTGCGAGTTCCCGGCACTGAAGGATCAGATTGCGACTAGAGAGGGGGGGAGTGAATAGGAGCCGGTAAAAATTCTTCTCGAAGAACCCGACCTATATCCTAGTCAAATCCCGGTCACACACAAGCGATGGATCGAATCACACACCAATCGCCAAGACAACGAGGTTATGGATCAACCTCTAGCCTTAGGAACGATTCCTTGAAGCACACGCGGAAGCACGAAAGAAGAAGGAGAGGAATCGAACCAAGAAGCAAAGCTCGCAGCCTCAGGCGGACCGTCCGGCCAGACAGGGCGGACCGTCCGCAATGAGCGCGCGGACCGTCCGGCGGGGGACCGCGGACCGTCCGCCCCCTTGCCGCGACCGTCCGGCCTGAGCCGCGGACCGTCCGTTAAAACCAAACAGAACCAACAGGGACGCACCCGCACCAAGGACCGTCCGCGGGGAGCACGCGGACTGTCAGCCAGGCACCCGCGGACCGTCCGCCCTCTGCTGCGGACCGTCCGAAACTCCGTCCAACCGGAAACCAAAACCGCGACGGATCGAAACGAAAGACGAGCAAGAACACGAAGAACACTGGACAAAACCCTAGCGGCGCGGACCGTCCGCCAGGTGCGGACAGAGCAGAAAACGCCCGACCCCGAAAGTCAACTCCCCCAAATCATCATCGGATTTCCCAAACGGTTGAAGCTGTAGAGACAAGGGTTCGGGGACTTGAAAAGCGTCACACAGGGATGCTATAGCCCAAAAATCTTGCCTCCTAACTCCCTAAATCACCGGGAATTGTGAATCCTTTGAGCACCACCGAAAGCTAGAGCACCGAACGAAAACTCACGAATCGAAGTGGTTTCCCGGCGTTTGAGGGCATAAGATCAAACACAAAGATGCACGAGACATCTATCCATGTTTCCCTCAAAGAAATCTGGGGAGAAACCCACTCAAATCCGCGGAATCACACTGGGAACAAAGGCACGAAAACAAGCACAAAAAGACCACGAAAACACAACCCCGAATCTTCTATACAAACCAGGAAAGATTCACAAGGTCTAGCATGCCGCCCTAGCATCCATCCCTCTCAACAAATCTCTCATGAAGCTCTCATGCTAGCCTAGAGAAAATGGAGGGAAAATAGCTACGAAAATGAGAAAGAGGAGGGAGGAAATGAAACCCTAAGTTGCTTGAGGGAGAGAGCCACTCACACACCCTCATGGCTTATATATCGGGTCCCGCCAGAGTGGTAAATGACTCGACTACCCCTAACTACCGGCGATACAACCCACGCGGGGGCATTTAGGTAATGTTTGTGAGTCTTGCCATCGGACGGCCATGCCTTTGCCGCACCCCGCGTCCTCCCGACGCAAGCCATGCGATCCCGCCGCGTGTCCTCCGCCTCGAAGCTTCCCGACACGCCCGGATCACGTCTCCGTCGTGTTGGGCCCTCGGACTTGGTTTTGAGGCCCAAACCAAGAAACCGTCCGCCGATGGTTTTGTGGGCAAACCACCAAACCCCGCGTGCTTGGTCCGGCCTCTCGCCAAACCACTTGACTCGACCGCCACCGTGCACCGGCTCGCTTGACCATGACTTCGTCTTGCTTGTGTCGCCACCATGTGGCCCGCACCCAGTCCCGCTGTCCACCGGGTCCCTCGAACCGAGCCTACTTGTCTCTCCATCTCCCGGAGGCCCCTCAAGGCTGAAGACCTTTCGCGCCCGTTCTTCACCTGCAACAACACGAACTAGGCCGCAGCCTACACCTGCGCACTAAGCCAAGAGTCAGTCCAACACCCGTTGTCATCACTGAGGAGCGGTCATCCATCGACCACTGGGACGCTCCTGGTCCTCATTCTCCCCCTTGGTGAGTGCATTGACAACACACAATGCGAAATGAAATTCAGAGAAAGAAAGAAAGGAAGAAGAAAGAAAAACAAAGAAGCTCAACTCATGACCAAAACCAAAGAAAGGCAAAGAAAGGTCACAAGCCAAGCAAAGCACAAACTCCACACTGAAATCAGCAAGAAAGCTCCCCCTGAACAAATGCAAGCTCCCCCCCGAACATGTGGATGCAAACTTCCAAATTTCAGCTCACCTCTTCGAATTTTCATTAAGCTCACCTCTTCTCCCCCTTGTTGACAATGTATGAATCAAGGTGAAAATGCAGAAATGCAAAACAAAGCATATAAACATCTACATGAGCTTCTCAAATAGACCAAATCTAGTGTCAAAGGCTAAAAATGAGACAAAGATCACACAAATGAATCATAGCATAGTCAAAGCATTGCCACAAGTAATATATGAAAATACAAGCATGTGACAAAGCAGAATTTTCAGATTGAAGCAATTTTACCAAAAGAAGACTCGCTTCACATGTAAAAGTCTATCCATGTCACACTTGAGCCACAAACATGCATACCATTCAAAGATCATACCAGGATATCAAATTCTCAGCAAAAGATCATGGCAAACACCCATAAAGCAAAGCATGTCATGTCAAAGCTCATGAGCCATGTGTCCACTTCGGGGAGACTTCTCCGCTGGTGAACATCATGCAACATGTTTTGCACCCATATGTGAAAGATAAGACATTTTAAGCATAGACATGATGGACGGAGCATTTTTCAAGCAATATACACTTCTTTTCAAGATTAAATCATTTCATGGTACATGAAGTGCCTTTGCGGCAAAAAGAAGTTTATGCTCCACCATGAATGCAACATAGGCTAAACATTCACAATGATATTCGGCCTTTGGCCCAAATGCAAGAACAAGGCATCCAAGCACAATCTAAGCATGAAAAGCACATTTAGACCAAACTGTGACATGGATACACAACTACACACGAGTGGAGCATATTTCATCAAAAATTAGTCAAGATTAGCATTTGTTTCAAAAAGGGCTATCTCACCACACATATATCTCAAATATTCCAAGAGCATAGCCTCACATCACCATTTCTCCACACATATGACCAATATCTCACAAATAGCCAAAGAGACTCAAATATGGCATATGAAAGAAGCTCATCATCCTAAAATGCAATATGATACAAATGCACCATGATATATGACAAGATAGCTATCCTACCATGGTTTATACATCAAGCAAAGCATGTAGATACATCAAAGTAAAACATGGTATGATACATATGGCACAAGAGAAAATCCCCCAAAAATCAACTAGAAAGGGCAACAAACCCCAAGTTCCCCCCGCAAGCGCACAAATGTAGCTTGGTCGAGAGGCTTTGTGAAAATGTCTGCAAGCTGATCTTGGGTAGGGACATGGCTCAACACAATGGTTCCTTTCTCCACATTGTCCCTCAAGAAATGATACCTCACTTCTATGTGTTTGGTTCTGGAGTGAAGCACTGGGTTTTTGTCTATGCTTATGGCACTGGTGCTATCACAAAGAAGTGGGATGCTGGGTGCACTCCTCACCAAAGTCTCTCAAAGTGTATGAAATCCACAACAATGGGAACAACAACTCGCGGCGGCAACATACTCCGCCTCGGTGGTAGACCGAGCTACACTAGACCGCTTGTGGGAAGACCACGAGACCAACGAAGAACCAAGAACCGGCAAGTACCGAAGTAGACTTCCTCTCGACTCGACAACCAAAAAATCCGCATCGGAAAAACCATGAAGAGAAAGAGTCGAGGAGGACGAATACCAAAGGCCAAGACCGAGGGGCGGATCGTAGGTACCGAAAATTCTCTTGACGGCCTGTCGATGTGATGTCCTCGGCGAAGCCTGAAAACGAGCGCACAGACACACGCTGAACTGTATGTCTGGCCTCGTCGCCGTCAAGTAGAGGAGGGAGCCGATCATGCTCCCCGTACTCCCGCCGGTCCACTGGTTCTCCATCCTCATCCGCATCCAAAGTGGCCGTACTCCCCATGGGAGTCGACATCGGCTTCACATCTTGCATCTGGAACTTCTTCAGCATGTCTTTTGTGTACTTGGTCTGGTGCACGAATGTTCCATCCTTCACTTGCTTGATCTGCAGCCCCGAGAAAATACCGCAACTAGCCCATCATGCTCATCTCGAACTCCTCGCTCATCTCATCTGCAAACTTGGAAACAAGGTTATGTGACGAGCCATCAAAGACAATATCATCCACGTATATCTGAACAATCAACAAGTCATTTCCATGCTTGAGGAGAAACAAGGTCCTATCCACGGTACCCATCACAAACCCTCTCGCTCAACCAGAAAACCTCTCAATCTCCCATACCAAGCACGGGCGCCCGTTTCAACCCATACGAGCCCTTTTCAACCCGTACACCCCGTGTGGGTACGGCTCGCTCTCAAACCCGTGTGGTCGCTTCACATACACCTCCTCCTCTATGACCCCATTCGGAAAAGCACTCTTCACGTCCATCCGAAACAACTTGAACTCTTTAGCCACGGCAAAGGCTAAAAGGATCCGAATTGCCTCAAGACGGGCCACAGGAGCAAAGGTCTCCTCATTGTCGATCCCCTCCTTCTGACTAAACCCCTGAGCAACAAGTCTGGACTTGTTCCTCACAACCATCCCATTCTCTCCCTCTTTGTTCTTCCAAACCCACTTGGTTCCTATGGGATGGCAATTTGGAGGTGGTTCAACTAACTCCCACACCTGGTTCCTCTCAAAGTTTTCCAACTCGTCATGCATAGAATTTACCTAGTTTGCATCAGATAAGGCATGTCCAATGTCCTTGGGCTCAAAAGTGGCAACAAAAGCAGCATGAGCAAAATGAGAGGAATTCCTGGACCTTGACCGTGTAGTGCGTTCATCGATGTTCCCAATGATCTTCGACAGGGAATTCACTTCTTGAATCCACCGGGGAGCCTCACGCCTCGAGACTACCTCCCCCTCAACTTCAGCTTCTCTCGCCTGGTCCTCTTGTCGCGCCGTCGTTGTCCATGAAGTAGACGGTCCACGCTCCGTAGTGGTCGTAGGGGAAGTAGTGGGTACACACTCAGCTTCAGGCGCATGGTTCTCTCCATCATCATCTCAAGCTTCATCCTTCTCCTCTTCAAAGAGGTCCTCGTCCATCTCCTCATCACCTGCACATTCAAAGCCAAGAGAGGTACATGGCATTGTCTCGTCGAAGGTTACCTCGCAAGTCTCCATGATTTTGTTAGTCTCAAGGTTAAGCACCCTATAGGCTCTAGAGTGGTTAGCATATCCAAAGAAAATACCATCACTAGACCTAGCCTCAAACTTGTCGAGTTTTCCCTTCTTAAGAATAAAGCACTTGCAGCCAAAGACTCGAAAATGACTCACCTTGGGTGCCCGACCATGCATAAGCTCATAACAGGTCTTCTTCTTGAAAGCTCGCAATAAAATCCTGTTGGAAACATGACAAGCCGTATTGACCGCCTCAGCCCAATACCTCCTAGGAGTCCTGTGCTCATCGAGCATCGTCCTAGCCATCTCACAAAGAGTCCGATTTTTCCTTTCCACAACTCCATTTTGAGGTGGCACATAAGGGGTTGAATACTGATGTTCAAGACCTAGATCACGACAAAAAGCATCAAAACGAGAATTCTTGAACTCTGAGTCATTATCACTGCGGATAGCTCGAATAGCATTCCCATGCCTCTCGTTTTTCAGCCTTACGATCAGATCTCGAACAAAACCAAATGTCTCACTCTTATCCTCCAAGAAGAACACCCAGGCATAGCGAGAGTAATCATCCACCACAACAAGGACATACCACTTCCCACCCACAGAGCAAACTCGAGCTGGCCCAACAAGGTCCACGTGCAACAGCTCTGTCGGACGCTCAGTCATGACATCGGTCAGGGGTGGATGAGGAGTGGCTACCATCTTGCCATGCCTACACGGAGCACAAACCAAATCCTTCTCAAGCTTCAACCTCGGAAATCCTCGGACAAGGTTAAGACCACTCAAGGGGGAAACCAAATCAAAGCTCAAGTGTCCCAACCGCCTATGCCATTTCCACAAATCAGAAGACGGACCAGCCATCAAACAGCGAGCAGGACCCAAAGAACGAGAGAAATCAGCCCTGGAAATCTGACCCTCGGGGATGATCATACAGACAAGATCACCTCGAGAATCCAGCAAACGAGACTCGCCAGACTTGAAACGCACCTCAAAACCCTCGTCAAGCAACTGAGAAATAGAAAGCAAATTGAAACCCAAAGACTTCATAAGAGCCACTCTCTTCAACGTTACCTTGTCACTCACATGCACAACACCCTCAGAAATCACCCTTCCTCGTCCATTGTCCCCAAATGTGATGTACATCTTTTCCTTCACTGGGGTGAGGCTGGAGAACCACTTCTTATCTCCGGTCATGTGTCGAGAACACCCGGAGTCGATCAACCAAATGTCCTCCAAGCCTCCCCGCCCGCGGTGAAACAAGAACGAGAATGAGCTAGCGACTCGACACTGGGGTTAGCACAAAGAAAGTTAAACCAGTGTCGAGCCATCTGCTCAAAAGAGGGGTTAGCAAACATCATTCCCTTTCCACCAAACTTCCCATGTCCCATGGGAGGAGTACGAGCACCACGAGGGGGAAAACGTGGTCCGTAGTTCCTCTGGAACCCAAAGCTGCGATCATCTCCCCTAAACCCGTATTGAGGACGAGTAGGGGGATGTCTAGCAAAGCCACCACGAGCCCGACCAAACCTCTCACCAGCACGCACACCATCATCTCTTCTCTCAAACCTCGCACCACCACCTCTCTGTGGGAACCTTCCAACACTCCTCACACTTCCAACACCCCGTGGAAGTGGCACTCTAGGCTCAGGAATACAATGAGGCTGGCGATACCTGTCCTGGTTAGCTTGCTCCCTAGCAAGCCTCTCATCCCTCTTCCTCTTGTAGCAAAACTCTGCAAGGTGCCTCTCCTTGCCACAATACTCACACCTGAAGGGGATGGGTTTTGGTTTTGGCTCTGGCTTCTCACTAGGCTTCACACCCTTCTCACTCACAAACTTCACAGGTTTCTTGAGGTCATTTGTCTTGAGTGGGAATTTAGGTGGATCTTGGGTTGTGTCAAGCTTGTTGCAAAGGTGATTGGGCTTTGGTGCAAAAGAGTTCTTGGGTGCTTTTGGAAGTGGGACTTGGATGTCTCCGATCACCTCAAACTCGGGGTTAGACTCAACACACTTCTCATACACACTCTCCCCACTGTTCTCTCCCACTTTCTCACCCAACTTCTCAAACCCCAAACCACGACCATCAGCCCTCTTGAACTCCTCAATCATGATTTTCAATTGAGGTTCCTGCCCAGACAACCAACCCAACACCTTCCTCAAATAGTCATTCTCCTCATAAATGACATCCAAATGGGAAGTAAGTTCAAGATTGCGCAAAGTAACTTCATCACAGCTAGAGCATGCATTTGCAACAAGAGATTTCAAAGATGCTTCCAAAGAACTAATGATAGAACAAGCATCAACAAGCTTAGCATGCATAGTAGGACATGATTTGCAAGCACCAAGCAAAGTTGGTCTAGCCTTAAGCTCATCATACTCAGTCCTAAGAGCATCTAGTTTAGCCAAAGTAGAAGCATTCTTCTCATTAAGCAACTTGATCTCATTCAACCATGCATCACACTCAAGACATTCAACATCATCAGGAGTAGCAGGAGCAAGTTTCAAAGAGTCATTCTCAAGTTTTAATTTAAGCAATTTGGACTCTAGCTCTCCTACTTTCTTACTAGCATTCTCAAGTTGAGACCTAAGATCTTTCCTCATCTTTTTGGCATCTCTTAGCACACTATCACGGTTGTCAATCAAGCCATTCAACCTAGCAATCTCAGCAAGCAAAGAGTCGGGGTCACGATTTACCTCATCCTCCGAGTCGGAGTCGCTGTCTTCCTTCTCGCTCTTCTTGCTGCTTGAGCTATGGGCCATGCCACAAAAGCCCTCAAGCGCCACACAGCTCAACCCGCTGAGGTTCCGGCTTGCACTCTTCTTGCCCTTGCGCCTCTCGGCATCTTCATCTTCGCTGCTTGAGCTTGACTGCTCGTCGCTTGAGCTTGAGTCGACGTCGCTCGCACCGGCCACCATTGCTCTTGCCTTGTTCTTCTTGTAGCCGCTCTTGCTCGGTCGCCGCTTGTCCTTGTCCTTGCTCTTGGACTTGTTGAAGTGCTTGCCCTTGGAGGAGTACTTGTCTTCACGCCTCGGGTGCGCCTTGTATTCGTTCACCTTGTACTTGTTCTCCTCCGCTTCCGGGCACTCGGCGATGAAGTGGCCTCGCTTGCCACACTTGTAGCACGTCCCTGAGCTCCGCCTTGCATTCCTCCGACTCTCGTGTAGTCGATCAAACCTTCTTGAGAGCAAGGCCAGCTCCTCCTCGCCCAGCACATCAAACTCCTCATCTGGAATGGAGATAAGAGAAGACAAGGAAAACTGTCGACAGGAAGGGTTAGATTTGCCCTTTGATCCGCCCACAAGAGCAAGACTATGGTCAGTCGAGCCCTCATGCTTGGATTGCAACTTCCTGTCAACCTCAGCCGACTTGAGCTTAGAAAAGAGGTCATCCAACTCAATAGTCAAATATTGCCCACACTCCTTGATGGCCTCAACCTTAGCACCCCAAACATTTGGGTCCAAGACATGCAAGAGCTTCAAAGCCTGATCATGCTCGGTGTAAGGAAAATCCTCAACATTAGCTTTCATGTTGTTCACGATGGCGGTGAACCTCTGAAACATCGCATCAATGTCCTCACCGGGAAGTGGGGTGAAATTCTCATATTGCATCCGGTAAGAGACAAAGAGGCGAGCCTTCACATAGTTATCACCACCGTGAGCAACCAACAACTTCTCCCAAATTTTCCAAGCAAGATTCAGATGGAGAACACGCTCAAACTCTGGATCACACAAGTTTCGGACCAAGTGATCAACGGCTTTTGCATTAGCCTCATACTTGGCCTTAGCACCGGCATCGGTCACCATAAGAGTATAGATGTTGACCGGAATAGCATAGGTCTTGTCAAGCACAATGAAATCCAACAGCTTCCCACGAAGAAAGATCATCATTCGGGCCGCCCACTTGTGGTAACCCTTGCCATCGAAGTGCGGTGGACCGCCCCGCTCAACGTACACCATCTTAGGATTCGAGACTTGTCAAAGTCGCAAAGAATCCGGCACCAAGCTCTGATACCAATTGAAGGATCAGATGGCGACTAGAGAGGGGGGGAGTGAATAGGCGCCGGTAAAAATTCTTCTCGAAGAACCCGGCCTATATCCTAGTCAAATCCCGGTCACACACAAGTGATGGATCGAATCACACACCAATCGCCAAGACAACGAGGTTATGGATCAACCTCTAGCCTTAGGAATGATTCCTTGAAGCACACGCGGAAGCACGAAAGAAGAAGTGGAGGAATCGAACCAAGAAGCAAAGCTCGCAGCCTCAGGCGGACCGTCCGGCCAGACAGGGCGGACCGTCCGCACTGAGCCGAGCGGACCGTCCGGCAGGGGACCGCGGACTGTCCGCCCCCTTGCCGCGGACTGTCCGCCCTGAGCCGCGGACCGTCCGTTAACACCAAACAGAACCAACAGGGACGCACCCGAACCACGGACCGTCTGCGGGGAGCACGCGGACTGTCCGCCAGGCACCCGCGGACCGTCAGGCCTCTGCTGCGGACCGTCTGAAACTCCGTCCAACCGGAAACCAAAATCGCGACGGATCGAAACAAAAGACGAGCAAGAACACGAAGAACACGGGACGAACCCTAGCGGCGTGGACCGTCCGCCAGGTGCGGACAGAGCAGAAAACGCCCGACCCCGAAAGTCAACTCCCCCAAATCATCATCGGATTTCCCAAACGGTTGAAGCTGTGGAGACAAGGGTTTGGGGACTTGAAAAGCGTCACACAAGGATTCTATAGCCCAAAAATCTTGCCTCCTAACTCCCTAAATCACCGGGAATTGAGAATACTTTGAGCACCACCGAAAGCTAGAGCACCGAACGAAAACTCATGAATCGAAGTGGTTTCCCGGCGTTTGAGGGCACAAGATCAAACACAAAGATGCACGAGACATCTATCCATGTTTCCCTCAAAGAAATCCGGGGAGAAACCCACTCAAATCCGCGGAATCACACCGGGAACAAAGGCACGAAAACAAGCACAAAAAGACCACGAAAACACAACCCCGAATCTTCTATACAAACCAGGAAAGATTCACAAGGTCTAGCATGCCGCCCTAGCATCCATCCCTCTCAACAAATTTCTCATGAAGCTCTCATGCTAGCCTAGAGAAAATGGAGGGAAAATAGCTACGAAAATGAGAAAGAGGAGGGAGGAAATGAAACCCTAAGTTGCTTGAGGGAGAGAGCCACTCACACACCCTCATGGCTTATATATCGGGTCCCGCCAGAGTGGTAAATGACTCGACTACCCCTAACATAACTACTGGCGATACAACCCACGCAGGGGCATTTAGGTAATGTTTGTGAGTCTTGCCATCGGACGGCCACGCCTTTGCCGCACCCCGCGTCCTCCAGACGCAAGCCATGCGATCCCGCCGCGTGTCCTCCGACTCGAAGCTTCCCGACACGCCCGGATCCCGTCTCCGTCGTGTTGCGCCCTCGGACTTGGTTTTGAGGCCCAAACCAAGAAACCGTCCGCCGATGGTTTTGTGGGCAAACCACCAAACCCCGCGTGCTTGGTCCGGCCTCTCGCCAAACCACTTGACTCGACCGCCACCGTGCACCGGCTCGCTTGACCATGACTTCGTCTTGCTTGTGCCACCACCATGTGGCCCGCACCCAGTCCCGCTGTCCACCGGGTCCCTCGAACCGAGCCTACTTGTCTCTCCATCTCCCAGAGGCCCCTCAAGGCTGAAGACCTTTCGCGCCCGTTCTTCACCTGCAACAACACGAACTAGGCCGCAGCCTACACCTACGCACTAATCCAAGAGTCAGTCCAACACCCGTTGTCAATCACTCATCTTGAGGAGCGGTCATCCATCGACCACTGGGACGCTCCTGGTCCTCAGGCACCGGCTGCTTGTTGTGCCGCCTCTAGCACGACTACTCCAGTGGTTGGAGCTGGACTGATACTCCTTTCAGTCGCCCCTCCCATCGTGTCCCAGGTCTCTTCTTCCCCTTGGTCCATGGGGTCGGAAGGAGGAATATACTGCGACAACTCAAGACTCAACTATCACCATATGGTAATCAATGGAAATTACTCGACTACACTACTCGCGGTACCCACCTCTTGGCTGGTTGACTCGGTAATTTTCAACTTCTTGGCGGCACGTTTCCGCGGCACATTACGTGGCCTCCTCGGCGGCACAGGAAATGCTAGCTTCCAGACTAACTGGCTTCTTGAGGATAAGGGGTATGTTGGTAGTCCAGGACGGCTGAACCTGGAGCGCGGTTGAAACCGCTCCTGGAGCGTCTCCCCATCCTCGTCGTCTGAGGTGTCTTCAATGGTGACGGTGTCGTCACCTTCGCCGACTTCGCGGCGCTCCTTCATCTTGCCCTTCCCCTCCTCCAGCACATCTTCAGGTTGTGTGGGGGGAGGCAAATCGGAGATGAACTTCGTGACATCATCCTCCAGTAAAATGATCTGTGTGAGTACGATTACACTAGGCAAATCAGTACTCGGAGGTTCCGGTCATGACTACTAACCTTGTTTGGCGGATGTGCCGCAGAGTACTTGGGGACTGGACAAGGCGTGTACAGTGGCATGTGTTTAAATATCTTGCCCAGCCTCTCGACAATATCATCGTCATCGACTTCACCACCGGGTATCCTCGATGTGTCTTCGTCGCTCGTGTACTGGTACCCGAGGGTGTCACGAGCCATCAGTGGCTGCACCCTTCTCTTCATGAAGGTGAAGGCCACGTGTTTGGCCCTCAGCCTGGCCTCTCTAAGAGCCTTGATTCTCTTTATCAGCTCGGGTAGTAGGATACCCTCTTGCATTGTTGGCTCCGTGTTCCACCACGGCCTATGCTTCGGCTGCTTCCCGCTAGGCTTCGGCAGCTCCGGATGGTGGTTGCTGATGTAGAACCACTTGGCCTTCTAGTCCTTGTTCGACTCTATTAGCTTGTACGCCAAGTACTGGTCAGCCACATCTTCACGCATCTGAATACCAGCCCCTCCGACTACTCACAGGTCATTGGTACTTAGTTGTGGCTTCACACGGAAGAACTTCCGGAACAGAATCTAGTGGGGCTTGATTCCCACAAACGCCTCACAGAAGTGTACAAAGATAGAGAGATATGGAAAATACCGTTGGGATTCAGATTCATGTACTCGATGTTGTAGTACCTGAGAAGACCTTTGAAGAAATCACTGGCGGGGAGCGCCAGTCCACGCTCCGCAAAGCGGGCAAACATCGAAATCTCATCTGGATTCTTCTCCATTGGATACGGGTCACCAGCGGTGGCGCGCCATAGATCCATCTCTTTTTTTCTCGCAGAAACCCGTTGTTGACCATGGAAAGCAGATCTTCAGTCTTCAACTTGTCCTTCTTCCATTCCTTCACCGGGTTGGGATTCTGGGGCGAACCCCTCCGCTTCACTGCGGGTCCTCTTCTTCGCCGTACCGGTCTTCGAGCTCTTGGATAGGGATGCCTTCATCCTCCAAGTGCAAGGTGTTTTCACTTGCATTCACTCGGGGGCTACCCTGGCAGTGGACTGCGGTGGCGCTTATAGATCCAATCTGAAGCGCGGCGGTGGAGGTGGAAGCAGAGCGATAGTAGAGCAAAATGTAGAGCTATTCAAGTGGCTGCTACTGAGGGGAATGAAACCCCCTAAGGGCCTCATCACTTATTTATAACCTAACAGGCGGCAATACATAGATCGAGTGGATAAGCGCTAGGTGGGTGACTCAGCAGAAGCAGTCCGACTCTTCATCTTCTAGTACTCGACACTCTTCACCTCGGGGGCTCGGCTACGTCAGTTCGATACTGTGGGCTACCACAAGAATCAAGACCCACTCAGGACACATTCTACAATCAAGATGACCCTTTAATTTGAGAGGAAGTACTCGACTCAAGGCTTGGGGGCTCCGTGCCACGTGTCCTTCGGTTTTTTCTCCGGATTTTACGAGATAAGATTGGCAGAACTTCAGATTGATCCTCAGCTTGAATCTATGATTTGACCTAAGGCTCAGGGGCTACATTCCATATGGAATGTGATTCTCCGAATCACATTTTCCATATGGTTCTTTCGTCAAGACAACGCTAGTACTATTGAAGTCCTTCAAGAGGAGAACTCGAGGACGCTTGGGAACTACTCGAGAAGACTTCAAGACTACTCAAGAATCAGCTGGAGTACCTTCCATCCTCGGGATGCTTCAAGTGCTCTTGAGGGCTTTTGGCTTGTAGAGCTTGAGGACGCTCGATAACTACTCATGAAGGCCATCAAGACTACTCGAAACTATCCTGCTCGACTACAAAGTACTCGGGGCTTGCCGTATGGACATCCCTGGGCCCACTACTCTGTTGGGTACCAGGGCCAACTACTCGGTGGGCCCGTGGGACTACTCGACTTGTGCTACACGACACCTGATGGTGTGGAGCAAAAGGACTACAGTGGAGGAGTATTCGAATAGGAAGGTGTGCATGTCCGGATCCATGTATAGAACTCCTAGACGTACACAACTAGTACTCTCTTCTCAAACCGACTTGTAACCCTGCCTCCTGGGCTATATAAGGAGAGGCAGGGACCCCTCTCTCATCTATCTGTATCATCTTGTAATCACACCCAATCAATCCAGAGCTACACATCATACATGACGTAGGGTATTACGCACATTGCGCCCGGAACCTGTCTAAATTGTGTGCCACGTGTCTCTTCCTTCGAGTTAGTGATCTTGGCGAGGCCACATTCCCCTTGGTAGGTTACCGGTCTAAAATACCGACACTGACAGATGGTGAGATCTAGACAGCCCACGGGTGTGTGAATCCCTGTGGTTTAGTTGTTCGGTGGGGCAGAATCTAAGGCCAAGAACTCGAAGGTCGCACATGAGTACGTGAAACACAGAGAACACGACCAGTTTATACTAGTTCGGGCCTCTAGAGAGTAAAACCCTACGTCCATTTCTTCGGCTTGTATTGCTTGGGGATTTCGTATGATATAAGGGTCGCCTCGCCCGCCTTATATTGGCCAGCGAATGAGATCGGTTCCCAGACCCCTAGTCGGTTACGACCAGGAGACCTAAGTTTACGTTACACATCTTGTCATATCCTGTCGATCTGCTTTACCGGATTCCACTGATGTCTTGTCTTGTACGCCAAGTCTTGAGGTCATGCTGAAATAGATCATTGGGGGAATCTTCTGGAAGGTCTTCAGGAGGTCGTGTGGACTACCAACTAGGTTGGTTGGGCCCACTGACAGGTCTGCGAGTCTTCTAGTAAGCCGGACCTACTTGTCAGGGACGGTCATGAGCCTGGTCGGTGGGGACCCAAGGGTACCCATGTCTCACAAGCCCCGAGCGAGGTGTATGCGTAACGACCTTAGAAAGGTCATGATGAAGTCGTACAGCTATCGACAGGTTGAATAGCATGCACGTCGGTCCAAAAAATAAAGAGAAACAAATCCACTTAGCAGCCGACCTATTTGTAGTCTTGCCGAGCGAAGAGAGGTCGAGTGACGACCTATAGGAAGCAGACTCCCAATAGATCGAAACGACGATGAAAAACTTCAAAGGGCGTCAAGGACGCACTCATAGAGTAGTATCTGAGCATCATGGCGGGCAGGATGGCCGGTATGATGATCCAAAAAAAGAAGAAGAAAACGTAGGTTGAGTAACAACGTGATGGGAACCAGTTTTCCCAATAGGTCGGTACGATGAGGAAAACAAGAGGGTGTCGAAGACGCACTCGTAGAGTAGTCCCCGAGCATTGAAGCAGACGGCATGGCTGGTTTGATGCTCAAAAAGAAGAAAACTGAGTCATGGTCTTGATCCAACGAAGTGTAGAGACACCCAGACCTCCTAGCATAGCTGCAAGGAGTCTGACAAGGCCGACCTCAATGAGGCCTTGTAGGCATGCCGAACTCAAAGAGGCCTCACATCAACTATGTCCACTATCCGAGGATACCCAGTAGGATCTTGAAAGGAGCGTCGCATGAAGAAGTCGTTGATGATGTCGTAGCTGAAGTTGCGATGTCCGAGGTTAGTCGACGGTGAAGCCAAAAATTTGTTGATCTTGAACGTATGGAGTGTAGAGACACCCAGATATCCTGCATAACTGCAGGAGTCTGGCAGAGCTACCTGAGGCATGCCGACCTCAGGAAGGTCTCAAATCAAGAGAGCCCAAGCACCTAGAAGCACTTGGCAGGGCCATCAGGCACGCACCCCACAAGGAGGCCTTCATTCCCGATGTAAAATCCTAGGTGTACAGGTCAGGTTGGCAGGGCTATAAAAGCACACCGACCTCGAAAGGTCATGTATCCGGGGCGCCCAACTAGGTTGGAAGGGCCGTAGTCATACTAGGGTATTGCAAGACCTAAGCATTTAAGGAACACCGACCTTGAGGAGGTTGTTTTGGTGTCCAGATGACCAACATAGCTGCTAGCCATCCAGCAGAGCCATTATACTAAGGTATTGGTGACCTCAGTAATAGGCACACCGACCACGGGGGCCCGACAAAATTGTAGATCTCCGCGATATTCCTGATCTCAATGGTGCTACTAATCTCCAGGCGCCCAGACGGATTTGGCAGAGCAGCGAGGCACGCCTGCCCCGAAAGGTCTTCAATCGAACCTACAACCATTCTGCTCAGGAAACAGAAATATAGGTTGATTGGAATAGGTCCGTTTACGTGCAGAGCCATAGCGGGTGCACTAGAACGCAGAGCCTAGCGGGTGCAAACAAAGATCATCACATCATAGAGGAAGGTCATGGAGACGTCGTTGTTTGGGGCTAACTGAGGCGTTGGGCCCTGTGACACAGGGTCAGGTTTTGTCGTATAGCGTAGACTGCAAGAACACGGGTCAACAGTGGTTGGAGATTCTCTTGCCACCTGGGAAACGACAAACTGCACACGAATCAAGGAGTGCACTGTAGCCATGTGACTCTGCGGTGGGGCTTAGGCATCGTTGATGCGCTAGCGACAAAAGACGTCGCGAGACAGGGGAATAAAATCATCGCCTTTAATCGTGCACATGTCTGCAGGTCTCAGGATCACGTGGTGACAGTGTCATTACTTCGCCAACTGCCCAAGGCTCGACTCCAGCTATAAATAGCACCGTGAAGCTGAAGAAGGCAAGCACCGAGCATTGTTGAGCTATGAGGCTGCAGAGTAGTGATCCTACCATGCCATGGGCATGTCTTCATCCACCAGATTGTAGAAGCTTGTGCTTGTACAAGCTTGGAGCTAGGAGAACTCTCACGAAATATAGGCAACACAGCCATTCTCTGTACCCTGCCTCTGCGTGGTACCAGGTACAGTTTGGAGGTGATGTTGTACCAGCTGGAGGTGTAGTAGGACGTCGCTGGTGAGCATCGGGTGCTCACTAGGGCTTGGAATCCCGCGTTGAAGAGCAAGCTCGTACCTGCATTCCAATCGTCTGGTCTGAGCATGTCTTAAGTTGCGCGCCGTCCGACAGCTGGCTCCCGCAAGGCTGCCATCAAGGTCCTGGTGCTAGGAGAAGTCTCGCGACGTCCTTTACTTCAGTAAAGTAGGTTGTGGTGACTGCTCAGGGTGTCCCAGGCCTTGTAGTATGTTTATCTTGTGTGTCAGGTTATAGATCCAATGAGGTTGCACACGACTTGTGTACCTTCGGGCGGTCCATGTAATGTTCGCTCTCTTCTGCCATGTACTTGGTTGTTTTGACAAACTGGTTGTCAAAGACCTAAATTAATGTGACGTAGGGGCTCGTCAATCTTGTTTGCCATCAGGATGACCTGATGATGCTTTGTGTGCAGCTGACGACCTAAACTCAGAATTTAGGTCGTGGCGTGGTATGTTGACGATGAATCCGGCGCGATCTTCTCTCGAGATTATCGGGATAGAGCCGTTGTAGCGCGTTGTACGGTGGAAGGAACTGCAACAGGCAGATCCAGTGGACCCCCCTATAAATAGACCAGTTCACCCCATTCGCCCTTCTTCTTCCTCCCGTCACTCTCACTCTTGCTGCTGTAGCTTCCCCGCAGCCTTGCGGCCACTTCTGATCTTGCGCGTGCCTCCATCCATCCTCCAGCTCCGACCATCCGTGCGTTAGCGCCGCGCACCCCCGTGCATGTGCATCAAAACCTTGTGCACCTTTAGATCCAATCCAAACCCTAGCGGCGAAATGGCGCCGGAGGCGGCTTCCATCCCGGACCCGCGCACTGTGTGGGTCCGGTCGATGATGACCGAGGCCAAGATCTGGGCCTTGGTGGACCGCGGTCTACTGCAGTCGAAGGTGGAGATGGAGTGGAAGACGGCGGTTTGGGAAGAGTTCCCGACCGAGGACGTGAAAGAGCAGGTCGTCTTCGCGTCATAGTTCGAGCGCGGCTTCAACCTCCCCGTGGGGGATTTCCTCCACGGACAGCTCTTCTACTACTAGCTGGAGCTGGTACACCTTGTCCCTGACTCCATCACTATAGTTTCGACCTTCATTCACTTTTCTGAGGCGTATCTGGGGATATCGCCTCACTTCTTGTTGTGGAGGCATTTGTTCTGCGTGAAAAGCGCCGGCAAGAGGTCGAGGCCGGTTGGGGCTGTAATTTTCTGCTTGAGGTCGGGCCTCTGAGGACCAGGAGCGTCCCGGTGGTCGATGGATGACCACTCCTCAGTGATGAGTGATTGACAACGGGTGTTTGACTGACTCTTGGCTTAGTGTGCAGGTGTAGGCTGCGGCCTAGTTCGTGTTGTTGCAGGTGAAGAACGGGCGCGAAAGGTCTTCAGCCTTGAGGGGCCTCCGGGAGATGGAGAGACAAGTAGGCTCGGTTCGAGGGACCCGGTGGACAGCGGGACTAGGTGCGGGACACATGGTGGCGTGACAAGCAAGACGAAGTCATGGACAATCGAACCGGTGCACGGTGGCGGTCGAGTCAAGTGGTTGGCGGGAGGCCGGACCAAGCGCGCGGGTTTGGTGGTTTGACCACAAAACCATCGGAGGACGGTTTCTTGGTTTGGGCCTCAAAACCAAGTCCGAGGGCCCAACACGACGGAGACGGGATCCAGGCGTGTCGGGAAGCTTCGAAGAGGAGGAAACGTGGCGGGATCGCATGGCTTGCGTCGGGAGGACGCGGGGTGCGGCAAAGGCGTGGCCGTCCGATGGGAAGACCCACAAACATTACCTAAATGCCCCTGCGTGGGTTGTATCGCCAGTAGTTGAGTTAGGGGTAGTCGAGTTATTTACCACTCCGGCGGGACCCAATATATAAGCCATGAGTGTGTGTGGATGGTTCCCTCTCTCCGCGACTTAGGGTTTCTTTTCCCCCCTCCCATTTCTCATTTTCGTAGCTATTTTCTTCTCCATTTTCTGTAGGCTAGCATGAGAGCTTCATGTGAGATTTTTTTAGAGGGATGGATTCTAGGGCGGCATGCTAGACCTTGTGAATCTTTCCTGGTTTGTATAGAAGATTCGAAGTTGTTTTTCATGGTCTTTATTTGTGCTTGTTTTCGTGCCTTTGTTCTTGGCGTGATTCTGCGGATTTGAGTGGGTTTCTCCCCGGATTTCTTTGAGGGAAAGATGTATGGATGCCTTGTGCACCTTTGTGATTGATCTTGTGCCCTCAAACGCCGGGAAACCACTTCGATTCAAGGATTTTCGGTCGGAGCTCTAGCTTTTGGTGGTGCTCAAAGGATTCATGATTCCCGGTGATTTAGGGAGTTAGGAGGCAAGATTTTTGGGCTATAGCATCCTTGTGTGACGCTTTTCAAGTCCCCAAACCCTTGTCTCCACAGCTTCTACCATTTGGGAAATCCGATGATGATTTGTGGGAGTTGACCTTCGAGGTCGCGTTGTTTCTGGGTCTGTCCCTGTAGGGCGGACAGTATGCGAGGTGTTGGCGGACGGTCCGCGCGGGTGCAGTTCGTCGCGTGTTCTTCGTGTTCTTGCTTGGCTTCTCTTTTGATTCGTTTTGGTTTCGAGTTTTGGTTGGAAGTGGTTTTGGACAGTCCGCAACAGCGGGCGGACGGTCCACGGGTGCCTGGCGGACAGTCCGCGTGCTCCCCGCGGACGGTCCGTTTTTCGGGGTCCGCTACTGGAGGTTCTGTTGGCTTTAATGGACAGTCCGTGGCCCAGGCCGGACGGTCCGCCGTACCTGTGCGGACAGTCTACGGTACATTGGCGGACGGTCCGCGTGGCCCGTGCGGACGGCCTCCGCCCCTCCTGGCCGGACGGTCCGCCAGAGCCTGAGTGCTTCGCTTCTTGGTTCGATTCCTCCCTTCCTTTCTCGTGCTTCCGCGTGTGCTTCAAGGAATCGTTCCTAAGACTAGAGGTTGATCCATAACCTCGTTGTCTTGGCGATTGGCGTATGATTCGATCCATCGCTTGTGTGTGACCGGTATTTGACTAGGGTATAGGCCGGGTTCTTTGAGAAGAATTTTTACCGGCTCCTATTCACTCCCCCCTCTCTAGTCGCCATCTGATCCTTCAATTGGTATCAGAGCCAGGTGCCGGATTCTTTGCGACTTTGAAAAGTCTTGAATCCTAAGATGGCGTACGTTGAGCGGGGCGGTCCGCCGCACTTCGATAGGACGGGTTACGACAAGTGGGCGGTTCGTATGATGATCTTTCTTCGTGGCAAGTTGTTGGATTTCATTGTGCTTGACAAGACCTATGCTATTCCGGTCAACATCCATACTCTTATGGTGACCGATGACGGTGCTAAGGCCAAGTATGAGGCAAATGCAAAAGCCGTTGATCACTTGGTCCGGAGCTTGTGTGATCCTGAGTTTGAGCGTGTTCGCCACTTGAATCTTGCTTGGCAAATTTGGGAGAAGTTGTTGGTTGCTCACAGTGGTGATAGCCATGTGAAGGCTCGCCTCTTTGTCTCTTACCGGATGCAATATGAGAACTTCACTCAACTTCCCGGTGAGGACATTGATGCGATGTTTCAGAGGTTCACCGCCATCGAGAACAACATGAAGGCTAATGTTGAGGATTTCCCTTACACTGAGCATGATCAAGCTTTGAAGCTCTTGCATGTCTTGGACCCAAATGTTTGGGGTGCTAAGGTTGAGGCCATCAAGGAGTCTGGGCAATATTTGACCATTGAGTTGGATGACCTCTTTTCTAAGCTCAAGTCGGCTGAGGTTGACAGGAAGTTGCAATCCAAGCATGAGGGCTCGACTGATCATAGTCTTGCTCTTGTGGGCGGATCAAAGGGCAAAGCCAACACTAACCCTTCCTGTCGATAGTTTTCCTTGTCTTCTCTTATGTCTATTCCAGATGAGGAGTTTGATGTGCTGGGCGAGGACGAGCTGGCCTTGCTCTCAAGAAGGTTTGATCGACTACACGAGAGTCGGAGGAATGCAAGGCGGAGCTCAGGGACGTGCTACAAGTGTGGCAAGCGTGGCCACTTCATCGCCGAGTGCCCGGAAGCGGAGGAGAACAAGTACAAGATGAGCGAGTACAAGGCTCACCCGAGGCGTGAAGACAAGTACTCCCCCAAGGGAAAGCACTTCAGCAAGTCCAAGTGCAAGGACAAGGACAAGCGTCGACCGAGCAAGGGCGGCTACAAGAAGGACAAGCAAGAGCCATGGTGGCCGATGCAACTGACGTCGACTCAAGCTCAAGCGACGTGCAGTCAAGCTCAACTAGTGAAGATGAAGACGCCGGGAGGTGCAAGGGCAAGAAGAGTGCAAGTCGGAACCTCAGTGGGTTGAGCTGTGTGGTGCTTGAAGGCTTTTGTGGGATGGCCCATAGCTCGAGCAGCAAGAAGAGCGAGAAGGAAGACAGCGACTCCGAATCGGAGGATGAGGCAGGAGGCTTGGAGGACATTTGGTTGATCGACTCCAAATGTTCTCGACACATGACCGGAGATAAGAAGTGGTTCTCCAGCCTCACCCCGGTGAAGGAAAAGATGTACATCACATTTGGGGACAATGGACGTGGAAGGGTGATTTCTGAGGGTGTTGTGCATGTGACTGACAAGGTAACATTGAAGAGAGTTGCTCTTGTGAAGTCTTTGGGTTTCAATTTGCTTCCGGTTTCTCAGTTTCTTGATGAGGGCTTTGAGGTGTGTTTCAAGTCTGGCGAGTCTCGTTTGCTGGATCCTCGAGGTGATCTTGTCTGTATGATCATCCCCGAGGGTCAGATTTTCAGGGCTGATCCTCTCGTTCTTTGGGTCCTGCTCGCTGTTTGATGGCTGGTCCTTCTTCTGATTTGTGGAAATGGCATAGGCGGTTGGGACACTTGAGCTTTGATTTGGTTTCCCGCTTGAGTGGTCTTGACCTTGTCTGAGGATTGCCGAGGTTGAAGCTTCAGAAGGATTTGGTTTGTGCTCCGTGTAGGCATGGCAAGATGGTGGCCACTCCCCATCCACCCGTGACCGATGTCATGACCGAGCGTACGACAGAGATGTTGCACATGGGCCTTGTTGGGCCAGCTCGAGTTCGCTCGGTGGATGGGAAGTGGTATGTCCTTGTTGTGGTGGACGATTACTCTCGCTATGCTTGGGTGTTTTTCTTGGAGGACAAGAGTGAGAAATTTGGTTCTGTTCGAGATCTGATCGTAAGGTTGAGGAACGAGAGGCATGGGAATGCCATCCGAGCTATCCGCAGTGATAATGGCTCAGAGTTCAAGAACTCTCGTTTTGATGCCTTCTGTCGTGATCTAGGTCTTGAACATCAGTATTCGACCCCTTATGTGCCCCCTCAGAATGGAGTTGTGGAAAGGAAAAATCGGACTCTTTGCGAGATGGCTAGGACGATGCTCGATGAGCATAGGACTCCTAGGAGGTATTGGGCTGAGGCGGCCAATACGGCTTGTCATGTCTCCAACAGGATTTTATTGCGAGCTTTCAAGAAGAAGACCTGTTATGAGCTTATGCATGGTCGGGCACCTAAGGTGAGTCACTTCCGAGTCTTTGGCTGCAAGTGCTTTATTCTTAAGAAGGGAAAACTTGACAAGTTTGAGGGTAGGTCTAGTGATGGTATTTTCTTTGGATATGCTAACCACTCTAGAGCCTATAGGGTGCTTAACCTTGAGACTAACAAAATCATGGAGACTTGCGAGGTAACCTTCGACGAGACAATGCCATGTACTTCTCTTGGCTTTGAATGTGCAGGTGATGAGGAGATGGCCGAGGACCTCTTTGAGGAGGAGAAGGATGAAGCTGGAGATGATGATGGAGAGAACCATGCGCCTGAAGCTGAGTGTGTACCCACTACTTCCCCTACGACCACTACGGAGCATGGACCGTCTACTTCATGGACAACGACGGTGCGACAAGAGGACCAGGCGAGAGAAGCTGAAGTTGAGGGGGAGGTAGTCTCGAGGCGTGAGGCTCCCCGGCGAATTCAAGAAGTTCATCCCCTGTCGAAGATAATTGGGGACATCGACTAACGTACTACACGGTCAAGGTCCAGGAATTCCTCTCACTTTTCTCATGCTGCTTTGTTGCCACCTTTGAGCTCAAGGACATTGGACACGCTTTATCTGATGCAAACTGGGTCAATTCTATGCATGAGGAGTTAGAAAACTTTGAGAGAAACCAGGTGTGGGAGTTAGTTGAACCACCTCCAAATTGCCATCCTATAGGAACTAAGTGGGTTTGGAAGAACAAAGAGGGTGAGAATGGGATGGTTGTGAGGAACAAGTCCAGACTCGTTGCTCAGGGGTTTAGTCAGAAGGAGGGGATCGACTATGAGGAAACCTTTGCTCCTGTACAACGTCTTGAGGCAATTCGGATCCTTCTAGCCTTTGTTGTGGCTAAAGGGTTTAAGTTGTTTCAGATGGATATGAAGAGTGCCTTTATGAATGGGGTCATAGAGGAGGAGGTGTATGTGAAGTAGCCACCTGGGTTTGAGAGCGAGTTGTACCCACACAGGGTGTACATGTTGAAAAGGGCTCTGTATGGGTTGAAACAGGCGCCCCGTGCTTGGTATGGGAGATTGAGAGGTTTTCTGTTGAGCAGAGGGTTCGTGATGGGTACCGTGGATAGGACCTTGTTTCTTCTCAAGCATGGGAATGACTTGTTGATTGTTCAGATATACGTGGATGATATTGTCTTTGATGGCTCTTCACATAACCTTGTTGCCAAGTTTGCAGATGAGATGAGCAGGGAGTTCGAGATGAGCATGATGGGCGAGTTGTAGTACTTTCTCGGGCTGCAGATCAAGCAAGTGAAGGATGGAACATTCATGCACCAGACCAAGTACACGAAAGACATGCTGAGGAAGTTCCAGATGCAAGATGTGAAGCCGATGTCGACTCCCATGGGGAGTACGGCCACTTTGGATGCTGACGATGATGGAGAACCAGTGGATCAGCGGGAGTACAGGAGCATGATCGGCTCCCTCCTCTACCTGACGGCGACGAGGCCAGACATACAGTTCAGTGTGTGTCTGTGCGCTCGTTTTCAGGCTTCGCCGAGGACATCACATCGACAGGCCGTCAAGAGGATTTTCAGGTACCTACAGTCTGCCCCTGGTCTTGGCCTTTGGTATTCTTCCTCCTCGACTCTCTCTCTTCATGGTTTTTCCGATGCGGATTTTGCTTGTTGTCGAGTCGAGAGGAAGTCTACTTCTGGTACTTGCCAGTTTCTTGGGTCTTCGTTGGTTTAATGGTCTTCCCGCAAGCAGTCTAGTGTAGCTCAGTCTACCACTGAGGCGGAGTATGTTGCAGCCGCGAGTTGTTGTTCCCAGCTGTTGTGGATTTCATACACTTTGAGAAACTTTGGTGAGGAGTGCACCCAGATCCCACTTCTTTGTGATAGCACCAGTGCCATAAGTGTAGCTAAAAACCCAGTGCTTCGCTCCAGAACCAAACACAAAGAAGTGAGGTATCATTTCTTGAGGGACAATGTGGAAAAAGGAACCATTGTGTTGAGTCATGTCCCTACCCAAGATTAGCTAGCCGACATCTTTACAAAGCCTCTCTACCAAGCTACATTTGTGCGCTTGCGGGGGGAACTTGGGGTTTGTTGCCCTTTCTAGTTGATTCTTGGGGGATTTACTTTTGTACCATATGTATCATACCATGTTTTACTTTCATGTATATACATGTTTTGCTTGATGTACAAACCTTGGTAGGATAGCCATCTTGTCATATATCATGTTGCATTTGTATCATATTGTATTTTAGGATGATGAGCTTCTTTCATATGCATTATTTGAGTCTCTTTGGCTATTTGTGAGATATTGGTCATATGTATGGAGAAATGGTGATGTGAGACTATGCTCTTAGAATATTTGAGATATATGTGTGGTGAGATAGCCCTTTTTGAAATAAATGCTAATCTTGACTAATTTTTGGTGAAATGTGCTCCACTCATGTGTAGTAGTGTATCCATGTCACGTTTTGGTTTAAATGTGCTTTCTATGCTTAGATTGTGCTTGGATGCCTTTTTCTTGCATTTGGACCAAAGGCCGAATATCATTGTGAATGTTTAGCCTATGTTGCATTCATGGGGGAGCTGTCGGGCATACACCCCGGGTACCCATGCAAGGAAGGATGAAGACGGACTCCTACTGGAATTCCCCTGTAATCCTACTAGGACTCGTTCTGTGTAATCCTACTAGGACTCCTGCCTTGTAACCGACTAGGAACCCGCCCCCTGGACTATATAAAGGAGGGCCGGGTACCTAGCCGGGCACCGGATCACAACCCAACACCAAGCGCAGGGCGCCATACTTGATCCCCCAAACAGGACGTAGGGCTCGCCACCTTGGCGGTCCGAACCTGTATAAATCTTGTGTCCCGTGTCCTTGCGCATACCTTCGAGTTCTTGGTCTCCCGATCACGATCCCCACCGCACAATCTACTACCTCGGGTACCCCCTTGGTAGGTTTGCCGGTCTAAAACACCGACAGCTGGCGCGCCAGGTAGGGGTGATCATCACCACCGGGCGAATTCGAAGGACCCTCGTCAACAAGATCAATCCACTCGTCGACTCGCTGAGATCCATTGAAGCAAGTCTCCTTGCTCTTGTCAAAGCGGAATCGATCTTCCTACGCCGCGCTTCCGGTTGCTTCGGCACGTCGCGCGTCTCGTCACGCGCCTCGCCGCGCCGCTCGTCGACTACTCCGCCTCACGCAGGCTCGTCGTCGGCTACTTCGTCTCCGCCGCGCGTCCCCGGGTGCCTCGGCACGTCGCGCGGCTCGTCACGCGACTCGTCGCGCTGCTCGTCGTCGACTACTCCGCCTCGCGCAGGCTCGTCGTCGTCGACTACTTTGCCTCCACCGCGCGTCCGGGTGCCTCGGCACGTCGCGCGGCTCGTCTTGCGGCTCGTCGCGCCGCTCATCGTCGACTACTCCGTGCTCGTCGTCGACTACTTCGACTACGCGCGCGCGCCGGGGTGCCTCGGCACGTCGCGCGGCTCGTCTTGCGGCTCGTCCTCCGCTCATCGTCGACTACTCCGGGCTCGTCGTCGACTACTTCACCTCCGCCGGCGTGCGTCCTCGGGGTGCCTCGGCACGTCGCGCGGCTCGTCACGCGGCTCGTCGCGCGCTCGTCGTCGACTACTTCGCCTCGCGTAGGCTCGTCATCGTCGACTACTTTGCCTCCGCCACGCGTCCGGGTGCCTCGGCACATCGCGCGGCTCGTCTTGCGGCTCGTCGCGCCGCTCATCGTCGACTACTCCGGGCTCGTCGTCGACTACTTCACCTCCGCCGTGCGTCCGGGTGCCTCGGCACGTCGCACGGCTCGTCTTGCGGCTCGTCGCTCCGCTCATCGTCGACCACTCCGGGCTCGTCGTCGACTACTCAGCTCCGCCGCGCGTCCCGGGGTGCCTTGGCACGTCGCGCGGCTCGTCACGCGGCTCGTCGCGCGCCGCTCGTGCGTCGACTACTCGCCCTCGCGCGAGCTTGTCGTCGTTGACTACTTTGCCTCCGCCGCGCGTCGGGTGCCTCGGCACGTCGCGCGGCTCGTCTTGCGGCTCGTCGCTCCGCTCATCGTCGACTACCTCGGGCTCGTCGTCGACTACTTCACCTCCGCCGCGCGTCCGGGTGCCTCGGCACGTCGCGCGGCTCGTCACGCGGCTCGTCGCGCGCCGCTCGTCGTCGACTACTCCGCCTCGTGCGAGGCTCGTCGTCGTCGACTACATTGCCTCCGCCGCGCGTCCGGGTGCCTTGGCACGTCGCGCGGCTCGTCACGCAGCTCGTCGCGCCGCTCGTCGTCGACTACTCCGCCTCGCGCAGGCTCATCGTCGACTACTTCGCCTACGCCGCGCGTCCGGGTGCCTCGGCACGTCGCGCCGCTCGTCGTCGACTACCCGCGTCGCGCGCTCTTGTCGTCGACTACTCCGTGCGCCGCGACTTCGTCTTGCGGCCACGCCGGCTCTACTTCGCCCACGCCGTGGGGTGCGACTACTTGTCTCGCGGCAACACTGGCTCTACTTCGAGTACGCCGCGCGCCGCCACGACGTCATCTTCCCCGGCCGCATCGCGTCGACCATTCATCTCGACTAGTTTTCCAAACTAGTCGAGAAAGGCAATCACGCCCCCAACAACTAGTCGAATCAACTCGACTAGTCGACTTCGGCAACAACCGTCGCGGCTCCATCGCCGATCGCCACGGCTTCATCTACAAGTCCGCCCGTGCAAAGACGCGGCTAAGTCATTTATCTAAATGATTACTGTTTTCTTGGCTTGTTCTCCTCATCATGTAGGACTACTTGCCGACTACTCATTTGTGTATGCTTCTCGGCGGTTTTTCACGGGAGCTACAATCTGCTGACTACTCTTGGGGCATATCAATCAAGTCGCCGCGAGTCTACTTTATCAACTCGGGGGCTATCCCTAGGAGGCAGTTTCTAAAGTCCGCTACGCGCGGCAATCTAAAGTCGACTTCTAAAGTCGCATTCTAAAGTCCGCTCCGTGCGGCATCTTAAAGTCGACTCCGGTCGCATCTTCGCCCGCTTCAGTGGCATACTACGTGTGTAAGCTTCGATGGAACCTAGCTGTAAGCGGCCCTCGGGTCCTGGCGACGATGGAACCTAGCTGCACGTGGTCTTCACGCTCTGTACCATGGGTCCAAGTGCCCTAAGTACTCGCGCTCCGTACCTTGGGTCTGAAATCCATGGCCCAGGTACGCAAGTCGACTTCGGTCGCACCTTCAAGCCCGCTCCGGCGGCAATCGTACCTTGGGTCTGAAATCCATGGCTCAGGTACTTAAGCCCACTCCGGTGGCACAAGTCGACTCTGGTCGCACCTTCAAGCCCGCTCCGGCGGCAATCGTACCTTGGGTCTGAAATCCATGGCTCAGGTACTTAAGCCCACTCCGGTGGCACAAGTCGACACTAACGGTCGCATCCAAGCCCACTCCGGTGGCACAAGCCCGCTCCGGCGGCAACTGTACCTTGGGTCTGAAATCCATGGCTCAGGTACTTAAGCCCACTCCGGTAGCACAAGCCGACTCCGGTCGCAATCTTAAGCTCGCTCCAGCGGCAAAACTACTCATTTTCTCTGATTTTTTTATTCGCTTTGGCTTTCCGGAAAGTGCTTTTCGTTTTTTGCATCTTAAGTCCACCCCGCGTGGCACAAAGTCGACTACTGCAGTCGCACCTAAAGTCCGCTCTACGCGGCAACTAAAGTCGACTTCTAAAGTCGCATATCAAAGTCCGCTCTGCGCGGCATCCTAAAGTCGACTTCTAAAGTCGCATATCAAAGTCCGCTCCGCGCGGCAACTAAAGTCGACTTCGGATTTCAAGTCGCATCTCAAAGTCCGCTCCGTGCGGCATAAAGTCGACTTCGGTTTTCAAGTCGCATCTCAAAGTCCGCTCCGTGCGGCACAAAGTCGACTTCGGTTTTTAAGTCGCATTCTAAAGTCCGCTCTGAAGGCACGACTACTTCTCAAGCTCCATGGCTCGACGCCAAACTGCTAGTTGGAATCTCTCCAGCTCGGGGGCTGCATTTCACATACTACTCGAAGATAACTTCAGCATGCTTCGCTCGCTCTCAAGCTCGGGGGCTTCTCACCAATCACTACTCGACGTGGCTCATATAGCTCTCTTATCTCGAGGGCTACACGCTACAAGAGTACTCGGTTGATGGCTTTCGTGATCACTGAAGACCCTTGGATTGATTACCTAATCATTTCAAGGCTCGGGGGCTGCTATGCTACACCCATCATTCAAATTTTTAAAGATGGAAGATTTGGAATCAAGATTGACCCTCAGCTAGAGTCTACAACTCAACCTAAGGCTCAGGGGCTACTCCATATGGAGTGCGATTTTGCAACCGCACTTCTATATAATCTCGACTTCAAGACTGATGAGCTGGACCACCTTCCAGCCTCGCGGCAGTTCAAGTACTATTGAAGACTTCTCCAAGAAATACTTGAGGACGCTCAAGAACTACTCAAAGAGGCTTCAAGACTACTCGAACTACTACTCTCAACTACAATGTGCTCGGGGGCTTGTCGGGCAAACTCCTCAGGTACCCATGCAAGGAAGGATGAAGACGGACTCCTACTGGAATTCCCCTGTAATCCTACTAGGACTCGTTCTGTGTAATCCTACTAGGACTCCTGCCTTGTAACCGACTAGGAACCCGCCCCCTGGACTATATAAAGGAGGGCCGGGTACCTAGCCGGGCACCGGATCACAACCCAACACCAAGCGCAGGGCGCCATACTTGATCCCCCAAACAGGACGTAGGGCTCGCCACCTTGGCGGTCCGAACCTGTATAAATCTTGTGTCCCGTGTCCTTGCGCATACCTTCGAGTTCTTGGTCTCCCGATCACGATCCCCACCGCACAATCTACTACCTCGGGTACCCCCTTGGTAGGTTTGCCGGTCTAAAACAGGAGCATAAGCTTCTTTTTGCCAAAAAGGCACTTCATGTACCATGAAATGAATTAATGTTGAAAAGAAGTGTGTATGCTTGAAAAATGCTCCATCCATCATGTCTATACTTAAAATGTCTTATCTTTCACATATGGGTGCAAAACATGTTGCATGATGTTCACCAGTGGAGAAGTCTCCCCGAAGTGGACACATGGCTCATGATCTTTGACATGACATGCTTTGCTTTATAGGTGTTTACAATGATCTTTTGTTGAGAATTTGATATCCTTGTATGATCTCTGAGTGGTATGCATGTTTGTGGCTCAAGTGTGACATGGATATGCTTTTACATGTGAAGCAAGTCTTCTTTTGGTAAAACTGCTTAAATCTGAAAATTTTGCTTTGTCACATGCTTGTATTTTCATATATATTACTTGTGGCAATGCTTTGACTATGCTATGATTCATATGTGTGATTTTTGCCTCATTTCTAGCCTTTGACACTAGATTTGGCCTATTTGAGAAGCTCATGTAGATGTTTATATGCTTTGTTTTACATTCCTACATTTTCACCTTGATTCATACATTGTCAACAAGGGGGAGAAGAGGTGAGCTTAATGCAAATTCAGAAGAGGTGAGCTAAAATTTGGAAGTTTGCATCCACATGTTCAGGGGGGCTTGCATTTGTTCAAGGGGAGCTTTCTTGTTGTTTTCAGTGTGGAGATTGTGCTTTGCTTGGCTTGTGACCTTTCTTTGCCTTTCTTTTGTTTTAGTCATGAGTTGAGCTTCTTTGTTTTCTATCTTCTTTCTCTCTTCCTTTCTCTGAATTTCATTTCGCGTTGTGTGTTGTCAATGCACTCATCAAGGGAGAGATTGAGGACCAGGAGCGTCCCGGTGGTCGATGGATGACCGCTCCTCAGTGATGAGTGATTGACAACGGGTGTTGGACTGACTCTTGGCTTAGTGTGCTTGGTGTGAGGCGCGGCCTAGTTCGTGTTGTTGCAGGTGAAGAACGGGCGCGAAAGGTCTTAAGCCTTGAGGGGCCTCCGGGAGATGGAGAGACAAGTAGGCTCGGTTCGAGGGACCCGGTGGATAGCGGGACTAGGTGCGGGACACATGGTGGTGTGACAAGCAAGACGAAGTCATGGACAATCGAGCCGGTGCACGGTGGCAGTCGAGTCAAGTGGTTGGCGGGAGGCCGGACCAAGCGCGCGGGGTTTGGTGGTTTGCCCACAAAACCATCGGAGGACGGTTTCTTGGTTTGGGCCTCAAAACCAAGTCCGAGGGCCCAACACGACGGAGACGGGATCCGGGCGTGTCGGGAAGCTTCGAAGCGGAGGACACGCGGCGGGATCGCATGGCTTGCGTTGGGAGGACGCGGGGTGCGGCAAAGGCGTGGCCGTCCGATGGGAAGACCCACAAACATTACCTAAATGCCCCTGCGTGGGTTGTATCGCCAGTAGTTGAGTTAGGGGTAGTCGAGTCATTTACCACTCCGGCGGGACCCGATATATAAGCCATGAGTGTGTGTGGATGGTTCCCTATCTCCGCGACTTAGGGTTTCTTTTCCCCTCTCCCATTTCTCATTTTCGTAGCTATTTTCTTATTCATTTTCTCTAGGCTAGCATGAGAGCTTCATGTGAGATTTGTTGAGAGGGATGGATGCTAGGGCAGCATGCTAGACCTTGTGAATCTTTCCTGGTTTGTATAGAAGATTCGGAGTTGTTTTTCATGGTCTTTTTTTGTCATGGTTAAAATGGAATCGTAGGGGTGTCGCGGTCGTGCGAGCGGAGGTGCGGCCGGAGGAGGAGGGACACGGAGGAGCTTGCGACGAGCGAGGAAGGGACGGCGGCGACGCAAGAGATATCGGTGGGGGACGACGACGACACGGTACCCTGGATCGAGGAGGCACGGAGGGCGGCGCGGGAGGAGCGAGGGCGGGTCGATGTGGAACGGCGTCGGCGTCGGATGGCGGCCTCGGGGGACGACGTCGAGAGAAAGGGCGCGATGTGCGGATGTGGCCGGCGTGGGTTCTCGATGGACAGCGAGAGCAGAGACGGCGGCATCCGTGGCCGGCCGGAGAGGGCTGATGGCAGTGAAGGCGGGCGTGTGAACGGCGCTGACCCCCTCCACCGGCGGCGTGGCCTCCATGGTGGCAGCGGTGGCTGCTGACCGCCTGGATACCAGCACCGGGAGGGCTGACTGTGACGGGCCGGCAGCCCAGAAGTGTGTGGCTGCAGAAGGCCCGACCAGGCGTTGCTGGCGGCCCAGGCGGCTGATGAGCCTGAGCTGGGCGTGCTGACAGCAAGAGGAGGTGGGGGGGATGAAGAAACCGCCGTGGCATTATGCAAGGGCTGGGGGGGGGCATGAAAAGAAAAAGGAATGGTATATGGCTGGCAGGAGGTAATATGTGAGGGTACGGTGAAAAGAAAACTAAAAAAACGAAAAGCCACACTTCACACTTTTAGGAGTAGAGAAAAAGAACTTTTTAACCTATTTTTCTATAGGAAAAGATTCATTTTTACCATCTAACTTTTGTGTCAGTTTGATTTTGACCACCGAACTTTAAGCTTGGGTATCTTTGGCTATCCAACTTTCAAAACGTTCAATTTGGCCATCCGATCGCTTTGATGAATGGATTTAATTTTTTATATCTACAATTTTAGTCCTTAGATGTTAAAATAATAATTATTTTTTGCATGTACCTTGGATTTAGATGATTCTTACCATCATCGTTCATAATAGTGAGATTTATCTTTTAACATATTTTTTACTATTTTATCACTATTTGTTGTATAATTCTTATGTTATTTATAAGAAAGAAGGAAACAAACAATTTTATAACAATTATGTCCTTGGATCTTAAATTATTACTATTTTCTATATCTTCTATTTAGGTGGTTTGTGTGGTTGTGCCATTGCAATGATGAGTTTTAACTTTTCAAATGTTGCTCATATTATTTTGTAATTGTCTCTTATAACAAATGAAGATAAGACGGTATAAAATAATATTTTAAACAATAAAGCTCTTGGTATGAACACGTGATCACAAAAATCACCTAAGCGAAAGTACCGACAAAAAGCAATAATCATTTTGACACATCTAAGGACTAAGAATGCAAATAGAAAAAATCGAAAACCACACATCAAAATAGTCTAATAGCTAAATTTGCACGATTTTGATAGTTGAATGGCCAAAGACACTTTGATTGCTTGATTCGATGGTGAAACAAACTGGCTGCAACTTGGTGTCGAAATGAACTTTTTCTCCCTTTTAAGAACTAATTTAGCTCAGTGAAGTTTCACCCGAAATTCTCAAGGAACATCTTCTCTCTGCGCCCGAAGCATAGGAGACTGACAGCCGGGGCCCAACCGTGGCTCATCTGTCACCGTAGCCGCGCGCTCAGGCGTCAGGGACAGGTCCACCAGACCACCACCGAGCAGCCGCAGGGCGTGCGCAAACCTCTGCGAGCTCGCTGCTAATGGCGTTCGCGCTGTCACACTGCCGTTCGTGCCCTCGCCACCCTCCCGCGCCCCCGCTGCCGCCGCGTTCCCGCCTCATCGGGTCTACTTCGCTGCCGCCGGTAAGAGCGACGGCAGCGGCCTCCATCTCGCGTGTGCTGCTGCGCGGGTGGGTAGCGGGCAGGCTTCGAGGCGGCGCCGCGGAGGAGGCTGGTGGTTCGGGCGTCGGCCGACTACTACGCGACACTCGGCGTGCCCGCTCTGCGACCAACAAGGACATCAAGGCCGCCTACCGGAAGCTTGCGCGCCAGGTGTTCGACGCTTGCCCCCCTCCCAACCAAACCTCATTTTTAGAGTTCACCACTTTTGTTTGAGAGTAGTTATTATGTCATAAGGTTGGGCTGCATGATTGGAGTTCGTGCAGGTAGCTAAAGTGTAAATAAGGTTGGGCAAAAATGATGGTAGATTAACCACACATCATAGAAGATCCCATTTTTCTGTCACCCATATTGTTGTTGGTAAATGCTGGATTACATGCTAGGGGTTAAGGGCTCTCCTAGTACTTCATTATGGACACTTAAAATGCGTTTGAATTGGCTAGCTACCAATAATCTGTGAACTTAGTCCCACTTAATGTAAAATCTAGCCTGATTGCCCTTGCCCATTGAATTTGTTGTAAATGGCTGGTGGCTTAATTAATTTGCACATCAGGGTGTTTATGATAGCCAGTGGGGAGGCGTTGTTTATGGTTGGAGCCCCTGAATGCCTGTTAATGATTTCTTTGCAAATTTCTGTCCAGAAGTTCACTTTGAAGACATAAGCTCTCCCTTACTCTTGTAGATATGAAGCCACTTCCAATCGAATCAAGGTTTTGAAAATATTTAGATGAAAGGCAACTGTATTTCTAGAGTGCAACAATGCATTGTACAGTGATCCTGCATCTTTTAATGCATGGGAAAAGTTGAAGCTCAGAACTTGTAGTTTAGTTTTAATTCTTCTGTCACCTGTAACTGCTATTTCTGGAACCACCAAAGTTAGTGAATTAACGTACTTGAATTGGATAGTAAGATATGTTTTGCATAACTCCAAACCTCCTGTGTAACATGCTTGTGCATAATCCCTTTGTCAAAAAAAAGCCAGACCTCACTTAAGTATTTGGGACACCCTTTGAAGCCTACAGCTGTTCTCTATTGGACCAAGCAGAGTATGAGTATCTTATTCTTTCTCTACTATCTAGGTTTTCTAGGTTAATTGGCCTAACACATACACCCGCCAGCAGTTTCTGAAGCTTTTGATTCTGGCTGACTTTCATGTTTATTTTGTCATTCTACCAAGTGATTTTTTTTTGCTCTGTAACTATGTTCCTGATCACTCGGGTTGCGATGCTCTCAGAACATAAATGTAGATTTAGTTATTTTGGGGGGGAATAAATCATGACATCTTCCATTTTCTGTCTTTTAGTACCATCCTGATGTCAACAAGGAGCCTGGAGCAACTGAAAAATTTAAAGAGATAAGCGCAGCATATGAGGTATACAATGTTTCTTAACAAAGTATGAGGTATCTAGTATTTTGCTTGACGTGTCCCTGGTTATTTTGCTGTTGTGCTTTAGGCTTAAATAATAGCTGAATAATCTGTTGAAGTTCTATCATGAGAAAATTGGCCGGAAAGTTCACCTACTCATGACCTTGAGGTTTCGACTGTGCTTTCTTGACTTGGATAATTTTAGAAAAGTAATCCATGATCTATGAGCTTACCAAGTAAAATAGTTTACTGGGAATCTATGATACTATTGCAAGAAATGTGATTTTTCCCCATGATACAGTTTACCCGGCCTGTAATGAGCAGTCATGGGTTATTATCATATATTTTTTTATTCCACTTTATATATGTACTCAAATAAATAAGTATTTCACCACTTTTTCCTGGTGTTTTACATGTATAAGTATGGTTAGTGTTGTAGTACTGTTTTCTTAATTAGCAGACTTAATAATCAGTTTGTATGGCATGGTTAGTTTTTAGTTTTGGATTCAGGGTCTTGACTCCACCATTATTTAATGGATTGTTCAAATCAATTGACTACAATTTTCTGTATCCTTCCATTGCTCAATTTGGGAGTACTGAATCTCATTGTCATCACTCATCAGATATTGTCAGATGAACAGAAGAGGGCATTATATGACCAATATGGTGAAGCTGGGGTTAAGAGTGCGGTTGGAGGCTCGGGTGGAGCTTACACGGTACTGCTTTTCCACTTTTTTAAAATTAAAAAAAAAACTAGCTTTAGCAGCCACAATGTTTCACTATATGTCTATATATGTCTACTTACTCAAGCTCTTTAGCTCAGAAGGATACTATTACTATGTGTTATCTGCTCTTGCCCATCTTTTTCGTTAAACAAGCTTTCTTAGTTATTTCACTGGTCTTTTCTCTAAGCAGACTAATCCATTCGATCTCTTTGAGACATTCTTCGGAGCAAGCATGGGTGGCTTTTCTGGCATGGACCAGAGCACATTTAGGACACGCAGGCGGCTCTGTTCAGGGTGAAGACATCAGGTTTGTTGCAACTTGCAGTGCTAGTTTTGTTTCTATTTGGAATATTTCAGATCTAATTTTTATTTTCACTACTAATCGTTGTGGTTAGTGTAAACACTAAATATCCTGCTTTATTTTTCCGAACACAATATATGTATTAGTTGGCACTTGGTAATGGCATAATGCCTGAATACGTGGAATAATAGGTTGCTTTGTAAAAGTGTATGATACATTAACTTGTAATCTTCATTCCAACTGAGATGCTTATCTGTTCATGTTGCTTTCCAAATTCCAATAACCTGCAACTACTAGTCTGTTTATCTATACACTAGGAATTCTACAACTTTGACTGTGAATGAGAACGACATATCTTATCAGACACTTCTAGAGCAATGCAAAACTAGTACTAGGGAGGAAGCAGTTAGCTCCTGCAGTTTTTCCACTTAACTCTGCTTGCCCCCCACCCCCTCCCCATCCCCCTTTTCCCCCACCTTAACTTTTTTTCATTCTTCGCCACACTGAAAGATATAAACAATTGCAGCTAGAACTACTTCTGATACCTTTTTAAAAATGAGACATGTATTTTGCCTATTGAGTGCTTTAGAATAGTTACAGGACCATTGTAATTTCTAGACTGACAATCTTGTTCATTCAGATATGATGTCATTCTGGGCTTCACAGAGGCGATATTTGGCACAGAGAAAGACATTATATTGTCTCATTTGGAGACATGTGATACATGTGGTGGCTCTGGATCGAAGGCTGGCTCCAAGATGAGAATATGTTCCACATGTGGTGGGCGAGGGCAAGTAATGCGAACCGAGCAAACCCCATTTGGTCTGTTCTCCCAGGTAACAAGGAGGGTCCTATTTAGAACACTTAACTTATAATATTATCTCAGATTTATAGTGCAAAAATGGTGGCAACAATATGAGTGTTTGACAGCTTTCATGTTGCTTGTTGTAGTGGACTGACTTAGCATTAGCATGTAAATTATGCTTTATTGCCTGGGTTCAAGGAGCACAAGATTTCATTTCAAACACAATAACAAAATAAACTATGCATATAGCCCTTAGCATGATTGAATCTATGTAATTAAAATTAGATTCTCTCTCTTTTGTAGGTATCTATTTGCCCCACTTGTGCTGGAGAGGGTGAAGTCATTTCTGAGTATTGCAGGAAATGTTTGGAGAGGGCGTATTCGTGTCAGGAAGGAGATCAAAGTAAAAATCCCTCCAGGGGTGAGTAAGGGTAGCACTCTTCGTGTACGTGGGGAGGGTGATGCAGGACGAAAGGGTAAGAAAATCACTTAAAAGAGAATGTTTAACTTTCTGATCTAGAGATTCTATTGCTTGTAATCTTGTGCCATACGTTGCATGCCTTTGGATAAATGTTTGTCGAGAACATGGCATGATGTACAGGTGCTAGGGCCAAACATAACTTGTCAATGGCATACTCACAAGATATATGTTATATTTGAACTTCTTAGTCTTTTTCATTTCATGTAGATGAATGGAAGTTTATTGTATTTAGTGTTTTGGGATTTAGATCTGTCTTTCAGTTCTTTCTGCAGAAGATATTTTGTAGGAATCAGGAGCATACATGAATACAGAGTAACATTATATTGTGTATGTTAAACTGTTAATTTACCTTTTCATGGAAAGCTATGCCACCACTGCAGTTTATAAAACTTAGGAAACTTGTTCTTGATATCCTGCTATGTCTGTGTGGTCATGCCTTGCTTTAGCCTTAATGCATTTATATTAGTCAATTCTTCTCGTCTATATACTCCAGCACTTTCATGTGGAAAACAGTGAGCCTCCAGGAGATCTTTATGTTTGCCTCGATATAGAGGAGCCATCAGATATCAAAAGGGATGGTATAAACTTGTATTCAACTGTCTCAATAAGCTACATTGAAGTATTTTGGGCACCACTAAGAAGGTAAATTTGCTCACTATCATAACCTATTGTGATTTTAATTAGTTTCAGAAAGTCAGTTCACTATCTTGCTTAGTAAGAATCTATTTTGCTTCCATAGAACTAACAATAAATGTCTGAACTTTGTCACTTCACTTGATAACTGAAATTAGAAACATGCAAAAATTGATGGTGCCTTATATTAAGTAAAATAGCCTACTTGTGCTGATGTGATTAGCAAATCTCAGTGGATGTGTATGTGAGACCCCAATATCATATTTCAATTTTAATCTCACAGATTATGTAGCTAGCGTTATATGGTTGATCAACTTTCAGCTTTTATTTGGCGTGCTTTAAGCACACACTGTTCATTAAACAAATAAAAAAACTGATTGCATCTTCAAGTGATATAAAGTCTGCTCCAATTGATTTTTGGCCAACCGATACAAGGTTTTTTTTTGTCCTTTTTAACTATCGTGGATGATTTAGAGAAGACTAATTATGGGTTGATTTTGTTTCAAATATGAATTGTACTGTCTTAGAAACGTTTCTTTTGACATAAAGTATATAGGTCTGTATAGCCATTCCTTTCTAATTGTTTTCATGATCAGGTCAGAACTGTTGATGGAACCAGTGTACTTCGAATACCTCCAGGTACCCAACCTGGTGATGTAATTGTCTTAGCAAAGCAAGGTGTTCCATCATAAGCCATCTATACGTGGTGATCATCTATTCACTGTTACTGTCACAATACCAAAACGTATAAGGTGAAAATATGTTTTCTGCCTTGAACCTACTTACTAAATACTTTACTGTTATCCTAGAGTACTGAGCCACATAATTTCTTAGCATTCATAATCTCTAATTTCTTGGTTCTTTTAGTGGCGGGAAAAGGAATTACTTGAGGAACTTGCATCTTTGAGTGGTGGTGGTTTTGCTCGAGCAGCTGCCAAGCCGAAGCCCGCCAAGCCCAACGTATACATTCAGATCCCTCGCTCTGCTTCTTTCCTGCATCCCTCGCTTCCCTAGCAAAATTTATTCCTATTTTGGATTTTTACTATCAGAAGTTTGTTGGTGCCTTGTCAGTACCACTTGATGAGGAATGAAATTTCCTTAAAAAGTAATTAAAGACTTACATCTGCTATCTGTGTTGCAGCCATTCATGAAGAGAAAGAAGTTGGCACAAGTCAAGAAGATGCAGGTAAATCCAATGAGAAGGAGAGAGGGTGGCTGGTTGAAGAAACTTACAGATTTTGCAGGAGGTAAATTTTTGAAACTTGATTTCAGTACAATGTCATTCTACATGGCATCTGTTTGTTAATTTATGTTACATGTTTTCTTAAACTACATGCGAATGGTGTAATGCCATGCTGAAAATTTTCCCATTATACTGACCATATATCTGTCTTATTTGGGGTGTAGACAACCTAACTAAATCTTGTAATATGTTGATTGACTGGGCTCATCTCCCGTATTTTGACATAGCTCCTTGCTGAATTCTTTCAGGTCCATTGCCAATGGCGCTGCGAAGTGGCTGAATGACAACCTGTAGGCTGTAAATATTTACTGTGGTCCAATCTGCAATTTTCGATTCATTCAGATCCCTACATCCATTTTGTTGGAGACGTAGAGATCCTCAGGCTGGAACTGAGGGGGCATGAGACGTGTCAACTAATATAGTCGGCGCAATAATATGTTCTCTCTTGTAAAGGAATGATTTTTTTAAATGTAGTTGCAGTTATTCCAATTCTCCAAGTGCATGTAGCAGCCTGAAGTTGCGGGATGCTGATGTAAGCCCAGGGTGCAATGTTGTAAATATACTGTTTAAATCCTGAAGTAGGGTTTCATGAAATCTTGGGTTCTGCACGTGAGATCTTTGGTTTTCCAAGATGTGAACCTTGCGTTGAGGCAAGTCAGTGCTCAAGTCGGTTGCAGCTGCTTCCAAAACTTCCGTTCTGATGCCGCTATGCTCCAGGGAGCGGCAGTGGAAGCCCTCTCGACTCTCGAGTCGCGTCGTCTAGCTCGTGACAAGAACATTGTGAACTTTACATCTTTGCCAAGACAGCCACAGCAACGGCATTAAAAAAAAAGATCCAGCTAGACTTGCAGTTTTTCGATCTTACAAGATGTCCATGCAAATCTAAGGAGTACGTCCTTAAGTTCCGGCAAGGAGTAGTCGTATCAGTCAGTCCTCCGATGAGCTCGCCTTGAGCAAAATCAGGACCGCAGCTACGACAGGCAGGGACACCATCAGCAGAGCCAGCACAATGTTTGGCCTTGTGATGTCGGGGAGCAGGATGCTTCCGTACTTTATAACCGCGGCACCACCGACGGATCCAAGGCCCAATGTCCACAGGTAGCTGGAGTCATCCTGTTTTGTTTAACACATGAGAGAAAAAAACATGCTTGATCGTCAAGAACTCAGAGACCTTCAGACTATGTCTAGCTACACCAAACGTTGCTGACGGCAGGAAATTCCAGGCGGAACTGGAGGTCTGGAGCATACCATATTTCAGTGATCTATCGATCCTCACTACTAGTGCTCCTAATGCCAAACTAAAAAGAAAAATAAATTTTTTTTGATTGTATCTTGTGAAACAACCTACGTGTCTTTATGTTGGGTAGTGCATTTTGGGTTTCATATCTAGCTCTGCATTTAACTGAGACTGAGGGTAAGTTGTTGTTGTTGTTGTTGATACGAAAAAAAAAACAAAGTTGCCAACTTGATACAGCATGGCCTCACAAGATACAGTGTGGGTCAGTGGCATACACCATTTCAAAATTCAGAAGAAGTGGATTTCTACGTAGATCCTACAGCTGATGCCTGATCAGGTCGTGGTACGAACAGCTTGGTGTGGAATTGTTTGTCTGAATTGCTGATGCCCATCAATTTTATCCCGAGACCCAATCACCGCGCCGTCACCTATATCCGTCAATGGAGTGTGCAAAGGCAAGAGGAGAGAGAACCGACCTTGGGGATACGCCGCCCCCACGCCGGCGTCCGTTCCGGCCTCGGCGGGGTCGCGGCTGGCCGTGGAGAGGCGGGTGCGGCGGCTCCTCGTGGCGCAGACCGGGCGCGGCCACCCGGGGAGTTTCGCCGGCAGCTCACGCGGACGAGGCTGCAGCGCCGCCGCGGCGCCGGGTTTGCTGGGATCGGCGGCTCGGGGCGGCGCGGCGGCCGGAGTGGCCCACGGCGACCGCGCGGGCACCCGCCATGGACATGGCGGGGCTGGCTCGGGAGCGCTGCTGCTGCCTCAGCTACCCAAAAGGCAAGCAGGCAAGCAGCAGGCTCGCTCGGCATAGCGTTACGTTATCCAGATTTTTGGGACCGCCACCACTTCGCCCAACATGACGCGCTTGATGAATTCAGATTTTTGTACGGAATTCAGACCACACGATCTGACTACAAATTCACATAAACGAAACAACCAGCTATATAGTATTTCATCTCAACAGATGTTCCACAGCACAAAACAAAAATTGGCATAGTTCATCACAACACTGTCAAAACTGCAAAGTCAGTACAACTTCAGGATAGCAATACAGTAGGTCACTCGGCACCTATCTCGCTCTTACTACAGAACCTTCTCCGCCGCTGCTGCTATTGTACTACCAGTACAAAAAATACAAATAAACACCCAGCCATAACCGGCATGGCAGGCATCGGCATCCTGCACCCCCACACATGGTTAGAAGTAGGTTTTCCGCTTCCGCCCTGTGTACTTTGTGTCCTTGACATCGTGTCCTCTTCTTCTCATCTGCTCCTTCTTCTTCCAAAGCCAAGTCTTGCCTTTCCCATTCTTTTTTTTTTTCGTCTTCTGCCTCTTCTTGACCTATTCCTTTCATAAATGCCCACCTGCATCAAGAGAATCATTTCATACACTGCTGAAACAATGCTCATACTGATCACACAGTAAAAAAACAACATAAGATTAAGAGCCTAAAAGTTGGGGGAAAATACAAGCAAACTATGATATCGCGATTATTCCTGAACATAATAACTACAAACAGCTTAGTCAACTACTATAGCATCTATAGCAATTAGGCAACTAGGAATCAATAGGTAGAACTGAAGAAGCAAATTAGAAATGACTACTTTTTTACAAGGATCCCCAAATACTACATTTGGAATAACCTATTCGCAAGTAGCTATATGATTGTTTAATGACTCTAATTCCAGTACCTGGTTCATGGCAAGCACTAAGCAGGAACTGAATTGCTTCAATCTGAGACTAATAAATAAACATTGATACATTACAAAGAGGTCCCGGAACAAACAAAACAAGATAAGCAATGTACAGAAAAATGAGCTAATACCAAACAAGTAATCAGATCCGTGTCTACTGACAACATCAAAACAGCGATAGACAATGCATGAGAAATGAAAATTGTTTACTTACTGTTTTGTCACCATCTTACATCACTGCTCCCGTCATCCTCGTCGTCACTGCACATCCTCACCATTTTCACCTTTACCCTTTGGAAGGGACGTATTAATCGAAGGTGGGCCACAAGTGAGGACAAGGTAGGACTTCTTTGCTTTTGAACTGTCATAAGAAACACATGCTCATAAGCACAGCCAAAATATACAGGACTGTTGGCACAAATTTATGAGGTGATCGAATCCTTACCTATAGAGCCAGTCAATCACCACTCCACCAGCAAAACCAGCACGCATAGCCAAGGTCACAATCCATTTCACTCTGCTTCACATTATCAGCATAAAATTGCAGTACAGCTCTTGCTCCCCTAGCTAGGCATCTATATAATGAACCAAAGAACGCCCTGCAAATTATGCCCCGTGTTTAGGTTAAAAATTGGTTGGAAACAACCTAAGAAAAATAGGATAAACAATATTCATGTACACACTTTAACCGCAATCTTGGATCATGAGAGGATTTGTCAGCATTGCATAACCACTGCATACCATAAGCAAACATGAGGCATTGTTGAGAACTGAGGAATTAGGAGTGATACAATCATAATCATTATTAAGTTGCAGAACTTAAAGGTTAAAGATTACCTGAACTGCTGAAATACTAATTGCACCATCTATAACTCTGGTCGCAAACCTAATCCCTGGAACATGAATTAATATGAATATAATAATCCAAAGTAAGACATGTTCCAGACTGTGACTCTGGAACATGGTGAAAATTATGATTCACAAAGTCCAGCATGTGCAAATTGTGTTCTACAATTTGTTAGGTTTGTGGATTCAACACTCTGCTTGTAACTGAAAAGCTTGGACTCTGAAGGTACTTCTATGTTTACAATGCAGGATTGACTCTGAGAACTATCATGGTCAATTATACAGTATGTCTGTCTTTGTGCTACGAAGGCTGAATTAGTTAATCACATATAACTCAAAATTATCACTCTAGTGAAATCATGCATTTCCTCTGGGTTTTGACACAGAAACACACAGGAATAATGCTCCTCATACAAACCCATATCTGCAAGTAGCAGGTCTGCTCATTTCACGCTCCAAGGCAACATCTGTGAAAAACGTTGAAGTCATAAAAAGGAAGCGGATAACAAACTCAGTTATCTACAAAGCTCCCCTCCTAAACTCCAATTTCCTTCACCAATATAAGTGGCTCAGAGAAAAGAACAAAGAGAGTTCCTCACCAAGCATTGACTTTGAAATATCATAGCCAATCCAGTGGTGGCCATGCTCCGTCAGTGTCTCTCCACTTAGTCCCGAACCGCATCCTGGCATTCACAAGGCACCAAGCAAATTGCAGGTAAATACTTCTTCAAAATATATACGCTTTTTCATTTTGCCAAGCAGCATACTGTTGGGTGTTCCATCAAAAGCGATTGTGAATTATTGTATTTTCTCCAAGATCATTTCCCCTGTCAAAGCAACAGACCGTCCAGTGTACTATCCTGAGCCAGATACCATGAGGCTGAAGAGAAGAAGCTGACCTATGTCGAGAAGCAGCTTGGGGACGCCATCGTTGGGGAGAGCAGCGAGCAGCTCCATCGCCCTCTCCGAAATCCTCGACTGAAGAAGGCATGATTCTCAGTATCAGCACCGCGAAACCGGCAAAGCTGATATCAAACGGGGAATAGGTGCTTCGTTTGCTCACCTGGATTTCGATGATACGGGACGAGGTGGTGTACTTTCGGGCCTCCGTTCGTTGTAGAACACATCCGGCGGCGCCTGAAACTCCGGACGAGGCATCCTCGATCCCTCCGAGCTCCTTTCCCTTGGGCTTCTCTCCTCGCAGGCACAAACGCCGCCGCCGCCGAGGTGGGTGTGGTGTGTCGCGCGCCGCAATGCTGCTGCTGCTCGCGCGGAGGTGATTACTGGGCTCTTAGTGGGTCTGGCGGAGCGCGTATTTACAAAAGGGCGAGGCCTCAAAATTACCGGCCCACTAAAGCGTCGCCTTTATAAACCCTCGCACCCATCTAGGGCAGCGTTTGGAGCATTCGCCGCCGCCGCCGTCACAACAGCCCTAGCTCCCCGTCTCCTCCCAACTCGCCCGAGCTCCACAGCTCCGCCGTCGCCATAGTGTGGATCTTCTCGCCTTCTTCCGTATCACCACTTGCGCACATCCCCTGCAGTTAATCGCCTTACCGCGTGAGTTCTGACGGGGTTTCTCTGCCGTTGGCGCAGGTAAGGTTCACGGGTCGCTGGCCCGCGCTGGGAAGGTGCGTGGGCGAACTTGCGCCGAAGGTGGCGAGCAGGACAAGAAGAAGAAGCCCCGCGACCTCCACAACGCTTGCAGTACAACCGCCGGTTCGTCACCGCCGTCGTCGGATTCGGCAAGAAGCGCCTGACCCCAGCTCCTCCGAGAAGTAGATCCACGTGGGCTGGCCGCCTGATTTCATAGAACTCGTGGTTCTGCCCCCCATCGTCCTGATTTTTTGTTCCCCTGTGGTGCCATTCAGTAATCAGAACTGCCCGGCTTTGCCTGCATACGGGCAGTTGAGAACCTAAAAATCTTGATGCAGGGACGGTATATGGTCGCAGCCTCTAATATTATGCATCGTTTACTACATGGCACTGAGTGTCTCTGATCAATTTGCCTTGCCGACTATTTTTGGCAATTCGGAATGCTGAAACATGCTTGAGTCGCAGTGTTTGTCTCAATTTCAACAGCTAATTTGCCTGTTCAAGGATTCAGTGCAGTTGGTTTCAGTTAATTCTGCTTGGCCCTGAGAATCTGAGATTGGTGAGGCTGAGATGGGTTTGTGCAGTTGTGATCAGTAGGATGGGCAAATTGGCAAGAACTGGAAACATGTCTAGTTTGTTTTACTAGTTACTCTGATGAACTTCTTGGTAGGGGGAGGGTCTCTAATGTCCACTCAGATGAACCCAACACTCTGTTTAATGCGCATGTTTTATAGCACTAGAGTGTGAACCTTTACTTAAGTTCGTTTTGTTAATGTGAAATTATTCGAAATGAAATGTGTGCGACTTGGGCCGGTGACCTTTGCGTTTGGTTTTTTTAACACCACAATCCTTTATATTGATCAGGTACAGAGTTACAAATGTTTTCTGGGGGTGATAGCAACCAAACTTATCTACCCAACTCCAAAAAAAAACAGAGAGAGGGAGATTGTAGCTAAATCATAGGCGTCCTTTATGAACGAACTCAAAAGATATAGATATTTGCCCATAAATGGTAAGCTAAGCTGCCGGTGGCCGCCTAATACCCAGCCAGAGGCTCAGTCGCCAAATGAGCCCAATGACGGCCCATTCTACAGCTGAGCCGGCTCCCCACCCATCAATCAAGCGACAGCCCATCTAAGTTTTAATAGTAAGGCCATCTGGGTTGCGCCCCTGAACTCTGAAGCAGCAAACTGTCAGCCAGTCACATAACGATCATCTGAATGAAAGCGAACAAAATGCAGAGCTGCTGTGGCTGCTTGTCATAATGTAAATTTCTATCTGGAATGTTACTAGCTGCCGGGCGTTGTTTAGGTTCTTGGAATCGCCGCTTTATTTCTACCATGCCAGCGCGTTAAATGCATTAAATATCGTTCGAATCTTAAATGTAGATGAAATTCAATATGCAACGTTGTGATGGCTGCGACAATGTTGCTCAAAAAAAAGGGCGAAATTCACGGCACTAACTACCCAGGTCGTTAAGTGCGAATTTTGACGTCTATGGTAGCCAGGCGCAGAATTCTGATGGAATTTTCGGACGACACTGCCAGGTTTGCTTCTCAGGCGGACAGCGCGGCTGCTGACCCCGCGACATCAAGCTCTCCTGGGCTCTCCTGCTCTGCTCGGCGAGGCTTCTCCACCCTCAGTCTCAAGTAGCAAGCAGTAAACGCAGCGCGCCACAACATTTGCGTAGGGACCAGCCTATCAGAGGCGGCGGTCAGGCGGGTGCTCCCCCGGCAGCGCGCAGGGCACCGTCCGATCGGAAAGTCGCGGCGGCACTCCGGCCTCCGCCGGCCCCGGTGGCCTCGCGCCTTCCCGAGGTCTGACAGCGTTCTGCCACCGCATCCGCATGGGCGTGGCACGGGCGCGCCGGCCGGCCAGCACGCCAGCACGAGGACGAGGAGATTCGTGTGCGACCGATGGAAAACTCCACCACCGCCGCACGCCTCCGAGCTAGGACGACGAGAGGAGTGTGCGCAAAGAAACCGCCTCGGATTGGTGGGTACAAATGCTCCGCACACGCGCGCTCACAAGCTGCAGTTTTACAAACCCCTTTCTGTAAAGAACTGCAGTAGACGTACGTGAAGGGACGCTCATGCAACGGCGACAAAGGCAGGGCAATCGACCATATCACCGCAAACACGTGGCTGCCAAAAGACACGTCGCCACTTTCCGATATTTAAAATGTGAATTAAAATATGAATATTATATGAAAAGAAAAGAGCACTCCGTCAAACTCACGAATCTATTCACGTGGTGTTTATATTTCGTCAAATTAGCAAACGAATGGTGCGTTGTAGCATGCATTGTGGCGGAGAGTTCACGCGTTTGATAAGATGTGACCTAGTGTAGTGGTTAGAGCATTCGATCGGAGTAGCATCCTGTAAAAAAAAAGCTTCGGTCGGGAGGTTTGTGGCCCATCGTATTTAATTTAAAAGGAATCGACTCACCGCTTACATACCGGCCAGAAACCTCCCCCGAACACGACGTACCAGTGAGGGGGATTTTTTACCCCACGGCATCCGAAATTCGCGCCTCCGAGGACTCCGAACCCACGCCGCCGGGTGAGCACTAATGTCAGCTGGTACTCCGTTCGCTAGCATCCAGTAAGTCCAAGTCCAACCACAAGAGAGAGTGAATTAAACGAGATTGAGAATAAAAATGTAAAAAACAGGTAGGGTTCCTGCTAATTTCCAGTCAAACATTTGAGTTCGCCTGCGACCCAATCCATCACAATTCTATTCTTATTATATTGAACGGTATGTTTGGCGCAGGTCCCAACATGTCAGGTTTCCGATCTTCGTGCAGTGTAATTTGTACGTCTGACCCGGGGATGCATGCATGTGGCCATTCGTATCCTCTCAAACTGAGAGTCTGAGACGTGCTATTATTCTACTACTACTAGCTTAATTAAGTGCGTGCGTGAGCATGCTTGTTTGACTCTTGTACGGCCGGTGAACCAAATATCAGCCAATCTTTGGTTTCAGATTCGGCTAACACACATGCTACACTCGAATGCACTCAGCTGTAGCCACAAGTTCTTCCATCCATCGCCGTAACCACACACTTTACAATGCTCCTCTGGCCAATTCCAAACCACACACACACAATAATGAACAAACAAACGGAACAGAACAGTGTGACACACGGTCGAAAACCATGCATGTGCCGAAATTCATTCCCTGAACAAGCACACAGAACAAGCAGCCACCACCACGTACAGCTAGTAAGTGTGTGTCACTTTTGCAGATGAGATGATATTGATAAGTGACAGTTGACACTCCCCAGCTGGCTTGAATTGATGTGCCAAAAGAGGTTGGTGAGGGACAGAGAGAAGGTGTAGCGAAGGGGTTCACCAGAGAGACTGGCAGTCAATTCGTCAGGAGGCCGGCCGGAGGGGGGTACGGTGGCCTGTACTCCCTACTACTGTACATATTCTTTCTCCATTGGGATTGGGTCCTTCTTGCCCGCTTCCTTTTCCCTTCCTCCATCGTCCATCCTCCTCCTCCTCCTGGGAAGCTCTATATAAATATGTGCCCATGTACCTTCTCTCCTCACTCTCCCCCTTCCCCCCAACGCACTCTTTATCTACTTCAATCCTGATGAGTTCGCAATACCCCTCGATCCTCTTCCTGGTGCCCAATCTTCTCCTTGCTCTTTCTGTTTTTCCCTTTTCCGAGATCTGCTGATCACCTGCTTATTAGGCCGGTCGGGGTAATTGTTCCATGCCTATTGGATCTGCGCGTGAGATAGATGGCCACTCTTTTGCGATCTTCCACAGCTTTCTTGAACTGCTGCGTCGATTCGAGGGGCATGCAGCTCTTTGTTGAGAACAGGTAGATCGATCGATCGCTTCAGTTCCACCCCGAAGACCGACCGATATGGATCGAGCAGTTCAATAAAGCTGTGGGAAATTGCAAGGAGAGACCAAATTAAATTGATCGGCGGCGTTCTACATCGACCGCGGAGATTGATTTTGTGGTGCTCGGAGGCACGTACGGGTGGGCAGATCAGATGGCCAGCATGTTGATGGGTCTATATCCGCGCGCATCAGAACAAGGTGCAATATTTGTGTTTTTCTGCTGACTAGTTTGTGAATGCATGGGCATGTGTGTATGTGGAGACTAGCTACTTGCTTGTGGTGGTGGTGGCCGGTGGGTATGCAAGGTGCAATTTCATCATCTCCGATCCACTTTGTCCTGTAATTTCCCCCTACCCATAGAAGAGATTAGCTCAAAGTTAATTTGTTCTTTTTTCAAAGTTAATTCGAACCTGTTAGCTGAGATTTTAGTTTTTTTTTTTTTTTTTAGATTAGATTGTTTTTCCTTTATGGTCTTCTTGACTATTAATTAATTGTCTTCAATGTCGATGGAAACAGATGTGACATACTCTATACACGCAGGCACTACTTTTCTTCGGTGGCCATGTTTAATTAATTGTGTATAGCAGCTGGTATTGTCTTCATTTAAACTCATTTTTATGGTAGTTTCAACTTTATGTTTTCTCCATAGTATATATGTCACGCAGTTAGCATATACTCTATTACAAGTTTGATTGGATTTTAAAGAAATAAGTGAGACATTGCATCTTCAAATTAATTTACTAAAAACTTGATTTAAATATCTATTTAGTGATATTATTTTGTACCATGTTTTTTCTCAAAAAAAAAAGATTTTTGTACCATGTTTAGTCAAAGTTGTTGTTTTTGGAGCGAGTGACGCTTTTCAGAGCGCACTGTTATTTTTTGTTATTACTTTTTGGTTATATAAAGAAAAGTTGGCATATTGCTCAGGAGTAAAAAGAAGAATACGATTGACATGTCGTCGTTCTGTACACTGTGTTGCTTGAAGGGTGCAATCTCAGTAGTAGATCTTTTGGTTGTGTAGAGGGAGAAAGATGGTACGACCTTGCAGAATATGCATGAAACCTCAAATCACACCCAGCCAGTACCTGGCCTGTGGCCTGTCTCATGGTCTCACCCTCACGGATGAGCTACAGCTACCCCAATTATTTGCTTTCCTGTTATATACTCATGACGGGACTCTCATTCTGGAGATGCCCCGGCCAGTGAGCAAGTGCTGTACTGTGTCTATACGTGCTCTCTGCTGCCTCTCTCACTTTCAAGTTTCACCTCACGTCCTCACCTCACTTCACTTCCTCTTTTTGAGGCCTGGTGACAGGCTCTAGATCACTAGCTAGACCTGCACGTACTGCAGTGCGTACCTGCCGGCAGGTGTGACCTAATGTCAAAAGGTGCTCGATCGATCATGTGCCTTCATGCCTCTCTGGAACAGTTGTGCACCAGTACATGGCATGCTTACGTTTGCCATCGCCTGTGCGTGTGGTGCTGGGCAAAACACACTGACATTGGCTTCTTATTACCACTCAACAGGTTGGAGTTCTTGGACGTGTCTCCTCGCATACGATCTGTGATGGAGAAGATGTGTCGTCGATCTGTCGGATCTGTAACTCTGAGAGTTAGTACTCGGTTGTGTGTGTGTGTGGATGATGCATGGATGCCGCATCATGTCACCTGGTGGTTCCAAGTACACCAGCAGCAGGATTATGGGCAATCTCCATTCCTCCGATCCGTTCACGCCGATGGGCAGCTCAAAATTGAGCTAGTGAAGATCAAATAAACTAGCCCGAAGTCCAGAACGAAGGCAGTATATACTAGTCCGCTGTTTCCATGTGACGAAATTGCAGTAATTATTTCGTTCAATTTGAAGGTTCAATAATAAGCTAGCTGGCGGTATGTATGGCATGTGGGGCTCACAATATATATATCCCAGATATCATGTGCTGCAAATTAAACCCCGCCATGCATGCATGTGTTAGTTTAGGAAGACAAATTGCTAGTAGATATTACTAAAAATTCCAAAGGTTCCTGGATAAAAGACGTTTGCTACAGTAATCTTGTATGTCACGCAACAATATTCGCCTAACTACTGTTCTGACCATTGAATAAAAGGCGGCTTCACCGACTAGAGGATTTTTCTTTTTTAAAAAAAAAACTAGTCTGTAAAACTCTATCGAGAAATCAAACTAGAGTAGTATATGGTTGCGGCTATTACATTCGACCTACTCTAATATTATTGGGGTAGGTGAGCTTTGGTATAGGCGATGATGTAAATGCTATTATGAGTGAGCGCATGTGTGGGCTCTTACATGAAATACATCATCGTCAACTGTTTTCCCCTTTTTGGTACGTGTTCCTTATTTAGAATTTCATATACATTAACAAATCCAACGGAAATGCCTACGTACCATGTGCTTACATTTGACTTTATGTTCAATTTTTTTTCTTAAAGAAGAAGAGTTTTTTAGCACAAAAAAAAAGAAGAGTTATGTGGACAGACTTAATATAGTGCTAGAGTGTGTTATAAAATACAAATCTAAAGAAGACGAAGAGCTTTGCATGGCTGGGATTGGCGGGATAGGTTAGGTTAGTTCAGTTGTAGTAGCACTTCCTAATCAGTTTGTCATTTTTTAAACATCCCAATTGTCAGTCATTTGCCCACCACGTATATTTCTGGTTAATTATACTTGAAGGAAATAATATATATACTTTAACTCAGAATAGCATCCGGTTGTACTAGTACAAATTAACTACTGGAGGCTTTCTAGAAAGGCTCCTGTTTTTGGATTGGAAATAATTTAAATCTCTTGCTCCAGAAATGCATTGCGTAGCACCAGTATTACTATGGCAACCGTGAGCAAATTTACACTGCGCATCATGCATCATCTACGCTATCCACAACCAGAAACCGTTTTTTTTTCTTATTTTTTGAACTGAAGAAACTTTTCAATAACCTGCTCAAAGAACAGGAAGCGGCGGAATGCAATTTTGGGTCGTGGAAGGCATGATGTTCCTTCTGCCGCCCATGCCTGCAGCCTGCAGGCTTAAGATTATTCCAGGTTCAGAGTCCATTCAGAGAATTTTTACTGGATTATTCCTAGCTAGTGCAGCCACCCCATCATCCCTTCTACTAGTACCTTTGCTTGCAGTGAAATCCATTTCCGGGCAGCTGGGCATCCATGACATGAGCGAGAAGGTGAGTGAGATCTGAGGCCCAGCCTTAGAGGAGAGCATGCAGGAGGCTAGGGATCGTCTGGCCTCTGACTGACAGCCTACCTGTCGTCACTGCATGAGCTGCTGGCACCATGCCACATGCGGGCCTGGTGTAGGCGTGGGGTCCGCCTGTCAGTGGCCCTGCTTTGTTGCCTTGTGCCGACCTTGTATTTGTCGTGATGGACGATGGATGGGTCATGTGGATGGGACGCAGAGCTTTCTGAATTTTGAGTGGGTTGCTTGGTATACAGTGAGTGTGAAGAGAGATCAGAGATTCGGAGATGGAGTGAGCCAGGGAAAGGGAAAGCTGCCTTCTCCTTCTGTGTCACTGCTTGTGGGGCAAATGCGTAAAGCGAAAGTTAAGCCAGCATAATATGGAATTCTATCCCCAGAGGTCCTGCTTCAAATTTTTGAAGAACATGCGTGCCACCACCGGCAGGTTTGGGTAGAAGAGCATCGGAGGAGATGAGTCTAAACCAAGATTAACATTCGCTAATTAATCATACCGTTTTCACTTGATCGAGTACGGGTAGAGGTATCCAAACTAGCCCACTAGTTTCAAAAAATATGCAGAGTGCTATACATATTTGAGAGAATAATTCATTAATAATCATCAAAACCTGGAGCTTCATGATCAACTAGCGAGCTGATTGACATGAGATCGACGAATTCCTCTCGCTCAAGCTATTAACCGAGCAATCTGAATCCCTATGAGTGCATGAGGATTGGCCAGTAGGAATGGAATGGGATCTATCTGTTTGACTTTCAACGGCATGTCTGCATGCCCATATATATGGGCCGGCGGCTGGCTGGTGTATAAAAAAAGGAGAAATAGTTTATTAACACTTAGCTCACGAAAAATCTGGCTTTTTTAAATTAACTGAAAAACGGCGACAATAGTGCTAGGCCCGCACTGGGAGAGATGATCAGAACATTCATACAACACAAATATAAGGAAATTTTGTTATGACAAGTTGAAGGAGCAGCTGTGAAAAGCTCGAAAAGTGAAATTTTAGATTTACTGTCAACTCAAGAGTCAAATTAACTATGCCTTGTAACTACATTTTATACGCTCTGGCCAAAAACTTGCTTTTATAGCAACCAGAAGTATAAAGAAAAAATAGTTGCAACAGATCATGAATTTCTTTCGGTATAGATCGAGAAGAGGGTAAAGGGCTACAAATAAATACTAGTCACGTTCTATATATTTTATGAGCCAACTGGGCATTATCAGTACGTGGCAAAACAGGTTTGCAAAGAAATGTCGAGAAGCTTTGCATACAGGGCTGCTAGCCTTTTCAAGGTAGCTCCGTATATTAGATAAGAAGCTAGCTGCTTATTTAGCAATGCCATCTGAAAATGGATAATAATATATAAGATCGTATCAAAAAGGAGCACCTAGATCTGAAAGTAAAAGCATCTGGCCTGCTGCATTAGTTGCACGGCGAGTAGCTAGTGATACTGACATGTGACATCCATATATGAACTGAAGCAGTAAAAGCATATGACGTACGGATTCAGATGAGTAACTTACATATGCTGGTGGGAGATTTGCATACATCCCGTGCATCTCGTCACTGTAATTGCTAATAACATATATAATTCATAGTCCTCGTTATGCCATTTTCTTCCCACAGCTTTCTTGACCTTCTCTTATACACACAACTTGTCCCAACTTGCACTGTGCAGTGTGTGTGCGTGAGGGAGATCAGGCTAGGAAAGTTCAAGAAAGCTGTGGAAGATGGCATGGTTTTGATGAAGAGTAGTTGAGGCTATACACACCTACGGAAACTGTCTCCCTCAAACCTCCTGCTGCCATTCGCTGATCTCGATCTGCTTGATCCCTCAGCGTCAGCTAGCTAGCTCCTTATATGAAGGTAGACGGTAGAGACCCAGCTGCATGCATCAGATATGAGTAGCTAGCAGGTTGATTCAGTTCACCGGATGAAGCCGGCATGGGATATGTACTAGGATAGATCTAACTGATGATCAGTCCCGCAACAATAGAAGGCGAGCCGTCGAGAGTGACGAGCGAGGTTAAAAAGGACATGGCCGGCTGTAGTGCAGAGAGAGAGCGAGGTTATAAGCTCTTCCAGTGCATGCATGCACAGCTTTGCCGCTGGAGCTTCAGTTCCTTGGACCACCTTTGTCTGTTCTATTATAGAGTACCGTATCCTCTCATGTTTTCTTTTCAAAAAAAAAAACTCTGATGGTGAATGCCTTTCGCTCAATTTATTTACACCACTGGTGCACACAAAGTGCAGTGGTAGAAATTGGGAGAATTCAGAGCCTGCTGCACTCTGTGTCTCTGCATATATGGACTAGAGTGGGCCAGAAACTACTGTACGTAGCTTGACACATGAGCAGGCGGAGGAAGAAGACGAAGAGCATCGTCAGCAATTCAGCATGCATGGAAGTGGGTGATGCTCGCCGATAAAGTATTAGCAGCGCTTTTGAAACACTACGGTCCGTTGTTATTAAATACTGACCAGAAAAATTGCGAAAATGTAAAAATAATTATGATATCTTTTTCCAAATATGTATGATGATAAAACGCGTCAATAGAAAATTAAATAACATGCTGCGATTATTTTGAATAAGATGAATAATTGAAAATGTGAAAAAAAGTTAAAAGCTGCGAATATTTTGAGATGGAGGTAGTATACTCCCGATGCATGGCCAGTGTAGGGTTCCAGTGAGCTCGAGGTTAAACAAAGATAGCACAATAATCACACGGTGAGAATTTTGACACAATAATGGTTATATACAATGTATGTGTCAGCAGGACAGCGGAGAGAGGTGATTGGGTAGCACACGTACGTATTTCAGCTTGGCAGGTTGCCCACCGGGCCACCACACAGCAATGACAGCATGCAGCTGCCTGAGCCCTAGCAGAGACACACTGTGAATCTCCGGACAGACACGGCACAGCAGCAGGGTGCATCCGGCGGCAGTGCCGTGCGTCGTCCCCTCGTCCTCCCTATCTGCATCCCTGCCTGCACCTCCCGCGACGAATGAATGGGTCGCTTGCACATGCTACGCCCCTGCAGAAAAAAGCAGCAGCAGCAGCAGCAGCAGATCGGGATCAGAGGCAGGCGCCACCACGCCACTCCCGCCGGCCGGTGCGATCGATCCGTCGGTTTTGGCACTGCATGCACCGCCTGTTTGTACCTCACATGCACGGTGCAGAGAGGAACAGCACAGCAGCCCGCCCCGGCGCCCGGGATCACGGCGCCTGTAGCCCTATACTAGAGGCACAACACAACAACAGGGCCAATAATGCAAAGAGACCAGAGGACGCTGAAGAACCAGAACAGGAGGCAGCTAAGAAGACCAAGCAGTGAAGTCACTGGCAGCTATCTATCTCTAAATTATTTTGCCCTCCTTTTATTCCATAATGAACCTATCTATTCCTGCTGTAATGTGCTGGATGGTGGATTTTCTTTTGGACTTGCTTATGTTTCTGGCTTCAATACTCTGGCTTGGCTTTTCCTGCTATTGGCTTGGATGGTTGTTAACCTTTGGTTTTAGCCTCTCTGGTATTTTGTATGTTGTGCATGCAATATTATGTATGTCTTTTGCCATAACTCCAATGAATTCTGATCATTATAAGAGCAATTGGACCATTCTTTCCTGGAATGTGAGGGGAATAAATTCTGAGCAAAGATGGGAGGCCATCAGAGGCAAAGTCAGTGAAGCAAAATGTGATATCCTTTGCCTTCGGGAAACAGAGCATTTTGATGAGCGTTACGTTAGAGTTACGTAAGTGCAGATGATTTTTGCTTTTCTCCCCTCCACGGGGAATTCGGTGGCTCTTTGATTGTTTGGAATAGTTCTAAGTTTTTCGGGCATCTTTCCTTCCAAAATGGTAATACTGTCAGTGGAGTTTGCAAACTTTTACGGTGAGGTGTGGATTTTGACTAATGTTTACGCACCATGTACCTCACGAAGGGAAGATGGAAAAACTTCACCGAATTGGTTTAAACGTAATGAAATGCGAGACGAAGTGAAGTGGCTCATTGTTGGTGACTTTAACGATTAGATCCCGGGAGAACGAGGGAACAAACCTGGAGGTAACATTCAAGAAATCTTGGCTTTCAATGATGCAATTAGCAACCTAAAGTGGTGGAACTTCCTCTTAAGGGTTGTAAGCATACTTGGACTAATAACTGACACAATCCCCTTTTGAAGACTTGAGCGGTTCTTCTCTTCTAATGCTCGGACTACCTTTTTACCCAACTCTTTTGCTACGGCCTTGTCGGGGACGGCTACGATCATACTCCTTGTGCAATCATTGCCTCCACCGGTGTCCCAGACCCCTTATCTTTAGGTTTGAAAACTATTAGGTGGAACATGAGGGATTTCTTGAATCGTAGCCCGGCGGAAATTTGCAGGATATGGGTGTTCAACACCCATACGGTGCAGAGGATCTCGAAATTTAAGTTCAAAAACCCACGAGGAAAGTCTTTTAGGGAATGGAAACGGAAGCTTCCTAACTTGGCCTCGGCTATCGAAATTCCAAGATATGTCATTCAATTTGGACATCTTGGAAGAATTCGGGGACCGACTCTGGATGAATGGAATCTCGAATATTATTAGCGACCATCTCCAGACCTTCTTCACCAACAAAAGTTATCTGAAACAAGAGGACAAACTAATTGGGGTCAGAATTTGGGGATGAGTGCACTTCCTTCTTCCCATCTTCCCAATGCCTCAATGAGACACGGAGAATAATATCACCTCCTTGAGGAAGGATTCGGTCGAGGAGGTGTTTCAGCCTTATAAGAGGCTAAAGCGGGAGCTAATCGAGACCTTCCAAAGTAAGAATGGGCTCTTGAATTCCAAGCCATATGTATTTGATCTCCAATCTCTCTTGCATATGAATCTGGGTTATGTGTTTTAGAAGAACCTTTCTCCAAAGAGGAAATTGATGCAGTTATTAACGATCTCCCAAGCAACAAATCTCCACGGGCACGATGGTTTCAATGGGGATTTCTTGAGAAAGTGTTGGTCCTTTGTTGCCGATTTTTACACTCTGTGTCAAGATTTCTTTAATAACAACGTTTGTCTTCAAAGCATCAACTCATCCTTTATCACCCTGGTCCCTAAAAAGGACAACCTTGAGCTCTTGGAGGCTACGGACCCATTTCTCTCTTAAACTCTTCCATTAAACTCTTAACCAAAATCTTGGTGGCAAGGAGCGCGAGAAGGTCATTTGAGGCCCGATTCCACGAGAATCGGTATGGGTTTAAATAATCAGAGATCAATTCATGTTACACTGCTTCAGGCTTTTGAATACCTCCACATACGCAAAACCTCGAAGAGTTGGTGATCATCAAATTAGACTTTGAAAAGGCATTTGACGGATTGAGCATAGGGCTATTTTAGACATTCTAAAATTCAAGGGATTTGGAGATAGATGGCGGGGGTTGGATCGAGAGATTTTAGGAAGTGGCACCTCTGTGATCTTTGATGAATGGAGTCCCGGGCAAAGTTTTCCATTGCGAGAAGAGGGGTAAGGCAAGGGGACCCCCCTTTCCCCTTTGCTTTTCATACTTCTTGTTGACTTGCTTCGATCGATTGATCAACGATACCGAACCAAGGCCTTCTTAATCTTCCCATCTCGGCTTCGAGTGGCTCGAATTTTCCAATTGTGCAATATCACCGACGACACACTATTGGTCTTAAGAAGCTTGTCCCACCCATGCTTTCCACTCTCGAGGAGATCCTTCGGATGTTTTTCGATTCTCTCTTTGGTTTGAAGGTTAATTACAACAAATCTGTTATGGTCCCTCTCAGCATTACGGCTTGGAGATACTAGCAACTTCATTTTACCGATTTATCCAAGAAGCTCTCTTCCTTTCACATACTTGGGCCTTCCCCTTGGAACTAAAAAGCCTAAAATAAGACGCTTCATGCCCCTAATGCGGAAGATTGAAAAGAGGCTCTGACACTTCCATTTTCTAAGTCAAGGCGGGAAATTAGAGATGGTGTTGACTCGGTTTTCTCTTAACGACGTTACTACAACGGTACAATGGCCCATGGGGTGGTTAGACGACGACAAATATAGGAGACATTGTTTATGGAGAGGCTCTCATCTTAACTCAAAAAAGCCCTCTAAGGAGTTTGCCTGGGCAATGGTGTGTGTCAGAAGAAACAAGGGGGGCCTTGGAGTCCTCAATGCGAGAATGTTCATAATGATGTTATGCTACTCAAATTTCTACACAAATTCTTCAACGAGAGAAGACATTCCTTGGAGTACCGGTTAGTCTGGAACACATACTATAAGGCGAGGGAAGTTACCGAGGCAGCACAAAAGGGGTCATTTTGGTGGCGTGACATTCATCGAGCTCCTTCGTAAGTTTAAGAATGCGACTTCTATTTCGGTAGGTTTGTTTTAGGCAGCAAACCTACGAGGGGGTACCCGAGGTAGTAGATTGTGCGGTGGGGATCGTGATCGGGGGAGACGAGAACTCGAAGGTATGCGCAAGGACACGGGACACAAGATTTATACGAGGTTCGGGCCGCGAGGTGGCGAGCCTACGTCTGTTTGGGGGATCAAGTATGGCGCCTGCGCTTGGTGTTGTCCCCGGAGGGTGGGGATGTGCGGCTAGGTACTAGGCCCTCGTTTACATAGTCCGGGGGCGGGTTCCTAGTCGGTTACAAACGAGAGTCTAGTAGGAGTACACGGAAGCGAGTCTAGTAGGAGTACGGGGGAATTCTACCAAGAGTCGATCTTCTACTATTCTTCCTTCCTTGCATGAGTGCCGGGGGAGTATGCCGGGACGGCCCCAGAGCACGTTGGGTCGAGTAGTAGTTCGAGTAGTCTTGAAGCCTCTTCGGAGTAGTTCTTGGCGTCCTCGAGTACGCAGGAGAAGTCTTCAATAGTACTTGAGCTAGCGAGGGAGGTGGTCCGGCTCATCGGTCTTGAAAAAATTTGAATGATAGGTGCGGCATAGCGACCTCGAGCCTTGAAATGATTAGGTAATCAATCCAAGGGTCTTCGGTCGTGTGGCCCATCATCTAAGTACTCTTGCGGCGTGTAGCCGAGATAAAGAGAGAGCTGTATGAGCCACGTCGAGTAGTGATTGGTGAGGAGCCTAGGAAACGAGAGCGAGCGAAGCATCTTTGAGGTTGTCTTCAAGTAGCCCCCCAATTTGGAGAGATTCCAAGTAGCGAGTTTGGCGTCGGCGGTGGAGTTTGAGAAGTAGTCGTGCGTCGAGACGGACTTTAGTTGCGGCAAAGTCGACTTTAGATGCGACGAAGCGGACTTTAGAATGCGACTTAAAATAGAAGTCGACTTTGTGCGCGCGGAGTGACTTTTGAGATGCGACTTGAAAGCGAAGTCGACTTTAGTTGCGCGCGGAAGCGGACTATGATATGCGACTTTGATCGACTTTAGGATGCGCGCGGAGCGAGCTTTGAGATGCGACTTGAAGCCGTCGACTTTAGTTTGCCGCGTAGAGCGGTTTCGTGCGACTTGAGAAGTCGACTTTAAGATGCGCGCGGAGCGGGGACTTGATATGTGACTACAATAGTCGACTTTGTGCCACGCGGGGTGTACTTAAGATGCAAAAAGCAAAGCACTTTAGGAAAGCCAAAGCGAATAAAAATCAAAAAAAACGAGTAGTTTTGCCACGGAGCGGACTTAAGATTGCGGCGGGGTCGGCTTGTGCCATAGGAGTGGGCTTAAGTACACAGGCCATGGATTTCGGACCCAAGGTACGATTCTTGGCCGGAGCGGGCTTGAGGTGCGGCACGGAGTACGACTTGGATGCGGCGTTAGCATCGACTTATGCCGGAGTGGGCTTGAGTACACGAGCCATGGATTTCGGACCCAAAGTACGGTTGCGCGGAAGGCGGAGCTTGTGCACGGAGTGGGCTTAGTACACAGGCCATGGTTCGGACCCAAGGTACGGTTGCCCATGGCGAGTGGACTTGAGTGCGACTGAGTCGACTTGCGTGCACGGGCCATGGATTTTGAGACCCAGTACCAGACACGAGTACTTAGGATACTTGGACCCATGGTACGAGCATGAAGACCACGTGCGGCTAGGTTCCATCGTCGCCCCGAGGACGAGGGCGAAACACGACTAGGTTCCATCGAAGCACACCGTAGTATGCCACGTGGCGAAGATGCGACCGGCGTCGACTTTTTAAGTTAACGCGCGGGTAACGACCTTAGAATGCGACTTGAAGTCGACTTTCGTTCTTAGCGCGTAGCAGACTTTAAAAGCTGCCTCCTAGGGATAGCCCCCGAGTTGATGAAGTAGACTCGCGGCGGAAACGATTGATATGCCCCAAGAGTAGTCGGCGAGTGTAGCTCCCGGTGAAAACCGTAGAGGGCATACACAAATGAGTAGTCGGCGAGTAGTCCTACATGATGAGGAGAACAAGCCAAGGAAAACGGTAATCATTTAGATAAATGACTTAGGCACATTTCTTGCTGAAGCGGAGACTTGTTGATGAAGCCGTGGCGGTCGGCCCAATGGAGCCACGGGGGTTGTTGTTGAAGTTGACTAGTCGAGTTGATTCGGCTAGTCGGCGGGGCGTATTTGTAGTTCTCGACTAGTTTGGAAAACTAGTCGAGATGAATGTCGACGCGATGCGGCCAGGGAAGATGACGTCGTGGCGGCATGCGGCGCACTTTCGAAGCGAGCCGAGTGTTGCGGCGAGCGAGAGTAGTCACCACGCACGGCGTGGGCGAGTAGAGCCGGCGTGGCGCGAAGAAGTCGCGGCGCACGGGTGGTCGACGACGAGCATGGGCGAGGCGAGTAGTCGGCCGACGAAGCTGCGCGGCGAGATGACGAGTCGGCGACAACGAGCGGCGCGACGAGCGCATGAAGCGAGCGCGCGGCGTGCGGGAGCACCGGACGCGCGGCGGAGGTGAAGTAGTCGGCCGACGAGCCGGAGTAGTCGATGATGGGCGGAGCGGCAGCGCAGACGGCCATGCCCGGCAATCACCGCCGACACCAGGAACCTTAGCGTAAACATGTCAACAACAGCAGCTTTAAGCGAAGCGGAAGTAATCAGCAACAGCGGCAGCGGCCAGCGTAACAACGGCAACGTACCGAGAGCACCAGGCAGCAGCGGCGAAAGTAATCGGCAACAGCTTTGCGGCAGCGGAAATGTCAACAACAGCGCGGCTCGCCGCGTAGCAGCGCGCGGCGTCGCAAAGGCACTACCAGGCAGCGAAAACTATGTCAACAGCAACCTGGCGGAAGTAATCGGCGCAGGCAGCGCCAGCGGCAATCTGGCGAAAGCACGCAACATCACCAGAAATGCCACGAACCGCAGCGAAAACGAAGTAATCAGCAGCGAGCAAGCGCTGGCGAAGTAATCCAGCAGCAACTGGCAGCGCGTAATAGCCAGCAGCAGCATCTTAAAGCCTGGCGGGCAACAGCGGCAAAAATGTCAGCAACGAGCACAGACAGCGGAGTAATCAACGCGGCAGCGTACTCCTTGCCCGTGGCAACCGCCGCAGCAATCTTAAAGCCTTACCAGGCAACAGCGAAAAACGTGTCAGCAACGAACTGGCGAAAGCGGAAATGTCAGCAACAGCAGCCCTTGTAGCGTCGCAAAGGCAAAGCTTCGCCGCGGCGTCGCAAGGAAACACCAGGCAACAGCGAAAACGAAAGTAATCGGCGGCGAGCACGGGCGAGGCGGGGTGGTCCGACGACGAGCGGCGCGGCGGCGTGTGACGGCGCGCGGCCGGTCGGGGGCCACCGGACGCGCGCGGCGAAGACGAAGTAGTCGACGACGAGCTGGGTGAGGGCGGAGTAGTCGGCACGACGAGCGGCCCGCGGCGGCCGCCGCGGCCGAGCCGCGCGGCGTGCGTGGCCGGAAGCGCGGCGTGAGGAAGGTGATTCGCTTTGACGAAGCAAGGCGACTTGCGCCCCGAAATGGATCTCGGCGAGTCGACGAGTAGATTGATCTTGTTGACGAGTGTCCTTGAGTCCGTTTGGTGGGTGATGATCACCCCTGCACAGCGCGCCGGTGTCGGTGGTTTGGGCAGAAACCCAAACCTACCAAGGGGGTACCGAGGGTAGTGGGGTGTGCGGTGGGGATCGTGATCGGAGGCCGAGAACTCGAAGGTATGCGCGGAGACACGAGGACACAAGACATACGAGGTTCGGGCCGCGGGTGGCGAGCCCCTACGTCTGTTTGGGGGATCAAGTATGGCGCCACACGCTTGGTGTTGTCCCGGAGGGAGGTGGGGATGTGCGGCTAGGTGCAGGCCCTCCTTTATATAGTCCGAGGGCGGGTTCCTAGTCGGTTACAAGGCGAGTCTAGTATGAGTACACGGAGCGAGTCTAGTAGGGTACGGGGGAATTCTACCGAGTCGAGTCTTCTACTATTCTTCCTTCCTTGCATGAGTACTAAGGGGAGTATGCCAGAACGGTAGGCGCGGCTCCTTGTTCTCTTGGAAAGATAAGTCGAATAGCCTAATTCCGCACCAGACTTACCACTGCCTCCTCTCCTTTGCAAAAGATGATCGAGATTTCTTTGAAATGAACCTTGATGGCAGAGCTTCATTCAAATTTCAACACTCCTCTTTCGATCCAAGCTTATCATCGGCTCCTAGAACTTGAGAACTTCATTCTAAGTAGGAATGATGCTCCGGCACGGATCAATGGGTTTTATGCACAGGGCTCAGTTCTCAACTTCCAAAGCTTATAAGGCCTTATCGGGAGAGAAGTACCACCGGTTTTTCAATGGATCTGGAAATCTAAATGTCAAATGAAGCACAAGGTATTTTTTTGCCTCCTACCTTCGAGATCGGTCGCCTGAGAGACTTGCTAAGAAGGAAAAACATGTCTACGGACTCATCTTGGTCATTACTGTGGGCTTTGCATTCTCCGGACACACAGAAAACTGTGTTCATCTGTTTCTTCGATGTAACTTTGCCAAAGCATGTTTGGGACTCCATTGGTGTGGCCGGCGATAACCACCGGACATATGCCACGGACCTTTAGGGCAATCAAGGACACGGCGGTGGTTCCTTTCTTTATGGAAATAATAATCCCGATGACATCGTTTATGAGCGGACTAGAAATGATTGGATTTTCAATAACATAGACCCATCGGTTAACGAGAATGTAGAAAGAAACTCAAGCGGAATTGTCTTTGCTCCTTCTCGGAAGCGAGACGGGGATCACATCCGCCTAGATGCTTGAATTTGCTAATTTGTAGCATCTCTTTTATTTTACCTTTTTTGTATTCTTGTTCTCCGATGTTGTAGACTTCCTTTAATTAATATTAAGCTCGGTAGGGGCTTGCCTCTGACATTTTTCCTTAAAAAAGAGTTATTCATGCGCGCATGTGTTCCTGGATGTCAGGCATTAGAGCCTACGTATTCAATTGGAGCGAGCCAAGCCAACAAAGTGCGGTGCTGATGCGATGACGACACGCGCGGGCGCGCGCCATCTTGCTTTCGATTGAGATGGATGGATCGTCGTCGGAAGTCCGGACACGGCGCCATCAGGAAAGGGGTAGTAGTAGTAGTGTACCGGGGCCGTGGGCGCACTGCATGCACAGTGGGGGGTAATTGAATCAAATGCACGCGGCCGGCGATCCATGGCGACGATGGGATCGAGCGGCATATGGCTTGTTGTCCCACGCTGCGATCGGTCCGGCCGTAGGTGGCTCGGATTCGCGACGCTCTTCCCCGTAGCATGACGTCCAACGGTCGGGGGAAAGCACGTCCTCTGAGGTCAAACGATCGACGTAGTAGCGGTGTCTGCTTGTGTGTCGTCCCACGGTGTGTGTTGCAAACCTAGTAGTAGCTAGACGATGACCTTGCAAAGCACAGTCACATGGCGGCCGTAGGCAAGGGGTTAGAGGCTGGTCGCCGTCCGATGGGAAGACCCATGGGAAGACCCACAAACATTACCTAAATGCCCCCGCGTGGGTTGTATCGCCAGTAGTTGAGTTAGGGGTAGTCGAGTCATTTACCACTCCGGCGGGACCCGATATATAAGCCATGAGTGTGTGTGGATGGTTCCCTATCTCCGCGACTTAGGGTTTCTTTTCCCCTCTCCCATTTCTCATTTTCGTAGCTATTTTCTTATTCATTTTCTCTAGGCTAGCATGAGAGCTTCATGTGAGATTTGTTGAGAGGGATGGATGCTAGGGCAGCATGCTAGACCTTGTGAATCTTTCCTGGTTTGTATAGAAGATTCGGAGTTGTTTTTCATGGTCTTTTTTGTGCTTGTTTTCGTGCCTTTGTTTGTTGGGGGGATTCGGAATCGAGCCTTCGCATACCCAAAGAGTGGAGAACAGTTATGCGAAGGACGCCGGCGGCAAAGCCTCAGAGGCAGTAGATTACACTCCCACCTTCTAGGCATTGCGATTTGGCAAATACCCTTCGTCACCGCCAAAGCCATCAGCACAAATCCGACTCAACAGGGCGGCAAAATTGCGTTTGTCAACTCATTCCACGACGAAACCCCTAGAGCGAATGTTATTCACACAGAGGGCCCCGACCTGGGATTCGAGCAGGGGGTTTCGTCGTTCCTAACACTTAATGAATTCAAACCTGAGTGTGGTTTCTGTTTCAGGTGACGATGGGTGCTAGGCGAAAGGGGGGATCTCCAAGAGGCCAGGGGGTTTTTTCTTCCCGACAGGCGCACGTGATGAGAGCTGGAAAGGCGCCGCGATTTGCGGCGTGACATCATGAAGCGCCGATTACGTGGAGGCCCAATTGGAGATTACCCGAAGATAGCCTAGCACATTCCGTTTTGATTCGTTTTACACGAGGGTGTTTTCGGAATGTAAAAAGTCCGCCCGCCTCCCTATAAAAGGAGACGGACCGGCGCATGTAAAGGGGATCGACTTTTGAGAAATCAACTGTTGAGTAAAGAACTTTTGGTTGTCCTCTGTCCTAAGTTTTGGTTTTGGTTCTTGAGCTTTTGTCTTCTCACATTGTTCGTGTGCGAGAGCTGCGGCTTTCCCCACAACAATTAGCGCCCACCGTTTGTGTTTGGCTCGAGTATCAAACCCAGAATGTCCACAAGGAAGAAGAGAACCACCGTCAATTCCACCAAAGGAGCGTCGTCCTCCTTGGACGAGGAGCTCAATCTCTCGCCTATGCTCACCCGGGGAGAGGCGCTCCCGGATCCCGACCCAACGCAGGAAGCGGAGCTGGCCAAACTGCGCAAGGAGGCTGAGGAATTGGCCAGGACCAAGAAACGGCTCTTGGCAATTCAACACGAAGCCGAGATTCAAAAACAGAAAGCAGAAATAGCTACCCTAAAGGAGGAATTGCGCGCTCTAAAAGCAAAACAATCCTTAAGCTTCACCCAACCTTCACCTGAATACACAGTTCCTAATCAGCCTAATTTCAGCGAGCGCACCGAGTTTTTCACCCAGCCCCCTCCGCATACTACATTCAGCCGCAACCCCTTCGCGAGCCATTTTGAGTCTGGTCCTTCGCACCAAGACATTCACACCATTCGCACGAGACCATGGGACCCTAAATCCCCCTTGTCTCAAGAGATCCAAATCACCCCATGGCCGCAAACCTACAAAGCCGGTCCATTGCCCAGATTCTCGGGCCGGTCGACCCAAGACAATTCCTAATGAGCTACGAAGCCGCCATCCTTTCGGCCCGGCGGTGACGACTCCGTGCTAGTGAAGTCTTTCATCGTCGCCGCCGATGACGCGGCAAAGACAAAGGTGGTATTCTCTCCCCGAGCCCGGCATGATTCACGGATGGGATGATCCGAAGCGCCGAATTCTCTCAAACTTCCAAGGTTTCCGGCGTCCGCAACTTACAGAGAGTGACCTTTTTTCCTCGTAAGCGGAAGGACAAGGAACCCCTTCAAAACTACTTCGAAGATTCGTCCACTTAAGAGCCCGTGCACCAAACGTGTTGGACGCCGTCGCCATCAACGCCGCCATCGTGGGTTTAAGAGCCGGTCAATTCCGCTCACATCTCATGCGCGAAAGGCCCAAAACTATCCGGCGCCTCTACGAAGAATTCGAGAAGTATTGTCGCTCGTACAATGACTTCGAATGTGCATGGAAGAACAATCCCAGCAGAAAAAGTCTGCGAAAGCCAACCAACCCAAATAAAGGGAGTGGTCCAATCCCAGAAACACCTCTCATACTAATCCTCGAAGCGTTTTCGGCCTGGAGGGCGAAAACACCCAAGAGAATCCCTGCCCACAAGCTGACCCACAGAGTCTGGTTCCAAGCCCACCCAGTCCTCCTCATCCCAACCAGGGGGAGGCCGCAGGGGCGGAAGAGGTGGAGGCAGGGGTAGAGGCCGAGGCCATAACGAGAAAAGAAAATGGTACTGCATTTTTCACAAGGAAAACGATGACCATAGCTCAAACTATTGCCCAGATAAGAAAAGGTTCGAAGCTATCCTCGAAGAGGAGAGGAAGGTGAAAGAAAGAGCGAGTGCTGTAAACCATTCTGCTCCGGCCTGGCAAAATCCTAGTTTTGGGAGAAACCCTTTCGCAAACCCTTTCCACCACCTCAATACTAGCCTCCACTACCCAATTACCCACAGCCTCCGCCTTGGCAATCACAAACCTTCCAAGCTCAGAATATCGAGCGCAGGCCCATCGAGCAACATCCTATTCCGCCCCCTCCCCCTCCATACAAAGGTCCTTCAGCTCCACCGCTCCCAGCCAAGCTCGAGGGCCAAAACGACCCTCTACCATCCGTCGGCACCATAATGCCTATTTCGTGGGGCTCCGCCCCCGGAGTTTGAAACCAAGAAGGAACGAAAACACTACTTTCGCGAGGTGCGAAATATCTGTGTGGAAGGAAGAGTGGAAAAAACAAGATGGTCTCACATCCCGATCACCTTCTCGGAGGAAGACGTAAGGCTGCAAGGCTTCCCTCACAATGATGCTCTTGTGATAGAAGCCAATATAGCGAGCTGGACTCTCGGAAAACTTTTGGTGGACAACGGTTCATCGCCAGACATCATTTTTGCCGATGCCTTCGACTAGATGGGGGCTCAATAGAGACGCCTTGCAACTACCGTACACACCTCCGTATGGCTTCGGGGGGCGTGTCATCCACGCGTGGGCAAGGTGGTCCTCCCCCGTATCTTTCGGCACGTCCAAAATGCCGTAACCGAGTACTTATCCTTCGATGTTGTGGAAATGTACTACCCATACAACGGTATCCTAGGCAGAGGGTTCCTCAACAAGTTTGAAGCAGTCATCCACCAAGCGTTCCTATGCATCAAAATCCCGGCGACGCTAGGGGTCATCACAATATGGGGTCATCAAAACGATGGCCGCAACCTAGAAAGAGGCCGCACCCCAGGGCAGCGAAACGTGCACGCCCTCGACGAGGCAATCGAACGAAACGACGCAGAAAAGCAGCCGAAGGCAGACAAAGAAAAAATTAACATCCAGCCAGACTGCGAGACCAAGCGAGTCCTCCTGGACGCAATGATCCTCGATCAGGCCGTCGTCATCGGCTCGGATCTTTCGGCTGATGAGGAATCAAGTCTAGTTCTTTTTCTCCAGAGAAACAAAGATGTTTTTGCATGGTCCGCCAAAGATCTCACTGGCGTCGACCGAAGTTTCATCGAACACAAATTGAACATCGACCCATCGGTCAAGCCACGTAAACAGAAGTTAAGAAAGATGTCCGACGACAAGGTGGTAGCCGTCAAGTCAGAGGTCCAAAGGCTACTTGACGCCACCGTCATTCGCGAAGTCATGTACCCCAAATGGCTGGCAAACACAGTACCTGTCAAGAAAAAGAACGGCAAATGGCGCATGTGCATCGATTTCACCGATCTAAACAAGGCAACGCCAAAAGATAACTATCCGTTGCCTCGAATGGATCAAGTGGTAGATTCGCGGCCAACGCCGCGATCATGTCTCTCGCCGGATTGTTTCTCCGGTTACCATCAATGTTGGATGGCGAAAGAGGACGAGGAGAAAACCGGTTTCATCACACCCTTCGGAACCTTTTGCTTCGTCCGCATGCCAGAGGGGTTGAAAAATGCCGGCTCAACATTCACCAGAATGACCGGAACAGTATTCAAGCCACAGATCGGCAAGAATATTCAGGCTTACGTCGATGACCTCATCGTCAAAAGCTCCGACAGGGCCAGCCACATAAATGATCTGGCCGAAACCTTCGCCAACATGAGGAGGGCAGGTTTGAAACTAAACCCAGACAAATGCGTGTTTGGGGTTACAAAAGGAAAAATTCTAGGGTGCCTCATCTCCGCTAAGAGAATCGAAGCCAATCCCGACAAGATCAAAGCAATCAGGGAAATGGAGGAACCCAAAACAAAGAAAGACATCCAAAAATTGAACGGCCGAGTAGCAGCCTTGAACAGATTCATCTCAAGGTCCGCAGAGCGAAGCCTTCCATTCTTCAAGGCGCTGAAAGGCAAGGGCGCAGTCGAATGGGGCCCCGAGCAAAGCAAGGCTTTCGCCGAACTCAAGGATTACATAGAGAAGATGGCAATCTTGTCCCCACCTTCACCCTCGGAGCCGCTACTCCTCTACGTAGCCGCCTCAAAAGCCGCAGTCAGCGCTGCTCTGGTCCGAGAGGTCGAAACTGAAAAAAGCAAATACCAATCACCAGTCTACTTTGTCTCCGAAGCCTTAGCAGGGTCAAAACTGCACTATTCAGAGCTAGAAAAAATTGCCTACGCCGTAGTCATGACCACAAGAAAGCTCAGGCATTACTTCGAGGCTCACAAAGTCACAGTGCTTACAGATCAACCTCTGAACGATCTGTTCATTAACAATGAGGCCTCGTCCAGAATTGCCAAGTGGGCAACCGAACTGTCAGAATACACAATAGATTTTGGAAAGAGATCAGCAATCAAATCCCAAGTCCTAGCAGACTTCATCGTAGATTGGACTTCGCCTAGCAATGTCAATACTGACGAAGAGCTAGTACCAATCTGGGAAATCAGATGTGACGGAGCCTGGGGGCGCAAAGGCGCTGGCATTGCAGCTATCATCACCTCCCCGGCAGGCATCAAGCTAAGATATGCCGCCCGGCTAGATTACAAGGATCCATCCGACAGATGCACTAACAACACCACTGAGTACGAAGCCTTGCTGCTAGGCCTTCGCAAAGTAAGAGCTCTAGGGGCCGCAACTTCCTAGTCAAGTGCGACGCCAAGGTCATAAAAGATCACGTGGAAAAAGAGAGTGAGGCCAAGGAGCCGTAGCCGATCAAATACCTAGCGGAAGTACGCAAAATGGAAAGGCATTTTCGGGGGTTCACCATCGAGCACCGCCCAGAAACATAACGGCGAAGCCGATGAGCTCGCCAAGAAGGCCGCAAGAGGGGAGGCGATGCCCTCGTATGTATTTTTTGAAATTCTAGTTGCTCCATCCACAAAGCCGTACAAGCAACCACTCGGCACTATCAACGCGATAGCAAGCTCCGGGACCGGAGAGCCCCCATAATCGCTTTTCTTCGTGGACACTATGAACCCGTCGAAACCCATGACCTCAAAAAGAATGCGAGCACGAGCCAAAGGCTACGTCCTTAAGGACGATGTCCTGTTCAAGCTAGGCGTATGTGCACCACTGCTCAAATGCATTTCCCAAGATCAAGGCATCGAACTCATGAGGGAAATCCATGGAGGGATGTGCGGCTCGCACATCGCAGCGAGAGCATTGGCAGGAAAAGCCTTCAGGCAAGGTTTCTACTGGCCAATGGCCATAAAAGATGCAGAGCACATCGTGAAAACTTGCAAGGCATGCCACTCGCCGCAAAGCACCGCCGAAGGCCCGCGCGCCGTCGCAGCTCATCACACCAACCTGGCCGCTGCAGCGATGGGGAATGGACATCGTCGGGCCACTCCCTACTGCCCAGGGCAACTTCAAGTTCGCAGTGGTAGCAGTTGAATACTTCACAAAATGGATCGAGGCGAGGCCTCTCGCCACCATCACCTCAGCCACTATCAGGAAATTCTTTTGGCAGCAAGTCATTTGCAGATTTGGGGTACCCAAAGAGCTCACTGTCGACAATGGAAAGCAATTCGACTGTCAAGATTTCAGGGAATACTGTCGTTCAATCGGGACAAAGCTATGCTTCGCATCCGTGTACCACCCCCAATCCAATGGCGCTCGTGGAAAGGGCCAATGGGCAAATTTTCTCTCGCCATCAAGAAATGCCTCTTTGAGCAGAAGAAAGGAAAATGGGCAGATGAGCTCTCGCGAGTTGTCTGGTCGCACAACACTACAGAGTCAAGAACAACCAAATTCACACCATTCAGACTGCTGTACGGGGCCGAAGCAATGTGCCCCCGAAGAGCTATCCAACCAAAGCGCTAGAGTGTTGGCTGGTAGCTCTCGCGAGAGCGAAGAAGCCGACAAGGACTTGGTGGAAATCGACAGACTTGATGCAGTCCAAAACCTATTGAAGTATCAAGAGGAAACCAGAAAGTGGAGAAACAAGAAAGTATCCCTCAAGAACATCAAAGTGGGAGACTTCGTCTTGAAAAGAAAGAAGAACGCCGACGCTGTAGGAAAATTCCAGTTTGCTTGGGAAGGACCTTATGTGGTTTCAAGCTCGGTTCGAGATGGGGCCTTTCGTCTCAAAGACGAAGCAGGTGTGGAGTTGCCTCATTCGTGGAATGTGGACAACTTGTGTAAGTTTTTTCCGTAGTTTACTTTCGCAGGAGCCTTTCGCACGCGTACTATAAGTGCGGAGGATTTATCTTAGATTTGCTTTTTCCAAAGCATTTACTTTCGCATTTTACAATTCAATAACAAGGCGGGTACTCTTTTCCTCACATAGGGAGGACTCCACTGAGCGTGACGTTTTTAACGAGGCAGCCTTGATGTAAAATTTACTTCCAAAATGAATGGAATACTTCCTCCCTAAAATTTTGTTGTGTCTCTTTCGCATGGCTTAAAGTGCTATTTTAATATAGCCCATCCCAAAAGGGGATGAATTGAAGTGCTATTTCAAAATAGCCCTCTCCGAAAGTGAGAGCATCAAAGTGCTACTCATTAGTAGCCCACCCACAAGTGGTGCCGTCGTAACGATTCACAAGAATCAATTTTTTAAAGAGCTGCCCTCTCGTCAGCCCGTCCAGGAAGGACGTTCAAAAGCGATTCAATCTCGAATCGAAAAAAATTTTCATAACGGAAGCGTCATAGTCCTTAACTTGCGCGGAAACTGCGTCGCAAGTAATAAGGCACGTTTCAATATCGACCATCTCTAAAAAAAACGCGAACAGATGCGTCGTCAAAAAACAACTCAAAAGTCGTAAAATTTGACAAACCCAAAGCGGCTCCTAGTCCTTCGACACGTTCCATGCCTAAGCGTCGCGTCGAAGGCTAGTGCTATTTGTTTTTAACCAAAAAGGAAAAACCGTAAGCAACAAACGAGAAAATTCAACACTAAGCATCGTGAAACGTTTAAGTGGACCAGCAAGCTCTAAACTTTGACGACATGACAATCCCAAGCGAAGTAGTCGATCTTAAGTTATCTCTGCTTCCGAAGGGGGGGAAGACGTTTTCTTTCGAAACCTGTAACTCGAAAGCAGCGATAACTTAAGCTCTGAACGTTCAACAGCCTTAACACAACAAAAATTACGATCGACATCTATAGCACATTACAATGGCATTCAAGCTTACACTTCATCTTTCAAATGTTCAACGGGCTAACACGCCATTCTCAATTTTTGTTCACAACGTTGGTCCACTAATTCAGAGCCGAAGGGGAGCCAACGCTTCTCCGGTGACGGGGTCCACCTGGCTGCTTTCGCCTTGAGGCGCCTCGCGAACTGGGGCTCCGGAATCGCCCGTTCGGGGGCATCATCTCGCGGGTTTCGGCGGCCAATCTCTTGCGGGTCCATAAGGCCCCAAAGTAGCCTCAGGACCGTGCGTTGTGCGATGCTCTCGAAGCTCCAAAGCTTGTTTTGCTCGCCCAAAATGGAGCTATGAGAAGGAAGAAAGCATTAACAACCATCATAAGCGATCGATTAGTAAAGGTGACCGAAGCCGAAATAAACCAAAACGACTTACCTTCGCCAAACGGTCCACCGCCTTCTTCCGCGCATGCGCTCACCCACTTTTGGCCCAAAAGTTCCGAAGGATGATCTTATTTATCGATCAACCGTCTTGCTTGGGGCCGGAGCGTCGTCGGGTGAAGGAAACACGAAGCCTCGGCTCCCAAAAGTTTTGAAATGCTCACAACCCCGTTGCTCGAGAAGGCTCAAGCAACATCTCGGAGCGGAGGTAGCGGCGCCATAATCCCCAATCTTGCTCATGGTATCGGGAAGAAGCTTCGAGTCGCTATGTAGCCACTCTACAAAACTTGAGATGTTGTCGGTAATTTTGAAGTCCTGGGCCTCGGCACCAAAGCTTTCCAAAGCTCGACGATACTCAGTCGCTAGATACGCCCCCCATTGGTGGCAGTAAGCTTCATTTTTCTCCAAAGTATCTTCGAGCTCGCCTTTCACTTTTTTCAGCTCTGTAATGAGATTGGCGTTGGCCTCCAACAGGATGTTCTGCGCGTCGTTTTGCGTCACCATATCTTTCAATTCTTGACGACACTCTTCATAGCATTTAACGCTCAACTCGAGCTCCCTTTTTAAGGCGTCGAGGGCTTCTTGATGCTTGACGCGCTGATTCGCCCAACCATCGGCGTCGCGTTTCAACTTTTCATTCTCTTCCCTCAGGCGTCGATTCTCATCTTCCAATGCCTTTTGCCTATCAGCCGAGGTTTTTGCTTCCGACGTAGCCCTCTCGAAGCCCTTTTGGCAGGCGAGGATACCTCTTGAAAGATAAGCGCGTACAATCTTCATTAGATCATCAGCGCTGAGGCCCTCCAGGGTACGCTCAAAATCTGCGAGATGATTAGTAACAATGTCATCTAGCGCACATCCTCCGCATCGTTAGCACGACGAAGGTGCAAAATCAAAAATCAAAAAGCAAAACGGCAAACAAAACATCACACCTGGCTCCCCTAGCATTGACGCGAGACCCGGCCCTGATGCGGAGGGATCCGCCTCAATCTGGAACACTTCTTCCTCCCGGTCTTTAACGCTCAAGTTGACCAAAGTGTTCGCTGCCAAAAATAATAGCAAAGCAAAAAGCGTAAACAAACAAAAATGCGTAATGAAAAGGAAAAACACGAAAGAAAAAAGTTCGGAAGGTCGCATTGTACCAAAGCATCTTCGGTCGAAGACTTTCGGACACCGTTAATTTTCCCGACGCGGCGAGCCTCAATAGGTTTCGCCGACGCCGGCCAACATCTTGTGACACCGGAGGAGGCGAGCGAGACGTCGGTGCCGCCGAAGCCTCAACTTCCGGAGCATCCGGATCAATCACGTTCGGGCTTTCGCACGGGAGCCCTCGTTAAGAGTCGGCACATCCGGTCCTCGTTCGATCGAGTGGTGTCGTCATCTATATAACAAAGCGATTCCGACTCATCCACAACATCCACAAGACCGGCCATACGCCCTCTCGGAGCCGCCTCGGCCATGGCAATATCCTTCGAATCAATTCGGCCACATGCCTACCTCTAGCCTCCCGCGCCTCCAACTCTTCTCGCATCGCTTTGACCCAACGGCGGAGGCCCCTCAACCAATTTCTTTGCCGATCCCTTCGGAGGATACTTAGTGCACGGTTGAATCCGAGGTGCGGGCATAATATCAACATCTTCGTCGGTCTCAAGAATCGGATCAACTCGCGCTCTCTTAGCGGAGGCCTCGACATCTTCGGTCTTTTTCTCTTTCACCGCAAGTCGCTTCACCTTTTCGGCGGTGTCCGCCGGTCTCTTCTTCGTGGGACGGTCCCTTATCCGTCTCCGCGGGGACGCGTGGGGTCTTGCGTTTTCTTCTTCTCCCTTTCGACCGCAGCCCACTTTTGCCGCCTCAATCTTCCGTCGAGCCAAAGTTTCGCTAACTTTCGACAACTTTGTGGATTTTTCAACAAGCGGTGGCGGGGGTCGCTTTCGCAGCCGTCCGCTTTCCGCTTGGCCAAGATATCTTGGGCTTTACCGTTTTTTGCAACACTTTCAACAGCCTAAACTCGGTCTTGCCTAACTTAGCCTTTCGTCCGAGATCGGCGACTTCGGACCCAACGTTGCCCGAGGTCGCATCTTCTTGCCGGCCGTCGGAGGCACCGGACGAGGGGAATATGTCACTCCCATCTCGTCAAAAACTCGGTTAACACGGCCCCCGATGTTTCAAAATCCTCTCGGGCACACTCCCATTCCTTATGGGTAAAATTCCCTATCATCCGTACGACCTTTCTCTCCACTTCAGCAACAATCTCTTCGTCTGTCATGTTTTCTGGTCGTTTGACATTGAAAATGGGGCTTCGCACATCATTGTCGAGCCCGGGCAACCACTGCACCTTGAATGCCCACGACCCCCATCGGGGCTGGCATGGCCAGACATCAGCAGCCACAAATTCTTCCAGGGCATCGCGCGTGGTGATCACACGCGTAGCCTGATAGAAAGCCGTCGTACTTGCTGAGGACCGCCGCTTTCGTCAACTCCGGCGACACCAACCTCAAGATCGACCATGCGGCTAGCCAAATCGTAAGTCGTCACTTCTTCTTGCTTCGAGTTTCGACCAATCACTTCGATGGGAACATAAAACCAAGCACGAAGTCCATCGATTAGCCCACTTGTTCTTGTACGCCGGAGCCAACTCCACCGGAGCCTGATTTTTGGCTAAGCGACAGGTTTGAAAGGTGCAGCAGCCATATTGAGCTTCCCTGTCTTCGTCATCAACCTTCACTAGTTTTCTAGCCCAATGAATCTCGAAATGTCGAACGAAGGTCTCGACATCGTTATCTCCAGCAAAAGTTCGGCATGCCCACAAAAACTTCAGCACTTGAGGGATGGAATTGGGCGTCAACTGATGAATTTGAACACCATAGGCCGCCAAAATATCCGCAAACTTCTTGGATACAGCAAACCGAAGGCCCGCAAGGAAAAAGTCCCGAACACCACACTTTCATTCTTCCGGGTTTGGGCGTGGTCTCATTCCCAGCAATCTACACACCCCCGGCTCGAAACATCCCTCTAACCGCAAGGTATCTAAATCGGCTCGAGTCATCAAGGACCGACCAATATAGCAAGTGCGAGCCTTCGCCCCCGCACGGGTTCCCTTCGGACTCCTCCATAACCGCATCGCCCTCCATTCCTATTTCGCCCTCCTCCACGTCGTCAAGCACTCGTTTCTCAACATCCGTGTCGCTAGGCATTATTTCGACATAACCCCCATCGAACCACTACTTGCATCGCTACTAGAAGAAGATGAGGTAGAGCCGCTCTCACGAGAGCTAGCGGACCAATCCAAGCCGTAAATCTTACCGGACTCCGAGCTAGACGTCGAGGTGGAGGAGCTCGCGGTAGCTTCCGCAACCGCCGCGCAATCTGTTTCCCCACGGTTTGACGACGATCCTTCGTCCTCCATGGATTCGCAAGAGTGCTTGACGCAAACAACTAAGTCTCTTCGCAACATGGACTCAAGTGCCCGGTATTGGAAAGTGAAGAACGAAAGCGAGTGTGAAAAGCGGAAGCAAAATTAACCTCGAAAATTGGACCGGGGCTTCCGCGGAAGCGACTCGCCGGAAGCGGAGGCGAAAACAACAAGCAAAAGCCACGAGGAAGAATGAGGATGGGGAAAACGAGGGTGGCTGCACCGGCAGCGGTCCCCGTCTATTTATAGGCGGTAAAAACCCAACGGTCGAAAATTTCAAACTCAACGGTAAAAAACACCCGTCCCAGGGCGCTTTGGGTATTTCAAGCGAGACTCGGGGGCACCGCCGCCGGGAAGACGTTTTCTTTTGCCTCGATTCTCGATCCCAGGGTTTCGCTGGCTCAGGTTTGCATTTAAGGCAAGCGCCTCGCCATCGAGGGGCTTCTGTTGGGGGGATTCGGAATCGAGCCTTCGCGTACCCAAAGAGTGGAGAACAGCTATGCGAAGGACGCCGGCGGCAAAACCTCAGAGGCAGTAGATTACACTCCCACCTTCTAGGCATTGCGATTTGGCAAATACCCTTCGTCACCGCCAAAGCCATCAGCACAAATCCGACTCAACACAGGGCGGCAAAATTGCTTTTGTCAATTCATTCCACGACGAAACCCCTAGAGCGAATGTTATTCACACAGAGGGCCCCGACCTGGGATTCGAGCAGGGGGTTTCGTCGTTCCTAACACTTAATGAATTCAAACTTGAGTGTGGTTTCTGTTTCAGGTGACGATGGGTGCTAGGCGAAAGGGGGGATCTCCAAGAGGCCAGGGGGTTTTTTCTTCCCGACAGGCGCACGTGATGAGAGCTGGAAAGGCGCCGCGATTTGCGGCGTGACATCATGAAGCGCCGATTACGTGGAGGCCCAATTGGAGATTACCCGAAGATAGCCTAGCACATTCCGTTTCGATTCGTTTTACACGAGGGTGTTTTCGGAATGTAAAAAGTCCGCCCGCCTCCCTATAAAAGGAGACGGACCGGCGCATGTAAAGGGGATCGACTTTTGAGAAATCAACTGTTGAGTAAAGAACTTTTGGTTGTCCTCTGTCTTAAGTTTTGGTTTTGGTTCTTGAGCTTTTGTCTTCTCTCATTGTTCGTGTGCGAGAGCTGCGGCTTTCCCCACAACATTGTTCTTGGCGTGATTCTGTGGATTTCGGTGGGTTTCTCCCCAGATTTCTTTGAGGGAAAGATGCATGGATGCCTTGTGCACCTTTGTGATTGATCTTGTGCCCTCAAACGCCGGGAAACCACTTCGATTCAAGGATTTTCGGTCGGAGCTCTAGCTTTTGGTGGTGCTCAAAGGATTCGCGATTCCCAGTGATTTAGGGAGTTAGGAGGCAAGATTTTTGGGCTATAGCATCCTTGTGTGACGCTTTTCAAGTCCCCAAACCCTTGTATCCACAAACTTCTACCGTTTGGGAAATCCGATGATGATTTGGGGGAGTTGACCTTCGAGGTTGGGCCGTTTCGGGTCTCCGTCCGTGTACGGCGGACGCTCCGCGAGGTGTTGGCGCACGGTCCGCGCGGGTGCGCTTCGTCGCGTGTTCTTCGTGTTGCTCGCGCTTCTCTTTCGATTCGTTTTGGTTTCGAGTTTTGGTTGGAAGTGGTTTCGGACGACCCGCGCGCGCGGGCGGATGGTCCGCGGGTGCCCCGGGCGGACAGCCCGCGTGCTCCCCGCGGACGCGTCCGTTTTTCGGGGTTCGCTACCGGAGGTTTTGTTGGCTTTAATGGACGGTCCGCGTCCCCGTGCGGACGGTCCGCCGTACTCCGTGCGGACGATCCCGCGGTACATTGGCGGACGGTCCGCGTGGCCCGTGCGGACGCCCGCCCCTCCCCGGCCGGGACGGCGTCCGCCGTAGCCTGAGTGCTTCGCTTCTTGGTTCGTTCCTCCCTTCCTTTCTCGTGCTTCCGCGTGTGCTTCAAGGAATCGTTCCTAAGACTAGAGGTTGATCCATAACCTCGTTGTCTTTGCAATTGGCGTGTGATTCGATCCATCGCTTGTGTGTGACCGGTATTTGACTAGGGTATAGGCCGGGTTCTTTGAGAAGAATTTTTACCGGCTCCTATTCACTCCCCCCCTCTCTAGTCGCCATCTGATCCTTCAGCCTCAAGTCAGAGTGGATAGACAGCGATCTCCCTGACAACAACTCTGGGTGGAGGTCGGAGTGGTTTTATATTATAGATCAGCTGTCAGGGCTTCCACGTCGGTCTGGCCATAAGCCAGTGAAGATATCTAAGTGGGATTTAGGGTTGTTGTCTCGTGACACCGAGGACCTCAAGGAGATCCTGGAGCTCATCAAGGACCTAAAGAAGCGGGGGGTGACGGGGGCTTCAGTCGCCTGGTCGTTCTGCCGGTGATTGATTCGACCGATCAAGGACCAGGTTCACCCCGCGTACGAGTACTAGGGGCAGTCAGACCCCACGCGTGAAGTCAACCGCAAGGTTTCCAAGGAGGAGATGGCGACTAGGGTGTCCCAGATTTATTCTGTGAAAGTGAAGATAAAGAAGTGTATGAAGGCACACTCGTTGAAGAGGCCGGCTGACCCTGTAAGATCTTGAGACCTTATTAGGTCGTTTGCTTCTTTTGCCATTGTTACGTCATGTAACTTTCTTGGTCGTTGGTTTGCTTGTAGGGTCGTGAGCGCCAATTTTGGTGCCCAGCACCTCTTCGTGAGGGTGAGCAGCACCGGCGAAAACTTAGGTCGGACAAGTATCAACCTCCAACAGCTCGACTGCTGGAGTTTTATGAATCTGACTCGTCGGTGCAAGCTGACAAAGATACCGACGTTGAGGTCAGTGGCGACACCGGGGTAGGCCTGGATGCTGGTGGCACCGTGAAGTCCCGGCGCAAGACCAGGTCGACGGTGGCGAAGCAGTCGTTTTCAACGGCTGTTGCTGCTGTCTCTGCGGTGAAGGCCGCAGAGAAGAAGAAGAAGAGGAAGAGGAAGATCAGCCCTCCACCAGTGGTTGAGACCCCGGCAATTCCGACGCCTCAGTCCAGGGAGGTCGAGTTGGAAGAGGATGAAGAGGACAAGGCCATCGAGGAACCGCCAGTCGTGGAGGACCGGCCGGCGAGGAGGCCGTAGAGTCCCGCTACCAAGAGGCAGAGGGAGTTGATGCAGAAGACATCGGAGGATGCCCTCCGTCGAGGTTTCGTGGCACAGTGGACCGCTTCTGCGGCACAGGCAAAGATGCCTACGTCGATTAGGCCTCGGTTTTTTAGGCCGAAACCTCGCGTCCCAGCCGTTACGAGGCAAAATCTTGAATACTCAATCTCTTTTTATTGTTGCCGTCGTGCTGTGTGTATGTATTTCTTGACGTGCTGTTCTTGTGTAGGTTGGTCTCAGAGCCACAGCGCGATATGGGCGCTCAGGCTTCGCCATCCCGCATGAGGTCATCTGACCCTAAGGTCGTGGTGGACTCGCTAGCTGACGACGCTTGGACGGCCACCCCGCCACCGGCTGTGGGTGAAAGGAGGACAACTCCGCCGCTGGTGGCGGACTCGGGGACAGGGAGTCCCCTGCGCGCCGGTGACGTGGGAGCGGGAGGTGCTATTGGGGACGTTGAAACGCGGGCTTCTCCACACATCATTGATGTGGACCCCATCAGCACAAGGCCTGCTGGGGCGACGACGACCTGGTCAAGGACCAGGATCAGATTGGCTAGGCGTCGGGAGGTCCGGGGACATCCGACGCACAAGTACCTGACTCCTCTCTAAGAAGCCCGAGGTTGCCGCGGCGAGAAATTGACTGGAATGACACTCCTTGGTAGGATGATATCTTTGATGACAACAAGGATATGCAGGCCTTGCGGACCTGCATTGTGACGATCAACCACGCGCTGACGGTACGCTTACTTACGACGTACTTTTATGACGACGTATTCATTGATGTGTAGCTGACGAGCTTGTTGTTTTGTTGACGGTCTTTGGCAGACCGGGCCAAGAGCTGGGTCGACCTGCTGAAGAATGCGGCGGCGAAGGATCAACGGATTAATGAGCTTGAGCAAGAGCTCAAACAGGTCCGGGAGGCGGCAGCTGCCGAGAAGAAAAAGCTCAAGGACGAGCTCGCCGAAAAGAAGCGCAAGGCCAAGGAGGCCACTGCGCAATTCAACGCATTAGCCATTGGTGAGATCGAAGTTTTGTGTTGGTAATCTTGCTTCGGCAGTATGGAGGTCTTTTGTGTAGTGCTAATCTTGATGTCTTGTAGGCTTCCGTAGTCGTGAGGAAAAGCTGAATAACGACCTGAAGAATACCAGGGAGAAGGTCCGAGACTTGAAGGTATCTCTTCGAGAGGTTAGGCTGGGGGCAAGAGCTCAAGCGAGCGATGAAAGAAGCTACTAACAGTGGTATGTTGTATCTCAAAAGCTGGCTTATGAGAAAGGAACTCGTCGGGACCTTGAGGTTGAATTTGAGGTTGCTTTGAAGTCGTTGTAGAATGACCAAGTGACCATTGCAGGGTATGAGGTGGAGCTGAACGACCTGAAGGGCGCCGCCAAATATGCAATGGATTGCATAGCAGTACCAACTGAAGGGGAGGAGCCACAATCTGTTGTTGATCGTCTTATCGACACTCCTAACAGGCTGCTGACTCTGCTGAAGGCGGCGAGCTTGGCGACCGCCTAGCAATGAAAATGGATGGACAAAATCCCGTCACCGCCCGTCCGTTTTCCCGTATTTGTACCATATTTCGAATAATACGAAAACGGGACGGTAAGGTCCGGTAACGGGATGGGACATGGGACAGGAATATCTGGGAGCGGGACAGGATACGGTTGAGGGGTCATCCCGCCCGTATTTGCGGGATCCCGTTTTAGGCCGGGATATACCAACCCAACAAGCCCAATAGACCGAGCAGGCCCAGGACAAATAGAACAATCCCTCTGTATTCCCCTTCATCCGCCGCCGGCTGCTCGGCTCTGTCGCACGCTCATCGCCCTGGCCACAGGGCTGCACCGTCGTGACCTGCTTCCCTGCTGACCTTCCGCGGGGGCACCACGACTGCAAGTGGCAGAACTGCTACTGCTTTGGCCGACCGAAAGGATGACGGGCTGTGCCACTGTGCCACTGTCCAGTCGCCGGACGCTAGGGCTGCAACTCTGCAAGCTGGGTGTCTGGTGCATCCACGATTCCATGGCCATCACCTTCCTATCCTGGGTGACAACACCGCATACGGCGGGAGTGTCGACCTCCAAGACCGAGCTCGCCGCCAGCCACCGAATTTTCAAGCCAGACGATGTGGCGCAGTGAAGGCAGGTTCTTGTTTTTTGTGAGTAGTGAAGGCAGGTTCTTCTCTTCCATTTTCTTTCTCTCTCAGTCAATCTCACAAGGATAGATGTGCTCTTGTAACTAATTTATCTAGCACAGCAGTAGAGCTCATCTAAATCCAAAACAACACAAGCAGAGATTGATTGTACATGCATGCTTCTGCTTGCCATATTCTTCCGAGCATTTGGTTCAAATAGCAACAACGATTAATAGCCTACTGCGGTGCTGCCTGGAGCACAAGTGCAAATGTGCAACGCAACCATGCAGGGGCAGGGACTAAGGACTGCCACTCTGCCTCTGTAGTTTGGATCGTGCCATCCCGGTGTATTGTTCCGGTTTTCGTCCGTTTTCGTTGTATTTTCCTCCATATTTGTTCGTTTTCGTATACCCGTTTATCCCGCTTCCCATCCCACTCCCGGCTATCCCGCTCCCGTTCCCGTTTCCAGTGAAAAAATTTGGGACGGGACACGGTTAAGAGATTTTCCGTATGTTCCCGTCCGTTTTCATCGCTATGACTGCCACTGATGCGCTTGTGAGGGTGAAGTCTGTTAACACCAAAATTTGGTAAGGAGTCTGACTTGTGGGTCCAGCTCGGTGAGGAATCCGTCCGGTGGAAGGAAGGTTTCTTCAGATGCATTCGGCAGAAAAATCCGCGGTCGGCTATCTGTTTCCGTTCGGCAAGAGAACAGTTGAGCTGATTTCGCGGGATTGTACGGTGACGTGGCTCAAGCAGGAAGGACGAATGGATGGATAAGCGATCAAGCTTAGAGATAAATTAGGTATCGAATCCATTCGAGGTTGTGCTTAGCAGGGTATAAATATGAGCCCTGATTGTATGTAACAGAGATATACGTAATCATTCTCAATACAAATCGGCTTTACGCCAAACCCTAGAGTCCATTTGTCGTGTCGTCGAGTTCTTCGAGAGGGTTCATCGATCCGTCGACCTCCGTGAGTACCGGCAACCTTGTATCATGTCTAGTATCATGCGGTGGATTTAGATCTGATGCAAGTAGTCTTGTTACCATGCTTAGTGTCATGCGGTAGATTCAAGCTTGGTTCAAGAAGGTTTCTTGTTAGGTCATGAGCCATGCGGTAGGCTAAGATCTAGCTTGAAGCTAGTTATCGGCTCTATTGGATTTTGGCAAGATCCAATAGATTCATTAAGTTACCCCGTGTTGCTTTGAGTTTTTGCTTTATGTTTAAATTCATGTAACACTTTTTGCCCAATCTAGATGGGTTTGGATCGGCTTTATACCTTTTGATGATCCTCATGCGAGTCAAGTTCGTGCTTATGGTTATTTTAACGCGTGGATCACGTGCTCTTTGATAGCCGAAACCGAATCGATCTAGGTTGTTACATGTTGCGGGTTCAAGCTTGCCAACGTTTGTATAAATCTTGAAAGAACTGAGTATCACGCGGTAGATGCGGGTTTTTGGGTTGCTTTGGAGCTAGTCATCCGGTGGATTAGATTTCAAATCAATCTGATAGATTTATCTCACTTGGTAATGCTCGTTCCTTCTTCATGGACCCCGAATCGGCTGTTCAGCCGCATTCGGTTATGTTTCTCACGAGTAGAACACGTGCATAATCTATGCTTTAAATAATGTATGCTTTTAGCTTTCCATATTTAGATCGTCTCATGCGGTGGATAGATCTATTTATGGAAAGTGGTACGATCCCCATGCAAGTTGTATCATGCGGTGGATAGATTTGTTTGGCATCGTACCCGACGGGTTTTAAAGTACCTAGACATGCGGTAGACTAGTGCTTTGGACCTATGCATGCTTGTTTATTGCATGTTTATGCTCGCGTTTTACTTGATTTATTTATTTAATGTTGATCACCATGGGGATCGGTAGCAGTCTTGCGCACGTGCACTTTTGACTAAACAGAGACCGATCGTCGTCATGCTTATGTCATCCATTCGGCTATGATACTTTTGCCTTCTTAAAGCTCCCGAATGGTTTCAGTTTATTGGCAGATAGCTTTCTATAGCTATATGTCATCCCATCTGGCTTTGTAGCCGTAAATATGGAACTGTCTGGTACCACCCGACAAGTTCCAAGCTTTTGTATTTAACTATCTTATCTTTTGTTAATTTTCAGGGAAAATTGACTGGCACGTCTCGTGATTCTTTGCGCGTGTGAAGCCAGCTTGTTCGGCTTGTTGTGTGCTTGGCGCTAAGTGCACATTTTGCGTCAACACACTTTTTGGCACGCCCAGTGGGACAACAGCCGAAAATCAAGATGCCTGACATCGCGGATATCATGGATGTCAACATCGAAGACCTCTCTCCTGAGCAACGGCAGCAGCTCCAAGACGCCGTGGACCAATTCCAGCAGAAGTGTATGCTGTCCTTCAAGAAGACCAGGAGCGGCGTCCCGTACTTGAAAAATGAGATGCCCAGGGTATTGTTGCCAGGGGAGAGCGACGCCACAACCCAGCAGGAAAGAGAGGAATGCATGCAAGCGTTCCGAGATACTGCGAACCACGTCTTGAGCAGGCACCACAAAGCTTTCCTTGGTGCGCTCAAACAAATGATGGTGGCTGTCTTCGGTCCAGGCATGGAGCAGGCGTTCAGCAAGGCACCCATTCAAGGAGGCACTATGGAGTTGGGCGAGTCCAGTTCTCAACCGCCATCTCAGAGCCAGCCAGCCCAGCCTCCTCCTCAGAGCGCTGGGTGTCAAGCTTTCCAACCTCCTCCACAAGGTGCTGGGGGTCGCCCGTTCGCCCCCCCACCGCAGCCGCAGGAGGGCGACCGATCCCGGCCCACCGCCGCAGGGCAGCACGGGTCAACCTGTGCAACAGCCGAACCCGTACCAACCCACGTACGGGGAGTTGGCATTCAGCTCGCCTGGGGCCCCGCTTGCTTCCGGCCACAGGATTGCTCCAGCAAGCAACTGGCTACAGAGGAATCTATACGGCGGAGGCTACCACGAGGTGGGGAACTATGGGGCCATCGACGCTCTTCCGAATCCGGGTTACAGACCAGCTGCAGGCACGCAGGAGGACGACGTCCTGGCGCAGAAGATGGCTGATTTGATGCAGAATCAGTTCGGCCTCAAACCGAAAATGCAAGGACCTACCTACATGCCGCCGTTCCCGGAGTGGTACTACAACATGATCCTTCTGCCAAGGGTAAAACCTCCGACGGAATTCACAAAGTTTTCAGGGCAGGACGACACGAGCACGGTGGAGCACATTGCTCGCTACCTGATGCGGCCTTGGGGAGTGCTCGGCCGAAGAAGCGTTCGAGTCGATACTTCCCCGCGTCACCGACGGGTCCGGCGTTCCAATGGTTTTCATCTTTACCCCCGCGCCGGTCGGTCGGCACATGGAAGGAGCCGGAACGGAAATTCCATGCCCACTATTTCAGCGGTAGCTCGGAAAAGAAGCTAATCGACCTCGCTACCCTGAAGCGAGGGCACGATGAGACACCCTTGGAATTCCTCGGGAAGTTCGGGGAAGTTAAGGGCATGTGCTTTTCGCTCAACCCGCCCGGATGACCGGTTGGTTGACATGGCCGTTGCCGGGATACTGCCGGCCGTGCGTGAGAAGCTGTTTGGCATGGAGTTCGATAACTTGGGCCAGCTGTCCCAAAAGCTGTCGTTAATGAGCAACCAAGCATACGGTTTCAAGAAGGATGCCAGGTTCGATAAACAGCACAACGTGGCAGATATCTACAACCAGTTCCTGGACAAGGCCGACCTGGTGGAAGATTCTGATGATGAACAAGACGTGGCTGCGGCCGAAATCATGTGGGGAAAAGAGCCATTGACTATGAATTAGCGCTGGGTCAAATAGACCAAAGGTACTTACGACTTCAACATCACGAAAGCTGACAAGATGTTTGAGCTCCTGGTAAAGGAAGGTCGAATCAGATTGCCTGAAGGGCATTCCATGCTTCGGCCCGATGGAGTAAAGGAGAAACGTTACTGTGGCTTCCACGACAGGAACTCGCACTCCATCAACGACCGGTGGTCTTCGTAATGAGGATCCGAGAGCCATCCAGGAGGGGCACCTCAAATTTGATAACAAGATGAAGCCGGATGGCCACCCTTTCCCTCGAACATGGTAGGTTTTTCTGGTCAACATGGTAACAAACTCGAGGAGAAGGGCAAGGTCAAAGTCTTGACCTCAGCCAGGGCAAGGCAGGATGGAGCAGTAGACCCGGAGCGTCAGGTGACTTTGAGCAGGTGCATGGTGAAGCCTCCCGCATTCTCAAGAGCCACATCGAAATCGGGGAATCATCCAGAGCCAAGCCCAGGGTGACCACGCGTATCCTCCTCAACAAGTGGCAGCGCCAGCTGGAAAAGGAGCGCTACCAGAAGCGGAAGTACGAGGAGGAGAAGCGCAGGGCTGAGGAGGAAGCACGCAGGAGAGACCTGGAGCAATACACGTGCGAGCAGGAGCGCGTGCACTGGGGGTGTGCATTCTTCAGGCACTGCTGGAATGAAGGTTTGAAGCTGCCCACGCTGAGAAACTGCCCTGAGTGCAGTGACAGATATTTTGAGTACAGGCAGGAGACTGCCAATCGCCGATCCGTCCATGAAAGAATTGGAAGGATACATCCTAGCGAGGATCGGCGTCAAAAAATTGAAATCATTGATCATCCCAGGAAGAGGCAAGCTGATTTAAGGTGGGCTGATCAAGAGGAAGACGAGGACGAGTACATCTGGCAGAAGGGGCAATGGTGCCCGCCTGGCCTAAGAAAGAGTCAGAAGCGAAGGGTTCAGCGCTTGAGGAACCGTGAACTGAGGCAGGCTGGGATCCAGACAAAGCAGGTGTGGCGTCCAAAGGATAAACCTGAAGGGTCAAAGCGCTCGACTCCAGCATGCATGGTATATTTTCTGCCGAATGAATTTATGGCTCCTGCTAATCAGGTTGTGCAGGAAGAGGCGTCCCTGGATGATGAGCAGGTTGAGGGGCTGATGGCGCAGCTGGTGCTAGCCAAGCAAGCCGTCTTCGATAAACCGGCCAAAAATCGACACATGAGGCCGGTGTACTTGAAGGGATATGTCAATGGCAAGCCATTGACCAAGATGTTTGTCGACGGTGGAGCGGCGGTCAACATAATGTCGTACACCACCTTCAGAAAACTTGGCACGGGCCCTAGCGATCTGACGCCTACAAGCATAATACTGAACGATTTCGCCAGGAATCCTTCAGACACCAAGGGATGCGCTCACGTGGATCTGATGATTGGGTCCAAGACACTCGCTCACGACCTTCTTTGTTATCGAAGGTAAAGGAGCCTACGGCCCTGCGATTGGATGGGACTGGATTCATGCCAATTGCTGCGTCCCATCCACCATGCATCAGCAGCTCATCCAATGGGTGGATGATGATATTGAGGTGGTCCATGCAGATGACTCTGTGAGCGTTGCAAACATGGAACCAGCTTTCTGGGAGTATCAAGGCATTGACTATTTCTCAGGGAAAGACTGGGGAGAAGGTCCTGTTGAACCTGTCAGCAGCGGTCAACAGCCGATTCAAGTAGTCGGCTCTTATAGCAATTTTTAATGGAGAACCCCGTCGATGGTACTGATGGAAAGTTGGGGCGAGGATTCATGTCGGCTGATAAATTAGAAGAAGTTGACATTGGAAGCGGTGACAAGCCAAGGCCGACGTTCATCAGCGCAAACTTGCAATCAGACTTCAGGGAGGAATTAATCAAGCTACTCAAAGAATATAAAGATTGCTTCGCCTGGGATTATTCGGAGATGCCTGGACTGGATCGCTCCATTGTTGAGCATCGGTTTCCAATCAAATCTGGTTTCAAACCATACAAGCAACCACCCCAGAAAATCTACAAGGATGAGGTATTGGCCGATGTGAAGAAAGAAGTTGAAAGATTACTTGATGCAAACTTCATTCGGCCATGCAGATATGCGGAGTGGATTTCTAACATTGTCCCTGTTTACAAGAAGAATGGAAAGATGAGGGTCTGCATAGATTTCAGGGATTTGAACAGAGCTACTCCGATGGATGGTTACCCATGCCTATTGTCGATTTGTTGGTTGACGCCGCTGCTGGGCACAAAGTTATCAGTTTCATGGATGGCAATGCAGGATACAACCAAATTTTTATGGCAATAGAAGATATATCAAAGACGGCCTTCAGATGTCCTGGTCATATAGGCTTGTTTGAATGGATAGTCATGACATTTGGGTTGAAAAATGCCGGTGCAACTTATCAGCGAGCCATGAATTACATCTTTCACGAGTTGATCGGCAAAGTTGTTGAAATTTACATTGATGATGTCGTGATCAAATCCCTAAGTCATGACACACATTTGGAAGATGTGAAAAGGACCTTGGAATGCACCCGAAAGCATGGTTTAAAGATGAATCCATACAAATGCGCTTTTGGGGTATCAGCTGGAGAATTCTTGGGATTTTTGGTCCACAAAAAGGGGATTGAGGTTGGCAAGAAGAGCATGAAGGCCATTGATGAAGTTGTCCCTCCAACTAATCTCAAGGAGTTACAATCGCTGCTCGGCAAAATTAATTTCGTTAGGAGATTCATTTCAAATCTGTCACAGAAGGTTTTGCCGTTCTCTCCATTGCTGAAGCTAAAGAAAGATCAGAAGTTCACATGGGGCGATGAACAACAAAAGGCTTTTGATGAGATCAAGCAATACATGAAGGAGCCACCGGTGCTGGTCCCTCCTCAGCTAGATAAGCCTTTCAAGTTGTACGTGGTAGCCGATACCCAAACCATTGGATCGGCCCTTATTCAAGAATTCGAAGGAAAGGAGCGGGTAGTAGCATATCTTAGCCAAAAATTACTTGATCCTGAAACCAGGTATTCGGCTGCAGAGAAGCTGTGCCTGTGCGTATACTACTCGTGTACAAAGTTTCGGCACTACTTGTTGAATGCCGAATGCACTGTGTATTCCAAGTTTGATGTAATAAAACATATGTTATCTATGCCAATTTTGAATGGCAGGATTGGCAAATGGATCTTGGCTTTATCAGAGTTTGAATTAAAGTTCGAATCGGCAAAAGCTATAAAAGGTCAAATCATTGCCGATTTTATAACTGAGCATCGTGATCCGTCAATTGATTTGCTTGAAATCACCCCATGGGCTTTATTTTTTGATGGATCATCATGTGGTAAAGGTGGGGGAGTAGGGATCCTACTGATTTCGCCTAGAGGTGAGATGTTTGAATTTGCCATCCCTATACAGCCCACTGTTACAAACAATCAGGCTGAATACGAAGCATTACTTCGGGGGCTTCAATATTTGAGAGAAGCTGGGGACGTTTCAGTTGAGGTTTATGGAGATTCAGAGTTGGTGATCAAACAATTGAACGGCCAATACGAATGCAAAAGTGAAGCACTGAGGAGTCACTACGAAGAATGCAGGGAAATCTTGAAGAGCTTTCCGTTGGTAACTCTACAGCATATTCCTAGGGAACATAACGAAGAAGCGAACAGGTTGGCTCAGAGCGCCTCTGGTTACAAAGAGAGTCAAGAAGTGTTTGCTGCAGATATATGCGCACTGGGAATGGATCTTGCAGAGGATGATTGGAGAAAAGAGATCGTTGACTATTTGAAGGATCCATCCCGAAAGGTCTCTAGGAAGCTCAGGTACAAGGCCATAAAATTCGTTCTTCTGGATGACAATTTGTTTTACAAATCATTAGATGGGGTGTTGTTACGATGTCTGGGTCCAGAAGAAGCGAAGAAGATGATGAGTGAAGTGCATGATGGAATATGTGGAGCACACCAATCGGCCTACCGCATGAAATGGGTTGTCAGGCAAGCTGGGTGCTTTTGGCCGACGATATTAGAGGATTGCTTTGAGTATTACAAGGGATGTCAGGATTGCCAGAGGTTTGGAAATATCAAAGGGTCCCCGCATCAGTATTAAATCCCATTATCAAGCCATGGCCATTCAGGGGCTGGGGTATAGACTTGATTGGCCAGATTAATCCACCATCTAGCAAGGGGCATAAGTTTATGCTTTTGGCTACAGATTATTTTACTAAATGGGTTGAGGAAACTCCACTAAAGAAGGTGACGTCGGAAAACATGGTTGAATTTGTCAAGGAACACATCATCTATCGGTTTGGAATCCCTCAGACAATCACAACTGATCAAGGGGCCCAATTCGTGTCCCTGGAGTTCAAAGAATTTGCCGAAAGCATGGGAATCAAATTGTTTAATTCTTCTCCCTATTATGCCCAAGCTAATGGTCAGGCAGAGGCTTCTAATAAGATCATGATCAAGCTGATACAGAAGAAGATCGACCAGAAACCAAGGAGGTGGCATTCGGTACTCAGTGAAGCATTATGGGCTTACCGAATGGCCCCTCATGGAGCTACAAAGACTTCTCGTTACGAATTGGTTTATGGGCATCATGCGGTTCTACCTTGGGAGATGCAATCAGATTCCAGGAGAATCGTGTTACAGAAAGATTTAAGCTCCAAAGATTACAGTGGCCTAACAATGAATGAGCTAGAGGATTTACACATGATCCGTCTCAGGGCCCTGGAAAACATCGAGAAGAACAAGCTGCGGGTTGCCAAGTATTATAACAAGAAGGTAAAAGTCAGGCAATTTGCAGAAGGGGATTTGGTTTGGAAAGCGCTATTGCCGATTGGAACCAAAAACAGCGAATTCGGCAAATGGTCCCCTAATTGGGAAGGACCCTTTCGCGTGGTCAGATGCGTCCCTGGTAATGCATACATATTGAAAACTTTACTAGGAGAGGAGTTTTTCACTGCAATAAATGGGAGATATTTGAAGAAATATTATCCTAGTATTGAAATCGATCGATGATCACCAGCAGTGGGATTACATGCATCTAACACAGGAAATAGCCGGCGCTCAAGAACGAGGCCGCCTTCAGAACAAAAATACACAAACAGAAGGAACGGCCAGTGCCCAGATGCATTGCCCTTAGCACAAAACTACATTACAACTGCTTCTTGCAGGTTTACATCCAACAACCCTGGTGATCTAGACTACGAGGAGGTGGGAAGCAGAAGGCGTGGAGGAAGAAGCGAAAGTATGATTCAATCTTTTCTTTGCTTCTTCTTCGGCTGCTCCCTCTTCAGTTGCTCCAAGACCACCGTGACGGCAACTTGGAATGCACGAGGGTGACCATGGTTTGCAGCCTCCACCAAGCTGTCCCAAGCCGCTTTCAGGTTGTTGTACCTGTCAGAGACATCTGAAACAGAGGAGTGGGTGTCAGGGGCAAGAAATCCAGATGTGAGCGCGAAGTCAAGAAGGGGTCAGAAACATTTACCTCCCACTAATGCCTCCAAAGCCATACGACGCTCGCGTTCGGCCCGGGCGACGAGCGGTGATGTCCCCCGAGGTCATGCTCCAGGTGCGAACGCGGCGGCGCAATTGATGGCTGGTCCTCTGTTCAGGCGTGGCCTCCTTTGCTTCGAGGGAGGAATCGGAGGAGATGTACTCAGGCATGTCTTCGGTCCCGATGATTTCTTCAGGAAGCAAATCAAGGCTGAAAGAAGAAAAGAAGAGAGGAGGTAAAGCGCAAGATCATATGGGAAACAAGGAGTAAATCAAGGGAAAACACACTCTCGAATCGTGCATTTCTTCGGAGTGCTACTCTCCTGGGGTTGCTTGCCTTTGTCCATGGCCTTGGGGTTTTCTCCTCTGAGGACAGGGGAGGAAATGAGAAGTGATGGATGAGTGTGCGAGTGGATTTGCAGGGCATCTCAGCAGGCTATTTTATTGACCGAGGGGGTGCATTGGGAGTGATGACTGGCCGGCGTGCACTATTGGAATACCAAACGGCAGGGTTTTCTTCCCGAATGCAAAGGGCTTTCGCTTGAACAGTGCTTACGGATTGCCGATTCAGGGATCTTCTGTGGAGTTTGCACCAAGGGGTATCCGTTCTCGCGTGTTCGGCTCAAGCTAGTTCCCGAATACGTTTAAGGAAAAACAAGGTGCACGGATGCAAACATGAAGAAAATCATCACGGTGCAAGCACAGAATTCAAAAGTTCTTTATTTATTGCCAATATTCAAACATCCCTAATACAATCTAGTCAAAGAGCCTGTTCAACACAGATTGAGGATGAGTGAGTTCGGCAATGGCGTCGCTGTGGCCATCGAGGCACTCCAAGATGAGCTCGATCTCCTCGATGTCTTCTGGCGCGCCGCCCCGGATGCCGCGCGGCCTGGTGGTGTAGTCGACGTCAGTGTGCGTCGCCATGGCGGCCAGGCCCAGGGTGGTGCCCAAGCGGACGCCACGGGTGGCCACTTCGTCCACGCGGTGCTCCACCGCAGCAAGGCGCTCCGCCGGCGTGTCTCCGCGAGCATTCACCTTATCGGCCAATTGCTCCACCAGCATCGTTAGCTAGTTGAGCTCGGCATCACGGGCTGCAAAGTGTAAGAAAAGGGAGATTAGAATCAAAGGTCGGGTTGGATCAAGGAGCGGTGTCAGGACCGTACTGTCAATGGTCTCCAGCAGCTGCTTGCGCTGGTCTTCCCACTCCAACTCGGCTATACCAGCCTTTTTGGAAACCTCCTCCAGCTCGCGTTGGGCCACCTCCAGTTCCCCTTTGAAGCGGAGAGCGTCGAGTTCCCCGGAGGGTACGGGGGAGTGATCATCAGACTCCGAGGAGTCGTCTGGTAGGGGCTGACCGGCCGGCGCAGGAGATGGATTCCATTGAATCAACCTGAAAAAAGGATGATCGTCAAAACAAAAGGGGATCAAAGATGAATCAGAAAAGAGGGATTGACGATCATTGCCTCCGGCGCGCACTGGCGCGGCTCCCCTCCACCTCATCGGAGGCGCGGCGTCGGTTGAGGCTGCGCACCATGCTTCTCTGGGATGTGCACTGTTTGGAAAAGATGAGGAAGGCTTGAGATTGGTAAAGATTCGAGAGCTAAAGGCTTGGTGGAGAGCTAGGGGCACCTACGGTTTCATTTATAGGCCTGGCAGGACAGATTGTGGCCTCAAGTCGTGGCTCTGGATCGTGGCGCATATCCCAAGAAAATCGGAAGGTGGAAAGGTTTCCTTGACCAGTCCGCCAATGAGTCGTTTGGAGTTCTAAGCTCAGTCATATTCGGTTGACTGGCTCGGCTGAGAGGAGTCAAAGTGCCATTCGGGTATTGACATTTCTTTGCCGAATGGGTCGTTCAGCATTACATTTAAGAATGCGCAGAAGGAAAAGTAAATTCCAAGAACAAATGTTACAAGAGCGACCAATTCGATTACACATCGATTGAAACATCTAGATGTTCAAATATTTCGCAATTACACCACGGACATTCGATGTTGCTTGGCGAAAATTGTCCATCCGCTCTTGATAATCTTTCTGGGCGCTGGACAGGGTGGTAAGTTCTGCATCACACTGGTTTACCTCAGCTATGGCCGATATTGCTGCCTCTTGGGTCTTTTCTATCAATCCAGGGAGCTCGGCCATTTTCTTGTCGTCGGCCTCTATTTCAGCTGACAGGTTTCTCAGTTCTGCCTCCAAAGCGGCTTTTCTGGCGATCTTCAGTTCACGAGAAGCTTGCAGTTTGGCCAGTGTATCTTTGTGTTTTTTGGTCTGAGATTGTGCCCCCTTCATGGCTTGTTCAGCTCTGGCCCTCTTCTGTTCAACAGCCGGGCGAGAGGACATCTTTCTCTGAGCCTGTCTTATGGGCACATAATGAATTTCTAGACCAGAGATGGATGCAAGTGAGGCATTGATGTCCTCAGGGAGTTCTTGGCTGATGGATTCAAGCATTTCTTCAAAGTGATCGAGATCTTTGAACTGATCCCGCGCATCTTTTTGCAGCCAAGCAAAAATCTCCTTGAGCTTTTCCTGCACTTCCTCTGACAAGGTCTGAGGTACCCTTTCCCTAGCCTCGACAACTGGATTGTTCCCCACTGATGGGCTTGATGATGATGGGGCTTGATCCTGAGAGAGCAATATTGCCGAGTCAGGGATGTTGAAAGTAAAAATAGCAGGTTTGAGTGCAAATAAGTACTTCATGTCTGATTTCCTGAACTGGAGCAGGATTTTGTTCAGGGAGAGCCACTGGTGAAGGAGGTGTTCCAGGCAAAGCTGAAGCTTCTGTGTGAGGGGGCGCTGATGCAGTTTCTACCAACTCAGAAGCTTCTGGCTGAGAAAGAGATGGGTTCACCTCTGCTGGGATCGATGTTTTTGCTTGACCAGTGGGTGATTGAGCCCTTGGAGGACCTGATGGCTCTGGTTGGATTGGGAAACTCATCTCTAGCGAGTTTGATGCTTCTGTCTGGACAGGGGGTGATTGAGTCCCTGATGAAGATGAGATTTCCACTTGGACAGGTGGCTCAACCCTGGGTGGACTTGCTTGTTGAGACACTGGGACGTCCACAAGTTGATCCTCCATTATTTCTTCTGCAAATACCAAATTGGGAGTGAATGCCGGTGTTCATCCTCAAGAAAAAGACAGTAAAGGTCATACCAGTGGATGGGGCATTGGCAGGTTCTGAAGCTGAGGATTGCTGATTTCTGGTCTGAAAATGCACAAGATATTATTTATCAGAAACAGAGTAATCCTGTGACCGAGAAAGAAAGAGATTTTACCTCAACAAGGACTTTCTTGATAGTTCTTCTCCTCTTGGCATTTGGAGGAGCAATCAGAGATAAGCCTTGCCTCCTGTCAGCAGCAAGGCTGGACAGAGTTGGGTCTATTGTGGCATACCTAGCCATTAGCTGGGCCAGAGTTGGTGATCTGAATCCCAATGCTGAGATTGGGCCTACTGCATTATAGGCAATATCCCTGGCCAGAGGGGCAGGCATTGTGTTCTGAGGGCAAAAGAAATAAAATCAGAATCATGATTGGAAGAGGAAATGTCTGATTTAAGGGTTAATCATATTACCTCTGAAGTTGGCTGGAAGTCAGGCATCAACTCTGTACAGAACAAGTGTACAGGCTCACTGAAGATGTGATCATGGAATTCTTGCCACCAGGAGTTGAAGGTGGGGTGAGCTATTGTTGTGGGTATGAAAGGCCAGGTGTAAACAGAAGGACTACACACATACTGAAAGACTCTACTAGTTTGAGTAAGTTCTTTGATTTCCTCTCTGGGCTTGAGGAATTCATGCAGAAACAGTCTTGGGGGCATCTGGCCACATCCAAGTTGCCGAGCCATTATGTTGGGCTGATAATATTCATAAGTGCTATAGGTCAGCCTTCCTCCACTGAATTCAGCCAGCAGGATGCATGGGAGGATAATGATATTGAAGATCTCCAAGAATCTTCCATCTTGGCGTTCAGTTTCAAAGGAGAACTCACAAGGGAGAGTCAAATTGTCATTATCCAAATAAGGGAGCCAGAGAGGATTTTGGAAGCCTTTGAAGAAAAGCTCAAAGAGCTGGCTGATATTCTGCTGAATGAGGACAGTTGAAGCAGCTTCTCCATAAGTCTGGCATCCTCTGGTGGCTTGGGGTTCCCCTTCATGATGAGTGGATGAAGGGAAGAACCGGGTGTTCAAATCAACACCAACAATCTGATGCATTTGCAGCTGCAGCCACATTTGAACAAACCACCAGGGACCGTTGACACATGCTATCCTCTGGGTAGTGTACATCTGGGTGACGGTTTGATGAAGCATATGATACACACTGCCTAGAAGGTATTTCCCAAGAGGGAAGCGCTTGCCATTGACTATGTGTGAAGCCATTGCAATGTGATTCAGGGTAGGCTCATTGGCTTTACCACAGAAGATGAACCTGCATAGCCACATGTTCAGAAATGCCCTGTATTCAACTTCACCAAGGGGGCCATTCTTCATATGGTTCAGGATATAGTTTGTGTATCCGCTCCCTGGTTTCACCCCTGTTTGTCTTGAGGAACCTTTGAAATCCCAGGGGTGAACAGATCCTGTAATGTCAAGGCCGGTGATCATATATACATCGGCCAGAGTTGGGGACATTGGGCCGTGACCAAAGAGGAAGGCTTTGATGCCATTTGACCAGAAGTGGCAAGCCGCTATCAAGAGGTCTTCGTTCTTGGGGGTCTCGACCAAAGATAACTCCAAGCATTGAGCAATACGGAGGGTGTCCCAATTCTGGGTCCTGGCACTTTGGTCTGCAAGGATCCTCTGGTACCAATTTTTCCAGCCTGCGATTGGGGGCAAGGGCCAGTTCTTGAAAGCATCCTGCCACTGAGGAGGTGTGGATAGAGCTGCTTTGAAGGGAATCCTTTGAGATTCGGCTGCGATAAAATCTCGAGGATCAGAGGTCACCACAGGACCAAGGTAGTAGGATCTTGAATTGGCCTCGGTACGAATCAGAAGCTCGGTGGAAGGCTCCTGAAGGAAAGCGGAAAAGAAATCTCAGGTAAAAATTGAAAACCTAAATGCCGAATGAAGCTTGTGGTAGGGAAATTTACCTGAGCAGCTGGATTTTGAGCCGCCATTGGGGATTCAAGTTCAGAACAAGGGGATCTAGGGTTTGGATCTAGACGAAGATTCCGGCGGATTGCGAAGAGAGAGAACAGGTGTTGAACAGATTCGATTTGAAGACGTTGGTGGCTAGAGTCAATTCCGGAATAAAAATCACTTTTATCCCGTAATTGAAGGGGCATGTGTTAACACCAAAATTTGGTAAGGAGTCTGACTTGTGGGTCCAGCTCGGTGAGGAATCCGTCGGTGGAAGGAAGGTTTCTTCGAAGCATTCGACGAGAAAAATCCGCGGTCGACTATCTGTTTCCGTTCAGCAAGAGAACAGTTGAGCTGATTTCGCGGGATTGTACGGTGACGTGGCTCAAGCGAGAAGGACGAATGGATGGATAAGCGATCAAGCTTAGAGATAAATTAGGTATCGAATCCATTCGAGGTTGTGCCTGGCAGGGTATAAATATGAGCCCTGATTGTATGTAACAGATATACGTAATCATTCTCAATACAAACCGGCTTTACGCCAAACCCTAGAGTCCATTTGTCGTGTCGTCGAGTTCTTCGAGAGGGTTCATCGATCCGTCGACCTCCGTGAGTACCGGCAACCTTGTATCATGTCTAGTATCATGCGGTGGACTTAGATCTGATGCAAGTAGTCTTGTTACCATGCTTAGTGTCATGCGGTAGATTCAAGCTTGGTTCAAGAAGGTTTCTTGTTAGGTCATGAGCCATGCGGTAGGCTAAGATCTAGCTTGAAGCTAGTTATCGGCTCTATTGGATTTTGGCAAGATCCAATAGATTCATTAAGTTACCCCGTGTTGCTTTGAGTTTTTGCTTTATGTTTAAATTCATGTAACACTTTTTGCCCAATCTAGATGGGTTTGGATCGGCTTTATACCTTTTGGTGATCCTCATGCGAGTCAAGTTCGTGCTTATGGTTATTTTAACGCGTGGATCACGTGCTCTTTGATAGCCGAAACCGAATCGATCTAGGTTATTACGTGTTGCAGGTTCAAGCTTGCCAACGTTTGTATAAATCTTGAAAGAACTGAGTATCACACGGTAGATGCGGGTTTTTGGGTAGCTTTGGAGCTAGTCATCCGGTGGATTAGATTTCAAATCAATCTGATAGATTTATCTCACTTGGTAATGTTCGTTCCTTCTTCATGGACCCCGAATCGGTACATTCAGCCGCATTCGGTTATGTTTCTCACGAGTAGAACACGTGCGTAATCTATGCTTTAAATAATGTATGCTTTTAGCTTTCCATATTTAGATCGTATCATGCGGTGGATAGATCTATTTATGGAAAGTGGTATGATCCCCATGCAAGTTGTATCATGCGGTGGATAGATTTGTTTGGCATCGTACCCGACGGGTTTTAAAGTACCTAGACATGCGGTAGACTAGTGCTTTGGACCTATGCATGCTTGTTTATTGCATGTTTATGCTCGCGTTTTACTTGATTTATTTATTTAATGTTGATCACCATGGGGATCGGTCGCGGTCTTGCGCACGTGCACTTTTGACTAAACAGAGACCGATCGTCGTCATGCTTATGTCATCCATTCGGCTATGATACTTTTGCCTTCTTAAAGCTACCGAATGGTTTCAGTTTATTGGCAGATAGCTTTCTATAGCTATATGTCATCCCATCTGGATTTGTAGCCATAAATATGGAACTGTCTGGTACCACCCGACAAGTTCCAAGCTTTGGTATTTAACTATCTTGTCTTTTGTTAATTTTCAGGGAAAATTGACTGGCACGTCTCGTGATTCTTTGCGTGTGTGAAGCCAGCTTGTTCGGCTTGCTGTGTGCTTGGCGCTAAGTGCACATTTTGCGTCAACAAAGTCACACTACCCTGACCTCGACATGGCCAAGGTCAAGGCTGGAGCTGATGTGAAAAAAGATCTCGGAGCCCTGGAGCTTGAAGTTTAGGATACCACCATGGAGGTGATGGACACCCTGGACTATGAAGGCAACGATGGCGAAGAGTAGTCTAGGAGTAGGAGTTGTACCTTTCTCAATCTTGTAAACAGGTCTTGCGGATAAATATTTTGTTTGAACCTGAATGAGGTACTTGCCTGATGCCTACATGAGCTTGGTAGTCTTAGGGATGACGATGTCTTGTTTCTTGTCTCGCTGACCACTACTCACGGAGAGGCTGGCTTGCCGACCTCCACAGCTCAGCGTGGAGGCTTATGTGAGGTCAGCGCGCGAAGAGGGAGCCTAGGGCTCGGGTCTGGTGACCCTTTTTCCGACCAAGCATGCTCGCAGCGACAGGAGGTATTGTACTTCATTAGGGATGATGTCCTCAGGTCGAACGACCCTTAGGTCAGCTTTGAGTCAAGCCCCCGAGCATGTCGAGGGGGAGGAGTGAGCAAAAATCTGTGACCCTCAGGTTTTGCAACCCATCTGTTGGCTTTAGCCAAGCCCCTGAGCATGTCGAGGAGGAGGGTTTCTGACAAGAGAGAGGGGAAGGTAGGGCTTGGCACATAGCAGATGACTGCTTGAACTAATATTTATTTAATCTGAAAAAAGTACAAGGAAAGGAAATACATAGCTGAAATTTAAAACTATTCTACGGATAGAATCATCGTAGGTGCTCCACATTCCAAGGGTTTGGCACTCCTTGCCCATCACCCCATTGGAGGCGGTATGTGGATGGGCTGATGACTTCGGTGACAATGAAGGGCCCTTCCCAAGGGGCAGAGAGCTTATGCATGCCATCGGTCTTCTGGATGCGCCTGAGGATGAGGTCGCCAATGTTGAAGGAAGTTTCCTTGATGTTGCGATCGTGGTAGCGTCGAAGTTGTTGATCGTGACGAGCTTGTCTCATGACGACAGCAAGCCTCTGCTCTTCGAGGCTGTCGAGGTCGACACGGCGTGTTTGCTTGGCTTCTTCTTCCTCATAGAATTGGATGTGTGCAGCTCAAAGGCGACGTCGGTGGGTAGTATGTGGCTTCCGATCCGTAGACTAGAAAGAAGGGCGAAAAGCCCGTGGCAGAGCTGACTTGAGTCCTTAGACCCCAAATCATGTGTGGCAGCTCGGCTAACCACCAGGTGGAGTACTTTGAAGCGTCGTCATAGATACGATCCTTGAGAGCCTGAAGGACCATGTCGTTGGCTCGTTCGACCTGGCCGTTGCACTGAGGGTGGGCGACCGAGGAGTAGTAGACATCGATAGTGTTATCTTGGCAGAAGTCCCAGAAGGCGGAGCCAGTGAAGGCTGTGCCTAGGTCGGTGATGATCCTATTGGGCACAACAAAGCGATGTGTAATGTCTCCCATGAATTTTGCTGCTTCCTCCGATGTTACTTTCGCAACAGGTCGGACTTCAATCCACTTGGTGAATTTGTCGATGGCTACTAGGATGAACCTGCAGTCGTCTGGGCGATACGAAACGGCCCCACGGAGTCGAGACCCCACATGGCGAAGGGCCATGATGGAGGAATTGTGCGCAGGGCCTGAGCTGGCAGGTGTTGCTATTTGGCAACGAATTGGCATCCTTTGCACCTCTTTACGAGGTCTTTAGCGTCGGTCATGGCCGTGGGCCAGTAGAATCTAGATCGGTACGCCTTGCCGACCAAGTTGGCGGATGCTGCGTGGCAGCCACACTCTCCGCTGTCAATCTCAGCCAGGAGCTGCAGACCTTCTGATCGTATAATGCATTTCATCAAGACGCCAGTGGAGGCGGCTTTTCTGTATAGGTCGGTACCAATCACGACGTAGTTGGCACTTAGTCGTGTGCTACGCTCGTTTTCTGCTTTGTTGTTTGGGACGCGCTGGTCGAGTATGAAGTCTATGAAAGGCTTGCGCCAATCATCTTCTTTTTCTGACATCAGCACGTCGCGGGGAGGTGCTAAAGCTTGGTCGTGTTGAGGTGCTTCTGGGTTGTCTAGGTCCAGGAGCTTGATTGAAGGCTTGCGTAGGTCTTGGATGAATACACCTGCTGGGACTAGAGCTCATCGAGAGCCTAGTTTGGAAAGTACGTCAGCAGCTACGTTGTTGTTTCGTGGGACGTGCTGGAACTCAATCCCCTCGAAGTGGCCTTCGAGTTTACGAATCTCAGCACAATAGGCATCCATCGTATCCTTGACGCGGTCCCATTCCCTATTGACTTGCTCGATGACGACCTTGGAATCGCCGAAAGCAGTCGCTTGATGCCAAGGGACACTGCTATACGGAGTCCGTGAATCAAAGCTTCGTATTCTGCAACGTTGTTGGAGGCCTTGTAGTGAATCTGCATGACATACTTGAGCTGTTCCCCCTGAGGAGAGATGAGTAATACGCATGCGCATGCTCCTTAGAGGTTGAGTGCACCGTCAAAATACATTATCCAGTGTTCGGGCCACTCCTTGGAAGGGGCATCTGGATTTCTGTCCACTAATATACGAAGTCTGCGAGGATCTATGATTTGATTGCTTCCCGGGGGCAAAACTAGATTTCGAACTCTCCAAGCTTGACCGACCACTTGACAATGCGGTCGTTGGCGTTGCGGTTGCGGATGATCTCTCCTAGTGGGAATGATGATGGGACCATGATCTTGTGAGCTTGGAAGTAGTGATGAAGTTTTCTCGACGTGATCAGGAGCGCATAGAGCAGCTTCTGAGGTTGTGTATAACGTGTCTTAGCATCGACCAGGACCTCACTTACGTAATACACAGGTTGTTGAACAGGGTAGGCCTTCCCTTCTCCTTCTCATTCAGCGACGAGGACTGTACTGACCACATTGGTGATGGCAGAGATGTAGAGGAGGAGTGTTTCCTTCGGGACTGGTGGAGTCATGATGGGTGGCGTCATCAAGGATCCTTTGAGAGCTTCAAATGCTTTTTGGGCCTCGTCGTCCCACACGAACTTGTTCGCCTTCTTCAATAGCTTGAAGAAGGGCAAACCTTTCTCATCGAGCTTGCTGATGAAACGACCTAGAGCCGCCATCATTCCTGTGAGCTTCATGACATCTATCTTGTTGGATGGCTTGCCCATCTTGCGTATAGCATCGACCTTCGCAGGGTTGGCTTCAATGCCTCGGTGCCCAACCATAAAGCCCAAAAGCAATCTAGAAGGCACACCGAAGACACACTTGGTTGGGTTGAGCTTCCATTGGAACTCTCGTAGATTGGTGAAGGTTTCAGTGAGGTCGGCGATGAGCTGATCTTCCACGGTAGTCTTAACGACTACATCATCTACGTAGGCTTCGACGTTCTTTCCGATTTGCGACACCAGGCACTTCTGAATTGCCTTCTGATATGTTGCTCCAGCGTTTTTCAGACCAAAGGTCATGACCTTGTAGCAGTAGATTTCGTGAGACGTTATGAACGCCGTTTTGTCTTCGTTGTCGGGATGCAGGGCTATCTGGTGATACCCTGAATAGCAGTCGAGGAAACGGAGTAGGACGCTACCACCCGTGGAGTCCACGACCTGGTCGATGCGAGGGACAGGGAAGGGATCCTTCGGGCAGTGCTTGTTGACATCGGTGTAATCGATACACATCCTCAATCCACCAGTTTTCTTTGGTACGAGGACTGGGTTTGCGAGCCAAACCAAGTGTTTATATTCTCTGATAAATCCTGGAGCTAAGAGCTAGCAGACTTCTACTTCTATGCCTTGTTTTCTATCTTGTGCAAATCGCCGGAGCTTTTGCTTGATAGGTCGTGCAGTCTTGTTTACTTCAAGTGCATGCTCAGCCATCTCCCTGGGGACACTGGGCATGTCAGACGGGCTCCATGCGAAGATGTCAGTGTTGTCTCTGAGGAAACTGGTGAGCGTGAGTTCCTATTTGGGGTTGAGGTTGGCCCCGATGACGACTTCCTTGTATGCGTCGGGCAGGCCGAGGCAAACCTTCCTGACAGCTGGACTCGGGTCCAAGGCTGTGCTGGTGCGCTTCTGCTCTGGCACCTCTACGGTGGTTTGGTCGATCTTGGCTGCCTGGGCGACCATGACCGTTGCTGCTGCTTTGACTGCGGAGTCTTTGGAGAGCTCAACAGTGGCATTTTCGCAATTGTAGGAGACCATGATGTCTCCGAAGACGGAGAGGATTCCGTTGGGCGCTGGCATCTTCATGATGAGATAGGTATGATGAGGTATGGCCATGAACTTGGCGAGCATAGGTCGGCCGAGGTGTCGGGCATACTCCCCGGGTACCCATGCAAGGAAGGATGAAGACGGACTCCTAGAATTCCCCCGTAATCATATTAGGACTCGTTCTGTGTGATCCTACTAGGACTCCTGCCTTGTAACCAACTAGGAACCCGCCCCCTGGACTATATAAAGGAGGGCCGGGTACCTAGCCGGGCACCTGATCTCAACCAACACCAAGCACAGGGCGCCATACTTGATCCCTAAACAGGACGTAGGGTTCGCCACCTTGGCAACCCGAACCTGTATAAATCTTGTGTCCCGTGTCCTTGCGTACACCTTCGAGTTCTCGGTCTTCCGATCACGATCCTCACCGCACAATCTACTACCTCGGGTACCCGCTTGGTAGGTTTGCCGGTCTAAAACACCGACAGCTGGCGCGCTGGGTAGGGGTGATCATCACCACCGGGCGAATTTGAAGGACCCTCATCAACAAGATCAATCTACTCGTCGACTCGTTGAGATCCATTGAAACAAGTCGCCTTGCTCCTGTCAAAGTGGAATCAATTTTCCTACACCGCAGGTCCGGTTGCTTCGGCACGTCGCGCGACTCGTCGTCGACTACTTTGACTATGCTGCACGTCCAGGTGCCTCGGCTCATCGCACAGCACGTCGCGCGGCTCGTCAAGCGGCTCGTTGTTGACTACTTCGCCTTGAGCAGGCTTGTCGTCGACTACTTCGCCAACACCGGGCGTCCGGGTGCCTCGGCACGTCGCGTGGCTCGTCACGCGGCTCGTCGCGCCGCTCGTCGTCGACTACTTCACCTACGCCGCGCGTCCGGTTGCTTCGGCACGTCGCGCAACTTGTCACGCGACTCATCGTCGACTACTTCGCCTCGCGCAAGCTCGTCGTCGACTACTTAGCCTACGCTGAGCGTCCGGGTGTCTCGGCACGTCGCGCGGCTCGTCACGCGGCTCGTCGTCGACTACTTCACCTCGTGAAGGCTCGTCGTCGACTATTTCGCCTACGCCGCGCGTCCGGGTGCCTCGGCACGTCGCGCGGCTCGTCGCGTGGCTCATCGTCGACTACTTCACCTCGCACAGGCTCGTCGTCGACTACTTCGACTACGCCACACGTCCGGGTCCCTCGGCACGTCGCGCGGCTCGTCCTCGACTACTTCGACTACGTCGCGCATCCGGGTGCCTCGGCACGTCGTGCGGCTTGTCGCGCGGTGCGTCACACGGCTCGCCGTCGACTACTTCTCCTACGCCGGCACGTCCGGGTGCCTCGGCACGTCGCGCGGCTCATCACACGGCTCGTCGTAAACTACTCCGTGTGTTGCGACTTCGTCATGTGGCCACACTGGCTCTACTTCACCCACGCCGTGCGTCGCGACTACTTGTCTCGCAGCAACACTGGCTCTACATCAACTACTCTGCGCACCGTCGCGACTTCGTCTTTTGGTCGCATCGCGTCGACCATTCATTTCGAGAATGGCAGTCACGCCTCCAACAACTGGTCGGAATCAACTCTGACTAGTCAACTTCAGCAACAACCGTCGTGGCTCCATCACCGACCGCCACGGCTTCATCAACAGTCTGCCCAGGCAGCAACAGCTAAGTCATTTATTTAAATGATTATTGTTTTCTTTTCTTGGCCTGTTCTCCTCATCATGTAGGACTACTTGCCGACTACTCATTTGTGTACGCTTCTCGGCGGGTTTTCACGGGAGCTACACTCTGCTGACTACTCTTGGGGTATATCGATCAAGTCACCACAATCCTACTTCATCAACTCGGGGACTATCCCTAGGAGGTAGCTTCTAAAGTCCGCTACGCGTGGCAATCTAAAGTCGACTTCTAAAGTCGCATTCTAAAGTCCGCTCCGTGCGACAACTTAAAGTCGACTCCAGTCGCATCTTCGCCTTCTTCGGTGGCATACTACGTGTGTAAGATTCGATGGAACCTAGCTGTAAGTGGCCCTCGGGTCCTGGCGACGATGGAACCTAGTTGCACGTGGTCTTCACGCTCTGTACCATGGATCCAAGTACCCTAAGTACTCACGATACGTACCTTGGGTCTGAAATCCATGGCCCAGGTACACAAGTCGACTCCGGTCGCACCTATACTTAACATAGATTGCTTAGTGTGCTCTTGTAGCCGCGGTGGCTAGAAGTGCATACCGGACCGACCAAGTGAATTCAACTTGTTCTTATTGAACTTGCCCTAGACTACCCGCATGAATAGGAATACGTTGTGACAGAACGGGGGTTCCGAAAGGCGGGCGTTTTCGGAATCGGACCGGAGGCCACGATTTAAAGATGCTTTTAATGAGATTCACTTTTCTATCTTCATCTATCTCGTTTGGAGCTACAACATAAGCATGATCTAGACTTTCTAGATCGGTTATCTCTTGCTTTCTGTTGCTACCTCTTTAGTAGATTAGGTTAGATTCGTTTTCTTGATGATATCTTAGATTAGATACAATTTGGTTCTTCATAAGATAGCTTTCCTTACTTTACTAGATTGAATCCTTGTGTTGCACATTGTTCCACGAATTCGATACCTTGGGTTCACCACTCGAGGGAAGAAGGGTCACTTAACTACAACGGGGGATTTGTCTGCTTGCAAATCCATATGAACTTTGAAACGATAATCTACCGTCAACAAGCCCCTTTTTTGGCGCCATTGCCGGGGAACAAGCAATCAAGATCCAATCTAGTATCGCTTATTTTTCAGTTTTTCTTTTGATTTTCTTTTGCATCTCTTAAGTTTGATCATCCTCAAAAAGAAAAAAAATCAATCTAATCTAGTTGTGATTAACCCTAATTTTTCTTTTTTAGGTTTTTGTTTTTGCTAACCCTAACTGGAGATGGTTGGCTACCTCTCCAAGAAACCCAAAACTTTTTGTGGATGATCCAGGAAAACTTTAAAGGCAAAGGAGACGTGCAACACAAGCTAAAGGGTTGGAAACTTTAGATTCAAAAGTCAAAATTGAAGGACCATCAAAATCTCCAAGGGAATCACCACCTCCGAGTCCAAAGGAAGATCAACCTCAATCACCACCCATGGGAGAACAACCGCAACCGGAGCGCAAGATCGAGCTATGCACCTCGAACATCGTTGATCTACCTATCATAAACCTTCAAGACACTAGAAGGCCGTTCAAATCAAGGTCTCAACTATCCATGTGGTGCAACACTCGCCTTTCACTGACGATTGCGGGAGCTTTGGAGCGTTTCAATGAATACATACGAGTCGAATTCCTTGAGTGGCATATCAGTTTACTTAAGAGGAGGATGGAGAAGATGGATATAGAGAAAAAAGCTCAACACCTAAAGGCTGCCGAAGCAAGATCCACATGCAAGGAGTGTGAGGAGTACGACCATGTCCAAGGTGACGGAGGTCGGAAGCTCTATACGTGAAGTGTTCATCGTGATAAAGATGCTAGAGACGCAAGTGGGACAACATGCCGGGCGCCCGATGGGTGACAAAGAAGAATTTCCGAGACAACCCCAAGGTCTTAAGACGGCGAAGGCTACTCAAACTCATTCAGGAGAGATGGAGGATCACACTAAGGAGACCATGAAGATCACGACCGAAGGACCGGAATTTGAGATGCCGAGCCACTACATGAAGGAAGTTGTTGCATCCGTCAAGACCAAAGGACAAAGCCATCTTGTGAAGGCCAAAAATATGACTAAGCCGAATAATAAGCCTGTGCCCAAAAAGGTGCGGAAGTGGGTACCCAAGATTGCAACGCCCGCAAAGAGCGTTGATCCAAAGTAATCAAGTGAAGAAGTCAAGCCATAGACTATAAATGAAGCACTAGGCGGGAGGCAACCCGTTTCGTCGAGTCAAGAATAAGCTACCGGGAGGACAACCCGATTCAAGATTTTTCGAGTCTTTCAAGTAAGTTAGTTTTCAATTTTTTGCTACGCAAAACATTAGACTTAGAATGGTTGAATAATATTAGAGACATAATTCTTGGTTGAATATTTTGTTTTGATCATAAACCCTTTACATGAACCATCCTATGTTGTTTTGATCTTTTTCGAGAAACCAAAACCAAAAAATTCAGAACCTATCTCAACCATTCATCATCTTTATGATGTTGTGGTTGACTTGCTTTCCATGCTAACAACACACGAGTAGAGCCACGTCTTGTACGTAGATGTTATTTAAATTTCAGCATGTGGTAGGACTCGCGTGAACCTAAAAACTTGATTTTTGGTTGGTTTAAAAATCCTTATCCTTGGTTTCTCTAGAGTTAGAATTTTTCTAAGCCTAATTTAATTTTATTTTATTCAAAATCTCTCTTATCTATTCAAAATTAGAACCTAAACCTATGCCCCCATGATCAAGCCGGGAAAAATTTGCTCTCAACTAATGAAGGCAGACGATACCGGTGAAACCAACATAAAAGTAGTCGGAAATATTTTTCGACTTACATTTGTTTTTAATGCCTTAAAAAAACTCCTCTAAATTTATATTTTAATTCATTGCAAGTTCTGAATTTATTTTTAATTTTCGAAATTAGAGGAGTGCTTAGCATTAAAACATGCTTAGAGGGAGGCAATCTAGTTAACTTAACCATGCGTGCACCATGATGCATCACGGGATGCCCCCCCACATCTTTTATCAAACCACATGCAAAGTACAAGCATGGGTGGGCAGCCAAGGCTTTGTTTTGTAGGAATATCATGGAGGCATGTGAGGCAAGGGAGTATGGAAGTGAGTCAAGGGAAAACATCAAGTGGAAGGAATAATAATGCAAGCGAAGGAGTGGACGAGAATGTTTGGAAGGTGCACGCGGTCACGAAGAAAAATGCGCTAGAGAAGAACCGAGCCAAGAGGAGGAGAGAGGTAAGTCTCCCATCCAGCTCTTTGTTCGTGTGCTCTAGTTTGTAGTCCGAAACCACCTTAGACTTAGCCATCCACCCCGCTTGTTTCATGCAACAAATCACATCCTTAATCCACTCAAAGTCCAGACTCCAAAATAATATTTGTGTACCTTGTTACCGGTTGAAAACCCTGGATATATATTTGTGAGGGAGAGTGCTGCAATCATGGAAGAAACCTACAAGCTTTTTCACCAAAGAAGAACGGATCATCGTCGTCTAAGCCATCATCGACAACCTCTTCGAGGAGGCGCTCGGTTTTCGAGTCTCCTCGGAGTATTGAGGAGGAACCACAATCTTCTCCTCGGTGGCATGAGGGCCACACGAAACTCGTTTATGAGGTTCACCAGACCTCAAGGATGTATGGAGGAGCCGCCCGTCCAACCTCACCGCTCGACACGATCGTCCGCTCCACCTCCATGGGTTTATCATCCTGATGGAGGAGGAGGAGAAGAAACTCACTTGACTTGAGAAGAGGCTTGTGGCAACACGTCGACTTCGACGACCAAGCTCTCCACATATTGGATTTTCATACGGAACACCGAGGTTGGGTGCAATTCTCCAACGGAGTGTTGGTAAACACCCACAAGGGATTCGCCTTGGAAATTCTCATGACCATGGCGCATATCCTTGATGAAGGAGTGTTGAGTCTCTCATTCCGTTTGGAGAGAGCCATTCGCACCAGGAGGCCATCCACAAACTAGAGAGAGAGGAGGGAGATCTCCGGAGGGAGATCAACCACCTCGAAGGAAGCACCCACAAGTGGAGAAGAAGGAAGACACCGTCGGAAGGGTAACTATGATCAACGGTGCTATGTCTAGCACCTTGATGGGTTAATCTCCTTTCATCCATGGGTTGTAATCGATCTTGAGATGTAATCATACTTTGTTGGATCATCTATCTATCATCTTGTGTTGAATATACTTTATTGCTTAAGGTTAGCTACCATGCCATAAAGGGAGTAGAGTTCCAATGCTTCCTTGGATCCATTCAATACGCCGTGTCCATCATAGGTCTAGTCCTGAATACCTTCGCGTAGTGAGTACGAGAGGAGGGAAAGGGCGAAACCATGGTCACAACCCACGATAGATTGGTTTTCATGTTCGAAACGATTGCATGTTCTAGTATCGTAGACCCATGGGCGAGTGTCTCCTATCTTGATTGAACAAGTGGTTCCCTATGTATTAGGGAATAACTCGGTTTTCAAAAAGGGAACCCCAGAACAAGTGGATGTGCATGGAGGCACATGGGAAGGTTTTTGGAGTATGATCGCGGGAGAAGCGTAGAAACAAAGAAATTTTATCCAGAACCCCATCATCCAAGAGTTTCACTCATGGATGTGCAAAAGGATTTTGGGGAGTATAAGAGAGACAAAGATAACCAACACGGTGTTGAATTGGCTTTACTTGGCTTTGATTGCCAGGTAGCCAATCGACCCCACTCAACTTATGATCAACAGCAAATATATAAGTGAAGATGAGAGAGGAGGCTTCAAAGTGGCCAAAGTAAATTTGCCCCTATCGGATCGAAAATTAAGACTTCTTCTTGAGGGGAAGGAAGATTGGTTAGAGGAAGGACTTCTTGTGCCCGCGAAGAAAAAAATAAAAGAGGAAGGATTATATGAGAAGGTTCTTCCACAGCTCAAGAAGGAGGTGCACAACAAAATTATGTGCCACCATTTGTAGGAATTCTGGCGCCGCCGAGTTGTTACGGTTGTGTACCAATGCAAGCATGGGGGAGTGGTGCAGACATGCCCCCACCAAATTTTGCGGTGCCCAATGTAGCCTTTGCAGAGCCATATGCACATCTTCCTCAACCACAACAAAGTGGCCATCATTGGAGGATACGCTGCAAGAAGCATGCAAATTATTATAGCCATCCAAACCAATGCAAACCAAATGGGTGAAGGAAATGCAAACATCGCTTATGAGCTTTGACACCTGCACCTAGCACCGTCGGACAATTCATAGGAGGAGTGGTGCATTCCTATTGTGAGCAAGGGTACAACAACTAAGACTATCAATATCAACCACTGGCGGAAGGTTAGAGAGAGGAGGAGCTTTAGTTATCTTTCCTTTACCCTCTTTTCTTTAATTTTCAGCTTATATTTGTTTGTGTTTGCATAGTGTTTTCAGTTCTTATTTAAATTTCAGCATGTGTGTTAGTTTATTTTCAGCATGTGTGTTAGTGTTTATTTTCATCATGAACAAAGCCACCACCTAGTTTTTACCTTTGGTAAAGTTATGAAATTTATGCCATGATGATATATGATTATAATTGCCGCTTTGTTTATCTTTGTAATTGTTTTATGCATGTTTAAGCTAGTGCTCTCTTAAATTACAAATCTGAATTTATCTAAATGCTAGCTTAATCTTTAGCGGAGGTTATGATAAAAATAAAGACACATAGTGTTTTATGTGCTCTCAAGTTATAGATGGATTAAAGATAATTTATTTTTGTTCTTAAAAGTAATGCTAACCTTGTCATAAATATCACTTGCATGTTGCTCTACCTATCCAGAGCCATATATATTTGAGTGCAAAAACTTAGTATACAAGGTTTATTTTTGGGTGAGTTATTTCAGGCCTTGATTTCTCTGGCCCGAGACTAAGAAGCTGGTCATTCCGTTTTTGTGTATCTATCTTATTGCTAGCCTCTTATCCGTGCATTGTGTATCCCCACATCGGAGATCCCACAAACCTCGTCGGATATCCATCCTTAAAACCAAATATCATATTTTGTGTTTACCTCCTTGACCACAACCTACCGTTGAGTATGGATCATCAATTCAAGGAAGATCGCAAGATGGTGCCAACATTGAAGATTTCAAGTATCTCTCTGAAGGAAAAGTATTTCTGGTACCTACCTTATCTCTATCACCTCTTTGCCCGAGGATGAGCAACGTCTAAGCATGGAGGAGGAGGTAGGTACAATGCAATTTTAGAGTTCAAGGGGAGCAAATAAAAAAATTTGATGAGAAAGAAAAAGAGAAAAAAAATGAGAAAAATAAAGAAAGAACAAAAATATGAGTATGAGAAAAAGAGGAGAAAAGAAAAAAAATATGAGTATGTATGATATAAAAATAAAATTAACTCCCCGGTTCTCTAAAGTGCATTAGGAAATTCATGGGTTCAAGATTAAAAGATCCAAACTCATTTTTCTAACCATGTGCAATCCGATAACGAGGACTTCCTTTGTGCCTCGGGATCACTCTTTGCCATTTGCACATGTCCACCTGTCTCAAGTGTGTGTATTTTTCTCTCTCCCCTCCTTGATTTAACATTATTTTCCAATGACCTTTTTGACGAGTCTCGGTAAGACCATGAGAAGCTTGTCTTATTTTGACAACATCTCATTTATAATATCTTGGTAGGACTAAACTTTCCCAAAAAGCTCCATATAAAGCCTACCACATATATGTGTGTTATGAGAGGGAAAGGAGTAGAATAAATAGGCTTGAGAGACAAGATGAGATGAGAGTTCATGAGCAAGATGCAAGGTGGCTTAAATTTGTGAACTTGGTTTAGCTCTTTTTCATCTTGTTCTTTATTTCAAAATTTCTGAGATCCATTTGAATTTTGGGAGCATGTTAATACTTGTGGGATAAGCTTAATTAATAATCTACCCTCCGTAGGGATGAAGGCTAGTGCATTATGAAACTTTAACGAACTAAACTTTTTGAGAGCATTATGTTTTCTCATGTATGATCAAGTGCAAGGTTTAAACAATGAAGGGCAACAATGATATCCATCGAAGGCTTACTCGAGGACGAGCAAGGTTTAAGCATGGGGGGGCTGTTGACGGTGAAATTCTATCAACCTAGCCATGAGTTTACCTTCGGTGTTGGCATGACTTTTGTATCTTATCCATTGGTACTAACCCTCGTGGTATAACAAGTTCACTTGTGCATGTCGGTTTTGGAGTTTAGTGTTTATGCAGTGTTTTAGCGTTGAAAGCAAGACTTCCGGGATAAGTTCATTAAGCACCTCATGACAAGACCTTGAAGCCCGGTACAAGTCAAGCAATGAAGTGAACACAACTCCAAGAAGCCCAAGACCCAACACGAGAAGATGGAAAACTCCGAGAACCTAGCCCGAAAAGTGTTGAATCTTGCGAGATAAGGAGCTTCGTCCAATTCGGAGGGAAACTGACGACAAGGGCCCACATGCAGAAGGGGGAAGGATCTAGCCACGAACTGGGCCGAAGTGGGCCCAGGCCGGTCGGCCCAGGTCGGCCGGCCCGGCTCGTTTCGAGGCCCAGTCGGCCCCCCTTTGACCTAGATGCATCTCGGGCTATTTATAGCCCCCTGATCGAGAGCCACGCATCAATCAATTCGTCCTCCGCCGAGGAGCAGAGAAGCTTGAGGGACACCATCTCGGAGATGAGGGTCATGCTAGTTGTCTAGGGTCTCCCTAGCCGACGTGGGAACCTTGCATGGAAGACCACGTCGGAGCTCCGAAGCAAGGATCAAGATCGAGGTAGGATCCCGGTGGTGATCTTGTTCATGTAATCATTCATGGTGAAGTCTTTAAGTGAATCCGATTTCTAGCGATCAAGTGCCTTCTCGATGATTTTGTTTTCTTCTTGATTTTGCTTCTTCCCCAATCTACACTTAAGATAGATTTCTTAGGGTGCTCTTGTAGCCGCGGTGGCTAGAAGTGCATACGGACCGACCAAGTGATTTCAACTTGTTCTTATCAAACTCGCCCTAGACTACCCGCATGAATAGGAATACGTTGTGATAGAACGGGGGTTCCGAAAGGCGAGCATTTTCGGAATCGGACCGGAGGCCACGATTTAGAGATGTTTTTAATGAGATTCGCTTTTCTATCTTCATCTATCTCGTTTGGAGCTACAATATAAGCATGATCTAGACTTTCTAGATCGGTTATCTCTTGCTTTCTCTTGCTACCTCTTTAGTAGATTAGGTTAGATTCGTTTTCTTGATGATATCTTAGATTAGATGTAATTTGGTTCTTCATAAGATAGTTATCCTTACTTTACTAGATTGAATCCTTGCGTTGCACATTGTTCCACGAATTCGATACATTGGGTTCACCACTCGATGGAAGAAGGGTCCCTTAACTACGACGGGGGATTTGTCCGCTTGCAAATCCATATGAACTTTGATACGATAATCCACCGTCAACAACTACTCGAACTACTACTCTCAACTACAATGTGCTCGGGGGCTTGTCGGGCATACTCCCCGGGTACCCATGAAAGGAAGGATGAAGACGGACTCCTACTAGAATTCCCCTGTAATCCTATTTGGACTCGTTCCGTGTAATCCTACTAGGACTCCTGCCTTGTAACCGACTAGGAACCCGCCCCCGGGACTATATAAAGGAGGGTCGGGTACCTAGCCGGGCACCTGATCTCAACCAACACCAAGTGCAGGGCGCCATACTTGATCCCTAAACAGGACGTAGGGTTCGCCACCTTGGCAACCCGAACCTGTATAAATCTTGTGTCCCGTGTCCTTGTGCACACCTTCGAGTTCCTGGTCTCCCGATCACGATCCTCACCACACAATCTACTACCTCGGGTACCGCCTTGGTAGGTTTGCCGGTCTAAAACACCGACACAAGGATGGCATGGTAAGAAGAGCAGAAGTCTGCAACCTCGAATGTCAACACCCACAAGGGAAATTCTCCTTTGTGCCGAAGGTGACCGGTAGGCATACACGACCTATGAGGTACACAGCCTTGCCGGGCACGACCCCGTAGAAGGGCTCATCATAGGCGGTCATCTTGTTGAAGTCGAAGTCCATCTTTTGTGGCGTCTCTGTGAAGATGATGTTCAAGCTACTGCCCCTGTCAATGAGGGTCTTAAGCCGAAAGGCCCCGTCGACTATGGGATTAATGACCAGTGGGTAGGTCCCAGGGTCAGGTATGTGGACCCAATGATCTTTCCTGGAGAAAGTGATTGGGAACTCAGACCAACATAGAGGTTGCGGAGTTCCAGTGTTGACATGCCTGATCTCCCTTGGGTTTGATCGGAGCTGTCTGTTGATTTTGGTCGCTTGGAGATCGCCGACGATGAAGTTGATCTCTCGGTTGCCTGACTAGAACGAACCATTAGGGTTGCCCCCTTTAGGCCTTGTTCAGTTAAGCCCTTCCCGGTCGAGAATGCGGCCCAACCCACGAGGGTCACCCGACCTGGGATCAATACCCCTCCTCCAAAAATGTCATCATTCGTGTAACCCCCTCCTGAGATCCAATACCGGGCCAAACCCACTCGTCAATCACACTCCGGCCCGGGAACGAAACAACTGCTCTCAAGTCGTGGAACAGACCCCGCTCGGCGTCGTCTTTGCAAGGGGAGAGGCGACAGAAAGGGGAGGCTGTGCAGGCGGCGGCGGCGACTGCGGAGCGGATCAGGACGAGGAGGACAGGCGGGCCGCGGCTACGGCGACCTGTCCCGGCGGCGACCTCTCCCAGCTGCAACCCCTCCCGATGTCTCCCTTCCGATAGAGTTTCCTCCCGATGGCGTCTCCTACAGCAGGTTGGCAGCGGCGAGGTCGGCGCAACCTTCTCCCCTCAGCAACCAGTACCTTCCGTCGATCGTCCTCTGACCGATGAGCCACCCACACTCGCCCTTCGTCTCTGCCCTCTCGTACTGCCTAGGGTTCTTATTGTATATGCCAAGATCTGCAAACTAGCCATGAGATCGAGAAAAGATTCACTCGTGATGATGTTCTTTTACAGACGTGCTTCTAAAAAATTCATGATAGGTATCACGCCCTTGTGTCTTGTCATGGCGGAATCTGCTTATTTTCTCATTAGCTTGTTGTCATGGGTTTCATGGATTCCTTAGATCAGTAATTGATTGATTCTCTCTCGACACTGAGGACAATCAGCTTATTAGCTTCTTGATTCTAATGCAGGCACTATCTTTTAGTTGAAAGGTCTGCAATGTAGGAATTTTTTTATTCCTGTATACGTTCTTGATTCACAAGATGCGGTTGTTGGTTTGCTTGAATCTTGATTCAACTGTTGTGCTCTATTGCCATGATCCGCGATGCCTGGATGGGTACCACTAGCGAAATCGAATAGGTTAGTGGTTCGCTAGTGAGATGGAATTTGAATCTTGATTCAACTGTTGTGCTCTATTGCCATGATCCGCGATGCCTGGATGGGTACCACTAGCGAAATCGAATAGGTTAGTGGTTCGCTAGTGAGATGGAATGAAAATTAGATCAGAGGTGGTGAGCTGTGGAATTCACTGTCACTGTACTGTGCCGGGAGAAGCAACTGAGCACTGCACCTAATTAACTAAGCTAGCTGCTGAGATTAAGGTTAATCAACCAATATGTAAGACTCAAAGCAATAACCCTACTAGTATTTCTCTTTCAAACAAAGGAAGTGCAATATATATTTTACAGTTTGCTCTACCTGTGCATGCATGCCTTGCATCAATCTTAATATTCAGTTTACTGCTATTAATTTTTTTCACTGCATTGAAAGATTTAACCTTTCCTGTGCTTCTGAATTATATGATGCACTGGAATTTAAATGAGCCTCCACAGCTGCTTATGAGTGATGTGATGTTGTCTAGCTGCCAGCTTCAGATTATATACAGTTGGTGCTTGGGTTGCATTAATTGAAGACTATTTCACTGCATATATTTGAGGACTGATTGAAATGCAAATACACTTAGTTTGTATTCTATAAAGTGATGTATGCTTTCTCTTTTACAGACGTAGCTGAACAAGAAAGTTCTTATCATTTTGCCTCTTGTTTCGTCTTGTGAAACAATGAAACATTGTTTTCACGGCGTCGCCTAGGCGTCGAAGCGTTTTTTCAACCGCGGCGTCGCGGCCGCCAGGACCTATTTGCATCTGGCGTCGCCTCGCGTGCCTTAGGCGTCGACTAGGCGTCGGCGGACGCCGCACAGGCAAAAAAACGGCGGTGCGCGCAGGGGGCCCGATGCGCGCGCGCGGGAATCAGGAAGGAGCGGCCCGAGCGCCGGAAATCGCCCGCGTATACCTCGCGAGAGGCCGCTGCAGCGCGCCAATTGAGCAACGGAGAGGGAAACAGAGGTGACAGGGGAAGGGAAGAGGGCGGCGGCAGCACCCGATTCCGGCGGGCGGCGGCGCGCCGCTTCGTCCAGCCACGTCCGCCCCCTTCCGCTGCTCGATCTCCACGGCCTCCATCGATTCCGCCCCCTTCTGCTGCTGCTCCACCTCCACGGCCTCCGTCGATTCCGTCCACTTCTGCTGCTCCACATCCACGGCCTCCATCGATTCCCACCGTGATTTGCTCCTCCGACCTCCTCTCCATCGATTCCCGTCGTGATTCGCTCCTCCGACCTCCTCTGCATCAATTCCCGCCCCTCGTGCATCTTCCCCTCCCCTCCCTCCTCTGTTCCCATCTATATTGTTTATGCTTGCGTACTTGGTCTGCTACTTGTGCATGGATATAAACTCTCTTCCTTGGTGCGTAGTGCCATGGTGGGCTGGTGCCTTGTGTTTGTAGTGCTGCTAGCCTGCTTGTGCTGCTGGTGCCTGCTAGTGCTTGGCTGCTTGTGCCTGCTAGTGCTTGGCTGCTTGTGCTGCTACTGCTATGCTGCTTGTGCTTACTGATTAGTTTATTGATAAGTGCCTTTGTGATCTGTGCCTCTGTTTTGATTATTGCTTCTACTGCCTCTGTAATGTGGGGGTGTGGCTGTCTTTGTGTGTTATGCATGTCATGTATTAATGTGGCTGTGGACTACTATTAATTATGCCACTATTATATAAGCACTATGTTTGTGAACTACTATTAATCATGCTGTTATTTAGTTTCCAGTTTCCCAACCTGCATAATTTATTAATCTGTTATTGTCTTAGTAGTGATTTGTGGGTTCTGACCTTGTGTTGCATTGTTGCTGATAAGTTCTTTCATTGTTTAATATTTATGTAGCTTGCTGGTTGGGACAAGAGGACAGCATCAAGGAACAAGGACAATTGGATGGAGGAGGATGTCTGCAACATGGGCTCCAAAACTTGCAGCAACAAGGTATGTTTGTGTCACTCTATCTAGGTTAAGGTATGTGTATGGCGTCGCCTCGCCGCGCGCCATACTCGCCTAGGCGTCTGGAAGGGGGTGGGTCGCCACGCCTCGCCATACCGCCGTAATAACAATGCAATGAAATACTTTTGTTATTATTTTGTTTATCTATTATGATGAGCTTCTATCTTTTGTTATTTGTATTGATCTTCTGGTTATGATGCACAATGTAGGACAATGAGCTCAAGGGAGGTGGTGTTGGTGGCCTGGTGCTGGTGAAGAGGAGGGAGCAAAAACTTCTATTGTAGAAGCTTAGGCCACTGTTCACTTGCACAAACTTCACTTTGTGTGTATGTGGTGATTGAGTTCATTTACAGTTCTGGAATGGTTCTGAAATATGGCTTCATTTGCCGTTGTGTTGTACACTCAAAATATGATTCTAAAATGGCTTATTCTTGATACATGTCCTGTTGATACCTGCCTAACTGAATAAGCTATGGGTGAAAGGGATTAGCTGGGAATTAAACCGGACAGCGGTTGGGTGGCAGCAAGTGGATACACCCAACCCCGGTAGGTAATTAAACATCTCGGGGCTTTAACCCCCTGTAGCCGAACAAGCCCTTAGGTGGTGGCGGTGGAGACCGCTCCTTGCGGTTGTTGTTGCGGCGGTTGTGGTCGTCCTCGCGACGTCTGTCGTCGCGTCGATCGTCTATGCGGTCACTGCGCTGGTCGTCGTGGCGATCAACCTTGCGGTCATCACGCCGGTCGTTGCGGTTGTTGCGACGATAGTCGTCGCGTTTGTCATCGCGGTGGTAGTCGCGACGATAATCGCGTCGATCCCTATCATCGTTGCAACGATAGGGCCTGCGGTCGCGGTAATCACGTCGATCAGGTCGACGGTTACATTTGTCGAAGCGCTGATCAACGTTCTTGTCGTCGTTGTTGCTGCTCTTGGTCTTCTTGGAGTAGGAGGGTACTCTAAGGGCACGTTTCAGCTGCTCGCACTCCCTCATGGTGTGTTTGTCGTCAAAGTGGAACTGGCATTGGTCGTCCATGACCATGTTGAAGTCACCTTCGAGGAAGGTGGAAGGCCTTGGTGGATCTGTCATGTAAGATTCGCCAGATCGCTTGTGCGACCTGTTTCCTCCGTCGTCGTGATCTTCACCGTTGAAGTCATGCATCACTGCATCTTGAGTGTCGACTAACTTGTCAACGTAGGCCATGAGGTCGGCGATGGTATGTGCGTCAGCTTCATGAATCTTCTCGAAGAGCTTGATGTTGGTGATCCCTTTCTTGTAATAGGCGATGACGTCCTCGTCTTTGACAACCTCAAGGGTGTTGCGGTTCTCGAAGTAGCGGTTGGTGTACTCCCGGAGAGTTTTATCGCGTCTCATCCGTACTCTAGCGAGGTGGTGAGTGTTACCAGGGCGATTATAGGTCGCCTGGTAGTTGGTCGTGAAGAGGTGAGACAATGTTGCCCAAGAGGTGATGCATTCTGCTGGGAGATTGTGCCCTAAACAGGAGTGGTGCCTTGCCCATCACAAGGGGGGAAGTATCCCACCATGTGGTCGTCGTTGCCTCCAGAGGTGTGTGCCGCGATGTTGTACATCTTGATCCATATAGTTGGGTCGGAGCGACCGTCGTACTTCTCAATGGCTGGCTTGAAGTCCTTGGGGTATCTGATCGTCCGGAGATGTCGTGAGAATGCAGGGAAGTTGTTGACCACTCCCGGGCTTGTTGATAGGGTGTAAGCCATTGGGATGACATAGATGTCATCGGGAGGGCCGTTTTCTTGGTCATACTGGGCACGTCGTAGGAGTTCTTGGTCGTGCATGTGCCGCAGCTCCGTTGCTTGGATAGGGTTGTTGGCATCGAGGGCGTCAGGGACCCCATGGTCACAGTCGTAGTTAGCACCCCGTGCTATCTCCACTTCATCTCTTATGCGTTGATGCCGGCTTCCTTCTGCGCGATTAGCCTGCACCGGCGGTGGTTGAGCTCCTGCATTTTGCCTCGAATTTGAAGCGGTGTTCCCCTGGACGTTGGCAGCATTAGCTGCGTTGTTGGCGACGTTGCCGGCGGTGTTGGCAGCGGCATTGGCCGGAGCGTTAGCTACAGGGTTAGCTGGAGCATTAGCTGCAACATTGGCAGCGGGGTTGACCGGCTGCATTACTTCGTTTTCACCTCGTCCCTCTTCAGCCACTGGCTCAAGAGGGTCGTGACTACGGCGTCGTTGAAGGACCGATTAGGCGACCAGAGAGGGGGGAGTGAATGGGAGCCGATAAAAATTCTTCTCGAAGGAGATTGAAACTCCGACAAGATGAACTCGCTCGGTCAGACCCCCAAAATCACACGCTCCTCACTTCTACCTTCCGTTTGCCAAAACCACGTAGCCACTGGGGTGCTACTGGTCCTAGTAACAAACACTACTAGCAACCTCAACACACACGCACCCACGACAACGGAAACAACTCGAAAGCCGGCTGTCCAGAGGGGGCGGTTAGACCGGGTATAGGGGGCGGTTAGACCGCCTCCACTAGGCAACCAAGAAATCCTCCGAAACACCTCTTCCGAGCACCAAAACGAACCACGGTTTCACCAACAGAGATCTCTGGTCAGGGCCATGCTAGCTACCAGAAAATCTCGGCGAAAACCAAAACTCCACCCAGGGGCCTAGGGGCGGTTAGACCGGCTACCAGGGGCGGTCTAACCTCCTGTACCCAGCAACGAACTCCAAACAAGAACTCCTAGCAAACGGCACGAGAACGACCCGAAATTTCACCCAGACGCTCCTCTGATCAAGGCGAACAAACTCACAGAGGAAAATCTGGCGAAACAAAACTTTGACCTGGAAAGCCCAAGACGGTTAGACCGCCCCCTCCAGGCGGTTAGACCGCCCCTTCCTGAAAATGAACCCGCGGGTCAAACCTCAACTTCGTCGCGCCCGATCTCCCGAATCACTCCATGGATTGCAGCGAAACTTCGGGAATAGCTGGGTTACCTCCTGGGCAACCTCTACCTCAAAGGAATCGACCCGAAAAGCTCACAATCAAGAGGAATTGAAGAAATCGCTTCTCTAGGTCAAGAACTCGCCCAACTCGAAAAACCACCAAATCGAGTCCGATTCAAGAGAGATTTGGGGGCAAAGTCACCAGCCAAAGAGGCACAAGATCCTCATATGTGACACCCACCAAAAACCCCAAGAAATCATCCTCAAAACACCGCCAACAAAGAGCTCCGAAAATCACCACAAAGAAGGACGGGAAAAACACTTCACCACCTTGAGGAACAACACCGAACCATCTATACATACCATGAAGGTTCGTACAAGGTATAGCTTGCCACCCAAACATCCATCCGTCTCTCTAGATCTCACATGAAGCTCTCAAGCTAGTCCTAAGAAAAACTAGGGAAAAGGAGAACGAAAATGGAAAACAAATGAGCTAGGGTTCCAAGAGTTGGCTGCCATCCATCCACTCAATGAGTATATATGGAGGCACCAAAAAGACTAAACTACCCTTCCTTAACACTAGGGATACAAGCCCCTCAAGGGCGAATTTGGAAGTCTTCACATTTTCTTCATCGGACGAATGCCCGGCGACCACAACCTGCTTAGCCTCGACGCAAGCCTTGCGATCCCGACGCGTGTCCTCCGCTTCGAAGCATCTCTGCGCCAGTGACCAAGGCGGTCAGACCGCCCCCCTGGGCGGTTAGACCGGCCTGGGCAATCTGACCGGCCCAGGCGGTCTGACCGCCCCTCCTGGGCGGTTGAACCGGCCTAGGTTGGCCACACCTCCTCGTCGAGTCTTCGACCTCGGTTTTGTGGCTCAACCGAGTAACCCAGTGGTTTTCTGGTGAACCACTGCAAACCCCGCGAACTCGATGTAGGCTCCGCCAATCTCCACTCATGACTTGGCTCCCACGTAGTCCCGGCTCGACCTTGGTTTTGAGGCTCTACCAAGAAACCGTCCACGACTTCATCTTGCTGTTCATGCCACCATGCGCCCCGCACTTGACCCCACTGGCCACCGGGTCCCTCGAACGAAGCCTACTTGTCTTCTCCACACCTGGAGGCCTCACCGGCAACGATCTTTCGCGCTTGTTCTTCACCTGCACCAACACGAGTCAAGCCGCAACCTGCCCCTGCAATACTTAGCCAAGAATCAGTCCACACAACGTTGTCAATCACTCATCACACAAGGAAGCGACCATCCACCAGTCCTCGAACCACACATGGTCCTCAATATCCCTCTTGATGAGTGCATTGACAACACCCACATGAAGTAACACAAGAGAAAGGAAAAAAAGAAACAAATAAAAAGAAAACTCAACAAGCGATCGAAAGCCAAAGAAAGGCGAAAAGCAAGATCACTTGAAGAAGACAAGTCTCGGACCCCTTAGGCAAGGGCAACGGCTCGACACATCCGAGACAAAACCATGCTCAAACAAAGAGGGCAAACCACCGAACCAAAACTCGAACACCACAAAGAGCTCCCCCTGCACATATGCAAGCTCCCCCTGAGCCAAAGCACACTCCCCCTGAACAAATGCAGCAATGCAACACGGGAATGCAGCAAAGAGCAAAAACTGCTCACCAAGCCCAGGGGCGGTTAGACCGCCTTCACAGGGCGGTTAGACCGCCTGCACCTCAACTGACCGCCTGGGGGCGGTTAGACCGCCCCTGCACCAAACTGCTCAAAATTTGCCCGAACCAATTGGAACACCTTCCAAACACTCCCAGGTGCCCAAAGCATACACAAACTTCTCCCCCTTGTTGACAATGCATGAATCAAGGCAAAATGCAAATATAGCTTCTCAAATATACAAAATTCATCACAAGGAGCTACATAAGTCCAAATGAGCAAGTTAGATACTCTACAGGTTCGTAATGACCTTAACTACATGATCACCAAGTTGCACAACCATTGGACAAGGCTAAAAAGGATTTGAGTAATTTTGCGAAAAGTTACTCTCTCATAAGCAAAAACCTAAACATGAGCAAAACGTATCGAAATGGCAAAGCCATACAAACTTCATGCTAGGACAGCCATTCTAATCATAAGACCATCACAAACACCCACAAGCACCTCATGTCATGTCAAAGCCACCGAGCCATGTGCCTACATATATGTATGAGACTTCTCATTGGTAGGCATCATGCAACGGTTTAGCACCCAAAGCAAATTAATTTCAGCACATATGACATGGGAACATATTTTCCAAGCATTTTACATTTCATTTTCAGATTTATAATTGGTACATGAAATGTCTTTGCGACAAAAAGGAACTTATGCCCCTCCACAAGATAAAGCAAGAGGGCTAAACATTCATGATGGCAAATGAGCCTTTGGCCCCATATGATCAATAAACTAGCCATCCAACCACAAATTAAGCATAGCAAAACCACTAAAACATGTCAAGATCATATAAAGGTATTTACACATGAGAGAGCATATATGTGACATTTTTCAAAAACATAGCCATCAACCATGGATCATTCATCAGGATCATCAAGAGCTAAGCCAAACTAACCATAGCATACCAAACAAGCTCACAAAGACATATATATAGCATCCCATGGTGAACAATGTATATAGGAGAAGCTTTTCCTATCCAATGCATATGATACAAAATGCATGCAATCTAAGATACAAGGATGCCTATACATCATGTTACATATGCCATGCCAAATGCAAGAAATGCACAAAGGAAAGCTATACATATGCTACAAAGGAACTCCCACACACCCAACTCAAGAAATCAAACACACACCAAGTTCCCCCCGCAAACGAGTGAAAGTTGCTTGATCTAGGGGTTTGGTGAAAATATCGGCTAGTTGGTCATGTGTGGGTACATGGATCAAAGCTATCTTTCCTTTCTCTACGTTGTCTCTCAGAAAATGGTACCTCACTTCTATGTGCTTGGTTTTGGAATGGAGCACTGGGTTCTTTGCAACGCTTATGGCACTGGTGCTATCACATTGAAGTGGGACATGGGTATACTCCTCACCAAAGTCACTCATGGTGTATGAAATCCAAAGGAGCTGGGAGCAACAACTAGCAGCGGCAACATGCTCGTCCTCGGTAGTGGATTGAGCAACACTCGATTTTTTGCGTGAAGACCAAGACACCAAAGAAGAACCCAAAAACTAGCAAGTCCCAGAAGTGGACTTCCTATCCAACCGACACCCGGCAAAATCCGCGTCTGAAAAACCATGAAGCGCCAAAGAAGAGGACGCGGAGTACCAAAGGCCGAAGTCGGGAGTGTGACGCAAGTACCTGAAAATTCGCTTCACTGCTTGCCAATGCGAAGTCCTCAAAGACGCTTGAAAACGAGCGCACAGACATACCGAGAACTGGATGTCCGGCCTCGTCGCCGTCAAGTAGAGGAGTGACCCGATCATGCTTCGGTACTCCTTTTGATCCACATGTTCACCTTCCTCGTCCGCATCAAGAGCTGTAGTCGTACTCATCGGTGTCGTCATAGCCTTGGAATCCTCCATCTTGAACTTCCGCACAATGTCCTTGGTGTACTTAGCTTGGTGCACAAATGTTCCTTCCTTTGATTGTTTGATTTGTAGCCCGAGGAAGAACTGCAACTCACTCATCATGCTCATCTCAAATTCCCTGCTCATATCCTCTGCAAATCTTGCAACAAGAGAGTTAGACGAGCCACCAAAGACAATATCATCCACGTACACCTACACAATCAGGATATCTCTGCCCTGCCTCAGCAAAAACAAGGTCTAATCAACCTTCCCCATCTCAAAACCTCTCTCAAACAAGAACCCCCTCAACCTACCATACCAAGCTCTAGGCGCCTGCTTCAACCCATACAGCGCCTTTCTCAACTTGTACACCCGGTGGGGGTACTTCTCAATCTCAAACCCCGGAGGTTGCCTCAAATACACTTCTTCCTCCAACACACCATTCAGAAAAGCACTCTTCACATCCATTTGGTGCAACTTGAACCCTTTAGCCACGGAAAAGGCTAGAAGGATCCTTATCGCCTCCAAATGTCTACGGGAGCAAAGGTCTCCTCGTAGTCGATCCCCTCCTTCTGACTGAACCCCTGAGCAACAAGCCTCGACTTGTTTCTCACAACCTCACCTTTCTCTCCCTCTTTGTTCTTCCACACCCACTTTGTACCAATCGGCTTACACCCTGGGGGAGGGTCAACCAACACCCAAACCTGATTCCTCTCAAAGTTCTCCAACTCCTCATGCATCGAATTAACCCAATTGTGATCAGATAGTGCGTGTCTAATGTCTTTGGGCTCAAAAGTAGCAACAAATGCAGCATGAGTGAAATGAGAATGGTTCCGAAACCTCGACCGTGTAATGCGTTCATTCATGTCGCCAATGATCCTCGAAGCTGGGTGATCCACTTGTACTCGCCGGGGAGGTTCTCGCCTCGATGCTACCTCCCCCTCAACATCAGCTTCTCCCCGTTCTTGATTTGTCGCCGTAGGTCGAGTAGAGGGTCCGTCCATCACCGTAGTCGAAGTAGTGGGTACATATTCAGCCGAGGGCACTGCACAGCCATCTTCATCGTCTCCATGTTCATGCTCCTCCTCCTGAAAGATCTCCTCGCCAAGCTCATCATCACCTGCACACTCAAAGACAAGCAGACTACGTGGCTCTGTCTTGTCGAAGGTTACCTCGCAAGTCTCCACGATTTGGTTAGTTTCAAGATTGAGCACACGATATGCTCTAGAGTGAGATGCATAACCAAAGAAAATACCATCAACAGATCTAGCCTCAAACTTATCCAACATCCTGCCTTTCTTCAGAATGAAACACTTGCAACCAAAGACATGGAAGTGACTCACCTTGGGTGTGCGACCATGCATCAACTCATAGCATGTTTTCTTCTTGTGCACTCTGAGGTAGATCCTGTTCGACACATAGCACACGGTATTCACTGCCTCAGCCCAATACCTCCTCGGAGTCCTATGCTCATCAAGCATCGTCCGAGCCATCTCGCACAAGGTCCTGTTCTTCCTTTTCACAACACCATTCTGCGAAGGCGTATACGGACTCGAAAACTGGTGCTCAAGACCCAAGTCATGGCAAAAGGTTTCAAAACGAGAGTTTCTGAATTCCGAGCCATTATCGCTGCGGATAGCTCGTATGGCATCTCCGTGCCTCTCGTTCCTCAACCTCAAGACTAGATCTCGAACAAAACCAAACGTCTCCCCCTTATCCTCAAGAAAGAACACCCACGCATACCGAGAATAGTCATCCACCACAACAAGGTCAAAGCTCAAGTGACCCAACTTCCTATGCCACTTCCACAACTCACTTGAAGAACCAGCCAAGAAACAACGCTCCACACCCGAAGACTGAGAAAAATCAGCACGAAACACCTGACCCTCGGGAACGACCATACAAACAAGGTCCCCTCGAGAGTCCAAAATCTGAGAACCACTGGGCCGAAACAACACCTCAAAACCCTCATCCAACAGCTGAGACACAGAAAGCAGATTGTACCCCAGCGATTGAACAAAGGAAACACGCCTGAGAGTGATCTTGTCACTCACCTTAATCTCACCTTCTGAAAGCACACGCCCACGCCCATTGTCCCCAAAAGTGATGTACCTCTTCGTCACCACCGGGACGAGACTTGAGAACCACCCCCTGTCTCCGGTCATATGCCTCGAGCAACCGGAGTCAATCAACCAAATGTTCTTCAAGTCTCCCACCTGAAATTCAAAAATGAGCACGTGAGCGAACAAACGACTCAGCATTGGGGTTAGTACCAAAAGAGTAAAACCAGTGCCGAGCCATTTGCTCGAAAGTGGGGTCAGCACACACAAAACCATCTTTCCTACCAAAACTACCACCACGAACACCACCTCGGTAACCACTCCGAGGAAACCAACCCTCGCTGCCTGGAGGAGGACCAAAACCACGAAAGAAGCCTCGTGGACCGTCCCTCCTCTCCTTCTCAAAGCTACGACTCCTCCCATCCCCGTAGTGAACTCGAGGGGGAGAATGCCTAGCAAACTGACCACCTGCTAACTCTCCATACCAACCACCAGCACCACTATCTCCAGAACTGAAACCTCTCGACTCTCCACCTTGAAAACCACTCCGCCCAGAATTCTGGGGGGCGGTTGAACCGCCTAGCCAAGCCGATCTAACCGCCCCCCTCTGGGCAGGGCCGGTCTGACCGCCTAGCCAGGCCGGTCTGACCGCCCTCTCCAGAACAGCTCCTCGGCTGTGGGAACTCGCGTCTCCCCATGCCGGAACATTTCTCACCACAGCTTTACCCCTGGGCAGTGGCATACGAGGCTTAGGTACACCATGGGAAGGTTTGTACCTATCCTTGTTAGCCCACTCCTTTGCCATCCTTTCTTCTTGCTTCCTCTTGAAGCAAAACTCATCCTTGTGACCCTCTTTCCCACAATAGTCACAATTGAACCTCAGAAGTTTAGGTTTAGGCTTGCGTTGGGGCTGCTCACTTGGTTTCTCTCCACTCAACTTCTCCACCGGTTTCTCCTCACTAGCCTTCTCACTCTCTTTACCAAAGAACACTTTCCCGGAAGTGCTCACAAACTTGATAGGCTTTTGGAGATCATTTGTGGGTGTAGGAAACACGGGTGGAGCTGGGGTTGTGTCTAGTCGGTTCCTAAGATGGTTAGGTTTTGGAGGGAAATCATTTTTGTGGTGGGTTTTTGGTGGCTCGGGGATATTCTCTCCACTTCCCTCACCAACCTTGTTTGCCCCAAGTCCCTCACCATCCTCGCCTCTTAAATGCCTCGATCATCATTCTCAACCGAGGCTCATGACCGGACAACCAACCCACCAACTTTCTCAGCTCATCATTCTCATCCTGCAAACGATCAACATAATGTGCAAGTTCCAAATTTTTCAAAGCATGCATTTCACAGGTAGAGCATGATGTAGGCATGGGTTCCTTCAATTTAGCCTCAAGAGAACTAGTGTAAGCATGCATCTCATCAATTTTAGCATGCAAAACAGGGCAAGAAGTGCAAGCACCTAGGAAAGCAGATCTAGATTTAAGCTCAGCTACTTCAACCCTAATCACATCTAGTTCCTCACACTTGGAGGCATGCTTTTCCTTGAACAAAGCAAGATCAGCAAGAAAGATGGAGCAATCAGCACAATGAACCTCATTCGAAACAACAGGGCTAGCCTTAAGGGAATCAATATCAAGCTTGCTATCAAGCACCTGTGTTTCTAGCTCAGCCACTCTAGTCCTAGCATCCTCGAGTGAAGCCCAAAGCTCTTTTCTCTTTTTCTTTGCCTCTCTAAGCATGTCATCACGATTATCAAGCAAAGTACCAAGCCGTTCATTCTCCTGGCGCAAGAAGGAAAGCTCATCACGCACCTCGTCGTCGGACTCAGAGTCCGAGTCGCTCTGTATGCTCTTCTTGCTGCCGGAGCTCAGCGCCATGGTGCAGAGGCCATCTCTAGCGAAGCAGCTCAGCCCGCTCAGGTTCTTGGACGACTTCTTGCCCTTGCGACGATCACCTTCGTCTTCACTGCTACTCGAGCTTGAGGTGGAGTACACGGAACTGGAGTCGACGTCACTCGCACCAACCATCGCTCGGGCCTTGCCTCGGCTCTCCTTCTTCCTCGATCGTCGCTCGTCCTTGTTCTTGTACTTGTACTTGCTCTTGTGGTCGCGCCTCGACCGGTACTTGCCATCGTTCCTCGGCTTGTGCTTGTAGTCGTCCTTGTTCTCGACCTTCTCCGGGCAGTCGGTGACGAAGTGTCCCGGCTTGCCGCAATGGAAGCATGTCCTTGTGTTCCTCCACATGTTCACCCAGTTCTCGTGCAGCCTCTTGAACCGTCTCGTCGGGAGTGCCAGCTCGTCCTCTCCAAGCACATCAAACTCCTCATCTGGCATAGACATCAAAGAGGACAAAGAGAACATCCTGGTGGATGGGTTAGTGTTAGCCTTTCCTTTCGAACCACCTACGAGGGCGAGACTATGGGAATCAGTCGGACCCTCGAGCTTGGCAGTCATGCCCCTATCCACCTCAGCAGACTTGAGCTTCGAGAACAGCTCGTTCACCGTCAGAGTGTCATACTTCTCCGACTCCACAATGGCCTCAAACTTTCCACCCCATATTGTACGATCCAAAGAGTGTAAGAGCTTGACAGCTCTATCATGATCATCATACGGGAGCATGTCCACATTGGCCCTCATGTTGTTCACAACCACCGTGAACCTCTGAAACAAGGCATCGATGGACTCACCAGGGAGATGAGTGAAGTTCTCGTACTCTCTCCGGTAGGTTGCATACATCCGTGCCTGAACCTGGGCATTCCCAACATGAGCCTCCTTCAGCACCGTCCAAATTCTACAAGCCAAGTGCTCGGTGTGCACCCGATCGAACTCAGGCTGACACAGATCACGAAACAAGTAGTCGACCGCCTTGTTGTTGGCGTCGAACCTATCCCTCGATCCTGGAGCAAGGAAGTCCATCGGCTGGACATAGCCTGTGTCCACCGTGACATCCCAAAGGATCTGACCCTTTCCGTGGAGGAACGCACCCATCCGCTTACTCCACATCTGGTAGTTCTTTCCATCGAAGTGTAGTGGACCCGAACCCCATTCCTGGTACGCCATCCTTGGATCATAGACTGGTTAGAGTCAACAAAGACCCGAACCGGCTCTGATACCACTTGAAGGACCGATTAGGTGACCAGAGAGGGGGGGAGTGAATGGGAGTCGATAAAAATTCTTCTCGAAGGAGATTGAAACTCCGACAAGATGAACTCGCTCGGTCGGACCCCCAAAATCACATGCTCCGCACTTCTACCTTCCGTTTGCCAAAACCACGTAGCCACTAGGGTGCTACTGGTCCTAAGAACAAACACTACCAGCAACCTCAACACACACGCACCCACGACAGCGGAAACAACTCGAAAGTCGGCTGTCCAGAGGGGGCAGCTAGACCGGGCATAGGGGGCGGTTAGACCGCCTCCACCAGGCAACCAAGAAATCCTCCGAAACACCTCTTCCGAGCACCAAAACGCACCACGGTTTCACCAACAGAGATCTCTGGTCAGGGCCATGCTAGCTACCAGAAAATCTTGGCGAAAACCAAAACTCCATCCAGGGGCCTAGGGGCGGTTAGACCGGCTACCAGGGGTGGTCTAACCTCCTGTACCCAGCAAACGAACTCCAAACAAGAACTCCTAGCAAACGGCACGAGAACGACCCGAAATTTCACCCAGACGCTCCTCTGATCAAGGCGAACAAACTCACAGAGGAAAATCCGGCGAAACAAAACTTTGACCTAGAAAGCCCAGGGCGGTTAGACCGCCCCCTCCAGGCGGTTAGACCGCCCCTTCCAGAAAACGAACCCGCGAGTCAAACCTCAACTTCCTCGCGCCCGTCTCCCGAATCACTCCACGGATTGCAGCGAAACTTCGGGAATAGCTGGGTTACCTCCTAGGCAACCTCAACCTCAAAGGAATCAACCCGAAACGCTCACAATCAAGAGGAATTGAAGAAATCGCTTCTCTAGGTCAAGAACTCGCCCAACTCGAAAAACCACCAAATCGAGTCCGATTCAAGAGAGATTTGGGGGCAAAGTCACAAGCCAAAGAGGCACAAGATCCTTATACGTGACACCCACCAAAAACACCAAGAAATCGTCCTCAAAACACCGCCAACAAAGAGCTCCGAAAATCACCACAAAGAAGGACGGGAAAAACACTTCACCACCTTGAGGAACAACGCCGAACCATCTATACGTATCATGAAGGTTCGTACAAGGTCTAGCTTGCCACCCAAACATCCATCCCTCTCTCTAGATCTCACATGAAGCTCTCAAGCTAGTCCTAACAAAAACTAGGGAAAAAGGAGAATGAAAATAGAAAAACAAATGAGCTAGGGTTCCAAGAGTTGGCTGCCATCCATCCACTCAATGAGTATATATGAAGGCACCCATAAGACTAAACTACCCTTCCTTAACACTAGGGATACAGGCCCCTCAAGGGTGAATTTGGAAGTCTTCAGATTTTCTTCATCGGACGGATGCCCGGCGACTGCAACTTGCTTAGCCTCGACGCAAGCCTTGCGATCCCGACGCGTGTCCTCCGCTTCGAAGCTTCTCGGCGCCGGCGGCCAGGGCGGTCAGACCGCCCCTCCTGGGCGGTTAGACCGGCCCGGGAGATCTGACCGGCCCCAGGCGGTCTGACCGCCCCTCCTGAGCGGTTGAACCGGCCTGGGTGGTCGCACTCCCTCGTCGAGTCTTCGGCCTCGGTTTTGTGGCTCAACCGAGTAACCCAGTGGTTTTCTGGTGAACCACTGCAAACCCCGCGAACTCGGTGTAGCCTCCGTCAATCTCCACTCATGACTTGGCTCCCACGTAGTCCCGGCTCGACCTTGGTTTTGAGGCTCTACGAAGAAACCGTCCACGACTTCATCTTGCTGCTCATGCAACCATGCAGCCCGCACTTGACCCCACTGGCCACCGGGTCCCTCGAACGAAGCCTACTTGTCTTCTCCACACCTGGAGGCCTCACCGGCAACGACCTTTCGCGCTTGTTCTTCACCTGCACCAACACGAGTCAAGAAGCAACCTGCACCTGCAATACTTAGCCAAGAATCAGTCCACACAACGTTGTCAATCACTCATCACACAAGGAAGTGACCATCCACCGGTCCTCGAACCACACATGGTCCTCACATGATCACCGGCCTTGATGTTTCAGAATCCGTGTACCCCTGGGACTTCAAAGGCTCCACAAGACAAACAGGGGTGGAGTCAGGAAGTGGATATAAGTCATATATCCAGAATCACATGAAAGATGGCCCCCTGGGTGAAGTCGAATACAGGGCATTCCTGAACATGTGGTTGTGCAGGTTTATTTTCTGTGGTAAAGCCAATGAACCCACTCTGAATCATATTGTAATGGCTACACATTTGGCTGGTGGCAAACGTATTCCTCTTGGAAAATACCTCCTGGGGAGTGTGTACCATATGTTTCATCAGACTATCTCTCAAATGCACACTGGACAGAAGATACTATGTGTCAATGGCCCTTGGTGGTTCGTGCAGATGTGGCTGCAACTGCATATGCACCAGATTGTCAATATTGATCTCAACAACCGACTTTTCCCTTCATCCAGCTATAACGAAGGGGAAGTTCAAGTCGCCAGAGGATGCCAAACCTATGGGGAAGTCGCCTCAACTGTTTCCATTGATCAAAATGTCAGTCAACTTTTCGAGCTCTTTTTCAGAGGCTTCCCTGACCCTCTTTGGCTTCCCTACTTGGACAATGATAATTTAACTCTCCCCTGTGAGTTCTCCTTCGAAGCTGGACGCCAAGATGGAAGGTTTATAGAAATCTTCAATATCTTCATCCATCCATGTCCTTTGCCAGCTGAATTTTGTGGAGGGAGGTTAAATCACAGCAGTTACGAATACTATCAGCCAAATATGATGGCCTGACAGCTTGGATGTGGCCAAATGCCCCCGAGATTATTCCTTCATGAATTCCTCAAACCCAGAGAGGAAATCAAGGACAGCATACAAGCCAGAAGGGTCTTTGAGTACGAATGCAGTCCAACTCTTTACACCTGGCCTTTCACACCCATAACAATAGCTCATCCTACCTTCATCCCTTGGTGGTAAGAATTTCATGACCACATCTTCAGCGAGCTAGTGCACTCATTCTGCTTGGAACTGATGCCTGATTTTCAACCAACTTCAGAGGTAACACACTTGGCTCCTCCCTTTGATCAGACATATTTTTTCACCACCAACCATGATCTTGATCTCTCCCTGCAGAACACAGTGCCTGCCCCTCGAGCCAGGACAATTGTTTATAATGCAGTATACCCAATTTCAGCTCTGGGATTCAAATCCCCAACTTTGGCTCAGCTGATGTCCAGGTATGCCACAATGGACCCAATTCTCTTCAGTGCTACTGCTGATACGAGAAAAGGCCTATATTTGATTGCACCTCCAGCTGCCAAGAGGAAAAGAACTACCAAGAAGGTTCCTGTTGAGGTAAGATTTTTCCCTTTCTTGATCACAAGATTACTCTTATTCTGATGAATTTCACCTTGTGCAATTTCAGACTAGAACCCAGCAGCCTTCAGCCTTAGAACCTGCCAATGCTTCATCTATTGGTATGACCTTTATTACCTTGCTTTTTCCTCAAAGACCAATACCCGCACTGGCATTTACCCTTAATTTGGCACTTGCAGAAGAAATATTGGTGAATCACCCTGTGGAAACCTCTTCCCCTCAGCATGCAAGTTCACCAAGGGCTGAACCATCTTCTGTTCAAGTGGAGATTTTATCTTCATCAGGGACCCAGTCACCCCCTTCTCAAACAGAGGTACCAGCTTCACCAGAGATGAATCCATCAACTCAACCAGAAGCTTCAAGCCCTTCAAGGGTTCAATCTCCCCTTGGTCAAGCAGAAATTCCAATCTTAACAGAGGTAAATCCTCCTTCACCTCAGCCAGAAGCCTTAAATTTGCCAGGGAATGCGCCGGTTTCCTGCCAAGTAGAAGCTTCAGCTTTGCCACGGGCTCCTCAAACTCCTACTCCTCCAATTGCCCAAGAAATCCCCCCTGCATCTGAACAAAATCCTGCCCCAGTTCAGGGAATCCAGCATGAAGTAAGCACACACGCTCAATTCTGTTATCCTCTTCTTTTCAATGAACTACTCCCAACTCGGCAATCTTACTTTTTCAGGATCAAAATCCATCATCATCAAGCCCATCATTGGTGAATGATCTAGCTGCCGAAACAGGAGAGGGAGGAAATCAAAATCAGGCCTTATCAGAGGAAATTCAGGCAAGGCTCAAAGACATCTTCGCCTGGCTGCAAAAGGATGCTCGAGACCAAATCAGAGATGTTGATTATTTTGAAGGAATGCTCCAGCCCATCAGTCAAAAACTCCTTTAGGACATCAAGACTTCGTTGGAGCCCATCTCTGGTCTAGATATTCATTATGTGGCAATAAGGCGAGCCTTGAAAAGTGTGTCTACCCGACCAGCTGTTGAGCAAAAGAAAACCAAAGCTGAACAAGCTGCGAAGGGAGCACAAACCCAAACTGAAAGCCACAAGGGAATGTTGGCCAATCTGCAAGCTGCTCCCGAATTGAAAATTGCCAGAAAGGATGCATTGGAGGCAGAGCTAAAGAATTTATCAGCTGAAATAGAAGCTGATGACAAGAAAATAGCTAAACTTCCTGGACTGATAGAGAAAACCCAAGAGGAAGCATCATCGGCCATAACTGAAGTGAATCAGTGCGAGGCAGAGCTCACCGTCCCGTCCAACGCTCAGAAAGATTACCAGGAACGGATGAAGAATATCCATCAAACAATATCAAACGCCTCCAATGTACTTGCAAAGTACTTAAACATTTAGTTGTACTGAGCAATGTGTAACTGAATTAACCATTCTTGTAACATTTGCCTTCTATAAGTTTGCTTTCCTTTTCTTTGCATGACTTCGATTGCAACTCTGAACGATCCATTCGGTAACTAGTAGTCAAATAGTGCCATACCCGAACGGCACCCCAACTGCAACTCAGCCGAGCCAGTCAACCGAATACGACTCAGCTTTGAATCCCAAACGACCCGACGGCGAATCGGTCGAGGAAACCTTTCCACCTTCCAAGTTTTTCAGGATACGCGCCACGATCTGAGGCCACGATCTTTCTCACCAGTCCTATAAATAAAACCGTAGGTGCCCCCAGCTCTTTACCAAGCCTTTAGCCTTCAAATCTTTGCCAACCTCAAGCTTCCTTTTCCAAATCCCAGCGCAGCTCCAAGAACCATGGCGGGCAACAACAACAGGCGCCGCGCCGCCGACGAGGTGGAAGGGAGCCGCGCCAGCGCGCGTCGGAGGCAGTGACCGCCAACTTTCTTCGTGACTTGTCTTGGATTTTCCTCTATTTCTGACGATCCTCTCTGTTTCAGGCTCATTCAATGGAACCCGTCCTCTGCACCGGTCAATCAACCTCTGCCAAACGACTCCTCGGAGTCAGACCACTACTCCCCCGTGCCCTACGGGGAACTTGACGCCCTCTGCTTCAAGGCGGAGCTCGACGTGGCCCAGCGCGAGCTGGAAGATGTCTCCAAGAAGGCTAGCATCGCCGAACTGGAGTGGGAGGACCAGCGCAAACAATTGTTGGCAACCATCGACAGTATGTCCTTAGATTCCCCCTCAATCCAATTCGGCCTTTGATTCTGATCACCATTGCTTTGTAATTTTGCAGCCCGCGACGCCGAGCTCAACCAGCTGAAAATGCTGGTGGAGAAATTGGCTGACAAGGTGAATGCCCGTGGAGACACGCCGGCGGAGCGCCTTGCCGCGGTGAAAAACCGCGTGGACGACGTGGCTACTCACGGCATCCGCCTGGGCACCACTTTGGGCTTGGCCGCCATGGCGACACACACCGGCGTCGACTACTCTGTCCAACCGCGCGGCTTCCAGGGTGGCGCACCAGAAGACATCGACGAGATCGAGGTCATCTTGGAGCGCCTCGATGGCCACGGCGACGCCATTGCCGAACTCACTCATCCCCAGTTTGTGCTAAACAGGCTTTTCGATTAGTTTGTACTTAGGGATGTTTGATATTCGACAATAAAGAATTTTCAACTTTCATGCTTGTATTGTGATGATTCCTCCGTGTTTGCAATTGCGAGTCTTATTTTTTCTTAAACGCATTCGGGAACTTTGCTTGAGCCGAATACGCGAAGATGGATGCCCCTTGGCGCAAAACCCGCAGAAAATCCTCAATTCGGGAATCCATAAGCACTGTTCAATGAAAACCCTTCGCATTCAGGAAGAAAACCCTGTCGCTTGGTATTCCACTAACGCACGCAAACCAGTCATCACTCCCATGCACTCTCTCAGTCAATAAAATAGCCCGCTGGGATGCCCTGCAAATCCACTCGCACACTCATCCATCACTTCACATCTTCTCCCCTGCTCCAGAAGAGAAAACCCCAAGACCATGGACAAAAGCAAGCAACCCATCAAGGAGGACAGCACCCCAAAGAAGCACACCATTCGAGAGTAAGTTTTCCTTTAACTTGCTCCTTGCTTTCATGTGTGATCTCGTGCTTTACGCACTCTTTGTTTTCTTCAGCCTTGATCTGCTTCCTGAAGAAATCTTTGGGTCCGAAGAAATGCCTGAATACATTTCCTCCGACTCCTCCCTCGAAGCTGAGGATGCCACGCCAGAGCAGAGGACCAACCACCAGTTACGCCGCCGCGTTTGGCATCTGGAGCATGACCTCCGGGACATCACCGCTCGCTGCCAAGCCGAACACGCACGTCGCATGGCTTTGGAGGCGTTGGTAGGAGGTAAACATTTCCATCTTCATCTTGGCTCCATGCTTGCGCCCGGATCTCTGTCTCTAACAACTGTTCTTCTATCTCAGATGTTTCCGACGGTGTACAAGAACTCCGAAAGCGTCTTGGGACAGCTTGATGGAGGTAGCAAGCCATGGTCATCCCCACAGCTTCCAAGTTGCCGTCACGGTGGTCCTGGAACAACTGAAGAGGGAGGAGCTGAAGAAGCAAAGAAAAAAGGATTGAAGCATACTTTTGCTTCTTACGCCAGGCCTTCTGTTTCCCACCCCTTCGTAATCCTGAGCAACCGGGTTGTTAGATATAATCCGGCAAGAAGCATTTGTAATGTAGTTTCGTGCTAAGGGCAATACATCTGAGTATTGGCCATTTCCCCTGTTTAGGATTTTTTGTTCTAAAGGCGACTTCCTTCTTGAATGCCGACTATGCCTGTAATTCCAATGCTTGTGATCAACGATCAATTTCAATACTAGGATAATATTTCTTCAAATATCTTCCGTTTATTGAAGCAGAAAATTCTTCTCCTAGTAAAGTCTTTAACATATAAGCGTTACCAGGCAGACACTTGACTACTCGAAAGGGTCCTTCCCAGTATGGGGACCCTTTGCCGAATGCACTATATTTGGTTCCAATCGGCAGTAATGCTTTCCACACCAAATCCCCTTCTGCAAATTGCCTGACCTTTACTTTCTTATTGTAGTATTTAGCAACTCGCAGCTTGTTCTTTTCAATGTTTTCCGAAGCTTTAAGACGGATCATATGCAAGTCTTCTAACTCACCCATCATTAAGCCACTATAATCTTTGGAGCTTCAGTCTTTTTGCAAAACCACTCTCCTGGAATCTGATTGTATTTCCCAGGGTAAAACGGCATGGTGCCCATAAACCAATTCATAAGGAGAAGTCTTTGTAGCTCCATGAGGAGCCATTTGGTAAGCCCACAAAGCCTCGTTGAGTACCGAATGCCACCTTTTTGGCTTCTGGTCGATCTTCTTTTGTATAAGCTTGATCATGATCTTATTAGAAGCCTCTGCCTGACCATTAGCTTGGGCATAATAGGGAGAAGAATTAAACAATTTGATCCCCATGCTCTCGGCAAACTTCCTGAACTCCAAGGACACAAACTGGGCTCCTTGATCAGTTGTGATTGTTTGAGGAATTCCAAACCGATAGATGATGTGTTCTTTAACGAACTCAACCATGTTCTCTGATGTTACCTTCTTCAGTGGAATCGCCTCAACCCATTTGGTTAAGTAATCTGTTGCTAAAAGCACAAATTTATGCCCCTTGCTAGATGGTGGGTTAATCTGGCCAATCAAGTTTATACCCCGACCCCCGAATGGCCATGGCTTGATAATGGGATTTAGTGCCGATGCAGAACTCTTTGAATATTTCCAAATTTCCCGACAAGCCTTGACATCCCTTGTAATACTCAAAGCAATCCTCCAACATTGTCGGCCAAAAGCATCCAGCTTGCCTGATAACCCATTTCATACGATAGGCCGATTGATGTGCTCCACATATCCCATCATGCACCTCACTCATCATCTTATTTGCTTCTTCTGGACCCAGGCATCGCAGCAATACCCCATCCAATGATTTATAGAACAGACTTCCATCCAGAAGAACAAATTTAATGGCTTTATACCTGAGCTTCCTAGAAACTTTTCGGGACGGATCTTCCAAATAATCAATGATTTCCTTTCTCCAATCATCCGCTGTTGAAAGGACCTTGATGTCGCCTAGAGGGGGGTGAATAGACGTGACGACCAAATTAAACTCTTTCTCCCCAAACACTTGAGCTGACAGTGCTCCACCGGTCAGACTGGTGGTGATGATCGGTCAGACCGGTCAAGCACTGGACTTCACAGGTGACACCGGTCAGACCGGTGCTCCTTCCGGTCAGACCGGTGTAGCACAGAGAACCTGCAAAAAACAACTTCAAGCACCTCTTGGCTTCTAGCACGAACCAAACTTAGGGTGTGGCCTTTGTAGATGATCACAAGCAGAGTAATGAGCCCTACACACACAAGTAACACACCCAAGTAGATCGAAGCGGAAGCAACTGAAATATGCTAGAACAAACAACTTAGAGAGTCGAACCACATGAAGAAGCAAAGATTTGTTTCCCGAAGTTCACCACCCACTGAGGAATGTCTACGTCTCTGTTGAGGAGCTTGTAAGGGACAATTCCCACAACAAGTCGGGTCTCTTTCAACCACTTTGCTCCCTTCCACTAAGGTGATCTTTTCCACGAAGAGGCAAGATCGCAGCCCTTACAAACTTCCCGCTGCTCACCACAACCTTGGGAGCTAGCCGGCGACACCTAGCCGTCTAGGAGGCAACCCTCCAAGAGTAACAAATGCTTCAGAGTTTGTAGACACAAAACCAAAGTGCTCAAGCTATGGAAATTGCTCTTGTTAGCTCACTAGGTTGCTCTTAAGCTCACTTTCTCAACCCAACACAAAGAAGATGGCTTGAATCCACAAATCTCACAAAGAGATGGTTGGGGAGAGCCACTAAGGCTTAGAGCTAGTTGGAAATGGCTTGGGACCTCAGCAAACTCACTAGAAACAGCAACCCCCACTTGAAGAAGGCTTGGGGTATTTATACCCCTCAAAGGAGAAAACTAGCCGTTAGTCCCCGGGCGGCACCGGTCAGACCGGTGCCCCACACAGGTCAGACCGGTGTTCGAAAAACTAGCCGTTGGGCTAGCGGCACCGGTCAGACCGGTGCCTCTGACTGGTCAGACCGGTCAGGGCCGAGATAACCCCAAAACCTCTTTTCAAAGAAACGAGCACTCCACCTTCAAGATGAAGTGACTCAGGTTAGGTTAGGAGGGTTTGATAGCACACTCTAAGGCTATATCTCACTTAGGTCAACTAAAGAGCACTTTGACTTGGTCAACTCGCTAAGTTGCATCCCTCTTGATAGTACGGCATACCTATATGTCGGGGACAGCCCTAGGGGTCCCCTCAAACAATGGGGAAACCCTCGCTTAAATCCCAGTACCGAGACACGTTAAGCCTAACCGTGCAGGTGACTAACCATGCAGGGCACGGCCCACGCCGGGACCCCGACGGCCCACCAAGACGGCCCTCTTAGAAGACCCCTCGAGCGGGCTCCGCCTCGCTCGAGGGCGCGCTCCTCCTCGAGCGGGCTCCGCCCCATTCGAGGGGCAACTCTTCCCTCGAGCGGTCCCGCCCCGCTCGAGGGCTCGCTCCCCCTCGAGCGGGTCTCGTCTCGCTCGAGGGTCCGCTCCCGCCCTCGGCCGGGGCCCGCCACGCTCACGGGTGCCCCGCACGCGTGCGCCGGTCCCGTACACGGGCATTTAACGCCCGACACCGCGGGACGGAGCCATCATGCGCCGGGGGCTCGCACCCCGTGCCGCCGCACCAACTCCCCGGGGAGGAGCCCATCCCCGCCACCGTGGAGATGGACCGTGCGGTACGGCCGGTGTCGTCCCGTGACACCGAGCGCCCACTACAAGATGGCTAACGCGCCCGACCCTCGAAAGGGGGCCGGCGCACCCTCGATTTCACTTTCCCGTGACCCTACAGTTGGGTGGGGGCGCTAGGCCGGTGGATAGCCATCCCGGTCACCGTAACGCGCGGCCGCCGTACCCACGCGTGCAAGCGCACGCCCGACACCGCGGCGCACGCCCGGCGTCGTAGCAACCACTCCGCTACCGCGGAGCGCGTTGGGAAGGAACGCCGGCTCGCCCGCTCCCCGTGCCCCGTACCGGCCATCATCGCACCTCCCCTCGAAGCCTATCAGAGGACGCCACCGCCATCTGCCGCCCTCCTACCCTCGAACCGCCACTGTTCGGGTACGGGATAGGCCATCATGGCCGGACCGCAGCGAAGATCGTCCGGACAGCCGCCCACTCTACGGCGTAGCGCGACGTGCACCCCCACGTAGCTAGGTAGCGCGGCGTGCATGTAACTCGCCGCCCCCTTGGCCTATAAAAGGGGAGGCGAGCCCCCAGCCGCGGGGGACGAACCGAGCACAACAGAACACACCGTGCACTCACTCTCTTATTCTCCCACAACATCTTCAGCCACTCCACCAGGGACTTGGAAGCCACGCTTCCTCTCCCGCCTTGCTTGTATTTGCTCCACTACAAGCACCCCCGGTGCTGAGCAATATAGTGCCACGAGCACAACCCCCGCGGACGTACGGCCCCCTCGGCCGGGAACCGGGATAAAACCTTGTGTCATTTGTTGCTTGGCATCGACCATTGAGGGATAGACCTAGGCGCTATCTACTGGTTAGTGTCGGGACCATATTCCGCACCGACGCTGGCGCCCACCGTGGGGCAAACGAGCGCCTAAGGTCATTTCACCAACTCCCTCCATGGTGATCCGCACTGAGTACCGTGCTACGCGCTACAACATGGGTAGCTCGGACCCTCTCCCCGACCGGTTCGAGATCCGCTTCTCGGGGACCCGAACTTTCGTGCCACGGGGAACGACTATCTCATGCGCCTCACCAATCGTGAGGAGCTTCGCGCGCGCCGCCAGCCGGGTCCGCCCCCGGTCTCCGCCGCACGCACGACACCGGCGCGCGGATGCCCGCAGCACGGATGCCGCGGGCCCGTCGACGCCGCGACGCCGTCGTCGCTCCGGGCTACGCTCACGCCGTGCGCGTCCGAGCGGCGGCAGGGCCGAGCGCACCGCCGCCCAACGCGGTGCGCCCACCGTCACGACGGCCGCCACCGCCCCGGCGGCCGCGCGCCAGCCTCCGACCACGCGTCCCCATCGGCCGCGTGGCGCCACGACGGCCCATAACGTCAACGTGAACACGACGATGCGCCGGTTCCACCTCGGCCGCCACGTCTTCGTCGCCGGGGACCCCGGCACCTCGCCAGCGACGAGTCGTCCCCCGGGCTCCGTCGACACGATGCCACCCGCCAACCGCCACGGCACGCGGAGTGGGGACTTCTCCGGCGTGCCGACCCGGGGCCGCGTTCGTGGCGCTTCCTCGACGCCACGGACCACCGGTTTGGTCGCTCCGACGACTCCGCACGGAGCTACGACCCCATGCGGGAGTGTTACGCCGTCATCACCAACGACCCGGCCAACGCCGCCGTGCGGCAGCGCCGGGGACGGGGAAGTCACGCCGCCCCGTGGATCGCCGCGCGCCCGGCCGCGCAGGCCGAGCGCTCCCCGCCGGGGCCGACGTCGACGCGCAACCGGCCCAAGCCCGCGAGCTCGAGGCCAAGTCGGCAGAGGAATACGGACAAGACGGCTACTCCGTGCCTCGATGGCGGGGGAGGCCTCCGCGCGCGGCGAACGCGCGCGGGAGCCGCGCCGACAAGTCCGCGACCGCCTCAACACCGCCCCAACGCGGACAACGCGGACGTCCCGCCGCGAGCAAGCCGAAGCTCGCCGCCGCCGCGACGCCGCTACGGGCTATGCCGCACCGTCGACCCCCGAGGCTCGAGATATGCACCGCGAGGTGCAAACTCTCATCGAGCAAGCGGCCGTCCAACAAAGCCGAGAGCTCGGCCTCACGCATTCGTCAACGGGGGGATGCGCGGGGCGATGAAGCCGCACCAGAGGCGAACCCTCGGCACGCAGCCAACCCGCCGACCAGGACGCACGCCGCCCAAGGAACGACTCCTTGACACGCGCAGGCACCGGATGGCGATGCCCGCAACGTCATCAACACCCGGCGCACCAGCAAGGCGGACGCGCGTGCGGCAAGGGGCTACCACCCTCGAAGGGGGTGGACGCTACGACGCCGGTGAGGATCGCTCCCCGACACCGAGCCCCCGGCACCCGTGTGTTCGGCCGGGAGATCCGCACGGCGGCGTTCCCCCCGCCGCTTCCGTCGCCCCTCGACAATCGTCAAATACAACGGGGAGACGGACCCCCCGCGTCCGGCTCAACGACTACCGCCTAGCCTCGTCGCCGGGCGGAGCCACTAACGATGAAGTGATCATCCGCAACTTGCCCCCGCATCCGGGCGACGCGGCCCGACATGGCTCGAGCACTTGCCCGCCACCGCATCCATAACCGGGACGATCTAGTCCACACGTTCGTGGGCAACTTCCGGGGCACGTACGTGCGCCCCGGGAACTCCTCGGGACCTCGCGCTCCCGCACGCGAAGCCCGGCGAGTCGTTGCGGGACTTCATACGCGCTTCTCCAAGCGCCGCACGGAGCTCCCCGCCGTGGCGCAGCTCCGAGATCGTGCACGCGTTCCTCGAGGGCACCACGTGCCGGACCTCGTGCGCGAGCCGGGACGCAGCCCGCCTACGGATTCAAACGAGCCGTTCGACATCGCCACCCCGCCCCCGCCTCCGGAGAGGAGGCCGTGGGGGCGATTTTCGATGGCAAGAAGGGCAAGCGCTCCGAGGACACGCCCGCGGAGGGCGTGGGTCCAAGGAGCCGCGCCGCAACGACAAGCGGGGCAAGAAGGGGAAGAAGCCGCGCCGCGAGGCGTGCGAGCAGGGGCGCAACGGCGGCAACGCCGAGGCCCTCGCCGTCGACCCGCTCGACGGGGCCCTCGACCGGCCCCTCGAGGCCCGGGGGTGTTTGACGACATGATGAAAAAGCCATGCCCCTACCACAAGACTCCCGTGAACCACACTCTCGAGCAAGGCGACATGCTCAAGAAGTTCTACCCGCCGTGCCGCCGCGAAGGAGGCAGAGGCCAAGAAAGATGGGGGCGATGGCGACGCGAGTGGCTTCCCCGCCCGTCGAGAATGTGTTCCTCATCTTTGGGGGACCTACCGTCGACATGTCGACCCGGCTAGCCGCAAGAAGGAGCGGCATGAAGTCCTCGCCGCAGAGAGGGCGCCTCCGGCCTTCCTCAACTGGTCGAAGGATGCCATCACCTTTAGCCGGGACGACCACCCAAACCGCATTCCGAACCCGGCCGCACCCGCCGGTGGTCGATCCCATCATTGGGAACACCCGGTTTTCGAAGGTCCTTATGGACGGAGGCAGTAGCCTCAATATCCTCTTCGCGCATACTTTGCGCCTAATGGGGACGGCCGGACCAGCCGCGGCCCAAAGACGAAGCCGTTTCACGGCATCGCGCCCGGCAAGCAGGTTCAACCACTCGGGCATCGATCTGCCGGCCGGTTTGGTACCCCCAAGAATTTCCGCAAGGAAACCCTCACCTTCGAGGTGGTGGGATTCAAAGGGGCCTACCATGCCATACTTGGGCGACCTTGCTATGCCAAATTCATGGCGGTCCCCAACTACACGTACCTGAAGATGAAGATGCCGGGTCCAAACGGCGTCATCACCGTCGGGTCGTCGATCGAGCACGCATTCGACTGCGACGTCGAGTGCGTGGAACATGCAGAGGCACTAGCGCTGGATGAAGCGCTGGTGAACACGCTGGGAGAAGATGGTCAACGACGACCTCGCCCTCCGCCGCCAAGCACGTCGGCACCTTCGAGGCCGCCGAGCAAACCAAAGGGGTCCCCCTCGACCCGTCGGTCCCCGAGGGCAAGGTGTTGAGGGTCGCCTCGACCCTCGACCCTAAATAGGAAGCGAGGCTCGTCGACTTCCTCCGCGCCAACGCCGACGTCTTCGCGTGGAGCCCCTCGGACATGCCGTGCATCCCGAGGGAGGTCGCCGAGCACTCCCTTGATATCCCGCCAAACGCCCACGCCGTGCGCGCCGGCCGCGCCGCTTCGACGAGGAGCGGCGACGGCGATCGGAGCGGAGCCGGCGAAGCTCCTCGAGGCCGGGTTCATCAAGGAAGTGTTCCACCCTACGTGGCTAGCTAACCCCGTGCCGGTGAAAAAGAAAAATGGGAAGTGGAGGATGTGTATAGACTACACTAGTCTCAATAAAGCATGTCCAAAAGTTCCTTTTCCTTTGCCACGTATAGATCAAATCGTTGATTCAACAAATGTGAACTACTCGTTTCCTTGATGCCTACTCGGGATATCACCAAATAAAAATGAAGGAGTCCGACCAGCTCGCGACTTCGTTCATCACGCCGTTCGGGACGTTCGTTACGTCACGATGCCTTTTGGCCTCGTAAACGCGGCGCAACATATCGGCGCCCGCATGCGGCACGTTTTTTGGGGATCACATCGGGCGGACGGCCGAAGCCTACGTGGACGACATCGTCGTCAAGACCGAGAAGGCGACGACTCCGGTTAGCGACCTTAGCGTCGCGTTCGGCCGCCTACGGGCCAACGGGGGTCCGCCTAAACCCCGAAAAATGTGTCTTTGGAGTGCCGCGGGGCATGCTCCTAGGATACATCGTCTCCCGGCGGGGAATCGAGGCCAACCCCCGAAAAGGTCGCGGCCCTCGAGCGAATGGGTCCAATTCGGGACCTCAAAGGGGTGCGAAGGTGTTGGGGTGCCTCGCCGCCTTAAGCCGCTTCATCTCGAGGCTCAAGTGAGAAGGGCCCGCCCTCTACCGCCGCTCAAGAAGCACGAGCGCTTCTCCCGGACCACCGAGGCCCGGACGCGCTTGACAAGCTAAAGGCGTCTCCGACGCACGCTCCAATCCTCACGCCGCCGCGAGACGCGCGAACCCCCGCAGCCTCTACGTGGCCGCAACCACCCGGTGTGGTCGCCGCCGTGATCGTTGTAGAGCGCACGAAGAAGGGCACGCCTTGCCCGTGCAGAGGCCGCCTACTACATCGAAGTCCTCGTCGGGACACGAAGACGCGCTATCCCCAGGTCCAGAAGCTGTTGTACGCGGTGGTCCTCGCGCGGCGCAAGCTCCGCCACTACTTCGAGGCCCACTCGGTCACGCGTGGTCTCTTCCTTCCCGCTAAGAGAGATCATTCGCAACCCCGACGCGGCAGGCAGGATTGCCAAGTGGTCCGTGGAGTTGATGGGCGAGACGCTCGCCTACGCCCCGCGCAAGGCCATCAAATCGCAAATCCTAGCCGATTTCGTCGCCGAGTGGACGGACACGCAGCTGCCGCCCCCTCAAATTCAAGCAGAGTGCTGGACTCTGTTCTTCGACGGCTCGGTGATGAAGACAGGAGCGGGCGCGGGCCTGCTCTTCGTGTCACCCCTCGGAGAGCACATGCGCTACGCAGAGGCGCCCTCCACTTCCCCGCATCCAACAATATGGCAGAATACGAGGCCCTCCTCTGCGGCCTCAAAATCGCCATTGAGTTGGGCGTCAAGCGCCTCGACGTGCGAGGGGACTCGCAGCTCGTAATCGATCAAGTCATGAAGAACGCGAGCTGCCACGACGACAAGATGGAGGCCTACCGCAAAGCCGTGCGGGCCCCTCGAAGACAAGTGCTACGGCATCGAGCTTAATCACGTACCCCGCCGCACAACGAGGAAGCGCACGAGCCGGCGAAGATCGCGTCCGGCGGATCACCGTTCCCCCCCGAACGTTTCGCGCGCGACATTGCGCGCCCCCCGGTCGCCCTCGAGCCCTACCCCTCGAGCGACGGTGGACCCTCGGGGCTCCCCTCGAATCCGGGGCCGGTGCGAACCCATGGATGAGGACCCCTCGAACGAGGCGTACGTGCTCTCCCTTCTCGAGGGGTACGGCTCCGTCGAGGTCGGTGCGATGGACATAGAACCGGCTCCCCGTCCAAGCGGATTGGCGGGAAAAATACATCGCCTGGATCGATCGAGGGGAACTCCCCGCAGACCGGGCCGCAGCCAGGCGCATCGCCAGGATGGCCAAATCCTTCACCCTCGTCGACGGCGAGCTGTACAAGCGCGCCGCGTCAGGCATCCTCCAGCGGTGTATACCCATTCCCGAGGGGCGCGAGCTCCTACGGGACATCCACGCAGGGATCTGTGGCCACCACGCTGCGCCGCGCGCCCTCGTTGGCAACGCGTTCCGCCAAGGCTTCTATTGGCCTACCGCGGTCGCGGACGCCAACGAAATCGTACGCACCTGCGAAGGGTGCCAGTTCTACGCCCGCAAGTCCAACTTGCCCGCTCATGCCCTGCAAACGATCCCCGTGACATGGCCGTTCGCCGTGTGGGGGGTTGGACATCGTCGGCCCCCGCGGAAGGCGCCCGGGGGCTTCACCCATCTGCTTGTCGCGATCGACAAATTCTCCAAGTGGGTGGAGGTGCGTCCCATCACGAATTTAAGGGCGGAGCAAAGCGGTCACGTTCTTCATCGACATCGTATACCGCTTTGGAGTCCCAAACTCCATCATCACGGAAAATGGGTCCCGCTCACGGCCGAAGTTCTTGGAGTTCTGCGACAAGTTCCACATCCGCGTGGATTGGGCGCCGTGGCACACCCACGTACCAACGGCCAAGTGGAGCGTGCCAACGGCATGATTCTACAGGGCCTCAAGCCCAGTAATTTTCGACCACTCTAACAAATCCGGCCGAAAATGGCTCCAAGAACTACCAGCCGTGTGGAGCCTAAGGACCACCCTGCGCAGCCACCGGTTCACCCCTTTTTTCCTAGTCCATGGCGCGAGGCCGTCCTCCCCACCGACTCCGGAATATGGGTCGCCCAGATTCGAGGCTACGACGAAGATGCTAACCAGCCGAGCCCGCGAGGACTCGCCGGGACCGCCCAGGACGAAGTACGCCTCGTGGCGTTGATGCACTCGCAAGGTATCAACACCTCCTACGACGTTACCAAGCACGCAAGATACGCTCGAGGGATTTCGCCGAAGGGGATCCGGTCCTAAGGCTACGCCAAGACAACCGAGGGCGCCACAAGCTATCGCCCCCATGGGAGGGACCCTACGTCGTGGTGAAGGTGCTCAAGCCGGCACGTACAAGCCGGCCAACGAGGACGGCGAAGAGCTCACCAACGCTTGGAACATCCAACAGCCTACGTCGCTTCTACCCTTAGCTAGGATTTCCAAGTACTTTCCGTTGTAAAAACACATGGCCAACACCCCAGCTTGGTGTCAACTATGTAAATACTCCAAGTCTAATAAAAGGGCAACTCGGCTTTCCCCGAAACCCAAGTCACCCTCGGCTACCGCGGGGGGCACCCCCCCCAAAATGGTCCCATTTTTTCGTGCAAAAAACAAAACAACACGCGCTAAGTTTGTTTCCCTACTTCAACCTCGAGCCACGATTCGAACAGGCGCAGCGGCACAAAGGAGCGTGCGAGCCAGAGATAGCCTACGCCGCGTGGCTATGGCCCTTCTCTCTCGCCTCCAACCCAGCGGGCCCCCTACGAAAATTGAACTCCCCTAACTAGAATCTACTCAGGAAGAAGGAGAAACAAAAAGCGTGATAAGCAAACGATTTCATTTACATCAAATGCCCATGTTCATGAAACGACTTGTTTATTTACAAAAGGCCACGAGGCCGAATTCGATACACGAAACAAAAAAAATGGGCCCGGCGCCCAACTACTTTCAGGCGGGAGGAGCAGCACCATCGTCGGCGTCCGGGAAGAGGAATTCTTCAAAGGCCCCGGCAAGCGACCCGCCGGCGCCGGCGCGAGCGCATCCGCGCGCTCCATGGCCACCTCGTCCTCGACACCCTCCTGGGCACGACGTAGCCTTCCGCCGCCGCCTCGAAGTTCACCTCGTAGTGGGATCGCACCACCCAAGGGCCTTCCGGACGCCCACCGCAACGCCCGCGCATCCGCTCCGGACATGGCCACCGAGGGCACGCAGACGGCCGGCCGGTGAGCCGCCGGCCCGGGCCTCGCCCTCCTCGACGACGTGGCGGTCTCGAGGGCCGCATCACGCACCCCCGCAACTCCCGCTCGCAGGAGTCGTAGGAAGCCTCGGCAGCCGCCGCCCGCCGCCCGCGTGCCCCAAGGCGGTGCGCAAGCCCGGAATCGACGAGACAAGAAGAAATCGAAAAGGGAATGCGAGTTCCCAAACAAAAAAACCAGCAAGCAAGAGTCAAACAAAGGGCTCACCTTCGACTTGCTTCCCTCTCCATCTCGAAGTCCCCGCGCACGGCCTCGAGCGACGCCTCGAGGCGCCGGACGGTTTCGCCCCCGCCGCGCGAGGGCCGCCTCCCGGTTGGCGTTGTCGATGCCGAGCACGAGCGCCTCGTCCTCAACTTTGGAGAGCGCGGTGCTCCGCTCCTCCAACGACTTCCGCGTCCCCTCGTGGGCGGCGCGCTCCCGCTCCGGCCGCACGGCATCGACGAGGGCGGCCTCGCCCCCGCCGCAGCCCCGCTCCTCGCCCCTTGGCGGCGGCGCTCTCTTGCAGGAGCCGCTCCCGCCGACGACGAGGGCCGCAGCCTTGGCGTCGAGGGCGGCCTTCGTGTCGTCCGCCTCCTTGGCGCGCCGCTCCAACCCGCGCGCCCGCCTCCTCCGCCCGGCGCCGGCGCCCGCGCCCCCTCGAGCGACGTGCGGAGCTCCCGGCTTCGGCGCGAGCGGTGGCCACCTCCGCCTCCCGCTGGCAGCCAACGTCCGCGTCTTCTCCGTGTCCGCGCGCGCATTCCACGCCGCCTCGTCGCGATCGAAGAGGGCCGCGCGGACCCGCTCGAGGCTCGAGCGACGCGCCGCGTCCCCGCCCTCGAGCTCTCCCTGGGAGCTCATCGGCCAAAGCCGTGCCGGGGCCCGCACGCCAACCGCCGTCCGGCGTCCTAAGAGCGTCTGCAAGCGCGTCGAAAGCGCTGCATTGCTCCCGGAGCCGCCGGGCTTCGCGCGTTCACCCGGTCGAACGCGCCGTATTTGTCGGGGCGCGGCGCTCGAGCTCCCGGCATCCACACGTCAAATCCCGTAAGCGCCAAGACTTGAATGTAGCATGCGAAAACAAAAAGGGAAGAGGGACGAGCAACCATGGCTCACCCGGAAGACGAGCCAGGCCGGCCGCCATGGACCCGCGCCGCCTCGTTCGCCGCGCGGCTGAGCGTGGCGCCATGGTTCCGAGCTCGCCCCGCAGCTCCCCGCTCCCCCCCCGGCATCGGCGAACGCAGGGGATCCTCGACGGCCCCCTCCACCTCCGGGCGGGGCGGCCGGCGTGGGAGGACGAGGCCTCGGCACCGTGTCCTCGGCCCCCCACCACCATGTGACCCTCGTGCCGCTCACGAGGGCCCCTCCCGGGGCCCGGAGTTCGTGGGCCACCGGCCCACCGATTCCATCCATGCGGCGGGGAGTCATCCGAGAGCTCCACCACCTCCGCCCGCAAATCGCCGGCGGCGCAGCCGCTCGCGCCACCTCCGCCGGCACCTCCACCGCGCCTCCGCGGCCACGGCGCCCGTTGTGCCGCCATGGCCGCCACCTCCGCCGTACCGCCACATCCGCGGCGCTCCCGCAAGTTGCGCCCCGCTCCACCCTCCTCCACCGTCGCCGCCGCCGCGGCCCGCGTCTCCGTGATGACCGGCGCCGGCCGTCCCCCCCCGCGGCCCCCGGCCGCGCCGCGCGGGCCGGATCCGGCCGGGCCGGGCCTCGAGGCCCCGCCCGGGTCTTGCGAGCTCGCGCCCGCCGCCGTACTTGTCCCTCGGCGCGACCCCCCGACGAGCGCCGCCGGTGGGGATCGATGCGTCCGTCCTCGCACCTTGGCCGGTGCAAGAGGAGGAACGGTTGGCACCGCCCGCGCGCAGCACGAACGAGGGTCGCAGCACTAGGTCACCGACGAGCCAAACCAAACGAAGAAGGACAGCTCCTTACCTCGCAGAGGAAAAGGCCCGCTTCCTTTTCCTCGAGGCCTCGGCGGACGAGGCCGGCGCGGTGTACTCGCCGCACCCGCCGAAGCGCCTCCCCGATGGCGCCGACGCGCGCACAGCACGCCCGCCCCCATGCGCGGGGCGCGCCCGACGCCGCACCTCCCGAAGGCGCCACCGCGCGCGGGGGCACGCTCGCCCCGCGCGCGCACGCCCGCCGCCGCGCCCCTTGACGATGACGCCGCGCGCGCGGCACGCTCCCCCCCGCGCGCGGGCACGCTTGACGCGCGTACAGCACGTCCGCCGCGCGCGCCTCCGTGGCGCGCGCCGGCACCCCCGCGGCGCGTGCCGCCCTCGATAACGATTGCCCCGGCGGCGGGCGCCGTGCGCCCACCCCGTACGAAGCCGCCCCCCGACGCCGCGCGGTTCCGGACGGGGGCGCGGGCCGCCACCCGCTCGAGGGGCCCTCCCCTCGCCCTCTTCCTCCTCGTCCTCGTCCGAAGACGAGGGCTCCTCGATATCCGGGGAAGAGAGCCCCGCCCCTCGCGTCGCCGCACTCCGCGGCCCGCTTGTCGCGGCCGCTTGACGACGCCCGGCGTGCTCCCTCTGCGCGCCGCCCGCCTCCCGCTCGCTCCCGCCGCGCCGCCCGGCCGAGCGCACGGAATCGGGGGGTGGGGTGGAACGGACTTGGCGATGTTGAAATCCACCGCCCGCGCACAGAGCGACAATGGCGCATCGCGAAACGAAAGCAAGACCAAGAACTAAAACAAAATCGGGAACCCAACTCACCCGCGGGCCCGTGGGGAGCATCTCAAGGTCCCACGGGGTCCGACCCGCGGCGGCGGCGTCCGGGTGTCGACGGCGTTCCGCGCCCGGTGAGCGCGTACGGCCGCTCCCGCAGCCGAAGCGTCGGGGAGCATCCGCGACCTCGCCAGGTCGACGGGGTTGGCCGCCTCCGTCATCTCGAAGATGCAGAGTGGCCTCTGCATCAGAGGCACGACCCGCCGGTGGTGGAGAAAGGCGAGGACGCCCATCGCGTTGAGCCCGTGCTTCGCCGCCCGCCGCAGGCGGCGAGGACGGACTCTTGCCGCGCCCGATGCTGGGCCGTAGACACCCCGTAGCCCCAGGAGTCCGGCCTCTTCTTGAACACCCGGCCGGTGTAGGGAGGAAGGCCGGCTCGGCGTTGCGCAGTAGGAACCATCCCCGCTCCCGCCCGGCGTTGTTCGTCGTCATGGTGCGGGGGGGATGTAGAAATCCTTGAGCCGCCCCCGCAGGCAAGCGACATCCCCGCCGCCGCGCACCGCGCGGCGGGTCCCCGGCTCCGACGTGGGCCGCGTGATGAGCTCCCCGCGAAAAGGTGAACCCGCAGATCCCGCTGATCGGGATCCCCAGTACCCTTCGCGGACGCCCACGAACGTGGCCGCCCGCGAGATCGCGTTGGGGGCGAAGTTGTGCGGGCTCCACCCCGTAGTAGTGGCACATCGCCCGCATGAAGGTGCTCGCCGCGCGCGTTGAAGCCACGCTCGTGGTAGCGGAGGAAGCTCACCACGTAGCCCCTCCCGGCGGGTTGGGCTCATGGTGCGCCGCCGGCGGCACGATCCACTCCGCCGGCGCCCGTCTTCGTTGGCCGACAGCTGGCCGGCGGCGACCAACTCGCCAAGGGCGAGCCGGGTCACCGTCGACCTCTCCCGTGCGTACGGCTCCGTGATCCCAACGGGAAGCTGAGGTGGCGCCATGAAGAGGACGAAAGCGAGCAGAGGCGGAGGACAAGGAGCGGAGGAAAAAAGCCTTAACAGCCGAGCCCACGCGTGGCAAGAGCAAGGCGAAGGCGAAGGGGCTGGGACCGAAAACGGTGAGAAGCTAAGGTAAAAAACCGCCGTCCCTTCCTCCCCCGCCGGCTTTATAGGCCGACGGGCGAGCTCTCCCGAGCGGACGCCCCGACTAGCATTAACCGGGCAGGGAATCTTCCCATCTCGTCGACGGATGGGGCCCCACCACGACCGGCAGCGGGCCATCATTACAAAAAGACCGGCGGCAACCGAGGCAAAACCGTCACGTCCGCCCCTCGCCGCGCCGCCCACTACGCGCGCGCGCGCGCCGCCGCCTAAAAAGGCGCGCCCGCGCCGCAAAACCGCGGCCACGACCGCGAGGCATTTAAATGCCCGAGTCCCTTGCCAAGCAAGGAGCACCCTCGAGCGGGGCGGACCGCCGGCTCAAAGCAAAGGCGACCCCTCGATGGGATATCGCCGTGAGAAGGCCGTCCGGCACCTCGCTCGATGTAGAGCAGTAACCGCGGCACCCATGCCACGCAAAACCCTCGAGCGCATGACCCTCGCCTCGAAGCAAAGGCGACCCTCGATGGGATATCGCCGTGAGAAGGCCGTCCGGACCCTCGCTCGGTGTAGAGCAGCAACCACGGGCACCCATGCCACGTAAAACCCTCGAGCGGCATGACCCTTGGCTCAAAACGACGTCAACCCTCGATGGGATATCGACGTGAGAAGGTCGCCCGGGACCTGCTCGATGTAGAGCAGCAACCGCGGGCACCCATGCCACGGTAGACCCTCGAGCGGCATGAGCCCTTGGCTCGAGACAATGTCAACCCCCTAAAAGAAAGCACATACGCTGTGCCACCAACCAGCACCTCGAGGGCTCCGCACGCCCGCACCCCTCGACGGCCGCAAACGTGAAAAGACGGGGCCGTCCCGCACACGGCCCCGCACGGCCTTACCGATCGAGGTTCGAAGCCCGACCCTCGACGGGTTCGAACAGCGCCGCATCACGCAGTTAGGGACGACGAGGGCACGCGCATTCGAGCCGTTCCTCGAGCCCGTTGGCTCGAGGGTGCCCCACATGTCGTGTTCGAGAGCCAGCGAGGGCAGCTAGCCGGGGGATCCCACCGAGGGAGAGCTTCCGCGCCCTCGGCCCCTAGCGAACGGGACCGAGCCCCACCTAGCAAACCCACACAAGCGCTTCCATGGACGTGTCTCCGGACCGCGCAGCCCTACCCTTATCGAACGGGGCATGGACGTCCACTTGAACCACCCGCTAGCAGCCCGACGAGGAATCCGCGATTCGCGACCCGCTCGATGGGAGTCGTGGAGACCTCACCCTCCGTCCCGCGGAGGGACGCGCGAGGGCGCGTTAAAAAACAAGTCGGCGGCTCGACCCGATCGCCTCGAACGGGCCAAGTCTCGGGGCTTGACGCACGGCTACACCTCCTTGAAATTGCACCCGCCGAGAGACAAAGGACAGGGGGAGCGTGCACCCCCCGAAGCCGCCGAAACACCGCCGATGCCGGTTGGCATATGTGCCACGCCTTTCGACCAAAGTTCTCGCGGTTAACCCCCCGCAGAGAACCCACACTCCCCGCAGGCTTCGGGGGCTAGACCCGCGGGCCGCCGACGCGGCCCCACGAAAAGCGTTCGCAAACAAGGAGGGAAGAACGTCCTATCGCAGGTTCCAAGATCCGCGGGAGCCTCAACGGCAAACCCGCGTATGCTCTGGGGCTACCGTCGGGGACGCCCCTAGGGGTCCCCTCAAACAATGGGGAAACCCTCGCTTAAATCCCAAGCACGAGACACGTTAAGCCTAACCGTGCGTGACTAACCATGCAGGCACGGCCCACGCCGGACCCCGACGGCCCACCAAGACGGCCCTCTTAGAAGACCCCTCGAGCGGGCTCCGCCCGCCGAGGGCGCGCTCCTCCTCGAGCGGGCTCCGCCCCGTTCGAGGGGCAACTCTTCCCTCGAGCGGTCCCGCCCCCGCCGAGGGCTCGCTCCCCTCGAGCGGGTCTCGTCTCGCTCGAGGGTCCGCTCCCGCCCCTCGGCCGGGCCCGCCACGCTCACGGTGCCCCGCACGCGTGCGCCGGTCCCGTACACGGGCATTTAACGCCCCGACGCCGCAGACGGAGCCATCATGCGCCCGGGGCTCGCACCCCGTGCCGCCGCACCAACTCCCCGAGGAGGAGCCCATCCCCGCCACCGTGGAGATGGACCGTGCGGCACGGCCGTGTCGTCCCGTGACACCGAGCGCCCACTACAAGACGGCTAACGCGCCCGACCCTCGAAAGGGGGCCGGCGCACCCCTCGATTTCACTTTCCCGTGACCCTACGGTGTTAGGTGGGGGGCGCTAGGCCGATGGATAGCCATCCCGGCCACCGAACGGCGCGGCCGCCGTACCCACGCGTGCAAGCGCACGCCCGACACCGCGTGTGCGCACGCCCGGCGCCGTAGCAACCACTCCGCTACCGCGGAGCGCGTTGGGAAGGAACGCCGTTCGCTCGCTCCCGTGCCCCCGTACCGGCCATCATCGCACCTCCCTCGAAGCCTATCGAGGACGCCACCGCCATCTCGCCGCCCTCCTACCCCTCGAACCGCCACCGCTCGGGTACGGATAGGCCATCATGGCCGGACCGCGTCGAAGATCGTCCCCGGACACACCGCCCACTCTACGCGTAGCGCGACGTGCACCCCCACGTAGCTAGGTAGCGCGGCGTGCATGTAACTCGCCGCCCCCTTGGCCTATAAAAGGGGAGGCGAGCCCCACCCGCGGGGACGAACCGAGCACAACAACACACCGTGCACTCACTCTCTTATTCTCCCACAACATCTTCGCCCACTCCACTGTGGACTTGGAAGCCACGCTTCCTCTCCCCGCCTTGCTTGTATTTGCCCCACTACAAGCACCCCCTGCCGAGCAATATAGTGCCACGAGCACAACCCCGTCGGGACGTACGGCCCCCTCGGCCGGGAATCCGTGATAAAACCTTGTGTCATTTGTTGCTTGGCATCGACCATTGAGGGATAGACCTAGGCGCTATCTACTGGTTAGTGTCGGGACCATATTCCGCACCGACACTATACTCAAGAAAAGAATAAAAGAGCTTCGTTAACCTCTTGAGCTTGAACAACTTCAATTCTTGCCATACTTGAACAATATCCACTTGAGGGCTTTCAACATAGCCTTTGACTTGAGCACGTCTATACTTGAGCTAGTGACTTAGGATCTTTCCTTATAGCATTTGAATGCACACATGGATCCATGGTCACTCCATATTGCCAATCTTAACAAGTTGATGACTCACAAAGTTTCCCTCGGTTAAGGTTTGAATATGATACTTGAAGACCCCACGGATGCTAGACCTTCACCTTAGCAAAACACAAATGGCGGCTCAGCTACGGCCCCAAAGATTGCTTAGTCCCTCACCCTAGACATCTCGGTTGATCTCTTCATCACTTATCCAATCCACTTTGAGTTCCACTTTGCTTCATGCACAATTAACCTTTCATTTGAAAACCCTTGCTCCAAATGCTTGATCTTGATTGACAACGGATATGCAAGCTTCCAATTTTAGAACCATAGTGTGTAAACTCATCATCTTGTTCTTTTTCAATAACCTCATGAAGTCTTGCACCATACTTGTCTTTGTAAATGTGAGCCATAATATACATCCATAATTAAGTACTTTAATGGTTGCTCATGAATATATAAAGAAAACCTGCTCACAATCTTAGACAAAATCATTAGTCCTTTAATCGCCTTGTCATTCAATTCACCAAAATCCACTTAGGGGCCTAGATGCATTTTCAATCTCCCCCTTTTTGGTGATTGATGACAACTCGATTAAAGCTTACAAATAAAACTTTAAAGCGCATTTAGATTCTTAGATATAGCTAGAGCTTCCCCTTAATTTGTGATTTGAGTTGAACTTCAAAAAGTTGGGCTTAAATGCCACTAGCACAAATTTGGAAGAAAAGCGAGTGAGCTCCCCCTATATCTTAGAATCATTGGAGTGCAACATGTGTGAGCGACAAAATAAAAACTGTGATACGTATGACAAGATATGCACAAAGCAAAGAGAAGTGTGCTGACTAGGCAGCACCGGTCCGACCGGTGCACCGACCGCACGTACCGGTCGTGGCTGCCTAACACACACAATCGGCGGCACCGGCCGACCGTGCCACCGACCGGCCGGGGACCGGGCCAGACCGCCCGCCGCACAAAGCAACAGAAGTGCGTGCTATTTGGTCCAAGGTGATCGAGCCAGGGTTGCAAGCTGGTTTAGATCACTTTTCTCCAATTAGCCAACACAAACAAATATCATTCAAAATATGCATCACAAACTAGCAATAAAGTCGCTTAGATTTTACAATAAGGTTCAAACACATAGTATCACTCACACAAATGTTCTCAAGTCCACTAAGATTAAATTCTAACTTATTACATGGCCTCTCTCAACAGCCAACAGGCACCGGTCAGACCGGTGCAGGGCACTAGTCAGACCGGTGCAACACAGACAGCAAAGACTTGTGGCTTTAATCTCGAATCTTCTCCCCCTTTGTCATCAAGCATCCAAGAAAGGCCTGGAGGAGAAGCAACTGCTGATTACTATCCTTGAGATCCGTCTCCCGGGTGAGAGCTCCCTCCTATTTGAGATTTGTCAAGAATCCAATGCAAAGGAGAGTTTAGATAAATAGACTCCGAGACGGTGATTTGAGATGGATGAGCTATGGGTGCGCTGTGTTTACCGTAGTAATAAGGATTGTAGCCAAAGATCTCGGCGGAGAAGCGAGCGCCCCAATCTTGTACTTGCTCGGGAGGTGGAGGAGGTGGGGGTGCTTGCTCTTCTTCCATGAAGTGAGATGTCCTGCCACATCCGGAGGAGGAGGTACAAATGGTGGAGGTGGAGGAGGAACCGATGAGGAAGATCCTTGTCCTTGCCCGGACTCAAAGAACATGGGCCCATATTGGTTAAGCATGTCGGAGTTGGCCCATCCTCTCATCCTTTCCTCAAAGGAAGGTATCTCAACCTGTGGAGACTCTGGAGATGGTGGAGAGCGAGGTGGTTGAAACCCTTGGGCATTGTGCATCAGCTTCATCGTGTCCCTCATTTGCTTGTTTGCCCTTCTCAACCTTTGTTGCTCAACTTGGATGTCATGTTGGCTCCTGCACATCCCAAATATGAAGTTGAGAAACTTCCTCAAAGGTGAGGTGGATCTGTGTGGCCTGTCATGCTGCCAGCCACCCCACCCTGGCCGACCGTGACGGTCCGAGCCCCCGCCCGAGGCAAACATCCGGCTCGAGCCGCTCCTTCCTCAAAAATTTCTCCCTCATGTCTTCCGAGTTCGAGGGAATCAAGGCGCAACGCCGAGGTTCCACCAGGGGCGCACGGTGCGCGCGCAGGAGCACTCAAGGAGGTACGCTGTCCGGCTTGGAGAGAAGCTCATGGACACCCCGTTCGGCGTTCTTCGACGAGGGTCTATGACTTGGGGATTCTTCCAAGGACACCTACAACCACGCTCGATGGTCGAGGTGACTACGGAGGTGGAGGACAAGAAGATGCACATGGCAAGGCGGGTGTATCCTACGGCACGGGACCCCGGGACACTGCGGGGGTGACGGTGAGATCACCTACCCGAGATGGAAGTGGGACGGGTGCTTGCGGCTTGCTCGGGAGCTAGAGTTGGAGAAGTTGGACTGGCGGATCATTTGGAGCGGTCCCACCGGGAAGACGGTGAGTTGGTGCGGCTCGGACTAGCGAGTACACGGAAGCTGGCCTCGGAAGCGTGGCCGTGAGGATCGCGACTTTGGAGGCACGGTTGAAGGCGCTGGGAGAAGCAGGAGCCACGGTGGAGGCCACCGCGTGGACGGAGCGAGTGGCGGAGGCCAAGTACTGATGGAGTCGGTTGGAGATGCGGTGACTACCGGGTGAGTGTGGGACCTACGGGGAGGTCGTCACAGCTACAACCCGTTTGTGCTACCTTGGAGGGGTGGTGTACGGGGAGCGAGGATCGTGCGGCCGGACCCACATGGCGTGGGAGCGTTCGGAGCAAGCGAGAGGTGAGAAGGAGTTGGAGGAGATCTCAGCACAGCTACCACCGAAGAAGGGGCCATGTTCCGGCCGAGACCTTCGAGCTACCCCGGCCTTCTTCACGAGCTGGCGCCGTGCCAGGGGTTCCCAGGACACGGCGAGAGATGGACCGTGCTTTTCGGGACACTCGTGACTACGGAGGACCGGTGATCGGGTTGCGGGCCCACAGGAGTTCACTCGCTGTCGTTCTACTTTCTGTTCCACCGAGACTCCAGCCCAGAGGCACCCCCGGTGCACCCGTGACTAGAGTAGAGTTCTAGCAGTAGATCCAGAGATGTCTTAATGATCTAGTTGTAGTTGCTACCACCCATGTTGTTATGTCAGTAGTAGTTACCCCATGATGTACCATGCGTTAGCGTGATGTGTTGCCGTGTACTCTCGAAGGTCGCTGGAGTAAACCTCGAGATACACCCCTTTTGTATGGTGGCATTGATTGAGTGACATGGATCTTCACGGTTTTCCTCGGATTTCATGCTTCTTACATGTTTGATTGAAATTGTCTGATTGTTACCAGGATTACTCCTTTATAATTAATAACCCTATAAATTTTCTCCCTACCACTACTGACTCTTGCAAATGGAACAGATGTCGGGAGCAAGGAGGTCCGGACAACTCCTAGCCCACTTCGAGGAGGTCGCTCGAGGACTACGGGGGAGGATGCCCCTAACCCCGGCCGGAGGGAGGCCGCGAGGCGCCATGGAGGGCACGCCGCGCGGGGAGGGACCGCGCGGAACCGAGGTCGGGGGTGGACGAGGAGGCCGGGGTGACCAAGGAGGTGTGTGGACATACACATCGGCGAGGGGACAAGAGCACGAACGAGTGAGGAACCGGGGCAGGGGAGGAGCGGCCTAGAGCGAGGAGCGGGGGGAGGTGCCACCACCGCCACCTCAACCGAACTTGGCCGACGTGATGCTTGATGCGGACGGTGAGGGCGGACGATCACTCGGTTGCTAGCGCGGAGCAACAACGGCAAGAACGCATTCTTCCGTGTGTTTCGGTCCACCTTGCAAGGTTATAAACCAATCGATTGTCGGCCTCTCACCATTATCCGAGCTGGCAATCAGCGGCCATGATATCCCGTAAAGATGGAATTTGGTGAATATTGTTGTATGAATTAATTGCATGTACAATTCTTGATTGAATTAGTTGGCACACTTAGAAATGGTAATCAACCAGAACTTGTGCTAAAATATTGAAAGTAAGGACCTACTCTTTGTTGCTTTTCAGCAAAAGAACACTATCAGCCAAAAAGCCTCTCATGTCTAGTGTTTGGTGATGTAGTTATCACCCGACGGTTAGGTCTTGTTGAGTATTAGTATACTCAGCCTTGCTTTAAAACTGTTGCTGCAGATGTTGTTGACCGGGTGGATGACGACCAGTGATGACATCACAGATGGCCTCCAGTGATGTTTACTGTTGTGCTAGATTATTTTATTTCCGCTGTGTAAAACTCTGAACCTTTAGCTTCAAATCATGAACAAAGATTTGTAATAATTAAACCCTTCAAAGCAGATTTGTGTTAATTAGTGTAGTGTACTATGGACTCACCTTCGTATGAGTTTTAATGCATATTGTCGATCCTTTATTGATATCCAAGTGATTTACCGGGCGTTAACCCGGCAACTAACAACAGGATGATACTTTAGTATTGCATAATGACTAAAGTGGACTGGTTTAGGCAATAGTACGGTATTTTCCTAGGCGGGTTGTCACACATATCCTGTTGATCTGCTTTGCCGGAGCTACCGATGTCTTGTCTTGTATGCCAAGTCTTGAGGTCGTGCTGAACTAGATCATTGGGGGAATCTTCTGGAAGGTCTTTAGGAGGTCGTGTGGGCTACCAACTAGGTCGGTTGTGTCGTATGGACCTCCCTGGGCCCACTGCCTCGGTGGGTACCAGGACCGACTACTCGGTCGGCCCCTGGGACTACTCGACTTGGGTCACACAGCACCTGATGGCGTGGGGCGCAAGGACTGTGGTGGAGGAGTACTCGGATAGGAAGTTCTGCATGTCCTGTACCATGTAGAGAACTCCTAGACGTACCCGACTAGTACTCTCTCCCCAAACTGACTTGTAACGCTGCCTCCCGGGCTATATAAGGCGAGGCAGAGACCTTTACCTCTCATATACGCATCATCTTATAAACACACCCAATCAATCCAGAGCTACACAGCATCCAGGACGTAGGGTATTACGCACCTCGCGGCCCGAACATGTCTAAATTGTGTGCCACGTGTCTCTTCCTTCGAGTTACCGATCTCGACGAGGCCACATTCATCTACCTCAGGTACTCCCCTTGGTAGGTTGCCGGTCTAAAACACTAACAGCTGGCGCGTCAGGTAGGGGATCTCGCTGAATATCTCATGGCGAACTTGATGACTTCAATTTCCATCAAGCCAACCGTCGCCTTCGACCGTGGCGACACCTTCGTCTTCGGGTCCTGGGTCTGCACCGCAGACGGCGCTGGATCCTTCCAACGCCGCCTCACAATGGCACCCAACCTGAAGACCGGGCTCGTGACACTTCCTGAGGTGATCACGGGCAATCTCACCGGAAAATTTGGCGAAATTTCACTCTACGACCAACACACCGACTTCGAGTTCAGATCTGCCTCCAACTCGAACTCGACGTCCCCATGGGTCACCGCATGCGAGTCGGCTACTGAGATATCGTGTGCCGATGCCCCACTCCACGAGTACTTCCCATATGGCCTCTGTCGGTGTTTTGGACCGGCAACCTACTACGGGGAGTACCGAAGTAGATGAATGTGACTCGCCGAGATCGGTAACTCGAAGGAAGAGGCACGCGACACACAATTTAGACAAGGTTCGGGCCGCGAGGTGCGTAATACCCTACGTCACCGTATGCTTTGCGTAGCTACGGATTGATAGGGCACGATTACACGGTGGTGCAATGGTGCGCCGTGAGTTGGATGAGGTGAGGTTAGGTGATCCTGGGATCGGTCCCTTGCCTCGCCTTATATAGTCGGGAGGCGGGGTTACAAGTCGGAGTAGGGAAGGAGTACTAGTCGAGTACGTCTAGGAGACCTCTACACGGTGCGGAACATGTACGAGTCCTATCCGAGTACTACTCCCTGTCTTTGTCCTTGTGCTCCACGCCTTCGAAGTGCGTGTAGCGCAAGTCGGGTAGTCCCGGGGCCCACCGGAGTAGTCGGTCTGGTACCCACCGAGGTAGTGGGCCCGGGGAGGTCCATACGACAAGCCCCCGAGTACTTTGTAGTCGAGAAGGATAGCTTCCGGTAGTCTTGACGGCCTTAACGAGTAGTCCTCAAGCGTCCCCGAGTGCTACAAGTCAAAAGTCCTCAAGAGTAGTCGAAGCATCCCGAGGGCTGGAATGTACTCCGGTCGATGTTTGAGCAATCTTGAAGTCTTCTCGAGTAGTCCCAAGCGTCCTTGAAATCCGCCTTCGAAGGTCTTCAAAAATGCTCGCCTTGTCTTGAAGCCGGAGCCGTCAAGAAAGATGCGATTTGCGGAACCGCAATCCACGTGGAGTAGCCCCAGGAGCCTCGAGCGCGGGCTCGGGCCGAGGATCTATCCGAAGCCTTGGAGAGAAAATCCCGAAAAATCCGGAGAGAAAAAACCGAAGGACACGTGGCACGGAGCCCCCGAGCCTTGAGTCGAGTACTTCCTCTCGAATTGAAGGGTCTTCTTTTGAAGAATGTGTCCTGAGATGCTCTTGAAACTAGCCGCGTCCCAGGTAGTCGAGTAGGAGTAGCCGAGCCCCGAGGTGAGGCGCGTCGACTAGTAGAATACGAAGAGTCACGCGCGGCCGGCCGGGTCGGCCGCGCGCGGACTTATCGGGCCGCCCGTTACGGAGGCGATTTGGCTTATAAATTCAAGCCGAAACCCTTAGGGTTTTCACCCAAGTGAGCCGCAGTCATTCGCCACTTGAATCTTGAAGTAGATCCACTCCAACGAGCACGCGCCGCCGGTAGATCCAAGCGCATCGCCACCCGAAAGCCGTAGGGTAGCCCCCCGAGCGGATGCGAGTGAAGACTCCTTGTTCTTGGAGAATGAAGCCGTCCCCCGTCGAAGACGTTGAAGGCCGGCGGGAAGAAGAGGAGCCATGCGGGCAGCTGCCGCGGCCGGTGCCGGAGCGGCGCGCCCACATCTCCACCGCGGCGGCCCAAGCCGCGAGTGGAAAAGGTCGAAGGTGAAGACCGAAGACTTGCCGACCTCGTTGAACTCCGGTTCATCGGGGAGAAGGAGATCGACATGTGGAGATGCGCGAGAGATCCCTATCCAATGGAGAAGGCGCAAGACGAGATCCCGATGTTCTCGCGCTTCGTGGAGCGCGGGCTTGCGCTCCCAGCGAGCGATTTCTTCAAAGGGCTTCTCAGGTACTACGGCATCGAGTACCTCAACTTGAACCCCAACGGAATCTTCCACACTTCGTCTTCGTCCATTTACGCGAAGCATTCTTGGGGATCAAGCCGCATTGGATTCTCTTCCGCAAGTTCTTCCGCGTGAAGCCACAGCCCAGCGCCTCCAACCCCAGAGTAGTCGGCGGGGCGGGATCCCGATTGAGGGAAGATGCCGCGCGAGCGCACTTGGCGTACAAGCTCGTGGATTCCAACACGGATTGGAAGACGAGGTGGTTCTATACCACGAACCACCATCGGAGGCTGCCGAAGCCGAGCGGACGGCGGCCCAAGCACCAAGAGTGGTGGAACACGGAGCCCACCATGCAAGAGGGGATCCGGCTCCCGGAGTTGCGGGAAGAATCAAGGCCCTGCGTGATGCGGGGCGAGGGCCGAGCATGTGGCCTTCGGCTTCATGAAGCGTCGGATCCGGCCCCGCTCGGCGCGGGATACGATGGGCTTCGAGTACACCGGCGACGACGACACGTCGCGGATGCGGGGGGGGTGAGATTGAAGATAACGACATCGTCGAGAGGTTGTCGAGGATCTTCAAGGACATGCCGGAGTACACGGCGTGCCCTGTCGAGGAGTTCTCCGCCGCGCGCCCGCCCAACGAGGTAAGTAGTCGTACCCACCTCGTCGAGTAGTAGGCACTTGTAGCGGAGTTTGCTGACGCCTTTTGTGTCTTTTTGATGCAGGACGATGTGAAGCGGTTTGTCTCCGAGCCGCAGCCACCACCGAGCGGAATTGAGATTCCCGGCGGTGGAGAAGGTGAAGGAGCGCCGAGTAGTCGGAGGCGACGACGATCCCGTCATCGTGGAGGATACCTCCCGATGACGAAGAGGACGAGGAGACGGCGCGGGATCGCTTCCGAGTGCGGGTCGAGGTTTAGCCGTCCGGGCTTGCCTCATGTGCCTCTCGTCCAGGACCCTCCGGCTAGCACGGAGGCTAGCCTTGCCGCGCCGCCGAAGAAGCCGCGCAACCCCCGCCAAGAAGCGGGTAGCCAAGAAGATGAAGGTCTCGGAGACCACGCCTCTTGAGGTAAGTCATCTTGAGCGAGAAGGCGTCGAGTACCCAATGATCGAGTACGGTGCGCGACGAGTAGTTGTCCCCATGTGCGGGGAGAGGCCGCCGGCGGGCCCGGTGGAGGAGGGCGATGAGGGCACGCGGCCCACGGTGGGGGAACCCGGCCGGAAGCCGAAGTCCGGCTCCCCTCTGTCGAAGAGCTTCGGCGCGGTCGGAGCGCCGGCCCCGCCCCCGAAGGGAGCGAGTACCGCGGCCGCCGCCGTGGAGGAGGTGGAAGCCGCCGGGGCGCGAGAAGGCGTCCGCGCCGGCCGCCGCCGCCGTGGAGGAGGCGGTAGTCGGAGAGGCGGAGGAGGAGACGCCCGCCGAGGGTGGAGCTCGGTCGACATCGCCGGCATCCTCGGTGCGCCGGCCGTGACTATCGTCCGGTCGAACTTGTAAGTACCACACTTCATGAGTAGTACTCATTGTAGTAGCCGATGTTGTCGATGATCCTTTGTGGATACTTGTGCGAGAAAAATCCACCGACTTGAGGCCGGGACGGAGAGGAGCCCGCGGCGGCGCAGGCGGGAAGAGGCCGCGCCGCCCGTCGAGGAACCCGCTCCCGAGGCCCAAGCCGCGGCCGAGCCCCCGGTGCCGAGCGGCGGCGCCGCGAGGCGGTCATGGTCGCAGGTGAGTACTCTTCTTGAAGTCGTAGAGCCCCAAAAAAGAGTAGTCGTAGATGCCGATGCGCGTGCTCTTTGTCGACGGGCGGCGAAGGTGGTGACATCCCTGCGGGGGTGCCCGTGCGGGGAGTTGACACCGAGAGGCCCGGAGGCTGCGGCGGGGAGCCCCCGAGCCCATGGGGGAAACCGTCGAGAAGCCCGCCGAGGAGGAGGCGGCTGCCACGTCGCCAGGGGTTGCCCTGGAGGTGGCGATCCGGTCCCCGGAGATCCAAGACGCGGAGCCTATCCGCTCAGCGCCAATGACGGAGGCTACGTCGAGTAGCCGCGGGGGGATCGAGCTGCTTGCCGACGATCTGGTCGAGCGGCGGTGTTGGCGCGAAAGGCACCGGAGGCGATGCGGCGGGGCCGAGCGATGGATGAAGGTACGTGGCCGTTGCCTCCCGAGTAGTCAATCCTTTCGTTGAGTACTCTTTTGACTTGAAATTGTATTGTGCGGGACGTCGCGGAGCGATCCCGCGAGAAGTCCAACATCTTGCGGGGCTACGGCGACACCGTGCTACGGAGGGCCGAAGCCTTGGAGGAGCAGCTCATGAAGTCGAGGAAGCACGCGGCCGCCATGCAGTCGAGGCTTGACGCCGCCTTCGCCAAGTATCACAACGACGTGATGGACTTGCAGGCGAAGAGCGACGATCTGGTGCGGAAGAACAAAGGCCTCCGCAACAAGAATAAAGGTATGTCTCTTGACTTGTCGGGTACTTGGGGGGAGTCCTCAGGCTCTGACCCGTTGTTGTGTTCCTGTGTTGTAGAACTCGAAGACCGGGTGGAGCGTCCGAAGGGCTCGGAGATCGGCATGAGGAATCTCTTCTACGGGAGCGAAGAAGCCCGCCGGTACTTGAACTCGACTACAAGGAGGCCGGCCTTCGAGTGCGAGAAGCACATGGAGTTGAGAATTGCGTCGACGGGATCTCGTCAACTGCTACAAATCCTTGCGAGAAGTTGAACGAAGGCGCGAGGCGCTCCGAGCCCAACCGAAGGACACGGAAGAGGCCGCCCTCCCGATCGCGAGGCTCCCGGTGCCGCACCGGGCGGCCCCAAGATTGCTCCGTTGGCGGATCGACTTCGTGAGGCGCCAAGCCGGGCCGGCCGCCTACGTGAAGCACATGGCCAAGTCAATCCCGAAGCGGTGCGGCCTTCATGAAGTCGTACTTCCCGAAGGCCCCGGTGGAGGTAGTCGCGGCGGAGTAGCCGCCAACCGGCTCGGACGAGCGGTGCGCGAGTTCTTCCGGGAGCGAGATGGCTCCCATCGCGGAGCGGTAGCCGATAAGTTGAATCTCCGGTAGCTCGCATAGATAGCTAGTAGCCATGGTTGTATAGGAAACGAGTTGTAATGAACTATTTCATATATCAATGAAATGTAAAGTTCCATCCAATGAGTACTCGTAACCGCGATCTCGAGTGCGGAGCGCCCATCGTGGAGTAGGTGCGAGTAGTAGTACTCGGCTTAGTAGTCCCGTCGCGGGGAGTAGGCGATAAGGAAGTTGATGAACAATCGAACTTTATTACCGAAGAGGTACACACAGGTGGCCGGGGCCGTAGTTACAAGTAGTCGCTTGGACCGAGGGCCGCTTACGGTCGAGTAGTACCGGAGCGGGTAGCCGCTTACGGTGAGTGATCCGTAGGTAGCCGTGTGGGCGGATCGCAGTCCGTAAGTAGCCGCGCGAGGGGCGGATCTTAGAGTGTGGTCTTCTTGGTAGACCGCTGGAGTCCTTGACGCTCGTTGCGGCCCGGGGGTCCGTAGGTAGCCGCACGGGGCCGGACACGGAGGAGAGTAGTCCGGAGACTTGAAGCCGGGACCCGGAGGGTCGCATGCGGCTAGGGGGGTGTTGATGTAGTCGCGTGGACTTGAACCCGGAGTAGTCGAACGGACTAGGCGTAGAATCGACGGAGCCGGTCGACGTTCCACGAGTTGTTGACTTCTTCGCCTTCGAGTGTTTGGAGGCGGTAGGAGCCCGGCCGGTCACCTTAGCCACGGTGAAGGGGCCTTCCCGAGGGGAGGGCGAGCTTGTGAAGTCCTTCCGTGTTCGGGATACGACGGAGGACAAGATCTCCAACGTTGAAGGAGCGTTCCTTGACGTTGCGATCGTGGTAGCGTCGGATACCCTCCGGGTACCTTGCTGATTGGACGAGGGCGGCACGGCGAGCTTCTTCGAGGGCGTCGATATCAACTCGTCTCGTTGTCTTCGAGACGCCTTCGTCGTAGTGCTCCACCGCCGGCGAGTTCCATATGACATCGGCGGGGAGGATGGCTTCGGAGCCGTAGACCGGGAAGTAGGGGGATTGCCCCGTTGGCTTGGATGGTTGAGTCCGCGGCCCCCGAGTGCGTTGGGTAGTTCCTTGATCCACTTGCCCCCTTTTGAGTTAGCGGCGTCGTGTAGCCGCTTCTTGAGGGCGTCGAGCACCATCCCGTTGGCGCGCTCGACTTGTCCGTTGGCCCGTGGGTGGGCGGCGGAGACGTATCCGACGTCGATTCCGCCTGTTCTCGCGGTACTCCCGCAACCGGTGGTTGTTGAAGTTGGACCCCGGTGTCCGTGATGATGCGGTGGGGTAGCCGTAGCGGTGTACGAGTTCATCCGGGAAGTCGAGTACTCGTCGGCCTTGGGGCATGTGACCGGCTTGACCTCGATCCACTTGGTGAACTTGTCGATAGCCACCGGTGCCGGTTGAATCCTCCTGGCGCGGTTGGCGGTGGCCCAATCATGTCGAGCCCCCGGCGAGGCAAAGGGCCGGGTTGGTGGTATGGTAACTAGCTTGTAGGCGGGGACATGTTCTTGCTTGGCGAAGAACCGACATCCTTGGCACCGTCCGACGAGTTCTTCGGCATCGCCCGGGGCCGTGGGCCGGTGAAGGCTCGCGGAAGGCCTTGGCGACCGGCGTGCGGGAGGACGCGTGGTTGCCGCGGACACCCTTGTGGATCTCCTCCAAGATGTCCTTGCCTTCTTCGCGAGGAACGCATTTCATGAGTACTCCGAGAAGATGCGCCTCGCTTGTAAAGCTTGTCGCCGACGAGGACGTAAGACTTGGCGCGGCGGACGAGTTGTTCGGCTGCGTTCTTGTCGGAGGGGACCTTCGCTCGCCGAGGTAGTCGATGAAGGGTTGCCTCCGGTCCACGCCGATCATCATGACCTCCTCGCCCGGCCGTTGGGTTAGTCGGGACGGTGGTCGGTGGCGCCGCTCCGGATGGATGGCGCGTGAAGCTCATGGACGAAGACGCCGCGGGTACTTGGGCGCGGGTGGATCCGAGCTTCGAGAGGACGTCCGCCGCAACGTTGTTGTCGCGAACGATGTGATGGAACTCGAGACCGTAAAATTTGTTCTCGAGCTTGCGGACTTCTAGGCGGTAGGCGTCCATGTTCTCCTTGTTGCGGTCCCGGGACTTGTTGACTTGGTTGATGACCACTTAGCGGAGTCGCCGTAGACTAGTAGCCGCTTGATGCCAAGCGAAGCCGCGAGGCGGAGCCCGTGTAGGAGGGCTTCGTACTCGGCTTCGTTGTTCGAGACCTTCCGGAAGATGCGGGACGTACTTGAGTTGTTCGCCCGTTGGGGAGATCGGGGGAGTACCCCTGCGCTCGCGCCCTCGAGGTTGAGTGAGCCGTCGAAGTACATCACCCAATGCTGCGGTCGCACGGTGGGAGTAGGTAGGCCGGTTCTCCCGCCACTCGCCATGAAGTCGACTAGAGCTTGCGACTTGATGGTCGTGCGTGGCTTGAAGTCGATGGTGAGGGCGCCGAGCTCGACGGCCCATTTGGAGATTCTTCCGGTGGCGTCCGGGTTCCTCGGGATGTCGCCGAGCGGGTAGTCGGTGACGACGGAGACCGAGTACTCCCGGAAGTAGTGTCGTAGCTTCCGCGAGGTGATGAGTAGAGCGTACGGGGAGCTTCTCGCACGGGCCGGGTAGCGAGCCTTGGACTACGATAGAACCTCGCCGACGAAGTAGGCGGGGCGCCGGACCGGGTAGGCGTGGCCGTCTTCCCCGCCGCTCGACGACGATGGCGATGCGACCACGTGAGTAGTCGCAGCGAGGTAGAGCGATGGCTTGCTCGCCCTTGTAGGGAGCCGTGAGGACCGGGGGCTTCGACGAAGTCCTTGAGGCGGGCAAGGGCTTGGTCCGCCTCTGCGCAGGTCCACACGAACTTCTCGTGGTGCTTGAGTAGTTTGAAGAAGGGGAGACCTCGTTCTCCTAGCTTCGAGATGAATCCGTTCAATGCCGCCATGCACCCCGTCGGCTTACGGACGTCCTTGATGCTCGTGGGAGCTTTCATCTTGGTGATGGCGGAGATCTTCTCGGGGTTGGCTTCGATGCCACGTTGGGCGATGATGAAGCCGAGTAGTTTGCCCGAAGGTACGCCGAAGACGCACTTGTTCGGGTTGAGCTTCCGGCGGTACTCGCGTAGCGATGCGAAGGTCTCTTCAAGGTCGTCGATGAGGGTACCGGAGTCCCCGGTTTTGACAACCACGTCATCCACGTAAGCCTCGACGTTCTTGTTGAGTTGCCGCTTGAAGCGAGCTCGGATGGCCCGTTGGTAAGTAGCGCCGGCGTTCTTCAACCCGAAAGACATGGTCGTGTAGCAATGACGCGCCAAACGGGGTGATGAACGCGGTCTTCTCCTGGTCTTCCTCCTTGATTGCGATCCGGTGGTACCGGAGTAGCGATCGAGGAAGCGAGCGAGGTCGCAGCCCGCCGTGGAGTCGATGACTTGATCAATCCGCGGCAACCCGAAGGGGTCCTTGGGGCGAGTGCTTGTTGAGGTCGGTGTAGTCGACGCACATCCTCCACTCGTTCGAGTTCTTCTTGCGGACGAGGACGGGGTTGGCGAGCCACTCGGGATGGAAGACTTCTCCGATGAAGCCGGCGAGTAGCTTGGCGAGCTCCTTCTTGATGGCATCCCGTCCGTCGTCGGCGAAGCGTCGGAGATGTTGTCGCTTGGGGGTGGCCTTTGGGTCGACGTTGAGGCAGTGCTCGATCAGCTCCACGGGCACTCCCGGCATGTCCGTGGCCTCCACGCGAAGATGTCGCGGTTAGCCCGAAGGAAGCTGATGAGCGCGTCTTCCTATTTGGGGTCGAGGCCGGCCCCGATGGTGGTAGTCTTGGTGGGGTCGCCTGTTCCGAGGTCGACCGTCTTGGTGAGCACCTCCTCGGGTGGCCGAGGCTTGTTGGCGCTGTCAGACTTCTCTGGGATGTCGAGTTCGCTTGTGGCAAGCTTCTTCGACGCGGCGTAGACCTCCATCATTGGGGTGGGTACTTGATTTGTCGAAGCAATCACCACGGCCTCTGTATCGCAGTCGTGAGAGATCTTCAAGTCCCCTTGGAGGGAGAGTACGCCAGCTGGGCTTGGCATTTTGAGTACCAAGTATGTGTAGTGGGGCACCGCCATGAACTTGGCGATGGCCGGTCTGCCGAGGATGGCGTGGTAGGAAGTCTCGATATCCGCGACCTCGAACTTGATGTACTCGGTGCGGTAGTTGTCGCGAGACGCCCCGAAGGTAGCGCGGTACCACCGAGCCCAGTGGGATAGCCGCGTTGCCTGGGACAATGCCGTAGAAAGGCATCTTGCTCTTGTTGAGCATGGGGGTGACGTCAAGGTTCATCTTCCTGAGAGTCTTGGTGAAGAGGACGTTGAGCCCGCTTCCGCCGTCGATGAGCACCTTGTTGAGCTTAGAGCCCGCCACTGTTGGTTGCAGGACGAGAGGGAAGCGTCCTGGTTCGGAGAAGCTGGTCCATTGGTCCGCGCGGGAGAAGGTGATGGGCGTCTCTGACCACCTGAGAGGGGTCATAACCGCTGGTTCAATGGACATCACTTCACGGCGAGTAGCCTTCTGCTCCCGCCCGGGGGTAGTCCGCCGAAGAGGACGTTGACGGTCTTCTCGGGTTCTTGGAAGTCGTCGCCGTCCTTCTTCTTGTTCTTCGATCGTGAGGGTGCGGTGGCTCGGCGTATCCTTGAGCGCATGCCCGAGCCGGTAGCACCTGCTCGGTGGTGTGGTTGCCGTTTGGATGCCACGGGCACTTCTCCTTCAGCAGGTCTTTAAACCCGCCGGAGTTCTTCTTCGAGTTCCCTTTCGGGGGACGCTGGATAGCCGCGACGGTATTGTCTGGCTTGCGCTTGCGGTTGGAACCCGAGAAGTTGTTGTTGTTGTTGTTGTTGTTGCGGCCGCCTTGGTTTGGATTGCTGCTGCTGCCGCCGCCTTGGTTCTGCTTGGACTTGCCGCGGATGGCGTCGTACTTGGCGTTGGCCTTGTCCTCTTCATCCGCCCAGGACGTGATCATGTCCTTGAGGTGGGGAATGGACTTGGGGCGGCGCCGGCCGAAGTCCTCGAAGGTGCGGCGATGGTAGAGCCCGGTCTGGAAGAGGTCGATGACCTCCTTGTCGGTGACGTCCACGACGGTAGCGCGCTTGTCGAAGAAGCGGCGCATGTACTTGCGGAGGGTCTCGCCTTGTTCTCGCTTGATCATGGCAAGGTCCATGCGAGTACCCGAGCGGCCCATGGCGCCCGCGAAGTTGCTTGTGAATTGTTCCTTCGGTGGTCCCGCTTGTCGATTGAGTGCTTGTCCGGCGACTCGAGCCACGTGAGTGGGGCTTGGTCCGGGCGTAAGGGGAAGTAGAGGCACTTGGTGTCGCCGTTGCCGCCGCCGTTCTCGATGGAGAGAGCGTAGCATCGGAGCCACCGGATGGGATCCGCTTCGCGTCGTATTTGGTGATCCCCAAAGGCTTGAACTTGTCGGGGGAGGAGCAGGTTGCGAAGCCGGGGTGAGAAGGCGGGGAAGCCGTCGCCTTCGGCGGCGGCCGTCGACTTCTTCTCGCCGCAACTCTTCGATTCTCCGGCGAGCATCGTACCCGCCGTGAGAGGCGCCGGAGGCGTGGCTATGCGCGTGGCCGCGGCCGCCGCGGCCGCCGCCGCCTCCCGGCTTTCTTGTTGGCTCCGTGGTTGGAGCTGCCGCCGTCGGCCCGCCGCCGCCGTCGGGGTCGTTGCCGCCACCACCGGCCGAAGCACGGTGGGGGACGACTTCTCGGTTGACGTTGTCTTGTCGTGAGGGTCCGCCGGCGGTGGAGCGTCGACGGTTTGGTTCGAGCCCGGGATGTCGCCTCGAGTACGGTTAGGACCGAGGTCAACACTTGCGACTAGTAGCCTCGTTGTCGCGAGGCTTGGCTTGGAGAGGTTGGGCGACTCTCTTGTCGACCCGCATGAAGTAAGCTTCCTCGGCGAGCTTGGCGATGACTTCTCCGGCCCGTATGCCCCGAGCTCCGCCGTGCGATCGCTCGTGATCGACATGAGGCACTTGCTCGGGAGTGGTGTGAACTCGCTCTCGGCGCTCGAGAGCTTCCGCAAGGTTGCGGATGGGGAGGTTGTCTCCGAGCCGCGGCGTCGTTCGTTGCGCTTCTGTTACGTTCGCGCGGGCGTCCCTGCCGGGCGTCGGTCTCGTCCGCGGGGGCATCGGCGGACGACTCGTCCGTGGAGATGTCCTCCGAGTACTTGTCCGCGGCCGTGCCTGAGGTTCCGGGGTGTCGCCGGCAGCCATGAAGACTTGACGATCAGGGGTACCCAAGCTTGGCTCAGAAGGTGCCACCTCAGTTGGTGTGCTTGAGTCAGCTTGGGCTAGTGGTGTTCCCTCCTGGAACGGTAGCGAGTCGATGTAGGCGACGTAGCGTGAGTCCTCTGCTGTCAGCTCGGCAGGTTTGCGGTCTGGCCAGTAGACGTATCTCCCGGCCGGCGTTGATCTTATAACCAGCCCAGAGGCTGGCCCTGACAAGGGAAGCTCAGAGGAGTTGTCTTCGGACTCAGGCTCCTCAGGGTCCGACCCGAAGTCGAACTCGTAGTCCGGGTTCGAGAAGAACTCGGAGAGGGGGCTGGAGTCCAAGACGCGGTTGGAGACGGCGTCGGAGTCCGAGTTGTACTCGGTTGCGGGCTCCTTGTCGGCCCGTCGTGGCGTAGAAGCCTCCGTGCGGGCCGGGCCGGGAACGCGAGGGCCACGCACGGAGTGCCGACGTGGAGAGGGGACCGCTCGCGATGGCCGAGGAGCCGGCTCGCATGCGATGGCCCATGGCGACGTCGGGTTCGAGTTGGAGACGGACTCGAGCTCGAAGTCAGCGTGGAGGTTGGAGAGCGAAATTTCGCCGAACTTGCCGGCGAGCTTGCCCGTGACAACTTCGGGAAGCGTCACAAGGCCTGTCCTCGAGTCGGGTTGCATGATCAAGCGGCGCTGGAAAGAGCCCGCGCCATCAGCAGTGCAGACCCAAGCCCCGAAGACGAAGGTGTCGCCACGGTTGAAGGCGACGGTTGGCTTGATGTGAACAGAAGCCGTCGAGTTCGCCATGTGATCTCGAGCGAGAGCCCCTACCTGGCGCGCCAGCTGTCGGTGTTTTGGACCGGCAACCTACTACGGGGAGTACCCGAAGTAGATGAATGTGACTCGCCGAGATCGGTAACTCGAAGGAAGAGGCACGCGACACACAATTTAGACGAGGTTCGGGCCGCGAGGTGCGTAATACCCTACGTCCTGTATGCTGCGTAGCTCTGGATTGATAGGGCACAATTACACGATGGTGCAATGGTGCGCCGTGAGTTGGATGAGGTGAGGTTAGGTGATCCTGGGATCGGTCCCTGCCTCGCCTTATATAGTCCGGGAGGCAGGGTTACAAGTCGGAGTAGGGAAGGAGTACTAGTCGAGTACGTCTAGGGAGACCTCTACACGGTGCGGAACATGTACGAGTCCTATCCGAGTACTACTCCCCGTGTCTTGTCCTTGTGCTCCACGCCTTCGGAGTGCCGTGTAGCGCAAGTCGGGTAGTCCCGAGGGGCCCACCGAGTAGTCGGTCCCGGTACCCACCGAGGTAGTGGGCCCGGGGAGGTCCATACGACGGTGTCCTCCGCAATGCTAGCACGCCGGTCCCCCCCCGCATGCTGGAAGCCCTCGACTTGGTTTTTAGGCCCAAACCAAGCAAGGAGATCGTCTTTGACTACTCTTCGGAAACCTCCAACCCCGCCTGCTCGGCCTACTACTTGGACTCCCCCCCCCTCCTACGAGTTCGACTTGCTCGTTCGCCACCATGTGGCCCGACCCCCGACGAGCCCGAGTCCGAGAACTTCCACGACCCCGAGCCCCAAGGGCGACCTTTCGCGCCGTTCTTCACCCAACAACACGAACTACGGGCCCGGTTATAACATCTACACCCAAGCCAAGAGTCGGTCCAACACCGTCTCACTCAGCCGGACCGGCATCCATCGACCACGCGGACGCTCACAGACGGGAACTCACGCCTTGCTGCGTCGCCTACCACGACTCGCTTCCATTCCGAGAAAGAAGAAAAGAGGAAAGAACACCAAAAGCTTATCTCCTGACAAAGGAAAGAATACTCCAACCGAGGTGGCGACAAACTCCACCGACTCCGAAAGCTCCCCGGCACACAAATCGCCAAGTCTTCCCCCACATGTGGCTGGAAACTTCCGAGACGCCGTGACCTCTTCGAATTTGCATTAAGCTCACCCGACCCCCCCTTGTTGACTACGAAGATATCTCGGCGAAAATGCGAGTTGTCAAACAAAGCATATAAACATCTACATGGCTTCTCAAATAGGCCAAACTAGTGTCAAAGGCTAGAAACCAACGACGACAAAAACGCCCGTACGAAGCGTAGCTTTGTGAAACATCTCCCCAAGTACTATAGAACCTCACAAGCAGGCTCTCGACCAAGTCGCCAACCGGTGCCCACCACCCCCGAATAGTGCCTCATGTCTATCACCACGATAGCACGTTAGGCTCTGGGGATGCGCGTGGGTGAAGTCATCGCCAAGCTCGCGGAGGACGCCTACTTCATGAGAGTCGACAACATGTGTCCACTTCAGGAGTACCTCCCCTCGTGAACTCGCGAACCCGATAGACCCATGGAAGCCACAAGCTTTTAAGCATCCGGCTAATGGACGCAAGCGTACTCGAGGAGACACTCTTCTTTTCACGATTAACCCCATTTCACCGTACTAAGGGCATCATTGCGGAAAAGGACCTTCTCCTCAGGGTGGCAACATAGGCTAAACATTCGCAATGATATTCGGCCGGTGGCCCAAATCGCGGCAAAGGCGTCCAAGCACAATCATGGTGATGCACGTTTATGGCGGAGGTAGCGGTGGCTGGGAGCTCCTACACATGGGGCCTTTCACCGGAAGTGTCAGATTAGCAGGTGGTTTCGGAAGGGGCGATCGCGGAGGCCGACGCATATATCACAAATATTTCAAGAGCATGGCCTAACGTCACCGTTTCTCCATCACATAGGCGGCTATGATGCCCGCCAATAGCAAAACGAAGACAATACGGCGCATAGAGAAGTCCTCCACCCAAAATGTAATAGGATACGAATCAACATGATATATGGCTTCCCCACCTTCTCTCGCTCGACTTCGCAATACATGTATGTCTCAAGTAAACCTGGTATGAAACAAGGTTCAAACCTCCGGGAATCACTAAGTACGACATGGAAGCAAGACCCCAGTTCCCCCGCAATGGCTCGGATGCTACGCCCTCTCCATCGAAAACAAACTTGGGTGGCAACAATGACCACTCAATGGTGCCTTTTTCCACTTCTCCCTAAGAAATGATACCTCACTTCATGTGTTTGGTTCCGGACCAAGCACGTTTTGGCTCACTTACATGGGTGCTATCACAAAGAAGTGGGAGTCGCTCGACAAGTACTTCAAGGTATGAATCGACAAGTGGGACCAGCTCAAGGATCGCAGCATACTCACCCGGCGGTAGATTTCGTGGGCGCCATGGAACGCTCGGGTACTTTCATGGACCTGGCAATGGTGAAGCAAGAACAGGGTGAGACGCTAAGCAAGTACATGCGACGCTTCTTCGACAAGCGTGCCATTGTAGTCGATGTCACCGACAAGGAGGTCATCGACCTTTTCCAAGACGGTCTCTACCACCGTCGCACCTTTAAAGACTTCGGTCGCCGCTGCCGGAGTTCTATCACCAAGCTCAAGGACATGATCACCTCATGGGCCGACGAAGAAGACAAGGCTAACGCCAAGTGTTGACGGTGTATTTTGGTGCACCTAGCATGTTCATTACACTTTGGTTTGGATTTGATTATTGAACTAACCCGCCACTAGGCACACTAATCATATAACAAGTTCATCTTTGTGCATGCATTTGGAAGTGTTGTGTTTATGTAGGAAATCATGGACATAAAGGACGGATTCGCAATAAGTTCAAAGGAGCATTCATGGAGTCGTGTTCGTGTCTATGAGCTCGCTGAAATTACTTCCAATGGTGGTGAGGACCGAAGTGCTACGAGGAACACCCCCGGGATTGAAGCGTAAAAGATCAAACTTCATGCAAAGAGAGCCTCCATCTTGATCGCGAGGATAACGGCGTCAAAATCATCCAAGTGGAAGGGGCAAAGTAGATAAGTGCACGAGGACCCACGGAGCAAAAAAGGGCGACCGAACCGGCCGGACCGGGCTCTGGGCCGGCCGGCCCGGTCGGATCGGCCCGGCCCACTTCGGGCACCGGTTCGGTCCCGTCTTCCTTGCCCTCGAAGGATCTTCGACCCTAAAACCCCCGACGCGCCGCCAACACAGGGAGAGGAGTTTATTCGCACCCGAAGGCCATCCACAAGCTAGAGAGAGGAGGAGGATCTCCGACCGGAGATCAACCACATCGAAGGAAGCACCCTCTCGTGGAGAAGGAGGAAGTCACCGGCGGAAGGGAAACCATGATCAACGGTGCCATGATCAGCACCTTGATGGGGTAATCTTCTCATTCGTCCATGGGTTGTAATCGATATTGAGATGTAATCGCACTTTGTCGGATTATCTATCTATCATCTTGTGTTGAATATACATTAATGCTTAAGGCTTGCAACCGTGCCATAAAGGGAGTAGAGCTCCAATGCTTCCTTGGATCCATTCAATACGCCGTGGCCATCAAAGGTCTAGTCATGAATACCTTCGCGTAGTGACAGTACGAGAGGAGGGAAAGGGCGAAACCGTGGTCACAACCCCGATAGATTAGATTGGTTTTCATGTCTTTAAGCGATTGCATGCTCTAGTATCGTAGACCCGTGGGCGAGTGTCTTTTTCCTTGATCGTTTATCATTCTCTCTAGAGTAGTTTACTTGTTTTCTAGTATAATATAGTTAGGGTTTTAGTAGCTAGTGTGTCGTTGTTGATCGAACGCTTGTAATCCCCTTGCTCCGCGGATTGACAAGAACCTTGGGAATCCCGTGGTGAAAAAGGTGTGGGGTCCGTACGCTTGCGGATCGTAGAGGGATACGTCTTTTATCCGTCAACAAGCCCCCTTTTTCTGGCGCCGTTGCTTGGGGAGCAAGTTAGTTTACATCGTTTGATTTGCATCTAACTTAGTTTTATATTTTAGTTTATCTTTTATTCGCTATATCTAACATTTATTATCGAAAAACACTTGTTTCTTTTTTTGTTTTTGTTTTTATCTTATTGTCTAGATGGAGTTCGTTAATCAACCCGTGGAAGAACCGGAGAAATCATTAAGGGATTACGCTAGCCCTCGATGTGAAGACATAAAGGTACAAGAGTCGGATTCGAAGCTCGAAGCGACCAAGTATGAAATTAAATCCAAGATCATGAAGATGGTGGCGGAAAACCCATTTGAAGGGATGGTTACGGAGAACCCATATAGACACATAAGGGATTTCACGACAATATGCAACACGGTGCGTCAAAAAGGAGTTCCCGATGAATGGTTCAAATGGAATCTCTTTCCCTACTCACTTGCCGCAAAACAAAGACATGGTATTCGGTTGCGTCCTTTGAAGTTGAAGGCAATTGGAACAAGTTGACAAAGAAGTTTTGCGAGAAGTTCTTTCCAATGAGCAAGGTTCAACATCTAAGGAGGCAAGTGATCAATTTTATGCAAGGAGAAGAGGAAGGGATAGACCAAGCCCGGGATAGGTTTAATGAATTAATCGAACAAGGACCAAAACTCGGCTTCACCGGTGACGTACTCTTGCATACATTTTTCTTTTCCCTAACCCCTAGTTGCATGCGACACGTCGAAATGTGTGCGGGTGGGGATCTCATGGAGAAAACACTCACGGAAGCCGCCCAACTTCTACAAAAAGTTAGTAAAGCGGCTGCCATGCGAAGAGATTGGGAAACAAGACTTGCGGAAGAGCCGGAATTCAATTCAAGGAAGAAAAAGCTTGCTGATTTTTCTAAAGAGGCAACCCCGGAAGTCACAAAAGAGGAGCCAATCATGGAAAAGCTTGAACAAGAACACATCAAGTCAAGAACTACGCCAAACGTCGACTTCGCCACACCAAATGAGACGAACAAGAGAAGCATGTCAAGCGCGAAGCCACTAAGGGAGTTCGAGCCAATGGATTGGGTTCCTATTGATTACGGAGAAGTATTCGACAAGAGAAGACCGTTCCCTAATCAAAAGGGAATGGCAAGAGCATTGGAAGTCGATTTCCCACCGGAGAGGAAGGCTGAAAATTCATACGACCTCGAAACCACCGGTGAGATTTTTGAAAAGCTCTTTGGAGATGACGTGGTGGATCCGAACATATTGCCGAGGTGAAGAGGATCATGGGGATCAAGCCCGAAGCATCACCATACGCTCGCCTTGCTGAAATTTATTCGATCGGATCCGAAGAAGAGAAGATGACGCCGCACTTGAGTTGCGAGATCAACGGAGTTCAATGCAAAGCTTTATGCGACATCGGAGCCCAAGTAAGTGTTCTATCTTCTAAAATTTACGATAAAGTTCAATACCACAACCTAGACTTAGCTCCAACATCAACGAAATTAATTATGGGAGATGGTAGAACTATCAAACCTCTAGGTATTGCTTGCAACATGAAAGTAAAAATCTATAGAAACTACATACCAACCGATTTCTTTGTTATTGATGCTTACCATAGTAATTCTGATCATATAATCTTAGGTAGGCCTTTTCTTAAGTTGGTTGATGCCGTGTTAGATGCCGGAGAAGGCAAAGTAACAATGAACCTTAATGGAACAAAGTACACATATAACTTTCTTCGTGCTTCTAAACACCTTACTCCTTTTCCTCCCGAAGATGAAGAAATAGAAGAGATAGATAGTCTTTGTTTTGTTGAAACCCTTAGAGACCCGCTGCAAAGAGCGATGGAAAATCAAATTTGTAATCAACAAGATGAAGAACTAGAGGAAGCAACAAAAGGCTTAGAGCCGCATGATGGTAGCGTGGAGGAAGAGAAGTTCGAAGACATAGGAGAAATCAAACCCGAGGAGCCACAAGTGCCCGAAGTAGACCTTAAACCTTTGCCCAAGGGATTAAAATATGAATTTTTGGGGCCAGACAAAACCTATCCAGTCATTGTGAGCGACGAGTTGAGCCCCGAAGAAAATGAAGCGTTGCTGATTTTATTAAAAAAACATAGGAAGGTGATTGGATATTCAATCAATGATCTCAAAGGTATTAGCCCAGCCTTTTGCACTCATCGTATACCAATGGAAGACCAATGTAAGCCTGTAGTGGACCATCAAAGGAGGCTAACCCATGCCATGCGAGAGGTAGTAAAGAAAGAGGTTATCAAGTTACTTGATGCCGGAATCATCTACCGGTTCCACATAGCGAATGGGTGAGCCCGTACATTGTGTACCGAAGAAAGGAGGTTTGACAGTGGTGAAGAATGAGAAGAACGAATTGATACCGCAAAGAACCGTGACCGGGTGGCGGATGTGTATTGATTACCGTAAGCTTAACAAAGCGACGAAGAAAGATCACTTCCCCCTACCGTTCATAGACGAGATGCTCGAGAGGTTAGCAAACCACGCTTATTTTTGCTTTCTCGATGGATACTCGGGGTTCATGCAAATCCCCATTCACCCGAAGATCAACATAAGACAACGTTTACGTGTCCTTACGGAACGTTTGCATATAGGAGGATGCCCTTCGGCCTATGCAACGCTCCGGCCTCTTTTCAACGTTGCATGATGGCCGTTTTCTCGGAATTCATCGAAGAAATTGTTGAAGTGTTTATGGATGATTTTTCCGTTTACGGGAAGACGTTCATGGATTGCTTAGCAAACTTAGAAAAGGTCCTTACAAGGTGTGCGGAGGTAGATTTGGTTTTAAATTGGGAAAAGTGCCACTTCATGGTTAAGCAAGGCATAGTGCTCGGACATGTTATATCCGAGAGAGGAATTGAAGTGGACAAGGCTAAGGTAGAGACGGTTGAGCAACTCCCACCTCCTACGGATATTAAGTCTTTAAGGAGCTTTCTAGGCCATGCCGGATTCTATAGAAGATTTATAAAGGACTTCTCAAAGATCACTAAGCCTTTAACGCACCTTCTTCAAAAAGATGTGGCTTTCGACTTTGATGAGAAGTGTCTAGCGGCATTCCGGACCTTGAAAAATGCGTTGGTGAGTGATCCCATCATCCAACCTCCGGATTGGAGCCAACCTTTCGAGATCATGTGTGACGCAAGTGACTACGCCATAGGCGCGGTCTTGGGACAAATAAAAGAAGGCCGAGTTCACGCCGTTTACTACGCTAGCAAAACTCTTAGTGGGGCACAATTAAATTATGCTACTACAGAAAAAGAATTGCTAGCGGTGGTATTCGCTTTCGAAAAATTCAGATCTTACATCGTGAACTCGAAAGTCATTGTTTACACCGATCACGCAGCCATAAAGTATCTCTTGGCTAAGAAGGAAGCTAAACCACGTTTGATTCGTTGGATCCTTCTTCTCCAAGAGTTCGATGTTGAAATTCGTGATAAAAAGGGGGTGGAAAATGTTGTGGCCAATCATTTGTCTAGGATGAATCGGGGGCAAGATGATAAAGAGCCCATAGAAGATAAGATGAGAGATGACCACCTCTATAGAGTGCTTGATAAAGATACTTGGATGATCGACATCATTCGAGCAATTCGAAAGATGCCCCTCGATCATCTAGACAAAAACACTCAAAGGAAGATAATTTCGAAAGTAAGAAATATTTTTGGGATGCACCATACCTCTTCAAGCTTGGCAATGATGGAGTGATGAGAAGATGTGTGCCAAGAGAAGAGAGGCTTGAGATTCTAAGGAAGTGCCACTCGGCGGAGTACGGTGGGCACTATAGCCATTTTCGAACCGAAGCCAAAGTATGGTCGAGCGGATTCTATTGGCGGAGATGCATGAAGATACTAAAAGATATGTTGCGTCATGCCCCGAATGCCAAAGAACCGGAAACATCTCTCAAAGAAATTCTATGCCTTTGAAATACAACTTGCAAATCGACATATTCGATGTATGGGGCATAGACTTCATGGGGCCTTTTAAAAACTCATTTGGATTCGAGTATGTACTTGTTATGGTCGATTATGTATCCAAGTGGGTAGAGGCTATACCATGTCGTAAAGCTTCCACGGAGGAGTCCATCACTATGATCAAGAACGTGATCTTTCCCCGTTTCGGTACACCGAGAATCTTGATAAGTGATGGAGGAACTCATTTCACCGGGAAGAACTTTAAAAAGTGCTTGTCCAAGTTGGGAATTGAGCATAGGGTCTCCACGGCCTATCACCCACAAACCAACGGACAAGCGGAAACGTCAAATAGGCAATTAAAAAGCATACTCAACAAGACCATAGAGAAGGGAGGCAAGGATTGGTCAAAGAAATTAGACGGAGCTTTATGGGCTTATCGAACGGCGTTTAAAACACCGATAGGTATGACCCCTTATCAATTCGTCTATGGAAAAGCCTGCCACCTTCCGGTTGAGTTGGAACATAAAGCCTATTGGGCGATTAAAGAGATGAACCTTGATCTCGATGCCGCGGTGGTGAAACGGAGAATTCAAATAAGCGAGCTAGAGGAGTTGAGGTTGAAAGCTTATGAAAACGCAAGCATATACAAGGAGAGAATCAAAAGGTGGTATGATAAAAGATTGAAGAAAAAAGAATTCAAAGAAGGAGATAAGGTCCTCCTCTACAATTCGAGGTTTAAAACCTTCGGAAAGGGGAAATTGCAAAGCAAGTGGGACGGACCTTATGTTGTGCATTCGGTGTTCTCCAACGGAGCGGTAACCATTATGGATATAAACGGCGATCAATTTGTGGTGAATGGACAGCGGCTTAAGGTTTACTACGAACCCGACATCGTGCCCATTCATCATGTTGACGTCTTTACCATGGAGGAAGAGCCCGAACGTCCCGCCTAGGACGAGAAACAAGGCACCAACTTCTGTAAATAATTTTTCTTTTAGTTCTCTGGAGTTTTTCACGAAGATTTACTGGGCCAACTTTTTCCCACGGGCTGAGGACGAAAAAAATAGGGCGGTGTGCAAAAAACCGGACCGGCCCGGCCCCCGAGGCAGGGTGGGCCGGCCGGCCCAGTCGGATCGGCCCAGTGGTGGCCCGACGCCCGATGTCCCCGAATTTCGCCCGAACTGCTCCTTTTCGACTTCCTTGTTTGGTCAGAAAATTTTAAGGGAAGTGTAAAAAAGGAAAATAAGGTTCCCAGGCTTTTCTCTCAGGACTATATATTTGGCCGAATTGGGAGCTCGAGAATCAAATCTTTCAAGCAATGTGTTGCACCCTTGTAGCAGCCATTGAGCCTCCAAAAAGCTTAGAGTTGAAGGTAGAAGCCAAGAAGCCATCGATGGAGGAGGCGATGCGATGCGAGGTCAAGCTACCCGTCAAGAGGACCGCACGTATCCATTGCGGAGGACGTGTCCCGACCGGAGCTCTTGCATCTCGCAACCCCGTCAAAGGAGAGAAGGTCCCTACACCCGTTCGAAGGTCGGCACGTCTCCAAGGCATCAAGCGCAAGGATTACAAGGAGATGTCGCCGGAGCCTAAGGATTATGGGGATAGCGACTACTCCGACGATCGTAGCCCGAGCTCGTGGGCGGCCGCCGGTAGAGATGATGATGATTGGGGTGAGCAACCCTATGAAAGGACTCCCGAAGGCCCTAACGGCAACGGCAACGGCGGTGGCGAAGGCGACAACAATGGAGGTGGCGACGACGGTGGTGACAACGGTGGAGATTATGGCGACGACGACCCCTTCGGATTGCATCCGGTGTGCTGTCGAGTTTGCCGTCAATCCATCGCAGCTCTCTACGCGTCGGCCGACGAATGTCTTCAAACCATGGAAGCGATGAAGCAGCGTATGGAGGACTTGGAGCGCGTAGTTGAAGATGACTACAAGTTCCTTAACCGCAACGTGCGCAAGCTTTTCGGAATGGTTGGAAACATGAGAGGCAAGTGGTGCAAAGCTTGCTCGAAGTACCATTAGATCTAGTTTTCCCCTTTGGTTTTTGTAAGATACGACGAGGACGTCGTATGTTTTAAGTGTGGGGGAGAGCTAGCTCGCTAGCCTTAGCTTTTGAACTTCAAGTTTAGGTTCGGTTTAATCTTCGTGTGAGAGTCTTAGTGTTTTAATGAGTCTTTAGTTTTTGAGTCTGTTTTAAAAATTTTTGCAAGTGTCTTAAATTAGTGTTGAGTCAAGAAAACCAAATAAAAAGAGTCTTTATATATCTTTTTGTGTTTTATGTATTGTTTATCTTTATTTACTTGTTTGTTTAATCTTCGATTCTTGATATATGAACACAAGTATGTGGTTTGAAAAACGTTTACCGTGGTGCTTAGTGGAATCGCTACTACTTAAAGTACCCATACCGCACTTCGATCTTGAGCTTCACATGCTAGTTGTGCTATGTTCGATGCTAAAAATTGGAGGATTTCAGTTCTGAAAATTATATTAAAACCCTTGTAATAAAGGTTAGCAAAACCTCTTTTTCCAAGTTGAGAGTAAGAAAAAATTCCTATCCAAAGCCAAGTTTATTTTCGCTCCACCATAAGTGTGATTAGCACGATGAGTTAGGCTAGGACCCTTCTCTCTTGGTGAGTTTTAATTTCGAGCAATGATCATGTCCTTGTGCTTATCTTTTGTTGCTAGCCTCGTCATACATTCGGTAACATGACTTTCACAACGGAAGTCACGTACATCGCCGAATTCCATACCCAACCCTACACATCTCTTTTGTACATCGTATTCCTTGAACACAACCTATTTTCAAAGTTTCGTCTCGTCTCTAGCATGATTTATTTAAAAATTTCAGATTGTATGCATGCGAGGGAAGAAAGAATTGAAAGCTTTGAAAAGTTGTCAAGAGAGAGAAAAATAAAGAGAAAAAGTATGTGTATGGAAAAGAAAGAAAGGAAGAAAGAAAAAAATCATATGTGAATGAAAGAAGAAAAAGAAAAGAGAAAGATGAGTTAGCAATGAAGATATGAGAGGGATGGATCAAGTGAAAGAAAAGAAAAAAATAATAAAGTGTAAGGAAGGATGTCACGTTGATTGTGAGACGAAACTTTTACTCTATTTCCAACCATGTGCAATCCGACAACGAGGTCATCATTGGTGCCTTGAAGTCACAATTTTCTTTTGCCCTTGCACATGTTCACCATTCTAATTCTTCTCATCCTTGATATCCCTACATATGGTTAATTCTCATGATCATTGGCTTTGAAAGGTAGACAACCATTAGAGGAAGTTCTTAGTTTGACAATACTTGTGTTGATTGCTCTAGCCCTACCTATAGCTCCACTTTTACATGATATATGAGAGATTAATGGGAGGTGAGAGTTTTATAAAATTTGGTTAGGATAGACACTTCATATGAGCGACTTGAGAGAGCTTGGAGAAAGGTTTTTGTCTAACACTTGTTGCAGGAATTTTTGTTTTGAAAACCATAAAAAACCCTCCGATGGAAGCAAAGAAGTAAGTATGGCTGAAATTGAAAGCTTCGAGTGAAGAGTTTGAGTTGTGGGGTAAATCTTGACGTGGTAAAAATTCTAAACGCCCATGTTTATGATTGATTATCATTACGTTGTGTTTATGTATTAAAGATGAAGGGATTGACTAACTTGTGAAGAGGGATAAGTGGTACACGATTACACTCCTTGGACGAAGTTCTTTTACGAGTACTTGCTCGAGGACGAGCAAGAGCTAAGTGTGGGGGATATGTTGACGGTGTATTTTGGTGCACCTAGCATGTTCATTACACTTTGGTTTGGATTTGATTATTGAACTAACCCGCCACTAGGCACATTAATCATATAACAAGTTCATCTTTGTGCATGCATTTGGAAGTGTTGTGTTTATGTAGGAAATCATGGACATAAAGGACGGATTCACAATAAGTTCAAAGGAGCATTCATGGAGTCGTGTTCGTGTCTATGAGCTCGCTGAAATTACTTCCAATGGTGGTGAGGACCGAAGTGCTACGAGGAACACCCCCGGGGATTGAAGCGTAAAAGATCAAACTTCATGCAAAGAGAGCCTCCATCTTGATCGCGAGGATAACGGCGTCAAAATCATCCAAGTGGAAGGGGCAAAGTAGATAAGTGCACGAGGACCCACGGAGCAAAAAGGGCGACCGAACCGGGCCGAAACCGGGCTCCGGGGCCGGCCGGCCCGGGCCGGATCGGCCCGGCCCACTTCGGGCACCGGTTCGGTCCCGTCTTCCTTGCCCTCGAAGGATCTTCGACCCTAAAACCCCCGACGCGCCGCCAACACGGGGAGAGGAGTTTATTCGCACCCGAAGGCCATCCACAAGCTAGAGAGAGAGGAGGAGGATCTCCGGTCGGGAGATCAACCACCTCGAAGGAAGCACCCTCTCGTGGAGAAGGAGGAAGTCACCGGCGGAAGGGAAACCATGATCAACGGTGCCATGATCGCACCTTGATGGGGTAATCTTCTCATTCGTCCATGGGTTGTAATCGATATTGAGATGTAATCGCACTTTGTCGGATTATCTATCTATCATCTTGTGTTGAATATACATTAATGCTTAAGGCTTGCAACCGTGCCATAAAGGGAGTAGAGCTCCAATGCTTCCTTGGATCCATTCAATACGCCGTGGCCATCAAAGGTCTAGTCATGAATACCTTCGCGTAGTGACAGTACGAGAGGAGGGAAAGGGCGAAACCGTGGTCACAACCCCGATAGATTAGATTGGTTTTCATGTCTTTAAGTGATTGCATGCTCTAGTATCGTAGACCCGTGGGCGAGTGTCTTTTTCCTTGATCGTTTATCATTCTCTCTAGAGTAGTTTACTTGTTTTCTAGTATAATATAGTTAGGGTTTTAGTAGCTAGTGTGTCGTTGTTGATCGAACGCTTGTAATCCCCTTGCTCCGCGGATTGACAAGAACCTTGGGAATCCCGTGGTGAAAAAGGTGTGGGGTCCGTACGCTTGCGGATCGTAGAGGGATACGTCTTTTATCCGTCAACACCAAGTACGACGCCATTCGCGACAAGAGCAAGCAAAACCCGGGAGGGGGCAACAACAACAACAACAACAACAACAACAACAACAACAACAACAGGGATCAAGGGGGTCGCAACAACAACAACTACTCGGGTCCTAACCGCAAGCGCAAGCCAGACAACACAGTCACGGCTATCCAGCTCCCTGCGAAAGACAACTCGAAGAAGACCTCTAGCAGCTTCAAAGACTTGCTGAAAGAGAAGTGCCCATGGCATCTGGAGGGCAACCACACCACCGAGCAGTGCTATCAACTCTGGCGAGCACTCAAAGATACCCCAGACCCACGGCCTCCTCACGACAAGAAGGGCAAGAGAAAAGCCGACGAGGACAACGGCGACTTCCAAGAACCTGACAAGACAGTGAACGTCCTCTTCGGCGGACTACCCACCAAACAGTCTTAGAAGGCCACCAAACGGGAAGTCTTGAACATTGAACCAGCGGTCCTGACCCCTCTCAGGTGGTCGGAGGTACCCATCACCTTCTCCTGTGCGGATCAATGGACAAGCTTCTCCGAGACAGGGCGTTTCCCACTCGTCCTGAAACCGGTAGTCGCGGGCTCCAGACTCAATAAGGTACTCATCGACGGTGGAAGCGGGCTCAATGTCCTTTTCATCAAGACCTTGAAGAAGATGAAGCTCTACATTTGAAACGACCCGGATTTCCGCGAACGGAATCCCGAATCTTAGCACCTCGGTGGTAGTCCCAGGAGGCTACCACGTGCAATCCCTGTCTCAGCGATTCCAAAATCCATACAGAAAAGTAAAAACAAAGCAATAGAGTACAATAATTATTTTATTACATTAATCAGAGTACAACTCTTCGGCACATGCCGGGTACAAGTCCATCAGACCGAATCAAACGAAATAAAACGTCTAGCGCGGCTTCATGAAAGCGCGGGAACTCCAACTCCGCGGGCGGCTCAAGTGTAGGAAGAGCTCTAGTCCACCCAACCGTCGTTGTCGAAGTCGTAGTCCGGCTCGCGTCGAGTCACCGGGGTCTACCCGATAAGCGGGTAGGTCATGTCGCCTTCCCAACAAAGAGGCAAAAGCGGTGTATATTCTACTATGCATGGGATAACCCTAATCTGGCTGTAGAAAGCTTAAGCAAAGCAGCAGTGCAACATACAAGGTAAGCAGAGTATAGCGAGGAGGTCCACACCTCGGGGAAGCTTCCGCTTCCGAGGTCCACACCTCAGGGGTCCACACCCCGCACAAGGAATACCACACCAAAACTCCGGATCTCAACCGCGATCCAGAACCCAACTCTCATCTGCGATGTGGGGCCCACCCGGCTCCTATCCCCACATCTCAACGGCCGCGGCCGGGCTCACTCACTCGGGGAAGAGAAGAAGCACAAGAGAAGTGTAGCTAGTCAGGTGAGAGATCGAAAGACCGTCCATAACCAAGGGACACGGACTATAGCTATAGGTTTAACACTCGCAGAGGTTGTACAACCGTACCCGCCGGATAGGTCCGAACCGCCGTCACCGGTGTCCGACCCTACCATACGGCCGAAGCCCAAGTAAGTGGATAGTACCCTTCGCATCTCCGAGCTCGGCCCGGCCTCCGCGGCGAGCTCATACTACCCGCGAGAGGTCCCTCGAAGCTGTGGAACCCTTCCCTGGCCTCGCCAGGGCAAAGTCTACTAAGGAGGGAAAGACCACTCCCGACACGATCACACCGATCCTCCCCGGGAGGGGTGCTATCCACTACAAGTCTCACCCCGCACCCCCGCCCAATACAAGGCGGGCGGTCTGTACGAAAGTAGTCATTCGAAACAAGGTCAACTGACGATCGGTCCTTAAGGGGCCGAGAGCGAGCACTCAACATCTCCATCCCACACGACACGACCCTTGGGTAAGAGGCCAGATCGCATCCTCCCTCGGCAGCCGTTCACAAGTAACCAGCGGCTCGCTCCCGCCAAAACACAGCAAGGGGGTACACAACCCAAAACGCACGCTAGAATCTCACCGAGATCCCCACATCTCAGTCCAAACCCAGAGCACCATCCATAGTCAAACAACGAAAGTATGGATAGTTGAGGTAAGGGACTAGCTAGGGGTCTGTAGCTAGTCCCGCAAGTAGTAGAACAAGGAACAGGGTATATCAAAACATCAAGGCATGGCTATCAAACGGGTTATGCAATTCATCAGATCAATGCATTAAAGTAAAGCACTAGCAGCTACAAAGCAACATAGGTTCTATATGGTTGGGAGTGACATGACACCTTCGTTGCCGTTGTAGCAGTCGCTGTCCGGAGCAGTGTACTCGGGGTCCTCCACGTCCTCCTGGTCGAAGCTCGGGTCTGCGGCACGAGATTCGACGCGAGAATATAAACACGGTGCACATCTAAGCAATAACTCCAAATAAAATCCAATTTAGAAGATCCAAATGTTCCCAAACTTCCTACAATCAGCAAGATTTCGCAAATACGGATTTATAGAAATTAGTTTTGTATTTTTCTGAGCCTCCTAGAATTTATTACTAATTTTTAAAGGTCAAAAACATTTTCTGGAATTTTTAATCAGAGAGGAAAAGGGATTTTCAGAAAAACGTTGCTGACGTCATCATGACGTCAGCCTCCCAGGGTTAACGGGCCGCAAGGCATGGCCGGAAGTGTTGCGGGCCGTGGGCGGCCCAGCGGCCTCCATCCCACTGGTTATTGGGTTTCGGCCCAACTCAAATCAGGCGTCAAGCCCACCTATCGAACTACACTAGTCTGATTTCGGCCCCTCCACTACATCCCGCACCGGGCCGACGGCCTGCCAAGGATAAAAAAAAGGGTTTTATTGGGCTCACAGCCCAGTTTCGGCCGGCGGCCCGTTTCCCAGGAGAAGGGCGTTCAGGAAACAAAATCATGCCCTTCAGGTGCTCGACGAATTGCCAAGCGACCCGCGGCCGCGCGGCACTCCCCTGCGGCGGCGAGCTCCTTGTCTCCGGCGTGTTCCCTCACCTCGCTGGGGTGCTAGCAGAGGGCACGCCACCACGTTCCTTCCCCGTTCAGCCAGACCTGGCGCTCACTGGCCCGCGGGGGAGGGGCTAGCGGTGCGGCGTGCGGCGCGCGCGCGCCGGGGGCACGGCGGCGTCGCGGCTGCGCCGCCCGTTCGATAGCGCGGCAAGCCCCCGGGTCTACGCGCTGGGGTGCGCCTGACCCTGGCTCCCGCCTACCCAACCTGCAAAAGCATCACTTTACGGCACGACGGCCGGTTCCCAGGAAGGCCAACGTTCAGGGCTCGGCGCGTCGAAGGTTCCCTCACGATCCAGCTCCGCAGGGCGCGGCGTCGGCGCGCGCAAGGAGTGCCTCGCCCACTGGCTTGGGGTAGCCGCGGCGCATCGACCCTCCTCCTCTGCTCAACCACCACACAGCATGAGTCCGCGTCGCCCTTCGCACGGCGACGGCGGCGCTCGGGGGGCACAACCGGCCCAAGAGCCCCAACCGTCGCGGCACGGCGATCGCGGCGCGAAGGCCAGCAACCAGGCAGGGAGTTTCACGGCGACGCGTCTCCACTCACGGGCATCCAACTCAGGAAGGGTTCCAAGGGGGAGAAGAGAGAAGAAAGGCCGCGGTGCTCACGGTGGTGCGACGGTGTAGTCGTGGCCGGCTTGTCGATGGTGCGGCGTTGGTGCTCCGGCGTGGTAGACGTTCCCTCGGTGGTGCAGGTGTTCACGTCGTCGCGTTCCTCCCCCGGCTCGACGTCGCGGTCCGTGCTTCCGCGCCCCTGGTTCCCGGCTCCTTCTCCTCCCGATGCGGCGTGACGGCGATGCGCTCCCCTCCTTGGCTCGTCGTCGGCGTGCCGGTGGCCGCCTCTCCCCTCGGGCCGGCGTGGCGGCGGCGCCTTGCCCCACCCTCTCTCACGGCTCCCTCTCTCAACTTGGGCAGAAGGGAAAACCCCAATGGGGTTGGTGGCGGTGGTCAACAGGCGATTCGCCTCTCCCCTTGCTTTTGAAACCCCCCGACGCCGCGAGGACGGGGTGAAATCCCGTGGCCGCCCGGCGTGGACCGCCCCCGGCACCCGAGGCGGCGCCGCTCAATCTCTCGCTCGACCGCGCGGTCCGGGGCAAGGCGTGGGGGTAGATGCGGGTTTTCCTCCCCCGCGCCCCGGCTCGACTCGCGCGCGGGCGCGCCCGGGACCTCGACGTGCGCGCCGGGCGGGCGACCCGGCCGCGCCCCGCGCCCGCGCGTGCCGGGCCGGGCGGGACCGGCGGCGCGATGCGACTCGGCCGACCGGGCTAGCGGTGCGCCCGGCGAAGAGGAAAAAGGCGAGAGGATAAGGAGAAACGGGGACCGACCGGTGGGTCCGGCCTAGCGGCCGACACGGGCGCGCATAGGAGATGGGACGCGGTGGGCCGACCCGCGGGTACCACATGTCGGCCGAGCGCGGTGGGCGGCCCGCGGGGCTCGGGTGGCGCGCAAGGCTGGCTGGGCCGATGGTTGGCTCGGATTGGGCCGGCCGCAAAGCGAAGGGGGTGGATGTGGCCCAAAACACTAGTTTGCCACTAGCAAAACTAAAGTATAGGTTTGAGTTATGGTTTGAAATAGAGTTTGCATTTGATTCCCATTCAAATTCATACTTCACTCAATAGAACTCCAAAAATACCAAAGGAAAACCTTCACACTATTTATACCATATTTTAAATATAGGTTATATAGATGGGCTACAATAGTGGAGAATTTAGAGAGAGGCTAGCAATTTTGGCTCAAAAATTGATAGCACTTCAAAGCAAGCAAAAAAAAGTTTTAAATTTTCGCAAAATTCACACACCTAGAACCCTGGGTTGTTACATTCTCCCCCACCACCGAGAATCTCGTCCTCGAGATTTAGCCCTCGACCTCCTCTGTGAACAAGTGAGGGTACTCTTTCCTGAGATCCGCTTCCTTCTCCCATGTTGCCTCTCGCTCTGTATGGTTGCTCCACAACACTCTACAGAAAGGGGTGGTAGTTCTCCTTGTTTCCTTGACAGCTACTCCGTCCAAGATTTTCTCGGGATATTCTCGTATACTCCGGAGTTGTCTTGCAAGTCAAGCAACTCCATGGGCACTTGCTTTGCCTCCACTTTGCCTTCTCACTCTTCTTCGACCGTGACACGTGAAACACTGGGTGAACTCCTGCCATTGTCTCGGGTAGTGCAAGCTGGTAGGCCAAACTCCCAATCCTTCGGGTGATAGGGTACGGTCCCACGTACCTCGGTGCGAGCTTTCCCTTTACCAAGAACCTCTTGGTTCCTCGGAGTGGCGAGACTTTCAAGTACACTCTGTCGCCAACTGCAAAGGTCAATTCTCTCCTTCTCTTGTCGGCATAGCTCTTCTGACGACTCTGAGCGATTTTCAGGTTCTCACGGACTTTCTCAACTTTCTCCTCTGCTTCCTCAATGATTGCTGGCCCAAACAGAGCTCGCTCTCCAACCTCCGACCAAGCTAGCGGGGTCCTGCACTTTCGACCGTAAAGTGCCTCGAAGGGTGCCATCCGGAGACTTGCTTGAAAGCTGTTGTTGTACGAGAACTCTGCAAACGGCAAACTGCTCTCCCAATCAGTACCATAGGTGAGCGCACAAGCTCGTAGCATGTCCTCCAAGACCTGGTTAACCCTCTCTGTCTGACCATCTGTCTGGGGGTGAAAAGCTGTGCTGTAGCTGAGTGTGGTGCCCATAAGCTTGTGGAAGCTCTGCCAAAACTTGGAGACAAACTGTGGCCCTCGATCTGACACAATACTTCTGGGTGCCCCGTGCGGCCCGAGTATATGCTCTACGTACGGATCCGCCAACTTCTCGGTTGCATATCCGGTCTTCACCGCACAAAGTGAGCCACTTTGGTCGGCCGGTCCACTATGACCCAAGCCGAGTCGTTTCCTTTTGGTGTTCTAGGGAGTCCCACCACAAAGTCCATGGAAATGTCCTCCCACTTCCACACCTTGGAATATCCAACGGCTTCAACGGACCCGGCGGGTTTCGATGTTCAATCTTTACTCTCGCTACGAGTGTCGCAACGAGCCACGTAGTGTGCTATATCCTTTTTCATGTCCTTCCACCGCACACGATCTTCATATCTCTCGTACATCTTGGTGTTGCCGGTGAATCGAGTACCTCGAGTCGTGAGCTTCTCTCATGATCCGACCCGGAGTGCCTTGTCTTGTGGTACACGGATCCGTTCTTTCAACCACACGGTGCCTTGTTCATCAACCCGTAGTCCTCTCGCTTTGCCCTCGCTTCATTAGTTCTCTCGGCACTTTGATCTCTCGCACACTCCTTCGGGGTGCCGTACGGATTCGCTCCTCCGGTCATAGGTCACTTGCATCACGTTGACTTGGCCTTGGTCCACAATCTCGATTTTCGGCTTCTCTAGCTCTTCATGCAAAGCGAGTTGCTCCTCTTCTACCATGAGGTTGTTGCGGTATGTTTTCCGGCTCGGTGCATCCGCCACGACGTTAGCTTTGCTCGGGTGGTAGTTGATCTCGACGTCGTAGTCCTTGATCGGCTCTAACCACCGTCTCCGCCTCATGTTCGGCTCGGTACGTGTAAAAAGAAGTACTTCGAGGCTCTTGTGGTCGGAAAACGGTTCACACTTGTTCCCTATCGGGTAGTGTCTCCAGTTTTTGAGCGCATGCACAACGGTACCGCCAACTCCAAGTCGTGTGTCGGGTAGTTTTCCTCGTGTTTCTTCGACCGTGTCGGAAGCATAAGCCACAACTTTCCCTTCCTGCATCAGCACACAACCAAGTCCTTGCTTTGAAGCGTCACAGTAGACCACAAAGTCTTTCTTGATATCCGGCAAGGTAAGCACTGGGGCTGTGGTGAGTCTCTTCTTCAGTTCCTGGAAGCTCTTCTCACACGCTTCTGACCACTCGAACTTTGTGTTGTTCTTGAGCAATTCAGTCATTGGCTTTGCGATCTTGGAAAAGTTCTCAATGAACCTCCGGTAGTAACCTGCCAACCCAAGGAAGCTTCTGACATCTGTCACGTTTAATGGCTGCTCCCACTTGGTCACCGACTCAACTTTGGACGGATCCACAGCTATCCCCTCTGCTGACAACACGTGTCCCAAGAACGCGACCTTCTCCATCCAAAACTCGCACTTGCTGAACTTGGCGTACAGTTTCTGCTGCCTCAGCCTCTCTAGCACAACTCTCAGGTGCTCCTCGTGCTCCTCAGTGGTCTCAGAGTAGATCAAGATATCATCGATAAACACCACTACAAACTCCGTCCAACTCTTCCATGAAGACCTTGTTCATCAAGTTCATGAAGTAGGCGAGGCGTTGGTCGGCCCGAAAGAAACCACCACGAACTCGTACAAGCCGTAGCGTGTGGTGAAGGCTGTCTTGGGTATGTCCCGCTCTCGGATCTTCATCTCGGTGGTAGCCTCGACCTCAAGTCGATCTTGGAGAAGAACCTTGCCTTTTTGAGTCTATCCAGCAAATCCTCGATTCTGGGCAGTGGGTACTTGTTCTTGATTGTCATCGAGTTGAGTGTGCGGTAGTCAATGCACATCCTCTTTGTGCCGTCTTTCTTCTCCACGAAGAGCACTGGTGAACCCCACGGTGAGGCACTCGGCCGAACAAACCCTTGCTCGAGCAACTTCTTGAGTCGTTTCTTCAACTCGTCCGGCTCGTCGGACGACATCCCGTACGGACTCTTTGCAACGGGCCCCGCCCCCGGCATCGGCTCAATCACGAACTCCACGTCCCGGCTCGGGGGTAACTCCGTAAGCTCCTCTCGGGAACACGTCCGAAACTCACGGACCACCGGGATCTCTTCAATCTCTTTCCCACTCATGTTGCACATCATCGTAGCAACCTTCGGACTCGCGGCTCGATCCGTACTATAGTTCCACTCGGGGTGTTCTAGCCGTATCACTCGGGGTTGCAAGAGACTATCCCGTTGTGCTTTGCCAACCAATCCATCCCTAGGATCACGTCTATCCCGGTAGACTCCAAAGCTCGTCCAAGTCCGCCGTGAACGGTAGTCCCTCAAACACCATCCTCACTCCCCCGCACTCTAACGTACTCCTCTTCTCTCCTAGCGGAGAGCTAGTCAAGATAGGCCTTGGTCGAGGCTTAGTTGGTAAAGACCTTTCTTTAGCAAACTTGGTAGAAATATACGAAAACCGAGCTCCGGTATCAAACAAAACAAGAGCCAAAACGGAGTCAACAAGGAACTCACCAAGTGTGACGTCGGGTGCGGCCTGCATCCTCGACGGTGAGGTGGTTCGGACGGCCTCGAGTAGGCGGGCGGCCGAGCGGTCCTCTCCGCCGAGTACGGGGTGGCCGTCCTCCCGGTGCTGGTGGCTTGGCCGGGGTCCGGAACCGAGAACTGCGGCTCGACTCCCCGGTGGTACCCGCCGGGGACACTCAAACGACTTATGCCCAACCTCGACGGCGGTTGAAGCATGTCACCTTGGATCCGTCGGCCGCCGCGCGTGGCGGCCTCGGTTTCCGGCCGTTCGACCTCCACTCCCGCCCGGGTTGGCTGCTCCTCGCGGGCCGAGACCGAGAGGCGTGGTGCCTCTCTGCCGCGACCGGTGGCCCCGTGCGTAGCCTCGTCCTCTCGCCTGCGAGGTGGTCCCGAACGTCTCGCCTCGGTCCGAGCGCTTGGACTTGCCTCCACGAACCTCCATGTACTCAAGCCTTGACCTCTCCACTATCAGGGCCTTGTCGATAATGGAGCGAAGTGTCGGGTAGTCGTGCGCGGACAAGTGGTGTGCCATCCCCTTGTGCAGTCCCTTTCTGAACCAGTAGACCTTCTTCTTCTCTGTGTCGGTGTCTTCGGCACGTACCTCATCAGCTCCTGGTAGTGGTTGGCGTACTCCTGCACTGACATGTTTCCCATCTTGAGGTGCCTGAACTCGTCGGCCTTCCCCGTCCATCACTTGCGTCCGGGATGTGGTGGCTCCCGAAGGCCTCCACGAACTCGTCCCACCCGATGTGCAACGGGTCCCGGTGCGAGTCACGATAGCCGTCCCACCACGCACCGGGCCGTGCCGATCGGTCGGTGCGCGGCCACGATCACACACTCCTCCTCGGTAAGCTCGGTCGGCCTCCGGCTTCTTCTCGATCTCACGTAACCGCTATCCGCGTCCATCGGGTCCGCCGAGTGGTCGAAGGTAGGCGGTCGCAGCTTGTTGAAGTTCTCAACTTTCTTCTGGAAACCCTCTGGCGCGTAGCGGTTCTGGCCCCTAGGGTTGTTGTTGTTGTTGTTCTGGGCTAGCATCTGAGTGATCGTCTGCATCAGCTGTGTTTGCACTGCCATCACGTCGGCCAAGTTCGGGGGAGGTGGCGGTGGTGGCACCTCGTGTCCCTGAGCCTGGCCTGCTCCTCCCTCGGCTGGGGTACCTGCTCGTGCTCGAGCTCCTGCTCCTGAGCTCCCTCGTCGTCGCGCGCGGCTCCTCGACCGCCGACTCGGCCTACTCGGCCTCCGCGGAGCCCGCCTCGTGGCGCGTGACCTCCACGACGTCCGCGGCCTCTCGCTCCCCGCCGGGTTAGGGGCATCCTCCCCTCCGTCGTCCCCAGCGACCTCCTCGAAACGGGCCAGGAGTCGCCCGGACCTCCTTGCTCCAGACATCTGTTCCAGTTGCAAGAGTTAGTAGCGGTAGGGAGAATGTATCTAATAAGGTTATTAACTATAATGGAGTAATCCTGCTAACAGTCACAAAATTTCAGACAGACATAAAGAAGCATGAAATCCGAAAGAAACCATGAAGATCCATGTCACTCAATCAATGCCACCATACAAAAGGGGTGCACCTCGAGGTTTACTCCAACGACCTTCGAGGGTGCACGGCAACACATCCTGCTAACGCATGGTACATCATGGGGTAGCTACTACAGGTATGTCACAAGAGCGGTAGCATTACATCTAACTCATTACATCTACTCAGAATCTGCTACAAGATCTCTTCTCCCATCACTGAGTACTCTGAGGTGCCTCGGAGCTGGTGTCTGGTGGTACCGAGTAGAACGGTGGCGAGTGGACTCCTGGGTAACCCGCATCCCGATCGCCGGTCCCCCCGTAGTAGTCACGAGTATCCCGGGAGAGCACGATCCATCTCCGCCGTGTCCTGCGAACCACTCGGGTACGGCCGCACTCGTGGTAGGAGCGTCGGGGGAAGCTCGAAAGTCTCTGTCCTCAGTCTGGGCCTCTTCTTGGGTGGTAGGCGTGCGGAGAGCGCCTCCGGCTACGCCAACCTCTCGCCGGTCGAACGCTCCCGGAGCCGCGCGGGTCCCGTCTGCTCGGTCCCTCTCCTCGTAGACCGGTCCTCCCCGGGTAACACATGTGGTGGTAGTTGTGTCGGCTCGCCCCCCAGTAGATCCCACACCTTGACTTGATAGTCGGTGCCGCGGCTCCGATCGACTCCACCTCGGTCCCGAGCCTGCGCCGGCCGCACTCTGTCCTCTCGCGCGGCCCCCCACCGAAGCCCGGTGTGACTCCCCGCTCCGCCCTCAACCGTGCCTCTAAAGTAGCGATCCTCCGGCATCCCTCTCGCGTCTTTGGCCGCGGCCGCCGCCATCCAAGCCGCACTAGCTCTCCGTTCCTCACGTGCGACGCCTCCAACTCGTCCGATATGTCCTCTCTCTCCGGCTCCAAGTCCCGAACTCGCTGCATGGCATCGTCACACCTCCACCGAAGGTACGCGGTCTCTCCGTCCGCCCCGGTGCGCGCGCACGGTCCCGAGCCGGGATGCACCGCCCGGCCGGCCGAGCATCCTCGGGTCCTCCTCCACTGCGGTCACCTCCAGGTACCGTGCCTGGTCGCCCGAGTCCCAGCGGCCCGGGTTGTAGATCTCTGTCGGAAGCACACTGAACGGAGTATCCTTAAGCCTCTCCCTGAGCTGAGCACACACCTTCTTGAGAGTCTCGCGTGCGCCGGTCCCGGTGTGCCTCCGTGACCGAACTCTCGAAACAGTGCATCACAATCTCCTTGAACTCTGGCACCCGTGGGTCTGCCGCACCGTGACGGCCGAGAAGGTGGGTGTCTGCTCCAAGTGCCCCATGGCTCTCCCCTTGTAGCCGGCTCCGTCGGTCCCCACTCCCCGCCTCCGGGCACTCTCTCGGCAAGCGGCGAGGAGCCTCCGTAGCTCTTGCCGTCCGACTCCAAGGAACCCACGTCGTCTCCGCCATCTGCACAACGTTGTTAGAGCGTAGTTAGTAAGGTAGTTAGTGAAAGTTAATCAAGGTAATGCATATATATAAGTATAGTTATATACATACGGAAGCCAAGGAGTTTTTATAAAGTTTCAAGGTTCAGAAACGGCTTCCTATGCTATCGACCATTCCTGGGGCTCGTCCTACAGTCAAGCATGGCTCTGGTACCAACTGAAACGACCCGGATTTCCGCGAACGGAATCCCGAATCTTAGCACCTCGGTGGTAGTCCCAGGAGGCTACCACGTGCAATCCCTGTCTCAGCGATTCCAAAATCCATACAGAAAAGTAAAAACAAAGCAATAGAGTACAATAATTATTTTATTACATTAATCAGAGTACAACTCTTCGGCACATGCCGGGTACAAGTCCATCAGGACTGAATCAAACAGAAATAAAACGTCTAGCAGCGGCTTCATGAAAGCGCGGGAACTCCAACTCCGCAGGCAGCTCAAGTGTAGGAAGAGCTCTAGTCCACCCAACCGTCGTTGTCGAAGTCGTAGTCCGGCTCTGCGTCAGAGTCACCAAGGTCTACCCGATAAGCGGGTAGGTCATGTCAGCTTCCCAACAAAGAGGCAAAAGCGGTGTATATTCTACTATGCATGGGATAACCCTAATCTGGCTATAGAAAGCTTAAGCAAAGCAGCAGTGCAACATACAAGGTAAGCAGAGTATAGCGAGGAGGTCCACACCTCGGGGAAGCTTCCGCTTCCGAGGTCCACACCTCAGGGGTCCACACCCCGCACAAGGAATACCACACCAAAACTCCGGATCTCAACCGCGATCCAGAACCCAACTCTCATCTGCGATGTGGGGCCCACCGGCTCCTATCCCCACATCTCAACGGCCGCAGCCGGGCTCACTCACTCGGGGAAGAGAAGAAGCACAAGAGAAGTGTAGCTAGTCAGGTGAGAGATCGAAAGACTGTCCATAACCAGTGGACACGGACTATAGCTATAGGTTTAACACTCTGCAGAGGTTGTACAACTGTACCCGCCCGGATAGGTCCGGAACCGGCCGTCACCGGTGTCCGACCCTACCATACGGCTGAAGCCCAAGTAAGTGGATAGTACCCTTCTGCATCTCCGAGCTTGGCCCAGCCTCCGCGGCAGCTCATACTACCCGCGAGAGGTCCCTCGAAGCCGTGGAACCCTTCCCCCGGCCTCGCCGGGGCAAAGTCTACTAAGGAGGGAAAGACCACTCCCGACACGATCACACCGATCCTCCCGGGAGGGGGGTGCTATCCACTACAAGTCTCACCCCGCACCCCCGCCCAATACAAGGCGGGCGGTCTGTACGAAAGTAGTCATTCGAAACAAGGTCAACTGACGATCGGTCCTTAAGGGGCCGAGAGCGAGCACTCAACATCTCCATCCCACACGACACGACCCTTGGGTAAGAGGCCAGATCGCATCCTCCCTCGGCAGCCGTTCACAAGTAACCAGCGGCTCGCTCCCGCCAAAACACAGCAAGGGGGTACACAACCCAGAACGCACGCTAGAATCTCACCGAGATCCCCACATCTCAGTCCAAACCCAGAGCACCATCCATAGTCAAACAACAAAAGTATGGATAGTTGAGGTAAGGGACTAGCTAGGGGTCTGTAGCTAGTCCCGCAAGTAGTAGAACAAGGAACAGGGTATATCAAAACATCAAGGCATGGCTATCAAACGGGTTATGCAATTCATCAGATCAATGCATTAAAGTAAAGCACTAGCGACTACAAAGCAACATAGGTTCTATATGGTTGGGAGTGACATGACACCTTCGTTGCCGTTGTAGCGATCGGCCGTCCGGAGCGATGTACTCGGGGTCCTCCACGTCCTCCTGGTCGAAACTCGGGTCCGCGGCATGAGATTCGACGCGAGAATATAAACACGGTGCACATCTAAGCAATAACTCCAAATAAAATCCAATTTAGAAGATCCAAATGTTCCCAAACTTCCTACAATCAGCAAGATTTCGCAAATACGGATTTATAGAAATTAGTTTTGTATTTTTCTGAGCCTCCTAGAATTTATTACTAATTTTTAAAGGTCAAAAACATTTTCTGGAATTTTTAATCAGAGAGGAAAAGGGATTTTCAGAAAAACGTTGCTGACGTCATCATGACGTCAGCCTCCCAGGGTTAACGGGCTGCAGCATGGCCGGAAGTGTTGCCGGGCCGTGGGCGGCCCAGCGGCCTCCATCCCACTGGTTATTGGGTTTCGGCCCAACTCAAATCAGGCGTCAAGCCCACCTATCGAACTACACTAGTCTGATTTCGGCCCCTCCACTACATCCCGCACCGGGCCGACGGCCTGCCAAGGATAAAAAAAAGGGTTTTATTGGGCTCACAGCCCAGTTTCGGCCGGCGGCCCGTTTCCCGGAGAAGGGCGTTCGGGAAGCAAAATCATGCCCTTCGGGTGCTCGACGAATTGCCAAGCGACCCGCGGCCGCGCGCGCGCGCCCCTCGCGGCGGCGAGCTCCTTGTCTCCGGCGTGTTCCCTCACCTCGGCCCGGGGTGCTAGCGAGAGGGCACGCCACCACGTTCCTTCCCCCGTTCGGCCCGGACACCGCCGCTCACCGGCCCGCGGGGGGGAGGGGCTAGCGGTGCGCGCGTGCGGCGCGCGGCGCCGAGGGCACGGCGGCGTCGCGGCCGCGCCGCCCGTTCGATAGCGCGGCAAGCCCCCGGGTCTACGCGCTGGGGTGTGCCTGACCCTGGCTCCCGCCTACCCAACCTGCAAAAGCAACACTTTACGGCACGACGGCCGGTTCCCAGGAAGGCCAACGTTCAGGGCTCGGCGCGTCGAAGGTTCCCTCACGATCCAGCTCCGCAGGGCGCGGCGTCGGCGCGCGCAAGGAGTGCCTCGCCCACTGGCTTGGGGTAGCCGCGGCGCATCGACCCTCCCTCCTCTCGCTCAACCACCACACGACGCATGAGTCCTCGTCGCCCTTCGCACGGCGACGGCGGCGCTCAGGGGCACAACCGGCCCAAGAGCCCCAACCGTCGCGGCACGGCAGTACTGCGGCGCGAAGGCCAGCAACCAGGCAGGGAGTTTCACGGCGACGCGTCTCCACTCACAGGCATCCAACACAGGAAGGGTTCCAAGGGGGAGAAGAGAGAAGAAAGGCCGCGGTGCTCACGGTGGTGCGACGGTGTAGTCGTGGCCGGCTTGTCGATGGTGCGGCGTTGGTGCTCCGGCGTGGTAGACGTTCCCTCGGTGGTGCAGGTGTTCACGTCGTCGCGTTCCTCCCCTGGCTCGACGTCGCGGTCCGTGCTTCCGCGCCCCTGGTTCCCGGCTCCTTCTCCTCCCGGTGCGGCGCGACGGCGATGCGCTCCCCTCCTTGGCTCGTCGTCGGCGTGCCGGTGTGGCCGCCTCTCCCCTCGGGCCGGCGTGGCGGCGGCGCCTTGCCCCACACCCTCTCACGGCTCCCTCTCTCAACTTGGGCGGAAGGGAAAACCCCAATGGGGTTGGTGGCGGTGGTCAACAAGCGATTCGCCTCTCCCCTTGCTTTTGAAACCCCCGGCGCCGCGAGGAAGGGGTGAAATCCCAAGGCTGTCCTGGCGTGGACCAACCCGGGCACCCGAGGCGGCGCCGCTCACTCTCTCCGCTCGACCGCGCAGTCTGGGGCAAGGCGTGGGGGGTAGAAGCGGGTTTTCCTTCCCCGCCCCCGGCTCGACTCGCGCGCGCGGGCGCGCCCAGGGACCTCGGCGTGCGCGCCGGCCGGGCGACCCGGCCGCGCCCGCGCCGCGCGTGCGGGCTGGGCGGGACCGGCGGCGCGATGCGACTCGCTGACTGGGCTAGCAGGCGCTGGCGAAGAGGAAAAAGGCGAGAGGATAAGGAGAAACGGGGACCGACCGGTGGGTCCGGCCTAGCAGCGACACAGGCGCGCATAGGAGATGGGACGCGGTGGCTGACCCGCGGGTACCACATGTCAGCGAGCGCGGCTGGGCAGCCCGCGGGGCTCTGGTGGCTGCGCAAGCTGGCTGGGCCGATGGTTGGCTCGGGTTGGGCCGGCCGCAAAGCGAAGGGGGGTGGATGTGGCCCAAAACACAAGTTTGCCACTTGCAAAACTAAAGAATAGGTTTGAGTTATGGTTTGAAATAGAGTTTGAATTTGATTCCCATTCAAATTCATACTTCACTCAATAGAACTCCAAAAATACCAAAGGAAACCTTCACACTAATTATACCATATTTTAAATATAGGTTATATAGATGGGCTAAAGTAGTGGAGAATTTAGAGAGAGGCTAGCAATTTTGGCTCAAAAATTGATAGCACTTCAAAGCAAGCAAAAAGTTTTAAATTTTCGCAAAATTCACACACCTAGAATCCTGGGTTGTTACAACATTACCCACATGCTCACCAAGAGCACATCGCCTTTCTACGGCATCGTCCATGGGAACGCGGCTATTCCACTGGGTTCTGCGGTCCTGCCAATTACCTTCGAAGAGACCAGGGAGAACTACCGCACCGAGTACATCAAGTTCGAGGTTGTGGACTTCGAGACTTCCTACCATGCCATCCTCGGCAGACCAGTTATCGCCAAGTTCATGGCGGTACCCCACTACACATACTTGGTACTCAAAATGCCAAGTCCTGCCGGAGTACTCTCACTACAAGGGAACTTGAAGATATCCTTCGACTGCGACACTGAAGCTGTGGAACTAGCAGCCACCAATCAAGTACCCAATTCAATGATGGAAATCTACGCTCCATCCAAGAAGCTTGCCCCAACCGAACTCGAGATCCCAGAGAAGTTTGACACAGCCAACAAGCCTCAACCCTCTGAGGAAGTGCAAGTCAAGGCAATCGACCTTGGGACAGGCGACAGCAGCAAGACTACCATGATTGGGGCGGGCCTTGACCCGAAATAATAAAACACGCTCATCAGCTTCCTCAGGGCTAACTGAGACATCTTCGCTTGGAAACCAGCGAACATGCCAGGGGTGCCTAGGAATCTGATCGAGCATTCACTCAACGTCGATCCTAAAGCTACCCCCAAACGACAACATCTTCGTCATTTTGCCGACGACCGACGGGACGCCATCAAGAAGGAACTCGCCAAACTACTCACGGCCGGCTTCATCAGAGAAGTCTTCCATCCTGAGTGGCTCGCCAACCCCGTCCTCGTCCGCAAGAAAAACACGAACGAGTGGAGGATGTGCGTTGACTACACCGACCTCAACAAACACTGCCCCAAGGACCCCTTCGGGTTGCCGCGGATTGACCAAGTCATCGATTCCACGGCGAGCTGCGACCTGCTCTGCTTCCTCGACTGCTACTCCGGGAACCACCAGATCGCTATCAAGGAAGAAGACCAGAAGAAGACCGCGTTCATCACCCCGTTTGGTGCCTACTGCTACACGACAATGTCGTTCGGGTTGAAAAACGTCAGCGCTACCTACCAGCAAGCTATCCTGGCCTGTTTCAACAGACAACTCAACAAGAATGTTGAAGCCTATGTGGATGACATGGTCGTCAAGACCAGAAACTCCGACACGCTCATCGCCGATCTTGAAGAGACTTTCGCATCCCTGCGGGAGTACCAGTGGAAGCTCAACCTGAACAAGTGTGTCTTTGGCGTACCTTTGGGAAAACTACTCGGCTTCATCATCATCCATCGTGGCATCGAAGCCAATCCCAAGAAGATCTCTGCCATTACCAAGATGAAAGCTCCCACTTGCATCAAAGACATGCAGAAGCTTACCGGGTGTATGGCGGCCTTGAACAGATTCATCACAAAGCTTGGAGAACGGGGGCTACCCATCTTCAAACTACTCAAGCACCAATAGAAGTTCGTGTGGACCCCAGAGGCAGATCAAGCTTTGGCTCAGCTCAAGGACTTCTTGTCCAAGCCTCCAATCCTCACAGCTCCACGCAAAAAGGAGTAGCTACTGCTCTATCTCGTTGCGACTACTCACGTGGTCAGTACTGCTGTCATCGTCGAGCGGCAGGAAGATGGCCACACCTACCCAGTTGAGCGACCAATCTACTTCGTCAGCGAGGTCCCGTCGGAATCCAAGGCACAATACCAACCAGTATAGAAGCTACTTTATGCAGTGCTCATCACCTCGCGGAAGCTACGACACTACTTCCTGGAGTCCTCGATTACCGTCGTCACCGACTATCCGCTCGGCGACATCTTACGGAACAAAGATGCTACTGGAAGAATCTCCAAATGGGCAGTCGAACTCGACACCCTCACCATTGACTTCAAGCCTCGAACAGCCATCAAGTTTCAAGCTCTAGTCGACTTCATGGCAGAGTGGCGGGAGAATCAGCTACCAACTCCAACCGAGCGACCAGAGCATTGGGTGATGTACTTTTACGGCTTGCTCAAGCTCGAGGGCGCGGGTGCAGGAGTACTCTTGATTTCTCTGAAGGGCGAACAACTCAAGTACATCCTACAGATCTTCTGGAAGGTCTCATACAATGAAGCCAAGTACGAAGCTCTACTACACAGGCTCCGTCTCACAATATCATTGGGCATCAAGCGACTACTAGTCTACGGCGACTCCGCAGTGGTCATCAACCAAGTAAACAAGTCTTGGGATCACAACAAGGAGAACATGGACACCTACTGCCTACAAGTCTGCAAGCTTGAGAACAAATTCTATGGTCTCGAGTTCCATCATGTCGTCCGCGACAACAACGTTGCAGTGGACGTCCTGTCGAAGCTTGGTTCTACTCGCGCACAAGTACCAGCGGGAGTCTTCATCCACGAGCTTCACACGCCATCCATCCCGGAGCCGGCGCCCACGACCACTGACCCGGCGCCTTCCCAAGCTGGTCAGGAGGTCATGATGATAGATGTGGACTGGCGACCACCCTTCATCGACTACATTCGCTAACAGAAGGTTCCCACAGACAAGAACTTGGCCGAGCAAATCATCCACCGAGCCAAGTCCTACGTACTAGTCGGAGACAAGCTCTACAGGCGGGGGCGCCACTTCTGTAGTACTCATGAAGTGTGTTCCCCGGGAAGAAGGCAAGGACATCTTGGAGGAAATCCACAAAGGCGTCTGCGGCAACCACACGTCTTCTCGTACGCTGGTCAGCAAGGCTTTCCGACGAGCTTTCTACTGGCCCATAGCTTTGGGCGATGTTGAGGAACTTGTCTGAAGGTGCCAAGGGTGCCAGTACTTCGCCAAGCAACAGCACGTCCCGGCCTATAAGCTAGTCACCATACCACCAACTTGGCCTTTCGCCTGCTGGGGGCTCGACATGATTGGGCCTCTCCCGACTGCTCCAGGAGGATTCAACAGAGTTCTGGTGGCCATCGACAAGTTCACCAAGTGGATCGAAGTTAAACCAATCACCAGCCCAAAGGCCGACAGAGTACTTGACTTCCTAGATGAACTCGTGCACCGCTACGGACTACCCCACCGCATCATCACAGACCTGGGTTCCAACTTCAACAACCACAAGTTCTAGGAGTACTGCGAGAACAGCGGGACTGACGTCCGGTATGTCTCAGTCGCCCATCCACGGGCCAACAGACAAGTCGAGCGCGCCAATGGGATGGTACTCGACGCTCTCAAGAAGAGACTACACGACGCTGCTAACACAAAGGGGGGCAAGTGGATCAAGGAACTACCCAATGCACTCTGGGGGCTTCGTACTCAACCTACCAAGCCAACAGGGCAATCACCCTACTTCTTGGTCTACGACTCCGAGGCTATCGTACCTGCCGACGTCATGTGGGAATCGCCGGCAGTATAGCAATACGACGAAGGCATCTCTGAAGAAAACAAATGAGTTGATATTGATGGACTTGAAGAAGCTCACTATGTCGTCTTCGTCCAGTCGCAACGTCAAGGAACGCTCCTTCAATGTTGGTGATCTAGTCCTCCGCCGCATCCAGAACACGAAAGGACTACACAAGCTCAGCTCGCCATGGGAAGGTCCCTTCTCGATCGCAAAGGTGACCGGACCAGGCTCGTACTGCCTCCAAACACTAGAAGGCAACAACGTCAGCAACTCGTGGAACATCGACCAGCTCTGTCGATTCTACGCGTAGCCTCTCGACTACTCTGGGGATCCAAGTCTACACGACTACTCCTGGGCTCTTCGCCGTAAGCGGCCTCCGGGTCCAGGCACTAGTCTCTGGACTACTCCACACCAAGATCCAGCGTCAATGGCTACTAACGGATCTCGGGCTGCTTAGAGCGTCAAGGACTCTAGCGGCGGACTATCAAGAGACCATGTACTCTTAGATCCAGCCTATACGGCTACTAACGGATCTACAGCTATAAGCGGCCACGGGTCCTAGCATTACTTAAGCCGTAGGCAGCCTTCGGGTCCAGGCGACTACACCTGTAAATGGCCCTGACCATCCAGGTGTACTCTTTTTTCAGTAATAAAGTTTGATTCCAAATCAACTCATTTACTGTGATTTTCTGCAATGGATCTACTGTCGAGTCCTGCTACTCGCGACATCTCCATGATAAGTACTCCGCACACATATACAGCGACAACAAGTACTCATTTCAAACAGATATCATGGAAGATTTTCATTCAAGTTCATCATAACTTTGTTTACATTACATATGCTGCCATGAGCTAACCCTACACGACAACTACTGGAGGTTTAGCTTCTCCGTGACTTGTTCCGCGATAGGCACCATCTACTCCAGCAGCTCCTTGTACTAGTCGTCTGTGCAATTGGCGGCTAGTCCTCCCGCGACTGCATCCACCAGGGCCTTGGGGAAGTACGACTTCATGTACGCCAAGACTTGGTTGGGGATGGATTTGGCCAGATGCTTCACATAAGTTCTCAAACGCCCGGGGGCTTCTTTCAGCCGATCGACCAACGGAGCTATCTTGGGCCCGCCTGGGTGAGGCACCAGCAGCCTTGCAATCGGAAGTGCGGCTTCTTCAAGCTCCTTGAGTTGGCCGCGCAGCTTCTTGCAGTCTTCATTAAGCTTCTACAAAGATTTATAGCAACTGACAAGATCACGGTCCGAGGCTTCACGAAGCTCCATGTGCTTGACGCACTCATGAGACAGCTGCTTATATTCATGTTCAAGTACCTCTCGGGCATCTTTTTCTCGGTAGACGATGTTCTTCATATCGGTCTCCGATGCCTTCAGCTGGTCTACATGGGCCTCAAGATCTGCAAAGCTCAAGAACACATGTCAGACTACTACAAGGTACTCGCAATAAGTACTCGACAGGCTGATGGCGGTTTACCTTTGTTCTTCTGGCGCAACGACTTGTTCATGCGAATTAAGTCATCGCTTTTCGCCTGCATCTCTTGTACCTCATTATGGTACTGGGCGAAAGCTCCGTCCAGCTTGGATTGCAACATCGAGGAGTGCTTCCTAGCCTTATTGAGCTCCTTCTCCAGCGATTCTGCCCGGAGCACTGTGTCACCATATCCCTGGAGCATATCTGATTTTTGTCGGGATCTCTCCACGACATCCTGCATAAGGCAACAACCATTATTTGAGTACTCAGTTCTTGTGGAATTCGACTACTCAAGGGTACAGTCGCGTACCTTCATCCACTGCTCCAACCAGCGAATCGACTCCAAGTTACGGGCAACTACCGTCGGGTCGACGAGGTCATCTGCTAGAAGCTCCAACCCGCCACGACTAGTCGCCGCTGCCTCTGACATTGGCGCCGAACGGATTGGCTCTGCGTCCTGGATCTCTGGCGACCTCACGACAACATCCATGCTCGACTCCGGGAGCATGTCATCGTGCACCCTTCTCGTGGTCTCGGGGGCTATTGGTACCTCCAGTCCGGTAGACGCTCCCTCCAGCACATCGGCTTCTGGTACGACGCCTCCAACTGGCACGGCTTCGGGAATCGCGGTCCCCTCAACTTGTGCTTCCATCAGCGCAATGCACACGACATCAGCATTTGGGGGCTACGACTACTACATGGGGCAGATGGCATCGCCGAAGTTCACGTACCTTCCACTACAGTGGCTTCTGGCGGCGTAGCCTCTGCACCCTGAGCAATGGTCTTAGCCTGAGGAAGCGTTGCAGACTCCTCAACAGCTGGCGATGGGTCTTCTTCACCAGCTGCTGCACTGGGTTCCTCACCTTCCCAGGAAAGATCAGTAGATTTTCTGCTTAGAACAAATTCGGTGATCAGCCACAGCAAAATTACCAATAAGTACTACTCGAAGATAGATTTCACTTACAAGCTGGACCGGACAACAGTCACGGTCAGAGCGCCAAGTATGCTGGCGATATCAACAAGCTTGGTTTCCGCGGGCGCCTCTTCTTCAACATGGGCGATTACTGGCTCCACGGCTCCAGTAGTCGCGGAGGGCTCTGGCCTCCCTTCTTCTGCCGCCGCGGGCAGTTCACCGGCGCTAGTCGCTTGTTGTGCCGACTTCGGCACGACTTCTTCAACGGTGGGGGGCTATACTGAAGCTCCTCTCAGTCGCTCCGCCCACCGTGTCCCAGTTATCCTCTTCCCCCTAATCTACGGGGTCGGACGACGAGATATCCTGCGACAGCTCCAAATTCAATTATCAGCATGCAAGGCTCCAAGACAAGTACTTGACTACTCTCCTCGAGAAACTCACCTCGTGGGCGATTGCCTCTGTCACCTTCAGCTTCTTGGCGACGCGCTTCCGTGCCACATTGCGCGGCTTTCTGGGCAGCGCGGGGAGACTAGCCTCCAAGCTAGTCAGTGGATCATCAACGAGGGGGATATGGGATAGTCCAGGTCGGCTGAATCTGGACCGTAGTTGAAACCGCTCCTGGAGCGTTTCCCCATCCTCATCATCGGGCGTATCTTCAATGGTGATGGTGTCGTCACCCTTGCTGACTTTGCGGTGTTCCTTCACCTACCCTCCTCTGGAATCTCCTCAAGCCGAGGACGGGGGGTTGGGTCGGAGACAAACTTCGTAATATCATCCTGCAGCAAACAACTCGAGTGAGCGCGACTACTCCAGGCCAATTAGTACTCAGAGGTAGAAGTGACAACTACGCACCTTGTTCGGCGGACGAGGCGCGGAGTACTCAGGGACTGGGCAAGGAGTGTACGGTGGCATATCCTTAAATATCTTGCCCAGCCTCTCGACAATGTCTTCATCATCAACTTCGTTGCCGGGCATCCTCGACATGTCTTCGTCGCCCGTGTACTAGTATCCGAGGGTGTCGCGAGCCATCAGTGGTAGCACCCTCCTCTTCATGAAGCTGAAGGCCACATGCTCGGCCCTCAGCCCGGCCTCCCTAAGGGCCTTGATCTTCTTCATCAACTCGGGTAGTTGGATACCCTCTTGCATGGTGGGCTCGGTGTTCCACCACACCCTGTGCTTGGGTTGCTTTCCGCTCGGCTTCGGCAGCTCCGGATGATGGTTACATGTGTAGAACCACTTCGACTTCCAGTCTTGATTTGAGTCAATCAACTTGTACGACAAGTATTGGTCAGCTGCGTCTCTCGCATCTGAATGCCTCCTCTACCGACTACTCACGAGTCGTTGGTGCTCGGCTGCGGCTTCACCCGGAAGAACTTTCGGAACAGGATCCAATGGGGGCTTGATTCCGATGAATGCCTCACAGAAATCTACAAACACAGAAACATGGAAGATGCCATTGGGATTCAAGTTCAAGTACTCAATACCGTAGTACTTGAGAAGACCCTTGAAGAAATCACTGGCCGGGAGGGCTAGTCCGCACTCCACGAACCTGGCGAACATTGGGACTTCATCCGGATTCTTCTCCATGGGGTACGGGTCGCCCGTGGCGGCGCGCCACATGTCCATCTCCTTCTCCCGCAGGAATCCGCTATTGACCAGGGCCAGCAGATCTTCGGTCTTCATCTTCAATTTCTTCCACTCCTTGGCCGGATTGGGATGTGGGGGAGATGTTGGCGGCGACGACCCCTTAGCAGATCCATCACACCATGTGCTTGGGTTGCTTTTCGCTCGGCTTCGGCAGCTCCGGATGATGGTTACATGTGTAGAACCACTTCGACTTCCAGTCTTGATTTGAGTCAATCAACTTGTACGACAAGTATTGGTCAGCTGTGTCTTCTCGCATCTGAATGCCTGCTCCACCGACTACTCACGGGTCGTTGGTGCTCGGCTGCGGCTTCACCCGGAAGAACTTTCGGAACAGGATCCAATGGGGCTTGACTCCGATGAATGCTTCACAGAAATGTACGAACACAGAAACATGGAAGATGCCATTGGGATTCAAGTTTAAGTACTAAATACCGTAGTACTTGAGAAGACCCTTGAAGAAATCACTGGTCGGGAGGGCTAGTCCACGCTCCACGAACCTGGTGAACAATGGGGCTTCATCCGGATTCTTCTCCATGGGGTACGGGTCGCCTGTGGCAGCGCGCCACATGTCCATCTCCTTCTCCCTCAGGAATCCGCTATTGACCAGGGCCAGCAGATCTTCGATCTTCATCTTCAATTTCTTCCACTCCTTGGCCGGATTGGGATGTGGGGGAGATGTTGGCGGCGACGACCCCTGAGCAGATCCATCACACCCTGTGCTTGGGTTGCTTTCTGCTCGGCTTCGGCAGCTCCGGATGATGGTTACATGTGTAGAACCACTTCGACTTCCAGTCTTGATTTGAGTCAATCAACTTGTACGACAAGTATTGATCAGCTGTGTCTTCTCGCATCTGAATGCCTGCTCCACCGACTACTCGCGAGTCGTTGGTGCTCGGTTGCGGCTTCATCCGGAAGAACTTTCGGAACAGGATCCAATGGGGCTTGATCCGATGAATGCCTCACAGAAATGTACGAACACAGAAACATGGAAGATGCCATTGGGATTCAAGTTCAAGTACTCAATACCGTAGTACTTGAGAAGACCCTTGAAGAAATCACTGGTCGGGAGGGCTAGTCCGCGCTCCACGAACCTGGCGAACATTGGGACTTCATCCGGATTCTTCTCCATGGGGTACGGGTCGCCCATGGCGGCGCGCCACATGTCCATCTCCTTCTCCCGCAGGAATCCGCTATTGACCAGGGCCAGCAGATCTTCGGTCTTCATCTTCAATTTCTTCCACTCCTTGGCCGGATTGGGATGTGGGGGAGATGTTGGCGGCGACGACCCCTGAGCAGATCCATCTGTTCCGCTTCGGGACCTCTTCTTCCTGGCACCAACCTTCAAGCCCTTGGATGGAGATGGCTTCATTCTCCAAATGCAGGGGGTCTTCACTCGCATCCGCTCGGGGGCTACGCTGGTGGTATGCGGTGGCGGCGCGTGTGGACTTTCAATCTCTTGCGCGGCAGCAGGAGCAATAGTGGATGGAAACTTAGACAGATCTACTGCAGCGGCTGCTACTACGGGGAATGAAAAACCCTAAGGGTTTCAACATCTATTTACAACAAGCCAAGCGGCACCGCAACGACCGAATGGATAAGTGCTGACGGGTGAGTCAGCAATGGCGGCTCGACCCTTCACCTTCCAGTACTCGATGCACTCCATCTCGGGGGCTCGGCTACATCCGCCCGGTCCAATGGGTGACGATGAGACTCAAGATCCACTTAGGACACATTCTACAATCATGATGACCCTTCAATTCGAGAGGAAGTACTCGACTCAAGGCTTGGGGGCTCCGTGCCACGTGTCCTTCGGTTTTTTCTCCGGATTTTATGGGATAAGCTTAGCAAAACTTCAGATTGACCCTCAGCTTGAATCTACGATTCGACCTAAGGCTCGGGGGCTACATTCCATATGGAATGTGATTCTTCGAATCGCATTTTCCATATGGTTTCTTCTTCAAGACATTGCGAGTACTATTGAAGACCTTCAAGAGAAGAACTCGAGGACGCTTGGGAACTACTCGAGAAGACTTCAAGGCTACTCAAGGATCAGTTGGAGTACCTTCCAGACTCAGGATGCTTCAAGTATTCTTGAGGACTTTCGGCTTGTAGTACTCGGGGACACTTGAGGACTACTCATCAAGGCCGTCAAGACTACTCGAAACTATCCTGCTCGACTACAAAGTACTCGGGGGCTTGTCGTATGGACCTCTCTGGGCCCACTGCCTCAATGGGTACCAGGACCGACTACTCAGTGGGCCCCTGGGACTACTCGACTTGGGTCACACGGCACCTGATGGCATGGGGCGCAAGGACTGCGGTGGAGAGTACTCGGATAGGAAGTTGTGCATGTCTTGTACCATGAAGAGAACTCCTAGACGTACCCGACTAGTACTCTCTCCACAAACCGACTTGTAACCCTACCTCCTGGGTTATATAAGGCGAGGCAGGGACCTTTACCTTTCATATACGCATCATCTTGTAAACACACTCAATCAATCCAGAGCTACGCAGCATGCATGACGTAGGGTATTACGCACCTCGCAGCCCGAACCTGTCTAAATTGTGTGCCACGTGTCTCTTCCTTCGAGTTACTGATCTCGGCGAGGCCACATTCATCTACCTCAGGTACTCCCCTTGGTAGGTTGCTGGTCTAAAACACCGACAGGTTGGGCCCACTGACAGGTCGGCGAGTCTTCTGGTAGGCCAGACCTACTTGTCAGGGACGGCCATGAGCCTAGTCGGTGAGGACCTAGGGGTACCCATGTTTCACAGACATCGACTCAACAACGGAGGGGCAACACGATGGAGGTGCGACGCTGTGGAGGAGTCCGGTGGGAGGAAGCCATGGACACTGCGTATTAAGAGAGAGATAGGGGCGAGAGGACCCTCGACGCACCAAATCTGATCGCCAGAGGACGAGCCCTAGCTCGTGTGTCGCCTCTCGTGCTAGAGCCTCGGCAACCACGCACCGCCACCTCCCGTGTCGGATTGAGAGAGAGAGAGAGAGAGAGATGGTGACATGGATTCCGACATGTGGACTCCATTGTGCCACATATGCGAAAACCACCTTCAAAACTACAAAGAATGTAAATCGGGTGGTTTTGATAGTTCGTAGGTGATAGATATGTGGTTTTGTGGCTAGATGTTGAAATCCAAACAACGCATATACATGAGGGTGTGAATATACTTTTCCCGCACCAAGACCATCATCATCCAACACAGGCCGCGACCCGATGGGCCGTTGTAGACATCAGGAAGAAATTGTCAACCTTCTACTGCAGCACCCAATGGGTCGTTTTTAGTAGTTTTCTAGTTTTGAAAGCCATAGAGCAACCCACGCCAAGGAACCGACTCCGGAATTTTTTTATATACTTAATTTGTCATGATTTTCGAAAATAAATGATCGATTCAAAATTTTCGAGAAATGTACATCTGGCGTCGTGGCCCACGGCGTTAAGCCCCTGCCGCTGTGGGGCACGGTGGCGGGAGCCTGCTTCCGGCACCGGGCATGGCGGTGCGGCGCTAGGACCCTGCCGCCGAGTGGCACGGTGGCAGGTCTGTAACGTCGTGCCACACGACGGCAGGGTCTTTTTTTATTTTTTTAGTTTTTCATTTTTAAAAAACTTTTAATCTTTTTAAAAAGGACTAACTCATAAGTGTAAGCATAATGACAAGGTAAAATCCTTCACAAGGGAATAGTTTATACATAATCACAAGGGTAAAGTTTATACAAAATCATAATACTACATCTAAATGTGCCGACCCCTCTTCCCCCTAACGGCTCTAGCGCCGGCCCGTGTGTGGTCCCGGTCGTACGTCCGGGGGTCGGGTGCCCCGACGACCCGCGGTCCTAGCCGGTCGGGAGACGGTGTCACCATGGCCGCTCGCGACGAGCCCCGGCATCCGCGTGTCACTCGCCGGCCGGTGTCGCTCCGCCGCCCGCCGGTGTCCCTCCGCCGCCCCCCGCCGGTGATGCTCCGCCGCCCGCCGGTGACGCCCGCCGCCCGTGGTTGCTCCGCCGGCCGCGAACCGTGATGGCCGAGTCAAAACCGGTGGTGGTTGTGTCAACCGTGATGTGGCAAGCTCGTTAGCTCGTTGCGGGGCGCCATCCATGGTCGCGAGAATGGCGTCGTACCCAAACTCATCCCGAGCCGCCGGTCCCCGCCGGTCATGTCGAAAGTACTAGGTTGAGCCCGGAACATAGGCGGAGTGGACGACGAAGGAATATCTGTCGCCGTAAACTAAAACGACGGCGGTCCGAACCTCCTAGCGTATAGATCGGCGGCGGCTCCCCGCTCGTCGAGGCCCTATTGTCGGAAAAGACGGCGGTCGCCCGTCCGATTAGAATATAGTATAATCACAAACCCATAATAATTGTGTGCATTAGTTGAAAATAAGGTCTACTAAGGGCATGTTTGATTTCACGCCCCTCGGCGAGCCCTCGGCCGATGAGCCCGGGCCGTGGCCGCCTAGAGCCGGCCTCCAACCATGCAAGTCTCATGTTTGATTTGTTTTCTCATGTGAGACAAAGCTAAGGCAAGTATTTGTGTTTGATATGGGCCAAAGATAGATAGGGCAACCTTGCATCTAGCACATGGTGGCCTTACCACCCTCTCTCCCTCACCGCGGCGCGCGAGGTCTTCGGCATGGGCGTGGGGGAGCTCGGCCCCGGCCGGCCGCCGCCGCGAGCGTGGGCACGGATGCGGGGGCCTTGCTCCGGCGTCGCCGCGGGCGTGGGGGAGCTCCGCCCCCCGGCTATCGCCGCCGCGGGCGACCTCGCCCCGACCACGGTCGCGGGCGCGGGGAGCTCCGCCCCCGGCCACCACCGCCGCGGGCGACCTCCGCCCGGCCGCCGCGAGTGCGGCGCCGCACAGGGGAGCTCCGCCCCCGCCCACCGCCGCCGCGGGCGACCTCGCCCGACCGCCGCCGAGAGCGCGGGGGAGCTCCGCCCCCGTCCACCGCCGCCGCGGGCGACCTCCGCCCCGGCCGCCGCGGCGAGGGGGAGCTCCGCGCCGGTCGCCGCGGGCGCGGGCGACCTCCGCCCCGCCGCCGCCGTGACCGCGGCGCGAGCGTCGGGACCGCCAAAACGAGAAGAGGTGAGGAGGTGACAAGATCCGAACGAGAGCTCGTGGGAGCTCGGCCACGAGCCGGTTCTCGAGAAACGAGAAAATTTTGCGTTGGATGGGAGCCGGGGAGAGAGTGTGTCTTTTGCATCCCGTGGGCCCGGCTCACGAGTGGGCTCGGGAAATCAAACACGGGAGCGTGCACCGGGGAGCCCGGGCCGGTCGTTTTTGGCCCAAATCAAACACGCCCTAAAAGTACATGCGTCGGGTGGAGCAAACGGCCGCCGCACGTAGGCGTGCGGGCCCTACGCCCGTGGGTGATGCTTTGTACCCTCGGAGCCGAGAACCCGCCGGCAAAGGTGGCGGGCATCGGCTTGTAAGCCGCCGTCGAGGCGGAGCTCGAGGACGATGCCGGGTGGCGCGGAAGGAGAGGAATCTCTACGGCCCCGGCGTAGTTCATGACGGCGGAGTACCTCATGGCCGCGCCGAGGATCCTCTCGCACGTGCTCTTGAGGCCCCCGGAGAAGCATTGCCCGATCACGGCCGATGCGAGCCGCACGACCTCGGTCGGTGCATCGTGCCGTGCACAAAATTAGAAACACATGTTTTAATGAAAAGTCATATGAATGTAATATGTTTGCGGTATTGTAGCTTACCACATTGTCGGCGGTCCGGTCTCGGCGCACGGGTAGGTCGCGTCCGACAGGACCCTGTCGTGGTCCGGGACAGGTGGCGGTGGCGGGGTAGCAGACACGTACGTCACCCGCGTCCGCGTCCTCAGTAGGTACCACTGAAGGTACACTACCCAAGCGGCGGCGTCGTGAAGGCGGTGCTCGGTGACGACCATCCGCTCGAGCACCGCGGACGCTCACTCGCCACATACGGCCGGCCCCCGCCGACGAACGACGTCACCGCAGGCATGCCCTTACGCGTCCACCTAGCATAGAATATGAAACATAAAATTATTGGCAACCGAATATTTGTAATGGAAAATAATTAGAACTCGTCAAATGGTAGCTCACTCCGTGCGTGGTAGGCGGCGGACGTGGCGCGGCGGGTGTAGGATCTAGGATACCGACTAGAGGGGGGTGAATAGGCGGTTTAAAAACTAAAACCACAACACTAGAGAAATTTAATTAGAACCACAAGGAGAAATAAATCTCTACCTACTCTAGTCCTATGTTGGGGGTTTTGCGGCCTAGGGTGATAAGATAAACAACAACCTCTAGAAATAGAATGCTCAAAGTAAAGTGCTTGAAAGGAAACTGAGGAAAGAGATAACCAAGCACAAGAGACGAATTTTATCCCGTGGTATCGATGACTTGCCGGTCACCCCTAATCCACGTTGAGGTGGATTCAATGTTCAACCGCTCCTCTATCAAGACACCACTTGATCTTGAGCCGGTTAGAACAAGAGAACCACTCCACACCTCGATTCCACTAGAGTTACTCTTTACCGCTCCGGTGAGGTGAGCACAACACCTCTCACAACACGAAATCCGGAGCCACGCACAATCTTCTTGCGAGCTTCAACGGATTCTTCCACCACCAAGCCGTCTAGGAAGCGGCAACTTCCAAGAGTAACAAATCAACCACTTGCTTGATGATTCCCTAGTGCCACAAAGATCAAAACCTTGATGCAATGCACTAGAAACTCTCAATCTCACAAAGAATACCACCACTAAGTCAAGTGAGTGAGAGAGAGGAGAGGGAGAGCTCTACAAGGGAGTATGAACCTTTCAAAGTGCAAAGAGAGCCTCTCCAACTCCGGACTTGGAGTATAAATACTCCCCCTTCCCGTTACTAGCCGTTAGGAACAAAACACGAGCCTCGCGGACTGTCCGCATTTGAATTCCAACGGCAAAATCACGAAGTCAACGGCTGGGGCGGCTGCCCGATGGGCCGGGCGGACCGTCTGCCTGGGCCACGCGGACCGTCCGCCCGGGCCCTCGCGGACGTCCGCGGGGCGGGCCGCGGACCGTCCACCCTGTCCACCGAGCAGCACCTCGTTCTGTTGCGAATAACGGACCGTCCGCAGCACCTCGCGGGCCGTCCGCCTGGTCTCTGCGGACCGTCCGCCCGGAAGCGCAATTTCTTAAAAACTTTTGCCAAAAACTCAGGTATTTAATAAAAACCAACAACCCACGGACTGTCCGCCCCAAAGACCCGGACTGTCCGCCAGATACCTGAAAACTTGTTTTTCTTATGATTTTCAATGAAACCCTTTTACCAAGAGAAACCGCCACTCATCTAAATGCAATGCATGCAAATTTTTGATCCAAGTGGCACTATGGAAAGTCAAGCCAATGAAACTGATCCCTCTTGATAGTACGGCTATCTATCCTATTAACCCAGTCATTTAACATCCTCTAATCACCTTATGACCGGTAAAAATAAAACCCTATCTTTTACCTTTGCCTTGAGCCCTTTCCAACACAAGTCATCCAAGACCTTCTCAAGTATACCACATGATCTCATCATTTTACCGGACTAACCTATTCTTACAACTCAAATAAAATTGTTAGTCCATAATGATTGTCATTAATTACCAAAACACGAATTAGGGGCCTAGATGCCTTCAATCTCCCCCTTTTTGGTAATTGATGACAACCATTTAAAGGAGTGATATAAGAAAGGTTTTGTGTTTTGGAATCACTTACTCTTCTCAAATAAATTCAATAAATAGATAGAGTGAATGTCTCCAAAACAAGAATATAGAGATAACTCCCCCTACATATGTGCATGTAATTTCCATTTGATTTTTACACATATGCATAAACATAATAAATTTTGACGGAGTTTCCCTACAAAATAGAGATCAAGGCAACAACCACATATATATCCAAAGAGATTAAGGAAGGGTTAGCATCAAAAACTACTACGGGAACTAGAACAAGCCATAAGATAAACAAAACAAGATCATAATTATAGAACATCACAAGATAGCCACAAGTTCTACTTCTCAACACATCACACACCAAAACGTAAGTCTCAAAAAATTATTACAAGCCAAACGAGGTTCATGCAAAACTGAAATTAAACATGTAGATGCAATGCAAGAGAGTTCCAAATTCATTTGCAAGCAAAGTGAGCTCCCCCTAGAGATCACACACTCCTCCAAATCTCTCTCCCCCTTTGGCATCAAATACCAAAAGGGCCTAGTCATCCTGAGGTGGCGGCGGAGGAGGATAGAATGGCGGAGGGGGACAGAACTGTGGTGGTGGAGCTGGAGCCGGATAGTAATGATAAAAATGATCTCTGAAATCTCCAAAAGCTGTGTTCAGGGCATGGACATCATGCTGAAGCTGGGTCTGCTGATCATGCAACTGCTGATACTGCTCGGAGGTGGACATCTGAGAGAATCTATCATTGAGGGCACTGAGGTCATTCTGAAGATCAGTCTGCATATCACCCAACCGCTGCATCATGGGGTCATGCATAGTATTATAGACATGATGACCAAAGGTATCCAAACTAGTATCAATCTGATGCTGAAAATTCTGCTGCATAGTCTGAAAAGTATCAGTCATTTGTTGTCCATATGCCTCAAAGTGAGATTGAAACCCCGACTGCATTTGCTGAAACTGAGAGTTCATTGACTGTTGAATATTAGCAAAATAGGAATCAAAATATCCAGCAGGAGGCTCCCACTGTGGCTGCGTGGGATGAACTTGAGGAGGAGGCATAGCATAAGCACCCTCATCAACATTAACATTGCCCATGTTGCCAACATTTGCATTTTCATCATCACCACCATGAGCCTCAATATTTTCTGCAACATTGTGAGCCTCTCGCTTCTCCGTCCATAGGGTGTCAATGGCTTGTTCAAAAAGGCTTTAGCATTGTAAAATGGACGATAAAGTTCATGCTTCACATCACATAACCCATTGAACCCCGTCTTGATCTTGATCAATGACATAATATAGGGAGCAAAATAAATACTATCTCGAACAAGACGTTTTTTACAAATCATTTGATCAAGAATAAGCTTCACAACATTAAATCTAGTTCCATTCATAACATAATCAATCACATTCCAATAATGTTCTCGAACTTTATCCTTATTACCACTTTTAGGCATAAAAGTGTGCCTAATGATGTTATTGATGGCAGTCGGATGGTGTCTAAGTCCTGTTGATAGGCAGTTCATTATGGTTGCATTAGGGGTGCCAGGCTCATAGAATACAGCTGTATCTTCAAGAATATCCTCGTTATAAACATCAATACCCTCCCTAAAATACTCATAGTTAAGATGATTAGCAGCTGCAAATTCTGCAAATGTGGCCTCATACTCACTTTTACCAGTCATCCATCTCATTTTCTTCCCTATGAAATCCATTTCGTAAGTTGCATAGAATTGTCTAACTATTGTATCATTCCAGTCACATCTATGCTGAAGAAATGGTTTTAACCCCAAATTCTCAAATTTCGTTGCCACCCCAGCAAGGACAGGTTTAGACTCAAGATAATAAAAATCAACCCTTTGATGAGAGAAAACTGTGCACTCCATCAAACTACCGAAAAATGCTTGTTCTTGCACAAGAGTGTGGAAGAATAAATTGTGGGTGTCGCGGGGTTGATTATAAGCATTTTCATTTCGAGCAATAGCAAACTCTCTTTGTGTCCACTTGCCTTCTAGGAGCCGTGTAATTAACCACATCAATGATTTCAACATTGTTACCTCCCCCTTGACTTATCTCATCTTCATCCATCATGAATGAGGCACTTGCCGCTTCATCGGCGGATCAAAGTCGCTGTCATTTGGATTGTCGGGTTCCTCTTCTTCCTCAGAGGTATCATCTTTTCTCCGCCTCTTCGATGTCCCAACATCCTTGCCCTTCTTCTTTGATGTGACCTTTTTGGTCACCTTTTTAGTGAGAGAAGCTATAGCCTTGCGAGCACTGTCAAAAACCATACATTTCAATGAGTATTAACAATTTGAAGCGATTAGAAGTGAGCATGAATCCTCATACTAGAAGTTGCTGGGCACGGGGCTGCTGTCGGGGCCGCGCGGATCGTCCGCGCAGAGGCGGCGGACAGTCTGCCCGGTCCGGGACAGCAGGCGCCCGTGAACAGTACCTCCAATTCTTTCCAACCTCATAACTTGATCAAAATCCAGTATTTCTTTACCAAAATTTTGCCACAACACCACATTGATACCCCAAACACATTCACCAAGCCAAAAACTTGAAATCATGGACGAATTTTAGATCACACCTCCAAACCCTAACCACCTCCTTGCTCAAAATCCAAGAGATAGACAGAGAGATTCGAAAAATACCCGGATGACATGGTGGAGAATCTCGCGGAGAGTCCGAGGATGTGCTCGGACGGTCCGGGGAGTGCTCGAATCAAAATCCCCAAGGAGGGAGCCTTTTCTTAGAGAGAGGGCAAGAAAGATAGAGAGGAGAGGCCTTCATTCGGTTTGGGAGCAAGAAGGGAGGCAGCCAACATAACTCAATTGCGACCTGGGTCCCACCGGTGCGCGGCAGGCGCGGACGGTCCGCAACACCCCCGCGGACAGTCCGCAAGGCGCGCGGACGGTCGGACCCCGGGCGCGGACCGTCCGCGAGGCGCGCGGACGGTCCGGACCCCAGGCGCGGACTGTCCGTTAATGCATCCAGAACATCCAGTGCTGCACCTTCGCCCCACGAGCCACGCGGACGGTCCATGCTGCCCTGGCGGACAGTCCGCCAGGAGCAGCCGGACGGTCCGCCCTGTTGATGCGGACGGTCCGACCTCCTTTTTAATTTCAGCGTGAAGTAACTTGAGATAAGGATTTTCAAGGATGTCTTTTAGGGATCATTGCTCGAGATTAATGAAGGAAAGAATATGGAATGATGCAATGTACCAAGAAGTGCTAGAAAAATATGCAAAAGCAAGCTTCACGAAAATAAAAGATAAAAGATAAGAGATAAGATAGAAATAAATAAGAGAGATAGACAAAAATATATGGATAAACACATGTGCTAGTTCTCAATCCACATTTGAGATGTCAATCACATTTAACTCATTTCTCAATTTGCAAAACCGAGACTCATCCAAAGGCTTGGTAAAAATATTTGCCAATTGATCATCCGTGCATACTCCATCAATCTTGATATCTCCTTTACTCACATGATCTCTAAGAAAATGGTGCCGGATGTCAATGTGCTTGGTTCTAGAGTGTTGAACCGGATTGTTTGCAATCTTGATAGCACTTTCATTGTCACATAAGAGAGGAATTTCCTTGAATTTCACACCATAATCAAGAAGTGTTTGCTTCATCCATAGCAATTGAGCACAACAACTCCCCGCCGAGATATATTCCGCTTCGGTGGTTGAAAGAGCCACTGAATTTTGCTTCTTAGATGACCAAGAAACAAGTGACCGTCCAAGCAATTGGCAACCTCCAAAAGTGCTCTTCCTATCAACCTTGCAACCGGCATAATCCGAGTCCGAAAAACCTACTAACTCAAATTGAGCACCCTTTGGATACCAAAGACCAATGTTAGGAGAATACTTCAAATATCTCAAGATCCGCTTTACGGCGGTCAAATGACATTCTTTAGGAGCGGCTTGAAATCTAGCACACATGCACACACTAAACATGATATCGGGCCTAGATGCGGTAAGATAAAGCAAACTACCAATCATGGACCTATAAAGCTTAAGATCAACCGGTTTACCTCCCTCATCAAGATCAAGATGTCCATTAGTAGCCATAGGAGTTTTGATGGGTTTTGCATCTTCCATGCCAAATTTCTTTAAGATGTCCCTCACATATTTAGATTGGCAAACAAAAGTGCCTTCCTTCAATTGTTTGATTTGAAGACCAAGGAAGAAACTCAATTCACCAATCATAGACATTTCAAATTCCCTAGACATCATTTCTCCAAATTCTTTACAAAAATCTTCATTTGTTGAACCAAAGATGATATCATCAACATATATTTGACAAATAAAGATGTCATTTCCAATTTTCTTGGTGAACAATGTAGTATCAACCTTTCCAATTTTAAAACCATTTGAAAGAAGAAAGTCCCGAAGCCTTTCATACCAAGCACGAGGGGCTTGTTTCAACCCATATAATGCCTTAGAGAGCTTGTACACATGATTAGACTTTGTGGGATCTTCAAAACCGGGAGGTTGCTCAACATATACTAGTTCACTAATTTTCCCATTCAAGAAAGCACTTTTGACATCCATTTGATATAACTTGATGTTGCGAGAACAAGCATAAGCAAGCAAGATTCTTATGGCCTCAAGTCTAGCTACGGGAGCAAAGGTTTCATCAAAATCCAATCCCTCTACTTGAGTATAACCTTGAGCAACTAATCTTGACTTGTTCTTCACAACAATACCATCTTCATTTTCTTTGTTTCGAAAGACCCATTTAGTACCAATAACATTATGATTCTTGGGTCTTTCAACCAACTCCCAAACTTCATTTCTAGTGAAATTATTTAATTCTTCTTGCATGGAAATAACCCAATCTGGATTATTAAGTCCTTCATCTACACGCTTAGTCTCATGGAAAGAGACAAAAGAATAATGTTGACAAAAAGAAGCAACACGAGATCGAGTTTGAACACCCTTACTAATGTCACCCATGATTTGATCAATAGGGTGATCTTTGGCGACTTGATGATGAATTCTTGGTTGATCAATTGGTTCTTGAGTTGATGGAGAAGGTGTGGTCATATGGGCCATTTGATCATCTTATTGAAGTGAGTCATTGTTACTTGAGTTACCATTTTGTTGATCATGATAATTTGTTGTGGAAGTAGATGGGTTGACTTCAATAGATATCGATGGATCTTCATCATCGTCTTCTTCTCTAGGCACGATATCCCCAATGGCCATAGTCTTCATTGCTTTGCTTAATTCTTCACCTCTCACATCATCTAAATTCTCTTTTTCATCTTGAGAGCCCAAAGTTTCATCAAATTGCACATCATATGGCTCCTCAACAAATCCTTTAGACTTGTTGTATACTCTATAGGCTTTGGAATTTGAAGAATATCCAAGAAGAAATCCCTCATCACACTTGCTTTGAAATTTAAACAACCGAGATCCTTTCCTCAAGATATAGCACTTGCAACCAAAAACCCGGAAATATGAAATATTTGGCTTTCTTCCATTTAGAAGTTCATAAGGTGTTTTGTTGAAGAATCTATGACAATATAGCCTATTAGAGGCATGGCAAGCGGTGTTGATAGCTTCGGCCCAAAAAGAATCCGAAACTTTGTACTCATCTAGCATTGATCTTGCCATTTCATCAAGGTCCTATTTTTCCTCTCGACTACACCATTTTGTTCTGGTGTATATGTAGTTGAAAACTCATGCTTGATTCCTTTCTCATCACAAAACTCTTCAACATTTGTGTTCTTGAACTCACTACCATTGTCACTTCTAACTTTCTTCAACTTTAGCTCAAATTCATTTTCGGCTCTTCTCACAAATGACTTGAAAATATCACAAGTGATAGCTTTGTCATGAAGAAAGAATACCCATGTGTATCTTGAATAATCATCCACAATTACAAGACAATAGGTGTTGCCACCAATGCTTCTATAGGTAGTAGGACCAAATAAATCCATATGTAGTAATTCCAATGGTCTTGTGGTTGACATAGTACTCTTGTTAGGATGTGAGTTGGCAACTTGCTTTCCGGCTTGACAAGCACTACATAATTTATCTTTCTCAAATTTTACATCTTTCAAGCCAAGAACTAAGTCATGTTTCACCAATCGGTTGAGTTGTTTCATACCAACATGGCCAAGTCTTCTATGCCATAACCAACCCATAGAGGCCATTGAGAATAAGCAAGTAGTCAAATTTGCCTTTTTCGATGAGAAATCCACTAGATATAAGCTCTCATGACGAAAGCCCTTAAAAATAGAATCTTTCCCATCAAGTGAGGTAACCTCAAAATCATTGCTAGTGAAAGTACATTTATAGCCATTGTCACAAAGTTGAGCAATAGATAGCAAATTGAAATTGAGAGAATCAACTAGTAAGACATTAGAGAGATTATAGTCTTTAGAGATAGGTATTTCACCAATGCCTTTTACACCTCCCTTGCTATCATCTCCGAAAGTGATGTTATCAAAATCGGAAATGTCTTAATCAAGATGAGAGAATATTTTCTTTCGCCGGTCATGTGGTTTGTACAACCACTATCAATTACCCAATGTCTTCCTCCGGCTTTATAGTTCACCTACAAAAGAAATTACTTTGTTTTAGGTACCCAAATTTTCTTGGGTCCTTCAATGTTAGTGACCAAAATTTTAGGCACCCAAATAGATTTCTTTTTACTACTACCGAGAGAACGACCAACATATTTATCACAAACACCTCCCTTAGAATCTTTCTTAAGAATATAGGAAGGATCCAAGGATATAGTTTTCTTGCTCTTGCATTGGTGATCCACATCAACCCTTGTCTTGCACTTATGGCACATCTTAATCTTTTCTTCTTCCTCAAAGGAAACATTTGAATTTACAAAGATACTTTCCTTAGGAATGAAAGCATCTTTTCCTTTCTTGGGCAAGTAACCAAGTGCATCTTTATTTAAGTTGAATTTTTGATTTGTCCAAATATGATTAAACCGAACATGACTTCCAAAATACCGTGCAAGATCATTAGATAAGCACTCAATCTCCTTCTTCAAAGATTCATTCTCCAATAATAGAGAGTCATAAGACATATCCTCACTAATGCAAGAGCTAGTGCTTGTGCTACAAGATGGGTTAATGAACAAAGAGGAGCATTCAATATATTACATTCAACACCCATACTCATTTTTCCTTTAACTTCTTGTGCAAGGAGAGAGTTGTGAGCTTCCTTAAGCTTCTCATGCTCATCTTTTAGAGTTTCCCAAGAAATGTTAAGTGTTTCATGGGAAGTCTTTAGATTTTCATGAGTAGTCTTTAGCTCCTCAAAAGAATTTTTAAGTGAAATATTTTTCAACTCCAAATCCTTCAACTTTGATCTCTCCAAGCGCAATTTGTCATCGGACTTAATAATCATGGTGACAAGATCATCATAAGATAAAGCATTATCATCATTATCACTATCACAATCATCATCGTCATCGTCGATTATTACCTTAGATTCACCTTTTGCCATGAGACAATATGGCTTGGAGAAGAGAGAAGGTGCTTCCTTGATAGCAACCCCGGCAAGTCCTCTTGAAGGCTTGTCATCATCTTCTTCATCAGAGCTTGCATCGGAATCCCACTCAACAAAATATGCTTGACCATTCTTCTCCTTCTTGTAATATTTCTTCCTCTTAGGTACACTCTTCTTGTCTTTCTTCTTGCCATATTTGTCTTCTTTCTTGTTTGGACAATTAATTGAGATATTTCCAATTTCACCACAATTGAAGCAATCTTTTCCTTCAAAAGGATTCTTCTTTGAAGATTGCCCCATCTTGCCAAACTTCTTCTTCTTCATGATTCTTCTAAGTCCCTTCACAATAAGAGCCATTTCTTCATCGGAGTCAATATCTTGGTTCTCATCATCATTTTCCTCTTGAGTAGCTGTTAACACCAAAATTTGGTAAGGAGTCTGACTTGTGGGTCCAGTTCGGTAAGGAGTCCGTTTGGTGGAAGGAAAGGATTTTTTCAGATGTATTCGGCAAAGAAGTCTGCGGTCGGCTATCTGCTCCCGTTCGGCAAAGGAACAAGAGGGCGATTTTGCGGGATTGGACGGTGACGTGGCTCAAGCGGGAAGGACGAATGGATGGATAGGCGATCAAGCTTAGAGATAAGTTAGGCGGTGAATCCATTCGAGATTGTACTTGGCAGGGTATAAATATGAGCCCTGAATGTATGTAATAGAACACAATCATTCTTCAATACAAACCGGCCTTACGCCAAACCCTAGAGTCCTTTTGTCGTGTCGTCGAGTTCTTCGAGAGGGTTCATCGATCCGTCGACCTCCGTGAGTACCGGCAACCTTGTATCATGTCTAGTATCATGCGGTGGATTTAGATCTGATGCAAGTAGTCTTGTTACCATGCTTCGTGTCATGCGGTAGATTCAAGCTTGGTTCAAGAGGGTTTCTTGTAAGGTCATGAGCCATGCGGTAGGCTAAGATCTAGCTTGAAGCTAGTTATCGGCTCTATTGGATTTTGGCAAAATCCAATAGATTCATTAAGTTACCCCGTGTTGCTTCGAGTTTTTACTTTATGTTTAAATTCATGTAACACCTTTTGCCCAATCTAGATGGGTTTGGATCGGCTTTTTTCCTCTCGTGATCCTTGTACGAGTAAATTTCGTGTTTTAGCATGTAGATCCCGTGCTTTCCGATAGCCGAAACCGAATCGATCTAGGTTGTTACGTGTTGCGGGTTCAAGCTTGCCAACGTTGATATAAATCTTGAAAGAACTGAGTATCATGCGGTAGATGCAGGTTTTTCGGTTGCTTTGGAGCTAGTCATCCGGTGGATTAGATTTCGAACCAATCTGAAAGATTTATTCGCTTGGTAATGTTCGTTCCTTCTTCATGGACCCCGAATTCGCTGTTCAGCCGTATTCGGTTATGTTTCTTCACGAGTAGAACACGCGCGTAATTCATGTTTTAAATAACGTGTGCTTTTAGCTTTTCGTATTTAGATTGTATCATGCGGTGGATAGATCTATTTGTGGAAAGTGGTATGATTTTCATGCAAGTTGTATCATGCGGTGGATAGATTTGTTTTGGCATCGTACCCGACGGATTTTTAAGTACCTAGACATGCGGTAGACTAGTGCTTTGAATCTATGCATGCGTATTTATTACATGTTTACGTTCGTGCTTTACTTTATCTATTTATTTAATGTTGGTTATCATGGGGATCGATCATGGCCTCGTGCACGTACATCTTTGCTCAAACGAAGACCGATTACTGTCATGCTTACGTCATCCATTCGGCAGTGTTGCTTTTCTCTTTATAAGTTCCCGAATGGCTTTCAGTTTATCGGCAGATAGCTTTTTATAGCTATGTGTTATCCCATTTGGCTTCTTAGCCGTAAATATGGAACTGTCTGGTACCACCCGGCAAGTTCCAAGCTTTGGCATTTGACTATTTTATCTTTTGTTAATTTTCAGGAAAAATTGACTGGCACGTCTCGTGATTCTTTGCGCGTGTGAAGCCAGCTTTTTTGGCTTGCTGTGTGTTTGGCGCTAGGTGCACGTTTTGCGTCAACACACTTTTTGGCACGCCCAGTGGGACACAGCCGAAAGGGTCAAGATGCCTGAAATAGCGGACATCATGGATGTCAACATTGAGGACCTCTCCCCTGAACAGCGGCAGCAGCTCTAGGACGTCGTGAACCAATTCCAGCAGAAGTGTCTGCTGTCCTTCAAGAAGAACAGAAGTGGCGTCCCCTACCTGAAGAACAACATGCCCAGGGTATTGATGTCAGGGGAGAGCGACGCCACCACCCAGCAGGAGAGAGAGGAATGCCTGCAAGCATTCCGGGATGCGGCGAATCTCGTTTTGAGCAAGCACCACAAAGCTTTTCTTGGTGCGTTTCAGCAAATGATGGTGGCTGTCTTTGGCCCGTGCATGGAGCGAGGCATTCGGCAAGGCACCCGTCCAAGGGGGCACCGTGGAGCCGGGCGAATCAAGCTCTCAACCACCACCGCGGAGCCGGCCAATTCGGCCTCCTCCTCGGAGCGCGGGGGTCGGCCCGGTTCGGCCCCCCCACCGCAGGCCTCGGGAGGACGGCGGATCCGGCCACCACCGCGGGCGGCACGGGTCAACCCTGTGCAACGGCCCGAATCCGTACCGGTCCACGTACGGAGACCTAGCATTCGGCTCGCCGGGGCCCCGTTCGCTTCCGGTCACGGGATTGCTCCGGCGAACAACTGGCTGCAGAGAAACCTATATGGCGGAGGCTATCACGAGGTGGGAAACTATGGAGCCATTGACGCTTTCCCACATCCAGGTTACGCGCCAGCTGCAGGGTGCACGGGGAGGACGACGCCCGGCGCGGAAGATGGCCGAGTTGATGCAAAATCAGTTCGGCCTCAAGCCAAAAATGCAGGGTCCTGCCTACAAGCCGTCGTTCCCAGAGTGGTACTTCAACGTACTCCTCCCGCCAAGAGTGAAACCTCCAACGGAGTTCACGAAATTTTCCGGCAAGACGACACAAGCACGGTGGAGCACATTGCTCGTTACGGATGCGGCTCGGAGAATGCTCGGGCGAGGAGACGTTCGGGGTCGATACTTCCCCGCGTCGGCCGACGAGGGCCGGCGTTCCGGTGGTTCTCGTCCTTACCCCCTGAGTCAGTTAGCAGATGGAGGGACCTGGAACGGAAATTCCACGCCCATTATTTCAGTGGCAGCTCGGAGAAGAAGCTGATCGATCTTGCCACCGTGAAACAGAGGCACAGCGAGACACCGTTGGAGTTTCTCAGGAGGTTTAGGGAGGTGAAAGGCATGTGCTTCTCACTCAACCTGCCAGGCGACCAGCTAGCTGACATGGCCGTCGCCGGGATGCTGCCGGCCGTACGTGAGAAACTGTTCGGGATGGAGTTTGAAAACCTGGGCCAGCTGTCTCAAAAGCTATCGTTGATGAGCAACCAGGCGTATGGCTTCAAGAAGGATGCCAGGTTTGGCAAGCAGCATGATGTGGCGAGAGATCTACAACCGCTCTTAGACAAGGCCGATCGATCCAAGATTCGATGATGAACCGGATGTGGCCGCAAGCGAAATCATGTGGGGGAAAGAGCCTTTAACGATGAATCGAAGACCGGGTCAAACGGACCAAGGGCACCTACGATTTCGACATCACGAAGGCCGACAAGCCGTTTGAGCTCCTAGTGAAGGAAGGCCGAATCGGTCGCTCGAAGGGCATTCCATGCTTCGGCCGATGGAGTCAAGGGGAAACGTTACTGTGGCTTCCACGACAGGGATTCGCACTCCATCAATGATTGCAGGGTCTTCAGGATGAGGATCCAGAAAGCCATCCAGGAGGGGCACCTCAAGTTTGACAACAAGATGAAGCTGGATGGCCACCCCTTCCCTCAGAACATGGTGAGCTTCTCTGTTAACATGGTGACGGCTGAGGAGAAGGGAAAGGTCAAAGTCTTGACCTCAGCCAGGGCTAGACAGGATGGAACAGTAGACCCGGAGCGCCAGGTGACTCTGGAACAGGTGCATGGTGAAGCCCCCCGCATTCTCAAGAGCCGCATCGAAATCGGGGAGTCATCCAGAGCCAAGCCCAGGGTGACCACGCGCATCCTCCTCAACAAATGGCAGCGCCAGATGGAAAAAGAGCGATACCAGAAGCGCAGATACGAGGAGGAGAAGCGCAGAGCTGAAGAAGAAGCACACAGAAGGGACCTGGAGCAATACACGCGCGAGCAGGAGCGCGCACACTGGGGATGTGCATTCTTCAGGCACTGTTGGAACGAGGGTTTGAAGTTGCCCACGCTGAGGAACTGCCCTGAGTGCAGTGACAGGTATGCTGAGTACAGGCAGGAGACTGCCAATCGCCGATCCGTCCATGAGAGAATTGGGAGGATCCACCCTAACGGGGATCGGCGCCAAAAAATTGAAGTCATCGATCATCCCAGGAAGCGGCAAGCTGATCTAAGGTGGGCTGATCAGGAGGAGGACGAGGACGGGAACATCTGGAAAAAGGGGCAATGGTGCCCTCCCGGCCTAAGGAGAAGTCAGAAGAGACGGGTTCAGCACTTGAGGAACCGCGAGCTGAGGCAGGCTGGGATCCAGGCAAGGCAGGTGTGGCGTCCAAAGGATCGGCCCGAAGGGTCAAGGCGTTCGGCTCCCACATGCATGGTATATTTTCTGCCGAACGAATTCATGGCTCCCGCTAATCAGGTTGTGCAGGAGGAAGCGTCCCTAGATGATGAGCAGATCGAGGGGATGATGGCGCGGCTAGTGCTAGCCAAACAGGCCATCTTCGACAAACCGGCCAAAAATCGACACATGAGGCCACTGTACCTAAGGGGATACGTCAATGGCAAGCCATTGACCAAGATGTTCGTCGACGATGGAGCGGCGGTCAACGTGATGTCGTACACCACCTTCAGGAAACTTGGCATGGGCCCGAGCGATCTGACGCCTACAAGCATAATACTGAATGATTTCGCTGGGAATCCTTCAGATACCAAGGGATGCGCTCATGTGGATCTGATGATCGGGTCCAAGACGCTGCTCACGACCTTCTTTGTGATCGAAGGTAAAGGAGCCTACAGCCTACTGCTCGGACGGAACCCGGATTCATGCCGATTCTTTGCGTCCCATCCACCATGCATCAGCAGCTTATCCAGTGGGTGGATGATGATATTGAGGTCGTCCAAGCAGATGACTCCGTGAGCGTGGAGAACATGGAACCAGCTTTCTGGGAGTACCAAGGCATTGATTGTTTCTCAGGGAAAGACTGGGGAGAAGGTCCTGTTGAACCTGTCAGCAGTGATCAACAGCCGATTCAAGCAGTCGGCTCTTATAGTAATTTTTAATGGAGAACCCTGTAGATGGCACTGATGGCAAGTTGGGGCGAGGATTTATGTCGGCCGACAAATTAGAAGAAGTTGACATCAGAAGCGGTGATAAGCCAAGGCCGACGTTCATCAGCGCAAACTTACAGCCAGACTTCAGGGAGAAATTGGTCAAGCTGCTCAAGGAATACAAGGATTGCTTCGCCTGGGATTATTCGGAGATGCCTGGATTGGATCGTTCTATTGTAGAGCATCGGTTGCCAATCAAATCTGGTTTCAAACCATACAAGCAGCCACCCCGGAAAATCTACAAGGATGAAGTATTGGCCGATGTGAAGAAGGAAGTAGAAAGATTACTTGATGCAAACTTCGTTCGGCCATGCAGATATGCGGAGTGGATTTCTAACATTGTCCCTGTTTACAACAAGAATGGAAAGATGAGGGTTTGCATAGACTTCAGGGATCTGAACAGAGCTACTCCGATGGATGGTTACCCCATGCCTGTTGCCGATTTGTTGATTGACGCCGCAGCTGGACACAAAGTAATCAGTTTCATGGATGGCAATGCGGGGTACAATCAAATCTTCATGGCAATAGAAGACATATCAAAGACGGCCTTCAGATGTCCTGGTCATATAGGCCTATTTGAATGGATAGTCATGACATTTGGGTTAAAAAATGCCGGTGCAACTTATCAACGAGCCATGAATTACATTTTCCACGAGTCAATCGGCAAAGTTGTGGAAATCTACATTGGTGATGTGGTAATCAAGTCCCTAAGTCATGGCACACATTTGGAAGATGTGAAAAGGACCTTGGAGTGCACCCGGAAGCATGGTTTAAAGATGAATCCAAACAAGTGCGCTTTTGGGGTATCAGCTGGAGAATTCTTGGGGTTTCTAGTCCACGAGGGAGGAATTGAAGTTGGCAAGAAGAGCATGAAGGCCATCGATGAAGTTGTTCCTCCAACTAATCTCAAGGAGTTGCAATCACTGCTCGGCAAAATTAATTTCGTGAGAAGATTCATTTCAAATTTGTCACGAAGGTTTTGCCATTCTCTCCACTTCTTGAAGCTAAAGAAGGATCGAAGTTCACATGGGGCAACGAACAACAGAAGGCTTTCGATGAGATCAAGCAGTACATGAAGGAGCCACCAGTGTTGGTCCCTCCTCAGCTGGATAAGCCTTTCAAGTTGTACGTGGCGGCCGATACCCAAACCATTGGATCGGCCCTTATTCAAGAATTCGAAGGGAATGAACGAGTAGTAGCATATCTTAGCCAAAAATTACTTGATCCTGAGACCAGGTAATCGGCTGTAGAGAAACTGTGTCTGTGCGTATACTACTCATGTACAAAGTTTCGGCACTACTTGTTGAATGCCGAATGCACTGTGTATTCCAAGTTTGATGTGATAAAACATATGTTATCTATGCAAATTTTGAACGGCAGGATTGGCAAGTGGATTTTGGCTTTATCAGAGTTCGAGTTAAAGTTCGAATCGGCAAAAGCTATCAAAGGTCAGATCATTGCCGATTTTATAACTGAGCATCGCGATCCGTCAATTGATTTACTTGAGATTACCCCCTGGGCTTTATTTTTTGATGGATCATCATGTGGTAAAGGTGGGGGAGTAGGGATCCTACTAATTTCACCTAGGGGTGAGATGTTTGAATTTGCCATCCCTATACAGCCCACTGTTACAAACAATCAGGCTGAGTACGAGGCATTGCTTCGAGGGCTTCAATATTTAAGAGAAGCTGGGGCCGTTTCAGTGGAAGTTTATGGAGATTCAGAGCTGGTGATCAAGCAATTGAACGGCCAATACGAGTGCAAAAGTGAAGCGCTGAGGAGTTACTACGAAGAATGCAGAGAAATCTTGAAGAGCTTCCCGTTGGTAACTCTACAGCATATTCCTAGGGAACATAATGAAGAAGCAAACAGGCTGGCTCAAAGCGCCTCTGGTTACAAAGAGAATCAGGAAGTGTTTGCTGCAGAGGTATGTGCACTGGGGACGGATCTCGCAGAAGGTGATTGGAGAAAAGAGATCGTTGATTACTTGAGAGATCCATCCCGAAAGGTCTCTAGGAAGCTCAGGTACAAGGCCATAAAATTCGTTCTTCTGGATGACAATTTGTTCTATAAATCATTAGATGGGGTATTGTTACGATGCCTGGGTCCAGAAGAAGCCAAGAACATGATGAGTGAGGTGCACGACGGGATATGTGGAGCACACCAATCGGCCTACCGTATGAAATGGGTTATTAGACAAGCTGGGTGCTTTTGGCCGACGATATTAGAGGATTGCTTTGAGTATTACAAGGGATGTCAGGATTGCCAGAGGTTTGGAAATATTCAAAGGGTCTCCGCGTCAGCATTGAATCCCATCATCAAGCCATGGCCATTCGGGGGCTGGGGTATAGACTTGATTGGCCAAATTAATCCACCATCTAGTAAGGGGCATAAGTTCGTGCTTTTGGCTACGGATTATTTTACTAAATGGGTTGAGGCGATCCCACTGAAGAAGGTGACATCAGAAAACATGGTTGAATTTGTCAAGGAGCACATCATCTATCGGTTTGGAATCCCTCAGACAATCACCACTGATCAAGGGGCACAATTCGTGTCACTGGAGTTCAGAGAGTTTGCCGAAAGCATGGGAATCAAATTGTTTAATTCTTCTCCCTATTATGCCCAAGCTAATGGTCAAGCGGAGGCTTCTAACAAGATCATGATCAAGCTGATACAAAAGAAGATCGACCAGAAGCCAAGGAGGTGGCATTCGGTACTCAGTGAGGCACTGTGGGCTTACCGAATGGCCCCCCATGGAGCTACAAAAACTTCTCCTTATGAATTGGTTTATGGGCACCACGCGGTTCTACCTTGGGAGATGCAATCAGATTCAAGGAGAGTGGTGTTACAGAAAGATTTGAGCTCCAAAGATTACAGTGGCCTAATGATGGATGAACTAGAGGATTTACATATGATCCGTCTTAGAGCCTTGGAAAACATCGAGAAAAACAAGTTGCGGGTTGCCAAGTACTATAACAAGAAAGTAAAAGTCAGGAAATTCGCAGAAGGAGATTTGGTTTGGAAAGCTATATTGCCGATTGGAACTAAATACAGCGAATTCGGCAAATGGTCCCCTAATTGGGAAGGGCCTTTTCGCGTGGTCAGATGCGTCCCTGGTAATGCATATATATTGAAAACTTTACTAGGAGAAGAGTTTTCCGCCGCGATAAATGGAAGATATCTGAAGAAATATTATCCTAGCATCGAGATCGATCGATGATCACCTGCAGCGGAATTACGCACATCTGACACAGAAATAGCCGGCGCTCAAGAACGAGGCCGCCTTCAGGACAAAAATTCACAAATAGAGGAAATGGCCAGTGCCTAGATGCATTGCCCTTAGCACAAAAACTACATTACAACTGCTTCTTGCAGGTTTACATCCAACAACCCTGGTGATCAGGACCTCAAGGAGGTGGGAAGCAGAAGGCGTGGAGGAAGAAGCGAAAGTATGATTCAATCTTTTCTTTGCTTCTTCTTCGACTGCTCCCTCTTCAGTTGTTCCAGGACCACCGTGACGGCGACTTGGAATGCACGGGGGTGACCATGGTTTGCGGCTGCAACCAAGCTGTCCCAGGCCGCTTTCAGGTTGTTGTACCTGTCAGAGACATCTAAAACAGAGGAATCGATGTTAGGGGCAAGAAATCCAAATGCGGGCACAAAGTCAAGAAAGAGTCAGAAGCATTTACCCCCTACTAGTGCCTCCAGAGCCATGCGGCGCTCGCGTTCGGCTTGGCAACGAGCAGTAATGTCCCTGAGGCCATGCTCCAGGTGCCGAACGCGGCGGCGCGCTTGATGGTCGCTCCTCCGTGTCGTGCGTGGCATCCTCTGCTTCGAGGGAAGAATCGGAGGAGATGTACTCAGGCACATCTTCGGTCCCGATGATTTCTTCAGGAAGCAAGTCAAGGCTGAAAAGAGAAAAAGAAGAGGAGGTAAAGCGCAAGATCATGCGGGAAACAGGAAGTAAATCAAGAGAAAACTCACCTTCGAATCGTGCGTTTCTTTAGAGGGCTGCTCTCCTGGGGTTGCTTGCCCTTGTCCATGGCCTTGGGGTTTTTTTCCTCTGGAGACGGGGGAGGAGATGAGAAATGATGGATGAGTGCGCGGGTGGATTTGCAGAGCATCTCAGCGGGCTATTTTATTGACCGAAGGGGTGCATTAGGAGTGATGACTGGCCAGTACACACTGTTGGAATACCAAACGGCAGGGTTTTCTCCCAGATGCGAAGGGTTTTTACTTGAACAGTGCTTACGGATTGCCGATTCAGGGATCTTCTGCGGATTTTGCGCTAAGGGGCATCTGTTCTGGCGTATTCGGCTCTAGGCAATTCCCGGATACGTTTAAGGAAAAAAGATTCACAGGTGCAAATGCAAAGAAAATCATCACAGAGCGAGCACAGAATTCAAAAGTTCTTATTTATTGCCGATGATCAAACATCCCTAATACAATCTAGTCGAAAAGCCTGTTCAGTACAGATTGGGGATGAGTGATTTCGGCAATGGCGTCGCCGTGGCCATTGAGGCGCTCCAGGATGAGCTCGATCTCCTCAATGTCCTCTGGCGCGCCGCCCCGGAAGACGCGCGGCCTGGTGGAGTAGTCGACGTCTGTGTGCGTCGCCATGGCAGCCAGGCCCAGGGTAGTGCCCAAGAGAACGCCATGGGTGGCCACCTCGTCGACGCGGTGCTCCACCGCAGCAAGGCGCTCCGCCGGCGTGTCACCGCGGGCGTTCACCTTGTCGGCCAGCTACTCCACCAGCGCCTTCAGCTGGTCGAGCTCAGTATCGCGGGCTGCAAGGAGCAAGAAGAAGGGGGATTAGCATCAAAAAGCCGGGTTGGATCAAAGATTTGATTTCAGAGCTGTACCGTCGATGGTTTCCAGCAGCTGTCTGTGTTGGTCTTCCCACTCCAGCTCGGCTATGCCCGCCTTTTTGGAGACGTCCTCCAACTCGCGCCGAGTCGTCTCCAGCTCCTCCTTGAAGCGGAGGGCGTCGAGTTCCCCGTAGGGCACGGGGGAGTGGCCGTCAGTCTCCGAAGAGTCATCGGGAAGGGGCTGATTGCCGGCGCAGGAGACGGATTCCACTGAATCAACCTGAAAGGGAGATGATCGTCAAAACAAGAAAGGACCAAAGGGGAATCAAAGAAGGAGAATCGACGATCATTGCCTCCGGCGCGCATTGGCGCTGCTCCCCTCTGCCTCATCAGAGGCACGGCGGCGGTTGAGGCGGTGCACCATGTTGCTTTGGGATGTGCACTGTTGGGAAAGAAGAAGAACTGAGATTGGCAAAGATTCGAGAGCTAAAAGACTTGGTGGAGAGCTAGGAGCACCTACGGTTTCATTTATAGGCCTGGCAAGACAGATCATGGCCTCAAGTCGTGGCTCTGGATCGTGGCGCATATCCCAAGAAAATCGGAAGGTGGAAAGGTTTCCTTGACCAATCCGCCAATGGGTCGTTTGGAGTTCTAGGCCGAGTCGTGTTCGGTTGATTGGCTCGGCTAAGGGGAGTCAAGGTGCCATTCGGGTATTGGCATGTCTTTGCCGAATGGATCGTTCAGTATTACGTTGAAGGAGCGCAGCAGGAAAGGGAAATGAAATTGCAAGGACAGATATTACAAAAGCGGCCAACTCGGTTATACATCAATTGAAGCATTTAAATGTTCAAGTATTTTGCAATTACACTACGGACATTAGATATTGTCTGGCGAATATTATCCCACCGCTCCTGATAATCTTTCTGGGCACTAGACAAGGTGGCAAGCTCTGCATCGCATTGTTTCATCTTGGCCATAGCCAATTTTGCCTCCTCTTGGGTCTTCTCTATCAATTCAGGAAGCTCGGCTATTTTCCTGTCGTCGGCCTCTATCTCAGCTGACAAGCTTTTCAATTCTGCTTCCAGAGCAGCTTTCCTGGCAATTTTTAAATCACGAGAGGCTTGCAGATTGGCCAATGTATCTTTGTGACTCTCAGTCTGAGATTGTGCCCCGTTCATGGCTTGTTCAGCACTGGTTCTCTTTTGTTCAATAGCCGGGCGGGAGCGCACCTTCCTCAAAGCCTTCCTTATGGGCGCATAATGATCCTCCAGGCCACAGATAGATGCGAGAGAAGCATTGATGTCCTCAGGGAGCTCTTGGCTGATGGACTCGAGCATTTCTTCAAAATGATCGAGATCTCTGAACGGATCTTGTGTATCCTTTTCCAGCCAGGCAAAGATCTCCCTGAGCTTTTCTAGCACTTCCTCTGACAGGGTTTGATGCATTTCTTCCATCACCTCGGCAACTGGATTGTTCCCTACTGACAGACTTGATGATGATGGGGCCTGATCCTAAGAAGCAGTATTGCCGGGTTAGGAGTGCTAAAAGTAAAGGTAGCAGAGTTAAGTGCAAATGAGTACCTCATGTCTGATTTCTTGAGCTGGGGAAGGACTCTGTTCAGGGGCAATCACAGGCGAAGGAGGTGTTCCAGGCAAGGCTGAAGCTTCTATGTGAGAAGGCGTTGTTGTTGGCAGCTCAGGGGCTTCTGGCTGAAGAAGAGATCGATTCACCTCTACTGGGATTGGTGTCTCTGCATGACCAGCAGGTGATTGTGCCCCTTGAGGACTTGACGGTTCTGGTTGGATTGGGAGACTCATCTCTGGAGAATTCATTGCTTCTGCAGAAGGTGATTGAGTCCCTGATGAAGATGAGATCTCCACTGGGATAGGCAATTCAACCCTGGGTGGACTTGCTTGTTGAGACACTGGGACGTCCACATGTTGTTCTGCCGTTGTGTCTTCTGCAAATGTCAAATTAAGAGATAAATGCCAGTGTTCATCCTCAAAAAGGGACAGTGAAGGTCATACCAGTGGATGGAGCATTGGCAGGTGCTGGCACTGAAGATTGCTGGGCTCTGGGCTGAAAATACACAAGATATGATCTGTCAGAGCCAGAGTAATTTTGTGATCAGGAAAAGAAAGGGTTTTTACCTCAACAAGGACTTTCTTAATAGTTCTCCTCCTCTTGGCATTTGGAGGAGCAATCGTGGTCAAACCTTGCCTCCTGTCGGCGGCAAAGCTGGAGAGGCTTGGGTCTGTTGTGGCAAACCTGGCCATTAGCTGAGCCAGAGTTGGGGACCTGAATCCCAGTGTTGAGATCGGGCCTACAGCATTGTAGGAGATGTTCCTGGCTCGAGGGGCAGGCACTGTGTTCTGTGAGTAAAAGAAATAAAATCAGAATCACGATTGGAAGAGGAAATATCTGATCCAAAAGTTAGTTATATTACCTCTGAAGTTGGCTGAAAATCAGGCATCAACTCTGCGCAGAACAAGTGCACAGGCTCACTGAAGATATGATCATGGAATTCTTGCCACCATGAGTTGAAGGTGGGGTGAGCTATTGTTGTAGGTGTGAAAGGCCAGGTATAGACAGCGGGACTGCACACATAATGGAAGACTCTGCTACTGTGCATGAGTTCTTTGATTTCCTCCCTGGGCTTGAGGAATTCATGCAGAAATAGCCTTGGGGGCATCTGGCCGCACCCAAGTTGCCGAGCCATTACATTGGGCTGATAATATTCATAAGTGCTATGATTCAGCCTTCCTCCATTAAATTCAGCCGGCAGCATACATGGGCGGATTATGATGTTGAGGATCTCTAGAAATCTACCATCTTGGTGTTCAGTTTCAAAGGAGAATTCACAGGGGAGAGTCAAAGTGTCATTATCCAGATAAGGAAGCCAGAAAGGGTTTTGGAAACCTTTGAAGAATAGCTCGAAGAGCCGGGCCGATGTCCCGCCGAATAAGAACAACGAAACAGCCTTCGCATAATTCTGGCATCCTCTGGTGGCTTGGGGTACCCCTTCAGGGTGATTGGATGAAGGGAAGAGCCTGGTGTTCAAATCAACACCAACAATCTGATGCATGTGGAGCTGCAGCCACATTTGAACGAACCACCAAGGGCCGTTGACACATGCTATCCTCTGGCTAGTGTACATCTGGGTGACAGTTTGGTGAAGCATATGGTACACACTGCCTAGGAAGAATTTCCCAAGGGGGAGGCGGTTGCCACTGACCAGATGAGAAGCCATGGTGATGTGATTCAGGGTGGGTTCATTGGCTTTACCACAGAAGACGAATCTGCATAGCCACATGTTCAGAAATGCCCTGTATTCAATTTCACCAAGGGGATTGTCTTTCATGTGGCTCAGGATATAATGTTTGTATCCGTTCCCTGGTTTCACCCCTGTTTGGTGTGAAGAACATCTGAAATCCCAGGGTTGAACGGATCCTGTAATATCAAGGCCGGTGATCATATACACATCGGCCAGAGTTGGAGACATCGGGCCGTGGACAAAGAGGAAGGCGTTGACACCGTTTGACCAAAAGTGACAGGCTGCTATCAACAGGTCTTCATTTTTGGGGGTCTCGGCCAAAGATAACTCCAGGCATTGAGCAATGCGGAGGGTATCCCAGTTTCGGGTTAAGGCACTCTTATCTGCACGGATCCTCCGGTACCAATTTTTCCAGCCTGCGATTGGAGGCAAGGGCCAGTTCTTGAAAGCGTCTTGCCACCGGGGAGGTGGAGACAGAACCGCCTTGAAGGGGATCCTTTGAGATTCAGCCACGATGAAATCTCGAGGATCAGAGTTTCCCACGGGACCAAGGTAATAAGATCTTGAATTGGCCTCGGTGCGAATCAAAAGCTCAGTAGAAGGCTCCTGAAGAAAAGCGGAAACGAAATCTCAGGTAAAATTGAAAACTTAAATGCCGAATGAAGCTTACGGGAGGGGAATTTACCTGAGCATCTTGGTGTTGAGCCGCCATTGGAGATTGGAGCTTAGAACAAAGGGATCTAGGGGTTGGATCTAGGCGAGGACTCCGGCGGATTGCGAAGAAAGAAGAACAGGTGTTGACAGATTCGATTTGAAAATATTCGTGGCTGGAGTCAATTGCGGAACAAAATTACTTTTATCCCGCAATTGAAGGGGCATGTGTTAACACCAAAATTTGGTAAGGAGTCTGACTTGTGGGTCCAGTTCGGTAAGGAGTCCGTTTGGTGGAAGGAAAGGATTTTTTCAGATGTATTCGGCAAAGAAGTCTGCGGTCGGCTATCTGCTCCCGTTCGGCAAAGGAACAGTAGAGCTGATTTTGCGGGATTGGACGGTGTTGACGGTGAAAATCCGTCAACCTAGCCATGAGTTTACCTTCGGTGTTGGCATGACTTTTGTATCTTATTCATTGGTACTAACCCCCGTGGTATAACAAGTTCACTTGTGCATGTCGGTTTTGGAGTTATGTGTTTACGCAGGGTTTTAACGTTGAAAGCAAGACTTCCGGGATAAGTTCATTAAGCACCTCATGACAAGACCTTGAAGCCCGATACAAGTCAAGCAATGAAGTGAACATGACTCCAAGAGCCCAAGGACCAAGCCCGAGAAGATGATAAACTCCGAGGACCGAACCGGAAAAGTGCTTCGAATCTTGCAAGACAAGGAGTTGAGTCCAATTCGGAGAGAAACCGACGTCAAGGGCCCGCATGCAAAAGGGGAGAACATCTAGAAGACGTGGGAAGCAACACCGGCGAAGCAGCCGCGAGATGGGCCGACTGGGCCCGGCCGGCCGGCCCGGCCGGCCGGCCCCGCCCCACTCGGGGCCCAATCGGCCTCTCCTTTGACCTAATTGCTTCTCGGGCTATAAATAGCCCCCCGACCGAGAGCCACGCAGAACGGAAGTCGTATTCCGCCGCCGAGGAGCGAGAGAAGCTTGAGGGACACCAACTTGAAGATGAGGGTCGTGCTAGTTGTCTAGGGTTTCCCTAGCCGACGTGGGAACCTTGCATGGAAGACCACGTCGGAGCTCGGAGCGAGGATCAAGATCGAGGGAGGGCCCCGGTGGTGATCTTGTTCATGTAATCATTCATGGTGAAGTTTGTAAGTGAATCCGATTTCTAGCGATTAAGTGCCTTCTCGATGATTTTGTTTTCTTCTTGGTTTTGCTTCTTCTACGATCTAGTTTGCGGCTAGATTACATAGGGTGCTCTTGTAGCCGCGGTGGCTAGAGGTGCATACCGGACCGGCCAAGTGATTTCAACTTGTTCTATCGAACTCGCCCTAAGCTCCCCGCATGAATAGGGATACGTTGTGACGAACGGGGGTCTCGAAAGGCGGATGTTTTCGGAGTCGGATGGGAAGGCCACGATTTAAAGATGCTTTTAATGAGATTCGCTTTGCTATCTTCATCTATCTTGTTTGGAGCTACAACATAAGCATGATCTAGATTCTCTAGATTGGTTATCTCTTGCTTTTTCTTGTTACCTCTTTAGTAGATTAGATTAGATTCGTTTTCTTTATGAGTTAGTAGATTAGATGCAACTTAGTTCTTCAATAGATATCTTTACCTTGCTTTACTAGATTGAATCCTTGCGTTGCACATTGTTCCACGGATTCGATACCTTGGGTTCACCACTCGAGGGAAGAAGGGTCCCTTGACTACGACAGGAGACTTGTCCGCTTGCAAGTCACAAACGAACTTTGATACAACTATTAACCGTCAACAGACGGTGACGTGGCTCAAGCAGGAAGGACGAATGGATGGATAGGCGATCAAGCTTAGAGATAAGTTAGGCAGCGAATCCATTCGAGATTGTACTTGGCAGGGTATAAATATGAGCCCTGAATGTATGTAATAGAACACAATCATTCTTCAATACAAACCGGCCTTACGCCAAACCCTAGAGTCCTTTTGTCGTGTCGTCGAGTTCTTCGAGAGGGTTCATCGATCCGTCGACCTCCGTGAGTACCGGCAACCTTGTATCATGTCTAGTATCATGCGGTGGATTTAGATCTGATGCAAGTAGTCTTGTTACCATGCTTCGTGTCATGCGGTAGATTCAAGCTTGGTTCAAGAGGGTTTCTTGTTAGGTCATGAGCCATGCGGTAGGCTAAGATCTAGCTTGAAGCTAGTTATCGGCTCTATTGGATTTTGGCAAAATACAATAGATTCATTAAGTTACCCCGTGTTGCTTCGAGTTTTTACTTTATGTTTAAATTCATGTAACACCTTTTGCCCAATCTAGATGGGTTTGGATCGGCTTTTTTCCTCTCGTGATCCTTGTACGAGTAAATTTCGTGTTTTAGCATGTAGATCCCGTGCTTTCCGATAGCCGAAACCGAATCGATCTAGGTTGTTACGTGTTGCGGGTTCAAGCTTGCCAACGTTGATATAAATCTTGAAAGAACTGAGTATCATGCGGTAGATGCAGGTTTTTGGGTTGCTTTGGAGCTAGTCATCCGGTGGATTAGATTTCGAACCAATCTGATAGATTTATTCGCTTGGTAATGTTCGTTCCTTCTTCATGGACCCCGAATCGGTACATTCGGCCCGTATTCGGTTATGTTTCTTCACGAGTAGAACACGCGCGTAATTCATGTTTTAAATAACGTGTGCTTTTAGCTTTTCGTATTTAGATCGTATCATGCGGTGGATAGATCTATTTGTGGAAAGTGGTACGATTTTCATGCAAGTTGTATCATGCGGTGGATAGATTTGTTTTGGCATCGTACCCGACGGATTTTTAAGTACCTAGACATGCGGTAGACTAGTGCTTTGAATCTATGCATGCTTATTTATTACATGTTTACGTTCGTGCTTTACTTTATCTATTTATTTAATGTTGGTTATCATGGGGATCGGTCATGGCCTCGTGCACGTACATCTTTGCTCAAACGAAGACCGATTACTGTCATGCTTACGTCATCCATTCGGCAGTGTTGCTTTTCTCTTTATAAGTTCCCGAATGGCTTTCAGTTTATCGGCAGATAGCTTTTTATAGCTATGTGTTATCCCATTTGGCTTCTTAGCTGTAAATATGGAACTGTCTGGTACCACCCGGCAAGTTCCAAGCTTTGGCATTTGACTATTTTATCTTTTGTTAATTTTCAAGAAAAATTGACTGGCACGTCTCGTGATTCTTTGCGCGTGTGAAGCCAGCTTTTTCGGCTTGCTGTGTGTTTGGCGCTAGGTGCACGTTTTGCGTCAACAGTAGCCTTGGCCTTGAGAGCAATATTTTTCTTCTCTTCATTAATTGATTGGCCTTGAACTTCCTTTTGTGATTGCTTGAATAGATCATGAGTTTGCACTTCACCAAGCACCTCCGTAGGAGTCATCTTACTCAAATCACTCCTCACAAGCAAGGTCACAATTGTCTCATATTTTGCCGGAAGGCACCTAAGGAACTTGTGAGAGAAATCTTTGTTTGATACATCAAAATCAAGACACTTGAGTTCATTCACTATATCATTCAACCGGTTGAACATGGTTGAAACATCTTCATCCTTCTTCATGGTGAACTCATTGAACTTTCCCTTGTACACATAAAGTTTTGCTTCCTTAACCCTAGATGTTCCCTCGTAAATTTCCATAAGCTTCTCCCATATCTCATTTGCCTTCTCAAGTCCCTTCACTCTATTGAATTCACTAAGAGCAAGAGCATCGTAAAGTACACTCAAAGCTCTATCATTGAGTTTTTCATTTTTATCATCTTGATTCGTCTTATTCTTAGAATCCAAAATAACATATCCTTCCATTACAATCTTCCATAATTCTCTTCCCAAGGCCTTAAAGTGAACCTCCATTCTCTTCTTCCAATAGTCATAATTGTTCCCATCAAAGACCGGTGGCTTCCCAACATGAAACTTATCTTCCTCACCCATTTATCCTACTCCGAGATGGTTAAATCTCTCAAACAAGGAGTCCTTGGCTCTGATACCACTTGTAGGATCTAGGATACCGACTAGAGGGGGGGTGAATAGGCGGTTTAAAAACTAAAACCACAACACTAGAGAAATTTAATTAGAACCACAAGGAGAAATAAATCTCTACCTACTCTAGTCCTATGTTGGGGGTTTTGCGGCCTAGGGTGACAAGATAAACAACAACCTCTAGAAATAGAATGCTCAAAGTAAAGTACTTGAAAGGAAATTGAGGAAAGAGATAACCAAGCACAAGAGATGAATTTTATCCCGTGGTATCGATGACTTGCCGGTCACCCCTAATCCACGTTGAGGTGGATTCAATGTTCAACCGCTACTCTATCAAGACACCACTTGATCTTGAGCCGGTTAGAACAAGAGAACCACTCCACACCTCGATTCCACTAGAGTTGCTCTTTACCGCTCCGGTGAGGTGAGCACAACACCTCTCACAACACGAAATCCGAGCCATGCACAATCTTCTTGCGAGCTTCAACGGATTCTTCCACCACCAAGCCGTCTAGGAAGCGGCAACTTCCAAGAGTAACAAATCAACCACTTGCTTGATGATTCCCTAGTGCCACAAAGATCAAAACCTTGATGCAATGCACTAGAAACTCTCAATCTCACAAAGAATACCACCACTAAGTCAAGTGAGTGAGAGAGAGGAGAGGGAGAGCTCTACAAGGGAGTATGAACCTTTCAAAGTGCCAAGAGAGCCTCTCCAACCCCGGGCTTGGAGTATAAATACTCCCCCTTCCCGTTACTAGCCGTTAGGAACAAAACGCGTGCCTCGCGGGCTGTCCACGATGCCCTCGCGGACTGTCCGCGTTTGAATTCCAACGGTAAAATCACGAAGTCAACGGCTGGGGCGGCTGCCCGATGGGCCGGGCGGACTGTCCGCCTGGGCCACGCGGACCGTCCGCCCGGGCCACGCGGACCGTCCGCCCGGGCCCCGCGGACCGTCCGCGGCGGGCCGCGGACCGTCCGCCCCGTCCACCGAGCGAGCACCTCGTTCTATTGCGAATAACGGACCGTCCGCAGCACCTCGCGGACCGTCCGCCTGGTCCCTGCGGACCGTCCGCCTGGTCCCTGCGGACCGTCCGCCCCAAAGACCCGGACTGTCCGCCAGATACCTGAAAACTTGTTTTCTTATGATTTTCAATGAAACCCTTTTACCAAGAGAAACCGCCACTCATCTAAATGCAATGCATGCAAATTTTTGATCCAAGTGGCATTATGGAAAGTCAAGCCAATGAAATTGATCCCTCTTGATAGTACTGTTAACACCAAAATTTGGTAAGGAGTCTGACTTGTGGGTCCGGTTCGATAAAGAGTCCGTCTGGTGGAAGGAAGGGCTTTTTCAAAGATATTAAGCAAAGAGATCTGCGGTCGGCTATCTGCTCCGGTTCGGCAAAGGAACAGTAAAGCTGATTTTGCGGGATTGGACGGTGACGTGGCTCAATCAGGGGAAACGAATGGATGGATAGGCGATCAAGCTTAGAGATAAGTTAGGCAACGAATCCATTCGAAGTTGTACTCAACAGGGTATAAATATGACCCCTGAATGTATGTAAAAAGAATCAATCATTCTTCAATACACACCGGCCTTACGCCAAACCCTAGAGTCCTTGTCGTGTCGTCGAGTTCTTCGAGAGGGCCATTCGATCCGTCGACCTCCGTGAGTACCGGCAACCTTGTATCATGTCTAGTATCATGCGGTGGATTTAGATCTGATGCAAGTAGTCTTGTTACCATGCTTCGTGTCATGCGGTAGACTCAAGCTTGGTTCAAGAGGGTTTCTTGTTAGATCATGAGTCATGCGGTAGGCTAAGATCTAGCTTGAAGCTAGTTATCGGCTCTATTGGGTTTTGGCAAGATCCAATAGATTCATTAAGTTACCCCGTGTTATCTTGAGTTCTACTTTATGTTTTAATTCATGTAACACACCTTTGCCCAATCTAGATGGTTTTGGATCGGCTTTATCTCTTTTATGATCCTTGTTCGAGTAGATTTAATGTTTCAACACGTGGATCTTATGCTTTCCGATAGCCGAAACCGAATCGATCTAGGTTGTTACGTGTTGCGGGTTCAAGCTTGCCAATGCTTGTATAAATCTTGAAAGAGCCGGGTATCATGCGGTAGATGCAGGTTTTTGGGTTGCTTTGGAGCTAATCATCCGGTGGATTAGACCCCCAAATCAATCTGATAGATTTGTTCGCTTGGTAATGTTTGTTCCTTCTTCATGGACCCCGAATCGGCTGTTCAGCCGTATTCGGTTATGTTTCTTCATGAGTAGAACACGTGCGTTATTCATGCTTTGAATGACGTGTGCTTTTAGCTTTCTATATTTAGATCGTATCATGCGGTGGATAGATCTATTTATGGGAAGTGGTACGGTTTTCATGCAAGTTGTATCATGCGGTGGATAGATTTGCTTGACATCGTACTTGACGGGTTTAAAAGTAACTAGACATGCGGTAGACTAGTGCTTTGGATCTATGCATACTTATTTAATACATGATCATGTTCGTGCTTTGCTTTATTTATTTATTTAATAATAATTCTCATGAGGATCGGTCATGGCCTCATGCGTATGTAATTCTTGTTCAAACAAAGACCGATCGCCGTCATGCTCACGTCATCCATTCGGCAGTGTTGCTTTTTCCCTTTGCGATTTCCCGAATGGTTCTAGTTCGTTGGCGGATAGCTCTTTATAGCTATGTGTCATCTTGCTTGGCTTCCTAGCCGTAAATATGGAACTGTCTGGGACCACCCGGCAAGTTCCAAGCTTTGGTATTTAACTGCTTTATCTTTTGTTAATTTTCAGGAAAAATTGACTGGCACGTCTTCTGCTTTCTGCGCGTGTGAAGCCAGCTTTGTTCGGCTTGCTGTGTGTTTGGCGTTGAGTGCACTTTTTGCGTCAACAAGTACGGCTATCTATCCTATTAACCCGGTCATTTAACATCCTCTAATCACCTTATGACCGGTAAAAATAAAACACTATCTTTTACCTTTGCCTTAAGCCCTTTCCAACACAAGTCATCCAAGACCTTCTCAAGTATACCACATGATCTCATCATTTTACCGGACTAACCTATTCTTACAACTCAAATAAAATTGTTAGTCCATAATGATTGTCATTAATTACCAAAACACGAATTAGGGGCCTAGATGCCTTCAGCGGGTACTGGCGCAGCCTGGAAGAGGCCGAACTGCCTCATCACCCAGTGGACGGTGTACTCCTCGACGTAGACGTCGAAGACCAGTCATCGCCGCGTCATCCAGTAGCCCTGAAAAGTTAAGTGAATGGAACTATAGAAGTCATAACGCGAAGAATCACGTAAAGGGAGGTCATTACCTTCCGGAGACACCATAGAGAACCCATGGTGGGGAGGTCCGCTGGGTCTGTGCCGTCGGCCGCCAGCTCATACTTCGAGAGGTCCGTCCTGGGCCGACCGATGTCGAACAACTCGTGGATCCACATCTGGAGCAGGAGAGGGCACCCCAGGAGGATCGCCTCCCTACTCGTCGTCCTCGTCACTGCCGAACACAGCCCTTGTAGGTAGGCGCCGAAAAAGCGCCGCCCCGGTCCGATCCGGGGGCATCTGCTCGAGGGGTGCGTCGGCGATCCTCTGAGCCCAGGGGATCATGCACCGCGACACGGAGTCTCCCGCTGACTCGCGGAACAGCACCCACCCGAACAGCCAGAGCAGTTAGACCTCCAAAAACCTGTTTGACGTCTAGTCGTCGTCATCGTCCGCCATGTAGTCAGTCTGCCCACACAAAATGGTCTGTCATCACATTCGTTTAAAATGCATACAAACGTTGAAAGTAAGAGTTAGAATCATGTACGCTGAACTGCTGGATCCAAGTCCAGGTGGGCCCGTGGGGGTCGACGAAGGGCATGTACGGCATCGGCGCGCGATCGTTCCGAGGAACGTTCGCGAACCGAACAAGGAAGTCAGCCTGCCACGTCGCGGGGATGTCGATCAGCCCCATCGCCTGCCCAGCACACGGCAGTCCTCCCAACATCGCGACGTCCTCCAGACTCAGAGTCATCTCGCCGACGGGGAGTGGAACGTGTGCATCTCTGGTCGCCACCGGTCCATGAACGCGGCGATCAGCGGGGCGTCGTAGTTGAACTGCGTCAACTGCTCTGCCCGGGGAACCTCAGCTCGTAGCCTGTCCCCCTCGACCAACCACGCAATAGGGAGAAGTCCTGTAGTGCGTAGCCTGAAAAAATATTAATTTACTTAACGAAATTACTATTGTAAAGAAACAGAAATAAATAATAAATATGAATTACGTACTTCGGAATCCACCGCGGGTGTATAGGCGGCAACGTGTGGGTCGCCCGGCAACGTATCGTGCCGAGGGGACCGCCGAGAACAGCCGACACGTACGAGCGGTGGTGCCGGTCCACCACCTCGTCGAACAACTTCGGTCGGACGTACTCCAGCTGTGCAGCCATAACTGAAAAAAAACATAATTTAATCAATTTTTGTCAATTACAACAATTTCCTAGAAGTTTAAAACAAATGTAAACGAATTATGTGAATTTAAATAATTTTCTACGAATTTTATAGCAATTTAATCAAATTATGTCAATTACAACCATTTCCTAGAAGTTTAAAACAAATTTAAACGAATTATGTGAATATAAATAATTTTCTACAAATTTTATAGCAATTTAATCAAATTATGTCAATTATAACTATTTCCTAGAAGTTTAAAACAAATTTCAACGAATTATGTGAATTTAAAAAATTTTCTACGAATCTTATAGCAATTTAATCAAAGTATGTCAATTATAATCGTTTCCTAGAAGTTCAAAACAAATTTAAACGAATTATGTAAATTTAAATAATTATCTATGGATTTTATAACAATTTAATCAAGTTATGTCAATTATAACTATTTTAGAAGTTTAAAACAAATTTAAATGAATTATGTTCATTTAAATAATTTTCTACGAATTTTATAGCAATTTAACCTAAATATGTGAATTATAACCATTTTTCACAAATTTAAAATGAATTAAAACAAATTATGTGAATTTAATCATACGTAAGTTAACTAAATTAAATTTAACTAAACTAGGTTAACTAAATTAAATTTCAAGACCAAACTAACTAATCTAAGTTAACTAAATTTAACTAACTAATCTAAGTTAACTAAACTAACCAACTAGACTGGACTAAATTTAGAAACATACCTCACAAGTGTTCCGAAGGGTTGAAAGCCGAAGGTTTGGAGAAGGAGTGAGGGCCGGCGGCAGGGGCTCGGCCCCTTATATAGGCCGGCGCTGCCGCCATAGCGCACGGCGCCAAGGACACGTCGTGGGTCTCAACGCTAGGGATCCTGCCGTCGTAGCCCACGGCGGCAGGAACCTGGCCCCACCGATTAGTACTGCCGACCGTTGGCGTCTCCCCTAGCGTCGTGCCTCACGGCGGCAGAAACTCTTAGCGTCGTGAGTCACTGCACCAGATGTACATTTTTCAAAAATTTTGAATCGATCATTTATTTTCAAAAATCAATGACAAATTAAATATAAAAAAATTCCCGACCCCGCCGCAAGCCCGCAACGCAGCAGATCTCTCTCGCTCGAGTCACGCACGACTGGTCTCTCGAATCCACGTTGCAGCCAGCTTTTTGGTCGAATCACCCTGGCTCTCGCGATCGCCGGCTTCTGCTTCTCCGCGTCCTCGCCTAAACCCTGCGCTAAAAACCAAAACCTAACTCAAACCCCCGCACCTTTTTTTTTTCCGTCGTCTTCTCCCGCAAGCCACGAGCCCCGCGGCCGCGCCGATCGCAATGTCGCGAGCCCTCCTCCGTCACCGCCACCTCCTCCTCGCGGGGGCGCGTAGCGCCGCCGCCCACCCCTTTGCCGCCGCCGGCGCCTCCTCCTCCTCCTCCTCCCGGGCCGCCTCCTCCCACACCGCCCGGTCCGTCTTTCCCTCCTCCGCCGCAGCGGCCGCGGGCGCCCAAGCGGCGCCTGCGGCAGCGGCGGCTGCGTCCGAGGCCTCCGCCGGAGCGGGCGAGCAGCCCTCGCCGCGGCCTCCCCCCGCGGCGCGCGGGCGGTGGGGCCTGCTCAAGTACGGCGCCCTCGCGTTGTTCGCTGGAGCCATCGGCGGCGTCGGATACGCCACCTGCGGTGCGATCCCCGGTCCCTCGTCGCGATCTCGCCTCCAATGGCGACTTTTTTTTAGTTTGTGCAGATGCGGTTTGGGTGTTTGGCTTGGCCTTTTGCGCGTCTGACTTGTGTTGCCTGTTTGTTTGTTTGCTTGCGTGTAGCCTATTCGCGGCAGGAGGTCGATGAGATGACACGGGATTTCAGGGAGGAGTTCAAGAAGAAACAAGCGTGGACCGTCCCTGAGGATGCTTCTGCGTTCGAGGTTACTATGCCAACTCTCCTACCTGTTGACTTGTTGTTGCTTGCTAGTGTAATAGTATTAATGTGCATTGCCAAGTCAATTGGTCATTGCTTTTCAGCCCACACGATTTGCTATAGTTGCTGTGTAGTGTTATTCGCCAATTCTGTTGGTTGGATTTGGGGTGGATCTGTGACTTCCCGTGATCAGTCAATTTCTTTTTGATGCCATCATTTGAGCATACCATAAATGAATGCCGGAATTTGTGCTTGCTGATATAGAAGCGTGACATAACTTGTATGCCCCCATGATTATTTTGCACGAATGGGAGGATTGTGGCAATCGAAATAGTGAATGTTTCTCCTGCTGAGTGTGAAATTATGGTTTGGCTGTTAATTATTGTTGTATTTCTTGCTTGCAGAAGTACAAGGCTATGGTGTACTTGAAAGCTGTGAAAGGTACAGACTACAGTTACAGTGCTCCTCATTTTCCTGTTCTTCTCTTCGTTTTCTTGGAATTCAAGAGTTATTGCTGCAAACATGAAACATCTCTCTTCTCTGGAGATCAACTGTTACACACTCTGTGGCCACATGTCTGAAAGAATGACAATTTGGCTGATGAAGCTATAGCACTACTTATTGTTTGTCGACAGTTGAAAATCTCACCTTTGATTGCTATCAAATGCTTCAATCTGCATGCTCAAGAATCCACACAAGCTTGTAAATGACTTTAAGAATGATTAAAGAAATCTTCGAGTGGTTCAGTTGAAGGACATATATTGGAAACTAATATAGACCCTTGTAAATTTAACATTGGTTATATAAATGCAAATACTGATTGATTCATTCTAAATTTTAACATGTTTTCTTGCTAAATAGCAACTCATTTACAGCTTAGCTTGTTGGTTCTTCTGTTTTCTTTATTTGTACCTTCTTATTCTTACTTAGTGGTGTAACAATCTTGTGCTGCAGCTCCTGTTGCAGCAATAGAGCTGTACTTGGGTGTTAGGGCCACAATTGAAGACCATGTCAGGGTTGGTAACAAACTATAACCCCCTTTGCACATGTGTAACTAGCAAGTGTTTGCAATTCCTCTCATTGTTTCTTCTCCAGGGCTTTACCGAACCTACGTCAGACAAACTGCTACCAGACCTACTTCCTGCACATCAGCATGTCTTCACCCTAGTTCTTGATCTGAATGAAACACTTGTCTACTCAGATTGGCAGGTATTTTATGGCTTCATACTGAATACTGAACACTAATGATATGAGAAAGACAAATATCTAATACTGAATTTACAGACTTTGTTTTTTGTTAAATAGCTTAGTCTTGTGAAATATAGGCCCATTTCTTATCCCTGCCGCACAAGAATGAGATATTGGTTAATGGCAGTCTGAATGGGAGAGTGCAGTTTGTTTTCCTTACTATATGTAATAATAGACGATTAATATGAAAAGGTAGTATTGCCTGTGCAGTTAAACATACTATGAAACGGTAGTACTGCCTGTGCAGTATAACCTGATAAGGTACTGGCTACAGTATGCTCAATCAATACACGTATTCTTGTACAAGTTACCTTTAGTTTATGGTGTTTCAGACTAAGTGGGAAATTGAGATGCACAAATAGTTTAACTGTTTGTACATCATCAAAAACTTGTAGAACTTATGAGCCCTGTGAACTAGGGCTTATGCAAGCGCACAATATGCTTGAGAGATTTTTGGCGCCTTTTGGTAACTTAGCAAGATAAACACTATACTTGATTAAATCCTGCTTATTTTTCCCAGCAGTCATCCTTTCCGTACTTTCTTCACATGTCTCTTCAGTCATCCGTTGTTATCTTACTTTGTGTATCCAAGAATGCACTAATATGTTGTTTCCTCTCTCTCTCTCTCATAAAGCGTGAGAGAGGATGGAGAACTTATAAGAGGCCAGGAGTTGATGCATTTTTGGAACATATGTCAAGATTCTATGAGCTTGTTGTGTATTCTGATCAGCCACCTATGGTTAGTTGATCTTTACTTCCTATGCATTTGGTGCCCTAACCTCTATGGATATTTTATGGGTTATTTTATTGGTGTGCAGTATGTTGAACCAGTGATTGAGAGGCTGGACTCAAAAGGTATCATTTCATACAGGCTATCAAGACCTGCAACTAAGTACATGGATGGAAAGCATTATCGGGTATGCATACTGTTGTATATCTTAGCATTAGGAATTTGGACACATTCATTGCTGTTAATCTATGTACTTGCTCCTGAATATCATCGTTCATTTGGTCCTTTATTATCAGTCCATCTCTGTTCTATTATCTTTTTATATGGTAAATGAGCAGATACTTGAAGAAGCATCTAAACAAACTCTGGTACTTTATATTGTAGATGTACCACCAGGCCTTTGCGATTAATAAACTTGCTATTGCTAAACATGTTATATTAGAAAAGGTTATGACATGGTCTTTAGAAGACTGGTCGGCATCTAATTTGCGGACATGATGCTGAGCTGTGACTCTCTATTTGTACTGTTTTTAATCATATGGCTTTTCATGTTTTGCCAGGATTTGTCGAAGTTGAACAGAAAACCTGAACAGGTTATTTATCTCAGCGCCCATGCTCTTGAAACTTGCTTGCAACCTGAAAATTGTGTTGAAATCAAACCTTTTACACTTGAAAGTGATGACACCCGACTGCTTGATCTCATTCCATTTCTTGAGTGTAAGTGTTCTGATCTACCTTGTATATTGTGATTCTCAACATGTAATAATGTTAAGCAAGGCAACACAATGTACAGATGTGGCTATGGCCAGACCTTCTGACACTAGGACAGTGCTTGCATCGTATGAAGGCCATGATGTTGCTGCTGAGTTTCTCGAGCGTTCAAAGGAACACCAGAGGTAAACAAAAAACAGTTGTCTTGAGTTCTCATTGCCAGACACGCTGTGAATGGTCAAGCTATTGCATCCATGCAATTTGCTATGAAATTATTCTGAGTTTGATGCAAGTTTGCATGAGTCATTAATATGTACCGCAAACTGACATTACATATGTTGCTTCTTTTGCACGACACATTAAGGCTTAGTGCCTTAGTCTCTGGTGTTACAATTCTTTAATTAACCATCTCACGCCACACCAGCTTCTTAAACCGAAGTGTTTCTGGATTATATTAAACTATGATCTCTAGAAGTCTAGCGCCTAATAGTATATTTTGACCAGCAATCAGAGACAGATCATGTGGCAGGTGAAGAGGTCTGGACAATTTTAGTTCAACAGGGTTGTTTGGATTTGGCAAACACCATATTCCCCCGTATTTAGTAGTTATCAGTGCACTTTGGGAACAGAGTCAATCACTCTAATGCCATAAAGCCTACCTTTGTGCTCCTTGATATTAATATCAGATTTAAAATACAAATGCTTCTAGAATTTATTTACATGTGCATTTAAGATATTTGTTGGTAAGGTATACAAATGGCCAGTACTGTTAATTTGATTACATTACTCTTCATCTCAGGCGAATCCACGAGCAGAACAAATATGGACGCTTATGGAGACGGTGAAGGATCTTGTAACAATTATGCACTGATTGATCTGTGAATTCTTGTCATGGTGGTGTTTCTGAAAGAAAAGCACTTGGAACCAAGCCCTCGTGTGTGGAACATTTTGTCTAGTCAAATTGTTGGCTGCTCTGTAGGGATATATCGTAGTTTTGGCAGTTTAGGTTTTGGCTGATTGAGGCGTCTTAATATCAACCGTTGAATGGTCAATGTTGAGACCATGCGATTCAAATGTTGCTTCCACGGAGTTGTCACTGTGCTTCATAGTATATGCTTCATAGTATATGCTAAAAACTGAAGTGCGTATGTAACCGGCGGTTGTAGCGTATTCCGTTTAAGCCTGACAACGGTTTGGTTTTAAACCGGTTTAAATGGTTTGGTTTTCCTAATTGGCGTTGGTTGGTTTGGTAAATAACAGGTGACATACATAATGGTTTGGTTCGGTTTGGCAATCTTAATAGTTTGGATCGGTTTGAAATGGTTTGAATTGGTTGTACGTGTCACCTAGATCAAAAGCTGAACTATAAAACTAAAAACTCACGTTCACATCTTAACATTTCAGCGAATTTGAATAGAATTTGTTGGAGATGTCTTGGAGTGACAATTCGCTAATTTGTGTAAATTATCATACCTAGATCCACCTGTGGGCCCCACATTGAGAGTCGGACCCTAAAACTAAAAGCTTGTGTTCACATTTTAAAAATTCAACAAATTTGACTGAAATTTGTTGGAAATGACTTATAGTGAGAATCTGCTACTTTGTGCAAATTATCATAACCAGATCTACATGTGGGCCTCACGTCGAGAGCCAGAGCCTAAAACTAAAAGCTCGCGTTCACACTTTAAAATTTCAATAAAAATGACTGAAATTTGTTGGAGATGTCTTAGAGCGACAGTCCGCTACTTTGTGCAAATTATCATACCTAGATCCACACATTGGCCCCACGTCGAGAGCCGGACCCTAAAACTAAAAGCTCGCGTTCACACCATAAAATTTCAACAAATTTGACTGAAATTTGTTGGAGATATCTTAAAATGGCTGTCCACTACTTTGTGCAAATTATCATACATAGATCCACACGTGGGCCCAGATCGAGAGTCGGACCCTAAAACTAAAAACGCGTGTTCACACCTTAAAATATCAACGAATTTGACTGAAATTTGTTGAAAAATAAAATGACCGCCCGCTACTTTGTGCAAATTATCATACACACGTGGGCCCCACGTCGAGAGCCGGACCCTAAAACTAAAAGCTCGCGTTCACACCTTAAAATTTCAACAAATTTGTCTGAAATTTGTTGGAAATGTCTTAGAATGACAGCCTGCTATTTTGTGCAAATTTGTACAGCTAGATCCACACGTGGGCCCATCTTAAAAGCTAAACATATGATATATATGGAAACTGGATTTTATGTGATAGAACCGGTTTGAGATATAAGTTTGGTTTGGTTTTGTGATCTACTACACCATTTAGTTAATTTGGTTTGGATACATAAGAGAAATAGGTTGGATGGTGTGATTTCAAATTAATTTTCTTTTATGTATGATTTGGTTTGGTTTTGGGGCCGTTCTTGTACATTGGCAGCCTTAATTCCGTTAACAATTCTTTTGGATCATCTGCTTCATCTGCGGGTGTTCTTAGATCTGTAGAATCGAAAGGATTTGCAAGTCGGGGTGTAACCGTGGATCTTTATGTGGGAAACCTGGTACCGTAAAGGTTGCTTTATTCATCAGTTCTTTCTAAGCGCCACATCGATTCTTTCTACAGCCATCACGTCCGTGCTAATAAATTTTGTTTTACCTTGGCCCTAATCTGAAGTCATTAGATTTGATCAAATTTATAGGAACAAATATATGCCTTTCTTATTCTTTTTAAATGATATTCAAAAGATTTACACATAATTAAAAAGGTATCACGGTAATTTCTCATTATGTTTGGTCTTCGTAGTACTTTTTTCAGGTATTTTCTTGTACTTCTACTGTTAAATTTTTTCGGATGGATGATCCCATCGACTTAAGTACTCTGAAATTTCTCATCATTAAACTAGTTTTAGAGATAAAAAATGTAATATATTTGTCATTGTGCATTTACTCCCTCCTATATCAAAATCATCTACCGTTTGAGTTTCATTCTAAATCAAATTCGTTCAACTTTAGCTACATTTATAAGAGAATATATAAATATCTACATTATCAAAATCAACGCACTATCAATATATATTACATGGTGTATCTAATGAAATTTGTTTGTTGTTGTAGATATGTGCATTTGTCTATAAACTTTGTCAAAGTTAGAATTTCAAATTGTGACAAAGCTAAACTGATTTATAACAATTTAGAATGAAGGGAATATGCTTTGGACTACCAATTACCCTTACAGTTGACCGTTACTGTGTCATGCGGGGCCGCCAGTATCAGCGCCGCCGCCACATCGCTGGCGCCGCCGGTCAACAGAGCCCGAGTGGCTAGGAGATAGGATTGGGTTGTTAGGATTTTCAACATCTTGTTAGGGATTCGGTTAGTGCCATGGATTAGGGGCTAAGTGCTCATATAAACTCGTGTATCAATTGGTTTAAGATTAAGAAGGAATTAATCTATCTCTTCCCCTATGTTTCTAGTCTCCCCCTTCTCCACCATTGCAGGCAGGCGCGGGAACGCCGCCGCCCCTACCAACTCCGGCTACGAGCTCCGTAACCGGGGAGCTGCTGTCTTGAGCGTTGAGGCCCTTGACATACTGGACATAAGATCAATGCTTGTTAAAAGGTACTACTGCGCAATGCTAATCTATTTATACAATAACTTTAGATGGTTTGTAATAGAATTGGAAATTAGGTTTGGGTGCGTCGGTCTCCCGACTGATTAGGGTGGGAGGTACGGTCGTGCATTTTAATCACCAAAGTTCGAGTCCCATGTAGCTCAAATTTGGTTCGTCTATGAAAAATCGCCTAGCTCCTCTTGAGTTGATCTAATAGAATTGAAAATTAAAGGTGACATATATTATCTGTTGTGTCGTGAATTTAATTTATTTCTATTAGAAAAATATGGTTATAGAAAATCATCCCTAAATTAATTTTCTTCTAGTGAATCAAATCCTCTCTTGGTGTGCTAATATATGAGGGTTTGCATGTGTCTTTATTGGTACTGCTGCAAAACTATATAATTATAGATTATATGAGATAAGATAATAAATGTATAAGTCCATGAAAGTATTTTTGAAGTTTTTTTGAATATATAATTTTGTTAGACCTTAAGCACTTAAGCATACACAAAACACCAGTAGCTAATCTGTTCGGGTAGGTACTTAATGATTACAGATAAACAACACGACCACCTAGATCTAGATCTACTGCATCTAATACAACTAGAAAGGGAAACAGAGGGAAAACGAGGGGGCGCAGACCATCGGGGTTGGACGGGAGCGCGGAGTCCGAAGCCATCTCGCGGGTCGAGGTCGCAGGGGCGGCCGCGGCTTGACGCGCGGGGGTTGCGGTGCCGGCTCGGGGACGACGGGATCACGTACAATGCGGTCGAGGGTCGGGCGGTGGCACCGGGTGCGTCGGATCCAGGAGGAGGGCCTCGGTGGCGGCGGTGGCGGAGCTTCCCGCCGCTCCGGTGCTCCCTCGGTCGGTTAGGGTTTGTGGGGTGGGGTGTGTGCGGTGGCGCGGTGAACCTCGTCTTGCGAGTCGTGGCCCCCACCCTCTCTTTATAGCACTGTGCGACGGGGGGCCACCAACCATGGATTGGTTGGGCGCCCCCGACCAGGGCGCGGTAACAAGCCCGTTACGGCCTTTGGGCCGTAACGGTGGAGAGATCGAACTAACATTCTCCCTCTCGATCTCTTCTACAACATTCACTTAATCTCGAGTTCTTTACTTGGCATACACCTCATCACAAATAAACATATTGAGCATGGGTCATCTAAATTGTAATCACAACCAGATTAACCAGCCACAATACACTTATCCATTTTGATAGGATCTTAACATGGGCCCAGCCGGGAATCATAGGCTTTCCCTTAAACCCATACCGGCTAAGTGTTTTCCGAACACATTGGGTGGTAAGCCTTTTGTGAGCGGATCCGCTAACATTTCTTTAGTGCCTATATGCTCCAGACTTATAGTTTTATCCCGGACTCTGTCTTTCACCGCATAGAACTTTATTTCTATCGGTTTGGTAGCATTACTTAACTTGTTGTTGTGAGCATAGAATACTGTTGGTTTGTTATCGCAGTACAACTGTAGTGGTCTGTGGATACAATCCACTACTCTTAAGTCAGGTATAAACTTCTTTAGCCACATCACCTGTCCTGTTGCCTCATAACAGGCTATGAACTCTGCATACATCGTAGATGTTGCAACTAGTTCTTGCTTTGAGCTTCTCCAAGAAATAGCTCCTCCTGCGAGAGTGAATATATATCCTGACGTGGATTTTCTATCATCTCTATCTCCCGCATAATCAGCATCTGAGTACCCTCTTATCTCTAGGGAATCAGATCTTCTATACGTTAGCATTAAATCTTTCGTGCCTTGTAGATATCAAAAAGCCTTCTTTGCCATCATCCAGTGCTCTTTTCCTGGATTACTTTGATATCTACCAAGTACTCCCGTAACAAATGCTAAATCAGGGCGAGTGCACACTTGTGCATACCGTAAGCTACCGATCGCTCGAAGCATATGGAACCATTTTCATTTGATCGATCTCATATTGGTTCCTTGGACATTGGTGAAGTCCAAACTTATCGCCCTTCACTATAGGAGCGGTGTGGCTCTACTCGCATGCATATTATATTTCTTTAGTACCTTTTCCAGATATGCTTTTTGCGATAATCCTAAGACCCCCTTCTTTCTATCTCGATGAATCTCAATGCCTAAAACATATGAGGCTTCACCAAGATCTTTCATATCAAATTTTGAGGACAAGAACTTTTTCGTTTCCTGCAGCAGTCTAACATCACTACTAGCTAGTAGAATGTCATCCACATACAGTATTAGGAAAATGAATTTCCCATTCTTAAACTTTGCATAAATGCAGTTGTCCTCAATATTTGCCTTAAAACCAACTTTGTGATGGTCTCATCAAACTTTAAATTCCACTGTCTAGAGGCTTGCTTTAAACCATAAATGGATTTTCTTAAACGACATCCTAAATGTTCCTTCCCTTTCACAACAAAACCTTTGGGTTGAGTCATGTATACATCTTCATATAAATCTCCATTCAGAAACGCCGTCTTAACATCCATCTGGTGTAATTCCAAATCATAGTGCGCCACCAAGGCCATTATGATCCTAAAAGAATCCTTACACGAGACTGGAGAAAACGTCTCATTATAATCTATCCCTTCTCTTTGCGTATAACCCTTTGCCACAAGCCGTCCTTTATACTTTTCTACATTTCCTTTAGAGTCATATTTTATCTTGTAGACCCATTTGCAGCCTACTGTTTTGGCTCCTTTAGAAATTTCCTCCAAGTCTCAAACTCTGTTGGTACTCATTGACTTCATTTTATCTTCCATGTCTTCTTGCCACTTGGATGCATCAGGACGGCTCATAGCTTCTTCATAAGAAGTAGGATCACCTTCTATGTGAATTTCTTCACATTCATAAACTTCATAATCATCAGGGATAGCTGACTTTCTGACTCTTGATGACCTCCTCGGAGCCTCTGCTACCGGCTCTTCCTGCACTTGGGGCTGTTGTGTTTCTTCCGGTGCATCAGTTGTTCCTGTAGGATTCTGTTGAACAGTTTCCTCATTTTCTTCCACTGATGGCACAGGCGTACTAACAACAGGTTCCGGCACCATAGTGGGTTGCACTGTAGCTATCGGAACAGTAGACAGCTCCAAATACGGTTCTTCAACCATGGGAGTGAGTGCACACACCCGCTTTTCTTCAAGATCAATCTTTCGAACTGCCTTGCTCCATCTGATCATTTCATCCTCTAGGAAAACAACGTGCCTCGTTTCCACAAACTTTGTATGTCCGGTAGGACAGTAGAAACGATATCCTTTAGATTTTTCCGTGTAGCTAATGAAATGGCAACTTACTGTCTTGGGGTCTAACTTCCCAATATTTGGGTTAAAAACTTTAGCCTCTGCTGGACATCCCCACACACGCATATAATTCAAGGAGGGTTCCCTACCCGTCCATAATTCATATGGTGTTGTAGGTACTGACTTACTAGGTACTTTATTTAGAATGTGAGTGGCGGTTTTTAATGCCTCCATCCACAAACTAATCGGTAATGTTGAGTAGCTTAACATACTTCTAACCATATCCATCAAGGTACGGTTCCTTCTTTCAGCTACTACATTCTGTTGAGGTTCACCCGGTGTACTATACTGGGCAACTATGCCATTTTCCTGTAGAAACCTAGCAAAAGGTCCAGGAACTTGGCCATACGGGGTGTGTCGACTGTAGTACTCCCCACCTCGGTCGAACATCACCACCTTAATCTTTAAGTTGTGCTGATTTTCAACTTCAGCCTTAAATATCTTAAATTTGTCTAGCGCTTCTGACTTCTCCTTAATTGGATAAATGTACCCATATCGAGAATAGTCATCTGTGAATGTAATGAACGAATCAAAACCATCCACAGATGCCACAGGGAATGGACCACAAATGTCTGTGTGGATTATCTCCAACACTCCTGTGCTTCGCTTTGCGCCTTTCTTAATTTGTTTAATAAACTTGCCTTTAATGCAATCTATGCATTGTTCTAAGTCATTAAATTCTAACGGCGGAAGAATTGATTCCTTAACTAAGCGTTCCATCCTTCCCCTCGAAATATGGCCTAAGCGACAGTGCCATAATTTCGAAGATACGCTATCAATTCGCTTCCGCTTCTTACTTTCATTCGTAGATGATACAACATTCGCATTTGCACATACAGAATCAACACATTCAGAGCAATTATCATGAATAGCCAACATGTATAGTTTGTCTTGTCGGATGGCAAGACCCACAACCACATTATTTAACTTAATGGAACAATGTTGTGCACTGAACTGACACTCAAAACCATTGTCTGCTAAACATGACACTGAAATTAAATTGCGACTTAAAGATGGAACATAAAGAACGTCATGAAGCTGAAGCGTGAAGCCGTCCTTCAACTTGATGGGGAGATCACCAATGGCTTCAACTGCAGCCTCGACGCCGTTCGCAACCTTAATTGTTCTTGCTCCTCTTGTTAGGATTCTGGTTGTAGTCATACCCTGCATAGAATTAGCAACATGAATTGTTGCACCTGAATCAATCCACCAAGTAGATTTAATATAACTTAAGTACAGGGATTCAACTACAAATGTAATAATGTCCTCACCCTTTGATCACATGAAATGCAACCACTTAGGACACTGCTTCTTCCAGTGCCCAGTCTTCTTGCACCAGTGACACTGGTTTGGTGCAAACTACATCTGCTGAGGAGCTTTCTGAGGTTTCTGAGGCTGATCATTTTGCATGGGAGCTTTTCCATTAGGCTTCATCTGTCCCTGGGGAGGTGGATTTGAAGGTCCGCTTTCCGCTTGATTCTTAGCTTGAAAATGCTTATTTGGAAAACTTCTCTTCTGTGGCTTCTTACCATGGTTTACATAGTTAACAAGACCACAATTCTGAGCTTTCAACCTTTCTTCCTCCTGGACAGACATGGCAATCAACTTATGCACATTCCACTTATCTGGTATGGTGTTGTAGTTAACCTCAAAAGCAGAAAACTCAGGAGGCAGGGACTTAAAAATCAAATGAATGACAAACTCATTGGGAAGGACCATGCCCATCTCAGCAAGCTTGCCGTTCATGTTGCTCATCTTAAGTATGTGGTCCCTTATATCACCAGTGTACTTCATTGCAACCAAACTGCCAATAGTAGTACTAGCATAAGTCTTAGTATGATGAGAGTGCTGCTTATCCACTATCTCCAAATACTCGGAGGCAGTGAGTAACTTCCCGTCCTTATCCTTTTCAGGAATGGACGCCTTAATTGCCTCTGTCATCTTAGTCTGAATGATCGCTAGACATCTCTTGTTGTCTAGATCCCACCTTGCTTTGGCGAGTTGATGCTCACTTTCCGCCTTGATATGGGCGTCTTCCCTTACTTTCCATGCAGCATCAGTCTCATTAGCCTCTCTGACAGGTGCCTCAGGCTCAGCAGGACGCTCTGTGGTCAGCACATACTCCATACCCAGCATTAAAAATGCCAGTTTCAGCAACTTGCGCCAAGCCGTGTAGTTGTTGCCAGTCAGCTCAGGGATCTGGCCAACATAACCAGGTTGAGCTGAAAATAAAATTTAGAAAAAGTGTGAGAACATATAACAATAAATATTGCATGCATCAATTTAACTTTGGTCAAAATTAATACATACAACATGCTACTACATTAATTCTATATCACCTCTGGGCAGAAAAATAGAACTAATGCATAAAACTTTAGTGTATCAGGTCATAATATTGTAATTATCAGCTTTGGCCAGAAAAATAACAATATCATAACATATTCTTAAAAGAAAAACCTTCTCTAATTAAATATCCCTTTGGTTCAATTTAACTAAAGAAAATAAAACAACGCAGCCGAAAAACAAAACAAACAATGGAAAAGCATCCTACTCTCTGTAGATTTCATGAATTTATCAAAAAAATAAACAGAGATGAACTTAAATGAAAAACAGCAAATAAACAAGAAGTACAAGACAAAATAGCTTCTGAAATTCAAAACTTGAATGGGAAAATTTTACTGTTCCCAGTCATCCGGTTCGGCCCAGCATCAAAAACCGGCCCGCGGCCTCCCACGCGCGCCCGCGTGGACTCCAGGCCCAGCAGCCAATGGCTGGGCCGGCCAAGCGGCCCAGCGCCATCCCCCTCTTGGGCTGAAAGTAGCCCACGCGGCTGCCATTTCATCGCCGTCGTCGATCTGCAGATCTACGGCCAAAAATCAACCCACTGAAATCGGGGCGGTATAAAAAACGATGAGTCCCTGGAAAACCCTAAGTCCTATCCTCATTTCTCCCTCCCACCCGCTGCACAGGCACAGCAGCGGCCGGCAGCGACCGGCCCTTTTCTTCCCCGCGGCCGGCGGCCTTGCCGGCGGCGGTGAGCGGCGCCGCCCGACCAAAAACCGTAGCGAGCACCCTTCTTCCTTGCTTCTTCCCCCTATTCCTCCACCAAAAAAAACCTTAGAACCGCAAGCAACAGAGAGAGAAAACCATGGTGACCGGTGCAGGAAGGCGGCGCTGCTGCCGCCCCCCTCGCCGGCGCGCGCTCCACCCCATGGGTGAGCGCGCGGCCGTCGAGCGCCCCGCGGTAGCGCCCAAGCGCATGACCTGCACGCCGTCGCAGCGGCGAGCTTCTGCTCCTCAAGCCCCGCACGGCGGCAGGTACAACCCGCACAGGGGCGGTAGTCCCGCGGCAAGGTAGAATTTCTACAGCCGGGTCTTTGTTGGGAGTAAATCAGATCTAGGGTTCGGGATTTTGACTCGATTCGCATCGGTTTTCTTCTTTTCTTCCCCTAACCCGAGTGGATCTAGGGTTAGGGTAGCCTCTGGATGCGTATTTGTGTGTTTCCTTCCCCTAACCCGAGCAAGATCTAGGGTTAGGGTTTCAAACTTTATTCGTTTTTCAACGATTTTATGTCGAATCCAGTGTTCTCTCCCCCAGATCTAAAAGATTTGGGGTCATCTCCTTCCTCATGCTACACTGGATAATTAAAGATCTACCCCCGAAACAAATTTACTAACTGGTTAGGCTCTCTGATACCATTGTTAGACCTTAAGCACTTAAGCATGCACAAAACACCAGTAGCTAATCTGTTCGGGTAGGTACTTAATGATTACAGATAAACAACACGACCACCTAGATCTAGATCTACTGCATCTAATACAACTAGAAAGGGAAACAGAGGGAAAACGAGGGGGCGCAGACCATCGGGGTTGGACGGGAGCGCGGAGTCCGAAGCCATCTCGCGGGTCGAGGTCGCAGGGGCGGCCGCGGCTTGACGTAGGGGTTGCAGTGCCGGCTCGGGGACGACGGGATCACGTACAATGCGGTCGAGGGTCGGGCGGTGGCACCGGGTGCGTCGGATCCAGGAGGAGGGCCTCGGTGGTGGTGGCGGTGGCGGAGCTTCCCGCCGCTCCAGTGCTCCCTCGGTCGGTTAGGGTTTGTGGCGTGGGGTGTGTGCGGCGGCGCGGTGAACCTCGTACTGCGAGCCGTGGCCCCCACCCTCTCTTTATAGCACTGTGCGACGGGGGGCCACCAACCATGGATTGGTTGGGCGCCCCCGACCAGGGCACGGTAACAAGCCCGTTACGGCCTTTGGGCCGTAACGGTGGAGAGATCGAACTAACAAATTTTTGTAGCTTAGAAACGAAATATTTCCAAAAGCTTTTAATGGTCAAAGTTTTGAAGCTTTGCAAGTTTTGAATTGAAGTATTGAATATTTTTTATCAGAGATTATATTAAAATTGTAAGATGTTATTGCCGGCTATACCAAGTACCTACTCATCAGTCATCTCCAATTGTTTTTACCCGAACTAGAGTGCAATGAGCGTAACTGATGGTTTGTTGCCGTTATGGCTATACATTTTTATTCATTTTTAAAGAAAATATAAAGTTTCACTTTTGTAGGTAATCCTCTCCGTCAAATTTATTCATTGACTATCCTACAGATACCGGATTCATACGATGTTAACTACATGCTTTTAGTTTTTTGACCATCTAATCATTATTTTTTGTTTCTAGTTGTATATATCTAGGTGATACAAAGGTCGAAATGTTGTTCAATGTACGACTCAGCATCATTACAATTTCTCTTTATTGAGAAAATTACAATAGTTTTTTTTTTGTTGACAACAAGAATCACAATAGTTTGAACTTTAAACTAAATTTGACATCACGTCAATAAAGTTATTGGTTGGTAATTGGTACCACAACAATTTCTGAAGAGGCTTGTACAGTAAGATTTTGAAAAACTGAGTCAAAGTTTAATTATAATATGAAACCAATTTCAGCTAAAAAACTCCATGTTTCGACAGCTGGAAGTTTCAGGGGTATTTTGCTCAAATTTTGACAGTTATTTGTCTGGTCGACCGTGCCTTGCAGGCAGCCTTTGCAGGTTGCAGTTCGATAGCAGCATAGACCGCCGCCTCCCCTCCCCTCCCCTCCGGTCCCGTCCCCGGTGTCCGCCCCATCTCGTCGCCGTCGCGTAATCTCCGGCCGCTGCCGCGCTCCCTCTCTCCATGGCGGCTAAGCAGGCGGCGGCGGGCGAAGCCCTCGCGGCCCAAATCAACGCCATGTCCCGTTCCGAGATGTACGACATGATGTCAAAGATGAAGGTGCGCCCTCACCCCCAATCCCCAAACCCTACCAGTCCAATTCCTCCCTCCCTCTCTTCTGTGTCCTTCTCTCCCTTTCTACTGTTTTTTAATTGCCGCGGCGCTTGCTCGCGCAGACCTTGATCGACCACGACCAGGAGACGGTGCGCCGCATGCTCGTCGACAACCCGGACGTCACCCGCGCGCTCTTTCGGGTGAGATTTCGCTGCGCGCACTCTCGCTTTATCCTGTATCTGGTGCCTCGGCTGAACCCGCTCAGAGTGTAGATATTTATTGGGCTTTAGGGTTTTGCGGGTTGTTGAATTCGTATTTGGTCAATAATCGGAAATGATTTGGTTCATATTGCTTCGAGGCATGTAGCTTGTAGTTGCCTGACGAATTAGGGAGGGAAACATAGGCTCTCTGTCCTTCCAATTGGGCCTGTCCGTGTTAACTCAAGAAAGTGGATTCATGACACTAGCACTAGTGTGCACAAAAATGTTGGTTGCTTTATACACCACTCAGAAGGGAATTTAGGCGTGACATTCAGCTTAATATTTGTGTTGGAATGTCTGCTATGAATCTCTTGTTTGTTTCTACACGAGAGAACTTTGGATATGTGTTATGTACAGCAAACACTAATAGTGTTAAAGTCACTTCTTGTTCTACTTTAAGATTGTTCTCTAACTGTTTCAAACATTCTTGTTCTATTACATGCTTATGTTATTTTTGTTGTGGAAAAATCTGTTTTGGTCTCTCCATCAGAGCCTCTACCACCATATCTCACTACTAATTCAAAATGATTTTGTCTGATGCATTTGAACAAAATAGTATCTTATATGCCTTTCTGCTTGCAGGCACAAGTAGTACTTGGAATGGTGAAAACGCCTAAAACTGTATGTAAACAAACTTCTTGAACTTATCATGAATCTTAAGTATCTGTCTTGCTAACAAGAAAAATTAATTTTACTGTCACATTCCCTGTCCTACAGGCACAACCTTCAGACACGGTCCAACCCACTGCAGCGCCGACGGCGCCTTCGTCAGTCAAAGCTACAGTGCCAGATCATGTCAGCTTGCCTCCACCGCCATTACCTGCTAACCAGCAGAGTGTTGCTCAACAATCTACCCCATTTCCATCTGGTCCATCTAATTTGGGATCAACCATGGACCTTCCTACTATGTCAGCAAATCCACCGCAAGCAGCGCAAGCAAAAGGATATCCTATTCATCAGATGCCTTCATCAATTCCTCAGTCATCTCAGCATCCAATGACCCTACCTCATGCTCCTCCACAGTATTCCAATCTTCCATCACATATGCCTATAGTTCATAGTCAGCCACAGCAACCTTTGCAAAATCCTGGAATGTTTAATCAACAGTTGCCACCACCTTTGCCTCAGATGCCTAGGCCACAGTCCATGCAGTCTTTTTCTCATCAGATGCACCCGCAAGTACCAAATTCATTTGGTTTGACTCATGGAAATGCTCCTCAGCACATTTTACAACAACAGATGTTTCATGTAAGATTCTATACGGTGCTGATAACTAGGTACTATGCTCTGCATACTGATCATCATGTTTGTAATTTGCAGCCAGGCGGGAACCCCCAAACTTCTTTCCTTGCTGGCCAACCACCATTGCCTAGCCAGCCACCACCACAGCTATACCAGGTATAGTTTCTTCTCTTCTTTAAGATATGGTTGTGTAATTGTGTTGCATTGGAGTTTCTTTATTGCCTTTCGAAAGAAGCTAATATGAGTATCTTCCCATTTCTATTTTAGTTTGATGAAGATTGTTAGGAAGAGTTAGGTGTAGGAGATGCAATAATTTGTGTGCCGACTATTGAAATTTCAGTATCTAATGAAATATGACCAAAATGTTCGCCATATAGTTTTTAATAAAATCTGGCACTCATATGGCACTGTAGAACAATTCTGTGACATAAGATTGACTAGGTTCTCCTGATGCTTTCCATGTTCTAATTATCATTTGGCCTTTTCCTCTGATTATTGGTGCATATAATGGTCAAATTTTGCTATTGTTACTTCTTAGGCCCCAGGCCATAATTTATTCCTAAGAGCACCAATACAGCAAACTTATACAGTCTCAAATGTTATATCATACTCCCTCTGTTCATAAATACTTGAAGCCAATGACTCTTTTTAATGGTCTTTGAGTTTGAACTTTGATGTCTACTTTTTTTAAATCAAAACACAGTTATAGCACCTAATAAGTATGAGAATTATTGGAAAGTTCTTTTCAAGACAAATCTTCGCATGTGATTTTTTATGGTCCTGGTATTTTGAATAAATAGTCATTTTCAAAAGTTTGACAGAATTTTGGCTAAAGTGTCAAGTATTTGTGACTGGAGGGAGCAGTTCCTTTTCATGTTTTGACAGGTCCATTAAAGATTTGTTAACACTCCGTTGTAGTCCTGCCTTAAGAATATTCCAGATATGTGAAAAAACAAATGAGAAAATTCACAAAGCCACTGTTACTTGTTGCTGTAACACAAATCAAAAGGTTTAAACTTTCTTTCACAAACCACAAGTACTTAGATCCATACAATGCAAAAGCCACAACTTCGCTTCTCTTGTCTAGATGCAAATGCAAAGATAAAAATGAAAGGTGTCTTGAGCCTTGACTTCTTCTCATCAACAGATAATGGACTGTGAACATGTGTTGTGCCTCCACTGATGGTATGCTGTTTATTTATATTCTGAAAGATGAATATGAATATCCTTTGCCATTTAAATTTGGTTGGCCTGATTGCCTCTCGCTTGTTCCTCATCTGATACATGTCAGATGTACCACAGTAAGAAATATAGTTGGGGTTGGATAGAATAATGTTGATAGTAGGTGATGAGCATGTTTCTGGGATGCTGAGGTATTATAAAAGCATCATAATTTGAACTTGTATGCTGAAGAATGGGAGTGAAAGCACAAATGGCATACCCCTCAGGAGGTCAATGACTCAATGGCAAAATATTTCTGGCCCTTGATGACATGTGTCGTACTGAGCATAATCTGTATGGAAAAAGTATGTCTTCAGGCTGAAGCTGCAAGAGGAAGGCAAAATAACCGGAGAATTATATGTTTTTTTGGTGGCATCCAGATGAGGAAAGGAAGTGATTGTGTTACATAGGCTGAGTACTGATGGTTCTGTGAAACAAAGTTTAAAGCTGTGGTGTTGTTTACACTCACAACTATGTGCGGTTATGTGAAAACTGTTTCAAATAATATCTGCTAGTCCCCCTTTCTATGTTTCTAAAGGATGTATAGACATATTTGACACTTCCTAAATGCCTGGGAGATAAAAGCTCTATTATCGCCTTTTTATGTATAATGGTTCTGCCAGTATAGTCCTGAAAGTAGTGCTAGGCTGCTAGATGCATGTTAACTTTCTGTTGTTTGTTTAGTCGACACCAGGATCTGCTATAAGCGTTCAACATTAAAAAGAGTGTGGCTGATGTATAGAACAGAGTTTACAGTTCTTGCGATATTTCAACCATTTGTCCACATATATCTTCACGAATTTATGTTTTCGTTCAAGAATTAGCAAATAGAGAAAAGTTTGACAAGCTTCATTTACCCATGGTCCCAATTGCAAAGATAGTTTTACTGGTGTGCTCTTTTAGTTCCATCTTCCATGTAATGTGGCGACGATTGTTCACTACATCTGTTCTCATAATTTATCTGTTCAGCAGGCTAGTGCACACTACAATACTCAAAGCACAATGCCCATGCAAGTTGATAGGTCAGCTCCGTGGGGGCGGGCCCCAGAAGCGCCTGCTGCAGGCTCCCATTTCCCTGGTCAGATACCAGGGTTGCCCGGGCAAATGGCCCAAGGAATTGGTGGTATCCAGGCAGGACAAGCACCTGTAAGTCTCTTAGCATTTTGGGAGCAACAGTCGGGTACTACTATTACCTTCATATGTTTTCTCCCAGAATGAACTATTAATCCAGTCATTGTTCAAGCAGCTGACGCCCGAGATGGAGAAGATGCTGGTCCAGCAAGTCCTGGGCATGTCAGCCGAGCAGATCAACATGCTGCCCCCAGAACAACGGCAACAGGTTCTTCAGCTACGGGACATGCTACGGCAGTGATAGATCTGCAGCTGACTGGGTAGAAGACTTTCAGTTCCCTGCCTCAGAGAGCACTTGCTCGGCTTATGCTGGGCGCCAGATTGGCATCCCGCCTAGTCTGCTGTAATCGTAGAGTGCTAGTCCTTGGTCGTTTCTAGACGTAATTGGACATCCGTGCTACGCTTTGCCTGTCTAAAAAGACGGCATGGTTTGGCCCAGTCTTTCTCGACCCCGGATGTTTTGTATTGCCCGTTCAATTTCAAAGTTGTGCGCTATTTGGATGAACCTTGCTAAATTGTTGGTTGAAGCACCAGTAACCTTTTTGGATCCCGATTCTTGCTTGCCTCTGTTGTCTCTGTTGATGAAAAGACTGGGTGAAAAAATCGGGGGTGTGGAGTGATCTTCACCCTTCTTAAATCTTAATGGCCAACCATTGTGATACATTATATTGATGTCATGAACAAACGTATAAAATAAAAGAAAGGATACGCGTTACATACGAGATAGAGTTACGATATGTATATAGTGATGATGCAATGGATTTCAGTTGATACGTGATGTTGAGATAACTAGTTTCAGTATATCAGAAGCGAGAGGTGATGTTTCTAACAACTTTTTATTGGGATGTTGCAACAAATTATTTTGAATGAATGTTTCAGTAGTTGGCGTTTTCACCGTTACAGTCTACTAATTCTATTTCTTTTAATGATATTTTTTAAAATATATATATATTTTATTGTTGCAATAGTTTTTCAAAATGCCACGTCTACATTTAATAAATGTTGGAGAAGGTAATTCTTAATGTTGCAAACTTTGTTTCTGCATGATGTCGCTCTTCTTCGTGGATGTTGCATGAAACATGGTGTCATGCTGTGGTGAGAAATGCCTTTATATCCTTGAATTGAGAAAAGGGCCATTTACTTACGCACATCTTGTTAGTGTTGCATACAATGATTTCTAATGTTGCAAAAAGTTCATTTTCGTTGTCAAAACCAAGCGTTCGACATGTCCATTTTCGTTGTTACTCCCTCCGTCCCACTTTGTTAGACGCTTGAAAAGAGTACCTGTGACTGTGAGGGTGTACAACCAAGCGTGTGATGAGAAAATTTTCATTAGACGTCGGTAGGGGGTGCAAATTGGTCATGATGTGGTGCACTTCTGAATCTTTTTAGTTCAATTATTTGTACTATTTTAGCTCAATTTCGAAGAAGCGGTACAAAAGGTTCGAAGGTGGACGTCGGGCGCCATTATACTTGTCATTGAACAAACAAGCGAAACGGAGTGGAACTTTACACGATATATACCGCGGTAGAAAAACTCGGATGCATGAATCGACGACCCAGAAGAAGAGTGAAGAGCCCCAGCCGACGCAGACCGGTTGGTTCACCACGCGGTACGCTTCTTGGCAGGAACCAGCTGTGACAACTGGCCAGCTGGGGCCCACGCCTTCAGCCAGCCACGCGGCTCTCAAGAAATTTCCGTGGAGCAAGAAAACGACGCCGAATCAGCGTGCTTTCCCTGCCTTGTTCCGTTTCGCCTTGGTGCGCAGCTCCTCCTCCGCCTGCCCAATCAGCTCGTCCCCTCCCCTCCCAAGAACCACCAGAATCCCCCGCCCGCCAAGCAGCCCCTGCAACCGCATTCCCGTCGGATTAGGCGGGCAGAGGACCCCAAAACCGGAGTCAGGAGCAGCAATCAGGTGCCGCGTCGCGTTGGCCCCCAGCCGTCGCAATCCCCGCCGGAATCCGGCCGTCCGTGGCGCGCGGCCGCGAGTAGAGGATCGGGCCGGAGGGATGGGTGGAGGAGGAGGAGGAGGGGAGGTGGTCTCCGGAGGTCCAGGGCTGTCGACGGACAACGTCAAGGGGATAGTACTGGCGCTGCTCTCCAGCGGCTTCATCGGCGCCAGCTTCATCATCAAGAAGAAGGGCCTCCGCCGGGCCGCCGTCGCCTCAGGCGTCCGCGCAGGTCGCTCCCCCTGACTCGTACTGTTATTGCTGTCTTTTGGTAGCTGGAGCAGGCCGGTTCCTGGTCAAAAGAGACGACTGCTTTGCTTGTTTTGGTTTCCTGATGGATGACGGTGATGCCATGTGCAGGTGTCGGCGGGTACTCGTACCTCATGGAGCCCCTGTGGTGGGTTGGCATGATCACTAGTAAGGTCTCTTCGTGCGATTTCAGTACAGAGCTGGGGCGTGATGCTTATCGATTGTATTTCTTTGTCCTCTTTGCAGTGATTGTGGGAGAGATTGCAAATTTCGTGGCGTATGCCTTTGCACCCGCTGTGCTGGTTACTCCACTTGGAGCACTCAGCATAATTGTTAGGTAAGCAAGCTCAACTTTGGGTCTTGCAACCGTTCATTTTTTTCAGTCAAGCTAGAATTTGGCATTGAGGGTGTCTGCGCCATTCAGTGCAGTGCTGGCTCATTTCATCCTGAATGAGAGGTTGCATGCACTCGGGGTGCTCGGCTGCGTGATGTGCATAGCAGGGTCTGTGGTCATCGTTATCCATGCTCCACAGGAGCAGGAGATCACATCGGTTAGGGAAATATGGAATATGGCAACTCAACCTGGTGAGGACTACTATGGATGTGGTTTACTCGTACAATTGCTAGCTCTTGATTTGTAGGGAATGAAATATTGTTACTGAGATACCTTGTTGTTTTCCTTTGCAGCTTTCTTGCTATATGTCGCTTCAGTTATTGTGATTGTTTTTGTCCTGGTGTTCTATTTCTCCCCATTATATGGGCAGTCAAATGTGTTGATCTACACCGCCATTTGCTCTTTGATGGGTTCTCTTTCGGTAATGGCACTTCTGACAGCAGTTCATGTGTTCTCTAATGCTTTACTTGATTATGTTCTTTATTCTAGTTCTGGCTAAAATGCGCTAAATTTTTTCATTATTCAGGTCATGAGTGTTAAAGCTCTTGGTACATCGTTAAAGCTGACTTTTGAGGGGACAAACCAATTAATATATCCAGAGACTTGGTTCTTTATGCTTGTTGTGGCTACTTGCGTGCTGACACAAATGAATTATTTGAACAAGGTTTGTACAACTGTTGCAAGTTACTTTCATTCAGTTATAGTACAGCCATTTACATTCTAGCTGGATTAATGTACATGATAGAGAAGGGCTATCTGAATGCAATTTTGGAGTTGTATCTTTGCAAATGTACTAGCAAAATTAGGCATTATGTTTGCAAGCTGCGTAACCTTCAAAGATTCAAAACAGAAGTCAATAATACAGTTATTAGTTGGAAATGGTATAGAACCATATGGACTGTAATAAATATACAGATATTGATTGATTAAGAAATAAGAAGCAAGAACAGAATGGAACATAAAACTTGCCACCTAGAAATAAATCTTTTACTGATTTGGATTTTTCAAATGATTGAGATCAAATTACGGTTAGGTTTGCATTGTTTATCATGTCCCATTCTCGTCAAATCATAGTTATGCATATAATAGTCTGCTTGTTATCAGGGGCGTAGCCAGGATTCAAACATTGGGGGGGCCAATTAGACATAAGGGGGGCCAAATTACCAAATTTTAAGTTAAAATCGACTAATTTTACTGATTTTGTACTAATTTTTTTGATTTTCACAATGGAGGTTAGTTGTTTCTTGGAGCATTAGGGGGGCCAAGGCCCCTGCCCGCCCCCCCCCCCCCCCCGTGGCACCGCCCCTGCTTGTATCACTCTTCTCAACAACCAAATATGAGAAAGTAAGATTATGATAAGTTGGTGGCCACTTGCTAGCTTGACATGATGTGGACTATTTGAATAGATTTGCATCGAAAGCTCCTTTGCTGACTTTGTTTAGTCCTAATTTTGTTTCTACGCTGTTATTTTCATGGTTACATTTTAGATCCAAATTTGGGCAAACCTCCTCTTATCCCTGACTCCAGATTATTATCTAGTACCATATATTTTTGTAGACAGCTATGGTAGAGTAAATACCAGTATTTGCAGAAAAATGCACTGAAGTGCATTAGTTTATACAGTTACCACAAATATTTTGTTACTGGTTCCTCTTCTCTTTGTTGTAGTAAAATTTACCCTTTTTACTGTAGGCACTTGACACATTCAACACAGCAATTGTGTCTCCGATATATTACGTAATGTTCACAACTCTTACAATCCTTGCAAGTGTCATAATGTTCAAGGTAAATTTTGTTTTGCCTTCAGCATTTATATTCATTTCTTATTTTCCTTATGCCATACCTTGATACATTTTTTTTGGACCTTTTGGAGAATCTCACGTTGTTGCATTTGTTCCTTATGCACGCCTCAAATCTAGTACTATAAACTACTGGCACTGCAGATTATTATAAGTGAACTGCAATAAATTGATGGAACATGCTTTTTTCTATGATGGGTGGAGAGAAGTAGTAATGTAGAAAGCATAGGAAAGTTTGCTTGGTCAGGACTGCTTATACTATATAGACAAACAGTAATACCAAGTTTGTCGAATTTTCATCTATTTGAAGTTTAAGAATTGACATATGTTCTAGCCCTAATTGTCATGGGGTTGAATTATTTTTACAGGATTGGTCTGGTCAAAGCCCTGGAAGCATCATTTCTGGAATTTGTGGTTTGATTGTGGTGTTGTCCGGTACCATCTTGTTGCATGTGACAAAGGATTATGAAAGGATCCCACAATCAAGAAGTGTGTGGCCTTTAACTCCTGAATTGAAATCATCATATAATTCTTATTTGAATGTCCTTAATATCATTTTTTTTCTACTATGTAGGTGTTTATGCACCACTGTCTCCCTCCTTGACAACTAGATTAAATGGAGAATTGTTGAAGCACGTTGAGGATGAGAAGACTTCTGATGAAGGAAAAGCCTTGAGAAGACAAGAGATGTACTAGCAGCAGAATGTCAAAGGAGGGAAAAGTAACACCAGAATCTCAGAGGGAAAAGTAATTCGATGAATGCTCCAGCAGGGGCTTGTATATGGCGCAATAGCAACGACCTGCCCAAAGTGATTGTTGCTTCCTCCATTATGGTGTGTTGATTTGTGTGTATAACCGGATACTTGCAGCAGTTTGTGCAAATCTGGAGAAGTGGAAGGCTGCATAGTTCCAGCAAATAGATTTAAGTCGGGTGCATAGATTCTTGTCAAGTTTCCTTCTCCTTTGTTAACTTCCCAGTTTTGCCCACAGCATTTGTCCCGTGTAGAGTTAGAGTGATCGCCTGACCGGGTGAGCTACGGAGATTGCATGCAACTGCGAATACTGTACAGCATTATTGTCTTAGTGAAGTTGTTGCAAATTGTGAATGATGTACATCATTATTGGTAGTAATTTTTTTTTTTCAAAATTCTTATGGCATGCCATCTCGTTCTCAATCGAAATGGCCAAATCACTAGTCTATGTAATAAGCATTTCAAATTGTTGAAACTAGTCTATGTAATAAGCATTTCAAATTGTTGAAAGGGTACGCATTCATATGAAAAATATGAATTAGTGGGGTCTGAAAAAAAGCTGGAAATGAAAATAAGAAGAAAAAACAAAGCCTGCCCTCCTTTTCTCTCGCATCAGGCCAAACTGGGCCTTCTTTCTGATAGCCGTGGGTCTTAATTTGAATTTTTTATTTTTTAATTTATTTTTTATTCATTTTGCAAAACTATACGATCGTTTCAAAATTTAGCAAAACTAACCTACTACCACCGTGGCCCATGACAATTTGTGACCAAAGCAGTTGGGTACTGTAGCACTGCAACCATCGTGACCTATGGCGGTTAGGGTCAGTTTGTTTTTAAAAAATCATAACTTTTTTGTATAACTCGGATGAAGATAAATTTTTTTATGAAACTTGTAGCTTTCGACGAGATCTACAACTTTGTAGTTCAATTTTTTTTCATTTGAAATCATCTCAGTATATCAATTTTTTGAGCCTCAAGATGACTTCAAATGAAAAAAGTTTGAACTACAAAGTTGTAGATCTCGTAGAAAGCTACAAGTTTCATATAAATTTTATCTCCATTGAAGTTCACACAAAAAGTTACGATTTTTTAAAAAACGGACTGTCCCGAACCGCCATGGCCGCGACGGTTGCAGGTGCTACAATACCCAACCGCCGTGCTCACGGCGGTAGGTCGCTGTAGCACCTGTAACCGCCGTGACTCATGGCGGTTTTCCCCTACTGCCATGGACCAAGGTGGTAGTAGGTTAGTTTTGCTAAATTTTGAAACGATTATATAGTTTTGCAAAATGAATAAAAAATAAATTAAAAAAATAAATTCTCTTAATTTGAAAAAGGCCCATGATACGGCCCAACTCTCAACAGCCCACATCTCCTCCCAAGTTCCAACTTATTCCATCTCTTCCTACCGTCTCCGCCCCGACGTCTGCCCTCCTCGCTCGACTCGGAATCGTCGCCGCCGCCCGTCGAGTCTCCTCCGCCGGCTCAGGTCCGTCCCTGCCTCCTCCTCCTCCTCCGCGTACCCGCCGCCGCCCCTGCCACCCGTCCCTGCCTCAGCACCACCCTCCCCTGGCCTCCGCCGCCGCCCGCCCCTGACCTGCGCCGCCGCCATGGCCGCCTAGGGGTCCGCCTACCCCCTAGGCTCCGCGGTACCCCGCCGCCCAGCGCATAAGCGCGCCAAGGCGTTCACGAAATTCCACCTTCTTGAACCTCAAAATAGTTAGGGATAGTTGCCTGTTGAGTCTTGACCCGGCGATTTGCTTCCACTACGTTTCATTTCCGAACACTGATCATGGTTACTTGTTGCACCAAGGCATTATCTTGCATGTGTCATAAAGATTAAAGGAGGTAGCTGGTGACAGCATTAGAGAGGACTGCAGTTATAAATTATAATGTGGCTATTAGATTTTACCTACTACTTGAAAAAACAGGAAGAGTTTTCCTGCTTGTATAGTGTCTTTTGGAGCTAAAGTGCATGGACACAGCGGACAAGTTTAAGAACCAGCCATGGTTCTTAGGTCTGTTGGGTTGAGATTCTCAAGTCAGGTACTCTCTGGGGCTAGGAAATGTAGCAGATTCCTAAATAATATGTTTGCTTCTGTCTTTCTGAAGGATTCTTTTCATTTGCTCAGTTAAGTTGCAATTTGCATCGAATCTAGCAGAGAGGATATAACAGATACTAAGAGATGTACAATCTGTAAATCAAGGGTCAAGAAGGGTTGCAAGATTCTTGCAAATATAATAGGACAGTTCAATCTGTGGATTTCTTCTCTTGATGATTTTGTTGCGTATGTTTTGAATGTTCCGCCTAAGGTTTTTATTTGGATGCATTACTTATGAATGTTGTTTTCTCTCTATTTTGTTGCTGATTCCATCATCTTTCTTAATATGGCGCAAGCTTGAATGAATTCTTATCATATGCTTTTGTATGTCATCCTTTCAGCCACCTTTTCTGCAAACTTGTAACCACTGATGGGGAAAGCGAAGCGCGCCTCGATCTTCATCAGGCTGGTTTCTGCAGCTGGTACTGGGTTCTTCTATGTGAAGCGCAAGAATCCTCGGCGGATCACTGAGAAGCTTGAATTTAGGAAGTATGATCCCCGTGTGAACAAGCATGTTCTGTTTACAGAAGCAAAGATGAAGTGATATCTACCTCCACAATACAGAACAGCAATAGGTTGTCGCCTTTTGCAATCATAAATCTCTTGTACTGTTAAGGATGTAGCCCAGCATTGTCCTGTTCTGGTTTCCAGAGTTCCATTTAGATAACTGTAGTGGGCATGTTATTTAAGGATTTTATGTGTTTTTCCTGTCTGTTTTGTTGCTGAGTGAGCTGCTGACCTGCGAAAGGCTTGCAGTTTTTTAATCATTTTCTTTTGAGGTATGAAACTACAACCATCTCCTGGTGAAGGAAATTCCAAATTAGTATCTCCACTATTCAATCCCACCATGTTATGTGAACCAATCCATTTCTCGCTGAACATATGAACTGCCAACATGCTCAGCTAAAAATGAAGCGAAGCTGTTGCTCTGTACTAAATGTTGATTCACCGGTCTGTGTTTCAGAAAATTACAGAAAGTTGATTTTATCCATCCATCGTTGGAAGAAACAAGAAGCAAATTTAACAGGGGATGAAGGTTGGTGAGTTAACCAGTCTAATACGTGCTGTAATTTTTGTTTTGCGTATATTCTGGAAGCAATCAGTAGTATTCTTACCTTTTCTAGTACAGAAATATAGAAAAAAAAGTATGTACGAATTCAAGTTTGTGCAAGTACTATGTATGCATATACTTATGAGCATTCTGTATTGTTGCCATAAAAATTTGGCAGACATTTTTATCAAAAAAAAGGCAGACATCTTGGGTACGGAGTACATGTTATAATGTCATTATCTGTCAGTGTTCTCAAACGGATAAAAAGGGCCCATTTGTCTGAAGCCACCTCTATCACTCCAATCCTGCAAGCACAACCTAGAGCTAGGATCATAGTCCCACAGCCCAGACGACATCTGCCGCTGGAGCTTCTTCTTCCTCCCATTTATCCAGTTGTTGTGCAAGATGAAACAACCAAGTTCCTTGCAAGTTGATTGTACATCATGCTTCTCCCATAGACTCTTGTAAGCTCCATTCGGGAACAAGTCCCGGTTCAGGAAAACAACGGTCAAGTTTGTGTTGGGCTCCAGGCATTTGTTGTCACTGATGCGGTTTGTTCCATTTTCCCCGCACATGACATCATAGAAACTAGGTTGCTCAGACAAGCCAGAACTAGCTGCATGATTTACTATCATCTGCATTGCAGTGATCGTGGCGTTGTCTGAGCGAGCAAAGTAGAATCCTGAATTCAATCTCCGTGGCAAATTCATTGGTCCTACAACCAACAGCAATGAGAATGCACAACGAAAATTAGCAGGGGGCTAATATCTAGGCAATCAACAGAACTGAACTAGCATATTTATTTTTATTTGATATGCTATATTCATATTTGTAGAATTATAGGTCAATAAAGCATGTGCCATTTACTTTTCTACGATGAACTTTGTGCCACCTAAATGAAATCAACTCATGTTACAACTGAATTTCACACAATGATAGATGTAGGTATGCATTGTCATTTGTCAAGAGCACCAAAACTGGAATAAACACCAAAAAATGGTAATCATAAAGACCCTTGACTTACCCGTGTCATTGTATTCATCAGATTGTGCTGCAAATGTAGCAGGACCAAGAGAGTACAGGAATGGCATTGGATTGTCAAACCAATAAACATCAACATCACTCAACAGCACATTGTACCCCAGTTTTAATATCTCTAGAACAATCCGTGACTTCACTTTTGTCACTTGCTGAAAACACTTTGTTCCAAAGTGGCAGTCATCGAAGTTGACATTATTTGGTGATAATGGATCTCTGAAAACTGGCAGACCCTAGAATTAGGATTGAAAGCTTGAGATGGTCTGTGATTTGCAAAGTGAAGAGGTTGAAATAGAGAGAATGACAAGAAAGGGGGTGACTGAAAATAACTACCTGTAAAACTGAGAATTCATAGGTCTCATGGTCTAAGGCACAGACTATAAAATTGGTAACCCCAATATGGCGCAAGCGGCACGCCCAGCTCATGAGCATGTCCCTGTAACTTATTCCAGCCACACCAAGGACAACAGACCTGTTCTTATCAGCAGCAAGCTCAAGTAGCATGCTCAAAGAATATGGAACATCAGAGCTGTGCCTGTGCAGATGTCCAGATAAGCAAGTGTTTCCATTCCTCCATAGGCTGCCTCCTTCTCCATGAGCGTTTTCTTCTTTGCTGATTATAAAATCTGACAAGGTCAGATCCTCGGCTTTGCTGAACATATACTCTTCAGATTGCTTTACCACTTTATGCAGCACCGTGGAGTGTCTTCTCGGTAATCGGTAGCAATAAGAGCCATAAATTGCGGCAAGATGCCGATTGACACTATACTCCCAAGATCCAGCAGGTAACATGTAATTATTGCTCGAGCTCACGTCATGAATCGAGCTAAAACTTTCAGGATACAGTCCAAGAACCAGACTGCTTGCATCAAACACGACTCTCATCTCAGATGATAGAACCTCATGAGTCAGCCACCAATTGTGTGCTCCTTTTCCATACAGAAACGAAGGCAGAACTCCGGCATGTAAAGGACTGCTCGGACTGTTCCACGCCACAATCAGCCCCATGTCAGAGCTTTCTGATGCCCACTTGTCAGCTGGAATGTCCTGCAACTAATGGAGAAAGAGAATATTTGATCTGCAACGACAAGGTACACACAGCAATCGGTAATTTTCTATGAACGTTACATTGTTCTGACTAGTTGGAGGAAAAAGGTACCTTCTTGAAGCTCACTTTTTTACCATCTGCTCGTACCCAATGGCTTCCGTTGTCAGGAAGCTGGTAATGGAACTCGGTGATGTTACGCGACATTGCAACAAGGAACCAGTCACGATCAACCCTGCTGAAATGTGCCAGTGCGTTGACAATTTCGGGGAGAAGGATGATCTCGGCATCGACAAGAACGCAAATGTCGGAGTTTGGGGCAGCTTGTGCTCTCGCGACCATCGAGTGGAAGAATGGCGTCCCCGTGAACCTAAACCGAGGGTGAAGACGGCACTCATCAGTTCATGGCGCAGAGCAGATAAAGTCTCTGAACAATCGGGTTAGAGGGGGAGCTGATTTTGGGAAGATTATGAGGTGAAATGGGGTTGCGAGTGCGTACGCAGAATCGATGGCGACATCGATGGTGACCCGGCGCCCGAGCCGCCCGGCGGTCGCGAGCGAGGCGGCGTGAGCGCCGAGGAGCACGACGCTGACGTTCCCCGGGAGCGCCAGCCAGGACCGCACCGCCAGCTCCTGCCGCGCGGGCGAGCCCTCCGGAGGCGGGCGCGGCGCGGCGAAGATCGTCACCCTCGGCGCCGCTCCGCTGCCGCCGGGCAGGACCTCCCGGCTGCCTCCTCCTTCGCCGTGGTGACGAGGGGAGGACGAGGAGGAGCGGGACAGCGCGGCCGCGGCGACGAGGGCGAGGAAGAGGAGTAGGCACCCCGCGAGACGCGAGGAGAGGTCGACGGCGCCGCAGCGGGGCCGGCGCCCTCCGCGGCGCGGGGCAGCGCGGCGGTGGTGCGAAGGGAGCAGCATTTGGGCGCGCTCCGCGGCGGGCGGGCGGAGGGAGGAGTTTGTGGGGTCGACCTGTCATTGAGTTGTGGTCTTTGAGGACAAAAGGCTCAAACGTTAACCGAAAGCAAAGCGCTGTGAATAAAACACACCACAGTACCACACACACTACTGGGGCCACGCGTCGCCTGTGTGAGGGGCTACATGTCAGTGTGCTGCGACCGCGTCGCCTCTGACGTAAACCTTTTTTCTGAGCAGATGGAAGCTAAAAGAAGATCGTTAACATGCGGAGAAGAATGGGCTGAATTCGTGGTTTCAGGGCCTTCAGACGGGGATGGCACGGCCCAAGTAAAAAAGACGGGCTCCTCTCTGACCGGGGAAAAACCACGGCCCAAATCGTCACTTCGTCAGGGCTTGTTTGGGAAAAGGAGGAATCAAGTGGATGGAAGATGATTGAAGGGGATTTTGGGAAATTTTGATTTATAATGGAAATCCTCCACCCCAATACCCTTCATTCTCATTCATTCCACTAATTCCCGAACAAGCCCTTAGTGATTTTGAAATCGAAGTTTGGACTCATCCAACGGCCGCCGCCGCATCCTCCCACTAACACCACCCAGGCCGTTACGCATTCAATTCCATCCAAATCCCCTCAACCCCTCCCATGCCTGTGGGTCCAGCTCCCGTGTCCCCATCAGTCAGTGACCTGTTGGACGTCAGCTTCATTAGCTGAGTGGTTCGTCTTCATTTCGCGACGGGTATTCCGCCATTTAATTCCTAGTAGCGTCGGCGCACGCGAGTACAGCACGACCGATCCGCGCGCGCCTCGGAAACCGTTGCCGAACGGCCGGCTGGGGCTCGCTGGCCTTTTGCTCTGCTCGCCGGCTGGATTTCGATTTTCAAAAGCTCGCTGAAAAGAAAAGGACTCGAGGAGGAGGCTTTGAGAAGTGGAGAGGGGGGCAAGCAGAGAGCTCGAGGAGCGTCACTGGCACCTGGCCCCACGAGTCAGTCTGTTTTAAAACTCCGTTGCTTTGGTTAGCGAAATCTCCCTTGCTTTGAGAAGGAGGAGACAGGATCCCCGACCCGCTCCGCGTGCCGGGGGAGCCTCCTCGCGGGCCGGGTCCACGCTCCCCTCCTCACTCCCGCTCTCTCTCTCTCTCCTCTCCTGGTGATCGGTTTGAAAAGCAGCGTGGGACTCCTTTTGACTCTTTTCGCTTTCTTTCGTGCGGGGAATAAAACGCTCCCCCAGATTTGAACGTTGAAACTTGAGCTTAAACAAATTCAAACGCTTTCTGTGCACTGCACACACGAGCACTACCCTTTTCATCATAAGTGTAGCGCAACAAGTTTGAATATTTTTTGTCCCTTTTTTCGCTTATAGTAATGATGATGAGAAGGCCCTGAAATTTTTATTAACCAGGCTCAAAGATTGGGAGTTTGGGACGTACTACTCGTGGGGGGCGTACTGTGTCCGCCCGATTCGTGATCACGTTGCTGCACTGCAGCGCCGGGCAGGACGCGTCGATTAGTGTAAACACGAGCACGAGGGGCAGGCAATCTTTGTGCTAATCACGGCAAGGAACAGTTGCAGCAGCAGCAGCAGCAGGCCATCAGCGGAGGCGCAGAGCTGTCAGCGCAGCTGGCCTTGCAGGAGGAGGGCACTTGCGCCAAGCAACCTTCTTGACCGGCCGGTCGGGCCTCCCCTTGGCCTTGGCTCCCTGCCCTGCGCGTCGCATTTACACCACGCCTCCCAAGGCCAGCGGTAGCAGCGCGCACAGCCAGCTGCCTGCGAGCGGCGAGTTCTTTAAGGAAGCGGCAGGCCGGTGCCTTTGCCTGGCTTGGCTTGGATTGGAGTGGAGTGGCTTTGCCTTCTTGGAGAAGACAAGCGAGGCGAGCATTCTTGTCCCTGCTGCGCTCTCCTTGTCCTGTTCCTTTCTACTACTAGCAGTAGCCGCCGCCTCTGCCTGGTGTGCGGGAGAGGAAAGGAGGAGAGGAGGAGCGGGGAGTTGGGAGAGATGAGCGTGACCAAGTTCATCAAGTGCGTGACTGTGGGCGACGGCGCGGTGGGCAAGACCTGCATGCTCATCTGCTACACCAGCAACAAGTTCCCCACGGTATGTATGCGCCGCGCCTGCTTGTGCAGTTGTGCTTTCCCTCCTCCATTCACCGGCGGCGCCCATCCCCTTCCTACCTCCTCCTTCTTCTTCCTGAGATTCAGCGGTAGGAGTGGCGCATTTTTGTTAGTTTGTTTCTGAAACCAAGATGCCTAGGTCGTCTGATGTTTCCAGCATTAGGGCTAGGCAGCAGGCACTCTCCCGGCATGTGTGTTCTCCTCCATCTGCTCCTGCCCATATCCTCTTTGAGAATGCGGGAAATCTGTTCGGGCCTTCGGGGAATCATCACTTCGCGTTCGCGGTGCGCATTCAAAAGTTCCCTGGTTCCTGACGGCGCTCTGTTCGTGGTTCCCTGACAGGATTACATCCCCACGGTGTTCGACAACTTCAGCGCCAACGTCTCCGTGGATGGCAACATCGTCAACCTGGGCCTCTGGGACACCGCTGGTGCTTCTTGCTTACCATTTCACAGCTACAAATTTGGTACAGTCGGTGTCTGGGCATCCTGAAAATTTCTGTGTCTGCTGTCTTTTCGTTCAGGGCAAGAGGACTACAGCAGGCTGAGGCCACTGAGCTACAGGGGTGCAGATGTCTTCGTGCTGGCTTTCTCCCTGATCAGCAGGGCAAGCTATGAGAATGTTCTTAAGAAGGTATGCAGATAAGATTGGCAAGTTCCTTTATAGCGCAGATATAGCATGGGTAATTGCTGTATTTTTTTGGTTGCGGGTAGATTGCCGGTGCTTTTATAGTGCTCCATTGTTTAGATTTCAGATATGTCAATCTCTGACAAATGATAATGATACTAACAAAGTAGCTGCAGAAGAACACACCTTGCAGTTTCTGCCTTTTCAGATTATGTGGTTATTATTGCTCATTATGAACTGATCAGCATACCTAGCAGAATCTTTTCCGGTTTTTACTTTTCAGATTATGTGGTTTTATTGCTGGGTCATTATGAACTGATGATCATTCTATTTCTGACCAAACAGTGGATGCCAGAGCTTCACAGATTTGCGCCCAATGTTCCAGTTGTTCTTGTTGGGACCAAGTTAGGTGAGGAAATGCTGAATGTGACATTGATTCATTGAAGTTTACTGCCGCAGGTTCGTTGTCATGATTGTTCTTCCAAGATCCAATAGCTAATAAAAGAATTTGGTTGAATTGTCCAGATCTCCGTGACCACAGGGCCTACCTTGCTGACCATCCTGGAGCTTCAACAATCACAACAGCACAGGTTAGTTCTTTCATCGTCTGCTCTGTGGAATGTTGTACCCTAGCAGCAGATAGTTATGTGAAGTACCTTACAGCTTATCTTAATAGCTTTATTCCTCTTCCTGATATGTAGGGTGAAGAACTGAGAAAGCAGATTGGTGCTGCAGCTTACATCGAGTGCAGTTCCAAAACGCAGCAGGTAGTCATCCTCATATGAAATGATTTTGATCTGTTATGTCCTGTTTATATATGGTTTGTTATTTGGCGTCAATTTAAGTCCGACAGTATATGGATTGTTGACAACAGATGAATATACTGACTTTTGAATGATGTTGACCATACTAGAATGTCAAGTCTGTCTTTGATACTGCCATCAAAGTGGTTCTTCAACCCCCTCGGAGAAGGGAGGCAATGCCTGCCAGGAGGAAAAATAGGCGTGGCTCTGGATGCTCTATAATGTAAGCTTCATCTTTCTACCTCTTACTAGTTGCTATGATGATATTAGACTGTTATAGTGATTTTCAAACCACTTCAATCTTACAAAAAAAAGGTGATAGTAGACTGTAGTAGTGATTTTCAAACCACTGAAATCTTTTTAAAAAAGTGATAATGGTAAGACTGCTGGCCAGTTTATCAGGAAAAAAACCCGGCTTCTATGACATCAAGGTGTATAGCTCATCTTCTGGTCTTTCAAATTTCAAATCAAAATTTTGGAGCGAATGGTGAAACTGATTTCTTGTAATGACTCCTGTTCTGCAGGAACCTGATGTGCGGCAGTACGTGTGCTGCTTAGGAGATCGAAGATGTTGTGGCGCTGCATGTGTGTACGTGTTGTGAACTTGTGGCAAGTGAATTTGCTATAGAACGGGGACAAGCTTTGGATGACTGCTGCTTTCATTTTCCTTTGCTCTTCTGTGTGCTTTGGGGGGTTTTAGGCTTAGCGCGTCAGGCTTTTCAAGAACTGACTTACCAGACTGTGGTGTCATGTAAGAAGTTTGTGTTGGAAGAGGGTGGTTGTAATGTTCTGCAAGAGGGATGTGGTATAAGCACTAGTAAGATACAAGTAAGCTAGAGCGTTTGTTCTGCACCGTGAATGTTAAGGGCTCTGTTAGTGTTGCTTTGCTACAGTTTAGTATGGTTGTGATCCCTTCAGGCACAAAAATGTCGGATTTATCCTAGCATTAAAATTTCAATTCTTTGAAGTTTGAACACACCAACAAGGCAACAAACAACCCAGTTATGAAATATACCGGGAATCAATCCTGCCCTGATAAGTTGACGTCTGTTTAACAACACATCGCAATCTGGAGATGCTAACCGCTACAGCCATGCATTTTATTGTGCGCCTCTGAATTCCACCATCAGACAAGCCTTTCGCCGGCTCATTTTCGCAACATGTCCCTCAGGCTCTCTGTGGCTGACCTCAGTTCGGCAGCAATACCTATTTCATTGGCCGAGTGCCCTGCATCTGGGACCACCTGCATCCAGTAAGAGGAATTATAAGTGGTCAAATTTACCCAGATGCCAGTTGTATCAAACAGTGGCAAGCAATTAGCTCTTGTTATATCAAAGTTTGATATCACGTTAGTTCTTGTTATATCGTGCCAAGAAATATTGCTTAGCAAATATGTTGCAGGAATAGACATACCGCAAATCACAAATGAAAAAAAATATCTTCGAACATTTAGTACTATGCTCCACAAAAGTGAAGACACACCATGTCTTCCAGGCTCAGTTTCAGAAAAATGCATAAGACTCCAAAAGATTGCAATCAGTTGACAATGCAATGTGCTGATGGAAAAAAATGAGATATCAGCAGTCAACTTTAACTATTTTTGTGCTTTAATATTACCAGTCCAATTAATCCCACTTCCCAACATGAATACCATAATCATATTTTTGGAAGAATGATTGAAGCATCATTTACCTACCTTGAGTTCTGCTTCAGGCCAAGCTTTATGAAGATCCCAAGCGGACATCATAGGGCAACAAACATCATAACGCCCCTGCAACATAATAATATGTATGAAGGTTCCAAATTATCAAGGTAACCATGCTAGACAATAACAAAAAAACTACATGATTGACCAGAAGTTTGATGACAATTGAAGGAGACAGTGATGAAAAGCTAAAGGCAATGTGCAGCCTTGATGTGTAAAATACAATATGTAGCATCTTATCATGCATTACTGATATGCACATATGTACAAGATACCAGCAGATGCACATGGATATTGTGCAAACAACAAAGCTTATTGACAAGCATACCTGTACAATAAAAGCTTTAATATGTCGAATCTTGTCAACATTGTCTAACAGGTATGAATCTGAGGGTAAAAAACCCTTATTCACAAAATAGTGATTTTCAATCCTTGCAAATGCCTGAAAATTGAACCATGTATAACCAAATATGAGAACATGTAACTCAACCACGGAAATCATAGAAATGTCAACTAAAACATGCCTTATAAGCATATATGATGCTATTTGAATTCAGAGTCAGTGCAGATTTCTACAGCCATAGCTGGCAATAGTTATTAGCATTATGGAATAGGTTTTGGAAATTGTGACTATCAGATGATTGGTTATTTGCTCTTTTAAGTCCAGAGTAATATTGAGCATATAAACAATATAAGTAAAATAGTACAGAAGCTTGGAGGCATTCTTCTCTCAATCTCTATACAAAGCTTGAAAGGACCTTAATATCAGAATGAGAACTGAAAATTAATTTTGCTCTTAATCTCCATACAAAGCTAAATATTAGAATGAATGAAAAGATCAATCCACTAAGTCAGGGAGACAAAAGGAATTGAAATAACTGTGTCAGCAAAAATATAAAAGACACTTGTGAGAGGACTTGCCAGTGAAAACTTGTCATCTTCCCCTCGTTTGATGTTGTCGTTATTTTGGATAAGATGTGCAGTCATCATCTCCCACATTGTCCATCTCTTTGCAGCTTCAATCTAGTGGGAGAATGCAAATATCTCTTTATCAAAAGAAATAAGAAATTAAGAAATTGCGAGATGCCCCACAAGTATGATAGATATATTTTTACTTTGAAAAGGAAATGAGTGAGTTATCACACCTGAACAGTTGGATCAGATGAAGTTAGCCTTTTGCTATATGCAGCTATGAAACAATTACGTTCCTCCTCAGGAATAAAATCTCTAAATGGTTCCCATGCTGCAGATTTGAAACTAAAGTTATTTACTCAAAAAAGTGGCACAAGCACATAGGTTGGTTTCTTTCATAAAAATTGGAAAGTAAAGTGGTTTCAGAGAACACTAGAACACAATGCATTAACATTTTGTATTGCGTTTAACTTCAAGTAGTTGTTGAGAAGGATATGGGCATACCACAGATTAATAAAAGTTGCCAGTGTTATTATGGAACAGAAAATTACTTATTGATGTCCAACTAAGCACTCTTTGTTTCTCTATGAAACAAAACCGAGAATACTAACCATCTGGGAAAATGGCCGCTGCACCGCCCTCATAGAACCAATCAAGCTCCTTTTTCCTAAGCAGGAAAATTCCTCTTAGAACAATGCCAGTGACCTGGTGAGCATCCAAGGAGTGTTAGTGAGGTCCACAATATAGCTTCGATTCACACCTGTACGCTACATAAGTTTAGGATGAAATAAAAATGCAACTGATAAATTACTTGCCTTATCAGGGTGTGTCTGACTGTAAGCAAGGGCCAAGGTACTTCCCCACGAACCACCAAACACCTACATTTATCAGAACAGTGAGTTCCACTGCAAAAGAGTGAGTAGCCAAAGTTGATGAGACAAGACTAGATAATTGCCTGCCATTCCGGGATGTCAAGATGTTCCCTGAGCTTCTCAATGTCAGCTACCAAGTCCCAAGTAGTGTTCTGCTCTAAGCAAGCATGGGGGGTGCTTCTGCCTGCGCCCCTCTGTAACCACCGGCAACACAAATTAAGCAACTAGACTAGATACAATCCGCTGAAAAAAAAAACAATAAACAACGACGTAAGAGTGAGAGTCGCCAAGGTAACCTGGTCAAACAGAACGATCCTGTAGAACTCCGGGTCAAAGAACCTCCTGTTGCCAGGGGACGTGCCGGCGCCGGGACCCCCGTGGAGGAACACCACCGGCTGCAAAATCGACGGGATGAAAAGCTCATCCGAGAGTGGAAGCACAACTACACAGGGGGTTCTGAGCAATTTGCGAAACAAAATCCCCCAGGCCCCATTATCTCACAATCCAACACAGATGAGGTGAGAGAGATAATAAAAAAAATAGACGCTCACGTGGCCGTGGGGGTTCCCGGACTGCTCGTAGTAGATGGTGTGGACGTCGGAGACCTTGAGGAACCCGGTGTCGTACGGCTCGACCTGCGCGTACAGGCCCCTGTTCACCTCGGACGGCTCCATCTCCGTCCGCGCGGCGGAGACGCTGGCGCGGCAGCTGCGGCGGGGCGCGCCCTTCGCCTGCACGCAGCCAAGCCCCCCTATCCCTGCAGAGAGCGGGACCGATAACCGCGTCAGGACTCGGGAACCCCCGTGCGCCGCTGGCCGAGGACGACGGGAAGATAAGGCCGGGATCGCGGGGGGAGGAGGAGGAGGAGGAGGCGGGTTGTTACCTGCGCGGCGTGGGTGGGGCGGCGGGTGCGAGAGGCGTGGGGGACTGGGGCAGTGGGCGCGGAGCAGGGAGGCGAGGGCGTGGGGGACGGGGAGGTGGCTGATCATTTGAGTAAACTCTGTAGACGGCCGGTGGTTTTGAGAGTTTCTCACGAGGGGGGCGGCTGGCCGCGGGTGCGGGTGCGGCCAAGTGCCCAGGCGGGTTAATCTGGACGTGTCTGGCTTTTTGTTTGGGCGCTTGCCACTTCTGTTGGGAGGCGCTACAAAAGGATAAATAAATTTCAAAATTCGACACCTAATACAACAGCCTCTCTCATTTGACACTAAAATTTATCATCTTTCAAAATTGACACCGAGGATGCAGATTCTTTCAATAAAAAAGACTCTCGTATTTCTCTCCTCAACCCCTGACGAAAAGACCGTGGTACCCTCTTCTTCTCCCCTCCGGTTCTTGCTCACCTCCTCACCGACGGGCTGCATGCTGACCCATGACGTGACACCGGCGTCCTCCTCCGCCGCCGCCCCTCCCGCCCCCAATGGAGCTGCCCGCTTCCATAGAGCCCAGTCGGAAGGGACTTGGATCCTAAGCAGGGATCCGAACACCGCCTTGCCGTCGCCTGGCTTGGCATTATTTTGGTCCCGGAGCACGTCGTCAAAGCTGACACTGGCACGGCGGCAGGCGCATCTGTGTGGTACGCCTGCCTAAGGCTCCGCTCGGACAGGATCGGGCATCGCGGAGCATCAGAACTGCTTGGTCTGAGAATGGAGGTGGGGCTCATGGCCGACGAGGGCCCCTTGTAGGAGTCGGAGGTGGGGCTCATGGCCGACGAGGGCCACTCGTAGGAGTCGTTTGCCTGGGGAAACACTATTGTCATGAACAGCCTCTGGCGCAGGGAACATCGGGCCAATTGACGAAGAAGAAGAAGGGTGCCTCGACGACTCAACTCAAGTTGCAGCTAGTCGAGGAAGAAGATGAGGGTACTAACGTCTTTTCACCAAAGTTGGTTGGGGGAATAGAGAGTCTCTTCGATTGAAGCAATTGAGAGAAACTCCAAAAGACTCTGTAAAATGACTTGATTATGTAAAAATAACAAAAATGAGGTAAAAAATGGATCCAACACAATCTGCATTTTCTTTCCCCGGTTATGTCGCTAGCTATCTGCGGCCTCCCGCTCGCTTTGTTTGCCGAGCCCTCTCGCCATCCCTCCTCACGCGCATGGTCCCACGCGGTCCTACACCCACACCGCCCGCGGCTAGTGTTAGTGTCGAGTCAGAGGAAGGCAAGCACCGGTTTCATCTAACCTTTTGATTAAAAATTCATACCTTTTACATTTCAGTATTTATGTTTTACTTTGTGCATTTAAGGTTCAGGAGTTGTTTGAAACCTAGATGCATGATGCTTAGGACTCCTATGCTCTTTTACTAGAAAGTCAGGACGCTAGTGCCATGCTCTAAGGATACGGTAGAAGTCGAGTAATGACTTATTGCTCGCGAGATATAGGATGCTTATGTTGGAATCATAAGTTGATTAAATTGACTCGCTCATGTGGTAAGAGCAATGGGTTCGGTCTCGACCGAGTAGCATGGTGCTGGTCTAAGCTATTAAACGTACCAAGTGCTTGTCGGGAATGAGACCGGTAAGACTAGTACCTAATGAACCAATGCCAGAATTTTATCGCTACTACTCTTGAGATGCGTCTCCCGGTTTGCTCCTAGTAGTGCAAGTGTGATCCTGGACGTGCCGTGTGAGGGTGTTCCAGTAACCTTGTACTTAGGACTGTAGCATTTTTTCCTAACCTGGGGATTGATGGGAACCGCCTGGTCGGGGTAGACCCCGCATTCGCTTTTATTTGATTTCTTGGGGTCTATCTTCTTCTGTGTATCTTGGGTTTACCTTGCAAGGATATAAATCGATCGATCGTCGGTCACTCGCCGTTATCTGAGTCGGCTTGACCAATGGCTACCCCATATTTATTTATGAAACATTTTGGATTAATATTGTTGGATGATTAATCTTGTTTGTACAACCATACTTGTTTAGATAGATGCTTATCTAGAATGGTTAACATACTAGAACTTGAGCTAAAACTTGAAAGTAAGGATCAACTCTTAGATGCTTTTGGCAAAACAAACCCATCGGCCAAAAAGCCTTGCGTGTCTAGTTGTGTCTTTATTTTGACGGGTCAGTCTTGCTGAGTATTAGTATACTCAGCCTTGCTTATTTGTTGTTTTCAGGTAACCGCATCTGGCCTGGTTCTATTCCAGATGGATGGGAGATTGAATGGGAGAACGATGATGAGGAGTGATATGCATGGATGGCCTCCTGTGTGTATCATGCGTTTAGTTTACTTTCCGCTGTCTAAAACTCTGAACCATGTTTACTTTTATGGTCTGAAAAACCTGGTTTGTAATAATGTAACTTTGTGAACTTTTATGTAATATTGAAATTGTACTCTGGTCCCACCTTCGTGTGGGTTTTGCGCATATCAGCGATCCGGTTGTAAGTGATTCACCGGGCATGACCCGGCAGAGGCAACAAAATAGTTCTTTATTATTGCTTAATGACCACGTGGACATGCTTAGGTGATAATACGAAATTATTTTGGGCGGTTCTGTCACAATCCATTGGTACTAACCCCCTTGCTATAACCAGTTCTTCGTGCATGTCGGTTTTTGAGTTTAGTGTTTATGCATGAATTTAGCGTTGAAAGCAAGACTTCCGGGTAAAGTTCATCAAGCACATCGTGACAAGACCTTGAAGCCCGGTATGAGTCAAGAAATGAAGTGAACATGACTCCAACAAGCCCAAGGACCAACTCGTGAAGATGGAAAACTCTGAGGACCGAAATAGTAAATGCTGAATCTTGCGGGATAAAGAGCTTCATCTAAACCGCAGAGAAACTGACGTCAAGGGCCCACATGCATAAGGGAGCATACTCTAGTAGACTCGGGAAGCATCACCAGCAAAGGAGGTCACGAAGTGGGCCGAAATAATTGTGACAACCCGCCCAGGAAAATACCGTACTACCGCCTAAACCAATCCACTTTGGTCATTAAGCAGTAATAAAGTATCATCCTATCGTTAGTCGCCGGGTTAACGCCCAGTAAATCACTTATATAGCAACAAGGATCGATATATATGCATTAAAACTCACACGAAGGCGAGTCCAGAGATACCACATCATTAACATCCGAATTTTACCCCGAAGGGTTTAATTATTACAAACCGAAGTTTTTGTCATCACAACGTAGTTCAGAGTTTTCGAAACAGCGGAAATAAACTAAGCGGAAAGCGAGAACACCACGGGAGGCCAGCCATGATGCCTTCAGTCGTCATCCTCCACCCACTCCAGCTCCCAGCTGGGCGGGTTCTCTCCGGGCCACACATCACCGAAAGCATTACCTGGATCAACATATTATAGCAAGGCTGAGTATACTAATACTCAGCAAGACTTACCCGTCGGTGATAACTACTTCACCAACTCTAGACATGAAAGACTTTTTGGCCACTAGATTTCTTTTGCTGAAAAGTAACAAAGAGTATGTCCTTACTTTCAAGATTTTAGTACAAATTCTAGTGGTTTAAGCTTAACTAAATTTGCCATCTAGTACAGACAAGGTTGTACCATACAAATAATCAAGCATAATAGTTCATCGACTTCCATCATTAGGGATCTCATGGCTAGTGGAGTAAGTAGTCTCAGATAACGGTGAGAGGCCGACAATCGATTGATTCAAACCTTGCAAGGTAGACCTAAACACACGGTGGGATGCCCCTGCAAGGACAACCACCAAGTGGTTCCCAAAACTCTTCGGGTCAGGATCGAATCTTACAGTCTTTGGTGCAGGCTATCCGGAATACCCTGCGAGGCACCCGGACTCACCATACACCACCGGTAGCTAGCCGTGAGACGCATCCCAAGATGAGTAATAGTAAGATCCCTCACCGCCTCATTAAGGTACTAGGCTTACCGGTCCCATTCCCGACAAGTGCTTAGTACATTCAAACACTTAACCCACAGTAGCCATTGGACCGGAGCCCACATCCCATGCTCTTACCACATGGGCAATCCATTTTAAAAGATCTGGTGATTCCTATCTAGGAACCTATTCTCATGAGTGACATCATCACCTGACTTGTAACGGTCCTATAGCTTAGCAGCTATCGACCTGTCATACTAGTAAGGACACATGTACTTAGGGATCATGCATCTACGGTTCCATACAACCCCCTGAACTTAAATGCACATACATCCATAGATAATTGTATAACAAAATTTAAAAAGCTGGGTCATATGCACCGGGGCTTGCCTTCGTCAGCAAGGTTAGCCTGAGCACCCTCGGTGTCGTCGAGTACTTCCACGTACTGCAGAGCAGCTTCCGCTTCTCCTCCCTCGGCTTCTGGGACGAGCGAGTAGTCACCGTCAGGAAGATCTACACGGAATGCAATGCAGGGTTCATGTGATGTGGCGGTTTGTTTATCTTATCCAACTCTTGTTAGTCATATTCACCTTAACAAATAATTAACTATTACTTTCTTTTTATGAGGGTTAATATTGATATGTGTTTCATTCCTTTATCACACACTTGAATTAATGTTTCTTTTATACTTGTTATTTCATGTGAAGGTTTAACACTTTTACCTCTCACTAGTGAAGGTGTATACAAAGATAAACATTTATAATTAATTCTTCAACAACAAGGGTGTGTTTTTAGCCCTTAAACAAATTGGACAACATTTTACAAAAAGGGGTAAAAGAAAGTAAAAGGCATTTTCCTAATTTAATTAAAGCATTACTCCATAAGGGCCTTTAGAGATTTTAGCAACCAATAAATCACTAAAAATTTAAAGGAAGGTTTCTCAAGCATCACCACATCCATACTGAAGCACTGGACTCATATGCAAAGCTTGGAAGCTAGAAAATAAAATACTTTGGAAAAATAACAAGGACTAGCTAGCAAAACAAATTAAATGCATACAAAAATAAAAAAAGCATCAAAATGCTCCAATCTCTCTCATACAGACTCTCTGTTCCTAAACCAGCCTAAAGAACCAGCAAGCACACCTAGAACCTCTATTGATCTTGCTTTATTAATTTACAAAGGAAAGCATGCACAAATTAAGAATAAATATTTCTGTCTTCCAAAAATTATCTAGGCAGAATCTGCATAAAGGAAAAACAATTTATATAAAAAGATTTACAACATAACTTTGTGCAGTTTTTGTCACAGAAGCTAGTCATAACATACTACACAACAGATCCAAAAATTGGATACAAAGGGTTTATAGATTTTGAGATATTGCAGATCTAGGTTTTTCACATTCCTATTTTTCATGCTAAACATATCAAGAATCAGACCATGTGAGTATAACAAAAGTTGTAGTATTTTCCACAACGAATCCAACAAAATTGGTTTTGCATTTTTCTGAGTTTTCTACGATTTTTTACGCATTTTACACGTTTCAGCAAAATGGATATACTATTGAAGATGTAACTTTGCGCCGAGGCCCTCGAAAACATTTAGGACCACGCAATTGGGTCCCTCGACTCACGGGACGGCGGGCTCACCGGAAATCCGGCGGCTCCGGCGGCGCTCCTGGCCGGGGAAACGGTCGGGGCGGACCACAAGCTCACCTAGGACGTGTTGGTGCTCGGCGTTTGGGCGAAGAAGGCACCGACGGGTGGCGTGCGGCGATGGCCGGCGGCCGACGGCCGCGGCGGCTCGGGCTGCGGCAAAATTCGGGGCGGGGAAGTTCAACGTGCGGCCATAGGAGCTTGAGGGTGATCTAAGGGAGGGCTAGGAGGGTTTGGCCGGCGGCGAGAGCGAGCGGAGCGGCGAGCTCACCGGCGGCTGTGGCAATGGCGGTCTGCTGCGGGGATGGCGTGAAGATGAGGAAGAAACGGCGGCCTTAAATAGCACTCGCGTCCCACGGTGACGACGGGTGACAGCGCGGATTCTCCCGTAGTACGGCGCCCTTGGCCGGCGCGCGTACGGGCGGCGCCGCGGACGGACCGGCGGTCCGCCGCACGCACGGCACGCGTACGTCGCCACGGCGGGGTGCGGTCGAGGCGCCTCGGGCGAGGCGTCGGCCCGGGGAGGCGCGTGGCCTAGGACCGCGCACGTCCTCGGGCGGAGGGACGTCGGACGACGTGCGGGCGTGGACGCCGAGGGCGTGAGTGCGCGGGCGCGGCGTCGCGGCGCGGCGTCGCGGCGCTCGGCGCGGCCGACCCGGTTCTATTTTGCTGAGCCCTACTTTAGACACTAATTACTCCAAAAATTTGAATATAAGTTGACTAAACTTTGAATACGAAAATTGTAGATCTAGCAACCCTCTATCACTTTCAAAAAGGCTATATTGGGGTTTTCTCAACAGAATTTGCAAGGGAGGCTTGCCAACTTTGAATGCCAGCCTGTCTCGGTGAATGGGAGGTACTGCCAGTTGACCAAGTTTTCCACCCTTTTCCGCTCAAAATTTGAAATGCCATTCTACACGAAAGTTGTGTCCCTCAACAAGCTGAACAACTTTCATAAAGGTAGATTTTGAAGTGTTTAGGTGAAATTTGAAGAACGCGGCAAAAGGTTCGGAGGACATTCGTCGACATTAGGGTTTCAGTGGGGTTTGACCGTGTCTTTGACCAAGGGTTGACCACCAGGGTGTGTTGACTTGGTCAAGGTGTCAATAGGGGTTGTCAGCTCGGTTTTCGAGGTGATGGCCCAGGTTGACCTAGGTTTGACCACTGTCGGCCGGTTTGACTCGACTGATTCGGCCATTAGCGCTAATTACGCTAATTAAAAACCTGGGGCGTCACAATAATGGGCCCAGGTCGGTCGACCCAACCCATTTCAGGACCCATTCGTGCCCCCTTTGATCTAGCCGCCATTCAGACTATTTATAGCCCTTGTCCGAGAGCCTCACATCAACTCATTCGTCATTCGCTGCGGAGGAGCAGAGAAGAGAGGGACACCATTCTGGAGAGGAGATGGTCGAGCTAGTTGTCTAGGGCACTACGTGAAAAGCTCTGCTCGCGACTCAAAGAGTTTTACCTGAAATAGGGTTAAACATGGTATAAGAATAACATAGTTAACTCAGAACTAATTTGCATCGGAACTTGGAGCAGTATAGGAACAATAATCATCATAGGAAGGTGTGACAAGTAAAAGCAGAACTTATTTCAGAACTGATTTGCCTCAGAACTGACAAGCATGGAAGACATCATCATAGGCACTAATTAACTTTATCAAGCTGTTGACGGTGTATTTTGGTACACCAAACTCGTTCATTACACTTTGGTTTGGATTTGATTATGGAACTAACCTGCCACGAGGCACACTAATCATATAACAAATTCATCTATGTGCATGCATTTGGAAGTGTTGTGTTCATGCAGGAAAACATGGACATAAAGGACGGATTCACAACAAGTTCAAAGAATCATTTACAGAGTCTTGTTCGTGTTCATGAGCTTGATGAAATCACTTCCAATGGTGTCAAGGACCGAAGTGCTACGAAGGAACACCCCCGGGGATTGAAACGTAAAAGATCGAACTTCATGCACGAAGAACCTCCATCTTGGACGCGAGGATGACATTGTCAAAATCATGCAAATGGAGGGGGCAAAATGCATAATCACCTGAGGACCCACGGGAGCGAAGGGGCGACCAGGCCGGCCGGCCTGGCCCACTCCCGACGTCGGTTCGTCCCCCCTTCCTTGCACCCGAAGGATTTTCAACCCTAAAGTCCTGGAGGCGCCGCCATTCGGGGGGAGAGAGCCATTCACACCAGGAGGCCATCCACAAGCTAGAGAGAGAGAGAGGAGGGAGATCTCCGGAGGGGGATCGATCACCTCTAAGTAAGCACCCACAAGTGGAGAAGAAGGAAAACACCGTTGGAAAGGTGACCATGATCAACGGTGCTATGTCTAGCACCTTGATGGGGCAATCTTCTTATTCGTCCATGGGTTGTAATCGATCTTGAGATGTAATCGTACTTTGTTGGAACATCTATCTATCATCATGTGTTGAATATACTTTAATGCTTAAGGTTAGCTACCATGCCGTAAAGGGAAGTAGAGCTCCAATGCTCCCTTGGATCCATTCAATACGCCGTGTCCATCATAGGTCTAGTCACGAATACCTCCGTGTAGTGACAATACAGGGGGGGAGGGCGAAACCATGGTCACAACCCCCGATAGATTAGATTGGTTTTCATGTTTAAAGCGATTGCATGTTCTAGTATCGTAGACCCATGGGCGAGTGTCTCCTATCTTGATAGCTTAATCATTCTCTCTAGTGTAGTTTAGTCATTTTCTAGTTTAATCATAGTTAGGGTTTGTGTAGCTAGTGAGTAGAGGTAGATCAAACGCTTGTAATCCCCTTGCTCCACGGATTGACAAGAACCTTGGGAATCCTGTGGTGAAGAAGGTGTAGGTCCATATGCTTGCGAATCGTAGGTGGATACGTCTTTTATCCGTCAACAAGCCCCTTTTTCTGGTGTCGTTGCCGGGTAGCAAGCTAGTTTACATCGTTTGGTTTGCATCTAACTTAGTTTTATATTTAGTTTATCTTTTGTTTGCTAATATCTAACACATATTACCTAGAAAACCACTTTGTTTATTTTTGTTTTTTATCTTGTTGTCTACATGGCGTTCATGAATCAACCCGTGGAAGAACCGGAGAAATCACTAAGGGATTATGCTTGCCCTCGATGTAAAGACATAAAAGTACAAGAGTCGGATTCGAAGCTCGAAGCGACCAAGTATGAGATTAAATCCAAGATCATCGAGATGGTGGCGGCAAACCCGTTTGAAGGGATGGTTTCGGAGAACCCATATAGACACATAAGGCATTTCAGGACGCTATGCAACACGGTGCGTCAAGAAGGAGTTCCCGATGAATGGTTCAAATGGAATCTCTTTCCCTACTCACTTGCCGGCGAAGCAAAGACGTAGTACTCGTTTGCGTCCTTTGAAGTTGAAGGCAATTGGAACAAGTTGACAAAGAAGTTTTGCGAGAAGTTCTTTCCAATTAGCAAGGTTCAACATCTAAGGAGGCAAGTGATCACTTTCACGCAAGGAGAAGAGGAAGGGATAGACCAAGCTTGGAATAGGTTTAATGAGTTGATCGAACAAGGACCAAGACTCGGCTTCTCCGGTGACGTACTCTTGCATACATTTTTCTTTTACCTAACCCCTAGTTGCATGCGACACATCCAAATGTGTGCAGGTGGGGATCTCATGGAGAAAACACTCACGGAAGCCGCTCAACTTCTACAAAAAATTAGTCAAGCGGTTGTCATGCGAAGAGATTGGGAAACAAGACTTGCGGGAGAGCCGGAACACAATTCGAGCATGAAGAAGTGTGCTGAATTTTCTAAAGAGGCAACCCCGGAAGTCATGAAAGAGGAGCCAATCCCAGAAAAGCTTGAACAAGAACACATCAAGTCAAGAACTACCCTGAGCGTTGACTTCGCTGTATCAAATGAAACAAACAAGAGAATCATGTCAAGCGCGAAGCCATTAAGGGAGTTCGAACCAATGGATTGGGTTCCAATCGATTACGGAGAAGTATTCAATAAGAGAAGACCATTCCCTAATCAAAAGGGGATAGCAAGAGCATTAGAAGTGGATTTCCCACCGGAGAAGAAAGCAGAAGATTCATACGACCTTGAAACCACCAGTGAGATATTTCAAAAGTTCTTTGGAGATGATCAAGTGGATCCGGAACACATAGCCGAGGTGAAGAGAATCATGGGGATCAAGCCCAAAGCATCGCCATACGCTCGCCTCGCCGAAGTTTACACGATAGGATTCGAAGAAGAAGAGAAGATGGCACCGCACTTGAGTTGAGATCAACGGAGTTCAATGCAAAGCTTTCTGCGACATCAGAGCCGAAGTAAGTGTCCTATCTTCCAAAATTTACAATAAAGTTCAAGACCACAGCCTAGACTTAGCTCCAACATCAACGAAATTAATCATGGGAGATGGTAGAACTATTAGACCTCTTGGTATTGCTTGCAACATGAATGTAAAAATCTCTGGAAAATGTATACCAACCGATTTCTTTGTTATTGATGCTTACCATAGTAATCATGATCACATAATCCTAGGTAGGCCCTTTCTTAAGTTGGTTGATGCCGTGTTGGATGCCGGAAAAGGCAAAGTAACAATGAACCTTAATGGAAAGAAGTACACATATAATTTTCTTTGCGTTTCTATACATCCTACACCCTTTCCACCCGAAGACGAAGTGGAGGAGGTAGATAGCCTTTGTTTTGTTGAAACACTTAGAGACCCGCTGCAAAGAGCTATGGAAAATCAAATTAATGATCAACAAGATAAAGAGCTAGAAGAAGCAACAAAAGGCTTAGAACCGCATGATGGAAGCGTGGAGGAAGAAAGATTCGAGAACATAGGAGAAATTAAACCCGAGGAGCCACAAGTGCCCGAGGTAGAGCTTAAACCTTTGCCCAAAGGATTAAAATATGAATTTTTGGGCCCAGACAAGACTTATCCAGTCATTGTGAGCGACGAGTTGAGTCCCGAAGAAAATGAGAAGTTGCTGATTTTACTTAAAAAACATAGGAAGGTGATTGGATATTCAATCAATGATCTCAAAGGTCTTAGCCCAGCCTTTTGCATTCATCGTATACCAATGGTAGACCAATGTAAGCCCATAGTGGACCACCAAAGGAGGCTAACTCGTGCCATGCGAGAGGTAGTAAAGAAAGAGGTCATCAAGTTACTTGATGCCGGAATCATCTACCCGGTTCCGCATAGCGAATGGGTCAGCCCGGTACATTGTGTACCGAAGAAAGGAGGTTTAACCGTGGTGAAGAATGAGAAGAATGAGTTGATATCGCAAAGAACCACGACCAGGTGGCAGATGTGTATCGATTATCGAAAGCTAAACAAAGCAACGAAGAAAGATCACTTCCCCTTACCGTTCATTGACGAGATGCTCGAAAGATCAGCGAACCGCGCTTATTTTTGCTTTCTCGATGGGTACTCGGGGTTCATGCAAATTCCCATTCACCCGGACGATCAACACAAAACAACGTTTACATGCCCTTATGGAACGTTTGCATATAGAAGGATGCCCTTCGGCCTATGCAACGTTTCGTCCTCTTTTCAACGTTGCATGATGGCCGTATTCTCGGAATTCATCGAAGAAATTGTCGAGGTGTTCATGGATGATTTTTCCGTTTATGCGAAGACGTTCATGGATTGCTTGGCAAACTTGGATAAGGTCCTCACGAGGTGTGCGGAGGTAGACTTGTGTTAAATTGGAAAAATGCCACTTCATGATTAAGCAAGGCATAGTGCTCGGACATGTTATATCTGAGAGAGGCATTGAAGTGGACAAGGCTAAGGTAGAGACGGTTGAGCAACTCCCACCTCCGACGAATGTTAAGTCCTTAAGGAGCTTTCTAGGCCATGCCGGATTTTATAGAAGATTTATTAAGGACTTCTCAAAGATCACTAAGCCTTTAACGCATCTCCTTCAAAAGGATGTGGCCCACTTCGATGAGAAGTGCCTAGTGACATTCCGGACCTTGAAAAGTGCGTTGGTGAGTGCTCCCATTATTCAACCTCCGGATTGGAGCCAACCTTTCGAGATCATGTGTGACGCAAGTGACTACGCCGTAGGAGCGGTTTTGGGTCAAAGAAAGGAAGGCCGAGTTGATGCCGTTTACTACGCTAGTAAAACTCTTAATGAGGCACAATTAAATTATGCCACTACGGAAAAGGAGTTCCTAGCGGTGGTATTCGCCTTCAAAAAATTCAGATCTTACATCGTGAATTCGAAGGTCACTGTTTACACCGATCACGCGGCCATCAAGTATCTCTTGGCTAAGAAGGATGCTAAACCACGATTGATTCGTTGGATCCTTCTTCTTCAAGAGTTCGATGTTGAAATTCGTGATAAGAAGGGGGTGGAGAATGTTGTGGACGATCATTTGTTTAGGATGAATCGTGGACAAGATGATAAAGAGCCCATAGAAGGCAAGATGAGAGATGACCACCTCTATCGAGTGCTCGATAAAGACACTTGGATGATTGATATCATTCGAGCAATCCGGAAGATGCCTCTTGACCATCTAGATAGAAACTCTCAAAGGTGGATAGTCTCCGAAAGTAAGAAATACTTTTGGGATGCACCATACCTCTTCAAACTTGGCAATGATGGAGTCATGAGAAGATGTGTGCCAAGAGAAGAGAGGCTAGAAATTTTGAGAAAGTGCCACGCGGCGGAGTACGGTGGAGACTACAGCCATTTTAGAACCCTGGTAAAAGTGTGGTCTAGCGGATTCTTTTGGCCAGAGATGCATGAAGATACTAAAAGATATGTTGCATCATGCCCCGAATGCCAAAGAACCAGAAACATCTCTCAAAGAAATTCTATGCCCTTGAGATATAATCTACAAATCGATTTATTCGATATATGGGGAATAGACTTCATGGGGCCTTTCAAAAACTCACATGGATATGAGCATATCCTAGTCATGGTTGATTATGTATCCAAGTGGGTAGAGGTTATGCCATGTCGTAAGCTTCCACGGAGGAGTCCATTGCCATGATCAAGAGTATGATTTTTCCTCGTTTTGGTACACCGAGAATCTTGATAAGCGATGGAGGAACTCACTTCACCGGGAAGAATTTCAAAAAGTGCTTGTCTAAGTTGGGAATTGAACATAGGGTCTCTACGGCCTATCACCCACAAACCAACGGATAAGCGGAAACGTCGAATAGGCAATTAAAAAGGATCCTCAACCAAACCATAGAGAAAGGAGGCAAATATTGGTCAAAGAAATTAGACGGAGCTTTGTGGGCATATCGAACGGCGTTCAAGACACCGATAGGTATGACCCCTTATCAATTCGTGTATGGAAAAGCTTGCCACCTTCCGGTTGAGTTGGAACATAAAGCCTTTTGGGCGATCAAAGAGATGAACCTTGATCTCGATGCCGCGGTGGTAAAGCGAAGAATTCAAATAAGCGAGCTAGAGGAGATGAGGTTGAAAGCATACGAGAATGCAAGCATATACAAGGAGAGAATTAAAAGGTGGTATGACAAAAGGTTGAAGAAGAAAGAGTTTAAAGAAGGAGATAAGGTCCTTGCAAAGCAAGTGGGACAGACCTTATGTTGTTCATTCGGTGCTCTCCAACGGAGCGGTAACCATTATGGATGTGAAAGGTGATCACTTCATGGTGAATGGTCAACAACTTAAGGTTTACTACGAACCCGACGTTGTGCCCCTTCACCATATTGATGTCTTCACCATGGAAGAAGAGCCCGAACGTCCAGCCTAGGACGAAAAACAAGGTACATGTTTTTGTAAATAGTTTTTCTTTTATTTTCTGGAGTTTCTCGCGAAGATTTACTGGGCCAACTTTTTCCCATGGGCTAAGAAAGCGAAAAAGGGCGGTACACGGGAAACCGGACCAGACCGGCCCTCAGAACAGGGTGGGCCGGCCGGCCCGGTCCGACCGGCCCAGTGGGGCCCCGGCGGCAGTTCGCTCTGGTTTTTCCCCGATTTGCTCCTTTTCGTCTTCCTTCTTCGGTCAGAAAATTTTAAGGGAAGTTTGAATAAGGAAAATGAGGTTTCTAGGGTTTTCCTTTTCGGACTATTTATTTGGCCGAATTGGGAGCTCGGGAATCCATCCCATCTAGCAATCTTTTACACCCATGTAGCAGCCATGGTGTCCCCAAGGAGCGTAGAGTTGAAGCAAGGCGCCAAGGAACCATCGATGGAGGAGGCGAAGAGATGCGAGCTCAAGCTACCCGTCAAGATCAAGAGGACTGCCCGCATCCGTGGTGGAGGGCGTGTCCTGACCGGAGCTATTGCATCTCGCAACCCCGTCAAAGAGGAGAAGGTCCCTACTCCTGTTCGAAGGTCGGCGCGCATCCGAGGCATGAAGCGGAAGGACTACAAGGAGGTGTCACCCGAGCCTAAAGACTATGGGGATAGCGACTACTCCGACGATCGTAGCCCGAGTTGAAGAGATGATAATGATTTGTACATTTGGGAAGAGGTGCCCAAGGAGAAGACTCCCGAAGGTCCCAACGACGGCAGCAACGACGACGGCGGCGACGACAATGATGATGGCGATGATGGCGGTGATGACGGCGGAGACCCTAGCGATGACGACCCTTTTGGGATGCATCCGATGTGTTGTGCGACTTGCCGTCACTCCATCTCAGAGCTTTACGCATCGGTCGACGAATGTTTCCAGGCCATGGAGGCGATGAGGCAGCGTATGAAGGAGTTGGAACGCGTGGTCGAAGACGACTACAAGTTCCTAAATCGCAACGTGCGCAAACTTTTTGGCATGGTTAGGAACATGAAGGGCAAGTGGTGCAATAGTTGCGGGAAGTACCACTAGGTTTAGTTTTCTGTGACGCCCCAGGTTTTCAGCTGGGTTCTTTAACCCTAATGTTCCGGTCAACCGAGTTGACTTTGGTCAAACGATGGTCAACCTGGGCCATCAGCTCGAAAACATCAACAATGACCCCTAATGACCCATTTGGCCAACCTTAGTCAACCTTTGGTCAAAACCCTACTCAAAACCCCTTGAACACCCCTTTGCCCTCCAGTGTCAGCCGGTACTTTTGCCGCGTTGTCCAAATTTCACCTAAACACTTCAAAATCTCCCAATGTAAAAGTTGTGTGTTTTGTCGAGGGACACAATTTTCATGTTGAGTGGCATTCGAGGTTTGAAGTTTAAATGGGTGAAAAACTCAAGGCAACGCCCAGGATTACTATTCACCAGCGCCCAGAAATCAGTGATCTTGGCATGCCTTTTGTGCACAAACAGTGGAGTAAAAGACCCTATGCCTTTTACGAAAGTTGTAGAGTAATGGAAGATCTACAACTTTGGTATTCAAATGTTTGCCCACTTTAGTTCAAAAATTTTGAGAAAAACCCTCCTGAACGAGGCTACTCCGAAGGGTCTGGCGCCCAACATGCGCGGAAACGCCGGGGCGCGCGACGTCGCGCCCGGCCATGTCGGTTTCGTCACCGTACGCCGCCGTACACGCACACCGAGGCCGGCCTGCGTCCATTGGTCCATGCGCCGTGCCCCCTTCTTCCCCGTGCGTGACGCGAGCAGGCCTGTGGTCGGCGCCACGCGGCAAACCCCCACTCGCTGGTGAACGCCACCGCCATACGCCATTGGGCCGCCGTTCCTGCACGTCGCCGCGCCATGCCGAGCCCATGCCGAGCCGTAGCTCTAACTGGTCCGTCGCAAACCGCCTCACCACCCCGAGCCGGCTATAAAAGCTGCCGCCTCCCGCTCGCGCGAGCGCACCGTGCTCCGTCGTGCGCCATTGAAGGCCCATCGCTGAGCTTCTCCTCCCACTTGCTCTCCGAGCCGATGCACGCTCCTAGCCCGTGCTCTATAACACCCTGAAGCTCGCACACTTGCTTGTTGCCCCGGCCACGCTACCCCCTCACCGGCGCCCGAGCTCCAGCGGCGCCCACCGCCGGCCTCCGCCGAGGCCCCTCACCGGCGCCGTCCCGACCCCCGATTTCGGCCACCATCGGACCCGTGGTGAGCTCCTGGTCGTTCTCCCCCACTTCCCCGGCCAGCCGTGCCGCCGGCCTCGTCGGAATCCGGCGAGCCGCGCCGCCCCTAACCCCCAGGGACCCAATTGCTTAGCTTGTTTTCTTCTCAGGGGTCTGTGCGCAAATTGGGGGCATATTTGTGAACCTCCAGATCTTTCCAGGGGCCTTCTCGAAAAGTGATTCTTACCCTTTTAAGTGTTTTAGCTGGATCTTGTAAAATCCATATCAAATCACAGAAAAATCCAAAAATTGCAAACCCAATTTTGTTGTGCTCTGTGTAACTAGAACTACAACTTTCCCAAAGCATGTATATACTTTTTAGCTTTAGTTTTTGCTTGAAAAATTGAAATGTGAAATACCTAGATTTGTGATTCTGCAAAATCCATACATGATCTTGAGCTAGATTTTGGGTATGTTGTGAGCAATATCATGTGTAGGTTGGTCTTGTGCCAAAAATTGCACAAAGTTACTGAAGAAATCTTTTTATATAAATTATCTTGTGATATTGACAAATCTGCCTAGATGATTTTTGTAGCTTAAAATATAATTATTCTTGAGCCCAACTTCTGGCTATTGTCATGTTATACCAAAATGCATCTCTGGTGAATTTACCATGATTTTATCACTGTTAGAAATATTATTTCCTGATGTATGCTTGTTTTTAATCATAAATGTGTAGATCAAGATCTATAAAGGCTATATATGTGTTTGTTGGTTTCCTAGGCTTGGTTTGGACCATAGAAATAGTGAGAGAAAGTTTGAGTCCAGAAGTGTTATATTTATTTTTATATGCATTTATCTTGTTTTTGGGTGAATAGAAATGCTATCTTTAATATATTCCTTTTTGTTGCTTAAGTAAGTGTGCATGTGTATTCAGTGGGTTGTCTTAGACTCAATGAGACCAGGGAGCACCACTCTTGGTGTTTTATGATTTATTTTTGTGCATTAAGGTGAAGGAGTCTTTGTAGGTTTAATAGTGAAGTTAATTGGAATATCACAACTCTTAGCTGAGTACCTTGTGTTTGTGTTGAGAAACTTGCTAACAAGTTTATAACCAACCCCTTGCTATTTTTGTGAGAATGAAATTAAATTACTTGTATATATATGTACACAGTCACTATTAAAAAGTATAGATAATAAAGCAACACATATTGTTCCTTTATAGGAAGAGTATGCTGAATGTATTATTATCTAGGTGAATGTGGTCAACCAAGCACCCATGGTTATCATAAGTTGTTTTGAAATTAATTAAATCAAATGGTCACTTAAGCCTTGCATTTGCATCCTCCGTGTAGAAGTTCCCGACGGTAGCTACACGCTCGTGCCAGTGGACGTGAACGAGGGAGCTGGAGGAGACGTGCACTACGTCACCGTAGAGCAAGACCCGGGCCAATGTTCGGAAGTTTGTCTAACTTCTTGTGCCAACGAAGGCAAGCCCCGGTTATTCATCAACCCATGTTTTATTTAAATTATGCAACTATCTTTGTTATTTTATGTGCATTTATGTTCAGGAATTGAATGAAACCCTAGTTGCATGATCCCTAGGTGCCTATGTTCTTTTACTAGTATGCTAGGTTGTTAGTTGCTATGCTCTAAGGACCCGATAAAAGTCGAGTGATGTTTGTCACTCGCGAGAATAGGATTTCCTTTTGGAATCACCCCCTTTTATAAATGGATTGCTCATGTGGTAAGAGCATGGGATTTGGGCTCCGGTCCAGTGGCTTCGTGGGCTAAGCTTTTGAACGTACTAAGCACTTGTCGGGAATGGGACCGGTAAGCCTAGTACCTTAATGAGACGGCACGAGATTTTACTACTACTACTCTCGATTTCGTCTCCTGCCTGGCTTGCAACCGGGAGGAGGGTACTTGTGTGAGGCTAGGTGTACTAGGTGGGGCATGCCAGATAGCCTTGTACCCGGGACTGTAGGCTACTATCCCAACTCGAGGATTTTTGGGAACCGTTTGGTCAGTGTCGGCTCTGTTGGGGCACCGCTCTGTGTGTATAGGTTTACCTTGCAAGGGTTTATGAATCAATCGATTGTCGGCCTCTCACCGTTATCCGAGACTGCTTAATCAACTGGCCATGATATCCCTTAATGATGGAACTATGTGCCATCTTCTACGTGAATTAATTGTATCGTACAATTCCTGATTGTATTAGTTGCTCATGGTAGTAATGGTAATCTCACTAGAATTTGAGATAAAATATTGAAAGTAAGGATCCATGATCTTAGTTGCTTTTTGGCAAAACAAACCCACCAGCCAAAAGCCAACATATCTAGAGGTACTTTTGTCGGGTAAGTCTTGCTGAGTATTAGTATACTCAGTCTTGTTTTAATTGTTGTTTTCAGGTGAAGTTGTTTGTCCTGGTGAGATTCCACCCGAATGGGAGCTGGAATGAGTGGATGATGATGCCGAGTAATGGCATCACGGATGGCCTCCAGTGATGTCATATCGTATCGCTATTAGTACTTCTGCTATTTTAATTAAACTCTGAACCATTTACTTTTATGTCATGAAATGTGATTTGTAATAATGGACCCTACGGGGAGATTGGTATTAATTTGTAAGGCACTCTGGACTCTCCTTCGTGAGAGTTTAATGCATACGTTCCATCCTCTGTGTTTTCAAGTGATTTACCGAGTGTAAACCCGGCAACACTCAACGAGATGATTCTTTATCATCGCTTAATGACCAAATGGAGTGGTTTAGGCGATAGTACGGAATTATCTCGGATGGGGTTGTCACATTTTCCCCCTTAGGATTTTTGTAAGATACGGCGAGGACGTCGTATAATTTTAGCGTGGGGGAGAGATAGTTAGCTAGCCTTTAGTTTTTGAGCTTCATGTTTAGATTGGTTCGGTTTTGTCTTCGAGAGAGTTTAGTTTTCGAGAGAGTTTTAGAGTTTAAAAGTCTTTAGTTTTTGAGCGTGCTTTTAAATTTTTGCAAGTGTCTTAATTCAGTGCATGCGTCAAAGAAAATCAAATAAAAAGAGTCCTTTAAAATTTTGTGTCTTGTGTGTTTCTTATCTTGATTTACTCGTTCGTTCATCTTTAGTTTTTGATATATGGACATAAGTGTGTGGTTTGAAAAACATTTACCGTGGTGCTTAGTGGAATTGCTACCTCTAAAAGTACCCATACCACACTTCGATGTTGAGCTTCACATGTTGGTTGTGCTTTGTTCAATGCTAAAAGTTGGAGGAATTCAATTCTGAAAATTATCTAAAAACCCTTGTAATAAAGGTTAGCAAAACCTCCTTTTCCAAGTTGAGAGTAACAAAAAAAATCCTATACAAAGCCAAATTTATTTTTTGCTCCACCATAAGTGTGATTAGCACGATGAGTTGGGCTAGGACCCTTCTCTCTTGGGAGTTTTAATTTCGAGCAATGATCATGTACTTGTGATTATCTTTTGTTGCTAGCCTCGTCATGCATTCAGTAACGTGACTTTCACATCGAAAGTCCCGTACATCGCCGAATTCCATACCCAACCCTATACATCTCTTTGTACATCACATTCCTTGAACACAACCTACTCTCAAAGTTTCGTCTCGTCTCTAGCATGGTTTATTTAAAATTTCAGATTGTGTGCATGTTGAGAGCTTTGGAAAGAGAGAAAAAGATGTCAAGAGAGGAAAAAATAAAGAGAAAAGTATGTGTATGGAAAAGAAAGAAAGAAAAATAGAAAAGAAAGAAAGAAAAATAAATATATGTGTATGAGAGAATGAAGGAGAGAAGAAAAGGAGAAAAGAGGAGTGGCAATAAAGATATGAGAGGGATGAATCAAGTAAAAGAAGAATAAAGTGCAAGGAAGGATGTCACGTTGTTGAGAGACTGAACTTTCACTCTTTTTCCAACCATGTGCAATCCGACAACGAGGACGTCATCGGTGCCTCATGGTCATATTTTCTTTTGCCTTTGCACATGTCCACCATTCTATATCTTCTCATCCTTGATATCCCCACATATGGATTAATTCTCATGATCATTGTCTTTGAAAGGTAAACAACCATCAGAGGAAGTTCTTAGTTTGACAATACTTGTGTTGATTGTGCTAGCCATACCTATAGCTCCACTTTACATGTTATATGAGAGACTTATGGGAGGTGAAAGTTTTATAAAACTTGTCTAGGATAGCCACTTTATATGAGTGACTTGAGAGAGCTAGGAGAAAGGTTTTTGTCTAACACTTGTTGTAGGAATTTTATTTTTGAAAATCATAAAAACCCTCCAATGGAAGCAAAGAAGTGAGCATGGCTGAAATTGAAGACTTCGAGTGAAGAGTTTGAGTTGTGGGGTAAATCGTGACGTGGTAAAGATTCTAAACGCCCATGTTTATGTATGATGATCATGTTATGTTTATGTATTAAAGACAAAATATTGACTAACTTGTGAAGAAGGATTAGCGGTACACGATTACAACGCTTTGGATGAAGTTCTTTTACGAGTACTTGCTCGAGGACGAGCAAGAGCTAAGCGTGGGGAGATGTTGACGGTGTATTTTGGTACACCAAACATGTTCATTACACTTTGGTTTGGATTTGATTATGGAACTAACCCGCCACTAGGCACACTAATCATATAACAAGTTCATCTATGTGCATGCGTTTGGAAGTGTTGTGTTTATGCAAGAAAACATGGACATAAAGGATGGATTCACAACAAGTTCAAAGGAGCATTTACGGAGTCTTGTTCGTGTTCATGAGCTTGATGAAATCACTTCCAATGGTGGCAAGGACTGAAGTGCTACGAAGGAACACCCCCGGGGATTGAAACGTAAAAGATCAAACTTCATGCACGGAGAACCTCCATCTTGGACGCGAGGATGACATCGTCAAAATCATGCAAATGGAGGGGGCAAAATGCATAATCACTTGAGGACCCACGGGAGCGAAGGGGCGACCGAGCCGGGCCGGGAAGGGCCTGGGCCGGTCGGCCCAGGCCGGCCGGACTGGCCCAATCCCGACGTCAGTTCGGCCCACCCTTCCTTGCACCCGAAGGATTTTCAATCCTAAAGTCCTGGAGGCGCCGCCATTTGGGGGGAGAGAGCCATTCGCACCAGGAGGCCATCCACAAGCTAGAGAGAGAGAGAGGAGGGAGATCTCCGGAGGGGGATCGACCACCTCGAAGGAAGCACCCACAAGTGGAGAAGAAGGAAGACACCGTCGGAAAGGTGACCATGATCAACGGTGCTATGTCTAGCACCTTGATGGGGTAATCTCCTTATTCGTCCATGGGTTGTAATCGATCTTGAGATGTAATCGTACTTTGTTGGAACATCTATCTATCATCATGTGTTGAATATACTTTAATGCTTAAGGTTAGCTACTATGCCTTAAAGGGAAGTAGATCTCCAATGCTCCCTTGAATCCATTCAATACGTCGTGTTCATCATAGGTCTAGTCACGAATACCTCCGCGTAGTGACAGTACGGGGGGAGGGAAAGGGCGAAACCATGGTCACAACCCCCGATAGATTAGATTGGTTTTCATGTTTAAAGCGATTGCATGTTCTAGTATTGTAGACCCATCGGCGAGTGTCTCCTATCTTGATAGCTTAATCATTCTCTCTAGTGCAGTTTAGTCGTTTTCTAGTTTAATCATAGTTAGGGTTTGAGTAGTTAGTGAGTAGAGGTAGATCAAACGCTTGTAATCCCCTTGCTCTGCGGATTGACAAGAACCTTGGGAATCCTGTGGTGAAAAATGTCTAGGTCCATACGCTTGCGAATCGTAGGTGGATACGTCTTTTATCCGTCAACAAGCCCCTTTTTCTGGTGCCGTTGCCGGGGAGCAAGCTAGTTTACATCATTTGGTTTGCATCTAACTTTGTTTTATATTTAGTTTATCTTTTGTTTGCTAATATCTAACACATATTACCTATAAAACCACACATGGCCGCACAGTGACGGGGATGGCCGCACAGTGTCGAAGATGGCTCCTACCGCCTCCTCACCAGAAGTGAAGCTAGTGGCGATGTCGAACAGCTTGTTGGAGTCGACCTGCGGGCTCCACCCGAGCTCGTGCACGAGGTCCCGACAGGTCATGCCCTCGAGGAAGGCGTGCATCATCTCGTACTGAGCCACGCTCGGGAGCTCAGTGCAGCAGTTGGAGAAGCACCATATGAAGCCTTGGAGCGATTCATCGGGCTTCTGGGTGCACGCCCGCAGATCCTAGGAGTTCCCAGGGTGCACGTACGTGCCCTGGAAGTTCCCCACGAATGTGCGGACCAAGTCGTCCCAGTTGTGGATCTGGCTGGGCGGCAGGTGCTCGAGCCACGTTCGAGCCAAGTCCGCGAGGTGCAGTGGCAGATTGCGGATAATCACCGTATCAGTGGTGGCGCTGCCCAACTGGTAGGCCATGCAGTAATCGTTGATCCATACACGAGGGTCTGTCTCCCCCGTGTACTTGTCGATCGAGGTGGGCTGGCGGAAGCGCTGGGTGAAGCTCGCCATGCGGATCTCTCGGCTGAACACACGGGTCCCCGGGGGTTCCGGCGTCGGTGAGCAATCCTCTCGGCTGTTGTTGACGGTGTATTTTGGTACACCAAACATGTTCATTATACTTTGGTTTGGATTTGATTATGGAACTAACCCGCCACTAGGCACACTAATCATACAACAAGTTCATCTTTGTGCATGCATTTGGAAGTGTTATGTTTATGTAGGAAAACATTGACATAAATGACGGATTCTCAACAAGTTCAAAGGAGCAATTAAGGAGTCTTGTTCGTGTTCATGAGCTTGATGAGGTCACTTCCAATGGTGGCAAGGACCAAAGTGCTACGAAGGAACATCCCTGAGGATTGAAGCATAAAAGACCAGACTTCATGCAAAGAGAAGCTCCATCTTGGACGTGAGGATGACATCATCAAAATAGTGCAAATAGAGAGGGCAAAGTGCATAAATACATGAGGACCCACGGGAGCGAAGGGGCGACCGAGGCGGGCTGGGATGGGCCTGGGCCGGTCGGCCCAAGCTGGCCGGCCTGGCCCACTTCCAGGGTCGGTTCGATCCCCCTTTCCTTGCACCCGAAGGATCTTCAACCCTAAGTTCGTGGAGGCGCCGCCATTCGTAGAGGAGAGAGCCATTCGCACCGAGAGGCCATCCACAAGCTAGAGAGAGAGAGGAGGGAGATCTTCGGAGGAGGATCGCTCAACTCGAAGGAAGCACCCTCAAGTGGAGAAGGAAGAAGACACTGTCTGAAGCGTCACCATGATCAACGGTGCCATGTCTAGCACCTTGATGGGGGTAATCTTCTCATTTGTCCATGGGTTGTAATCGATCTTGAGATGTAATCACTACATTGTTCGAATATCTATCTATCATCTTGTGTTGAATATGCTTTAATGCTTAAGGTTAGCTACCATGCCGTAAAGGGAGTAAGGCCCCAATGCTCCCTTGGATCCATTCAATACGCCGTGTCCATCATAGGTCTAGTCACGAATACCTCCGCGTAGTGACAGTATGGGGGGAGGGAAAGGGTGAAAGCGTGGTCACAACCCCCGATAGATTAGATTGGTTTTCATGTTTTAAGCGGTTGCATGTTCGAGTATCGTAGACCCATGGGCGAGTGTCTTTTATCTTGTTAGCTTAACCGTTCTCTCTAGTGTAGTGTGGTCGTTTTCTAGTTTAACCACAGATAGGGTGTGGGTAAGTTAGTGAGTAGAGGTAGATCAAACGCTTGTAATCCCCTTGCTCCGCGGATTGACAAGAACCTAGGGAATCTCGTGGTGAAAAAGGTGTAGGTCCGTACGCTTGCGGATCGTAGGTGGATACGTCTTTTATCCATCAACAAGCCCCCTTTTTCTGGCGCCGTTGCCGGGGAGCAAGCTAGTTTACATCGTTTGTTTTGAATCTAACTTTGTTTTATATTTAGTTTATCATTTATTTGCTAATATCTAACCCATATTACCTAGAAAACCATTTTGTTTTTGTTTTTATTTTGTTGTCTAGATGGCGTTCGTCAACCACCCCGTGGAAGAACCGGAGAAATCACTAAGGGATTACACCAGTCCTCAATGAGAAGACATAAAAGTACAAAAGTCGGATTCGAAGCTCGAAGCGACCAAGTATGAAATCAAATCCAAGATCATCGAGATGGCGGCGACAACCCCGTTTGAAGGGATGGCTATGGAGAACCCATATAGACACCTAAGGCATTTCACGACGCTATGCAACACGGTGCGTCAAGAAGGAGTTCCCGATGAATGGTTCAAATGGAATCTCTTTCCCTACTCACTTACCGGTGAAGCAAAGACGTGGTACTCGTTTGCGTCTTTTGAAGTTGAAGGCAATTGGAACAAGTTGACAAAGAAGTTTTGTGAGAAGTTCTTTCCAATTAGCAAGGTTCAACATCTAAGGAGGCAAGTGATCACTTTCATGCAAGGAGAAGAGGAAGGGATAGACCAAGCTTGGAATAGGTTTAGTGAGTTGATTGAACAAGGACTAAGACTTGGCTTCTCCGGTGATGTACTCTTGCATACATTTTTATTTTCCCTAACCCCTAGTTGCATGCAACACGTCCAAATGTGTGCAGGTGGGGATCTAATGGAGAAAACACTCACGAAAGCCGCTCAACTTTTACAAAAGATCAGTAAAGCGGCGGTCATGCGAAGAGATTGGAAAACAAGACTTGCGGGAGAGCCAGAATACAATTCAAGGATGAAGAAGTGTGCTGAAATTTCTAAAGAGGCAACCCTAGAAGTCACAAAAGAGGAGCCGATCCCAGAAAAGCTTGAAGGAGAGCACATCAAGTCAAGAACTACCCCGAGCGTTGACTTCGCCGAATCAAATGAAAAAAGAGAAGTATGTCAAGCGCGAAGGCATTAAGGGAGTTCAAACAAATGGATTGGGTTCCAATCGATTACAGAGAAGTATTTGACAAGAGAAGACCATTCCCTAACCAAAAGGGGATGGCAAGAGCATTGGAAACAGATTTCCCACCGGAAAAAAAAGCGGAAGATTCATACGACCTTGAAACCACTGGTGAGGTCTTTCAAAAGCTCTTTGGAGATGATGAAGTGGATCCGGAACATATAGCCGAGGTGAAAAGAATCATGGGGATCAAGCCCGCAGCATCGCCATATGGTCGCCTCACCGGAGTTTACGCGATAGGATCCGAAGAAGAGGAGAAGACGACACCACACTTGAGTTGCTAGATCAATGGAGTTCAATGCAAAGCTTTGTGCGTCATCAGAGCCCAAGTAAGTGTCCTATATTTTAAAATTTACGATAAAGTTCAAGACCACAACCTAGACTTAGCCCCAACATCAACGGAGTTAATCATAGGAGATGGTAGAACTATTAGACCTCTAGGTATTGCTTGCAACATGAATGTAAACATCTCTGGAAAATGTATACCAACCGATTTCTTTGTTATTGATGCTTACTATAGTAATCATGATCATATAATCCTAGGTAGGCCCTTTCTTAAGTTGGTTGATGTCGTGTTGGATGCCGGAAAAAGGCAAAGTAACAATGAATCTTAATGGAAAGAAGTACACATATAATTTTCTTCGCGTTTCTAAACACCCCTCACCTTTTCCTCCCGAAGACGAAGAAGTAGAGGAGGTAGATAGTCTTTATTTTGTTGAAACCCTTAGAGACCCGCTGCAAAGGGCGATGGAGAATCAAGCCAATGATCAACAAGATGAACAACTAGAAGAAGCAACGAAAGGATTAGAACCACAAGATGGAAGCGTGGAGGAAGAAAAATTTGAGGACATAGAAGAAATTAAACCCGAGGAGCCACAAGTGCCCGAGGTGGATCTTAAACCTTTGCCCAAAGGATTAAAGTACAAATTTTTGGGCCCGGACAAGACTTATCCAGTCATCGTGAGCGACGAATTAAGTCCTGAAGAAAATGAGAAGTTGCTGAATTTATTAAAAAAGCATAGAAAGATGATTGGATATTCGATCAATGATCTCAAAGGACTTAGCCCAGCCTTTTGCACTCATCGTATACCTATGGAAGGCCAATGTAAGCCCGTAGTTGACCGCCAAAGGAGGCTAACTCATGCCATGCGAGAGGTAGTAAAGAAGGAGGTCATCAAGTTACTTGATGCCGGAATCATCTACCCGGTTCCGCATAGCGAATGGGCGAGCCCGGTACATTGTGTACCGAAGAAAGGAGGTTTAACCGTGGTGAAGAATGAGAAGAATGAATTAACACCGCAAAGAACCGTGACCGGGTGGTGGATGTGTATCAATTATTGAAAGCTAAACAAAGGAACGAAGAAAGATCACTTCCCCCTACCGTTCATCGACGAGATGCTCGAGAGATCAGAAAACCACGCTTATTTTTGCTTTCTCGATGGGTACTCGGGGTTCATGCAAATTCTCATTCACCTGGATGATCAACACAAAACAACATTTACATGCCCTTATGGAACGTTTGCATATAGAAGGATGCCCTTCGACCTATGCAACGCTCCGGCCTCTTCAATGTTGCATGATGGCCGTATTCTCGGAGTTCATCGAATAAATTGTCGAGGTATTCATGGATGATTTTTCTGTTTATGGGAAGACATTCGTGTATTGCTTGGCAAACTTGGATAAGGTCCCCACGAGGGGCGGAGGTAGACTTGGTGCTAAATTGGGAAAAGTGCCACTTCATGGTAAAGTAAGGCATAGTGCTCGGACATGTCATATCCGAGAGGAATCGAAGTGGACAAGGCTAAAGTGGAGACCGTTGAGCAACTCCCACCTCCGACAGATGTTAAGTCCTTGAGGAGCTTTCTAGGCCATGCCAGATTCTATAGAAGATTTATTAAGGACTTCTCAAAGATCACTAAGCCTTTAACGCATCTCCTTCAAATGGATGTGGCTTGTGACTTTGATGAGAAGTGCTTAGCGGCATTTCAAACTTTGAAAAGTGCTTTGGTGAGTGCTCCCATTATTCAACCTCCGGATTGGAGCCAACCTTTCGAGATCATGTGTGATGCAAGTGACTATGCCGTAGGAGCGGTTTTGGGTCAAAGAAAGAAAGGTCGAGTTCACACCGTTTACTACGCTAGTAAACCTCTTAATGAGGCACAATTAAATTATGCCACTACGAAAAAAGGGTTGATAGCAGTGGTATTCACCTTTGAAAAATTCAGATCTTACATCGTGAATTTGAAGGTCATTGTTTACACCGATCACGCGGCCATCAAGTATCTCTTGGCTAAGAAGGATGCTGAACCAAGGTTGATCTGTTGGATCCTTCTTCTCCAAGAGTTTGATGTTGAAATTCGTGATAAGAAGGGGGTGGAAAATGTTGTGGCCGATCATTTGTCTAGGATGAATCGTGGACAAGATGATAAAGAGCCCATAGAAGACAAGATGAGAGATGACCACCTCTATCGAGTGCTCGATAAAGACACTTGGATGATTGATATCATTCGAGCAATTTGGAAGATGCCTCTTGATCATTTAGATAAAAACTCTCAAAGGAGGATAATCTCCGAAAGTCAAAAATACTTTTTGGATGCACCTTACCTCTTCAAACTTGGCAATGATGGAGTCATGAGAAGATGTGTGCCAAGAGAAGAGAGGCTAGAAATTCTGAGAAAGTGCCACTCGGCGGAGTACGATGGACACTATAGCCCCTTTCAGACCCAAGGAAAAGTGTGGTCCAGCGGATTCTATTGGTCGGAGATGCATGAAGATACTAAAAGATACGTTGCATCATGCCCTGAATGCCAAAGAACTGGGAATATTTCTCAAAGAAATTCCATGCCCTTGAAATATAATCTACAAATTGACTTATTCGATGTGTGGGGAATAGACTTCATGGGGCCTTTCAAAAACTCGCATGGATTTGAGCATATCGTAGTCATGGTTGATTAAGTATCCAAGTGGGTAGAGGCCATGCCATGTTGTAAAGCTTCCACAGAGGAGTCCATTGCAATGATCAAGAGCATGATTTTCCCTCGCTTCGGTACTCCGAGAATCTTGATAAGCGATGGAGGAACTCACTTCACCGGGAAGAATTTCAAAAAGTACTTGTCCAAGTTAGGAATTGAACATAGGATCTCTACGGCCTATCATCCACAAACCAACGGACAAGCAGAAACATCGAATAGGCAACTAAAGAGCATCCCCAACGAAATCATAGAAAAGAGAGGCAAGGATTGGTCAAAGAAATTAAACGGAGCTTTGTGGGCATATCGAACGGCGTTCAAGACACCGATAGGTATGATGATATAGACCGTTGCAACAAAGGTCCTAGGGATGGCTTGATCTTCACGACAATAGGTTTTCATAACAAGATAACTTTCTACAAGCAACGGGTAAATGCTTTATACCTGACAAAGGTTGGATACGACCAAGCGTCGGGGAGAAGTTACCGAAACCGTGAAGACTTCGACTCGATCTCCAAACGACCGCAGAACCACAAGCCGGAACTAATCCACACAATACTATGCAGCAAAGCTGGAATCCGTAGAGCACGAAGTAGGGGATCCCAGAGGGATCTCTTCACAAGTCCAAGAAGAATAAGGAAGAACAAGGGTGTGCAAGGCACTCAGCAGCTCGGCTGCAAGAAAACCATATGTTGTTGTCTATTCTCAATAATCAAAACTTAGTTTTTTAGTAGTACATAGGGGGGTATTTATACTAGGAACAACCCTCCTAGATGGGTGTGAATTCGAGATGGAAATGAAGAGGCTAAGCATGTGAAAAGGCTCCCCAGAAATGAACTCCCGAGGTGGACTCGTGTGGCTGTTAACATTTTGTGCAGCCTCCACTAAATCTGTCATAACTTTTTATTGGGAAGTCCAATGGACAAAAGCGGTTTCTTGCATTGGAAAGTTGACTTCAAGACAGTTCCATGAAGCACTCATGCAGCTCCAGAGCTATCGGGATTTAAGAGTTATGATCAAATCATTATGCAGGTCCGAACATGTCCGAACTGATCTGTCCGAACTGATTGTCCGAACTGATCCGTCCGAACTTGTCCGAACTGAACTTGCTAGTTCATCCTTGGTTCAAACTGATCCACTTGGTTCTTCTTCTTTGCTTCCTCTCCATGTATAGGTGCACCACCCCTCTTACATATATACCTAAGTACAACCAATGTAGAACTTTTAGGTAGTATAACATTCTCAGATATGTTAAAGTTAATTTCAGCTAGGATTGAGTTCACCTTTTGTTGGAGTTTCTTAGCATGGCTATGTGTAATAGGTCCTTGAAGTACAGTAGCTTGTGTATCTTATGCTTAGTATTGTGTAACTCGTGGGATGTCGACATCATCCTCCTCCTCTTGAAAAGGAGTCGTCTTCGACTCAGTTATGTATGTGTGGCTTGACATGTGCACATCCTCCTCTTCCTCTTGAAAAGGAGTCATCCTCGACTCCATCATACAAGTGAGGTTTGGAATGTGCACATCATCCTCCTCCTCTTGATAAGGAGTCGTCCTCGACTCTATTGATCCAAAGAATAATGGAGCTAGGTCGCCATCGTCGAGGAATGTTGCTGCATTGTACTTCCTTTGCATATGAATCTTCTTTTTCTTTCTTGGACACTCAATAACCCCTTCATGGTTGAAATGATTCAATTGAAGATTTATTGGTGTTGTGGCATTTATTTCCTCCAATATTCCAAGGTGTTTTGATCTGTAATCATACAATCCAAATAGTAGCTTTGCCATAGGAAAATAAGAAAGATGGAATTTTAATTTAGCTTTCACCTTGGATAGTCGTTTGACAATGATGGCTTCTAATGTCCATATGTAATGCTAATCTTTCTCTTCCTCTTGAGGAGAAACTACTCCAAGCTTTTCATAACCTGAATAAAGATTGCACAAAAGAGCAAAAGTATATGCATGGTATATGAATAGGTCATTTGTTTTGTCATTGTCTTTGTTGCGCAAAACACCATTCTCAAGAAAGGAAAAACTACATGGAGTTGGTCCATATGCCAAAGTCATCATGATGTTCGCATCATTCTCCCTCCCTTGGAAAAAAGTCGACCTCGACTTTTCATTATACCGCAAATGATTGTTAGCTTGAAACATTGTATTAGCAACTTTCATCTTACCACGATGAAAAATCATGTTTGACTTTTGTGTACCTGCAAATAATTTATGTGATGGGAGAACAAAAATTCCATGCAAACAACACAATTTATTTATCATATCCAATTTCACCATTCCAAGATCAAAATTTTCAAAAGATGGTGATAAAACATTCATAACAATCCCAAAATTTTTGTTGCGTGATTTATGGACAAATTTTGTTGTATGCCCTTTAAAGTCAATGCCAATGCATGAGAACAAATGTTCAGCATGTGCACAGATTGCACTTCTTTGCCCATGAGTGTTTTCATTCGGTGGATTAGATAAACAAGGGAAAGACATTGATGGTTCAGAATTACAAGCACTAAACGATTGAGTCATCTCATTAGAAAAATATAGATCACAAGAATTATCACCCAACATGTTTGACTTCAAATCAGCATGCGTGTCATCGGTTATGCAAATGGCATGAACATAAAACTTATTGACAACATGTTCTCCGATGAAAATAAATGTAAACTTGCAGCTATGAACTGTGTTCAAAGATCTTGAAGATGTTATCATAGAAATATTCTCAAGCATTTTGTTGACTTCAATAGGTGTATCAAGCATGGTGTAAAACAAGCAGTTGGTAGGAGATATCTTGGCAAAGAATTCACCACCACTAATCAACTGAAATTGGTGGTTTTTATTGGCATATAAAATATTGCAAGGATCAATAAAAGCACAAATATTATTATTATCACAAATTTTATGATCAAATTTATCAACATGTTGTTCAATCAAATTAGCACAAAGGTTGGGATTATGTTCTATTGCTGAAATAATATTATCATGAGTATTCATTTCCACATCACCAAACCTATTTATATGCATAGTACTTGGCATATGAGTGCAAAGTATCATGTAAATCAACCATATCCAAGCATAGAAAAGATCATATATGATTGAACAATGGTTAGCAACTTGCAAACTTTCAGCAAAGGTATGATCATGTGACACTACCAAGTCAGCACAAATAGTATGATGACGTCTATTTAAAACATGTGTTGTATCACAATCACTCACCACAATGTTTTGCATATTCAGATCTGAATCATTTTTAGTACCTTGTATAAGTTGTGGCAGTGCTAGTATCATGGATGATGTTTCTAAAATCTCACCAATTGCTTCATCATGTATCATGTTGTGGGCTGCATAAAATTGATTCGATTGCTTGGCTACCATCTCATCTTTCTCGACAAGTATGGTGACATCATGAACAACCATGTCTTTCTCATTTTTGCTGCAAATCTGCACACTTGGAAAAAAACACTAGCGGTAGAGATGAGAGTGTTATTTTCAAAAATATCCTCACATGATTTGCATTCAAACTCTCTGTCGGTTTGTGGTGTATCCCTCACATTTTCATTATTTGTACTCTCAAGGTCATAGTGGGTGGAATCACACAACTCACTTTTGGTTTCACTCTCTCTCAATTTGGCTATGTGGCCCTCATTCTCACATAGGTCTTGATGCACAATCACTTCAACATCTTGTGATGCAACATATGCATAAGTATCATACTTCACCAAATTTTGTGAAGGAAATGGAGCAGTAGTTGTTACAAAAGAACCAAGAATTAAATCTTCCTCAAATGCTATTGAACTTGCATCAGTTGAATGAGTAGCATTTGCATTATTATTGCCTTCAATCTGATCCTTATGTTGCAAATACAATGAAATCTTAGCATCTTTGTTCATTAGCATTAACTGATCTTCTTCATCGAAAATTGGGGGCTGATCATAATTTACCACTTCATTTTCTTTATGAACCTGCATCACATCAAAAGGGAAACTAGAATAAATTGTCATGTTAGAAAGAGATGTTTCCTCACATGACCTATCTTCTACTTCACACAATTTTTGTATATCTTTCTCGTACAGATTTTTGTGGCTCTCCTCACATATTGTGGGATCTCTCAACTCTTTCATTTTAACTCTCACACTCAATTTTGGCAGGTGGAACTCTTTCTCACATATGGTGGAGTCTCTCTTCTTCTCATTTTGAACTCACACTCAATTTTGGTTGGTGGCACTCCTTCTCACATGGGTGTTGATGATCATAGGAACTTCTTAGTGTCTCTTGCTGAATTTTTCTTTTTGTGAACACACAATAATCTTTAGCACCAATCAGCACATGAGGGCGAGAACTATGCCCTCGAGCACCTTTCCCATGTTGTCCTCTATGGTCGAAATGACCATCATGAAGGTTTTTGACACGTTGATGTCGTACCCCACTATTAGAGATTGGAAGATGTTCATCGAACATCCTTTGCATGGCTTCCACAAGTGAGTTTTCAAAGTGATGTAACTCAGCTCGAGAGATTGGTGGCTCTTTTCCTCTATGTCTACCACCACAAAAACTTGGATTGGATCCTGCCATGTTAGGATATTGCAAGAGAAAGTGGAATACAAAAATTTATGTGGGATCTCACAACCTCACCTCTTGCTTACCCAAGTTCTTACGCGTCCTCAAGGACCGTGAGTGTGCTGAAAGTGGCGTAACCAAACTTGTGATTAAGCGGTTGAAAGGATACGGATCAAGAGCCCCAGTTACGGATTTTTGTGGAGCTATAGGTGACTGTTCAAGGGAGGCTATGGTACTATAACCAAGTGCAACAAACCATCCAAACAAGATGTAAATGTTGCTGTCCAGAATCAACACCAACTTATTATATGAACATGAAACTTTTGATAACAGATCCACAACACAACCCCTTGCAACCTTTCAAATCTCCTTTCTTTTTTTTTCTTTTCTCTTTTTTTCTCTTTCTTTCACACTTTTTTTGATTTTTACTAATAGCAAACACCAAACAATCTACGAGGGGTGCGGATAAAAATTAAACAAGAGTACGGTGGAAGAATAAAGGCGGTGACTAGTAACGTGATGAATGGAATGAACACAAAGTAATAGTACCGACAAAATGGCTATAGGATTTTTTGTGTGGCTTTTTAGTGGACTGTAGGATATAAAAAATGATATAGCAGATGATAAAGGGTGGGAGGGTGGGTAATAACTAAAAACCTACCGTGACAACGATAGCTCTGATTACCACTTGATAGGGACCGATCAAGAAAGGTCCTAGGGATGGCCTAATCTTCACGATAGTAGGTTTTCGTAACAAGATAAATTGCTGCAAGCAGTGGGTAAATGCTTTATACCTGACAAAGGTTGGATGCGACCAAGCGTCGGGGAGAAGTTACCGAAACCGTGAAGACTTCGACTCGATCTCCAAATGACCGCAGAACCACAAGCCGGAACTCATCCACACAATACGGTGCAGCAAAGCTGGAATCCGTAGAGCACGAAGTAGGGGATCCCAGAGGGATCTCTTCACAAGTCCAAGAAGAACAAGGAAGAACAAGGGTGTGCAAGGCACTCAGCAGCTTGGCTGCAAGAAAACCATATGTGGTTGTCTATTCTCAATAATCAAATCTTAGTTTTTTAGTAGTACATAGGGGGGTATTTATACTAGGAACAACCCTCCTAGATGGGTGTGAATTCGAGATGGAAATGAAGAGGCTAAGCATGTGAAAAGGCTCCCCAGAAATGAACTCCCGAGGTGGACTCGCGTGGCTGTTAACATTCTGTGCAGCCTCCACTAAATCTGTCATAACTTTTTATTGGGAAGTCCAATGGACATGCAGTTTCTTGCATTGGAAAGTTGACTTCAAGACGGTTCCATTAAGTACTCATGCAGCTCCAGAGATATCGAGATTTAAGAGTTATGATCAAATCATTATGCAGGTCCGAACATGTCCGACCTGATCTGTCCGAACTTGTCCGAACTGATTGTTCGAACTGATCCGTCCGAACTTGTCCGAACTGAACTTGCTGGTTCATCCTTGGTTCGAACTGATCCATTTGGTTCTTCTTCTTTGCTTCCTCTCCATGTATAGATGCACCACCCCTCTCACATATATACCTAAGCACAACCAACGTAGAACATTTAGGTAGTATAACATTCTCAGATATGTTAAAGTTAATTTCAGCTAGGATTGAGTTCACCTTTTGTTGGAGTTTCTTAGCATGGCTATGTGTAATAGGTCCTCGAAGTACAGTAGCTTGTGTATCTGATGCTTGGTCTTGTGTAACTCGTGGGATGTCCACATCATCCTCCTCCTCTTGAAAAGGAGTCGTCCTTGACTCAGTTATGTCTGTGTGGCTTGACATGTGCATATCATCCTCCACCTCTTGAAAAGGAGTCGTCCTCGACTCTATCATGCAAGTGAGGTTTGGAATGTGCACATCATATGACCCCTTATCAATTCGTCTATGGCAAAGCTTGCCACCTTCCGGTTGAGTTGGAACATAAAGCCTATTGGGCGATCAAAGAGATGAACCTCGATCTAGATGCCGCGGTGGTAAAGCGAATAATCCAAATAAGCGAGCTAGAGGAGATGAGGTTGAAGGCATATGAAAATGCGAGCATATACAAAGAGAGGATTAAAAGGTGGTATGACAAAAGGTTGAAGAAAAAGGAATTCAAAGAAGGAGATAAGGTCCTCCTCTACAATTCGAGGTTTAAAACCTTCGAAAAGGGGAAATTGCAAAGCAAGTGGGACGGACCTTACATTGTTCATTCGGTTCTCTCCAATGGAGTGGTAACCATCATGGATGTGAAAGGTGATCAATTCATGGTGAATGGTCAACAACTTAAGGTTTATTACGAACCCGACATTGTGCCTCTTCACCATATTGATGTCTTCACCATGGAAGAAGAGCCCGAACGTCTAGCCTAGGACGTAAAACGAGGTGTGGATTTTGTAAATAGTTTTTCTTTTATTTTTCTGGAGTTCCTCACGAAGTTTTATCGGGCCATCTTTTTCTCATGGGCTGTAAATGCGAAATAAAGGGGGTACACGGAAAACCGAACCGAACCGACCTGCAAACCGAGGCAGGCCGGTCAGCCCAGTTCGACCAGCCCAAAGGGCTCGAGCAGCGGTTCGCCCCCATTTTTCCCTGGGACGTGCCTTTTCGACTTCCTTCTTTGGTCAGAAAATTTTGAGGGAAGTTTGAAAAAGGAAAATGCGGTTTCTAGAGTATTCCTTTTCGGACTATTTAATTGGCCAAGATGGGAGCTCGGGAATCCATCCCATCTCACATTCTCTTGCACGCACGCAGCAGCCATGATGTCCCCAAAGAGCATAGAGTTGAAGATAGGTGCCAAGGAGCCATCGATGGAGGAGGCGAAGCGTTGCGAGCTCAAGCTACCCGTGGAGATCAAGAGGACCGCCCGCATCCATTGCGGAGGGCGTATCCCGACCGGAGCAATCACATCTCGCAACCCCGTCAAAGAGGCGAAGGTCCCTACTCCCGTTCGAAGGTCGGCGTGCATCTGAAGCATGAAGAGGAAGGATTACAAGGAGGCGTCACCAGATCCTAAAGACTATGGGGGGGTGACTATTCCGATGATCATAGCCCGAGCTCGTGGGCGGCTGCCGAAAGGGAAAACAATGATTTGTACTATTGGGAAGAGGTGCCCAAGGAGAAGACTCCCGAAGGCCCCAACGATGGTGGCAACAACGATGGCAGCGATGATGGTGACGACGACAGCCGCGACGACGACGGCGGAGACCTTGGCGATGACGACCCTTTCGGGATGCATCCGATGTGTTGTGCAGCTTGCCGTCACTCCATCTCGGAGCTCTACACATCGGTCGACAAGTGTTTATAAACCATGGAGGCGATGAGGCAGCGCATGGAAGATTTGGAACGCGTGGTTGAAGACGACTATAAGTTTCTGAATCGCAACGTGCGGAAGTTGTTCGACATGGCGGGGAACATGAAGGGCAAGTGGTGCAATAGTTGCAGGAAGTACCATTAGGTTTAGTTTCCCCCCTTAGGTTTTTGTAAGATACGACGAGGACGTCGTATGATTTTAGCGTGGGGGAGAGCTAGCTAGCTAGCCTTTTGCTTTAAGATTAGTTTTGGTTCGGTTTAGTTTTCGTGTGAGTGTGAGAGTCTTTTAATCTTAAGTTTAGGAGTGTGCTTTTAAATTTTTGAAAGTTTGAAGTGTCTTAAAGTTCGTGTTCCTGTCAAAGAAAATCAAATAAAATGAGTCATTTAAATTTTGTCTCTTGTGATGCTTTTTCTTACTTTACTCATTTGTTTGTCTTTAATTTTTGATAAATAAACATAAATGTTTGGTTTGAAACATCTACCGTGGTGCTTAGTGGAGTTTCTACCTCTAAAAGTACCTGCATCATGCTTTGATCTAGAGCTTTATATTTTGGTTGTGCTATGTTCGATGCTAAAATTTGGAGGAGTTCAATTCTGAAAATTATTAGAAAACCCTTGTAATAAAGGTTAGCAAATTCTCTTTTCCAAGTTGAGAGAGTGAGAAAAATCCTATACAAAGCCTAATTTAATTTTTGCTCCACCATAAGTGCGATTAGCATAATGAGTTGGGCTAGGATCCTTTTTTTTGAACCGAGAACCGTGGGGCAAAGCCCCCCAGCAAAACGCAACTAAATTAAAAAGAAAGAGAAAAAGTACTTACAACAGGCCCAACAAGAAGTTAGGCAAGAGGCCAAAAGGCCAAAAGACCAAAGGCCCAAAAAGCTAACAAAACATAGCTAAACAAACAATTACAAGGCTTGCCGCCAGAGCAAGATGGAAGGATGAAGACTTGCTTTGATCCTAATGAGATGTTCTGAGACTTGAGCTTTGAAGGCCGATTTCCATGCAACCAGGCATGGAGGCTTCCCATTAAAAATGAGGTCATTTCTTTCATTCCAGATACACCAAGCACCAATCATAAAAATTTCCATGAAGAAGGGTTGAGCAAAATCCAATTTGGCCGCCTGAATCTTATGATGAATATTTAGATGAGCATTCCAAGTGATACCCAGCGCAAACCATCTGCAGAGAACACAATTATACCCATCCTCTAAGAATTTCCTCCTTCTCCTCAAAATATTTCTGGTGTTAAGTCTGTCATTTAGAAGAAGCCAAGTAAAAAACTTAACTCTGGGTATACATTTTAATTTCCAAATCCAAAGGATAGGCAGGTTGGGCTGAATATCTCTGAAGTGGTAATGATAGTATTTACTGGAGGAATATCTATGTTGACCCCAAATGTAAGTCCAAGAATCATTACCATCATGATCCACAGGAGGAAGGTCATCAAGAAAATTTTGCAATTGAAGTAACTCATTATAGGCTTCCCTGGACATGGGAATTCTAAAACAATTAATCAGTGAAGCAGATTCCCTGAGGGCCCAAAGAGAGACTATGGGTATGGAATTCAGAATGAACACAACCGTACATCGCCGAATTCCATACCCAAACCTTTATATCTCTTTTGTACATCGCATTCCTTGAACACAACCTATTTTCGAAGTTTTGTCTCGTCTCTAGCATAGTTTTATTTTAAAATTCAGATTGTGTTTATGCAAGAAAGAGATGGGTTGAGAGCTTTGAAAAGAGAGATAAAGATGTCAAGAGAAGGAAAAGTAAAGAAAAAAATATGTGTATGGAAAAGAAAAGAAAGAAAAGAAAAAAAGGGAGAGAATGAAAGAAAAAAGAGAAAAAGAAGAAGAAAGGAAGAGGAATGGCAAGAAAGATATGAAGTGGATGAATCAAGTGAAAGATGAATAAAGTGCAAGGAAGGATGTCACGTTGTTGAGAGACGAAACTTCCACTCTTTTTCCAACCATGTGCAATCCGACTACGAGGACGTCATTGGTGCCTCGTAGTCTTATTTTCTTTTGCCCTTGCACATGTCCACCATTCTATACCTTCTTATCCTTGATATCCTCACATATGGTTAATTCTCATGATCATTGGCTTTGAAAGGTAAACAACCATTAGAGGAAGTACTTAGCTTGACAATACTTGTGTTGATTGTGCTAGCCATACCTATAGCTCCACTCTACATGTTATATGAGAGATTTATGGGAGGTGAGAGTTTTATAAAAAATTGTTTAGGATAGCCACCTCATATGAGCGACATGTGAGAACTTGGAGAAAGGTATTTGTCTAATACTTGTTGCAGGAATTTATTTTTGAAAAATCATGAAAACCCTCCGATGGAAGCAAAGAAGTAAGCATGGCTGAAATTGAAGACCTCGAAGAGTTTGAGTTGTGGGGTAAATCTTGATGTGGTAAAGATTCTAAAAGCCCATGTTTATATATGATAATCATTGCTTTATGTTTATTTTATTAAATATAAAATATTGACTAATTTGTGAGGAAAGAATTAGTGGAGCACGATTTCAACACCTTGGACAAAGTTCTTTTATGAGCACTTGCTCGAGGACGAGCAATATCTAAGCATGGGGGAGATGTTGACGGTGTATTTTGGTACACAAACATGTTCATTACACTTTGGTTTGGATTTGATTATGGAACTAACCCGCCACTAAGCACACTAATCATATAATAAGTTCATCTTTGTGCATGCTTTTGGAAGTGTTATGTTTATGTAGGAAAACATGGACATGAAGGACGGATTCACAACAAGTTCAAAGGAGCAATTAAGGAGTCTTGTTCGTGTTCATGAGCTTGAGAAGTCACTTCCAATGGTGGCAATGACCGAAGTGCTACGAAGGAACATCCCCGAAGATTGAAGCATAAATGTCCGGACTTCATGCAAAGAGAACCTTCATCTTGGACGCGAGGATGACATCGTCAAAATAGTGCAAATGGAGGGGGCAAAGTGCATAAATACATGAGAACCCACAGGAGCGAAGGGGCGACTGTCGTATGGACCTCCCTGGGCCCACTACCTCGGTGGGTACCAGGACCGACTACTCGGTGGGCCCCTGGGACTACCTGACTTGCGCTGCACGGTACCCGATGGCGTGAAGCACAAGGACTACAGAGGAGAAGTACTCGGTTAGGAAGCTGTACATGTCCCGCACTATATAGAGGACTCCTAGACGTACTCGACTAGTACTCTCTCCCTAAACCAACTTGTAACCCTGCCTCCCGGACTATATAAGGCGAGGCAGGGACCCCTCTCTCATCATCTCATCTCACGGCGTAAGATTGCATCATCTTGTAATCGTACCCAATCAATCCAGAGCTACACAGCATACAGGACGTAGGGTATTACGCACCTCGCGGCCCGAACCTGTCTAAATTGTGTGCTACGTGTCTCTTCCTTCGAGTTACCGATCTCGGCGAGGCCACATTCATCTACTTTGGATACTCCCCTTAGTAGGTTGCTGGTCTAAAACACCGACAGCTGGCGCGCCAGGTAGGGGCTCTCGCCTGAGATCACATGGAGAACTCGACGGATCCTGTCTACATCAAGCCAGCCGTCGCCTTCAACCGCGGCGACGCCTTCGTCTTCGGCGCCTAGGTCTGCACTGCTGACGGCGCTGGATCCTTCCAATGCCGCCTCACCATGCCGCCCAACCCGGAGACTGGCTTCGTGACGCTTCCTGAAGTAGTCACGAGCGAACTCACCGGCAAGTTCGGCGAAATTTCGCTTTTCGACCAACACGCCGACTTTGAGCTCGGATCCGCTTCCAACTCGAACTCGACGTCCCCGTGGGCTACCGTGTCCGAGCCGGCTTCTCAGCCATCGCATGTGGTCCCCCCACCCCGCGAGCGCTCCACGCGTGGCCCCCGCAACCTCTGCAGGGCCCGCACGGAGGCTCCCTCCGCGCGCCGGGCCGGCAAGGAGCCCGTACCCGAGTACAACTCGGACTCCGACACCGCCCCCGGCCACGCTTCGGACTCCAACTCCCTCTCCAGGTTCTACTCGGACTCCGCGTACGAGTTCGACTTCGGGTCGGACCCTGAGGATCCCGAGTCCGAAGACAACACCACTGAGCAACCCTTATCAGGGCCGGCTTCCGGGCTGGTTATAACGTCCACACCGGCCGGGAGATTCGTCTACTGGCCAGACCGCAAGCCCGCCGACCTGATAAGCGGGGACTCACGCTACGTCGCCTACCTCGACTCACTCCCGTTCCAGGAGGGAACACCGCTTGCCCGAGCTGAGGAGTACACTCCAACCGAGGTGGCGAGCTTCGACTCCAGTCTTGGCAACCCCGATCGCCAAGTCTTCATGGCTGCCGACGACACGCCAGGACCTTCAGGGACGACAAATGACAAGTACCTCGAAGACATCTCCGCAGACGAGCTGTCTGCGGAGGCACCCACGGATGAGACCGACGCCAGTAGGGACGCCCGACGTGAGCGCAACCGAAGACGGAACGAACGGCGCCGGCGTCTCCGGGACAGCTTTTCCATCCGCAACCTTGCGGAGGCCCTCGAGAAAGTCGAGAGCAGGGTACACACCACCCCTGAGCAATGCCTCATGTCGATCACAGTGATCGCACGCCAAGCTCAGGGGATACGCGCTGGAGAAGTCATCGCCAAGCTCGCAGAAGACGCCTACTTCATGCGGGTCGACAACAGGGTCAACCAGCCTCCTCCTGCCAGGAACCACGACAACGAAGCTACAAGTCGTAGCGCAGACCTCGGTCGCAACCGTACTCGAGCCGAGCTGCCGGCTCAGCCCAACCGTACTCGTGCGAACGCCAGTGGACCCTCACAGGGTGGCAACAGCAACCGTGAGATCATCCCTCACCGCGGCCCTAGCGGCGGCGGCCGTGACCCTGGCGGCGGCGGCAGCGACGACGGAAGCTCCAACCATGGGGCCAACAGGAGGGCCGGCGGCGGGGGCAGTCGCGGCGGTCGAGACCACGCGAACAGCCACGCCTCCGGAGCCTCACAGGGAGGCTACGACGCCCGCCAGAAGATTGAAGAGCTGCGGCGGAAGAAGTTCGCCACCGCAGGCGACAACGACGGCTTCCCCGCCTTCTCTCCTCGGCTTCACAACTTGCTCCTCCCCGACAAGTTCAAACCTTTGGGGATCACCAAGTACGACGCGAAGCAGGATCCCATCCAGTGGCTTAGGTGTTAAGCCCTCTCCATCGAGAACGCTGGCGGCAACAACGACACCAAGTGCCTCTACTTCCCCTTCTGCTGGACCAAGCCCCACTCACATGGCTCGAGTCGCTGGACAAGCACTCGATCGACAAGTGGGACCAGCTGAAGGAGCAGTTCACTAGCAACTTCACGAGCGCCATGGGTCGATCAGGTACTCGCATGGACCTGGCCATGGTCAAGCAGGAACAAGGCGAGACCCTCTGCAAGTACATGCACCGCTTCTTCGACAAGCGCGCCACCGTAGTCGATGTCACTGACAAGGAGGTCATCGACCTCTTCCAAGACGGCCTCTACCACCACCGCACCTTTTAAGACTTCAGTCGCCGCCGCCCCAAGTCCATCCCCCACCTCAAGGACATGATCACGTCCTGGGCGGATGAAGAAGACAAAGCCAACGCCAAGTACGATGCCATCCCTAGCAAGAGAAAGCAGAACACGGGCGGCGGCGGCGGCAACAACGGGAACCAAGGCGGTCGCAACAACAACAACTACTCGGGTCCCAACCGCAAGCGCAAGCCAGACAACACTGTCGCGGCTATCCAGCGCCCTGCGAAGGAGAACTCGAAGAAGACCTCTGGCGACTTCAAAGACTTGCTGAAGGAGAAGTGCCCGTGGCATCTGGACGACAACCACACCACCGAGCAGTGCTACCAACTCAGGAGAGCACTCAAGAGCACTCCGGAGCCACCGCACCCTCATGACAAGAAAGACAAGAAGAAGAACGATAGAGGCAACGATGACTTCTAGGATCCCGAAAAGACTGTCAACGTCCTCTTTGGCGGACTACCCAGCAGACGGGAGCAAAAGGCTACCCGCCGAGAAGTCATGAGCATTGAACCAGCGGCTCCGACCCCTCTAAGGTGGTCGGAGGTACCCATTACCTTCTCCCGCGCGGATCAATGGACCAGCTTCTCCGAACTAGGGCGTTTCCCTCTCGTCCTGAAGCCAGTGGTCGCGGGCTCCAGGCTCAACAAGGTCCTCATCAACGGTGGAAGCGGGCTCAACGTCCTTTTCACCAAGACCTTGAAGAAGATGGGGCTCGATATCACACACATGCTCACCAAGGGCTCTTTGCCCTTCTACGGCATCGTCCCCGGGAACGCGGCTATCCCACTGGGCTCAGTGGTCTTGCCAGTTACCTTTGGGGAATCTCTGGACAACTACCATACCGAGTACGTCAAGTTCGAAGTCGCGGACTTCGAGATGTCCTACCACGCCATCCTTGGCAGACCGGCTATCGCCAAGTTCATGGCGGTACCCCATTACACCTACTTGGTACTCAAGATGCCAAGCCCAACAGGTGTACTCTCACTCCAAGGGGACTTGAGGATCTCGCACGACTGCGACACGGAAGCTGTGGAGATCACCTCCACAAATCAAGTACCCAATGCTATGATGGAGATCTACGCTGCATCAAAGAAGCTTGCCCCAAGTGAACTCGACATCCCAGAGAAGTCAGACAAAGCCAACAAGCCTCAGCCAGCTGAGGAGGTTCTGGTCAAAACAATTGACCTCGGGACAGGCGACAACAGCAAGACCACCACCATCGGGGCGGGTCTCGACGCCAAATAGGAAAACACGCTCATCAACTTCCTCCGGGCTAACCGCGACATCTTTGCGTGGAAGCCAGCGGACATGCCAGGGGTGCCCAGGGAGTTGATCGAGCATTCCCTCAACATCGATCCTAAAGCTACCCCGAAGCGACAACACCTCCGCTGCTTCGCCGACGACAGACGGGACGCCATCAAGAAGGAACTCGCCAAACTACTCGCAGCTGGCTTCATCAGAGAAGTCTTCCATCCTGAGTGGCTCGCCAACCCCGTCCTCGTCCGCAAGAAGAACTCGAACGAGTGGAGGATGTGGTCGACTACACCGACCTCAACAAGCACTGCCCCAAGGACCCCTTCGGGTTGCCGCGGATTGACCAAGTCATCGACTCCACGACGGGCTGCGACCTGCTCTTCTTCCTCGACTGCTACTCCGGGCACCACCAGATCGCGATCAAGGAAGAACACCAGGAGAAGACCACGTTCATGACCCCGTTTGGCGTGTACTGCTACACGACCATGTCCTTCGGGTTGAAGAACGCCGGCGCCACATATCAACGAGCTATCCAGGCTTGCTTCAAGAGGAAACTCAACAAGAACGTCGAAGCCTACGTGGATGACGTGGTCGTCAAGACCAGAAACTCCAGTACCCTCATTGATGATCTTGAAGAGACTTTCGCATCCCTGCGCGAGTACCACTGGAAGCTCAACCCGAACAAGTGCGTCTTCGGCGTACCTTCGGGCAAACTACTCGGCTTCATCATCAGCCACCGCGGCATCAAAGCCAACCCTGAGAAGATCTCCGCCGTCACCGGCATGAAAGCTCCTACGTCCATCAAAGACGTCCAGAAGATGACCGGATGCATGGCGGCCCTGAACAGATTCATCTCGAAGCTTGGAGAACGGGGGCTCCCCTTCTTCAAACTACTCAAGCACCAAGAGAAGTTCGTGTGGACTCCAGAGGCGGACCAAGCCCTTGCCCAGCTCAAGGACTTCTTATCGAAGCCGCCAGTCCTCACAGGTCCTCGCAAAGGTGAGCAGCTACTGCTCTACCTCACTGCGACTACTCACGTGGTCAGTACTGCCATCGTCGTCGAGCGGCAGGAAGATGGCCACGCCTACCCAGTCCAGCGACCAGTCTACTTCGTCAGCGAGGTCCTGTCAGAATCCAAGACACGCTACCAGCCCGTACAAAAGCTTTTGTACGCAGTGCTCATCACCTCGCGGAAGCTACGACACTACTTCCAGGAGTACTCAATCTCCGTCGTCACCGACTACCCGCTCGGCGACATCCTACGGAACCAAGATGCTACTGGAAGAATCTCCAAGTGGGCAGTTGAGCTCGGCGCCCTCACCATCGACTTCAAGCCGAGCATAGCCATCAAGTCGCAGACACTAGTCGACTTCATGGCGGAGTGGCGGGAGAATCAGCTACCTACTCCAACCGTGCGACCAGAGCTCTGGGTGATGTACTTCGACGGCTCACTCAACCTCGAGGGCGCAGGTGCAGGAGTACTCTTGATCTCCCCAACAGGCAAACAACTCAAGTACATCCTACAGATCTTCTAGAAGGTCTCAAACAACGAAGCCGAGTACGAAGCTCTCCTACACTGGGCATCAAGCGGCTACTAGTCTACGGCGACTCCGCAGTGGTCATCAACCAAGTCAACAAGTCCTGGGACCGCAACAAGGAGAACATGGACGCCTACTGCCTAGAAGTCCGCAAGCTCGAGAACAAGTTCTATGGTCTCGAGTTCCACCACATCGTCCGCGACAACAACGTTGCAGCGGACGTCTTGTCGAAGCTTGGCTCTACTCGCGCTCAAGTACCAGCGGGTGTCTTCGTCCACGAGCTTCACGCGCCATCCATCCCGGAGCCGGCGCCACCGACCACTGTCCCAGCGCATCCCCCGGCTGGCCAGGAGGTCATGATGATCGACGTGGACTGGAGGCAACCCTTCATCGACTACCTCAGCGAGCAGAAGGTTCCCTCGGACAAGAACTTGGTCGAGTAGCTCATCCGCCGCGCCAAGTCCTACGTCCTCGTCGGAGACAAGCTCTACAGGCGGGGCGCATCTTCCGGAGTACTCATGAAGTGCGTCCCCAGGCAAGAAGGCAAGGACATCTTGGAGGAGATCCACAAGGGCGTCTGCGGCAACCACACGTCCTCTCGTACTCTGGTCAGCAAGGCCTTCCGACAAGCTTTCTACTGGCCCACAGCTCTGGGCGACGCCGAAGAACTCGTCAGAAGGTGCCAAGGGTGCCAGTACTTCACCAAGCAGCAACACGTCCCAGCCTACAAGCTAGTCACCATACCGCCAACCTGGCCTTTCGCCTGCTGGGGGCTCGACATGATTGGGCCTCTGCCAACTGCGCCAAGTGGATTCAACAGAGTATTGGTGGCCATCGACAAGTTCACCAAGTGGATCGAGGTCAAGCCGGTCACATGCCCAAGGCTGACAGAGTACTCGACTTCCTGGATGAACTCGTGCATCACTACGGACTACCCCATCGCATTATCACAGACCTGGGCTCCAACTTCAACAACCACCAGTTCTTGGAGTACTGCGAGAACAGCAGGATCGACGTCCGATACGTCTCAGTTGCCCATCCTCGGGCCAACGGACAAGTCGAGCGTGCCAACGGGATGGTGCTCGACGCTCTCAAGAAGCGGCTACACGACGCAGCTAACTCCAAAGGAGGCAAGTGGATCAAGGAGCTACCCAACGCACTCTGGGGGCTACGTACTCAGCCATCCAAGCCAACAGGGCAATCCCCTTACTTCCTGGTCTACGGCTCCGAAGCAATCCTCCCTGCTGATGTCATATGGGATTCACCAGCAGTGGAGCACTACAACGAAGGCGTCTCTGAAGATAGCAGACGAGTTGACATCGACAGGCTCGAAGAAGCTCGCTGCGCTGCCCTCGTCTAATCAGCAAGGTTCCTGGAGGGTATCCGACGCTACCACGATCGCAATGTCAAGGAATACTCCTTCAACATTGGCGATCTCGTCCTCCGTCGCATCCAGAACACGGAAGGACTACACAAGCTCAACTCCCCCTGGGAAGGCCCCTTCACAATAGCAAACGTGACTGGGTCGGGCTCCTACCGCCTCTAGACGCTTGAAGGTGAAGACATCAACAACTCGTGGAACGTCGACCAGCTCTGTCGGTTCTACGCCTAGTCTACACGACTACCCTAGGGGCTCAAGTCTACGCGACTACATCAAGACCCCTTCGCCGTAAGCGGCCTCCGGGTCCAGGCACTAGTCTCCGGACTACTTCTTTGCTGTAAGCGGCCTCTGGGTCCAGGCACCAGTTTCCGGACTATCCCTCTCCAGAATCCAGCCCATGCGGCTACCTACGGATCCTGGCCTGCGACGAGCGACAAAGGACTCTAGCAGCGGTCTACTGAGAGACCACGTACTCTTAGATCCAGCCTATACGGCTACTTACGGATTTACAACTGTAAGTGGCTACACGCCCTAGCACTACTTAGCCGTAGGCGGCCTCCGGGTCCTGGCGACTACTCTGTAACTACGGCCCTGGCCATCCAGGTGTACTTCTACAATAATAAAATTTGATCGTTCATCAACTGCTTTACTGTCTTCTTCCCTCTGCGGGACTACTGCCGAGTACGAGTACTCGCGACACTCCACGATGGGACTCCGCACTCTAAGATCGCGACTACGAGTACTCATTGATGGAAGTTTCTCTTCATTCATACTTAAACAATTTCAATACAATTGTTTTTGTACAATTACTACTACGAGCTAACTATTACAGGACTATTGGAGATTGAGTTTTTCGGCGACTTGATCCGCAATGGGCACCATCTGCTCCAGTAGCTCCGCGTACTGCTCGTCGGTGCAGTTGGCGGCTAGCCCGCCAGCGACTACATCTACGGGAGCCTTCGGGAAGTACGACTTCATGAAGGCCAGCACCTGGTTCGGGATCGACTTCGCCAAGTGCTTCACGTAGGTCGCCAGCCGGCTGGGGGCTTCCTTCAACCGGTCCACCAACGACGCTATCTTGGGACCGCCAGGATGAGGCACCAGCAGCCTCGCGATGGGGAGCGCGGCTTCTTCAAGTTCCTTGAGCTGGGCCCGCAGCTTCTCGCAATCCTCGTTTAGCTTCTGCAATGATTTGTAGCAGTTGACGAGGTCACGGTCGGATGCAATACGGAGCTCCATGTGCTTGTCGCACTCGTAAGCAAGCTCCTTATAATCTAACTCCAGTACCTGGCGGGCCTCCTACTCCCGGTAGAAAAGATTCTTCAGATCAGTATCCGAAGTCTTCAGCTGATCTACCCGAGTCTCAAGCTCTGCAATCAACAAGGCACAGCGGGTTAGACTACCTCTCGACCTCCAACAAGTACTCAACAAGACAAATGGTGTACCTTTGTTCTTGTTGCGGAGAGACTTGTTCTTCCGCACCAAGTCGTCGCTCTTCGCCTGCATCTCCTGGATGTCATTATGGTACTTGGCGAAGGCGGTGTCCAGCTTCGACTGCATGGCGGCGGCGTGCTTCCGGGACTTCAAGAGTTGATCCTCCAGTGTCTCGGCTCGAAGCACTGCATCGCCGTACCCTTGAAGCATCTCCGACTTCAAGTGGGACCTCTCAGCGACATCCTGCACAGACCAGACACATCAGATGGGTACTCAACACTAAAGGATTGACTACTCAAAGGGTGATGACTACTCACCTTCATCCACTGTTCGGCTTGTCGCACCACTTCCAGGTGCCGAGCCACCGTTGCCGGATCGACCAGATCGTGCGCCAACAACTCGATCCCGCCACGACTACGCGTAGAGGCTTCGGTCATCGGCGCCGAGCGGATTGGCTCTGCGTCCTGGATCTCCGGCGAGCGGACGACCACCTCCAGAGCGGGTTCTGGGAGTGCGGCGTCCTCTCCTCCAGCTGTCGCGGCGGCCTCTCCGGCGGCCACCTCCATCGGCTCGGGGGTTTCTACGGAAACCTCCTGAGTTTCCGGTGCGACGTCTCCTACGGGCACCGCCGACGGGATCTCGCTTCCTTCGGCCTCAGCACCTGTCGACAAGAAGACAAGTGTATCAGTCAACATGGTGACTACGACTACTCTACGAGGGCACTTCGACCTTAGCAGAGTACTCACCTTCAACCACGCTGGCTTCGGGCAATGTGGCCTCAGCGGCCGGCGCTTCGGGCTCCGCCTGAGGGGCAGGAGCGGACTCCTCAGCGGGCGGCGCGACTTCTTCCTCTGCCACCGTTGAGGCGGGTTCATCCTCCTCCCAGGTCAAGTCCGTCGATTTCCTGCAGCGTACACAAGCTGGTTGTCAATCAAGTACGACTACCACATCAAGTACTACTCGGGGAGATTCAACACTTACAGGCTCGACCGGACTACTGTCACGGTTGGGGCACCGAGGATGCTGGCGATATCGACCAGTCCCACCTCGGTAGGCGCCTCCTGCGCCTCTGTGGCCGCTGCCTCTTCCGCAGCAGCAGCGGGTTCCGTGCTCCCCTGAGCAGCAGGGGGCTGGCGCTCCATCTACGCCAATAGTTCTTCGACAGTGGGGGCTGGGCTGCGACTACCAGCTGCCTCTCCCACCGTGTCCCACTCGCCTTCATCGCCCTGCTCAACGGGCTCGGTAGGCGGTATCTCCTGCAAGCAAGGAAACTTCATCGTCAACACACGTACTCGAGACATCAAAACTCGACTACACTACTCACGACGGCTTACCTCTTGAGACGTGGTCTCCGTGACCTTCAACTTCTTGGCCATGCGTTTGCGGGCCGCATTACGCGGCCTCCTCGGCGTCGCGGGTAGACTAGCCTCCAGGCTAGCCGCTTGATCCTGAACGAGAGGGATGTGAGGTAAGCCAGGACGGCTAAACCTCGACCGCAGCTGGAAGCGGTCCGGCAACGTCTCCTCGTCGTCGTCCTCCTCCTCGGACGTGTCTTCCATGACAACAGTGTCGTCTCCTTCGCCAACTTCACGCCGCTCCTTGGCCTTGGTTTTCCCCTCCTCTGGGACTTCGACTAGTTGGGGAGGCGGCGGCGGCTCAGAGACAAACTTCTTCAAGTCATCCTGCAAAGAACAACTCATCAGTGCGACTACTCACATGCAATGGGTACTCGACTATGGATGCGGCTACTAACCTCCTTTGGTGGGCGCGCGGCAGAGTACTCCGATACGGGGCACGCAGTGTACGGTGGCATATCCTTGAAGATCCAGGCTAGCCTGTCGACAATGTCGTCGTCGTCGACTTCGTCTCCAGGCATCCGCGACGTATCGTCGTCGCCGGTGTACTCGTAACCTAGGGTGTCGCGAGCCATCAGCGGCTGCACCCTGCGCTTCATGAAGCTGAAGGCCACGTGCTCGGCCCTCAGCCCGGCTTCCCTCAGCGCCTTGATCCGTGCCAACAATTCGGGCAGCTGGATTCCCTCTTGCATCGTCGGCTCCGAGTTCCACCACAGATGATGCTTGGGCTGCTTCCCGCTAGGCTTCGGCAGCTCCGGGTAGTGGTTCGTGACGTTGAACCACTTGGCCTTCCAGTCCTGATTGGAGTCTATCAGCTTGTACGAGAGGTACTGCTCGGCAGCGTCCTCCCTCATCTGGATCCCCGCCCCTCCGACTACCCGCGGGTTGCTGGCGCTGGGTTGAGGCTTCACCCGGAAGAACTTCCGGAACAATATCCAATGGGGCTTGATCCCCAGAAAAGCTTCGCAGAAATGTACGAAGACGACAGTGTGGAAGATACCGTTGGGGTTGAGGTTGAGGTACTCGATGCCGTAGTACCCCATGAGCCCCTTGAAGAAGTCGCTCGCCGGGAGAGAAAGTCCGCGCTCCGCGAACCGCGCGAACATCGGGATCTCGTCCGGATTCTTCTCCATGGGGTACGGATCCCCGACGGCGGCCCTCCACATGTCCACCTCCTTCTCCCGCAGGAATCCGCTGTTGAGAAGGGCCAGGAAGTCTTCAGTCTTCGCCTTGGACTTCTTCCATTCGCGGTTTGGATCTGGCCGCGGCGGGGACACCGGCGGTGATGTCCCTGCGGCAGATCCGGCGGCCTCCTCACGGCCCCTCTTCTTCCCGCTGGCGGCCTTCATGGTCTTCAACGGAGATGGCTTCATCCTCCAGGTGCACGGTGTCTTCATGCGCATTCGCTCGGGGGCTATTGTGGTGGCTTCCTACGGCGGCGCACTCGGATCTGCGCTCTACTCAATGGCGGCGGTGCGCACCAGTGGCTATTCTTGGCTAGATCTGCTGGGAATGGCTGCAGCTGTGTAGGGTAAAAACCCTAAGGGGGTTGGCTTCTATTTATAAGTTGTTGACGGTGAAAATCCGTCAACCTAGCCATGAGTTTACCTTCGGTGTTGGCATGAGTTTTATACCTTATCCATTGGTACTAACCCCCGTGGTATAACAAGTTCACGTGTGCATGTCGGTTTTGGAGTTTAATGTTTATGCAGGGTTTTAGTGTTGAATGCAAGACTTTCGGGATAAGTTCATCAAGCACCTCATGACAAGACCTTGAAGTCTCGAACAAGTCATGCAATGAAGCAAAATTAACTCCAAGAAGCGGGGACTTGATCCGAGAAGACGACGGAGACTCCGGGGACCCGACCGGAAAAGTGCTTGAATCTTGCAAGACAAGGAGTTGAGTCCAATTCGGAGAGAAACCGACGACATGGACCTACATGCGAAGGGGGAAGCATCCGGGAAGCAAGGGAACCGACGTCGGGCAAAGGAGCCCACGGGGGCTGGGCCTAAATGGGCCCGGGCCGGCCGGCCCGGGCCGGTCGGCCCCGAGCCCATTTAGGGCCCAAACCCGTCCTCCTTTGCCCTAGCCGCCAATCGGGCTATTTATAGTCCCCCGACCGAGAGCCACGCGAGAGAAGATTTCGTCTTCGGCCGCCGAGAAGCGAGAGAGAGAGAGGGACACCATCTCGGAGAGGAGAGGGTCGAGCTAGTTGACTAGGGTTTCCCTAGCCGACGTGGGAACCTTGCACGGAAGACCACGTCGGAGTTCCCGAGCTAGAAGCAAGATCAAGGAAGGATCCCGGTGGTGATCTTGTGTATGTATCATTGTTATAGTTGAATTATCAAGTTGAATCTTTTCCCGGCGATCAAGTGTTTCCTCGAAGATTTCGTTTTTCGATCGGCTTTGCTTATTCCAATTCTATTCTCGAGATAGATTACATAGGGTGTTCCCGTAGCCGCGGTGGCTAGAGGTACACGCCGGATCTTCCGAAAGAATCTCGACTTGTCTTTTGACTCGCCCTAAGCTCCCCGCATGAATAGGGATACGTTGTGACGAACGGGGTCTCGAAAGGCGGATGTTTTCGGATTTGGACGGGAAACCACGATTTAAAGAGGCTTTTATTAAGATTCGATTTGCTACTTCTTCTCTTGCTTGGAACTTCAACAAAAGGCTTACCCCGATCCCTCTGGATCGGTTTATCTACCCAATCTTACTTTGTTTTCTCCGGTTTTTAGTAGATTAGATTCGTTTTGTGTCTTTTACTTAGATGCATTAGGTTCTTTATTGAAGATTGCAGTTATTTGGCTTTAATGGATTAAGTCTTGCGTCACACATTTGTTCCACGGATTCGATACCTTGGGTTCACCACTCGAGGGAAGAAGGGTCCCTTGACTACGACGGGAGACTTGTACGCTTGCGAATCACGAACGAACTTTGATACAATTATTAACCGTCAACAAGCCCCTTTTTCTGGCGCCGTTGCCGGGGAACAAGTGATCAAGATTTGATTTTTTATTGCTTTTTTTTGTAATTTTCAGTACTGATTTTGTTTTATTTTTGCATCTAATAAACTTCGATCATCCTCAAAATACATCTAATCTAGTTTGTCTAACTCTAGTCTTTATAGATTTGTTTTGTTTTCTAGTTTTTTTTGCATACTTTGTTTATTGCTAACCCTAACGGAGATGGACGGTTACCTCTCCAACAAACCCAATAATTTTGTGGATGATCCGGAAAAACTTTACGAGGCTAAGGAGACGCGAAGCACACCAAGCTAAAAACTTGGATTTTGTAGATTCGGAGTCGGAAGACAAAGGATCGCAGGAATTTCCGGAGAATTCACCACCTCAAAGTCCGCGGGAGAATCGACTTCCACCAATGGGTGACCAACCACCGGAAGAACGCAAGATTGGGGAGCTATGCACCCCAGACATCATCGACCTACCAATCTTGAACCTCGAGGAGATCGGAAGACCGTTCGAGATCAAGACCTCAACCATCCGCATGGTGCAACATTCACCTTTCACCGGCAAAGAGGATCCGAACCTTCACCTCCAAGCATTCATTCAATTATGTCAGACTTTCAACATGGATGGGGTGACTCAAGATCAAATGAGGGCAAGGCTTTTTCCGTTTTCACTACTCGGGAAGGCTTTGCAATGGTTCCACTCTCAACCGGCGGAGACGGTGCAAAATTGGAACACGTTGATGAAGGCTTTCATGAAGGAATACTACTCACCGGGTAAAACTCAAAGCTTGCGTAATAAGATTGCCACCTTTGTTCAATATCCTACGAAACTATCTCGGAGGCATTCGAGCGCTTCAACGAGTACACCGGGCGGTTCCACATCACAAGTTCCCGAAAGAAGACCTCGTGCAAAAGTTCTATCAAGGACTCACCATGGCGTCAAGGACGATCATCGATGCATCAGCGGGAGGATCTATCATCGAGCTCACACCGACGGAAGCTTTCACGTTATTCAAGAAGGTCGCGGATAATGATACGTGGGCGTCGTCCGGGCGCCTACATCCGGCTCAACCCATGGGGAACGTCAAAGGAGTCTTGCAAGTGGAGAAGGAAGACATACTTGAGGGCAAGATCGACTCGCTCATGAGGAGGTTGGAGAAGATGGAGATGGAAAAGAAAGAGGCTCAAGACTTGAAGGCCGCCGAAGCAAGGTCCACATGCGAAGAATGTGGAGAGTATGGCCATGTACGCAAAGATTGTCCGGAGGAAGCCAAAGTGCTCGACTACATGAGGAAGGGAGAATTGCCGAACTTCCGCTACGGGCAAGGTAGGCCTCAATTTAATGCAAGCTCATCTATTCCTAACGTGGTCCCGCTTCGGATACAATTGAAGGAGTTCATGGATGAGCAAGCTAAGATCAACAAGGACACCGTCACCAAGTTCAAGACCATAGACAAGGTGTTGGAGAACATCGATAGCAAAGTGACGGAGGTCGGAAGTTCCAATCATCAAGTGCTCAACATGATGAAGATGCTCGAGACGCAAGTTGGACAACTTGCGGGGGCGCCTCACTAATGATGAAGGGAAGCTTCGGGACAACCCAAATGTCCCGAATCGGCGAAGGCCATTCAAACACGTTCGGGGAAGGAGACCGAAGATCCGGAACGTTCCGCGGGAGCAAGGAAGCTTAAACCATCCACCGAGGTGGAAGGAGCTGCTAAAGAGAAGGTTACGGGGATCGTCACCGAGGAACCCGAATTCGAGATGCCGGAGGATGACACGAGGATACCGCAACTCAAGCCATGCTACTTCCGAGGTAAACTTGACAACCACTTTGAGAAGTTTGTGGAAGTTGTGCGTAGACTTAGCATCAACATGCCATTACTAGATGCCCTACAAGTACCTACATATTCTCGTTACTTTAAAGATATACTTGCAAATAAATATGAGATAGCAACACTCGGGGTAGATCATGTCAAAATGTCCGAGGAGTGTAGTGCGGCTATTGCTTATGGGCTAGAGAAGCAAAAAGACCCCGGGTGCCCTACAATTCCATGTTCGGTTGGTTCTTTCAACTTCGAGAAGGCGTTATGCGACCTTGGAGCTAGTGTGAGTGTCATGCCGAGGGATGTGTTCGAGAAGCTACGCCTACCGATGGAGCCTACGGGAATATGTTTGGAGTTGGGAGACAACTCCATTCGCTATCCCTTGGGCATTGCTTGAAGATGTACCCGTGAAGATTGGACACCACTTCATCCCCGTCGACTTCGTTGTGCTCGAGATGGGAGAGAGGGAGAAGCCGCCGCTCATCCTAGGGAGGCCGTTCCTCAAGACCGTGGGAGCAACTATTGATGTTGGCAAGGGGGAGATCATGTTCGATATCAACGAGAGAAAGGAGTTCCTTCAAGTTCCGTCCAAGGATTGAGGCATGCAACATGATTGGAGTGAAGGGAGAACCAAAACAAACGGAGGCGCTGAAAAAGAAGAAGGAGCCGAAAAAAATGAACGTAACGAAAATCAAAGAAGGTGTTGCATCCGTCAAGACAAAGGAAGAGAAGCCGCTCGTGAAGACCAAAAAAATGACTAAGCCAACTAAGCCGGAAGTCAAGCCCGCGCCCAAGATGGTGCGGAAGTGGGTACCCAAGATTGCAACGCCCGCAAAGAGCGTTGATCCGGAGTGATCAAGTGAAGAAGTCTAGCTATAGACTATAAACGAAGCGCTAGGCGGGGAGGCAACCCGTTTCGTCAAGTCAAGTCAAGAATAAGCTACGGGAGGACAACCCGATTCCGGGTTTTTCGAGTATTTTTAATAATTTAGTTTTTGAGTTTTATTACGCAAAGACATTAGACTTAGAAGTGGTTGAACAATATTAGAGACATAATTCTTGATTGAATGTTTGCTTTATCATAAACCCTTTGCATGAACCCTCCTATGTGCTTGTTTGATTCTTTTCTTTTCGAGAAACCCCTCAACCAAATAATTTCAGAACCTTAACTCAACCTTTCACCCTCATTATGGTACTGAGGTTGGCTTATTTTTCATGCTAAAACCACACGAGTAGAGCCACGATTTATATTCAAGTGTTATAAAAATTCAGCACGTGGTAGGACTCGCGTGAACCTAGAAATCAAAGCTTTTGGTTGGTTTTAAAAATCTTTATCCTTGGTTTCTCTAGGATTAGAATTTTTCTAAGCCTATTCTAATTCTGTTTTATTCAAAATCTTTCTTATTTAGCCAAAATTAGAACCTAAACCTATGCCCCCATGATCAAGCCGGGAAAACGTTCGCTCTCAACCGATGAAAGCAAACTTTACCGGTAAGACCAAAATCGACGTAGTCGAAAAATATTTTCGACTTACATTTGTTTTTAATGGTTTAAAAACTTCTCTAAAATTATGCTTGAGCTCTTGCATGGCTCTGAAAAATATTTTAAATTTCGAATTAGAGGAGTGCTTAACCTTAAACACACCTAAATGGAGGCAATCAAGTTTGAATTAATCATGCATGCACCATTGGATTCCCTTTTATCAACTTTCACCAATTCCACATGCAAAGGACAAGCATGGTGGGCAGCAAGCATCAACTTTGCAGGATTTTCATGGTGGCATGTGAAGCAAGTGGAGCTAGGGAGCATGGACATGACCCAAAGCACGGAGCATCAAGTGGGAGGACCAATAATTCAAGAAAAGGAGTGGACGAGAGCGTTTGGGCGGTGCAACTCGTGGAGCACGCGGGCGGGGAAAGTTGCGAGAGGCGAAATGATCGTCTTTGGGAGAAAGACACGGCGGGGAGGAGCCGGGGAGGCCCCCGGGGCCGGCCGGCTGGGCCGGCCGGCCCGGGCTACTAAGGAGCCCCCCGCTCCCGTTTTCTGCAGGCAAGCTTCCCTCTCCTTCCCTTGTTTGTGTGTTCAAGTTTGTGTGCTCAGAACCTCCGTAGACTTAGCCAACCATCCCAATCTTGATAGCTCAAGAAAAATCCACATCCTTAATCCACTCAAAGTCCACATCCGAAGCAAAGAGTTTAAGTGCCTAGTTTACCGGTTGCAACCCGGAATTTTAGTTGAAGAAAGAGTGCAGCAACCATGTGGAAGAAGACCACAAGTCTCTTCTCCAAGAAGAAGAGTTCGTCGTCGTCCAAGCCGTCATCAACCACGTCTTCGAGGAGGCACTCGGTTTCCGAGTCTCCCCGGAGCATGGAGACGGACACGGCACCACCGAGGAGGAACGACGCTCTCCTCCTTGGTGGTATGAGAGCTGCAAGAAGCACTTCCATGAGGTTTACCGAACCTCGTGGGCACACGGAGGAGCAGCCCGCGCCACCACGACGATCGACTCGCTCAACCGCACCACCTCCTTACACCCCAACACAATCTTCGTACGGCTTCATCATCTTGTCGGCGGAGGAGGAGGAGAGGCTCGCCAATCTTGAGAAGAGGCTTGTGCCAAACGTCGAGTTCGACGACCAAGCACTCTACACCTTGGGTTTTTGCACCGACATATACTATATGTTGGGGCACCTCGGTTGGGTGCAGTTCTCCAACGGAATATCGGTGGACACCCATTTGGGTTACGCCTTGGAAATTTTGATGACTATTGCACCCATCGTTGATGATGATGGGGTGCAAAGCTTGTCATTCCGGTTGGAGGGAATCGAGCAAGTGGTTCCCTACGAGCACATTAGGGAGCTGCTTGGATTCCACAAGGGAGCTCCGGAGAAAGTTGACGTGCCACCCGGCATGTTGGCGGGATTTTGGAACATGATCTCCGGAGAAGCCCATCAACAACGCAATTGCATCCGCAACCCCATTATCCGGATATTTCACTCTTGGATGTGCAAGAGGATATTGGGGAGGATGAAGGAAACAAAGGTGACCGACACGGAGTTGAATTGGCTATACTCGGCTTTAATTGCCAGGCAGCCAATAGACCCCTCTTACCTCATGATCAACCGTTGGTGTTGTGAAGCAACATCGGGGGCGGGTAATATTGGTTCGGGGTGTTACCTCTCCATGTTGGCCTTTTCCTTGCGGCCGGGGATCGCAAGAAACCCCGCTCACCTTTGCGTGGTACCTCTCTCGGTTTTGAGTATTTGCGGCAAGGCAAATACATTAGTGGAGATGAGAGAGGAGGTTATCGATTGGCCATTGTAAACCTACCCCTTCCAAATGAGAGGCTTAGGCTTTTCACCGAAGGAAGGGAAGATTGGTTGGAAGAGGGACTACTTGTCCCTGCAAGGAAGAACAAAAGAGGAAGAATCGTAGAGGAGGGAACATCCTCCGCACATGCGAGTGGAGCACAACCCAATGTGCAACCATTCGGCGGGGTTCCTCCTCCGCCAAGTTATTATGGAGGGTCACAAGGACAAGCATGGGGGGGTGGTGCACCGGTACCCCCACAAAATTATGTTGTGCCCAACGCTAACTTCGCGGGGTCCTACGCTCATCATCCCCAACCACAACAAAGCATGGCCATTATTGGAGGGTATGCTGCAAGAAATGCTCAAAACATCGCATCCATCCAATCCAACGCAGCCCAACTCGGTGAAGGCAACGCAAATATTGCCTTTGAACTTGGACGCCTTCACCTTGTGGAGCCAAATCAATTCAACGGAGGAAGCGTTCATTCGTATTATGAGCAAGGGTATTATTGTCAAGATTACCAACATCAACCACCGGCGGAGGACTAGAAGATTTAGGAACTTTAGTTTTCTTTTCTTTTCTTTTTCTCTGTAATTTTCAGCTTTTGCTTATGTGTGTTTGCGTAGTATTTTCTGTTTTTTATTTAAATTTCAGCAAGCATGTTTGTTTATTTTCAGTATGTATTTCAACTTGATGTCACCATTAATAAAGACACCACCTTGATTTTATCATTGGAAAAGTTACAAAATTCGTGCCATGATGATATATGATTAAAATTGCAGCTTTGTTCATCTTTGTAATTGATTTATGCATGTTTAAACTAGTGCTCTCTTAAAAATACAGATCTGAATTTATTTAAATGCTAGCTTAATTTTCAGCGGAGGTTATGATTAAAATAAAGACCCATAGTGTTTTATGTGCTCTCAAGTTATGAATAGATTAAAGATGTCTTTTATGCTCAAAAATATTGCTAACCTTGTCACAAATATCACTTGTGTGTTGCTCGACCTATCCAAAGCCTTATATATATTTGAGTGCATGAACCTTAGTGTACAAGATTTATTTTTGAGTGAGTTATTGCAGGCCATGATTTCTCTGGCCCGAGACTAAGAAGCTGGTCATTCCATTTTTGCGTATCTATCTTTTTCCTAGCCTTTTATCCGTGCATTGTGTATCCCCACATCGGTGATCTCACAAACTTCGCCGGATATCCACCCTTAAACCAAACATCATTTTTTTGTGATTACCTCCTTGACCACAACCTATCGTTGAGAATGGATCATCAATTCAAGGAAGATCGCAAGACGGTGCCAACGTTGAAGATTTCAAGTATCTCTCCAAGGAAAAATATTCCGGTACCTACCTTATTTTTCGCCTCTTTGCTCGAGGACGAGCAACATCTAAGCATGGGGGAGGAGGTAGGTACGGTGCAGTTTTAGAGTTCAAAGGGGAATATTTTAAAAAAAAATGATGATGAAAGAAAAAAAATCCAGCGATACTCATGACTTTCAAGGTATAAAAAAAAAATCAAAACTTCGTTGTGAAAGTCATGGGCTGAATATATGATGAGAAAAAAAATGAATGAATGAAAGAAAGAAAAGAATGAGAAATATGAGAAAGAAAAAAAAATGTGCATAAAGTAAATTCCCTAGCTCTCTAAAAGTGTATTCAAGGCTTCAAGTTAAAAAGATCCATTCTCATTTTTCCAACCATGTGCAATCCGATAACAAGGACTTCCTTTGTGCCTTGGGATCACTCTTTGCCATTTGCACATGTCCACTCATCTAAAATTGTGTGTATTTTTCTCTTTCCCCTCCTTGATTTAACATTATTTTCCAATGACCTTTTTGACGAGTCTCGGTAAGACCATGAGAAGCTTGTCTTGTTTTGACAACACCTCATTTATAAAATCTTGTTAGGACTAAACTTTCCCAAAGCTCCATATAAAGCCTACCACATATATATGAGAGGGAAAGGAGTAGAATATATAGGCTTGAGAGACAAGCGAGATGAGAGTTCATGAGCAACGCATGAGATGATTTAAATTTGTGAATTTGGTTTAGCTTTTCTTATTCTCGTTCTTCATTTCAAAAATTCTGAGATCTATTTAAAACTTTGTGAGCATGTTAATACTTGTGGGATAAGCTTAAAAGGAATCTACCCTCCGTAGAGATGAAGGCTAGCACATTATGGAACTTTAATGAATTAAAATTTTGAGAGCATTATGTTTTCTCATGTGTAATCAAGTGCAAAGTTTAAACATTGTTTAGCAATGATGATATCCATCGAAGGCTTACTCGAGGACGAGCAAGGTTTAAGCATGGGGGAGATGTTGACGGTGAAAATCCGTCAACCTAGCCATGAGTTTACCTTCGGTGTTGGCATGAGTTTTATACCTTATCCATTGTTACTAACCCCCGTGGTATAACAAGTTCACGTGTGCATGTCGGTTTTGGAGTTTAATGTTTATGCAGGGTTTTAGTGTTGAATGCAAGACTTTCGGGATAAGTTCATCAAGCACCTCATGACAAGACCTTGAAGCCCCGAACAAGTCATGCAATGAAGCAAAATTAACTCCAAGAAGCGGGGACTTGATCCGAGAAGACGACGAGACTCTAGGGACCCGACCGGAAAAGTGCTTCGAATCTTGCAAGACAAGGAGTTGAGTCCAATTCGGAGAGAAACCGACGACATGGACCTACATGCGAAGGGGGAAGCATCCAGGAAGCAAGGGAACCGACGTCGGGCAAAGGAGCCCACGGGCCGGGCCTAAATGGGCCTAGGCCGGCCGCCCGGTCCGGTCGGCCCGGGCCCATTTAGGGCCCAAACCCGTCCTCCTTTGCCCTAGCCGCCAATCGAGCTATTTACCGTCCCCTGACCGAGAGCCACACAGAGAAGATTTCGTCTTCGGCCGCCGAGAAGCAGAGAAGAGAGGGACACCATCTCAGAGAGGAGAGGGTCGAGCTAGTTGACTAGGGTTTCCCTAGCCGACGTGGGAACCTTGCACGGAAGACCACGTCGGAGTTCCGGAGCTAGAAGCAAGATCAAGGAAGGATCCCGGTGGTGATCTTGTGTATGTATCATTGTTATAGTTGAATTATCAAGTTGAATCTTTTCCCGGCGATCAAGTGTTTCCTCGAAGATTTCGTTTTTCGATCGGCTTTGCTTATTCCAATTCTATTCTCGAGATAGATTACATAGGGTGTTCTTGTAGCCGCGGTGGCTAGAGGTACACGCCGGATCTTCCGAAAGAATCTCGACTTGTCTTTTGACTCGCCCTAAGCTCCCCGCATGAATAGGGATACGTTGTGACGAACGGGGGTCTCGAAAGGCGGATGTTTTCGGATTTGGACGGGAAACCACGATTTAAAGAGGCTTTTATTAAGATTCGATTTGCTACTTCTTCTCTTGCTTGGAACTTCAACAAAAGGCTTACCCCGATCCCTCGGATCGGTTTATCTACCCAATCTTACTTTGTTTTCTCCGGTTTTTAGTAGATTAGATTCGTTTTGTGTCTTTTACTTAGATGCATTAGGTTCTTTATTGAAGATTGCAGTTATTTGGCTTTAATGGATTAAGTCTTGCGTCACACATTTGTTCCACGGATTCGATACCTTGGGTTCACCACTCGAGGGAAGAAGGGTCCCTTGACTACGACGGGAGACTTGTACGCTTGCGAGTCACGAACGAACTTTGATACAATTATTAACCGTCAACATAAGTCAACGCGGCCCCTCAACGGCCGGATGGATAAGTCTGCGCTCGGCTGACTCAGCGGCCGCGCGTGACCCTTCAACTTCAACTAGTCGACGAGCCTCACCTTGGGGGCTCGGCTACTTCTACTTAACTTTCTGAGTAGCGGCAAGACTCAAGAGCATCTCAGGACACATTCTACAAGATGACCCTTCAATTCAAGAGGAAGTACTCAACTCAAGGCTCGGGGGCTCCGTGCCACGTGTCCTTCGGTTTTTTCTCCGGATTTTTCGGGATATTCTTGCCAAAACTTCAGATGGACCCTCAGCCAGAGTCTACAACTCAACCTAAGGCTCGAGGGCTACTCCATATGGAGTGCGATTTTGCAATCGCACTTCCATATCAGCTTCAGCTTCAAGACAAAACGGGCATTATTGAAGACCTTCAAGGGCAGCACTCGAGGACGCTTGGGACTACTCGAGAAGCCTTCAAGATTGCTCAAACATCAGCTGGAGTACATTCCAGCCTCGGGATGCTTCGACTACTCTTGAGGACTTTTGACTTGAAGTACTAGGGGACGCTTGAGGACTGCTCGTTAAGGCCGTTAAGACTACTTGAAGCTATCCTTCTCGACTACAAAGTACTCAGGGGCTTGTCGTATGGACCTCCCTGGGCCCACTACCTCGGTGGGTACAAGGACCGACTACTCGGTGGGCCCCTGGGACTACCTGAGTTGCACGGTACCCGATGGCGTGAAGCACATGGACTACAAAGGAGAAGTACTCGGTTAGGAAGCTGTACATGTCCCGCACTGTATAGAGGACTCCTAGACGTACTCGACTAGTACTCTCTCCCTAAACCGACTTGTAACCCTGCCTCCCGGACTATATAAGGCGAGGCAGGGACCCCTCTCTCATCATCACATCTCACGGCGTAAGATTGCATCATCTTGTAATCGTACCCAATCAATCCAGAGCTACGCAGCATACAGGACGTAGGGTATTACGCACCTCGCAGCCCGAACCTGTCTAAATTGTGTGCCACGTGTCTCTTCCTTCGAGTTACCGATCTCGGTGAGGCCACATTCATCTACTTCAGGTACTTCCCTTAGTAGGTTGCTGGTCTAAAACACCGAAAGCGACCGAGCCGGGCCGAGATGGGCCTGGGACGATCGGCCCAAGCCGGCCGGCCTGGCCCACTTCCAGGGTCGGTTCGGCCCCCCTTTCCTTGAACCCGAAGGATCTTCAACCCTAAGTTCGTGGAGGCGCCGCCATTCGCAAAGGAGAGAGCCATTCGCACTGAGAGGCCATCCACAAGCTAGAGAGAGAGAGGAGGGAGATCTTCGGAGGAGGATCGCTCAACTCGAAGGAAGCACCTTCAAGTGGAGAAGGAAGAAGACACCGTCAGAAGCGTCACCATGATCAATAGTGCCATGTCTAGCACCTTGATGGGGTAATCTTCTCATTTGTCCATGGGTTGTAATCGATCTTGAGATGTAATCCCTACGTTGTTCGAATATCTATCTATCATCTTGTGTTGAATATGCTTTAATGCTTAAGGTTAGCTACCATGCCGTAAAGGGAGTAAGGACCCAATGCTCCCTTGGATCCTTTCAATACGCCATGTCCATCATAGGTCTAATCACGAATACCTTCGTGTAGTGACAGTACGGGGGAGAGAAAGGGCGAAACCGTAGTCACAACCCCCGACAGATTAGATTGGTATTCATGTTTTAAGCGGTTGCATGTTTGAGTATCGTAGACCCATGGGCGAGTGTCTTTTATCTTGTTAGCTTAATCGTTCTCTCTAGTGTAGTGTGGTCGTTTTATAGTTTAACCATAGATAGGGTGTGGGTAAGTTAGTGAGTAGAGGTAGATCAAACGCTTGTAATCCCCTTGCTCCGTGGATTGACAAGAACCTAGGGAATCCCGTGGTGAAAAAGGTGTAGGTCCGTACGCTTGCGGATCGTAGGTGGATACACCTCTTATCCGTCAACAGCTGTCGTAGCGACCATCCCGCCGAGGGTGGTAGCCCGCTGCCGCTCACGCCTCCGCATCGTCCCTTCGGCGGGAGTTTATGACATTGCGCACATCACCGTCCTGAGCTTGTCGGCACGTGTTAAGGATCCGCTCCCTGACCGGCGTCCTGCCCTGGTTGGCCGGTTGCCCCGTGGCACCGCCTGCGTGGACGGATGCCTCTTGACCTTGAGCGTCGCCGTCATCCCGCGTGCTGCCCTGATGGCGTATGCGGGACGCCGAGCTTTTGGCCTGTTGCACAGCCGCCTGCTCAATGAGGGCCTGCGCCTCGCGGTGCAGGTTGCGTGCCTCAGGTGTCGAGGGCGCGGGCATGGCGCGGAGCAGTGTTGCCGCTGCAATGAGCTTTTGGCTTGCACGCGGCGGCGTGTTCAGGTCGTCGACATTGAAGTCAGTGTTGATGCGCTCGTGGGCCTGCTTGCCTAGCTCGTGCGCGCGTTCGCCACGCGCTGAGGCTTCTCTCGCGATAGTGGCACGTAGGAGTCGCACCTGCCTGTTGTCGATGCTGAAAGTAGTCCCGACACTAACTAGTAATGAGCGCTGAGATCTGCCTCTCGATGGTCGGTGCTAAGCAACTAGAGACACTTGGTTTATCCTGGTTCTGGCCGGGGCCGTACGTCCAGCAGGGGTGTGCTCGAGGCACTGTATTGCTTCGCACTGGGGTGCCTGTAGAGGGGTGGCTACAAGCGAGGCGGGAGAGAAGGCGTGGCCTCCAAGTCCCAAGGGATGTGATTGAGGCGAGTGCCAATATCGTGGGGAAAACGGAGAGCGTAAGATTGACTGCTACCGCTGCCCGATGCCCCTGCCTGTCCCCTGCGGCTGGGGGGCTACCCCTCCTTTTATAGGCCAAAGAGGGAGTAGGTTACATGCATGCCGCACTATCTCTACGCGTGTAGCGGTATGGAAAACAGTGCCGTAGAGTTGATGGCCGTCCTGGCGAATCTTGCTCCAGTCACGGCGTCGTGGCGTGTCCTGTGCTTGAACAAGGGCGACTTCGAGGGTGGAGGCGTGGTGGTTGACCGGGGCGTCTTCAGGCGGGCTCGAGGGACCTACTGACAGCGATCCGTACGAGGTGCAGTAGCAGGCGTGGCGGCGTCTCGTCCCCGCGTGCTCAATAGCGTCGGAGCAGTTGTAGTAGTGTGCGGCGTGGCGCAGCAGGGGCGGGGATGGCCGCACAGGATTGACAGCGACGGGGATGGCGCTCCCACTGGCCTGACGTCACGGTTTGACCCTGCGGAGTCACGAGAAAAGGGCTCGAGGGTGCGGCCGGCCCCCCTTCGAGGGCGCGACACGTTAACCATACAAGAGTGGGCAGCACAGTGTCATGGAGCTGACACCGGCCTCGTCGCACAGTTCCTCACAGTGGTGCGGATGGGCTCCCCCTAGGGAGTTGACGAAACAGCGCCAGGGCATGATTCCTAGGTGCGTAGTGGCGCGGCTCTGCTGTGTCAGAGCATTAAATGCCCGTACACACGTGCGGGAGCAGGTGCGCTCGTGAGGGAACCTCGAGCAAGGCGGACCCTGCTCGAGGGAGGCGAAGACCCTTGAGCGAGGTGGACCCCGCTCGAGGGAGGCGTGAGCCCTTGAGCGAGGAAAACCTCATTCGAGGGGGGCTTGAGCCCTCGAGCGAGGTGGACCTCGCTCGAGGGGGCGCTTTGCTGGGCCGCTTCGGTGGGCCGCAGGGGCCACCGCGGCGTGGATCGTGTTGTGTGTATATTTTGTGTTAGGCCCGAGGTTGGTTTTGCGTTTTGCGTTTTTTGCAGGTTTTAAGCAGGATTTTCCCCGGTTTTCTAGGGGACCCTCATGGCTGTCCCCGACAGTAGCCCCCGAGCATCTGCGAGTGTTCCGGTCAGGTTCCCGCAGATGCTGGAGCCTACTGATAGGACGCTCTTCCCTCCATGTTGCAAATGCCTTTCCGTGGGGCCGCGTCAGCGGACCCGCGGGTCTAGCCCCCGAAGCCCTGCAAGAGCGTGAGTGCTCCCGCAGGGGTTTTCTCGCAGAATTTTATCAGCGGGCGTGGAACATGTCTCAACCGGCATCGGCGATGTTTCAGCCGGCTTTGGTGACGCACGCGTGACTGGTACCTTTCGCGTTCGGTGCATCCCAGGAGGTGTAGCCGTGCGTCGAGCCCCCAAGCCTGGGCCCATTCAAGGCGATCGAGCCGAGCTCTTCGTCTTGTTTTAAACGCGCCCTCGCCGTCCCTCCGCGGGACGGAGGGTGAGGTCTCCGCAACCCCTATCGATCGGGTCGCGAATTGCGAATTCCTCGTCGAGCTGTTAGCGGGTGGTTTAAGTGGACGCCCATGCCCCGTTCGATAAGGGTAGGCTCGTGGTCCAGAGACTCGTCCATTAAAGCGCTTGCGCGGGTTTGCTAGGTGGGGCTCGGTCCCGTTCGCTAGGGATCAAGGGCGCGGAAGCTCTCCCTCGGTGGGATCCCCCCGACTAGCTGCCCTTGCTAGCTCTCGAACACGACATGTGGGGCGCCCTCGAGCCAGCGGGCTCGAGGAAAGGCTCGAATGCGCGCGCCCTTTTCGCCCCTGACTTTGGTGATCTGGGGCACCTGTTCGAACCCTTCGAGGGTCAGGTTTCGAACCCCTGATCAGTAGGGCCGTGCGGGGTAGCAGCTGAGTGCTCCCGTCTTTTCGCATCTGCAGGTTTCGAGGGTTCTCAGCCGTGCCGGCCCTCGAACTACTGATCAGTAAATTTTGTAGATTGAGGGCACCTGTGGCGCCTGTTTATTTTGAACAGGCTTCGAGGCCACTAGTCGGTAATCACACCCTTCGAGGGTCGGTTTTGTCTGAGCCTGGAGCTCGGGCCGCTCGAGGGTCTTCCTTACTTGGTAAGGGACCGGGCCATTTAATGCCCGCAGTCGCGGCTGCAGTTAAGCGCTGCGGGCGCGCCTTTTCAGGCGCCGCGGCCGCGCGCGTGGTGGGCGGAGTGGGTAGGCGGACGTGACAGCCTGCCGCGGCCCTCCGGTTACCGCACCGTAATGATAGCGCGCGTGCAGACGTGCGGCCGTCGTGGTCGTGGTGGGTCCCGCTCGTCAGCGAGAGAACTTTTTACCTGTAGTTAATGCGCGCGGGGCGTGCGCTCCGGAGAGCACGGTCCGTGGGGCTATAAATCCAATGGGGGAGGCAAAGCGGATTTTTATCTTCACACTTAGTGTTTGCCACCTTCGCCCCTTGCGCTTTCGCTCCAGAGCCGCGCTCGCTCTTTCGCCGTCGCACCACTTTCGCTTCGCGTTCCTCGCTCCTTCGCCCATTCGCATGGCTCCCCCGCCGTCCATCACCATCATTGACCCGCAGGCATGGCCGCGCTCGACGGTGACGAGGCTGTCCCTGAACTTGTTGGTGACCGGCGGCCAGCTGGCGGTGAACGTGGACGGGCAGCCCGCGGAGTAGATCGAGCCGCCGGCGAGGGACCGAGTGCCCAACCCACCATTCGGCTACGTCGTCAGTTTCATCTACTTCAACGAGCGTGGCTTCGCAGCGCTGGAGAGCCGCTTCATGCAGGCGCTGTGCTACCACTACAGCGTGGAGCTGCACAACTTCACGCCGAACGCGATCTCACAGGCGGCCACGTTCGTCGGCGTCTACGAAGGCTTCCTGGGGATCCCGGTGAACTAGGATCTCTGGGTCCACCTCTTCCGCGTGGAGCTGCACACGCTGGCTACGTCAGAGCCGAGGATTCGCCACGTGGCGCGCGCCGGTGGCTTGTTGATTGCGTTGTGGAGCTCGCGTAGGGAGCAGTACATCCCCTGCACGATGACCTCCAACAACACGAAGTGGGAGCGGGGGTGGTTCTACCTCCGCAACTCCGGTGCCGGCCTCCCCCCTACACCGGCAAGGTGCTGAAGGAGAAGGCCGACTCCTGGCACCATGGGGTGTCCCCGCCCTCGCACCAGGCGCGACTGGACTCGCTCCTGGCTGCGTTGAAGCACCTGGCGGATCGCGGGCTGACCGCGGGGTGCGTCCTCGCCAACCACCACCACCGGCGGATCGTCCTCCTGATGGAGAGGCGGCTCCGCATCTTTGAAATGGACGAGGACGCGAACCCCATCACATTGGCGGAGTCACGGATGTTGTCGGACCTCTTCCCGTGGGACTACGCGGCAACCCGGGCGCGGCGCGCCATCGACCTCAGGGCGGGTCGTAGAGACGACGCGGCCCTGTGGGCGTTCGCCATGCTCCCGGTCGGCCAATTGGCGAGTAAAATTTCCTTCCTTTATTGTTCTGCTAGTTTTTGGGACGTCGGCGTGTTTTGAGGCTTCACCTGATCCCCGCAGATGGTGCACGTGGACGCCTCGCGATCCGACCTGCCCACGCCCTGAGCTCGGGCGTGTGCACGCGCGACGCAGCGACGGGAGCAGGAGCGGGCGGCGCGCAAGAAGGGGAGGCGGACCCGGCAGCGCCAGCGCCGGGAGCGGAGAGATGAGGATTTCCGGTTGCGCGAGCAACTGGGGCTTTCCTCCCCGACGACGTCATTCGATTCGTCGTCGGAGGAGGAGGAAAAAGAAGAAGGGAAAGAAGATAGGGGGCAGGTTCTCCCCGACAGGTGGGAGCCCGCACCCCCGTCACCGGAGCCGACTCCGGTGGCAAGAGAACCATCGCCTGGGGCGGGCGCGGGCGCCGCCGCCGCCGGCGGTCTACGGCGGAGGCGGCACGGGCCGCGTAGGTGCCGCGCGCGTGCCACGAGGCGCCCGTGCGCATGGCGAGAGGCGCCCGTGCGCGCGGTGGAGCCCGCGCGCGCGGTGGAGGTGGGCCGAGGGCGCGGCGGCGGCCGCGCCGGCCGTGCCCGCGACGTCGGCGGGGACCTCGAGGAAGAGGAAGCGGTCCTTCTCCTCCTTGAGGTAAGGAGTTGCCTTTCGAGGGGCCGTGTGCTTGATAGGCGGGGATTTGACACTTTGTTCTTGTGTTCGCAGGGTGATGCCAACTGTGCCCCCCTCGAACCGCCAAGGTGTTGAGGACGGACGCGTCCCCACCAGGCGGCGCTCGTCGAGGGCGACGCAGGCGGCCATAAGCACGATGGCGACGGCGAGCGGGGGCTCGCAAGACGCGGCCGAGGCCTCGGGGCCGCGGCCGGTGACGTCAACCACGGAGCCGCGGCGGGGGCGGTCGCGAGGCACGGCGGGCGCCGGCCGCGGCGGAAGCGCGGCGGGTAGCGGAGGCACGGCCGGAGGCGCCGGTCGCGGCGGCGCGGCCGGCGGCGTCGGCCGCGGAGGCGCGTCCGGCGCCCGTGGCCGCCGAGGCGCGGCGGCGGAGCCCGCGGCCACGGTGGTGCGGCGGAGGCGGCCGTGGTGGAGTAGCAGGGGCCCGCCCTCGCCGGCAGCTCCCAGGCGACGACGGTGGAGATCCCCGACGACGACGTCTCGCCAACCGGGTGGGATCAGTGGGCAAGCCTGCCCACACCAGCCCCTGAGCCCCAGGCGGGGGCGCTCGTTAGAAGGTGGGATGGCCACATGGTGGCCGGGAGCTCGAGGCATGGCGCCGAGGCCTTTTCGTCCCGCACCGCCCCCCTGCTTCGAGCGACCCAGCGGTGAGCCTGGGGCAGGGGCAGGAGCGAGTCGACGCACCGCCCCCCACTTCACCGACGCCCAAGAGGAGCAGCAGCTGTGGGAGGAGCTCCGCGGCCACGATGCCTCGCTCAACCGGGCGCTGAACGAGGCGCTGCGGATCCACGGTGGCCCGGCATGGCGTGTCTTCCAGGTGCGTCGACGTTCGTTAGCTTGTTGCTTTCTTCCTTGCTTTGTTGTTTTCGCGTTTGTCTTTGCGGCGCGACGCTCATTGGTCTTTGTCTGCTGGCGGCAGGAGCTAGAGCTCCGCGCCCGCGACAGGTACGGCGCCTTCAACCAGATGAGCGCTGAGCTCCGCCAGCTCCGGGAGCAGCGCGACGACCTCGACGCCCTCGCCGAGGACCTGAGGACCCGGGACGGCTGGTTGGCGTACCATGCAGAAGCTCTGCGCGACCACCTCTTGGAGTTGGAGGGGCGGTCCACGGGGCGCGCCTCCGCCGTCGAGCAAGTTCACACGGCCCTCATCAACCGGGATGAGGCGCTGCAGCAGGCGAGGGAGGACTTGGAGAGGGCGCGCTCCGTGGCGGCTGACTGGGAGGCGGAGGTGGTCTCCGTCCGGGCTCCGCACCGGCGAGACCGCGCGGAGCTCGAGGAGGCGCGGTCCCGGCGAAGCCGGGGGCGAGGAGAGGGCGAGGGAGGCCGAGGGGAGGGCCAAGGAGGCCGAGGAGTTGAAGGCCGCCCTCGCCGCAAAGGCCGCCGCGGTCGTCGCGGCGGAGGAGCGAGCTCCGGCGGAGCGTGTCGCCCGCCCCGGGAGGCCGAGGGTCGGCCTCCGGCGGGGAGCGGGCCGCCCTCATCGAGGCCCGGACGGCGCTCGAGCGGGAGCATGCTGCGCTCGAGGGGGCGCAGGCGTCGCTGAAGAAGCGAGAGGATGAGGTCTCGAAGCTCGACGGGGAGCTGATGGCACTCAGCATCTCGAACGAGGATCAGCGCCGGACCCTCGAGGAGCAGAGCACTACGGTCGTCAGCCTACAACAGGCAGTCGAGGGCGGGCACCAAGCTCTCGAGGTGGAGAGGAAGCAGGTTGAAGGTGAGTTGCCGTTTCGTTCCTTCGTTTTGTTGACCTTCTCCTCGGGGGTTCGTTCCCTTCTTGATTTTCTTTGCTCGTGGTATCCAGGCCTGCGAACTGCGTTGAGGCATGCGACAGAACGGGCCGAGACATTGCAGGCGGCCTACGACTCCTCGGAGCGGGAGCTGGTGGAGCTGCGTGCTGCTGCTCTCGAGACCTGCCAGGTGGTCGAGGAGGGTGAGGCGCAAGCTGGGAGCTCGCTGGCAAGCCGCCTGCGCGCCCTTGGGGGGCATTTCTCGAGGTGCATGCGCCACGCACTTCACTTGGGCGTCCAGAAGGCCCTCGGCGTGGTGCGATGCCACTACGAAGTGAACTTCGAGGCTGTGGCGTCAGGCTACGTCGTCCCGGAGGGCGTCGAGGACGAGGTGGCGATGGAGCACGTGGACACGCTTGCTGCTGATGCCGCCGAGACGCTCACCGAGGAGTTCATGGAGTTCCTGTTCCCTGACGCTCCTGACTCCGGCGCGCCCCAAGCCTGAAGACCGCTGGGCACTTGGCCCTTTTTTTGTTTGAATGTTAGTATCCGGGCCGCGTGGCCGTGTAAATAAACAAGTATTTTTTTAAATGTTTAAACACTTGTGGATGTGAATAGTGTTTTTGGTTTTGCTTGTCGCGCTGTTCTGTTTTTCTTTTGCCTGGGTGAATTCGGGTTGGGGGAGTTCGATTTCGTGAGTAGCCCGCTGGGCCGGAGGCAAGAGAGAAGGGCCGTATCCTCGCGGAGGCGTAGGCTATCTCTGGCTCGCTCGTCCTTTCCGCTTGGCCACCCGCGCCCTGCCTGAACTCGCTCGAGGCTAAGGTTGAATCATACTTGGCGCGCTTTGCGAATTTTTGCGAAAAAATGGGACCATTTTTTTGGGGGGGGGGATGCCTCCCGCAGTAGCCCCCGAGGGTGACTTGGTTTTCTAGGGAAAGCCAAGTTGCCCTTTAACTTTATTAACTTGCTGTTATTTACATTTGTGCTGCCAACTGGGGTGTTGGGCATGTGATTTACAACAAAAAACATGGAAATCTTAGCTAGGGATAGAAGCGACGTAGCTGCTGGATGTTCCAAGCGTTGGTGAGTTCTTCGCCGTCCTCGTTGGCCAGCTTGTACGTGCCGGGCTTGAGCACCTTCACCACGACATAGGGTCCCTCCCATGGGGGCGACAACTTGTGGCGGCCTCGGTTGTCTTGTCACAGCCTTAGGACTAAGTCCCCTTTGCTGAAGTCTCGTCGCCGCACCTTCCGGGCTTGATAGCGCCTTAGGGACTGCTGGTACCTCGCGGAGTGCATCAGGGCCATGGTACGTGCCTCATCCAGTTGGTCCAGCGAGTCCTCGCGGGCTCGCTGGTTGGCACCTTCGTCGTAGCCCCGGACTCTGGGCGACTCGTATTCCAAGTCCGTGGGGAGGACGGCCTCCGCGCCATGGACCAGGAAGAATGGGGTGAACCCGGTGGCCCTGCTTGGGGTGGTCCTGAGGCTCCACACAACCATCGGCAGCTCCTGGAGCCATTTCCGACCAGACTTGTTCAGCCAGTCGAAAATCCTGGGCTTGAGGCCTTGTAGAATCATGCCGTTGGCACTCTCCATTTGACCGTTGGTCTGTGGGTGCGCCACGGCTGCCCAATCCACGCGGATGTGGAACTTGTCGCAGAATTCCATGAACTTCCTGCTTGTGAATTGGGACCCGTTGTCGGTGATGATGGAGTTGGGCACTCCGAAGCGGTAGACGATGTCGATGAAGAACGTCACCGCCTGCTCCGCCCTGAGATTCGTGATGGGGTGTACCTCCACCCACTTGGAGAACTTGTCGATTGCGACCAACAGGTGGGTGTAGCCCCCGGGCACCTTTCGCAAGGGCCGGACGATGTCCAGCCCCCACACGGTAAAAGGCCATGTTGAGGACCATGTGTGGTTCGAGGACCGGTGGATGGTCGCTTCCTTGTGTGATGAGTGATTGACAACATTGTGTGGACTGATTCTTGGCTAAGTATTGCAGGTGCAGGTTGCGGCTTGACTCGTATTGGTGCAGGTGAAGAACAAGTGCGAAAGGTCGTTGCCGGTGAGGCCTCCAGGTGTGGAGAAGACAAGTAGGCTTCGTTCGAGGGACCCGGTGGCCAGTGGGGTCAAGTGCGGGATGCATGGTGGCATGAACAGCAAGATGAAGTCGTGGACGGTTTCTTGGTAGAGCACGAAAACCAAGGTCGAGCCCGGACTACGTGGGAGCCGAGTCATGAGTGGAGATTGGCGGAGGCTACACCAAGTTCGCGGGGTTTGCGGTGGTTCACCGTAAAAACCACCGGGTTACTCGGGCCGAGCCACAAAACCGAGGCCGAAGACTCGACGAGGAGGTGCGGCCACCTAGGCCGGTTCAACCGCCCAGAAGGGGCGGTCAGACCGCTTGGGCCGGTCAGATTGCCCGGGCCAGTCTAACCGCCCAGGGGGGCAGTCTGACCGCCCTGGCCGCCGGCGCCGAGATGCTTCGAAGCGGAGGACACGCGTTGGGATCGCAAGGCTTGCGTCGAGGCTAAGCAGGTTGCGGTCGCAGGGCATCCGTCCGATGAAGAAATTCCGAAGACTTCCAAATCCGCCCTTGAGGGGCTTGTATCCCTAGTTATTAGGTGAGGGTAGTTTAGTCTTTTGGGTGCCTCCATATATACTCATTGAGTGGATGGATGGCAGCCAACTCTTGGAACCCTAGCTCATTTGTTTTTCCTTTTTCGTTCTCTATTTTTCCTAGTTTTTCCTAGGACTAGTTTGAGAGCTTCATGTGAGATCTAGAGAGAGGGATGGATGTTTGGGTGGTGTTGACAGTGTATTTTGGTACACCTAGCATGTTCATTACACTTTGGTTTGGATTTGATTATGGAACTAACCCTCCTCTAGGCACACTAATCATATAACAAGTTCATCTTTGTGCATGCATTTGGAAGTGTTGTGTTTATGTTGGAAAACATGGACATAAAGGACGGATTCGCAACAAGTTCAAAGGAGCATTTACGGAGTCTTGTTCGTGTTCATGAGCTTGATGAAATCACTTCCAATGGTGGCAAGGACCGAAGTGCTACGATGAACACCCCCGGGGATTGAAGCGTAAAAGATCGAACTTCATGCGAAGAGAACCTCCATCTTGGACGCGAGGATAACATCATCAAAATCATGCAAGTGGAGGGGGCAAAGTACATAAATGCATAAGGTCCCACAGAGCGAAAGGGGCGACCGAACCGGGCCGAGGTGGGCCCAGGCCGGTCGGCCCAGGCCGGCCGGCCCAGCCCACTCTGGTGATTTTCATTTTGATGGATGAAGTAACCACTGGTACAAGTTCATTTTATTGGCCGGTTCGGTCCCGTTTTCCTTGCACCCGAAGGATCTTGAACCCTAAAAGCCTGGGCGCCGCCATTCGACAGAGAGGGAGAGTCATTCGCACCAGAAGGCCATCCACAAGCTAGAGAAAGAGGAGGAGGATCTCTGGAGGGAGATCAACCACCTCGAAGGAAGCACCCTCTCGTGGAGAAGAAGGAAGACACCGTCGGAAGGGAAACCATGATCAACGGTGCCATGATCAGCACCTTGATGGGGTAATCTTCTCATTCGTCCATGGGTTGTAATCGATCTTGAGATGTAATCGCACTTTGTCGGATTATCTATCTATCATCTTGTGTTGAATATACTTTAATGCTTAAGGTTAGCTACCATGCCGTAAAGGGAGTAGAGCTCCAATGCTTCCTTGGATCCATTCAATACGCCGTGTCCATCATAGGTCTAGTCATGAATACCTTCGCGTAGTGACAGTACGAGAGGAGGGAAAGGGCGAAACAGTGGTCACAACCCCTGATAGATTAGATTGGTTTTCATGTCTTTAAGCGATTGCATGTTCTAGTATCGTAGACCCGTGGGCGAGTGTCTTTTATCTTGATATCTTAATCATTCTCTCAAGTGTAGTTTAGTTGTTTTCTAGCATAATAATAGTTAGGGTTTTAGTAGCTAGTGTGTCGTTGTAGATCGAACGCTTGTAATCCCCTTGCTCCGCGGATTGACAAGAACCTTGGGAATCCCGTGGTGAAAAAGGTGTGGGGTCCGTACGCTTGCGGATCGTAGAGGGATACGTCTTTTATCCGTCAACAAGCCCCTTTTTCTGGCGCCGTTGCCGGGGAGCAAGCTAGTTTACATCGTTTGATTTGCATTTAACTTCGTTTTATATTTTAGTTTATCTTTTATATGCTTTATCTAACATATATTATCTAGAAAACCACCTTGTTTTGTTTTTGTTTTTGTTTTTATCTTACTATCTAGATGGCGTTCGTTAATCAACCCATGGAAGAACCGGAGAAATCACAAGGGATTACACTAGCCCTCGATGTGAAGATATAAAAGTACAAGAGTGGGATTCGAAGCTCAAAGCGACCAAGTATGAGATTAAATCCAAGATCATCGATATGGTGGCGGCAAACCCGTTTGAAGGGATGGTTACGGAGAACCCATATAGACTTATAAGGGATTTCACGACAATATGCAACACGGTGCGTCAAGAAGGAGTTCCCGATGAATGGTTCAAATGGAATCTCTTTCCCTACTCACTTGCCGGCAATGCAAAGACATGGTATTCGTTTGCGTCCTTTGAAGTTGAAGGCAATTGGAACAAGTTGAGAAAGAAGTTTTGCGAGAAGTTCTTTCCAATTAGCAAGGTTCAACATCTAAGGAGGCAACTGATCAATTTCATGCAAGGAGAAGAGGAAGGGATAGACCAAGCCTGGGATAGGTTTAATGGGTTGATCGAACAAGGACCAAAACTCGGCTTCACCGGTGATGTACTCTTGCATACATTTTTCTTTTCCCTAACCCCTAGTTGCATGCAACACGTCGAAATGTGTGCAGGCGGGAATCTCATGGAGAAAACACTCACGGAAGCCGTCCAACTTCTACAAAAAATTAGTAAAGCGGCTGCCATGCGAAGATATTGAGAAATAAGACTTGCGGAAGAGCCGGAATACAATTCAAGGAAGAAGAAGTGTGCTGATTTTTCTAAAGAGGCAACCTCGGAAGTCACAAAAGAGGAGCCAATCATGGAAAAGCTTGAACAAGAACACATCAAGTCAAGAACTACACCAAGCGTCGACTTCGCCACACCAAATGAGACGAACAAGAGAAGCACAAGCGCGAAGCCACTAAGGGAGTTCGAACCAATGGATTGGGTTCCTATCGATTACGGAGAAGTATTCGACAAGAGAAGACCATTCCCTAATCAAAAGGGAATGCCGAGAGCATTGGAAGTGGATTTCCCACCGAAGAAGAAAGCGGAAAATTCATACGACCTTGAAACCACCGGTGAGATTTTTCAAAAGCTCTTTGGAGATGACGTAGTGGATCCGGAACACATAGCCGAGGTGAAGAGAATCATGGGGATCAAGCCCGAAGCATCACCATACGCTCGCCTCGCCGAAGTCTACGCGATAGGATCCGAAGAAGAAGAGAAGATGACACCACACTTGAGTTGCGAGATCAACGGAGTTCAATGCAAGGCTTTATGCGACATTGGAGCACAAGTAAGTGTCCTATCTTCTAAAATTTATGATAAAGTTCAAGACCACAACCTAGACTTAGCTCCAACTTCAACAAAATTAATTATGGGAGATGGTAGAACTATCAAACCTCTAGGTATTGCTTGCAACATGGAAGTAAAAATCTCTAGAAATTACATACCAACCGATTTCTTTGTTATTGATGCTTACCATAGTAATCATGATCACATAATCCTAGGTAGGCCCTTTCTTAAGTTGGCTGATGCCGTGTTAGATGCCGGAGAAGGCAAAGTAACAATGAACCTTAATGGAACAAAGTACACATATAACTTTCTTCGTGCTTCTAAACACCTTACACCCTTTCCTCCCGAAGATGAAGAAGTAGAAGAGATAGATAGTCTTTGTTTTGTTAAAACCCTTAGAGACCCGCTGCAAAGAGCGATGGAAAATCAAATTAGTGATCAACAAGATGAAGAACTAGAAGAAGCAACAAAAGTCTTAGAGCCACATGATGGAAGCGTGGAGGAAGGAAAATTCGAAGACATAGGAGAAATAAAACCCGAGGAGCCACAAGCGCCCGAGGTAGACCTTAAACCTTTGCCCAAAGGATTAAAGTATGAATTTTTGGGCCCAAACAAGACCTATCCAGTCATCGTGAGCGACGAGTTGAGTCCCGAAGAAAATGAGGCGTTGCTGATTTTATTGAAAAAACATAGGAAGGTGATTGGATATTCGATTAATGATCTCAAAGGTATTAGCCCAGCCTTTTGCACTCATCATATACCAATGGAAGACCAATGTAAGCCCGTAGTGGACCACCAAAGGAGGCTTACTCATGCCATGCGAGAGGTAGTAAAGAAAGAGGCCATCAAGTAACTTGATGCCGGAATCATCTACCCGGTTCCGCATAGCGAATGGGTGAGCCCGGTACATTATGTACCAAAGAAAGGAGGTTTGACCGTGGTGAAGAATGAGAAAAACGAATTGATACCGCAAAGAACCGTGACCGGGTGGCGGATGTGTATCGATTATCGTAAGCTTAACAAGGCGACGAAGAAAGATCACTTCCCCCTACCGTTCATCGACGAGATGCTCGAGAGGTTAGCAAACCATGCTTATTTTTGCTTTCTCGATGGGTACTCGGGGTTCATGCAAATTTCCATTCACCCGGACGATCAACACAAGACAATGTTTACGTGCCCTTACGGAACGTTTGCATATAGAAGGATGCCCTTCGGTCTATGCAACGCTCCGGCCTCTTTTCAACGTTGCATGATGCCCGTATTTTCGTAATTCATCGAAGAAATTGTCGAGGTGTTCATGGATGATTTTTCCATTTATGGGAAGACGTTCATGGATTGCTTGGCAAACTTGGAAAAGGTCCTCACGAGGTGTGCATAGATAGACTTGGTATTAAATTGGGAAAAGTGCCACTTCATGGTTAGGCAAGGCATAGTGCTCAGACATGTTATATCCGAGAGAGGAATTGAAGTGGACAAGGCTAAGGTAGAGACAGTTGAGCAACTCCCACCCCCTACGGATGTTAAGTCCTTAAGGAGCTTTCTAGGCCATGCCGGATTCTATAGAAGATTTATTAAGGACTTCTCAAAGATCACTAAGCCTTTAACGCATCTTCTTCAAAAGAATGTGGCTTTCGACTTTGATGAGAAGTGCCTAGCGGCATTCCGGCCCTTGAATAATGCGTTGGTGAGTGCTCCCATCATCCAACCTCCGGATTGGAGCCAACCTTTCGAGATCATGTGTGACACAAGTGACTACGTCGTAGGCGCGGTTTTGGGTCAAAGAAAGGAAGGCCGAATTCACGCCGTTTACTATGCTAACAAAACTCTTAGTGGGGTGCAAATTAAATTATGCCACTACGGAAAAAGAGTTGCTAGCGGTGGTATTCGCTTTCGAAAAATTCAGATCTTACATCGTGAACTCGAAGGTCATTGTTTACACCGATCACGCAGCTATCAAGTATCTCTTGGCTAAGAAGGAAGCTAAACCACGTTTGATTCATTGGATCCTTCTTCTCCAAGAGTTTGATGTTGAAATTCGTGATAAAAAGGGGGTGGAAAATGTTGTGGCCGATCATTTGTCTAGGATGAATCGGGGACAAGATGATAAAGAGCCTATCGAAGATAAGATGAGAGATGACCACCTCTATAGAGTGCTTGATAATGATACTTGGATGATCGATATCATTCGAGCAATTCGGAAGATGCCCCTGGATCATCTAGAAAAAAACTCTCAAAAGAAGATAATCTCCGAAAGTAGGAAGTACTTTTGGGATGCACCATACCTCTTCAAACTTGGCAATGATGGAGTAATGAGAAGATGTGTGCCAAGAGAAGAGAGGGTTGAGATTCTAAGGAAGTGCCACTCGGCGGAGTACGGCGGACACTATAGCCATTTTCGAACCCAAGCAAAAGTATGGTCGAGCGGATTCTTTTGGCCGGAAATGCATGAAGATACTAAAAGATATGTTGCATCATGCCCCGAATGCCAAAGAACCGGAAACATCTCTCAAAGAAATTATATGCCTTTGAAATACAACTTACAAATCAACATATTCGATGTGTGGGGTATAGACTTCATGGGGCCTTTTAAAAACTCATTTGGATTTGAGTATATCCTAGTCATGGTTGATTATGTATCCAAGTGGGTAGAGGCTATACCATGACGTAAAGCTTCCACGGAGGAGTCCATTACTATGATCAAGAATGTGATTTTTCCCCGTTTCGTACACCGAGAATCTTGATAAGTGATGGAGGAACTCACTTTACCAGGAAGAATTTCAAAAAGTGCTTGTCCAAGTTGGGAATTGAGCATAGGGTCTCTACGGCCTATCACCCACAAACCAACGGACAAGCGGAAATGTCAAATAGGTAATTAAAAATTATCCTCAACAAGACCATAGAGAAGGGAGGCAAAGATTGGTCAAAGAAATTAGACGGAGCTTTATGGGCTTATCGAACGGCGTTCAAGACACCGATAGGTATGACCCCTTATCAATTCGTCTATGGAAAAGCTTGCCACCTTCCTGTTGAGTTGGAACATAAAGCCTATTGGGCAATTAAAGAGATGAACCTCGATCTCGATGCCGCGGTGGTGAAACGAAGGATCCAAATAAGCGAGCTAGAGGAGTTGAGGTTGAAAGCATATGAAAATGCAAGCATATACAAAGAGAGAATCAAAAGGTGGTACGATAAAAGATTGCAAAAGAAAGAATTTAAAGAAGGAGATAAGGTCCTCCTCTACAATTCGAGGTTTAAAACCTTTGGAAAGGGGAAATTGCAAAGCAAATGGGACGGACATTATGTTGTGCATTCGGTGTTCTCCAACGGAGCGGTAACCATTATGGATATAAACGGCGATCAATTTGTGGTGAATGGTCAGCGGCTTAAGGTTTACTACGAACCCGACGTTGTGCCCCTTCACCATGTTGATGTCTTCATCATGGAGGAAGAGCCCGAACGTCCCGCCTAGGATGAAAAACAAGGCATGAATTTCTGTAAATAGTTTTTCCTTTTGTTTTCTGGAGTTTCTCGCGAAGATTTACTGGGCCAACTTTTTCCTATGGGCTAAGGAGGCGAAATAAGGGCGGTACGCGAAAAACTAGACCGACCCGGCCCCCGAGACAGGGTGGGCCGGCCGGCCTAGGCCGACCGGCCCAGGTGGGTCCCGGCGGCCGTCGTCCCCGATTTTCACCCGAATTGCTCCTTTTCGACTTCCTTCTTTGGTCAGAAAAATTTAAGGGAAGTTTAAAAAAGGAAAATGAGGTTCTCAGGGTTTTTCTCTTCGGACTATTTATTTGGCCGAATTGGGAGCTCGGGAATCAACCCCTCCAAGCAATATTTTGCACCCTTGCAGCAGCCATTGTGCCCCCAAGGAGCTTAGAGTTGAAGCTAGAAGCCAAGAAGCCATCGATGGAGGAGGCGATGCGATGCGAGCTCAAGCTACCCGTCAAGAGGACCGCACACATCCGTTGCAGAGGGCGTGTCCCGACCGGAGCTCTTGCATCTCGCAACCCCGTCGAAGGAGAGAAGGTCCCTACGCCCGTTTGAAGGTCGGCACGCGTCCAAGGCATGAAGCGCAAAGACTACAAGGAGGCGTCGCCGGAGCCTAAGGATTATGGGGGTAGCGACTACTCCGACGATCGTAGCCCGAGCTCGTGGGCGGCCGCCGGAAGAGATGATAACGACCTCTACATTTGGGATGAGCAGCCCAAAGAGAGGACTCCCGAAGGACCCAACGGCGATGGTAACGATGGCACGAGAGCGGCAACGACAATGGAGGTGGCGGTGACGACGGTGGAGACAATGGCGATGAAGACCCCTTCGGATTGCATCCGATGTGTTGTCGAACTTGCCGTCAATCCATCGGGGATCTCTACACGTCGGTCGATGAATGTCTCCAAGCCATGGAAGCGATGAAGCATCGTATGGAGGATTTGGAGCACGTAGTTGGAGACAACTACAAGTTCCTTAACCGTAACGTGAGCAAAATTTTTGGCATGGTTGGAAACATGAGAGGCAAGTGGTGCAATACTTGCTTGAAGTACCACTAGGTCTAGATTTCCCCTTAGGATTTTTGTAAGATACGACGAGGACGTCTTATGTTTTAGCGTGGGGGAGAGCTAGCTAGCTAGCCTTAGCTTTTGATTTTCAAAAATTTTAGGCTCAGTTTAATCTTCGAGCGAGAGTCTTAGAGTTTAATGAGTCTTAGTTTTCGAGTGTGTTTTTAAATTTTTGCAAGTGTCTTAAATTAGTGTTGAGTCAAAGAAAATCAAATAAAAAGAGTCTTTATATATTTTTGTGTCTTGTGTGATGCTTATCTTTATTCACTTGTTTGTTTATCTTTGATTCTTGATATATGAACATAAGTGTGTGGTTTGAAAAATGTTTACCGTGGTGCTTAGTGGAATTGCTACTACTTAAAGTACCCATACCACACTTCGATCTTGAGCTTCACATGTTAGTTGTGCTATGTTCAGTGCTAAAAGTTGGAGGATTTCAGTTCTTCAAATTATCTTAAAACCCTTGTAATAAAGGTTAGCAAAACCTCTTTTTCCAAGTTGAGAGTAGAAGAAAAAAATCCTATACAAAGCCAATTTATTTTTTTGCTCCACCATAAGTGTGATTAGCACGATGATTTGGGCTAGGATCCTTCTCTTTTGGGAGTTTTAATTTCGAGCAATGATCATGTTCTTGTGCTTATCTTTTATTGCTAGCCTCGTCATTCATTCGGTCACAAGACTTTCACCTTGGAAGTCTCGTACATCGCCGAATTCCATACCCAACCCTATATATCTCTTTTGTACATCGCATCCCTTGAACACAACCTACTTTCAAAAGTTTCGTCTCGTCTCTAGCATGATTTATTTAAAATTTCATATTGTATGCATGCAAGAAAGAGAGGAGTTGAGAGCTTTGAAAAGTTGTCAAGAGAGAGAAAAATAAAGAGAAAAAGTATGAGTATGGAAAAGAAAAGAAAGGAAGAAAGAAAGCAAGAAAAATATATGTGAAAGAAAGAAATATGAGAATCAAAGAATGAAAAAAGAAAAAGGAAAAGAGAAAGATGAGGTAGCTATAAAGATATGAGAGGGATGGATCAAGTGCAAGAAAAGAAAAATAAAGTGTAAGGAAGGATGTCACGTTGTTGAGAGATGAAACTTTCACTCTTTTTCCAACCATGTGCAATCTGACAACGAGGACATCGTCAGTGCCTTGTAGTCACAATTTTATTTTGCCCTTGCACATGTCTACCATTCTAAATCTTCTCATCCTTGATACCCCTACATATGGTTAATTCTCATGATCATTGGCTTTGAAAGGTAAACAACCATTAGAGGAAGTTCTTAGTTTGACAATACTTGTGTTGATTGCGCTAGCCCTACCTATAGCTCCACTTTACATGTTATATGAGAGACTTATGGGAGGTGAGAGTTTTATAAAATTGGTTTAGGATAGCCACCTCATATGAGTGACTTGAAAGAGCTTGGAGAAAGTTTTTTGTCTAATACTTGTTGCAGGAATTTTGTTTTTAAAATCATAAAAACCCTCCGATGGAAGCAAAGAAGTAAGTATGGCTGAATTTGAAGACTTCGAGTGAAGAGTTTGAGTTGCGGGGTAAATCTTGACATGGTAAAAGTTCTAGACGCCCATGTTTATGTTTGATGATCATTACATTATGTTTATGTATTAAAGATGAAAGGATTGACTAACTTGTGAAAAAGGATAAGTGGTACATGATTACAACACCTTGGACGAAGTTCTTTTACGAGTACTTGCTCGAGGACGAGCAAGAGCTAAGCGTGGGGGAGATGTTGACGGTGTATTTTGGTACACCTAGCATGTTCATTACACTTTGGTTTGGATTTGATTATGGAACTAACCCGCCACAAGGCACACTAATCATATAACAAGTTCATCTTTGTGCATGCATTTGGAAGTGTTGTGTTTATGTAGGAAAACATGGACATAAAGGACGGATTCGCAACAAGTTCAAAGGAGCATTTACGGAGTCTTGTTCGTGTTCATGAGCTTGATGAAATCACTTCCAATGGTGGCAAGGACCGAAGTGCTACGAGGAAGACCCCCGGGGATTGAAGCGTAAAAGATCGAACTTCATGCGAAGAGAACCTCCATCTTGGACGCGAGGATAACATCATCAAAATCATGCAAGTGGAGGGGGCAAAGTACATAAATGCATAAGGACCCACGGAGCGAAAGGGGCGACCGAACCGGGCCGAGGTGGGCCCAGGCCGGTCGGCCCAGCCCACTCCGGTGGCCGGTTCGTCCCGTTTTCCTTGCACCCGAAGGATCTTGAACCTTAAAAGCCTGAGCACCGCCATTCGACAGAGAGGGAGATTCATTCGCACCAGAAGGCCATCCACAAGCTAGAGAGAGAGGAGGAGAATCTCCGGAGGGAGATCAACCACCTCGAAGGAAACACCCTCTCGTGGAGAAGAAGGAAGACACCGTCGGAAGGGAAACCATGATCAACGGTGCCATGATCAGCACCTTGATGGGGTAATCTTCTCATTCGTCCATGGGTTGTAATCGATCTTGAGATGTAATCGCACTTTGTCGGATTATCTATCTATCATCTTGTGTTGAATATACTTTAATGCTTAAGGTTAGCTACTATGCCGTAAAGGGAGTAGAGCTTCAATGCTTCCTTGGATCCATTCAATACGCCGTGTCCATCATAGGTTTAGTCATGAATACCTTCGCGTAGTGACAGTACGAGACGAGGGAAAGGGCGTAACCGTGGTCACAACCCCCGATAGATTAGATTGGTTTTCATGTCTTTAAGCGATTGCATGTTCTAGTATCGTAGACCCATGGGCGAGTGTCTTTTATCTTGATATCTTAATCATTCTCTCTAGTGTAGTTTAGTTGTTTTCTATCATAATAATAGTTAGGGTTTTAGTAGCTAGTGTGTCGTTGTAGATGGAACGCTTGTAATCCCCTTGCTCCGCGGATTGACAAGAACCTTGGGAATCCCATGGTGAAAAAGGTGTGGGGTCCGTACGCTTGCGGATCGTAGAGGGATACGTCTTTTATCCGTCAACAGGTGGCAAGCTAGACCTTGTACGAACCTTCATGGTATGTATAGATGGTTCGGCGTTGTTCCTCAAGGTGGTTTTCCTGTCCTTCTCTGTGTGATTTTCGGAGCTCTTTGTTGGCGGTGTTTTTAGGACGATTTCTTGAGGTCTTTGGTGGGTGTCACGTATGAGGATCTTGTGCCTCTTTGGCTGGTGACTTTGCCCCCAAATCTCTCTTGAATCGGACTCGATTTGGTGGTTTTTCGAGTTGGGCGAGGTCTTGACCTAGAGAAGCGATTTCTTTGATTCCTCTTGATTGTGAGGGATTCAGGTCAATTCCTTTGAGGTAGAGGTTGCCCAGGAGGTAACCCAGCTATTCCCGAAGTTTTGCTGCAATCCGTGGAGTGATTCGGGAGATCGGGCGCGAGGAAGTTGGAGTTTGACCCGCGGGCTGTTTTTCTGGGAGAGGCGGTCTAACCGTTTGGAGGGGGCGGTCTAACCGCCCTAGTGTTTCCAGGTCAAAGTTTTGTTTCGCCGGATTTTCCTCTGTGAGCTTGTTCTCCTTGATCAGAGGAGCGTCTGGGTGAAATTTCGGGTTGTTCTCGTGCCGTTTGCTAGGAGTTCTTGTTTGGAGTTCGTTGCTGGGTACTGGAGGTTAGACCGCCCCTGGTAGCCGGTCTAACCGCCCCTAGGCCCCTGGGTGGAGTTTTTGTTTTCACCAAGATTTTCTGGTAGCTAGCATGGCCCGGACCAGAGATCTTTGTTGGTGAAACCGTGGTGTGTTTTGGTGCTCAGAAGAGGTGTTTCGGAGGATTTCTTGGTTGCCTGGTGGAGGCGGTCTAACCGCCCCCTATACCCGGTCTAACCGCCCCTTCTAGACAGTCGGCTTTCGAGTTGTTTCCGCTGTCGTGGGTGCGTGGGCGTTGAGGTTGCTGGTTGTGTTTGTTCCTAGGACCAGTAGCACTCCAGTGGCTACGTGGTTTTGGCAAACGGAAAGTAGAAGTGCGGAGCGTGCGATTTTGGGGGTCCGACCGAGCGAGTTCATCTTGTCGGAGTTTCAATCTCCGTCAAGAAGAATTTTTATCGGCTCCCATTCACTCCCCCCTCTCTGGTCGCCTAATCGGTCCTTCACACGTGACGGGGATGGTCTGCAGGACGTGCGAGGGGAGATTGGACTTGCGGGTGTAGAGCTGGCACCCTTCGCAGGTGCGCACGATCTCGCTAGCGTCAGCGACCGTGGTGGGCCAGTAGAAGCCTTGGTGGAACGCATTGCCCACGAGGGTGCGGGGTGCGGCGTGGTCGCCGCATACACCCGCGTGTATATCCCGGAGGAGCTCGCGCCCTGGGGGATGGGCATGCATCGCTGCAAGATGCCGGATGCGGCGCGCTTGTACAGCTCGCCGTCGATGAGGGCGAATGATTTGGCCATCCTGGCGATGCGTCTGGCCTCGGATCGCTCCGAGGGGAGTTCCCCTCAGTCCATCCAGGCGATGTAATTGTCGCGCCAGTCCCTCTCGCTGGGAGCCGGCTCCACGTCCATGGCTTCGGCCTCGTCGGCGCCGTACCCCTCGAGTAGGGAGAGAACGTACGCCTCGTTCGAGGGGTCCTCGTCCATGGGCTCCGCGCCTGCTGGATTCGAGGGAGCCCCCGAGGGTTCCTCGCAGTTCGAGGGGTGTGGTTCGAGGTTGACGGACGGTTGGGCGATGTCCCACGCGAAGACATTCGGGGGGACGATGATCCGCCCCGATGAGGACCATGTGTGGTTCGAGGACCGGTGGATGGTCGCTTCTTTGTGTGATGAGTGATTGACAACATTGTGTGGACTGATTCTTGGCTAAGTATTACAGGTGCAGGTTGCGGCTTGACTCGTGTTGGTGCAGGTGAAGAACAAGTGCGAAAGGTCGTTGCCGGTGAGGCCTCCGTGTGTGGAGAAGACAAGTAGGCTTCGTTCGAGGGACCCGGTGGCCAGTGGGGTCAAGTGCGGGCCGCATGGTGGCATGAACAGCAAGATGAAGTTATGGACGGTTTCTTGGTAGAGCCTCAAAACCAAGGGCGAGCCGGGACTACGTGGGAGCCGAGTCTTGAGTGGAGATTGGCGGAGGCTACACCGAGTTCGCGGGGTTTGCAGTGGTTCACCAGAAAACCACTGGGTTACTCGGTTGAGACACAAAACCGAGGCCGAAGACTCGACGAGGAGGTGCGGCCACCCAGGCCGATTCAACCGCCCAGGAGGGGTGGTCAGACCGCCTGGGGCCGGTCAGATCTCCCGGGCCGGTCTAACCGCCCAGGGGGGCGGTCTGACCGCCCTGGCCGCCGGCGCCGAGATGCTTCGAAGCGGAGGACACACGTCGGGATTGCAAGGCTTGCGTCGAGGCTAAGCAGGTTGCGGTCGCCGGGCATCCGTCCGATGGTGAAGACATGAAGACTTCCAAATCCGCCCTCGAGGGGCATGTATCCCTAGTAATTAGTGTCGGGGACAGCCCTAGGGGTCCCCTTAAACAACGGGGAAATCCTCACCTAAATCCCGCAACTACACCAAAACACGCTAAGCCTAACCATGCAGGTGACTAACCATGCAGGACACGGCCCACGCCGCGGGACTCCGACGGCCCACCGAGATGGCCCTCTTAAAAGTCCCCTCAAGCAGGCTCCGCCTCGCTCGAGGGCGCACTCCCCCTCGGGCGGGCTCCGCCCCGTTCGAGGAGCAACACCTCCCTCGAGTGGTCCCACCCCGCTCTAGGGCTCACTCCCCCTCGAACGGGTCTCGTCTCGCTCGAGGGTCCGTCCCGCCCTCGGCCGGGGGCCCGCCACGCTCACGGGCGCCCCGCACGCGTGTGCCGCCCCGTACACGGGCATTTAACGCCCGACGCCGCGGACGGCGCCATCATGCGCCGGGGCTCGCGCCCCGGTGTCGCCGCACCAACTCCCCAGGGAGGCGCCCATCCCCACCACTGTGGGAAGGGACTGTGCGGTACGGCCGGTGTCAGTCCCGTGACACCGCGCGCCCACTACAGTACGGCTAACGCGCCCGACCCTCGAAGGGGGGCCGGGCGCACCCTCGATTTCACTTTCTTGTGACCCCACAGGGTTAGGTGGAGGTGCTAGGCCGGTGGACCGCCATCCCGGCCACTGTGACGGCGTGGCCGCCGTACCCGCGTGCGTGCGCACGCCGGCGCCGTAGCAACCACTCCACTACCATGAAGCGCATTGGGAAGGAACGCCGTTCGCCCGCTCCCCGTACCCCGTACCCGCCCATCATCGCCGCCTCCCCTCGAAGCCTATCGGGCGACGCCACCACCATCTGCCGCCTTCCTACCCTCGAACCGCCACTGTTCGGGTACGAAGTAGGCCATCATGGCCGGATCGCCGCGGAGATCGTCCGGACGGCCGCCCACTCTACAGCGTAGCACGACGTGCACCCCCACGTAGCTGGATAGCGCGGCGTGCATGTAACTCGCCGCCCCCTTGGCCTATCAAAGGGGGGGCGAGCCCCCAGCCGCGGGGGGACAGACGAAAAACAGAAGTCAACACAACACACCACGTACTCATCCCCATTCTCCCACAATATCTTCAGCCACTCCTCCAGGGACTTGGAAGCCCCGCTTCCTCTCCCGCCTTGCTTGTATTTGCCCCACTACAAGCACCCCCCGTGCTAAGTAATATAGTGCCCCGAGCACGCCTCTCCGTCGGACGTACGGCCCCCTCGGCCGGAACCGGATAAAACCTCTCGTGTCACTTGTTGCTTAGCATCGACCATCGAGGGATAGACCACGGCGCTATCTACTGGTTAGTGTCGGGACCATATTCCGCACCGACAGTTGGCGCCCACCGTGGGGCAAACGAGCGCCTAAGGTCATTTCACCAACTCCCTCCATGGTGATCCGCACTGAGTACCGTGGTACCCGCTACTGCATGGGTAGCTCGGACCCCCTCCCGGCCGGGTTCGAAATCCGCTTCGGGGACCTGAACTTCCAGGCCACGGGGAATGGCTATCTCATGCGCCTCACCAACCGTGAGGAGCTTCGCGCGCAGCGAGCCGCCGTGCCGAGGTCCTCTTCGGTCTCCGCCGCACGCACCACTACGGCACGGGCGCCCGCGGCACGGATGCCGCGGGCCCATCGACGCCGCGACGCCGTCGCCGCTCCGGGGCCGCGCTCGCGCCGGCCCGGTCCGAGCGGCGGCAAGCCGAGCATGCCGCGACTCGGCGCGCGACGCGCCCACCGTCACGACCGCCGCCACCACCCCGGCCGGAACCGCGCGCGGTCTCCGGACCGCGCATCCCCATCGGGCTGCGTGGCGCCACGACGGCCTACAACAACAACAACAACGTCAACACCACGATGCGCCGGGTCCCGCCCGGTCGCCACGTCTTCGTCGCCAGGGATTCCGGTGCCTCAATGGCCAACGAATCGTCCCTGGGCTCCATCGACGCGTTGCCACCCGCCAACCGCCACGGATACGCGGAGTGGGACTTCTCCGGCGTGCCGGACCCAGTCGCGTTCCGGCGTTTCCTCGACGCCGCGGACTGCGGTTCGGCCGCTCCGACGACTCCAAAGACGGGGAGCTATGACCCCGCGCGGGAGTGCCGCGCCGTCATCACCAACGACCCGGCCAACACCGCCGGTGCGGTGGGCGCCGGAGACGGGGAGGTCACACCCGCCCTGGGGATCGCCGCGCGCCCGGCCGCGGGCCAAGCGCTCCACCGGGGCCGACGTCGACGCACGCCTGCCCAAGCCCGCGAGCTCGAGGCCAAGCCGGCGGTGGAATACCGAACGGTGCGGCCGCTCCGCACCTCGATGGCGGGGAGGCCTCCGCGCGCGGCGAACGCGCGCGGAGCCGGGCCGACAGGTCCGTGACCGTATCAACAACGTCCCCAACGTCGACAACGCGGACGCGCCCCCGCGGGCGAGCCAAAAGCTCGTCGCTGCCGTGACGCTGCTGCGGGCTATGCCAGCACCCTCGACCCCCGAGGCTCGAGACATGCATAGCGAGGTGCAAACTCTCATCGAGCAAGCGGCCGTCTAACAGGCCGAGAGCTCAGCCTCACGCATCCGCCAACAAGGGGACGCGCGGGGCGATGAGGCGGCACCGGGAGGCGAACCCTCGGTGCACGCGGGTCAACCCGCCGACCAAGGGCGCACGCCGGCCAAGGAACGACTCCTTGACGCACGCAGGGCGCTGGATGGCGACGCCCGCAACGTCATCAACGCCAGGCGCACGGGCAGGGCGGACGCACAAGCGGCCAAGGGCTACCATCCTCGAAGGGGTGGACGCTACGACAGCGGTGAGGATCGCTCCCCGACGCCGGAACCCCCGGGCACCCGCGTGTTCAACCGGGAGATCCGCGCGGCGGCGTTCCCCCAACGCTTCCGCCAGCCCTCGACCATCGTCAAGTACAACGGGGAGACAGACCCCCGCGTGTGGCTTAACGACTACCGCCTGGCTTGCCAGCTCGGCGGGGCCACCAACGATGAGGTCATCATCCGCAACTTGCCCCTGCACCTCGGCGACGCGGCCCGGACATGGCTCGAGCACTTGCCCGCTAGCCAAATCCACAATCGGGACGACCCGGTCCACACGTTCGTGGGCAACTTCCGGGGCACATACGTGCGCCCCCGAAACTCATGGGACCTTCGCTCCTGCACGCAGAAGCCCGCGAGTCGCCGCGGGACTTCATACGCGCGCTTCTCCAAGCGCCGCACGGAGCTCCCCGGCCGTGGCACGGTCCGAGATCGTGCACGCGTTCCTCGAGGGCACCACGTGCCGGGACCTCGTGCGCGAGCTGGGACGCAGCCCGCCTGCGGACTCCAATGAGCCGGCTCGACATCGCCACCGGCCTTCACCTCCGGGAGGAGGCCGTGGGGGTGATCTTCGACGGCAAGAAGGGCAAACGCTCCGAGGACGCGCCCGCGGAGGGCGCAAGTCCAAGGAGCCGCACCGCAACGACAAGCGGGGCAAGAAGGGGGAAAAAGCCGCGCCGCGAGGCGCGCGAGCAGGGGCGCGACGGCGGCAACGCCGAGGCCCTCGCCCGCGCGACCCGGCTCGACGGGGCCCTCGACCGGCCCCTCGAGGCCCGGGGGTGTTTGACGACATGATGAAAAAGCCATGTCCCTACCACAAGACTCCGGTGAACCACACCCTTGAGCAGTGCGATATGCTCAAGAAATTTTATGGCCGTGCCGCCGCGAAGGAGGCAGAGGCCAAGAAAGACGGGGGCGACGGCGACGCAGGTGGCTTCCCCGCTGTCGAGAACGTATTCCTCATCTTTGGGAGACCAACCGTCGACATGACGACCCGCCAGCGCAAGAAGGAGAGGCACGAGGTCCTAGCCGCTGAAAGGGCACCTCCGTCCTTCCTCAATTGGTCGGAGGACGCCATCACCTTCAGCCGGGAGGACCACCCGAACCGCGTCCCCAACCCGGGCCAGTACCCGCTGGTGGTCGATCCCATCATCGGGAACGCCCGGTTCTCAAAAGTCCTCATGGACGGAGGCAGCAGCCTCAATATCCTCTACGAGCACACGTTGCGCCTCATGGGGATCGGGTTGGACCAGCTGCGGCCCAGCACGAAGCCATTTCATGGCATCGCGCCCGGCAAGCAGGTCCAGCCCCTCGGCGCATCGATCCGCCGCTCCGGTTTGGCACCCCTAAGAACTTCCGCAAGGAGACCCTCACCTTCGAGGTGGTGGGGTTCAAGGGGGCCTACCACGCAATACTTGGGCGACCCTGCTATGCCAAATTCATGGCGGTCCCCAACTACACTTACCTGAAGATGAAGATGCCGGGTCCAAACGGCGTCATCACCGTCGGGTCATCCATCGAGCACGCGTTCGACTGCGACGTCGAGTGCGTGGAGCATGCGGAGGCGCTGGCGCTGGACGAAGCGCTGGTGAATACGCTGGAGAAGATGGTCAACGAGGACCTCAACTCCGCCGCCAAGCACGCAGGCACCTTCGAGGCTGCGGAGCAAACCAAGGGGGTCCCCCTCGACCCTTCGGCCCCCGAGGGCAAAGCGTTGAGGGTTAGCTCCACCCTCGACCCCAAATAGGAAGCAGTGCTCGTCGACTTCCTCCGCGCCAACGCCGACATCTTCGCGTGGAGCCCCTCGGACATGCCAGGCATCCCGAGAGAAGTCGCCGAGCACTCCCTTGACATCCTGCCAAATGCTCGCGCCGTGCAGCAGCGGCTGCGCCGCTTCGACGAGGAGAGGCGACGGGCAATCGGAGCAGAGCTGCGGAAGCTTCTCGAGGCCGGATTCATCAGGGAGGTGTTCCACCCTACGTGGCTAGCAAACCCCGTGCTTGTGAAGAAAAAGAATGGGAAGTGGCGGATGTGTATAGACTACACCAGTCTTAATAAAGCATGTCCTAAAGTTCCTTTTCGTTTGCCACGCATTGATCAGATTATTGACTCAACAGCTGGGTGTGAATTACTTTGTTTCCTTGATGGTTACTCCGGGTACCACCAAATAAAAATGAAGGAGTCCGACCAGCTCGCGACTTCGTTCATCACACCATTCGGGACGTTCTGCTACGTCACGATGCCATTTGGCCTCAGAAACGCGGGTGCAACATACCAACGTTGCATGCAGCACATTTTTGGGGATCACATCGGGCGGACGATCGAAGCGTACGTGGACGACATCGTCGTGAAGACCAGGAAGGCGGACGACCTGGTGAGCGACCTTGGCGTCGCGTTCAATTGCCTACGGGCCAATGGGGTCAAGTTAAACCCCGAAAAATGTGTCTTCGGAGTGCCGCGAGGCATGCTCCTGGGATATATCGTCTCCGAACGGGGAATCGAGGCCAACCCTGAAAAGGTCGCGGCCCTCGAACGGATGGGTCCGATCCGGGACCTCAAGGGGGTGCAGAAAGTGTTGGGGTGCCTTGCCGCCTTGAGCCGCTTCATCTCGCGACTCGGTGAGAAGGGCCTGCCCCTCTACCGCCTGCTTAAGAAGCACGAGCGCTTCTCTTGGACCGCCGAGGCCCAGGATGCGCTCGACAAGCTAAAGGCGTCTCTGACGCACGCCCCGATCCTCACGCCGCCGCAAGACGGCGAACCCCTGCAGCTCTACGTAGCCGCAACCACCCAGGTGGTCAGCGCCGTGGTCGTCGTGGAGCGCACGGAGGAAGGGCACGCCTTGCCTGTACAGAGGCCGGTCTACTACATCAGCGAGGTCCTATCGGACACAAAAACGCGCTACCCCCAGGTCCAGAAGTTGCTATACGTGGTAGTCCTTGCGCGGCGCAAGCTTCGCCACTACTTCGAGGCCCACCCCGTCACGGTGGTTTCTTCTTTTCCGCTAGGAGAAATCATCCGCAACCCCGACGCTGCGGGAAGGATCGCCAAGTGGTCTGTGGAGCTGATGGGCGAAACGCTAGCCTACTGTTGACGGTGTATTTTGGTGCACCTAGCATGTTCATTACACTTTGGTTTGGATTTGATTATTGAACTAACCTGCCACTAGGCACACTAATCATATAACAAGTTCATCTTTGTGCATGCATTTGGAAGTGTTGTGTTTATGTAGGAAATCATGGACATAAAGGACGGATTCGCAATAAGTTCAAAGGAGCATTCATGGAGTCGTGTTCGTGTCTATGAGCTCGCTGAAATTACTTCCAATGGTGGTGAGGACCGAAGTGCTACGAGGAACGCCCCCGGGATTGAAGCGTAAAAGATCAAACTTCATGCAAAGAGAGCCTCCATCTTGATCGCGAGGATAACAACGTCAAAATCATCCAAGTGGAAGGGGCAAAGTAGATAAGTGCACGAGGACTCACGGAGCAAAAAGGGCGACCGAACCGGGTCGAAACCGGGCTCGGGCCGGCCGGCCCGCCGGATCGGCCCGGCCCCACTTCGGCACCGGTTCGGTCCCGTCTTCCTTGCCCTCGAAGGATCTTCGACCCTAAAACCCCCGACGCGCCGCCAACACAAGGAGAGGAGTTTATTCGCACCAGAAGGCCATCCACAAGCTAGAGAGAGAGGAGGAGGATCTCGGCCGGAGATCAACCACCTCGAAGGAAGCACCCTCTCGTGGAGAAGGAGGAAGTCACCCACGGAAGGGAAACCATGATCAACGGTGCCATGATCAGCACCTTGATGGGGTAATCTTCTCATTCGTCCATGGGTTGTAATCGATATTGAGATGTAATCGCACTTTGTCGGATTATCTATCTATCATCTTGTGTTGAATATACTTTAATGCTTAAGGCTTGCAACGGTGCCATAGAGGGAGTAGAGCTCCAATGCTTCCTTGGATCCATTCAATACGCCGTGGCCATCAAAGGTCTAGTCATGAATACCTTCGCGTAGTGACAAGACGAGAGGAGGGAAAGGGCGAAACCGTGGTCACAACCCCGATAGATTAGATTGGTTTTCATGTCTTTAAGCGATTGCATGCTCTAGTATCGTAGACCCGTGGGCGAGTGTCTTCTTCCTTGATCGTTTATCATTCTCTCTAGAGTAGTTTACTTGTTTTCTAGTATAATATAGTTAGGGTTTTAGTAGCTAGTGTGTCGTTGTTGATCGAACGCTTGTAATCCCCTTGCTCCGCGGATTGACAAGAACCTTGGGAATCCCGTGGTGAAAAAGGTGTGGGGTCCGTACGCTTGCGGATCGTAGAGGGATACGTCTTTTATCCGTCAACAAGCCCCCTTTTTCTGGCGCCGTTGCCGGGGAGCAAGTTAGTTTACATCGTTTGATTTGCATATAACTTAGTTTTATATTTTAGTTTATCTTTTATTCGCTATATCTAACATTTATTATCGAAAAACACTTGTTTCTTTTTTGTTTTTGTTTTTATCTTATTGTCTAGATGGAGTTCGTTAATCAACCCGTGGAAGAACCGGAGAAATCATTAAGGGATTACGCTAGCCCTCGATGTGAAGACATAAAGGTACAAGAGTCGGATTCGAAGCTCGAAGCGACCAAGAATGAAATTAAATCCAAGATCATGAAGATGGTGGCGGAAAACCCATTTGAAGGGATGGTTACGGAGAACCCATATAGACACATAAGGGATTTCACGACAATATGCAACACGGTGCGTCAAGAAGGAGTTCCCGATGAATGGTTCAAATGGAATCTCTTTCCCTACTCACTTGCCGGCAAAGCAAAGACATGGTATTCGGTTGCGTCCTTTGAAGTTGAAGGCAATTGGAACAAGTTGACAAAGAAGTTTTGCGAGAAGTTCTTTCCAATGAGCAAGGTTCAACATCTAAGGAGGCAAGTGATCAATTTTATGCAAGGAGAAGAGGAAGGGATAGACCAAGCCCGGGATAGGTTTAATGAATTAATCGAACAAGGACCAAAACTCGGCTTCACCGGTGACGTACTCTTGCATACATTTTTCTTTTCCCTAACCCCTAGTTGCATGCGACACGTCGAAATGTGTGCAGTGGGGATCTCATGGAGAAAACACTCACGGAAGCCGCCCAACTTCTACAAAAAGTTAGTAAAGCGGCCGCCATGCGAAGAGATTGGGAAACAAGACTTGCGGAAGAGCCGGAATTCAATTCAAGGAAGAAAAAGCTTGCTGATTTTTCTAAAGAGGCAACCCCGGAAGTCACAAAAGAGGAGCCAATCATGGAAAAGCTTGAACAAGAACACATCAAGTCAAGAACTACACCAAACGTCGACTTCGCCACACCAAATGAGACGAACAAGAGAAGCATGTCAAGCGCGAAGCCACTAAGGGAGTTCGAGCCAACGGATTGGGTTCCTATTGATTACGGAGAAGTATTCGACAAGAGAAGACCGTTCCCTAATCAAAAGGGAATGGCAAGAGCATTGGAAGTCGATTTCCCACCGGAGAGGAAAGCTGAAAATTCATACGACCTCGAAACCACCGGTGAGATTTTTGAAAAGCTCTTTGGAGATGACGTGGTGGATCCGAACATATTGCCGAGGTGAAGAGGATCATGGGGATCAAGCCCGAAGCATCACCATACGCTCGCCTTGCTGAAATTTATTCGATCGGATCCGAAGAAGAAGAGGAGATGACGCCGCACTTGAGTTGCGAGATCAACGGAGTTCAATGCAAAGCTTTATGCGACATCGGAGCCCAAGTAAGTGTTCTATCTTCTAAAATTTACGATAAAGTTCAATACCACAACCTAGACTTAGCTCCAACATCAACGAAATTAATTATGGGAGATGGTAGAACTATCAAACCTCTAGGTATTGCTTGCAACATGAAAGTAAAAATCTCTAGAAACTACATACCAACCGATTTCTTTGTTATTGATGCTTACCATAGTAATTCTGATCATATAATCTCGGTAGGCCTTTTCTTAAGTTGGTTGATGCCGTGTTAGATGCCGAGAAGGCAAAGTAACAATGAACCTTAATGGAACAAAGTACACATATAACTTTCTTCGTGCTTCTAAACACCTTACTCCTTTTCCTCCCGAAGATGAAGAAATAGAAGAGATAGATAGTCTTTGTTTTGTTGAAACCCTTAGAGACCCGCCGCAAAGAGCGATGGAAAATCAAATTAGTAATCAACAAGATGAAGAACTAGAGGAAGCAACAAAAGGCTTAGAGCCGCATGATGGTAGCGTGGAGGAAGAGAAGTTCGAAGACATAGGAGAAATCAAACCCGAGGAGCCACAAGTGCCCGAAGTAGACCTTAAACCTTTGCCCAAGGGATTAAAATATGAATTTTTGGGGCCGGACAAAACCTATCCAATCATTGTGAGCGACGAGTTGAGCCTCGAGGAAAATGAAGCGTTGTTGATTTTATTAAAAAAACATAGGAAGGTGATTGGATATTCAATCAATGATCTCAAAGGTATTAGCCCAGCCTTTTGCACTCATCGTATACCAATGGAAGACCAATGTAAGCCCGTAGTGGACCATCAAAGGAGGCTAACCCATGCCATGCGAGAGGTAGTAAAGAAAGAGGTTATCAAGTTACTTGATGCCGGAATCATCTACCCGGTTCCACATAGCGAATGGGTGAGCCCGGTACATTGTGTACCGAAGAAAGGAGGTTTGACCGTGGTGAAGAATGAGAAGAACGAATTGATACCGCAAAGAACCGTGACCGGGTGGCGGATGTGTATTGATTACCGTAAGCTTAACAAAGCGACGAAGAAAGATCACTTCCCCCTACCGTTCATAGACGAGATGCTCGAGAGGTTAGCAAACCACGCTTATTTTTGCTTTCTCGATGGATACTCGGGGTTCATGCAAATCCCCATTCACCCGGAAGATCAACATAAGACAACGTTTACGTGTCCTTACGGAACGTTTGCATATAGGAGGATGCCCTTCGGCCTATGCAACGCTCCGGCCTCTTTTCAACGTTGCATGATGGCCGTTTTCTCGGAATTCATCGAAGAAATTGTTGAAGTGTTTATGGATGATTTTTCCGTTTACGGGAAGACGTTCATGGATTGCTTAGCAAACTTAGAAAAGGTCCTTACAAGGTGTGCGGAGGTAGATTTGGTTTTAAATTGGGAAAAGTGCCACTTCATGGTTAAGCAAGGCATAGTGCTCGGACATGTTATATCCGAGAGAGGAATTGAAGTGGACAAGGCTAAGGTAGAGACGGTTGAGCAACTCCCACCTCCTACGGATATTAAGTCCTTAAGGAGCTTTCTAGGCCATGCCGGATTCTATAGAAGATTTATAAAGGACTTCTCAAAGATCACTAAGCCTTTAACGCACCTTCTTCAAAAAGATGTGGCTTTCGACTTTGATGAGAAGTGTCTAGCGGCATTCCGGACCTTGAAAAATGCGTTGGTGAGTGCTCCCATCATCCAACCTCCGGATTGGAGCCAACCTTTCGAGATCATGTGTGACGCAAGTGACTACGCCATAGGCGCAGTCTTGGGACAAAGAAAGGAAGGCCGAGTTCACGCCGTTTACTACGCTAGCAAAACTCTTAGTGGGGCGCAATTAAATTACGCTACTACGGAAAAAGAATTGCTAGCGGTGGTATTCGCTTTCGAAAAATTCAGATCTTACATCGTGAACTCGAAAGTCATTGTTTACACCGATCACGCAGCCATAAAGTATCTCTTGGCTAAGAAGGAAGCTAAACCACGTTTGATTCGTTGGATCCTTCTTCTCCAAGAGTTCGATGTTGAAATTCGTGATAAAAAGGGGGTGGAAAATGTTGTGGCCGATCATTTGTCTAGGATGAATCGGGGGCAAGATGATAAAGAGCCCATAGAAGATAAGATGAGAGATGACCACCTCTATAGAGTGCTTGATAAAGATACTTGGATGATCGACATCATTCGAGCAATTCGAAAGATGCCCCTCGATCATCTAGACAAAAACACTCAAAGGAAGATAATTTCGAAAGTAAGAAATATTTTTGGGATGCACCATACCTCTTCAAGCTTGGCAATGATGGAGTGATGAGAAGATGTGTGCCAAGAGAAGAGAGGCTTGAGATTCTAAGGAAGTGCCACTCGGCGAGTACGGTGGGCACTATAGCCATTTTCGAACCGAAGCCAAAGTATGGTCGAGCGGATTCTATTGGCCGGAGATGCATGAAGATACTAAAAGATATGTTGCGTCATGCCCCGAATGCCAAAGAACCGGAAACATCTCTCAAAGAAATTCTATGCCTTTGAAATACAACTTGCAAATCGACATATTCGATGTATGGGGCATAGACTTCATGGGGCCTTTTAAAAACTCATTTGGATTCGAGTCCGTACTTGTTATGGTCGATTATGTATCCAAGTGGGTAGAGGCTATACCATGTCGTAAAGCTTCCACGGAGGAGTCCATCACTATGATCAAGAACGTGATTTTTCCTCGTTTCGGTACACCGAGAATCTTGATAAGTGATGGAGGAACTCATTTCACCGGAAGAACTTCAAAAAGTGCTTGTCCAAGTTGGGAATTGAGCATAGGGTCTCCACGGCCTATCACCCACAAACCAACGGACAAGCGGAGACGTCAAATAGGCAATTAAAAAGCATACTTAACAAGACCATAGAGAAGGGAGGCAAGGATTGGTCAAAGAAATTAGACGGAGCTTTATGGGCTTATCGAACGGCGTTTAAAACACCGATAGGTATGACCCCCTATCAATTCGTCTATGGAAAAGCTTGCCACCTTCCGGTTGAGTTAGAACATAAAGCCTATTGGGCGATTAAAGAGATGAACCTTGACCTCGATGCCGCGGTGGTGAAACGGAGAATTCAAATAAGCGAGCTAGAGGAGTTGAGGTTGAAAGCTTATGAAAACGCAAGCATATACAAGGAGAGAATCAAAAGGTGGTATGATAAAAGATTGAAGAAAAAAGAATTTAAAGAAGGAGATAAGGTCCTCCTCTACAATTCGAGGTTTAAAACCTTCGGAAAGGGGAAATTGCAAAGCAAGTGGGACGGACCTTATGTTGTGCATTCGGTGTTCTCCAACGGAGCGGTAACCATTATGGATATAAACGGCGATCAATTTGTGGTGAATGGACAGCGGCTTAAGGTTTACTACGAACCCGACATCGTGCCCATTCATCATGTTGACGTCTTTACCATGGAGGAAGAGCCCGAACGTCCCGCCTAGGACGAGAAACAAGGCACCAACTTCTGTAAATAATTTTTCTTTTAGTTCTCTGGAGTTTTTCACGAAGATTTACTGGGCCAACTTTTTCCCACGGGCTGAGGACGAAAAAAATAGGGCGGTGTGCAAAAAACCGGACCGGCCCGGCCCCCGAGGCAGGGTGGGCCGGCCGGCCCAGTCGGATCGGCCCAGGGGTGGCCCGACGCCCGATGTCCCCGAATTTCGATCGAACTGCTCCTTTTCGACTTCCTTGTTTGGTCAGAAAATTTTAAGGGAAGTGGAAAAAAGGAAAATAAGGTTCCCAGGCTTTTCTCTCAGGACTATATATTTGGCCGAATTGGGAGCTCGAGAATCAAATCTTTCAAGCAATGTGTTGCACCCTTGTAGCAGCCATTGAGCCTCCAAAAAGCTTAGAGTTGAAGGTAGAAGCCAAGAAGCCATCGATGGAGGAGGCGATGCGATGCGAGGTCAAGCTACCCGTCAAGAGGACCGCACGTATCCATTGCGGAGGACGTGTCCCGACCGGAGCTCTTGCATCTCGCAACCCCGTCAAAGGAGAGAAGGTCCCTACACCCGTTCGAAGGTCGGCACGTCTCCAAGGCATCAAGCGCAAGGATTACAAGGAGATGTCGCCGGAGCCTAAGGATTATGGGGATAGCGACTACTCCGACGATCGTAGCCCGAGCTCGTGGGCGGCCGCCGGTAGAGATGATGATGATTGGGGTGAGCAACCCTATGAAAGGACTCCCGAAGGCCCTAACGGCAACGGCAACGGCGGTGGCGAAGGCGACAACAATGGAGGTGGCGACGACGGTGGTGACAACGGTGGAGATTATGGCGACGACGACCCCTTCGGATTGCATCCGGTGTGCTGTCGAGTTTGCCGTCAATCCATCGCAGCTCTCTACGCGTCGGCCGACGAATGTCTTCAAACCATGGAAGCGATGAAGCAGCGTATGGAGGACTTGGAGCGCGTAGTTGAAGATGACTACAAGTTCCTTAACCGCAACGTGCGCAAGCTTTTCGGAATGGTTGGAAACATGAGAGGCAAGTGGTGCAAAGCTTGCTCGAAGTACCATTAGATCTAGTTTTCCCCTTTGGTTTTTGTAAGATACGACGAGGACGTCGTATGTTTTAAGTGTGGGGGAGAGCTAGCTCGCTAGCCTTAGCTTTTGAACTTCAAGTTTAGGTTCGGTTTAATCTTCGTGTGAGAGTCTTAGTGTTTTAATGAGTCTTTAGTTTTTGAGTCTGTTTTAAAAATTTTTGCAAGTGTCTTAAATTAGTGTTGAGTCAAGAAAACCAAATAAAAAGAGTCTTTATATATCTTTCTGTTTTATGTATTGTTTATCTTTATTTACTTGTTTGTTTAATCTTCGATTCTTGATATATGAACACAAGTATGTGGTTTGAAAAACGTTTACCGTGGTGCTTAGTGGAATCGCTACTACTTAAAGTACCCATACCGCACTTCGATCTTGAGCTTCACATGCTAGTTGTGCTATGTTCGATGCTAAAAATTGGAGGATTTCAGTTCTGAAAATTATATTAAAACCCTTGTAATAAAGGTTAGCAAAACCTCTTTTTCCAAGTTGAGAGTAAGAAAAAATTCCTATCCAAAGCCAAGTTTATTTTCGCTCCACCATAAGTGTGATTAGCACGATGAGTTAGGCTAGGACCCTTCTCTCTTGGTGAGTTTTAATTTCGAGCAATGATCATGTCCTTGTGCTTATCTTTTGTTGCTAGCCTCGTCATACATTCGGTAACATGACTTTCACAACGGAAGTCACATACATCGCCGAATTCCATACCCAACCCTATACATCTCTTATGTACATCGTATTCCTTGAACACAACCTATTTTCAAAGTTTCGTCTCGTCTCTAGCATGATTTATTTAAAATTTCAGATTGTATGCATGCGAGGGAAGAAAGAATTGAAAGCTTTGAAAAGTTGTCAAGAGAGAGAAAAATAAAGAGAAAAAGTATGTGTATGGAAAAGAAAGAAAGGAAGAAAGAAAAAAATCATATGTGAATGAAAGAAGAAAAAGAAAAGAGAAAGATGAGTTAGCAATGAAGATATGAGAGGGATGGATCAAGTGAAAGAAAAGAAAAAAATAATAAAGTGTAAGGAAGGATGTCACGTTGATTGTGAGACGAAACTTTTACTCTATTTCCAACCATGTGCAATCCGACAACGAGGACATCATTGGTGCCTTGAAGTCACAATTTTCTTTTGCCCTTGCACATGTCCACCATTCTAATTCTTCTCATCCTTGATATCCCTACATATGGTTAATTCTCATGATCATTGGCTTTGAAAGGTAGACAACCATTAGAGGAAGTTCTTAGTTTGACAATACTTGTGTTGATTGCGCTAGCCCTACCTATAGCTCCACTTTTACATGATATATGAGAGATTAATGGGAGGAGAGAGTTTTATAAAATTTGGTTAGGATAGACACTTCATATCAGTGACTTGAGAGAGCTTGGAGAAAGGTTTTTGTCTAACACTTGTTGCAGGAATTTTTGTTTTGAAAACCATAAAAAACCCTCCGATGGAAGCAAAGAAGTAAGTATGGCTGAAATTGAAAGCTTCGAGTGAAGAGTTTGAGTTGTGGGGTAAATCTTGACGTGGTAAAAATTCTAAACGCCCATGTTTATGATTGATTATCATTACTTTGTGTTTATGTATTAAAGATGAAGGGATTGACTAACTTGTGAAGAGGGATAAGTGGTACACGATTACACTCCTTGGACGAAGTTCTTTTACGAGTACTTGCTCGAGGACGAGCAAGAGCTAAGTGTGGGGGAGATGTTGACGGTGTATTTTGGTGCACCTAGCATGTTCATTACACTTTGGTTTGGATTTGATTATTGAACTAACCCGCCACTAGGCACACTAATCATATAACAAGTTCATCTTTGTGCATGCATTTGGAAGTGTTGTGTTTATGTAGGAAATCATGGACATAAAGGACGGATTCGCAATAAGTTCAAAGGAGCATTCATGGAGTTGTGTTCGTGTCTATGAGCTCGCTGAAATTACTTCCAATGGTGGTGAGGACCGAAGTGCTACGAGGAACACCCCCCGGGGATTGAAGCGTAAAAGATCAAACTTCATGCAAAGAGAGCCTCCATCTTGATCGCGAGGATAACGGCGTCAAAATCATCCAAGTGGAAGGGGCAAAGTAGATAAGTGCACGAGGACCCACGGAGCAAAAAGGGCGACCGAACCGGGCCGAAATCGGGCTCGGGCCGGCCGGCCCGGCCGGATCGGCCCAGCCCACTTCGGGCACCGGTTCGGTCCCGTCTTCCTTGCCCTCGAAGGATCTTCGACCCTAAAACCCCCGACGCGCCGCCAACACAAGGAGAGGAGTTTATTCGCACCGAAAGGCCATCCACAAGCTAGAGAGAGAGGAGGAGGATCTCCGGTCGGAGATCAACCACCTCGAAGGAAGCACCCTCTCGTGGAGAAGGAGGAAGTCACCGGCGGAAGGGAAACCATGATCAACGGTGCCATGATCAGCACCTTGATGGGGTAATCTTCTCATTCGTCCATGGGTTGTAATCGATATTGAGATGTAATCGCACTTTGTCGGATTATCTATCTATCATCTTGTGTTGAATATACTTTAATGCTTAAGGCTTGCAACCGTGCCATAGAGGGAGTAGAGCTCCAATGCTTACTTGGATCCATTCAATACGCCGTGGCCATCAAAGGTCTAGTCATGAATACCTTCGCGTAGTGACAGTACGAGAGGAGGGAAAGGGCGAAACCGTGGTCACAACCCCGATAGATTAGATTGGTTTTCATGTCTTTAAGCGATTGCATGCTCTAGTATCGTAGACCCGTGGGCGAGTGTCTTCTTCCTTGATCGTTTATCATTCTCTCTAGAGTAGTTTACTTGTTTTCTAGTATAATATAGTTAGGGTTTTAGTAGCTAGTGTGTCGTTGTTGATCGAACGCTTGTAATCCCCTTGCTCCGCGGATTGACAAGAACCTTGGGAATCCCGTGGTGAAAAAGGTGTGGAGTCCGTACGCTTGCGGATCGTAGAGGGATACGTCTTTTATCCGTCAACACCTACGCCCCGCGCAAGGCCATCAAATCGCAAATCCTTGCGGATTTCGTCGCTGAGTGGACAGACACGCAGCTGCCGCCCCCACAAATCCAGGCAGAGTGCTGGACTCTGTTCTTCGACGGCTCAGTGATGAAAACGGGAGCAGGCGCGGGCCTGCTCTTCGTGTCACCCCTCGGGGAGCACATGCGCTACACAGTGCGCCTCCACTTCCCCGCGTCCAACAATATGGCTGAGTACGAAGCCCCCGCTCTCGCGGCCTCAAAATCGCCATTGAGTTGGGCGTCAAGCGCCTCGACGTGCGCGGGGACTCGCAGCTCGTGATCGATCAAGTCATGAAGAATGCGAGCTGCCACGACGACAAGATGGAGGCCTACTGCAAAGCCGTGCGGGCCCTCGAAGACAAGTTCTACGGCATCGAGCTTAACCATGTACCCCGCCGGTACAATGAAGAAGCGGACGAGCTGGCGAAGATCGCGTCCGGGCGGATCACCGTCCCCCCGAACGTTTTCGCGCGAGATATCGCTCAACCCTCGGTCGCCTTCGAGCCCTACCCCTCGAACCACAACGAACCCTCGGGGGCTCCCTCGAACCCAGCGGGTGCGGAGCCCATGGACGAGGACCCCTCGAACGAGGCGTACGCGCTCTCCCTCCTCGAGGGGTACGGCTCCCACGAGGCCGACGCGATGGACATCGAGCCGGCCCCCCGTCCCGTGCGGACCGGCGGGAGAAGTATATTGCCCGGATCGCTCGAGGGGAACTCCCCGCGGACCGGGCCGTGGCCGGCGCATCGCCGGGATGGCCAAGTCGTTCACCCTCGTCGACGGCGAGCCGTACAAGCGCGCGCCTCCGGCATCCTACAACGGTGCGTGCCCATTCCCGAGGGGCGCGAGCTCTGCGCGGGACATCCACGCGGGGATCTGTGGCCACCACGCCGCGCCCCGCACCCTCGTCGGCAACGCGTTCCGCCAGGGCTTCTACTGGCCCACTGCGGTCGCAGACGCCAGCGAGATCGTGCGCACCTGCAAAGGGTGCCAGTTCTATGCCCGCAAGACCAACCTGCCCGCCCATGCCCTACAAACCATCCCCGTAATGTGGCCGTTCGCTGTGTGGGGGCTGGACATCGTCGGGCCCCTGCGGAAGGCGCCCGGGGGCTTCACCCACCTGCTAGTCGCGATCGACAAATTCTCCAAGTGGGTAGAGGTGCGCCCCATCACGAATTTAAGGGCTGAGCAGGCGGTCACGTTCTTCACCGACATCGTCTACCGCTTTGGAGTGCCAAACTCCATCATCACAGACAATGGGTCCCAATTCACGGGCTGGAAGTTCTTGGAGTTCTGTGATAAGTTCCACATCCGCGTGGATTGGGCGGCTGTGGCACACCCACAGACCAACGGCCAAGTGGAGCGTGCCAACGGCATGATCCTACAGGGCCTCAAGCCCCGAATTTTCGACCAACTCAACAAATCTGGGCGAAAATGGCTCCAAGAACTACTAGCGGTTGTGTGGAGCCTAAGGACAACCCCGAGCAGAGCCACTGGGTTCACCCCGTTTTTTCTAGTCCACGGCGCGGAGGCCGTTCTCCCCACGGACCTAGAATACGGGTCGCCCAAGGTTCGAGGCTATAACGAGGGTGCTAACCAACGAGCCCGCGAGGACTCGTTGGATCAACTGGACGAAGCGCGCCTCGTAGCCTTGATGCATTCCGCGAGGTATCAACAGTCCCTACGACGTTATCAGGCACGCAAGATACGCCGGCGGGATTTCAGCGAAGGGGACCTGGTCCTAAGGCTACGACAAGACAACAGCGGGCGCCACAAGCTATCGCCCCCATGGGAGGGACCCTACGTCGTGGCGAAGGTACTCAAGCCCGGCACATACAAGCTGGCCAACGAGGACGGCGAAGAGCTCACCAACGCTTGGAACATCCAACAGCTACGTCGCTTCTACCCTTAGCTAGGATTTTTCCAAGTACTTTCTGTTGTAAAATCACATGGCCAATGCCCCAGTTGGTGGCAACTATGTAAACGCTCCAAGTCTAATAAAAGGGCAACTCGGCTTTCCCCTGAAACCCAAGTTACCCTCGGGGGCTACTGCGGGGGGGATCCCCCCCCCAAATGGTCCCATTTTTTCGCAAAAAACGCAACAACCCACACGCGCTAAGTTTGTTTCCTACTTCAACCTCGAGCCACGATTCGAACAGGGCGCAGGCGGCACAGCGGAAGGAGCGTGCGAGCCAGAGATAGCCTACGCCGCGTGGCTATGGCCCTTCTCTCTCGCCCCCAACCCAGCGGGCCCCCTGCGAAACTCGAACTCCCCTAACTAGAACCTACTCAGGAAGAAGGAGAAACAAAAAGCGCGATAAGCAAACAACTTCATTTACAGCAACCGCTTATGTTCATGAAACAACTTGTTTGTTTACAAAAGGCCACGAGGCCAGAATTCTGATACACATAAACAAAAAATGGACCTAGCGCCCAACTGCTTTCAGGCGGGGGGAGCAGCAGCATCGGGCCTCGGCAAGCGACCCGGCGGCGTCGGCAGCGAGCGCATCCGCGCGCTCCATGGCTACCTCGTCCTCGACGCCCTCGGGTACGACGTAGCCTTCCGCCGCCGCCTCGAAGTCTACCTCGTAGTGGGATCGCACCACCCCCGAGGGCCTTCCGGACGCCCCGTGCCGGCGCCCGGCGCATCCGCTCGGTGACATGGCCACCAAGGGCGCGCAGCGGCCGGCCGCCGAACCGCCGGCCGTGCCTCGCCCTCCTCGACGGTGCGGCAGGTCTCGAGGGCCGCATCGCGCAGCTCCCGCAGCTCCTGCTCGGAGGAGTTGTAGGAGGCCTGCAGCGCCTCGGCCCGCTCTGCCGCGTGCCCCAAGGCGGTGCGCAAGCCTGGGATCGACAAGACAAGAAGAAATCAGAAAAAAGGGAATGCGAGTTCCCAAACGAAAAACCAACAAGCAAGACTCAAACAGTGGCTCACCTTCGACTTGCTTCCTCTCCGACTCGAAGTCGCGGCACACGGATTCGATCGCCAACTCGAGGCGCTGGACGGTTTCGCCTTGTTCGCGGAGGGCCAGCTCCTGGTTGGCGTTGCTGATGCTGAGCATGAGCGCCTCGTCCTCGACCTTGGAGAACGCGGCGTTCCGCTCCTCCAACGACTTCTCCGCCGCCTCGCGAGCGACACGCTCCCGCTCCAGTGCTGCACGGGCGTCGACGAGGGCGGCCTGCTCCCGCCGGAGCCGCCCCTCGGCCCTTGGCGGGTGGCGCGCTCCTCGCGAAGCCGCTCCTCGGCGATGGCGAGCGCCGCGGCCTTGGCGTCGTGGGCGGCCTTCAAGTCGTCGGCCGCCTTGGCCCGCCGTTCCACCCCGCGCGCCCTCTCCTCGGCATGGCGCCGTTGCGCCCGCGCCCCTCGAGCGACGTGCGGAGCACCCGAGTTTCGGCGCGAGCGGTGGCCACTTCCGCCTCCCGCTTGGCGGCCGCCGTCCGCGTCTTGTCCGTGTCCGCGCGCGCATTCCACGCCGCCTCGTCACGGTCGACGAGGGCCGCACGGACCCGCCGAGGCTCGAGCGGCGCACCGCGTCCCGCCCCCGAGCTCTCCCGGGAGCTCGTCGCACCATGCCATCGCCCGCACGCCGCGCCCGGTCGTCTGGTGTCCTGAGAGCATCCGCAAGCGCGTCGAAGGCGCTGCACCGCTCCCGGAGCTGGTGAACCTCGGCGTTCACCCGATCGAAGGCGTCGTACTTGTCATGGGCATGACGCTCGAGCTCCTGGCAATCACAGAATCGAAGCCTGTAAGCGCCAAGACTTGAATGCAGCGTACGAAAACGAAAGGGGAAAAGGACGAGCAACCATGGCTCACCTGGAAGACGAGCCAGGCCGGACCGCCATGGACCCGCGCCGCCTCGTTCGGCGCGCGGTTGAGCGTGGCGCCGTGGCTCCGAGCTCGCCCCGCAGCTCTCGCTCCCCCCCCGGCGTCGGCGAACGCAGGGGGATCCTCGACGGCCCCCTCCACCCGGCGGGGCGGCCGGCGCGGGAGGACGAGGCCTCGGCACCGTGTCCTCGGCCCCCCACCACCATGTGACCCTCGTGCCGCCCTCACGAGGGCCCCCTCCCCGGGGCTCGGGGGAGTTCGTGGGCCGCCCGGCCCACCGATTCCACCCGGGCGGCGGGGAGTCTTCCGAGACCTCCACCACCTCCGCCCGGGGATGGACGGCGGACGCCGCCGCCCGCGCCGCCTCCGCCGGCACCTCTACTTGCGCCACCGCGGCCGCGGGCACCGGCGCGGCGCCGCGGCCGCCGCCCTCCGGCCGCGCCGCCGCGTCCATGGGCGCCCCCGTAGGATGCGCCCGCTCCACCTCCTCCACGGCCGGCGCCCTCCGCGGGCCGCACCTCCCACCACGGCCGCCGCCGCCGCGCCCGTGTCTCCGCGACGACCGGCGCCGGCCGCCCCCCGGCGACCCCCGGCCGCGCCGCGGCGGGCCGATTCGATGGCCGGGGCCTCGAGGCCCCGCCCGCACCTTGCGAGCTCTCGCCCACCGCCGCCGTGCTTGTCCCCGGGCGCGACGCCCTTGACGAGCGCCGCCGGGTGGGGATCGATGCGTCCGCCCTCAGCACCTTGGCTGGTGCAAGGGGAGGGACGGTTGGCACCACCCTGCGCAGGCACGGACAGAAGGTTGGGGCACCTAATCATCGGCAAATCAAACCAAACGAAAAAGGACGGGCTCCTTACCTCGAAGAGGAAAAGGCCCGTTTCCTTTTCCTCGAGGCCTCAGCAGATGAGGCCGGCGCAGCCGCCACGCCCGCCGTAGCGCCTCCCAACGGCGCCACCGTACGCGCGCAGCACGCCCGCCCCCGTGCGCGGGCGCGACCGACACCGTACCTCCCGAAGGCGCCGCCGCGCGCGGGGGCACGCTCGCCCCGCGTGCGGACACGCCGCCCGCCGCGCCCCCGACGATGGTGCCGCGCGTGCGGGCACGCCGCCCGCGCGCGCAGCATGCTTGACGCGCTCACGGGCGCGCTCGCCGCGCGCGCCTCCGTGGCACGCGCCGCCCCCGATGTCGATTGCCCGGCGGCGGACGCCGGTGCGCCCGCCCCGAGGCAATGCCACCCCTCGCCGCCGGCGCCGGCTCCGGCGACGGGGGCGCGGCCGCCACCCCGCCCGAGGGGCCCTCCCCCTCGGCCCTCTTCCTCTTCGTCCTCCTCCGAGGACGAGCACCATTCGGTCCCCGGGGAGGAGAGCCCCGGCCTCTTCACGCCGCCGGTACTCCGCGGACCGCCGGTCGCGACGCGCTTGACGTCGCCTCGCGCGCTCCTTCTTGCGCGCCGCCTCCTCTCGGCCGGCCGCCGCCGCGCCGCCCGGCCCAGCGCGCGGGAGTCGGGGGTGGGCGGAACGGACTTGGCGATGGTGAAGGTCACCAGCTACACACAGGAGCAACAAGGGCGCGTCAGGAGGCAAAGACAACACAAAGAACTAAAACGAAATCAAAAGCCAGACTCACCAGCGGGCCGAAGGGGAGCATCTCGAGGTCCCACGGGGTCCGACCCTCAGGCATCGGCGGCTCCGGGTGTCGACGGCGCTCCGCGCCCGAGTGAGCGCATATGGCCGCTCGAGGGACGTCGGGAGCATCCGCGACCTCGCCAGGTCGATGGGGTTAGCCGCCTCTGTCATCTCGAAGATGCAGAGCGGCCTCTCCATCAAAGGCACGACCCACCTGTGATGGAGGAAGGCGAGGACGCCCACCGCCCTCAGCCCCATCATCGACAGGCGCGCGGCCGCGGCCAGCACCGACTCCTGCCGCGCCCGATGCTGGGGCGTGGACACCCCGTAGCCCCAGGAGGCAGGCCTCTCCTTGAACACCCGGCCGGTGTAGGGGGGAAGGCCGGGCTCGGCGTTGCGCAGATAAAACCATCCCCGCTCCCAGCCGGCGTTGTTCGTCGTCATGGTGCAGGGGATGTAGACGTCCTTGAATTGCCCCCGCAGGGCAAGCGACATCCCGCCGGCGCGCATCGCGCGGCGGGTCCTTGGCTCCGTCGTGGGCTGCGTGATGAGCTTCGCGCGGAAAAGGTGTACCCAGAGCTCCCAATTGACTGGGATCCCCAGGTACCCTTCGCAGACGCCCACGAATGTGGCCGCCTGCGAGATCGCGTTGGGGGCGAAGTTGTGCAGCTCCACCCCGTAGTAGTAGCACATCGCCCGCATGAAGGTGCTCGCCGGCGCGGTGAAGCCCCGCTCGTGGTAACGGATGAAACTCACCACGTAGCCCTCTAGCGGGTTGGGCTCGCGGTCCGCGGCCGGCGGCACGATCCACTCCGCCGGACGTCCGTCTTCGTTGGCCGCCGGCCGCCGGCGGCGACCGGCCGCCAAGGGCCAACTGCGTCACCGTCGACCTCTCCCAGGCATACGGCTCCAGGATCCTAAGGGGAGGCTGAGGCGGCGCCATGGAGAAGGCAAAGGAAAACGAGAGCGGAGGACAAGAAACGGAAGGAAAGCTCTAGTGGCGACACCGTGCGATGGCAGGAGCTAGGCGAAGACGAAGGGGCGGGGGACTGAAAATGGTGAGATGCCAAGGTAAAAAACCGCCGTCTCCTCCTCCCCGCAGCTTTATAGGCCGACGGGCGAGCTCTCCGGAGCGGACGCCCCGCTAGCATTAACTGCAGGGAATCTTTCCATCGCGTCGACGGGTGGGCCCCACCACGACCGCAGCGGCCACAACACTGCAGGCGGGCCATCATTACGGCAAAGACCGGCAGCGACCGAGGCGAAGCCGTCACGTCCGCCCCCCGCCACGCCGCCTACTACGCGCGCGCGCGCGCGCCGCCCTAAAAAGGCGCGCCCGCGCTGCAAAACCGCGGCCACGACCGCAAAGCACTTAAATGCCCAGGTCCCTTGCCAAGCAAGGAGAACCCTCGAGCGGCACGAGCCTCCGGCTCGAAACAAAAGCAACCCTCGATGGGATATCAGCGTGAGAAGGTCGCCCGGGACCTACTCGATGTAGAGCAGGCAACCGCGGGCACCCATGCCACGTAAAACCCTCGAGCGGCACGGGCCCTCGGCTCCAGACAAAAGCGACCCTCGATGGGATATCGCGCGTGAGAAGGTCGCCCGGGAACTGCTCGATGTAGAGCAGGCAACCGCGGGCACCCGTGCCACGTAAAACCCTCGAGCGGCACGGGCCCTCGGCTCCAGACAAAAGCGACCCTCGATGGGATATCAGCGTGAGAAGGTCGCCCGGGAACTGCTCGATGTAGAGCAGACAACCGCGGGCACCCATGCCATGTAAAACCCTCGAGCGGCACGGGCCCTTGGCTCAAGATGACGTCAACCCTCGATGGGATATCGACGTGAGAAGGTCGCCCGGGACCTGCTCGATGTAGAGCAGACACCGCGGGCACCCATGCCACGCAAAACCCTCGAGCGGAGCGAGCCCCCGGCTCGAGACAATGTCAACCCTCTAAGAGAAGGCACACGCGTGAGAAGGGTCGCCCAGGGCACTCGCTTGAAGTAAAGCGGGCACCGCAAGCACCCATGCCGCGCTGTGCTGCCAACCAGCGCCTCGAGGGCTGGCTCGCCCAGACCCCTCGACGGCCGCAAATGCGAAAAGACGGGGCTGTCCAGGCACGGCCCCGCACGGCCCTACTGATCAGAGGTTCGAGCCTGACCCTAGACGGGTTCGAACAGGCGCCACAGATCGCAGAGTTAGGGACGACGAGGGCACGCGCATTCGATCCGTTCCTCGAGCCCGTCGGCTCGAGGGTGCCCCACATGTCGTGTTCGAGAGCCAGCGAGGGCAGCTAGCAGGGGGATCCCACCGAGGGAGAGCTTCCGCGCCCTCGGTCCCTAGCGAACGGGACCGAGCCCCACCTAGCAAACCCATGCAAGCGCTTCCATGGACGTGTCTCCGGACCGCGCGGCCTACCCTTATCGAACGGGGCATGGGCGTCCTCTTGAACCACCCGCTACCGGCTCGAAGAGGAATCGGCAATTCGCGACCCGCTCGATGGGAGTTGCGAAACCTCACCCTCCGTCCCGCGGAGGGAAGGCGAGGGCGCGTTAAAAAACAAGTCGTCGAGCTCTACCCGATCGCCTCGAACGGGCCAAGGCTCGGGGGCTTGACGCACGGCTACACCTCCTTGAAACCGCACCCGCCCGAGACAAAGGTGACGGCCGATGCGTGCACCCCCCCGAAGCCGGCCGAAACACCGCCGATGCCGGTTGGCATATGTGCCACGCCTCTCTGACCAAAATTCTCGCGGTTAACCCCTCGCAGAGAACTCACACTCCCCGCAGGGGCTTCGGGGCTTGGGACCCGCGGGTCCGCCGACGCGGCCCCACGGAAAGCGTTCGCAAACAAGGAGGGAAGAACGTCCTATCGGTAGGTTCCAGCATCTGCGGGAGCCTCAATGGCAAGCCCGCGCGATGCTCGGGGGCTACCGTCGGGGACGCCCTAGGGGTCCCCTTAAACAACGGGGAAATCCTCACCTAAATCCCGCAACTACACCAAAACACGCTAAGCCTAACCATGCGGGTGACTAACCATGCAGACACGGCCCACGCCGCGGGACTCCGACGGCCCACCGAGACGGCCCTCTTAGAATCCCCTCGAGCGGTGCTCCGCCTCGCTCGAGGGCGCACTCCCCCTCGGGCGGGCTCCGCCCCGTTCGAGGAGCAACACCTCCCTCGAGTGGTCCCACCCCCGCTCGAGGGCTCACTCCCCTCGAACGGGTCTCGTCTCGCTCGAGGGTCCGTCCCGCCCTCGGCCGGGGCCCGCCACGCTCACGGGCGCCCCGCACGCGTGCGCCGGCCCCGTACACGGGCATTTAACGCCCCGACGCCGCGGACGGCGCCATCATGCGCCGGGCTCGCGCCCCGTGTCGCCGCACCAACTCCCCGGGGAGGCGCCCATCCCCACCACTGTGGGAAGGGACTGTGCGGTACGGCCGGTGTCGGCCCGTGACACCGCGCGCCCACTACAAGATGGCTAACGCGCCCGACCCTCGAAGGGGGGGCCGGCGCACCCTCGATTTCACTTTCTTGTGACCCCACAGGGTTAGGTGGAGGTGCTAGGCCGGTGGACCGCCATCCCGGCCACTGTGATGGCGTGGCCGCCGTACCCGCGCGTGCAGGCGCACGCCGGGCGCTGTAGCAACCACTCCACTACCATGAAGCGCATTGGGGGAAGGAACGCCGTTCGCCCGCTCCCCGTACCCCGTACCGCCCATCATCGCCGCCTCCCTCGAAGCCTATCGGGGGACGCCACCACCATCTGCCGCCTTCCTACCCTCGAACCGCCACTGTTCGGGTACGAAGTAGGCCATCATGGCCGGATCGCCGCGGAGATCGTCCGGACGGCCGCCCACTCTACAGCGTAGCACGACGTGCACCCCCACGTAGCTGGATAGCGCGGCGTGCATGTAACTCGCCGCCCCCTTGGCCTATAAAAGGGGAGGCGAGCCCCCAGCCGCGGGGGGACGAAAGTCAACACAACACACCACGTACTCATCCCCATTCTCCCACAATATCTTCAGCCACTCCTCCAGGGACTTGGAAGCCCCGCTTCCTCTCCCGCCTTGCTTGTATTTGCCCCACTACAAGCACCCCCGGTGCTAAGTAATATAGTGCCCCGAGCACGCCTCTGCTGGACGTACGGCCCCCTCGGCCGGAACCAGGATAAAACCTCTGTGTCACTTGTTGCTTAGCATCGACCATCGAGGGATAGACCACGGCGCTATCTACTGGTTAGTGTCGGGACCATATTCCGCACCGACAATTAGTGAATGGTAGTTTAGTCTTTTGGGTGCCTCCATATATACTCATTGAATGGGTGGATGGCAGCCAACTCTTGGAACCGTAGCTCATTTGATTTTCCATTTTCGTTCTTCATTTTCCTTAGGTTTTTAGAGGACTAGCTTGAGAGCTTCATGTGAGATCTAGAGAGAGGGATGGATCTTTGGGTGGCAAGCTAGACCTTGTACGAACCTTTCATGGTATGTATAGATGGTTCGGCGTTATTCATCATGGTGGTTTTCCCGTCTCTTTTGTGGTGATTTTCGGATCTCTTTGTTGGCGGTGTTTTGAGGACGATTTCTTGGGGTTTTTGGTGGGTGTCACGTATGAGGTTCTTGTGCCTCTTTGGCTAGTGACTTTTCCCCCAAATCTCCTTTGAATCGGACTCGATTTGGTGGTTTCTCGAGTTGGGCGAGTTCTTGACCTAGAGAAGTGATTTCTTCGATTCCTCTTGATTGTGAGCATTTCGGGTCGATTCCTTTAAGGTAGAGGTTGCCCAGGAGGTAACCCAGCTTTTCTCGAAGTTTTGCTGCAATCCGTGGAGTGATTCGGGAGATCGGGCGCGAGGAAGTTGAGATTTGACCCGCGGGTTCGTTTTCTGGAAGGGGCGGTCTAACCGCCTACAAGGGGCGGTCTAACCGCCCTGGGTGTTTCCAGGTCGAAGTTTTGTTTCGCCGGATTTTCCTCTGTGAGTTTGTTCGCCTTGACCGCAGGAGTGTCCGGGGTGAAATTTGGGGTCGTTCTCGTGTTGTTTGCTAGGTGTTCTTGGTTGGAGTTCGTTGCTGGGTACAGGAGGTTAGACCGCCCCTGGTAGCCGGTCAAACCGCCCCTAGGCCCTGGGTGGAGTTTTTGGTTCTCGCCAAGATTTTCTGGTAGTGAGCATGGCCTTGACCAGAGATCTTTGTTGGTGAAACCGTGGTGAGTTTTGGTGCTCGGAAGAGGCGTTTCGGAGGATTTCTTGGTTACCAGGTGGAGGCGGTCTAACCGCCCCCTATACCCGGTCTAACCGCCCTCCGGTTAGCCGGCTTTTGAGTTGTTTCCGCCGTTGTTGCTGCATGTGTGTTGAGGTTGCCGGTAGAGTTTGTTCCTAGGACCGCAGCACTCCAGTGGCTACGTGGTTTTGGCAAACGGAAGGTAGAAGTGCGGAGCGTGTGATTTCGGGGGTTCGACCGAGCTAGTTCGTCTTGTCGGAGTTTCAATCTCCCTCGAGAAGAATTTTTATCGGCTCCCATTCACTCCCCCCTCTCTGGTCGCCTAATCGGTCCTTCACCCGACGCGATCTTGGCGAGCTCGTCCGCCTCCTCATTATACAGACGGGGCACGTGGTTGAGTTCGATGCCATAGAACTTGTCATTGGGGGCTTGCACGGCCTTGCAGTACGCCTCCATCTTATCGTCATGGTAGCTCGCGTTTTTCATGACCTGGTCGATCACGAGCCGCGAGTCCCCCCGCACGTTGAGGCGTTTGATGCCTATCTCGATGGCGATTTTGAAGCCGCAAAGTAGGGCCTTGTACTCAGCCATATTGTTTGACGTGGGGAAGTGGAGGCGCACGGCGTATCGCATGTGCTCCCCGACGGGTGAGACGAAAAGCAGGCCCACGCCCGCGCCTGTCTTCATCACTGAGCCGTTGAAGTACAGAGTCCAGCATTCAGCCTGGATCTGTGGCGGCGGCAATTGCGTGTCCGTCCACTCGGCAACAAAATCTGCCAAGATTTGGGACTTGATGGCCTTGCGCGGGGCGTAGGCGAGCGTTTCACCCATCAGCTCCACCGACGACTTGGCAATCTTGCCCGCTGCATCCGGGTTCCGGATGATTTCTCCTAACGGAAAGGAGGAAATCACCGTGACCGGGTGAGCCTCGAAGTAGTGGCAGAGCTTGCGCCGCGTGAGGACCACTACGTAGAGCAGCTTTTGGACTTGTGGGTAGTGTGCTTTGGTCTCGGACAAGACTTCGCTGATGTAGTACACCGGCCGCTGGACTGGCAGAGCGTGCCCCTCCGCGCGCTCCACCACGATGACGGCGCTGACCACCTGGGTGGTCGCAGCTACGTAGTGGTACGGAGGTTCGCCGTCCTGAGGCGGTGTAAGGACCGGGGCATGGGCGAGGGTCGCCTTCAGATTGTCAAGCGCCTCCTGGGCCTCGGCGGTCCAGGAGAACCGCTCATGCTTCTTGAGTAGCCGGTAGAGGGGCAAGCCCTTCTCGCCGAGCCGCGAGATGAAGCGGCTCAAGGTGGCAAGGCACCCCAACACCTTTTGGACCCCCTTGAGGTCCCGAATCGGACCCATTCGTTCGAGGGCTGCAACCTTTTTGGGGTTGGCCTCGATGCCTCGCTGGCCTCGATGTATCCTAATAGCATGCCCCACGGCACGCCGAAGACACATTTTTCGGGGTTTAACTTCACCCCGTTGGCCCGTAAGCAGCCGAACGCGATGCGAAGATCACTAACCAGGTCGTCCGCCTTCCTGGTTTTTACGACTATATCATCTACGTATGCTTCAACGGTTCGCCCGATGTCGTCTCTGAAGACGTGCTGCATACATCGCTGGTATGTTGCGCCCGCATTTCAGAGACCGAACGACATCATTACGTAGCAGTACATCCCGAATGGCGTGATGAATGAAGTCGCAAGCTAGTTGGACTCCTTCATTTTTATTTGGTGGTACCCGGAATAGGTGTCAAGGAAACAGAGGAGTTCGCACCCGGCGGTCGAGTCAACGATTTGATCAATCCGTGGCAAAGGAAAAGGAACTTTAGGACATGCTTTATTAAGACTAGTGTAGTCTACACACATCCGCCACTTCCCATTCTTTTTCTTTACTAATACAGGATTAGCTAGCCAAGTGGGGTGGAACACTTCCTTGATAAACCCAACCTCGAGGAGCTTCCGCAGCTCGACTCCGATTGCTTGGTGCCGCTCCTCGTTGAAGCGGCGCAGCCTTTGCTGCACGGCGCGGGAGTGAGGTAGGATGTCAAGGGAGTGCTCGGCGACCTCCCTCGAGATGCCTGGCATGTCTGAGGGGCTCCACGCGAAGATGTCGGCGTTGGCGCGGAGAAAGTCGACAAGCACCACTTCCTATTTCGGATCGAGGGTAGAACTGACCCTCAACACCTTGCCCTCGGGGGCAGCAGGATCGAGGGGCACCCCTTTGGTTTGCTCGGTGGCCTCGAAGCTGCCGACGTGCTTGGTGGCGGAGTCGAGGTCCTCGTTGACCAGCTTCTCCAGGTTGGCCATGAGTGCTTCGTCCAGTGCCATCGCCTCGGCGTGCTCCACGCACTCGACGTCGCAGTCGAACGCGTGCTCGATGGATGAGCCCACAGTGATGACGCCGTTGGGCCCCGACATCTTCATCTTGAGGTAGGTGTAGTTACGGACCGCCATGAACTTGGCGTAGCACAGCCGCCCAAGTATGGCGTGGTACGCGCCCCTGAACCCCACCACCTCGAAGGTGAGCGTCTCCTTGCGATAGTTGTCTGGCGTGCCGAACCAGACTGACAGGTCGATCTGCCCGAGGGGCCATGGCGTCGCGCCGGGCCGCAGTTGGTCCAACCCGATCCCCAGCAGGCGCAGCGTGTGCTCGTAGAGGATGTTGAGGTTGCTGCCTCTGTCCATCAGGACCTTCGAGAACCGGGCGTTACCGATGACTGGGTCGACCACCAGCGGGTACTGACCCGAGTTGGGGATGCGGTTCGGGTGATCCTCACGGCTGAACGTGATGGCGTCCTCCGACCAGTCGAGGAAGGAGGGAGGTGCCTTCTCTGCGGCAAGGACCTCGTGCCGCTCCCGCTTACGCTGGCGGCTGGACATGTCGACGGTCGGCCCCCCGAAGATAAGGAAGACGTTTTCCACAACGGGGAAGCCGTCGGCGTCGCCGTCACCCCCGTCCTTTTGGCCTCGCCGTCCTTCGCGGTGGCGCGGCCGTAGAACTGCCTGAGCATGTCGCACTGCTCGAGGGTGTGGTTGACCGGCATTTTGTGGTAGGGACATGGCTTCTTCAGCATGTCGTCAAAAACCCCATGGCCTCGAGGGTCTGGTCGAGGGCCTCGTCGAGCTGGGTCAACAGCAAGAGCTTCTCCATCGTCGTCGTCGTGCCCCTGCTCGCGCGCCTCGCGGTGCGGCTTCTTTCCCTTCTTGCCCCTCTTGTTCTTTTGGCGGGGCTCCTTGGACTTGCTGCCCTCCGCGGCCGCGTCGTCCACACACTTGCCCTTCTTGCCGTCGAAGATCGCCCCCACCGCCTCTTCGCCCGAGGCAAAGCTGGTGGCGATGTCGAACAGCTCGTTCGAGTCAACCGGTGGGCTGCGCCCGAGCTCACGCACAAGATCCTGGCATGTGGTGCCTTTGAGGAAGGCGTGCACGATTTCGGACTGCGCCACGCTTGGGAGGTCCGTACAGCGCTTGGAGAAGCGCCGTATGAAGTCTCGGAGTGACTCGCCGGGCTTCTGGGTGCAAGAGCGCAGGTCCCAGGAGTTCCCAGGGCGCACGTACGTGCCCTGGAAATTTCCCACGAACGTGCGGACCAGGTCATCCCAGTTGTGGATCCGGCTGGCCGGCAGGTGCTCAAGCCACGTCCGCGCCGAGTCGGCGAGATGCAGGGGGAGGTTACAGATGATAACCTCATCAGTGGTAGCCCCGCCCAGCTGACACGCCAGGCGGTAGTCGTTGAGCCACACGCGGGGGTCCGTCTCCCCGTTGTACTTGACGATCGACGTGGGCTGACGGAAGCGCTGGGGGAAGATCGCCGTGCGGATCTCCCGGCTGAACACGCGGGTTCCCGGGGGCTCCGGCGTCGGTGACCGGTCCTCCCAGCTGTCATAGCGTCCACCCCGTCGAGGGTGGTAGCCCGCTGCCGCCCGCGTCTCCGTGTTGCCCGCTCGCCGGGCGTTGATGACGTTGCGTGCGTCGCCATCTTGGGCTTGCCTGCGCGTGTCGAGGAGCCGTTCCTTGGCCAGCGTGCGCCCTAGGTTGGTGGGACGCTCAGGTACGCCGCCCATGTGCACTGAGGGCTCGGGGCCTTGCGCACCCCCATTGTCCCACGCGCTCCCCTGTTGGCGGATGCGGGACGCCGAGCTTTCGGCCTGTTGGACGGTCGCTTGCTCGATGAGTGCCTGCGCCTCACGGTGCAGGTTCCGTGCCTCGGGCGTCGAGGGGGCGGGCATGGCCTGCAGCAGTGTCGCGACAGCAATGAGCTTCTGGCTCGCTCGCGGGGGCGTGTCCGGATCGTCGACGTTGAAGTTGGCATTGATGCGGTCGCGGGCTTGCTTGCCCAACTCACGCGCGCGTTCGCTGCGTGCGGAGGCTTCTCCCGCGATGGAGGCACGGAGCAACCGCACCGTGCAGTATTCTTCTGCCAGCTTGGCCTCGAGCTCGCGTGCTTGGGCTAGTTGTGCGTTGATGTCGGCCCCCCTCAGTGGTGAGGGGGGAGGGGCGCTTGGCCCTACAGCCATGCGCAGTCCAGTTCCCGGACCGATGGGAACCTCTCCGTTGCCGGCTTCTGCCGCGTCGGCGGCGTTCGCGTGGTTGCTGGTGATCACCACGCAGCACTCCCGTGCGGGGTCGTAGCTCCCGGCGCTGGAGTCATCGGAGTAGCCGAACCAGTAGTCCGTGGTGTCAAGGAACTGCCGGAACATCATCGAGTCGGGTACGCCGGAGAAATCCCACTCCGCGTATCTATGCGAAGTGGCAGGTGGCAGCTCGTCGGCGGAGGCTTGGGATGACTCGTCGCCGGCGGAGGCGTTGGGGTCCCTGACAACCAGGACATGGCGGCCAGGGTGAACCCTGCGCATCGTTGCATTGGCGTTGGCGGTGGCGACGTACGCCGTCGCGGCACCGCGCAGGCCGATGGGGAAGCACGGTCCTGAGACCGAGCGCTCCCCTGCCGGGGTGGCTGTCGTCTCGCCGGTGAATGCATCGCGTTGCGAGGCGACGCACGTAGCATGCCGGCGCTCCGACCGCGCCCGTCGCGAGCGCCGGCCCGAGCAACGACGGTGCCGTGGTGCCGAAGGACCCGCAAGCAACCGTGGCCGGCGGGCGCCGGTGTCGCGGCGACGAGTGCGGCGACCGGGACGGACCCGGCTTGGCGCCGCGCACGAAGCTCCTCATGGTTGGTGAGGCACGTGAGATAGTCGTTCCCCGTGGCCTGGAAGTTCAGGCTGCCGAACCAGATTTCGAATCCGGCTGGGAGGGGGTCCGAGCTGCCCATGGAGTACCTCTGGCCGCGATACTCGGTGCGAATCACCATCGAGAGAGCTGGTGACGAGTCGATCTGCAGCGCGATGCCCCTACCTGGTGCGCCAACTGTCGGTGCGGAAAGTAGTCCCGACACTAACTAGTAATGAGCGCTAAGATTTGCCTCTCGATGGTCGGTGCTAAGCAACTAGAGACACTTGGTTTATCCTGGTTCCGGCCGGGGCCGTACGTCTAGCAGGGGTGTGCTCGAGGCACTGTATTTCTTCGCACCGGGGTGCCTGTAGAGGGGTGTCTACAAGCGACGCGGGAGAGAAGGCGTGGCCTCCAAGTTCCGAGGGATGTGATTGAGGCGAGTGCTAATATTGTGGGGAAAACAGAGAGCGTAAGATTGGCTGCTACCCGCTGCCCGATGCCCCTGCCTGTCCCCTGCGGCTGGGGGGCTGCCCCTCCTTTTATAGGCCAAGGAGGGAGAAGGTTACATGCATGCCGCACTATCTCTACGCATGTAGCGGTATGGCGAACAGTGCCGTAGAGTTGATGGCCATCCTGGCGAATCTTGCTCCAGTACCAGGTGCAGTAGCAGGCGTGGCGGCGTCTCGTCCCCGCGTGCTCAATAGCGTCGGAGCAGTTGTAGCAGTGCGTGGCGTGGCGCAGCAGGGGCGGGGATGGCCGCACAGATTGACGCGCCGACGGGGGATGGCGCTCCCGCCGGCCTGACGTCACGGTTTGACCCTGCGGAGTCACGAGAAGAGGGCTCGAGGGTGCGGCTGGACCCCTTTCGAGGGCGCGGCGCGTTAGCCGTACAAGAGTGGGCGGCACAGTGTCATGGAGCTGACACCGGCCTCGTCGCACAGTTCCTCACAGTGGTGGGGATGGGCTCCCCTAGGGAGTTGGCGAAACAGCGCCGGAGCATGATTCCCAGGCGCATAGTGGCGCGGCTCTGCTGTGTCAGAGCATTAAATGCCCGTACACGCGTGCGGGAGCAGGTGCGCTCGTGAGGGAACCTCGAGCGAGGCGGACCCTGCTCGAGGGAGGCGGGGACCCTCGAGCGAGGCGGACCCCGCTCGAGGGAGGCGTGAGCCCTCGAGCGAGACGGACCTCATTCGAGAGGGGCTTGAGCCCTCGAGCGAGGCGGACCTCGTTCGAGGGGGCGCTTTGCTGGGCCGCTTCGGTGGGCTGCGGGGGCCACCGCGGCGTGGATCGTGTTGTGTTAGGTCCGAGGTTGGTTTTGCGTTTGGCCCGAGGTTGGTTTTGCGTTTGGCATTTTTTGCAGGTTTTAAGCAGGATTTCCCCCGGTTTTTTAGGGGAACCTCATGGCTGTCCCCGACACCTGTACTCCTCTGCGAGCTTGGCCTCGAGCTCGCACGCTTGGGCCAGCTGCGCTGATGCCGGCGCCTCTCGCCGCGAGGCGGGGGCGCGCTTGGCCCCGGGTTTTGGGTGCGTCCCCATCGCCCGCTCCCGCTCCATTCGTGCCGTCGACATGTTCGTTGGTGACGACCACGAAGCACTCACATGCTGGGTCATAGCTTCCGATATTGGAGTTGTCAGAGCAACCGAACCAGTAGTCCGCAGTGTCAAGGAACTGCTGGAACATCACCGGGTCCGGTACGCCGGAGAAGTCCCACTCGGCATTCCCGTGCGAGGTTGCTGGTGGTAGCTTGCTGGCTGAGCCGTGATACGACTCGTCGTTGGTGGTGGCGATGAGGTTCCGGACTGCCAGTAGGTGGTGGCCTGGTAGGTCCTCGTACGCCACCACGTAAGTGCTGGCGGACGAGGCGTACGTCGTCGTAGCATTGTGCATCCGGTAAGGGAACTGCGACTGCGTGCTCCCCCGTGGGTGTCGTCGTCTTGTCGGTGGGCGCGTCGCTTCGTGCCGCGGCACACACGCCCCGAAGCCGCTCCATACGCGCCTGGCGCGAGCGCCGGCTCCGAGCGCCGACGGCGTCGAGGTGTCAAGGTGCCCGCAACAGCCGTCTGGACGGGTGCCGGAGCGTGAGTGGCAGGCGTGGCGGGCATTGGGCCCGGCCCAGTCGACCGCCACGGGTGGAGCTCATCGCGGTTGGTCATGCGCATGAGGTAGCCGTTCCCCGCGGCCTGAAAGTTCAGGCTCCCGAACCGGATTTCGAACCCAGCTGGGAGGGGGTCCGAGCTGCCCATGGAGTACCTCTGGGATCTATACTCGGTGCGGATCACCATCGAGATGTGTGACAACCCGCCCAGGAAAATACCGTACTATCGCCTAAGACCGATCCACTTTGGCCATTAAGCAATAGTAAAATATCATCCTGTCGTTAGTTGCCGGGTTAACGCCCGGTAAATCACTTGGAATTCAAACAGAGGATCGACATATGCATTAAAACTCACGCGAAGGCGAGTCCGCAGTACAACACGAGTTAACATAATTTATTACAAACCATTGTTCATGACATGGAGTAAAGGTTCGCAGTTTGAAAACAGCAGAAATAAAATAAACTAACGCAACGGTAGACATCACAGGAGGCCATCCGTGATGTCATCACTTGTCGTCACCCTCCCGGTCAACAACACCTGCAACAACAGTTTTAAAGCAAGGCTGAGTATACTAATACTCAGCAAGACTTAACCGTCGGGTGATAACTACATCACCAACTCTAGACATGAGAGGCTTTTGGCGGTGGAGTTTTCTTTTGCTGAACAGCTACTAAGAGTAGATCTTACTTTCAATCTTTTAGCACAGGTTCTAGTTGATTACCATTTCTAAATGTGCCATCTAATTCAATCAAGAATTGGACAAGCAATTAATTCATACAACAATATTCCTCGAGTTCCATCATTATGGGATATCATGGCCAGTTGATTAAGCAGTCTCGGATAACGGTGAGAGGCCGACAATCGATTGATTTAAACCTTGCAAGGTAGACCCAAACACATGGTAGGCTGCCCCCAGAAGGACAACTTTCCCAGGCCGTTTCCGTCGATCTTCAGCTCGGGAGCGGAACCTACATTCCTTGGTACAAGGCTTACTGGATCGCTCCCACACGAACGTCCAGACTCACGAAGGTACCACACTGTTGCAAGCAGGGGGACACAAGTGCCCCAGGTTTAGTAGGGAAAGGTTCCCTTACCGCGTCAATCGGGTACTAGGCTTACCGATCCCATTCCCGACATATGTTTAGTACGTTCAAAAGCTTAGCCCACAAAAGCCACTGGACCGGAGCCCAAATCCCATGCTCTTACCACATGAGCAATCCATTTATAAAGATCTTATGATTCCAACATAAGAACCTATTCTCGCGAGTGACGAACATCACTCGACTTCCACCGGGTCCTGTAGCATAGCAGCTATCGACCTAGCATACTAGTAAAAGAACATAGGTACCAAAGGATCATGCATCTAGGGTTTCAAATCAACTCCTGAAACGTAAATGCACAACCACGGCAACGATAATTATATAAATTTCAAAAATAGGGTTAATGATCCGGTGCTTGCCTTCGATGGCAAGGTAGGCCTTGGGCCCTTCTGAACTTTGGTCCAGGTCTTGCTCTAAAATGACGTGGTGCACATCACCGTCAGCTCCTCTGTCTCCTCTTTCCGGCACACGCGTACAGCTACCGCTCGGGAGATCTACACGAGGATGCAAATGCAAGATTTAATTGACGATTTTTAAGTTAATTATTTACAAACAGCATATGACAATCAGGGGTCTATTTGTTGGACACATTCACCTAGATAAGAATACATTTAGCATACTCTTCCAAAAAGGAACAATATGCAATTCTTTATTAAATATTCCTTTTGATAGTGACTGTGTACATACATATGTAAATAATTTAATTCAACTTCACAAACAGTAGTGGGTGGGTATATTTAGCCTTTTGACATGATTTGTAATCCCACACAAGATTAGTGAGGATGGTTTGGTGAATTTTCTCATTTTATGACTATTAAGCCCTTAATGACCCGCATAGCTTTTATTCATGGAATTAATTAATAAAATTCAGTGGAAGGGTGTATTAACCACTAAACACCTATAACAAGCCACTGGACACACATGCGTGCTTTGGATAGCTAGAAATTAATTATTTTCGAAAAAGACAAAAGCTAGCTAGATGGACAAGGTAAATGCACACAAAAATAAATATTCCTCAAAATGATCCAAACTTTCTCACACATGTTATATGGTCCAAAACTAGCCCAGTAGTGCAGCACATACACCTAGAATTATTATGAAACTTGAGTTATGCAATTTCAAAGAAAAACAAGCATAATTCAAGAATAAATATTTCTGGTAATTATAAAATTGAGATTAATTCACCATAGGTGTGTTTTGGAATAAAAAGACCGTGTGCAAAAGTTGGTTGAAAAACCTAATTATTTTTAGCTAGAAAAATCATTTATGCAGATCTGGCAGAAATGGAAAAAAATTTTATAAAAGGATTTACATCATAACTTTGTGCAATTTTTGTCAAAGGACCAAGTCATGACCTAACACACAACATATACAAAAATTGGATACAGAGGATTTATAGATTTTGAGTTATAGCAGATCTAGGGTTTTCACATTTGTATTTTTCATGCAAAAACTAACAGGAACTAGCTCCGGCAAGAATAACAAAAGTTGTAGAATATTTCACCACGAATCCAACAAAATTGGTTTTGCATTTTCTGATTTTTCTACGATTTTATACGCAACTTAAAAGAATCAGCCACATCACAAATACTATTTGAGTTACCCTTTGCAGAAAGACCCTCAGAAAGATTCGCTGCTTTGCAATGTGGCCCCTGGGGGCGGCCGGCCGACGCGGGCTGCTCGATTCCGGTGAGCTCGCCACCGGGATTGACCGGGGAAGGGCAAGGGAGGGTCCTACGGGTCACTGGCGCTCGGTTTCATGGGTTGGACGGGGACGAGGCGACTCCGGCGGTGGGGCGCACCGGCGACTGCGGCGGTGACCGCCGTGAACTCGGTTGCGGCGCGGCGAGGGGCTCAATTGAGAGTTGGCGGCGCACAAGCGCCGCCCCGGGGGTTGGTGGTCGTGGCTAGGTCCGCAGGGGAGCTTGGTGACGGGCGGCTCGGGGGAAACCCACCGGAGCCGCACGGGGAGGCTCTGGGAGCGCGGTCCGCTCCACCACGGGCGGGAAACCGCCCCATATAAGGGCGCGGCGGCCTCCATCTGCACGCCTGCGGATGCCGAGACGGGCACGACGCCCCAAACCTCGACCGCGCGTGTGACCGTGGAGGAGCAGGCGACGGACCGGTGGGCAAAGGGAGGGTGCGGCCGTCGGCGAACCCGGAGGCTCCACGCGAGGGGTCCGGACCCCGAGGGTGCCTCGGTGCACGCAACGCCCGGGGGAAGGAGCGGCCCTCGGGCGGTGCGCGGCCTAGAAGCCGAGGCGCGCTCGGCACGGCGCGGCGCACGACGTCGTGCCGCGGCGCGGCGCGGAGCCGAGCGGCCGATCCATTTCGCAGTGCCCTGGTTTAGGCGCGTTTAACTCCAAAATTTTGAACTAAAGTGCACACTGTGGTCAATAGGAAAGTTGTAGATCTGACTACCCTCTACAACTTTCACAAAAGCCGTATAGTGTTTTTTCTCAACGGATTTTGTAGGAACGTCGTGCCAACTTTGAATGCCGCTCTGTTTCGGTAAACAGGAGGTGCTCTCAGTCGATCAAGTTTTTCACTGATTTCCACTCAAAATTTGAAATGCCAATCTACATGAAAGTTGTGTCCCTCAACAAGATGGACAACTTTCATAAAGGTAGATTTTGAAGTGTTTTGGTGAAATTTGGAGAACGCGACAAAAGTTCCGGACGACATTCACCGACGTCAACGGTTAAGCCGGGTTTGACCGTGTCTTTGACCACGGGTTGACCACGGGTGTGTGTAGGCTTGGTCAAGGGGTTCAATAGGGTTCAATGGCGAGGTTTTCGGGGTGATGACCCATGTTGACCTAGGTTTGACCATTGTCGGTCGGTTTGGCTCGGTTGATTCGGTCATTAGCGTTAATGACGTTAATTAGAAACCTGGGGCGTCACAGCCTACCCCCCTTAAGAAGAATCTCGTCCCGAGATTTGAAATTCCAAGAACAAGATAGGGAAACAAGGAAGTGGTCCTCTCGGATTTTCTGAAATTACTCTGAGGGAGCAACGCGATGGGATTATTGGGCAAAGAGCATAACCACCACTGGTTCAAGCTTAGCCCATAGGAGTACTCCCAGGCAACAAGTAGTGGAAGCTTTTGCACGGAGTTTACTTGCGGATGCACGCAGAAGGTATGGAGAGATAACTCGGTATAGGACCTTTCGAACGATCTTGCTCACACGTTATTTAGGTTGCAACCTTAGGTGGCATTGCCGTGCCACTATGGTGCAATGCTTTTCAAAATTAATGTGATGCACATGTTTATGGAGACACGATGCATATGCTCAGGTAGTATGGTGCTTATGATGCATGTTAGCATGACTCGGTTACCCACAAAACGAGTTAGTGATTGAGAAGACAATCACAGGTTGAGAAGGGGTGTGCGTGGCGAGTCGCATTCTCACAACCAAGATACCTAGTGCGCCCCTAGTGGCAATCATGTGGCTGCAGCGCACATGACACCCTAGGTTCCGTCACGTCACCTTTAGTTATGGGATGACAACTTCACCAAACACAAAGGATAGAGTGGGAGATATTGAAAACACTCCAAGCGTATGCATGCTAATTCACCCAAGGTTCCCAATGCACATGCTATGCAAATGCATGCTCAAGAAGAGACATAATTATTTATTTATTTTTCAAAAGGTTGTGAGCAAGACCACATGGAATAAGCTCATGATTGCATGTTCGAAGTAACCAGGACAAGGGTATCAATACGAAGAATATCCTAGTGCTTCAACATGTCTGAGGACCAGGGGTTGGAGGGAAATACAAGTCGATGAAGATAACAAGTTCGCGGAAGAAATCACCATTGGAGATTGAATTCTAAGATCAAGACACTCCCATTGACATAGTAGAATAGCCTAAGTTCTTTTCTCCGGTTGAGCATTGCTGGGTAGTCATGTGCACAAAAGCACAGTTGTATGTTAGAACTCGAAGCGAGCTCACATACACAACGACATAAAGTTCTAGCAGTTATGAACAAAATTCATAACTTAAAACCAGAGCTCCAAAAATTCCCAACTTTTGGGTGGTAACTCGTCAAGGTTAGAGACGCATCTTTGGTACTGAAAGGCTGAGCTAGAAGGCTAGGAAGGTTGCTCAATTAGGCAAGGTTTTAGGTCTGGTTCCGGGAAAGAAAGTGGACAGAGGTTGACTAACCCGAGCATAACTTGAGATAGACAAAGTTATGACTGTGACTTGCTGTGAGCAAGAACTAGATTAGATTTGGAGCAACTTGGATTTTGAACTCCTATTCTAATTACTTCTAGAACATGGTGCAAAAGCAAGACAACCAAACTTTTACAAACTTTGGGCAACATAACAGCTAAGCACGAGAGGTACTCTAGTTTATAAAAAGCACACAGTAGCAAAAACTTCCTTAGAGAGCATATGGAAATTCAGTTTTGGGTCCATTTTAATTGTTTTGATTTTTAATATGCATGCAAGACGTCCTATCCGACCTCACATGGCAATCAAGCCAAAAATCGAAGTTAGTGCCGGTGGCAAGGCTTGTATTCGTCTCTCCCTATAATATCTAGTCGAGAGCTATATGGTACTCGCTTAACGACTAACGAAGCGCTGTTATGTACCTGCTGAAAACGAACCTTTCGTGCCAGCACGTCATGAAAGCGTCCACATACATTATCGTTCACTATAGAAACGGCATCCATGCGTCAAGCCGCTGCATGGACAGCGTCCAACCTCGGACACCCTCCGTTTGAATGGAGTGTATCCTTTCCTCACATGAGCGACATGCGGAATGCACATGTATGAGACACGTGGCGACACACAACTCATACACAGACGCGAAGATGGGATCCGTGGAATGGATCACTTCATCAACCCTCGCAATTCCCGTGATGCGGAACAGCACACGTATAAAACACGTGGCTCATCTAGTTTGGTTGTGCAAGAATGTAAGTTTGACATAAAGTAAAATGTGCTGGAAGTTAGCAAAATAAACCATAGATTAATAAGCAACCTGAAAGAACCCAAAAATTCCCTCTAGGGCCTCTCAGTCTATTTCATCCTTAACGGACCAACACATTTTATAAACACAACCAATCTTGGCAAGTTTTATTCCAAAAACCAGTGATTAAGGTTGCTAATTAAACTCAGGTGCATATAATCGCTATGATACCAGCTGTGACAACCCGCCCAGGAAAATACCGTACTATCGCCTAAGACCGATCCACTTTGGCCATTAAGTAATAGTAAAGTATCATCCTGTCATTAGTTGCCGGGTTAACGCCCGGTAAATCACTTGGAATTCAAACAGAGGATCGACATATGCATTAAAACTCACGCGAAGGCAAGTCCAGAGTACAACACGAGTTAACATAATTTATTACAAACCATTGTTCATGACATGGAGTAAAGGTTCAGAGTTTGAAAACAGCGGAAATAAAATAAACTAACGCAACGGTAGACATCACAGGAGGCCATCCGTGATGTCATCACTTGTCGTCACCCTCCCGGTCAACAACACCTGCAACAACAGTTTTAAAGCAAGGCTGAGTATACTAATACTCAGCAAGACTTAACCCTCGGGTGATAACTACATCACCAACTCTAGACATGAGAGGCTTTTGGCCGGTGGAGTTTTCTTTTGCTGAACAGCTACTAAGAGTAGATCCTTACTTTCAATCTTTTAGCACAAGTTCTAGTTGATTACCATTTCTAAATGTGCCATCTAATTCAATCAAGAATTGGACAAGCAATTAATTCATACAATAATATTCCTCGTGTTCCATCATTATGGGATATCATGGCCAGTTGATTAAGCAGTCTCGGATAAGAGTGAGAGGCCGACAATCGATTGATTTAAACCTTGCAAGGTAGACCCAAACACACGGTAGGCTGCCCCAGAAAGACAACTTTCCCAGGCCATTTCCGTCGATCTTCAGCTCCGGAGCGGAACCTACATTCCTTGGTACAAGGCTTACTGGATCGCTCCCACACGAACGTCCAGACTCACGCAGGTACCATACTGTTGCAAGCAGGGGGACACAAGTGCCTCAGGTTTAGTAGGGAAAGGTTCCCTTACCGCGTCAATCGGGAACTAGGCTTACCGGCCCCATTACCGGCATATGTTTAGTACTTTCAAAAGCTTAGCCCACGAAAGCCACTGGACCGGAGCCCAAATCCCATGCTCTTACCACATGAGCAATCCATTTATAAAGATCTTATGATTCCAACATAAGAACCTATTCTCGCGAGTGACGAACATCACTCGACTTCTACCGGGTCCTGTAGCATAGCAGCTATCGACCTAGCATACTAGTAAAAGAACATATGTACCTAGGGATCATGCATCTAAGGTTTCAAATCAACTCCTGAAACGTAAATGCACAATCATAGCAACGATAATTATATAAATTTCAAAAACAGGGTTAATGATCCGGTGCTTGCCTTCGATGGCAAGGTTGGCCTTGGGCCCTTCTGGACTTTGGTCCAGGTCTTTCTCTACAACGACATGGTGCACGTCACCGTCAGCTCCTCCGTCTCCTTCCGGCACACGCGTACAGCTACCGCTCGGGAGATCTACACGAGGATGCAAATGCAAGATTTAATTGACGATTGTTAATTTAATTATTTACAAACAACATATGACAATCAAGGGTGTATTTGTTGGACACATTCACCTAGATAAGAATACATTTAGCATACTTTTCCAAAAAGGAACAATATGCAATTCTTTATTAAAATTTTTTTTTGATAGTGACTGTGTACATATATATGTAAATAATTTAATTCAAATTCACAAACAGTAGTGTGTGGGTATATTTAGCCTTTTGACATGATTTGTAATCCCACACAAGATTAGTGAGGATGGTTTCGTGAATTTTCTCATTTTATGACTATTAAGCCCTTAATGACCCGCATAGCTTTTATTCATGAAAGTTATTAATAAAATTCAGTGGAAGGGTGTATTAACCACTAACACCTATAACAAGTCACTGGACACACATGCGTGCTTTGGATAGCAAGAAATTAATTATTTTTGAAAAAGACAAAAGCTAGCTAGATGGACAAGGTAAATGCACACAAAAATAAATATTCCTCAAAATGATCCAAACTTTCTCACACATGTTATATGGTCCAAAACTAGCCTAGTAGTGCAGCACATACACCTAGAATTATTATGAAACTTGAGTTATGCAATTTCAAAGAAAAAAAGCATAATTGGAGAATAAATATGTATGTTAATTATAAAACTGTGATTAATTCACCATAGGTGTGTTTTGGAATAAAAAGACCGTGTGCAAAAGTTGGTTGCAAGAACCTATTTATTGTTAGCTAGAAAAATCATTTATGCAGGGCAGAAATGGAAAAACAATTTTATAAAAAGATTTACATCATAACTTTGTGCAATTTTTGTCATAGGAGCTAGTCATGACCTAGCACACAACATATCCAAAAATTGGACACAGAGGATTTATAGATTTTGAGTTATAGCAGATCTAGTGTTTTCACATTTGTATTTTTTCACGCAAAAACTAACAGGAACTAGCTCAGGCAAGAATAACAAAAGTTGTAGAATATTTCACCACGAATCCAACAAAATTAGTTTTGCATCTTTCTGATTTTTCTCTGATTTTATATGCAACTTAAAAGAATCAGCCACATCACAAATACTATTTGAGTTACCCTTTGCAGAAAGACCCTCGGAAAGATTCGCTGCTTTGCAATGTGGCCCCTGGGGCGGCCGGCCGACGCGGGCTGCTCGATTCCGGCGAGCTCGCCGCCGGGATTGGCCGGGGAAAGGCAAGGGAGGGTCCTACGGGTCACTGGCGCTCGGTTTCGTGGGTTGGACGGGGACGAGGCGGCTCTGGCGGTGGGGTGCACCGGCAGCCTGCGGCGGTGACCGCCGTGAGCTCGGTTGCGGCGCGGCAGGGGCTTAATTGAGAGTTGGCGGCGCACAAGCAGCTGCCCTGGCGGTTGGTGGTCGTGGCTAGGTCCGCAGGGGAGCTTGGTGACGGCTGGCTCGGGGGAAACCCACCGGCGCCGCACGGGGAGGCTCTGGGAGCGCGGTCCGCTCCACCACGGGCAGGGAACCGCCCCATATAAGGGCACGACAGCCTCTAGCTGCACGCCTGCGGATGCCGAGGCGGGCGCGACGCCCCAAACCTCGATCGGCGCGCGTGACCGGGTGGAGGAGCGAGGGCGACGGACCGGTGGGCAAAGGGAGGGTGCGGCCGTCGGCGAACCGGAGGCTCCATGCGGGGGCCTCGGTGCGCGCAACGCCCGGGGAAGGAGCGGCCCTCGGGCGGCGCGCGACTCGGAAGCCGAGGCGCGCGCGGCGCGGCGCGGCGCACGACGTCGTGCCGTAGCGCGGCGCGGCGCCGAGCGGCCGATCCATTTCGCAGTGCCCTGGTTCAGACGCATTTAACTCCAAAATTTTGAACTAAAGTGCACACTGTGGTCAATAGGAAAGTTGTAGATCTCACTACCCTCTACAACTTTCACAAAAGCTGTATAGTGTTTTTCTCAACGGATTTTGTAGGAACGTCGTGCCAACTTTGAATGCCGCTCTGTTTCGGTAAACAGGAGGTGCTGTCAGTCGATCAAGTTTTTCACTAATTTCCACTCAAAATTTGAAATGCCAATCTACATGAAAGTTGTGTCCCTCAACAAGATGGACAACTTTCATAAAGGTAGATTTTGAAGTGTTTAGGTGAAATTTGGAGAACGCGGCAAAAGGTCCGGACGACATTCACCGACGTCAACGGTTAAGCCGGGTTTGACCGTGTCTTTGACCACGGGTTGACCATGGGTGTGTGTAGGCTTGGTCAAGGGGTTCAATAGGGTTCAATGGCGAGGTTTTCGGGGTGATGACTCAGGTTGACCTAGGTTTGACCATTGTCGGTCGGTTTGGCTCGGCTGATTCGGTCATTAGCGTTAATGACGTTAATTAGAAACCTGGGGCGTCACAAGATGGCTGGTGGGAAGTTGATCTCAGCGCCGGTCCCCTTCCTAGCGCGCCAACTGTCAGTGTGGAAAGTAGTCCCGACACTAACTAGTAAGAGCACTGAGATCTATCTCTCGATGGCCGGTGTTAAGCAATATGAAGACACGAGGTTTATCCTGGTTTCGGCTGTGGGCCATACGTCCAGCAGGGTTGCGCTTGTGGCACTCTATTGCGGTGCACTGTGGTGCTCGTAGAGGGGAGATACAAGCAAGGCAGGAGACGAGGAGAAGCCTCTAGGTCCCTGAGGGTTGATTGAGGCTAAGTGCCAATATCGTTGATGAAGGCGGAAACGCAGAGGTGAGCCGCTATCCGTCCTCCCCGTGGCCAGGGGACCGCCTCGTCTTTTTATAGGCCAAGGGGGGCGGTTTACAGTCATGTCGCATGGCTCTAAGTGCTACATATGGTGGCATGGCGCACAGTGTCGTGGATTTGATGGTCGTCCCTGATGAATCTTGCCTCTGGTAGGTGTCGTGGCGAGTCCTGTACCCGTCCAGGGGCGGCTTCGAGGGTAGCAGCGTGGGAGCTTCTCGTTTGGTCACCGCCCGTACACCGGTTCGAGGATTGGGCTGACGAAAGACTGGAGGTCGCACAGTGGCTGGCGTGGCGATGTCCCGTCAACCTGGGTTCCTACAGCACCGGGGATGACGCTGCAGTGCCAAGGATGGCCGCACAATGATGGGGATGTCCGCACAGGGCCGGAGGCGACGGAGGAGACCCACTCTGCTGGTCTGATGTCACGGCGCGGTCCAGGGCGGGCGCAGGGTAGGTGGCCGTACCCCTTTCGAGGGTTCCGTCGTCCTCTTTCGAGGGGGTGACGTGGAGGAGGTACGGGAGTGGGCGGCACAGCGTCATGGAATGACACCAGCCTTCCCGCACAGCCCCCGCACAGCGCCGGGGATGGTCGCACAGCATGGGTTGGTGGAATAGCGCCGGGATATGATTCTCAGGCGGTGTCAGAGGACCGGCGTGGCGGGGATTCGCCTTTGACCCAGGCGCCCGCGCCGTACCAGGGCATTTAATGCTCCAGTCAGAGGAGTGGTGCGGTGTGTTGGGTTTAAGGACGGTGTCGAGCGAGGCGGAGACTCGCCTAAGGGGGCGTCAGGCCCTCGAGCGGGGAGGGTACTCGCCTGAGGGGGCGCCAGGCCCTCGAGCGAGACGGAGGCTCCGTGGCGCTGCACCTAGTCCTTGAGCGGGATGGAGACTCGCCCGAGGGGTGCTGCAGCCGGCTGTTTGGTGGGCCATTGTGGCTTCTTATGCCGTGGGCCCTTCTTTGCTTCGGGCCGCGACCATGCGAAACGTGTTTTGTGGTTTGTGAGTGTGTTTAGCTATTTTCATTATTTTTCGAAAGGGGTGTTTTCCCTCATTATCAGGGGACCCTTATGGCAGTCCCCGACAGTAGGCCCCGAGCCTTTGCGGCGGTATCCATTAGGAACCCGCAAAGGTTGGTGCTTCCTGATGCGACTTTTGTTCTCGACAAACAATTCATAGTTTAGTTCCCAAAAGTTTCACCAACAACTCGTCACATCAATCTTCTTTCCACTAATTTAGAGTATTAAATGTAGATTATTGACAAAACCCATTCCACGACCCCTACCTAAATTTTCGAGATGAATCTAATGAGACTAATTATGTCATCATTAGACAATGTCGTGCTACAGTAAACAATCTCAATTATGTCATGATTAGACTTAATGGGTTCGTCTCGCAATTTCCGATCCATTCCTATAATTATTTTTGTAAAAAATCTATGTTTAATACTCCTAATAGACCTTGAAAGGGCATTTAAGAATGGAACAACTCATAGTTGGACATTTGGTACTTTGAATAAAATATGAACAGTCACACATCTCCTAAGCACATGACTCTTTTTGTGGCCAAGAGCTCTCCTGAGCACACACGGGTTCCGAGGCACGTGACCGGCCGCGTGACGGTTCGCCGTCTTATCAATATAAATCCCGGCTCACCAAGAACTTCGTCAACCGCGGCACCAAGAAAACACCAGCACCACCATCTCCAGTCACCAAGAAGTGAATCCAAGAGCTTCTTCTTCCTCAAGCGCGCGCATGGCATCGCCAAGCGAGCCATCCATGAAGCGGGGGAGGGAAGAGGTGCTGCCACCTCCGCCCGCCGAGCCTGAGGAGGTGCCGCCGCTGTGACAACCCGCCCAGGAAAATACAGTATTATTTCCTAAACCAATCCACCTTGGTCATTAAGCAATAATAAAGTATCATCCTGTCGTTAGTTGCCGGGTTAACGCCCGGTAAATCACTTGGATATCAACAAAGGATCGACAATATGCATTAAAACTCATGCGAATGCGAGTCTAGAGTGCACTACACCAATTAACACAAATATGCCCTGAAGGGGTTTAAATATTATAAATCATTGTTCATGACAGGAAGTAAAGGTTCAGAGTTTGAAAACAACGAAACTAAATAAACTAGCGGCTCGATAAACATCACAGGAGGCTGTACGTGATGCCATTACTAGTCGTCATCCACCCATTCCAGCTCCCAGCCGAGTGGAATCTCATGAGGTCAAACAACACCTACAACAACAGTTTTAAAGCAAGGCTGAGTATACTAATACTCAGCAAGACTTAACCGTCGGGTGATAACTATATCACCAAACTCTAGACATGAAAGGCTTTTTGGCAGATGGAGTTCTTTTGCTGAAAAGCAACAAAGGATATGCCCTTACTTTCAATATTTTAGCGCAAGTTCTAGTTGATTACCATTTATAGGTGTGCCAACTAATTCAATCAAGAATTGTACAAACAATTAATTCAAGCAATAAACTTCACCAAGTTCCATCATTAAGGGATATCATGGCCACTTGATTAATGTCACACCTGTTTTTCCAAGGAAAACCAAGTGCAAACCTATATGCATGTCAAGATCAATTTTCATTCATATAGTTCAAAGTGAATAACATAAAAAATATCACGTAAGAAAAAGGGAGATTATCAGAGTTTACACTTAATCCTGGAAACGAAGGCTCCAAACATCACATGTAGTCGACTGGGGGTGGCGTACGCCTAGCACCAGCAACATCTTCACAAGACTTCAGAGTAGCTTCCTCCTTCTGAGCAACATTGTTTATAGCAAGGGTGAGCACTTGTCGTACTCAGCAAGTGGAGGAAAGAATGAATGCAAATGCTTTATAGTGGACTGGGCTATGCGCATTTAGCATTTTAGTTGGTCAAGTTTTATTAGCACCTGATTACTAATAAAGTATAAGTTTACACCAACCCACATTAAGCATAAAGATAAGAAATAAGCCATAAGCACATGGCAAGCATAACCAGAGAGCACGATTTAAGTCCATCTTCAAGTTCAATTAATCATGTGAGGGTCTAGGCCGCTCTTGACCGTGAGCACGGCTAATCGATTAGTTTTACACTCTGCAGAGTTGTACACTTTCACCACAAGCAGCGTAAAAGCTCAGAAGAACTTTGAACCCAACCATGCGATGCTAGCTAGGCACCATACCACACTACCGAGGTGTGGTTGCATAGGGACACTACAAGGCCTTTACAAAGGTTCTCCAACAAGTAGTGACCCACAGGGTCTGGATCAGTTAGCAAGGTATAAAGTTCCCTAGCAGGTCGATACCCCACCATAGAATAAAGAACTCACCCAACCCCCTGCTAGAGCGAGTCCATACCCCGCAGTACCGCCGATCTGTTTTCCTTATCAGGTAATATCACCCCAAGCTAAAGTTCCTAATTATTCAGTCAAGACCAGTGCCCGTTTAGTTCTTGTGGTTGTATTGTTTTCCTGGGTGGTTCTCCATGTTTCGATTAATGCACAGTGATCTTGTATTAAAATTATCACAAAGGAACATAGAGCATAAAAGAGTGACCACGTTGATTATTACCAACCCAGTTGAGCACACTAAGCATCATCTACCATCAGGATTAATTAAACAACCCGGCTACACAAGGCAATGGTAAAAAGAATACTAGTCATCCTTAGTAGGAACCCATCAAATTAATGCAAGGCGTATGTAATAGTGATTAATAAAGTTATTAGGACAAGAACAAGGACACACTTGCCTTTAATCACAGAGTAGTGTTGTTGCTCAGTATATCTTCACCTTCCAGCTCTTCCAAGCTCTTGAACCACATTCATTCTACTCGCATCATCAATCATTGGGCACAAACATACAAAGCAAACAAACAAGCAGCTAAGAACAACACATCAATCAAAAGAAGCTTTAAAAGAGCGCACTAAAGGATAGACTCGATTCTATGGTTACGCAAGCGCAAGAAATGCTGAAAACAGAACTAAGCTCGAAACTATCGTGAGATCATTATCAAACAACAAGAGACTACGCTTGGCATATTTTATTTAAGAAATCATGTGAAAGAATATTTCAAAGAAATACTCTATGTTACCATTAAACAAGTTACATTTAATTAAAGAAATCACGATAAACCTAATCATATTTATTTATAACATTCGAGTAGAAGTTATGTCAAATCAACAATTACTTTAGAAAGATAAAGCAAGTATAAGATATCTAGACGAGTAACTTTATGTCACATGTTCAACTAAACATATTTAATATTGAAAATGCATTTATGATGTCATTAGGCATATTAACTTTATTATGAAAACCGATGTTTAACTCTAACATCTTTTATTTAGAAAAACTAGCTATGAATAGGGATTAACCAATTACATCATAATTAAGGAAAACCGGATTAGAACCTAATCACTTTTTATTTGTAAAAGCAATGGAATAAGAATTAGTCAAGATTAGCATGCAATTTTAGTGTTAAAGCAAGTAACAAATGATACATATGCTACTGTACAAGTTAAGCTGAAACGAACGAGAACGGTAGAAGCGAACTATAACACACACACAAACCGTAGGCTAGGGTTTAGGAGAACCAGTCTACAAAGAGAACTCGGATGAACAACTGACACACTAACCAAGGGTGATCTGATCTGACAGGAGAAACAAATAATAGGGTAAACTCTAAAGAAAGGTAGCTACGATAGATTAGGTACAAGAACACAGCTGATTCATAAAGAGACAACCTAACTGAGATAGGATAGACATGAACTAGATATTGATGAACAAGATTCTAAGAGAAACATGAAATAATCATGGTAGGATTACTTGATAAAAAAATGCAAAACAGAAACTCTAAGATATCTACTTGGATCACCAAAGCACACAAACCGTGCTTAGAAGGGCAACACTCAGTTAGATGTAGGAAACAACTTGAACTGAACTAGGACTAGATTTAGAAAGATCTAAAGCTTACACAGGGCTAGATACACAAAAGAGAACGTCTAACGAATTATTTGCATCTCTGATAGAACAAGATTATGGGCTAGGTTAATTTTAATTAATAACAAAATAAATGTAAAGGATATTTTAGAAATAAAATACCCTATGTTGGCATTAGCTCATATTAAACTTTATTTGAAGAAACTGGTGTAAAGAACCTAGTCAAATTTTATTTATAATTGTTTATGTATAAATTATACCAATTAAACATTTAACTTAGAAAAGATAAACTATAGGAATAATCTAAACGTAACTTTGTGAGTAGATCATGTTATTATTAAAAATAGCATTACCTTGGTATTAATTAACATTTATTTATAAAGCCAGAGTAAAAGCCTAATTAACTTCTAATTAGAAAAGTTAATTAATCATTAAGCAAATTAATATTTGACTTATGGAAAATTGGGTAAAAAGATCTAATTAGATTTTATTTACGAAAGCATGTGAGAGAAACATTAATCAAATTAAATTTGATTATGAAAAACGGTGTATAGATCTATATAGCTTTTATTTAGAAAAGGCCTACATATTAAGGCATTAAACAAGATTAATATTAAATTAATTTTTAGAAAACAAACATGATGAAAACACTCCACTAATACGTGCTTTACATTATTATGAACCTAACGCAACTTGAACGGATAAAAACGGAGCTAAAACAAAGATTCTATGGAGAAAACAAGATTAGGGACCTAGTTGCAGAGATTGGAAACTTCCAGGGACTTTTCTGCGAAAACTCAAGGGCATATACATAATTATGTATACAAACTCAGGGATTTACTTGCAAAGGGTCCAGAGTGGATGGAATCTAGAGAATCTAAATGATTCAAGGGGTTATCTGCAAGTTTGGCAAGACACAAGAAAAGGATCTAGGGTTACTAAAAAGGACAGGGGTCGAAGTGCATAGTCACACTCCTTCTTCCTTAGATCGAAACAGAGGACAGGAGCAAATAGGGAGGGGGGGCGGCGGCCGGTCCGGCCAAATCGCCGGTGCTCCGGCAGCCTAGGAGCTCGGGCGCGATGTGGAATATGAGAGGAGCTCGAGAGGGTGGCGGGGAAGTGCTCACTGCGGTTGGAGGTGAAGGGATGCAGCCGGATTTCGTCTAGTGGCGGAGGGGCATGGAGGCCGACTCGGTCCGCAAGGGGCGGCGGCGCTCCAGTGGAATTCCTGCAACTGGAAGCGGCGGAGCATGTTCGGCTCGGCGCTGCGGTTCCCATGGACCTGCCAGCTTGCTCCGGTGACGCTCCTATCCGGCGAGTCGGCGGGCGGACCAGCGGCGGAGCATGGCGGCAAGGTCCGGCGGCGCGGCGACGGCGGGATGGGCGCACAAGGCGGCGAGACGCAGGGAGCGAGGGCGTGGGGAAGGCTTGGCCGCGCGGCTAAATAGGGCACGACGCGAGGTGCCCCGGGCACGCACACCCGGGTGAGGGCGGCGGTCGGCGTGGCGGCCTCGGCCTCTATTCGGTGGGCGGATGGGCCCCGCCGGGCCAGGCGGCTGGGCCGGAGCGGACCTGGGTCGAGCCTACGGGCTCGGCCCAATAGGATAGGTTTTGTTTTTTTCGAATTTATTTTTAATGCAGAACCATTCCAGAAAATCTAGAAGTTGTTTTAAAGGCACGAAAAATACTCGAAAAATTCCAAAAAATTCAGGGAAAATCCCAGAGATAGATTGGAGCATGAACAACCCAAATAAAGTATTTGGAGCTCATGAAAAAATATTTTAGAGCCTTCTAATAAATAGAAATAGCTCAAGGAAAATGAGAATAAATTCCAGAAAAGTTCGAAAAATTCTCGAAAGGATTTGGACAGCCCCTGAACGTAATTTTGAAACCTATAGCACTCAAGAAGCACCAAGATGCATCGACATGAATGCAACACTCACATAAACATTTATTTAATTTAGGAAATCAAGCAAGGGTTTTTCCTAAACTATATTTCCTGTAAAGAAAATAAATGTTGGAAAATTTTTAAAATTATGAGAAAGTTGTTATTTTATTATTCTCTCCATTCACATCCTGAAATTGGAAATTTCAGGGTGTGACAAACCTACTCCCCATTAAAAGGAATCTCGTCCCGAGATTCGGAGAAAGAAGAAACAAGGAGAAGGGAGATAAACAAGAACATTGCATAGGCAGTCATCCTCTTTTGTCGATCGATGTGTAGGATCTTGATTGTTCATCCTTCTTGGTTGTTGGGGTCTTTATTAGAGTGAGCTAGATAGGATAAAAGCGAGCACAAGGTGGGAGAGAAATAGAGTGAAGTCTTCTTTTCTTCTACTAGCTCACTTCTAGATGGCGATGATGGAAGTAGCATTCACTTGTTGATGTTGGTGTGGGATTCAATTTCTTCTTCTGATGTCGTTCATTTGATGATGTCGGGAAGGAAGGAAGATGACAAGGAGATGGGAGGTACAACATAGAAACCCAACTAGGAAACTCTAGAGCGCGACTGAGCTGATTTCCAGCCGGTCAACCCTCTGTTGATCGCGATTCTCTCCAAAAAGTTGAACTGTGCGACAAAAACGGTAGATACGAAAGTTGTAGATGAGACATCCCTCTACAACATTTGCAAAGGCTGTTCTATGATTTTCTCAATGGTTTGAGCAGGAACGCCAAGCAAAGTTCGGGTTTTGCAGAGCGTTGATGAATAGTGAAAACTACAGTTGACCAAGCTTTTCACCCTTTTCCGCTCAAAATTTGAAATGCCATCCAACATGAAAGTTGTGTCCCTCAAAAAACTGAACAACTTTTATATTGGTAGAATTTGAAGTGTTTAAGTGAAATTTGGAGAACGCGGCAAAATTTCCAGAAGGACAAGGAGTGACAAGGGGTTTGACCAGGGTTTTAGCTAGTGTTTGACCAAGCTTTGACCACAAAAGTGTGTTGACTTAATTAAGAGAGTCATTAGAACTAATTAAGGTAATTAAACACCTGAGGTGTTACAGCCTACCCCCCTTAAAAGGAATCTCGTCCCAAGATTCGGAAATTAAAGACAAAGGTAGGGGTAATGTTCTTACTGTTTCGCGATTGAAGAAAACCCGGGTACCTGGTGTTGAGGAAGTGCTCGGTCTCCCAAGTAGCTTCTTCTTCAGTATGGTGACTCCATTGTATCTTGTACATCTTCACGGTATGCCTCCTAGTTTTTCTTTCTTTTTGATCTAGCACTCTCAACGGATGCTCGACCACTAAAAAATCTGGCTCGATCCAAGCATTCGCTTCCGTGATCACCTCTGTCTTGGGTACCTTCACACCTTTCTTTAATTGTGTCGGGGACCGCCCTAGGGGTCCCCTTAAACAACGGGGAAACCCTCACTTAAATCTCGCAACTACACCAAAACACGCTAAGCCTAACCATGCAGGTGACTAACCATGCAGGATACGGCCCACGCCGCGGGACTCCGACGGCCCACCAAGGCGGCCCCCTTTAGAAGTCCCCTCGAGCAGGCTCCGCCTCGCTCGAGGGCGCACTCCCCCTCGGGCGAGCTCCGCCCCGTTCGAGGAACAAATCCTCCCTCGAGTAGTCCCGCACCCGCTCGAGGGCTCACTCCCCCTCGGACGGGTCGCGTCTCGCTCGAGGGTCCGATCCGCCCTCGGGCCGGGACCCGCCACGCTCACGGGCGCCCCGCATGCGTGCGCCGGCCCCGTACACGGGCATTTAACGCCACGACGCCGCGGGGACGGAGCCATCATACGCCGGGGCTCGCGCTCGGTGCCGCCGCACCCGGCTCCCCGGGGAGGAGCCCATCCCCGCCACCGTGGGGATGGACCGTGCGGTACGGCCGGTGTCGGTCCCGTGACACCGCGCGCCCACTACGGTACGGCTAACGCGCCCGACCCTCGAAGGGGGCGGGCGCACCCTCGATTTCACTTTCCCGTGATCCTACGGGTTGGGTGAGGGGCGCTAGGCCGGTGGATGGCCATCCCGGTCACCGCAATGGCGCGGTCGCCGTACCCACGCGTGCGGGCGCACGCCGGCGGCGAAGCAACCACTCGCTACCGCGGAGCGCATTGGGAAGGAACGCCGTTCGCCCCTTTGCTCCCGTGCCCCGTACCGGCCATCATCGGCACCTCCCCTCGAAGCCTATCGAGAGGACGCCACCACCATCTCGCCGCCCTCCTACCCTCGAACCGCCCCTTGTTCGGGTACGGGGTAGGCCATCATGGCCGGATCGCGGCGAAGATCGTCCGGACGGCCGCCCACTCTACGGCGTAGCACGACGTGCACCCCCACGTAGGCCGGATAGCGCGGCGTGCATGTAACTCGCCGCCCCCCCTTGGCCTATAAAAGGGGAGGCGAGCCCCCGGCCGCGTGGGGACGGGTTCGGATCAACACAACACACCGTGCACTCACTCTCTTATTCTCCCACAACATCTTCGACCACTCTCCCGGGGACTTGGAAGCCACGCTTCCTCTCCCGCCTTGCTTGTACTTGCCCCACTACAAGCACCCCCGGTGTTGAGCAATATAGTGCCACGAGCACGCCCCTGCTGGACGTACGGCCCCCTCGGCCGGAACCAGGATAAAACCTTGTGTCATTTGTTGCTTGGCATCGACCATTGAGGGATAGACCTAGGCGCTATCTACTGGTTAGTGTCGGGACCATATTCCGCACCGACAGTTGGCGCCCACCGTGGGGCAAACGAGCGCCTAAGGTCATTTCACCAACTCCCTCCATGGTGATTCGCACCGAATATCGTGCTACACGCTACTGCATGGGTAGCTCGGACCCCCTCCCGGCCGGGTTCGAAATCCGTTTTGGGGACCTGAACTTTCAGGCCACGGGGAACGGCTATCTCATGCGCCTCACTAACCGTGAGGAACTCCGCGCGCGGCGTCAGGCCAGGTCTGCTCAGACCCCCGCCGCGCGTACCACCACGGCGCAGGCGCCGCGGGCACGGATGCCGCGGGTCCGTCGGCGCCACGACGCCACCGCCGCTCCGGGCGGCGCTCGCGTCGGGCGCGATCCGAGCGGCGGCAAGCCGAGCGAGCCGCCGCCCGGCGCGGTACGCCCGCCACCACGATCGCCACCGCCCCGGTGGGACAGCGCGCAGTCTCCGGACCGCGCGTCCCCATTGGGCTGCGTGGCGCCACGACGGCCCATAACGCCAACGTGAACACGACGATGCGCAGGGTTCCGCCTGGCCGCCACGTCTTCGTCGCCAGGGACCCCGGCACCTCAGCAGCAGACGAGTCATCCCTGGGCTCCGTCGACACGATGCCACCCGCCAACCGCCACGGCTACGCGGAGTGGGACTTCTCCGGCGTACCCGACCCAGTTGCGTTCCGGCGCTTCCTCGACGCCGCGGACTGCGGTTCGGCTGCTCCGACGACTCCAGCACCGGGAGCTACGACCCCACGTGGGAGTGTTGCGCCGTCATCACCAACGACCGGCTAACGCCGCCGGCGCGGCGGGTGCGGGAGACGGGGGAAGTCACGCCTGCCCCGGGGATCGCCGCGCGCCCCGGCCGCGGGGCCAAGCGCTCTCGCCGGGGCCGACGTCGACGCACGGTGGCCCAAGCCCGCGAACTCGAGGCAAAGCCGGCGGAAGAGTACCGAACGGTGCGGTTGCTGCGCCTCAATGGCGGGGGAGGCCTCGCGCGTGGCGAACGCGCGCGGGAGCCGGGGCGGACAGTCCGCGATCGCCTCAACACCGCCACCAACGTCGGAAACGCGGACGTACCCCCACGGGCGAGCCAGAAGCTCGTCGCTGCCGCGACGCTGCTACGGGCTATGCCAGCACCCTCGTCCCCCGAGGCTCGAAATATGCACCGCGAGGTGCAAACTCTCATCGAGCAAGCGGCCGTCCAGCAGGCCGAAAGCTCGGCCTCACGCATTCATCAACAGGGGGATGCGCGGGGCGATGAAGCCGCACCAGGGGGCGAACCCTCGGTGCACGCGGGGGGGCCGGCGGGGCATCCCACCGAGCAAGGGCGCACGCCGGCCAAGGAGCGACTCCTTGACGCACGCGGGCGGCCGGATGGCGACGCCCGCAACGTCATCAACGCCAGGCGCACGAGCGGGGGCGGACGCACAAGCGGCCAGGGGCTACCACCCTCGAAGGGGTGGACGCTACGACAGCGGCGAGGATCGCTCCCCGACGCCGGAGCCCCCGGGCACCCGTGTGTTCAGCCGGGAGATCCGCACGGCAGCATTCCCCCAACGCTTCCGTCAGCCCTCGACGATCGTCAAATACAACGGAGAGACGGACCCCCGCGTCTGGCTCAACGATTACCGCCTAGCCTGTCAGCTGGGCGGGGCCACTAGCGACGAAGTGATCATCCGCAACTTGCCCCTGCATCTGGGCGACGCGGCCCGGACATGGCTCGAGCACTTGCCCCGCCGGCCCGGATCCATACCCGGGACGATCTAGTCCACACGTTCGTGGGCAACTTCCGTGGGCACATACGTGCGCCACGGGAACTCGTGGGATGCGCGCTCCGCACGCGAAGCCCGGCGAATCGTTGCGGGACTTCATACGGCGCTTCTCCAAGCGCCGCACGGAGCTCCCCAACGTGGCACGATCGGTGACGGTTAATAATTGTATCAAAGTTCGTTCGTGACTCGCAAGCGTACAAGTCTCCCGTCGTAGTCAAGGGACCCTTCTTCCCTCGAGTGGTGAACCCAAGGTATCGAATCCGTGGAACAAATGTGTGACGCAAGACTTAATCTATTAAAGCCAAGTAATCATCAATAATCGATAAAAGACCTAATGCATCTAAGTAAAAGACACAAAACGAATCTAATCTACTAAAAACCGGAGAAAACAAAGTAAGATTGGGTAGATAAACCGATCTAGAGGGATCGGGGTAAGCCTTTTGTTGAAGTTCCAAGCAAGAGAAGAAGTAGCAAATCGAATCTTAATAGAAGCCTCTTTAAATCGTGGTTTCCCGTCCAAATCCGAAAACATCCGCCTTTCGAGACCCCCGTTCTGTCACAACGTATCCCTATTCATGCGGGGAGCTTAGGGCGAGTCAAAAGACAAGTCGAGATTCTTTCGGAAGATCCGGCGTGTACCTCTAGCCACCGCGGCTACAAGAACACCCTATGTAATCTATCGTACGAATAGAATTGGAATAAGCAAAGCCGATCGAAAAACGAAATCTTCGAGGAAACACTTGATCGCTAAGAAAAGATTCAACTTGATAATTCAACTATGACAATGATACATACACAAGATCACCACCGGGATCCTTCCTTGATCTTGCTTCTAGCTCCGGGAACTCCGACGTGGTCTTCCATGCAAGGTTCCCACGTCGGCTAGGGAAACCCTAGTCAACTAGCTCGACCCTCTCCTCTCCGACATGGTGTCCCTCTCTTCTCTCGCTTCTCGGCGGCCGAAGACGAAATCTCCTCTCGCGTGGCTCTCGGTCGGGGGATTATAAATAGCCCGATTGGCGGCTAGGGCAAAGGGCGACGGTTTTGGTCCCAAAATGGGCTCGGGCCGACCGGACCGGGCCGGCCGGCCCGGGCCCATTTAGGCCCGGCCCGCGGGCTCCTTTGCCCGAGGTCGGTTCCCTTGCTTCTCGGATGCTTCCCCCTTCGCATGTAGGTCCATGTCGTCGGTTTCTCTCCGAATTGGACTCAACTCCTTGTCTTGCAAGATTCGACACTTTTACGGTCGGGTCCCCGGAGTTTGTCGTCTTCTCGGATCAAGTCCCCGGCTTCTTGGAGTTAATTTTGCTTCATTGCATGACTTGTTCGGGACTTCAAGGTCTTGTCATGAGGTGCTTGATGAACTTATCCCGAAAGTCTTGCATTCAACACTAAATCCCCGCATAAACATTAAACTCCAAAAACGACATGCACACGTGAACTTGTTATACCACGGGGGTTAGTACCAATGGATAAGGTATAAAACTCATGCCAACACCGAAGGTAAACTCATGGCTAGGTTGACGGATTTTCACCGTCAACATCTCCCCCATGCTTAAACCTTGCTCGTCCTCGAGTAAGCCTTCGATGGATATCATCATTGCTAAACAATGTTTAAACTTTGCATTTGATCATACATGAGAAAACATAATGCTCTCAAAATATTAATTCATTAGAGTTCCATAATGTACTAGCCTTCATCTCCACGGAGGGTGGATTCTTATTAAGCTTATCCCACAAGTATTAACATGCTCACAAAGTTTTAAATGGATCTCGAAATTTTTGAAATGAAGAACGAGATAAGAAAAGCTAAACCAAATTCACAAATTTAAATCATCTCATGTATTGCTCATAAACTCTCATCTCACTTGTCTCTCAAGCCTATATATTCTACTCCTTTCCCTCTCATATATATGTGGTAGGCTTTATATGGAGCTTTTGGGAAAGTTTAGTCCTAACAAGAATTTATAAATGAGGTGTTGTCAAAACAAGACAAGCTTCTCATGGTCTTACCGAGACTCGTCAAAAAGGTCATTGGAAAATAATGTTAAATCAAGGAGGGGAAAGAGAAAAATACACACACTTTAGATGAGTGGACATGTGCAAATGGCAAAGAGTGATCCCGAGGCACAAAGAAAGTCCTCGTTATCGGATTGCACATGGTTGGAAAATTGAGAATGGATCTTTTTATCTTGAAGCCTTGAATGCACTCTTAGAGAACCGGGGAGTTCACTTTACGCACAAATATATATTTTTTTCTTTCTCATTCTTTTCTTTCTTTCATTCATTCATTTTTTTCTTGCCTCGTCATATATTCAGTCCATGACTTTCACAATGAAGTTTTGATTTTTTTGATACCTTGAAAGTCATGCATATCACTGGTTTTTTTTTCTTTCATCATTATATATATATTTTTTTTAAATACTCCCTTTTGAACTCTAAAACTGCACCGTACCTACCTCCTCCCCCATGCTTAGACGTTGCTCGTCCTCGAGCAAAGAGGCGAAAAATAAGGTAGGTACCGGATATTTTTCCTTGGAGAGATACTTGAAATCTTCAACGTTGGCACCGTCTTGCGATCTTCCTTGAATTGATGATCCATCCTCAATGATAGGTTGTGGTCAAGGAGGTAGTCACAAAAAAAGATGATATTTGGCTTAAGGGTGGATATCCGGCGAAGTTTGTGAGATCACCGATGCGGGGATACACAATGCACGGATAAAAGGCTAGCAAAAAGATAGATACGCAAAAACGGAATGACCAGCTTCTTAGTCTCGGGCCAGAGAAATCATGGCCTGCAATAACTCACTCAAAAAATAAATCTTGTACACTAAGGTTTATGCACTCAAATATATATAAGGCTTTGGATAGGTTGAGCAACACACAAGTGATATTTGTGACAAGGTTAGCAATATTTTTGAGCATAAAAGACATCTTCAATCCATTCACAACTCGAGAGCACATAAAACACTATGGGTCTTTATTTTAATCATAACCTCCGCTGAAAATTAAGCTAGCATTTAAATAAATTCAGATCTGTATTTTTAAGAGAGCACTAGCTTAAACATGCATAAATCAACTACAAAGATGAACAAAGTTGCAATTTTAATCATATATCATCATAGCACGAATTTTGTAACTTTTCCAATAATATAATCAAGGTGGTGACCTTATTAATGGTGATATCAAGTTGAAATACACACTAAAAATAAAGAAACATACTTGCTGAAAATTAAATAAAAACAGAAAAATACTACGCAAACACACATAAGAAAAAGCTGAAAATTACGAGAGAAATAGAAAAGAAAAGAAAACTAAAGTTCCTAAATCTTCTAGTCCTCCGCCGGTGGTTGATGTTGGTAGTCTTGATAATAATACCCTTGCTCATAATACGATTGGACATTTCCTCCGGCGAATTGATTTGGCTCCACAAGGTGAAGGCGTCCAAGTTCAAAGGCAATATTTGCATTGCCTTCACCAAGTTGAGTTGCGTTAGCTTGGATGGCTGCGATGTTTTGAGCGTTACTTGCAGCAAACCCTCCAATAATGGCCATACTTTGTTGTGGTTGGGGATGATGAGCGTAGGACTCCGCGAAGTTAGCGTTGGGCACAACATAATTTTGTGGGGGGTACCGGTGCACCACCCCCCCCCATGCTTGCTCTTGTGGCCCTCCGTAATAACTTGGCGGAGTAGGGACCCCGCCGAATGGTTGCACATTGGGTTGTGCTCCACTCGCTTGTGCGGAGGATGTTCCCTCCTCTACGATTCTTCCTCTTTTGTTCTTCCTTGCAGGGACAAGTAATCCCTCTTCCAACCAATCTTCCCTTCCTTCGGTGAAAAGCCTAAGCCTCTTATTCGGAAGGGGTAGGTTTACTATGGCCAACCGATAACCTCCTCTCTCATCTCCACCGATGTATTTGCCTTGCCGCAAATACTCAAAACCGAGAGAGGTACCTCGCAAAAGGTGGTCGGGGTTTCTTGCGATCCCCGGCCGCAAGGAAAAGGCCAACATGGAGAGGTAACACCCCGAACCAATATTACCCGCCCCCGATGTTGCTTCACAACACCAACGGTTGATCATGAGGTAAGAGGGGCTATTGGCTGCCTGGCAATAAAGCCGAGTATAACTAATTCAACTCCGTGTCGGTCACCTTTTTTTCCTTCATCCTCCCCAATACCCTCTTGCACATCCAAGAGTGAAATATCCGGATAATGGGGTTGCGGATGCAATTGCGTTGTTGATGGGCTTCTCCGGAGATCATGTTCCAAAATCCCGCCAACATGCGGGTGGCACGTCAACTTTCTCCGGAGCTCCCTTGTGGAATCCAAGCGGCTCCCTAAGAGCATCTCCAAGAGTTTGCCAAAATTTACTTGGCAAATCTTGTGTTTTGCCAACTTCTAAAAAGCTATGCAAAGTAAAAAAAGAATTCATCTCCAACGGTTTGGCATAATTCACTTGCCAAATCCGGATCTAACTTACATCGGGAATCCCGAGAGAAACAAAATTATATATGTGCCCTTCCACCTCTTGAAAAACTTACATCAGGAATCCTTCTCTATTCTTTATTTCTTTTTCACCCTCCCACCTAGAGGGAAACAACGATGGCAACCACGATCCGCGCGCGCATATATACGCGTGGGGAGGTGAGTTTTGCCAAGTTTCTATTTTTGCCAAGTTGGTTTGCCAAACTGTTGGAGGCCAATTTTTCTTGTTTTGCCAAAATTATATGGATGCCAAGTTGGTTTGCCAAACTGTTGGAGTTGCTCTAACGTGCTCGTAGGGAACCACTTGTTGGACTCCCTCCAAACGGAATGACAAGCTTTGCACCCCATCATCATCAACGATGGGTGCAATAGTCATTAAAATTTCCAAGGCGAACCCCAAATGGGTGTCCACCGATACTCCGTTGGAGAAGCTGCACCCATCCGAGGTGCCCCAACATATAGTATATGTCGGTGCCAAAACCCAAGGTGTAGAGTGCTTTTCGACGTTCGGCACAAGCCTCTTCTCAAGATTGGCGAGCCTCTCCTCCTCCTCCGCCGACAAGATGATGAAGCCGTATGAAGAGTATGTCGGGGTGTAAGGAGGTGGCGCGGTTGAGCGAGTCGGTCGTCGTGGTGGCGCGGGCTGCTCCTCCGTGTGCCCACGAGGTTCGGTGAACCTCATGGAAGTGCTTCTCGCAGCCCTCATACCACCAAGGAGGAGAGCATCGTCCCTCCTCGGTGGTGCCGTATCCGTCTCCATGCTCCGGGAGACTCGGAAACCGAGTGCCTCCTCGTAGACGTGGTTGATGACGGCTTGGACGACGACGAACTCTTCTTCTTGGAGAAGAGACTTGTGGTTTTCTTCCACATGGTTACTACACTCTTTTCTTCAACTAAAACTCCGGGTTGCAACCGGTAACTAGGCACTTAAACTCTTTGATTCGGATGTGGACTTTGAGTGGATTAAGGATGTGGATTTTTTTTTCTTTAGCTATCAAGCTTGGGAAGGTTGGCTAAGTCTACGAGAGGTTTTGAGCACACAAACTTGAACACACAAACAAAGGAAGGAGAGGGAATCTTGCTCGCGAGAAAACGGGAGTCGGGGGGCTCCTTATGTAGGTGAGGCCGGCCTCGGTGCTCTTCCCCACCTCGTCTTTCTTCCAGCACGATCATTTCACCTCTGCAACTTTCCTGCCCGCGTGCTCCATGAGTTGCACCGCCCAAACGCTCTCGTCCACTCCTTGGTCCTTCCACTTGATGCTTCATGTTTTGGGTCATGTCCATGCTCCCTAGCTCCACTTGCTTCACATGCCACCATGAAATTCCTACAAAGTTGATGCTTGCTGCCCACCATGCTTGTCCTTTGCATGTGGAATTGGTGAAAGTTGATGAAAGGGAATCCAATGGTGCATGCATGATTACTAGATTGCCTCCATTACGGTGTGTTTAAGGTTAAACACTCCTCTAATTCGAAATTTAAAATATTTTTCAGAGCCATGCAAGAGCTCGAACATAATTTTAGAGAAGTTTTTAAACCATTAAAAACAAATGCAAGTCGAAAATATTTTCTTTTTACGTCGATTTCGGTCTCACCGGTATAGTTTGCCTTCATCGGTTGAGAGCAAACATTTCCCGGCTTGATCATGGGGGCATAGGTTTAGGTTCTAATTTTGGCTAAATAAGAAAGATTTTGAATAAAACAAAATTAGAATAGGCTTAGAAAAATTCTAATCCTAGAGAAACCAAGGATATAGATTTTTAAAACCAACCAAAAGCTTTGATTTCTAGGTTCACGCGAGTCCTACCACGTGCTGAATTTTATTAACACTTAAACATAAATCGTGGCTCTACTCGTGTGATTTTAGCATGAAAAATAAGTCAACCTCAGCACCATAATGAGGGTGAAAGGTTGAGTTAAGGTTCTGAAATTATTTGGTTAAGGTTTCTCGAAAAGAAAAGAATCAAACAAGCACATAGGAGGGTTCATGCAAAGGGTTTATGATAAAGCAAACATTCAATCAAGAATTATGTCTCTAATATTGTTCAACCACTTCTAAGTCTAATGTCTTTGCGTAATAAAACTCAAAAACTAAATTATTAAAAAGACCCGAAAAACCTGGAATCGGGTTGTCCTCCCGTAGCTTATTCTTGACTTGACGAAACGGGTTGCCTCCCGCCTAGCGCTTCGTTTATAGTCCATGGCTAGACTTCTTCACTTGATTTCTCCGGATCAACGCTCTTTATGGGTGTTGCAATCTTGGGTACCCGCTTTGGCTTAGTCAATTTTTTTTGGTCTTCACGGTGGCTTTGTCCTTGGTCTTGACGGATGCAACAACTTCCCCGTGGCTCGGCATCTCGAACTCCGGTCCTTCGGTCGTGATCTTCATGGTCTCTAATGTGATCCTTCATCTCTCCCGAATGAGCTTGAGTAGCTTTCACCGTCTTGGGACCTTGGAGTTGTCTCGGATATTCTTCTTTGTTACCCATCGGGCGCCCGGCAAGTTGTCCCACTTGCGTCTAGCATCTTCATCACGATGAACACTTCACGTATAGAGCTTCCGACCTCCGTCACCTTGCCATCTAAATTCTTCAATATTTTCTCCATAGCCTCGAACTTAGTGACGGCGTCCTCGTTGATCTTAGCTTGCTCGTCCATCAAGTCCTTGAATTGTGCACAAAGAGAACCCAAAACTTGAATCGACGAACTTGCATTAAATCGGGGTTACCTTGGACATGGTCATACTCCACACACTCCTTGCATGAGGATCTTGCTTCGGCGGCCTTTAGGTGTTGAGCTTCTTTCTCCATCTCCATCTTCTCCATCCTCCTCTTAAGTAAACCGATATGCCACTCAAGGAATCCGACTCGTATGCATTCAGCTCTCGCAATCGTCATGCGGATAGTTGAGACTTTGATCTTGAACGGCCTCCCGGCGTCTTGAAGGTTTATGATAGGTGGATCAACGATGTCGGGGTGCGCGGCGCTCCGGTGGTTGAGGTTGATCTTCCTTTGGACTTGGAGGTGGTGATTCCCTTATAGATTTCGACGGTCCTTCGACTTCAACTTTTGAATCTAGGGTTTCCACCCCTTTAGCTTGTGTTGCATGTCACCTTTGCACCGTAAAGTTTTCCTGGATCATCCACAAAAAGGTTTGGGTTTCTTGGAGAGGTAGCCAACCATCTCCGGTTAGGGTTAGCAATAAGCAAAGTATGCAAAAGAAACTAGAAAACAAAACAAATCTATAAAGACTAGAGTTAGACAAACTAGATTAGATGTATTTTGAGGATGATCGAAGTTTAGTAGATGCAAAAATAAAACAAAATCAGTACTGAAAATTACAAAAAAAAGCGATAAAAAATCAAATCTTGATCACTTGTTCCCCGGCAACGGCGCCAGAAAAAGGGGCTTGTTGACGGTTAATAATTGTATCAAAGTTCGTTCGTGACTCGCAAGCGTACAAGTCTCCCGTCGTAGTCAAGGGACCCTTCTTCCCTCGAGTGGTGAACCCAAGGTATCGAATCCGTGGAACAAATGTGTGACGCAAGACTTAATCTATTAAAGCCAAGTAACTTCAATATTCGATAAAAGACCTAATGCATCTAAGTAAAAGACATGAAACAAATCTAATCTACTAGAGACCGGAGAAAACAAAGTAAGATTGGGTAGATAAACCGATCTAGAGGGATCGGGGTAAGCCTTTTGTTGAAGTTCCAAGCAAGAGAAGAAGTAGCAAATCGAATCTTAATAGAAGCCTCTTTAAATCGTGGTTTCCCGTCCAAATCCGAAAACATCCGCCTTTCGAGACCCCCGTTCTGTCACAACGTATCCCTATTCATGCGGGGAGCTTAGGGCGAGTCAAAAGACAAGTCGAGATTCTTTCGGAAGATCCGGCGTGTACCTCTAGCCACCGCGGCTACAAGAACACCCTATGTAATCTATCGTACGAATAGAATTGGAATAAGCAAAGCCGATCGAAAAACGAAATCTTCGAGGAAACACTTGATCGCTAAGAAAAGATTCAACTTGATAATTCAACTATGACAATGATACATACACAAGATCACCACCGGGATCCTTCCTTGATCTTGCTTCTAGCTCGGGAACTCCGACGTGGTCTTCCATGCAAGGTTCCCACGTCGGCTAGGGAAACCCTAGTCAACTAGCTCGACCCTCTCCTCTCCGACATGGTGTCCCTCTCTTCTCTCGCTTCTCGGCGGCCGAAGACGAAATCTCCTCTCGCGTGGCTCTCGGTCGGGGGATTATAAATAGCCCGATTGGCGGCTAGGGCAAAGGGCGACGGTTTTGGGCCCAAAATGGGCCTGGGCCGACCGGGCCGGGCCGGCCGGCCGGGCCCATTTAGGCCCAGCCCGCGGGCTCCTTTGCCCGAGGTCGGTTCCCTTGCTTCCTGGATGCTTCCCCCTTCTGCATGTAGGTCCATGTCGTCGGTTTCTCTCCGAATTGGACTCAACTCCTTGTCTTGCAAGATTCAGCACTTTTCTGGTCAGGTCCCTGGAGTCTGTTGTCTTCTCGGATCAAGTCCCCGGCTTCTTGGAGTTAATTTTGCTTCATTGCATGACTTGTTCAGGACTTCAAGGTCTTGTCATGAGGTGCTTGATGAACTTATCCCGAAAGTCTTGCATTCAACACTAAATCCCTGCATAAACATTAAACTCCAAAAACGACATGCACACGTGAACTTGTTATACCACGGGGGTTAGTACCAATGGATAAGGTATAAAACTCATGCCAACACCGAAGGTAAACTCATGGCTAGGTTGACGGATTTTCACCGTCAACACGGTCCGAGATCGTGCACGCGTTCCTCGAGGGCACCACATGCCGGGACCTCGTGCGCGAGCTGGGACGCAGCCCGCCTGCGGACTCGAACGAGCTGTTCGACATCGCCACCAGCTTCGCCTCCGGAGAGGAGGCCGTGGGGGCGATCTTCGACGGCAAAAAAGGCAAGCACCCCGAGGACGTGCCCGCGGAGGGCAGGCAAGTCAAAGGGGCCGCACCGCAACCACAAGCGGGGCAATAAGGGGGAAAGAAGCCGCGCGCGCGGGCGCGCGAGCAAGGGCGCGACGGCGGTAACGCCGAGGCTCTCGCTGTCGACCCGGCTCGACGGGGCCCTCGACCGGCCCCTCGAGGCCCGGGAGTGTTCGATGACATGCTGAAGAAGCCATGTCCCTACCACAAGACCCCAGTACAACACACCCTTGAGCAGTGCGACATGCTCAAGAAGTTCTATGGCCGCGCCGCCGCGAAGGAGGCAGAGGCCAAGAAGGACGGGGGCGACGGCGACGCCGGCGGCTTCCCCGCCGTCGAAAATGTGTTCCTCATCTTTGGGGGACCTACTGCCGACATGTCGACCCGGCAGCGCAAGAAGGAGCGGCACGAAGTCCTCGCCGCAGAGAGAGCGCCTCCGGCCTTCCTCAACTGGTCGAAGGATGCCATCACCTTTAGCCGGGACGACCACCCAAACCGTATCCCGAACCGGGCCGGTACCCGCCGGTGGTCGATCCCATCATTGGGAACGCCGGTTTTCGAAGGTCCTTATGGACGGAGGCAGTAGCCTCAATATCCTCTTCGCGCACACATTGCGCCTGATGGGGATTGGGCTGGACCAGCTGCGGCCCAGCACGAAGCCGTTTCACGGCATCGCGCCCGGCAAGCAGGTTCAACCCCTCGGGCAGATCGATCTGCCGGTCTGGTTCGGTACCCCCAAGAACTTCCGTAAGGAAACCCTCACCTTCGAGGTGGTGGGGTTCAAAGGGGCCTACCATGCCATACTGGGGCGACCTTGCTATGCCAAATTCATGGCGGTCCCCAACTACACGTACCTGAAGATGAAGATGCCCGGCCCAAACGGCGTCATCACCGTCGGGTCGTCCATCGAGCACGCATTCGACGCGACGTCGAGTGCATGGAACATGCGGAGGCACTAGCGGCTGGATGAAGCGCCGGTCAACACGGCCGGGAGAAGATGGTCAACGAGGACCTCAACTCCGCGGCCAAGCACGTCGGCACCTTCGAGGCAGCCGAGCAGACCAAAGGGGTCCCCCTCGACCCCTCAGCCCCCGAGGGCAAGACGTTGAGGGTCAGCTCGACCCTCGACCCGAAATAGGAAGCAGTGCTCGTCGACTTCCTCCGCGCCAACGCCGACATCTTCGCGTGGAGCCCCTCGGACATGCCAGGCATCCCGAGGGAAGTCGCCGAGCACTCCCTTGATATCCTGCCAAACGCCCGCGCCGTGCAACAACGGCTGCGCCGCTTCGACGAGGAGCGGCGACGGGCAATCGGAGCGGAGCTGCGGAAGCTCCTCGAGCGCCGGATTCATCAAGGAAGTATTCCACCCTACGTGGCTAGCCAATCCTGTGCTTGTAAAGAAGAAAAACGGGAAGTGGCGGATGTGTGTAGACTATACCAGTCTTAATAAAGCATGTCCCAAAGTTCCTTTTCCTCTCGCCACGCATAGATCAAATCGTTGACTCAACCGGCCGGGTGCGACCTCGCTCTGTTTCCTTGATGCCTATTCGGGATATCACCAAATAAAAATGAAGGAGTCCGACCAGCTCGCGACTTCGTTCATCACACCGTTCGGGACGTTCTGTTACGTCACGATGCCTTTTGGCCTCAGAAACGCGGGCGCAACATATCAGCGCTGCATGCAGCACGTTTTTGGGGATCACATCGGGCGGACGGTCGAAGCCTACGTGGACGACATCGTCGTCAAGACCAGGAAGGCGGACGACCTGGTTAGCGACCTTGGCGTCGCGTTCAGTTGCCTACGAGCCAACGGGGTCAAGCTAAACCCCGAAAAATGTGTCTTTGGAGTGCCGCGGGGCATGCTCCTAGGATACATCGTCTCCCAGCGGGGAATCGAGGCCAATCCTGAAAAGGTCGCGGCCCTCGAGCGAATGGGTCCGATCCGGGACCTCAAAGGGGTGCAGAAGGTGTTGGGGTGCCTCGCCGCCTTAAGCCGCTTCATCTCGAGGCTCGGTGAGAGGGGCCTCCCCCTCTACCGGCTGCTCAAGAAGCACGAGCGCTTCTGTTGGACCGCCGAGGCCCAGGACGCGCTCGACAAGCTGAAGGCGTCTCTGACGCACGCTCCAATCCTCACGCCGCCGCGAGACGGCGAACCCCTGCAACTCTACGTGGCCGCAACCATCCAGGTGGTGAGCTCCGTGATCGTTGTGGAGCACACGGAGGAAGGACACGCCCTGCCCGTGCAGCGTCCGGTCTACTACATCAGCGAGGTCCTCTCGGACACGAAGACGCGCTACCCACAGGTCCAGAAGCTGCTGTACGCAGTGGTTCTTGCGCGGCGCAAGCTCCGCCACTACTTCGAGGCCCACCCCGTCACGGTGGTTTCTTCTTTTCCGCTAGGAGAAATCATCCGCAACCCCGACGCCGCAGGAAGGATCGCCAAGTGGTCCGTGGAGCTGATGGGCGAAACGCTCGCCTACGCCCCGCGCAAGGCCATTAAGTCGCAAATCCTGGCGGATTTCGTCGCTGAGTGGACAGACACGCAGCTGCCGCCCCCACAAATCCAGGCAGAGTGCTGGACTCTGTTCTTCGATGGCTCAGTGATGAAAACGGGGGCAGGCGCGGGCCTGCTCTTCGTGTCACCCCTCGGGGAGCACATGCGCTACGCAGTGCGCCTCCACTTCCCCGCGTCCAACAATATGGCTGAGTACAAGGCCCTCCTCTGCGGCCTCAAAATCGCCATTGAGTTGGGCGTCAAACGCCTCGACGTGCGAGGGGACTCGCAGCTCGTGATCGATCAAGTCATGAAGAACGCGAGCTGCCACAACGACAAGATGGAGGCCTACTGTAAAGCCGTGCGGGCCCTCGAAGACAAGTTCTACGGCATCGAGCTTAATCACGTACCTCGCCGGTACAACGAGGAAGCAGACGAACTTGCCAAGATCGCGTCCGGGCGGATCACCGTCCCCCCGAACGTTTTCGCGCGTGACATTGCTCAACCCTCGGTCGTCTTCGAGCCCTACCCCTCGAATCACAACGAACCCTCGGGGGCTCCCTCGAACCCAGCGGGTGCGGAGCCCATGGACGAGGACCCCTCGAACGAGGCGTACGTACTCTCCCTCCTCGAGGGGTACGGCTCCCACGAGGCCGTCGCGATGGACATCGAGCCGGCTCCCGTCCCGAGCGGGGCGGGGGGAGAAGTATATTACCTGGATCGCTCGAGGGGAACTCCCCGAAGACCGAGCCGCGGCCAGGCGCATCGCCAGGATGGCCAAGTCATTCACCCTCGTCGATGGCGAGCTGTACAAGCGCGCTGCCTCAGGCATCCTACAGCGGTGCGTGCCCATTCCCGAGGGGCGCGAGCTCCTAAGGGACATCCATGCGGGGATCTGTGGCCACCACGCCGCACCCCGCACCCTCGTCGGCAACGCGTTCCGCCAAGGCTTTTACTGGCCTACCGCGGTCGCAGACGCCAGCGAAATCGTACGCACCTGCGAAGGGTGACAGTTCTACGCCCGCAAATCCAACCTGCCTGCTCACGCCCTGCAAACCATCCCCGTCACATGGCCGTTCGCCGTGTGGGGGCTGGACATCGTCGGGCCCCTGCGGAAGGCGCCCGGGGGCTTCACCCACCTGCTAGTAGCGATCGACAAATTCTCCAAGTGGGTGGAGGTACGCCCCATCACGAATTTAAGGGCTGAGCAGGCGGTCACGTTCTTCACCGACATCGTCTACCGCTTTGGAGTGCCAAACTCCATCATCACAGACAATGGGTCCCAATTCACGGGCCGGAAGTTCTTGGAGTTCTGTGATAAGTTCCACATCCGCGTGGATTGGGCGGCTGTGGCACACCCACAGACCAACGGCCAAGTGGAGCGTGCCAACGGCATGATCCTACAGGGCCTAAAACCCAGAATTTTTGACCAGCTCAACAAATCTGGGCGAAAATGGCTCCAAGAACTACCAGCGGTTGTGTGGAGCCTAAGGACAACCCCCAGCAGAGCAACAGGGTTCACTCCGTTCTTCCTAGTACATGGCGCGGAGGCCGTCCTCCCCACGGACTTGGAATACGGGTCACCCAGGATTCGAGGCTACAACGAGGATGCTAACCAGCGAGCCGCCGAGGACTCGCCGGACCGGACATGGACGAGGCACGCCTCGTAGCCTTGATGCACTCCGCGAGGTATCAACAGTCCCTAAGACGCTACCAAGCACGCAAGATACGTCGACGGGATTTCAGCGAGGGGGACCTGGTCCTAAGGCTGCGCCAAGATAACCGAGGGCGCCACAAGCTGTCGCCCCCATGGGAGGGACCGTACGTCGTGGTGAAGGTGCTCAAGCCGGGCACATACAAGCTGGCTAACGAGGACGGTGAAGAGCTCACCAACGCTTGGAACATCCAACAGCTACGTCGCTTCTACCCTTAGCTAGGATTTTCCAAGTACTTTCTGTTGTAAAAACACATGGCCAACGCCCCAGTTGGTGTCAACTATGTAAACGCTCCAAGTCTAATCAAAGGGCAACTCGGTTTTCCCCTGAAACCCAAGTTACCCTCGGGGGCTACTGCGGGGGGCACCCCCCCCCAAAATGGTCCCATCTTTTCGCGCAAAAAACAAAACAACACGTGCTAAGTTTGTTTCCTACTTCAACCTCGAGCCACGATTCGAACAGGGCGCAGGCGGCACAGCGGCAGGAGCGTGCGAGCCAGAGATAGCCTACGCCTCGTGGCTATGGCCCTTCTCTCTCGCCTCCAACCCAGCGGGCCCCCTACGAAAATCGAACTCCCCTAACTAGAATCTACTCAGGAAGAAGGAGTAACAAAAAGCGTGATGAACAAACAACTTCATTTACAGCAACTGCTCATGTTCACAAGACAACTTGTTTATTTACAAAAGGCCACGAGGCCAGAATTCTGATACACGTAAACAAAAAATGGGCCTAGCGCCCAACTGCTTTCAGGCGGGAGGAGCAGCAGCATCGGCGGCGTCCGGGAAGAGGAATTCTTCGAAGGCCTCGGCGAGCGACCCGGCGGCATCAGCAGCGAGCGCATTCGCGCGCTCCATGGCCACCTCGTCCTCGACGCCCTCGGGCACGACGTAGCCTTCCGCCAGCGCCTCGAAGTTCACCTCGTAGTGGGATCGCACCACTCCGAGGGCCTTACGGACACCCGCCTGCAACGCCGGCGCATCCGCTCGGTGACATGGCCACCGAGGGCACGCGGACGGCCGGCTAGGGAGGCGCCGGCACGGGCATCGCCCTCCTCGACGACGAGGCAGGTCTCGAGGGCTGCATCACGCAATTCCCGCAACTCCTGCTCAGAGGAGTCGTAGGAAGCCTGCAGCGCCTCGGCCCGCTCAGCCGCGTGCCCCAAGGCGGTGCGCAAGCCTGGAATCGACAAGACAAGAAGAAATCAGAAAAAGGGAATGCGAGTTTCCAAACGAAAAACCAACAAGCAAGAGTCAAACAGTGGCTCACCTTCGACTTGCTTCCTCTCCATCTCGAAGTCCCGGCGCACGGCCTCGACCGACAGCTCGAGGCGCTGGACGGTTTCGCCCTGCTCGCGGAGGGCCAGCTCCTGGTTGGCGTTGCTGATGCTGAGCACGAGCGCCTCGTCCTCGACTTTGGAGAGCGCGGTGCTCCGCTCCTCCAACGACTTCCGCGTCACCTCGTGGGCGGCGCGCTCCCGCTCCAGCGCTGCACGGGCATCGACGAGGGCGGCCTGCCCCTGCTGCAGCCGCTCCTCAGCCCTTTGGCGGGCGGCGCTCTCTTGCAGGAGCCGCTCCTCAGCGACGACGAGGGCCGCAGCCTTGGCGTCGAGGGCGGCCTTCGTGTCGTCCGCCTCCTTGGCGCGCGTTGCTCCAACCCGCGCGCCCGCTCCTCGGCCCGGCGGTGTTGCGCTGCGCGCCCCCTCAAGCGACGTGCGAAGCTCCCGAGGTTTCGGCGCGAGCGGTGGCCACCTCCGCCTCCCGGTTGGCGGCCGGCGTCCGCGTCTTCTCTAGGTCCGCGCGCGCGTTCCACGCGCGCCTCGTCACGATCGACGAGGGTCCGCGCGGATCCGCTCGAGGCTCGAACGGCGCGCCGCATCCTGCCCTGAGCTCTCCGGGAGCTCGTCGCACCATGCCATCGCCCGTGCACGCCGCCCCGTCGTCCGTGTCCCGAGAGCATCCGCAAGCGCGTCGAAGGCGCTGCACCGCTCCCGGAGCTGGTGAACCTCAGCGTTCACCCGGTCGAAGGCGTCGTACTTGTCATGGGCACGACGCTCGAGCTCCTGGCAATCACAGAATCGAAGCCCGTAAGCGCCAGGACTTAAATGCAGCGTACGAAAACGAAAGGGGAAAGGGACGAGCGACCACGACTCACCTGGAAGACGAGCCAGGCCGGGCCGCCATGGACCCGCAGCGCCTCGTTCAGCGCGCGGTTGAGCGTGGCGCCGTGGCTCCGGAGCTCGCCCCAGAGCTCCTGCTCCCCCCTGGCGTCGGCGAACGCAGGGGGGATCCTCGACGGCCCCCCCTCCACCGGGCGGGGGCGGCCGGCGCGGAGGACGAGGCCTCGGCACCGCGTCCTCGGCCCCCCCACCACCATGTGACCCTCGTGCCGCCTCACGAGGGCCCCTCCCCGGGGCTCGGGGGAGTTCGTGGGCCGGGGCCCGGCCCACCGATTCCACCCGGGCGGCGGAGAGTCGTCCGAGACCTCCACCACCTCCCGCCCGAAGATCGCCGCGCGCGCAGCTCGCTTGCGCCGCCTCCGCCGGCACCTCCACCGCGCCTCCGTAACCACGGGCGCCCGTCGTGGCGCCGTGGCCGCCACCTGCGGCCGCACCGCCACATCCACGGGCGCCCCCGCGGGTCGCGCCCGCTCCACCCTCCACCACGGCCGCCGCCGCGCCCGTGTCTCCGCGACGGCCGGCGCCGGCCGCCCCGGCGGCCTGCGGCTGCGCCACGGCGGGGCTGATCCGCCGCCGGGGCCTCGAGGCCCCGGCCCGGCCTTGCGAGCTCGTGCCCGCCGTCGTGCTTGCCCCCGGCGCGACCCCCTCGACGAGCGCCGCCGGGTGGGGATCGATGCGTCCGTCCTCGGCACCTTGGGCCGGTGCAAGCGGAGGAACGGTTGGCACCACCTGCGCGGCACGAACGAAGGGTTAAATCACCCCCGATCACCAACGAACCAAACCAAACGAAGGAGGACAGGGCTCCTTACCTCGCGAGAGGAAAAGGCCCGCTTCCTTTTCCTCGAGGCCTCTCGCGGACGAAGTCGGCGCGGCCGGCCTCGCCCGCCGAAGCGCCTCCCGATGGCGCCGCCGCGCGCACGGGCACGCCCGCCCCATGCGCGGGCGCGCCCGACGCCACACCTCCCGAAGGCGCCACCGCGCGCGCGGGCACGCTCGCCCGCGCGCGGGCACGCCCGCCGGCGCGCCCCTTGACGATGATGCCACGCGCGCGGGCACGCTCCCCCGCGCGCGAGCACGCTTGACGCGCGCACGGGCGCGTCCGCCGCGCGTGCCTCCGTGGCGCGCGCCGGCACCTCCGCGGTGCGTGCCGCCCCCGATGACGATTGCCCGGCGGCGGGCGCCGGTGCACCCGCCCCCCGTGCGAAGCCGCCCCGACGCCGGCGCGGGTTCCGGCGACGGGGGCGCAGGCTGCCACCTGTCGGAGGGGCCCTCCCCCTCAGCCTCTTCCTCCTCGTCCTCCTCCGAAGACGAGGGCTCCTCGATATCCGGGAGGAGAGCCCCGCCTCCTCGCGCCGACGGTACTCCGCGGCCCGCCGGCCGCGGCGCGCTTGACGACGCCTCGCGTGCTCCCTCTTGTGCGCCGCCCGCTCCTCGTCGCTCCCGCCGCGCCGCCCGCCCGCGCGGGAGTCGGGGGTAGGCGGGACGGACTTGGCGATGGTGAAGGTCACCAGCTGTACACGGAAGCAACAAAGGCGTGTCAGGAGGCAAAGGCAACGCTAAAAAACCAAAACGAAATCAAGAACCACACTCACCAACGGGCCGGTGGGGAGCATCTCGATGTCCCACGGGGTCCGCCCCGCAGGCGACGGCACCCGGGTGTCGACGGCGCTCCGCGCCCGGGTGAGCGCGTACGGCCGCTCGAGCGGCGTCGGAAGCATGCGCGACCTCGCCAAGTCGACGGGGTTGGCCGTCTCCGTCATCTCGAAGATGCAGAGCGGCCTCTCCATCAACGGCACGATCCGCCGGTGATGAAGGAAGGCGAGGACGCCCATCGCGTTCAGCCCCATCTTCGCCAGGCGCTGCAGCGCGGCCAGGACCGACTCCTGCCGCCTCCGATGCTGGGGGGTGGACACCCCGTAGCCCCAGGAGGCAGAGGCGGTGCCTCTCCTTGAACACCCGGCCGGTGTAGGGGGGAAGGCCGGGCTCGGCGTTGCGCGAGATAAAACCATCCCCGCTCCCGGCCCGGCGTTGTTCGTCGTCATGGTGCGAGGGGATGTAGACGTCCTTGAATTGCCCCCGCAGGCAAGCGACATCCCGCCGGCGCGCATCGCGCGGGCGGGTCCTTGGCTCCGTCGTGGGCTGCGTGATGAGCTCCGCGCGGAAAAGGTGTACCCGTAGCTCCCAATTGATCGGGATCCCCGGGTACCCTTCGCGTACGCCCACGAATGTGGCCGCCCGCGAGATCGCGTTGGGGGCGAAGTTGTGCGGCCTCCACCCCCGTAGTAGTGGCACATCGCCCGCATGAAGGTGCTTGCCGCGCGGGTGAAGCCCCGCTCGTGGTAGCGGATGAAGCTCACCACGTAGCCCTCCGGTGGGTTGGGCTCGTGGTCCGCAGCCGGGGGCACGATCCACTCGGGCCGGCGCCCGTCTTCGTTGGCCGCCGAGCGGGCGGCAGCGACCGGCTCGCCAAGCGCCAACCGCGTCACCGTCGACCTCTCCCAGGCGTACGGCTCCAAAATCGTGAGGGGAGGCTGAGGCGGCGCCATGGAGAAGGCAAAGGAATGCGAAGGCGGAGGACAAGGAAACGGAAAGAGAGAGCTCTAACGGCGAAACCGCGCGGTGGCAAGAGCGAGACGAAGATGAAGGGGCGGGGGACTGAAAACGGTGAGACACTAAGGTAAAGAAAACCGCCGTCCCCTCCTCCCCGCAGTTTTATAGGCCGACGGGCGAGCTCTCCGGAGCGGACGCCCCGACTAGCATTAACCGGGGGAATCTTTCCATCGCGTTGACGGGCGGGCCCACCACGACCGCAGCGGCGGCCACAACACTGCAGACGGGCCATCATTACGGCAAAGACCGGTAGCGATCGAGGCGAAGCCGTCACGTCCGCCCGCCACGCCGCCCACTACGCGCGCGCGCGCGCCGCGCCGCCTAAAAAGGCGCGCCCGCGGCCGCAAAACCGCGGCCACGACCGCAAGGCACTTAAATGCCCGGTCCCTTGCCAAGCAAGGAGAACCCTCGAGCGGGGCGAACCCCCGCTCGGCGCAGGCGACCCTCGATGGGATATCGCCGTGAGAAGGTCGCCCGGGACCTCGCTCGATGTAGAGCAGGCAACCGCGGCACCCATACCACGTAAAACCCTCGAGCGGCACGACCCTCGGCTCCAAACAAAGCGACCCTCGATGGGATATCGCCGTGAGAAGGTCGCCGGGACCCTCGCTCGATGCAGAGCAGCAACCGCGGGCACCCATGCCACGTAAAACCCTCGAGCGGCACGAGCCCTTGGCTCAAGATGATGTCAACCCTCGATGGGATATCGACGTGAGAAGGTCGCCGGGACCCGCTCGATGTAGAGCAGCGACCGCGGGCACCCATGCCACGCAAAACCCTCGAGCGGAGCGAGCCCCCCCGCCGAGACAATGTCAACCCTCTAAAAGAAGGCACATACGCCGTGCTACCAACCAAGACCTCGAGGGCCGGCTCGCCCCGCACCCCTCGACGGCCGCAAAACGTGAAAAGACGGGGCCGCCCGTGCGCCACCCCCGCACGGCCCTACCGATCGAGGTTCGAAGCCCGACCCTCGACAGTTCGAACAGCGCCACGGATCGCGAGTAAGGGACGACGAGGGCATGCGCATTCGAGCCGTTCCTCGAGCCCGTCGGCTCGAGGGTGCCCCACATGTCGTGTTCAAGAGCCGGCCGAGGGCGCCTAGCCGGGGGGATCCCACCGAGGGAGAGCTTCCGCGCCCTCGGTCCCTAGCGACCGGAACCGAGCCCCACCTAGCAAACCCACGCAAGCGCTTCCATGGACGTGTCTCCGGACCGCGCGGCCCTACCCTTATCGAACGGGGCATGGGCGTCCACTTGAACCACCCGCTATGCGCCTCGACGAGGAATCCGCGACTCGCGACCCGCTCGATGGGAGTCGCGGAAACCTCACCCTCCGTCCCGCGGAGGGACGGCGAGGGCGCGTTAAAAAACAAGTCGTCGGGCTCGACCCGATCGCCTCGAACGGGCCAAGGCTCGGGGGGCTTGACGCACGGCTACACCTCCTTGAAATTGCACCCGCCGGGAGACAAAGGATGGGGGGAGCGTGCACCCCGAAGCCGGCTGAAATACCGCCGATGCCGGTTGGCATATGTGCCACGCCTTTCGACCAAAGTTCTCGCGGTTAACCCCTCGCAGAGAACCCACACTCTGCCCAGGGCTTCGGGGCTGGGGACCCGCGGGTCGGCCGACGCGGCCCCACGGTAAGCGTTCGCAAACAAGGAGGGAAGAACGTCCTATCGCAGGTTCCGACGCCCGCGGGAGCCTCAATGGCGAACCCGCGGATGCTCGGGGGCTACTGTCGGGGACCGCCCTAGGGGTCCCCTTAAACAACGGGGAAACCCCCACTTAAATCTCGCAGCTACACCAAAACTCGCTAAGCCTAACCATGCAGGTGACTAACCATGCAGGATACGGCCCACGCCGCGGGACTCCGACGGCCCACCGAGGCGGCCCCCTTTAGAAGTCCCCTCGAGCAGGCTCCGCCTCGCTCGAGGGCGCACTCTCCCTCGGGCGGGCTCCGCCCCGTTCGAGGAACAAATCCTCCCTCGAGTAGTCCCGCACCCGCTCGAGGGCTCACTCCCCCTCGAACGGGTCGCGTCTCGCTCGAGGGTCCGATCCACCCTCGGGCCGGGACCCGCCACGCTCACGGGCGCCCCGCACGCGTGCGCCGGCCCCGTACACGGGCATTTAACGCCCGACGCCGCGGACGGCGCCATCATACGCCCGGGCTCGCGCCCGTGCCGCCGCACCAACTCCCCGGGGGAGGAGCCCATCCCCGCCACTGTGGGGATGGACTGTGCGGTACGGCCGGTGTCGGTCCGTGACACCGCGCGCCCACTACAAAGATGCGGCTAACGCGCCCGACCCTCGAAGGGGGGCCGGGCGCACCCTCGATTTCACTTTCCCGTGACCCTACAGGTTAGGTGAGGGGCGCTAGGCCGGTGGATGGCCATCCCGGTCCATCGCAACGCGCGCGGCCGCCGTACCCACGCGTGCGGGCGCACGCCCGCGCCGCTGCAACAACCACTCCGCTACCGCGGAGCGCATTGGGAAGGAACGCCGTTCGCCCGCTCCCGTGCCCCGTACCGGCCCATCATCGCACCTCCCTCGAAGCCTATCGAGGACGCCACCACCATCCGCCGCCCTCCTACCCTCGAACCGCCACTGTTCGGGTACGGGGTAGGCCATCATGGCCGGATCGCAGCGAAGATCGTCCGGACGGCCGCCCACTCTACGGCCGTAGCACGACGTGCACCCCCACGTAGCTGGATAGCGCGGCGTGCATGTAACTCGCCGCCCCCTTGGCCTATAAAAGGGGAGGCGAGCCCCGGTCCGCGCGGGGGACGGGTTCGGATCAACACAACACACCGTGCACTCACTCTCTTATTCTCCCACAACATCTTCGGCCACTCTCCCGTGGACTTGGAAGCCACGCTTCCTCTCCCGCCTTGCTTGTACTTGCCCCACTACAAGCACCCCGGTGCCGAGCAATATAGTGCCACGAGCACGCCCCTGTCGCGGACGTACGGCCCCCTCGGCCGGAACCAGGATAAAACCTTGTGTCATTTGTTGCTTGGCATCGACCATTGAGGGATAGACCTAGGCGCTATCTACTGGTTAGTGTCGGGACCATATTCCGCACCGACAAATTGTGTCACATGAAACACATTGTGCACAGTCGAGAATCGATCCGGAAGTCGGATGCGATAAGCGACTGGCCCACATTCCTCGATGATCTCGTATGGGCCGATATAGCGTGGGGCTAATTTCCCTTTGACGCCAAATCTCTGTACACTTTTGGTCGGAGAAACCTTGAGGTATGCGTAATCACCCACTTCATAGTGTCGGGGTGTTGTCCCTTTGTCATGGTAACTCTTTTGTCTCATTTGAGCTAACTTCAAGTTTTCTCTGATCACTTCCACCCTCTCTTCTGCGTCTTTAACTAAATCTGTACCAAAGAGTGTTCGCTCCCCAGCTTCTGACCAATTCAAAGGAGTTCGGCATCTTTGTCCATAAAGAGCTTCAAATGGTGCCATCTTCAAACTAGCATGATAACTATTGTTATAAGAGAATTCTGCCAAAGATAGACACTTGTCCCAACTCTTGTCGAAATGCATGATGCTCGCTCTCAACATGTCTACCACAATTTGATTGACTCGCTCGGCCTCACCATCGGTCTAAGGATTATAACTTGAACTGCGAATCAATTTGGTTCCCAAAGATTCTTGCAATTGTTCCCAGAAACGAGACACAAATTGAGTACCTCGATCAGAAACAATGGTCTTGGGAATCCCGTGCAGGCGCACAATTTGATCGACATAGAGTTCTGCATAATCTTAGACGGAGTAAGTGGTGTGCACTGCGATGAAATGAGCAGTCTTGGTCAGCCGGTCCACTATAACCCAGACAGAATCCTTCTTTCTGGCGGTCGGGGGTAAACCCACAATGAAATCCATAATTATGTCATCCCACTTCCACAAAGGTATAGTCAATGGTTGAAGTACACCGGCTGATTTCAAATGGCTGGCTTTGACTCGATGACAAGTATCACACTCTGCCACATATTTGGCTATGTCTACCTTCATGTTTGACCACCAAAAGTTTTTCCTCAAATCTTGATACATTTTGGTGCTCCCGGGATGAAAAGAGAATTTGGAAAGATGAGCTTCGTCGAAAATTTCCTTTCGGAGTTCCGGATCAACAGGAAGTACAAGACGTTGCTCAAACCACACCACATCTTTTGAATCCTTACGGAAACCACTATATTTGGGGTCTTCTTCCTCTAATTTCTATTTTATTAGCTGGACGCCTTCATCATTGAGTTGAGCCAAAATGATTCTATCATATAGATTGGACTCAACAGAGATAGCATTCAGATTTCCTTGCTCCACAATTTCCAATCGGAGCTTCCTCAAGTCTTCACACAAAGTCTCACTATACGACTCCATGGTTAAGCAGTTGCAGTGAACCTTACGGCTAAGCGCATCTGCAACAACATTGGCTTTTCCGGGGTGATAGTGTACTTCTAGATCATAGTCTTTTATCAGTTCCAACCATCTTCTCTGCCTCATATTCAATAATGATTGGGTGAAGATATACTTAAGACTCTTGTGATCGGTGAAGATATTACAGCGGTTTTCCATAAAATAATGCCTCCAAATCTTGAGAGCATGAACAACCGCTGCTAACTAAAGATCGTGGGTCGGGTAATTCACTTCATGTGGTCGAAGCGATCATGAGGCATAGGCAATGACTTGATTTTCTTGCATAAGAACACAACTGAGACCAGTGCCCGAAGCATCACATAAGACTTCAAACGGTTTAGAATTATCCGGCTGCACCAGCACTGGGGCTGTAGTCAGATGTTGCCTCAATGTGTGGAAGACTTTTTCACAATCTTCGCTCCACACAAACTTGACTCTCTTTTTTAATAGTTCGGTCATAGGTTTAGCGATCCTGGAAAAATCTGGAATGAAACGACGATAATAGCCTGCTAAACCCAGAAAACTACGGATTTGATGTACGGTCTTGGGTGGTTTCCAATCCATAACCTCTTGTACTTTTCTAGGATCCACAAATATGTCTACCTTGGAAATAGTGTGCCCCAAAAATTTGACACTATCCAACCAAAATTCACATTTGGAGAACTTTGCATAAAGCTTGTGATCTCGCAAACGTTGCAAAACAATTCGGAGATGTTCTCATGTTCTTCTTCATTCTTTGAATAGATTAAGATGTCATCAATGAATACCACTACAAACTTGTCCAGCTCCATCATGAATATGGAGTTCATTAGATACATGAAATAAGCAGGTGCATTGGTAAGACCAAAGGACATCACCAAATACTCATAAAGACCATATCGGGTGGAGAAAGCTGTCTTGGGAATATCACATGGCCTGATCTTTATTTGATGGTACCCTGACCGAAGATCAATCTTGGAGAAAACTTTGGCTCCAGCCAACTGATCGAAAAGAACATTGATGCGGGGTAATGGATATTTATTCTTGATTGTTACCGCATTGAGAGGTCGGTAATCCACACATAACCTCGTGCTACCATCTTTCTTCTTAACAAATAAAGGTGGGCAACCCCAAGGTGAAGAACTTGGGCGAATATAACCCTTATCTAGCAACTCTTGAAGTTGGGTCTTCAATTCTACCAATTCCTTGGGTGGCATGCGGTAAGGTCTTTTGGAGATAGGGGCTGTGCCACGCTGAAGTTCAATGACAAACTCGACATCTCTATCGGGTGGCATACCCGGCAATTCATCAGGGAAAACATCTACAAACTCTCGAACCACTAGAATTTCTTCCAGTTGAGCAGTGATTGCCACATAAGAACAAGGATTCACACCGACTTTGAAAGGTAGGTATAGAGTCGTGGCTCCAACAATCGGTGAGTTGATCTTTATCATTCTCTCTAAAATATCCAGTACTACCTTATGTCAGTTCATCCAGTCCATTCCTAGAATGACATCAATGTCGTCTAATCCCAAAATGATAAGGTCTGTGTCAATCGTTCTGCTGCCTAATTCCAAGGGTACTCCCCTGGTCACCAACTCGGAAGAGATGTTCCCTACCGTTGTTTTAATCGTAAATGCGTCATTGGTGCTGCAGGAGTTCAGTCCTACTTTGCTCAGCGTCTTTCCATTCATGAAACTATGTGTAGCACCAGAATCAAACAATATCCGGATAGGTTTGCCTTGAATAGAGAATGTGCCCATCATTACTGGTGCTCCTTCTGGAATATCACCCACCGAAGTGAAACTGAGTCTGCCCTTCCTGGCTTGAGCAATCTTCTTCTTGCACTTGTTGCTGGATCTTGAAACTTGTCTATGATTAGGCTGAGTTAGCTGGTGCTGCCTATTGGTCTGGCACGGTTGCAGGCACGCCTTAGAGAAGTGTCCTAGTTCACCACACTTGAAGCAACGACGCCCACTGCTACCATTAGGACTAGGTACAAAAGGCTTGGGAGTCGGTTGTTGAGTGTTGGGAAAGTGAAGATTTTCTTGAGTCCGATCCTGGGACAACTTAGCCACTAACCTTCCCGACAGTGAAGCCTGCTGGAAGTCTGGGAAAGTCTTCCGCATGATGCGTATCTTGCAAAGCTGCGAATTATTGGGCATGGAGTTAGCCTTTCTTTTCCTCTCGACTTGGGCCCTCTTCATGGCATCTTCCTAGGAGATAGCTTTATTCACTAGCATGGGGTAGCTGTCAACTTTTACCAGATTCAGCAATTCAGACAATTTACTATTCAGACCTTCGCAAAAAAGCTCTATCTTCTTCATGTCTGTATCCACATGATATCCTCCATACTGGTAGAGGTTATTAAACTTCTGCGTGTATTGGTACACAGTGTCTGACCCTTGCTTGAGAGCCAATAACTCTCTCATTTTCCTATCGGTAAGTGCTTTAGGAATGTGATGGTCTCGGAAAGCCTTTTTGAATTCTTTCCAAGTGATTTCATACTCAAGCTGTTGCATGGATTTGTAGTGTTCCCACCACATTAAAGAAAAACACGAAGCTGCAAAGCCGCAAATTTAGCCTTGCGTCCTTCTGAACATGGCAAGGTAAACACCGCGAACATGGCTTCAATGGCCCGAATCCAGGCATCAGCATTCAGGGGTTCTTCCGCTTCGGTGAACTGCGGCGGATTCATATCTAGGAAGTGCTTGTACTCGATCACTTGACCTTGGGCATCGATTCGATTCCCATGGGTCTGCTGCTGCTGCGATTGTTGTTGTAGGTATAGAAGAATTTGGTGCATCATCTCAGTTTGAGTAGCCACTGTTGTCGGGTCCGGTGGTGGTGGCGGCTGGTTGCGGCCACTGGAATCACCGAAACCATTCGAAGTGCTGCGTGTCGAGCCCACCATCTGAAAAATTTGAGTTTTCATTAGTCACACATTCGTAAGCTTGTTCAACAAGTTGAACACGTAAGACAAAAACTCAATTTGACCAAATAGTCAGACTTGAGACAGCCTCAGTGCATCGAACTGGCAATTTCAACTTCCAAAAGCAAAGTTCACAAAAAATTTTCAAAATTTTCTGGAACTTGGCAAGTTCGGAGACAAAACTTGGCATTCAAGGGTTAAGCTAGATGAGTCAGGAACAAGGTGCAAAGGTGCGAGAGTCGGAGTGACGTGTTCCGGAAAGACGGCAAGACCTAGGTTTACTATCTGAGCATAGCTTGAGATTTGGAAACCTATGATCATGAAAAGATTTCTCAGGAAAGATTTGGATAGATATGGAGCACTCGGTATAGATCACCTATACGGAAACTCTGCAGAACAGGTCTGAGAAAGGTCACTACAACAAGGTCAACTAGCTGATCCAACAACAACACTTTAGATTCGATTTAAAGGTTGTAATTGTTGTTATTATTATCATTATTTAATGAGAACAACACATGTGATCTTTTCAACATTCAACAGGTTTTTAACATGATGTAAGAACGACCTATTCGTCCTCACTAAGAAATTAAGCCAAAATCGAAGTTAGTGTCGGTGGCAAGGCAACAATTACGTCTCTCCCTATAATAACTAGTCGAGACTATCGGTACTCGCTTAGCGACTTACGAACGTGGTTAGTGTACCTACAGAAGATCACAGAACACAACGAACCTTTCATGCCAGCACTCATGAAAGCATCCACATGCATTACCGTTCACTATAGAAACGGCATCCATGCGTTTATCGCTGCATGGACAGCGTCCAACCTTAGATACGCTCCTTTTGAATGAAGCGGATCCTTGCCTCGCATATTCACAATGCGGAACGTCCACGTATGGAAAAACGTGGCGAGACACAGACGTGACGGTGGGTACCCTTTGGAATAGGTCCCATCCATCCCTCACATGACTTCCATGCGGTACCACCACGTATATAAAAACGTGATGAGACGCAGACGCGATGTGGGTGCCCATTTGAATAGGTCTCATCCATCCCTCACAAGACTTTCCCATGGTACCACCACGTATAGCAAAATGTGATGAACTAGTATGGTTGTACAGAAAGTAAGTTCTGACAGAAATAAAATGTGCTGGAAGTTAGCAAAATAAACCATAGATTGATAAGCCACCTGAAAGAACCCAAAAATTCCCTCTAGGGCCTCTCGGTCTATTTCCATCCTTAACGATCCAACGCATTTTGCAAACACAACCAATCTTGGCAAGTTTTATTCGAAAACCAGTGATTAAGGTTGTTAATTAAAATCTGGTGCATATAATCGCTCTGATACTAGTTGTGACAACCCACCCAGGAAAATACCGTACTATTGCCTAAACCAATCCACCTTGGTCATTAAGCAATAATAAAGTATCATCCTATCATTAGTTGCCGGGTTAACGCCCGGTAAATCACTTGGATATCAACAAAAGACCGACAATATGCATTAAAACTCACGCGAAGGCGAGTCCAGAGTACACTACACCAATTAACACAAATCTACCCTGAAGGGGTTTAAATATTACAAATCATTGTTCATGACAGGAAGTAAAAGTTCAGAGTTTGAAAACAGCGGAACTAAATAAACTAGCAGCTCGATAAACATCACAGGAGGTCGTACGTGATGACATCACTGGTCATCATCCACCCATTCCAGCTCCCAGCCGAGTGGAATCTCACGAGGTCAAACAACACCTGCAACAACTGTTTTAAAGCAAGACTGAGTATACTAATACTCAGCAAGACTTAACCGTCAGGTGATAACTATATCACCAAACTCTAGACATGAGAGGCTTTTTGGCCGGTGGAGTTCTTTTGCTGAAAAGCAACAAAGAATATGTCCTTACTTTCAATATTTTAGCGCAAGTTCTAGTTGATTACCATTTCTAGGTGTGCCAACTAATTCAATCAAGAATTGTACAAACAATTAATTCAAGAAGTAAACTTCACCAAGTTCCATCATTAAGGGATATCATGGCCAGTTGATTAAGCAGTCTCGGATAATGGTGAGAGGCCGACAATCGATTGGTTTGTAACCTTGCAAGGTGGACCTAAACACATAGAAGAATGCATACCCCAAGAAGGTCCAACAAAAACGAAACGGGTAATACACCGACCAGGTGGTTCCCGTCGATCTTCAGCTCGGGATCGGAACCTACATTCCTTAGTACAAAGCTTACTGGTTCAACTACTACACGAACGTCCAGGCTCACACAAGTACCACACTGTTGCAAGCAGGGGTTCACATCTTAGTGCCCCAGGGGTAGTAGGGAAAGGCTCCCTTGCCGCGTCAATCGAGTACTAGGCTTACCGGTCCCATTCCCGACAAATGTTTAGTACGTTCAAAAGCTTAGCCCACGAAAGCCATTGGACCGGAGCCCAAATCCCATTCTCTTACCACATGAGCAATCCATTCTCGTGAGTGACGAACATCACTCGACTTGTACCGATCCTATAGCATAGCAGCTATCGACCTAGCATTCTAGTAAAAGAACATTGGTGCCTAGGGATCATGCATCTAGGGTTTCATCCATCTCCTGAAACGTAAATGTACAATCATAGCAACGATAATTGCATAAATTTTAAAAGCAGATCCAGGGCTTGCCTTCACTGGCAAGGTTGGGATTGGCCCCTCCTGGACTTTGGTCTAGGTCTTGCTCTACAACGACGTGGTGCACGTCTCTGTCAGCTCCTCCGTCTCCTCCTTCCGGCACACGCGTACATCTACCGTCGGAAAGATCTACACGAGGATGCAAATGTAAGATTTAATTGACGATTTCCAATTTAATTAATTACAAACAACATATGACAACCATGAAGTGTATGGTTGGCCATATTCACCTTAACAAACACACATTTGGTATAACCTTCCTATTTAAGTAATTTCTTACGGTGCTTTATTATTTATTCTTTTTGATAATGACTGTGTACATATTTTATGTCAAAGAAATTAATTTAGCTTTCACAACAGCAAGGGTTGATCTTTATCCTTTTAAAATGATTTACATCACACACATATGGCCTTTAGATGTGTAGTTGATGATTTTTCCAATTCATTTTAATATTAAGCATTAAAAGGCTTCCATAGCTCTTATTCACAAACAACTTAATAAAATTCTGTGGGATGTGTCATGAAGCATTTCCAAACCTATACAAGCCACTGCACACACATGCACACTTAGGAGAGCTATGAATTTAATTATACCGAAAATAACAAAAGCTAGTTATCAAAACATGAGAAATGCATACAAAAATAAATACACATCAAAATGATTCAAACTTTCTCACACATGGCCTCTGGTCCAAAACTAAGCTTGGAATGCAACATATACACCTAAGCTACTATGGATCTTGAGCTATGCAATTACAAAGAAAACAAGCATAAATCAAGAATAACTATTTATGGCAAACATTAAATTGTGATTAATTCATCAAAGTTGCATTTTGGCATAGAAAGATAGCATGCAAAAGTTGGGCACAAAAACTTAATTATTTTTATCTACAAAAATCATTTAGGCAGATTCTGCATAAATAGAAAACAATTCATATAAAACGATTTACAACATAACGTTGTGCAATGTTTGGTACAGGATCTAGTCATAACATGGCACACAACATATCCAAAATTCAGCTATAGATCACTTGAAGATTTTAAGATACAACAGATCTAGGTTTTCCACATTTCTTTTTTTCATGCAAACACTATCACGAAAAAGTATGGTAGTGCTGTGTAAAAGTTGTAGGATTTTTCACAACGAAACCAAAAAAATTTAGTTTGATTTTTTCTGATTTTTCTACAATTTTCTATACATTTTACAATATTCAGCAAAAGTCATTTACTATTTGTGATTCGGTTTTACTGGCAGGCCCCTAGAACTTTTCTTTCTATTACAATTAGGCCCTTGGTTTACGAATAAGACCCTGGAAAGACTTGGTGTTTTGCAAATGTGGTCCAGGCCATGGCCAGCGGCGGTGCGGCCGCAATTCCGGCGAGGGGCTCGCCGGACTTGGCCGGGGAAGAGGCCATAGGGTGCGAGAGCTCACCAGCGACCGGTTTGTGGCCAAAGATGGGGCAGAGAGGTCGCCTGCGAATAGGCCCGGCGGCGCGGTTGCTCGGCGGCCGCTGGAGCTCCACCCCGGCGAAGGGGGCGGCACCGGCAGTTCAACAAACGGCACAGGGAGGTTGTGTGGGGCTGTGTGGAGCCGTTAGGACGCTTGGTCGGTGGTGGTAAGGTCGAGAGGCAGGAGCTCGCCGTGGGGGCGTCGATGGCGGACGGCAGCATCTGGGCCTGCGTGTGGGACAGTGGGCGGCTTTTAAAGCAGTGGCGGCAGGTGCGGTGCGAAGCCATCACGGCGACGGGACACCCCGGGCTTCAATGCTGCGGTACCGCGACTGGACGTTGGCTTGCGTGCGCGCAGAGGGACCTGCGACGGACCGCAGGACAACACAGGTGCCGAGTACGAGGCAGGAACGGCCGGCTCGCGTCCCTAGGCAACGGTGTGAAGGGAACCAGCGGCTCTGGCCTCGAGGTGGTGGCAACCGGGCCCGCACAGACGCCGAGGTAGGCGCAACGCAGGTCAAGCCGGCAGGGCGCCTGGCGCGCCGGTGGCGCTCTAGAGCGCGACCGAGCTAATTTCCAGCCGGTCAACCTCTGTTGACCACAATTCTCTCCAAAAAGTTGAACTGTGTGAAAAAATGGTAGGTACAAAAGTTGTAGATGAGACATCCCTCTACAACGTTTGCAAAGGCTGTCCTATGATTTTCTCAATGGATTGAGCAGGAACGCCAAGCAAAGTTCGGGTTTTGTAGAGCGCTGATGAATAGTGAAAACTGCAGTTGACCAAGCTTTTCACCCCTTTCCACTCAAAATTTGAAATGCCATACAACATGAAAGTTGTGCCCTTGAAAAACTGGACAACTTTTATATTGGTAGAATTTGAAGTGTTTAGGTGAAATTTGGAGAACGCGGCAAAAGTTCCAGAAGGACAAGGAGTGACAAGGGGTTTGACTAGGGTTTTAGCTAGTGTTTGACCAAGCTTTGACCACAAAAGTGTATTGACTTAATTAAGAGAGTCATTAGCACTAATTAAGGTAATTAAACACCTGAGGTGTTACATCCGCCCCGCCTGCCGAGCCCAAGGAGGTGCCGGCGCCCCCGCCCGCCGAGGTGAAGCCGCCCTCGCCCGACGAGCCCAAGGAGGCGCTAGCACTGCAGCCCGTGGTGGTCATCCATGCTCCTCCACTAAATGCTGATGAAGCCACTTGGTCAGTGAACTTGTTCCACGATGCTTTCGTGAAGCTTCGAAAGGTGCCCGTTCATCTCGGGGTCCCAGTACCCAGGGATCTGCTGTAGATGATCGTGAAGGATTACGCCTTTAAGATCAATATCTTGGTTGGGGACCTGAAAAGAGGAGTGCTCGCCCCCGTCGACGATGATGACGGCGACGATGGCAGCCTCGACAGCCCTGGCTCCGGTTCCGACTCTGACTGTGGGGGCTCCTCCAGCGGTGACTACCTCTTCTTAATTAATTTGTTCCTCTATTAATGTGTTCTTTCTGTGTGTTTGTTGAACTTGTGATGGACTAGTAGATCCTCTATTAATATGTTCCTCCTGTGTGTATGTTGAACTTGTGATGAACTTGCAATGTCTATGGCAACAGCTTACAATGAATTGCAATGTGTATGCCAGAAGTTTGTTACTCTGTTTGTGTCATTATATGGCAGTGGTTCACAATGAATTGCAATGTGTATGCCAGAAGTTTGTTACTCTGTTTGTGTTAATCTGCATTTGCTTTGCCTCATGCTGTAATGAAATGTTAGCACAGATGAGTTGATGAATTTTGTGATGTGTGACACATTAAGATTTGTGACCCAATTGTCATTCCATCCATTCTTCATTCATACATTTAAGTTTGTCATATGTGACAAATTTTTCATTCTTCATCCACACAAATAAAGCAAAAGCACCACTTTTAACATCAGAATTACTTCTTTGCAACATACATCCCCAGTAAACATCCAAATACTACACAAACAATAGCCACAATAATCAAGTTCATCTTCCAGATCACATTGTCCATCTTCTCCTCTAGTGCTTTCTTCCTCTGCTTGTCCTCCAGTGCTTGCCTCTGCTCGCTGCTCCCAATTTGAAATTACACTGAATCAACTACTTCATCTACCGCGTCTGCCCAGTTCGACAGTCGAAAACCAATGACGCCAGCATCCTTCAGCATCTGGAGATACTCCTTTTGGAAATGATAAAATCCACAATTCTTGGTGCACTACAGAATCAAAAGCACATAAGAACCCTAACTCATATTTGGGAGACACAACAGACTACTCACTGAGTTCGTTGCACACTTGAAATAAAGACGACTGTGGTTTTCACCTTCCTTTTGCGTCCGCCCCTCCACCACCCGAGCCATACCATAGTCTGAGCACGGGACCAGTGGAAAGCCGCTTGATTGCGGTTGCTCCGACAACCTTGAACCCTGCTCCTCGCACGTGCACCTCCTGACAAAACGGCGTAGTGCGACATGTGCGCGATGGCAGGGAAGTACGGGCGGGCAGCGACGGTGGTGCTTGGATCGGGGAAGAAGAAGGGGGTCGAGGTCGGGGCGGATGCATATTTATTTGGCCAGGGGCATTTCGGACAATGGAGCACTTGTTGGCGACGAGGGTTAGTGTACCAGCATCACCGGGGTGGATGCATATTCATTGAGCAAGGGGCATTTCTGACAATGGAGCACTTGTTGGCGACGATTGTTAGTGTAGCAGCGTCACCAGGGCGGATGCATATTCATTCGACGAGGGGCATTTCGGACAATGGAGCACTTGTTGGCGATGAGGGTTAGTCTACCCGCATCGCCTTTGTCGGTCGGGCAGGCACGGTTATCTCTTTTTATATAGGCTTCTAACGCTAACGCGTGAGCCTGACACTATTTTTTCTGAATTGAAACTTTCTTCCCTCAAATATTATACCCCATAAACAGCACCAAAAATTTTGTAAAAATACGAACAATTCATAGTTGGTAATTTAGTATTTGAATAAAATATCAACAACCACATTTGTCTAACCAAATTTCTTAAGATTAAATTTTTTATCTCTTGTTTACGATGTAATAATTATAATAATGTCTTAGTGTGTTTTAAAAATTTTATAAATTTACTTGCCAACATAATTTAAGTCTCTAAGCTTGTCTACAAAACTTCAAATGGTTTCGAAAACGGAAGATTATACTTGTGTACAAACGTCTACATCTCTCACATAGTTTCTTAGAATGTTACTTAAACATTGAAGTTTTCCACACTTTAAAACATGTTCGAACTCATATGCATTTGAAATTTTAACATAACCTTATGTTCACCATAAGATTACGAAATGCAAAGATTCATTAGTAATGGTTGTGTAAAACAAATATTATTTCTATGTTGTACTTATAAGGAACAATATAAGGTGTATAAACAACATCCAAGAAATGGAATTACATATGAAAAATGTCATAAATAAATAGATGTTGGTTTTACAAAAATTCAGAAACAAATATCATCAAATTTGGATTACGGTTAACGGAGAATATGTCATACAAAATTTGATTGCAGATTAAAAGGGGAAAAGCAAACAGTTCTTCATTTGAATAGGCATGGCCCCACCCCTTCATTAGCGACGGGTGGTTGTTAATCATCGTATCATTTGCGCATCCGAACCTTTTTAATAAACACTTCGCCCTGCCTTCCGCCTTCTATCCCCTTCTCTGTCTTCCGCCTTCCTCATCTCTGTCACATCCTCGTCTCGTTCACTCTGCCGTGGCAGATGCATATTCATTCAGCCAGGGGCATTTCTGACAATGGAGCACTTGTTGGCGACGAGGGTTAGTGTACCAGCGTCACCGGGACGGATGCATATTCATTCGGCTAGGAGCATTTCGTACAATGGAGTACTTGTTGGTGATGAGGGTTAGTCTACCTGCATCTCCTTTGTCGGTCGGGCAGGCTACGGTTATCATTCTTTATATAGGCTTTTGACGCTAACGTGTGGGCCCGACATTATTTTTTCTTGATTGAAACTTGCTTCCCTCAAATATTATACCCCATAAACAGGACCAAAAAGTTCGTAAAAGATACGAACAATTCATAGTTGGTAATTTAGTATTTTAATAAAATATCAACAGCCACACTTGTCTAACCAAATTTCATAAAATTAGATTTTTTATCTATTGTTTACGATATAATAATTATAATAACATCTTAGTGTGTTCTAAAAATTTTACAAATTGACTTGGCAACATAATTTAAGTCCCTAAGCTTGTCTACAAAAATTCAAATGGTTTTGAAAACGGAAGATTATACTTGTGCACAAATGTCTACATCTCTCAGATAGTTTCTTAGAATGTTACTTCAACATTTAAGTTTTCCACACTTTAAAACATGTTAGAACTCATATGCATTTGAAATTTTAACATGACCTTAAGTTCACCATAAGATTACGAAACACAAAGTTTCATTAGTAATGGTTGTGTAAAATAAATATTATTTCTATGTTGTACTTATAAGGAACAATATAAGGTGTATAAACAACATCCGAGAAATGGAATTACATACGAAAAACATCATAAATGAATAGATGTTGATTTTAGAAAAAATCATAAACAAATATCATCAAATTTGGATTACGGTTGACGGAGAAATACGTGATACAAAATTTGATTGCAGATTAAAAGGGGAAAAGAAAATTGTTCTTCATTCGAATAGACCTGGCCCCGCCTCTTCAGTGGCGACGGTTGGTTGTTAATTGTAACATCCCTGATGTTTATTTGTGCTAATGACATTACTTAGTTGTGTTAATCAAGGTTAATTAGCGTCTAAACATGTTTGACATGTTTTGTCACATATTTGCACAAAAGACCTTGGTCAAGATCCCAAATCACGGTCAAAATTTCACTATAGAAGTTCAAAATCAGCCAATATAGAAGTTGTTCGTTATTTCTGGGAACACATTTTTCATAATTAGCAGACATTCAAATTTTGAGTGAAAGTTGAAGGATCAGATGGCGACTAGAGAGGGGGGAGTGAATAGGAGCCGGTAAAAATTCTTCTCAAAGAACCCGGCCTATACCCTAGTCAAATCCCGGTCACACACAAGCGATGGATCGAATCACACACCAATCGCCAAGACAACGAGGTTATGGATCAACCTCTAGTCCTAGAAACGATTCCTTGTAGCACACGCGGAAGCACAAGAAGGGAAGAGAGGAATCGAACCAAGAAGCAAAGCACACAGGCTCTGGCGGACTATCCGGCCAGGAGAGGCGGACTGTCCGCACGGGCCACGCGGACCGTCCGCCAATGTACCACGGACTGTCCGCACTGGTACGGCGGACCGTCCGGCCTGGGCCGCGGACTGTCCGTTAAAACCAACAGAACCACCAGAAGCAAACCCCAAAAAACGGACCGTCCGCGGGGAGCACGCGGACTGTTTGCTAGGCACCCGCGGACTGTCCGCCCGCTGCTGGGGACCGTCCGAAACTTCATCCAACCAAAACTCAAAATCACGATGGATCGAAACGAAAGGCAAGCAAGAACACGAAGAACGCCTGACGAACACGTGCGGCGCGGACCGTTCGCCAGGACGTCGCGGACCGTCCGCGAGGCACGGACAGAGCAGAAAAACAGCCCGACCTCGAAGGTCAACTTCCCCAAATCATCATCGGATTTACCAAACGGTTGAAGCTGTGGAGACAAGGGTTTGGGGACTTGAAAAGCGTCACACAAGGATGCTATAGCCCAAAAATCTTGCCTCCTAACTTCCTAAATCACCGTGAATCGCGAATCCTTTGAGCATCACAAAAAGCTAGAGCACCGAACGAAAAACCTTGAATCGAAGTGGTTTCCCGGCGTTTGAGGGCACAAGATCAATCACAAAGATGCACGAGACATCTATCCATGTTTCCCTCAAAGAAATCCGGGGAGAAACCCACTCAAATCCGTGGAATCACACCGAGAACAAAGGCACGAAAACAAGCACAAAAAGACCACGAAAACACAACTCCGAATCTTCTATACAAACCAGGAAAGATTCACAAGGTCTAGCATGCCGCCCTAGCATCCATCCCTCTCAACAAATCTCTCATGAAGCTCTCATGCTAGCCTAGAGAAAATACAGAAGAAAAAAGCTACGAAAAATGAGAAATGGGAGGGAGGAAATGAAACCCTAAGTCGCCGAGAGAGAGAGCCATCCACACACACTCATGGCTTATATATCAGGTCCCGCCGGAGTGGTAAATGACTCGACTACCCCTAACTTAACTACTGGCGATACAACCCACATAGGGGCATTTAGGTAATGTTTGTGGGTCTTGCCATCGGACGGCCATGCCTTTGCCGCACCCCGCGTCCTCCCGACGCAAGCCATGCGATCCCGCCGCGTGTCCTCCGCTTCGAAGCTTCCCGACACGCCCGGATCCCGTCTCCGTCGTGTTGGGCCCTCGGACTTGGTTTTGAGGCCCAAACCAAGAAACCGTTCTCCGATGGTTTTGTGGGCAAACCACCAAACCCCGCGTGCTCGGTCCGGCCTCCCGCCAAACCACTTGACTCGACCACCACCGTGCACTGGCTCGATCGCCCACGACCTCGTCTTGCTCGTCTCGCCACCATGTGGCCCGCACCTAGTCCCGCCGTCCACCGGGTCCCTAGAACTGAGCCTACTTGTCTCTCCATCTCCCGGAGGCCCCTCAAGGCTGAAGACCTTTCGCGCCCGTTCTTCACCTGCAACAACACGAACTAGGCCGCAGCCTACACCTGCGCACTAAGCCAAGAGTCAGTCCAACACCCGTTGTCAATCACTCATCACTGAGGAGCGGTCATCCATCGACCACTGGGATGCTCCTAGTCCTCAATCTCCCCTTTGATGAGTGCATTGACAACACACAACGCGAAATGAAATTCAGAGAAAGAAAGAAAGAAAGAAGAAAGAAAAACAAAGAAGCGCAACTCATGACCAAAACCAAAGAAAGGCAAAGAAAGGTGACAAGCCGAGCAAAGCACAAACTCCACACTGAAAACAGCAAGAAAGCTCCCCCTGAACATGTGGATGCAAACTTCCAAATTTTAGCTCACTTCTTCTGAATTTTCATTAAGCTCACCTCTTCTCCCCCTTGTTGACAATGTATGAATCAAGGTGAAAATGCAGAAATGCAAAACAAAGCATATAAACATCTACATGAGCTTCTCAAATAGGCCAAATCTAGTGTCAAAGGCTAAAAAATGAGACAAAGATCACACATATGAATCATAGCATAGTTAAAGCATTGCCACAAGTAATATATGAAAATACAAGCATGTGACAAAGCAAAATTTTCAGATTTAGGCAGTTTTACCAAAAGAAGGCTCGCTTCACATGTAAAGCCTATCCATGTCGCACTTGAGCCACAAACATGCATACCCTTCAAAGATCATACAAGGATATCAAATTCTCAGCAAAAGATCATGGCAAACACCCATAAAGCAAAGCATGTATGTCAAAGCTCATGAGCCATGTGTCCACTTGTCGCACCGTCGTTGTCCATGAAGTAGACGGTCCACGCTCCATATTGGTCGTAGGGGAAGTAGTGGGTACACACTCAGCTTCAGGCGCATGGTTCTCTCCATCATCATCTCCAGCTTCATCCTTCTCCTCTTCAAAGAGGTCCTCGGCCATCTCCTCGTCACCTGCACATTCAAAACCAAGAGAGGTACATGGCATTGTCTCGTCGAAGGTTACCTCGCAAGTCTCCATGATTTTGTTAGTCTCAAGGTTAAGCACCCTATAGGCTCTAGAATGGTTAGCATATCCAAAGAAAATCCCATCACTAGACCTAGCCTCAAACTTGTCGAGTTTTCCCTTCTTAAGAATAAAGAATTTGCAACCAAAGACTCGGAAATGACTCACCTTGGGTGCCCGACCATGCATAAGCTCATAACAGGTCTTCTTCTTGAAAGTTCGCAATAAAATCATGTTGGAAACATGACAAGCCGTATTGACCGCCTCAGCCCAATACCTCCTAGGAGTCCTGTGCTCATCGAGCATCGTCCTAGCCATCTCACAAAGAGTCCGATTTTTCCTTTCCACAACTCCATTTTGAGAGGGCACATAAGGGGTCGAATACTGATGTTCAAGACCTAGATCACGACAAATGGCATCAAAACGAGAGTTCTTGAACTCTGAGCCGTTATCACTGCGGATAGCTCGAATAGCATTCCCATGCCTCTCGTTTTTCAACCTCACGATCAGATCTCGAACAAAACCAAATGTCTCACTCTTATCCTCCAAGAAAAACACACAGGCATAGCGAGAGTAATTGTCCACCACAACAAGGACATACCACTTCCCACCCACCGAGCGAACTCAAGCTGGCCCAACAAGGTCCATATACAACAGCTTTGTCGGACGTTCGGTCATGACATCGGTCAGGGGTGGATGAGGAGTGGCTACCATCTTGCCATGCCTACACGGAGCACAAACCAAATCCTTCTCAAGCTTCAACCTCGGCAATCCTCGGACAAGGTCAAGACCACTCAAGCGGGAAACCAAATCAAAGCTCAAGTGTCCCAACCGCCTATGCCATTTCCACAAATCAGAAGAAGGACCGGCCATCAAACAGCGAGCAGGACCCAAAGAAACGAGAGAAATCAGCCCTGAAAATCTGACCCTCGGGGATGATCAAACAGACAAGATCACCTCGAGAATCCAGCAAACGAGACTCGCCAAACTTGAAACGCACCTCAAAACCCTCATCAAGCAACTGAGAAGCCGAAAGCAAATTGAAACCCAAAGACTTCACAAGAGCAACTCTCTTCAACGTTACCTTGTCACTCACATGCACAACACCCTCAGAAATCACCCTTCCTCGTCCATTGTCCCCAAATGTGATGTACATCTTTTCCTTCACGGGGGTGAGGCTGGAGAACCACTTCTTATCTCCGGTCATGTGTCGGGAACATCCGGAGTCGATCAACCAAATGTTCTCCAAGCCTCCTGCCTGTAGTCAGAAACAAGAACGAGAGTGAGCTAACGACTCGACATTGGGGTTAGCACAAAGAAAGTTAAACCAGTGTCAAGCCATCTGCTCAAAAGAGGGGTTAGCAAACATCATTCCCTTGCCACCAAACTTCCCATGTCCCATGGAAGGAGTACGAGCACCACGAGGGGGAAAACGTGGTCCGTAGTTCCTCTGGAACCCAAAGCTGCGATCATCTCCCCTAAACCCGTATTGATGATGAGTAGGGGCACGTCCAGCGAAACCACCACGAGCCCGACCAAATCTCTCACCAGCACGCACACCATCATCTCTCCTAACAAACCTCTCACCACCACCTCTCTGTGGAAACCTACCACCCTGAGCTCCAACTTTACCAACACTCTTCACACTTCCCACACCCCGTGGAAGTGGCACTTTAGGCTCAGGAATACCATGAGACTGGCGATACCTGTCCCGGTTTGCCTGCTCCCTAGCAAGCCTCTCATCCCTCTTCCTCTTATAGCAAAACTCTGCTAGGTGTCTCTCCTTGCCACAATACTCACACCTGAAGGGGATGGGTTTTGGTTTTGGCCCTGGCTTCTCTTTAGGCTTCTTACCCTTCTCACTCACAAACTTCACCGGTTTCTGGATGTCATTTGTCTTAGGTGGGAATTTGGGTGGATCTTGGGTTGTGTCAAGCTTGTTGCAAAGGTGGTTGGGCTTTGGTGTGAAAGAGTTCTTGGGTGCTTTTGGAAGTGGGACATGGATGTCTCCGATCACCTCAAACTCGGGGTTAGACTCAACACACTTCTCATGCACACTCTCCCCACTGTTTTCTCCCACTTTCTCACCCAACTTCTCAAAATCCAAACCACGACCATCCACTCTCTTGAACTCCTCAATCATGATTTTCAATTGAGGTTCCTGCCCAGACAACCAACCCAACACCTTCCTCAAATAGTCATTTTCCTCATAGATGACATCCAAACGGGAAGTAAGTTCAAGATTGCGCAATGTAACTTCATCACAGCTAGAGCATGCATTTGCAACAGGAGATTTCAAAGATGCTTCCAAAGAACTAATGGTAGAACGGGCATTAACAAGCTTAGCATGCATAGTAGGACATGATTTACAAGCACCAAGCAAGGTAGGTCTAGCCTTAAGCTCATCATACTCAGTCCTAAGAGCATCTAGTTTTGCCAAAGTGGAAGCATTCTTCTCATTAAGCAACTTGATCTCATTCAACCATGCATCACACTCAAGACATTCAACATCATCAGGAGTAGTAGGAGCAAGTTTCAAAGAGTCACTCTCAAGTTTCAATTCAAGCAATTTGGACTCTAACTCTCCTACTTTCTCACTAGCATTCTCAAGTTGAGCCCTAAGTTCTTTCCTCATCTTTTTGGCATCTCTTAGCACACTATCACGGTTGTCAATCAAGCCATTCAACATAGTGATCTCAGCAAGCAAAGAGTCGGGGTCACGATTTACCTCATCCTACGAGTCGGAGTCGTTGTCTTCCTTGTCGCTCTTCTTGCTGCTCGAGCTATGGGCCATGCCACAAAAGCCCTCAAGTGCCACACAGCTCAATCCACTGAGGTTCCGGCTTGCACTCTTCTTGCCCTTGAGCCTCCCGGCGTCTACATCTTCACTGCTTGAGCTTGACTGCGCGTCGCTTGAGCTTGAGTCGACGTCGCTTGCACCGGCCACCATAGCTCCTGCCTTGTCCTTCTTGTAGCCGCTCTTGCTCGGTCGCCGCTTGTCCTTATCCTTGCTCTTGGACTTGCTGAAGTGCTTGCCCTTGGAGGAGTACTTGTCTTCACGCCTCTGGTGCGCCTTGTACTCGTTCATCTTGTACTTGTTCTCCTCCGCTTCCGGGCACTCGGCGATGAAGTCTCCACGCTTGCCACACTTGTAGCACGTCCCTGAGCTCCGCCTTGCATTCCTCCGACTCTCGTGTAGTCGATCAAACCTTCTTGAGAGCAAGGCCAGCTCCTCCTCGCCCAGCACATCAAACTCCTCATCTGGAATAGATATAAGAGAAGACAAGGAAAACTGTCGACAGGAAGGGTTAGATTTGCCCTTTGATCCGCCCACAAGAGCAAGACTATGGTCAGTCGAGCCCTCATGCTTGGATTGCAACTTCCTGTCAACCTCAGCCGACTTGAGCTTAGAAAAGAGGTCATCCAACTCAATAGTCAAACACCGCCTGTACTCCTTGATGGCCTCAACCTTAGCACCCCAAACATTTGGGTCCAAGACATGCAAGAGCTTCAAAGCCTGATCATGCTCGGTGTAAGGAAAATCCTCAACATTAGCTTTCGTGTTGTTCACGATGGCGGTGAACCTCTGAAACATCGCATCGATGTCCTCACCGGGAAGTTGAGTGAAGTTCTCATATTGCATCCGGTGAGAGACAAAGAGGCGAGCCTTCACATGGTTATCACCACCGTGAGCAACCAACAACTTCTCCCAAATTTGCCAAGCAAGATTCAAATGGCGAACATGCTCAAACTCAGGATCACACAAGCTCCGGACCAAGTGATCAACGGCTTTTGCATTTGCCTCATACTTCGCCTTAGCACCAGCATCGGTCACCATAAGAGTATGGATGTTGACCGGAATAGCATAGGTCTTGTCAAGCACAATGAAATCCAACAACTTGCCACGAAGAAAGATCATCATACGAGCCGCCCACTTGTGGTAACCCTTTCCATCGAAGTGCGGCGGACCGCCCCGCTCAACGTACGCCATCTTAGGATTCGAGACTTGTCAAAGTCGCAAAGAATCCGGCACCAAGCTCTGATACCAATTGAAGGATCAGATGGCGACTAGAGAGGGGGGAGTGAATAGGAGCCGGTAAAAATTCTTCTCAAAGAACCCGGCCTATACCCTAGTCAAATCCCGGTCACACACAAGCGATGGATCAAATCACACACCAATCACCAAGACAACGAGGTTATGGATCAACCTCTAGTCCTAGGAACGATTCCTTGTAGCACACGCGGAAGCACAAGAAGGGAAGAGAGGAATCGAACCAAGAAGCAAAGCACACAGGCTCTGGCGGACTATCCGGCCAGGAGAGGCGGACTGTCCGCACGGGCTACGCGGACCATCCGCCAATGTACCGCGGACTGTCCGCACTGGTACGGCGGACCGTCCGGCCTGGGCTGCGGACTTTCCATTAAAACCAACAGAACCACCAGAAGCAAACCCCGAAAAACGGACCGTCCGCGGAGAGCACGCGGACTGTCTGCCAGGCACCCGCGGACCGTCCGCCCGCTGCTGGGGACCGTCCGAAACTTCATCCAATCAAAACTCAAAATCACGATGGATCGAAACGAAAGGCGAGCAAGAACACGAAGAACGCCTGACGAACACGTGCGGCGCGGACCGTCCGCCAGGATGTCGCGGACCGTCCGCGAGGCACGGACAGAGCAGAAAAACAGCCCGACCTCGAAGGTCAACTTCCCCAAATCATCATCGGATTTCCCAAACGGTTGAAGCTGTGGTGACAAGGGGTTTGGGGAATTGAAAAGCGTCACACAAGGATGCTATAGCCCAAAAATCTTGCCTCCTAACTTCCTAAATCACCGGGAATCGCGAATCCTTTGAGCATCACAAAAAGCTAGAGCACCGAACGAAAAACCTTGAATTGAAGTGGTTTCCCGGCGTTTGAGAGCACAAGATCAATCACAAAGATGCACGAGACATCTATCCATGTTTCCCTCAAAGAAATCTAGGGAGAAACCCACTCAAATCCGTGGAATCACACCGAGAACAAAGGCACGAAAACAAGCACAAAAAGACCACGAAAACACAACTCCGAATCTTCTATACAAACCAGGAAAGATTCACAAGGTCTAGCATGCCGCCCTAGCATCCATCCCTCTCAACAAATCTCTCATGAAGCTCTCATGCTAGCCTAGAGAAAATAGAGAAGAAAAAAGCTACGAAAAATGAGAAATGGGAGGGAGGAAATGAAACCCTAAGTCGCCGAGAGAGAGAGCCATCCACACACACTCATGGCTTATATATCAGGTCCCGCCGGAGTGGTAAATGACTCGACTACCCCTAACTTAACTACTGGTGATACAACCCACATAGGGGCATTTAGGTAATGTTTGTGGGTCTTGCCATCGGACGGCCACGCCTTTGCCGCACCCCGCGTCCTCCCGACGCAAGCCATGCGATCCCGCCGCGTGTCCTCCGCTTTGAAGCTTCCTGACACGCCCGGATCTCGTCTCTGTAGTGTTGGGCCCTCGGACTTGGTTTTGAGGCCCAAACCAAGAAACCGTTCTCCGATGGTTTTGTGGGCAAACCACCAAACCCCGCGTGCTCGGTCCGGCCTCCCGCCAAACCACTTGACTCGACCACCACCGTGCACCGGCTCGATCGTCCACGACCTCGTCTTGCTCGTCTCGCCACCATGTGGCCCGCACCTTGTCCCGCCGTCCACCGGGTCCCTCGAACCGAGCCTACTTGTCTCTCCATCTCCCGGAGGCCCCTCAAGGCTGAAGACCTTTCGCGCCCATTCTTCACCTGCAACAACACGAACTAGGCCGCAGCCTACACCTGCGCACTAAGCCAAGAGTCAGTCCAACACCCGTTGTCAATCACTCATCACTAAGGAGCTGTCATCCATCGACCACTGGGACGCTCCTGGTTCTCAAAAGTTCGCTTAAATTCGAGTTGAACGCGCTGTGAACAGTAACTCGGGGTTGAGAATTATTGCATCTTCAACACGTTTTTCCCACAAATCCGTTGATCAAAACATAGGTTGCCCTTTGGGAAAGTTGTAGGTCTATATCTTGTCTACAACTTTCGTATTTGGAGATTTTCAAGTTCTACTCAAGAAATTAGGGTTCCGCATTTTTTAACTTGGGTAAATGAAATAAAGCCAGGCACAGAGCGGAGGCGTCATCACATCCGCGTTGTGCGCATGCACGCCCTGTGTGCCACGTGTCGACCCCGGCTTGCGCCGGCGTACGGACGCGCGATGGACCACACGCGTCATGGAAAACTTCGAAGGTCGTAGACCGATGCGCCGAGCCCAGGGAGGGCATGGACCGACTAGTCCTACGCTAGGGCCACGCGTCGCGCGGCGCCGTCGACACACCTCATGCCCAACACTGCATGCGTCGATCCAAGTGGCATTGAGCGCGAGATGGTTTCTCCCTGAGCCGCCACTTTCTCTTCGCCCCTCTTCCCTTTCGCAGACCAAGCAGAGCCGGCACACCCCATCAGCTCCGCTGCTCTCCATGGCCGCCACCACCTAGTTCCTTCTCCACTTGATTTCTGCTGTTATCATCGAGCTCTACTCTTTCCCTGCTCCTCCCTCGACGCTGCCACACCGCCGCCGGACCGCCAGACCCCGCCGGCGCCGGTCGGCCGACGCGCCGCGGCGGCCGGTTCGGGCCGCCACGCCGCCGGCGCCCTTCGGCTCCCTCCCAAGCCCGAGCAATACCCCAAGGCAGGCTGTGGCGGTACAAACCAGCCCTAGGGCCGCTCAACCTCGAGCTCCGGCGACGGGACCGCCGCCGGCGAGCTCCTTCCGCCGGCGGGGACCCAATTGTTGTGATTCGATTCTTTCCAGGGAGATTTATGTAAAATAAGGGTACATTTGTGATTTAGGAAAAGTTCCCGAGGGTCCCCGTGTAAAAGTACATTAGGGTTTCGGCTGTACCTTGTAAAATTTGTAGAAAATCGTAGAAAAATTGCAAAAATACAAATCCAATTTTGTTGGTTTCCAGGTGAAGAAACCAACCTTTTCTAGAAAGCATGTATAGGGTTTTTCTGTGTAGTTTTTGAATTAAAAATTCAAACTCAGTTTGAAGTTTTTTTAGTGTATTTTAAATTAAACACATTTTATGATCTTGAATTTTGGATATGTTCCTCTTTACGACATGTCTAGATCTGTGACCAAATTTTGCATGATTTTGATGTGTAGATTTTTAGTTATGAATTATATAAGCTTTATGCTAGATTAAGCTTGATGCTTTTTATAGCCCTTTTAATGAACTTTTCTTTGAGCACAAGTGCACCCTAGGGCTTTTCCTTGTTTGGTAGTACCTCTGGTAGGATGGATGTGATTTTAGGATGTGCTTTGATTTATGTTTGGATTTAATCTTGTGTAGGAATTTAAATTTATGCTTGGGTCAGAAGCTTATTTTTGGCATACATGACTTGTAGGAGAAAGTTGAGATCAAAAAGTTTAGTAAATCTTTTTATATGAATTAATGGTGATTTACTAGGCTGAAATTTGTCTTTTTCATATAAATTAATTTATAAATGATCTTAAGCTAATTTTTGGTTTGTGAGCTTAAAATAGACATATGTTGATGTGTACAAAAGTTTAGGACAGTTGGAGTTATTTTTCTTTTATTATGATTTTTTGATGAAAGACTAGCTAAAAATCAATTAAAGGTGTTTGCTCACTTTTTAAGATAATCAAGGAGTTTATGATTTGTTCATGTTTTAATCATTAAAACACACTCCCTTACTGTTTGGTGAAGTTAAGTAACTTAATTTGCTTAGATGTGCACACAATCATCATCAAAGTAGTGTTTTGTTCATCATCACACCACCCTAATAATTTCTGTGAGAAAATAATAATGTTTGGATGAATATAGCCAACAAGAGTTGGTTTCATGGTAACTCTCCCACATTCATCTTAATCTAATGCATGTGCATGTATATGTTAGATTTACCAGACGGGACGTACACGCTCACCCAGGAGGAGGAGGGAGCAGCTAGCGGGGAGGTGAATCAGCTGAGTGTGCAGCAAGTCCTGGACCAAAGTCCAGAAGAGCCCAAGGCTAGTGTTCGTGTTGAGTCAGAGGAAGGCAAGCACCGGTTCATCTAACTTGTTTGTTTAAAAATTCATACCTTTTACATTTTAGTATTTATTGTTTACTTGTGCATTTAAGTTTCAGGAGTTGCTTTGAAACCTAGATGCATGATCCTTAGGACTCCTTTGCTCTTTTACTAGTATGTTAGGACACTAGTGCCATGCTTTAAGGAAACGGTACAAGTCGAGTAATGACTCATTGCTCGCGAGATATAGGATATTCTTGTTGGAATCATAAGTTTGTTAAAATGACTCGCTCATGTGGTAAGAGCAATGGGTTCGGTCTCGACCGAGTAGCATTGTGCTGGTTTAAGCTATTGAACGTACCAAGTGCTTGTCGGGAATGGGACGGGTAAGCTTAGTACCTAATGAACCAGTGCGGGAATTTTATCGCTACTACTCTTGAGATGTGTCTCCCGGTTTGGTCCCGGTAGTGCAAGTGTGATCCTGGACGTGCCATGTGAGGGCGTTCCAGTAACCTTGTACTTAGGACTGTAGCATCTTTTCCTAATCTAGGGAATGACGGGAACCGCCTGGTCGGGGTAGACCCCGCATTCGCTTTTATTTGATTTCTTGGGGTCTACTTTCTTTCGTGTATCTTGGGTTTACCTTGCAAGGATATAAATCGATCGATCATCGGTCACTCGCCGTTATTTGAGTCGGCTTGACCACTGGCTACCCCGTGTTTATTTATGGAACATTTTGGATTAATATAGTTGGATGATTAATCATGTTTGTACAACCATACTTGTTTAGATAGGTGCTTATCTAGATTGGTTAACATACTAGAACTTGAGCTAAAACTTGAAAGTAAGGATCAACTCTTAGATGCTTTTGGCAAAACAAACCCACCGGCCAAAAAGCCTTGCATGTCTAGTTGTATTTTCTTGTTGTCGGGTAAGTCTTGCTGAGTATTAGTACTCAACCTTGCTTAATTTGTGGTTTTCAGGTAACCCCATCTGGCCTGGCTCTATTCCAGATGGTTGGGAGCTTGAGTGGGAGTAGAGTGACGAGGAGTGATACTCTATGGATGGCCTCCCATGTGTATCTTACGCTAGTTTTATTTTCTGCTGCTTAAACTCTGATCATCTTTACTTTTATGTACGAAAAACCTGGTTTGTAATAATTTGAACTTGTGGACTTTAATGTAATGTAATGTTGTACTCTGGTCCCGCCTTCATGTGGACTTAGCGCATATCCCGATCCTGTTGTAAGTGATTCACCGGGCTTTACCCGGCAGAAGCGACATAATAATTCTTTATTATTGCTTAATGGCCACGTGGACAGGCTTAGGCGATAATACAGAATTATTTTGGGCGGTTCTGTCACAGCTGGTACCAGAGCGATGATATGCACAAGAGTAATTAAAACACCTTAACAAACTTGTTTTTGAAATAAAATTTGCCAGGATTAATAATCTTGCTAAAAGAGTAGGATGTTAAGGTCTAATATAGTCCAAGAGGCCCTAGAGGGAATTTTTGGGTTCTTTCAGGTGGCTAGTATTCTATGGTGTATTTAGTCTGACTTCCAGCACATTTATTCCTGTCAAAACTTACTTTCATGCACAACCATACTAGTTCATCACGTTTTGCCATACGTGGTGGTACCACAGGGAAGTCCTGTGAGGGACTAGTGGGACCTATTCCAATGGGTGTCACATCACAACTGAGTCTCGTCACGTTTTGCCATGCGTGATGGTACCACGGGAAAGTCCGTGAGGGATGAGTGAGGCCTATTCCAATGGGCACTCACGTCGCGTCGGAGTCTTAACAAGGACGCTGTCCATGCAGCGCTTTACGCATGGATACCGTTTCTATAAGTGAACGGTAATGAATGTGGATGCTTTTGTGAGTGCTGGCACAAAAGGTCTTGAATATCTGTGATTTTCTGCAGGTACACTAACCACGGTTGTTAGGTACAGTAATTAAGAAACGATTAGTTTCGACTAGTTATTATAGGGAGAGACGTATATATATGCCTTGCCACCAGCACTAACTTCGATTTTAAGCTTAAATGCTTGTTAAGGACTTATTGGACGCTCTTGCATCATGTTAAAATCTACCAAAACTGAAAATGATCCTAATGCACCTTATATGTGATCTATAAGTCAATTTATAATTCTTAAGGACCATTCATGCTAGTTTGGTAAATTAAGTGATGTGATCAAATGTATGTCTAGTTGCTGTCCTAATTTTTCTAAGGATGATCTAGAAAGTTTTTGGCTAGGTGATATTTAGGAAAATTTCTCATCAGCTAGTTAAGTTTCTTCCGTGAATTTTTCATGATTTTAAGTCGAATATAACAGAAGTTATGATTAAATTGCTAAGCATAGGTCAGACTGAAATGCTGTCAAAATCCTGAGTTAGGCAGAAAACTCGAATTTTTACATATAGTTCCAAAAAGAATTTGACCAGAGAATATATACCAAAAATGTTTCTTATATAGCATACTTTGTTATGTCAAAAACTCATGGTCATCGGGTTCTTAATCTTTGAGATATGATCTTTTTAGTGAAGCGCTGTCTTGCTAAAATTTCTGGGCAACAGCACTCTGAAAATGGACCTTTTGCACCCTTTTTCAATCTGAATTGGTTTGACCTTTGAATACCAAAAATGTGAGTTATAACATTGTAGAGTTGCTCACAAAAATTTGGAATTTTTGGGGTACTGGTTTTTCAGTTATGAATTTTTGTTCAAAACTGCTAGTTTTGCCATATTGCATGTTAAACTCATCTTTTTGGGTTCTAACATGTGTTTGTAATTATTTTACAGATGGTTGCCCCTGGGTTCGTTGCGGTGAATGCTGATGGCACGTTTGCCACCACTGGCTTGCAGTGGGAGGGATTCACACGCATTGCGTGGAGAGCTTTGTGTGATGTCGGCTACACCACCCCTCCTTTCTCCGAGGGGTGGAATACGAGGAGTTGGGCATGCCTAGCTGCCGAGTACGAGTGACCGTGCTTCCTCACCCGGGCCACCCCAAGTGGGCTGACTTGAGCATGGAGCTCTTGTGCTACCGCTCTTTCGAGGCAGTGGAGTCGGCCACTTTGATGGTGCTCCACGCTCTCTCCACTCACTATCCGCAGGAGATGCTTCAGACACCGTTGGGGTTGGTTCCAGCTTTGGACCCCAACGATCCTTTGTGTCTAGGCCAGATGGCCAATATAGCCACACTTCTACAGACTGTGCCACCCTACGACACAGTGCAGACTTTGAGCACGTGCTTGAGGGCCTTGTACGCTCTACAGGACCTTCGCCAAGTTATCGCGGATGACTTGGCAGGTCGTCTCACTGGAGCCACATGGTACATCCACTGGCTTGTCAGTCTCTACACTTAGCAGCAAAATGGTTTTGTAAAGGCCGTGCAGACCATTGCTGATCTCCAGGAGCAGATACTACAGTTACAAGTTGAGTGAGGTGACCACTTGCAGCAGATTCTGGACTTACAAGCTGGGCAGCAAGAGCTGCAGGCTCAGTTGGATGACAGGGATGCTGAGAGGCTTGTGCACCTTCAGCACATCCAGGATTTGCAGGAGCAGGTTGGGGACCTCGAGCTCGATATAGAGGCCTTGGAGGGTGTTGTGGGTATGCTCCAGCAGATGCACCACCCACCGGCTATTAGAGACGATGAGCAGATGGAGATCCAGCTGGACCCAGAGGAGGTTTAGGACGTTTTCGGACTCGACTAGAGGAGCTTGGCGCTCTATTCCTACATGTCATGGGGAACTCTCCATAGTTTGTACATAGGACCTAGATCCTAGATGATGTAGTAGGAAAAACTTGACATGTACTATTTGTTAGCCCTTTTGGTTGGATTTTGTGCTAGGCTGACTTAAAGTATTCTTTTGTGTAGCTAGAAGCTACATAGTGACCCCTATGTAATGGTGATCCACCAAATTTTGTAATTTTGTAATTATGGTGGAAAAAACACCTTTCCAGCAGTAATCTACCCAAGAAATAAAATGAAGGAAATTATGGTCATTTCTGGATTTTGCAATTACTACAAAAGTTGTTCGACATTTTATAATGGTCATGCTCACCAAAATTCAGCATTTTTGCATGTGTAGTTTAAGAAATATCGAATTTTTAGTAAGCTACTGGCTGCTGTCCAAACTGCTAGACAGAACTTTGGAAACTGAATTTTTCGACCCCTGTAAAAGATGAATCTGATCTGGAGTTGAATACCAAAGTTGAAGATTATGAAATTCTACACATGATGACCAAATTTTAGAAATTTTTGACTTCTGTACAAAGAGTTACGATTTATTTACTCAGGACTGTGATGCTGTCTGAATTCTGAAATTTCCATAAGTCTGAATTTTCGTATGCATATTCTCCTTGTTATTATTTTAAGCAAGCTTTGAATATGTATCTAATGAAAGTTCAACTTTTCAGATGTCTGATAACACACAGAATGACTCTCGGGGTGCGGGAGGCAATGATGATGGTGCTCTTCCTACGCCTCCACCTATGACACCCACGGAAGCTTTTATTGCTGCTCAGACTGAGGTGTTGTGCCAAATACTTCAGACTCAGAAACAAATTGCGCAGAGGTTGCAGCAGCCTGTGCACAATCATGGCCCTAATCCGGAAGGGCCAAATGCAGTGATGTCATATGAAAAGTTCAGGGCAATGAGGCCACCATTCTTCACCAAGACATAGGAGCTCCTAGAGGCTGATGCCTTCGTCAGGACCCTAGAGGCCATGTTTTCCATATTTACACTGCCTTGCTCAGAAGAAAATAAGGCAGGCTTCGCCGCTCAGCAATTGAGGGGTGAAGCATTAATCTGGTGGGAGCATTTCAAATCCATGCAGCCACAGGGTCACCAGATTACTTGGGCAGAATTCAAGAAAGCTTTCAAAGAGCATTATATTCTTAAGGGTCTTGTTGATAGAAAAAATGAGAGCTAATGAATCTCAAGCAAGGCTCTGACTCAGTCTATCAGTATGCTCAAAGTTCAACAATCTCTGTCAGTATGGGGACTATCATGTGGATACTGATAAAAAGAAGATGGATCGCTTCTGTGAGGGTCTTGATAGTGAACTATATGAGAGGTTGAACTTAATCAAAATTGATAGCTATCCTGAGCTGGTGAATTTGGCTATCTCTCAAGAGGATGCCATGAAAAGGGCTCAACAGGATAGACAAAGGAAGTTTAATCAAGCTTCAGGCAGTGGCCAAGACAAGAAATTTAAGTTTGTGAAGAAGAATGTGCAGGGTGCCACCCAGCCATCTTGATCTGGACGCTGGGTGATGAAGCAATCTCAGTCTAAGCCATCTGGCAACTCTGGCTATTGCAGCACCCAGCAGACTGCTCCGAGGCCTAGTGCACCCCCACCTGCCCGCAACAATGAGGATCGTCGTTGCTACAACTGAAAGCTGGGGCACTATGCTAACAAGTGCACACGCCCTCGACAGCAACACCATCAAAGTCAGGGGCAAGGCTCTAAGGCTGGACATCAGGGAAAGAAACAAACTGTGCAAGTGAAGCAAGGCCGTTTAAACTTAACCACTGTTGACGGATAAAAGACGTATCCCTCTACAATCCGCAAGCGTACGGACCTACACCTTTTTCACCACGGGATTCCCAAGGTTCTTGTCAATCCACTGAGCAAGGGGATTACAAGCGTTCAATCTACCTGTACACACTAGCTACTCAAACCCTAACTATGATTAAACTAGAAAACAACTAAACTACACTAGAGACAATGATTAAGCAATCAAGATAAAAGACACTAGCCCATGGGTCTACGATGCTAGATCATGCAATCGCTTAAAGACATGAAAATCAATCTAATCTATCGGGGGTTGTGACCACGGTTTCGTCCTTTCCCTCCTCTCGTACTGTCACTACGCGAAGGTATTCATGACTAGACCTATGATGTATACGGCGTATTGAATGGATCCAAGGAAGCATTGGAGCTCTACTCCCTTTACGACATGGTAGCTAACCTTAAGCAATAAAGTATATTCAACACAAGATGATAGATAGATAATCCAACAAAGTACGATTACATCTCAAGATTGATTACAACGCACGGACAAATAAGGAGATTACAACATGAAGGTGCTAGACATAGCACCGTTGATCATGGTCACCCTTCCGACGGTGTCTTCCTTCTTCTCCACTTGTGGGTGCTTCCTTCGAGGTGGTTGATCTTTCTCTGGAGATCTCCCTCCTCTCTCTCTAGCTTGTGGATGGCCTCCTGGTGCAAATGGCTCTCTCCCTGCCGAATGGCGACGCCTCCAGGGTTTTAGGGTTGAAGATCCTTCGGGTGCAAGGAAAGGGGGGCCGAACCGACGCCGGAACTGGGCTGGGCCAGCCGGCCTGGGCCGACCAGCCTAGGCCCAATTCGGCCCGGTTCAGTCGCCCCTTCGCTCCTGTGGGTCCTCAGGTGTTTATGCACTTTGCCCCCTCCACTTGCATGATTTTTATGATGTCATCCTCGCGTCCAAGATGGAGGTTCTCCGCGCATGAAGTTCGGTCTTTTACGCTTCAATCCCCGGGGGTGTTCCTTCATAACACTTCGGTCCTTGCCACCATTGGAAGTGATTTCATCAAACTCATGAACACGAACAAGACTCCGTAAATGTCCCTTTGAACTTGTTGTGAATCCGTCCTTTATGTCCATGTTTTCCTACATAAACACAACACTTCCAAATGCATGCACATAGATGAACTTGTTATATGATTAGTGTGCCTAGTGGCGGGTTAGTTCCATAATCAAATCCAAACCAATGTGTAATGAACATGCTTGGTGTACCAAAATACACCGTCAACATCTCCCCCATGCTTAGTTCTTGCTCGTCCTCGAGCAAGTACTCGTAAAAGAACTTCGTCCAAAGTGTTGTAATCGTGTAACGCTAATCCTTCTTCACAAGTTAGTCAATCTTTTTGTCTCTAATACATAAACATAAAGTAATGATCATCAAACATAAACATGGGCGTTTAGAATTTTTACCACGTCAAGATTTACCCCACAACTCAAACTCTTCACTCAAAGTCTTCGAATTAAGCCATGCTTACTTCTTTGCTTCCATCGGAGGGTTTTTATGATTTTAAAAACAAAATTCCTGCAACAAGTATTAGACAAAAAACCTTTCTCCAAGCTCTCTCAAGTCACGTGTAAAGTGGAGCTATAGGTAGGGCTAGCGCAATCAACACAAATATTGTCAAACTAAGAACTTCCTCTAATGATTGTTTACCTTTCAAAGCCAATGATCATGAGAATTAATCCATTTGTAGGGATATCAAGGATGAGAAGATTTAGAATGGTGGACACGTGCAAGGGCAAAAGAAAATTATGACTACGAGGCACCGATGACGTCCTCTTTGTCGGATTGCACATGGTTGGAAAAAGAGTGAAAGTTTCGTCTCTCAACAATGTGACATCCTTCCTTGCACTTTATTTTTTCCTTTCACTTGATTCATCCCTCTCATATCCTTTTTGCCACTCCTCTTCTCTTTTTTTTATTCTTTTTCTTCCTTCCATTCACATATTTTTCTCTTTCTTTACTTTTCTATTATTATTATTTTTCTTTTCCATACTCATACTTTTCTCTTTATTTTTCTCTCTCTTGACAACTTTTCAAAGCTCTCAACTCCTCTCTTTCTTGCATGCATACAATCTGAAATTTTAAATAAACCATGCTAGAGACGAGACGAAACTATGAGGGTAGGTTGTGTTCAAGGAATGCGATGTACAAAAGAGATGTATAGGGTTGGGTATGGAATTCGGTGATGTACGGGACTTCCGATGTGAAAGTCACGTTACCGAATGCATGACGAGGCTAGCAACAAAAGATAAGCACAAGAACATGATCATTGCTCGAAATTAAAACTCCCAAGAGAGAAGGATCCTAGCCCAACTCATCGTGCTAATCACATTTATGGTGGAGCAAAAAATAAATTGGCTTTGTATAGGATTTTTTTTCTTACTCTCAACTTGGAAAAAGAGGTTTTGCTAACCTTTATTACAAGGGTTTTTAGATAATTTTCAGAATTGAAATCCTTTAACTTTTAGCAATGAACATAGCACAACTAACATGTGAAGCTCAAGATCGAAGTGTGGTATGGGTACTTTAAGTAGTAGCAATTCCACTAAGCACCACGGTAAATGTTTTTCAAACCACACACTTATGTTCATATATCAAGAACTAAAGATAAACAAACAAGTGAATAAAGATAAGCATCACACAAGACACAAAATATATAAAGACTCTTTTTATTTGATTTTCTTTGACTCAACACTAATTTAAGACACTTGCAAAAATTTAAAAACACACTCAAAAACTAAAGACTCATTAAACTCTAAGACTCTCTCGAAGACTAAACCGAACCTAAACTTGAAGCTCATAAGCTAAGGCTAGCTAGCTAGCTCTCCCCCACGCTAAAAACATACGACGTCCTCGTCGTATCTTACAAAATTCTTAAGGGGAAAACTAAACCTAGTGGTACTTCCCGCAACTATTGCACCACTTGCCTCTCATGTTCCCTACCATGCCAAAAAGTTTGCGCACGTTGTGGTTTAGGAACTTGTAGTCATCTTCAACTACGCGCTCCAAATCCTCCATATGTTGCCTCATCACCTCCATGGCTTGGAAACATTCGTCGACCGTTGCGTAGAGATTCGAGATGGAGTGACGGCAAGCCGCACAACACATCGGATGCAACCCGAAAGGGTCGTCATTGCCAGGGTCTCCGCCGTCGTCGTCGCCACCACCATTGTCGTCGCCGCCGTCGTCGCCGCCACCGTTGGGGCCTTCGGGAGTCTTCTACTTGGGCACCTCATCCAAAATGTAAAGATCGTTATCATCTCTTCTGGTGGCCGCCCACGAGCTCGGGCTACGATCGTCGGAGTAGTCGCTACCCCCATAGTCCTTAGGCTCGGGCGACACCTCCTTGTAGTCCTTCCGCTTCATGCCTTGGATGCGCACTGACCTTCGAACGGGCGTAGGGACCTTCTCTTCTTCAACGGGGTTGCGAGATGCGATAGCTCCGGTCGGGACACGCCCTCCGCAACGGATGCGGGTGGTCCTCTTGATCTCGACGGGTAGCTTGAGCTCGCATCGCTTCGCCTCCTCCATTGATGATTTTGATGATGTCATCCTCGCGTCCAAGATGGAGGTTCTCCGCGCATGAAGTTCGGTCTTTTACGCTTCAATCCCCGGGGGTGTTCCTTCATAGCACTTCAGTCCTTGCCACCATTGGAAGTGATTTCATCAAGCTCATGAACACGAACAAGACTCCGTAAATGTCGCTTTGAACTTGTTGTGAATCCGTCCTTTATGTCCATGTTTTCCTACATAAACACAACACTTCCAAATGCATGCACATAGATGAACTTGTTATATGATTAGTGTGCCTAGTGGCGGGTTAGTTCCATAATCAAATCCAAACCAAAGTGTAATGAACATGCTTGGTGTACCAAAATACACCGTCAACAACCACAGTGGTTGATCTGCCAGAGGGAGCACTAGTCTTGACGGGTACATTTTCTATCTGTGGTCGTCCAGTTACTATATTATTTGATTCTGGTGCTACTCATAGCTTTATTAATGTGAAAATCGTGAGTAATTTGGATTTGAAGTGGTGTCATACAATCAGGCCTATATGGTTGCCACACCAGGTGGAAAGGTTGCTTCAAATCAAGTAGCCTTGAGGGTACCGCTCGAAATAGGTAGCAAGACTTTTCCAACCCATCTTGTCACATTAAGTCTGGATGGGGTAGATGTTATCCTAGGCATGAATTGGATGACTCAGTACAAAGTTGTCTTGGATATCTCAGAGAGAATGTTAGAAATCAACTCACCTTTTGTCAGAAATTCAATTCTTTACCTTCCTCCAATATGCATAAAGGCTCATGTGTGTATGCGGCCATAACTACTCAACTAGAGGACATTCCAGTGGTATGCGAGTACACGGATGTCTTTCCTGATGAATTGCCTGGCTTGCCACCAGACAGAGATGTTGAGTTTGTCATTGAGCTACAGCCTGGCACTACTCCTATTTCTAGGATGCCACCCAAAGAACTTGCTGAATTAAAGAAACAACTTCAAGAGTTGCTTGATAAAGGCTATATCCGCCCAAGCTCGTCCCCTTGGGGCTGTCCCACCCTCTTTGTAAAAAAGAAAGATGGTAGCCTGAGGTTGTGTGTGGACTATCGACCTCTCAATGTGGTGACTATCAAAAACAAATATCCGTTGCCCCGTATTGACGTGCTATTTGACCAGTTGGCTGGAGCTAAGGTCTTCTCTAAGATCGATCTTCGGTCTGGATATCATCAAATTAAAATCCGGCCTAGTGATATTCCAAGACAGCTTTCTCTACTCGCTATGGCCTATATGAATTCTTGGTTATGTCTTTTGGGCTCACAAATGCACCAGCCTACTTCATGTACCTTATGAATTCCGTATTTATGATGGAGTTGGATAAACTCGTCGTGGTTTTCATTGACGACATCCTTATTTATTCCAAGAATGAGGAAGAACATGCGGAACATCTTCGCATTGTGCTCCAACGCTTGAGAGAGCATAAACTCTATGCTAAGTTCTCCAAGTGTGAATTTTGGCTAGATAGTGTTAAATTTCTGGGGCACATTATTTCTAGCGAGGGGATCTCTGTCGATCCAAGCAAAGTGCAAGAAGTTATGGATTGGCAACCTCCTAAATCAGTTCATCAAATCCGCAGCTTTCTAGGCTTGGCTGGTTATTATCGCTGTTTTATTCCGGATTTCTCTAGGATTGCTAAGCCTATGACTAAGTTGCTAAAGAAAGGCGTGAAATTTGTATGGAATGAGGCTTGTGATAAGGCTTTACGAAAATTAAGAGAACTTTTAACTTCAGCCCTAGTGCTATCGCAGCCGGACAATTCAAAGCCATATGAAGTTTATTGTGATGCTTCAGGCACGGGTCTTGGCTGTGTTCTTATGCAAGAAAATCGGGTTATCGTCTATGCCTCACGGGTGCTTCTCCCTCATGAAAAGAATTACCCCACACTTGACTTAGAGCTAGCAGCAGTTGTTCATGCATTGAAAATGTGGAGGCATTACCTTATGGGAACCCGCTGTAATATCTTCACTGACCACAAAAGCCTCAAATACATTTTCACTCAATCTGATTTAAATATGAGGCAAAGAAGATGGTTAGAGTTAATCAAAGATTATGATCTTGAGGTCCATTATCATCTTGGAATGGCGAATGTAGTTGCAGATGCTCTTAGCCGCAAGGCTCACTGCAATTCCCTATCAATGGAACCTTACAGCGACACTCTATGTGAGAATTTGAGAAGGTTAAACTTGGAAATTGTTGAACAAGGAAGCCTAAATGCTCTTTCCGCGGAGTCTGACCTATTTGATAGAATTGTTAAGGCTCAACTTCAAGATGAGGGTATTCTTTTGATTAAACAAAAATTGTTAGAAAAGCATCCTAAGTATGATTGCTTCCGGAAGGATGAGAAAGACATAGTCTGGTTTGGGCAACACCTTGTTGTTCCAGATAATTGGGAGTTGAAAAAGGAAATCTTTGATGAGGGTCATCTCTCTAAATTCTCTATCCATCCGTGGAGTAGTAAAATGTATCAAGATTTAAAGGAGAATTTTTGGTGGTCCAATATGAAGGTGGACATTGCCAAATATGTGTCGGAATGCGATACTTGTCAAAGAATTAAAGAAAGTCATTTGAAACCTTCTGGTACTCTTCAACCCCTATCCATACCTTCATGGAAGTGGGATGACATAAGTATGGACTTTGTGTCCGGATTTCCACTCGCATCTATGAAGCATGATTACGTCACGGGTTATCGTTGATAGACCGACAAAAACAGCTCACTTTATTCTTGTCCACACCAAATATGACACCAAGGATTATGCAAGTCTTTATATTGAGCACATTGTTTGATTGCATGGTGTTCCTAAGACCATCATTTCTGATAGGGGATCTCTCTTTGTGTCACGTTTCTGGGAACAATTACATAAGTCACTTGGCACAAAAATCATACGTAGTTCAGCTTATCGTCCTCAGACTAATGGTCAAACTGAAAGAGTAAATTAGATTCTAGAGGACATGTTGCAAGCCTGCGTGATTCATTTTGACAAGAGTTGGGACAAGTGTCTCGCCTTGGCTGAATTTTCTTACAACAATAGTTATCAAGCTATCTTGAAAATGGCACCTTTTGAGGCTCTTTATGGACGAAGATGTTGCACTCCCTTGAACTGGTCGCAGACCGGGGAGAGGAAATTCTTTGGTCCAGTCCTAGTTAAGGATGTCGAAGAGAAAGTGAGGGTAATCAAGGAAAATTTGAGAATTGCTCAAGAAAGACAAAAAAGACATTATGACAAGGGAAAGGCACCTAGGGAATACAAAGTTGGTGACTTTGTGTATTTAAAAGTTTCGCCAACCAAGGGTGTCCAAAGATTCAGTGTGAAAGGAAAGCTAGCTCCTCGCTACAATGTCCCTTATGAAATCATTCAAGTCTGTGGGCCAGTGGCATACCGTATTCGACTGCCCGAGCGATTCTTTGTCGTACACAATGTGTTTCATGTATCACAATTGAGGAAATGTGCACATGAACCGACTAGATAAGTGATTGAAGAAGCTAATGCTTGGATTGAACCGGATCTCTCTGTTGTGGAACATCCTTTGAGGATCCTTGATGTGAAACAAAGAAAAACTCGAAGGTAGTCCGTAAAGATGTATAAAATCCAATGGAGTCATCATACCGTAGAAGAAGCTACATGGGAAACTGAACATTATCTCAATACGAATTTGTCGGTGCGGAATGTGGTCCCGACACTAACCAGTAATAAGCGCCAAGGTCTATCCCTCAATGGTCGATGCCAAGCAATCAGAGACAGAGTTTTATCCTGGTTCCGGCCGGGGGGGCGTACGTCCAGCAGTGGTGTGCTCAGGGCACTACATTGCTCAGCACCGGGGTGCCTGTAGTGGGGCTACTACAAGCAAGACGGGAGAGGAAGCGTGGCCTCCAAGTCCCTGGTGAAGTGGCTGAAGATGTTGTGGGAGAATTGGAAAGCAAGTGTGTGGTGTGTCGTATGTTGTTTTCTGTCATTGTCCCTTGTCCCCTAGGCGGGGGAGTTCGCTTCCCTTTTATAGGCCAAGGAGAGAGCGAATTACATGCATGCCGCACTATCCAGCTACATGGGGAAGTATGGTGCGCCGCGCCGTAGAGTAGGCGGCCGCCTTGACGGTCCTTGTCGCGATCTGGCCATCATAGCGTATCTTGTACCCGAACAGTGGTGGCTTCGAGGGTAGGAGTGCAGCGGATGGCCGCGATGTCCCCAGGTGGGCTCGAGGGGGTTGCTGACATCGATCCATACGGGATACAGTGGCAGGCATGGCGGCGTCCCGTTCCCGCATGCTTCACAGCGCCGGAGCTGTTACCACAGTGCCCGGCGTGGGGTTGTACGCGCGGGGGCGGCCGCCTGCCGTTAACAGTGGTAGGGATGGTGCCCCGCCGGCCTAACATCACGACCTGGCCCTACAAAGTCACGGGAAAGCATTTCGAGGGTGTGGCCGGCCCCCCTTCGAGGGCTCGGCGCGTTAGCCGTACGGGAGTAGGCGGCGCGGTGTCACGGGGCTAGCACCGGCCACGTCGCACAGTCCCCCACAGTGGCGGGGATGGGTTCCCTCCTAGGGAGTTGGTGCGACAGGACCGGGGCACGAGTCCCAGGCCCATGATGGCGCCGCCCCGCCGTTGTCAGAGCATTAAATGCCCATACCCACGTACGGGAATGGGCGTGCGCGTGCGGAGCGCCCTCGAGCGAGGCGGAGCCTACTCGAGGGCGGCGTGGACCCTAGAGCGAGGTGGAGTCCGCTCGAGGTAAGCGTACGCCCTCGAACGGGGCGGAGCCTGCTCGAGGGAGGTGTGCGCCCTCGAGCGAGGTGGAGCCTACTCGAGGGGATCTTTGAGTGGGCCGCCTCGGTGGGCCGCTAGGGTCACCGCGGCGTGGGCCGTGCTCCGTGTGCGCGCTTAAGCAGGATGCGCTTACCCTTGGTTTTTTGCAGGTTTTAAGTGGGATTTCCCCATTTGTTTAAGGGGACCCCCAGGGTTGTCCCCGATAGTAGCCCCCGAGCATCTCCGGGTTCGCCGACCAGGCTCCCGGAGAGCTGGAGCCTACTGATACGACGTCCTTCCCCCCTGGTTTGCGAATGCTTTCCGTGGGGCCGCGTCAGCAGACCCGCGGGTCTAGCCCCCGAAGCCCTGTAGGAGCGTGAGTGCTCCTACAGGGGTTTTACCGCGAGATTTGGTCAGAGGGCGTGGTACGTATCTCAACCGGCGTCGGCAATGTTTCAGCTGGCTTCGGTGACGCACGTGCAGCTGACACTATCCGCGGCCGGTGCAATCCAGGAGGTGTAGCCGTGCATCGAGCCCCCGAGCCTGGGCCCGTTCGAGGCGATCGGATAGAGCTCTATGACTTGTTTCTTAACGCGCCCTCACCGTCCCTCCACGGGACGGAGGGTGAGGTTTCCGCAACCCCCATCGATCGGGTCGCGGATTGCAGATTCCTCATTGAGCTGTTAGTGGGTGGTTCTGGTGGACGCCCATGCCCCGTTCGATAAGGGTAGGCTGCGCGGTCCGGGGACGCGTCCATTAAAGCGCTTGCGCAGGTTTGCTAGGTGGGGCTCGGTCCCATTCGCTAGGGACCGAGGGCGCAGAAGCTCTCCCTCGATGGGATCCCCCTGGCTAGCTGCCCTCGCTGGCTCCCGAACACGACATGTGGGGCACCCTCGAGCCAGCGGGCTCGAGGAACGGCTCGAGCGCACGTGCCCTCGTCGTCCCTGACTCTGGTGATCTGGGGCACCTGTTCGAACCCGTCGAGGGTCAGGCTTCGAACCTCCGATCGCAGGGCCGTGCGGGGGTGGCGGCTAGGCGCCCCCGTCTTTGCATCCGGCGGGTTCTCGAGGGTGCTCGACCGTGTCGCCCTCGAGACGCCGATCGGTAAAATAGCGCGGGGGGTGGCGGCTGGGCGCACCCGCCTTTGCATCTGCGAGTTCTCGAGGGTCCCTGACCGTGTCAGCCCTCGAGACGCTGATCAGTAAAATACTGCATCGAAGGTACCTGTGGCGCCTGTTTTACTTCAAACGGGCCCCGAGGTGACCCGTCGATGCTTGCACCCTTTGAGTGTCGAATTTTTCTGAGCCAGGGGCCCGCGCCGCTCGAGGGTCTTCCTTACTTGGTAAGAGACCGGGCCATTTAATGCTTCGTAATCGTGGTTGTAGTTTCGCGCCGCGGGCGCGCCTTTTTAGGCACTGCAGCCACGCGCGTAGTGGGCGGCGTGGGCAGGCGGATGTGACCGCCTGCCACGGCCCTCCCGCTTCTACGCCGTGATGATGGCCCGTGAGCGGTTGCGTGGCCGCCGCGGTCGTGGTGGGGCCCCCCCGTCGGCGAGAGAAGATTCCTCCTGCAGTTAATGCGCGCGGGGCGCACGCTCCGGAGAGCACGCCCGCGGCTTATAAATCCGACGAGAGGGGAAAACGGCGGTTTTTTACCTTAGCATTCGCCATTCTTGCCCCTTGCGTCCCAGCCCCCAAGCTGTTCTCGCCATCATCTTTCCGCCTTCGGAGCTCTTCTTCTCCTTCCCGCTCTTCGTTCCTCGTCCCTTTGCCTTTTCTCACGGCGCCTCTACCGCCTCTCGTCATCGTCAACCCGTACGCGTGGAAGTGCTCGACGGTAACGCGGCTGGCCCTGAACGAGCCGGGTGTCCGCCGGCCACCGGCGGCGAACGAGGAGGGCCGGCCGACTGAGTGGATCGTGCCGCCGGCCGGGGACCATGCGCCCAACCCACCGAGTGGCTATGTGGTTAGCTTCACCCGCTTCCACGAGCGCGGCTTCGCGGCGCCGGCGAGTCACTTCATGCGGGCGCTCTGCCACCACTACGGCGTGGAGCTACACAACTTCGCGCCGAACGTGATTTCGCAGGCGGCCACGTTCGTGGGCGTTTGCGAGGGATATCTAGGGATCCCGGTGAATTGGGATCTCTGGATCCACCTCTTTCGCGTGGAGCTGTTCACGCAGCCGACGTCGGAGCAGAGGACCCGCCGCGCTTAGCGCGCCGGCGGCACGTCGCTCGCCTTGCGGGGTCAGCACAAGGACGACTACATCCCCTACACCATGACGACCAACAACGCAGGATGGGAGCGGGGGTGGTTCTACCTTCGCAACGACGAGCCCGGTCTCCCCCCTACACTGGCCTGGTGCTCCGGGAGAGGCCCGACTCCTGGCGCCACGGGGTGTCCCCGATCCAGCATCGGAATCGGTTGGACTCGCTTCTGGCCGCGCTGAGGAACCTGGCGGGCCGCGGGTTGACCGCGGGGGCCGTCCTTGCCTTCCTCCACCACCGGCGGGTCGTCTCCTGATGGAGAGGCCGCTCCGCATCTTCGAGATGACCGAGACGGCGGACCCCATCGCGCTGGCGAGGTCGCGGATGCTGCAGAGCCCCCTCTTGCGGGAGTACGCAGCTACCCGAGCGCGGAGCACCGTCGACTCCCGGTCCCTGCGCAGCGACCGATCCCTATGGGATCTCGAGATGCTCCCCACCGGCAAGCTGGTGAGTGGAGTTCTTGGTTCCGTTTCGATTTTGCTGATACCTCGGGTTGTTGACGCGTTTTTGATGCTTCGCTCGCAGCTGGTGCAGGTGAGCGCCGCGAGATCCGACCCGCCCACTCCCCACTCGTGCGCTTGGTCGTGCGGCGCAGCAGCGAGAGCGGGAGCGGGCGGCACGCAAGAAGGAGCGCGCGAAGCGACATCGCGAGCGTCGCGAACGGAGGAACAAGGAGTACCGGCTGCGCGAGCAGCAGGGGCTCTCTTCTCCGGGGACCGAGGAGTACTCGTCCTCGGATGAGGAGGAAGAGGTTGGGGGGCAGGGTCTCCCCGATAGGTTGGAGCTCGCGCCCCCGCCGCCGGAGTTTTCTCCGGCGGCAGGAGTAGCATCGCCTGGGGCGGGTGCGGAGGCGCCCGCCGCCGGTGCAATCGTCGACAGGAGCGGCGCGAGCCGCGGAGGCGCCGGTGCGCGCCCCCGAGGGCGCGCGCGACGAACGCGCCCGCGCGCGGGCGGGGTCCGCGCGCGTGGCGGAGATGGCCGGAGGGCGCGGCGGCGGCCGCGCCGCCGCGCCGGCGTCGTCGTCCGGCCCTCGAGGAAGAGGAAGCGCGCCTTCTCTTCTTCGAGGTGAGAGGCTTGTTCTTTCGTGGGGGCCGCGTATCCGACGGACGGGGACCCTTGACCGTTTGTTCGTGTCCGCGCAGGGTGGTGCCAACCGTGCCTCCCCTCGCACCGACCAAGGTGTTGAGGGCGGACGCATCCGTCCCCACCCGCGCGGCGCTCGTCGAGGGCGCCGCGGGCGGGGGTGAGAGCGGCGGCCGCGGCGGGCGAGGGCTCGCAGGGACGCGGGCGAGGCCTCTAGGCCACGGCCGGTGGTTCCGCCATCTTGCGCGCGGCCGGCGGCCGTCGAGGAGCGGTGGGCGCCGGTCGTGGTAGAGGCGCGGCCCGCGGTGCCGGTCGCGGTGGCGCCGCCGGCAACGTCCGCCGAGGGGGCCGCTGGCGCCGCGGTTGCGGAGACGCGGCCGGAGGCGGTGGCCGTGGCGCCGCGGGCGAGAGCCCGCGGCCACGGAGGCGCGGCGGAGGCGTCGGTGGCGACGCGGCGAGGGGCTCGCACCCGCCGGCGGCCCCCGGCGCCGGTGGTGGAGATCCCGGACGACGACTCCCCGCCGCCTGGGTGGGACCAGTGGGTGAGTTTCCCCACGCCGTCCTCCGAGTCCCAGGAGGGGGTTCTTGTGAGGCGGTGGGAAAGCCACATGGTGGCGGGAGGCCAAGGGCATGGTGCCGAGGCCTCTTCTTCCCATGCCGGCCGCTCTGCCCCGGGAGAGGGGCGCGTTGGCGATCCGCCCGCCTTCGCCGACGCCCAGGAGGAGTAGGAGCTGTGGGGAGAGCTCCGCGACCACGGCGCCGCGGTCAACCGAGTGTTGAACGAGGCGCTGTGGATTCATGGCGGCCCCGCGTGGCGCGTCTTCCATGTGAGGCGTCGTCGCCTATTTTCTTTGATTTTTTCATCTTCACGCTCGATCCTTGCGGCATGTCGCTTACTGGTTTCGATCTGTTGGCGGCAGGAGCTCGAGCACCGCGCCCGCGACAAGTACGGCGCCTTCGATCAGATGAGCGCCGAGCTCTGCCGGCTCCGGGAGCGGTGCGTCGCCTTCGACGCGCTTGCCGATGCCTTGAGGACCCCGGACAGCTGGATGTCGTACCTGGCGGAGGCCCTACGCGACCAGCTCCAAGAGAGCGAGGGGCGGCCGCGGCGCGCCCCTCCACCCTCGAGCGGGTCCGCACGGCCCTCATCGACCGGGATGAGGCGCTGCGGCAGGCGCGGGCGGACCTGGAGAGGATGCGCACCGTGGCGGCCAACTGGGAGGCGGAGGTGGTCACCGTCCGCAACGACAACTTGGAGCTCCATTCGTTGCTCCGGGGGGCATAGGCCCAGCAGGGCCAGGCTGAGGAGAGGGCGCGCGCGCCCGAGCAGAAGGCCAAGGAGGCCGACGAGCTGAAGGCCACCATAGATGCCAAGGTTGCGGCGCTCACCATCGCGGAGAACCGGCTCCTGCAGGAACGTTCCGCCCGCCAGGGGGCTGAGGGGCAGCTCCAGCAGGAGCAGGCTGCTCTTGCCGACGCCCAGTCGGCGCTCGAGCGAGAGCGCGTCGCTCGCGAGGCGGCGCGAGGTCGCCGGAGGGGCGGAACGTGGAGTTCTCGAAGCTCGAGGGCGAACTGGTGGTGCTCAGCATCACGAGCGCGGGCCAGGAGCTGGCCCTCCAGGAGCAGAGCGAGACCGTCAGCGGCCTCCAGCAGGCGGTTGAGGCCGAGCACCGCGCCCTCGAGGTGGAGAAGAAGCAGGTCGAGGGTGAGTCGTTGTTTGTCTTTTGTTTTGCTGATTTTCCCTTAGAGGGTTCGTCCCTTTTTCTGATTTCCTTCTTGCTGGCAACGTTTAGGCCTGCGCACCGCGCTGGGGCACACGGCCGAGCGGGCCGAGGTGTTGCAGACCTCCTACAACTCCTCCGAGCAGGAGCTGCTGGAGCTGCGCTCCGCGGCCCTCGAGACCTGCCAGGCCGTGGAGGAGGGCGAGGCGCGGGCCGGGAGCTCGGCCGGCCGCCCGCCGCGCGCGCCCTTGGCGGGCACGTCACCAAGCGCATGCGCCGGGCGCTGCACCTCGGCGTCCAGAAGGCCCTCGGGGTGGTGCGATCTCATTACGAGATCAACTTCGAGGCTGTGGCGGAGGGATACATTGTCCCTGAGGGCGTCGAGGACGAGGTGGCGATGGAGCGCGTGGATGCGTTAGCTGCTGACGCCGCCGGGGTGCTTGCCGAGGCCTTTGAGGAGTTTCTGTTCCCGGATGCCGCCGACGCCGATGCTCCGCCACCCTGAAGATTGCCGGGCGCCAAGCCCTTTTTTGTTTTTGTGTTAGTGTACGGGCCATGTGGCTATGTAAATAAACAGATCACTTTGCTTCAAACGTTTGTGAAAGTGAAATGATGTCCTTTACTTTATTGCGCTTTTATGTTTTTCCTTCTTCCTGAGTAAATTCTAGTTAGGGGAGTTCGATTTTCGCGAGCGGCCTGCTGGGTCGGAGGCAAGAGAGAAGGGCCGTATCCTCGCGGAGGAATAGGCTATCTCTGACTCGCGCGTCCTTTCCGCTAGGCTGCCTGCGCCCTGTTCGAATTTTGCTCGGGGCCGAAGTGGAAACATGCTTAGCGCGCGTGAGTTTTTTCTTTTTTGCGAAAAAATGAGACCATTTTTTGGGGGGGATGCCCCCCGTAGTAGCCCCCGAGGGTAACTTGGGTTTCAGGGGAAAGCCGAGTTGCCCTTTTTATTGAACTGGTGATATTTACATGGTTGTCGCCAACTGGGGTGTTGGGCACGTGATTTACAACAAAAGACTTGGAAATCCTGGCTAGGGATAAAAGCGACGTAGCTGTTGGATGTTCCAAGCGTTGGTGAGTTCTTCGCCGTCCTCGTTGGCTAGCTTGTATGTGCCGGGCTTGAGCACCTTCACCACGATGTAGGGTCCCTCCCACGGAGGTGATAGCTTGTGGCGTCCTCAGTTGTCTTGGCGTAGCCTTAGGACCAAATCCCCCTCGCTGAAGTCCCGCCGGCGTATCTTCCGTGCCTGGTAGCGCCTGAGGGACTGCTGGTATCTTGCGGAGTGCATCAAGGCCACGAGGCGCGCTTCGTCCAGCTGGTCCAGTGAGTCCTCGCGGGCTTGCTGGTTGGCGTCCTCGTCGTAGCCTCGTACCCTGGGTGACCCATACTCTAAGTCCGTGGGGAGGACGGCCTCCGCGCCATGGACTAGAAAAAACGGGGTGAACCCAGTGGCTCTGCTTGGGGTGGTCCTTAGGCTCCACACGACCACAGGCAATTCCTGGAGCCATTTTCGACCGGACTTATTCAGCTGGTCGAAAATTCTGGGTTTAAGGCCTTGTAGGATCATGCCATTGGCACGTTCTACTTGGCCGTTGGTCTGTGGGTGTGCCACAGCTGCCCAATCCACACGGATGTGGAATTTGTCGCAGAACTCCAGGAATTTCCTGCCCGTGAACTGGGACCCGTTGTCGGTGATGATGGAATTTGGCACTCCAAAACGATGGATGATGTCGGTGAAGAACGTCACCGCTTGCTCTGCCCTGAGATTCGTAATGGGGCGTACTTCTACCCACTTGGAAAATTTGTCGATTGCGACCAACAAGTGGGTGAAGCCCCCGGGCGCCTTTCGCAGGGGCCCAACGATGTCCAGCCCCCACACGGCAAAAGGCCATGTGATGGGGATGGTCTGCAGGACGTGAGCAGGGAGGTTAGATTTGCGGGCGTAGAACTGGCACCCCTCGCAGGTGCGTACGATCTCGCTGGCATCCGCGACCGCGGTGGGCCAGTAAAAGCCCTGACGGAACGCATTGCCTACGAGGGTGCGGGGCGCGGCGTGATGGCCGCAGATCCCCGCGTGAATGTCCCGGAGGAGCTCGCGCCCCTCGGGGATGGGCACGCATCGCTGCAGGATGCCGGAAGCGGCGCGCTTGTACAGCTCGCCGTCGACGAGGGCAAAAGACTTGGCCATCCTGGCGATGCGCCTGGCCTCGGCCCGGTCCGAGGGGAGTTCCCCTCGAGCCATCCAGGCGACATACTTGTCGCGCCAATCTGCCCTGATGGGGGCTGGCTCGACATCCATCACATCGGCCTCGTCGGCGCCGTACCCCTCGAGGAGGGAGAGCACATACGCCTCGTTCGAGGGGTCCTCATCCATGGGCTCCGCGCCTGCCGGATTCGAGGGAGCCCCCGAGGGTTCCGCGTGGTTCGAGGGGTGCGGCTCGAGGGTGACGGAGGGCTGGGCGATATCTTGGGCAAAAACGTTCGGGGGGACAGTGATCCGCCCGAACGCGATCTTGGCCAGCTCGTCCGCCTCCTCGTTGTACCGGCGGGGCACGTGATTGAGCTCGATGCCGTAGAATTTGTCCTCGGGGGCTCGCACGGCCTTGCAGTACGCTTCCATCTTATCGTCGTGGCAGCTCGCATTTTTCATGACTTGGTCAATCACGAGCTGCGAATCCCCCCGCACGTCGAGGCGCTTGACACCTACCTCGATGGCGATCTTGAGGCTGCAAAGGAGGGCCTCGTACTTAGCCATGTTGTTTGACGCGGGGAAGTGGAGGCGTACTGCGTACCGCATGTGCTCCCCGAGAGGTGACACGAAGAGCAGGCCCGCGCCCGCCCCAGTCTTCATCACCGAGCCGTTGAAATACAGAGTCCAGCACTCTGCCTGGATCTGTGGCGGCGGTAGTTGCGTGTCTGTCCACTCAGCGACGAAATCCGCCAGGATCTGGGACTTGATGGCCTTGCGCGGCGCGTAGGTGAGCGTCTCGCCCATCAGCTCCACTGACCACTTGGCGATCCTGCCCGCCGCGTCCGGATTGCGGATGATCTCCCCCAGCGGGAAGGAGACCACCGTGACAGGGTGGGCCTCGAAGTAGTGGCGAAGCTTGCGTCGTGCAAGGACCACCGCGTACAGCAGCTTCTGGACTTGTGGGTAGCGTTTCTTGGTGTCGGACAAGACTTCGCTGATGTAGTACACTGGCCGCTAGACCGGCAGGGCGTGCCCTTCCTCCGTGCGCTCTACCACGATTACGACGCTGACCACCTGGGTGGTCGCGACCACGTAGAGTTGCAGAGGTTCGCCGTCCTGTGGCGGTGTGAGGATCGGGGCGTGGGTCAAGGATGCCTTCAGCTTGTCGAGCGCGTCCTGGGCCTCGGCGGTCCAGGAGAAGCGCTCGTGCTTTTTGAGGAGGCGATAGAGGGGAAAGCCTTTTTCGCCGAGCCGCGAGATGAAGCGGCTCAAGGCGGCAAGGCACCCCAGCACCTTTTGTACCCCTTTGAGGTCCCGAATTGGACCCATTCGCTCGAGGGCCGCAACCTTCTCGGGGTTGGCCTCGATGCCTCGCTGGGAGACTATGTATCCTAGGAGCATGCCCCGCGGCACACCAAAGACACATTTTTCGGGGTTCAATTTTACCCCGTTGGCCCGTAGGCAGCCGAACGCGATGTTGAGGTCGCCAACCAGGTCGTCCGCCTTCCTGGTTTTTACGACGATGTCGTCTACGTACGCCTCGACCGTTCGCCCAATGTGATCTCCGAAAACGTGTTGCATGCAGCGTTGGTACGTTGCACCCGCGTTCCGGAGGCCGAACGGCATCGTGACGTAGCAAAACATCCCGAACGGCGTGATGAATGAAGTCGCGAGCTGGTCGGACTCCTTCATCTTGATTTGGTGGTACCCGGAGTAGGCATCAAGGAAGCAAAGCAGCTCACACCCGGCTGTTGAATCAACAATTTGATCGATACGTGGCAAAGGAAAAGGAACTTTAGGACATGCTTTATTAAGACTAGTGTAGTCTATACACATCCACCATTTCCCGTTCTTTTTCTTTAATAGTACAGGATTGGCTAGCCACGTAGGGTGGAACACTTCCTTGATGAACCCGGCCTCGAGAAGCTTCCGCAGCTCCGCTCCGATCGCCCGCCGCTGCTCCTCGTCGAAGCGGCGGAGCCGTTGCTGCACGGCGCGGGAATGAGGCAGGATGTCAAGGGAGTGCTCGGCGATCTCCCTCGGGATGCCTGGCATATCCGAGGGGCTCCAAGCGAAGATGTCGGCGTTGGCGCGGAGGAATTCGACGAGCACCACTTCCTATTTCGGGTCGAGGGTGGAGCTGACCCTCAACGCCTTGCCCTCGGGGGCAGCAGGGTCGAGGGGCACCTCCTTGGTCTGCTCCGCGGCCTCGAAATTGCCGGCGTGCTTGGCGGTGGAGTCGAGGTCTTCGTTGACCATTTTCTCCAAGGTGGTCACCAGCGCTTCGTCCAGCGCCAGTGCTTCCGCGTGCTCCACGCATTCGACGTCGCAGTCGAACGCGTGCTCGATGGACGAGCCCACGGTGATGACACCGTTTGGTCCCAGCATCTTCATTTTGAGGTAGGTGTAGTTGGGGACGGCCATGAACTTGGTGTAGCAGGGCCGCCCAAGTATGGCGTGATAGGCGCCCCGAAACCCCACCACCTCGAAGGTGAGCATTTCCTTGCGGAAATTGCTCGGAGTGCCGAACCAAACCGGCAGGTCGATCTGCCCGAGGGGCTGGACGCGCTTGCCCGGCGCGACACCATGGAACGGTGTCGTGCTGGGCCGCAGCTGGTCCAACCCGATCCCCAGCAGGCACAGCATGTGCGCGTAGAGGATGTTGAGGCTGCTGCCTCCGTCCATCAGGACCTTTGAGAACCGCGCGTTCCCAATGACCGGGTCGACCACCAGTGGGTACTGGCCCGGGTTAGGGATGCGGTTCGGGTGGTCTTCGCGACTGAAGGTGATGGCATCCTCCAACCAGTCAAGGAAGGAGGGAGGCGCCTTCTCCGCGGCGAGGACCTCGTGCCGCTCCCGCTTGCGCTGGCGGCTCGACATGTCGACGGTCGGTCCCCCGAAGATGAGGAACACGTTCTCTACGGCGGGGAAGCCGCCGGCGTCGCCATCTCCTCTGTCCTTCTTGGCCTCCGCGTCCTTTGCGGCGGCGCGGCCGTAGAACTTCTTGAGCATATCGCATTGCTCGAGGGTGTGGTTCACCGGGGTCTTGTGGTATGGACATGGCTTTTTCAGCATGTCATCGAACACCCCCGACCTCGAGGGGCCGGTCGAGGGCCCCCGTCGAGCCGGGTCAACAGCAAGGGCCTCGGCGTCATCGCCGTCGCATCCCTGCTCGCGCGCCTCGCGGCGCGGCTTCTTCCCTTTCTTGCCCTGCTTGTCCTTCCGGTGGGGCTCCCTGGACTTGCTGCCTTCCGCGGGCGCGTCGTCTGAGCGCTTGCCCTTCTTGCCGTCGAAGATCGCCCCCACGGCCTCTTCACCTGAAGCGAAGCTGGTGGCGATGTCGAACAGCTCGTTTGAGTTCGTAGGCGGGCTGCGCCCCAACTCTCGCACGAGATCCCGGCACGTGGTGCCCTCAAGGAAGGCGTGCACAATCTCAGATTGTGCCACGCTTGGGAGCTCCGTGCAGCGCTTGGAGAAGCGTCGTATGAAGTCCCGGAGCGACTCGCCGGGCTTCTGGGTCCAGGAGCACAGGTCCCAGGAATTCCCAGGGCGCACGTACATGCCCTGGAAGTTGCCCACGAATGTGCGGACCAAATCATCCCAGTTATGGATCTGACTGGCCGGCAGATGCTCGAGCCACGTCCGGGCTGAATCGCCGAGGTGCAGGGGGAGGTTGCGGATGATGACCTCGTCGCTGGTGGCCCCGCCCAGCTGGCATGCTAGGCGGTAATCCTTGAGCCACACGCGGGGATCCGTTTCCCCGTTATACTTGACGATGGTCGTGGGCTGGCGGAAGCGCTGGGGGAAGGCCGCCGCGCGGATCTCCCGGCTGAACACACGGGTCCCCGGGGGTTCCGGCGTCGGAGAGCGGTCTTCATCGCTGTCGTAGCGTCCACCCCGCCGAGGGTGGTAGCCCCGCCGCCGCCCGCGCATCCGCCTTGCTCGTCCGCCGAGCATTGATGACGTTGCGGGCGTCGCCGTCCGCGCCTGCGCGCGTGTCGAGGAGTCGTTCCTTAGCCGGTGTGCGTCCCGGGTTGGCGGGTTGCTCTGCCGCTCCGCCTGCATGCACCGAGGGCTCGGCCCTCTGCGCACCCCCATCGCCTGGTGCGTCCCCCTGTTGGCGGATGCGGGATGCCGAGCTCTCGGCCTGTTGGACGGCCGCTTGCTCGATGAGCGCCTGCACCTCACGGTGCAGGTTTCGTGCCTCAGGTGTTGAGGGGGCCGGCATGGCCCGCAGCAGCATCGCGGTGGCGATAAGCTTCTGGCTCGCTCGCGGAGGCGTGTCCGGATTGTCGACGTTGAAGTCGGCGTTGATGCGGTCGCGGGCCTGTATGCCCAACTCCCGCACGCGTTCGCCGCGCGCGGAGGCTTCCCCCGCCATGGAGGCGCGGAGCAGCCGCACCGTCCGATACTCCTCCGCCCTTGGCCTCGAGTTCGCGAGCTTGGGCTAGTTGCGCATCAATGTCGGCCCCAGCAGGGGTGCTCGGTCCCGCTGCCAGGCGCGGAGCGATCCCTGGGGCGGGCGTAACTTCCCCGTCGCCGGCGCCCGCCGCACGGTGGCGTTTGGCTGGGTCGTTGGCGATGACGACGCAGCATTCCCGCGCGGGGTCGTAGCTCCCGGTGCTGGAGTCGTCGGAGCAACCGAACCAGTAGTCCGTGGCGTCAAGAAAACGCCTGAACATTACTGGGTCCGGCACGCCGGAAAAGTCCCACTCCGCGTATCCGTGCAGGTTGGCGGGTGGCAACGCGTCGAGGGAGCCTAGGGACAACTCGTCGCCGGCAGAGGCGCTAGGGTCCCTGGCGACGAAGATATGACGGCCGGGAGGAACCCTGCGCATCGTGGTGTTGACGTTGGCGTTGTAGGTTGTCGTGGCGCCGCGCAGACCGATGGGGAAGCGCGGCCCGGAGACCGTGAGCTCCCCCGCCGGGGTGGCGGTCGTCGTGCGACGGGTGTGCCGCGTTGGGAGGCGGCGCGTTCGGCTTGCCGCCGCTCCGACCGCGCTTGGTGTGAACGGCCGACCGGAGCAGCGGCGACGCCGTGATGCGACGGGCCCGCGGCATCCGTGCTCGCGGGTGTCCGCGTCGTGGCGACGCGCGCGCGGCCCGGCGACCGGGGCGGACCCGGCTTGGCGCCGCGCACGGAGCTCCTCACGGTTGGTGAAGCGCATCAGGTAGCCGTTCCCCGTGGCCTGAAAATTCAGGCTCCCGAACCGGATTCCAAACCCGACGGGGAGGGGGTCCGAGCTGCCCATGGAGTAGCGCGTACTGCGGTACTCGGTGCGGATCACCACGGAGGGAGTTGACGGTGGATTGACCTTAGGCGCTCACCAGCCCCACGGTGGGCGCCAACTGTCGGTGCGGAATGTGGTCCCGACACTAACCAGTAATAAGCGCCAAGGTCTATCCCCCAATGGTCGATGCCAAGCAATCAGAGATAGAGTTTTATCCTGGTTTCGGCCGGGGGGGGCGTACATCCAGCAGTGGTGTGCTCGGGGCACTACATTGCTCAGCACCGGGGTGCCTGTAGTGGGGCTGCTACAAGCAAGACGGGAGAGGAAGCGTGGCCTCCAAGTCCCTGGTGAAGTGGCTGAAGATGTTGTGGGAGAATTGGAAATCAAGTGTGTGGTGTGTCGTATGTTGTTTTCTGTCGTTGTCCCTTGTCCCCTGCGGCGGGGGAGTTCGCTTCCCTTTTATAGGCCAAGGAGAGAGCGAATTACATGCATCCGCACTATCCAGCTACATGGGGAAGTATGGTGCGCCGCGCCGTAGAGTAGGCGGCCGCCTTGACGGTCCTTGCCGCGATCTGGCCATCATGGCGTATCTTGTACCCGAACAGTGGTGGCTTTGAGGGTAGGAGTGCAGCGGATGGCCGCGATGTCCCCAGGCGGGCTCGAGGGGGTTGCTGACGTCGATCCGTACGGGATACAGAGGCAGGCATGGCGGCGTCCCGTTCCCGCATGCTTCATAGCGCCGGAGCTGTTACCACAGTGCCCAGCGTGGGGTTGTACGCGCGGGGGCGGCCGCCTGCCGTTAACAGTGGTAGGGATGGCGCCCCGCCGGCCTAACATCACGACCTGGCCCTGCAAAGTCACGGGAAAGCATTTCGAGGGTGTGGCCGGCCCCCCTTCGAGGGCTCGGCGCGTTAGCCGTACGGGAGTAGGCGGCACGTCGTCACGGGGCTAGCACCGGCCACGTCGCACAGTCCCCCACAGTGGCGGGGATGGGTTCCCTCCTAGGGAGTTGGTGCGACAGGACCGGGGCACGAATCCCAGGCGCATGATGGCGCCGCCCCGCCATTGTCTGAGCATTAAATGCCAGTACCCGCGTACGGGAACGGGCGTGCGCGTGCGGAGCGCCCTCGAGCGAGGCGGAGCCTGCTCGAGGGCGGCGTGGACCCTCGAGCGAGGCGGAGCCCGCTCGAGGTAGCGTACGCCCTCGAACGGGCGGAGCCCCGCTCGAGGGAGGTGTGCGCCCTCGAGCGAGGCGGAGCCTGCTCGAGGGGATCTTTGAGTGGGCCGCCTCGGTGGGCCGCCGGGGTCACCGCGGCGTGGGCCGTGCTCCGTGTGCGCGCTTAAGCACGATGCGCTTACCCTTGGTTTTTTGCAGGTTTTAAGTGGGATTTCCCCATTTGTTTAAGGGGACCCCCAGGGCTGTCCCCGACAGAATTATCCGGGTTTTCTTGAATCAAGGCACCGTAAGTTCCTTCCCCTACTTTCATCTTTTAAATCCTAATCTCGGGACGAGATTTCTTTTAAAGGGGTAGGTTGTAACATCCCTCATGTTTATTTGTGCTAATGACATTACTTAGTTGTGTTAATCAATGTTAATTAGCGTCTAAGCATGTTTGACATGTTTTGTCACATATCTGCACAAAAGACCTTGGTCAACATCCCAAATCACGGTCAAACCCTAAGTGCTCCATAAAGGTTGATTTGGTTTTCTTGCGCGTTCTCCAAATTTCACTATAGAAGTTCAAAATTGACCAATATGAAAGTTGTTCAATATTTCTGGGAACACATTTTTCATAATTGGAAGACATTCAAATTCTGAGTGAAAGTTCGGTTAAATTCGAGTTGAACGCGCTGTGAACAGTAACTCGGGGCCGAGAATTCCTGCATCTTCAACACGTTTTTCCCACAAATCCGTTGATCAAAACATAGGTCGCCCTTTGGGAAAGTTGTAGGTCTATAGCTCGTCTACAACTTTCGTATTTGGAGATTTTACAAGTTCTATTCAAGAAATTAGGGTTCTGCATTTTTGAACTTGGGTAAATGAAATAAAACCAGGTGCAGAGCGCCGGCATCATCACATCCGCGTTGCGCGCGCGCACGCCCTGTGTGCCACGCGTCGACCCCGCCTTGCGCCAGCGTACGGACGCCTCGGCGTCTTCGCGATGGACCACACGCGTCGTGGAAAAATCCGAAGGTCGTAGGCTGATGCACCGAGCCCAGGGAGGGCACGGACCGACCGGTCTGCGCTAGGGCCATGCGTCGCGCGGCGCCGTCGACACACCTCGTGCCCAACCATGCATGCGTTGATCCAAGTGGCATTGAGCGTGAGATGGTTTCTCCCTGAGCCGCCACTTTCCCTTCGCCCCTCCTCCCTTCGTAGACCAAGCAAAGCCGGCACACCCCATCAGCTCCGCCGCTCGCCGCTCTCCATGGCCGCTACCACCTAGTTCCTTCTCCACCTGATTTCTACTCCTATCATCGAGCTCTACTCTTTCCCTGCTCCTCCCTTGACGCCGCCACGCCGCCGCCGGACCACCAGACCCCGTCGGCGCCGGTCGGCGGCACCGGCGGCGACCAGTTCCGGGCCGCCACGCCGCCAGCGCCCTTCGGCTCCCTTTCAAGCCCGAGCAACACCCCAAGGCAGGCTGTGGAGGTACAAATCAGCCCTAGGGCCGCTCACCCTCGAGCTCCGGCGACGGGACCGCTGCCAGCGAGCTCCTTCCGCCGGCGGGGACCCAATTGCTGTGATTCGATTCTTTCCAGGGAGATTTATGTAAAGTAAGGGTACATCTGTGATTTAGGAAAAGTTCCCGAGGGTCCCCGTGTAAAAGTACATTAGGGTTTCGGCTGTACCTTGTAAAATTCGTAGAAAATCGTAGAAAATCAGAAAAATGCAAATTCAATTTTGTTGGTTTCCTGGTGAAGAAACCAACCTTTTCTAGAAAGCATGTAGAGGGTTTTTCTGTGTAGTTTTTGAATTAAAAATTCAAACTCAGTTTGAAGTGTTTTTGGTGTATTTTAAAATATACACATGTTATGATCTTGAATTTTGGATATATTGCTCTTTATGGCATGTCTACATCTGTGACCAAAGTTTGCATGATTTTGATGTGTAGATTTTTAGTTATGAATTATGTAAGCTTTATGCTAGATTAAGCTTGATGCTTTTTATAGCCCCTTTAATGAACTTTTCTTTGAGCACAAGTGCACCCTAGGGCTTTGCCTTGTTTAGTAGTACCTTTGGTAGGATGGATGTGATTTTAGGATGTGCTTTGATTTATGTTTTGGATTTAATCTTGTGTAGGAATTTAAATTCAAAAGTTGAAGAATAATTTAAATCTGCACTTATGCTTGGGTCAGAAGCTTATTTTTGGCATACATGACTTGTAGGATAAAGTTGAGATCAAAAAGTTTAGTAAATCCTTTTATATGAGTTAATGGTGATTTAATAGGCTGAAATTTGTCTTTTTCATACAAATTAATTTATAAATGATCTTAAGCTAAATTTTGGTTTGTGAGCTTAAAATAGGCATATGTTGCTGTGTACAAAAGTTTAGGACAGTTTGAGTTATGTTTCTTTTATTATGAATTTTTGATGAGAGACTAGCTAAAAATCAATTAAAGGTGTTTGCTCACTTTTTAAGATAATCAAGGAGTTTATGATTTGTTCATGTTTTAATCATTAAAACACACTCCCTTACTGTTTGGTGAAGTTAAGTAACTTAATTTGCTTAGATGTGCACACAATCGCCATCAAAGTAGTGTTTTGTTCATCATCACACCACCCTAATAATTTCTGTGAGAAAATAAAAATGTTTGGATGAATATAGCCAACAAGAGTTGGTTTTGTGGTAATTTTCCCACCTTCACCTTAATCTAATGCATATGCATGTATGCGTTAGATTTACCAGACAGGACGTACACGCTCACCCAAGAGGAGGAGGGAGTAGCTAGCGGGGAGGTGAATCAGCTGAGTGTGCAGCAAGACCTGGACCAAAGTCCAGAAGAGCCCAAGGCTAGTGTTAGTGTTGAGTCACAGGAAGGCAAGCACCGGTTCATCTAACCTTTTTGTTTAAAAATTCATACCTTTTACATTTCAGTATTTATTGTTTACTTGTGCATTTAAGTTTCAGGAGTTGCTTTGAAACCTAGATGCATGATCCTTAGGACTCCTATGCTCTTTTACTAGTATATTAGGACACTAGTGCTATGCTTTAAGGACACGGTACAAGTCGAGTAATGACTCATTGCTCGCGAGATATAGGATATTCTTGTTGGAATCATAAGTTGGTTAAAATGACTCGCTCATGTGGTAAGAGCAACGGGTTCGGTCTCGACCGAGTAGCATTGTGCTAGTTTAAGCTATTGAACGTACCAAGTGCTTGTCGGGAATGGGACCGGTAAGCCTAGTACCTAATGAACCAGTGCGGGAATTTTATCTCTACTACTCTTGATATACGTCTCCCAGTTTGCTCCCGGTAGTGCACGTGTGATCCTGGACGTGTCGTGCGAGGGCGTTCCAGTAACCTTGTACTTAGGACTGTAGCATCCTTTCCTAATCTGGGGAATGACGGGAACCGCCTGGTCGGGGTAGACCCCGCATTCGCTTTTATTTGATTTCTTGGGGTCTACTTTCCTTCGTGTATCTTGGGTTTACCTTGCAAAGATATAAATCGATCGATCGTCAGTCACTCGCCGTTATCTGAGTCGGCTTGACCACTGGCTACCCCATGTTTATTTATGGAACATTTTGGATTAATATTGTTGGATGATTAATCATGTTTGTACAACCATACTTGTTTAGATAGATGCTTATCTAGAATGGTTAACATACTAGAACTTGAGCTAAAACTTGAAAGTAAGGATCAACTCTTAGATGCTTTTGGCAAAACAAACCCACCAGCCAAAAAGCCTTGCATGTCTAGTTGCATTTTCTTGTTGTCGGGTAAGTCTTGCTGAGTATTAGTACTCAGCCTTGCTTAATTTGTGGTTTTCAGGTAACCCCATCTGGCCTGGCTCTATTCCAGATAGTTGGGAGCTTGAGTGGGAGCAGGGTGACGAGGAGTGATACTCTATGGATGGCCTCCCATGTGTATCTTACGCTAGTTTTATTTTCCGCTGCTTAAACTCTGATCACCTTTACTTTTATGTACGAAAAACCTGGTTTGTAATAATTTGAACTTGTGGACTTTAATGTAATGTAATGTTGTACTCTGGTCCCGCCTTCGTGTGGGCTTAGCGCATATCCCGATCTTGTTGTAAGTGATTCACCAGGCTTTACCCAGCAGAAGTGACATAATAATTCTTTATTATTGCTTAATGGCCACGTCGACAGGCTTAGGCGATAATACAGAATTATTTTGGGCGGTTCTGTCACATTAATCATCATATCATTTGTGTATCTGAACCTTTTTAATAAACGCTCCGCCCCGCCTTCCGCCTTCTATTCCCTTCTCCGGCTTCCGCCTTCCTCATCCCCGTCGCAGTCTCGTCTCCGTCACAGGGATGGCCCGCGACTCTAGGGGGAGGTTCTGCAAGGAGGAGGCCCCACGGACACGTCCCCGTCCATCTTCCTTAGCGCTTTCCGCCGCCCCCGCCAAGAGAGTAAGGTTCCGCGGTGACGAAGAGGAGTCGTCCCAGCGCTCCGCCCCCGTGCGTCTTCCTCGGCGCTCCATGGAAGAGGCCGGTTCTTCGTCGGCCCGGGGGATGAAGCCGTACACACGCGCAAGGGCCAAGTTGGCGGACTCCAGCGACATCCGCCATGGAGAGGCAGGGTTTTTTCCTCAACGCAAAGGAAGAAGCGATCCACGCGCATTGAGGTGAGCACGGACTCCTCCAGCGATGACCCAGGTAGAAGAGTGGTGGTAGACCTCATCTCCTCCGGCGACGACTCCGGCAACAACTCCGGAGACGACTCCGGCAACAACTCCGACGACGATTCTAAAGACCATGAAGCAAGTTCTGAAACCATCACACCGGATTTGTCCTTGTATCTTCATATCTTCACTGATCAATTGTTCTAATGCATCAATTTCCATTTGTTGTAGGAAGTTGTTGCACATGACATTGACAGGATTTGGACTGAAATCAACAAGCTCAAGGAATCGGCTGAAGAGAAGCAGGCAAGTTTTGAAACTAGTTAGAGCTAAACAGATTTCTTGTAAATTACAACTGTTATGAACCTTGCATCAATATCATTTTTCCTTTGTTTTAAGAACGTGTTGTTACTCGGGATGACATTGACTACATCTAGAGAGGAATCGACAAGCAGGATGAGCAGCTTAAAGCCGCACAAAAGAGGCAAAAGATTGAACTTCTAAAGAAGAATGTTGAGCTGGCAGAAAGAGTTGCAAAACTAGAGACATGGCTAGTTTAACTTGAGGCAGCAGCACAAAAGAATTCATCTAGCTAACTAGTTCCCTTGCATCTACAATCTAGTTTGGTGATGCGCCCAGCTGATGCAGTCTTACTTTGGTGTGCCCTGCTGATGCATGTCAGATGTGAATATGTTAGTTATGAGTTAGTTTGCTTGGTGATGTGAACTTGTGATGCATGTCATATGTGAGCATGTGATGCTATATCAACAGCCACACTTGTTTAACCTAATTTCTTAAAATTAGATTTTTTTTATCTCATGTTTATGATATACTATACTAGTAGCAGAGTAGTACTTGACTATATTACTCGTTTTAAGGCCCACATAAGCCCACTCACGCTAGGTTAGTAGGGAAGGATGCCTCCCTCATGCAGTCTCCTCCCACTCTTCCCTCGTGCCGCCGCTGCTGCTTTCTCCCCCTCACCTTCGTCCCCCTCACCTCCCCCCATGCCGCGACACACGCTACACCCCTTCATTGAGATGCGCGCCACACCACACTCGGTGCGACGGGCACCACACCTCTGACAGCGAGATTTGGAGGAGGAGGGACCCAGTAGCAGCGGCGGAGATGGCGACTAGAGGAGGGATCCAGTGATGACGACAACGACAACAACTAGGAGGAGGAGGAGGGATCCAGCCATGAGGTCGACACGAGGATGAGGACGTGGCGACGAGCAGGCAGCGACGAGGAGTAGAGATCCCTCCGCTCCGGCAGTGCGAAGGTCATTGGCGAGTCTAAGATTTGAGTTTATGGTATGTCGCTCTAAAAATGTCTTATACAATTCGGTAAATGCATTCAACCAACTCGGTAATAATTGTAAAATTAACAACAATTCAGTAATAACATAATTTGGTATATTTGCTCGAGTTTATGAAATTAGGCCAAGTGCGCTTTTGTAGCACACATGAGTTCAGATAATCAAGTATACAACATATGCGTGCGTATGGTTTCTTTTTATATAAATGCGTATAAATATACTTGTACTTGTGGGAATTGCAGGGTATGTTGTGACTCCTTTGTATAAGTACATGTGGACTTAGTTAGTTGTTGATGGTATACATACTTAGCATTTCCCTTTAGATTTACTCTTATACTTGGTTTTTCTCTTGTTCCTATGTACATCTACACATTCTCTCCAAGTTGAATAAGTACCTCCTCAGCAACAGAGGCATCCTGCATCTTGCTCTTTAAAATGGTATGGTCGCATTGCCTGAACTAATTATTTGGTTACTGAATTTTCCATTTATGTTAATGGTTTATCAAGAACCAATGATATTACAGTAGGCTAACATAGTTACTGTAATTCCCTTGACTAGTAATTCACAGGATAAATCTGATGAGGACTATAGACCTGGGCCACAAGATGAAAAAGAGGGTTATGGCATGTTGCGGTGAACTTCCGTCAACCTAGAGTACTTGTCATGCAGTGGTTTCGATTATGATTTGTAACTAACCCGCCACTAGCCATACTAATGATGTAACAAGTTCACACTTCCATGTGGTTTTTGGAGTTTATTGTTTACGCAGAAAATCAACGTTAAAGAGGAGACTTTCGGGATAAATTCATCAAGCACTTTATGAGAAGATCATGAAGCCCGTCATAAGTCAAGACACGTGATGAACATGACTCCAAATGGACCAAGAACCGAAGCATCAACAAGTAAAACTCCAGGGACTAGGAGGTTTACCAACGAGATCAACTCAGCCCGAGAGATATTCTCGCAGCCCAGAACAGCATGATCTTTTGGTGCAGATTAGGAGACTTAAACGGCCTCTAATGGCAAAAGTTTGACTACCAAAGTTGAGGGCCTCGACGATAACTTCGATTTGGACGTGTGGAAGACCCAATTCGAGTCAAGGAGCTAGGAGATATGGCCCCTGAAATGCCAGCTGTGCAGACAAGTCCGAAATCAGACACATTATCTTTCGAGGCTGTTTTCGGGATCTTATCTTCGTTTCCATGGGAACCAATGAATACCAAAGTTGGAGATAATTTCGTGGCACACAGCCTAGACACCGAATTTGCATTATTTGGAGTCCGGACGTAGGAGATATCGTGCCGGCAAGGAAGGGTTGCAAATCAGGAAAATCTGGACGAGGCTGAGTTTATGGAAACCAAGTTGGCTTCTCTCCGAAGGAAGATCTCGTGCAAGGAAAGGTGGAGTACGCCCCAAGACTCCCCAAAGGAATAAATACAACCCCTAGGCGCTCAAGGAGGGGTTACCATTCACATCCAATCATTCTACTTATGTCATTCACCAGAAAACCGCCACCGCAAGATGAGGGAGAGAGTTGGATGAGCTCGTCGCAAGGATCAATGCCGGTAGAGGGAAGGAAGCAAGAGGAGGAGTCCAAGCCGCTAGCCTAGGGGTGTTCCCAAGCTTCATCGCCATCATCTTCATCGACGACGTTCTCCAGAGTCTTCATCACCCCTATGTGCTTCAATCCTTGTAAGATGATAGGGTAATGTCTTCGTTCATCCCTAGGGTTAGACGGATACATGTTATGTGATCGCTACATGAACATTGTGCCTTTTGATGCTTAATGGTATATGTCTATGCGAGTGCTTTATTCACATATGTATGTACAACATGTGTTCTTAGTAGGGTTTGTGGTAATCGTGGTGATTAGCTTAACCCTATGGATGCTTAGGTATAGATGCGGTTATACATGAAAGTGTTTGATTACCTTGTGTAGTGACAGTACGGTGGAGGGAAAAGGCTTAGCGGCCGCATAACCACCATGAAGCTAGTGTAGGCAACACCATTTTCATGTAGCAGATGCATGTTCATGTGATCCTAAACCCTAGGGAGGGTACACTTATCTATCTTAATCTCTCTCTCTTGTGTCCACCCTTTGCCATCTAGTTTCACCTTAGACTTCTTAGATTAACATAGTTTAGATTGTATTTACCTTTAGATTAATACCCCTTTCAAAGGTTTCCCATCAACTAGATTAGTACTTGGTTAAGCGCTAGCAATCCCCTTGCTCTGCGGATTGACAAGAACCTTGGGGTCACCCCGTGGAGGAAAAGGTGTAGGTCTGTACGCTTGTGGATCGAAGGTTGTTACGTGTTTCAACCGTCAACAAGCCCCTTTTTCTGGCGTCGTGCCAGTTTTCTACGTTTAATCTTGTATTAGTTTTGTTGTTTACTAACATCTAACCCTTGTTTTCTAGAAAAAAACCTTTTGTGTTTTTCTTTTTTATTTTTAGTGCCTAGATGGATTTGTTCACCTCACATTCGGATGACGAAGAGATGTCGCTAAGGGAGCTAGCAATGCCGTCAATGGAAGACATTGAGATGCAAAAATCAGATTTGGTGCTTGCTACAACCCACTATGAAGTGAAGCCTAGAATCATCAAGTTAGTGGCGACAAAACCATTTAGAGGATTGGAGGATGACAACCCATATACACATTAAGGAATTCACGATGATATGCAACACGGTGCAACAAGGAGTTCTGGCTTCTTGGTTCAAATGGAATCTTTTTCTATTCTCTCTCGAAGATGAAGCGCGAAGATGGTACACACTTGCGTCCCTTGAAGCAAAAGGAAATTGGGATGAGCTAGTGAATAAGTTTCTTTTGATGTTCTTTCCCATAAGCAAGGTCCAAGACTTAAGGAGGCAAGTGCTCACTTTCAAGAAAGGAGAGGATGAAGAAATTGATGAAGCATGGGACCGTTTTAATGAACTACTTGAGCGAGGCCCGAACTTGGATTTCCCAGTGACTTGATGTTGCATACCTTTTATTTTTCACTAACTCCTAACTCATCTCATTTTGTAAGCATGTGTGCAGGCGGTGATATAATGGATAAAACAATTAGTGAAGCCACATAAATCTTATAAAGGATAAGCAATGGACAAAGAACGCAATGAGATTGACAAAGACGTTGTCGAGAGGAGTAAAACGACAAAAGCAAGACCAAGGTGCATGCTGAATTTTCTGAAAAAGATGAACCGACCATACAAGAAATTGAAGATCCACTTCCCAAGGTAAGAGAAGTCATTTCGGAGTTAAAAATATTGAAACTAACATGAATATAGGCTAAAGTATGTGGAATGCTAGACCATTGGCGGAGTTCAATCAATCTGGTTGGATTCAAGTTGATTTTGCCCCACTAATCAACTACCGAAGGAAGAGGAACGCCGACACGTTGCCAAACTAGTTGAAGATATATTTGATCAAGAGATGAGTGGAGAGTCGATCCAAAAGATATTTGAAGAAGAAAGAGAAGAAGATGATGAAGGATGGATCGACCGACTTGACAACTCAATGATCTATGATGAAGAAAGAGAAGAGTACAACCATGATGAGCCTAGTGACTTGAAGGATAAATGGGAGAAGATAAGACTCAAGATAGAAGATGAATGGGAAGGAGTTGACATAGAGCAAGTACTCCAAGAAGGCCCCTCCCCACAAGGTGATAGCTTGTGTGCTATTTAAGCCTACACGCTAGCAAATCAAAACATTAAAGCACTCAAGGATGAAGAAAAGAGTGAATCAACGATGAGCGATCTTGACGACATGTGGTACACGGGAGAAAGTAACATACAAGACTTTGAAGACGAATATTGGGATGACAATGAAGACTTCAAAGAAGAGACAAATGCAAATGTAGTTGATGGATTACACATTCCACATGATGAGATGGAGGGGTGCAAAAAGGTAACAAAGAGACACCTTCACTCGTTGAGATTGATTCGCCTTCAACACCGTTAGATGAACCAAATATCACTCTTGTCAAGGAAGCTCCGAGGCAAAGGTACACGCTGAAATCTTAAGATGTTATTGGTATTGATGATGATAAATTCAAATACTCATGCTCAACCAATAGAATAAATGATAGTTTAAATTCTATGCCTTGTGACAATAATGATCATGTTGATAGGCTAGATTTTCTTAAGAATGAAAAAGAGGAAACATTTATGTTTGAACCAATTAATCTCACACCTAAAGAACCTTTTCCTAATGGTGAGCTAAGTGCTATGCATGAAACATATTCTTCTTTTGTTTACACCTTGACTTGTTGCTACAATTCGCGTGTGGTGTTAATTATGGACGCGTATGTTTACAATAAGTTTTGTAAATTTCGATCATGATTTGCGCTTGGTCAAGCTAATGACCTTAGAGAAGCACATGTCGGGAAAGGCACGATTTTCACTAACCATGTAGACAAGGCTCGAATAATTAAAAAAGAAGTCATGTCTAAAAGAGTTGCAAGATAAATCATCAACCTCTCCAAATCTCGCAATGGATGTTGTTGTCTTCATCAATTTGAGAGCTTGTTCAGAGGTGTACAAATGAAGAAAATGAGATATTCAGAAGCTCCATCAAGTTACCATTACAATGCATCAAGAACCAACAAATTTGAAGACCCGTGCAAGGAGTTATGGAGAAAACGTTGAGCGTTGCGCGTTCTGAAATTTCAGGACAGATTTCATCGCCGAAGTAAAACGGACGCAACTCTCTTGTTCGGAGTCCGATTTGGGCAAATAAAGACTTGTTGGAAAGGAAATTTTATGCACTATGCAATGGAGTAGAGCTTGGGTATACTTTCTGTTCTAGAAATTAAAAAAATCATGGATTGAAGGCAGCACCAAAGGGTGATAAAGAAGGAGCCAGTGATGAAACAAAAGGATGCCTTGGGTAAGTCTTCTATAAGTGATCAAGCACAACATGGGAAATAAATTAAAGCTACATTAGTACCTTTTCTTGCACGAAGGGCCATGGATATGCGACGAAAGGAAGGTATGTGAGAAAGTCAAGCTCTATGACTTTAAATGAAGCGCTTTTCGGGAGGCAACCCGTTTCTTTATGTTTTTACTTCTTTCTTAGAGAAAGTAATGAATGACACCATCCTATGATGATCAACTTGTGGTTATTAATCTAAGTTTAGTTTTCCTTTTTAGAAACACCATCATGTTCATGATCATATTTATTTATTTGCATGCATTGCATTTTGTTATCAACGTGATGTTTTTTTGTGTATACATGATTTGTACATAGTTGGCTTGGTTGTTTTATATACTTAATGATGTATGCTTAATTTTCCATGTTAATGCTTCATAAGGCCTTATGAGTATTTTCCTTTTGTCATCTTGTGTCAACGTGGTGTTTAAACATGATTGCGGACCATCATCGTTAAGTTCGATAAACCTTGCTAGCTTTTCATATGTTTTCATGTTGCATTGGTTAGTTTATAAGCTTTGCAATGCGCTTAATTTTTCTTGTGCTATAAGAGTTATTGATCTAGGGACAGACATGGTGTTTTAACCCTAAATTTATCAACCTTTGTGGCTATGGAGAAATTCAGCATCCTAGTTGTAAACATGGTGTTTAGAACTAGGTGAAAACATTATCTTTGTTTATATGCTTTCCTATCATGTGCATGCACACTTTGCACCACGTACACTCATTAAGTTTTTATTTATCATTAGACAAATTATTGAAGGACCGATACGGCGACCAGAGAGGGCGAAGTGAATGGGAGCCGATAAAAATTCTTCTCGAAGGAGATGGAGACTCCAACAAGACGAACACAGCTTCCAACACACGTCTCCGACTCACTACCCAAGTTGGCCAAGCCCACGCAGCCACTGGAGTGCTACTGGACCTAGTAACCAACAAACTACCTTCCGAGACAAAACACACCAACACGCACAGCAGAAACTTGCACGGCTTGCTGCCTGTGCTGCACCAGTCAGACCGATGGCCTGCACCGGTCAGACCGGTGGACAGAGCCGGTCAGGCAAGTGGCTACAGAAGCCGCACAACAAGTGTTCCAAAGAGCCTCAGTGACTTCTCTAGGCCCTGGAACAAGAACACTCCCAAAACACAACCAGCACGGAAGGAAAACCCTACACAAAGCCTAGCAAAACAACTCCAAACAAACCAAGAACTGACCAGAAGCACAACGACCCAAAGACACACGAGTCAAGCAGTTCACCCGAGGCAAATCCCACAAGTGGCATACACCGGTCAGACCGGTCACACACACCGGTCAGACCGGTGTAGCCTGGGCAGCTCGGGATGAACAGCACCCGTGGGTCAACTCCCCCAAATCCAACTCTCGATCTCCCGAATCGCTCCACGGATTTGCACAAGACTTTGGGGATAGTAGGAACACCTCATGAGGAGTCCATAGCCAAGTTTATGCCCACCAAATCTTGTCAAATCAAGAGGAATCGAAGAAATCCTGCCAAGAACTCCTCTAACCCTAGAACACCGAAAACCCCAAAATCGAGCCCCTTAACTCACGGATTTGGGAGGGGAATCAAAGGCAAAAGAACCACGAAGGGTTCACACATATTTCCCCCATCAAATCCCCAAGAGCAAGGTTCCGAAAACACACCAAGAAAACCACCAAGAGAGGGCTCCGAAAATCACCACCAAGAACAACCGGGAACAACACAACAAAGCCTTGAGGAACCATGCTGAATCATCTATACATACCAAGGAGGTTCATACAAGGTCTAGCTTGCCGCCCGATCATCCAACCCTCTCACAAGATCTCACCATGTAGCTCTCAAGCTAGTCCTATGGAAATCCTAAGAAAATAGGAAGGGAAAATAACAAGGCAAATGAACTAGGGTTCCAAGAGATGGCTGCCATCCTCTCACCACTTGGGTTATATGGAGGCAAGCCGAAAGTCTAAAATACCCTTACAAGCTAATTAGGAATACATGCCCCTCGAGGGCAAATTCGAAAATCTTCATCATCGCCTCATCGGATGGATGCCCGACGACCGCAACCTCCTTAGCCTTGATGCAAGCCTTCTGACCCCGACGCATGTCCTCCGCTTCGAAGTCTCTAGACTGCGTCGTCGCACACCGGTCAGACCGGTCTGGAGCTGCTGCAGCACCATCTTCGGTTCTTCAGTCTTGGCTTTGTGGATCAACCAAGGAACCTAGTGGTTTTCTGGTGAACCACTAGAAACCCCGCGAACTCGGTGTAGCCTCCGCCAATCGCCACTCATGACTCGGCTCCCACGTAGTCCCGGCTCGACCTTGGTTTTGAGGCTCAACCAAGAAATCGTCCATGACTTCATCTTGCTGTTCATGCCACCATGCGGCCCGCACTTGACCCCGCTGGCCACCGGGTCCCTCGAACGAAGCCTACTTGTCTTCTCCACACCTGGAGGCCTCACCGGTGACGACCTTTCGCGCTTGTTCTTCACATGCACCAACATCAGTTAAGCCGCAACCTACAACTGCAATACTTAGCCAAGAATCAATCCACACAACGTTGTCAATCACTCATCACACCAGGAAGTGACCATCCACCTGTCCTCGAACCACACATGGTCCTCAATCTCCCCCTTGATGAGTGCATTGACAACACCCACATAAAGCAACAAGAGAGAAAAGAAAAGGAAAAGAAATGAATAAAAAGAAACTCCAACAAGTGATCGAAAGCCAAACAAAGGCAAAGAGAAAGATCACCTGAAGAAGACAAGTCTCGGACCCCTTAGGCAAGGGCAACGGCTCGACACATCTGAGACAAAACTATGCTCAAGCAAAGAGCGCAAACCACCAAACCAAAGCTCGAAAACCACAAAGAGTTCCCCCTGCACACATGCAAGCTCCTCCTGAACCAATGCAACTCCCCCTGGACGAATGCATGCGACACCACTTGAAACAAGGCAGCTCCAATAGCACAGCCCTGACCGGTCAGACCGGTCAGCGCCACCGGTCAGACTAGTGTGCAACATGTGAACAGGACCAGCACTCTGGCCGGTCAGACCGGTGACCACAACCGGTCAGACCGGTGCACACCAGAGCCCAGAAATGGCTTGAAACCACCTGAAAACCTTCTAAATGCATCCAACAAGCCATTTCAAGCTCAAACTTCTCCCCCTTGTTGGCAATGCATGAATCAAGCCAAAAATGCAAAAAAATGAACCTAGAGCTTCTCAAATATACAAAATTCAACATAGGATGCTACACATGTCCAAATGAGCAAGTTAGATACTCTATAGCTTTGTATAGATCTCAACTACATGATCACCAAGTTTCACAACCATTTGACGAAGCTAAGATGGATTTGGGCAATTTTGCGAAAAATTCACCTCTCATGAGCAAAGTCCTAAACATGATCAAAACATGTCAAAATGGCAAAGCCACACAAACTTCATGCTAGGACAACCATTCTAATCATAAGACCATCACAAACACCCACAAGCACCTCATGTCATGTCAAAGCCACCGAGCCATGTGCCTACTTCTATATATGAGACTTCTCATTGGTAGGCATCATGCAACGGTTTAGCACCCAAAGTAAATTAAATAAAGCACATATGACATGGGGGCACATTTTCCAATCAATTTTCATTTCATTTTCAGATTCATAATTGGTACATGAAATGTCTTCGCGACAAAAAGGAACTTATGCCCCTCCACAAGATAAAGCAAGAGGGCTAAACATTCATGATGGCAAATGAGCCTTTGGCCCCATATGATCAAAGTATGCTATCCAACCACAAATTAAGCATAACCAAGCCACTAAAACATGTCAAGATCATATAAAGGCATTTACTCATAAGAGAGCATACATGTGACAATTTTTCAAAAACATAGCCATCAGCCATGGATATAAATCAAGATTATCAAGAGCTAAGCCAAACTAACCATAGCTTACCAAACCCGCTCACAAAGACATAAATATCATTCCATGGTGAATAATGTATATAGGAGAAGCTTTTCCTAACCGATGCATATGATACAAAATGCATGCAATCTAAGATACAAGGATGCCTATACATCATGTTACATATGCCATGCCAAATGCAAGAAATGCACAAAGGAAACTATACATATGCTACAAAGGATCTCCCACACACCCAACTCAAGAAATCAAACACACACCAAACTCCCCCCGCAAACGAGTGAAAGTTGCTTGATCTAGGGTTTGGTGAAAATATCGGCTAGTTGGTCATGTGTGGGAACATGGATCAAAGCTATCTTTCCTTTCTCTACGTTGTCTCTCAGAAAATGATACCTCACTTCTATGTGCTTGGTTTTGGAATGGAGCACTGGGTTCTTTGCAAGGCTTATGGCACTGGTGCTGTCACATTTAAGTGGGACATGGGTATACTCCTCACCAAAATCGCTCATGGTGTATGTGATCCAAAGGAGCTGAGAGCAACAACTAGCAGCGGCAACGTACTCTGCCTCGGTAGTGGATTGTGCAACACACAACTATTTGCGGGACGACCAAGACACCAAAGAGGAACCCAAAAACTGGCAAGTCCCAGAAGTGGACTTCCTATCCAACCGACACCCGGCAAAATCCGCATCCGAAAAACCATGAACCGTGAAAGAAGAGGACGCGGAGTACCAAAGGCTGAAGTCGGGGGTGTGACGCGAGTACCTGAAAATTTGCTTCACCGCTTGCCGATGCGAAGTCCTCGGAGACGCTTGAAAACGAGCGCACAGACATACTGAGAACTGGATGTCCGGCCTTGTCGCCGTCAAGTAGAGGAGTGACCTGATCATGCTTCGGTACTCCTTCTGGTCCATGTGTTCACCTTCCTCGTCCGCATCAAGAGCTGTAGTCGTACTCATCGACGTCGTCATAGCCTTGGAGTCCTCCATCTTGAACTTCCGCACAATGTCCTTGGTGTACTTAGCTTGGTGCACAAATGTTCCTTCCTTTGATTGCTTGATTTGGAACCCGAGGAAGAACTGCAACTCGCCCATCATACTCATCTCAAATTCCCTGCTCATATCCTCTGCAAACCTTGCAACAAGAGAGTTAGACGAGCCACCAAAGACAATATCATCCACGTACACCTGCACAATCTGGATATCTCTGCCCTGCCTGAGTAAAAACAAGGTCTGATCGGCCTTTCCCATCTCGAACCCTCTCTCAAACAGGAACCCCCTCAACCTACCATACTAAGCTCTAGGCACCTGCTTCAACCCATACAGTGCCTTCCTCAACTTGTACACCCGGTGGGGGTACTTCTCACTCTCAAACGCCGGTGATTGCCTCACATACACTTCTTCCTCTAACACACCGTTCAAGAAGGCACTCTTCACATCCATTTGGTGCAACTTGAACCCTTTAGCCACGGAAAAGGCTATAAGGATCCTAATCGCCTCCAAACGGGCTACAGGAGCAAAGGTCTCCACGTAGTCGATCTCCTCCTTCTGACTGAACCCCTGAGCAACAAGTCTTGACTTGTTTCTCACCACTTCACCTTTCTCTCCCTCTTTGTTCTTCCACACCCATTTTGTCCCAATTAGCTTACACCTTGGGGGAGGGTCAACCAATTCCCAAACTTGGTTCCTCTCAAAGTTCTCCAACTCCTCATGCATCGAATTAACCCAATTATGATCAGATAGTGTGTGTCCAATGTCTTTTGGCTCAAAGGTGGCAACAAATGCAGCATGAGCGAAATGAGAATTGTTCCGAACCCTCGACCGTGTAGTGTGTTCATTCATGTCGCTGATGATCCTTGAAGCTGGGTGATCCACTTGTACTCGCTGGGGAGGTTCTCGCTTTGATGCTACCTCCCCCTCAACAGCAGCTTCTCCTTGATCTTGGTTTGTCATCGTAGGTGTGGGAGAGGGGCCATCCACCACTGTAGTCGAAGTAGTAGGTACATGTTCAGCCGGGGGCACCACACCGCCATCTTCATCATCTCCAAGTTCATGCTTCTCCTTCTGAAAGATCTCCTCGCCAAGCTCATCATCACCTGCACACTCAAAGACAAGCTGACTACGTGGCTGTGTCTCGTCGAAGGTTACCTCGCAAGTCTCCACGATTTGGTTAGTTTCAAGATTGAGCACATGATATGCTCTAGAATGTGATGCATAACCAAAGAAAATACCATCGACGGACCAAGCCTCAAACTTATCCAACTTCTTCCCTTTCTTAAGAATAAAGCACTTGCAACCAAAGACATGGAAGTGAATCACCTTGGGTATGCGACCGTGCATCAACTCATAACAGGTTTTCTTCTTATGCACTCTGAGGTAGATCCTGTTTGACACATAACACGCGGTATTCACCGCCTTAGCCTAGTACCTTCTCGGAGTCCTATGCTCATCAAGCATCGTCCGAGTCATCTCACACAAGGTTCTGTTCTTCCTTTCCACAACACCATTCTGGGGAGGCGTATACGGACTCGAAAACTGGTGTTCAAGACCCAAGTCATGGCAAAAGGTTTCAAAATGAGAGTTTCTGAATTTTGAGCCATTGTCACTGTGGATTGCTCATATGGCATCTCTGTGCCTCTCGTTCCTCAACCTCAAAACAAGATCTCGAACAAAACCAAATGCCTCCCCCTTATCCTCGAGATAGAACACCCACTCATACCGAGAGTAGTCGTCCACCACAACAAGGACGTACCACTTCCCACCCGCAAATCGCACATGAGCTGGGCCAACAAGGTCCATATGGAGCAGCTCGCATGGACGCTCGGTCATCACATCGGTGAGAGGCGGGTGAGAAGAGGCTACCATCTTGGCATGCCTACACGGCGCACAAACCAACTCTTTCTCAAGCCTCAACTGTGGCAATCCTCAGACCAAATTGAGTTTACTCAAGCAAGACAAAAGGTCAAATCTCAAGTGACCCAACTTCCTATGGCACTTCCACAACTCACTCGAAGAACCAGCCAAGAAACAACGCTCAACACCAGAAGACTGAGAAAAATCAGCTCGAAACACTTGACTCTCGAGAACGACCATACAAACAAGATCCCCTCGAGAGTCCAAAATCCGAGAACCACCAGGCCGAAACAACACCTCAAAACCCTCATCCAAAAGCTAAGACACAGAAAGCAAATTGTATCCAAGCGATTGAACAAGAGCAACACGCCTGAGAGTGATCTTGTCACTCACCTTAATCTCACCTTCTGATAGCACGCGCCCTCGCCCATTGTCCCCAAAGGTGATGTACCTCCTTGTCACCACCGGGACGAGACTTGAGAACCACCCCTTGTCTCCGGTCATATGCCTCGAGCAACCGGAGTCAATCAACCAAATGTTCTTCAAGTCTCCCACCTGAAATTCAAAAACAAGCACGTGAGTGAACAAACGACTCAGCACTGGGGTTAGTACCAAAAGAGTAAAACCAGTGCCGAGACATTTGCTCAAAAGTGGGGTTAGCACAATCCAAACCATCTTTCCTACCAAAGCTACCTCCACGAACACCACCACGGTAACCACAATGAGGGAACCATCCCTCTCTAACTTGAGGAGGACCAAAACTACGAACAAAAAACTGTGGACCATCCCTCCTCTCCAACTCAAAGCTACGACCCCTCCCATCCCCGTATTGAGCACAAGGAGAAGAATGCCTAGCAAACTGACCTCCTGCAAACTCTCCAGCCCTACCACCCGAACCACGACCTCCAAAACCAAACCTCGCACCTGTACGAGCACGAAACCCAAACTGCTGCCTATCCAGGTCTGCGCCAGTCTGACCGGTGCCACTTATCGGTCTGACCGGTGTAGCCCGGCCAAAAGCACCTCCAACAATCTTTCGCTCTCCCCAAGCCAGAACTATCCTCACACTAGCCTTGGCCCTGGGCATCTGCACACGAGGCTCAAGTACACCATTGGAAGGGTGGTACTTGTCCTTGTTAGCCCACTCCTTCGCCATTCTCTCCTCTCGCTTCCTCTTGAAGCAAAACTCATCCTTGTGGCCATCTTTCCCACAATAGCCACAATGGAACCTCACAATCTTAGGCTTAGGCTTAGGCTTGGGTTGGGGCTGCTCACTTGGTTTCTCTCCACTCGGCTTCTCAACTGGTTTCTCTCTCACTAGCCTTCTCACTCTCTTTCCCAAAGAACACTTTCCCCGAAGTGCTCACAAACTTGATAGGCTTTTGGAAGTCATTTGTTTGTGGAGGAAACACGAGTGGAGATGGGGTTGTGTCTAGTCAGTTCCTAAGATGGTTAGGTTTAGGAGGGAAATCATTTTTGTGGTGGGTTTTGGTGGCTCTGGGACATTCTCTCCACTTCCCTCACCAACCTTGTTTGCCCCAAGTCCCTCACCATCCTGCCTCTTGTATGTCTTGATCATAATCCTCAACTGAGGCTCATGACCAGACAACCAACCCATCAACTTTCTCAACTCATCATTCTCATCCTGCAAACGATCAATATAATGTGCAAGTTCCAGATTCTTCAAAGCATGCATTTCACAGGTAGAGCAAGATGTAGGAATTGGTTCTTTCAACTTAGCCTCAAGAGAAACAATGTAAGCATGCATCTCATCAATTTTACCATGCAAGACAGAGCAAGAAATGCAAGCACCTAGCAAAGCAGGTCTAGACTTAAGCTCAGCCACTTCAACCCTAAGCACATCTAGTTCCTCTCACTTGGAGGCATGCTTTTCCTTAAACAAGGCAAGATCAGCAAGGAAAATAGGACAATCGGCACATTCAACTTCATCAGAAACAACAGGTGAAGCTTTCATAGAGTCAATTTCAAGCTTAGCATCCAAATTCTGTGTTTCTAACTCAACCACTCTAGTCCTAGCATCCTCAAGCGAAGCCCTAAGCTCTTTCCTCATTTTGATGGCCTCTCTAAGCATGTCATAATGATTATCAAGCAACAAGCCAAGCCATTCATTCTCCTGACGCAAGAAGGGAAGTTCATCACGCACCTCATCTTCGGAGTCAGAGTCCGAGTCGCTCTGTGTGCTCTTCTTGCTATCGGAGCTCAGCGCCATGGTGCAGAAGTCGTCTCTAGTGAAGCAGCTCAGCCCGCTCAGGTTCTTGGACGACTTCCTACCCTTGCGATGATCACCTTCATCTTCATTGTTGCTTGAGCTCGAGGTGGAGTACGCGGAACTGGAGTCGACGTCGCTCGCTCCAATCATCGCTCGGGCCTTGCCTCGGCTCTCCTTCTTCCTCGATCGTCGCTCATCCTTGTGCTTGTTCTTGTGCTTGCTCTTGTGGTCACACCTCGACCGGTACTTGCCATTCATTCTTGACTTGTTCTTGTAGCCATCCTTGTTCTCGACCTTCTCCAGGCAGTCGACGACGAAGTGTCCTGGCTTGCCGCACTGGAAGCATGTCCTCGTGTTCCTCCTCATGTTCACTCGGTTCTCGTGCAGCCTCTTGAATCTCCTCGTCAACAATGCCAGCTCATCCTCTCCAAGCACGTCGAACTCCTCATCTGGCATAGACATCAAAGAGGACAAAGAGAACATCCTGGTGGATGGGTTAGCATTAGCCTTTCGTTTTGAACCACCGATGAGGGCGAGACTATGAGAGTTAGTCGGGCCCTCGATCTTGGCTGTCATGCCCCTATCCACCTCAGCCGACTTGAGCTTCGAGAACAGCTCGTTCACGGTCAGGGTATCATACTTCTCTGACTCAACTATGGCCTCGAACTTTCCACCCCAAACCGTACAATCCAAAGAGTGCAAAAGCTTGACAGCCCTATCATGATCATCGTACGGGAGCACGCCGCATTGGCCCTCATGTTGTTCACCATAACCGTGAACTCTGAAACAAGGCATCGATGGACTCACCAGGGAGATGAGTGAAGTTATCTACTCTCTCCGGTAGGTCGCATACATCTGAGCCTGAACCTAGGCATTCCCAAATGAGCTTCCTTCAACACCGACCAGATTCTACAAGCCAAGTGCACGGTGTGCACCCGATCGAACTAAGGCTGACACAAAGCACGAAACAAGTAGTCGACCGCCTTATTATTGGCGTCGAACATGTCTCTCGATCCTGGAGCAAGGAAGTTCATCGGCTGGACATAGCCATTGTCCACCGTGACATCCCAAAGGATCTGACCCTTTCCGCGGAGGAACGCCGCCATCCGCTTACTCCACATCTGGTAGTTCTTGCCATCGAAGTGTGGAGGACCCAAACCCCGTTCTTGGTACGCCATCCTTGGATCTTAGACTGGTTAGAGTCAATAAAGACCGGTAACTGGATCTAATACCACTTGAAGGACCGATACGGTGAACCAGAGGGGGGGGAGTGAATGGGAGCCGATAAAAATTCTTCTCGAAGGAGATGGAGACTCCAACAAGACGAACACAGCTTCCAACACACGTCTCCGACTCACTACCCAAGTTGGCCAAGCCCACGCAGCCACTGGAGTGCTACTGGACCTAGTAACCAACAAACAACCTTCCGAGCCAAAACTCACCAACACGCACAATGGAAACTTGAACGTCTTGCTGCCTGTGCTGCACCGGTCAGACCGATGGACTGCGCCGGTCAGATCGGTGACACCGGTCAGATCGGTGGACAGAGCCGGTCAGGCCGGGGGCTACAGCAGCTGCACAACAAGTGTTCCAGAGAGCCTCAGTGACTTCTCTAGGCCCTGGAACAAGAACACTCCCAAAACACAACCAGCACGGAAGGAAAACCCTACACAAAGCCTAGCAAAACAACTCCAAACAAACCAAGAACAGACCAGAAGCACCACGACCTAAAGACACACGAGTCAAGCAGTTCACCCGAGGAAAATCCCACAAGTGGCATACACCGGTCAGACCGGTCATACACACCGGTCAGACCGGTCAAGCCTGGGCAGCTCGGGATGAACAGCACCTGTGAGTCAACTCCCCCAAATCCAACTCCCGATCTCCCGAATCGCTCCACGGATTTGCACAAGACTTTGGGGATAGTAGGAACACCTCATGAGGAGTCCATATCCAAGTTTTTGCCCACCAAATCTTGTCAAATTAAGAGGAATCGAAAAAATCCCGCCAATAACTCCTCTAACCCTACAACACCGAAACCCCAAAATCGAGCCCCTTAACTCACGGATTTGGGAGGGGAATCAAAGGCAAAAGAATCACGAAGGTTTCACACATATTTCCCCCATCAAATCCCCAAGAGCAAGGTCCCGAAAACACACCAAGAAAACCACCAAGAGAGGGCTCCAAAAATCACCACCAAGAACAAACGGGAACAACACAACAAAGCCTTGAGGAACCACGCCGAATCATCTATACATACCAAGGAGGTTCATACAAGGTCTAGCTTGCCACCCGATCATCCAACCCTCTCACAAGATCTCACCGTGAAGCTCTCAAGCTAGTCCTATGGAAATCCTAAGAAAATAGGAAGGGAAAATAACAAGGCAAAAGAACTAGGGTTCCAAGAGATGGCTGCCATCCTCTCACCACTTGGGTTATATGGAGGCAAGCTGAAAATCTAAAATACCCTTACTAGCTAATTAGGGATACATGCCCCTCGAGAGTGAATTCGGAAATCTTCGTCATCACTCCATCGGACGAATGCCCGGCGACCGCAACCTGCTTAGCCTCGACACAAGCCTTGCGATCCCGACGCGTGTCCTCTGCTTCGAAGTCTTCGGATTGCGTCATCGCACACCGGTCAGACCGGTACCCACCGGTTAGACCGGTCTGGAGCTACTGCAGCACCGTCTTCGGTTCTTTGGTCTTGGCTTTGTGGATCAACCAAGGAACCCGGTGATTTTCTGGTGAACCACTGGAAACCCCGTGAACTCGATGTAGCCTCCGCCAATCGCCACTCATGACTCGGCTCCCACGTAGTCCCAGCTCGACTTTGGTTTTGAGGCTCAACCAAGAAATCGTCCATGACTTCATCTTGCTGTTCATGCCACCATGCGGCCCGCACTTGACCCCACTGGCCACCGGGTCCCTCGAACGAAGCCTACTTGTCTTCTCCACACCTGGCGGCCTCACCGGCTATGACCTTTCACACTTGTTCTTCACCTGCACCAACACCAGTCAAGCCGCAACCTGCACCTGCAATACTTAGCCAAGAATCAATCCACACAATGTTGTCAATCACTCATCACACCAGGAAGTGACCATCCAACGGTCCTCGAACCACACATGGTCCTCAATTATGCCACAAGTTAAGAATCTTAGGAGACATTGTTGGATTGTTGGCAATTCTATCTACTCCCAACCGTCACCTTGGGGTGGAATGTGCGCTTAAAAACGTCTTGCAGGCAAGATAAAGACTCTCACTACAAGGAAACTGAAGGATGGCTAAGATAAAAATGCTTTGTCTTCTACTTCCATGCCTAGCAAAATGCTAAGCATGGGGGAGACCCTTAATCTTCAACACGGAAGTGCAACATGACGCTCTAGAAGATAGAATGATCAAGATCATTAACGTCTCCGGATTAATGCGCAAGAAGCCACCGATCTCATCAAAATTATGCATGTTCTCGAAGGGAAAACACTGAACATTTTTGGATATTTAGAAGCCCCCTGAAGTTATGATTCTAACAAATCAAGAATCAAGACAATCGGAGGTTCCTACAAGCGGTTATGCCCGAATCACTGAGTGCAACACGTCCTGAAATCAGTTTTGGACAGCACGCAGCGCTGAAGTAAAACAGACATAGCTCCCTTATTTGAACTCCGTTTTTGATGAATGACCACACGTTGGAAAGGTAATTTCATAAACTTTTCAATAGAGCTATATTTCGATATATGTTCTGTTCTGGAAAGAGGGGAAATCTATGAAAAAGAGACAGCAAGGAGATGATGAGAACAAGAAAGAGGAGATGGTGATGACAACATTGAAGAGAAGGGCGACCAATGACTCCATTAAGCATACAAGATCAAATTCAGAAGTTTCGGATCATTGATAAATCAAGACAAAAGTAAAAGCCACATCGATACATGGAGATGTCAGAAGAAGGCAACGAAGAACTACAAAGGATGGTAACACCTCCATGGACCATCTATTTTCCTAATATAAATGCTTGTAAGTATGCCTTCAACCTTATTAGGTTCAATATTTTGTTTTTATCTTCCAACAATAACATGGCTACTAGGAGGACAACCCAGGTTTCTTTTTATTTTCAATATATAGACATTACCATGTGTTCACCTCGATGTTTTATATTGCCTATGCTTACGGAAAGATGATGAAAGTTGCCGCTTTGTTTTACCTACATGAAGTCATACATGTCTTGGCTAATTGCTCTCGATATTATGATCTGAAATTAATTTAAATACCGGCTCTTTTATTTGTGGAGGTGAAATGACTATGCTCTAGACCCACATACATATCTTTGCTCTTTGATTTAAGTTTATGGATAGCCAGATAACTTGTTGTTTCTATGAAAACTTAACTTTTATGCTATCTACATATTTGTGATACTCTTGCAAAGTTCTACCTACCAAAGCCATATACATATATGCTCTGTGATAACAAAACCCGTAGATTGAAAACATATGTTTTGATGAGTTGGATTAGGATTGATTTGTATGGTTTGAGACTAAGAAGCTGGTCATTCCTTTGTGTAACTTTTTTATACTAGCCTTTTTGTCCATGCATTGTGGGTTTTCACATCGAAAATTTCACAAACTTCACTGGGCATCCACCCTAAACCAAAAACATCTTTTTGTGATCACCTCCTTGTCCACAACCCAATTTGAGTATGGAGTAAAATTCTCGATGGAGATTCAAATATTCCGTAAGATTATGGAATTTATACTTACTTTAGCGGTCATTTTTCCCTCTCTTTTATGCTCGAGGACAAGCATAGTTCAAGCATGGGGGAGGAGTCATTACATCACCTCTAACAAATGTTGTGTAAGTATTATGTTGCAAAAGTTCTGAGGAGCAAAAAAAGAAAAATGAAAAAAAATTATGATGAGAAGAAAAGAAAAGTAAGGAAAAAAGAAAAAAAAGAAAGAGAGAAAAGTGAGAAGGAAATAAAATAAAATTAAAAAATATATAATAAAGATGCTCGTCGGTTCTTTTTGCTTCATAAGTTCTCAAGTGCCTTGATGACAAATCCATACTCAAATCTTCCAACCATGTGCAATCTGATAACGAGGACTTCACTCGTGCCTCGGGATCATCCATTTGCCACTTGCAGATGTCCACCTATCTAAATGTGTGTGTTTATCCCTCTCTCTTTCCAATATTTATTTTCCATGACCTTTTTGACGAGTCTCGGTAATTCCAATAGATCTCTCTCTTAATTTCACAATATTTCGGATGTATGTTTTGCTAGGATTGTTGTTTTAACCTTCCAAGCTCCACATAAGCCTTCCACTATCACATATGAGTAGAATAGGTTGAAAATAATCTAGTATAGGCTTGAGTGACTTGATGAGATGAGTGTTTCCATGAGCTTTTGCAAGAGATTTTCAGTTATGTTGGATATGCATCTTTTTGAAAATTCTTCCATGTAATAAGGTAATGGTTTGAAGTTTGCTTAAGTTTGAGAGCATCGTGTTTGTTGAATGTGTCTTGTTCTTTATTGTTAGTCTATCTTCCATAATGAAAAAGAAGTCGGTCACAACTTGAACTTTAAAAATAAATTCTTAAGCGAGAGCAATTTGCCTCGTCATGAATGACTAAGTGCAGGGACAACATTGGAATGCAACGCTGATTTCCTTTTTAAGCAAGGATCACTTACTCGAGGACGAGCAAGGTTTAAGCATGGGGGAGATGTTGACGGTGAATTTCCGTCAACCTAGAGTACTTGTTATGCATTGGTTTCGATTATGATTTGTAACTAACCCGCCACTAGCCATACCAATGATGTAACAAGTTCACACTTCCATGTGGTTTTTGGAGTTTATTGTTTACGCAGAAAATCAACGTTAAAGAGGAGACTTTCGGGATAAGTTCATCAAGCACTTTATGAGAAGATCATGAAGCCCGTCACAAGTAAAGACACGTGATGAACATGACTCCAAATGAACCAAGGACCGATGCATCAACAAGTAAAACTCCAGGGACTAGGAGGTTTACCAACGAGATCAACTCAGCCCGAGAGATATTCTCGAACCCAGAACAGCATGATCTTTCGATGCAGATTAGGAGACTTAAACGGCCTCTAATGGCAAAAGTTTGACTACCAAAGTTGTGGATCTCGACGATACCTTCGATTTGGATGTGTGGAAGACCCAATTCGGGTCAAGGAGCTAGGAGATATGGCCCTTGAAATGCCAGCTGCGCAGACGATCCGAAATCAGACAGATTATATTCCGAGGCTGTTTTCGGGATCTTATCTTCGTTTCCAAGGAAACCAACGAATACCAAAGTTGGATATAATTTTGTGGCACACAACCTGGACACCAAATTTGCATTATTTGGAGTCCGGACGTGGGAGATATCATACCGGCAAGGAAGGGCTGTGAATCAGGAAAATCTGGATGAGGCTGAGTTTATGGAAACCAAGTTGGCTTCTCTCCGAAGGAAGATCTCGTGCAAGAAAAGGTGAAGCATGCCCCAAGACTCCCCAAAGGCATAAATACAACCCCTAGGCGCCTAAGGAGGGGTTACCATTTACATCCAATCATTCTACCAACGTCATTCACCAGAAAACTGCCGCCGCAAGATGAGGGAGAGAGTTGGATGAGCTCGTCACAAGGATCAATGCTGGCGGAGGGAGGGAAGCAAGAGGAGGAATCCAAGCTGCTAGCCTAGGGGTGTTCCCAAGCTTCATCGCCGCCATCTTCATCGACGACATTCTCCAGAGTCTTCATCATCCCTATGTGCTTCAATCCTTGTAAGATGATGGGGTAATGTCTACGTTCATCTCTAGGGTTAGATGGATACATCTTATGTGATCGCTACATGAACACTATGCCTTTCGATGCTTAATGGTCTATGTCTATGCGAGTGCTTTATTCACATATGTATGTACAACATGTGTTCTTAGTAGGGTTTGTGGTAATCGTGGTGATTAGCTTAACCCTATGGATGCTTAGGTATAGATGCGGTTATACGTGAAAGTGTTTGATTACCTTGCGTAGTGACGGTACGGTGGAGGGAAAAGGCTTAGCAGCCGCATAACCGCCATGAAGCTAGTGTAGGCAACATCCTTTTCATGTAGTAGATGCATGTTCATGTGATCCTAAACCCTAGGGAGGGAATGCTTATCTATCTTAATCTCTCTCTCTTGTGTCCACCCTTTGCCATCTAGTTTCACCTTAAACTTCTTATATTAACATAGGTTAGATTGTCTTTACCTTTAGATTAATACCCTTTTCAAAGGTTTCCATCAACTGGATTAGTACTTGGTTAAGCGCTAGCAATCCCCTTGCTCCGCGGATTGACAAGAACCTTGGGGGTCACCCCGTGGTGAAAAGGTGTAGGTTCGTGCGCTTGCGAATCAAAGGTTGTTACGTGTTTCAACCATTAACATGGCACTGCTAGCGTACAAGACCAGGTGGGTGGGGCTCAGCACCGAGGCAGAGCGCCGAGGACATCCACAAAGTGGCCAAGTGACATATTGATAGTCACTGAGGTTGACATAGTGGGGATGCCAGTTCCATTGACTCAAAAGCACAGGTTCAGGGCGCTTGCAGGGCTCGTTGCTAGACAAAAGATACCTTTGCACTTGCGAGAAATCAAAGAACTAAGCAATGATGAAAAGTGGGACTTGATTGATAAGCATGTGCAGAAACACTTGAAGTTCCAGGAAGACGTGAAACCGTAGGCATTCAAGTTTTTCTGGAAGACGGCAGCCAAGGCATGGAGACAATTCAGATTTCAGCTCAGGCGAGATTTTATCAGAAAAGGACTTGAGCCATTTACAAGGCAGTCGTTTATTGTCCCGGAATAGTGGAAGGAGTTCATGAAACGGGAGGAAACAGAGCAAGCCTCATCTGCTAGTGTCAAGTTCAAAGAACTCCGAAGTCGTAACACAAGCGAGCACAACATGGGTCCAGCTGGTTATACTGTGAAACTGGACCAATGGGAGGAAGAGGACAGACAATTAGCTGCAGCTGGTATCCCCAACCCATATGACGCCTACCTTGACGATCGTTCCAAGAATTGGCTACGAGCAAGGAGTAAGCTAGTGATTAAAGACCGTGTTGTCGTGATATGTTCAACAACAAAGAGTCAGAAAAATTGGTTGCGGACATCAAGGAGAAGATTGCATGTGCAGAATCTTCAGGAATGGTAGGGCAGAGAGAGTATGATATGCTAAGTCAGTGCTTGAGCCGCCCTGAACAACCAGGTCGTGTGCGTGGTGTCTCCAGCTACCAGGGCTGGAAGTATGCATGGCCTCAGCACATCGAGATGTACAGGAAGAGGACGAAGACCGACATATCAGTTGATACGGAAAAGATAAAGGAACAAATCAAGCAAGAACTGGTGGCTGAGATGCAGATGCAGAACATGCAGATGCAGTGGTGTTGTCACCAGATGGTGTTGTCACCAGTGTCCAATCACGCAAGCCCTTCACCCGCCACACTAAAGAGCAGTTTTGCATCCGCAGATAATGTAGGTTTGATCGATGGCACTGCAGAGTTGGCGACAGAGGTGCGCTGTGAAGATCGTACACACAAAGACCTTATAGGTATGTTGACTGAACCCACACATTGTGGCCTATGGATCACGTGGAGGGGTCTTCAATGTGAGGCTGCAATTGGTCTTGTTCATCCAGAGGAGACTACGCTACAAACAGTCCCGATTCATGAAGACTATGTTGTGGTTGAAGTGCTCGCTGTATATACTATCTTTGCGGATGAACTGTTGGAATACCCTCCTAATGACGAGGTGATGAAACTCAGACAAGCTGAAGAACAGATGTTACAGTGGAGAAGGTGTCAGATTGAAATCAAAGGAGCACCAACATGTAAATCTCATTCACAGGTTACGGTATAGATTCCTTGTAGTTTGCACAGTATGGTATAGGTTCCTTCCTCACATGGTTCCCCACATCCTCCTCCTCCTCAATCTCCACATCCGCAAGACGTTCCATTCGGACCTCCTCCTCGTCCTGAAAAACTTGCATCCCCACCTCCTCGTCATCCTAAAAACACAGAAAAACTTGCATCCCACATCCGCAAGATACACCAAATATTCCATCCACACCTACTACTAGTCCTAAAAAAATAGAAAAACTTACATCCCCACATCCGTAAGAGACACCAAATATTCCATCCCCACCACCACACCCACCACCACCTCCTCCTCCTCCTCCTTCTCCTCCTCATGAAACAACAAAATCTACACCCCCAAACGAAAGTGCTCAAAACAATCATGCCAAAGTAGGTACATTTGGGCCTAATACCTCTGTAATAGGCCCTGGTGAGATACCACTATTACTAGTCAACCAGAGTGATGTGTTGGCTGGTGCTGATAAATCTGTTGACGACATTTTGAAGAAAGTTGTAGGTACATCTGGGCCCAATACCTCTGTAGTAGATCCTGGTGAGACACCACTAGGAAAGAAAGCCTTTGAGAAACCTTCAGCCATTTCAAATTAGCAAGGAAAAAACTTGCCAAAAATAAAATCTCTACACCACATACAGCAAGCAAGAAATCTCTTGAGAAACCTTCAGCCATTTCAAAGGTGCAAGAAGAGAAACTTGCCAAAAATAAAAGCTCTACAGCACCTACAGCAGGCAAGCAAGCCCTTAAGAAACCTTCTTCAGCCATCTCAAAGCAGCAAGAAAAGGAAATTGTTGTAAATAAAACCTCTAAGAGGCCTACTAGAAAGCGATCTAAGAGAAACACCAAGAAGAATCCTTGGTATATGACTAACCCAAAGCGATCTGAGAGAAACACCGAGAAGAATCCTTGGGCTATGGTTAACCCAAATTACAAATTCGGAAAGAGCCTTCTCAGTGATGGTGATCTCAAATAGGCTGCTCCTTGTACCAGAAAGCTCCACACATTCTACATGCAACGTGGTAAGTCAGATGATGATTCTGACATTATGGTTGCACTTCGGCCCAGGACTCTAGCCACGGGGGAGGATGGATAGCAGCTCACCTACGCGTTTCCGCCTTCATCCACGATATTGGCATTTAGCCTCAATCAACCCTCAGGGACCTGGAGGCTTCTCCTCCTCTCATGCCTTGCTTGCAGCTCCCCTCTACGTGCACCACGGTGCACCGCAATACAGCGCCACGAGCGCATCCCTGCTAGACGTACGACCCACAACCGGAACCAGGATAAACCCCGTGTCTTCGTATTGCTTAGCACCGGCCATCGAGAGATAGATCTTAGCGCTCTTAATAGTTAGTGTCGGGACTACTTTCCGCACTGACATTGTTCGATTCTTAAACAAAAACTATGAGTTGTTCGTATTTGTATTAATTTTTAGGTCCTGCTTTATGGGCCCTAATTTTTGAGGGAGGCAAGTGTCACTTCAAAAAAAAGTGTCGGGCCCACACGTCAGCGTCAGCAGCCTAGTATAAAGAAGGTAACTGTTATCGGTTCGCGCACCAGCCAACAAAGCGACGCGGGTTAGCAAACCCGCGTCAGCATTGACTATCCATTTTGCAAAATGAATATTCAACCGCGGCCCATTCCGTCTCCCCTTCTTCTTTCTGAATGGATAAGCACGGTACTTTCCTTAAAAACGCAGAGGAGGCGTGAGAGTAGGTGTGGAGACAGAGACGACGATGAGCGTCGGTGAGGGGCCAAGCAGCAGACGACCCCGCGCACCCGGGATCGAGGAGAATCGGAACGCGAAGCGGTGCCACAACTGGATCCGCGCGTGTGCCGACGAGATGGCGGCGAAGAGGGAGACGACGATGAGCGCCGGAGAGGGGCCAAGCGGCGGTGGAGTGAACCCAATGTCGGGGACGAGGGTCCTCGGCTGGATCCTCTCGGATCCCGACGAGGGGCCAAGTAGCGGCAAAGAGGAGCGTGTCGGCGAAGGGGCAGCGAAGTGCGCGAGGGGCCTGCATCATGTTTGCGAGGACAAGTGTCTAGCAATGATGAAGAGGGGTCAAGGGAGCGACAAAGGTGTAGAGGACCTCATCTCTGACTCTGGCAACAACCACGACGACGGCGAGGCAAGTTTCTCTGAATCTCACTGCCTTTTTACTTGTTCTGTAGATGGAGCTTAAGCTAGCTTGAGCTTGATAAAGTTAATTAGTGCCTATGATGATTTCTTCCATGCTTGTCAGTTCTGAGGCAAATCAGTTCTGAACTAAGTTCTGCTTTTACTTATCACACCCTGCTATGAAGCCTAGGATATTTTTCAAGTTCTTATATAATTTTCCTATGATGATTATTGTTCCTATACTACTCCAAGTTTTGATGCAAATTAGTTCTGAGTTAACTATGTTATTCTTATACCGTGTTTAACCCTATTTCAGGCAAAACTCTTTGAGTCGTGAGCAGAGCTTGAGTTACTTCTAAACCTTAATGTCTGGGATTATGTGAAACCTGAGTTTGAAAAAATCACGAAAGAAGTGAACATCCTCATCAAAAAGGCTAAGCACATAAGGAGGTACAGGTATACTACTGAACAAAATCTCGAGCTCATTGATGGTACGCTCGAAGGGCTTCAAGAATCCTTGGTTGCTTACGAAGAGACTGCAAAAAGAGTCAATCTTGATGGGGCATGATCTAGTTCAAGCTTGTTAATGTGCAGGGTCAGTAGCCATACTTTTGTGGATGTTCAAGGGGCATGCCTTTGTTGATGTGTATGGTCAGATAACACGACCATAGTAAATAATGTGATGGACAAGTTAAGTCCTAGCCTGATGGACAAGTTAACCTTTTGTAATAATTATCTTTATTCTTGTGGACAAGTTATCTTCATCTTTGTGGACAAGTTATCTCTCTTATGATGTCTGTTTTGTCTCAGAAGATATGTGTGTTGATTGTGCATGTATGTCGAAATGGAAGCAATGAGAGATCGAGTTGACCTGTCAATGAGGACAGACTCAAAGGAGATGATGATTCACAAACCTCTGTCTCATTTGTTCACTGCCACCACGCTCCCGCTTCACGGCAGTGAAGAGTGCTATTAGACTTAATTATTGGGCTCTCAGACTAGTAATGGGCGTCAAATGCTCATTGGTAACGGACTTTATAGCACGTGTAACATACCAGAAATTTGAATGATTTACCATGTGTGAATTTTCGCAAGTATTTAAAACTTTTTGTTTGAACTTGTGTGCTACCAAATTTGATCCCAATTTTCTAGCCTCTCATCCTAAATTCTCTATAAAATAAACCATATAAAAATTATTTTCAAAATTATGGTATAATTGTGAGTTGGATCTTCTTGGGTTTTATTTTGAATCTCAAAGGTGAGTTTGTACTTTTGGATTAAATCCAAAATACAAACTAAAGCGGGTATTAAAAATAGAATCTTTAATTCTTGTGTGGCTAACTCTAACCTTGCACCTGAGTTAACACTAGCCAATTAGCTCGGCTTGATCTGCTAACATCTTCCCTTCTACCCCGGCCTTTCTTCTTTTGAACTCCATCAGGTCCATATGCTCATCTCTAATCTCGTAACCCTTTTTCTGACCCTTCCGAAGTGCTCTGGAATTCACTAAGTGAGATATACAATATTTTCCGACTTTTCGAATTAATCCTTTGCAATTGGTTCGATCACAGAGAATATGCTAGTTCATTTGGATTAAATATCTGGGAGCTCCTTTTGAATTATGGCAATATTTTCCGGCCCTTCAAATTAATTTCAGACTATTTAATTTAATTCCGGAAAATTAGACTATTTTTTTCCATTTCTACGAAATAAATTGTTACCAATTTATTCCGCGGGCTTATTTTGTTCGACCCAAATCACCGGGCTCATCTCAAAGCCCATCTATCTAACCCTAACTACTTTCCTTAAATACCCTCACATCCCCTCACTTCTCATCTCTTCCCTGCCTCCTTCCCAAGCCGCCGCAGCCTGACTCTCTTCTCTGTTCTTTCTCCACCGGAGGCAACAAGCAAGCTAGCTCATGCAATTGTTCTCTCGTGTGCTCCCTTTTCCACCACAAGCTACCAAAGTCCAACTCCAAGCACGTCTCTGATTTTGTCCCCTTGATCTCCCTCGACCAGCAAATCAGAGCATCCATCCTTTGATTTTCCAATCACAGGAACAAGCACCTGCCTTTTTACCTCTCTTCGTCGGGAAACAAGCAAGGCAACAACAATCCTTCTCTCTACTTTCTCCAAATCGGCAAGCACAAAGTCCACTGCTCCGCTCCTTTTTTTAGATAGAAGGCCAAATTGGCCTGGCTTTACTTAAAAATCCCAGGAACAAGCTAGGGATACCAGTTTTACATCAGAGTTCAAGGAAAAGGAAATTACAAGCCAATGATTTTTAGGCCAGAGATTGAACAAGCTTGTAACAACCCCCTCTCTCTAACCACACTCTTACTTCAACCAGGACAGTCACCAAAGAACGAAAAGTACAGAACAGTACAGGCAAAATAACACAGGTAAAGCAGCTCTCAAGTCTCAGATTCTAACGAAGACAATCGATGTTTCAGCTTGATGGTCACCGAATCTATCCAGCGTTGCCCCTCCTCCTTGTGTAGGACTTTCCATTTCCGCATAAGAGAAATTGTCCGGTACAAGCTAGCGTTAGGGGAGGAGACTAAAGAGTTGTTAAAACAAAATCGTTTCTAATAAGCCAGAGGCTCCAGACTAGGCAACCTAAGAGGAACACAAAATTTTTAATATCTCTGTTAGAGCCTTCTATCAGTTTCTCAAAGATGTCATTCATGGATATAGGTAAAGCTCCCCACTCCAGCACATCTCTGAAAACACTCCAACAAAACTTCGCTAGCACACATTGCACAAAGATATGTTCAGCACTCTCTAATCTACCACAAAGCTTGCACTCTGTTGGTCCTTGCCAGTTCTTCTTTGCTAGCTGTTCAGCTGATTGCACCTTATCATTACACACTTGCCACAAAAACATCTTGATTTTTAAAGGAAGACAGGCTGCCCAGATGTTACTCATCCACTTATTGTCCATCCCAGGGAAAGTAAGAGCATTATATAGGGAAGAAGTCAAAAACTCTCCAGATTTTTCTAAACACCATTTAGCTGAATCAGGCTCTTGAGAAAGAACTACCCCTTCAAGCAGCATTTGCAGGTCTTCCCACTCTTGGTCTTCCACATCACCAAAATTCCTTCTGAAAGTAAGATTTATCCCCCCATCTCTCAAGACTTTAAACACTGACCATTCTTTTTTATTGCATATGACAAAAAGTCCCTGGAACCTGATCTTCAAGGGGCACCCCCCTAACCACGTCTCATGCCAAAACCTTATTTTTTCCCATTCCCAACCAAGTATACCAAATTCCTCATTACCTCCCCTCTAACCGCCATCAACCCCCTCCAGAATTGTGATCCATCATGTTTCTTATAGCTAAAAATCCCTCTCTCTCCCAATTATTTTTGTCTAAGTAGGTTACGGCATAGGGTCTGATCCCCTCTCTCTATTTTAAAAATACATTTTGCTAAAAAGCATTTGTTCCTTATCCTTGTATTTGTGAATCCAGCTCCACCAGCCTTCTTAGGGGTGGCCAGCATATCCCACTTTGCCATGTGATATTTCCTTCTCATGTGAGGACCATGCCAAAAGAAATTCGCCCTCGCAGTGTCCATCTTCTCATGCATTTCCTCTTGAAGCAGATATATCCCCATTGTATAGTTTGGTATTGAACTCAGGCATGACTCTATCAGTATCATTTTGCCTCCAGATGATAAACATGTGCTTTGCCAAGTCGGAATTCTCCTTTCTACCTTTTGTGCCACATAGTGCAACTCTGTCGCCGTCATATGTCTGTTGTGTACCATGACGCCCAGATATTTCAAAGGAAAAGCCCCCACTTCACAGTTGAAGATGCCTGCAACTTTGTTATTATCTTCTTCTGTCCCCCCCCATCACAAACACCTCACTCTTCTGATAATTGATTTTCAAACCTGACATATCTTCAAAGCAGTATAGCATAAATTTTGTATTCAGTGTAGTTTGCTCATCTAAGCTCAAAAATATAATCGTATCATCCGCATACTGCGGGTGGGTCAGCCCCCCTCTACCAGGTGTGGTATCACCCCTCTGATTTGGTTTGTTTCCTTAGCCTTCTCCAACATCGTTGCTAAGGCATCGCTCACCAAGTTAAACAAAAGCGGTGACAGCGGATCCCCCTGCCTCAGGCCTCTATGAGTGTTAAAGAAGCTACCAGGAGTTCCATTGATGTTTATACCAACTTTTCCCCCCTCTATAATTTGCTTCATCCAGTCCAGCCATTTATCAGGGAAATTCTTTTTCCTGAGTACCTCCATCATAAACTTCCAATTCACTGTCATAAGCCTTCTCAAAGTCCAGTTTCAAAATGACTCCTGGTACCTTACTCACTCTAAGCTCATGCAGAGTCTCATGAAGAATGATTACCCCCTCCAGGATGTATCTACCAGGTATGAAAGGTGTTTGCGTCTCACTAATCAGTTTCCCCGCTAAAGGAGTGAGTCTCATAGTCAGCACCTTCGTAAACCACTTGTAATCTACATTGAGCAAGCAAATTGGTCTATATTGTCTAATATTATTAGCCTCCTTTGTTTTTTGGTATTAAATAAATCATACCATAATTTATCCTACTCAGGTTCAATGTTCCTCTATGAAGGTCCCTGAACATCTCAAGCATCGTGTGCTTAACTTCACTCCAAAACTCTTTATAGAAGCTTACTGACAACCCGTCCGGCCCTGGAGCCGTATTGGAATCCATGTCCTTTTTCAAGTGAGCAGATACATAGCAACAAATTCCCCTTCACACATGCACCATCTCCTGCCCCCCCCCCCCCGACTCCAAATCCCTCGAACGATAGCAAGGAGCACCTGCACACCTCCAATCCTATGCCCCGTGTGTGCACCACATGCCGAGCAGAGGACCGGTCGTCCGTCGCCAAGCTGAAGCTGACGCCATGGGGTGTTGCGCTGCGCCCAGGAGGAACTCCCACTGCTGCTTGAACAACGACACCAAAGCCGGAGCCGCCGGCCGCGTGGAGGAGCCGCCCAAGAAAGCCACGACTTCACCGACCAGAGGCTTCGCGCCATTGCATTGGAGTGCTGCGTCGTCGCTACCTCGGAACTCTGTATCGCCACCGAACCGCAAGCCACTGCCGCCACGCCTCCTACACCGTGTGCTCGGCCTTCGTGCCGCTGTCCTGCAGGTTATGTGCCGTCTCCCAGCCTTGCCTTGAACACCGACACGCCCCATGGTGAGCACTCATCCAAGTTTTTCCTTGCCCACCATCTGCTTGGTGAAATGCCTGAAACACGAGATATTATTGTCGCCACCCTTCTTCTGTTTCTGAAGCCGGCCTTCGTGCCATGTTCAACTCCTGCAGATCCCGGCCTAGATGCACTGCCCATCGCCCATGCTGCAACCTTTTCATCAAGTGCCTACAACCTGTCCGATCTTATGCCCGAACCACCAGGTGCTGTTGTTCCGCTTCCTCTTCACCAAGCGAGGAACCGTGATGTTGTGTACGACTACGAGACCGAGCATGGAGTCCTGAAGGTCTCCACCCAGTTGCCATGGACATCCACACCATCTTCATGCTTCCCCTTCATCCATCCATCCACCTCGCCCACGACGTGTTCGACAGGATGACCTTCCTGTCCACGAGTCCCCGGTGAGCAACACACACAAACCAGCTCCTTTTACCCTACCTTGCTTGCCTGGTGACAGCCCTTGTGTTGTGCATTAACATGATGAGTCCTGGAACGCCAACAATCATAGTTTCCTTGTTGAACATGCGTCTTGTCTTGCCCTCTATCTGTTCGATGAAATGTCTGACCGGCCTCCGAGCCTCTCTTTCCTAGCAGTGGCCATGCCACACTCACCGTCGCCGCAACTCACCGTCGCCTTGTGTTGCTGACCTTCGAGTCGTGCATTTTCTTGCAGGTACTGCTCGCCGTCGCTTGCCGCTTAACACCTTGGCTGTGATGGACCGAGAGGTTGTGGACCAGCCATTGCCTTATTTCCGTTCGTTGTTGCCATGCAACATGTGCCGCCTTGCTACTCTCTACCTCGATTTTCCCACACTACCACACCTATCCTCTGTGCTTGCCGGTCAACAAGTCGACGGGCGTTACGCGGGCCCTGGGACGCTAGTGCCCCGCGCACGCCATGAACATGTCGTGAACATGGGACGCTGTGGACACGCACGTGTGAGCGACCTGGTTGCCCAGACAAGCTAGGGACTTTTGTCGCCTCTCTTCACGCCTTCTTTGCTACAAACCGCATGCTCGCTCTCGCTCTCGCTCAACCTTGTTTCGTGTTGCGAAGCGCGTGCCATGCCATGTGCTTGTAATTGAGATGCCGCGCGTGATGGACGGCCGTGCCGTGAGCAGAGGCCTCTGCTTCACGCTCGGCAACCCCGCGTCGCAACCTAGATACTTCACCATGGTTATCACCGTATCGCTAGCACATGCCTTGCTACGCTCTTGAGCATGCCTTGTCGCTCCGCCACCCAATATCAACCATTAGTTGATCCTTCCATCTCTTCTATGCGACTGCCGCATACCTGGATGTGGTTATGCATTTCCGAGTTTATCCTTGTCTCGCCTTGCTATCATCATCCTTTGCGCTACCTCTTTGACCCTCTGTGAACTTAAACCTTGCAAGTGCTTGATCTCAGCCTCTCCGCCTTCCGCTTGCAAGCATGATCTTTTTAGATCTTAGCCCTGAGACTCGCAAACTGACTTTGAGCTAACTCACGAACCTACCCTGTTTTCTAGCATATAAAACTAGTTTCTTAAACAACTTTTGTTGTAAAACCAATTGCTCTATTTTCATTATTTAAACCAGTGCTGTGTTGGGGAATTCAGGAAAACCCGTCACCCTCGAAACGTCAAGCTTAACAAAGTTCTCAAAGCATGTTTTTCAGGAGCAGGGAATTCGCGATTCTCGGAAGCCTGGAACCTGTGAAGTCACGAATTCCCGAATGTGCAGAATTCGGGAATCTCGATTCGGCGAAGAGGCGAAGTCACGAACATGCGGGAGCTCGGAATCTCAACTGTTGATGGTCCGAACTTCGGAGAACTGCCGATTCGGGAATCTGATGAAGACTCTGTTCGGGACTCAGGCGTGTGGACATGCACGAACCTGTTGGGAAGCAAGAGCCACTTCGGGAATCTGTTGAAGACCTAGTTCGGGAATTTCGGGCAAGGACATTCACGAATCACGGGAGAAGCAAAGTCAAAGTTGTAGTCCCAAAAAGTCCGGGTTTAGAGTGTGAACTAGTGGCAGATTTGTAAATATGTAGATAAAAAAGACAATCATGTATGCATTCACACTAGGTATATTCTCTGAGGCAAGGGGTGTTATCGGTATGTGAAAGTCCCTTCGTCTCCCTATAAAAGGGGGCGCAAGGGCACGTGTAAACGGATTCAGACTTTTTTGGAACTTGTGCTTCTGGCAGAGAGAATCACAGTCTCTTTGCGCCCTAACCCTGTGTTTGAACGTGTTGAGAACTCTTGCTTGTGTTAGGGTAGTTATCCGAATTTTTCGGGTACCCCCCAACATTGGCGCCCACCGTGTTCCAGCCGAAAAGAAACTCACGATGCCACCTCAGAAGAAGTCAAAGAAAACTGCTCCAACCCAGGCAAATTAGGAAGATCGCCATCTCACCCGGGGGAATGAAAACTCGTTTGTTCCCCGAGTCCTCGAACGTAACGGACCAACGGCGAAGAGAGAAGCTCGAGGCCCTCATGAAGGCAAGAGCGGAAAAGACAACCTTCACATCCAAGAACAACCCGCCGAACGGCAAGAGCACGAGAATGTTGATGCGACGATGATTCCATGGACAGAGAGCTAGCCATGGTCCACCAAAAGATACAACGATTCTGAAAGACAAAGAAAAGTTCGCGGCTCGGTTGCGGGCGAAGAGAAAAATCTCGGAAAAGCTAGAGCAACGAACAAAGCAAAAGAGCGAGATACAAGCAATACAAAGAGAAATTGACGAAATGAAAGAACAAGAGAACAACTCCCCGTGGCAAGAAACACCACGGCGGAGAACCTGCGCCAGCAAGAGAATCCCCAAAAGAAAACTTTTTCGCGGGAAACGGAGTCTCACACTTCGTGGATTCTGAATCGCCGCTGTCAATAGGGCCGCAAATAGCACCTTGGCCGCCGAAGTTCAAGCTTCGTCTCTCTTCCCAAGTACAATGGCTTCGGAAATTCCAGGCAGTTTCTCATGAGATACGAGTCAGCTGTGAACTCGGCAGGAGGAGATGATGTTGCACTCGCTAAATCCTTCATCATAGCTTGCGAAGGACCAAGATCGAATTGGTACTCACCGATGCCCCCACACTCGATCTACGAGTTGGGTAGATCTCAAAACAAAGTTCATGCAAGCGTTTCGGATGTTCCATGACACAACGGCCGAAGCCTCGGACTGTACAACCGCAAGCGAAGGACGAGGGAACCACTTGCGCGAACTTCGTGAGAAGGTTCATGCAACGGAGGTCTCGGATCCCCGATGCCGATGACAAGACAACGATCAAGGCACTGATCAAAGGTCTCACCCCAGGGCCAACGGCTTCCCACCTCACAAGAAAGAAGCCTGAGACAGTCGAAGAACTATTTCGGGAATTGGAGGATTACATTCTGTCTGATGATGACCACCGCAAGAGAGTAGCCGAACGAAACAAGGCAAGACAGGGCGGCAGAGATATGACCTGGCGGGCGCCACCCCAACATCCGCGAAACGTAAACAGTGTTGGAAATTCTCAGCCGCAACAAGACAGCAGGCCCAAGTGCCAGGGGAGGATTCAGTCCCAGAGGAAGGGGGAGAGGAAGAGGAACCCCAAGACTCCCGAACCACAACCCAAGAGATCCCCACTTCTACTGCCAGTATCATGGAAGAGGCCACAGCACCGAAGGGTGCCCAGAAACGAAGAAGAACATGGCACGAATCCAACAAGAGAAAGCACTGATGAGCATTGCATCCTCGATGCCAACCCAGTTTCGGCCGAACTTCGGCAACCGCGGTTCGCGAGTCCGCGATCAAGCTGCGTACCCGGTTCGACGCAATTTCCACAATCACAATCGGCATGGCGACCATCACGGCAGCTTCTTCCCTCGGTCGCAAGCGATACAGTCGATCCAGCAGCCACAGCCCATTCGGGAAATCTTGCCACCGCCTCCAGAAAGCTCATCAAGGCCTCAGTCAAGTTCGGGACCTCAGAACTCCAAAGCATTGCCATCATTCGGGACTATCATGCCAATCACAGGCGGATCTGCTGTGGAATTCGAAACAAAGAAGCAGCGAAACAATTACTTCAGATCTGTGAATACCATCATCAATGATGGCCCAGCTGCCCGCCCGGAATGGGCGAAGGTGCCAATTACCTTTACGGAAGAAGATTTCAGGTTGAAATCCGCGATCCACAATGACGCCATGGTGATCGAAGTCAATATTGCTGGGTGGGTCATAGGAAAAATCTTGGTGGACAACGGGAGTTCAGCGGACATCCTGTTCCTGAAAACATTAGAGAAAATGAATCTGAGCCAGCACATGTTGGATCCACCAGAGTACCCACTGCAGGGGTTCGGAGGAAAGCCCATCAAGCCGGTGGGAAAAATATCACTCCCAGTTTCTTTCGGAGATCTTGAGAATGCCAGAACGGAGAACCTCACCTTTGATGTAGTTGATATATATCACCCGTACCTTGCGATCTTCGGCAGAGGTTTCATGAACAAGTTTGACGCTGTCATAAGGCAACAGTTCCTATGCATGAAGATGCCTGCGCCCAAAGGGGTTATCACGGTATTCGGCAATCAGCAGGAGGCCAGGAACATAGAAAAGGGCCACACGCCTGGCCAAACGAATGTGTACCAGCTGAAAGCAGCTGAAGAGAGGAAGGAAACCTATGAAGAGCCCAAGCGGGACAAAGAGAAAAATAACATAGCCGCAGAAGATGAAACAAAGAGAGTGTATTTGGATGACATGCCCGACAGAGCAGTCATAATAGGGGCGAACCTCAGCGCCGAAGAGGATGATGAACTCATACGCTTCCTGAACAGAAACAAGGATGTTTTCGCATGGTCAGCTAAAGATTTGCAAGGCGTTGACAGGTACATAATCGAACATGCCCTCGAAACGGACGACAAGATACCACCCAAGAAGAAAAAACTTCGGAAAATGTCTGACGAAAAGGTCAAGGCAGTGGAAGCAGAAGTTCAGAGGTTACAGGATGCCCAAGTGATCAGAGAGGTCAAGTACCCAGTCTGGTTAGCCAACACTGTGCCAGTCAAGAAGAAAAGTGGCAAATGGAGAATGTGTGTGGATTTCACCGATTTGAACAAGGCATGCAAGAAGGACGATTTTCCCTTGGAAAGGGTAGACAAAATCGTGGATGATGCAGCCAACAGTGAGATGCTTTCGCTCCTGGACATGTTCTCTGGGTATCATCAGATCAGAGTTCGCAAAGAGGACGAAGAGAAGACAAGTTTCATCACTCCTTTCGGAACATTTTGTTTCGTAAGAATGCCAGAGGGGCTGAAGAATGCAGGATGCACGTTTTCAAGAATGATAGCAATAGTGCTGCACCAGCAGATTCGGAGAAACATTTTGGCATATGTGGATGACATAGTTGTCAAAAGTGTTCAGAGGAGAGACCATATCAGTGATTTGGCAGAAACATTCGCGAACTTGAGGACAGCAAACTTGAAGCTAAATCCAGAAAAATGTGTGTTCGGCATTCACAAGGGGAAAGTTCTTGGATGCCTAGTTTCAACGAAAGGCATTGAAGCAAACCCTGACAAGATAAAGGCTCGATGGAAATGCAAGAGCCAATCTCGGTGAAAGATGTTCGAAGTTGACGGGGAGAGTGGCCGCCCTCAACGATTCATCCCCCGAGCCGCGAGAAGAAGTTTGCCATTCTTCCAAGTTCTCAGAAGTGCCAAGAAATTCCAGTGGTCCGAACCTCAGAAGCAGGCCTTTCGCGAACTGAAGGACTACTTGTCCAGCATGACCAAGCTCTGTCCTCCCGAGCCAAAATCACCGCTTCTGCTGTATGTGTCTGCATCAAATTCGGCAGTAAGCGCAGTGCTGGTACAGGAAAAGGAAGAAGAAGGAAAGCTCAGGCAAATTCTTGTATACTTCGCCTCTGAAGCATTGTCTGGTTCCAAGGTTTTCTATTCCGAACTGGAGAAGATCACGTATGCGGTCATCATGGCAGCAAGAAAGCTAAGACACTACTTCGAGGGCCACAGAATAAGAGTTATCACCAACCAACCGTTAAGTGACTTGTTCGCAAATAGGGAAGCATCCACCCGAATCATCAAGTGGGGTGCTTGAACTCTCCGAGTATGTGGTGGATTTCGAGACAAGAAGTGCAATAAAATCGCAAGTTACGGCATTTTGTCATGGACTGGACCTCACCTACTCAGAATCTTGAGGAAAATATGCCCGAACTGTGGATAGTGCAGTGTGATGGAGCATGGTGTTACAAGGGGGTCGGAATTTCGGCTGTTGTAACGTCCCCAACGGGCATGGTCATAAGATATGCAGCGCGGCTCGTATTCACGAACAATGAACATTCCACGAACAACACAACGGAGTACGAAGCTTTACTGCTGGCATTGAGAAAAATGAAAGCCTTGGGGCAGCAGACCTTCATAATCAGAACGGACTCGAAAGTGATCCAGGAACATATCGAGAAGGAAAGCGAGGCCAGGAATCCAGTTCTCATGAAATATCTTGAAAAAGTCATAGAAATGGAAAGACACTTCAAAGGCTATTCAGTCCAGCATATCCCAAGGGATGATAACAATGAGGCGGATAAACTGGCGAAGGCAGCATCCAGAAATCAGGAGCTACCACCGGACGTGTTCTTTGAAATTATCAGAGAACCCTCCATCAAATATTCAAGAACTCAAATCGTGAATATGGTGGAAATTCCAAACTGGAGAGCAGAAATAATGGCCTATCTGAGGGGACATTACGAACCACAAGATGAATTGGAGGAGAAAAGATTGAAGCAAAGGGCTCGGGGCTATACAGTGGTAAACGGAGAATTATACAAATCAGAAGTCACTGAGCCTTGGCTGCGCTGCATCACCTTCGAAAAAGGTCGCGAACTCCTGAAAGAAATTCACATTGGATTTTGTGGGGCACACATAGGCACCGGGCTTTGGGCGGCAAGGCGATAAAACAAGGATTCTATTGGCCCACCATAAACATCGACGCTAAGATGTTGGTTCGGCAATGTGAAGCATGCCAGAAGACGGGAAATCAGCAGAATCTGCCTTCAATGCCGGTTCATTTAATTCCTCCAACCTGGCCTCTGCAAAGATGGGGCATGGACCTAGTAGGCCCGTTGCCAACAGCTCAGGGTAATTGCCGATTTGCGGCTGTAGCGGTTGACTATTTCACGAAGTGGGTAGAAGCAAAACCACTCGCGAATATCACAGCGGCAACAGTTCAGAAATTCTTTTGGCGAACATAGTACGCGTGGTTCGGAGTTCCTAGAGAACCGACGGTTGACAATGGCAAACGGCTTGATCGCTACACCTTCAAAGAATACTTGCAAACCTTAGGCACACAAGCGAAATTTTCATCGATATATCATCCACGGTCCAATGGTGCAGTCGAAAGAGCCAATGGTTTAATTTTTTCGGGAATCAAGAAATGTTTATTTGATCAGAAAAAGGGAAAGTGGGTGGATGAACTTCCGAAGGTGATCTGGTCTCACAACACCACAGTTTCAAGGGCAACAGGTTTCACTCCTTTTTGCCTACTCTTCGGGACTGAGGCTATGACACCAGAGGAGATCAAGAATGAAAGCATGAGAGTCTTGAAAGGAAAAAGAGATAGAGGAAATTGATAAGAAGGTGGAGAAAGACATGATAGAGCTGACAATCCTTGAAGCAGCGGAAAATATTGAGAAGTCCCAGAGAGAGACAAGGGCATGGAGAGACAAAAAGGTGGTCCGAAAGGACATCAAAGCTGGTGATCTTGTCTTGAAAAGAAAGAAAAATTGGGAGAACCCAGGAAAACTTCATGAGTCATGGGAAGGGCCTTACATAGCCAGGGAAACAGATATGCCAGGGGCTTTTCGCCTGATGGAGCGATGCGGCGAAGAGTTGCCGTATTCGTGGAATGCCGATAGCCTAAAGAGATATTATCCATGAAGACCCTAGTTGTACATAAATGTAGTAGGTAGCAGTTTTTCAATTTTCGTAAGTTTACACTTTAGGAAGATAAAAGCCTGAATCACGTGTCTATAAGTGACTTCGGGAAAAAACTAGTTTTATTTCTTAATCGTAGTACTAGAATAAGAAGGACCGTACTCTTTTCCTTGCAAAGGGGGCTCTAAATCAAGAGGCAAGGTTTTTAACGAGGCGGATCCCATGTAAATACTCTTTCTGATATATATATATGAAAGGAGTCTTCCCCCAAATTGCGTGTTTCGTATTTTGTGTCTCGAAAATTCCATCGTGAAAAAAGAAAGAGTTCGTGAGAAAGGCTCCGTGATAGCCGAAATTCCATCGTGAAAAAAGAAAGAGTTCGTGAGAAAGGCTCCGTGATAGCCGAAATTCCATCGTGAAAAAAGAAAGAGTTCGTGAGAAAGGCTCCGTGATAGCCGAAATTCCATCGTGAAAAAAGGAAAAAATTCGTGAGAAAGGGCTTCCTGATAGCCGAAATCCCATCGCTAAAAAAGAAAAAGTTTGTGAGAAAGGCTTTGCGATAGCCAGAATTCCGTCAATAAAAAAGAGGCCTGAGACAACAACAAGTTGTGGCCTAGAAAAATCCCATCCATCGAGGGATTCCCACCAAAAAGGCCTGAGACAACAACAAGTTGTGGCCTAGAAAAATCCCATCCATCGAGGGATTCCCACCGAAAAGGCCCGAGACAACAACAAGTTGTGGCCTAGAAAAATCCCATCCATCGAGGGATTCCCACCGAAAAGGCCCGAGACAACAACAAGTTGTGGCCTAGGAAAATCCCATCCACGAAGGGATTCCCACCAGAAAGTTCGCATGATGAGTTCGAGAAAACGAATATCTAAGGGTTCGCCTGTGTATTCTCACTCAGTTCAGATTGTTGAAAATTTTTTAGGTATCACCATTGTAAGAAAGGGGCAAGGGGCTTCATCGGACGTTCGCATAAAAATTTTGGTTGAAGCAACTGAGGGTTGCAATTTCAACCGCGGCAAGTCCGCCAATCGGGGCAAGTCCACAAAATTCGAAAAACAAATTTTGTCGACTTGCACAACGACGGTCGAAATTTTCAAAAATTGACGAAGGCTTCTCCCAAAGATGTGCTAAGAAATTCGTGAATAGTAAGACTTGCGAACCTGCAATTTAGTTTTCATGCGAAACGGCAAGGTGGGGGAGGGTGACGTTTTTTCAAAGAAAAAACATATTCATTGCCTTATTCGCATCAAAACTTCCGAACAGTTCTTCAATAATTACAAACCTTGGCGCAAAATTCAAAACGAAAGCTCAACAACATGTCCCGGTTTACAAACATTGTCTTCAGTCGTATCGCTAGCATAGGCGAAATCAGATGCATCGGCTAAGGGGCTAAGGGGATCCGCTTTAGGAACCTTCGCGGATGGAGGAGTAGACGGCGCGGAATGAACCTTTTTACGAAGTAAGAAAAACGAGGAGAGATCAAAACAACCTATAGAAAACTTAAGCGAGGCCTCAAGCCAAAAATCGGAAAAATCTTGTTCGGGATGCGCTCGCTTGAACAGGCGCCACGCTTCACCACTAACGAACATATTATCCCGACGAATACGAAGAGGTAGCACGTCCTGCGCAGGCCCAGCTTGCAGGACCTGCGCAGGTTAAAATTTACAAAACATCTGTTCAGAAAAGTTTAATGAATCTACATGAATGTACAGCCAGTCTCGAATTAACCCAAAAAAGTCCAGGCATATCGCTCAGTTCGTAATATCCACCTTCGGCGAATCCTCTTCTCGTTCGGGGATTTGTTCACCGTCGTCGCCACCATCGGCTGCCGCCGCCGCTCTGCTCGCCGCCGCCCGAGCCGTCTTCGCCGGACCCACTCGAACTCTCGCCGAAGTCGATCCTTCGGGAGACGCGGCGGCATCTTCTTGGTTCTCCTTTTCCCTCAGCTGCGAAAGGAAGAAAAGAGTGAGGAAGGCTTAAGAAACTGGAACACCCGCGACGAACATAAGTCACGAAATCGAGCAAAAGAAACTACCTCGGCAAGCTTTGCCTGTGCAATAGTCTTAACAACATCCGCCCCGCCAGCCATCCAGAACTCCTTCGCGAATTTCACCTTGATAGCCACAACATCGGGGTTTGCTCGAAGTATCGCGTCGCTGGTAACGCTTGGGAATCGAGAAAGGTTCGCGCGAAACTTCGCCAAGTCCACACAGTCGTAATCGTGAAGGATCTTCAGGATACTTTCCACAGAGAAAGCAACGGCGAAGTCGCTGGCACCAGAGATCACTTCGGTAAGAGCCTTGAATTCATCCTCCAGCCAATCCATGAAATCGGGGATATTAATGTCATCCGGGAGAGGGGCTGGGCGAACACCGTACTCATTCAGGGATTTCTGGTACTCAGCATAGAGCAATTTCAGCCTTCCCAGAATTTCCGAAGTGTTTTTCTTTGAAGCTTCACTTTGTTCTGCCAGCGCCTTCTCAAGATCCACGATCTTCCGATCCTTTGTGCTCAGTGACTTGGCGAGGCTGGCATTATTGATGCGAAGATCTTCAGCGATTTTCGCAGCTCGCTCTTGCTTTTGCCGAAGTTTTTCAATCACGCTCAGATCATCTTCATGAGATTTTTGAACCTTGTCAAGCTCTTTCTTGGATTCCTCGAGCGCGGCCTCTGCGACTTTCTTCTCGTCGTGACTCCTTTTCAGAGCCTCCGCCAGCTCAGCCACCTTCTTCTCGAGTTCCAGGTTCGTGGATTGCGCGAGGCTAAAGTTACGCTCTAGTTCCTTGGACTTCAGAGAAAGTTCTTCATTAATCTTCTCCTGCTTAGAAAGCCGCTCTATGGCAACCTTCCCAAGCATAGAGTACTTGAGAGTATAATCTTCGTGGAAGCGTCCAAGTTTTGAAGGAGAGTAAGAATGCAACAGATCCTTTAATTCTGAAAAATCCAGGAATAAATCTCAGACAAAGATTCAATAATCGTGAATCACACGAAGAGGCAACGAGAATGAACGAACCTTGCTTGCTAAAATGCTGCATGGTGACTTGTTTAGTCGAACCCGAAGAGACCTTCCCCTGAGATGAAGGAGTAGTTTCAGAGATAGAGAGAGGCCTTTTTTCGGAGCCTTGAGCGGCTTCTTCAGGTCATTCTGACGCCTCCTCTCCTGTTTCATCAACAATTGTGGACGATTTCCATAGAGTTAAAAACTTGGACGTCTTGCCCCCGACGCCACTTGTCTCGAAACCAACACGCAATAGTTTGCCGCGATGAGACGTACCAAAGCTTTTGTTAAAGGCGGCCAAGGAAGGAGAGGGCTCCTGGTCTTCGGGGACGACCTCCCGAACTTCGACCAAAGGAACATTTTCGGCAGGATGGCCCTCCCTTTGAATAGTGCGCTCAAGGTCCCGGGCGAATTCGGAGGAAACTTGATCAGCGGCGGCCTCGCAACGGGGGTTTCGGCGGCGGGGGGACTCGGTGTGAACAACAACTTCGGCAGCAATAACGGACTTCTCAGCAACAGCAGGAGATGGCTCCCTTCGGACTTCGGGAGCAACATCTGAAAAGGAATCAATATCCACGAATTCATTTTCGGAACCAGCAGGACAACTGTCTCGAAAGTTAAATAATGGCCAGAGGAAAACACCTTTAAGGCTATCTGTCTTCGTGAGGGTGTCGTCGTCGAAGGCGGATGGGACCCGCCGAACTCGGTGGAAGAAACTTTCTTCACACCTTTCTTCAATTTCTTGCGGCTCATCCGGGCAAGCCCCTAAGCGACCCGGGAGTTCGCCTTTCGAGGTTTGAGGTTCGGAGGTCTTTCGTTTCCGTTTCGACAACTCAAGCGATCTGGTCCTTGAAGGCTTCACTCCCGAAGAGGTTCCCTCGGTGGCAGGCGACGAGCTGCGCTTCGACGATCTGATTCGGGGAGCGTTGATGGGGGCGGCTGAGCAACTGGCCACGGCGACGGCGGGAAGTTTCAACTTGGGACCAGGGCCTCGAGAGCTGAAAAATTTATCACCACTGATCTCCGAAAAGACGCGATTGGTCTTCTTTTTATGCTTCACCAGGGCCTTGTATGCCTTGTACTCGTTCATGGTATATTCGCCTACCATGACATTAACCCTTTTTTCCACTTCGTCCATGAAGTCTTTGGCGCTCTGGCCCTCGCGAAGTTTGATCCCGAACTTCGGGAAAGGCACCTTCTGATCTGCCCAGTTGACATTGTAGTATACGAGTTCGGCAGGGGACCAACCGTTCGAGATAGGCCAGATTCGCGCGGCGACAAATTCTTCAATAATGTCACGGCCGCCAAGTATCGTGCTGGCCAGATGAAATGCACTCTCGCAACTTCTGATTCCTAAGGCCCGCTGGTTGTATCTCCCTACATTCACTGCGGCGAGGGGTGCGATCGGGCTCGACATCTTCGGCTCATCAACCTTCAAGTAAAACCAATAAGATCTCCAATCGTCCGTGAGGTTGGTCTTGCGGCAAGGAGCGATCCGAATTCGAGTGATTCCCTATCGGGTGTTCCGTGGCGTCGCGTGTTGAAGGTGCAGCACGCGTGCTGACTATGGTAGAACTGCCCATCGTCGCCCTTGATAACTTCGGGGATGATCACCAGTTCGTAGAACCGAGTGAAACCGTCGACAATAGGGTTGCAGCCAAAGGTCTTCAAGATCCAGATAAACTTCGACACTTCGAGGAAGGATGTCGGAGTGAGCTAGTGGATCCTCACCGAAAAAGCGTCAAGAATTGCCGGCAGGACGGGATCACAAGGGAACCTTAGTCCACAGATGAAGAAGTCCCGAAACACCACAATCTCTCCCTCCTTGGGAGTGGGAATCAGTTCATCGAGAGGGGCGCGCCCAGCCGCCGGGGAGAAGAACCCGCCTTCTCGTACTCGCGAACCATGTTGCTTGTGACCTTTGATTCTCCGAAGGCGAGCGAAGGCGGCAACGGGCCGGAGGTCCTTAGCATGACAAGATCGTCGACACCGGCATCTACATCCCCGACTTCTTCGCCGCCGTCAGACCCAACCTCCCCATCTTCGCGACTTCGGGAGCCGCTGGGCGAACCAGAATCTTCGGCTGGGCGATCCGCGCTTTCGGCAGCTGGGTCAAGTGGGAGGCCGGTAGCGATGAGCTCTTCGGTAGTCATAGTCCTAGCTGTACTTTTAACGCGAGCCACCTAACCAAAAATTACGAACATTCAGACAGGCAAGAGTAATGTTCAAGAATAAAACTCACGAAATCGTGATGTCACTACACCAAAATTTAACAACCTAACGAATCGACGAAGCATAGATAAAGGAATACCTTAGAGGAGCGCGAACAAGGCCTGGAGTTCGTAAGTTTTCAAGCAGTAAACCAGATTCCGCGAAGAGAGAGAGATGCGCGAATCGTGAAAGGCTCGAGAGCGGTAAAAAAAATTTTAACAGCAGCAGCCCGCTATTTATAGGGCCGGGGAGGGGTAGTTCCGCGAAGTGCGCCTCGATCTAACCGCCTTTGACTCCCCGGGTGACGCGTGTCCCCTCCGACGTTCCGAGGGTGACGTTTTTTACTAAATTTCCGAAAGGTTCGTGGAATCGGATCGTCGGAGTCAACCCGCTTCCCCGAGGGGCTAGTGTTGGGGAATTCAGGAAAACCCGTCACCCTCGAAACATCAAGCTTAACAAAGTTCTCAAAGCATGTTTTTCGAAGCGAGGAATTCGCGATTCTCGGAAGCCCGGAACTCGTGAAGTCACGACTTCGCGAATGTGCGAGGTCGGGGAATCTCGATTCGGCGAAGAGGCGGAGTCACGAACATGCGGGAGCTCGGAATCTCAACTGTTGATGGTCCGAACTTCGGAGAACTGCCGATTCGGGAATCTGATGAAGACTCTGTTCGGGACTCAGGCGCGTGGACATGCACGAACCTGTTGGGAAGCAAGAGCCACTTCGGGAATCTGTTGAAGACCTAGTTCGGGAATTTCGGGCAAGGACATTCACGAATCACGGGAGAAGCAAAGTCAAAGTTGTAGTCCCAAAAAGTCCGGGTTTAGAGTGTGAACTAGTGGAAGATTTGTAAATATGTTAGATAAAAAAGACAATCATGTATGCGTTCACACTAGGTATATTCTCTGAGGCAAGGGGTGTTATCGGTATGTGAAAGTCCCTTCGTCTCCCTATAAAAGGGGGTGCAAGGGCACGTGTAAACGGATTCAGACTTTTTTGGAACTTGTGCTTCTGGCAGAGAGAATCACAGTCTCTTTGCGCCCTAACCCTGTGTTTGAACGTGTTGAGAACTCTTGCTTGTGTTAGGGTAGTTATCCGAATTTTTCGGGTACCCCCCAACATGCTGCTTGTATTTACTCTGGAGTTTATTTGGATCTTCTAAATTGGTTCTTATCGGTGTTTTTGCATTAGATGAATGCTCGTTTTTTACTTCCGCATCGCATCTCGTGTAGGCTTGTGTTCTTGTTTGAAGACTCGAGCTGCGACGACTGAGGAGACGCGTCTACCCCGACTTTACCCGAGAAGATGCTCAACCTCTACTACTCTACAACGACTACCGCGCAGGTGTCATGTCACTCCCAACCATGTAGAACCCATGCATGCTATTAGTTGCTAGTGCTATATTTATGTTACTTGATTTGATGGATTGCATAGCCATTTGTTTAGCCACGCCTTGATATTTGATATATCTTGTTTCCTTGCTTTACCTACCTCGAGACTAGCTACAGACCCCTAGCTAGTCCCATATACACACTATCCATACTTTTGTTTCTTAATTATGGATGGTTCTCTGGGTTTGGAATGAGATGTGGGAGATCTCGGTGTGTTCTAGCGTGAGTTCTAGGTGTGTTCTTCCTTGACGTGTTACTGGAGGGACCGAGCTGTTTGGTTACTTGTGAACGCCTACCTCTGGGAGATGCGATCTGGCCTCTCGCCCGAGCGGCGTGTCGGACGGGATGGAGATGGTGAGTGCTCGCTCTTGACCCTTAAGGACCGATCGTCAGTTGACCTTGCTTCAGTGGACTTTTACCGTACAAACCGACCACCTTGTATTGGGCGGGGGTGCGGGGTGAGACTCGTAGTGGATAGCACCCTGCCTGTAGGCGGATCGGTGTGATCGTGATGGGAGATGACGTTCCTCCTTAGAAGACTTCGCCCCGGCGAGGCCGAGGAAGGGTTCCACAGCTTCGAGGGACCCCTCGCTGGCAGTACGAGCTCTACAGCAGGGGCTGCGCCAGACTCGAAGACGCGGGAGGGTACTACCCACTTACTTGGACTCCAGCCATATGGTAGGGTTTCGGGTGGTTCGCTACCATCCGGGCTCTATTCGGGCGGGTACAGTTGTACAACCTCTGCAGAGTGTTAAACCTATAGCTATAGTACGTGTCCACTGGTTATGGACAGTCCTCTGGTCTCTCACCTGGCTAGACTCTTTTCTTGTGCTTCTTCTCTCCCCCGAGTGTGTGAACCCGACCTGAGGCCGTTGAGATGTGGGGATAGGAGCAGGTGGGCCCCACATCGCATATGAGAGTCGGGAGCTGGATTGTGGTTGTGATTCAGTGCTTTGGTGTGGACTTCCTTGTTGAGGGGTGCGGACCCCAGAGGTGTGGACCTCCCGGAGGTGTGGACCTCGCTGCTTATTCTGCATACCTTGATTGTTGCTACCGTGTTGCTGCATGCATAGCTTTCTACAGCCAAATATAGGTTTTATCCATGCATATTAGATTCAACCACCGCTTTTGCTCTTTGTTGGGAAGCTGACATGACCTACCCGCTTATCAGGTAGATGCTGGCGTTTCAGACTCGGTGACCATCTACGACTACAACTTCTATGACGAAGGTGTGAAGACTAGAGCTGGTCCTATGCTCGAGTTTGCCTGTGGAGCTAGAGACGCTTCGCTTCGATAGATCCGTTGCGTAGATGTTTTACCTTTCTTGATTCAGTCCGGTTGGACTTGTACCCGTCTTGTGCCGAAGAGTTGTACTCTGATGTTGTAATGATATTATGTAATTCTTCTTTTATTCCCGTGTTTTATGGATTTGTACCACTTGAGACAGGGATTGCACGTGATAGCCGCTTCCTGGGACTATCACGGAGGTGCGGAGTCGAGTTTCCGTTTGCGGAAATTCGGTTCGTTTCAGCACGTTACCAATATGGTAGTGATCAGTAACGGACTTAAACAGCCCGTTACCGATAGGGCATTGATAAGTACATACTTTACGAGCTCGTTACCGATATGTTTAACTTGTGTAACGGGCTCTATTTAACGTCCGTTACAAAGGATTCATGTAACGGGCGTTTAAGAAGACCGTTACCAGAAGTCCACATTGGTAACGGGCGTTGCGGAGGCCAACCCCGGGGTCGGCCTGCCGCGCTTATCTGTAACGGGTGCCAAGTAACAACCGTTACAGATATGGGTGCATGTAACGGGTGTTAAGGGCCCGTTACAAATGTTGCGTGGCCTATTTGAGGTTTTCACGTAGTGTACCAAAGTTCTCTGTGGGCCCAGAGAAATAGTCATTTCACGTGACCGGTGGTTAGTTGTGGTAAAGGTCATTGTTTCATGCCCATTACGAATATGTGTTATCAATAACATGCATCTGCATGTTACCTTTCTTGGCTCATTTGTAACACTTGATCGGTAACAGGCGCTTTGCCCGTTACCAAAGGCCATCTATGCCCGTTACCAAAGTGAGTTTTTCACGTAGTGGGGTCTCCCTAGTCGACGTGAGAACCTTGCAAGGAAGACCACGTCGGAGTTACAGGAGCTGGAAGCAAGATCAAGGTAGGATCCCGGTGGTGATCTTGTTTATATATCATGTACAATGTTGAATTATCAAGTTGCAATCCGATTTCTAGGATCGAGTGTTTCTCCTACGATTTTGATTTCAATCGGTTTTTATTACTTTAAGATCTATTCTCGAGATAGATCGTAGAGTGTGTTCTTGTAGTCGTGGTGGCTAGAGGTGCATGCCTGACCTTCCGAGAGATTTCAACTTGTCCATTGGACTCGCCCTAGGCTAACCCGCACGAATAGAAGTGCGTTGTGACAGAAGGGTGGCTCCAAAAGGTGGGCGTCTTCGGAGTTGGACGGGAAATCGTGATTTAAAGATGCTTTTTATGAGATTCAACTTGGCTATTTTTTCTTTGCTCGGAACTTCCAAAAGCTTGATCCAATCTCTCTAGATTGGTTTTGCTTATCCCTCTCTACCTCTTGCTACCTCCGGCTTTCATAGATTAGATTCGTTTCTTTCGATGTTCTTTAGATTAGATGCGTAACATTCCCTTTGAAGATCTAAGTGTTCTCAGCTTTAATAGATATTTGCATCACACATTTGTTACACGGATTCGATACCTTGGGTTCACACTTGAGGGGAGAAGGGTCCTTGACTACGATGGAGGACTTGTCCGCTTGCAAGTCCAAATGAAGTTTGATACGCATATACATCGTCAACAGGGACGGTGTGCGGCTTGTGGCGGCGACAAGCGCGAACTCTTAGGAATGCCATCTTCAGAATCCAAAGCACATCGTGCTGCTGACGTAGGGAATCAAGACACTCGTGGAGGTGTTGGTCACATGCTGCCTGCAAATCATGGTAATCGTCTATCGGGTCATCAGCTGACGGACGACAACCGACGGGACGGGGTGACTCTAGAGGCATCAGAGGAAGAATGGTTGAGGACGATGGAGGCGTAATGTGGGGAAGCAGCTCCAAGAGCATCGTATGTGGGTATGGGCAGGGCACGATGGGCGTCGGAGCCGCCGTCGTCTCGCCGCTGAGGGCGCTTGACAGCCTCATGGGAGCATGTCGTGAAGGCGTTGCCTCACACGAGCTTCGTGTGGGAGAGGGGTTGGAGGAGCGGGAGGGGAGCACATCTTGGCCTGCACGGAGAGTGGGGAGCGCCGCAGAAAGCAGGCGAAGGCGACGACCAAAATCAGCTCGCGGGCGGGTGCGCAGCGACACGGGGAAGGAAAACGGGCCCAACGGGTACACGACGCGTGTAGGTGTGTGAGCGGTGAGAAAAAATAATTCGTTTTTTTAGCGGAAACACTCTCCAAATTGCGATTCTATGAGTTTTCCACCCTATCCAGTCCCTATTTAATTGTTAGGTGAGTCCGGCGTGAGGGGTAAGACGGGTCGGAATTAGGTGAGAAAAGTTTTAATAAAAATCGCTATAACACAAAACTGACACAAACAAAAGGAAGTACTTATGTACTTTATGAAACTATATCACTTTTAAGACAAACACGTTAAGAAATATAAATTATTTCAATGATCTAGTATTGATCGAGAAACGGGTAATCAGTGTATCCAACGACCGGATCGGAGGTGTAGAAGGTGCTCCTATCGTACTTGTTCAGCCGGGTGTTCCTCGCAAACCGCTCGGGAAGGTCCGGATTGGCAAGAAACCGCCGTCCATAAGCAACCAGGTCGCCGTAGCCATCGGTGACCGCAGTGTTGCCTTCCTCCTGGTCATACCCTCCGCTCACAATGAACGTGCCGTGGAACGCCTTCCTGAATGCTAGCAGCATGTGAGGCAAGATCAGGTTGCCGTCGTCCGGGTTCACACGCATCCGCGGCTCGAGCATGTGGCAGTAGAGCACACCAAGCGGGTTCAGCACGCTGCGGATGACATGCAGCGCCAGCGCCTCCGGGTCGGAGTCGCTGCAGTCCATGTAGTCCGTGAACGGGGAGAGCCGCACGCCCAGGCGATGCGCGCCCACCTCGCCGGCCACGGCCGCGACCACCTCCCCGGTGAAGCGGCACCGATTCTCCAGGGTGCCCCCGTAGGCGTCATCCCGGTCGTTGACGCTGTCTTTCATGAACTGATCGAAGAGGTATCCGTTCGCCCCGTGGATCTCTACACCGTCAAAGCCTTAATATGCATATATAAGATAATTAGCATTGAGTACCCATCGATTTTCACAAGGTTACAACAACGGGGCTCCTAAATCTAAAAAATTTGAGTACTTCAGGATAATTACGTGTACCTGCTTTGATGGCGTTTCCAGCGGCAATCCTGAAGTCGTTGACGATGTCTGGTATCTCATTTGTTTCGAGCCTCCGAGGGACCGCGAACGTGTTGACGTGACCGTCAGGGCTCACCTGTGGTGCGACTTGTTTGTCCGTGCTCGAGATCGGTGCCTGCCCATTCGGTTGGAACTCTAGTAGTACAAATACATATATTGCTCAGCCATGCATGCATGAAATACGGTAAAGATGGATCGACCAGTGCATAAACGACAGGGACCGACCTTGTGCGGAGACGCGGCCAGTATGCCAGATCTGCGCGAAGAAGATGGCGCCTTTGGCATGCACGGCGTCGACGATGGGCTTCCATGCCTCCACCTGCTCGTCGGTCCACAGACCCGGCACGTCGGGGTACCCTCGCGCGGTCTCCGACACGGGGCAGGCCTCGGAGATGAGGAAGCCGCCCGGCGTCGCCCGTTGGGTGTAGTAGATCGACATGTGCGCCGGCTGCGGCACGTTCCCGAACGCCCGGCACCTCGTCAGCGGCGCGAGCACAACCCTGTGCGCCAGGTTGAACTCGCCCATCTTGTACGGTGTCAGCAGAGGAGTCGTCGAATCCATCCCTTCCTCTTGCGATCAGCTAGCCGGCTAACGAGGGATGCTGCTGGCTGCTGCTGTGTTGTCTGTGTATGTTTTGGTGCCCTGCATGCCCCCGTTATATAAACAGATCTAGATGCATGCATACGCTGCCGTAAGAGGAGGATTTGTACTTGTACATCTTTTACGGTTCCGTAGGTTGATCGATATCGTACAACGAGGGCATGAGGTTCGATTCATCGAATTGTTGATTCGTCACGTGTAAATTGAAGGCTGCTAATCGTCTGAGAATCAGACGAAGCTAGTCCACACGACAGCTAGTGATACTATCACCGATCAAACTCCACCACAGAAACCTTCATGCGTTCAAAAATGATCTGGACAAAACTTCTAGCTTTTTTTAAACCAAAACTAAACTCTCTGCTCACGTCCTTATGGTTCCTTACTATACTTCCCGATCCGAGAGGCCGAGACCACGTCCTCCCACCGGTGCTCGCTATGGCGGAGGGCGCCAGGCTCCGGACGTGGATATACAAGAGCTTGATGGTAGTGAAGGCTGAATTAAGGTGGTGTTTGGTTCAAGCTTTGTAACATAAACGTAAACTAAATCGCATAACGTTGATGGTCACTCAAAAGAAAAAAGTAATCGGCATCAGAGTTTTATTGGTTAAATCACAGCCTGTTCGGTTGGCTGGTGGCTAGTGGGCGTACTTGGTTTGTTACGAGAGAAGAGTACTCGATGGCCGGTTCTGTAGGTGGCTGATTTGTTGTGAGAGAAAAGTACTGCTGGCTGGTGGCTGATAAGCCAAGCGAACAGGTAATGAAAACATCATGCTCGCTGTGCGTGCTTGCGGTGCCTTCCTCTCTTTACAAGCGCCGTTCGCCGCCTGTCCCCGTCTGTCCCCGTCGTTCTGTCATCTCAGGTCCGTTGGCGCCTCCTAGGATCCTACTCCTTCTCCGCGCACCCACGGTCGCCGCCGCTGTCGGTGTTTTAGACCGGCAACCTACTACGGGGAGTACCCGAAGTAGATGAATGTGACTCGCCGAGATCGATAACTCGAAGGAAAAGACACGTGGCACACAATTTAGACAGGTTCGGGCCGCGAGGTGCGTAATACCCTACGTCCTGTATGCTGCGTAGCTCTGGATTAATAGAGCACGATTACAAGATGGTGCAATAGTGCGCCGTGGGTTGTATGAGAGGAGATTGGATGCCAGAGATCGGTCCCTGCCTCGCCTTATATAGTCCGGGAGGCAGGGTTACAAGTTGGAGTAGGGAGAGAGTACTAGTCGAGTACGTCTAGGAGTCCTCTATACAGTGCGGAACATGTACAGCTCCCTAACCGAGTACTACTCCTGTGTAGTCCTTGTGCTCCACGCCTTCAGGTGCCGTGTAGCGCAAGCCGGGTAGTCCCGTGGGCCCACCGAGTAGTCGGTCCCGGTACCCACCGAGGTAGTGGGCCCAGGGAGGTCCATACGACAAGCCCTCGAGTACTTTGTAGTCGAGAAGGATAGCTTCAAGTAGTCTTGACGGCCTTAACGAGTAGTCCTCAAGCGTCCCTGAGTGCTACAAGTCAAAAGTCCTCAAGAGTAGTCGAAGCATCCCGAGGCTGGAATGTACTCCAGCTGATTTTTGAGCAATCTTGAAGTCTTCTCGAGTAGTCCCAAACGTCCTCGAACACTGCCTTCGAAGGTCTTCAAAAAATGTCTGTCTTGTCTTGAAGCCGGAGCTGATATGGAGGTGCGATTGCAAAATCGCACTCCATATGGAATAGCCCCCGAGCCTTAGGTTAAGCCGTAGGCTCTGGCTGAGGGTCCATCTGAAGTCTTGATGAGAAAATCCCGAAAAATCCGGAGAGAAAAAACCGAAGGACACATGGCACGGAGCCCCCGAGCCTTGAGTCGAGTACTTCCTCTCGAATTGAAGGGTCATCTTGAAGAATGTGTCCTGAGATGCTCTTGAGACTAGCCGCTTCCCAGGTAGTCGAGTAGAAGTAACCGAGCCCCCGAGGTGAGGCGCGTCGATTAGTAGAATACGAAGGGTCACGCGCAGCCGCTGAGTCAGCCGCGCGTGGACTTATCAGCCGCCCGTTGCGGAGCCGGTTTGGCTTATAAATAAAAGCCAAAACCCTTAGGGTTTTTCACCCATTCGAGCTGCAGCCATTCCGTATCCATCTGAAGTAGATCCACTCCCGGCGCTTGCTGCCGCCGTAGTAGATTCAAGTGCGCCGCCACCCAAAGCTTTTAGGGTAGCCCCCGAGTGGATGCGCGTGGAGACGCTGTGTACTTGGAGGATGAAGCCATCACCATCCAAGACGTCGAAGGCCGCCGGGAAGAAGAGGGGCCGCGAAGAGGCCGCCGTGGCTGCCACCGGAGCAGCGCCGCCCATGTCTCCACCGCGGGCCGATCAGAGCCGCGAGTGGAAGAAGTCCAAAGTGAAGACGGAGGATCTGCTGACCCTCCTGAACAGTGGGTTCATCAAGGAGAAGGAAGTCGACATGTGGAGATCCGCCGCTGGAGATCCATATCCGATGAAGAAGGCCGAAGACGAGATCCCAATGTTCGCGCGGTTCGTGGAGCGCGGGCTTGCGCTCCCGGCCAGCGATTTCTTCAAGGGGCTGCTCGGGTACTACGGGATCGAGTACCTGAACCTGAACCCCAACGGCGTCTTCCACACCGCAGTCTTCGTGCACTTCTGCGAAGCCTTCCTCGGGATCAAGCCACATTGGGTGTTGTTCCGGAAGTTCTTCCGCGTCAAGCCGCAGCCAAGTGCCACCAACCCCAGGGTAGTCGGAGGCGCCGGCATCCAGTTGAGGGAGGACGCCGCGGAGCAATATCTGGCGTACAAGCTTGTCGACTCCAACACTGATTGGAAGACCAGGTGGTTCTACATCACGAACCACCACCCCGCCCGCCGAAGCCGAGCGGACGGCGGCCCCGTGCACCGTGAATGGTGGAACACGGAGCCCACCATGCAAGAGGGAATCCAGCTTCCCGAGCTGCTGGCACGCATCAATGTGCTCAGGGAGGCAGGACTGAGGGCCGAGCACGTGGCCTTCAGTTTCATGAAGCGGAGGGTGCAGCCGTTGATGGCTCGAGACACCCTAGGCTTCGAGTACACCGGCGACGACGACACGTCGCGGATGCCGGGAGGCGAACTGGACGACAGCGACATCATCGAGAGGTTGTCGCGGATCTTCAAAGATATGCCGCCGTACACGGCGTGCCCTGTCCAAGAGTACTCCGCCGCGCGCCCACCCAAGGAGGTGAGTAGTCGTACTCCCTTAGTCGAGTAGTCATTGCTTGGAGTAGAGTTGCTGACGTCTTGTATCTTGCGCAGGATGACGTGAAGAAGTTCATCTCCGAGCCGCAGCCACCTCCGAGCGGAATCGAGATCCCGATGGAGGGGAGGTGAAGGAGCGGCGAGAAGTCGGTGAAGGCGACGACACCTTCGTCGTGGAGGATACCACCGACGACGACGACGATGGCGACGAAGAGACGTTGCAGGACCGCTTCCAGCTGCGGTCGAGGTTTAGCCGCCCGGGCTTGCCTCATGTTCCTCTGGTACAAGACCCCCCGACTAGCCTGGAGGCTAGCCTGGCTGCGCCGCCACGGAAGCCGCGCAACCCTGCCAGGAAGCGGGTGACGAAGAAGCTGAAGGTCTCAGAGACCACACCTCAGGAGGTAAGTTGTCTTGAGCAGAGTAGTCGAGTACCCATTGTACGAGTACATTTGCTGACGAGCAATCTTCCTTGTATGCAGGAGGTACCGCCAACGGAGCCCGTTGAAGAGGTGGTGGCCTCAGGAGCGCAGGAGAGCACTGCGCCGGCCGCCGCTGCTGTGGAGGAAGCGGTAGCCACGGGAGCGTCGGAGGAGGCGCCCGCCGAGGGTGGACTGGTCGATATCGCCAGCATCCTTGGTGCTCCGGCCGTGACAATAGTCCGGTCGAACTTGCAAGTACTCCACCTTTCTGAGTAGTACTTGTTGTAGTAGTCGAGGTTGACTGACGACCAAGTATGTGTGCTTCTGCAGGAAATCCACGGATTTGTCCTGGGAGGGATATGAGCCCTCTTCAGCGGTGGCGGAAGAAGACGCGCCGCCCGCCGAGGAGGCCGCTCCCGCTACCCAAGCCGCGACTGAGCCACCGGCTACCGAGGCGGCGTTGCCGGAGGCCAGCGTAGTCGAAGGTGAGTACCCTTCTTAAAGCCATAAGGCTCTTTGAGGAGTAGTCGTAGGCACTGATGCACTTGTCGTCTCTTTGACAGGCGCTGAAGCTGAGGGTGGTGACATCCCTGCAGGGGTGCCGATGCAGAGGTTGACACCAGCGGCCCCGGAGGCTGCGGAAGGAGCCCCCGAGCCCATGGAAGGGGTCATCGAGAAGTCCGCCGGGGGAGAGGCGGTCACCACGTCGCCAGAGGTTGCTCTGGAGGTGGCTATCCGCTCCCCCGAGATCCAGGACGCAGAGCCCATCCGCTCTGCGCCGATGACGGAGGCCACCGCGAATAGTCGCGGCGGGATAGAGCTGCTCGCGGACAATCTTGTTGAGCCGGCAACGGTGGCCAAGCATCTTGAGGCGATCCGTCAGGCCGAGCAGTGGATGAAGGTAAGTAGCCGTAGCCTTTGAGTAGCCAATCCTTTGTTGTTGAGTACTCTTGTGACTTGAGTTGTCTTGTGCAGGACGTTGCGGAGCGGTCCCGCGACAAGTCGAACCTGCTGCAGAGCTATGGCGACGCGGTGCTCCGTGCCGAGGCGCTAGAAGAGCAACTTGTGAAGTCGCGGAAGCATGCGGCTGCCATGCAGTCGAAGCTCGACGCCGCCTTCGCCAAGTACCACAACGACGTCCAAGAGTTGCAGGCGAAGGGCGACGACTTGGTGCGGAAGAATAAAGGCCTCCGCAACAAGAACAAAGGTACGCCGCTGAACTGGTCGGGTACTTGTTGGAGGTCGAGAAGTCCTTGACCCACTGTGCTGTTGTCGTGTTGCAGAGCTTGAGGGCCAGGTGGAGCAGCTGAAGTCCTCGGAGACGAGCATGAAGAACCTCTTCTACCGGGAGCAAGAAGCCCGCCAGGTACTCGAGCTCGACTACAAAGAACTCGCCTTCGAGTGCGAGAAGCATATGGAGCTTCGGATTGCTTCGACCGAGATCTCGTCAACTCGCTACAAATCCTTGCGAGAAGTTGAACGAAGACCGCGAGGCATTGCGGGCCCGCTTGAAGGAGTTGGAAGAAGCCGCACCGCCGATCGCAAGACTCCCGGTGCCGCACCGGGCGGCCCCAAGATTGCTCCTCTGGTGGATCGCCTCAAGGAAGCTCCGAGCCGGCAGGCCGCCTACGTGAAGCACATGGCGAGGTCGATCCCAAGACAAGTCTTGGCCTTCATGAAGTCGTACTTCCCGAAGGCCCCAGTGGAGGTAGTCGCCGGCGGGGTAGCCGCCAACTGCTCTGATGAGCAAGATGTGGAGCCGCCGGGAGCGAGTGGCTCCCATCGCGGAGCAAGTAGCTGAGAAGCTGAACCTCCAGTAGCCCTGTAATAGGTAGCTAGTAGCCATGGTTGTACAGGAAGACAATTGTAATAAATTGCTTAAGTATCAATGAAAGAAAATTTTCCAGCAATGAGTACTCGTAGTCGCGATCTCAGAGTGCGGAGCCCCCGTCGTGGAGTGGATGCGAGTAGTCGTACTCGGCTTTAGTAGTCCCGTTGTAGGGAGTAGGCAGTAAAGAAGTTGATGAACGATCAAACTTTATTACTGAAGGAGTACACCTGGATGGCCAGGGCCGTAGTTTACAAAGTAGTCGCTTGGACCCGGAGGCCGCTTACAACTGAGTAGCGCTAGAGCGGGTAGCTGCTTACAGCAGTTGATCCGTAGGTAGCCGTGTAGGCTGGATCGTAGATCCGTAGGTAGCCGTGCAGGCTGGATCTTGAAGTGTGGTCTCTTAGTAGACCGCTGCTAGAGTCCTTGATGCTCGTCGCAGCCCAGGGTCCGTGGGTAGCCGCACGGGCTGGAGCCTGGAGAGGAGAAGTCCGGAGACTAGAGCCAGGACCCGGGGGGTCGCTTACGGCCAGGGGGTGTTGATGTAGTTGTGTAGACTTGACCATAGAACTTGTTCTCGAGCTTGCGGACTTCTAGGCAGTAGGCGTCCATGTTCTCCTTGTTGCGGTCCCAGGACTTGTTGACTTGGTTGATGACCACTGCGGAGTCGCCGTAGACTAGTAGCCGCTTGATTCCCAGTGAAGCCGTGAGGCGGAGCCCGTGTAGGAGGGCTTCGTACTCGGCTTCGTTGTTTGAGACCTTCTAGAAGATCTGCAGGACGTACTTGAGTTGTTCGCCCGTTGGAGAGATCGGGGAGTACCCCGCACCGCGCCCTCGAGGTTGAGTGAGCCGTCGAAATACATCACCCAATGCTCTGGTCGCACGGTGGGAGTGGGTAGTCGGTTCTCTCGCCACTCGCCATGAAGTCGACTAGTGCCCGCGACTTGATGGCCGTGCGTGGCTTGAAGTCGATAGTGAGGGCGTCGAGCTCGATGGCCCACTTGGAGATTCTTCCGGTAGCATCTTGGTTCCGCGAGATGTCGCCAAGCGGGTAGTCGGTGACAACGGAGACCGAGTACTCCCGGAAGTAGTGTCGTAGCTTCCGCGAGGTGATGAGTAGAGCGTACGGGAGCTTCGCACGGGCTGGTAGCGGGCCTTGGACTCTGATAGAACCTCGCTGACGAAGTAGACTGGGCGCTGGACCGGGTAGGCGTGTCCGTCTTCCTGCCGCTCGACAACGATGGTAGTACTGACCACGTGAGTAGTCGCAGCGAGGTTGAGCAATAGCTGCTCTCCCTTGTGAGGAGCCGTGAGGATTGGTGGCTTTGATAGGAAGTCCTTGAGCTGGGCAAGGGCTTGATCCGCTTCTGGAGTCCACACGAACTTCTCTTGATGCTTTAGTAGTTTGAAGAAGGGGAGGCCCCGTTCTCCTAGCCTCGAGATGAATCTGTTCAGCGCCGCCATGCATCCTGTCAGCTTCTGGACGTCTTCGATGCTCGTGGGAGCTTTCATGCTGGTGATGGCGGAGATCTTCTCGGGGTTGGCTTCGATGCCGTGCTGGCTGATGATGAAGCCGAGTAGTTTGCCCGAAGGGACGCCGAAGACGCACTTGTTCGGGTTGAGCTTCCAACGGTACTCGCGTAGTGATGCGAAGGTCTCTTCAAGGTCGTCGATGAGGGTACTGGAGTCCCTGGTTTTGACAACCACGTCGTCCACGTAGGCCTCGACGTTCTTGTTGAGTTGCCACTTGAAGCAGGCCTGGATAGCTCATTGGTAGGTAGCGCCGGCGTTCTTCAACCCGAAGGACATGGTCGTGTAGCAGTACGCGCCAAACGGGGTGATGAACGAGGTCTTCTCCTCGGTCTCCCCCTTTATTTCGGTTTTAGTGGTCCCGGAGTAGCAGTCGAGGAAGCGAGCAGCGAGCCGCGGCCCGCCGTGGAGTCGATGACTTGATCAATCCGCGGCAAACCGAAGGGGTCCTTGGGGCAGTGCTTGTTGAGGTCGGTGTAGTCGACGCACATCCTCCACTCGTTCGAGTTCTTCTTGCGGACGAGGACGGGGTTGGCGAGCCACTCGGATGGAAGACTTCTCTGATGAAGCCAGCTGCGAGTAGCTTGGCGAGTTCCTTCTTGATGGCGTCCCCGCCCGTCGCCGCAAAGCGTCGGAGGTGTTGTCGCTTGGGGGTGGCCTTAGGATCGACGTTGAGGCGAGTGCTCAATCGGCTCCCCGGGCACTCCCGGCATGTCCGTCGGCTTCCACGCGAAGATGTCGCGGTTAGCCCGGAGAAAGCTGATGAGCGCGTCTTCCTATTTGGGGTCGAGGCCAGCCCCGATGGTGGTGGTCTTGCTGGGGTCGCCTGTTCCAAGGTCGACCGTCTTGACGAGTACCCCCTCAGGTGGCTGAGGCTTGTTGGTGCTGTCAGACTTCTCTGGGATGTCGAGTTCACTTGTGGCAAGCTTCTTCGATGCAGCGTAGACCTCCATCATCGCGTTGGGTACTTGGTTTGTAGAGGCGATCTCCACGGCCTTCGTGTCGCGCTCGTGGGAGATCTTCAAGTCCCCTTGGAGGGAGAGTACACCGGCTGGGCTTGGCATTTTGAGTACCAAGTAGGTGTAGTGGGGCACCGCCATGAACTTGGCGATGGCCGGTCTGCCGAGGATGGCGTGGTAAGAGGTCTCGAAGTTCGCGACCTTGAACTTGATGTACTCGGTATGGTAGTTGTCCCGAGACGCCCCGAAGGTAACTGGCAGGACCACTGAGCCCAGTGGAATAGCCGCGTTGTCGGGGACGATGCCGTAGAAGGGCGTGTTGCTCTTGGTGAGCATGTGGGTGATGTCGAGCTTCATTTTCTTCAAGGTCTTGGTGAAGAGGACATTGAGCCCGCTTCCGCCATCGATGAGCACCTTGTTGAGCTTGGAGCCCGCCACCACTGGCTTCAGGACGAGGGGGAAACGTCCTGGTTCAGAGAAGCTGGTCCACTGGTCCGCGCGGGAGAAGGTGATGGGTACCTCCGACCACCTGAGAGGGGTCGGGACCGCTGGTTCGATGGACATCACTTCACGACGAGTAGCTTTCTGCTCCCGCCTGCTGGGCAACCCGCCGAAGAGGACATTGACGGTCTTGTCTGGCTCCTGGAAGTCGTTGTTGTCGCCATCCTTCTTCTTGCCCTTTTGATCGTGAGGGTGCGGTGGCTCTGGCGTATCCTTGAGTGCATGCCTGAGTTGGTAGCACTGTTCGGTGGTGTGATTGCCGTTTGGATGCCACGGGCACTTCTCCTTTAGCAGGTCCTTGAAGCCGCCGGAGTTCTTCTTCGAGTTCCCCTTCGCAGGGCGCTGGATAGCCACGACAGTGTTGTCTGGCTTGTGCTTGCGGTTGGGACCCGAATAGTTGTTGTTGTTGTTGTTGTTGTTGCGGCCGCCTTGGTTTGCATTGCTGCCTCTGCCGCCGCCCTGGTTCTGCTTGGTCTTGCCACGGATGGCGTCGTACTTGGCATTGGCCTTGTCCTCTTCATCCGCCCAGGACGTGATCATGTCCTTGAGGTGGGGAATGGACCTGGGGCAACGGCGACCGAAGTCTTCAAAGGTGCGACGGTGATAGAGACCGTCTTGGAAGAGGTCGATGACCTCCTTGTCGGTGACGTCGACGACGGTAGCGCGCTTGTCGAAAAAGCGGCGCATGTACTTGCGGAGGGTCTCGCCTTGTTCCTGCTTGATCATGACCAGGTCCATGCGAGTACCCTATCGGCCCATGGCGCCCGCGAAGTTGCTTGTGAACTGCTCCTTCAGTTGGTCCCACTTGTCGATCGAGTGCTTGTCCAGCGACTCGAGCCATGTGAGTGGTGCTTGGTCCAGGCAGAAGGGGAAGTAGTGGCACTTGGTGTCGATGTTGCCGCCAGCGTTCTCGATGGAGAGGGCGTAGCATCGGAGCCACTGGATGGGATCCTGCTTCGCGTTGTACTTGGTGATCCCCAAAGGCTTGAACTTGTCGGGGAGGAGCAAGTTGCGAAGTCGAGGTGAGAAGGCGAAGAAGCCGTCGCCTTCAGCAGCGGTGGTCGACTTCTTCCGCCGCAGCTCCTCAATCTTCTGGCGAGCGTCGTACCCGCCGTGTGAGGCGCCGGAGGCGTGGCTGTTCACGTGGCCTCGGCCACCGCGGGCCGCCGCCGCCTCCGGCCCTCTCCCGTTGGCCCCATGGTTGGAGCTACCGTCGTCGCTGCCGCCGCCATCGGGATCGTTGCCGCCGCCACCGGCCGGAGCGCGGTGGGGAACAACTTCTCGGTTGCCGTGGTCTTGTTGCGAAGGTCCGCCGGCGTTGGAGCGACGACGGTTTGGCTCGGCTGGAAGGTCAGCTCGAGTACGGTTGGGACCGTTGTTGGCGCTGCGACTTGTGGCTTCGTTATCGCGGTGCCTGGCCGGAGGAGGTTGGTTGACTCTGTTGTCGACCCGCATGAAGTAAGCGTCTTCAGCGAGCTTGGCGATGACCTCTCCGGCGCATATGCTCTGAGCCTGGCGTGCGATCGCTGTGATCGACATGAGGCATTGCTCGGGGGGTGGTGTGTACTCTGCTCTCGACCGCTTCGAGAGCTTCCGCAAGGTTGCGGATGGGGAGGCTGTCGCGGAGGCGCCGGCAACGTTCGCCGCGCTTCCGGTTACGCTCACGTCGAGCGTCTCTGTCTGCTGGGTTCTCGTTCGGTGGAGCATCAGCGGAGAGCTCGTCGGAGGAGATGTCTTCTAGGTACTTATCCTGAGCCGTGCCTGAAGGCCCTGGGGTGTCGCCGGCAGCCATGAAGACTTGGCGATCAGGGGTGCCAAGGCTGGACTCAGAAGGTGCCACCTCAGTTGGTGTGCTCGAGTCGGCCCCGGCCGGGGGGTGTTCCCTCCTGGAACGGCAGCGAGTCGATGTAGGCGACGTAGCGTGAGTCTCCCTTTATCAGGTCAACAGGCTTGCGGTCTGGCCAGTAGACGTATCTCCCGGCCGGCGTGGATTTTATAACCAGCCCAGAGGCTGGCCCTGACAAGGGGAGCTCGGTGGAGTTGTCCTCGGACTCGGGCTCCTCAGGGTCCGACCCAAAGTCGAACTCGTAGTCCGGGTTCGAGTAGAACTCGGAGAGAGGGCTGGAGTCTGAAACGTGATCGGGGGCGGCATCGGAGTCCGAGTTGTACTCGGGTACGGGCTCCTTGCCGGCCCGGCGCGAAGTGGGAGCTCCCACGCGGGCCCGGGCGAGGGTGCGGGGGCCGCACGCGGAGCGCTCGCGAGATGAGGGGACCGCCTGCGATGGCTGAGCGGCCGGCTCGCACGCGATGGCCCATGGCGACGTCGACTTCGGGTTGGAGACGGACTCGAGCTCGAAGTCAGCGTGGTGGTTGAAGAGTGAAATTTCGCCGAACTTGCGGCGAGTTCACTCCGTGACAACTTCGGGAAGCGTCCACGAAGCCTCGTCTTCGGGTTGGGCCGCATGGTCGCGGCGCCGGAAGGAGCCCGCGCCATCGGCGGTGCGGACCCGTGCGCCGAACACGAAGGTGTCGCCGCGGTTGAAGGCGACGGTTGGCTTGAAGTGGACGAAAGCCGTCGAGTTCGCCATGTGATCTCGGGCGAGAGCCCCTACCCGGCGCGCCGCCGTCGGTGTTTTAGACCGGCAACCTACTACGGGGAGTACCCGAAGTAGATGAATGTGACTCGCGGAGATCGGTAACTCGAAGGAAGAGACACGTGGCACACAATTTAGACGAGGTTCGGGCCGCGAGGTGCGTAATACCCTACGTCCCGTATGCCGCGTAGCTCCGGATTAATAGGGCACGATTACAAGATGGTGCAATAGTGCGCCGTGGGTTGTATGAGAGGAGATTGGATGCCGAGATCGGTCCTCGCCTCGCCTTATATAGTCGGGAGGCGGGGTTACAAGTCGGAGTAGGGAGAGAGTACTAGTCGAGTACGTCTGGGAGTCCTCTATACAAAGCGGAACATGTACGGCTCCCTAACCGAGTACTACTCCTATGTAGTCCTTGTGCTCCACGCCTTCGGTGCGGGTGTAGCGCAAGCCGGGGTAGTCCCGGGGGCCCACCGAGTAGTCGGTGCCGGTACCCACCGAGGTAGTGGGCCCGGGGAGGTCCATACGACGCCGCCTCTTCCTCCTCCGCCCGCCCACGACCCTCGTTCGTTTGGGCCAGTGGGCGATGACCCGTCTTTGGTTTGTCCCGAGAGAAAATCTTTGTTTTAGTTCTTGAGGCCCCATGGTTTGTTATGAGAGAAAAGTATTATTGACTGGTGGTTGATAAGCTAAGCGAACAGGGTGACAGTCCGCCACTGCCTCCTCCGCCGCTGGTGTCCGGGGCCCACTGCCGCCTGTTTTAGCCTCCTAGGCAAGGTGGCACCCGGCGGTCGCCAAACAACTAATCACGCCTAAATGCCCTCTAATCATCACCTTTTTTTAACCAACAAGCCCAACCGACAAATTTTAGGCTCTTTTTTAAAAAAAATAAATTTTAGGCTTACATGAAGCCCAAGATCACATCAGCCGCCCGTAATAGAGAACCTGGCCCGGGACGACATTCTTAGACGATTGATTTTTTAGAGGTTTTTTTTAGGCGGTTGCTGGCCGTACTTACGACGATGATGATGAACCCGCCGCCGGCAAGCAATAATAAAACCGGCAGCCTGGTCGTAGCTGGTAGCTGGTGTCTGCTGCCTTCCTGGCTGTTTTTTCTGTGCGCACGAAGGCACCGCGTACGCCGGCGGCCACCGAAGTCTGTGCGTTTGGTTGGTGGCTGATGGCTGGTGTTGATTTGTTGTGAGAGAAAAGTACTGCTGACTGGTTGCTGATGATTGATTTGTTCTGAGAGAAAAATACTGCTGGCTGGTGGCTGATAAGCCAAGCGAACAGGGCGCCCGTCGCTCGCTCGCGTCGTGTCGGCACCAGAAGAAGATGTCCACCTCCGCACCTCCGCAGTAGTCGCCCCGTCGGTGCCAGTTCGCGCGCGACCCGGATGCGCCGCCCCGCTGAAGGTCTCCGGCGATGCCGACGTGCACCGGCCTGCCTCCCGGCTGTGCCGCCCAGAAATGTTCCACGTATGCCGGCTCCACCGCCACGCGCCAAGTCTGGCCATTGGGCGCGTAGCACGTTGCGGTCATCGGGCCGTACCTCAGCGTGTTTGCGTTCAACACCCCCGGAAAAAGATAGCACATCAAACTACCGTCCTCGTGTGTGTGAATAATACACGCAACGCATTTTCTTTTTCCTACGTGTATATGGAAACTCACCCAGCCAATCTATTTTCCAGCTTGTTGTACCCCATGTTTTTATAGCAAATCTGAATTAATTAACATTTCTATTTATACAAAGCTTTGATGGCACTCTTGCAACTCCAACCTCTGCAGATGCAATATCACAGTTCACACACAAGTCCAACTTCCAGCAGGGCAGGTCACACGTCCAGCGCAGCACAGACGGGCGAACAGAAAAGAGAACGAACGGAAACTATTCAGGAGCCGTTAGCTGTTGCCTCCTACCTCCATTGCCGGCCACCCATCACCTTCCTTCCCTTCCCTTCCCGCCCCGCGTGCCCTCACCACCACCACCACCTAATCGGCTAATCCCGCGTCGCCCCCCTCCGCTTCTCCGCGTCCCCCTGTGCCGCCTCCGCTACCCGATGGCCGGCACCCCGACGTCGTCGCGGGACCCGTCGCCGCAGCCCCGGCGGCCGGCCTCCTCATCGGGGCCCCTCAAGCGCGGCGGCCTCCTGCTCGGCCGCTACGAGCTGGGCCGCCTCCTCGGCCACGGCACCTTCGCCAAGGTCTACCTCGCCCGCCACGCCGACACCGGCGAGACCGTCGCCATCAAGGTGCTCGACAAGGAGAAGGCCCTCCGCCACGGCCTCGTCCCGCACATCAAGCGCGAGATCGCCATCCTCCGCCGCGTGCGCCACCCCAACATCGTCCGCCTCTTCGAGGTCATGGCCACCAAGTCCAAGATCTACTTCGTCATGGAGTACGTCCGCGGCGGGGAGCTCTTCGCGCGCGTCGCCAAGGGCCGCCTCAAGGAGGACATCGCGCGCAGGTACTTCCAGCAGCTCATCTCCGCCGTCGGCTTCTGCCACGCGCGGGGCGTCTTCCACCGCGACCTCAAGCCCGAGAACCTCCTCGTCGACGAGCGCGGCGATCTAAAGGTCTCCGATTTCGGACTCTCGGCCGTCGCCGATCAGTTCCACCCCGATGGGCTCCTCCACACCTTCTGCGGCACGCCCTCCTACGTCGCGCCGGAGGTGCTCGCGCGCCGCGGCTACGACGGCGCCAAGGCGGACATATGGTCGTGCGGTGTCATCCTGTTCGTGCTCATGGCTGGCTACCTTCCGTTCCATGATCAGAACCTTATGGCAATGTACCGTAAGATTTACAGGGGGGAATTCAGGTGCCCGAGGTGGTTCTCCAAGGATCTTACCAGTCTGTCGAATCGTCTGCTTGACACCAACCCAGAGACGAGGATTACAGTGGCTCAGATCATGGAGAGCAGATGGTTTCAGAAGGGATTCCGACCAGTCAGATTCTATGTCGAGGATGACCAGGTGCACAGCTTGGCAGACGATGAGAATGAGGTGCCGGAGCTGGGGCCTAGTCAGCCTCCTCCACCACCGCCACCGCCACCACAGCAAGAGGACGACGGTGATGACTCTGGGTGGGAATCAGACTCGTCTGTAGCATCCTGTCCAGCCACATTGTCATCAGAGGAGAGAAGACGGCCCCTTGGATCTCTTACACGGCCTGTAAGTCTAAATGCGTTTGATATCATATCATTCTCTAGAGGATTCAATTTGTCGGGGTTGTTTGAGGAGCGTGGCAACGAAGTGAGGTTTGTGTCAGCACATCCCATGCAAACGATTGTAACAAAATTGGAGGAGATTGCAAAGGTGAAGAGCTTTGCAATTCGGCGCAAGGATTGGCGGGTGAGCCTTGAAGGCACAAGGGAAAGCGAGAAGGGTCCATTGACGATTGGGGCCGAGGTATTTGAGCTCACACCAAGCCTTGTGGTGGTGGAGGTGAAGATGAAGGCGGGGGACAGGGAAGAGTATGAAGACTTCTGCGAGAGGGAGTTGAAGCCTGGGATGCAGCACCTTGTGCACCATACAGCCTCCGTTCCAGATATACCTTCTGATACTGAGTAGCTTAACAGGTAGGGCTCTCGCTTGGAAGGAATATTGAAAAAGAAAGAAATTTGGATTGAAAGGATGAATGTTTCTGTTTCAGCATAAGCATCTGTGCAGAAAAATGTTGTTCATAGATTTCCTTAGTTACTTCTTTTTAGTAATATTCTTTCCGCAAATCAAAATGTTTTGCGATACTTGCTGTGTGCTAATATCAATTATCAAAACATTCTTCTAGTTGTTACAGTTAAAATGAGTGATGTTGTTAGACTAATTGTGCTACAATTGTGTATATTCATTATGTACAAATGCCATCTGTAAATTTGTTGGAGAAGGAGTATTGTCCTTGGTGTGAACGAAAGACTGAACAGTTTTAACTATTGTATATTCAGTTCCTTTTAGATTTAGGAGGATAATTTGTGGCATGATGTAGGATTTGTGGTAGGATCCAATTTTAGTTAGAATTTGTTTCAGAATTAGGTACATTTTCATTAGATATAGCATTAAGGAAGTGTTTTGTAATTTAGTTTATGTTGGAGCGTCACAATACGACCCAGCGTACTCTTCTTCCTCCCACAGTGATACCTCCCAGTCGCGGTCTTTTTATCCCATTCCGGACATCAACGCGTAGCCACAGACGACATGGGTGTATGAATGGGAAGATCCTGATTTTTACAACTTGTTAGTCGGTGAGTGGCAGACAACAGCGGCGTGGACGGGCCTAACTTGGCAATAGTACAAGGGTGAGTTGCTTAGGACGAGAGGCTTGAATGTCATGTCCATCGTCGAGTACCACTCCGCGACCCAGCTGGGGATCTTTCCTTTCTACCATTGAACTTATGTTGTATGAACTATTTGTATGAATTATTTGTATTTGAACTACCAACTCACTTATGCACGGCTAGTATTATTGTGTTTGGTGTAGTATTTCTATGTATAACTATAAATCATTGATTGGGGGTGCTATTTAACACTAATTTGTGCCAACACCATGCCAAAATTTTCATTTATTCGAAGCCGGATGGTCTTTTTCTTTGCACCGGTATAAACTCGTTACCGCGCGGTAAAAATAGTTTATACCACGGTATAAATAGTTTATACCGCGGTATACCCCTGAATACCGTTTGAACTAGCGGTTTTTAGCAGTTTTGGTTTGAAATTTGAATTCGAGCGGTATTTAGCGGTATACCGCGGTAACCGCGGTAGCTACCCTTACCGCTCCCGAGCGGTAAAAATCCGGCTGTTGGTAAAAAAACCTGGCTGTGTTAGCGAAGACCATTGGTTATCTGCCATCCAGCTTCACCAATTTATTAATTGAAAAAAGGTTCTATTAGATCAAACTGAAATGAAATAGTAGTCCACTAATACTAAAAAAATCTTGAATTTAGTGCATCTGTTAGGGATGGTGGAACAGGAGTCCTGCAGAATAACTGAGAACTTTGTTTGATCCAAATCAAATGAATTGATGTAATTTTTTATTTCAAATCAAATGGAAGATGGCTAATAGTACAAACAACTTACAGTGATTAGGATGGGTAATTGGTGTTAATTTTTTTTGTGTGGAGACCTCGCAAAAACTCATGCACTAAATTTCCAATCAACTTTGTTACCGTTTCTTAAAATTATGCTATTTATCCCCCCCCCCCCCCCCCCAAATATGCCGATTCTTGCTTTTTATGCAACTTCATGCTGTTCTCATCTAAATTCAATTAGAAAACAAAGTTTACAAAGGGTTTAGTTCTTTTTCTTGCATGGGTGCAAACTTTAGACTCCCTTGCATTTACGATTTACTTTGCATGAGGAAATTTTCATCTAAACGATGGTGACAAAGTTTTATCGTGCTGTGGCAATTGTATTCTGTTCTCTAGACATCATGACATCATTGGAAAGAAACATTGAAGTTAAGTGCTCTAGCAAGTTTTTTCTTTGTTGAAAAATTGTCATGCTGAGTATCCAGTTGGTTGTTGGTTGTCACCTATCCATTTGTACTTCTTACTATTTGTAAATAGAATTATGACTTGTGTGTTTTGCAAATCTAACTAAATGGGATGTCACATGTCAGGATGGATGCCTTGCCTAGATATTGGTAAATATAACTCCTATTTTAGATCTTGGTTGCTATAACTATAAACATCAGTCACCTAAAGTAATTATCAAGGATGGATATTCCTGTCCGCTCATGTGATACAGTGAAAATTATTTGGTTTCACTCTGTTTCAACCACGCCACAGTGCTCATCCATCATCAAGATGTATAGTTGTATTTTTTTAGATTAAGGAAATAACCGGTCTCCACAGTCGGAGATGTATAGCTGTATACCCATGGAATTTCATCCAATTGTAGCACCAAATTCCAAATCTTGGTAAAAGCATTTCATCAAGAGAAAAAAAAACTAGTACATTGAGTGCAATCAAAGGCCAATTTCAGTAAAGTCACTTCATCAAGAAAAAAAGTAAAAGTATATTGAGTGGGATCAATTAATTCTGACAGTGAAATATACCTAGAAAATCATGACTTGAAAACTATTAGCATTTGAGCAAAATGAACGCGTGGAGGAAATATAATGTTTTGATACACTGTCCATGTCATAAATTTTCTTACTTGCTTGCTTAAAATACACATAAATTGAATGCCATAATCTTTCAAGACAGCTACATGTCACAGATGCACAGGTGCATTTTCTCTCTTTTTTTCATGTTATATTTGGTTTCTCTATGTCCAAGTGTTTTTGCAGGTTATTTTTTTCGTCAAGCTCCATGTGCTAGAGTGAACTAGTTCAGTGGGAGGCTTCATTTTCCCCCCGTTATTAATTTTTGCATATGCACCACCTAAAGTTAAGCCATCTTTCACATTATGTACTTGCAGAGGACTTGGAGGCTGCTGTCACAGACTACAAGCACGGGCAAATGCATAAAACACAAACATGTGCAAAGTCAAGTGCATATGCCGGTACAACATCATCGAAGTCGTTCTATTGCATCTTGCCTTGTGCTAATGTGTTGTAAAGTGTCATTTGTGTTCTCGAGGCTTTGTATTGGTTAAAGAAGCAGCGTCTCAGCTTGAAACCAACAGCGCCAAGTGGCTCAACGTGTCGTCAAAATGTCAAATACATTAATTGAACTTGCTTCCTCCAGAAAACATCTGATACACACATTCAGCAGCAGGTGAACTCCATGGTATCTGTGTCTGGAGCTTCATTTTCTTCGATTTGTTTTGTGAATAATGAGTTGATGCTATTGGTCTGAGCATCTGCTGTGAATTCTTCTACTACGGCTGTGGTAGTGAATGAGATGTGGAAACTAATGGATTTGTTTGGTGGACGCTACCGGACTCCAGCAAGATATCAGATGTGGAAACTTCGATTTGTTTTTGAACGATTTCAAAGGTCACCGGTCAGTTTTCTCGAGCAGTTGAGTCCAGCCACTGAAGCTGTTGACGCAGTTTTCTTCCTGTTTCGCTGTCCGTAGAACTTTGAGAACCTTTTGATTGGCACCCACACCCACGGGCCACGGTTGATTAGGCTGGAGGAAGTGTCTGCTCCTGCTCTCCCTGATTGTAAGTAAGTAAGATTGCAGTTGATGATCTGAGTACAGGGTTCGGTAGAAAATATGCATCTGCTTTTTTTTTTCAATAAAAGCACCTGCTTCGAGAGTTCAGCGATTACCTGATCTCTGTACCTTTTCAAATTCAAATTTACACTAGTGCTATTTTTTTGAAAAAAGGGTTCATCCTGCTTATATTGAAAGCATATGAAGTTTCACAAACAACTCAAGGAGTTTCACACTGCTGGGATCGCCGGCTTACAAGGATAGCACCAAACCCGAACACAACAGAGAACAAGGGTTAAAGACACCTACAAGAGACCGAAAGCAGGAAGAAAAGAAAAGGCGACCAAAACAACAGCTAAATAGCTCAGAGGAGATCTTCGGTTGTCCTAGGAGTTGGTCGAAACCGCTTCAGCCACGCCCGGACTTGTGTCACCTTCGCATCTAGCTTGGACTGATCCTCACCCCCTAGCAGGACGCGCCAACGCTGCACAAAGGATAAGATTTTATACATAACGTCAGATGGAGTTCGCGGGCAAACCCCTTCTATTACAAGCTTATTCCTTGTATTCCAAAGGACCAAAAAACAACACCCACTAAGAAAAGTTTCAGTTTGTGATTGGAACAGCCTAGCGGCACAAGCTCCTCCCACATCTCCTGAAGGTTATCAGGTGACCCACCCCATCCCAAAGCATCCCTGAAACACGCCCAAATGAATTTTGCCATCGGGCAACAAAATAAAATATGATCTCTAGTCTCGACCACCCCACAAACCAGACACTTTTCGTTCCCCTTCCAGTTTCTTTTTTCGAGCTCCTCCCCTGTTTGCAGCCTGTCATGAAAAACTTGCCACATAAAAACTTTTAATTTCATTGGCAGTTTCGATTTCCAAAGCTTGCACAAACGTGTGTTGACTACCCCTATGAGCCAAGAATCTGTACATGGATTTAGTGGAGTACAACCCCGACTTCTCCGAGCACCAGCGGAATCGTATCGGTATATCCTCATCGGTCCACTTATACTTTGCAAAGATTCCAGTCTCGACAGGCGACATCGATGAGGTCGCATATTCTGCTATTCAGACATCCTGCACAAACAGCTTGTGGATTGCGGGGGACCCCCTGATCGTGGGGAGTGGGGACGAAGACGTCGACACCTTCAGTTCGTGCAAACTCAGCAGCACAGCTGTCTGTCTGCAGGCCTCTTCGGTCTTTCGCCAGTCTCCACAGTTCCCTTCCTTGAGGGAATAAATAATAATCATCATCAGTCACATTGACAGATGCCATCAGCGACGTGGGCCCAACGTCAACAACGAAAGCCATCAAACACCTTCGCTAATGGCGATCTCATCTCGAAGCAAATAATAATAATCACCTTAGTGGCGATCAATCATGCACACGACGCCGCGGCAGGCCCACAGGCCACAGCCCACAGCTGCTTCAAGATATCTCTGGATGGATATACCCGGATCACGGACGCGTCAAGACGTATTCCAAGCGTGCGGCTTGAGGCGTCCGACGTCAGCACAAGGGCCGTTGGGGCCATGGGACGGAGAGGCCTGGACCACGAGAGCAAGGAAACCCAGTCAAACCCACCGGAGATGGCCAAGTCAGCAGCAAGTCAAGTCACCGCACCGGCGGCCCGCGCGCGCGCAGCGCAGTCCGCAGCAATGGAAAACACCCGCGGCCCGCCGCTGTCGGGGGGCGCTCGGGGGGGCCGCCTCTCGGCGAAGGAAGGGAACGGAAGGCTCATGTCGTGTCGTGCCCGACGCCGCGCGCGCACTGGTGGACCGCGACGTGGCGCCCGCGCGGGTGGATGGCCGGCCGCGCGCGCGCGCGCGTGGGGACGTCGCGGTCGGGGCGGTGGTTGGCTTGCCGGGCGTGGCCGCGTGGGCGCGCCGGGATTTTTTATTTTTTAATCCTTTTTAATCTAAAATTTTAAAACTAACTTATCCTCTACTAAAATTTTAAGAAGTAGCTCTTTTGGCCGCGTCAAGCCTCGTGGCGCGACTAATACTTGAGCCACGCCACATGAAGTGACGCGACTAATGTCCACGGTGGCATTGGAAAAAGTCGCATCTGATGTGGTGGAGGGAGTCACGCCACACTCCATGACGCGACTTGTATGTGAGTCACGCCACGCATCGTGGCGTGACAAGATCGTTTGAGGTGTTTGGACTGGGAGTTCCTGGTCTCATTTAGCCGTGTTTACTTATTTTTTTAATTAGCAAATGAGCTTCCCAATTTGTGAAACTCGAGGTGTATGATATATAGAGTGCATACGTTCCATTTTAACTATGTGCACTACAACTCATGGTGTATAAAATGAGAAATCTAATTTTGAAATAGCCTAAGTGTTATCAAATCAACACATGAAAAATCCTAAGTCTGAAAATAGATTCAACTAGTCAACTTTAGACATACTTTTTGAGAAATTTTACTATAAGATCTTAAATACTTTTGGGCTACAAGTGAATTTGGATGTTCATAGGAAAATTTGGACAAGTTTTTGGTCAAATATAACAAAGAATTCATAATTTAAGGGAGACTTAAAGTTAGAAAGTTGTGTTGTTTAATGGCTTAGTTTAAAACAGCACAACTTTCCAACTTTAAGCCTCCCTTAAATTATATTTTTTTTACATTTGAACAAAATTTTTTCCAAACTTTCTTATGAACATCAAAATTCACTTGTAGTCCAAAAGTATTTAAGATCTTTAGTGTAAAATTACTCAAAAAGTATGTCCAAAGTTGACTAGTTAACTCTATTTTCCTACTTAGCATTTTTCATGTGTTGATTTAATAATACTTAGGCTACTTCAAAATTAGATTTCTCAATTTATACATCATGATTTGTTTGTAGTGCACATAGTTAAAATGGAACGTAGTCACTCTATAGATCATACACCTCGAGTTTCACAAATTTAAGAGCTCATTTGCTAATTAAAAGGAATAAGTAAACACGGGCAAATGAGACCAGAAACTCCCAGTTCAAACACCCGAAGCGATCCGGTCACGCCACACACCGTGGCATGACTCACGTATGAGTCGCGCCACACCTGAAGCGATCCGGTCACGCCACACACCGTGGCGTGACTCCCTCCGCCACATCAGCTGCGACTTTTCCAATGCCACCGTGGACATTAGCCGCGCCACTACATGTGGCGTGACTCGAGTATTAGTCGCGCCACGAGGCTTGACGCGACCAAAAGGGCTACTTCTTGGAATTTTAGTTAGGGAGGAGTTAGTTTTAAAATTTTAGATTAAAAAGGGTTAAAAAATCAAAAAATCCATGTTTGGTTACCATAAGTAGAAGTCACTCGACTTATAAGTCGGGTCACTCTAAGTCAGGCATGTTTGGTTGCAAATTATAAGTCACTTTAAGTCAGTGGGGCTCCACACATGGTACTAGAGAGGAAAAGTGGAAATAAGTCATTTTAAGTGGGGGTGGAGCTACTTGTGGGACTTATAAGTCACACCAATTTAAGTCATGACTGTTTGGTTTCACAAGTGACTTATTTTACACTTTTTACACTTTAAGTCACCTTACTTACGGGAACCAATTATGCCATTAGAACATCAATCTGGCTAAATTTTATTTTCTATATTCACTTTTAGTTACAGTAGCCATTTAAGGTTTAGTTTGGTTCGTGAGTTGAAACTTTTGAGTTCTCTTTCAATATCTATTAGGGATATTAGGAGTATTGGACGTACTGTTTACAAAACTAACTACACAAATGGACTGGAAATGACGAGACAAATCAATTAATCTATCATTACAGATTGATTACTGTAGCACAATGTTGTCTAATTATAACATAATTAGACTCGTTAGATTTGTCTTGAAGATAAGTGTAAGGATTGTTGAATGAGTTTGGCATTAATCAACATTTAATACTCCTAATTAGTGTCGTAGATTGATGTGACGGGTAAATGGTGAAATTTTAGAAACTAAACGGGACCGACTAGATCTCTTCTTTATATTTGTCTAGATTCGAACAGACTAGTCAAAATCTTTTTGAAAGGAGCCAGAGGCTAGCGTAGCCCCCTGCGTCAGGACGCTAGGGACCGAGTTCTCTCTATGATACTCTCGGCCGGTGACTCCCTCGTTGCTAGCGAGGTGCCACCGCGGGGGCTCGAACCCGGGCTGCATGCCTGAGCGTTAGCTCAGCTGACCACCCAAGCCAACACCCCTTCCCAGACTAGTCAAAATCTTGCTCTTCATATCCAACTATCTCTCTCCAACTCACTACCGTGTGGACCTTGAAACCTTATCTGCCGCATGCTCCTTCCGCTCCCCGTCCATGGCGGCCAGAGCACCCTGCTGCTAACGATGCCGCCTGCTCCGTCGGCCCACGTGGAGGACCTCGGCCTCGCGGTCGATGGCGCAGCTCGTGGCGGAGCTTCGCTCGCCCAGTCCCGCCTTCCCCGTGGCCCCTCCTTCCCGCGCCTCCTCATCGCCGCGACCACCACCTCCCGTCACGACCAGCTCCTTCGCGGCCTCCGTCCAGGTTTTTTTCCGGATCAGTTTGTTGAAACCGTTGAGGTCATTTACGGCTCACCGGTCTGGTTTGACTAGAAACCAAAAAAACCTGCCAAATTCACATTACAAACAAAAAATGTAGTGCAATCGGTTTCCAGCGGTTTACTGAGTGGTTTAACTAGTAAACCGGATGGGTTTAACCAATTGTTGAAAAAAATCAGTGAAGAATTTGATGTGTTTTCAAATTTGAATTAAAAAATTGAAAAAATAAAAAAATCTAAAAATATTTCAACGTGCGTAGAATCTAATGGTGTCAAAAATTTTCAAATATTAGTGCATTTAGTATTTTTGCGAACATTAGAAGTTCAACCGCAAAGTATACCAAATGAACGAATATTTGAATTTTTTTGACACCATTAGATTCTACACACCTTGAAGTATTTTTGAGTTTTTTTGAATTTTTAATTTTTAATTGAAATTTGAAAACTTGAATTTGGGTGGTTGGGAACCGACCTGACCCGATTCAGACCGGTTTGACCGGTAACTGGGTGAACCCTGCCTCCGCACGACCAGCTCTTCCCCATCCTCCACTACGGTGAGCTCCTCCGCTCTAGGCCCTGTCGTATGGACCTCCCTGGGCCCATTACCTCAGTGGGTACCAGGATCAACTACTCGGTGGGCCCCTGGGACTACCCGGCTTGTGCCGCACGGTACCTGATGGCGTGAGGCGCAAGGACTACGGTGGAGAAGTACTCGGATAGGAATCTATACGTGTCCTGTACTGTGTAGAGAACTCCTAAACGTACCCGACTAGTACTCTCTCCCTGAACCGACCTGTAACCCTGCCTCCCGGACTATATAAGGCCAGACAGGGACCCTTCTCTCGTATACGCATCATCTTGTAAACACATCCAATCAATCCAGAGCTACGCAACATACATGACGTAGGGTATTACGCGCCTCGCGGCCCGAACCTGTCTAAATTGTGTGCCACATTCATCTACCTCGGGTACTCCCCTTGGTAGGTTGCCGGTCTAAAACACCGACAACCCCCGACAAGGGCCCGCGCCCCTCCTTTGCTCCCAGGTGGCGTTGGCCGCGCAACCCTCCTCTGCCGCCGACTATGGCAATGCGGCCAACTACATGAAGGTTTGTTGCGCCCGTCAGTACATGGACGAGGATCTGCCGTCGCCGTCGGCGTTGAGGCAGACGTCGTGCAGGGGCGTTGTTGACCGCTGCTCCCCTGGGGACGCCCCGCCACATGTGAGGCTGCGGTACGCACCGGCAAGTCGAACTCGACGTGCGTGTTGCCGTCGTCGCAGAGTCTCGCTCCGGAGCTTTGGAGCACGTGACGGAAGGTGCGAGGGAGAGAGGCCGGAGGAGGGCGCGAGGAGAGGATACCGAGACGAGGTGCTAGGCAAAAATAGTGACTGATACTGATTTGTTCGGAACATAAAATATTATGATTGGTTTATGGTGGTGACTCATTTATTGTAAAGAGAGAAGCAACACTCAGCTTCTTCGCTTGGCTGGTGGTTGATGGCTGATGCTGATTTGTTCTGAGAGAAAAGTAGAGAAAGTACTGTTGGCTGGTGGCTGGTAAGCCAAACGAACAGTGACTGATAAGCTCTCAAGTGGAGTGGAGGGCGCGCGCTGTTTGGTGCTAGGGGAGTTCTCACTTCTCACGCCGACGCTGACCTCACCGCGTCGTCTCGTCGCGACCGATGGGTCAGGTGGAGGTGTCGTCACCGCGCCACCACAAAGGCGGCAACAGACGGTTGGCAAATGTATTGTGATGGATAGTTTCAAACACGGTTCACCTAACGTCTTAATTAGCGAGGGGTTTACAACCTACCATCTGTTTCTTGAATGTTAGGTCCGGAGATCCAGTTCGGCTCAGAAGCAGCCGGAAATCGGAGGTAGTACGCTGCGAACTGGTCATGCATGGATGACCCGACTTTGGAAGCCAATTTTCACAAAAGAAAAGATGTGTGCAAGTTTTACAAAAAATTGCAGTAGAGTCGAGGTGCGACCTGAATTTAATATAAAAATAATTTAGCTGGCTGATACTACTAGTGAGATATGATAACCCAGGCGAACAAAACTGGGGAGGGAGCACGAGTGTCCTGTCGCGGCAGCTGCGACTGCGACCCACCGCTGCAGCACTACCATGTGGGCCCACGCGATCATGGCCCCACGTGTCATGGCAGACGCGGGGCGTATAATTAGGCGGAGATGCGCCGGGGGATTAAAATTTAGTAGGCGAGAGCACCGAGCGAGAGGCGCACGACGAGCACTTTTTTTCTTCAATTTCCGGATCGTTTTTTTCTCCCGTCGCAAATTCTTTTTCTTCGTTCCTCTCTCTCTATTCTCTCGCTCGCTTCTCTTGGCTGCTTCGTCCCCCCTTTATTCCTCCGCTCCGCCCGCTCGCGCCAATCTCTTCTTCCCCAATCTCGCCTCCGAGCTTCTACAAAGCCTTTCGGTGGTGTGGAGGTCGGCGCCCCCCCCCCCCCGGCCGTTCGAGCCCGAGCATGGTCTCCTGGCGGCGCAGCGCGTCCTGGCTGTCGTCCGCCTCCCGCTCCTCGCTCGGCGGCGCCGTCGGCGGGGAGGCGAAGGTCACGCCGGAGGTGGGTCCGGTGGCCCAGGGGGACGGGGAGGATCAGGTGGTGGAGGAGGTCGACGAGGAGCGGTGGTCGCGCCTCCTGCCCGAGCTGCTCACGGAGATCGTGCGGCGCGTCGACGCCGGCGCCGACCGCTGGCCGCTGCGGCGGGACGTCGTGGTCTGCGCCTGCGTGTGCCGGCGGTGGCGGGACGCCGCGTTCTCGGTCGTGCGGCCGCCGCTCGAGGGCGGGAGGATCACCTTCCCGTCGTCGCTCAAGCAGGTGAGGCGAGGCCCGTCTCCAAATGGTTGCTGTGTATTGATCTGTTTGGGTAACGCACCTTTTTTCCCCCTGCCTCGACACAAATTGGTGTGTGATTTGATGATTTGGGCCACATGGTTATTGTGGTTGTGCCTTGCGTTTTCGTAGGATCCGTTTCTATCCCTATAAAGAGTAAAAAAACTAAAATCAGAAGCGAAAAAAGTCTACGGGTGTCGTGGATTTCAAACTATAGATTCATCAGGAAATGTCTTTTGCGCCATTTTCTTATGCAGTTTGACTCGATCTGAGGCGATTTCTGCATCAGTCGTTGAAAGTTAGTTTTCTTCTTTTAATATTTTTCTGTTCCAGAATTGACGTCTATGACTATTCTATTTTATTCACAAGCAAAAATGGTAAAATTTTTATTTGTTAGATTATATATGTTCTCAAGGGTCACAAAGGAGTGAACAGATCCGTGTTTATAGTCTAACAATTTGAAATGTTTATCTAGTTGAGATCATATTGTTGTTCTTGTTATTATTATTTTTTGAATGGCAACCGGCCAGAGATGATCTTGCGGTTGTTGTATTAATAGTACTTGTGCGATGTTCTGATTTAGAAACGAGCCACATGTTTATCTTAATCAATAATCATTATCCTCTTTGTTTGGCTACATAGCACTATAATTTTTGGTGGCTAGCACTAATAAAGTATGATCATAGTGGAGAAGTTGGCACAAATGTGGAATTTCTTTATGTTCCAATGCGATAGCTGGGTTTGGTTCTGGTCTGTAAATAACAATATGATAATAATACCTAAAAGCTTACTTCTTCGTTTGGGCTTTGTACATATTGATTTAATGGATGTCTATATTTTCCTTTACTTTTGCACAGCCTGGACCAAGGGATGCACCGATGCACTGCTTTATCAGGAGGGACAAAAAGAATTCAACCTTTTCCCTTTACCTAAGTTTAACGCAGGGTGAGTAAGCATCGATACCTTCTTGTTCGACATGCTTATGATTTCATGCATCTGGTGCCCCTCGTGGATTACAATTGTGGGGGATGGGGTGGGGGTTCAAATCTTTCTTCCGATTTGGAAAGGTAGTGCCAAGCAACTAAAGAGGATACTGACTGCCTTTCTGAGGTTCCTGACCACCTATGATATTTGACATTGGAATCCTCAGTTTTGTCAAATCTTTTTTTAGAAGTTCAGTGTCAAATGAGCAGAAATTACAGCTGGTACCTCTACGGAGGTTCCTTTCACATATGACTTTTGATGCCACATGATTGCACCTAGAAAACAGGAAAGTGACTGTATAGCTTGTTTATTCTCATATAATCATTTACAGCTTTCTTATGCCATTTTGACAACGACTTGTACACCTACTTTGCCGTCTCGTCTACACTATTTAAATGGTACTGCTTACATATAATCCTCTCCATGCTGTAGGAAGATATGACTTTGTTGGTGACTGATTTTTTTAATTGAATATGCTCTTGACAGTGACTTGACATCACTCCTAATTTGATTGTAATAGTCAATATAAATATTTGGAAACTCTGCTTGGCTAGCATGATAATACATAGCAGAACCTGTAAAGTTGATGATTTCGCAATGTTTAATTGAATTTTGGAACCCTGCATGACACATTTTATAATCAGTTCAAAGTATGATCTGCCAAAAAGAAGATGTGCAAGGCTTTGAATATACTGCCTCTCATCCTGTCAACTGTATGATTTGCCGTATAAATAAGGCACAGTTTAATACGAGTATGGTATGTGGGCATTGCAGCTTAGGAATTAGAAACAAAAAAAAGTATGTACTTCATTAGTTCAGTTGATCTCTTGGGTGTTCTTATAAATAAATAATAAATAAGTGCTTTGAAGGAAGAATATTGCTAGATAACTCAGGGTTATGGTAGCATTGTTTGAGGTTATGTGTCTATTGAACCTCTCCTTAGTAATAAAGTGCTCATAGCACTTTTTTAAAACTGTGGTCCATATTTAATGGATCTTTTTGGATATTCAAAAATATTGAATGTTTATATTTGAGTAGCTCCAGCAATATTGATCAAACTTAGCTTGTTCTAGACATTGTCACAAGAAAAAAAAACTGTCCTTTTATTGTAGATCGTGTGTTTGTGAGAACACTTTGTCTGGAATTTCTGTATAAATATCTGACTGCAACTCGCTTGGCAGCCCTAACGGATAAAGGGAAGTTTCTTTTGGCCGCTAGAAGGTTCAGACAAGGAGCACATACAGAATATATCATCTCTTATGATTATGATGATCTGCACCCAGGAAGCACTTCATATGTCGGAAAGTTAAGGTAAGGTCTTATTATTTCAGAATCTATTTTTTTCCAAATTGATTGCCTGATTTGAAAGGGCGGCCTAGTGCAAGTGGTAGTGCTTGCCGCCTGTGAATCGAAAGGTCACAGGTTCGAGCGGTGGCCTCTACACATTGCACGATGTGTGGGAAAGACCTCCCGCTGATAACCTCCCCCAGACCCCGCACAGTGCGGGAGCCTACGGCACTGGGTACGTCCTTTTTTTTGATTGCCTGATTTGCTTATTACGCATAGTCGCTAGGTAATGTTCATCTCTCTCTCTCTCTCATAATTTGTGTCATGTGCCTAAGTGTCTTGTTTCCACTGCTGGCACTTTTATTATTGGCTTATTGTTCAAATAATTTACTAAATGAACACTTCATCCGGTCGTGCTTCGTGCGGCCCACAAATGGCATGGCCCAAGTCCCAGCTCTATTCATCTCTTTGTTTCTAGTAGTTATTTGTCTATATGCCAGGTTCATTTGCATCAAGTTCTGTGATTGAACCATTTTATGAGCAAATTGGTAGTGTGGGTGCAAATGAGTTCTTGCCCAGTTACATCTATAGGGGGTTTGGTAGCTTTTCCTTTTTATTTCAATAGCGGCACCTGCTAAGAGCATCTCCAACAGTTTGCCAAAATTTACTTGGCAAATATTGTGATTTGCCAACTCGCGAAAGTATATGCCAAGCCAAGTAAAAAAAACAGCTCATCTCCAACAGTTTGGCACCCCAAAATAAAACGTTCCAGCTATTTAAATACAATAAAGGAAAATGATAAACAAAAATACTTTTGCAAAGTGAACACAAAATTCTTTGAAAATTAACCAGGCCCAAATCTAAAACTAATGTGTCTTGCACTTTTGCATGTAGAACCAGCAAAGAGTTTCTATTTGGATTTCTTGCCTTTCTTCTCCATCAATCATCACTTCATCACGAGCAGAGAGCATGCGACCGAGGCATGCCAATTAGCACACATGACGCCGGGTGGTGAGCAGTAGAGATCGGTGAGCAGTAGAGATCGAAGATCTTGTGTGGATTAGCAGTAGCTCCACCTCGTTGCGTCCCTGCAGGACGGTTGCGGCGCACTTGCATCTCGGTGAAGATGCAGCCTAAAGCAAGACTGGCGCTCCGCCTCGCCGCCGTCGTTACACGACTCGTCGCCACATCCACGCCCGCCGCGGTGGTTCTGGTGGCCTTGCTGGACGATGCTGGAGGAAGGAGCGGGCGCGACGGCCGAGCCGCTATCAGCAGCGAGGGGCTGGGGGGTGGGGGATTTTGCGGGAACCTGAGCGTGAGCGTTAGAGCCAGGATGCCAAGTCAGGCACTGTGCGCGTGGAGAGGTCTTTTTTTCCAAGTTGCTAAAATTTGCCAAGTGGTATGCCAAACTGTTGGGGACTTTTATTGGTCGTTTTTGCAAAATTGAAGGATGGTGACCTAATACGCCAAATTGCTGGCTGCTCTAAAAAGAGCCATTTGTATGAAAACAAGAAACCAAATTAATCTTTTGGACAATCTACTCCAAACACTGTCCTGTTTCTTGCCAAGTTGACTGTAGGGGTATAGTAAAAGCTATTGCCTCTCCTGTAAACTTCCATTAATAGAAAGTTGCATGGACATTGGTGCTTTCTGTTTTCATGTTATTTGTGCCTTGCTTATTTCTTTATAAATTGGCTACAGCGTACATGAAGTCCATAACTCACTGTATTTGCCATTGTTGCCCCCAGCACACAACCTCAAACCCAATAGTATATTTTATCTTACTCTTCTCTTACATATTGGCCCTGTTTGGATCCATGGGCTAGAGTTAGTTTTGGCTAGTTGGAGCTCAACTAGCCACAAAGTATCCAAACATGAGGGCTAGATTGAGCTAGTTTACATCTAACCCACCCAAAAAAACTATCCCACCCAAGAGGTGCTTATTGGGGCTAGTTCATGTTGGGTCCACCAAAAAGTGACTTTTCTCTCTCCCTCCACCCACACCTAATGATTGAAAAAGTACATTTAATGTCATTCTAACCCTTTCATCCAAACACCTATAGAGCTAGAGTTAGTTTAGGGCTAGAGCTAGAGTTAGAAACTAGCTCTAACTCTAACCCCGCTAGAGTATCCAAACAGGGCCATTAATCTGCTATGATGGATTAATTCTCTATCCGGCACCATGTGTCTCCCCAAAATTGTCAGAGCTTGTTCGTTGAATCCTGCAGGCGTGTACAAACCTGCATTATAAACATTAGTATTTGATTTGATTTGCTTGCAAGTATAGCACCATGAAAGGGATACAAATTCATGATTTTTTCTTTCTTCCCCTTTTTGTGTTATCTTTGGTTTCCCATCATGCCATTATGCGACCAATCTCGTGTGTGCCCATCCCTTTATTAATACCTGATCCAGATCTAGATCTAGCTCTGCATTATACTTCAAGGTACCTCAACGCTCATAATCATATGGCGCTTCCTCCCCTTCATTATATTAAATAAATTACTCGTGAAGATTGAAAGAAAGCCTTGTGTATCCAGAAGAGAGTAGACTGTATTTTTTTAGATAGGAGTAGACTGTAATTCCTGCAAGTGGAGAAGCATCAGCATGATGTTGTACAGCTTAGGCCCTTTAATTCTTTCAGCACAGAATGCTCAATTTCAATACAGGTGAATATGTAATTGATGGGGTAGGCAGATCTTGTTGCAGCTGTGACTGGGATGATCATTTAGATCCATATGCGCTGTCAAGAAGACGGTGACATATGGAAGTATGTATGTGAAGGAACAAAGTTTAGATAGCATAAGCAAGTACATGTTAAATTTCAAGCAACAGAAACTAGTCCTACAATCATGCTTTATTAATCCTACAAACACTAGTCCTAACCTGGTTACCATACTTCCTACCACTTTCAAATGCATTTGATCCAGCATCTGCTGTAATACTAATAGAGTTATAATTTGGCACTGTATGGAAGTTTTCTCATGTTATTTTTTTAAGGCTTGCAAGAACGCTAATTTGATCATGTGCCTTCTGCTTGTAGATCTGACTTCCTGGGGACAAAATTCATCGTCTATGATAGCCAGGCACCATACAATGGTGCTAAACCCTCGAGGAGCCGATCTAGTCGCCACTTTGCAAGCAAGCAAATAAGCCCACAGGTTTCAGGAGGCAATTACGAAGTTGGACAAGTGACGTATAAATTTAACTTCCTGAAATCAAGAGGACCAAGACGAATGCAGTGCAGTATCCAGTGCTCTGCAGGTCAGGGCACGGCATCAGACCCTTCCAAGGAGAAAACACCCGCTCCGAGTTCCTTAGATCTAAAGAACAAAGCTCCAAGATGGCACGAGCATCTGCAGTGCTGGTGCTTAAATTTCCATGGCCGAGTGACCGTTGCCTCTGTGAAGAACTTTCAGCTCGTTGCCACAGCTGGCTCCGGTGGCCCATGGGGCGTTGGAGACGAGGAAACGGTGATCCTGCAGTTTGGCAAGATAGAGGATGACGCGTTCACGATGGACTACCGGCAGCCTCTGTCAGCCTTCCAGGCGTTTGCGATTTGCCTCACCAGCTTTGGCACGAAGCTGGCTTGTGAATAAGTGACTCTCGGGTTGTTTATCAATTATGTGAGGAACCAAACTGTAGCAGATAGCCTGAACTTAGTTGCCCAGAGCTGAGAGAAAAGACGAAAAGAAACAGGTGCCCCTAGCTTGACTGTTTCTTGTGATCGCCTAATGATTTGAGTTATATGGATCCACGTCTATGTTGTTGAAGAGATAACGACGACTTATTGTTGTAAATGCACTCGCTTTCTTGGTGAGGTTACTCATAATGCCTTATTCTGATCCAATGTAATGTTAAAACACTTACACTTACCTTTCTCTGCATTCGTCAAATGATGGTTACTGCTAAAATGTACTAAAATTTTTATGAGTCACTTATTCCCTTTCTTGTACTTCAAATGATGGTTTGGCTATTTACGTAGAAGCATATTATTTGTTGGGCCAAGCGATGACGAAAACATGAGCAATATGCTAACAGTACTTTGTGCAGCATGGACAGTATACATTTGCATCAACTTATCTCGAGCTACGAGCTGCATTTATGAAACATTCGCCTGGTTTGCTTGGCTTATCAATCACCAGCCAACAAGATTTTTCTCCGAACAAACCAAAGAATAACAAGCGAAGATTTTCTCTCAGAACAAACCAACCCCAGCCACCAGCCAAACGAACAGGTTGATTGTCGATACAAAGCAAGCTACACCCATCACATTCTTACTTAATAGTTGGCACGATCATGCAAAGTGAGACGAGCAGTACTTTTCTCTTAGAACAAACCAGCATCAGCCACCAGCCAAACGAACAGGCTAATTATCGATACAAAGCAAGTTACACCCATCAGCCAAACGAACAGGCTTCAGACGAGGAGTACTTTTTCTCTTAGAACAAACCAACATCAGCCACCAGCCAGACGAACAGGCTGATTATCGATACAAAGCAAGTCACACCCATCAGCCAAACGAACAGGCTGATTATCGATACAAAGAAAGCTACACCCATCACATTCCTACTTAATAGTTGGCACGATCATGCAAAGTCAGACGCACAACATCATGCCAGGGTAGGCTGTAATAAGCTCCATTATTTCTGCAGATCGTGCACGCGCCTCTGCCGTTGCCCGTCGTGGTCGGCGCCCCTGCCCGAATCAATGGCGCACCACAACGACGGCAGCGGGGCATGTTTCTTGGGCTGCACATGGAGGCCCAGGAACGACGTCGCCGCCGGGGGCCGGGCTGACACCGAAGGCAGCGCGCGCGACAGCCACGACTCCGTGGGCGACGCGGGCAGCGGCAGCGGGAGCAGGGGCGTCGGCGACAGCGCCATCTCACGCCCGGCGACGGCCTCCGCGTCTTCCAGGAGCAGCGGGAAACCGTAGTCGCCGGTGACGCCACGCCCGAGCTTGTTCCCGGAATTCGGCGAGCTTCTGGTAGACGGCAGCGGCCATGGGACTTTGCCGGTTTTAGGGAGGTTCTGCGCCGACGAGCCGTGGCAGTTCTTGTACCCCCGGCCATCCTCGTTTGACCTGTCGAGGACCAGGAGCAGACCCAGGTGGCTCGCCTTCGGCTTGACGGCCTGTCCTCCTCGGTGCCTGTAGGGCTCGCGCACTGTTCTGTCCAGCTCCGAGGCCACGGCGGCCGCCGGTCCCATCAGGCCGCCGCCGCCGCCGCCTGATCGGAGCAGCGATTTGATGTACACCTCCTCCCAGGATTGCTGCCAGATTCCACAAGATTACAAGAATAGGTGAATTGTTCATGCACGGCAGTGAATTTAACGTCACGCAAGACGCAACGCAAAAAGTGAGGTCGATGCACGCCAGGATATGTAATGTAACATTAACAGTGATACCATGCCGGGATCGTCTCCGGTGTGCTGCGGTTTCCGCTCCCCGTTCCGCGATCGACGCAGCAGTGATGGATCCGTTCCTCTATGGCTTCCGCCACCGGGGGGCAGGAGCAGTCTGCGCGCCCCTCGCCGCGATCCGCGGGAGAGCAGCATGGCGCTCTTCACGCACCGGCTGGGGAGCCACCCGCACCTCCTGGACGCGAAGCCCGCCGTGCTGTGCACGTCGGACTCGGCGTCGTCCTCGTTCTTGCCTCCGGGAGAGAGCTGCGGCAGGTGATACGCCGCGATGTGCTGGAAGGGCAGCCGCCTCTGCGCTCGCGCCGGTGACCTGTCCTCGCCGCCGCCCGTGCGCGCGCTCACCGCAGCGGGCGATCGCGTGGCCTTCCGGAAGGTGCTCTGCGGGGAGCCCGCGGCCACGGCGTGCGCGGCCGGCAGGAAGCGCTCCATCATGACGCTGCCGCCTCTGGCGAGGGGCGGCCCTCCGCGCGCGCCCACCCCCGCCCCCGCGGCGTCGCTGAGCCCGGTCGTCGCGCTGCAATTCACGGTGACGCAGCTGACGTCGTCGTCGCGGGAGAGCGCGTCCGAGAACCCTTCCTCCTCCCGCGCGCGCGCGGAGGCCACGAGCACCGCCGTCTCGGCCGGTTCCTGCGCCGCGCGCTTGGGATCGTCGCCGGCGATGATCGTCAAGGGAGGCACCCGCGGCGGCCGGCGGGTGCGGACGCTCTTGGGGTGGCCGGGGCGGCGCTCCCACCCGAACGGCACAGCGCCGGTGCGGCCCAGGGCCCCCGACGACGTGGCGTCCGCCCTGTATGATGCCGGCAACCCCGTGCCCGTGGCCATGGCCCTGGGCTCGGTGCCATTGCCACCGTGGTGCCGGACGGAGATGATCGGCGCGGTGAGGTTGATACGCTTGCTGTCGTTGGCTATGCCCATGACGGCCATGGAGACCTGGACAAAGCGCGGGTTGAGACTCGCTGCCGTGCTCCGCTACCGCAACCACTAGTGCGACAGTGCGAGTGAGCTCGGCATTGAACTGCAGTTATCCGCCGATTAAATAGCGTCAGGCTCTTGGATCGTTGTGCTTAATGATTCCTTGTACGCTTGTACTCGTATTTAGTGGAGTACATTTGCATGGTGCAGGTATAGCCCGGGCACGACGTACGTGGCGAGAAGCCACCGAACCGAACTGCTGCCATGCTGCTACTTATATCTTGTCCTGCAGTCTGTGCACGAGCTCTGATTCCTGTGTGAAACCATAGAGAAAAAACAGAGAGAGATTGGTAAAGCTACTATGCCACTGTGGCAGGTGAAGATCTTGATCTGCTGACGGCTGAGACCTGAAATGATGAAACGGTTAGAAGATCTTTACTACATTCCTTGTGACCTTGTCCTCTGAATCTCTGATCGATCCTATGGTTTGGAACGTAGCGTCGTCGTCAGAGCAGGCCAGCAGCGATGAGCCGACGACAAAGTGGCCGTGGTCACGCGGAGGAGATTAGCTAGCATAACAACCGGTTGGTGACCCCGGTGTCGGATGAAGGCGTTGTCAGCAGCGGATGGGGAGTCGTCGTCGTGTTCATAACTTCCATGCAGACTGCAGCGCGAGGCCGGTCGTTTTCTCGTCGCAGCACCGACACACGCTGGTGTTCCCTTTTCCCCTGACCTGACGAGAGGCAAGCAGGATTCTGAATCGTGCTACAGTGATGAGGGAGGCAGCGAGGGGGGCGCAGGGGGCTCCAGCCCCTACTGCCTGCATAATAAAGGAACTCTTCTTCAGTCTCCTTTGAAATTTTCTGCTATAAATGAGTGTTTAGGGGTAGAAGAAGGTGTTCATACCCTTACTTGCATAACAATGGAGCTCTCTTTCAATCTCCTCTGAAAGTTTCTGCTATAAATAAAGTTTTTCTAGTGCCTAGAAGAAGGTGTTCAGCCCCCCTACATGTGAATCTTAGATCCGTCACTTTGATGGTAGTATATACCTCACCCAACTAAACAAGGCCACTAGTGTGAAGACTGAGCACGATCGAGAACTCGAGAAGAGAGAAACGAGAGGGAATAAGACTGCTATACTAATGCAGCAATGCTATAGTTGTTTGGTCGATTGGCAAACATAGTTCTATGCACTGTTTATACTCTAGTAATCCAAGTGCTGGAGTGCGTGCTAAGGCGTCGCCACTAGTGGTTTTAGGTGTTTGAGCTTTGCATCTAATAAAGCAGTATTGGTCCTAAAAGTTTCTTAACAACTCTATGAACTGCGTGGCCTGTCTCGTTTGTTTGCATGCAAGAGCACATTTGCATGTCTTCCGCTGTATTATGTTGGCCCTAAAAGTGGCAAAAGCACTTTTTTTTTCCGAAACAAGATCTGCAAAATAAACCTAATAATCTAATAATAGATTTGCTAGACACCAACTGCTTGAGATTTGTTCTCTCAATCACTTTTTTCTGCTCCGTCTGATCTGCTCCCAACGGCCACGATTGTTTTTTCCTTCTCGAGGCTGCGCACCCCACAAACCCTCCCCACAGACCCGGGTATATCGCAGCAACCCGCGGGGAGGGGGGGGCATCCAGCGAGTGGGGCCCAGTGAACCCTCGCGCCTCCCTATCCTTTTTGCATTTCCCCACCCCTCTGAGGCAGCTCGCGTCCAGGCGAAGAGGCTGGGGGTGGTGAGCAAGGCGGCGGAGGCAGTTCCAGCGGTGGACGCTGGCGACTACGACGACGCACATGCCATGCACCTGCTGATCATCCACTCCCACACATCCTCTTCTACCAGCACAGTCTCAGTAGGGTTTCGGCCTTTCTCATCCAGCATCATCGCTCCCCCAATCCATTCGATGTGATTTGTTTCACAGATCACGATCTGTCCCGAACTGAGATTTGAGCGTTGTTGGAGGATTTTTATTTTTTTGGTGTGCATGGTGGATTCAATTGGCTAGCCAGGGTTTCATGTGAAGTCCCATTTTTGGGAGGATGGGGGAGGGAGGGGGTGGCCCAGATCCGACCTCTACGAGCACAGGCGTCCCCATCGATTCGGTTGCACATGGTTGATTTTCATCGGGCTTTTTCAGAAATTTGAGAATGTCTTTTATATCAGCCCTTGGATCCAAAATAGATGCTTAGGATGTCACCTACTGTCGGTGCGGAAAGTAGTACCGACACTAACTATTAAGAGCGCTGAGATCTATCTTTCGTTGGCCGGTGCTAAGCAACTAGTTGACACTGGATTTATCCTGGTTCCGGCCGGGGCCGTACGTCCAGCAGTGGTGTGCTCAAGGCACTGTATTGCGTTGCACCGTGGTGCTTGCAGAGGGGGGCTACAAGCGAGGCGGGAGAGGAGGCCGGGCCTCCAGGTCCCAGAGGTTTTTTGATTGAGGCGAGTGCCAATATCGTGGTGAAGGCGGAAATCGTGCGAGTGAGTGCTATCCGTCCTCTTCCCTACGGCCAGGGGACTACCCCTCCTTTTATAGGCTAAGGAGGGGGCAGTTTACAGGCGTGCCACACTGTTTTATCTACGTGTGATGGCATGGTGTGCAGTGCCGTGGAGTAGACGGCCGTCCCGACGAATCTTGCTTCTGGCAGGACGTCATGGCGTGTCCTGCATCCGTCGAGGAGCGGCTTCGAGGGTGGCGGCGTAGGAGTCTTCCGTTCGGTCGTCGCCCGCGTGTTGACTCGAGGGGGCAGCTGACGAGAGGCCGTACGGAGCACAGCAGCAGGCGTGGCAATGTTCTGTCGCCGCACGCTTCCACAACGTCGAGGATGGCGCTGTAGTGCCCGGGATGGCGCCGTGGTGGTGGGGATGGCCGCACAGGGCTGATGGTGACGGAGGGGATGCGCCTGACGTCATGGCATGGCTCAGTGTGAGTGCAGAACCGGCGTCCGTCCCCCCTCGAGGGTTCCACCGTCCTCTTTCGAGGGTGCGGCGCGCCGGCCGTATAAGAGTGGGTGGCACAGTGTCACGGAGCTGACACTGGCCTTACCGCACAGTACCGTACAGTGGTAGGGATGGCCTCACCGGGAGGGTCGGCGGAACAGCGCCGGGGCGTGATTCCCAGGCGTGTAAGAGGCGCGGCGCGGATTCGTCTTTGACCCTGGCGCCTGCAAGTGTCAGAGCATTAAATCCCCTTGTCTGGGGAGCAGGCATGGGGGTGGCGAGCCCGTGAGGTCCTCGAGCGACGCGGAACCTCACCCGAGGGGGCGACCGGCCCTCGAGCGAGGCGGAACCTCACCCGAGGGGGCGACCGGCCCTCAGGCAAGGCGGGAGCTTGCCAGTGCGGTGTCGTGCCCCTCGAGCGAAGCAGAGTTCCGCCCGAGGGTGACCAGGCCGACTGTCTGGTGGGCCGCTGGGGCCACCAGAGCCGTGGGCCCAACCGTTGGGCCGTGAGTTATCTTAAGCGTGTTTTAGGTTCGTTTGCGTTTTGTTTTTTGTGAAAGAAAGTGGGTTTTCCCTGGTTGTTTAGGGGACCCTTATGGCTGTCCCCGATAGTAGCCCTCCAGCATCTGCGGGTGTATCCGTTAGGATCCCGCAGATGTTGACGTCTGCTGATGGGACTTTCTTCCCTCCTGGTTGCTGTGCTATTTCGTGGGGTCGCGCTAGTGGACCCGCGGGTCTAGCCCCCGAAGCCTTGCAGGAGCGTGGGTGCTCCTGCAAGGTTTTTTCGCAGGATCTGCCGGTGTGTGAGGTATTAGTTTCAGCTGGCATCAGCAATATCCCAACCGGCCTCGGCGGCGCCAGGCGCATGTTTTTGGCATTCGTCTGCGTTCGGTGCATCTCCGGGAGGTGTAGCCGTGCGTCGAGCCCCCGAGCCTGGGCCCGTTCGAGGCGATCGGGGCGGGCTCTCCGACTAGTTTGCACGTTCCCTCGCCGTCCCTCTACGGGACGGAGGGTGAGGTTTCCGCAACCCCCATCGAGTGGGTCGCGAATTGCGGATTCCTCATTGAGCTGCTACTGGGTGATTCAAGTGGATGCCCATGCCCCGTTCGATAAGGGTTGGCTTGTGGTCCGGAGACTCGTCCATGAAAGCGCTCACGTGGGTATGGTAGGTAGGGATCGGTCCCATTCGCTGGGGACCGAGGGCGCGGAAGCTCTTTCTCGATGGGATCCCTCGACTAGCTGCCCTCGTTGGCTCTTGAATACGACATGTGGGGCGCCCTCGAGCTGGTGAGCTCGAGGATAGGCTCGAATGTGCGCGCCCTCGTCGTCCCTGACTCTGTTGATCTGGGGCGCCTGTTCAAACCCTTCGAGGGTTAGGCTTCGAACCCCTGATCAGTAGGGCCGTTGCGGGGTGGCAGCTAGGTGCCCCTGTCTTATTTACATCTGCAGGGCTCATGGGATTGCGGCCGAGCTGACCCTCGAGCTGCTGATCAGTAATCCTCTAGAACCGAGGGCACCTATGGCGCCCGCTCTCGTCGAGCGGGTCTCGAGACCACTGGTCAGTAATCGCACCCTTCGAGGGTTTGATTTTTCAAGCCCTGGGCTCAGGCCGCGCGAGGGTCACGCTTACTTGGTAAGGGACAAAGCCATTAAATGCCCACGGTTTGTGGCTGTGGTCGTGCGCCGCGGGCGTGCCTTTTCAGGCGATGCAACCGCGTGCGTAGTGGGCGACGTGGGGGGCGGACGTGACGGGCCGCCGCGGCCCTTCGGTTGCCACGCCGTAATGATTGCGCGTGCGCGTGCGCCTGGCCGTTTCGGTGACGTGGGGCCCGCTCATCAGCGGTAGATGCGGCTACCTGTAGTTATTTCGTACAGCGCGCGCGGTTCGTTGAGCACAGGTCCCCTGGATCTATAAATCCAAGGAGAGGGAGAGGGGAGCCCCTTACCTCAACACTTAGCATCTGCTGCCCTTCACTTCTTGCCTTTGCCTCAGAACGCTGTGTGCCCTTCCGTTTTTGCTTAGTGCCCGCTTCGTCTCCGCGAGCCTCCGCCAACCGCAATGGCTCGCCCGCAGCCAATCACGGTGCTGGATCCGCTGCCGTGGAGCCGCTCGACGGTGACGAGGTTTGCCCTGAGCGAGCTCGTGAACGGCGGCCAGCTGGCGCCGAACGTGGATGGGCAGCCCGCGGCGTGGATTGTTCCGTCGGCGACGGATCGGAAGCCCAACCCGTCGTACGGCTACATCATCAGCTTCATCCGACACCACGAGCGCAGCTTCGCCGCGCCAGCGAGCTGCTTCATGCGTGGATTGTGCCACCACTACGGGGTTGAACTGCACAACTTCGCACCCAACGTGATTTCGCAGGCGGACCACCTTCATTGGCGTCCGCGAGGGATTCCTAGGGATCCCAGTGAAATGGGATCTCTGGGTCCATCTCTTCCGCGCGGAGCTGCACACGCTCGCCACGCACGAGCCGCGGGTGCGCCGCGCGGTGCGCGCCGGCGGCCTGTCAATCTCGCTGCGAGACTCACGCAGTGAGTTCTACATCCCCTACACGATGACCTCCAACAACGCGGAATGGGAGCGGGGGTGGTTCTACCTCCGCAACGACGGCGCCGACCTCCTTCCTACACCAGCAAGGTGCTGATGGAGAAGGCCGACTCCTAGCACCACGGCGTGTCTCCCTCGCACCAGGCGCGGCTGGATTCGCTCCTGACCGCATTGAAGAACATGGCGGACGCCGGGTTGGGGGCGGCTTCGATCCTCGCGAACCTTCACCACCGGCGGATCGTCCCCCTCATGGAGAGCGAGCTCCGCATTCACGAGATGAGCGAGGCGGCCAACCCGACGTCGTTGGCACGCTCGTGGTTCCTTTCTGAGAGCCTCCCTCAGGAATATGCCGCCACGAGGGTGAGGTGCGCCATTAGCCTCAAGGCCGCCAGACACGGAAATGACGACCTCTAGTCGTTTGTTATGCTCCCCGACGCCTCAGCGGTGAGTATGTTTTCCTTCCCTTCTTACTCTCTCGCAGCGTACCGACGCGGTTTTGACAATTGTTTTTAGCAGAGGGTGACCGTAGATGCCGCACGGTCCGACCGTCCATGCCCCGAGCCCGAGCGGCCGCGCGCGCGGCACAACGGCGGGTGCAAGAGCGGGCGGCACCCAAGAAGGAGAGGAGGATCCGGCGGTGGGAGCGCTGGGAACAACGGGACGAGGAGTACCGGCTGCGCGAGCAGCAGGGACTTTCTCCCCCGGTGACCTCGGAGTACTCGTCGTCGGGAGAGGGAGAAGAAGAAGAAAGTGACGGGGGCAGGCCCCCACCTGAGAGGTGGGATCCTGCGCCCCCTCACCGAGAGCCGCAGAGGCGGCAGAGCAAGCGCCCGGGGCGGGCGCGGAAGCGCCCGCCTCCGAGCGGTCCGTAGAAGAAGAGACGGCGCGTGCCACGGAGGCGCCGGCGCTCGCCGCGAAAGCATTCGGGAGCGCTGCAGTGACGACGGCGGCCGCCACCACAGCGCCCGTCGAGCCCTCGAGGAAGAGGAAGCGGGGATTCTCCACCTTGAGGTAAGCAGTCGCTCCTCCAGACGTTCTAGTTTCGAGGGGCTGGAGCTCAATCCCCTGTCTCCGTGCTCGTAGGGCGGTGCCGACCGTCCCCGACCTCGCACCCGCTAAGGTGCTAAGGTCGTGTACGTCCGTGCCCACGAGGTGGCACTCGTCGAGGGCACCGCTGGCAGCAGAGAGCGCCCCGGGGTTGCGGCAGGAGGTGGCGACTGTGGTGGCAGCCACAGTGGCGGCAACCGCCATGTCGGCGGCTCCCCTAGCGCCCGTCCCCCCTGCGGTCGATCGGGCGGCCATGGTGGAGATCCCTGACGACGACGCCACGCCGCTCGGATGGGGCCGGTGGGAGAACCGGCCCGCGCAAGCCCCCCGAGCTCGCGGCGGTTGTACCGGTGATGCGGGAAGACGGCCGCGTGATGCCGCGGCGGCCGACACACGGCGCCGAGGCCTCGTCGTCACACGCCTGCCTCCCCGCCTCAAATACCACCGTGGCGCGCCTGGAGCAGGAGCGGGAGCCAACCAGTGCGCCGCCAACCTACTTCAACGAGGCCTAGGTTGAGCAGGCACTGTGGCAGAAGTTTCGAGATCACGGGGCCTCGCTCAACAACACGTTGAATGAGGCCCTGCGAATCCATGCTGGTCCCGCGTGGCAGATCTTCAAGGTACGTGCTCTTGTCGTCGAATTCGAGATTTTTCCTTGTTGCTTTTGCACCCGTGCGTTCCTTGACTCTGCCTTCTCTCGCATCTCATTTACCGTTGACAGGAGCTTGAGGGCAGGGCTCGAGAGATGTATAACTGTCTCGATCAGCTGAGCTCCGAGCGGGACTGGTACTGGGACCAGTACGACACTCTGGACACTCTCATTGAAGCCCCGCGAACCGACAGCAGGTGGCTAGAGTACCGACTGCAAGTTGTGTGGGACGAGCTCCTGGAGCAGGACGCCCAGGCTGTGAAAGACGTCTCTGCAGCCGCGGAGGTGCGGACGACGCTCCTGGAGCGGGACGAGGCACTGCAGAAGGCGCGTGAGGATGCAGCCGCGATGCGGACCGTGGCGGCGGAGTGGGAGATGGAGGTGGCCTCGATTCGCGCCCAACTCGAACAGGGCCGTGTAACCCTCGAGGGAGCATGGTCTTGGTAAAGCCAAGCTGAGGAAAGGGCCAAGGAGGCCAAGCAGCTGAGGACCAGCTTGGCGGACAAGGCCGCCTCTCTCGCCTCGACGGAGGAGCAGCTTTTGCGGGAGCGGGACGCGTGCCAACAGGCGGACGCTCGGCTTCAGCAGGAGAGGCTCGGGCCGCCCTCGAGCGCAAGCGTTTGGCGCGGGAAGAGGCCCAGGGCTGACTCCAGTAAGAGCGCGCCACACTCGAGGGGGCGCAGGCAACCCTCAAGCAGTGGGACGAAGAAGTCTCGCAGCTCAACGGAGAGCTAAACCAACTTAGTGTCTCGCACGAGGATCTGCGCCAATCCCTCGAGGAGCAGGAAGCCAAGGTTCTTAGCCTGCGGCAGGCGGCTGAGAACGCGTGCGAGGCCCTTGACTCGGAGAAGAAACAGGTCGAAGGTGAGTCGCCTCTTTCCACTTCTTGAAGGACCGATACGGCGAACCAGAGAGGGGGGGAGTGAATGGGAGCTGATAAAAATTCTTCTCGAAGGAGATGGAAACTCCAACAAGATGAACACGGCTTCCAACACACGTCTCCGACTCACTACCCAAGTTGGCCAAGCCCACGTAGCCACTGGAGTGCCACTGGACCTAGGAACCAACACACAACCTTCCGACCCGAGAACGCTGCGGAACACGAAACCCCGAGTCTACAGACTAACACCGGTCAGACTGCTGAGCACCATCGGTCAGACCGGTCCCTGCTAATGAAACTGGGCAACTTTCACTAAGTGGCTCCACACCGGTCAGACCGATGAGACACACCGGTTAGACCAGTCACAGCCTGAAAGCCCCCAAAGCACCAAACAGGCCAACCGACCACCAAACTGACCCAAACTCGAAATATCCCCAACACAGGACAACAGCAAACACACCCAGACGTTCACCCGAGCAAAAACCCACCGAGGGTTGCACCGGTCAGACCGGTCAAGAGCACCGGTCAGACCGGTGTAGCTCGGCGACTCGGGATGAACAGCACCCGCGGGTCAACTCCCCCAAATCCAAACCTCGATCTCCCGAATCACTCCACGGACTTGAACAAGACTTTGGGGATATTAGGAACACCTCATGAGGAGTCCATAGCCAAGTTTAATCCCACCAAAACTTGTCCAAAAAGGAGGAATCGAAGAAATCCCACCAAGAACACCACAAACCCTAGAACTCGGAAAAACCCAAAATCGAGCCCCTTTACTCACGGATTTGGGAGGGGAATCACAGCTCAAAGAACCACGAAGGGTTCTCACAAATTTCCCCCATCAAATCCCCAAGAGAAAGGTTCTGAAAACAACCCAAAGAAATCACCAAGAGAGGGTTCCGAAAATCACCTCCAAGAACAACCGGGAACAACACATCCAAACCTTGAGGAACCACGCCGAATCATCTATACATGCAACAAAGGTTCATACAAGGTCTAGCTTGCCGCCCAATCATCCAACCCTCTCACAAGATCTCACCATGAAGCTCTCAAGCTAGTCCTATGAAAATCCTAAGGAAAATAGGAGGGAAAATAGGAAAACAAATGAGCTAGGGTTCCAAGAGTTGGCTGCCATCCTCTCACCTCTTGGGTTATATGGAGGCAACCGAAAGTCTAAAATACCCTTCTCTAACAACTAGGGATACAAGCCCCTCAGGGGCGGTTTTGGAAGACTTGAAGCTTTCTCCATCGGACGGATGCCCGGTGACCACAACCTGCTTAGCCTCGACGCAAGCCTTGCGATCCCGACGCGTGTCCTCCGCTTCGAAGATTCCGGACTGCGTCGTCACACACCGGTCGGACCGGTGCTCCTCCCGGTCGGACCGGTCGGACCCATCGGTCGACCGGTCCGTGCAGCGGCTCTTGCGGCTAGACCGTCTTCGGTTCTTCGGTCTTGGCTTTGTGGATCAACCAAGGAACCCAGTGGTTTTCTGGTGAACCATCGGAAACCCCGCGAACTCGGTGTAGCCTCCGCCAATCTCCACTCATGACTCGGCTCCCACATAGTCCCGGATCGACCTTGGTTTTGAGGCTCAACCAAGAAACCGTCCACGACTTCATCTTGCTGTTCATGCCACCATGCGGCCCGCACTTGACCCCGCTGGCCACCGGGTCCCTCGAACGAAGCCTACTTATCTTCTCCACACCTGGAGGCCTCACCGGCGACGACCTTTCGCGCTTGTTCTTCACCTGCACCAACACCGGTCAAGCCGCAACCTCGCACCTGCAATCTTAGCCAAGAATCAGTCCACACAACGTTGTCAATCACTCATCACACAAGGAAGCGACCATCCACCGGTCCTCGAACCACACATGGTCCTCAATCTCCCCCTTGATGAGTGCATTGACAACACCCACACGAAATTAACAAGAGAGAAAAGAAAAAGAAAAGAAACGAACAAAAAGAAACTCCAACAAGCGATCGAAAACCAAACAAAGGCAAAGAGCAAGATCACTTGAAGAAGACAAGTCTCGGACCCCTTAGGCAAGGGCAACGGCTCGACACATCCGAGACAAAGCAAAGCTCAAGCAAAGAGCGCAAACCACCAAAGAAAAAACTCGAACAAGCACAAAGAGCTCCCCCTGCACACATGCAAGCTCCCCCTGAACCAATGCACCTCCCCCTGGACGAATGCATGCAAACCAGCTGAAAACAGGGCAGCTGCAGCAACTTCAGCTCACACCGGTCAGACCGGTCATCACCACCGGTCAGACCGGTGCCTAAGATGTGCACAGGATCAGCACTCACACCGGTCAGACCGGTGACCTTGACCAGTCAGACCGGTGCACAACAGAGCCCAGAAATGGCTCGAAACCACCTGAAAACCTTCTAAATGCACCCAGCAAGCCATTTCAAGCTCAAACTTCTCCCCCTTGTTGGCAATGCATGAATCAAGCCAAAAATGCAAAATGTTCAACCTAGAGCTTCTCAAATAGACAAAATTCAACAAAGAATGCTACACATATCCAAATGAGCAAGTTAGATACTCTACAGCTTCATATCGATCTCAACTACATGATCACCAAGTTTCACAACCATTGGACGAAGCTAAGATGGATTTGGGCAATTTTGCGACAAACTTGCCTCTTATGAGCAAAGTCCTAAACATGATCAAAGCATATCAAAATGGCAAAGCCACACAAACTTCATGCTAGGACAGCCATTCTAATCATAAGACCATCACAAACACCCACAAGCACCTCATGTCATGTCAAAGCCACCGAGCCATGTGCCTACTTCTATGTATGAGACTTCTCATTGGTAGGCATCATGCAACCGTTTAGCACCCAAAGCAAATTAAATTCAGCACATATGACATGGGAGCATATTTTCCAAGCATTTTTCATTTCATTTTCAGATTTATAAATGGTACATGAAATGTCTTTGCGACAAAAAGAAACTTATGCCCCTCCACAATATGAAGCAAGAGGGCTAAACATTCATGATGGCAAATGAGCCTTTGGCCCCATATGATCAATAAACTTGCTATCCAACCACCAATTAAGCATAGCAAAGCCGCTAAAACATGTCAAGATCATATAAAGGCATTTACACATGAGAGAGCATACATGTGACATTTTTCAAAGACATAGCCATCAACCATGGATTATTCATCAAGATCATCAAGAGCTAAGCCAAACTAACATAGAATACCAAACAAGCTCACAAAGACATAAATAGCATTCCATGGTGAACAATTTATATAGGAGAAGCTTTTCCTATCCAATGCATATGATACAAAATGCATGCAATCTAAGATACAAGGATGCCTATACATCATGTTACATATGCCATGCCAAATGCAAGAAATGCACAAAGGAAAGCTATACATATGCTACAAAGGAGCTCCCACACACAAAGCTCACAAACCACCGGCTCCTCGAGGGGAGGCAAAAAGGGCTCGACACCACCGGCAAAAGAGCAAAGGAGCACAAAACTCACAAGCTCCCCCCTAAACTCATGCATTAAGGCCAAAAAGCATACAAAGCTCACCTTACACACATGAGATAGGGCAAAGAGCAAAAGAAACCAAGTGGTTGACCAAGACCACACACTCGAAGGTCACAAATACACTTACCTTTATCATTTCTTCACAATTCACTCATCCTTGTCCACCATCCCCGAAAGTGATGCACCTACATGTCACCACCGGGATATGAAGCCGAAGAACCACCCCCCGATATCAACCAAATGTTCTCCGGGCCATCCACCTGCAACTCAAAACCAACAGCGAGAGCGAGCAAACGACTCAACACTGGGGTTAGTTCCAAATGTGTAAAACCAGTGCCTAGCCATTTGCTCGAAAGTGGGGTTAGCACAAACCAAACCATCTTTTCTACCAAAGCTACCTCCATGAACACCACCACAGTATCCACCATGAGGTAACCAAACCTCTCTACTTGGAGGAGGACTAAAACCACGAAAGAAAGCCCGTGGACTGTCCCTCCTCTCCTTCTCAAAGCTAAGACTCCTCCCATCCCCGTAGTGAGCTCGAGGGGGAGAATGGCTAGCAAACTGGCCTCCTGCAAACTTTCCAGACCAACCACCAGAACCATGAACTCCAGAACCAAACCTCGCACCTGTACGAGCACAAAACCCAAACCGCACACCGTCTGTGCCCGCACCGTCCGACCGGTGCCCCTCACCGGTCTGACCGGTGTAGCCTGGGCAGCAGCACCTTCAACAGCCTTCCGCTCTCCCCAAGTCCGAGCTGACCTCACACTCGCCTTGGCCCTGGGCAACTGCACACGAGGCTCAAGTACACCATTGGAAGGGTGGTACTTGTCCTTGTTAGCCCACTCCTTCGCCATTCTCTCCTCACGCTTCCTCTTGAAGCAAAACGCTCTCTTGTGACCATCCTTTCCACAAAACTCACAATGGAAACCGATCAATCTGGGCTTAGGCTTGGGATGAGGCTCTTCACAAGGCTCCTCACTTGGTTTCTCACTAGGCGTTTCACTTTCCTTCTCACTTGGTTTTTCTCTTGGTTGGTTTGGCTTGGATGCAAACTTGTCTTTGGGTGTGGGTTGTGGTGGAACTGAAACATTCCCAAATTTCCTTTCTCTCTCACCACTGCCCTCACCAACCTTATCCAATCCCAAAGCCCAACCGTCAAAGAACTTACAGCTAGCAATCACATACCAAGTTGAGATTCTTGACTCGACAACCAACTCAGCGCTTCACGCAACTTATCATTCTCATCTTGCAAGCGACCAACACATTTTGCAAGATCCAAATTCTTCATAGCATGCAACTCACATGTAGAGCAAGAAGTAGGAATAGGCACTTTCAAATCAGCCTCAAGCGAAACAATGCGAGAACAGAGCTCAACAATTTTCTCATGCAAACTAGGGCAAGAAGTGCAAGCACCAAGCAAAGTGGGTCTAGATTGTAGCTCAGCCAACTCAACCCTAAGCACATCTAGTTTCTCACACTTGGAGGCATACTTCTCCCTAAGATCAGTCAAGTCAGCCAGGAAATAAGAGCAATCGACACAATCGTTCTCATCAGAAACAACAGGGCTAGCCTTAAGAGAATCAATTTCAAGCTTGCTATTAAGAACCTGTGTTTCTAGCTCAGCCACTCTAGTCCTAGCATCCTCGAGCAAAGATCTAAGCTCTTTTCTAAGCTTCTTATCCTCTCTAAGCATGTGATCGCGATTATCAAGCAAGTCAACCAACTCCTCATTCTCCTTGCGCAAAGAAGAGAGCTCATCACATACCTCATCTTCGGAATCCAAGTCCGAGGCGTCCTTCTGGCTTCTCTTGCTGCTCGAACTGCGAGCCATGCCGCAGAAGTCGTCCTTGAGGCTTAGGCCCGTCACACAAAGGCCGTTGAGATACTTGCCAAGGTTCTTCTTCTTCTTCTTCTTCTTCTTCTTCTTCTTCTTCTTCTTCTTCTTCTTCTTCTTCTTCTTCTTCTTCTTCTTCTTCTTCTTCTTCTTCTTCTTCTTCTTCTTCTTCTTCTTCTTCTTCTTGTCATCCTCTTCATCTTCATCACTTGAGCTTGAAGACGTGTCCTCAGAATCGGACTCGATGTCGCTTGATCTCTTCATCTTCTCTCGAGACCGAGCCTTCTTCCCATGTTCATGATCCTTCTTCTTGGACTTCTTCCTCTTGTCCATGAACTTGTGCTTGTCGTGGTTGTTCACCTTCGAACACTCGGCAAAATAGTGTCTAGTCTTGCCGTACTTGAAGCATGTCCTCGTGTTCCTCCTCATGTTCACCCGGTTCTCGTGCAGCCTCTCGAACCGCCTCGTCAGGAGCGCCAGCTCGTCCTCTCCAAGCACGTCGAACTCCTCATCTGGCATAGACATCAAAGAGGACAAAGAGAACATCCTGGCGGATGGGTTAGTGTTAGCCTTTCCATTTGAACCACCGATGAGGGCGAGACTATGAGAGTCAGTCGGGCCCTCGAGCTTGGCAGTCATGCCCTTATCAACCTCAGCCGACTTGAGCTTCGAGAACAGCTCGTTCACCATCAGAGTGTCATTCTTCTCTGACTCTACAATGGCCTCGAACTTTCCGCCCTAAATCATACGATCCAAAGAGTGTAAGAGTTGACCGCTCTATAATGATCATCGTATGGGAGCACGTCCACATTGGCCCTCATGTTGTTCACAACCACCGTGAACCTCTGAAACAAGGCATCGATGGACTCACTGGGGAGATGAGTGAAGTTCTCGTACTCTCTCCGGTAGGTCGCATACATCCGTGCCCGAACACCGGGCATTCCCAACATGAGCCTCCTTCGACCCGCCCAAATTCTACAAGCCAAGTGCTCGGTGTGCACCCGATCGAACTCGGCCGACACAAAGCACGAAACAAGTAGTCGACCGCCTTATTGTTGGCGTCGAATCCGTCCCTCGATCCCGGAGCGAGGAAGTCCATCGGCCGGACATAGCCTCGTGTCCACCGTGACATCCCAAAGGATCTGACCCTTTCCGCGGAGAAACGCACCCATCCGCTTGCTCCACATCTGGTAGTTCTTGCCATCGAAGTGTGGAGGACCCGAACCCAGTTCCTGGTACGCCATCCTTGGATCTTAGACTAGTTAGAGTCAATAAAGACCCGAACCGGCTCTGATACCACTTGAAGCACCGATATGGCGAACCAGAGGGGGGGGGGTGAATGGGAGCCGATAAAAATTCTTCTCGAAGGAGATGGAAACTCCAACAAGATGAACACGGCTTCCAACACACGTCTCCGACTCACTACCCAAGTTGGCCAAGCCCACGTAGCCACTGGAGTGCCATTGGACCTAGGAACCAACACACAACCTTCCGACCCGAGAACGCAGCGGAACACCAAACTCCGAGTCTACAGACCAACACCGGTCAGACCGGTGAGCACCACCGGTCAGACCGGTCCCTGCTGGTGAAACTGGGCAACTTTCACTAAGTGGCTCCACACCGGTCAGACCGATGAGACACACCGGTTAGACCGGTCACAGCCTGAAAGCCCCCAAAGCACCAAACAGGCCAACCGGCCACCAAACTGACCCAAACTCGAAATAGCCCCAACACAGGACAACAGCAAACACACCCAGACGTTCACCCGAGCAAAAACCCACCGAGGGTTGCACCGGTCAGACCGGTCAAGAGCACCGGTCAGACCGGTGTAGCCCGGGCAGCTCGGGATGAACAACACCCGTGGGTCAACTCCCCCAAATCCAAACCTCGATCTCCCGAATCACTCCACGGACTTGAACAAGACTTTGAGGATATTAGGAACACCTCATGAAGAGTCCATAGCCAAGTTTAATCCCACCAAAAATTGTCTAAAAAGGAGGAATCGAAGAAATCCCGCCAAGAACACCACAAACCCTAGAACTCGGAAAACCCCAAAATCGAGCCCCTTTACTCACGGATTTGGGAGGGGAATCACAGCCAAAGAACCACGAAGGGTTCCCACAAATTTCCCCCATCAAATCCCCAAGAGAAAGGTTGAGGACCAGGAGCGTCCCAGTGGTCGATGGATGACCGCTCCTCAGTGATGAGTGATTGACAGCGGGTGTTGGACTGACTCTTGGCTTAGTGCGCAGGTGTAGGCTACGGCCTAGTTCGTGTCGTTAAAGGTGAAGAACGGGCGCGAAAGGTCTTCAGCCTTGAGGGGCCTTCGGGAGATGGAGAGACAAGTAGGCTCGGTTCGAGGGACCCGGTGGACAGCGGGACTGGGTGCGGGCCACATGGTGGCGACACGAGCAAGACGAAGTCATGGACAATCGAGCCGGTGCACGGTGGCGGTCAAGTCAAGTGGTTTGGTGGGAGGCCGGACCGAGCACGCGGGGTTTGGTGGTTTGCCCACAAAACCATCGGAGGACGGTTTCTTGGTTTGGGCCTCAAAACCAAGTCCGAGGGCCCAACACGATGGAGACGGGATCCGGGCGTGTCGGGAAGCTTCGAAGCGGAGGACACGCGGTGGGATCGCATGGCTTGCGTCGGGAGGACGCGGGGTGCGGCAAAGGCGTGGCCGTCCGATGGCAAGACCCACAAACATTACCTAAATGCCCCTGCGTGGGTTGTATCGCCAGTAGTTAAGTTAGGGGTAGTCGAGTCATTTACCGCTCCGGCGGGACCCGATATATAAGCCATGAGGGTGTGTGAGTGGTTCTCTCCCTCCGCGATTTAGGGTTTCATTTCCCCCCTCCCATTTCTCATTTTCGTAGCTATTTTTTCTTCCATTTTCTCTAGGCTAGCATGAGAGCTTCATGACAGATTTGTAGAGAGGGATGGATGCTAGGGCGGCATGCTAGACCTTGTGAATCTTTCTCGGTTTGTATAGAAGATTCCGAGTTGTGTTTTTCGCGGTCTTTTTGTGCTTGTTTCCGTGCCTTTGTTCTTGGTGTGATTCCGCGGATTTGAGTGGGTTTCTCCCCGGATTTCTTTGAGGGAAACATGGATAGATGTCTCATGCATCTTTGTGATTGATCTTGTGCCCTCAAATGCCGGGAAACCACTTCGATTCAAGGATTTTTGTTCGGTGCTCTAGCTTTTAGTGGTGCTCAAAGGATTCGCGATTCCCGGTGATTTAGGGAGTTAGGAGGCAAGATTTTTATGCTATGGAATCCTTGTGTGACGCTTTTCAAATCCCCAAACCCTTGTCTCCACAGCTTCAACCGTTTGGGAAATCCGATGATGATTTGGGGGAGTTGACCTTCGTGGTCGAGCAGTTTTCTGCTCTGTCCGTGCGGCGCGGACGGTCCGCGGGGAGGTCGCGGACGGTCCGCGGGTGGCGTGTTCGTCGCGTGTTCGTCGAGTTCTTGCGCGTCTTTGCTTTCGATCCGGTTTGGCTTTTGGTTTTTGTTGCAGCTGGTTTGCGGACGGTCCGAGCTTCAGTAGAGGACGGTCCGCGACCCACGCGGACGGTCCGCCCGGCCTTTGCGGACGGTCTGTTTTTCTCGGGTCGCTTCTGTTAGTTCTGTGTGCTTTAACGGACGGTCCGCGGCGTAGGGCCGGACAGTCCGCTGGGTTGGCGCGGACGGTCCGCGGCATCAGGCTGGACGGTCTGCGAGGCCAGTGCGGACGGTCCGCCCCTCCTGGCCGGACGGTCCGCTAGAGCCTGTGTGCTTTGCTTCTTGGTTCGATTCCTCCCTCCCTTTCTTGTGCTTCCGCGTGTGCTTCAAGGAATCGTTCCTAGGACTAGAGGTTGATCCATAGCCTTGTTGTCTTGGCGATTGGTGTGTGATTCGATCCATCGCTTGTGTGTGACCGGGATTTGACTAGGGTATAGGCCGGGTTCTTTGAGAAGAATTTTTACCAGCTCCTATTCACTCACCCCCTCTCTAGTCGCCATCTGATCCTTCAAAGGTCCCGAAAACAACCCAAAGAAATCACCAAGAGAGGACTCCGAAAATCGCGATTCTTTGTGGATCAACCAAGGAACCCAGTGGTTTTCACACAACGTTGTCAATCACTCATCACACAAGGAAGCGACCATCCACCGGTCCTCGAACCACACATGGTCCTCACTTTTCGCCTGTTGGTTTGGTTTACTTGGGATCCACTCTCAATTTTAGTTTTTTCATTCATGGTTTTCAGGCCTGCGGAATAGTCTGGGGAACTTGACGACCCAGGCAAAGTCCCTCCAGATGGCCTACAACTTCTCGCAATAGGAGTTGGAGGAGCTGCGGGTCGCTGCCCTCGAGGCGTGCCAGGAGGTCGAGGAGGGAGACGTGCAGGTCGGGAGCTCGATGGCGAGTCGTCTTCACGCCCTCGGCAGGCATGTCACCCAGCACCTGCGCCACGCCCTTCACCTGGGCGTCTAGAAGGCCCTCGGTGTGGTGGTATCCCACTACCAGGTCAACCTCGATGCCGTCTCCACAGGCTACATCGTTCCCGTCGGCGTCGACAATGAGGTGGCGATGGACCGTGCGGACGCGCTTGTAGCTCCTGCCGCCGACATCCTCGTCGAGGACTTCACGGACTTCCTCTTCCCGGACGCCCCTCCGTTCGAGCCCTGTATGTTTTTAGTATTGACGTTCGAGCCGCGTGGCTATGCAATGAACAATTGCTTGTTCAAGACACTTTGACGTTTGTAATTTGAAACACTCGTTGTTTACTTCGGCAATTGTGTTGTTTTGTCTTCCCACTGTCTTAGGTGAACCTTAGTTGGGAAAGTTTCGTTCGCACAAGTAGCTTGTAGGCAAAGCGGCAAGGGAGAAGGGCCGTATCCTGCTGGAGGTGTAGGCTATCCCCAACTCATGCTTCTTTGCCCTCTAGCTACTTGCGTCCCGCGTAAGTTCGCCCAGGATTTGGGTCGAGGCGTACTTGGCACTTCTTGCAACGATTTTTTGTGAAAAAATGGGACCATTTTGGGGGGGGGGAATGCCCCCCGCAGTAGCCCCCGAGGGGGACTTGGTTTTCGATCGAGGGAAAGCCGAGTCGCCCTTTGACTTTATTAATTCGGTGAAAATTTACATTCGTATCGCCAACTGGGGTGTTGGGTATGTAAATAACAAAAGAAACTTGGAAATCCTTTCTAAGGGTAGAAACGACGTAGCTGTTGGATGTTCCAAGCGTTGGTGTGTTCCTCGTCGTCCTCGTTGGCCAGCTTGTAGGTGCCGGGCTTGAGCACTTTGACAACGACGTAGGGTCCCTCCCATGGGGGTGATAGATTGTGGTGACCTCGATTGTCTTGGCGCAACCTTAAGACAAGGTCCCCTTCGTTGAAGTCTCGACGCCGTATTTTTCGGGCCTGGTAGCGGCTCAGAGCCTGTTGGTACCTTGTCGAATGCATCAGGGCCACGGTGCGGGCCTCGTCCAGTTGGTCCAGCGGGTCCTCGCGGGCTCGCTGGTTGGTGCCCTCATCATAGCCCCAGACTCTGGGCGACCCGTATTCCAGGTCCGTGGGGAGGACGGCCTCCGCGTCATGGACCAGGAAGAACAGGGTGAATCTCGTGGCCCGGCTCGGGGTGGTTCTGAGGCTCCACACGACCGTCGGTAGCTCCTGGAGCCATTTTCGGCCGGACTTGTTCAGTCTGTCGAAAATCCTAGGTTTGAGGCCTTTCAAGATCATGCCGTCAGCCCGCTCCACTTGACCATTGGTCTGTGGATGTGCGACGGCCGCCCAAACCACGCGGATGTGGAACTTGTCGCAGAACTCGAGGAACTTTCTGCCGGTGAATTGAGATTCATTGTCGATGATGATGGAATTAGGCACCCCGAACCAGTAGATGATGTCGGTGAAGAACGTCACGGCCTGCTCCGCCCTGAGGTTTGTGATTGGGCGCACCTCAACCCACTTGGAGAACTTATCAATGGCGACCAGTAGGTGGGTGTAGCCCTCGGGCGCCTTTCGCAAGGGCCCGACAATGTCCAGCCCCTACACAGTAAAAGGCCATGTGACGGGGATTGTCTGAAGGGCGTGAGCTAGGAGGTTAGTTTCGCGAGCGTAAAATTGGCACCCTTCGCAGGTGCGCACAATCTCGGTGGCGTCAGCAACCGCGGTGGGCCAATAGAAGCCCTGGCGAAATGCGTTGCCCACGAGGGTGCGCGGCACCGCGTGGTGGCCGCACACATCTGTGTGAATGTCTCGAAGGAGCTCGTGCCCCTGGGGGATGGGCACGCATCACTGCAAGACGCCTGAAGCGGCGCATTTGTACGGCTCACTGTCGACAAGGGTGAACGACTTGGCCATCCTGGCGATGCGTCTGGCCTCAGATCGGTTCGAGGGAAGTTTCCCTCGATCCATCCAGGCGATGTACTTGTCTCGCCAGCCCTCCACGCAGGGGGCTGGCTCCGTGTCCATGGCCTCGGCCTCGTCTGCGCCGTATCCCTCGAGCAAGGAGAGTACAAATGCCTCGTTCGAGGGGTCCTCGTCCATGGACTTTGCGCCCGTTGGGTTTGAGGGAGCCCCCGAGGGTTCCTCTTGACTCGTGGGTGCTAACTCGAGGTTGACAGACGGTCTGGCGATGTCCCTCGTGAAAACGTTCGGGGGGACGATGATCCGCCCTGACACAATTTTGGCGAGTTCGTCCGCCTCCTTGTTGTACCTGCGGGGTACGTGGTTAAGCTCGATGCCGTAGAACTTGTCTTCGAGGGCTTGTACGACATTGCAGTGCGCCTCCATCTTGTCGTCGTGACAACTCGCATTCTTCATGACCTGGTCGATCACGAGCTGCGAGTCCCCTCTAACGTCGAGGCGTTTGATGCCTGTCTCGATGGCAATTCTGAGGCCGCAAAGGAGGGCCTCGTATTTCCGCCATGTTGTTGGAAGCGGGGAAGTGTAGGCGTACCGCGTACCTCATGTGTTCCCCAAGGGGTGATATGAAGAGCAGGCTCGCACCCGCCCCCATTTTCATCACTGACCCGCCAAAGTAGAGGGTTCGACACTCAGCCTGGATCTGCGGCGGTGGCAGTTGTGTGTCCGTCCATTCGATGACGAAATCCGCCAGGATCTGGGACTTAATTGCCTTGCACGGCGCATAGGCGAGCGTTTCGCCCATAAGTTTCACTGACCACTTGGCGATCCTGCCCGCTGTGTCCGGGTTTTAGATAATCTCCCCCAATGGGAAGGAGGAGACTACCGTAACTGGGTGGGCCTCGAAGTAGTGCCGGAGCTTGCGCCGCATGAGCACCAACGCGTAGAGCAGCTTCTGGATCTGAGGGTAACGTGCCTTGGTCTCAGATAGCACCTCGCTGATGTAGTATACGGGCTGTTGGACTGGTAGGGCGTGCCCCCCCTCCGTATGCTTCACCACGATGACGGCGCTGACCACCTGAGTGGTTGCGGCGACGTAGAGGTACAGAGGCTCGCCGTCCTGGGGCGGCATTAAGATTGGCGTGTGGGTGAGCATTGCCTTGAGTTTATCAAGCACCTCCTGGGCCTCGACGGTCCAGGAGAAGTGCTTGTGCTTCTTTAGGAGTCGGTAGAGGGGTAACCCCTTTTCGCCGAGCCGCGAGATGAAACGGCTCAAAGCGGCAAGGCACCCCAGCACCTTCTGGACCCCCTTAAGGTCTCGAATCGGGCCCATCCGCTCGAGGGCTGCAACCTTCTCGGGGTTGGGCTCGATGCCCCGCTGGGAGACTATGTATCCCAGCAGCATACCCCGCGGCACTCCGAAGACGCACTTCTCGGGGTTCAGCTTCACCCCGTTGGCTCGCAGGTAGTCAAATGCCGCGCGCAGGTCGTTAACCAGGTCGTCCGCCTTCCTAGTTTTTACGACTATGTCGTCTACATAAGCCTCAACGGTTCGCCCGATGTGGTCTCCAAAGACGTGCTGCGTACACCGCTAGTATGTAGCACCCGCGTTTTGGAGGCCAAACGACATCGTCACGTAGCAAAACATTGCAAACAGTGTGATGAATGAAGTCGCGAGCTGGTCGGACTCCTTCATTTTTATTTGGTGGTACCCAGAATGGGCATCAAGGAAGGATAGAAGCTCACACCCTGCAGTCGAGTCAACGATTTGATCGATTCGTGGCAAAGGAAAAGGAACTTTGGGACATGCTTTATTCAATCTAGTGTAATCTACACACATCCGCCACTTCCCATTCTTTTTCTTAACTAGTACAGGATTAGCTAGCTACATAGGGTGAAAGACTTCCTTGATGAACCCGGCCTCGAGGAGCTTCCGCAGCTCCACTCCGATCGCTCGGCGTCGCTCTTCGTCAAAGTACAGCAGTCGTTGTTGCACGACTCAGGAGTGAGGTAGGATATCAAGGGAGTGCTCGGCGACCTCCCTCGGAATGCCTGGCATATCCGAGGGGCTCCACGCAAAGATGTCGGCGTTGGCGCGGAGAAAGTCGACGAGCACCACTTCCTATTTCAGGTTGAGGGTGGAACTCATCCTCAACGCCTTGCCCCCAGGGGCAGCAGGGTCGAGGGGCACCTCCTTGGTCTGCTCGACAGCTTCGAAGCTGCCGGCATGCTTGGCGGTGGAGTTGAGGTCCTCATTGACCAGCTTCTCCATGCTCGCCACAAGAGCTTCGTCCAACACTAGTGCCTCAGCGTGCTCTACGCACTCGACATCGCAGTTGAATGAGTGCTCGATCGATGAGCCCACGGTGATGACGCCCTTGGGCCCCGACATCTTCATCTTGAGGTAGGTGTAGTTCGGGACCGCCATGAACTTGGCGTAGCACGGTCACCCAAGGATGGAGTGATATGCGCCCCTGAACCCCACCACCTTGAAGGTGAGTGTCTCCTTGTAGAAGTTGTTTGGTGTGCCGAACCAGACTGATAGATCGATCTGCCCAAGGGGCTGGACGTGCTTTCCTAGCGCGACGCCATGGAATGGCGTCGTGCTGGGCCGCAGCTGGTCCAACCCGATCCCCAGCAGGCGCAGAGTGTGCACGTAGAGGATGTTGAGGCTGCTGCCACCGTCCATCAGCACCTTGGAGAACCGCGCGTTGCCGATGACCGGGTCGACGACCAACGGGAACTGGCCCGGATTGGGGATGCGGTTCGGGTGATCCTCGCGACTGAAGGTGATGACGTCCTCCGACCAGTCGAGGAAGAAGGGAGGAGCCTTTTCCGTGGCAAGGACCTCGTGCCGCTCCCGCTTGCGCTGGCTGTTGGACATGTCCGCGGTCGCCCCCCCCGAAGATGAGGAAGACGTTCTCCACCGCCGGGAGGCAACCGGTGTCACCGTCAGCTCCGTCCTTCTTGGCCTCGCCATCCTTTGCGGCGGCGCAGCTGTAGTACTTCTTGAGCATGTCGCACTGCTCGAGGTTGTGGTTAACCGACGTCTTGTGGTACGGGCAGGGCTTCTTGAGCATGTCGTCGAATACGCCGGGGCCTCGAGGAGCCGCTCGAGGGCCCTTTCGCGCCGGGTCAACTGCGAGGGCCTCGTCCCTGTCGTCGTGGCATCCCTACGCGCGCGCCTCGCGACGCGACTTCTTGCTCTTCTTGTTTCGCTTGTGTTTTTGCTGGGGCTCCTTGGACTTGCTGCCCTTCGCGGGCGCGTTGTCCACGCGCTTGCCTTTCTTGGTGTCAAAGATGCCCCCCACCGCTTCCTCACCGGAAGCAAAGCTGGTGGCGATGTCGAACAGCTCATTGGAGTCGACCGGCAGGCTGCGCTTGAGTTCACGCACGAGGTCCCGGCAGGTCGTACCCTCGAGGAATGCATGCATGATCTCGGACTGGGCGACGCTCGGGAGCTTAGTACAATGCTTGGAGAAGCGTCGTATGAAGTCCCGGAGCGACTCGCCGGGCTTCTGGGTGCACACGCGCATGTCCTAGGAGTTCTCGGGGCGCACGTATGTGCCATGGAAGTTCCCCACGAAGGTGCGGACCAAGTTGTCCCAGTTGTGGATCTGGCTGGCCGGCAGGTGTTCGAGCCAAGTCCGCGTCGAGTCTGCGAGGTGTAGCGGCAGGTTGCGGATGATGACCTCGTCGGTGGTGGCCCTACCCAGCTGACATGCTAGGCGGTAGTCGTTGAGCCACTGTTGACGGATAAAAGATGTATCCCTCTACGATCTGCAAGCGTACGAATCCCACACCTTTTTCACCATGGGATTCCCAAGGTTCTTGTCAATCCGCGGAGCAAGGGATTACAAGCATTCAATCTACTTCTACGCACTAGCTACTAAAACCCTAACTATTATTATACTAGAAAACAACTAAACTACACTAGAGAGAACGATAAACAATCGAGATAGGAGACACTCGCCCATGGGTCTACGATACTAGAACATGCAATCAATTAAAGACATGAAAACCAATCTAATCTATCGATGTTGTGACCACGGTTTCACCCTTTCCCTCCTCTCGTACTATCACTACGCGAAGGTATTCATGACTAGACCTATGATGGACACGGCGTATTGAATAGATCCAAGGAAGCATTGAGGCCTTTACTCCCTTTACGGCATGGTAGCTAACCTTAAGTATTAAAGTATATTCAACACAAGATGATAGATAGATAATCCGACAAAGTATGATTACATCTCAAGATCGATTACAACCCATGGACGAATAAGAAGATTACCCCATCAAGGTGCTGGTCATAGCACCATTGATCATGGTTTCCCTTCCGACAATGTCTTCCTTCTTCTCCACTTGAGGGTGCTTCCTTCGAGGTGGTTGATCTCCCTCCGGAGATCCTCCTCCTCTCTCTCTAGCTTGTAGATGGCCTCTGGTGCGAATGACTCTCTTCTTTCGTGATGGCGGCGCCTCCAGGCTTTTAGGGTTAAAGATCCTTCGGGTGCAAGGAAAACGGGGCCGAACCGGCCACCAAAGTGGGCTGGGCCGGCCAGCCTAGGCCGACCGGCCTGGGCCCACCTCGGCCCAGTTCGGTCGCCCCTTCGCTCCCGTGGGTCCTCATGTAATTATTGTCACACCCAATTTTTCGAAGGAAATCAAGTGCATACCTATATGCATGCCAGGATCAAGTTTCATGCATATATTAACATAAAAGTGAATACAGAAACAGTATCACGTATGAAAAAGAAAGATTATCAGAGATTTACGCTTAATCATGGAAACGAAGGCTCCAAACATCACAGGCAATCAACTGGGGGTTGCGTACGCCTAGCACCAATCTTCATAGCGACTTTCCTTTTTCGAGCAACAATGTTTATAGCAAGGGTGAGCACTTGTCGTACTCAGCAAGTGTGGGGAAAAGAATGAATGCAAAGGCTTTATAGTGGACTGGGCTATAAGCATTTAAGCAATTTTAGTTGGTCAAATTTTATTAGCACCTGATTACTAATAAAGTATAAGTTTATACCAACCCACATTAAGCATAAGATAAGAGTTACGCCATAAGCACATGGCAAGCATAACCAGAGAAAACGATTTAAGTCCATCTTCAAGTTCAATTATCATGTGAGGGTCCAGGCCGCCCGTGACCGTGGGCACGGCTAATCGATTAGTTTTACACTCTGCAGAGGTTGTACATCTTTACCCACAAGTCGCGTAAAAACTCCGAAGAGCTTTGCACCCAACCACGCTGTGCAAAAGTAGGCACAATACCACACTACCGAGGTGTGGCTGCATAGGGACGCTACGAGGCCTTTACAAAGAGTCCTCCCGTGCGTATTAGTCCATAATAGTATGTCATAGAGGCTATCTTTCATACCACACTTCTATTACGAACGGTCAGCCATAGAGTCTTCCGTTCCAACACCGCTCCGGAATAGAAGAGCCATAAAAGCATTCCTCCGTCCCCAACCTACTATGCGAGTAATAACCACACAAAGACTTCCCTAATTACTCAGCCAAGACCAGAGCCATATAGTCCTTGTGGTTGCACTGTTGTCCTGGGTGGTTCTCCATGTTCCGATTAATCATATGGTCTTGTGTTAAGCATCCAAAGATATAGCATAAAGGTATAACATGATTCATCATTAATGTTCATTAAAACCACCATAACCCAGGTATAGCAACTAAGCATAGCTACCCAACATAAAGATAAACCCGTTTGATCAAGGCACAGGATAAATAACACTAGTCAAACCTTAAACATGGGTCCCATCATATTAATGCAAGCATATGCAATGAGTGATTAAATATAGTTCTTAGGACAAAAGATCAAGGACACACTTGCCTTCAACCAAAGTAATGTCGTTGCTCAGTATATCTTCAACTTCAAGCTCTTCCAAGCTTCTTGAACGGCGTTCACTCTAAGCGCATCAATCATCAGGCACAAACATACAAAGCAGACAAACAAACAGACATACTAAGAACAAAACACCAATCAAAAGAAAACTTTAAAAGAACGCACTAAAGGAGAGGCTTGATTAGATGGATCACTAAAGAACACAAAGGGTGCTTGGAAAGGCTTGGTTAACTTTAAAGAGATGGCCGCGGAAGATTGAGCAAGGACCGGAAAGATCACACTTAGATAAAGCTTGATAAAGAACGTCTAACGAACCATTTGCATTTATGAGAGAGCAAGGCTATGAGCTAGGTTCATTTTAATTAACAAAACAAATATAAAGGATATTTCATAAATAAAATACCCTATGTTGACATTAATGCAATATTAAACTTTATTTATGAAACCGGTGTAAAGAACTAGTCAAGTTTTATTAATAAAGATTCATATATTGATTAAACCAATTAAACATTTAACGTAGAAAAAACTAAACTATATGAATACTCTAAACGAAACTTTGTAATTCGAGTAGATCATATTATTATTAAAACATTATGGTATTGGCTTTAACCAAATTAATATTTATTATAAAAGATGATGTAAAAGCCTAATCAAATTTTAATTAGAAAAGATTAATTAACTATTAAACAAATTAACATTTGATTTACGAAAACCGAGATAAAGATCTAATTAACTTTTATGTACAAAAACATGTGATAGAAACATTAATCAAATTAAATTTGCTTATGAAAAACGACGTATAGATCTATATAGCTTTTATTTATAAAAGGCATGCATAGCTAGTCATTAATCAAAATTAATATTAATTTTATTTTCAGAAACAAAACATGGTGAAAACACACCACTAATGCGTGCTTTACATTATTATGGACCTAACGCAACTTGAACGGATGAAATCAGAGCTAAAACGAAAAAGATATGAGAAAAACAAGATTGAAAGGACTTAGTCGCGATTAACCGTAGACTTCAGGGAGTAGCTGAAAAGATATGCAAGACACACTAAACAGTGCTCGTGAAAAGGATAAAACTCAGGGTTAGATCTATAAAAGGGTCGGGTGGGATTTATGTGCGAATGGTGGGATTATTCTAGGGGGTTTTCCATAAAAGGTGCAAGACACATGAAAGAGTATAAGGATTACTAAAAAGGACAGGGGCTTAGATGCAAACCGGCCTTATCTTCAACCTCCAGACAGAACGGACAGGAGCTTCTCATGAACGCGAACGTGCTCCTGATGCATCGAATCCACGGAGTTCCGAGCAGCTAGAGACTTGGGTGAGATGCAAAACGGAGAGAGGAGATCGGGGGATCGCAAAGGTGTGCTCACCGGGGTGAAAGACGGAGGGAGGAGGCTAGAATCTGGAGGTCAACTCGCGGCGGAGACTCTGTATGGCGCAGGTCCGGCGGCGCAGGCGGCTCGGCCCTGTGCGGGTGCGGCGGCGGCGTAGGGCGGCGAGGCGCGGTGGCGGCGGCGGGGGCACACGAGGGGGGCTCGGGTCCGCCTTTATAGGCGCGGACCACCGGGCGTGGCGCGCATGCCGAGGGCGGCGGCGGCCGCCGTGGAGGCCGCGGCCTCTAGCTGAAGGCCAGGCTCAGATGGGCTACGGCGGGGCCGGCGGGTTGGGCCGGTGCGGGCGGAGCGGGTTGGGTCGGGCCTCTGGCTCGGCCCAATCCGGTCGGGTAGATTTTTTTTCGAAATATTTTTTAGTGCAAAAACAAATCTAGGAAATGCCCAGAAAATGTTTAGAGGCACGAAAAATACCCAGAAAATCACAAAAATTGCAGGAAAATTCCTAGAGATAGATTAAGACATGAACAATCCAAATAAAGCATTTGGTGCTCATGAAAAAGATTTTAGAGCCTTCTAATAAATAGAAAATGCTCGGAGAAAATGAGAATAAATTCCGTAAAAATTCGGAAAATTCTCGGAAGGTTTTGGACATCTCCTATACGCATTTTTGAAATCTTTTTACACTCAAGAACCACTAGATGCATCGGCATGAATGCAACACTCTCAACTTTTATTTAATTTAGAAAATCAAACAAAGGATTTTTCCTATACTATATTCCCTGTAAAGAAAATAAATGTTGGAAAAATTTTAAAATTATGGGAAAATCGTTATTTAATTATTCTTTCTATTCACATCCTGAAATTGGAAATTTCAGGGTGTGACAAATCTACCCCCCTTAAAAGGAATCTCGTCCCGAGATTCGAAAAAGGCTAGCAAGAGACAAGGGTTTATTTCAAACTCTTTTCATATCCTTCAACAATATTCTTCCTTTCATATTACAGAAATCTTTCCACAAACCTAACTTATATTAAAATCCTTAGGTATCGGGGGTCTTGTCTTGCTTGTGTCGTTGTCGCCATTCTCTCTTAAAATGACGATCTAGAAACTTCTTCGGGCACCTGTTGATAAAGTGTCCACCAGCTTTGCAATAGAAACAAGCTTTACTTTCCCTAATGTTCCGACGATTCTGTGGTGTCTCATAAATCACTGGTATTGTGACACCATGAGGATATTCTAGATATGCATCTTCATTGTGATCTTCAGGAAAACCTTGGGCTTGAGACATATGATGTAGGTTAGAGTTGTCATTGGCTTCCCCTGGATATTCCCCTTTTCTCTTCTTACTCATGATCTCCTGTAGCTTGCTTTCTAGCCCAACAGCTTTGTTGATTAAATCTTGTAGACTGGAGTATTCATGTAGGCTTAGTATACTTTGAAGATCTTCATTCAACCCTTTGATGAAATGCTCTCGTTTCTTCTTATCACTCTCAGCCGATCTTGGGGCATATAGAGATAACTGAATAAACTTATCCCCGTACTTAGTTACCGTCATCTGTCCCTGCTTTAAGTTAAGGAACTCCTTCCTCTTGAGCTTCATCGCACTCACAGGAGTATGGTGTAAGATAAAGTTGTCTTTGAATTCCTTCCACACAATACTCTCAGGTTGCTGATGTCCATTGATGTAAGAGTTCCACCACTCTGAAGCTGCTCCTGTAAGTTGCCAAGATGCATACAAAGCTTTCTCTCCATCATTGCATTGTACCACATCTAGCTTCTCTTCAATTGTCTTGATCCAGTCTTCAGCTTCTAAGGGGGTGTTCCTCGTAGCACTTCGGTCCTTGCCACCATTGGAAGTGATTTCATCAAGCTCATGAACACGAACAAGACTCCGCAAATGCTCCTTTGAACTTGTTGCGAATCCGTCCTTTATGTCCATGTTTTCCTACATAAACACAACACTTCCAAATTCATGCACATAGATGAACTTGTTATATGATTAGTGTGCCTAGTGTCGGGTTAGTTCCATAATCAAATCCAAACCAACGTGTAATGAACATGCTAGGTGTACCAAAATACACTGTCAACATCTCCCCCACGCTTAGCTCTTGCTAGCGCCGGTCCTACGTATTTTTGGGCCTGGGACGAAGCTAAAATTTTGGACCTTTTTATATGGAGGGTAATACTACTGATACTAGCCATTGGTAATATAAACACATTCAGGGCTGCACACATTTTTTAATGGATACTAACAAGCAATTAAGTGAATGCAAAAGCAATATTCATATGAATTAATGGGTATACATATTGAGTTACCTCAAAAATTTCGTGTAACATTCCTTGATGCGAAGTCAGTGATGATAGTTTCAATATCAATTCCATCCAACAATCCCTTCTCAATGCATAATGTTGCCAATCCATTCAACCTCTCTTGTGACATTGTAGATCTCAAATAGTTCTTCAACAATTTCAATTTTGAGAAGCTCCTTTCAGTTGATGCCACAGTCACTGGCATAGTAAACAAGATGCGATAAGCAATATAAGTACTAGGATAACAATCACTTTCTGTAACAAACTCAAAAATCTCCATAGCTGTCATTTCTCTATCTGGCAAAGCGGATTGCAGAATCTTTAGCTCATAAAATAGTTCATTTAAATCAACGTCCGATGAGCCATTATGAGAGAAAGCTATTGCCAATGTTGTGCAACATAAATTTAGTTCTGGACCATCCAAGGACTTCAAGTTCTTTGAACTCATTAAAAATCCAAATATCTCTAAATTCTTCAAGTTCATCAAAGCTCTTTTGCAATGATACTTTTGCGATATCAATCAAAACCAGAAAGTAAAAAGCTTCAAAATCATCCTTAGCTTGCAAGTTGACTTCCTCACTGTTACTTTCATCAAACTGTTCTTAATAACACTTTCCTTAATCGTGCTTTCTCCTCTGAGATCTGTCGTTGATGCTCTTTGTCAATTGTTTTTTGTTTCTTCAGATTAATTCTCATCTGGTTCCATGAGGTCATATTGTTAATGTGCTCCAAACAACTTTCATGCTCCCTTAACCTCTCATTGACATGCTTCCAATTTTTATACCCCTCATTGCCCAATGAACTCTGGCATTTATTTGAATTAAAAAGATTACAACAGAAGCAAAATGCTCTATCCAAGTGTTTGGAATAAACTAACCATTTTCTATCATGTACCTCTCCATTGCTCATTTTTCTAGAGTAATAGGCATAGGAAAAATGTCTGGCATTGGCATCCTTAGGGAATTCAAGATTCTCTTCTCTTATAGGCCCCTTCTCTACTAATGTATCCCTTGCTTTGTTATCAAGTGTACCCCAATTTCTTGGATCATAAATATCAATAGAAACTGGATCCTTATCAACAATATTTGGCTCTGTATCATTTGAATTAAATACGTGCTCATGATCACTCACATTATGTTCAGCCATGTTGATGTCAACACCATCCTCCACATGGACCTGATCTTTGTGAGTAGCATCAGTCGGTTCCTCCACAGCAACTATCGCCAATGCATTTGGATCTCTTGAATTGCTTGTTTTGTTCTTCAGAAATTTATCAAGAGACCCCCTCATTGATTCAGCCAAATCATCTCTCCGCTTTTTTGCCTTTCTTTTGTCATTACCAGACGGATATTTTCTTGATGACATGATACTGTTAAAAAAATAGAGAATGAATCAATAACTAAAATTTAAAGTTGAGTTCAAGTGAAAAACAATTAGTAAATAAATTTGATTATAGTACCTTGCTAATCCGAAGTGTGGTGCCGAAGCCGAACAAGTATGAAAATTAATGGTGATGAGACCTTGATTGCCTGCCTAAGGGTAGATGTTTACAGATAGGCCGTAGGCCCTCGTGATGGCTGATCCTCTTCATCTCGTGATGGCTGATACAATTAGTAAAGAGACAATCCAATCAGGAGTCAAGAAACAGTGAAACAAAAATCTTAGAAGTCATTTGGCACTAGCACCTCTCGCCGCTGTCGGTGAACGGGACGCTGCCGGTGAACGGGTAGGGGGCACGGCCGGCAGGAGGCCCCCCAAGGAGAAACATGCTGCCACTACTGGCGGCCAGGCCTTGCCCTGGATTCGGCAAGTCGCATGTGATCAGGGCGGACGACGGACAGAACGGCGATGCAGTGGTTCTGAGTTCTGACCTATTACTACGTATTCTATACGTCTATACCTAGGGGGCCCATCAATTTTCTGGGCCTGGGACGAGCGCCCCGGCCGCCCCCCTAGGACCGGGCCTGGCTCTTGCTCGTCCTCGAGCAAGTACTCGTAAAAGAATTTCGTCCAAGGTGTTGTAATCGTGTACCACTAATCCTTCTTCACAAGTTAGTCAACCCTTTCATCTTTAATACATAAACACAAAGTAGTGATCATCAAACATAAACATGGGCGTTTAGAATTTTTACCACGTCAAGATTTACCCCACAACTCAAACTCTTCACTCAAAGTCTTCAAATTCAGCCATGCTTACTTCTTTGCTTCCATCGGAGGGTTTTTATGATTATAAAAACAAAATTCCTGCAACAAGTATTTAGACAAAAACCTTTCTCCAAGCTCTCTCAAGTCACTCATATGAGGTGGCTATCCTAAACCAATTTTATAAAACTCTCACCTCCCATAAGTCTCTCATATAACATGTAAAGTGGAGCTATAGGTAGGGCTAGCGCAATCAACATAAGTATTGTCAAACTAAGAACTTCCTCTAATGGTTGTTTACCTTTCAAAGCCAATGATCATTAGAATTAACCATATGTAGGGATATCAAGGACGATAAGATTTAGAATGGTGGACATGTGCAAGGGCAAGAGAAAATTGTGACTACAAGGCACCGATGACGTCCTCGTTGTCGGATTGCACATGGTTGGAAAAAGAGTGAAAGTTTCGTCTCTCAACAACGCGACATCCTTCCTTACACTTTATTTTTCTTTTCTTTCACTTGATCCATCCCTCTCATATCTTTATTGCTACCTCTTCTTTTCTCTTTTTCTTTTTTCCTTTCTTTTATTCACATATTTTTTTCTTTCTTTCTTTACTTTTCTACATTTTTTCTTTCTTTCTTTTCCATACTCGTACTTTTCTCTTTATTTTTCCCTCTCTTGACAGCTTTTCAAAGCTCTCAACTCCCCTCTTTCTTGCATGCATACAATCTGAAATTTTAAATAAACCATGCTAGAGACAAGACGAAACTTTGAGAATAGGTTGTGTTCAAGGAATGCGATGTACAAAAGAGATGTATAGGGTTGGGTATGGAATTTGGCGATGTACGGGACTTCCGATGTGAAAGTCTCGTTACTGAATGTATGACGAGAAAAGATAAGTACAAGAACATGATCATTGCTCGAAATTAAAACTCCCAAGAGAGATGGATCCTAGCCTAACTCATCATGCTAATCACACTTATGGTGGAGCAAAAAAAAATTGGCTTTGTATAGGATTTTTTTCTTACTCTCAACTTGGAAAAAGAGGTTTTGCTAACCTTTATTACAAGGATTTTAAGATAATTTTCAGAACTGAAATCATCCAATATTTAGCATTGAACATAGCACAACTAACATGTGAAGCTCAAGATCGAAGTGTGGTATGGGTACTTTAAGTAGTAGCAATTCCACTAAGCACCACGGTAAACGTTTGTCAAACCACACACTTATGTTCATATATCAAGAATCAAAGATAAACAAACAAGTGAATAAAGATAAGCATCACACAAGACACAAAAATATATAAAGACTCTTTTTATTTGATTTTCTTTGACTCAACACAATTTTAAGACACTTTCAAACTTGCAAAAATTTAAAAACACACTCGAAAACTAAGACTCATTAAACTCTAAGACTCTCGCTTGAAGATTAAACCGAACCTAAATTTTAAAACTAAAAAGCTAAGGCTAGCTAGCTAGCTCTCCCCCACGCTAAAAACATACGACGTCCTCGTCGTATCTTACAAAATTCCTAAGGGGAAAACTAGACCTAGTGGTACTTCAAGCAAGTATTGCACCACTTGCTTCTCATGTTTCCAACCATGCCAAAAAGTTTGCGCACGTTGCGGTTAAGGAACTTGTAGTCGTCTTCAACTACGCGCTCCAAATCCTCCATACGCTGCTTCATTGCTTCCATGGCTTGGAGACATTCATCGACCGACGTGTAGAGATCCGCGACGGAGTGACGACAAGCCCGACAACACATCAGATGCAATCCGAAGGGGTCGTCGTCGCCATTATCTCTACCATCATCCCCGCCGTCGTCGCCACCACCATTGTCGTTGCCATCGTTGCCGTCGCCGTTGGGGCCTTCAGGAGTCCTCTCTTTGGGCTGCTCATCCCAAATGTAGAGGTCGTCATCATCTCTTCCAGCGGCCGCCCACGAGCTCGGGCTACGACCGTCGGAGTAGTCACTACCCCCATAATCCTTTGGCTCGGGCGATGCCTCCTTGTTGTCTTTGCGCTTCATGCCTTGGATGCGTGCCGACCTTCGAACGGGCGTAGGGACCTTATCTCCTTTGACGGGGTTGCGAAATGCAAGAGCTCCGGTCGGGACACGCCCTTCGCAACGGATGCAGGCGGTCCTCTTGACAGGTAGCTTGAGCTCGCATCGCAACGCCTCCTCCATCGATAGCTCCTTGGCTTCTAGATTCAACTCTAAGCTTCTTAGGGACACAATGGCTGCTGCAAGGGTGCAAAATATTGCTTGAAGGGGTTGATTCCCGAGCTCCCAATTCGGCCAAATAAATAGTCCGAAGAGAAAAACCCTAGGAACCTCATTTTCCTTAACTTCCCTTAAAATTTTCTGACCAAAGAAGGAAGTCGAAAAGGAGCAATTCGGCTAAAAATCGGGGACGCCGGCCGCCGGGACCCTGCTGGGCCGGTCGGCCTGGGCCGGCCGGCCCACCCTGTATCGGGGGTTAGGCCGGTCCAGTTTTTCGCGTACCACCCTTATTTCACCTCCTTAGCCCATGGGAAAAAGTTGGCCCAGTAAATCTTCACGAGAAACTCCAGAAAACTAAAAGAAAAACTATTTACATAAATTCATGCCTTGTTTTTCGTCCTAGGCGGGACACTCGGGCTCTTCTTCCATGGTGAAGACATCAACATGGTGAAGGGGCACAACGTCGGGTTCGTAGTAAACCTTAAGCCGTTGATCATTCACCATAAATTGATCGCCTTTTATATCCATAATGGTTACCGCTCCGTTGGAGAGCACCGAATGCACAACATAAGGTCCGTCCCACTTGCTTTGCAATTTCCCCTTTCCGAAGGTTTTAAACCTCGAATTGTAGAGGAGGACCTTGTCTCCTTCTTTAAATTCTTTTTTTTTCAATCTTTTATCATACCACCTTTTGATTCTCTCATTGTATATGCTTGCATTTTGATATGCTTTCAACCTCAACTCCTCTAGCTCGCTTATTTGGATCCTTTGTTTTATCATCGCGGCATCGAGATCGAGGTTCATCTCTTTAATCGCCCAATAGGCTTTATGTTCCAACTCAACCGGAAGGTGGCAAGCTTTTCCATTGACGAATTGATAAGGGGTCATACCTATCGGTGTTTTGAACGCCGTTCGATAAGCCCATAAAGCTCCATCTAATTTCTTTGACCAATATTTGCCTCCCTTCTCTATGGTTTTGTTGAGGATGCTTTTTAATTGCCTATTTGACATTTCCACTTGTCCGTTGGTTTGTGGGTGATAGGACGTAGAAACCCTATTTTCAATCCCCAACTTGGACAAGCACTTTTTGAAATTCTTCCCGGTGAAGTGAGTTCCTCCATCACTTATCAAGATTCTCGGTGTACTGAAACGAGGAAAAATCATGTTCTTGATCATAGTAATGGACTCCTCCGTGGAAGCTTTACGACATGGTATAGCCTCTACCCACTTGGATACATAATCAACCATGACTAAGATATACTCAAATCCAAATGAGTTTTTAAAAGGCCCCATAAAGTCTATACCCCATACATCGAATATGTCGGTTTGTAGGTTGTATTTCAAAGGCATAGAATTTCTTTGAGAGATGTTTCCGGTTCTTTGGCATTCGGGGCATGATGCAACATATCTTTTAGTATCTTCATGCATTTCCGGCCAAAAGAATCTGCTTGACCATACTTTTGCTTGGGTTCGAAAATGGCTATTGTGTCCACCGTACTCCGCCGAGTGGCACTTTCTCAAAATCTCTACCCTCTCTTCTCTTGGCACACATCTTCTCATCACTCCATCATTGCCAAGCTTGAAGAGGTATGGTGCATCCCAAAAGTATTTCCTACTTTCGGAGATTATCTTCTTTTGAGAGTTTTTATCTAGATGATCGAGAGGCATCTTTCGAATCACTCGAATGATATCGATCATCCAAGTATCTTTATCAAGCACTCGATAGAGGTGGTCATCTCTCATCTTATCTTCGATGGGCTCTTTATCATCTTGTCCACAATTCATCCTAGACAAATGATCGACCACAACATTTTCCACCCCTTTTTATCATGAATTTCAACATCAAATTCTTGGAGAAGAAGGATCCAACGAATCAAACATGGTTTAGCTTCCTTCTTAGCTAAGAGATACTTGATGGCTGCGTGATCAGTGTAAACAATGACCTTCGAATTCATGTTGTAAGATCTGAATTTTTCGAAAGAGAATACCACCGCTAGCAACTCCTTTTCCGTAGTGTCATAATTTAATTGCGCCCCACTAAGAGTTTTGCTAGCATAGTAAACGACGTGAACTCAGCCTTCCTTTCTTTGACCCATGAGGACCAGGAGCGTCCCAGTGGTCGATGGATGACCGCTCCTCAGTGATGAGTGATTGACAACGGGTGTTGGACTGACTCTTGGCTTAGTGCGCAGGTGTAGGCTGCGGCCTAGTTCGTGTTGTTGCAGGTGAAGAACGGGCGCGAAAGGTCTTCAGCCTTGAGGGGCCTCCGGGAGATGGAGAGACAAGTAGGCTCGATTTGAGGGACCCGGTGGACAGCAGGACTGGGTGCGGGCCACATGGTGGGGACACGAGCAAGACGAATTCATGGACAATCGAGCCGGTGCACGGTGGCAGTCGAGTCAAGTGGTTTGGCGGGAGGCCGGACCGAGCACGCGAGGTTTGGTGGTTTGCCCACAAAACCATCGGAGGACGGTTTCTTGGTTTGGGCCTCAAAACCAAGTCCGAGGGCCCAACATGACGGAGACGGGATCCGGGCGTGTCGGGAATCTTCGAAGCGGAGGACACGCGGCGGGATTGCATGGCTTGCGTCGGGAGGACGCGGGGTGCGGCAAAGGCGTGGCCGTCCGATGGCAAGACCCACAAACATTACCTAAATGCCCCTGCGTGGGTTGTATCGCCAGTAGTTAAGTTAGGGGTAGTCGAGTCATTTACCACTCCGGCGGGACCCGATATATAAGCCATGAGGGTGTCTGAGTGGCTCTCTCTCTCTCTCTCTCCGTGACTTAGGGTTTCATTTTCCCCCTCCCATTTCTCATTTTCGTAGCTATTTTCTTCTCCATTTTCTCTAGGCTAGCATGAGAGCTTCATGAGAGATTTGTTGAGAGGGATGGATGCTAGGGCGGCATGCTAGACCTTGTGAATCTTTCCTGGTTTGTATAGAAGATTCGGAGTTGTGTTTTTCGTGGTCTTTTTGTGCTTGTTTTTGTGCCTTTTGTTCTCGGTGTGATTCCGCGGATTTGAGTGGGTTTCTTCCCGGATTTCTTTGAGGGAAACATGGATAGATGTCTCATGCATCTTTGTGATTGATCTTGTGCCCTCAAACGCCGGGAAACCACTTCGATTCAAAAATTTTCGTTCGGTGCTCTAGCTTTTGGTGGTGCTAAAAGGATTCACGATTCCCGCTGATTTAGGGAGTTAAGAGTCAAGATTTTTGGGCTATAGCATCCTTGTGTGACGCTTTTCAAGTCCCCAAACCCTTGTCTCCACAGCTTCAACCGTTTGGGAAATCCGATGATGATTTGGGGGAGTTGACCTTCGAGGTCGGGTTGTTTTTCTGCTCTGTCCGTGCCTCGCGGACGGTCCGCGGAGTCCAGGCGGACGGTCCGTGCCGCACGAGTTCGTCAGGTGTTCTTCGTGTTCTTGCTCGCCTTTCGTTTCGATCCGTCGTGATTTTGAGTTTTGGTTGGACAAAGTTTCGGACGGTCCGCAGCAGCAGGCGGACGATTCGCGGGTGCCTGGCGGACAGTCCGCGTGCTCCTCGCGGACGGTCCGTTTTTCTCGGGTCGCTTCTGTTGGTTCTGTGTGCTTTATCGGACGGTCCGCAGCGCAGGGCCGGACAGTCCGTAGTGTTGGCGCGGACGGTCCGCGGCAGCAGGCCGGACGGTCCGCGAGGCCAGTGCGGACGGTCCGCCCCTCCTGGCCGGACGGTCCGCCAGAGCCTGTGTGCTTTGCTTCTTGGTTCGATTCCTCCCTTCCTTTCTTGTGCTTCCGCGTGTGCTTCAAGGAATCGTTCCTAGGACTAGAGGTTGATCCATAACCTTGTTGTCTTGGCGATTGGTGTGTGATTCGATCCATCGCTTGTGTGTGACCGGGATTTGTCTAGGATATAGGCCGGGTTCTTTGAGGAGAATTTTTACCGGCTCCTATTCACTCCCCCCCTCTTTAGTCGCCATCTGATACTTCAATTGGTATCAGAGCTTGGTGCCGGATTCTTTGCGACTTTGACAAGTCTTGAATCCTAAGACGGCGTACGTTGAGCGGGGCGGTCCGCCGCACTTCGATGGCAAGGGTTACCACAAGTGGGCGGCTCGTATGATGATATTTCTTCGTGGAAAGCTGTTGGATTTCATTGTGCTTGACAAGACCTATGCTATTCTGATCAATATCCATACTCTTATGGTGACCGATGCCGGTGCTAAGGCCAAGTATGAGGCTAATGCAAAAGCCGTTGATCACTTGGTCCGGAGCTTGTGTGATCCTGAGTTTGAGCGTGTTCGCCATTTGAATCTTGCTTGGCAAATTTGGGAGAAGTTGTTGGTTGCTCACGGTGGTGATAACCATGTGAAGGCTCGCCTCTTTGTTTCCTACCGGATGCAATATGAGAACTTTACTCCACTTCCCGGTGAGGACATTGATGCGATGTTTAAGAGGTTCACCGCCATCGTGAACAACATGAAAGCTAATGTTGAGGATTTTCCTTACACCGAGCATGATCAGGCTTTGAAGCTCTTGCATGTCTTGGACCCAAATGTTTGGGGTGCTAATGTTGAGGCCATCAAGGAGTCTGGGCAATATTTGACTATTGAGTTGGATGACCTCTTCTCTAAGCTCAAGTCGGCTGAGGTTGACAGGAAGTTGCAATCCAAGCATGAGGGCTCGACTGACCATAGTCTTGCTCTTGTGGGCGGATCAAAGGGCAAATCTAACCCTTCCCGTCGACAGTTTTCCTTGTCTTCTCTTATGTCTATTCCAGATGAGGAGTTTGATGTCTTTGGGCGAGGAGGAGCTGGCCTTGCTCTCAAGAAGGTTTGATCGACTACACGAGAGTCGGAGGAATGCAAGGCGGAGCTCAGGGACGTGCTACAAGTGTGGCAAGCGTGGCCACTTCATCGCCGAGTGCCCGGAAGCGGAGGAGAAAAAGTACAAGATGAACGAGTACAAGGCGCACCCGAGGCGTGAAGACAAGTACTCCTCCAAGGGCAAGCACTTCAGCAAGTCCAAGAGGAAGGACAAGGACAAGCGGTGACCGAGCAAGGGCGGCTACAAGAAGAACAAGGCAAGAGCCATGGTGGCCGGTGCAAGCGACGTCGACTCAAGCTCAAGCGACGAGCAGTCAAGCTCAAGCAGTGAAGATGAAGACGCCGGGAGGCGCAAGGGCAAGAAGAGTGCAAGCCGAAACCTCAGTGGGTTGAGCTGTGTGGCGCTTGAAGGCTTTTGTGGGATGGCCCATAGCTCGAGCAGCAAGAAGAGCGAGAAGGAAGACTGCGACTCCGACTCGGAGGATGAGGTAAATCGTGACCCTGACTCTTTGCTTGCTGAGATCACTAGGTTGAATGACTTGATTGACAACCGTGATAGTGTGCTAAGAGATGCCAAAAAGATGAGGAAAGATCTTAGGGCTCAACTTGAGAATGCTAGTGAGAAAGTAGGAGAGTTAGAGTCCAAATTGCTTGAATTGAAACTTGAGAATGACTCTTTGAAACTAGCTCCTACTACTCCTAATGATGTTGAATGTCTTGAGTGTGATGCATGGTTGAATGAGATCAAGTTGCTTAATGAGAAGAATGCTTCTACTTTGGCAAAACTAGGTGCTCTTAGGACTGAGTATGATGAGCTGAAGGCTAGACCTACTTTGCTTGGTGCTTGTAAATCATGTCCTACTATGCATGCTAAGCTTGTTGATGCTCGTTCTACCATTAGCTCTTTGGAAGCATCTTTGAAATCTCCTGTTGCAAATGCATGCTCTAGCTCTGATGAAGTTACTTTGCGCAATCTTGAACTTACTTCCCGTTTGGATGTCATCTATGAGGAGAATGACTATTTGAGGAAGGTGTTGGGTTGGTTGTCTGGGCAGGAACCTCAATTGAAAATCATGATTGAGGAGTTCAAGAGAGCTGATGGTCGTGGTTTGGGTTTTGAGAAGTTGGGTGAGAAAGTGGGAGAGAACAGCGGGGAGAGTGTGTACGAGAAGTGTGTTGAGTCTAACCCCGAGTTTGAGGTGATCGGAGAGATTCAAGTCCCACTCCCAAAAGCACCCAAGAACTCTTTCACACCAAAGCCCAACCACCTGTGCAACAAGCTTGACACAACCCAAGATCCACCCAAATTCCCACCTAAGACAAATGACTTCCAGAAACCGGTGAAGTTTGTGGGTGAGAAGGGTGAGAAGCCTAAAGAAAAGCCAGAGCCAGAGCCAAAACCCATCCCCTTTAGGTGTGAGTATTGTGGCAAGGAAAGACACCTAGCAGAGTTTTGCTATAAGAGGAAGAGGGATGAGAGGCTTGCTAGGGAGCAAGCAAACCAGGATAGGTATCGCCAGTCTCATGGTATTCCTGAGCCTAGAGTGCTACTTCCACGGGGTGTGGGAAGTGTGAAGAGTGTTGGTAGAGTTGGAGCTCAAGGTGGTAGGTTTGTTAGGAGAGATGATGGTGTGCGTGCTGGTGAGAGGTTTGGTCGGGCTCGTGGTGGCTTTGCTGGACGTCCCCCTACTCATCCTCAATACGGGTTTAGGGGAGATGATCGCAGCTTTGGGTTCCAGAGGAACTACGGACCACGTTTTCCCCCTCGTGGTGCTCGTACTCCTTCCATGGGACATGGGAAGTTTGGTGGCAAGGGAATGATGTTTGCTAACCCCTCTTTTGAGCAGATGGCTCGACACTGGTTTAACTTTCTTTGTGCTAACCCCAGTGTCGAGTCGCTAGCTCACTCTCGTTCTTGTTTCTGACTACAGGCAGGAGGCTTGGAGAACATTTGGTTGATCGACTCCGGATGTTCTCGACACATGACCGGAGATAAGAAGTGGTTCTCCAGCCTCACCCCAGTGAAGGAAAAGATGTACATCACATTTGGGGACAATGGACGAGGAAGGGTGATGTCTGAGGGTGTTGTGCATGTGAGTGACAAGGTAACGTTGAAGAGGGTTTCTCTTGTGAAGTCTTTGGGTTTCAATTTGCTTTCGGTTTCTCAGTTGCTTGATGAGGGTTTTGAGGTGCGTTTCAAGTCTGGCGAGTCTCGTTTGCTGGATTCTCGAGGTGATCTTGTCTGTATGATCATCCCCGAGGGTCAAATTTTCAGGGATGATTTCTCTCGTTCTTTGGGTCCTCGCTCGCCTGTTTGATGGCCGGTCCTTCTTCGATTTGTGGAAATGGCATAGGCGGTTGGGACACTTGAGCTTTGATTTGGTTTCCCGCTTGAGTGGTCTTGACCTTGTCCGAGGATTGCCGAGGTTGAAGCTTGAGAAGGATTTGGTTTGTGCTCCGTGTAGGCATGGCAAGATGGTAGCCACTCCCCATCCACTCCTGACCGATTTCATGACCGAGCGTCCGACAGAGCTGTTGCATATGGACCTTGTTGGGCCAGCTCGAGTTCGCTTGGTGGGTGGGAAGTGGTATGTCCTTGTTGTGGTGGACGATTACTCTCGCTATGCTTGGGTGTTTTTCTTGGAGGATGAGAGTGAGACATTTGGTTTTGTTCGAGATCTGATTGTGAGGTTGAAAAAAGAGAGGCATGGGAATGCTATTCGAGCTATCCAAAGTGATAATGGCTCAGAGTTCAAGAACTCTCGTTTTGATGCCTTTTGTCGTGATCTAGGTCTTGAACATCAGTATTTGACCCCTTATGTGCCCCCTCAAAATGGAGTCGTGGAAAGGAAAAATCGGACTCTTTGTGAGATGGCTAGGACGATGCTCGATGAGCACAGGACTCCTAGGAGGTATTGGGCTGAGGCGGTCAATACGGCTTGTCATGTCTCTAACAGGATTTTATTGAGAGCTTTTAAGAAGAAGACCTGTTATGAGCTTATGCATGGTCGGGCACCCAAGGTGAGTCATTTCCAAGTTTTTGGCTGCAAGTGCTTTATTCTTAAGAAGTGAAAACTCGACAAGTTTGAGGCTAGGTCTAGTGATGGTATTTTCTTTGGATATGCTAACCACTCTAGAGCCTATAGGGTGCTTAACCTTGAGACTAACAAAATCATGGAGACTTGCGAGGTAACCTTCGACGAGACAATGCCATGTACCTCTCTTGGCTTTGAATGTGCAGGTGAAGAGGAGATGGCCGAGGACCTCTTTGAAGAGGAGAAGGATGAAGCTGGAGATGATGATGGGGAGAACCATGCGCCTGAAGCTGAGTGTGTACCCACTACTTCTCCTACGACCACTACGGAGCGTGGACCGTCTACTTCATGGACAACGACGGTGCGACAAGAGGACCAGGCGAGAGAAGCTGAAGTTGAGGGGGAGGTAGTCTCGAGGCGTGAGGCTCCCCGACGGATTCAAGAAGTGCATCCCCTGTCGAAGATCATTGGGGACATCGACGAACGTACTACACGGTCAAGGTCCAGGAATTCCTCTCATTTTGCTCATGCTGCTTTTGTTGCCACCTTTGAGCCCAAGGACATTGGACATGCTTTATCTGATGCAAACTGGGTCAATTCTATGCATGAGGAGTTGGAAAACTTTGAGAGGAACCAGGTGTGGGAGTTAGTTGAACCACCTCCAAATTGCCATCCTATAGGAACCAAGTGGGTTTGGAAGAACAAAGAGGGTGAGAATGGGATGGTTGTGAGGAACAAGTCCAGACTTGTTGCTCAGGGGTTTAGTCAGAAGGAGAGGATCGACTATGAGGAGACCTTTGCTCCTGTGGCCCGTCTTGAGGCAATTCGGATCCTTCTAGCCTTTGCTGTGGCTAAAGGGTTCAAGTTGTTTCAGATGGATGTGAAGAGTGCCTTTCTGAATGGGGTCATAGAGGAGGAGGTGTATGTGAAGCAGCCACCTAGGTTGGAGAGTGAGTTGTACCCACACAGGGTGTACAGGTTGAAAGGGCTCTGTATGGGTTGAAACAGGCGCCCCGTGATTGGTATGGGAGATTGAGAGGTTTTCTGTTGAGCAGAGGGTTTGTGATGGGTACCGTGGATAGAACCCTGTTTCTCCTCAAGCATGGAAATGACTTGATGATTGTGCAGATATACCTGGATGATATTGTCTTTGGTGGCTCATCACATAACCTTGTTGCCAAGTTTGCAGATGAGATGGGCAGGGAGTTCGAGATGAGCATGATGGGCGAGTTGCAGTATTTTCTCGGGCTGCAGATCAAGCAAGTGAAGGATGGAACATTCGTGCACCAGACCAAGTACACGAAAGACATGCTGAGGAAGTTCCAGATGTAAGATGTGAAGCCGATGTCGACTCCCATGGGGAGTACGGCCACTTTGGATGCGGACGAGGACGGAGAACCAGTGGACCAGCGGGAGTACAGGAGCATGATCGGCTCCCTCCTCTACTTGACTGCGACGAAGCCAGACATACAATTCAGCGTGTGTCTGTGCGCTCGTTTTCAGGCTTCGCCGAGGACATCACATCGACAGGCCGTCAAGAGGATCTTCAGGTACCTACAGTCTGCCCCTGGTCTTGGCCTTTAGTATTCTTCCTCCTCGACTCTCTCTCTTCATGGTTTTTCCGATGCAGATTTTGCTGGCTGTCGAGTCGAGAGGAAGTCTACTTCTTGTACTTGCCAGTTTCTTCGGTCTTTGTTGGTTTCATGGTCTTCCTGCAAGCAGTCTAGTGTAGCTCAGTCTACCACCGAGGCGGAGTATGTTGCAGCCGCGAGTTGTTGTTCCCAGCTGTTGTGGATTTCATACACTTTGAGAGACTTTGGTGAGGAGTGCACCCAGATCCCACTTCTTTGTGATAGCACCAGTGCCATAAGCATAGCTAAAAACCCGGTGCTTCACTCCGGAACCAAACACATAGAAGTGAGGTATCATTTCTTGAGGGACAATGTGGAAAAAGAAACCATTGTGTTGAGCCATGTCCCTACCCAAGATCAGCTTGCGTACATTTTTACAAAGCCTCCGGACCAAGCTACCTTTGTGCGCTTGCGGGGGAACTTGGGGTTTGTTGCCCTTTCTAGTTGATTCTTGGGGATTTCTTTTTTTTGTATCCTATGTATCATACCATGTTTTACTTTGATGTATATACATGCTTTGCTTGATGTACAAACCATGGTAGGATAGCCATTTTGTCATATATCATGTTGCATTTGTATCATATTGCATTTTAGGATGATGAGCTTCTTTCATATGCCTTATTTGAGTCTCTTTGGCTATTTGTGAGATATTGGTCATATGTGTGGAGAAATGGTGATGTGAGGCTATGCTCTTGGAATATTTGAGATATATGTGTGATGAGATAGCCCTTTTTGAAATAAATGCTAATCTTGACTAATTTTTGGTGAAATGTGCTCCACTCATGTGTAGTAGTGTATCCATGTCACGTTTTGGTCTAAATGTGCTTTCTATGCTTAGATTGTGCTTGGATGCCTTTTTCTTGCATTTGGGCCAAAGGCCGAATATCATTGTGAATGATTAGCCTATGTTGCATTCATGGGGGAGCATAAGCTTCTTTTTGCCGCAAAGGCACTTCATGTACCATGAAATGATTTAATCTTGAAAAATAGTGTATAATGCTTGAAAAATGCTCCATCCATCATGTCCATGCTTAAAATGTCTTATCTTTCACATATGGGTGCAAAACATGTTGCATGATGTTCACCAGTGGAGAAGTCTCCCCGAAGTGGACACATGGCTCATGAGCTTTGACATGACATGCTTTGCTTTATGGGTGTTTGCCATGATCTTTTGCTGAGAATTTGCTATCCTTGTATGATCTTTGAATGGTATGCATGTTTGTGGCTCAAGTGTGACATGGATAGGCTTTTACATGTGAAGCGAGCCTTCTTTTGGTAAATCTGCTTAAATCTGAAAATTTTGCTTTGTCACATGCTTGTATTTTCATATATTACTTGTGGCAATGCTTTGACTATGCTATGATTCATATGTGTGATTTTTGTCTCATTTTTAGCCTTTGACACTAGATTTGGCCTATTTGAGAAGCTCATGTAGATGTTTATATGCTTTGTTTTGCATTTCTGCATTTTCACCTTGATTCATACATTGTCAACAAGGGGGAGAAGAGGTGAGCTTAATGAAAATTCAGAAGAGGTGAGCTAAAATTTGGAAGTTTGCATCCACATGTTCAGGGGGAGCTTGCATTTGTTCAGGGGGAGCTTTCTTGCTGATTTCAGTGTGGAGTTTGTGCTTTGCTTGGCTTGTGACCTTTCTTTGCCTTTCCTTGGTTTTGGTCATGAGTTGAGCTTCTTTGTTTTTTCTTTCTTCTTCCTTTCTTTCTTTCTCTGAATTTCATTTCGCGTTGTGTGTTGTCAATGCACTCATCAAGGGGGAGATTGAGGACCAGGAGCATCCCAGTGGTCGATGGATGACCGCTCCTCAGTGATGAGTGATTGACAACGGGTGTTGGACTGACTCTTGGCTTAGTGCGCAGGTGTAGGCTGCGGCCTAGTTCGTGTTGTTGCAGGTGAAGAACGGGCGCGAAAGGTGAAGGACGGTTTCTTGGTTTGGGCCTCAAAACCAAGTCTGAGGGCCCAACACGACGGAGACGGGATCCGGGCGTGTCGGGAAGCTTCGAAGCGGAGGACACGCGGCGGGATCGCATGGCTTGCGTCGGGAAGACGCGGGGTGCGGCAAAGGCGTGGCCGTCCGATGGCAAGACCCACAAACATTACCTAAATGCCCCTGCGTGGGTTGTATTGCCAGTAGTTAAGTTAGGGGTAGTCGAGTCATTTACCACTCCGGCGGGACCCGATATATAAGCCATGAGGGTGTCTGAGTGGCTCTCTCTCTCTCCGTGACTTAGGGTTTCATTTTCCCCCTCCCATTTCTCATTTTCGTAGCTATTTTCTTCTCCATTTTCTCTAGGCTAGCATGAGAGCTTCATGAGAGATTTGTTGAGAGGGATGGATGCTAGGGCGGAATGCTAGACCTTGTGAATCTTTCCTGGTTTGTATAGAAGATTCGGAGTTGTGTTTTTCGTGGTCTTTTTGTGCTTGTTTTTGTGCCTTTTGTTCTCGGTGTGATTCCGCGGATTTGAGTGGGTTTCTTCCCGGATTTCTTTGAGTGAAACATGGATAGATGTCTCGTGCATCTTTGTGATTGATCTTGTGCCCTCAAACGCCGGGAAACCACTTTGATTCAAGGATTTTCGTTCGGTGCTCTAGCTTTTGGTGGTGCTCAAAGGATTCGCGATTCCTGGTGATTTAGGGAGTTAGGAGGTAAGATTTTTGGGCTATAGCATCCTTGTGTGACGCTTTTCAAGTCCCCAAACCCTTGTCTCCACAGCTTCAACCGTTTGGGAAATCCAATGATGATTTGGGGGAGTTGACCTTCGAGGTCGGGCTGTTTTTCTGCTCTGTCCGTGCCTCGCGGACGGTCCGCGGCGTCCAGGCGGACGGTCCGCGCCGCACGAGTTCATCAGGTGTTCTTCGTGTTCTTGCTCACCTTTCGTTTCGATCCGTCGTGATTTTGAGTTTTGGTTGGACGAAGTTTCGGACGGTCCGCAGCAGGCGGGCGGTCCGCGGGTGCCTGGCGAACAGTCCGCGTGCTCCCTGCGGACGGTCCGTTTTCTCGGGTCGCTTCGTTGGTTCCCGTGTGCTTTATCGGATGGTCCGAGGCGCGGGGGCCGGACGGTCCGCGGTGTTGGCACGGACGGTCCGCGGCGAGCGGCCGGACGGTCCGCGAGGCCGGTGCGGACGGTCCGCCCTCTCTGGCCGGGACGGTCCGCCGAGCTCCGTGCGCTTTGCTTCTTGGTTCAATTCCTCCCTTCCTTTCTTGTGCTTCCATGTGTGCTTCAAGGAATCGTTCCTAGGACTAGAGGTTGATCCATAACCTCGTTGTCTTGGCGATTGGTGTGTGATTCGATCCATCGCTTGTGTGTGACCGGGATTTGTCTAGGATATAGGCCGGGTTCTTTGAGGAGAATTTTTATCGGCTCCTATTCACTCCCCCCTCTCTAGTCGCCATCTGATCCTTCAACCCAAAACCGCGCCTACGGCGTAGTCACTTGCGTCACACATGATCTTGAAAGGTTGGCTCCAATCCGGAGGTTGGATGATAGGAGCACTCACCAATGCACTTTTCAAGGTCCGGAATGCCGCTAGGCACTTCTCATCAAAGTCGAAAGCCACATCCTTTTGAAGAAGATGCGTTAAAGGCTTAGTGATCTTTGAGAAGTCCTTAATAAATCTTCTATAGAATCCGGCATGGCCTAGAAAGCTCCTTAAGGACTTAACATCCGTCGGAGGTGGGAGTTGCTCAACCGTCTCTACCTTAGCCTTGTCCACTTCAATGCCTCTCTCAGATATAACATGTCCGAGCACTATGCCTTGCTTAACCATGAAGTGGCACTTTTCCCAATTTAATACCAAATCTACCTCCGCACACCTCATGAGGACCTTTTCCAAGTTTGCCAAGCAATCCACGAACGTCTTCCCATAAATGGAAAAATCATCCATGAACACCTCGACAATTTCTTCGATGAATTCCGAAAATACCACCATCATGCAACGTTGAAAAGAGGCCGGAGTGTTGCATAGTCCGAAGGGCATCCTTCTATATGCAAACGTTCTGTAAGGGCATGTAAACGTTGTTTTGTGTTGATCTTCCGGGTGAATGGGAATTTGCATGAACCCCGAGTACCCATCGAGAAAGCAAAAATAAGCGTGGTTTGCTAATCTCTCGAGCATCTCGTCGATGAACGGTAGGGGGAAGTGATCTTTCTTCGTCGCTTTGTTAAGCTTACGATAATCAATACACATCCGCCACCCGGTCATGGTTCTTTGCGGTATCAATTCGTTCTTCTCATTCTTCACCACGGTCAAACCTCCTTTCTTTTGTACACAATGTACCGGGCTCACCCATTCGCTATGCGGAACCGGGTAGATGATTCCGACATCAAGTAACTTGATGACCTCTTTCTTTACTACCTCTCGCTTGGCATGAGTTAGCCTCCTTTGGTGGTCCACTACGGGCTTACATTGGTCTTCCATTGGTATACGATGAGTGCAAAAGGCTGGGCTAATACCTTTGAGATCATTAATCGAATATCCAATCACCTTCCTATGTTTTTTCAATAAAATCAGCAACGCCTCATTTTCTTCGGGACTCAACTCGTCGCTCACGATGACTGGATAGGTCTTGTCTGGGCCCAAAAATTCATACTTTAATCCTTTGGGCAAAGGTTTAAGGTCTACCTCGGGCGCTTGTGGCTCCTCGGGTTTAATTTCTCCTATGTCTTCATATTTTCCTTCCTCCACGCTTCCATCATGTGGTTCCAAGCCTTTTGTTGCTTTTTCTAGTTCTTCATCTTGTTGATCACTAATTTAATTTTCCATCGCTCTTTGCAGCGGGTCTCTAAGGGTTTCAACAAAACAAAGGCTATCTATTTCTTCTACTTCTTCATCTTCGGGAGGAAAGGGTGTAAGGTGTTTAGAAGCACGAAGAAAGTTATATGTGTACTTTGTTCCATTATGGTTCATTGTTACTTTGCCTTCTCCGGCATCTAACATGGCATCAACCAACTTAAGAAAGGGCCTACCTAGGATTATGTGATCATGATTACTATGGTAAGCATCAATAACAAAGAAATCGGTTGGTATATAATTTCTAGAGATTTTTACTTTCATGTTGCAAGTAGTACCTAGAGGTTTGATAGTTCTACCATCACCCATAATTAATTTCGTTGATGTTGGAGCTAAGTCTAGGTTGTGGTCTTGAACTTTATCGTAAATTTTAGAAGATAGGACACTTACTTGGGCTCCGATGTCACATAAAGCTTTGCATTGAACTCCGTTGATCTCGCAACTCAAGTGTGGTGTCATCTTCTCTTCTTCTCCGGATCCTATCGCGTAGACTTCGGCGAGGCGAGCGTATGGTGATGCTTCGGGCTTGATCCCCATGATTCTCTTCACCTCGGCTATGTGTTCCGGATCCACTATGTCATCTCCAAAGAGCTTTTGAAAAATCTCACCGGTGGTTTCAAGGTCGTATGAATTCTCCGCTTTCTTCTCCGGTGGGAAATCCACTTCCAATGCTCTCGCCATTCCCTTTTGATTAGGGAACGGTCTTCTCTTGTCGAATACTTCTCCATAATCGATAGGAACCCAATCCATTGGTTCGAACTCCCTTAGTGGCTTCGTGCTTGACATGCTTCTCTTGTTCGTCTCATTTGGTACGACGAAGTCAACACTCGGTGTAGTTCTTGACTTGATGTGTTCCTCTTCAAGCTTTTCCGTGATTGGTTCCTCTTTTGTGACTTCCGGGGTTGCCTCTTTAGAAAATTCAGCACACTTCTTCTTCCTCGAATTATATTCCAGCTCTTCCGCAAGTCTTGTTTCCCAATCTCTTCGCATGACAGCCGCTTTACTAATTTTTTGTAGAAGTTGGGCGGCTGATGTGAGTGTTTTGTCCATGAGATCCCCACATGCACACATTTCGACGTGTTGCATGCAACTAGGGGTTAGGGAAAAGAAAAATGTATGCAAGAGTACGTCACCGGTGAAGCCGAGTCTTGGTCCTTGTTCGATCAACCCATTAAACCTATCCCAGGCTTGGTCTATCCCTTCCTCTTCTACTTGCATGAAATTGATCACTTGCCTCCTTAGATGTTGAACCTTGCTAATTGGAAAGAGCTTCTCACAAAACTTCTTTGTCAACTTATTCCAATTGCCTTCAACTTCAAAGGAAGCAAAAGAGTACCATGTCTTTGCATTGCCGGCAAGTGAGTAGGGAAAGAGATTCCATTTGACCATTCATCGGGAACTCCTTCTTGGCGCATCGTGTTGCATATCGTCGTAAAATTCCTTATGAGTCTATATGGGTTCTCCGTAACCATCCCTTCAAAAGGGTTTACCGCCACCATATCGATGATCTTGGATTTAATCTCATACTTGGTCGCTTTGAGCTTCGAATCCGACTCTTGTACTTTTATGTCTTCACATCGAGGGCTAGCGTAATCCCTTAGTGATTTCTCCGGTTCTTCCACGGGCTGATTAACGAACGCCATCTAGACAATAAGATAAAAACAAAAACAAAAAAAGAAACAAGTGTTTTTCTAGATAATATATGTTAGATAAGACAAATAAAAGATAAACTAAATATAAAACTAAGTTAAATGCAAATCAAACGATGTAAACTAGCTTGCTCCCCGGCAACGGCGCCAGAAAAAGGGGCTTGTTGATAGATAAAAGACGTATCCCTCTACGATCTGCAAGCGTACGGACCCCACACCTTTTTCACCACGGGATTCCCAAGGTTCTTGTCAATCCGCGGAGCAAGGGGATTACAAGCGTTTGATCTACCTCTACTCACTATCTACTCAAACCCTAACTATTATTATACTAGAAAACAACTAAACTACACTAGAGAGAACGATAAACAATCGAGATAGGAGACACTCGCCCATGGGTCTACGATACTAGAACATGCAATCAATTAAAGACATGAAAACCAATCTAATCTATCGGGGTTGTGACCATGGTTTCGCCCTTTCCCTCCTCTCGTACTGTCACTAAGCGAAGGTATTCATGACTAGACCTACGATGGACACGGCGTATTGAATGGATCCAAGGAAGCATTGAGGCCTTTACTCCCTTTACGGCATGGTAGCTTGAGGACCATGTGTGGTTCGAGGACCGGTGGATGGTCGCTCCCTTGTGTGATGAGTGATTGACAACATTGTGTGGACTTATTCTTGGCTAAATATTGCAGGTGCAGGTCGCGGCTTGACTCGTGTTGGTGCACGTGAAGAACAAGCGCGAAAGGTCGTTGCCGGTGAGGCCTCCAGGTGTGGAGAAGACAAGTAGGCTTCGTTCGAGGGACCCGGTGGCCAGTGGGGTCAAGTGCGGGCCGCATGGTGGCATGAACAACAAGATGAAGTCGTGGACGGGTTCTTGGTAGAGCCTCAAAACCAAGGTCGAGCCGGGACTACGTGGGAGCCGAGTCATGAGTGGAGATTGGCGGAGGCTACACCGAGTTCGCGGGGTTTGCAGGTTCACCAGAAAACCACTGGGTTACTCGGTTGAGCCACAAAACCGAGGCCGAAGACTCGACGAGGGGGTGCGGCCACCCAGGCGGTTTAACCGCCCAGGAGGGGCGGTCGGACCGTGAAACGACCCGGAATTTCCGCGAACGGAATCCCGAACCTTAGCACCTCGGTGGTAGTCCCAGGAGGCTACCACGTGCAATCCCTGTCTCAGTGATTCCAAAATCCATACAGAAAAGTAAAAACAAAGAAATAGAGTACAACATTTATTTTATTACAATAATCAGAGTACATCTCTTCGGCACATGCCGGGTACAAGTCCATCAGGACTGAATCAAACAGAAACAAATCGTCTAGCAGCGGCTCTATGCAAGCGCGGGAAACTCCATATCCGCAGGCAGCTCAAGTGTAGGAAGAGCTCAGTCCACCCAGCCGTCGTTGTCGAAGTCGTAGTCTGGCTCTGCGTCAGAGTCACCAGGGTCTACCCGATAAGCGGGTAGGTCATGTCAGCTTCCCAACAAAGAGGCAAAAGCGGTGTATATTCTACTATGCATGAGGTAACCCTAATCTGGCTGTAGAAGGCTTAAGCAAAGCAGCAATGCAACATTCAAGGTAAGCAGAGTAGCAAGGAGGTCCACACCTCGGGGAAGCCTTCGCTTCCGAGGTCCACACCTCAGGGGTCCACACCCCGCTCAAGGAACACCACACCAAAGCACCGGATCTCAACCACGATCCAGAACCCAACTCTCATCTGCGATGTGGGGCCCACCGGCTCCTATCCCCACATCTCAACGGCCGAAGCCGGCTCACACACTCGGGGAGAGAAGAAGCACAAGAGAAGTGTAACTAGTCAGGTGAGAGATCGAAAGACCGTCCATAACCGGTGGACACGGACTATAGCTATAGGTTTAACACTCCGCGCAGAGGTTGTACAACCGTACCCGCCCGAATAGGTCCGGAACCGGCCGTCACCGTGTCCGACCCTACCATACGGGCCGAAGCCCAAGTAAGTGGATAGTACCCTTCGCATCTCCGAGCTCCGGCCCGGCCTCCGCGGCGAGCTCATACTACCCGCGAGAGGTCCCTCGAAGCCGTGGAACCCTTCCCCGGCCTCGCCAGGGGCAAAGTCTACTAAGGAGGGACGGACCACTCCCGACACGATCACACCGATCCTCCTACGGGAGGATGCTATCCACTACAAGTCTCACCCCCGCACCCCCGCCCAAAACAAGGCGGGCGGTCTGTACGAAAGTAGTCATTCGAAACAAGGTCAACTGACGATCGGTCCTTAAGGGGCCGAGAGCGAGCACTCAACATCTCCATCCCACACGACACGACCCTCGGGTAAGAGGCCAGATCGCATCTTCCCTCGGCAGCCGTTCACAAGTAACCAGCGGCTCGCTCCCGCCAAAACACAGCAAGGGGTACACAACCCGGGACACACGCTAGAATCACACCGAGATGCCCACATCTCAGCTCAAACCCAGAGCACCATCCATAATCAAGCAACAAAAGTATGGATAGTTGAAGTAAGGGACTAGCTAGGGGTCTGTAGCTAGTCCCGCAGGTAGTAGAACAAGGAACAGGATATAATAAACATCAAGGCATGGCTAGTAAACAAAGTTATGCAATTCATCGAACAATGCAATAAAGTAAAGCACTAGCGGCTAAATATCAACATGGGATCTATATGGTTGGGAGTGACATGACACCTTCTGTGCCGTTGAAGCGCTCGCCGTCGGTGCGGTGTACTCGGGGTCCTCCGCGTCCTCCCGGTCGAAGCTCGGGTCGCGGCACGAGATTCGACGCGAAAATAAGACATCGGTGCACATCTAAGCAATAACTCCAAATAAAATCCAACTTAGAAAATCCAAAAGAGCCCGAACTACCTACAAACGACAAGGTTTTGCAAATACGGATTTATAGAAATTAGTTTTGTATTTTTCGGAGCTCCCTAGAATTTATTACTAATTTTTAAAGGTCTAAAACGGTTTCGGAAATTTTTAAACGAGAGAGAAATAGGTTTTTCGGAAAACCCGGCGACGTCGGCACGACGTCAGCGTCCTCGGTTAACAGGCCGAAATGGGGCCGGAATCGTCGCTGGGCCGAGAGTGGCCCAGCGGACTCCTTTTCGCCCGGGTCTGGGTTTCGGCCCAAGAGGACCCGGCGTCACAGCCCAACTTCTAAAACGCAAAAGTCTGGTTTTTACCCCCCCCCCCCTAAAGCCTTCCGTTCTGGGCCTTCGGCCTGCTAAGGAAAACCAACTGGGCTTAGCCCAGATCCAGCCGGTGGCCCATCACTCAGCTTAACTCGCTCAGGGCAAACTCGCACTCCAGGTGCTCGACGAATTGCCAGGCGACGCCGCGCCGCGCGCGCGCCGCCGGTGTTCCGCTCTGGGCCACACGAACACGGTGCTACACTCACTTGCAACGACCAACGGCTCGGCTCTGGCACTGGGGTGTGTTGCCGCCCAGGTCCCTGCACCCGTGCGTCCGCGCGCGGCGGGCGCGCGCGTCGGCCCCGTGGCCGGACACGACGCCGCCGCCGCCGGCGTTTCACGCGCGACGGCACCCCCACCCGCACACACGACCCGCTCCGGTCACGGGTCGAGGCCCGGATCACGACACGACCCGCGCGCCCGGCCCAACGCTCGGCCAACAACGGAGCGGCGCCACGGCCACAACGGGAACCCACGGACGCGACGCGCGCTCGGCCCCCGGCTCGAAGGCGCGGCGCGACGCGGGAACGCGCTCCCTGCTTCCCACCTGCACAAGATGGCATGGCACGAAGGCCAGCACGCACATTCTCCTGCCCTCACGATCACGGCGCGAAAGCCGGACCTTTCTCCCTGCCCCGCACGGCGACGGCAGCGCCCAAGAGCACAGGCGGCTCAGGGACTCCCTCCGTCGCGGTGCGGCACACCTACAGCTCCACGGCCACCTACCCGGCACGGTTCCACGTCGGCGCGCTTCGACGTCGCGGCAACACAGGCAAAGCCAAGGAGGGGAAAAGAGAAAGGTGCGGTGGTGCTCACGAGGGGTCGACGGTGTAGTCGTGGCCGGCCTGCTGGAGTCGTGGCGTCGGTGTTCCGGTGATGCAGATGTTCCCCAGTGGCGTAGATGTTCACGCCGGCGGCGAAGTCCGCAGCTTCAGTCCGAGTCCCCGCCGCTCCTGGTGTTCGCCCCCTTCTTCTCCCAGCGCGGCCCGGTGCACTTGGCGGCGGAGGCGTCCCCCGCGCCCCGGTCCGGTCCTCGGCTCCCCTCTTCGCTTGGCGCGTCGCGGCGTCGGCGCGGCCGCCCTCTTCTCCCGACGGCGCGGCGCGGCGGCGCGCCCGCCTCCTTCCCTAACCTTGGCACGCGGCCTCGATGTGGAAGCGGAAACCCCAAGAGGGGTGTGGTTGGTCCTGCCTCCAAACCCCGCCGGCCTCCCCTCTTTTGAAACCACGCAGCGGGCTCGAGGGAGGGGAAATCTCCACAGTGCCCCTGGCGCCGCCGCCGAGCGGGGGCAGGTGGCGCTCCAGGGTTGCGCCCGAGGCGCCTCGGATGCTCGCGGGCGGGGCAAAGTTGCCCTTCACCTTTTTCCCCGTCCGCCTCCCCGTCCGCGCGCGTCGAACCTTGGCGTGCGGGCCAACCGGCTGCCCCGGCCGCGCCCCGTCTCGCGCGGCGGCACCGGCTGGACCGGCGGCGCGCCTGGGCGGCTCGGTTTGACCGACGCCGTGGGTCATGCGGTGAGAGGAGGAGAGGATAAGAGATGGGGCTGACGCTTGGGACCCGCTTGGCAGAGAAAGAGAAGAGGAAAGGGGAGTGCTGAGCGGATAAGTGGGCCGTAAGGCGCTTCGGGCTGGGCCGCTGCAACGCATGGTGCTGCTGAAATCGGCCCACAGTCCCTGGTTGCCCTCTACCTTTTAACCCAAAATTATTTGGTCTAGGTTTAGAATCTTGGTTTGAATTTGATCCCCGTTCAAAATTCAAACCACACTCAATTGAACTCCAAGAAAACCGAAGAAAAACCATCACACTAATTATACCATATTTTAGATATAATTTTTATAATTGGCTAATTTAGTGGAGAAATTGGTGAGTGGCTAGCAATTTGGCTCAAAAATTGATAGCACTCCAAAGCAAACAAAAAGTTTTAAATTTTTGCAAAATTTCACACACCTAGATTCCTGGGTTGTTACATTCTCCCCCACCACCGAGAATCTCGTCCTCGAGATTTAGTCCTCGACCTCCTCCGTGAACAAGTGAGGGTACTCCTTCCTGAGATCGGCTTCCTTCTCCCATGTTGCCTCTCGCTCGGTATGGTTGCTCCACAACACTTTACAGAAGGGAATGGTAGTTCTCCTTGTTTCCTTGACGGCTCGTCCAAGATTTTCTCGGGATATTCTCGTATACTCTAGGTTGTCTTGCAAGTCAAGCAACTCCATGGGCACTTGCTTTGCCTCCACTGCCTCCTCACTCTTCTTCAGCTGTGACACGTGAAACACTGGGTGAACTCCTGCCATTGTCTCGGGTAGTGCAAGCTGGTAGGCCAAACTCCCAATTCTTCGGGTGATAGGGTACGGTCCCACGTACCTCGGTGCAAGCTTTCCTCTCACCAAGAACCTCTTAGTTCCTCGGAGCGGTGAGACTTTCAAGTACACTCGTCGCCAACCGCAAAGGTCAACTCTCTCCTTCTCTTGTCGGCATAGCTCTTCTGACGACTTTGAGCGATTCTCAGGTTCTCTCGAACTTTCTCAACCTTCTCCTCTCGCTTCCTTAATGATTGCCGGTCCGAACGCAGCTCGCTCTCCAACCTCCGACCAAGCTAGCGGGGTCCCGCACTTCCGACCGTAAAGTGCCTCAAAGGGTGCCATCCGGAGACTTGCTTGAAAGCCTGTTGTTGTACGAGAACTCGCGAACGGCAAGCGCTCTCCCAATCGGTACCATAGGTGAGTGCACAAGCTCGTAGCATGTCCTCCAGACCTCGGTTGACTCTCTCTGTCCGCCCGTCGGTCCGTGGGTGAAAAGCCGTGGCCGTAGCCGAGAGTGGTGCCCATAAGCTTGTGGAAACTCGCCAAAACTTGGAGACAAAGCCGTGGCCCTCGATCGGACACGATACTTCCGGGTGCCCCGTGTAGCCCGAGTATGTGTTCTACGAACGGCTCGCCAACTTCTCGGTTGCATACTCCGTCTTCACCGCACAAAGTGAGCCACTTTAGTCAACTCTGTCCACTATGACCCAAACCGAGTCGTTTCCTTTTGGTGTTCTAGGGAGTCCTACCACAAAGTCCATGGAAATGTCCTCCCACTTCCACACTGGAATATCCAACGGCTTCAACAAACCAGCAGGTTTCTGATGTTCAATCTTTACTCTGCTACAGGTGTCGCAACAGGCCACATAGTGTGCAATGTCCTTCTTCATGTCCTTCCACCAGTACCTGACCTTCAGATCTCTGTACATCTTGGTGCTGCCTGGGTGAATCGAGTACCTCGAGTCGTGAGCTTCTCTCATGATCTGCTCTCGGAGTGTCTTGTCTTGGGGTACACAGATCCGTTCTTTCAACCACACAGTGCCCTGTTCATCAACCCGGTAATCCTCTGCTTTGCCCTGCTTCATTAGTTCTCGCAGCACTTTGATTTCTGCACACTCTTTACGGGGCCGTACGGATTCGCTCCTCCGGTCATAGGTCACCCGCATCACGTTGACTTGGCCTTGATCCACAATCTCGATTCTCGGCTTCTCTAGCTCTTCATGCAAAGCGAGTTGCTCTTCCTTTATCATGAGGTTGTTGCGGTATGTTTTCCGGCTCGGTGCATCCGCCACGACGTTAGCTTTGCACGGGTGGTAGTTGATCTCGACGTCGTAGTCCTTGATCGGCTCTAACCACCGTCTCCGCCTCATGTTCGGCTCGGTCCGTGTAAAGAAGTACTTCGGGCTCTTGTGGTCGGAAAACGAGCTCACACTTGTTCCCTATCGTGTAGTGTCTCCGTATTTTAAGCGCATGCACAACAGTGCCCGGCTCCCAAGTCGTGTGTCGGGTAGTTTTCCTCATGTTTCTTCGGTACTGTCCGGAAGCATAAGCCACAACTTTCCCTTCCCCGCATCAGCACACAACCAAGTCCTTGCTTCGAAGCGTCACGGTAGACCACAAAGTCTTTCTTGATGTACGGCAAGGTAAGCACCGGGGCCGTGGTGAGTCTCTTTTTCGGCTCTTGAAAGCTCTTCTCACACGCTTCGACCACTCGAACTTTGTGTTGTTCTTGAGCAATTCTGTCATTGGCTTTGCGATCTTGGAAAAGTTCTCAATAAACCTCCGGTAGTAACCTGCCAACCCAAGGAAACTCCTGACATCTGTCACGTTTAACGGTTGCTCCCACTTGGTCACTGACTCAACCTTGGACGGATCCACGGCTATCCCCTCTCGCCGACAACACGTGTCCCAAGAACGCGACCTTCTCCATCCAGAACTCGCACTTGCTGAACTTGGCGTACGCTTCGCTGCCTCAACCTCTCTAGCACAGGCTCTCGTGTGCTCCTCGTGCTCCTCAGAGGTCTCAGAGTAGATCAAGATATCATCGATAAACACCACTACAAACCGGTCCAACTCTTCCATGAAGACCTTGTTCATCAAGTTCATGAAGTAGGCGAGGGGCGTTGGTCGCCCCAAAGGAAACCACCACGAACTCGTACAAACCGTAGCGTGTGGTGAAGGTCGTCTTGGGTATGTCTCGCTCTCGGATTTTCATCCGGTGGTAGCCCGACCTCAAGTCGATCTTGGAGAAGAACCTTGCCTTTTTGAGTCTATCCGGCAAATCCTCGATTACGGCGCGTGGGTACTTATTCTTGATTGTCATCGAGTTGAGCGTGCGGTAGTCAATGCACATCCTCTTCGTACCGTCTTTCTTTTCCACGAAGAGCACTGGTGAACCCCACGGTGAGGCACTCGGCCGGACAAACCCTTGCTCGAGCAACTTCTTGAGTTGTTTCTTCAACTCGTCCAGCTCGTCGGACGACATCCTGTACGGACTCTTTGCAACGGGCCCCGCCCCTGGCATCAGCTCAATCACGAACTCCACGTCTCGGTCTGGGGGTAACTCCGTAAGCTCCTCTGGGAACACGTCCGGAAACTCACGGACCACTGGAATCTCTTCAATTTCTTTCCCACTCATGTTGCACATCATTGTAGCAACCTTCGGACTCTGCGGCTCGATCCGTACTGTAGTCCCGCTGGGGTGTTCAAGCTGTATCACTCTGGGGTTGCAAGAAACTATCCCGTTGTGCTTTGCCAACCAATCCATCCCTAAGATCACATCTATCCCGGAAGACTCCAAAACTGTCAAGTCTGCCGTGAACGGTAGCCCCTCGAACACCATCCTCACTCCCCTGCACTCTAACGTACTCCTCTTCTCTCCTAGCGGAGAGCTAGTCAAGATAGGCCTTGGTCGAGGCTTAGTTGGTAAAGACCTTTCTTTAGCAAACTTGGTAGAAATATACGAAAACTGAGCTCCAGTATCAAACAAAACAGTAGCCAAAACTGAGTCAACAAGGAACTCACCGAGTGTGACGTCGGGTGCAGCTGCTGCATCCTCAGCGGTGAGGTGGTTCAGACGGCCTCGAGTAGCTGGCGGCTGAGCAGACCTCTGCTGAGTACGAGGTGGCTGTCCTCCCGGTGGCCGGTGGCTTCGCTGGGGTCTGGAACTGAGTGCTGCGACTCTGACTCCCTGGTGGTACCTGGCGGGGGCACTCAAACGACTTATGCCCCACCTGACGGCAGTTGAAGCACGTCACCTTGGATCTGTCCGCTGCCTGCGGTGGCGGCCTCGGCTTCCGACATCTCGACCTCCACTCCCACCCCGGGTGGGTCTCCGCTCCGTGGGCCGAGACCGAGAGGCGTGGTGCCTCTGCGCCGAGTCCGGTGGCCCCGTGCGTAGCTTCGTCCTCTCTGCCTCTCGGGGTGGACACCGAGCGTCTGCCCGGTCGGTGCGCTTGGACTTGCTCCCTCGTACCTCCATGTACTCCAACCTGGACCTCTCCACTATCAGAGCCTTGTCGATTATGGAGCGAAGTGTCGGGCAGTCGTGCGCGGACAAGTGGTGTGCCATACCCTTGTGCAGCCCCTTCCTGAACCAGTACACCTTCTTCTTTTCTGTGTCGGTGTCGTCGGGCGCGTACCTCATCAGCTCCTGGTAACGGTTGGCGTACTCCGTACCGACATGTTTCCCATCTTGAGGTGCCGAACTCGTCGGCCTTTCGTCCATCCCTTGCGTCCGGGATGTGGTGGCTCGGAAGGCCTCCACGAACTCGTCCCACCCGATGTGTAACGGGTCCCGGTGCGAGTCACGATGTCGTCCCCACCACGCACCGGCCGTGCCAACCGGCCGGTGCGCGGCCACGCTCACACACTCCTCCTCCGTAAGCTCGGTCGGCTCCGGCTTCTTCTCGATCTCGCGCAACCGGTTATCCGCATCCATCGGGTCCGCCGAGTGGTCAAAGGTAGGCGGGCGCGCGGCTTGTTGAAGTTTTCTACCTTCTTCCCGGAAGCCCTCCGGTGCGTTGCGGTTCGGCCCCTAGGGTTGTTGTGGTTGTTGTTCGGGCTAGCATCCGGGTGATCGTCCGCATCGGTCGAGTTTGCCCGCCATCACTTCGGCCAAGTTCGGGGGGAGGTGGCGGTGGTGGCACCTCGTGTCCCCCGAGCACCGGCTCTGCTCCTCCCTCTCGGGCCGGGGTACCGCTCGGGCTCGAGCTCCCCGCTCCCGAGCTCCCTCGTCGTCGCGCGCGGCTCCTCGACCGCCGACTCGGCCTCCTCGGCCTCCGCGGAGCCCGCCTCGTGGCGCGAGACCTCCACGACGTCCACGGCCTCTCGCTCCCGCTGGGTTAGGGGCATCCTCCCCTCTGTCGTCCCCAGCGACCTCCTCGAAACGGGCTAGGAGTCGCCCGGACCTCCTTGACCCCGACATCTGTTCCAGTTGCAAGAGTTAGTAGCGGTAGGGAGAATGTATTTTAATCAGGTTATAAACTATAATGGAGTAATCCTGCTAACAATCACAAAATTTCAGACAGACAATAAGAGGCATGAACTCCGAAAGAAACCATGAAGATCCATGTCACTCAAACAATGCCACCATACAAAAGGGGTGCACCTCGAGGTTTACTCCTACAACCTTCGAGGGTACACGGCAACACATCCTGCTAACGCATGGTACATCATGGGGTAGCTACTACAGGCATGTCACATGAACGGTAGCATTACATCTAACTCATTACATCTACTCTGAAGCTGCTACATGATCTCTACTCCCATCACTGAATACTCGGAGGTGTCTCGGAGCCGGTGTCCTGTGGAACTGAGTAGAACGGCGGGGAGTGGACTCCTGGGTAACCCGGCACCCTGATCGCCGGTCCCCCGTAGTAGTCACAAGTGTCCTGCAGAGCACGATCCATCTCCGCTGTGTCCTGCGAACCACTCGGGTACGGCCGCACTCGTGGAAGGAGTGTCGGGGGAAGCTCGAAGGTCTCCATCCTCAGCCTGGGTCTCTTCTTAGGTGGTAGCTGTGCGGAGAGCGCCTCCGGCTCGGCCGGCCTCTCGCCGGGTCGGAACGCTCCCGGGCCGCGCGGGTCCCGTCTGCTCGGTCCCTCTCCTCGTAGACCCGGTCCTCCCGGGTAACACATGTGGTGGTAGTTGTGTCGGCTCGCCTCCCCGTAAGTCCCACACCTTGACCCGGTAGTCGGCTATCGCCGCGGCTCCGATCGACTCTACCCGGTCTCGAGCCTCTCGCAGCCTCACTCGATCCTCTCGCGCGGCCTCCACCGAAGCCCGGTGAGCCTCCCGCTCTGCCCTCAACCGTGCCTCCAAAGTGGCAATCCTCCAGGAGTCTCTCTCGGTCGGCCGCGGCCGCTGCTAGCCCAAGCCGCACTAGCTCTCCGTTCCTCACGTGCGCCGCCTCCGGCCTCGTCCGATGAGTCCTCTCTCGTCCTCCTCCAAGTCCCTAACCTCGCCGCAGGGCAACGTCACACCTCCACCGAAGGTACAGTGTCTCTCCGTCCGCCCAGAACAGTGCCTGGTCCTGGGCCAGGATGCACCGCCTGGCCGCGAGCATCGCCTGGTCCTCCCCGTCCACTGGAGTCACCTCCTGGTACCGTGCTCGGTCACTCGAGTCCCAGCGACCGTGGTCGAAGATCTCTGCCGGAAGTACCCTGAACGGTGTGTCCTTCAGCCTCTCTCTGAGCAGGTCACAAGCCTTCTTGAGAGCCCTGCGTGCACCGGTCTGGTGCGCCTCCGTGACCGAGCTCTCGAAGCAGTACACCACTACCTCCTCAAACTCTGGCACCCGCGGGTCTGCTGGTACCGTGACGGTCAGGTACGTGGGAGTCTGCTCCAAGTGCCCCATGGCCCTCCCCCTGTAGGGCGACACCGTCGGTCTCCACTCCCCGCCGCCTCCGGGCACTCCCTCGGCGAGGTGGCGAAGCCTCCGTAGCTCTTGCCGTCTGACTCCAAGGTAACCCACGTCGGTTCCGCCATCTGCACAACGTTGTTAGAGCGTAGTTAGTAAGGTAGTTAGTGAAAGTTAATCAAGGTAATGCATATATATAAGTATAGTTATATACATACGGAAGCCAAGGAGTTTATATAAAGTTTCAAGGTTCAGAAACGGCTTCCTATGCTATCGACCATTCCTGGGGCTCGTCCTACAGTCAAGCATGGCTCTGGTACCAACTGAAACGACCCGGAATTTCCGCGAACGGAATCCCGAACCTTAGCACCTCGGTGGTAGTCCCAGGAGGCTACCACGTGCAATCCCTGTCTCAGTGATTCCAAAATCCATACAGAAAAGTAAAAACAAAGAAATAGAGTACAACATTTATTTTATTACAATAATCAGAGTACATCTCTTCGGCACATGCCGGGTACAAGTCCATCGGGGCCGAATCAAACAAACAAATCGTCTAGCGGCGGCTCTATGCAAGCGCGGGAAACTCCATATCCGCGGTGCGGCTCAAGTGTAGGAAGAGCTCGGTCCACCCACTGCCGTCGTTGTCGAAGTCGTAGTCCGGCTTTGCGTCGAGTCACCGGGGTCTACCCGATAAGCGGGTAGGTCATGTCGCCTTCCCAACAAAGAGGCAAAAGCGGTGTATATTCTACTATGCATGAGGTAACCCTAATGCGGCCGTAGAAGGCTTAAGCAAAGCAAGCAATGCAACATTCAAGGTAAGCGAGTAGCAAGGAGGTCCACACCTCGGGGAAGCCTTCGCTTCCGAGGTCCACACCTCGGGGGTCCACACCCCGCTCAAGGAACACCACACCAAAGCACCGGATCTCAACCACGATCCCGAACCCAACTCTCATCCGCGATGTGGGGCCCACCGGCTCCTATCCCCACATCTCAACGGCCGAAGCCGGCTCACACACTCGGGGGAGAGAAGAAGCACAAGAGAAGTGTAACTAGTCGGTGAGAGATCGAAAGACCGTCCATAACCGGTGGACACGGACTATAGCTATAGGTTTAACACTGCGCAGGTTGTACAACCGTACCCGCCCGAATAGGTCGAACCGGCCGTCACCGTGTCCGACCCTACCATACGGCTCGAAGCCCAAGTAAGTGGATAGTACCCTTCGCATCTCCGAGCCCGGCCCCGCCTCCGCGGCGAGCTCATACTACCCGCGAGAGGTCCCTCGAAGCCGTGGAACCCTTCCCCGGCCTCGCCGAGGGCAAAGTCTACTAAGGAGGGACGGACCACTCCCGACACGATCACACCGATCCTCCTACGGAGGATGCTATCCACTACAAGTCTCACCCCGCACCCCCGCCCAAAACAAGGCGGGCGGTGCCGTACGAAAGTAGTCATTCGAAACAAGGTCAGCCGACGATCGGTCCTTAAGGGGCCGAGAGCGAGCACTCAACATCTCCATCCCACACGACACGACCCTCGGGTAAGAGGCCGATCGCATCTTCCCTCGGCGGCCGTTCACAAGTAACCGGCGGCTCGCTCCCGCCAAAACACGGCAAGGGGTACACAACCCGGAACACACGCTAGAATCACACCGAGATGCCCACATCTCGGCTCAAACCCGCAGCACCATCCATAATCAAGCAACAAAAGTATGGATAGTTGAAGTAAGGGACTAGCTAGGGGTCCGTAGCTAGTCCCGCAGTAGTAGAACAAGGAACGGGATATAATAAACATCAAGGCATGGCTAGTAAACAGGTTATGCAATTCATCAGAACAATGCAGTAAAGTAAAGCACTAGCAGCTAAATATCAACATGGGATCTATATGGTTGGGAGTGACATGACACCTTCGTGCCGTTGAAGCGATCGGCGTCGTCCGGTGCAGTGTACTCGGGGTCCTCCGCGTCCTCCTGGTCGAAGCTCGGGTCTGCGGCACGAGATTCGACGCGAAAATAAGATATCGGTGCACATCTAAGCAATAACTCCAAATAAAATCCAACTTAGAAAATCCAAAAGAGCCTGAACTACCTACAAACAGCAAGGTTTTGCAAATACGGATTTATAGAAATTAGTTTTGTATTTTTCGGAGCTCCCTAGAATTTATTACTAATTTTTAAAGGTCTAAAACGGTTTCGGAAATTTTTAAACGAGAAGAGAAATAGGTTTTTCGAAAAACCCCGTCCGACGTCGGCACGACGTCGGCGTCCTCGGTAACGGCCGAAATGGGGCCGGAATCGTCGCCCGGGCCGAGAGTGGCCCGGCGGACTCCTTTTCGCCCGGGTCTGGGTTTCGGCCCAAGAGGACCCGGCGTCACAGCCCAACTTCTAAAACGCAAAAGTCTGGTTTTTACCCCCCCCCTAAAGCCTTCCGTTCTGGGCCTTCGGCCTGCTAAGGAAAACCAACTGGGCTTAGCCCAGATCCAGCCGGTGGCCCATCACTCAGCTTAACTCGCTCAGGGCAAACTCGCACTCCAGGTGCTCGACGAATTGCCAGGCGACGCCGCGCCCGCGGCGCGCCGCCGGTGTTCCGCTCTGGGCCACACGAACACGGTGCTACACTCACTTGCAACGACCAACGGCTCGGCTCTGGCACTGGGGTGTGTTGCCGCCCAGGTCCCTGCACCCGTGCGTCCGCGCGCGGCGGGCGGCGCGTCGGCCGGTGGCCCGGACACGACGCCGCCGCCGCCGGCGTTTCACGGCGCGACGGCACCCCCACCTCGCACACACGACCTGCTCCGGTCACGGGTCGAGGCCCGGATCACGACACGACCGCGCGCCCGGCCCAACGCTCGGCCAACAACGGAGCGGCGCCACGGCCACAACGGGAACCCACGGACGCGACGCGCGCTCGGCCCCCGGCTCGAAGGCGCGGCGCGACGCGGAACGCGCTCCCCCCGCTTCCCCACCTGCACAAGATGGCATGGCACGAAGGCCGGCACGCACATTTTCCTCGCCCTCACGATCACGGCGCGGAAGCCGGGACCTTTCTCCCCGCCCCGCACGGCGACGGCAGCGCCCAAGAGCACGGGCGGCTCAGGGACTCCCTCCGTCGCGGTGCGGCACACCTACGGCTCCACGGCCATCTACCCGGCACGGACCCACGTCGGCGCGCCTCGACGTCACGGCAACACAGGCAAAGCCAAGGAGGGGAAAAGAGAAGGATGCGGTGGTGCTCACGAGGGGTCGACGGTGTAGACGTGGCCGGCCGCCGGAGTCGTGGCGTCGGTGTTCGGTGATGCGGATGTTCCCGGTGGCGTAGATGTTCACGCGGCGGTGAAGTCCGCGGCTTCGGTCCGAGTCCCCGCCGCTCCCCGGTGTTCGCCCCCTTCTTCTCCCCGGCGCGGCCGGTGCACTTGGCGGCGGAGGCCGTCCCTCGCGCCCGGTCCGGTCCTCGGCTCCCTCTTCGGTTGGCGCGTCGCGGCGTCGGCGCGGCCGCCTCTTCTCCCGACGGCGCGGCGCGGCGCGCGCCCGCCTCCTTCCCCTAACCTTGGCACGCGGCCTCGATGTGGAAGCGGAAACCCCAAGAGGGGTGTGGTTGGTCCCCGCCTCCAAACCCCGCCGGCCTCCCCCTCTTTTGAAACCACGCAGCGGGCTCGAGGGAGGGGAAATCTCCACGGTGCCCCCCGGCGCCGCCGCCGAGCGGGGGCGGTGGCGCTCCGGGGGTTGCGCCCGAGGCGCCCCTCGGATGCTCGCGGGCGGGGGCAAAGTTGCCCTTCACCTTTTTCCCCGTCCGCCTCCCCCGTCCGCGCGCGTCGAACCTTGGCGTGCGGGCCAACCGGCTGCCCCGCCGCGCCCGTCTCGCGCGGCGGCCCGGGCCCGGACCGGCGCGCGCGCCGGGCGGCTCGGTTTGACCGACGCCGTGGGTCATGCGGTGAGAGGAGGAGAGGATAAGAGATGGGGCCGACGCTTGGGACCCGCTTGGCGAGAGAATGAGAAGAGGAAAGGGGAGTGCCGAGCGGATAAGTGGGCCGTAAGGCGCTTCGGGGCGGGCCGCCGCAACGCATGGTGCCGCGAAATCGGCCCACGCTCCCCGGTTGCCCTCTACCTTTTAACCCAAAATTATTTGGTCTAGGTTTAGAATCTTGGTTTGAATTTGATCCCCGTTCAAAATTCAAACCACACTCAATTGAACTCCAAGAAAACCGAAGAAAAACCATCACACTAATTATACCATATTTTAGATATAATTTTTATAATTGGCTAATTTAGTGGAGAAGTTGGTGAGTGGCTAGCAATTTGGCTCAAAAATTGATAGCACTCCAAAGCAAACAAAAAGTTTTAAATTTTTGCAAAATTTCACACACCTAGATTCCTGGGTTGTTCTGGATTGGTCGGGGCCGGTCGGATCTCCCGGCCGGTCTAACCGCCCCCCGGGGGGGGGGGGGGTCCGACCGCCCGGCCGCCGCACCGAGAAGCTTCGAAACGGAGGACACGCGTCGGGATCGCAAGGCTTGCGTCGAGGCTAAGAAAGTTGCGGTCGCCGGCATCCGTCCGATGGTGAAGACATGAAGACTTCCAAATCCGCCCTCGAGGGGCATGTATCCCTAGTTATTAGTGAAGGGTAGTTTAGTCTTTTGGGTGCCTCCATATATACTCATTGAATGGGTGGATGGCAGCCAACTCTTGGAACCCTAGCTCATTTGTTTTTCCATTTTCGTTCTCCATTTTCCTTAAGATTTTAGAAGACTAGCTTGAGAGCTTCATGTGAGATCTAGAGAGAGGGATGGATGATTGGGTGGCAAGCTAGACCTTGTACGAACCTTTCATGGCATGTATAGATGGTTCGGCGTTGTTCATCATGGTGGTTTTCCCGTCTCTTTTGTGTTGATTTTCGGAGCTCTTTGTTCGCGGTGTTTTGAGGACGGTTTCTTGGGGTTTTTGGTGGGTGTCACGTATGAGGTTCTTGTGCCTCTTTGGCTGGTGACTTTGCCCCCAAATCTCCTTTGAATCGGACTCGATTTGGTGGTTTCTCGAGTTGGGCGAGTTCTTGACCTAGAGAAGCGATTTCTTCGATTCCTCTTGATTGTGAGCGTTTCGGGTCGATTCCTTTAAGGTAGAGGTTGCCCGGAGGTAACCCGGCTATTCCCCGAAGTTTTGCTGCAATCCTTGGAGTGATTCGGGAGATCGGGCGCGAGGAAGTTGAGATTTGACCCGCGAGTTCGTTTTCCGGAAGGGGCGGTCTAACCGCCCGCGGGGGCGGTCTAACCACCCCGGATGTTTCCGGGTCAAAGTTTTGTTTCGGCCGGATTTTCCTCTCGTGAGTTTGTTCGCCTTGATCGGAGGAGCGTCCGGGGTGAAATTTGGGGTCGTTCTCGTGCGGTTGCTAGGTGTTCTTGGTTGGAGTTCATTGTTGGGTACGGGAGGTTAGACCGCCCCTGGTAGCCGGTCTAACCGCCCCTAGGCCCCTGGGTGGAGTTTTGGTTTTCGCCAAGATTTTCTGGTAGCTAGCATGGCCTTGACCAGACATCTTTGTTGGTGAAACCGTGGTGAGTTTTGGTGCTCGGAAGAGGCATTTCGGAGGATTTCTTGGTTACCGGGTGGAGGCGGTCTAACCGCCCCCTATACCCGGTCTAACCGCCCCCCTCTGGTTAGCCGGCTTTCGAGTTGTTTCCGCTGTCGTTGCTGCGTGTGTGTTGTGGTTGCTGGTAGAGTTTGTTCCTAGGACCAGTAGCACTCCAGTGGCTATGTGGTTTTGGCAAACGGAAGGTAGAAGTGCGGAGGGTGTGATTTCGGGGGTTCGACCGAGCTAGTTCGTCTTGTTGGAGGTTCAATCTCCCTCGAGAAGAATTTTTATCGGCTCCCATTCACTCCCCCCTCTCTGGTCACCTAATCGGTCCTTCATAGCTAACCTTAAGCATTAAAGTATATTCAACACAAGATGATAGATAGATAATCCAACAAAGTATGATTACATCTCAAGATCGATTACAACCCATGGACGAATAAGAAGATTACCCCATAAAGGTGCTGGTCATAGCACCGTTGATCATGGTTTCCCTTCCGACGGTGTCTTCCTTCTTCTCCACTTGAGGGTGCTTCCTTCGAGGTGGTTGTTCTCCCTCCGGAGATCCTCCTCCTCTCTCTCTCTCTAGCTTGTGGATGGCCTCTGGTGCGAATGATTCTCTCCTTTCGTGATGGTGGCGCCTCCAGGCTTTTAGGGTTAAAGATCCTTCGGGTGCAAGGAAAACGGGGCTGAACCGGCCACCGAAGTGGGCTGGGCCGGCTGGCCTGGGCCGACCGGCCTGGGCCCACCTCGGCCCGGTTCGGTCGCCCCTTCGCTCCCATGGGTCCTCATGTAATTTTGCACTTTGCCCCCTCCACTTGCATGATTTTGACGATTTCATCTTCATGTCCAAGATGGAGGTTCTCTTCGCATGAAGTTCGATCTTTTACTCTTCAATCCCCGGGGGTGTACCTCGTAGCACTTCGGTCCTTGCCACCATTGGAAGTGATTTCATCAAGCTCATGAACACGAACAAGACTCTGCAAATGCTCTTTTGAACTTGTTGCGAATCCGTCCTTTATGTCCATGTTTTGCTATATAAACACAACACTTCCAAATGCATGCACATAGATGAACTTGTTATATGATTAGTGTGCCTAGTGGCAGGTTAGTTCCATAATCAAATCCAAACCAAAGTGTAATGAACATGCTAGGTGTACCAAAATACACCGTCAACAGCCACACACGAGGGTCCGTCTCCCCCGTGTACTTGTCGATCGACGTAGGATGGCGGAAGCGTTGAGGAAAGCTCGTCGTGCCGATTTTCCGGTGTTGGCGAGCGATCCTCGCGGCTGTCGTAGCGCCCGCCCCACCGTGGGCGGTAGCCCACTACTGCTTGCGTCTCCATGTTACCCGTCCGACAGGTGTTGATGACGTTGCGGGCATCACCGTCCTGGTCCTATCCGCGCGTGTCGAGGATTCGCTCCCTGATTGGCGTTCGGCCCTGGTTGGTGGGTTGTCCCGTCGCGCCGCCCGTGTGAACTGATGCCTCGGGGCCCTGCGCGCCTCCGTCGTCCCACGCGCTTCCCTACTGGTGAATGTGGGACGCCGAGCTCTCGGCCTATTGCACGGTCGCCTGCTCGATGAGCGTCTGCGCCTCGCGGTGCAGGTTCTGCGCCTCGAGCGTTGAAGGAGCGGGCATGGCTCGCAGCAGTGTCACGGCTGCGATGAGCTTTTGGGTTGCTCGCGGGGGCGTGTTTGGGTTGTTGATGTCGAAGTCGGCGTTGATGCGTTCGCGGGCCTGCTTGCCCAGCTCACGCGCACGCTCGCCGCGCGCGGAAGCTTCTCCAGCGATGGAGGCGCGAAGCAGACGTACCTCGCAGTACTCCTCCGCAAGCTTGGCTTCGAGCTCGCGCGCTTGGGCCAGCTGTGCGTAGATGTCGGTGCCCCTCGTAGGTGAGGTGGGGGCGCACTCGGCCCCAGGTTCTATGGTGCGTTGGCTCCCAGGTTCCGGGGGGCTTCTCCGTCGCCGACCCCTGCCGCGTTCGCGCCGTCGGCTTGGTCGTTGACGACCACCACGAAGCACTCACGCGCGGGGTTGTAGCTTTTGGCGCTGGAGTCGTCGGAGTAGCCGAACCAGTAGTCCGCGGCGTCGAGGAACCGCTGGAACATCACCGGGTCCGGCACGCCGGAGAAGTCCCACTCCGCATATCCATGCGAGGTGGCGGGCGGCAGCTCACTGGCGGAGCTGTGGTAGGACTCGTCGTTGGTGGTGGCGATGAGGTTCCTGGCCGCCAGGAGGTGGTGGCCGGGAAGGTCCTCGTACGCTGCCACGTTGGTGCTGGCAGATGAGGCGAACACCATCGTAGCATTGCGCATGCTGTGGGGGAACCGCAGCTCAAGAACTGTGCGCTCCCCCGCGGGTGCGGTCGCCGTCTCGCCAGCAGGTGCGTCATGTTGTGAGGCGACGCGCGCAGCCCGACGTCGCTCTATCTGCGCCTGTCGAGAGCACTGGCTGGAGCGTCGTCGGCGTCGTGGTGCTGAGGGGCCCGCGGCGTTCGCTTGGGCAGGCGCCGGGGTGTCGGCACCAGGCGTGACGGGGACCGGTCCTAGCCCGGTCGACCACCACGGGTGAAGCTCGTCGTGGTTGATGATGCACATGAGGTAGCCGTTCCCCGTGGCCCGAAAGTCCAGGCTTCCGAACCGGATTTTGAATCCGACTGGGAGGGGGTCTGAGCTGCCCATGGAGTACCTCTGGCCCCTGTACTCGGTGCGGATCACCATCGAGATGGCTTGTGGAAGCTGATCTTCAGCGCGCAGTCCCCTACCTGGCGCGCCAACTGTCGGTGCGGAAAGTAGTCCCGACACTAACTAGTAAGAGTGCTGAGATCTATCTCTCGATGGCTGGTGCTAAGCAACTAGGTGACACTGGATTTATCCTGGTTCCGGCCGGGGCCGTACGTCCAGCAGTGGTGTGCTCAAGGCACTGTATTGCGTTGCACCGTGGTGCTTGCAGAGGGGGCTACAAGCGAGGCGGGAGAGGAGGCCGGGCCTCCAGGTCCCAGAGGTTTTTTGATTGAGGTGAGTGCCAATATCATGGTGAAGGCGGAAAGCGTGCGAGTGAGTGCTATCCGTCCTCTTCCCTGCGGCCAGGGGACTGCCCCTCCTTTTATAGGCTAAGGAGGGGGCAGTTTACAGGCGTGCCGCACTGTTTTATCTACGTGTGATGGCATGGTGTGCAGTGCTGTGGAGTAGACGACTGTCCTGACGAATCTTGCTTCTGGCAGGACGTCATGGTGTGTCCTGTATCCGTCCAAGAGCGGCTTCGAGGGTGGCGGCATAGGAGTCTTCCGTTCGGTCGTCGCCCGCGTGTTGACTCGAGGGCGCAGCTGACGAGAGGTCGTACGGAGCGTAGCAACGGGCGTGGCGATGTTCTGTCGCCGCGCGCTTCCACAATGTCGAGGATGGCGCTGCAGTGCCCAGGATGGCGCCGTGGTGGCGGGGATGGCCGCACAGGGCTGATGGTGACGGAGGGGACGCGCCCGACGTCATGGCATGGCCCCGTGCGAGTGCAGAACCGGCGTCCGTCCCCCTCGAGGGTTCCACCGTCCTCTTTCGACGGTGCGGCGCGCCGACCGTACAAGAGTGGGTGGCACAGTGTCGCGGAGCTGACACTGGTGAAAGGATCTTTATGATGCCTAGAGGGGGGGGGTGAATAGGATCACTTTAAAAATCTGCAAATCCTTAGCAGCGGATCAGGGACCAGATGACCCGGCACGACTGACCGGATGACCCGGGGGGTCCGGGTCACCCTGGCATTTGTGCCGGATCAACCAGTGCGCAGGAGTAAAACACAATAACTTAAAAAGATTGTGAAATTGCAGAATTTATATGAGCCAAACTTGGTGAAATTGATGCGGAAACAACCTGCAACAAAGGATATTACAAACAACAACACAAATACGTAGATCGATTCAAAGATAACTTCCAGGAATAGGGTGAAGATGAAGAACACAAGCAAACAAGTGAGACAAGCGATTTGTTTACCGAAGTTCACCTCCACTAAGAAGGCTACGTCTCCGTTGAGGTTCCCACAAAGGGAGTGCTATCACGAAGAGCCACTTGCCTCTCCAATTCACCGCCAAGGCAAATTGGTGCTCACTAAGAAAACTCCACAAAGGAGGGGTAATACAAACGTTCCCGGGTGCTCCACACAGAGAGGGCACTCAATGGGCGACGCCTAACCGTCTAGAAGCAAGCTTCAAGAGTAATAAAAACGAATCAATCAACCAAAGCCACCACAAGTGCTTCTTGAGAGGAGGAAATGAAGATCTCTCACAAAGGGGCTAAATCCTACACACCAAATGCTCTCACACTCAAACCCTAGGAGGAATCCTTGATTGGAGTGCTTGGGGATGAGTTAGGAGAGTGGAAATGAAGCTTTAGGGGTGAAGCAATGGAGAGGGAGGCGAAATCCTAAAGAGGAGGAAGAAGGGGTATTTATAACCCCCTCCTCCGAGCTAGCCGTTGGGGGCTCCCTGCGGCCTGGTCGGGTCACCCGGCACGGGTGGCTGGGTCACCCGCCTCCCTCCAGTACGGTCCCGGGTGGCCCGTCCACTCGTGCCGGTTGACCCGGTAAGACTGGAGGGGGAAGGTTTGACTACTAAGGGGCTGATTTTGGTTTTTCTAAAGATTTTTCTAGGTTTTTAACTCTTAGAAAAGATGAGAGAAGATCACAAGAAGCACTTGTAGCAAACTTTGACTAATCGACCGCATCCCTCTTTATAGTACGGTGTTTCCTAAACTCAAATTCAAACCGAAAATTAAAATTAAATCGTCAATTGAGCTTCAACACCATACGTAAGAAAATGAGGGCCTTCCTTTGAGAATTCACATTTATTTAACTTTAAAGCCTGCACACATCTCACTGAAAGCATTAATCCTCCCAAATTGCATTGTCATTATCACCAAAAAAATTAGGAGCCTAGATGCACTTTCAATCTCCCCCTTTTTGGTGATTGATGACAACACAATTTGGTTAATAGAAAGAGATGTGTGTATCCAACAATTTAGTGAGGAACTCCCCCTAGATGTGTGCATTACCAAATAAAAAAGGCCTCAAATGCCTTTGCACACAAATTTGCAAGAGCTCCCCCTAAATTTTTGCATAAACACATTGTGCACAAGTGTGATAAGAAATATACCGTGATGCATATGACAAAATATATCACAACAATAAAGTGAGAAATAACAAATCATCAACCAACACATGCATCACACATAACCATTAAGATCCTTACATCACACTAACATAGATAAAAGTACCACAAATAAGTCTTACAAAATAAAAGTTTGCACTTGGCACACCATATCCATCACACCACACATAGTTCATTACATGTCCACTAGTTCTATTACATGAATAGCGATAAGATAGATAAGATAGAGGTAGGGGCTTCCATCCACCAAATTCACTCCCCCTTTGGCATCAAGTACCAAAAATGGAATCTACTCCTCGTCGTACTCCTCCTCACCTTTATAGTCTTCCTCTTCATCATCAACGGGGACCCAAGAGCCAAGGTCCTCCCAAGGATTTGGAACGGGAGAAGGAGGATCAAAGGTTCTCATCTCATGAACCGGAGAGTGTGGAAGATTAAGGCAAGCAGCCATTTCCTTTTGATTTTTCTCATGCCTATGAAGCTCTTGAGCCAACCACCGACGATCAGCCTCACGCTCCCTAGCATCTTTGCAGAGCATGTTGAAGCAAGCAAACAAGCCTTTTGCAAGAAAGTTGAATTTTCCTCTCTTACCCCTAGGAGCCCCATGAGAATGAGAGGCACCCTCCAAAGGAAGGGGATCATACGGACCTTTTGTTGGTGGAGCTTGAGAGGAAGAGGCACCCGCATCAGTTGGTCCATCAATAGCATAAATGCCCGGATACCTTCCTCTAGCATCAATACCGGTGGTGTGCTTGCCAAGACGGAAAGATTGAGCAAGTTTGCCTTTACTAGTCTTGTATGACTCATGAACAACATCCGTCTTGAGATCAAGTTGTGTAGCATGCTTAACCATCATGAAAATGTATGATGTATAATGACAACCACTAGATGAGGTGTGTGAACAAATGATGATCTCATGCCAAAGAAAGTGACAAGCATTGAACTTAGGTTGACCGGGAGCCATTCGATAAAGGAGGTTTATAGCTCTATGAGATATGTTATCGGAATCACCACCCCCAGTACAAAGAGTGTACCTAAACAAAAGATTGAGCATCTTGTAATACGGGGTGAGTCCACTAGTATGACCATAGTTGATGTTTCCATAGGCACGATCATACATAAACCTCATTTTAGTCACCTCTAGTTCATCATCACAATGAAGTCACACAAGATCACTATTAAATTGATTAGTTGTGGTTGCACCTCTAAGTTTGAAAAGATGACCAAATTCATAAACTGAGATTTTGAAGCGCTTACCACCAAGAGTGAAATGCATCTCATTCTCATCTCGATCAACATAAAGTGTGGCATAGAACTGTGCCACCACCTCCTGAGAATAGTCCTAGCACTGACGGTGGTGGTCTTCCTCTTGAGAATAGGATTGCCATCATGACCACGTCTGCGGCCCTGAGCACGTGAGGGAGGAGCTTGAGGTTTGGACCTCTTCTCATGCACATGGATACCAAACTCCTCGCCGGATGAACGTTCCTCATACTCCTCAACCTCCTCCTCACTTGATTCCGAGCGAATCTCCTTACCACGAGTGCTAACTTTCTCCCGACCCATCTGTAAATAGATAAGGTATGCTTGGAATTAAGATGGGAAGCAAATACATTCCTGAAGCAAGTGTTCTAGGGCTTGCCGACCCTAGCCGGGTCGACCGGCACGGGTGGCCGGGTCAACCGGCTAGGCGGTGATGAACCCTAGAACACAAATCAAGGGGTTTGATAGTTTGAGCTATAGGATTGAACCAAGATTATAGGAAGTTTTTCTAGGACCTAGATAGAAGCATTTGCCCAAAGGAAATCATCTAGAACGAACAACATTGAGAGATCGGGAAATCCGGAGTTTGAATCGAAATTACCGTTGGATTCCCGCGAAGTTTCCGGAAAATCCGAAGAGGAAGGAGCTCTAGATGAAGGAGAGACTTGAATCTTCCACCTGGTGTGAGAAATCCGTGGAGGACCGTGGAATCGCCCTAGGGGCGATTTTGGGGCGGCTGCGGCGGTCTGAGAGTAATAGGGTGATTTTAGGGTTTGGGTCCGCCGGCTGCGGGGTTTTTATAGGGTCTGCGCGAGGGTCGGGCGACCCGACACGGGTGGCCGGGCGACCCGGCGACCTCCAGAGGCACCCCGGGCGACCCGGGCACCTGTGCCAGTCGACCCGGCTGGTTAGGGTTTGAGTCCGCCAGTCACGATTTTTTTCTTTTTTTTACAACATCGGTCACGGGCCTTAAATGCCCCTGCGAAATGGGGGGTCCGAGTGACCCGACACACGTGGCTGGTTGACCCGGCGGCTTACAGAGCCGTCCCGAGCGACCCGGACACCAGTGGCCGGGCGACCCGGCACGCTCCAGAACCGGTCTGGGTCAACCGGGCAGGCATGCCGGTTGACCCGCCTCTCCCAGAAAAGGTCCATGGAAACTCTAAAATGAAGTAGAGCCTTTTCAAATAAAATAAATATAAAAATAATTATGAGGATTGAGAATAGATAAATTCTCACGATTTGAAGAATATTTTGACAAAAAGATTTTTGATAAAAGAGATATATTGAAGAATAGATCCAATTCAAGATTTGAGAGAGAGATAGACCTTTCTTGATATAGGGTAGAGTAACATGGATAGATTGGAAAACTTTTGGGATTTGAGATTGATGCTAGAGATATACCTAGTGGACACATAATAGACTCTTGGCAACAAGTGACTAGCCACAATCAATCATTCATAACAATAGTCACTTTGGGCCAAGTATTTGATCAAAAGATCTTGAAATCCAAAGTTTTGAAATACTCACACAAATAAACGAAGATAAAGTATTTTCAACCTATCTAGGCAACAATCAAGTATGTGCAATAAGTCAAGCCAGTTACGAGAATCCAAGATGTTTAGCTCACTCCTCAAAGCACAAAACCTTTGCTCGTCTAGATGCTTAGTGAAAATATCGGCAAGTTGCCTCTCGGTGCTTACACGATGTAAAGCAATATCTCCCTTAGCCTCATGATCCCTTAAGAAGTGATGTCTAATGTCTATGTGCTTTGTTCTAGAGTGTTGAACCGGATTGTTTGCTAGTTTGATGGCACTCTCATTGTCACACAAGAGTGGAATCTTACTAAACTCACAACCGTAATCACTCAACGTTTTCTTCATCCATAAGAGTTGTGCACAACAAGCACCGGCCGCCACATATTCGGCTTCAGCCGTAGATAAAGCAACCGAGTTTTGCTTCTTTGAGCTCCATGATACCAAAGACCTACCAAGAAATTGGCAAGTCCCAGTAGTGCTCTTCCGATCTACTTTGCAACCGGCATAGTCCGAATCGGAGTAGCCAAGTAAATCAAAAGTGGAGCCTTTAGGATACCACAAGCCTAGGTTAGGAGTGTGAACCAAATATCTAAAGATTCTCTTAACGGACATTAGATGACACTACTTAGGATTGGCTTGAAATCTTGCACACATGCACACACTAAGCATTATATGGGGCCTAGATGCACAAAGATAAAGGAGGGAGCCAATCATGGAACGAAATATGTTTTGGTCGACCGACTTCCCTTCTTCATTGAGATCAAGATGTCCATTTAGTGCCATGGGAGTCTTGATGGGCTTGGAGTCGGCCATGTCAAACCTCTTGAGCATATCCTTCACATATTTGGTTTGACACAAGAAGGTCCCTTCCTTCATTTGCTTGATTTGAAATCCAAGGAAGAACTTCAATTCACCCATCATAGACATCTCGAATCTCTTGGTCATATTCCTACTAAACTCTTCACAAAATTTATCATTAGTAGACCCAAAGATAATATCATCAACATAAATTTGACAAATGAATATATCTTTTCCATTTCTTTGTATGAAGAGAGTAGAATCGACTTTGCATATCTCAAAACCGTTCTTGAGAAGAAAATCCTTAAGGCATTCATACCATGCTCTAGGAGCTTGCTTAAGCCCGTAGAGCGCCTTATGGAGCTTGTACACATGGTTTGGAAACTTTGAATCTTCGAAGCGCGGTGGTTGCTCAACATAAACTTCTTCTTGGAGAGGTCAATTCAAGAATGCACTCTTCACGTCCATTTGATGGAGCTTGAAAATCATGGTGGGTAGCATAGGCCAAAAGAATACGAATTGACTCAAGCCTTGCTACCGGAGCATAAGTCTCTTCAAAGTCCAAGCCTTCAACTTGAGTGTAACCCTTGCCAACGAGCCTTGCCTCGTTCTTTGTGACGACACCAAATTCATCTTGCTTGTTCCTAAAAACCCATTTGGTGCCGATCACATTTTGCTTGGGTCTTGGTACTAACTCCCAAACTTCATTTCTCTTGAAGTTGCTCAACTCTTCCTCCATTGCAATAATCCAATCCAGATCCTCGAGAGCTTGTTCCACACTAAGAGGTTCCAAAGAGGAAACAAACGAGTCAAATGCACAAAAATTTGACAATCTTGAGCGAGTTGTTACCCCTCTTTGAATGCTCCCAAGTATGTTGTCAACGGGATGATCCCGTTGAACCATTTGATGTACTCTTGGGTGTGGTGCTTGAGATTGACGTTGAATTGGTCCATCATCATCATTTTCAACTTGTGGAGCTTCTTCTTGAGCTTCACCACCTGGTTCTCCCCCTTGATCAAAGCCCCGTCCATGATCGTCACCATGAACTTGACTTTCATCTTGATGAACTTGAGACCTTGGTGGTTCCACTCTTGTTGATGATGGTGGATCTTGAGTGCTTGTGTCAACCGGAGTTTGTACTTGAATCTCACGAGGCATTACTTCATCGGTCCCCATTCTAAAGATGGATACATTTGGGGGCTCTTCATCATCTACAAGGTTTTCACTAACTTGCTCTCGTTGAGAGCCGTTGGATTCATCAAATTTCACATCTACCGTGGTTTCAACACAACCGGTGGTTTTGTTGAAAACACGATAGGCATGCTCGTTAGTTCCATAACCAAGAAGAAAACCTTCATCAACCTTGGATGCAAACTTTGAGGCTTTGGGTTTCTTGTTAAGTATGAAACACTTACACCCAAAGAGCCTAAAGTAATGCACACTAGGCTTCTTACCGGTGATGATTTCATAGGGAGTCTGTTGACGGTGTATTTTGGTGCACCTAGCATGTTCATTACACTTTGGTTTGGATTTGATTATGGAACTAACCCACCACTAGGCACACTAATCATATAACGAGTTCATCTATGTGCATGCATTTGGAAGTGTTGTGTTTATGTAGGAAAACATGGACATAAAGGACAGATTCGCAACAAGTTCAAAGGAGCATTTACAGAGTCTTGTTCGTGTTCATGAGCTTGATGAAATCACTTCCAATGGTGGCAAGGACCGAAGTGCTATAAGGAACACCCCCGAGGATTGAAGCGTAAAAGATCGAACTTCATGTGAAGAGAACCTCCATCTTGGACGCGGGGATAACATCATCAAAATCATGCAAGTGGAGGGGGCAAAGTACATAAATGCATAAGGACCCACAGAGCGAAAGGGGCCACTGAACCGGGCTGAGGTGGGCCCAGGCCGGTCGGCCCAGGACGGCCGGCCCAGCCCACTTCGGTGGCCGGTTCGGTCCCGTTTTCCTTGCACCCGAAGGATCTTGAACCCTAAAAGCCTGTGCGCTGCCGTTCGACAGAAGGGAGAGTCATTCGCACCAGGAGGCCATCCACAAGCTAGAGAGAGGAGGAGGATCTCCGGAGGGAGATCGTCCACCTCGAAGGAAGCACCTGCACGTGGAGAAGGAGGAAGACACCGTCGGAAGGGAAACCATGATCAACGGTGCCATGATCAGCACCTTGATGGGGTAATCTTCTCATTCGTCCATGGGTTGTAATCGATCTTGAGATGTAATTGCACTTTATTGGATTATCTATCTATCATCTTGTGTTGAATATACTTTAATGCTTAAGGTTAGCTACCATGCTGTAAAGGGAGTAGAGCTCCAATGCTTCCTTGGATCCATTCAATACACCGTGTCCATCATAGGTCTAGTCATGAATACCTTCGCGTAGTGACAGTACGAGAGGAGGGAAAGGGCGAAACCGTGGTCACAACCCCCGATAGATTAGATTGGTTTTCATGTCTTTAAGCGATTGCATGTTCTAGTATCGTAGACCCGTGGGCGAGTGTCTTTTATTTTGATATCTTAATCATTTTCTCTAGTGCAGTTTAGTTGTTTTCTAGCATAATAATAGTTAGGGTTTTAGTAGCTAGTGTGTCGTTGTAGATGGAACGCTTGTAATCCCCTTGCTCCGCGGATTGACAAGAATCTTGGGAATCCCGTGGTGAAAAAGGTGTGGGGTCCGTACGCTTGCGGATCGTAGAGGGATACATCTTTTATCCGTCAACAAGCCCCTTTTTCTGGCGCCGTTGCTGGGGAGCAAGTTAGTTTACATCGTTTGATTTGCATCTAACTTAGTTTTATATTTTAGTTTATCTTTTATTTGCTTTATCTAACATATATTATCTAGAAAAACACTTGTTTCGTTTTTGTTTTTGTTTTTATCTTATTGTCTAGATGGCGTTCGTTAATCAACCCGTGGAAGAACCGGAGAAATCATTAATGGATTATGCTAGCCCTCGATGTGAAGACATAAAAGTACAAGAGTCGGATTCGAAGCTCGAAGCGACCAAGTATGAGATTAAATCCAAGGTCATCGAGATGGTGGCGGCAAACCCATTCGAAGGGATGGTTACGGAGAACCCATATAGACACATAAGGGATTTCACGACGATATGCAACACGGTGCGTCAAGAAGGAGTCCCCGATGAATGGTTCAAATGGAATCTCTTTCCCTACTCACTTGCCGGCAATGCAAAGACATGGTATTCGTTTGCATCCTTTGAAGTTGAAGGCAATTGGAACAAGTTGACAAAGAAGTTTTGCGAGAAGTTCTTTCCAATTAGCAAGGTTCAACATCTAAGGAGGCAAGTGATCAATTTCATGCAAGGAGAAGAGGAAGGGATAGACCAAGCCTGGGATAGGTTTAATGGGTTAATCGAACAAGGACTAAAACTCGGCTTCACCGGTGACGTACTCTTGCATACATTTTAATTTTCCCTAACCCCTAGTTGCATGCAACACGTCGAAATGTGTGCAGGTGGGGATCTCATGGAGAAAACACTCATGGAAGCCGCCCAACTTCTACAAAAAATTAGTAAAGCGGCTGCCATGCGAAGAGATTGGGAAACAAGACTTGCGGAAGAGCCAGAATATAATTCGAAGAAAAAGAAGTGTGCTGAATTTTCTAAAGAGGCAACCCCGGAAGTCACAAAAGAGGAACCAATCACAGAAAAGCTTGAAGAGGAACACCTCAAGTCAAGAACTACACCGAGCATCGACTTTGCCGTACCAAATGAGACGGATAAGAGAAGCATGTCAAGCGCGAAGCCACTAAGGGAGTTCGAACCAATGGATTGGGTTCCTATCGATTACGGAGAAGTATTCAACAAGAGAAGACCGTTCCCTAATCAAAAGGGAATGGCGAGAGCATTGGAGTGGATTTCCCATCGGAGAAGAAAGAGGAAAATTCATACGACCTTGAAACCACTGGTGAGATTTTTCAAAAGCTCTTTGGAGATGACATAGTGGATCTGGAACACATAGCCGAGGTGAAGAGAATCATGGGGATCAAGCCCGAAGCATCACCATACGCTCGCCTCACCGAAATTTACGTGATAGGATCCGAAAAAGAAGAGAAGATGACACCACACTGAGTTGCGAGATCAACGGAGTTCAATGCAAGGCTTTATGCGACATCGGAGCACAAGTAAGTGTCCTATCTTCTAAAATTTATGATAAAGTTCAAGACCACAACCTAGACTTAGCTCCAACATCAACAAAATTAATTATGGGTGATGGTAGAACTATCAAACCTCTAGGTATTGCTTGCAACATGAAAGTAAAAATCTCTAGAAATTATATACCAACCGACTTCTTTGTTATTGATGCTTACCATAGTAATCATGATCACATAATCTTAGGTAGGCCCTTTCTTAAGTTGGTTGATGCCGTGTTAGATGCCGGAGAAGGCAAAGTAACAATGAACCTTAATGGAACAAAGTACACATATAACTTTCTTCGTGCTTCTAAACACCTTACACCCTTTCCTCCCGAAGATGAAGAAGTAGAAGAGATAGATATTCTTTGTTTTGTTGAAACTCTTAGAGACCCGCTGCAAAGAGCGATGGAAAATCAAATTAGTGATCAACAAGATGAAGAACTAGAAGAAGCAACAAAAGGCTTAGAGCCACATGATGGAAGCGTGGAGGAAGGAAAATTCGAAGACATAGGAGAAATAAAACCCGAGAAGCCACAAGCGCCCGAGGTAGACCTTAAACCTTTGCCCAAAGGATTAAAGTATGAATTTTTGGGCCTAGACAAGACTTATCCAGTCATTGTGAGCGACGAGTTGAGTCCCGAAGAAAATGAGGTGTTGCTGATTTTATTGAAAAAACATAGGAAGGTGATTGGATATTCGATTAATGATCTCAAAGGTATTAGCGCAGCCTTTTGCACTCATCGTATACCAATGGAAGACCAATGTAAGCCCGTAGTGGACCACCAAAGGAGGCTTACTCATGCCATGTGAGAGGTAGTGAAGAAAGAGGTCATCAAGTTACTTGATGCCGGAATCATTTACCCGATTCCGCATAGCGAATGGGTGAGCCCGGTATATTGTGTGCCAAAGAAAGGAGGTTTGACCGTGGTGAAGAATGAGAAGAACGAATTGATACCGCAAAGAACCGTGACCGGGTGGCGGATGTGTATCGATTATCGTAAGCTTAACAAAGCGACGAAGAAAGATCACTTCCCCCTATTGTTCATTGACGAGATGCTCGAGAGGTTAGCAAACCACGCTTATTTTTGCTTTCTCGATGGGTACTCGGGGTTCATGCAAATTCCCATTCACCCGGATGATCAACACAAGACGACATTTACATGCCCTTACGGAACGTTTGCATATAGAAGGATGCCCTTCGGCCTATGCAATGCTCCGGCCTCTTTTCAACGTTGCATGATGGCCGTATTTTCGGAATCCATCGAAGAAATTGTCGAGGTGTTCATGGATGATTTTTCCGTTTATGGGAAGACTTTCATGGATTGCTTGGCAAACTTGGAAAAGGTCCTCACGAGGTGTGCGGAGGTAGACTTGGTATTAAATTGGGAAAAGTGCCACTTCATGGTTAGACAAGGCATAGTTTTCGGACATGTTATATACGAGAGAGGAATTGAAGTGGACAAGGCTAAGGTAGAGACGGTTGAGCAACTCCCACCTCCTACAGATGTTAAGTCCTTAAGGAGCTTTCTAGGCCATGCCGGATTCTATAGAAGATTTATTAAGGACTTCTCAAAGATCACTAAGCCTTTAACGCATCTTCTTCAAAAGGTTGTGGCTTTCAACTTTGATGAGAAGTGCCTAGCGGCATTCCAGACCTTGAAAAGTGCATTGCTGAGTGCTCCCATCATCCAACCTCCGGATTGGAGCCAACCTTTCGAGATCATGTGTGACGCAAGTGACTACGCCGTAGGCGCGGTTTTGGGTCAAAGAAAGGAAGGCCGAGTTCACACCGTTTACTATGCTAGCAAAACTCTTAGTGGGGCACAATTAAAATATGCCACTACGGAAAAAGAGTTGCTAGCGGTGGTATTTGCTTTCGAAAAATTTAGATCTTACATCGTGAACTCGAAGGTCATTGTTTACACCGATCACGCAGCCATCAAGTACCTCTTGGCTAAGAAGGAAGCTAAACCACGTTTGATTCATTGGATCCTTCTTCTCCAAGAGTTTGATGTTGAAATTCGTGATAAAAAGGGGGTGGAAAATGTTGTGGCCGATCATTTGTCTAGGATGAATCGTGGACAAGATGATAAAGAGCCCATAGAAGATAAGATGAGAGATGACCACCTCTATCGAGTGCTTGACAAGGATACTTGGATGATCGATATCATTCGAGCAATTCGAAAGATGCCTCTCGATCATCTAGATAAAAACTCTCAAAAGAAGATAATCTCCGAAAGTAGAAAATACTTTTGGGATGCACCATACCTCTTCAAACTTGGCAATGATGGAGTAATGAGAAGATGTGTGCCAAGAGAAGAGAGGGTTGAGATTCTAAGGAAGCGCCACTTGGAGGAGTACGGTGGACACTATAGCCAATTTTGAACCCAAGCAAAAGTATGGTCGAGCGGATTCTTTTGGCCGGAGATGCATGAAGATACTAAAAGATATGTTGCATCATGCCCCGAATGCCAAAGAACCGGAAACATCTCTCAAAGAAATTCTATGCCTTTGAAATACAACCTACAAATCGACATATTCGATGTATGGGGTATAGACTTCATGGGGCCTTTTAAAAACTCATTTGGATTTGAGTATATCCTAGTCATGGTTGATTATGTATCCAAGTGGGTAGAGGCTATACCATGTCGTAAAGCTTCCACGGAGGAGTCGATTACTATGATCAAGAATGTGATTTTTCCCCGTTTCGGTATACCGAGAATCTTGATAAGTGATGGAGGAACTCACTTCACCGGGAAAAATTTCAAAAAGTGCTTGTCCAAGTTGGGAATTGAGCATAGGGTCTCTACGGCCTATCACCCACAAACCAACGGACAAGCGGAAACGTCAAATAAGCAATTAAAAAGCATACTCAACAACACCATAGAGAAGGGAGGCAAAGATTGGTCAAAGAAATTAGACGGAGCTTTATGGTCTTATCGAACGGCGTTCAAAACACCGATAGGTATGACCCCTTATCAATTCGTCTATGGAAAAGCTTGCCACCTTCTAGTTGAGTTGGAACATAAAGCCTATTGGGTGATTAAAGAGATGAACCTCGATCTCGATGTCGCGGTGGTGAAACGAAGGATCCAAATAAGCGAGCTAGAGGAGTTGAGGTTGAAAGCATATGAAAATGCAAGCATATACAAAGAGAGAATCAAAAGGTGGTATGATAAAAGATTGAAAAAGAAAGAATTTAAAGAAGGAGATAAGGTCATCCTTTACAATTCGAGGTTTAAAACCTTCGGAAAGGGGAAATTGCAAAGCAAGTGGGACGTACCTTATGTTGTGCATTCGGTGCTCTCCAACGGAGTGGTGACCATTATGGATATAAACGGCGATCAATTTGTGGTGAATGGTCAGCGGCTTAAGGTTTACTACGAACCCGACGTTGTGCCCCTTCACCATGTTGATGTCTTCACCATGGAGGAAGAGCCCGAACGTCCCGCCTAGGACAAAAAACAAGGCATGAATTTCTGTAAATAGTTTTTCTTTTTGTTTTCTGGAGTTTCTCGCGAAGATTTACTGGGCCAACTTTTTCCCATGGGCTAAGGAGGTGAAATAAGGGCGGTACGCAAAAACGCGGACCGACCCGCCCCGAGACACGGGGGCCGGCCGGCCCGTGGGTGGGTCCCGGCGGCCGTCGTCCCCGATTTTTTCCCGAATTGCTCCTTTTCGACTTCCTTCTTCGGTCAGAAAATTTTAAGGGAAGTTTAAAAAAGGAAATGAGGTTCTCAGGGTTTTTCTCTTCAGACTATTTATTTGGCCGGATTGGGAGCTCGGGAATCAACCCCTCCAAGCAATATTTTGCACCCTTACAGCAACCATTGTGTCCACAAGGAGCTTAGAGTTGAAGCTAGAAGCCAAGAAGCCATCGATGGAGGAGGCGATGCGATGTGAGCTCAAGCTACCCGTCAAGAGGATCGCACGCATCCGTTGTGGTGGGCGTGTCCTGACCGGAGCTCTTGCATCTCGTAACCCCGTCGAAGGAGAGAAGGTCCCTACGCCCGTTCGAAGGTCGGCACGCGTCCAAGGCATGAAGCGCAAAGTCTACAAGGAGGCGTCGCCCGAGCCTAAGGATTATGGGGGTAGCGACTACTCCGACGATTTTAGCCCGAGCTCGTGGGCGGCCGCCGGAAGAGATGATAACGACCTCTACATTTGGGATGAGCAGCCCGAAGAGAGGACTCCCGAAGGCCCCAATGGCGACGGCAATGATGGCGACGACGGCAGGGACGAAGGTGGAGACAATGGCGATGAAGACCCCTTCGGATTGCATCTGATGTGTTGTCGAACTTGCCGTCAATCCATCGGGGATCTCTACACGTCGGTCGATGAATGTCTCCAAGCCATGGAAGCGATGAAACAGCGTATGGAAGATTTGGAGCACGTAGTTGGTGACAACTACAAGTTCCTTAACCGTAACGTGCGCAAACTTTTTGGCATGGTTGGAAACATGAGAGGCAAGTGGTGCAATACTTGCTTGAAGTACCACTAGGTCTAGTTTTCCCCTTAGGATTTTTGTAAGATATGACGAGGACGTCGTATGTTTTTAGCGTGGGGGAGAGCTAGCTAGCTAGCCTTAGCTTTTGAGTTTCAAAGTTTAGGTTCGGTTTAATCTTCGAGCGAGAGTCTTAGAGTTTAAATGAGTTTTTAATTTTCGAGTGTGTTTTTAAATTTTTGCAAGTTTGAAAGTGTCTTAAATTAGTGTTGAGTCAAATAAAATCAAATAAAAAGAGTCTTTATATATTATTTTTGTGTCTTGTGTGATGCTTATCTTTATTCACTTGTTTGTTTATCTTTGATTCTTGATATATGAACACAAGTGTGTGGTTTGAAAAATGTTTACCGTGGTGCTTAGTGGAATTGCTACTACTTAAAGTACCCATACCGCACATCGATCTTGAGCTTTGTGGACCAGGAGCGTCCCAGTGGTCGGTGGATGACCGCTCCTTAGTGATGAGTGATTGACAACGGGTGTTGGACTGACTCTTGGCTTAGTGCGCAGGTGTAGGCTGCGGCCTAGTTCGTGTTGTTGCAGGTGAAGAACGGGCGCGAAAGGTCTTCAGCCTTGAGGGGCCTCCGGAGATGGAGAGACAAGTAGGCTCGGTTCGAGGGACCCGGTGGACAGCGGGACTGGGTGCGGGTCACATGGTGGCGACACAAGCAAGACGAAGTCATGGACAAGTGAGCCGGTGCACGGTGTCGGTCAAGTCAAGTGGTTTGGCGGGAGGCCGGACCGGGCACGCGGGGTTTGGTGGTTTGCCCACAAAACCATCGGCGGACGGTTTCTTGGTTTGGGCCTCAAAACCAAGTCCGAGGGCCCAACACGACGGAGACGGGATCCGGGCGTGTCGGGAAGCTTCGAAGCGGAGGACACGCGGCGGGATCGCATGGCTTGCGTCGGGAGGACGCGGGGTGCGGCAAAGGCGTGGCCGTCCGATGGCAAGACCCACAAACATTACCAAAATGCCCCTACGTGGGTTGTATCGCCAGTAGTGTAGTTAGGGGTAGTCGAGTCATTTACCACTCCGGCGGGACCTGATATATAAGCCTGGAGTGTGTGTTGATGGCTCTCTCTCTCCGCGACTTAGGGTTTCATTTTCCCCCTTCTCTTTCTCATTTTCGTAGCTATTTTTCTTCCTATTTTCTCTAGGCTAGCATGAGAGCTTCATGAGAGATTTGTTGAGAGGGATGGATGCTAGGGCGGCATGCTAGACCTTGTGAATCTTTCCTGGTTTGTATAGAAGATTCGGGGTTGTTTTTCGTGGCTTTTTGTGCTTATTTTCGTGCCTTTGTTCCCGGTGTGATTCCGCGGATTTGAGTGAGTTTCTTCCCGGATTTCTTTGAGGGAAACATGGATAGATGTCTTGTGCATCTTTGTGCTTGATCTTGTGCCCTCTAACGCCGGGAAACTACTTCGATTCGTGAGTTTTCGTTCGGTGCTCTAGGTTTTGGTGGTGCTCAAAGGATTCGCGATTCCCGGTGATTTAGGGAGTTAGGAGGCAAGATTTTTGGGCTATAGCATCCTTGTGTGACGCTTTTCAAGTACCCAAACCCTTGTCTCCACAGCTTCAACCGTTTGGGAAATCCGATGATGATTTGGGGGAGTTGACTTTCGAGGTCGGGCATTTTTCTGTTCTGTCCGAGCCTCGCGGACGGTCCGCGGCCTCCTGGCGGACGGTCCGCGCCGCTCGAGTTCGTCCCGAGTTCTTCGTGTTCTTGCTCGTCCTTTGTTTCGATCCGTTGTGATTTTGGTTTTTGGTTGGACGAAGTTTCGGACAGTCCGCGGTGTTGGCCGGACGGTCCGCGGGTGCTTGGCGGACGGTCCGCGTGCTCCCCGCGGACGGTCCGTGGCACGGGGTGTCTTTGGGTCGTTCGTGTAAATTAACGGACGGTCCGCGGCTAAGGCCGGACGGTCCGCGGCCGGTGCGGACGGTCCGCGATACCCGGCCGGGACGGTCCGCGCGGCTCTTGCGGACGGTCCGCCCCCTCTGCGCGGACGGTCCGCCGCAGCCCGTGTGCTTTGCTTCTTGGTTCGATTCCTTCCTCCCTTTCTAGTGCTTCCGCGTGTGCTCTGAGGAATCGTTCCTAAGGCTAGAGGTTGATCCATAACCTCGTGGTCTTGGCGATTGGTGCGTGATTCGATTCATCGCTTGTGTGTGACCGGGTTTCGAGTAGGACATAGGCCGGGTTCTTTGGGAAGAATTTTTACCGGCTCCTATTCACTCCCCCCTCTCTAGTCGCCATCTGATCCTTCAATTGGTATCAGAGCTTGGTGCCGGATTCTTTGCAACTTTGACAAGTCTCGAATCCTAAGATGGCGTACGTTGAGCGGGGCGGTCCGCCGCACTTCGATGGCAAGGGTTACCACAAGTGGGCGGCTCGCATGATGATTTTTCTTCGAGGAAAGTCGTTGGAGTTTATTGTGCTTGACAAGACCTATGCTATTCCGGTCAACATCCATACTCTTATGGTGACCGATGCCGATGCCAAGGCCAAGTATGAGGCTAATGCAAAAGCCGTTGATCACTTGTGCCGAGCTTGTGTGATCCGAGTTTGATCGTGTTCGCCATTTGAATCTTGCTTGGCAAATTTGGGATAAGTTGTTGGTTGCTCACGGTGGTGATAACCATGTGAAGGCTCGCCTCTTTGTCTCTTACCGGATGCAATATGAGAATTTCACTCCACTTCCCGGTGAGGACATTGATGCGATGTTTCGCAGGTTCATCGCCATCGTGAACAACATGAAGGCTAATGTTGAGGATTTTCCGTACTCCGAGCATGATCGGGCTTTGAAGCTCTTGCATGTCTTGGACCCGAGTGTTTGGGGTGCTAAGGTTGAGGCCATCAAGGAGTCCGGGAATTATTTGACTACCGAGTTGGATGACCTCTTTTCTAAGCTCAAGTCGGCCGAGGTTGACGGGAAGATGCTATCCAAGCATGAGGGCTCGACCGACCATAGTCTTGCTCTTGTGGGAGGATCAAAGGGCAAATCTAACCCTTCCCGTCGACAGTTTTCTTTTGTCCTCTCTTATGTCCATTCCGGATGAGGAGTTTGATGTGCCGGGCGAGGAGGAGCCGGCCTTGCTCTCAAGAAGATTTGAACGACTACACGAGAGTCGGAGGAACGCAAGGCGGAGCTCAGGGACGTGCTACAAGTGTGGGAAGCGTGGCCACTTCATCGCCGAGTGCCCGGAAGCGGAGGAGAACAAGTACAAGGTGAACGAGTACAAGGCGCACCCGAGGCGTGAAGACAAGTACTCCTCCAAGGGCAAGCACTTCAACAAGTCCAAGAGCAAGGACAAGGACAAGCGGCGACCGAGCAAGAGCACCTACAAGAAGAACAAGGCAAGAGCGATGGTGGCCGGTGCGAGCGACGTCGACTCAAGCTCAAGCGAGGAGCAAGCCAAGCTCAAGCGGCGAAGATGAAGACGCCGGGAGGCGCGATGGCAAGAAGAGTGCAAGCGGAACCTCGGCGGGGGCCGAGCCGTGTGGCGCTCGAGGGCTTTTGTGGCATGGCCCATAGCTCGAGCAAGAAAGAAGAGTGTGAAGGAGGACGGCGACTCCGACTCGGAGGATGAGGTAAACCGTGATCCCGACTCCTTGCTTGCCGAGATTGCTAGGTTGAATGGTTTGCTTGATAACCGTGATAGTGTGCCGAGAGATGCCAAAAAGATGAGGAAAGATCTTAGGGCTCGGCTTGAGAATGCTAGTGAGAAAGTAGGAGAGTTAGAGTCAAAATTGCTTGAATTGAAACTTGAGAATGACTCTTTGAAACTTGCTCCTACTACTCCCGATGATGTTGAATGTGTTGAATGTGATGCTTGGTTGAATGAGATCAAAATGCTTAATGAGAAGAATGCTTCTATTTTGGCTCAACTATATGCTCTTAGGACCGAACATGATGAGCTTAAGGCTAGACCCACTTTGCTTGGTGCTTGCAAATCATGTCCTACTATGCATGCTAAGCTTATTGATGCTCGTTCTACCATTAGTTCTTTGGAAGCTTCTTTGAAATCTCCCGTTGCAAATGCATGTTCTAGCCGTGATGAAGTCACTTTGCGTAATCTTGAACTTACTTCCCGTTTGGATGTCATTTATGAGGAAAATGATTATTTGAGGAAGGTGTTGGGTTGGTTGTCCGGGCAGGAACCTCAATTGAAAATCATGATTGAGGAGTTCAAGAGAGCTGATGGTCGTGGTTTGGGTTTTGAGAAGTTGGGTGAGAAAGTGGGAGAGAACAGTGGGGAGAGTGTGTACGAGAAGTGTGTTGAGTCGAACCCCGAGTTTGAGGTGATCGGAGAGATTCAAGTCCCACTCCCAAAAGCACCCAAGAACTCTTTCACACCAAAGCCCAACCACCTGTGCAACAAGCTTGACACAACCCAAGATCCACCCAAATTCCCACCTAAGACAAATGACTTCCAGAAACCAGTGAAGTTTGTGGGTGAGAAGGGTGAGAAGCCTAAAGAAAAGCCAGAGCCAAAACCAAAACCCATCCCCTTCAGGTGTGAGTATTGTGGCAAGGAGAGGCATCTTGCAAGTTTTGCTACAAGAGGAAGAGGGATGAGAGGCTTGCTAGGGAGCAAGCAAACCAGGACGGTATCGCCGGCCCTCGCGGTATTCCCCGAGCCTAGAGTGCCACTTCCACGGGGTGTGGGAAGTGTGAGGAGTGTTGGCGTGGTTCCCACGGAGAGGTGGTGGTGAGAGGTTTGTCGGGAGAGATGATGGTGTGCGTGCTTGGTGAGAGGTTTAGTCGGGCTCGTGGTGGTTTTGCTTTGGACGTCCTCCTACTCGTCCTCGGTACGGGTTTAGGGGAGATGATCACGGCTTTGGGTTCCGGAAAAAGTACGGACCACGTTTTCCCCCTCGTGGTGCTCGTACTCCTCCCATGGGATATGGGAAGTTTGGTGGCAAGGGAGTGATGTTTGCTAACCCCTCTTTTGAGCGGATGGCTCGACACCGGTTTAACTTTCTTTGTGCTAACCCCGGTGTCGAGTCGCTAGCTCATTCTCGTTCTTGTTTCGACCGCAGGCAGGAGGCTTGGAGAACATTTGGTTGATCGACTCCGGTGTTCTCGACACATGACCGGAGATAAGAAGTGGTTCTCCGCCCTCACCCCGGTGAAGGAAAAGATGTACATCACATTTGGGGACAATGGACGAGGTAGGGTGTCTTTGTCGAGGGTGTTGTGCATGTGAGTGACAAGGTAACGCCGAAGAGAGTGGCTCTTGTGAAGTCTTTGGGTTTTAATCTGCTTTCGGTTTCTCGCCTTGCTTGATGAAGGTTTTGAGGTGCGTTTCAAGTCCGGTGAGTCTCGTTTGCTTGATTCTCGAGGTGATCTTGTCGTATGATCATCCCCGAGGGTCGCATTTTCGTGGCTGATTTCTCTCGTTCTTTGGGTCCTGCTCGCTGTTTGATGGCTGGTCCTTCTTCTGATTTGTGGAAATGGCATAGGCGGTTGGGACACTTGAGTTTTGATTTGGTTTCCCGCTTGAGTGGTCTTGACCTCGTCTGAGGATTGCCGAAGTTGAAGCTTGAGAAGGATTTGGTTTGTGCTCCTTGTAGGCATGGTAAGATGGTAGCCACTCCCCATCCACCCCTGACCGATGTCATGACCGAGCGTCCGACAGAGCTGTTGCATATGGACCTTGTTGGGCCAGCTCGAGTTCGCTCGGTGGGTGGGAAGTGGTATGTCCTTGTTGTGGTGGACGATTACTCTCGCTATGCCCGGGTGTTCTTCTTGGAGGATAAGAGTGAGACTTTTGGTTTTGTTCGAGATCCGATCGTGAGGTTGAAAAACGAGAGGCATGGAAATGCTATTCGAGCTATCCGCAAAGTGATGATGGCTGCGAGTTCAAGAACTCTCGTTTTGATGCTTTTTGTCGTGATCTAGGTCTTGAACATCAGTATTCGACCCCTTATGTGCCTCCTCAAAATGGAGTCGTAGAAAGGAAAAATCGGACTCTTTGTGAGATGGCTAGGACGATGCTCGATGAGCACAGGACTCCTAGGAGGTTTTGGGCTGAGGCGGTCAATACAGCTTGTCATGTTTCCAATCGGATTTTATTGAGAGCTTTCAAGAAGAAGACCTGTTATGAGCTTATGCATGGTCGGGCACCCAAAGTGAGTCATTTCCGAGTTTTTGGCTGCAAGTGCTTTATTTTGAAAAAGGGAAAACTCGACAAGTTTGAGGCTAGGTCTAGTGATGGTATCTTCTTTGGATATGCTAACCACTCTAGAGCCTATAGGGTGCTTAACCTTGAGACTAACAAAATCATGGAGACTTGCGAGGTGACCTTCGACGAGACAATGCCATGTACTTCTCTTGGCTTTGAATGTGCAGGTGATGAAGAGATGACCGAGGACCTCTTTGAAGAGGAGAAAGATGAAGCCGGAGATGATGATGGGGAGAACCATGCGCCTGAAGCTGAGCATGTACCCACTACTTCCCCTACGACTACTTTGGAGCATGGACCGTCTACGTCATGGACAACGACGGTGCAACAAGAGGACCGAGCGAGAGAAGGCCGAAGTTGAGGGGGAGGTAGTCTCGAGGCGTGAGGCTCCCCGGCGGATTCAAGAAGTGCATCCCATGTCGAAGATCATTGGAGACATCAATGAACGCACTACACGGTCGAGGTCCAGGAATTCCTCTCATTTTGCTCATGCTTGCTTTTGTTGCTACTTTTGAGCCCAAGGACATTGGACATGCTTTATCTGATGCAAACTGGGTCAATTCTATGCATGAGGAGTTGGAAAACTTTGAGAGGAACCGGGTGTGGGAGTTAGTTGAACCACCTCCAAATTGCCATCCCATAGGAACCAAGTGGGTTTGGAAGAACAAAGAGGGAGAGAATGGGATGGTTGTGAGGAACAAGTCCAGACTTGTTGCTCATGGGTTTAGTCAGAAGGAGGGGATCGACTATGAGGAGACCTTTGCTCCTGTGGCCCGTCTTGAGGCAATTCGGATCCTTCTAGCCTTTGCCGTGGCTAAAGGGTTCAAGTTGTTTCAGATGGACGTGAAGAGTGCTTTTCCGAATGGGGTCATAGAGGAGGAGGTGTATGTGAAGCGACCACCCGGGTTTGAGAGCGAGTTGTACCCACACGGGGTATACGGGTTGAAAAGGGCTCGTATGGGTTGAAACAGCGCCCCGTGCTTGGTATGGGAGATTGAGAGGTTTTCTTTTGAGCAGAGGGTTTGTGATGGGTACCGTGGATAGAACCTTGTTTCTCCTCAAGCATAGGAATGACTTGCTGATTGTGCAGATATACGTGGATGATATTGTCTTTGGTGGCTCGTCACATAACCTTGTTGCCAAGTTCGCAGATGAGATGAGCAGGGAGTTCGAGATGAGCATGATGGGCGAGTTGCAGTATTTTCTCGGGATGCAGATCAAGCAAGTGAAGGACGGTACTTTTGTGCATCAAACCAAGTACACGAAAGACATGCTTAGGAAGTTCCAGATGCAAGATGTGAAGCCGATGTCGACTCCCATGGGGAGTACGGCCACTTTGGATGCGGATGAGGACGGAGAACCAGTGGACCAGCGGGAGTACAGGAGCATGATCGGCTCCCTCCTCTACTTGACGGCGACGAGGCCAGACATACGCGTTCGGCGTGTGTCCGTGCGCTCGTTTTCGTGCTTCGCCGAGGACATCACATCGACAGCCGTCAAGAGGATTTTCGTGTACCTACGATCCGCCCCCGGTCTTGGCCTTTGGTATTCTTCCTCCTCGACTCGTCTCTTCATGGTTTTTCCGATGCGGATTTTGCTCGGTTGTCGAGTCGAGAGGAAGTCTACTTCGGCACTTGTCGGTTTCTTGGTTCTTCGTTGGTCTCATGGTCTTCCCGCAAGCGCCTAGTGTAGCTCGGTCTACCACGGAGGCGGAGTATGTTGCCGCCGCGAGTTGTTGTTCCCGACCGCTGTGGATTTCATACACTTTGAGAAACTTTGGTGAGGAGTGCACCCGCATCCCACTTCTTTGTGATAGCACCGGTGCCATAAGCGTAGCCAAAAATCCAAGTGCTTCACTCCAGAACCAAACATATAGAAGTGAGGTATCATTTTCTCGAGGGACAATGTGGAGAAAGGAACCATTGTTTTGAGCCATGTCCCTACCCAAGATCGCCTAGCCGACATCTTTACAAAGCCTCTCGACCAAGCTACATTTGTGCGCTTGCGGGGGGAACTTGGGGTTTGTTGCCCTTTCTAGTTGATTCTTGGGGGATTTCCTTTTTGTACCATATGTATCATGCCATGTTTTTACTTTGATGTATATACATGCTTTGCTTGATGTACAAACCATGGTAGGATAGCCATCTTGTCATATAACATGTTGCATTTGCCATATATTGCATTTTAGGATGATGAGCTTCTGTCATATGCCATAGTTGAGTCTCTTTGGCTATTTGTGAGATTTTGGTTATATGTGTGGAGAAATGGTGATGTGAGGCTATGCTCTTGGAATATTTGAGATATATGTGTGGTGAGATAGCCCCTTTTTGAAATAAATGCTTAACTTGACTAATTTCTGATGAAATATGCTCCACTCGTGTGTAGTGTGTATCCATGTCACAGTTTGGTCTAAATATGCTTTTCATGCTTAGATTGTGCTTGGATGCCTTGTTCTTGCATTTGGGCCAAAGGCCGGATATCATTGTGAATGTTTAGCCTATGTTGCATTCATGGGGGAGCATAAGCTTCTTTTTGCCGCAAAGGCACTTCATGTACCATGAAATGAATTAATCTTGAAAAGAAGTGCATAATGCTTGAAAAATGCTCCATCCATCATGTCTATGTTTAAAATGTCTTATCTTTCACATATGGGTGCAAAACATGTTGCATGATGTTCACCAGTGGAGAAGTCTCCCCGAAGTGGACACATGGCTCATGAGCTTTGACATGACATGCTTTGCTTTATGGGTGTTTGCCATGATCTTTTGCGGAGATTTTGATATCCTTGTATGATCTTTGAGTAATATGCATGTTTGTGGCTCAAGTGTGACATGGATAGGCTTTTACATGTGAAGCGAGTCTTCTTTTGGTAAAACTGCTTAAATCTGAAAATTTTGCTTTGTCACATGCTTGTATTTTCATATATTACTTGTGGCAATGCTTTGACTATGCTATGATTCATGTGTGTGATCTTTGTCTCATTTTTAGCCTTTGACACTAGATTTGGCCTATTTGAGAAGCTCATGTAGATGTTTATATGCTTTGCTTTGCATTTCGCATTTTCACCTTGATTCATACATTGTCAACAAGGGGGAGAAAAGGTGAGCTTAATGAAAATTCAGAAAAGGTGAGCTGAAATTTGGAAGTGTGCGTCCACATGTTCGGGGGGAGGCATTTGTTCAGGGGGAGCTTTCTTGCTGATTTCGGTGTGGATATTGTGCTTTGCTTGGCTTGTGACCTTTCTTTGCCTTTCTTCGGTTTTGGTCATGAGTTGAGCTTATTTGTTTTTCTTTCTTCTTTCTTTTTCTTTTACCTTGAATTTCATTTCGCGTTGTGTGTTGTCAATGCACTCATCAAGGGGGAGATTGTGGACCAGGAGCGTCCCAGTGGTCGGTGGATGACCGCTCCTTAGTGATGAGTGATTGACAACGGGTGTTGGACTGACTCTTGGCTTAGTGCGCAGGTGTAGGCTGCGGCCTAGTTCGTGTTGTTGCGGTGAAGAACGGGCGCGAAAGGTCTTCGGCCTTGAGGGGCCTCCGGAGATGGAGAGACAAGTAGGCTCGGTTCGAGGGACCCGGTGGACGGCGGGGCCGGGTGCGGGTCACATGGTGGCGACACAAGCAAGACGAAGTCATGGACAAGTGAGCCGGTGCACGGTGTCGGGCCAAGTCAAGTGGTTTGGCGGGAGGCCGGACCGGCACGCGGGGGTTTGGTGGTTTGCCCACAAAACCATCGGCGGACGGTTTCTTGGTTTGGGCCTCAAAACCAAGTCCGAGGGCCCAACACGACGGAGACGGGATCCGGCGTGTCGGGAAGCTTCGAAGCGGAGGACACGCGGCGGGATCGCATGGCTTGCGTCGGGAGGACGCGGGGTGCGGCAAAGGCGTGGCCGTCCGATGGCAAGACCCACAAACATTACCAAAATGCCCCTACGTGGGTTGTATCGCCAGTAGTGTAGTTAGGGGTAGTCGAGTCATTTACCACTCCGGCGGGACCTGATATATAAGCCTGGAGTGTGTGTTGATGGCTCTCTCTCTCCGCGACTTAGGGTTTCATTTTCCCCCTTCTCTTTCTCATTTTCGTAGCTATTTTTCTTCCTATTTTCTCTAGGCTAGCATGAGAGCTTCATGAGAGATTTGTTGAGAGGGATGGATGCTAGGGCGGCATGCTAGACCTTGTGAATCTTTCCTGGTTTGTATAGAAGATTCGGGGTTGTTTTTCGTGGCTTTTTGTGCTTATTTTCGTGCCTTTGTTCCCGGTGTGATTCCGCGGATTTGAGTGAGTTTCTTCCCGGATTTCTTTGAGGGAAACATGGATAGATGTCTTGTGCATCTTTGTGCTTGATCTTGTGCCCTCTAACGCCGGAAACTACTTCGATTCGTGAGTTTTCGTTCGGTGCTCTAGGTTTTGGTGGTGCTCAAAGGATTCGCCATTCCCGGTGATTTAGGGAGTTAGGAGGCAAGATTTTTGGGCTATAGCATCCTTGTGTGACGCTTTTCAAGTACCCAAACCCTTGTCTCCACAACTTCAACCGTTTGGGAAATCCGATGATGATTTGGGGGAGTTGACTTTCGAGGTCGGGCATTTTTTCTCGTTCGTCCGAGCCTCGCGGACGGTCCGCGGCCTCCTCGGGCGGACGGTCCGCGCCGCTCGAGTTCGTCCCGAGTTCTTCGTGTTCTTGCTCGTCCTTTGTTTCGATCCGTTGTGATTTTGGTTTTTGGTTGGACGAAGTTTCGGACGGTCCGCGGTGTTGGCCGGACGGTCCGCGGGTGCTTGGCGGACGGTCCGCGTGCTCCCCGCGGACGGTCCGTGGCACGGGGTGTCTTTGGGTCGTTCGTGTAAATTAACGGACGGTCCGCGGCTAAGGCCGGACGGTCCGCGGCCGGGTGCGGACGGTCCGCGATACCGGCCGGACGGTCCGCGCGGCTCTTGCGGACGGTCCGCCCCTCCCCGCGCGGACGGTCCGCCGCCGCAGCCTCGTGTGCTTTGCTTCTTGGTTCGATTCCTTCCTCCCTTTCTAGTGCTTCCGCGTGTGCTCTGAGGAATCGTTCCTAAGGCTAGAGGTTGATCCATAACCTCGTGGTCTTGGCGATTGGTGCGTGATTCGATTCATCGCTTGTGTGTGACCGGGTTTCGAGTAGGACATAGGCCGGGTTCTTTGGGAAGAATTTTTACCGGCTCCTATTCACTCCCCCCCTCTCTAGTCGCCATCTGATCCTTCAAGCTTCACATGTTAGTTGTGCTATGTTCAATGCTAAAAATTGGAGGATTTCAGTTCTAAAAATTATCTAAAAACCCTTGTAATAAAGGTTAGAAAAACCTCTTTTTCCAAGTTGAGAGTAAGAAAAAATCATATACAAAGCCAATTTATTTTTTGCTCCACCATAAGTGTGATTAGCACGATGAGTTGGGCTAGGATCCTTCTCTCTTGGGAGTTTTAATTTCGAGCAATGATCATGTTCTTGTGCTTATATTTTATTGCTAGCCTCGTCATTCATTCGGTCACGAGACTTTCACCTTGGAAGTCCCGTGCATCGCCGAATTCCATACCCAACCCAATATATCTCTTTTGTACATCACATTCCTTGAACACAACCTACATTCAAAAGTTTCGTCTCGTCTCTAGCATGATTTATTTAAAATTTCAGATTGTATGCATGCGATAAAGAGAGGAGTTGAGAGCTTTGAAAAGTTGTCAAGAGAGAGAAAAATAAAGAGAAAAGTATGAGTATGGAAAAGAAAGAAAGAAAGAAAAAAATATGAGAATGAAAGAATGAAAAATATGAAAAAGAAAAAGAGAAAGATGAGGTAGCAATAAAGATATGAGAGGGATGTATCAAGTGAAAGAAAAGAGAAATAAAGTGTAAGGAAGGATGTCACGTTGTTGAGAGATGAAACTTTCACTCTTTTTCCAACCATGTGCAATCCGACAACGAGGACATCATCGGTGCCTTGTAGTCACGATTTTCTTTTGCCCTTGCACATGTCCACCATTCTAAATCTTCTCATCCTTGATATCCCTACATATGGTTAATTCTCATGATCATTGGCTTTGAAAGGTAGACAACCATTAGAGGAAGTTCTTAGTTTGACAATACTTGTGTTGATTGCACTAGCCCTACCTATAGCTCCACTTTACATGTTATATGAGAGACTTATGGGAGGTGAAAGTTTTATAAAATTGGTTTAGGATAGCCACCTCATATGAGTGACTTGTGAGAGCTTGGAGAAAGGTTTTTGTCTAATACTTGTTGCAGGAATTTTGTTTTTAAAATCTTAAAAACCCTCCGATGGGAGCAAAGAAGTAAGCATGGCTGAAATTGAAGACTTCGAGTTAAGAGTTTGAGTTGTGGGGTAAATCTTGACATGGTAAAGATTCTAAACGCCCATGTTTATGTTTGATGATCATTACTTTATGTTTATGTATTAAAGATGAAAGGATTAACTAACTTGTGAAGAAGGATTAGCGGTATACGATTACAACACCTTGGACGAAGTTCTTTTACGAGTACTTGCTCAAGGACGAGCAAGAGCTAAGCGTGGGGGAGATGTTGACGGTGTATTTTGGTGCACCTAGCATGTTCATTACACTTTGGTTTGGATTTGATTATGGAACTAACCCGCCACTAGGCACACTAATCATATAACGAGTTCATCTATGTGCATGCATTTGGAAGTGTTGTGTTTATGTAGGAAAACGTGGACATAAAGGACGGATTCGCAACAAGTTCAAAGGAGCATTTACGAAGTCTTGTTCATGTTCACGAGCTTGATGAAATCACTTCCAATGGTGGCAAGGACCGAAGTGCTATAAGGAGCACCCCGAGGATTGAAGCGTAAAAGATTGAACTTCATGCGAAGAGAACCTCCATCTTGGACGCGAGGATAACATCATCAAAATCATGCAAGTGGAGGGGGCAAAGTACATAAATGCATAAGGACCCACGGAGCGAAAGGGGCGACCGAACCGGGCCGAGGTGGGCCTAGGCCTGTCGGCCCAGGCCGGCAGGCCGGCCCAGCCCACTCCGGTGGCCGGTTCGGTCCCGTTTTCCTTGCACCCGAAGGATCTTGAACCCTAAAAGCCTGGGCGCCGCCATTCGACAGAAGGGAGAGTCATTCGCACCAGGAGGCCATACACAAGCTAGAGAGAGAGGAGGAGGATCTCCGGAGGGAGATCGTCCATCTCGAAGGAAGCACCCGCACGTGGAGAAGGAGGAAGACACCGTCGGAAGGGAAACCATGATCAACGGTGCCATGATCAGCACCTTGATGGGGTAATCTTCTCATTCGTCCATGGGTTGTAATCGATCTTGAGATGTAATCACACTTTATTGGATTATCTATCTATCATCTTGTGTTGAATATACTTTAATGCTTAAGGTTAGCTACCATGCCGTAAAGGGAGTAGAGCTCCAATGCTTCCTTGGATCCATTCAATACGCCGTGTCCATCATAGGTCCAGTCATGAATACCTCCGCGTAGTGACAGTACGAGAGGAGGGAAAGGGCGAAACCGTGGTCACAACCCCCGATAGATTAGATTGGTTTTCATGTCTTTAAGCGATTGCATGTTCTAGTGTTGTAGACCCGTGGGCGAGTGTCTTTTATCTTGATATCTTAATCATTCTCTCTAGTGTAGTTTAGTTGTTTTCTAGTATAATAATAGTTAGGGTTTTAGTAGCTAGTGTGTCGTTGTAGATCGAACGCTTGTAATCCCCTTGCTCCGCGGATTGACAAGAACCTTGGGAATCCCATGGTGAAAAAGGTGTGGGGTCCGTACGCTTGCAGATCGTAGAGGGATACGTCTTTTATCCGTCAACAGAGTGTTGTTCAAGTACTTGTGGAGGTAGAGTCGGTTGGCGGCATGGCATGCGGTGTTGATGGCTTCCACCCAAAATGAGTCCGGAGTCTTGTATTCATCAAGCATAGTCCTTGCAGCTTCAATCAATGTACGGTTCTTCCTCTCAACGATGCCATTTTGTTGAGGTGTATATAGAGCGGAGAGTTCATGCTTGATGCCTTCTTCATCTAGGAACTCTTCAACTTACATGTTCCTAAACACCGAGCCGTTGTCACTTCTTATGTTCTTGACCTTGAGCTCGAACTCATTTTGAACTCTTCTAATGAACTTCTTCACTATTCCCTTTGCTTCACTTTTATCTTGCAAAAAGAATACCCAAGTGAAACGGGAAAAATCATCAACAATTACTAAACCATATTTGTTACCACCGATGCTTATGTAGACAATTGGTCCAAATAAATCCATGTGTAGTAGCTTCAAAGGTCTTGATGAGGACAGGATGTTCTTGGCGGGATGATGAGCTCCAACTTGCTTCCCGGCTTGACAAGCACTACATAACCTATCTTTCTCAAAAACAACATTTGTTAGTCCTAGGATGTGCGCGTCTTTTTGAAGTTTGGCAAAGTTCCTCATGCCAACATGGGCTAGTCGGCGATGCCATAGCCAACCCAAGTCGGATTTTGCCACTAAGCAAGCCTTAGGGTCCACCTTTACTTTTGTGAAATGCACATAGTAAAGCTTTCCCCATAAATGACCCACAAAGACAATAGAGGAATCCTCTCTTCTAGAGACAGTCACACCCTCATGAGTAAAGAGACAATTGTAGCCTTTCTCACAAAGTTGTGAAACCGACAACAAGTTGTACCCCAACCCTTGAACATGATAAACATCTTCAATTGAATTTGTTGTTGAGATAGCAATTTTACCTAGACCATTAACATCTCCTTGACCATTGTCTCCATAGATGATAGTTTCCGTAGGGTTATCATAATTGTCGGGGACATCCATAAGGGTCCCCTAAATAACCAGGGGAAACCCGCTTAAAACACGCAAATCACGAATCAACTCACGCACCTAAAACACATGCACGACACGACCGCGACCCTGGTGGCCCCTGCGGCCCGCCAGGGCGACACAGCGGAACGCCCCTCGAGTAAGGTCCGCCTCGCTCGAGGGACAGACGCCCCTCGAATAAGGTCCGCCTCGCTCGATGGTTACGCACCCCCTCGAGCGGGGTCCGCCTCGCTCGAGGCCTCAACGCTCCCTTGGGCGGGGTCCGCCTCGCCCGAGGGCTGAACGCCCCCTCGGGCGGAGTCCGCCTCACTCGAGGGCCCCTGCACGCACGTTGCCCACGCTCCTGCCCCCGTGTACGGGCATTTAATGCCCTAACACCGCAGGATGCACGCCGCGACTTAGGCACGCCCGGGAATCATGTCCCGGCGCTGTCCCACCAACTCCCTGGGGATGCCATCCCTGCCGTTGTGTAGCACTGTGCGGCGAGGCCGGTGTCAGCTCCGTGACACTGTGCGCCTACCCCCGTACGGCTAACACGCCACGCCCTCGAAGGGGGCCGGCACCACCCTCGAATGTCTTTCCTTTGCTTACGCAGGGCCATGCCGTGACGTCAGGCTGGCGGGATCGGTCATCCCCGTCGCTGTCAACCCTGTGCGACCATCCCCGCCACTGCCGCACCACGCCGGACACTGTGATGACATCCCGATGCTGTTGGGGCGCGCGGGGTCAAGACGTCGCCACAACGGCCACTGTGTCACGTACGGGCCCCCGTCAACGACATCCTCGAACCAGCCCACTACGGCTGCCGGACGACCAACCGCTACGCAACAACCCTCGAAGCTGCTCCTGTGCGAGCACAAGACGCACCACGACGCCTCAACCAGAGCAGGATTCGACAGGACGGCCGTCAGCTCCGCGGCACTGCTCGCCATACCTCCACATGTAGGGAAATAGTGCGGCATGCATGTAAACTGCTCCCTCCTTGGCCTATAAAAGGAGGGGCAGTCCCCCAGCCACGGGGACACGGGACGACGGACAGCAATCAATTACACGCTCTCTGCCTTCTCCACGATATTGGTACTTGTCTCAATCAATACCTCTGGGACTTGGAGGCCTGGCCTCCTCTCCCACCGCTCTTGTAGCCACCCCTCTACGGGCACCACGGCGCAAGCAATTCAGTGCCCCGAGCACATCACTGCTGGACGTACGGCTCGATTCGTTGTTTCTAGGACGTTTGGCTCCGGATTTCTTTGAGGGGATCATGGATGGATGCCTTGCGCACCTTTGGTGATGATCTTGACCCCTCAAACGCTGGGAATCGGGCTCAATTTGGTGAGAATTGGATGAACTCGGGTTTGTGATTTGAGTGCACGAGATTTGCAATTCCGGTTGATTGGATTGGTTTAGGGTTCCAAGATTTTGGGCATAGCTTCACGTAGTGACGCTTCTTATCTACCCAAAATTTGGGGTCAATCCGTCCAACGGTTTAGGAGATCCATCGATTGGAAGTTTGAGGTTGTTTCTCGTGTTCCTCGGCTGTGCCGATTCGCACCGGTGGACCGTCCGCGAGGTCACCGTGGACCGTCCGCGAGGTAGCCGCGGACCGTCCGCGAGGTCACCGCGGACCGTCCGCGAGGTGCCCGACGTGCCCCACTCGTTCTTCGTGTTCTTGCGGATTCTTGAGCGCCTCTCTTTCGATCCATTATGTCGGTGGGTTTTTGGTGCATGAAGTTTGCGGACGGTCCGTACTAGAGTGTCGGACGGTCCGTGACGAGGCGGACGGTCCGCGGGTCCCTCACGGACGGTCCGTTTTTCTCGGTGCAGTACTGGAGGTTCGGGTAGCAATTTCGGACGGTCCGTGCCCTCCTCGCGGACGGTCCGCGCCCTCCCTCGCGGACGGTCCGCCGCGACACCGCGGACGGTCCGCCCGGTGCTTTCCGCATTGCCTAAGACCCTTGCTTTTTGAGTTGTGCTTCCGCGTTGGATTGGTTTGGGATTTGTTCCTAGGCTTCTTGGTGGTTCCCGTTTGAGTCCCGTTTGGGATCTTGTTTGTGCTTGTGGGTTCGTGGAGTTGCGATTGGGGTATAGGCCGAATTCAACCAAAGGGAAGAATTTTTATCGGCTCCTATTCGGTCCCCCCCCCTCTCTAGTCGCCATCCGATCCTTCAATTGGTATCGAGCCGGTTGTGGATTCTTTTGGCTCTAACAAGTCTTGAATCCATAGGGTGACTAGAGGAAAGAGGTGCTTTTGCTTGCGACCTTGGTTTGCACGTTTTGAGTCCGACGATTTGGAGTTGTGTCCTTGGAAAACCATAACTTGAGGTACCTTCAAGAAACGGGCATAACTTTTCGCTTCGGTGCTCCGTTTTGGCTCAAATTTTTACAGCGGTTTCATGACTCCATTTGTAGGTGATCCAAGATCATTTTGGGGTCTTCAAAAATTCAGAAAAAATCAACAAGATAATTGAAAAATCCTCATTTATGTCTCTTGCGCTTTGTCTTGTTTCTTCCGGATTTTCTCTAGGCTTCATTTCACTTTATCTTGAGCTGAAATTTTTTGTGCCTCTATCTTTGGTGCTCCTTGTTCAGTGGTAAAATTTTGGGAAAAAGATAAAATCCTTTGCTATTGAACTCGTCGTAGTTGTTAGAGAATTGAGGCTTTTTGAGTGCCTTCTTTGCATCGTTGTTTGTTCCTTGAGCTTGGTTTCGGCTAATCCTAACCGGTACTTTGTTTATGGCACCAAGTTCTTCTCCTTGTGGTTCTTTGAGCAGGAGGAGTATGGAGGTTGAGGCGGAAGCCGAAGTGGAGGAGATGATATCTCTCATCGAGGACTATCGAGATGGTGACATCAAGAAAGGCAAGCTCTACCACAAGCTAGGAGGCATGAACCAAGGTACACTTGCCAAAGCTATCTTGATCCTATGTAATAGGTTGGATGTTTGTGAGCGTTATTGTGGAGACTTGCATAGGAGAAACATAGATTTGTGCGATGCCTTGCGTAGGAAGAATGAGAAGATTAAATGCTCTCTTACTAGGTTGAAATGTGGTATGGCTCATTGGAGGTCTCGTGCTTTGAATTCTTGCACTTCTTGTAACACCATGCATGCTGAAAATGATGCTTTGATTGCTTCCATTGCATGCTTGAAATCTGAAATCAAGGTGTTAAATTTCAAAGCTTCTTTGCCTTGCAAATCTTGCGATGCCTTGTGTGCTGAAAATGAGAAATTAAAATATGAAGTTAGTTGGCGCAAAATGCATGTTGAAGCTTTTAGAAGAGCATGCGACAATCTTGATTTTGAGAATGATGAATTGAGATCATCTCTTGCTAACTTGCAATCTGAAATTGACTTGTTGAAATCCAATGCTTCTATGCCTTGCAAATCTTGTGGTGTTTTGAATGATGAGCTTGATATGGCTAGGAGTAAGATTGCTTTGTTAGAGACAAGTGCTTCTTTACCATGTGTTTCTTGTGAGTCTTTGCATGCTGAAATTAATGAATTAAAATTGACTCACACCACATGTGTAGATGATCTTGAGCATGCTAGGGCTGAAATTTGTGATATAAAATCCATGCCTTGTAGCAAGTGCTCTTTGTTGCTGGTTGAGGATGCTTGCCATACTTCTTGCAATGATGATAGTGCTTTGCGAGATGTAAATGATGTTGCTTGTTCATGTGATTTCGTTTGCACCTCATGCATTGATTTGGAAAGTGAAGTTTTGGCTTTGAAAAAGATACGCGAGGATATGAGCGCTAAGTTGGTTGAGCATGATGAGATGAGTGCAAACCTTGAGAAAGAAAATGAACTCTTGCGTACCACATATGCTAAATGCATTGAAGAAGAAATCAATAATTTGAGAAATATGACATGTGGTACTTGTGAGCGCCTCAAGTCTCAAAATGAGGTTTTGCGCACAAGGTGCAAGAGTCTTTGTGCCAAGGGTTTGGATTCTCACTTCTCTTGTCACTCCGATGTTGATGCTTCTAAATTTGCCTCTTCTAAACCGAGTCGACTTCTTCTCTTGAGTGTGAGTCTTTGGATGCTAGTAAGTGTGCTAGTGCTTTGGATAGCTCTCCCATAGCTACTCCTAAGCTTGTTGCTTCTTCCGGTGTTGCCCAAGGTGATTTGAATGGAAAGGGTGCCTCCCACATATTTGGAACTCATACTCCCAAGCCGAGGTTCCAATGCACCTTTTGCAAGAAGGATGGGCGTACCGTTGAGTTTTGCTTTCGCCGTGTCAAACACGAGCGACGTGTGCGTGCTAAAGCTTTTAAGAAGCCACGTAGTCTTTCTCATGGCACGTGTGATTCTAATGTGGACACCAAGTTGGATGTTGGGGTTGATGCTTCATGCTCTAAGTCCCAAGGGACTTCCCACTTACAAGAGAATGGTGATTCATCCACTCGGATCGTGCCTCTCGATAGGCCTTTGTACCATTGCTCTCACTGTGGGAAGGATGGGCATCAAGAGAGTTTTTGCTACCGCCGAGCAAGGAGAATACGGCGAGGAGGTGCCTTTAGGCCTTTGGTTGTTCATAGCCTTTCTCATGGCATGAACACTTGTGAGCCTAAGAAGGCGCGATTTGTGGATGGGTCTTATGACACTCTTTCTAGTGAGTTAGGCCATGCTCGTGGACATGCTTCTAGTGTTTCTTGTGTTGGTCCGCGACATGCTTCCCGTGGTGCTTGTGTTGATTCTTCTCCTACGACCCCGAAGGATCTTTGCCTTTTTGCTTGTGGTAGCACTCGACTTTCCTCGCGAGTGACTTCTTTGAGGCATGGTTCCAAGGGCGTTCGAAAGACTTTTCATTCCAACCGGCATTTGCATCATGCTAACCCACATGATAGGTTGTGTGCACCACTTACCCGTGTGACCAAATCTTGGATTCCCAAGTACGTGCTTGCTAACCCTTTGGGGTCCAAGGCTCGGTCTTTCTCGTCTCCTTGTGTGTAGGTATGGAGACGCGGTTGGAGAACATGAGCTCAATGGAGACATGATGGTTCTCCACACCGTTTTGGATGGTTCTTGAAAGCCTTTGTACACATGTATAGTGAGTTTTCTTTTCCCCTTGTCCTCCCTTGTATATACTTGTGTCTTGCTTGTGTGAAAACCATGGTAGGCTAGCCACCTTGTTCATGATAGCTTTGTGATCTTGAATATCTATATTGCTATCTTTGTATGATTTTATGGTGGATGTTATTTATGAACATCATGTCATGCTTTATGGTTGATTGCTCGGATATGTCATGTTGTTCATTCATATCATGTTTGTCTAGCTCGATGGTACCTTTCCCCGTTAGCATGTTTGTCCCCCATGTATATCTTGTCATGCTAGCTTTGTAATATATGTTGGTGGATGATCCATGTGATCTTGTATCATGCCTTTGTTTAGTTCTTGTATATTGTTTGACATGTTACTCTTTGGTATCATTTTGGTTTAGTGTTGTACCTTGTTGACATACTTGCTTGCCCATGCTTATTCATATTTGTGGAATCATGTTACAATGCTCTATTTAAGTTAATTGATATTATCAATGCATTGTGTAGCATGTTGTGAGCTTTCCTTGGAGTTTTGGGCTTGTCTTGTCTTCGAGTTGTGTTGTTGTTCCTCTTTTTGGTTGGTTTTAGAGTTTTTTTCCCCTTGCTCTTCCTTTTCCTAGCTTTTGCTTTGTTAGTTGCCCTTGGTTGAGGGGGAGCTTGGCTTCTTTTGATAGGGAATTTGATTCCAAGAAGGGTTGTGGCTTTCTGGGCAGTCTTTGTGATCCTTAAATTGGTATTCCTTCTATGATATTCAATTGGAATCTTTGCGGTTTTGCAATTGGTACTTTTTCTATGGTACTCAATTGGGACCTTTGGTGGCTCTTCTCTCGCTTGGAGTGATTCTTGGTTGGTGTGTTCCCTCGTGAGCTTTATTGGTGTTAAGTCAAGTTCCTTGTCTCCCTATGCATTCTGCATTGCATTTGTATCATATATCATGATGTATAGACTTTGGTAGGTTTGACATTTGTGTCTCGCATCCTGTCATATATCATGTTCCTTTTGATGTACATATCTACCTATGTTGCATTTGTATCATATTGCATTTTAGGATGATGAGCTTCTTCCATATGCCTCATTTGAGTTTCTTTGGCTACTTGTGAGATATTGGTCATGTGTGTGGAGAAATAGCTATGTGAGGCTATGCTCTTGGAATATTTGAGATATATGTGTTGTGAGATAGCCTTTTTGAATCAAATGCTAATCTTGACTAAATTTGATGAAATGTGCTCCACTCATGTGTAGTAGTATATCCATGTCACTTTTTGGTCTAAATGTGCCTTTCATGCTTAGATTGTGCTTGGATGTCTCTTTCTTGCATTTGGGCCAAAGGCCGATATCATCGTGAATGTTTAGCCTATGTTGCATTCATGGAGGAGCATAAGCTTCTTTTTTCCGCAAAGGCACTTCATGTACCATGAAATGAATTAATCTTGAAAAGAAGTGTGTATGCTTGAAAATGCTCCCTCCATCATGTTTATGCTTAAAATGTCTTATCTTTCACACATGGGTGCAAAACATGTTGCATGATGTTCACTAGTGGAGAAGTCTCCCCGAAGTGGACACATGGCTCATGAGCTTTAACATGACATGCTTTGTTTTATGGGTGTTTGCAATGATCTTTTGTTGAGAATTGGATATCCTTGTATGATCTTTGAATGGTATGCATGTTTGTGGCTCAAGTGTGACATGGATAGGCCTTTACATTTGAAGTGAGCCATCTTTTGACATAATTATTTAAATCCGAAAATTTGCTTTGTCACATGCCTATATTTCCATATATTACTTGTGGCAATGCTTTGACTATGTTATGATCCATATATGTGCTCTTTGTCTCATTTCTAGCCTTTGTCACTAAATTTGGCCTATTTGAGAAGCTCATGTAGATGTTTATATGCTTTGTTTTGCATTTCTGTATTTTCACCTTGCTTCATACATTGTCAACAAGGGGGAGAAGAGGTGAGCTTAATGAAAAATTCAGAAAACTGCATTTAAAATTTGGGAGTTTGCTCCACTTGTTCAGGGGGAGCTTGCATTTGTGTAGGGGGAGCTTTGGTGAGTCTCCTTTGTTTGCCTGAGTTGTGCTTTGGTGGTTGCTTTTTGCTCTATCACGTGTGTTTAGGGTGAGCTTTGTATGCTCTTTGTCCCTAGTGCATGTGTTTAGGGGGAGCTTGTGAGCTTGGTGTGCTCTTTTCTCTATCTCATGAGTTTAGGGTGAGCTTTGTATGCTGTTTTGTCCTAGTTCATGTGTTTAGGGGGAGCTTGTGAGTTTTGTGCTCTTGTGCAGGTGGTGTTGAGCCCCCTTGCCTCTTCTTGAGGAGCCGGCGGTTGACTTATGTTTTCGATTATCACATGATTGGTGTTGAGCCCTTTGTGCCTCTTCTTGAGGGATCGTGTGATTTCTCTTGTCCATGATCGGTGTTGAGCCCTTTGTGCCTCTTCTTGAGGGATCATGCATTCTTGTCTCGGTTGTGTCGAGCCGTTGCCCATGTCTTTGGGGACCGAGACATTGAGTTGGCCTTTGTGGTTTCTCTCATGCCAAGTGACCTTGTTCTTTGCTCTTGTGTGGTCTCTTTCACTTGGATGAGGTGTTCGGTCTTTGCCCTCTCAAACCATTTCTTTGTGCTCACTTGTTGTCAATCCGCTCCTCAAGGGGGAGAAATTTGGAAAATCAAGTTGATATGAACCTTGATTTGATGGTGATGAGCGGTTGACAAGTGTTTTGGTAAGAGGTTTATGGCACTTTGTGTTGAGCATTTTGGTTTGATGGCTTTTAGGGATTGCATGTTGGTAGTGTGTCTCTTCGTTTGCACTTAGCCTTTGTGCTTGCTTTGGTTTCGAGAGAAATTTGTCGGAGCATGCTTTTATCCCTTCTCACTTCAAGTGGCCTTTTGTTTGCTTTTTATAGGCTTTGTGGCGCTTGAATGAGTTCTTATTTGCTTTTTGACCTTCTTTTGTCAATGCACTCATCAAGGGGGAGATTGAGGAACCAAGTTGAGAAGTACCTTGGTTCGTGTGTGATGAGTGATTGACCGAATGGTTTGAATCTTTGTGTGTGTAGTGTTGAGTTGTGTTGTGTGTGTTTTATTTTGTGTATTTACCTTATTGTTTATGTGGTGTGTTGTCAATGCACTCGTGAGGAGTGGTTGACAACGTTGTGTGGACTGACTCTTGGCCTAGTATTGCAGGTGTTGGTTGCGGCTTGATTTGCGTTGGTGCAGGTGAAGAACAGGCGCGAAAGGTCTTAGCCCCGCGGGGCCTCCGAGGAGTGGAGAGACAAGTAGGCTTGGTTCGAGGGACCCGGTGGCCGACGGGATCAAGTGCGAGCCGCATGGTGCAAGAAGAGCAAGATGAAGTCGTGGACATGGAGCCGGTGCATCGGTGGTGGCCAAGTCAAGGAACGAGGCAAGACTGAGTAGACCGTCCGGCGCCGGGAGGTGAAAGGCTTGGCGGGCTCGACGCTTGGCGTGGTGAGGCCGTGCCGTGTACGCGGGGTTTGGTGGTTTGGCCACAAAACCATCGGAGGAGGGTTTCTCGGTTTGGGCTTCAAAACCGAGCCCGAGGGCCCGACGTGACGGAGACGGTATCCGGTGCGTCGGGAAGCTTCGAGGCGGGTGACACGCGGCATGATCTAGGTGCTTGCGTCGGGAGGACGTGAAGGCCCGATGGATGCGCGGCCGTCCGATGGTGAACTTCATGTGTTGACCAAAACGCCCATGTGAGGGCTTGTGTTGTACTCCTAGTGTAGGGGCACTTCGGTCTTTTCCGAGGGCCTATATATAGGAGGAGGGGGCTGAATTTTCAGCCAACTCTTGGGCTAGAGGTGGTCGTACTCTTTCATTTTGGAGTGCTTTGGGAGAGAGGGAGAGAGGGGAGAGTGGCTCTTTGATTGGAGCTTTTTGCCATCTTAGATTTGGTTTCTAGGAGTGGCTTGTAATTGATTGGACAAGATATTCATAGTGATTTCTTCCTCTAAATCTTGTGCCAATCTTTCTATTCCCGAATGTCTTTTATTGATTTTTCGGAGCTCTTTTGTGCTATTTTCGTGCTTGTTTTTGGTGCCTTTGTTCTTGGTGTGATTCCGCGGATTTGAGTGGGTTTCTCCCCGGATTTCTTTGAGGGAAACATGAATGGATGTCTAGTGCATCTTTGTGATTAATCTTGTGCCCTCAAACGCCGGAAACCACTTCGATTCAAGGATTTTCGTTCGGTGCTCTAGCTTTTGGTGGTGTTCAAAGGATCCGCGATTCCCGATGATTTAGGGAGTTAGGAGACGAAATTTTTGGGGTATAGCATCCTTGGTTGACGCTTTACATGTCCCCAAACTCTTGTCTCAACAGACTACTATCGTTAGGGAGATCCGGTGATGAATTGGGAGTGTTGACTTTCGGGGTCGAGCGCTTTTCGCCCGTTCGTGCTTGGCGGACGGTCCGCGAGGGCCGGGCGGACGGTCCGCGTGTACGGTGTTCTTCGCGTGTTCTTCGTGTTCTTGCGCGCCTTTGTTTTCGATCCGGTTTGGCTTTTGCTTTTTGTTGCGGCCGGTTTGCGGACGGTCCGGCTTGAGTAGCGGACGGTCCGCGGGTGGCGCGGACGGTCCGCCCGGCCTCGGCGGACGGTCCGTTTTTTCTCGGGTCGCTTCGGTGTTCCGTGTGCTTTAACGGACGGTCCGCGGTGTACGGCCGGACGGTCCGCGGGGTTGGCGCGGACGGTCCGCGAGGGCAGGCCGGACGGTCCGCGAGGCCTGCGCGGACGGTCCGCCCCTCCTGTCCGGACGGTCCGCCAGAGCCTGCTTTGCTCTTTGGTTCGATTCCTCCCTCCTTCATTCGTGCTTCCGCGTGTGTTTCTAGGACTCGTTGTTTTGGTGATTGGTGTGTGATTCGTTCCAACGCTTGTGTGTGACCGGGTTTTGACTAGGGTATAGGCCGGGTTCTTTGAGAAGAATTTTTACCGGCTCCTATTCACTCCCCCCCCCTCTCTAGTCGCCATCCGATCCTTCACATCCCCGCCACTGCCGCACCACGCCGGACACTGTGATGACATCCCGATGCTGTTGGGGCGCGCGGGGTCAAGACGTCGCCACAACGGCCACTGTGTCACGTACGGGCCCCCGTCAACGACATCCTCGAACCAGCCCACTACGGCTGCCGGACGACCAACCGCTACGCAACAACCCTCGAAGCTGCTCCTGTGCGAGCACAAGACGCAACACGACGCCTCAACCAGAGCAGGATTCGACAGGACGGCCGTCAGCTCCGCGGCACTGCTCGCCATACCTCCACATGTAGGGAAATAGTGCGGCATGCATGTAAACTGCTCCCTCCTTGGCCTATAAAAGGAGGGGCAGTCCCCCAGCCACGGGGACACGGGACGACGGACAGCAATCAATTACACGCTCTCCGCCTTCTCCACGATATTGGTACTTGTCTCAATCAATACCTCTGGGACTTGGAGGTCTGGCCTCCTCTCCCACCGCGCTTGTAGCCACCCCTCTACGGGCACCACGGTGCAAGCAATACAGTGCCCCGAGCACATCACTGCTGGACGTACGGCCGCGACCGGAACTAGGATAAACCCAGTGTCCTTGGTTGCTAGCACCGAACCATCGAGAGGCAGATCTCAGTGCTCATTACTAGTTAGTGTCAGGACTACTTTCCGCACCGAGAGTTGGCACGCCAGGTAGGGGATCGCGCTGAAGATCGGCTCGTCACCAGCCCTCTCGATGGTGATTCGCACCGAGTACCACAGCCAGAGGTATTCCATGGGCAGCTCGGACCCCCTCCCGGCCGGATTCGAAATCCGTTTCGGGAGCCTGAACTTTCAGGCCACGGGGAACGGCTACCTCATGCGCATTACCAACCGTGACGAACTCCGTGAGCGGCGGCAAACCGGGTCAGTCCCGGTCCCCGCAGCACCCGCCGCCACGACACCAACGCCCGCCAACACGGATGCTGCGGGCCCCTCAGCGCCTCGACGCCGTCGACGTTCCGGTCAGCGCTCACGACAGGTGCGGACGGAGCGCCAACATGCTGCGCGCGTCGCCTCGCAACCAGGGCCGGCTCTGTAATTTTAAAGGCCCCTGGGCAAGTCAGAAAATAAGTGTTTGTTGAAATAATTTTTAATATCAAAATTATAGTGGATAATAAAATTTATTTTCATATGTATATCCATAAAACATAACAATAGTATAATAAGCAAATAAGTACAAATATTTGTTTTTTCTGAGCACAACACATATAATTTTTAGGCAACATGTGATATACAATATATAAAGAAGTACATTGAATTATAAATTTATAAACCTAGCATCGTAAATAGCGTATATGACATACATACACAAAACAAAGAAGAAAAAAATTAGGAAAATATTAAGGATCATGAGTCGGGTGTTGGTGTGTTGCTTAATGTGACCGCGTGCGCATCTGTTGTTCGTGGTTCTTGCAGTTGCCGGTCGCCAGGCGTCGAGGAAATTGATCAGACCGGGGTCGTGCGTCGTTAGACAGGCATCGTCTAGAACCTAAATAGGCGTCGACATCGTGCTTCCATAGGCAGGCAGGGTGTCAAGGTTGCGGCAGCGGAAAAAAACCAAAACGAGATGTCGAATAGTGTCTGCGCTAGCTCCCCTCGATGATATTTGACTTCCCTACGGCTGGTTTGTACTCACTTTCAAAGGCTTGTTATGCCAAATATTAAATTATGTATACTAATTACCTATTTATTCTTGGGCCCCTCAGCTCCATGGGCCCACGGCGGTCGCCCTGCCTGTCCCCCCTCTAAGCCGGCCCTGCTCGCAACCGTTAACACCAAAATTTGGTAAGGAGTATGACATGTGGGTCCGATTCGGAAAAGAGTCCGTCCGGTGGAAGGAAAGATATCTTCGAGAGATTTTCGGCGGAAGGATCCGCGGTCGGCTATCCGCTCCGGTTCGGCAAAGGAACAAGAGAGCCGATTTTGCGGGATTGGACGGTGACGTGGCTCGATCGAGGGAGCGAATGGATGGATAGGCGATCAAGTTTAGTTAGGCAATGAATCCATTCGCAGTTGTAATCGCGGGGTATAAATACGATCCCCGGATGTATGTAAAAACACGTTCATTCCTCAATACACACCGGCCTTACGCCAAACCCTAGAGTCCCTTGTCGTGTCGTCGAGTTCTTCGAGAGGGCCAATCGATCCGTCGACCTCCGTGAGTACCGGCAACCTTGTATCATGTCTAGTATCATGCGGTGGATTTAGATCCGATGCAAGTAGTCTTGTTACCATGCTTCGTGTCATGCGGTAGATTCAAGCTTGGTTCAAGAGGGTTTCTTGTTAGATCATGAGCCATGCGGTAGGCTAAGGTCTAGCTCGAAGCTAGTTATCGGCTCTATTGGATTTTGGCAAGATCCAATAGATTCATTAAGTTGCCCCGTGTTATCATGAGTTTTACTTTATGTTTTAATTCATGTAATACACTTTTGCCCAATCTAGATGGGTTTGGATCGGCTCTTTTCCTTTTAAGATCCGTGCATGAGCAGTTTCGTGTTTTGATGCGTGGATCCCGTGCTCTCCGATAGCCGAAACCGAATCGATCTAGGTTGTCACGTGTTGCGGGTTCAAGCTTGCTTTGTTAGTATAAATCTTGAAAGAGCCGGTATCATGCGGTAGATGCAGGTTTTTGGGTTGCTTTGGGGCTAGTCATCCGGTGGATTAGATTTCCAATTCAGCCTGATAGATTTATTCACGTGGTAATGTTTGTTCCTTCTTCATGGACCCCGAATCGGTTGTTCAGCCGCATTCGGTTATATCTTCACGAGTAGATCACGTGCGTTATTTATGTTTTAAAAGACGTATGCTTCTAGCTTTCCATATTTAGGTTGTATCATGCGGTGGATAGATCTATTTGTGGAAAGTGGTGCGTTCTTTCATGCAAGTTGTATCATGCGGTGGATAGATTTGCTGATATCGTGCCCGACGGATCTTAAAGTAATTAGACATGCGGTAGACTAATGCTTTGGATCTATGCATGCTTATTTTAATACATGATCATGTTCGTGCTTTACTTCATTTAATGTTAATCTTCATGAGGATCGGTCATGGCTTTGCACATGCATCCATGTTTATTCAAAGATCGATCGTTGTCATGCTTACGTCATCCATTCGGCAATGTTCTTTTTTCCTTCGCGGTTACCCGAATGGTTGTGGTTCTTTGACAGGTAGCTTCGCATAGCTACATGTCGTCTTGCTTGGCTTCTTAGCCGTAAATATGGAACTGCCTGGTACCACCCGGTAGGTTCCAAGCTTTGGTATTTAACTGTTTTATCTTTTGTTAATTTTCAGGAAAAATTGACTGGCACGTCACTTTCTCTCTGCGCGTGCGAAGCTAAGCTTTTCGGCTTGCCGTGTGATTGGCGGCGAGTGCGCATTTTGCGTCAACACACTTTTTGGCACGCCCGGGGGACCCACGGCCGAATTGGTTCGGGATGCCCGAGATCACGGACCTCCCGGATGTCGGCATCGAGGAGCTTTCTCCGCAGCAAAGATCGGCGGCTCGTAGACGCCGTCAATCGGTTTCAACAAAAGTGTCTCATGTCATTCAAGAAGAATCGGAGTGGTGTACCATATCTGAAGAGTAGCCTGCCCAGAGTGCTGTTGCCGGGGGAGACCGACGCCACGACCCAACAAGAAAAAGAGGAATGCGCGAGGATCTTCCAGGAATCGGTAGACAGCATGCTCACCAAGCACAACCAAGCTTTCCTCGGGTCGCTCCAGCAGATGATGGTGGCCCTCTTTGGCCCGGCGCGGGGCAGGCGTTTGGGAAGACGTACACCGGAAAGAGCACCGTGGAGCTGGGTGAATCAAGCTCTCAGCCGCCGCTGCGAAGCCGTGTGCAGCAGCCTCCTCCTCAAAGCTCCGGGAGCGAGACATTCCAACCTCCTCCGCAGGGCGCCGGGGGGCAGCCAGTTCAGCCTCCGCTGCAAGCTTCAGGAAGTCAACCAATCCTGCCGCCACCACAGAGCAAAGACGGGTCGGCCTGTGCAACAGCCGAATCCGTACCAGCCTACGTACGGAGACCTAGCGTTCGGCTCACCTGGGGCCCCACTTGACCCCAGTCGAAGAATAGCTCCGTCAACCAACTGGCTCCAGAAGAATCTATACGGCGGTGGCTATCATGAAGTGGGAAATTACGGGGCGTTCGACGCCTTCCCGCACCCGGGGTACGCGCCGGGCCGCAGCGCTCGGGAGGAAGATGCCCTAGCACGCAAGATGGCCGAATTGATGCGAATCCGCTCGGCCTCAAGCCAAGGATGCGGGGCCCCACCTACGAGCCGCCGTTCCCGCAGTGGTACTATAACGTGCTCCTGCCGCCAAGGGTAAAACCGCCGACGGAATTCACAAAGTTCTCTGGGCAGGACGAGACAAGCACGGTCGAGCATATCGCTCGTTATCTCATGCAGCTGGGGGAATGTTCGGCCGAAGAGACGTTCAGGGTTCGCTACTTCCCCGCCTCACTGACGGGTCCAGCTTTTCAGTGGTTCTCGTCCTTGCCGCCTGAGTCAGTGGCCAGGTGGAAAGATTTGGAGCGTAAATTCCACGCTCATTACTTCAGCGGCAGTTCTGAGAAGAAGTTGATTGACCTCGCCACCCTGAAACAAAGGCACAGTGAAACACCGCTGGAGTTTCTCAGAAGATTCAGAGAAGTCAAGGGCATGTGCTTCTCATTGAACTTGCCAGACGATCAGCTGGCTGATATGGCCGTCGCCGGGATGTTACCAGCCGTGCGCGAAAAGCTATTTGGGATGGAGTTTGAAAACTTAGGCCAACTGTCGCAGAAGTTATCCTTGATGAGCAATCAGGCATATGGCCTCAAGAAGGACCCCAAGTTTGGCAAGCAAGACGACATCGCCGATATCTACAATCAATTCTTGGACAAAGCTGATTTGTGCGAGGATTCCGACGACGAATTGGAGGTAGGCGCAGCAGAAATCTTGTGGGGTAAAGAGCCCTTGACAATGAATCGGTGGTGGGTCGAGCGGACCAAAGGAACCTACGACTTTGACATCACAAAGGCCGATAAGTTGTTTGAGCTCTTGGTAAAGGAAGGCCGAATCAAGCCGCCCGAAGGGCACTCTATGCTTCGGCTCGATGGAGTCAAAGCAAAACGTTACCGCGGCTTCCATGACAGGGACTCGCACTCCATCAACGATTGCAGGGTCTTCGGATGAGGATCCAGAAGGCTATCCAGGAAGGGCACCTCAAATTCGATAACAAGATGAAGGCGGATGGCCATCCCTTCCCGCGAGAACATGCTCGGCTTTTCTATCAACGCGATAACGGCCGAAGAGAAAGGGAAAGTCAAGGTCCTAACCTCAGCCAGGTCCAAGCAAGATGGATCAGTTGACCGGAGCGTCGGGTGACCCTAGAGCAAGTGCGGGCGACGCCCCCGCGTTCTCAAGAGCCACATCGAGATTGGGGAATCGTCCAAGCCTAAGCCCAAGGTGACGTCACGCATTCTCCTCAACAAATGGCAGCGTCAGATGGAAAAGGAGCGCTACCAAAAGCGTCGTCACGAGGAGGAGCGGCGCGGGGCCGAAGAGGATGCGCGCGAGTGGAATCGGGAACGACGCGCGCGCGCGCGCGAGCGCGCCCACTGGGGATGCGCCTTCTTCAGGCACTGCTGGAATGAGGGCCTAAAGCTGCCCACATTAAGGAACTGTCCTGAATGCAGCGACAGATATGCTGAGTACAGGCAGGAAACTGCCAATCGCCGATCCGTCCATGAAAGGCTTGGAAGGGTTCACCCAAATGGGGATCGGCGGCAAAAAATTGAGGTTATAGATCACCCCAGGAAACGCCACGCTGATCTCAGGTGGGCTGACCAGGAGGAGGACGAAGATGTGTACGTCTGGCAGAAGGGGCAATGGTGCCCACCCGGTCTACGCAAGAGCCAGAAGAGGCGGGTCCAACGCTTGAGGAACCGCGAGATGAAACAAGCCGGGATCCAGACAAGGCAGAAGTGGCGCCCCAAGGACCAGCCAGAAGGATCGAAGCGTCCGGCCCCTGCATGCATGGTATACTTCCTGCCAAACGAGTTCATGGCTCCCGCTAACCAGGTGATGCAGGAGGAAGCTTCCTTTGACGACGAGCAGCCCGAGGAGATGATGGCGCAGCTGGTGCTTGCCAAGCAGGCCATCTTCGACAAGCCGGCCAAAAATCGCCACATGAGGCCGCTGTACTTGAGGGGGTACGTCAATGGCAAGCCATTGACCAAGATGTTCGTCGACGGTGGCGCGGCGATCAACGTAATGCCGTACACCACCTTCAGGAAGCTTGGCATGACCCCGAGCGATCTGACACCAACAAGCATCATCCTAAACGACTTCGCCGGAACCCCTCGGACACCAAAGGATGCGCTCACGTGGACTTGATGATCGGGTCCAAAACGTTGCTCACTACCTTCTTCGTCATCGAAGGGAAAGGAGCCTACGGCCGGCGCTTGGGCGGGGCCCGGATCCACGCCAAGCTGCCGCGTCCCATCCACTATGCATCAACGGTCGATCCGGTGGGTGGATGATGAAATCGAGGTCGTCCGGGCGGATGACTCCGTGAGCGTGGCTAACATGGAACCAGCCTTCGGGGAGTACCAAGGCATCGATTGCTTCTCGGGGAAGGACCGGGGGAGAAGGTCTCGTTGAACCCGTCGGCGGTGACCAACGGCCGATTCAAGCGATCGGCTCTTACGGTAATTTTTAATGGAGAACCCCGTGGATGGCACCGATGGCAAGCCGGGACGAGGATTCATGTCGGCCGATAAGCCGGAGGAAGTTGACATTGGAAGCGGTGATAAGCCAAGGCCGACGTTCATCGGTGCGAATTTGCGGCCCGGACTTCGGGGGGAACTTAATTGAGCTTCTCAAAGAATATAAAGATTGCTTCGCCCGGGATTACTCGGAGATGCCCGGATTGGATCGATCCATCGTCGAGCACCGGTTGCCAATCAAGCCCGGTTTCAAGCCATATAAGCAACCGCCCCGAAAATCTACAAGGATGAAGTATTGGCCGATGTGAAGAAGGAAATCGAAAGATTACTTGACGCAAACTTCGTTCGGCCCCCGTGATATGCGGAGTGGATTTCTAACATCGTCCCCGTGTATAAGAAAAATGGAAAAATGAGAGTTTGCATAGACTTCGGGGACCTAAACGAGCTACTCCCATGGATGGATACCCGATGCCTATTGCCGATTTGCCGATTGACGCCGCCGCCGGGCACAAGGTGATTAGCTTCATGGATGGCAACGCAGGGTACAATCAGATCTTTATGGCAATAGAAGACATCTCGAAGACGGCCTTTAGATGTCCTGGTCATATAGGCCTATTTGAATGGATCGTCATGACATTTGGGTTGAAAAATGCCGGTGCAACCTATCAGCGGGCCATGAATTACATTTTTCATGAGTTGATCGGCAAGACCGTGGAAATCTACATTGACGACGTGGTGATCAAGTCCTTAAGTCATGGCACCCATCTGGAAGATGTGAAGAAGACCCCGGAATGCACCGGAAGCATGGCTCGAAGATGAATCCAAACAAGTGTGCATTTGGGGTGTCGACTGGAGAGTTCTTGGGGTTTTTGGTCCACGAAGGAGGGATCGAAGTTGGCAAAAAGAGCATGAAAGCCATTGATGAAGTCGTTCCTCCAACCAACCTCAAGGAGTTGCAATCATCTGCTCGGCAAGATCAACTTTGTGAGAAGGTTCATCTCAAATTTATCACGAAGGTGTTGCCATTCTCTCCATTGCTTGAAGCCGAAGAAGGATCGAAATTCACATGGGGCGACGAACAACAAAAGGCTTTCGAGGAAATCAAGCAATACATGAAGGAGCCGCCGGTCTTGGTTCCTCCTCGACCTGAACAAGCCTTTCAAGTTGTACGTGGCGGCCGATACCCAAACTATTGGATCGGCCCTTATTCAAGAATTCGAAGGGAAGGAGCGGGTAGTAGCTTATCTTAGCCGAAAACTACTTGATCCTGAAACCAGGTATTCGGCTATAGAAAGATTATGTCTTTGCGTATACTACTCGTGTACAAAGTTTCGGCACTACTTGTTGAATGCCGAATGCACTGTATACTCGAAGTTTGATGTGATAAAACATATGTTATCTATGCCAATTTTGAATGGTCGGGTTGGCAAATGGATTTTAGCTCTATCAGAATTCGAGTTGAAGTTCGAATCGGCAAAAGCCATCAAAGGTCGGTCATTGCCGATTTTATAACCGAACACCGTGACCCTTCGATTGATCTCGCTTGAAATTACCCCATGGGCTCTATTCTTTGACGGGTCATCATGTGGCAAAGGTGGGGGAGTAGGGATTCTACTAATTTCTCCCGCAGGTGAGATGTTCGAATTCGCCATTCCTATACAACCCACCGTCACAAATAACCAGGCTGAGTACGAGGCACTGCTTCGAGGGCTTCAATATTTGAGAGAAGCCGGGGCCGTTTCAGTTGAAATTTATGGAGATTCGAGTTGGTCATCAAGCAATTGAACGGCCAGTACGAGTGCAGAAGCGAGGCGCTGAGGAGTTACTACGAGGAATGCAGAGAAATCTTGAAGGGCTTTCCACCGGTAACCCTACAAAGCACATTCCTAGAGAGCATAACGAGGAAGCAAACGGCCGGCTCGGAGCGCCTCCGGTTATAAAGAGAGTCAAGAAGCATTTGCTCGTAGAGGTGAGCGCACTAGGGACGGATCTTACGAGAAGATGATTGGAGGAAAGAGATCGTTGATTATTTGAGAGATCCATCCCGAAAAGTCTCTAGGAAGCTCGTGTACAAGGCAATCAAGTTCGTTCTTCCGGATGACAATTTATTCTATAAGTCATTGGATGGAGTACGCTATGATGCCCGGGTCCGAAGAAGCCAAGAACATGATGAGCGAGGTGCACGATGGGATATGTGGAGCGCACCAATCGGCCTATCGCATGAAATGGGTTATTAGGCAGCCGGATGCTTTTGGCCGACGATATTAGAGGACTCGCTTTGAGTATTACAAGGGGTGTCAAGATTGCCGGAGGTTCGGGAATATTCAAAGAGTCCCCGCATCGGCATTGAATCCCATCATCAAGCCATGGCCATTCGGGGGCCGGGGTATAGACTTGATTGGCCAAATTAATCCGCCATCTAGCAAGGGGCATAAGTTCGTGCTTTTGGCTACAGATTACTTCACCAAATTGGTCGAGGCAATCCCGCTCAAGAAGGTGACGTCAGAAAACATGATCGAATTCGTCAAGGAACACATCATCTATCGATTTGGGATTCCTCAGACGATTACCACTGACCAAGGGGCACAATTCGTGTCATTGGAATTCAGAGATTTTGCCGAAAGCATGGGAATCAAACTGTTTAATTCTTCTCCATACTATGCCCAAGCTAATGGTCAAGCAGAGGCTTCTAACAAGATCATGATCAAGCTTATACAGAAGAAGATCGACCAGAAGCCGAGGAAATGGCATTCGGTACTCAGTGAAGCGCTGTGGGCTTACCGAATGGCCCCCCATGGAGCTACAAAGACTTCTCCTTACGAGTTGGTTTACGGGCATCACGCGATCCTGCCCTGGGAAATGCAATCGAGTCAAGGAGAGTAGTGCTTTGCAAAACGATTTGAGCTCCAAGGATTACGGTGGCCCGATGATGGATGAGTTAGAAGATTTGCATATGATCCGTCTCGTGGCCCCGGAGAACATCGAGAAAAACAAGCCGCGGGTCGCCAAATACTATAACAAGAAAGTAAAAGTAAAGCAATTCACGAAGGCGATCTAGTTTGGAAAGCGCTACCGCCGATTGGAACTAAATACGGTGAATTCGGCAAATGGTCCCCTAACCGGGAGGGGCCTTTTCGTGTGGTCGGATGCGTTCCCGGTAATGCATACATATTGAAAACTTTGCTAGGAGAGGAGTTTTCCGCCGCAATAAGTGGAAGATATCTCGAAGAAGTATTATCCTAGCATTGAAATCGATCGATGATTATACACATCCGACACGAAACGGCCCGGCGCTCGGGGATGAGGCCGCCTTTAGAACAAAAATCCATGAACAAGAGAAAATGGCCGGTGCCTCGATGCATTGCCCTTAGCTCAATACTACACTACAACCGGTTTCTTGCGGGATTACACATAGCAGCCCCGAAGGCCAAGTCCCCTAAGGGAGGGAAGCGAAGGCGTGGAGTAAGAAGCGAAAGTATGGTTCAATCTTTTCTTTGCTTCTTCGGCCGTCGCTCCCTCTTCGCTTGTTCCGGACCACCGTGACGGCGACTTGGAACGCACAAGGATGACCACGATTGGCGGCCTCTACCAAGCTATCCCAGGCCGCCTTCAGGTTGCCGTACCTGTCAGAGACATCTGGAGCAAAAGAATCAAGGTTAGGGGCAAGAAATCCAGATGCAAACATGAAGGGGGGCAGAAGCGTTTACCCCCTACTAGCGCTTCCAGCGCCATACGACGCTCGCGTTCGGCTTGACAGCGGACGGACATGTCCCTGAGGTCACGCTCCAGGTGCCGGGCACGGCGGCGCAGCTGATGAATGACCCTTTGCTCGGGCGTGGCATCCTCCGCCTCAGGAGAAGAATCGGAGGAGATGTACTCAGGAACATCTTCGGTTCCGATGACTTCTTCGGAAGCAAATCAAGGCCGAAAGAGGCAGAGGAAAACATGAAGTGCAAGATCAAGCGAAGGACAAGGAGCAGATCAAGAAAGAACTCACTTCCGAATCGTACGCCTCCTTGACGAGCCGCTCCCCCAAGGCTTTTTACCCTTGTCCATGGCGTTGGGGTTTTTTCTTCTAGCAGCAGAAGAAGAGACGAGAAGTGATGGAGGAGTGTGCGAGTGGATTTGCAGAGCACCCCACGGGCTATTTTATTGACCAAGGAGGCGCATTGGGAGTGATGATCTGGCCAGTACACACTGTTGGAATACCAAGCGGCAGGGTTTTCCACCGAGTGCGAAGGGTTTTCTTTGAACAGTATTTACGGATTGCCGAATTGGGATCCTTTGTGGATCTTGCGCCAAGGGGCGCTTGTTTGCGAGCGTTCGGCTAAAGACAGCTTCCCGCATGCATTCGAAGAGGACAAATTCACAGATGCAAATGCGAAGGGAAATATCACGGAACAAGTGCGATTCCAAAAGTTCATCATATATTGCCGACATTTACACATCCCTAGTACAATCTAGTCAAAGAGTCTGTTCAACACAGACTGGGGATGGGTAATTTCGGCAATGGCGTCGCCGTGGCCGTCGAGGCGCTCCAGGATGAGCTCGATCTCGTCGATATCCTCCGCGCGCCGCCCGGAAGCCACGCGGCCCGGTGGAATAGTCGACGTCCGTATGCGTCGCCATCGCAGCCCGTGCCCAAGGTGGTGCCCGGACGAACACCATGGACGGCCACCTCGTCAATGCGGCGCTCCACCGCGGCCGGGCGCTCCGCCGGCGTGTCGCCGTGGGCGTTCACCTTCTCGGCCGCTTGCTCTACCGGCGCCCTTTAGCCGGGTCGAGCTCAAGCATCACGGCCGCAAAAGACAAACAAGAAAGGATTAGCATCAAAGGCCGGGCCGAATCAAGAATCGCAGCCATACCATCGATGGCCTCCAGCCAACCGTTTCCGCCGGTCCTCCCATTCTAGTTCGGCCACGCCCGCTTTTTGGAGACGTCCTCCGGCTCAAGACGGGACGCCTCTAGCTCCTCCTTGAAGCGAATAGCGTCTCGCTTCCCCCGTACGGCACCGGGGAGTGGCCATCGGACTCCGAAGAATCATCGGGGAGGGGCCGATTGGCCGGCGCGCGGGGCGGATTCCACTGAATCAAACTGAAAAAGGGAGATGATTGTCAAGGCAAAGGAAGATCAAAAGGAAGATCGACAAGGAGAAATTGATGATCATCACCGCCTGCGCGCATTAGCGCTGCTTCCCTCAGCCTCGTCGGAGGCGCGGCGGCGGTTGAGGCGGCGCACCATTGCGGTTTGGGGATGTGCACTGTTTGCAAGAGGGCCAGAGATTGGCAAAGATTCGAGAGCTAGAAGGCCTGGTGGAGAGCTAGGGGCACCTATGGCAACATTTATAGGCCTGGCGGGGCAAATCGTGGCTTCGAGTCGTGGCTGTGGATCGTGGCGCACGTCCCAATAAAATCGGAAGGTGAAAGGATTTCCTTGACCAACCCGCCGGTGAGTCGTTTGGAGTTCTAAGCTGAAACGCGTGCGGATCGATTGTTTCGGCTAAAGGAAATCAAGGTGTTTTTCGGGAGTTGGCGTTTCACTACCGAATGGGTCGTTTCAAGCATTACAAATTGCAAAGGAAATATTACAAGAACGACCAGTCCAGGTATACATCAATAAGAACATTCAAGCATTAAGGAGTTTTGCAAGTGCATGACGAACATTGGATACTATCAAGTGGGAGTTATCCAAGATCTCCTGATAGTCCTTTTGGGCATCAGATAAGTCAGTAAGCTCTGCATCGCACTGCTTTACTCTGGTAACAGCCGATTCCACCTCCGCTTGGGTCTTTGCTATCAATCCAGGAAGATCGGCTATTTTCTTCTGGTCAATCTCCATCTCCGCTGACAGGCTTTTCAGTTCCGCCTCTAGAGCAGCCTTTCTGGCGACTTTCAGATCATAAGAGGCTTGCGGGTCGGCCCAAGCATCTTTGTGGCTTTCTTGCTTGGGATTGCATCCCGTTCATGGCCTCGTTCGCATCGCTTTTCTCCTTTTCAATGGCCGAACGGGAGCGCAATTTCCTCCAAGTGTGCCTCAAGGGAACATAGAAGGGCTCTAAGTCGTAGACGGACGACGAAAAAAGCTCGATGTCATCGGGAAGTTTGCGACTAATGGGCTCAAACATCTCTTCAAAATGGCGAAGATCATTGAGCCGATCCCGAACGTCTTTTTCTAGCCAGGCCGCAATTTCTTTGAGCTTGAGCAACACCTCGTCCGGCAACGGCCGGTTTATCTCTTTCATCACATCGGCGCTTGATGGGCCCTCGATGGCAAGCTCGATGATGACGGGGCGTGATCCTGAAAACAACGCTGCCGAGGTGAGAATGCTAGGATCAAGGTATCAAGATTAAGAGCAGAATTGGGCACCTCATGAGTGGTTTCTTGAGCGGGAGCAATTGCGGACGGAAGAGGCGTCCCGAGCGAGCCGAAACTTCCAAGTCGGGGAGATGCCGATGCGGCCATCGGTGGCTCGTAAGTTTCGGCCGGTGAAGAATTGGATCCTCCTCTGTTGGGTTGGTCATTGCTGCTTGACCGATAGGCGATGGCATCCTGGGGGTATTTGGTGGCTCCAGTTGAGTTGAGGGATTCATCTCTGGAGAGCGTACTGCTTCTGCAGAAGGTGATGAAGATGAAACCTCTCTCGGGATGGGCAATTCAACCCCGGAAGGGCTCGCTCGTTGAACCACCGGAACATCTACAAGTGGTTCTCCAACGGTTTCTTCTGCAAATGTCCAATTGAAGGGATAAGTGCCAGTGCTCATCCTTGAGAAAGAACAGCAAAAAGTCATACCAGTAGATGGAGCATCGGCGAGTGTTGGTTCCGAAGAATGTTGGGATGCCGTCCGAAATACACAATGATATGATCCATCAAGAACAGAGTGACCCAGTAATCAAGAAGGTAAAGGAGTTTACCTCAACCAGTACTTTCTTGACAGTTCTCCTCCTTTTGGCGCTCGGAGGGGGAATCAGATGCAGACCTTGCCTCCTGTCGACAGCAAGGCTAGAAAGGCTAGGATCGGTGGTAGCATACCTGTCCATCGGTTGGCGCGGGGTGGTAGATTTAAACCCCCGATGCTGAAATTGGGCCTTCGGCATTATAAGTGATTACCCTGGCTCGAGGGGCAGGTACTGTGTTCTGTGGACAAAAGATGAAGGTCAAAACCATGAATGGAGAAGGAGTGTTTGATCCAAGGGTCTATTGTGTTACCTCTGAAGTCGGCAGGAAATCAGGCGCCAATTCTGCACAGAACACATGAACGGGTTCACTAAAGATGTGGTCATGGAATTCTTGCCACCATGAATTGAAAGAGGGGTGAGCTATGGTAGCGGGCACAAAAGGACATGTGTAGACGGTGGGACCGCACACGTAGTTGAAAACTCTGCTGCACTGCATTAGTTCTTTGATTTCCTCCCTGGGCTTGAGGAATTCATGCAGAAACAATCTTGGGGGTACCTGACCGCATCCAAGCTGCCTGGCCATTACATTAGGCTGGTAGTACTCATAAGTACTGGCATTCTGCCTCCCTCCATTGAACTCGGCCGGTAATATGCATGGGCGGATTATGATATTAAAGATTTCCAAGAATCTCCCATCTTGATGGCCGGGCTCAAAGGAGAACTCGACGGGGAAGGTCGAGTGTCATAGCCTAGATAAGGGAGCCGAAGAGGATTGGAGAAGCCTTTGAAGAACAACTCGAAGAATTGGGTGATGTCCCGCCCGAACGATAACGATTGAAGTCGCTTCTCCATAGCTTTGGCATCCTCTAGTGACTTGAAGCTCTCCTTCAGGGGGATTGGACCAGGGGAAGAACCTGGAGTTCAAGTCGACGCCTACAATCTGATGCATGTGAAGTTGCAGCCAAATTTGAACAAACCACCAAGGGCCATTGACGCACGTTATCCTCTGGCTGGTATACATTTGGGTAACTGTCTGATGAAGCATATGGTATACACCGCCCAAGAGGAATTTTCCCGTAGGAAGGCGATTGCCACGGCCGGATGGATCGCCATTGCGATATGATTCAAAGTGGGTTCGTTGGCCTTGCCACGAGAAGACAAATCTGCATAACCACATGTTTAAAAAGGCTCGTATTCAACTTCGCCAAGGGGATTGTCTCTCATGTGCTTCGAAATATATTGTTTGTAGCCATTCCCCGGCTTTACCCCTCGTCCGGCGTGAGGAATTTTTGAAATTCCAAGGCCGAACAGACCGGTGATGTCAAGGCCGGTGATCATGTACACATCGGCCAAAGTTGGAGACATTGGGCCATGCCCAAAAAGGAAGGCATTGACGCCATTGGACCAGAAGTGGCACGCGGCTATCGAAGATCCTCATTCTTGGGTGTTTCAGCTACGGATAACTCCAAACATTGAGCAATGCGGAGAGTATCCAGATTGGTCAATCCACTCTTATCCGCAAGAATCCTACGGTACCAAGTCTTCCAGCCTGCGATTGGGGGCAAAGGCCAGTTCTTGAACGCATCTTGCCACTGAGGAGGTGGAGATAAAGCTACCTTGAAAGGGATTCTCTGAGATTCAGCGGCAATAAAATCTCGAGGGTCAGGATTCCCTTCAGGACCAAGATAATAAGACTGCGAATTGGCCTCAATAGGAATCAAAAGAGCAGTAGAAGGTTCCTGGAAGAGAGCGGAAGAAGAAAATCTCAGGTAAAATTGAAAACCTAATGCCGAACAAAGGTTTGGAGGGGTGAATTTACCTGAGCAGCTTGGTTCTGAGTTGCCATTGGAGATTCGAGCTCGGAACGAAGGGGATCTAGGGTTGGATCTGAACGAAGAATCCGGCGGATTGCGAAGAACAAAGTTTGACGGAGTTTGGCTCAAGGATTCGTGGTGGAGTCAATTGTGGAACAAAATTACTTTTATCCCACAATTGAAGGGGCATGTGTTAACACCAAAATTTGGTAAGGAGTATGACATGTGGGTCCGATTCGGAAAAGAGTCCGTCCGGTGGAAGGAAAGATATCTTCGAGATTTTCGGCGAAGGATCCGCGGTCGGCTATCCGCTCCGGGGCCGGCAAAGGAACAAGAGAGCTGATTTTGCGGGATTGGACGGTGACGTGGCTCGATCGAGGGAGCGAATGGATGGATAGGCGATCAAGTTTAGTTAGGCAATGAATCCATTCGCAGTTGTAATCAGCAGGGTATAAATACGATCCCTGGATGTATGTAAAAACACGTTCATTCCTCAATACACACCGGCCTTACGCCAAACCCTAGAGTCCCTTGTCGTGTCGTCGAGTTCTTCGAGAGGGCCAATCGATCCGTCGACCTCCGTGAGTACCGGCAACCTTGTATCATGTCTAGTATCATGCGGTGGATTTAGATCTGATGCAAGTAGTCTTGTTACCATGCTTCGTGTCATGCGGTAGATTCAAGCTTGGTTCAAGAGGGTTTCTTGTTAGATCATGAGCCATGCGGTAGGCTAAGGTCTAGCTCGAAGCTAGTTATCGGCTCTATTGGATTTTGGCAAGATCCAATAGATTCATTAAGTTGCCCCGTGTTATCATGAGTTTTACTTTATGTTTTAATTCATGTAATACACTTTTGCCCAATCTAGATGGGTTTGGATCGGCTCTTTTCCTTTTAAGATCCGTGCATGAGCAGGTTTCGTGTTTTGATGCGTGGATCCCGTGCTCTCCGATAGCCGAAACCGAATCGATCTAGGTTGTCACGTGTTGCGGGTTCAAGCTTGCTTTGTTAGTATAAATCTTGAAAGAGCCGGGTATCATGCGGTAGATGCGGGTTTTTGGGTTGCTTTGGGGCTAGTCATCCGGTGGATTAGATTTCCAATTCAGACTCGATAGATTTATTCACGTGGTAATGTTTGTTCCTTCTTCATGGACCCCGAATCGGTTGTTCGGCCGCATTCGGTTATATCTTCACGAGTAGATCACGTGCGTTATTTATGTTTTAAAAGACGTATGCTTCTAGCTTTCCATATTTAGGTTGTATCATGCGGTGGATAGATCTATTTGTGGAAAGTGGTGCGTTCTTTCATGCAAGTTGTATCATGCGGTGGATAGATTTGCCGATATCGTGCCCGACGGATCTTAAAGTAATTAGACATGCGGTAGACTAATGCTTTGGATCTATGCATGCTTATTTTAATACATGATCATGTTCGTGCTTTACTTCATTTAATGTTAATCTTCATGAGGATCGGTCATGGCTTTGCACATGCATCCATGTTTATTCAAAGATCGATCGTTGTCATGCTTACGTCATCCATTCGGCAATGTTCTTTTTTCCTTCGCGGTTACCCGAATGGTTGTGGTTCTTTGACAGGTAGCTTCGCATAGCTATATGTCGTCTTGCTTGGCTTCTTAGCCGTAAATATGGAACTGCCTGGTACTACCCGGTAGGTTCCAAGCTTTGGTATTTAACTGTTTTATCTTTTGTTAATTTTCAGGAAAAATTGACTGGCACGTCACTTTCTCTCTGCGCGTGCGAAGCTAAGCTTTTCGGCTTGCTGTGTGATTGGCGCTGAGTGCACATTTTGCGTCAACGAAGCAACGCAACGCGCCCACCGGCGAGACGACGGCTACCCCGACGGGGGAGCGCTCGGTCTAAGGACCGCGATTCCCCATCGGTCTGCGCGGCGCTACAACGGCGTACGTCGCCTCCGCCAACACCAACGCGGCGACGCGCAGGGTTCGCCCTAGTCACCATGTTCCGGCCGCCACAGACCCTAGCGCTTCCGCTGACGACGAGTCGTCCCATGGATCCGCCAGCAAACTACCACCTGCCACTTCGCATGGATACGCGGAGTTGGACTTCTCCGGGGTGCCGGACCCAGTGATGTTCCAACGGTTCCTAGACGCCACGGACTACTGGTTCGGCTACTCCGACGACTCCAGTGCTGGGAGCTATGACCCCGCGCGGAAGTGCTGCGTCGTGATCACCAACGACCAGGCAAACGCCGCGAACGCGGCAGAAGCTGGCGACTGAGAGGTTCCCCCCGGCCCGGGAACTGGACTACGCCAGGGTGCAGGGCCAAGCGCTCCTCCCTCCTCTCCACCGAGGGGGCCGACGTCAATGCGCAGCTGGCTCAAGCGCGCGAGCTTGAAGCCAAGCTCGCGGAAGAGTACCGCACGGCGCGACTGCTTCGAGCCTCCATCGCCGGGGAAGCCTCCGCGCGCGGTGAACGCGCGCGCGAGCTGGGCAGGCAAGCCCGCGAGCGCATCAATGCCGACTTCAACGTCGACGACACACCCCCGCGAGCGAGCCAAAAGCTCGTTGCCGCTGCGATGCTGCTACGGGCCATGCCGCCCCCTCATTGCCCGAGGCGCAGAACCTGCACCGCGAGGCGCAGGCGCTCATCGAGCAAGCGGCCATTCAGCAGACCGAGAGATCGGCGTCCCGCATCTGCCAGCAGAGGAGCGCGTGGGACGACGGGGGCGCGCAAGGCCCCAAACCATCGGTACACATGGGAGGCGCAGCGGAACGTCCCGCCAACCCAGGGCGCACGCCGGTCAAGGAGCGGATCCTCGACACGCACGGGCAAGCCCAAGATGGCGACCCCCGCAACGTCATCAACGCCCGTCGGACGGGCAACGCAGAGACGAGGGCGACGGCAGGCTACCACCCCGGCGGGGTGGGCGCTACGATAGCCGGGAGGACCGCTCACCGACGCCGGAGCCCCCGGGAACCCGCGTGTTCAGCCGGGAGATCCGCACGACGAGTTTCCCCCAGCGCTTCCGCCAGCCCATGTCGATCGACAAGTACAACGAGGAGACAGACCCCCGCATATGGCTCAACGACTACTGCCTGGCGTGCCACCTGGGCGGAGCCACCATCGACGAGGTCATCATCCGCAACCTACCCCTGCACCTCTCCGACTTGGCGCGGACGTGGCTCGAGCACCTGCCGGCCAGCCAGATCCACAATTGGGACAATCCGGTCCGCACCTTCGTGAGGAACTTCCAGGGCACGTACGTGCGCCCTGGAAACTCTTGGGACCTGCGCGCGTGCACCCAGAAGCCCGGCGAGTCGCTCCGGGACTTCATACGGCGCTTCTCCAAGCGCTGCACGGAGCTCCCAAGCGTCGCTCAGTCCGAAATCGTGCATGCCTTCCTCGAGGGCACCACGTGCCGGGACCTCGTGCGCGAGCTTGGGCGCAGCCCGCATGTCGATTCGAACGAGTTGTTCGATATCGCCACCAGCTTCGCCTCCGGCGAAGAGGCGGTGAGGGCGATCTTCGACGGAAAGAAAGGCAAGCTCGTGGACGATGCGCCCGCGGAGGGCAGCAAGTCCAAGGAGCCCCAACAAAAGAACAAGCGGGGCAAGAAAGGAAAGAAGCCGCGCCGCGAGGCGCGCGAGCAGGGACACGACGACGATGGCGACGAAGCCCTTGCTGTTGACCCAACTCGACGGGGCCCTCAACTGGCCCCTCGAGGCCCTGGGGTTTTCGATGACATGCTGAAGAAGCCATGTCCCTACCACAAGACACCGGTCAACCACACCTTCAAGTAGTGTGACATGCTCAAGAGGTTCTACGGCCGCGCTGCCGCGAAGGACGGCGAGGCCAAGAAGGATGGGGGTGACGGAGACGCCGGTGGCTTCCCCGCGGTGGAGAACGTCTTCCTCAGCTTCGGGGGGCCGACCGTCGACATGTCCAACAACCAGCGCAAACGGGAGCGGCACGAGGTCCTCGCCGCGGAAAAGGCGCTTCCCTCCTTCCTCGACTGGTCGGAGGACGCCATCACCTTCAGCCGCGAGGATCACCCGAACCGCATCCCCAACCCAGGTCAGTACCCGCTGGTGGTCGACCCGGTCATCGGGAACGCGTGGTTCTCGAAGGTGCTGATGGACGGAGGAAGCAGCCTCAACATCCTCTACGTGCACACTCTGCGCCTATTGGGGATCGGGTTGGACCAGTTGCGTCCCAGCACGACGCCGTTCCATGGCGTCGCGCCGGGCAAGTGTGTCCAGCCCGTCGGGCAGATCGATCTGCCGGTCTGGTTTGGCACACCAGACAATTTCCGCAAGGAAACACTCACCTTCGAGGTGGTGGGATTCAGGGGTGCGTACCACGCCATCTTTGGGCGGCCGTGCTACGCCAAGTTCATGGCGGTCCCCAATTACACCTACCTCAAGATGAAGATGTCGGGGCTGAAGGGTGTCATCACCGTCGACTCATCGATCGAGCACGCATTCGACTACGACGTCGAGTGCGTGGAGCACTCGGAGGCTCTAGCACTGGATGAAGCGCTCGTGGCGAACTTGGAGAAGCTGGTCAACGAGGACCTCAACTCCACCGCCAAACATGCCGACAGCTTCGAGGCTGCCGAGCAGATCAAAGAGGTGCTCCTCGACCCTGCTGCCCCCGAGGGCAAGGCGTTGAGGGTCAGTTCCATTCTCGATCCGAAATAGGAAGTGGTTCTCGTCGACTTCCTCCGCGCCAACGCCGACATTTTTGCGTGGTGCCAGGCATTCTGAGGGAGGTCGCCGAGCACTCCCTTGACATCCTACCTCACTCCCGCGCCGTGCAGCAACGGCTGCGCCGCTTCGACGAAGAGCGGTGCCGGGCGATCGGAGTAGAGCTGCGGAAGCTCCTCGAGGCCGGATTCATCAAGGAAGTGTTCCACCCCACGTGGCTAGCTAACCCCGTGTTAGTAAAGAAAAAGAATGGGAAGTGGCAGATGTGTGTAGACTATACTAGTTGAAATAAAGCATGTCCTAAAGTTCCTTTTCCTTTGCCACGGATCGATCAAATCGTTGACTCGACCGCCGGGTGCGAAATTTTGTGTTTCCTTGACACCTATTTCGCGTACCACCAAATAAAAATGAAGGAGTCCGACCAGCTCGCGACTTCGTTCATCACGCCGTTCGGGATGTATTGCTACGTAACAATGCCATTCGGTCTCCGAAATGCGGGCGCTACATACCAGCGATGTATGCAGCACGTTTTCGGGGATCACATCGGGCGGACCGTTGAGGCATACATAGACGATATAGTCATAAAAACCAGGAAGGCGGACGACCTGGTTAGCGACCTCCGCATCGCGTTCGGCTGCCTACGGGCCAACGGGGTAAAATTGAACCCCGAAAAGTGTGTCTTTGGCGTGCCGCGAGGCATGTTGTTAGGATACATTGTCTCCCAGCGAGGCATCGAGGCCAACCCCGAAAAGGTTGCTACCCTTGAACGAATGGGTCCGATTCGAGACCTCAAGGGGGTCCAAAAGGTGTTGGGGTGCCTCGCCGCCTTGAGTCGCTTCATTTCGCGGCTCGGCGAGAAGGGCCTACCCCTCTACCGGCTCCTGAAAAAACACGAGTGGTTCTCCTGGACCGTCGAGGCCAAGGAGGCCCTTGACAAGCTGAAGGCGATGCTCGCCCACGCCCTGATTCTCACGCCGCCTCAGGACGGTGAGCCTCTGTACCTCTACGTAGCCGCAACCACCCAGGTGGTCAGCGCCGTCATCGTGGTAGAGCGCACGGAGGAGGGGCACGCCCTGCCAGTCCAGCGGCCAGTATACTACATCCGCGAGGTTCTGTCCGAGACGAAGGCACGTTATCCGCAGGTCCAGAAGCTGCTCCACGCAGTGGTCCTCGCGCGGCGCAAGCTCCGTCACTACTTCGAGGCTCACCCGGTCACGGTGGTCTCCTCCTTTTCGTTAGGAGAGATCATCCGCAACCCGGATGCAGCAGGCAGGATTGCCAAGTGGTCGGTAGAGCTGATGGGCGAGACGCTCTCCTACGCACTGTCGTATGGACCTCCCTGGGCCCACTACCTCGGTGGGTACCAGGACCGACTACTCGGTGGGCCCCTAGGACTACCCGGCTTGCGCTACACGACACTTGATGGCGTGGAGAACAAGGACTACGGAGGAGAAGTACTCGGTTAGGAAGCTGTACATGTCCTACACTGTATGGAATACTCCTAGACGTACTCGACTAGTACTCTCTCCCTACTCCGACTTGTAACCCTGCCTCCCGGACTATATAAGGCGGGGCAGGAACCTTTCTCTAGGATCTCATCCAATCCACGGCGCACTATTACACCATCTTGTAATTTTCCCAATCAATCCAGAGCTACGCAGCATACAGGACGTAGGGTATTACGCACCTCGCGGCCCGAACCTGTCTAAATTGTGTGCCACGTGTCTCTTCCTTCGAGTTACCGATCCCGGCGAGGCCACATTCATCTACTTCGGGTACTCCCCTTAGTAGGTTGCCGGTCTAAAACACCAACAGCTGGCGCGCCAGGTAGGGGCTCTCGCCCGAGATCACATGGCGAACTCGACGGCTCCCGTCTACTTCAAGCCAACCGCCGCCTTCAACCGCGGCGACACCTTCGTGTTCGGCGCACCGGGTCCGCCTTGCGGACGGCACGAGCTCTTTCCAGCGCCGCCTCACCATGCCGCCCAACCCGAAGACCGGCTTCGTGACGCTTCCTGAAGTTGTCACAGGCGAACTCGCCGACAAGTTCGGCGAAATTTCGCTCTTCAACCATCACGCTGACTTCGAGCTCGAGTCCGCTTCCAACTCGAACTCGATGTCCCCATGGGCTATCGCATGCGAGCCGGTTGCTCAGCCATCGCGTGCGGTCCCACCTCTCCGCGAGCATTCCATGCGTGCCCCCCGCATCCTCAGCCGGGCCCGCACGGGGGCTCCCTCTTCGCGCCGGGCCGGCAAGGAGCCCGTACCCGAGTACAACTCGGACTCCGACACCGCCCCGGCCACGCTTCGGACTCCAACCCTCTCTCCGAGTTCTACTCGAACCCCGCATACGAGTTCGACTTCGGGTCGGACCCTGAGGATCCCGAGTCCGAGGACAACTCCACTGAGCATCCCTTGTCAGGGCCGGCCTCTGGGCTGGTTATAACATCCACACCGGCCAGGAGATTCGTCTACTGGCCAGACCGCAAGCCTGCTGACCTGATAAGTGGAGACTCACGGTACGTCGCTTACATCGACTCACTACCGTTCCAGGAGGGAACACCACTTGCCCAAGCTGACTCGAACACCCCAACTGAGGTGGCAGTTTCTGAGTCCAGCCTCGGCACCCCTGATCGCCAAGTCTTCATGGCTGCCGGCGACACCCCAGGACCTTCAGGGACAGCCCAAGACAAGTACCTTGAAGACATCTCCTCCGACGAGCTCTCTGCTGATGCTCCAGCAAACGAGACCCCTGCAGATAGAGACGCTCGACGTGAGCGTAACCGGAAGCGCAGCGAACGTCGCTGATGCCTCTGCGATAATTTCCCTGTCCGCAACCTTGCGGAAGCTCTCGAGGCGGTCGAGAGCAAAGTACACACTACCTCTGAGCAATGCCTCATGTCGATCACAGCAATCGCACGCCAGGCTCAGGGCATACACGCTGGAGAGGTCATCGCCATGCTCGCTGAAGACGCCTACTTCATGCGGGTCGACAACAGGGTCAACCAACCTCCTCCCGCTGGCACCACGACAACGAAGCCACAAGTCGCAGCGCCAACAACGGTCCCAATCGTACTCGAGCTGAGCTCCCCGCTCAGCTCAACCGCACTCGCTCCAATGCCGGTGGACCCCCACAGGGTGGCAACAGCCACCGCGAAGTCGTCCCTCACCGTGCTCCGGCCGGTGGCGGCGGCCATGACCTTGACGGCAGCGGCAGCGACGGCGGAAGCTCCAACCATGGAGCCAACAGGAGGGCCGGTGGTGGCGGTAGTCACGGCGGCCGAGGCCACGTGAACAGCCACGCCCCTGGCGCCTCACAGGGCGGCTACGACGCCTGCCAGAAGATTGAGGAGTTGCGGCGGAAGAAGTCGACCACCGCAGGTGACGGCGACGGCTTCCTCGCCTTCTCACCGCGGCTTCGCAACTTGCTCCTTCCCGACAAGTTCAAGCCTTTGGGGATCACCAAGTACGATGCGAAGCAGGACCCCATCCAATGGCTCAGGTGCTACGCCCTCTCCATCGAGAACGCTGGCGGCAACAACGACACCAAGTGCCTCTACTTTCCCTTCTGCCTGGACCAGGCCCCACTCACATGGCTCGAGTCGGTGGACAAGCACTCGATTGACAAGTGGAACCATCTGAAGGAGCAGTTCACCAGCAACTTCGCGGGCGCCATGGGCCGATCGGGTATTAGCATGGACCTAGCCATGGTCAAGCAGGAACAAGGCGAGACCCTCCGCAAGTACATGCGCCGCTTCTTCGACAAGCGCACTACCGTGGTCGACGTCACCGACAAGGAGGTCATCGACCTCTTCCAAGACGGCCTCTACCACCGCCGCACCTTCGAAGACTTCGGTCGTCGCTGCCCCAAGTCCATCCCCCACCTCAAGGACATGATCACGTCCTGGGCGGATGAAGAAGACAAGGCCAACGCCAAGTACGACGCCATCCGTGGCATGACCAAACAAAACGCGGGCGGCGGCAGCGGCAACAATGCGAACCAAGGCGGTCGCAACAACAACAACAACAACTACTACTACTCGGGTCCCAACCGCAAGCGTAAGCCAGACAACACTGTCGCGGCTATTCAGCGCCCTGCGAAAGAGAACTCGAAGAAGAACTCCGGCGGTTTCAAAGACTTGCTGAAGGAGAAGTGCCCATGGCATCCAAACGGCAATCACACCACCGAGCAGTGCTACCAACTCAGGCATGCACTCAAGGATACGCCAGAGCCACCGCACCCTCACAACAAAAAGGGCAAGAAGAAGGACGGCGACAACAACGACTTCCAGGAACCCGACAAGACCGTCGACGTCCTCTTCGGCGGACTACCCAGCAGGCAGGAGCAGAAGGCTATCCGTCGAGAAGTCATGAGCATTGAACCAACGGTCCTGACCGCTCTCAGGTGGTCAGAGGTACCCATCACCTTCTCCCGCATGGATCAATGGACCAGCTTCTCCGAACCAGGACGGTTCCCCCTCGTCCTGAAGCCAGTGGTCGCGGGCTCCAAGCTCAACAAGGTCCTCATCGACGGTGGAAGCGGGCTCAATGTCCTTTTCACCAAGACCTTGAAGAAGATGAAGCTTGACATCACCCACATGCTCACCAAGAGCAACACGCCCTTCTACAGCATCATCCCCGGCAACGCGGCTATCCCACTGGGCTCAGTGGTCCTGCCAGTTACCTTCGGGGAATCTCGGGACAACTACCGTACCGAGTAGATCAAGTTCAAGGTCGCGGACTTCGAGACTTCCTACCACGCCATCCTCGGCAGACCGGCCATCGCCAAGTTCATGGCGGTGCCCCACTACACCTACTTGGTACTCAAGATGCCAAGCCCAGCGGGAGTACTCTCTCTCCAAGGGGACTTGAAGATCTCCCACGGCTGCGACACAGAAGCCGTGGAGATCGCTTCTAAGAATCAAGTACCCAACGCTATGATGGAGGTCTACGCTGCGTCGAAGAAGCTTGCTACAAGTGAACTCAACATCCCGGAGAAGTCTGACAGCGCCAACAAGCCTCAGCCACCTGAGCAGGTTCTTGTCAAGACGATCGACCTCGGAACAGGCGACCCCAGCAAGACCACCACCATCGGGGCCGGCCTCTGTGGACCAGGAGCGTCCCAGTGGTCGATGGATGATCGCTCCTCAGTGATGAGTGATTGACAACGGGTGTTGGACTGACTCTTGGCTTAGTGCGCAGGTGCAGGCTGCGGCCTAGTTCGTGTTGTTGCGAGGGTGAAGAACGGGCGCGAAAGGTCTTCGGCCTTGAGGGGCCTCCGGGAGATGGAGAGACAAGTAGGCTCGGTTCGAGGGACCCGGTGGACGGCGGGGCCGGGTGCGGGCCACATGGTGGCGACACAAGCAAGACGAAGTCATGGACAAGTGAGCCGGTGCACGGTGGTGGTCGAGTCAAGTGGTTTGGCGGGAGGCCGGGCCGGGCACGCGGGGTTTGGTGGTTTGCCCACAAAACCATCGGCGGACGGTTTCTCGGTTTGGGCCTCAAAACCAAGTCCGAGGGCCCAACACGACGGAGACGGGATCCGGGCGTGTCGGGAAGCTTCGAGGCGGAGGACACGCGGCGGGATCGCATGGCTTGCGTCGGGAGGACGCGGGGGTGCGGCAAAGGCGTGGCCGTCCGATGGCAAGACCCACAAACATTACCTAAATGCCCCTACGTGGGTTGTATCGCCGATAGTTTAGTTAGGGGTAGTCGAGTCATTTACCACTCCGGCGGGACCTGATATATAAGCCATGAGTGTGTGTGGATGGCTCTCTCTCTCCGCGAATTAGGGTTTCATTTGCTCCCTCCTCTTTCTCATTTTCATAGCTATTTTTCCTTCTATTTTATCTAGGCTAGCATGAGAGCTTAATGAGAGATTTGTTGAGAGGGATGGATGCTAGGGCGGCATGCTAGACCTTGTGAATCTTTCCTGGTTTGTATAGAAGATTCGGGGTTGTTTTTCGTGGCTTTTTGTGCTTGTTTTCGTGCCTTTGTTCCCGGTGTGATTCCGCGGATTTGAGTGAGTTTCTTCCCGGATTTCTTTGAGGGAAACATGGATAGATGTCTTGTGCATCTTTGTGCTTGATCTTGTGCCCTCAAACGCCGGAAACCACTTCGATTCGTGAGTTTTCGTTCGGTGCTCTAGCTTTTGGTGGTGCTCAAAGGATTCGCGATTCCCGGTGATTTAGGGAGTTAGGAGGCAAGATTTTTGGGGTATAGCATCCTTGTGTGACGCTTTTCAAGTACCCAAACCCTTGTCTCTACAGCTTCAACCGTTTGGGAAATCCGATGATGATTTGGGGGAGTTGACTTTCGGGGTCGGGCGTTTTTCAGCTCTGTCCGCACCTGGCGGACGGTCCGCGAGGACCAGGCGGACGGTCCGCGCGGCTAGGGTTCGTCCCGTGTTCTTCGTGTTCTTGCTCGTCTTTCGTTTCGATCCGTCGCGATTTTGGTTTTTGGTTGGACGGAGTTTCGGACGGTCCGCGGTGTTGGGCGGACGGTCCGCGGGTGCTTGGCGGACGGTCCGCGTGCTCCCCGCGGACGGTCCGTGGTTCGTGGGTGGCTTTGGTTCGTTCTGTGTGATTTAACGGACGGTCCGCGGGAAGGGCCGGACGGTCCGCGACGTCGGCGCGGACGGTCCGCGAGAGCAGGTCGGACAGTCCGCGCGGTTCGTCGCGGACGGTCCGCAGACTTGCCAGCCGGCGGACGGTCCGCCGGAGCCGTGTCTTTGTCTTTGTTTGTTTCGATTCCTTTCTTCCCTTTCTAGTGCTTCCGCGTGTGCTTCTAGGAATCGTTCCTAAGGCTAGAGGTTGACCCATAACCTCGTGGTCTTGGCGATTGGTGCGTGATTCGATCCATCGCTTGTGTGTGACCGGGGTTTGTCTAGGATATAGGCCGGATTCTTTTGGAAGAATTTTTACCGGCTCCTATTCACTCCCCCCCCTCTCTAGTCGCCATCTGATCCTTCAATTGGTATCAGAGCTCGGTGCCGGATTCTTTGCGACTTTGACAAGTCTCGAATCCTAAGATGGCGTACGTTGAGCGGGGCGGTCCGCCGCACTTCGATGGCAAGGGTTACCACAAGTGGGCGGCTCGTATGATGATTTTTCTTCGAGGAAAGCTTGTTGGATTTTATTGTGCTTGACAAGACCTATGCTATTCCGGTCAACATCCATACTCTTATGGTGACCGATGCCGATGCCAAGGCCAAGTATGAGGCTAATGCAAAAGCCGTTGATCACTTGTGCCGGAGCTTGTGTGATCCAGAGTTTGAGCGTGTTCGCCATTTGAATCTTGCTTGGCAAATTTGGGAAAAATTGTTGGTTGCTCACGGTGGTGATAACCATGTGAAGGCTCGCCTCTTTGTCTCTTACCGGATGCAATATGAGAATTTCACTCCACTTCCCGGTGAGGACATTGATGCAATGTTTCAGAGGTTCACCGCCATCGTGAACAACATGAAGGCTAATGTTGAGGATTTTCCGTACTCCGAGCATGATCAGGCTTTGAAGCTCTTGCATGTCTTGGACCCAAATGTTTGGGGTGCTAAGGTTGAGGCCATCAAGGAGTCTGGGAATTACTTGACTATTGAGTTGGATGACCTCTTTTCTAAGCTCAAGTCGGCCGAGGTTGACGGGAAGTTGCTATCCAAGCATGAGGGCTTGGCCGACCATAGTCTTGCTCTTGTGGGAGGATCAAAGGGCAAATCTAACCCTTCCTGTCGACGGTTTTCTTTGTCCTCTCTTATGTCCATTCCGGATGAGGAGTTTGATGTCTTGGGCGAGGAGGAGCCGGCCTTGCTCTCAAGAAGGTTTGAACGACTACACGAGAGTCGGAGGAACGCAAGGCGGAGCTCAGGGACGTGCTACAAGTGTGGCAAGCGTGGCCACTTCATTGCCGAGTGCCGGAAGAAGAGGAGAACAAGTACAAGGTGAACGAGTACAAGGCGCACCCGAGGCGTGAAGACAAGTACTCCTCCAAGGGCAAGCACTTCAACAAGTCCAAGAGCAAGGACAAGGACAAGCGGCGACCGAGCAAGAGCGCCTACAAGAAGAACAAGGCAAGAGCGATGGTGGCCGGTGCGAGCGACGTCGACTCAAGCTCAAGCGAGGAGCGATCAAGCTCAAGCGGCCGAAGATGAAGACGCCGGGAGGCGCAATGGCAAGAAGAGTGCAAGCGGAACCTCGGCGGGGCCGGCTGTGTGTGGCGCTTGAGGGCTTTTGTGGCATGGCCCATAGCTCAAGCGGCAAGAAGAGTGAGAAGGAAGACGGCGACTCCGACTCGGAGGATGAGGTAAACCGTGACCCCGACTCTTTGCTTGCTGAGATTGCTAGGTTGAATGGTTTGCTTGATAACCGTGATAGTGTCTTTGAGAGATGCCAAAAAGATGAGGAAAGATCTTAGGGCTCAGCTTGAGAATGCTAGCGAGAAAGTAGGAGAGTTAGAGTCAAAATTGCTTGAATTGAAACTTGAGAATGACTCTTTGAAACTTGCTCCTACTCCTCCTGATGATGTTGAATGTGTTGAATGTGATGCTTGGTTGAATGAGATCAAACTGCTTAATGAGAAGAATGCTTCTATTTTGGCTCAACTAGATGCTCTTAGGGTCGAACATGATGAGCTTAAGGCTAGACCTACTTTGCTTGGTGCTTGCAAATCATGTCCTACTATGCATGCTAAGCTTGTCGATGCTCGTTCTACCATTAGCTCTTTGGAAGCATCTTTGAAATCTCCTGTTGCAAATGCATGTTCTAGCTGTGATGAAGTCACTTTGCGTAATCTTGAGCTTACTTCCCGGTTGGATGTCATCTATGAGGAGAATGACTATTTGAGGAAAGTGTTGGGTTGGTTGTACGGCGGGAACCTCAATTGAAAATCATGATTGAGGAGTTCAAGAGAGCCGATGGTCGTGGTTTGGGTTTTGAGAAGTTGGGTGAGAAAGTGGGAGAGAACGAGTGGGGAGAGTGTGTATGAGAAGTGTGTTGAGTCTAACCCCGAGTTTGAGGTGATCGGAGAGATCCAAGTCCCACTCCCAAAAGCACCCAAGAACTCTTTCACACCAAAGCCCAACCACCTTTGCAACAAGCTTGACACAACCCAAGATCCACCCAAATTCCCACCTAAGACAAATGATTTCCGAAACCGATGAAGTTTGTGGGTGAGAAGGGTGAGAAGCCTAGAGAGAAGCCGAGCCAAAACCAAAACCCATCCCCTTCAGGTGTGAGTATTGTGGCAAGGAGAGGCATCTTGCAGAGTTTTGCTACAAGAGGAAGAGGGATGAGAGGCTTGCTAGGGAGCAAGCAAACCAGGACAGGTATCGCCAGTCTCGCGGTATGCCCGAGCCTAGAGTGCCACTTCCACGGGGTGTGGGAAGTGTGAGGAGTGTTGGCAGGTTCCCACAGAGAGGTGGTGGTGAGAGGTTTGTCAGGAGAGATGATGGTGTGCGTGCTAGTGAGAGGTTTGGTCGGGCTCGTGGTGGTTTTTTGGACGTCCTCCTACTCGTCCTCGGTACGGGTTTAGGGGAGATGATCGCGGCTTTGGGTTCCGGAGGAACTACGGACCACGTTTTCCCCCTCGTGGTGCTCGTACTCCTCCCATGGGACATGTGAAGTTTGGTGGCAAGGGAGTGATGTTTTCTAACCCCTCTTTTGAGCGAGATGGCTCGACAACTGGTTTAACTTTCTTTGTGCTAACCCCCGGTGTCGAGTCGCTAGCTCATTCTCGTTCTTGTTTCGACTATAGGCGGGGAGGCTTGGAGAACATTTGGTTGATCGACTCCGGGTGTTCTCGACACATGACCGGAAATAAGAAGTGGTTCTCCGGCCTCACCCTAGTGAAGGAAAAGATGTACATTACATTTGGGGACAATGGATGAGGTAGGGTGCTTTCGAGAGGGTGTTGTGCATGTGAGTGACAAGGTAACGTTGAAGAGAGTGGCTCTTGCGAAGTCTTTGGGTTTTAATTTGCTTTCGGTTTCTCGGTTGCTTGATGAGGGTTTTGAGGTGCGTTTCAAGTCCGGCGAGTCTCGTTTGCTTGATTCTCGAGGTGATCTTGTCCGTATGATCATCCCCGAGGGTCGGATTTTCGGGGCTGATTTCTCTCGTTCTTTGGGTCCTGCTTTCCTTTGTTTGATGGCCGGTCCGTCTTCGATTTGTGGAAATGGCATAGGCGGTTGGGACACTTGAGCTTTGATTTGGTTTCCCGCTTGAGTGGTCTTGACCTTGTCCGAGGATTGCCGAAGTTGAAGCTTGAGAAGGATTTGGTTTGTGCTCCTTGTAGGCATGGTAAGATGGCAGCCACTCCCCATCCACCCCTGACCGATGTCATGACCGAGCGTCCGACAGAGCAGTTGCATATGGACCTTGTTGGGCCAGCTCGAGTTCGCTCAGTGGGTGGGAAGTGGTATGTCCTTGTTGTGGTGGACGATTACTCTCGCTATGCCTGGGTGTTCTTCTTGGAGGATAAGAGTGAGACTTTTGGTTTTGTTCGAGATCTGATCGTGAGGTTGAAAAACGAGAGGCATGGGAATGCTATTCGAGCTATCCGCGGTGATAATGGCTGCGAGTTTAAGAACTCTCGTTTTGATGCCTTTTGTCGTGATCTAGGTCTTGAACATCGGTATTCGACCCCTTATGTGCCCCCTCAAAATGGAGTCGTGGAAAGGAAAAATCGGAGTCTTTGTGAGATGGCTAGAACGATGCTCGATGAGCACGGGACTCCTAGGAGGTTTTGGGCCGGAGGCGGTCAATACGGCTTGTCATGTTTCCAACGGGATTTTATTGAGAGCTTTCAAGAAGAAGACTTGTTATGAGCTTATGCATGGTCGGGCACCCAAGGTGAGTCACTTCCGAGTTTTTGGCTGCAAGTGCTTTATTTTGAAGAAGGGAAAACTCGACAAGTTTGAGGCTAGGTCTAGTGATGGTATTTTCTTTGGATATGCTAACCATTCTAGAGCCTATAGGGTGCTTAACATTGAGGCTAACAAAATCATGGAGACTTGCGAGGTGACCTTCGACGAGACAATGCCATGTACCTCTCTTGGCTTTGAATGTGCGGGTGATGAAGAGATGGCCGAGGACCTCTTTGAGGAGGAGAAAGATGAAGTCGGAGATGATGATGGGGAGAACCATGAGCCCGAAGGCGAGCATGTACCCACTACTTCCCCTACAACCACTTTGGAGCATGGACCGTCTACATCATGGACAACGACGGTGCAACAAGAGGACCGGGCGAGAGAAGGCGAAGTTGAGGGGGAGGTAGTCTCGAGGCGTGAGGCTCCCCGGCGGATTCAAGAAGTGCATCCCCCGTCGAAGATCATTGGGAACATTGATGAACGCACTACACGGTCGAGGTCCGGGAATTCCTCTCATTTTGCTCATGCTTCGCTTTTGTTGCTACTTTTGAGCCCAAGGACATTGGACATGCTTTATACGATGCAAACTAGGTCAATTCTATGCATGAGGAGTTGGAAAATTTTGAGAGGAACCGGTGTGGGAGTTAGTTGAACCACCTCCAAATTGCCATCCCATAGGAACCAAGTGGGTTTGGAAGAACAAAGAGGGAGAGAATGGGATGGTTGTGAGGAACAAGTCTAGACTTGTTGCTCAGGGGTTTAGTCAGAAGGAGGGGATCGACTATGAGGAGACCTTTGCTCCTGTGGCCCGTCTTGAGGCAATTCGGATCCTTCTAGCCTTTGCCGTGGCTAAAGGGTTCAAGTTGTTTCAGATGGACGTGAAGAGTGCTTTTCGAATGGGGTCATAGAGGAGGAGGTGTATGTGAAGCGACCACCTAGGTTTGAGAGCGAGTTGTACCCACACGGGGTATACGGGTTGAAAAGGGCTCTGTATGGGTTGAAACAGGCGCCCCGTGCTTGGTATGGGAGATTGAGAGGTTTTCTTTTGAGCGAGAGGGTTTGTGATGGGTACCGTGGATAGAACCTTGTTTCTCCTCAAGCATGGAAATGACTTGCTGATTGTTCAGATTTACGTGGATGATATTGTCTTTGGTGGCTCGTCACATAACCTTGTTGCCAAGTTTGCGGATGAGATGAGCGAGGGAGTTCGAGATGAGCATGATGGGCGAGTTGCGGTATTTTCTCGGGGGCTGCGCGATCAAGCAAGTGAAGGACGGTACATTTGTGCACCAAACCAAGTACACGAAAGACATGCGAGGAAGTTCCGGATGCAAGATGTGAAGCCGATGTCGACTCCCATGGGGAGTACGACAACTTTGGATGCGGATGAGGACGGAGAACCGGTGGACCGGCGGGAGTACGGGAGCATGATCGGCTCCCTCCTCTACTTGACGGCGACGAGGCCGGACATACGGTTCGGCGTGTGTCCGTGCGCTCGTTTTCGAGGCTTCGCCGAGGACATCACATCGACGGGTCGTCAAGAGGATTTTCGGTACCTACGATCCCGCCCCTGGTCTTGGCCTTTGGTATTCTTCCTCCTCGACTCTTTCTCTTCATGGTTTTTCGATGCGGATTTTTTTGGTTGTCGAGTCGAGAGGAAGTCTACTTCACGGTACTTGTCGGTTTCTTGGTTCTTCGTTGGTCTCATGGTCTTCCCGCAAGCGATCTAGTGTAGCTCGGTCTACCACGGAGGCGGAGTATGTTGCTTCGCCGCTAGTTGTTGCTCCCGAGTTGTTGTGGATTTCATACACTTTGAGAGACTTTGGTGAGGAGTGCACCCGGATCCCACTTCTTTGTGATAGCACCGGTGCCATAAGCGTAGCCAAAAACCCGGTGCTTCACTCCAGAACCAAACATATAGAAGTGAGGTATCATTTCTTGAGGGACAATGTGGAGAAAGGAACCATTGTTTTGAGCCATGTCCCTACCCAAGATCAGCTAGCCGACATCTTTACAAAGCCTCTCGACCAAGCTACATTTGTGCGCTTGCGGGGGGAACTTGGGGTTTGTTGCCATTTCTAGTTGATTCTTGGGGGATTTCCTTTTTGTACCATATGTATCATGCCATGTTTTACTTTGATGCTTTGCTTGATGTACAAACCATGGTAGGATAGCCATCTTGTCATATATCATGTTGCATTTGTATCATATTGCATTCTAGGATAATGAGCTTCTTTCATATGCCATATTTGAGTCTCTTTGGCTATTTGTGAGATTTTGGTTATATGTGTGGAGAAATGGTGATGTGAGGCTATGCTCTTGGAATATTTGAGATATATGTGTGGTGAGATAGCCCTTTTTGAAATAAATGCTAAACTTGACTAAATCTTGTTGAAATATGCTCCACTCGTGTGTAGTTGTGTATCCATGTCACAGTTTGGTCTAAATGTGCTTTTCATGCTTAGATTGTGCTTGGATGCCTTGTTCTTGCATTTGGGCCAAAGGCCGAATATCATTGTGAATGTTTAGCCTATGTTGCATTCATGGGGGAGCATAAGCTTCTTTTTGCCGCAAAGGCACTTCATGTACCATAAAATGATTTAATCTTGAAAAGAAGTGTAAAATGCTTGAAAAATGCTCCATCCATCATGTCTATGCTTAAAATGTCTTATCTTTCACATATGGGTGCAAAACATGTTGCATGATGTTCACCAGTGGAGAAGTCTCCCCGAAGTGGACACATGGCTCATGAGCTTTGACATGACATGCTTTGCTTTATGGGTGTTTGCCATGATCTTTTGCTTGAGAATTAGATATCCTTGTATGATCTTTGAATGGTATGCATGTTCGTGGCTCAAGTGTGACATGGATAGGCTTTTACATGTGAAGCGAGCCGTCTTTTGATAAAAGCTGCTTAAATCCGAAAATTTTGCTTTGTCACATGCTTGTATTTTCATCTATTACTTGTGGCAATGCTTTGACTATGCTATGATTCATATGTGTGATCTTTGTCTCATTTTTAGCCTTTGACACTAGATTTGGCCTATTTGAGAAGCTCATGTAGTTGTTTATATGCTTTGCTTTGCTTGCATTTCCGCATTTTCACCTTGATTCATACATTGTCAACAAGGGGGAGAAAAGGTGAGCTTAATGAAAATTCGGAAGAGGTGAGCTGAAATTTGGGAGTTTGCATGAGTTTGCATCCACATGTTCGGGGGGAGCTTGCATTTGTTCGGGGGGAGCTTTCTTGCTTGTTTTCGGTGTGGATTTTGTGCTTTGCTTGGCTTGTGACCTTTCTTCGCCTTTCTTCGGTTTTGGTCATGAGTTAAGCTTATTTGTTTTCTTTCTTCTATCTTTTCTCTTTTATCTACGAATTTCATTTCGCGTTGTGTGTTGTCAATGCACTCATCAAGGGGGAGATTGTGGACCGGAGCGTCCCGGTGGTCGATGGATGATCGCTCCTCGGTGATGAGTGATTGACAACGGGTGTTGGACCGACTCTTGGCTTAGTGCGCGGGTGCGAGCCGCGGCCTAGTTCGTGTTGTTGCGAGGTGAAGAACGGGCGCGAAAGGTCTTCGACCTTGAGGGGCCTCCGGGAGATGGAGAGACAAGTAGGCTCGGTTCGAGGGACCGGTGGACGGCGGGACCCGGGTGCGGGCCACATGGTGGCGACACAAGCAAGACGAAGTCATGGACAAGTGAGCGGTGCACGGTGGTGGTCGAGTCAAGTGGTTTGGCGGGGAGGCCGGACCGGGCACGCGGGGTTTGGTGGTTTGCCCACAAAACCATCGGCGGACGGTTTCTTGGTTTGGGCCTCAAAACCAAGTCCGAGGGCCCAACACGACGGAGACGGGATCCGGGCGTGTCGGGAAGCTTCGAGGCGGAGGACACGCGGCGGGATCGCATGGCTTGCGTCGGGAGGACGCGGGGTGCGGCAAAGGCGTGGCCGTCCGATGGCAAGACCCACAAACATTACCTAAATGCCCCTACGTGGGTTGTATCGCCGATAGTTTAGTTAGGGGTAGTCGAGTCATTTACCACTCCGGCGGGACTCGATATATAAGCCATGAGTGTGTGTGGATGGCTCTCTCTCTCGCCCGACTTAGGGTTTCATTTGCTCCCTCCTCTTTCTCATTTTCATAGCTATTTTTCCTTTTATTTTATCTAGGCTAGCATGAGAGCTTAATGAGAGTTTTGTTGAGAGGGATGGATGCTAGGGCGGCATGCTAGACCTTGTGAATCTTTCCTGGTTTGTATAGAAGATTCGGGGTTGTTTTTCGTGGCTTTTTGTGCTTGTTTTCGTGCCTTTGTTCCCGGTGTGATTCCGCGGATTTGAGTGAGTTTCTTCCCGGATTTCTTTGAGGGAAACATGGATAGATGTCTTGTGCATCTTTGTGCTTGATCTTGTGCCCTCAAACGCCGGAAACCACTTCGATTCGTGAGTTTTCGTTCGGTGCTCTAGCTTTTGGTGGTGCTCAAAGGATTCGCGATTCCCGGTGATTTAGGGAGTTAGGAGGCAAGATTTTTGGGATATAGCATCCTTGTGTGACGCTTTTCAAGTACCCAAACCCTTGTCTCTACAGCTTCAACCGTTTGGGAAATCCGATGATGATTTGGGGGAGTTGACTTTCGGGGTCGGGCGTTTTTCAGCTCTGTCCGCACCTGGCGGACGGTCCGCGAGGGCCGCGGCGGACGGTCCGCGCGGCTAGGGTTCGTCCCGTGTTCTTCGTGTTCTTGCTCGTCTTTCGTTTCGATCCGTCGCGATTTTGGTTTTTGGTTGGACGGAGTTTCGGACGGTCCGCGGTGTTGGGCGGACGGTTCGCGGGTGCTGGCGGACGGTCCGCGTGCTCCCCGCGGACGGTCCGTGGTTCGTGGGTGGCTTTGGTTCGTTGCGTGAGATTTAACGGACGGTCCGCGGGAAAGGGCCGGACGGTCGCGGCGTCGGCGCGGACGGTCCGCGAGAGCGGGTCGGACGGTCCGCGCGGTTCGTCGCGGACGGTCCGCACCGCGGGCCCGACGGTCCGCCCGAGAGCCGTGTCTTTGATGCTTTTGTTTCGATTCCTTTCTTCCCTTTCTAGTGCTTCCGCGTGTGCTTCTAGGAATCGTTCCTAAGGCTAGAGGTTGACCCATAACCTCGTGGTCTTGGCGATTGGTGCGTGATTCGATCCATCGCTTGTGTGTGACCGGGGTTTGTCTAGGATATAAGCCGGATTCTTTTGAAAGAATTTTTACCGGCTCCTATTCACTCCCCCCCTCTCTAGTCGCCATTTGATCCTTCAGCCTCGACCCCAAATAGGAAGACGCGCTCATCAGCTTCCTTCGGGCTAACCGCGACATCTTTGCGTGGAAGCCAGCGGACATGCCAGGAGTGCCTAGGGGGCCGAGTTGAGCATATCCCCAACGTCGATCCTAAGGCCACCCCAAGCGACAACACCTCCGACGTTTTGCCGACGCGGAAGGGAGGCGCCATCAAGAAGGAACTCGCCAAACTACTCGCGGGCGGCTTTCATCGAAAAAGTCTTCCATATTGAGTGGCTCGCCAACCCCGTCCTTGTCCGCAAGAAGAACTCGAACGAGTGGAGGATGTGCGTCGACTACACCGACCTCAACAAGCCCTCCCCCAAGGACCCCTTCGGGTTGCCGCCGGATTGATCAAGTCATCGACTCCACGGCGACCGGAGCTCGGCCCGAAACCTCCTCGGAGTCGCTACTCCGAGAGCACCACCGGATCGCGATCAAGGAAGAAGACCGAGGCCGCGTTCATCACCCCGTTTGGTGCGTCTTCACCGCCACGACCCATGTCCTTCGGGTTGAAGAACGCACGGCGCCACCTACCAACGAGCTATCCGGAGCCCCGCTTCAAGAGGCAACTTAACAAGAACGTCGAAGCCTACGTGGATGACGTGGTCGTCAAGACCCGAGACTCCCAGCCTCCCTCATCGACGACCTTGAACGAGCCTTTCGCATCTCTCGCGCGAGTACCGCCGGAAGCTCAACCCGAACAAGTGTGTCTTCGGCGTACCTCCGCGCAAACTACTCGCCTTCATCATCGCCCAACACGGCATCGAAGCCAACCCCGAGAAGATCTCCGCCATCACCAACATGAAAGCTCCCACGAGAATCAAAGACGTCCGAGAAGAAGGCGACCGGGTGCATGGCGGCAGTAATCGTTTATCTCGAAGCTTGGAGACAGGGGGGCCCCCTTTCTTCCAACTACTCAAGCACCAAAAGAAGTTCGTGTGGACTCCGGGAGGCGGATCAAGCCCTTGCCCAGCTCAAGGACTTCCTATCGAAGCCGTCGGTCCTCACGGCTCCCCACAAGGGCGCGCGCCCCTTGCTCTACCTCTCCCGCGACTACTCATATGGTCAATACTGCCATCGTCGTCGAGCGGCAGGAAGCCGGCCACGCCTACCCGGTCCGGCCCCCAGCCTACTTCATCGGCCAGGTCCTAACCGAGTCCAAGGCATGTTATCGAACTAGAAGCTCCCCGTACGCGTACTCATCACCTCGCGAAGCTACGACACCACTTCCGGGAGTACTCGATCTCCGTCGTCACCGACCACTCGGCGACATCCGCGGAACCAAGATGCTACGCGGGGAAGAATCTCCAAGTGGGCGCCGTCCGAGCTCGGCGCCCTCACCATCGACTTCAAGCCAACGCACGACCATCAAGTCGCGGCGCTAGTCGACTTCATGGCGGAGTGGCGGGAGAACCGGCTACCTACTCCAACCGTGCGACCCGAGCATTGGGTGATGTACTTCGACGGCTCACTCAACCTCGAGGGCACGGTGCGGGGGTACTCCCGATCTCTCCAACGGGCGAACAACTCAAGTACGTCCTTCGATCTTGGAAGGTCTCAAACAACGAAGCCGAGTACGAAGCTCTCCTACACGGGCTCCGCCTCACCGGCCCCCGGGCATCAAGCGGCTACTAGTCTACGGCGACTCCGTAGTGGTCATCAACCAAGTCAACAAGTCCCGGGACCGCAACAAGGAGAACATGGACGCCTTCGCCTAGAAGTCCGCAAGCTCGAGAACAAATTCTATGGTCTCGAGTTCCACCACATCGTCGGCAACAACAACCGTTGCGGCGGACGGACCGTCCTCTCGAAGCTTGGATCTACCCGCGCTCCAAGTACCAACGGGTGTCTTCGTCCACGAGCTTCACGTGCCATCCATCCATCCGGGCCGGCGCCCCACCGACCACCGTCCCCGCGCACCCACTAGGTCGGGGACAAAAGGTCATGATGATCGACGTGGACTGGGAGGCAACCCTTCATCGACTACCTCGGCGAGCGAAGGTTCCCTCGGACAAGAACTCCGCGGCGACGCACTCACCCCCCCCCGCGCCAAGTCCTACGTCCTCGTCGGAGACAAGCTTTACAAGCGGGGCGCATCTTGTGGAGTACTCATGAAGTGCGTCCCTCGGCAAGAAGGCAAGGACATCTTGGAGGAGATCCACAAGGGCGTCTGCGGCAACCACGCGTCCTCCCGCACGCTGGTCAGCAAGGCCTTTCGACGAGCTTTCTCCGGCCCACGCTTGCTGCGGGCGACGCCGAAGAACTCGTCGAAGGTGCCAAGGATGCCGGTCACCGCCACCCCAGGCCGACAACACGTCCCGGCCTACAAGCTAGTCACCATTCCGCCAACCGCCGGCCCTTTGCCTTGGCTCGGGGGCTCGACATGATTGGGCCACGCCCCCCCCCAACCTCCGCGCTGGCCGGTGGTTTCAACGAGTATTGGTGGCTATCGACAAGTTCACCAAGTGGATTGAGGTCAAGGGTCCGGTCACATGCCCCAAAGGGGGCATCGAAGAGTACTCGACTTCCTAGATGAACTCGTGCATCGCTACGGACTCACCCCACCGCATCATCACGGATACGGCCGGCTCCAACTTCAACAACCACCCCGCTCCGGGGGAGTCCGCGAGAACTGCTGCGAACACCCGGGATCGACGTCCGATACGTCTCGGTTGCCCATCCTCGGGCCAGCACGGACAAGTCGAGCGCGCCAATGGGATGGTGCTCGACGCTCTCAAGAAGGCGGCAACGATCGATGCTGCCAACTCCAAAGGAGGCAAGCGGATCAAGGAACTACCCAACGCACTCGGGGCCGGCTGGGCGGGCACTCGGCCCTCCAAGCCAACGTGGCAATCCCCTCCTCCCTTCTACCTGGCTCGCCCCCGCAAGCAATCCTCCCCGCCGACGTCATATGGAACTCGCCGGGCGCGGTGGAGCACTACGACGAAGCGTCTCGGATCTCGACCACGGGACGAGTTGACATCGACGTCCCTCTCGAAGAAGCTAGGCTGCGCCCTCGTCAACTCACAAGGTACCTCGGAGGGTATACCCGTGACGGATAAAAGACGTATCCCTTCAAATGGGTTTTCCGCCACCATCTTGATGATCTTGGATTTAATTTCATACTTGGTCGCTTCGAGCTTCGAATCCGACTCTTGTACTTTTATGTCTTCACATTGAGGGCTAGCGTAATCCCTTAATGATTTCTTCGGTTCTTCCACGGGTTGATTAACGAACTCCATCTAGACAATAAGATAAAAACAAAAACAAAAAAAGAAACAAGTGTTTTTCTCGGATAATATATGTTAGATATAGCAAATAAAAGATAAACTAAATATAAAACTAAGTTAGATGCAAATCAAACGATGTAAACTAACTTGCTCCCCGGCACGGCTCTAGAAAAAGGGGCTTGTTGACGGATAAAAGACGTATCCCTCTACGATCCGCAAGCGTACGGACCCCACACCTTTTTCACCACGGGATTCCCAAGGTTCTTGTCAATCCGCGGAGCAAGGGGATTACAAGCGTTCGATCAACAACGACACACTAGCTACTAAAACCCTAACTACTATTATACTAGAAAACAACTAAACTTCACTAGAGAGAATGATAAACAATCAAGATAGAAGACACTCGCCCACGGGTCTACGATACTAGAGCATGCAATCGCTTAAAGACATGAAAAACCAATCTAATCTATCGGGGTTGTGACCACGGTTTCGCCCTTTCCCTCCTCTCGTACTTGTCACTACGCGAAGGTATTCATGACTAGACCTTTGATGGACACGGCGTATTGAATGGATCCAAGGAAGCATTGAGGCCTTACTCCCTTTACGGCATGGTTGCAAACCTTAAGCATGAAAGTATATTCAACACAAGATGATAGATAGATAATCCGACAAAGCGCGATTACATCTCAAGATCGATTACAACCCATGGACGAATGAGAAGATTACCCCATCAAGGTGCTGATCATGGCACCGTTGATCATGGTTTCCCTTCCGTCGGTGTCTTCCTTCTTCTCCACGAGAGGGTGCTTCCTTCGAGGTGGTTGATCTCCCCGGAAGATCCTCCTCCTCTCTCTCTAGCTTGTGGATGGCCTTCGGTGCGAATGACTCCTCCCTTCGGTGTTGGCGGCGCCTCGGGGGTTTTAGGGTTGAAGATCCTTCGAGGGCAAGGAAAACGGGACCGAACCGGTGCCGGAAGTGGGGCTGGGCCGGCCGGCCTGGGCCGGCCGGCCCAGGCCCAATTCGGCCCGGTTCGGTCGCCCCTTTTGCTCCGTGGGTCCTCACGCACTTATGTACTTTGCCCCCTCCACTTGCACGATTTAATTTGATGTTGTTATCCTCGCGTCCAAGATGGAGGCTCTCTTTGCATGAAGTTTGATCTTTTACGCTTCAATCCTCGGGGGTGTTCCTCGTAGCACTTCGGTCCTCGCCACCATTGGAAGTGAATTCAGCAAGCTCATGAACACGAACAAGACTCCATGAATGCTCCTTTGAACTTGTTGCGAATCCGTCCTTTATGTCCATGTTTCCTACATAAACACAACACTTCCAAATGCATGCACAAAGATGAACTTGTTATATGATTAGTGTGCCTAGTGGCGGGTTAGTTCCATAATCAAATCCAAACCAAAGTGTAATGAACATGCTAGGTGCACCAAAATACACCGTCAACATCTCCCCCACACTTAGCTCTTGCTCGTCCTCAAGCAAGTACTTGTAAAAGAATTTCGTCCAAGGTGTGTAATCGTGTATCATTAATCCTCCTTCACAAGTTAGTCAATCTTTTCATCTTTAATACATAAACACAAAGTAATGATAATCAAACATAAACATGGGCGTTTAGAATTTTTACCACGTCAAGTTTTACCCCACAACTCAAACTATTCACTCGAAGTCTTCAATTTCAGCCATGCTTACTCCTTTGCTTCCATCGGAGGGTTTTTATGGTTTTCAAAACAAAAATTCCTGCAACAAGTATTAGACAAAAAACCTTTCTCCAAGCTCTCTCAAGTCACTCATATAAGGTGGCTATCCTGACCAAGTTTTATAAAACTCTCACCTCCCATTAATCTCTCATATATCATGTAAAGTGGAGCTATAGGTAGGGCTAGCGCAATCAACACAAGTATTGTCAAACTAAGAACTTTCTCTAATGGTTGTCTACCTTTCAAAGCCAATGATCATGAGAATTAACCATATGTAGGGATATCAAGGATGAGAAGATTTAGAATGGTGGGCATGTGCAAGGGCAAAAGAAAATTGTGACTACAAGGCACCAATGATGTCCTCGTTGTCGGATTGCACATGGTTGGAAATAGAGTAAAAGTTTCGTCTCACAATCAACGTGACATCCTTCCTTACACTTTATTTTTTTTCTTTTCTTTCACTTGATCCATCCCTCTCATATCTTCATTGCTACCTCATCTTTTCCTCTTTTTCTTTTTCTTCTTTCATTCACGTATGATTTTTTTTCTTTCTTTCTTTCTTTCTTTCTTTCTTTACCATACACATACTTTTTCTCTTTATTTTTCTCTCTCTTGACAACTTTTCAAAGCTTTCAATTCTCTCTTTCCTCGCATGCATACAATCTGAAATTTTAAATAAATCATGCTAGAGACGAGACGAAACTTTGAAAATAGGTTGTGTTCAAGGAATACGATGTACAAAAGAGATGTATAGGGTTGGGTATGGAATCCGGCGATGATCATGACTTGCGTTGTGAAAGTCATGTACCGAATATATGACGAGGCTAGCAACAAAAGATAAGCACAAGGACATGATCATTGCTTGAAATTAAAACTCACCAAGAGAGAAGGGTCCTAGCCTAACTCATCATGCTAATCACACTTATGGTGGAGCGAAAAAAAAACTTGGCTTTGGATAGGAATTTTTTTCTTACTCTCAACTTGGAAGAAGAAGTTTTGTTAACCTTTATTACAAGGATTTTAAAATAATTTTCAGAACTGAAATCCTCCAATTTTTAGCATCGAACATAGCACAACTAACATGTGAAGCTCAAGATCGAAGTGCGGTATGGGTACTTTAAGTAGTAGCGATTCCACTAAGCACCACGGTAAACGATTTTCAAACCACATACTTGTGTTCATATATCAAGAATCGAAGATTAAACAAACAAGTAAATAAAGATAAACAATACATAAAACACAAAGATATATATAAAGACTCTTTTTATTTGATTTTCTTGACTCAACACTAATTTAAGACACTTGCAAAAATTTTAAAACGAGACTCAAAAACTAAAGACTCATTAAAACACTAAGACTCTCACACGAAGATTAAACCGAACCTAAACTTGAAGTTCAAAAGCTAAGGCTAGCGAGCTAGCTCTCCCCCACACTTAAAACATACGACATCCTCGTCGTATCTTACAAAAATCCTAAGGGGAAAACTAGATCTAGTGGTACTTCAAGCAAGTTTTGCACCACTTGCCTCTCATGTTTCCAACCATGCCGAAAAGTTTGCGCACGTTACGGTTAAGGAACTTGTAGTCATCTTCAACTACGCGCTCCAAGTCCTCCATACGCTGCTTCATCGCTTCCATGGCTTGGAGACATCCGTCGGCCGACGTGTAGAGATCCGTGATGGATTGACGGCAAACTTGACAGCACACCGGATGCAATCCGAAGGGGTCGTCGTCGCCATAATCTCCACCGTTGTCACCACCGTCGTCGCCACCTCCATTGTCGTTGCCTTCGCCACCGTCGTTGCCGTCGCCGTTGGGGCCTTCGGGAGTCCTTTCATTGGGCTGCTCATCCCAATCATCATCATCTCTACCGGCGGCCGCCCACGAGCTCGGGCTACGATCGTCGGAGTAGTCGCTATCCCCATAATCCTTAGGCTCCGGCGACACCTCCTTGTAATCTTTGCGCTTGATGCCTTGGAGGCGTGCCGACCTTCGGACGGGTGTAGGGATCTTCTCTCCTTCGACGGGGTTGCGAGATGCAAGAGCTCCGGTCGGGACACATCCTCCGCAACGGATACGTGCGGTCCTCTTGACGGGTAGCTTGAGCTCGCATCGCATCGCCTCCTCCATCGATGGCTTCTTGGCTTCTAGCTTCAACTCTAAGCTTCTTGGAGGATCAATGGCTGCTACAAGGGTGCAACACATTGCTTGAAAGGTTTGATTCTCGAGCTCCCAATTCGGCCAAATAAATAGTCCTGAGAGAAAAGCCCTGGGAACCTTATTTTCCTTTTTTACACTTCCCTTAAAATTTTCCGACCAAACAAGGAAGTCAAAAAGGAGCAATTCGGGCGAGGTTCGGCGTCATCGGGCGTCGGGCCCTCCCGGGCCGGTCCGCCTGGGCCGGCCGGCCCACCCCGCCTCGGGGGCGGGCCGGTCCGGTTTTTGCACACCGCCCTATTTTTTTCTTCCTCGCCCATGGGAAAAAGTTGGCCCGGTAAATCTTCGCGAAAAACTCCCCGGAAAACTAAAAGAAAAATTATTTACGAGAAGTTGATGCCTTGTTTTTCGTCCTAGGCGGGACGTTCGGGCTCTTCCTCCATGGTAAAGACGTCAACATGGTGAAGGGGCACGACATCGGGTTCGTAGTAAACCTTAAGCCGCTGTCCATTCACCACAAATTGATCGCCGTTTATATCCATAATGGTTACCGCTCCGTTGGAGAACACCGAATGCACAACATAAGGTCCGTCCCACTTGCTTTGCAATTTCCCTTTTCCGAAGGTTTTAAACCTCGAATTGTAGAGGAGGACCTTATCTCCTTCTTTAAATTCTTTTTTCTTCAATCTTTTATCATACCACCTTTTGATTCTCTCCTTGTATATGCTTGCGTTTTCATATGCTTTCAACCTCAACTCCTCTAGCTCGCTTATTTGAATTCTTCGTTTCACCACCGCGGCATCGAGATCAAGGTTCATCTCTTTAATCGCCCAATAGGCTTTATGTTCCAACTCAACCGGAAGGTGGCAAGCTTTTCCATAGACGAATTGATAAGGGGTCATACCTATCGGTGTTTTAAACGCCGTTCAATAAGCCCATAAAGCTCCGTCTAATTTCTTTGACCAATCCTTGCCTCCCTTCTCTATGGTTTTGTTGAGTATGCTTTTTAATTGCCTATTTGACGTCTCCGCTTGTCCGTTGGTTTGTGGGTGATAGGCCGTGGAGACCCTATGCTCAATTCCCAACTTGGACAAGCACTTTTTGAAGTTCTTCCCGGTGAAATGAGTTCCTCCATCACTTATCAAGATTCTCGGTGTATCGAAACGGGGAAAAATCACGTTCTTGATCATAGTGATGGACTCCTCCGTGGAAGCTTTACGACATGGTACAGCCTCTACCCACTTGGATACATAATCAACCATAACAAGGATATACTCGAATCCAAATGAGTTTTTAAAAGGCCCCATGAAGTCTATGCCCCATACATCGAATATGTCGATTTGTAAGTTGTATTTCAAAGGCATAGAATTTCTTTGAGAGATGTTTCCGGTTCTTTGGCATTAGGGGCATGACGCAACATATCTTTTAGTATCTTCATGCATCTCCGGCCAATAGAATCCGCTCGACCATACTTTTGCTTCGGTTCGAAAATGGCTATAGTGTCCACCATACTCCGCCGAGTGGCACTTCCTTAGAATCTCAACCCTCTCTTCTCTTGGCACACATCTTCTCATCACTCCATCATTGCCAAGCTTGAAGAGGTATGGTGCATCCCAAAAATATTTCTTACTTTCGGAGATTATCTTCCTTTGAGTGTTTTTGTCTAGATGATCGAGGGGCATCTTTCGAATTGCTCGAATGATGTCGATCATCCAAGTATCTTTATCAAGCACTCTATAGAGGTGGTCATCTCTCATCTTATCTTCTATGGGCTCTTTATCATCTTGTCCACGATTCATCCTAGACAAATGATCGGCCACAACATTCTCCACCCCCTTTTTGTCACGAATTTCAACATCAAACTCTTGGAGAAGAAGGATCCAACGAATCAAACGTGGTTTAGCTTCCTTCTTAGCCAAGAGATACTTGATGGCTGCGTGATCGGTGTAAACAATGACCTTCGAGTTCACGGTGTAAGATCTGAATTTTTCGAAGGCGAATACCACCGCTAGCAACTCTTTTTCCGTAGTGGCGTAATTTAATTGTGCCCCACTTAGAGTTTTGCTAGCGTAGTAAACAGCATGAACTCGGCCTTCCTTTCTTTGACCCAAGACCGCGCCTACGGCGTAGTCACTTGCGTCACACATGATCTCGAAAGGTTGGCTCCAATCCGGAGGTTGGATGATGGGAGCACTCACCAACGCATTTTTCAAGGTCCGGAATGCCGCTAGACACTTCTCATCAAAGTCGAAAGCCACATCCTTTTGAAGAAGGTGTGTTAAAGGCTTAGTGATCTTCGAGAAGTGCTTTATAAATCTTCTATAGAATCCGGCATGGCCTAGAAAGCTCCTTAAGGACTTGACATCCGTAGGAGGTGGGAGTTGCTCAACCGTCTCTACCTTAGCCTTGTCCACTTCAATTCCTCTCTCGGATATAACATGTCCGAGCACTATGCCTTGCTTAACCATGAAGTGGCACTTTTCCCAATTTAAAACCAAATCTACCTCCGCACACCTTGTAAGGACCTTCTCTAAGTTTGCTAAGCAATCCATGAACGTCTTCCCGTAAACGGAAAAATCATCCATAAACACTTCAACAATTTCTTCGATGAATTCCGAAAACACGGCCATCATGCAACGTTGAAAAGAGGCCGGAGCGTTGCATAGGCCGAAGGGCATCCTTCTATATGCAAACGTTCCGTAAGGACACGTAAACGTTGTCTTATGTTGATCTTCCGGGTGAATAGGAATTTGCATGAACCCCGAGTATCCATCGAGAAAGCAAAAATAAGCGTGGTTTGCTAACCTCTCGAGCATCTCGTCTATGAACGGTAGGGGGAAGTGATCTTTCTTCGTCGCTTTGTTAAGCTTACGATAATCGATACACATCCGCCACCCGGTCACGGTTCTTTGCGGTATCAACTCGTTCTTCTCATTCTTCACCACGGTCAAACCTCCCTTCTTCGGTACACAATGTACGGGCTCACCCATTCGCTATGCGGAACCGGGTAGATGATTCCGGCATCAAGTAACTTGATAACCTCTTTCTTTACTACCTCTCGCATGGCATGGGTTAGCCTCCTTTGATGGTCCACTACAGGCTTACATTGGTCTTCCATTGGTATACGATGAGTGCAAAAGGTTGGGCTAATACCTTTGAGATCATTAATTGAATATCCAATCACCTTCCTATGTTTTTTTAATAAAATCAGCAACGCTTTATTTTCTTCGGGACTCAACTCGTCGCTCACAATGACTGGATAAGTTTAGTCTGGGCCCAAAAATTCATATTTTAATCCCTTGGGCAAAGGTTTAAGATCTACTTCGGGCACTTGTGGCTCCTCGGGTTTGATTTCTCCTATGTCTTCGAATTTCTCTTCCTCCACACTACCATCATGCGGCTCTAAGCCTTTTGTCGCTTCCTCTAGTTCTTCATCTTGTTGATTACTAATTTGATTTTCCATCGCTCTTTGCAGAGGGTCTCTAAGGGTTTCAACAAAACAAAGACTATCTATCTCTTCTACTTCTTCATCTTCGGGGGGAAAGGGTGTAAGGTGTTTAGAAGCACGAAGAAAGTTATATGTGTACTTTGTTCCATTAAGGTTCATTGTTACTTTGCCTTCTCCGGCATCTAACACGGCATCAACCAACTTAAGAAAAGGCCTACCTAAGATTATATGATCAGAATTACTATGGTAAGCATCAATAACAAAGAAATCGGTTGGTATGCAGTTTCTAGAGATTTTTACTTTCATGTTGCAAGCAATACCTAGAGGTTTGATAGTTCTACCATCTCCCATAATTAGTTTCGTTGATGTTGGAGCTAAGTCTAGGTTGTGGTATTGAACTTTATCGTAAATTTTAGAAGATAGAACACTTACTTGGGCTCCGATGTCGCATAAAGCTTTGCATTGAACTCCGTTGATCTCGCAACTCAAGTGCGGCGTCATCTTCTCTTCTTCTTCGGATCCTATCGAGTAAATTTCAGCGAGGCGAGCGTATGGTGATGCTTCGGGCTTGATCCCCATGATTCTCTTCACCTCGGCAATATGTTCCGGATCCACCACGTCATCTCCAAAGAGCTTTTCAAAAATCTCACCGGTGGTTTCGAGGTCGTATGAATTTTCAGCTTTCTTCTCCGGTGGGAAATCCACTTCCAATGCTCTTGCCATTCCCTTTTGATTAGGGAACGGTCTTATCTTGTCAAATACTTCTCCGTAATCAATAGGAACCCAATCCATTGGTTCGAACTCCCTTAGTGGCTTCGCGCTTGACATGCTTCTCTTGTTCGTCTCCTTTGGTGCGGCGAAGTCGATGTTTGGTGTAGTTCTTGACTTGATGTGTTCTTGTTCAAGCTTTTCCATGATTGGCTCCTCTTTTGTGACTTCCGGGGTTGCCTCTTTAGAAAAATCAGCAAGCTTCTTCTTCCTTGAATTGTATTCGGCTCTTCCGCAAGTCTTGTTTCCCAATCTCTTCGCATGGCAGCCGCTTTACTAACTTTTTGTAGAAGTTGGGCGGCTTCCGTGAGTGTTTTCTCCATGAGATCCCCACCTGCACACATTTCGACGTGTCGCATGCAACTAGGGGTTAGGGAAAAGAAAAATGTATGCAAGAGTACGTCACCGGTGAAGCCGAGTTTTGGCCCTTGTTCGATTAATTCATTAAACCTATCCCAGGCTTGGTCTATCCCTTCCTCTTCTCCTTGCATGAAAGTGATCACTTGCCTCCTTAGATGTTGAACCTTGCTAATTGGAAAGAACTTCTCGCAAAACTTCTTTGTCAACTTGTTCCAATTGCCTTCAACTTCAAAGGACGCAACCGAATACCATGTCTTTGCTTTGCCGGCAAGTGAGTAGGGAAAGAGATTCCATTTGAACCATTCATCGGGAACTCCTTCTTGACGCACCGTGTTGCATATTGTCGTGAAATCCCTTATGTGTCTATATGGGTTCTCCGTAACCATCCCTTCAAATGGGTTTTCCGCCACCATCTTGATGATCTTGGATTTAATTTCATACTTGGTCGCTTCGAGCTTCGAATCCGACTCTTGTACTTTTATGTCTTCACATTGAGGGCTAGCGTAATCCCTTAATGATTTCTCTACGGTTCTTCCACGGGTTGATTAACGAACTCCATCTAGACAATAAGATAAAAACAAAAACAAAAAAGAAACAAGTGTTTTTTTGGATAATATATGTTAGATATAGCAAATAAAAGATAAACTAAATATAAAACTAAGTTAGATGCAAATCAAACGATGTAAACTAACTTGCTCCCCGGCAACGGCGCTAGAAAAAGGGGCTTGTTGACGGATAAAAGACGTATCCCTCTACGATCCGCAAGCGTACGGACCCCACACCTTTTTCACCACGGGATTCCCAAGGTTCTTGTCAATCCGCGGAGCAAGGGGATTACAAGCGTTCGATCAACAACGACACACTAGCTACTAAAACCCTAACTACTATTATACTAGAAAACAACTAAACTTCACTAGAGAGAATGATAAACAATCAAGATAGAAGACACTCGCCCACGGGTCTACGATACTAGAGCATGCAATCGCTTAAAGACATGAAAAACCAATCTAATCTATCGGGGTTGTGACCACGGTTTCGCCCTTTCCCTCCTCTCGTACTGTCACTACGCGAAGGTATTCATGACTAGACCTTTGATGGACACGGCGTATTGAATGGATCCAAGGAAGCATTGAGGCCTTACTCCCTTTACGGCATGGTTGCAAACCTTAAGCATGAAAGTATATTCAACACAAGATGATAGATAGATAATCCGACAAAGCGCGATTACATCTCAAGATCGATTACAACCCATGGACGAATGAGAAGATTACCCCATCAAGGTGCTGATCATGGCACCGTTGATCATGGTTTCCCTTCCGCCGGTGTCTTCCTTCTTCTCCACGAGAGGGTGCTTCCTTCGAGGTGGTTGATCTCCCCGAGAAGATCCTCCTCCTCTCTCTCTAGCTTGTGGATGGCCTTCTGGTGCGAATGACTCCTCCCCTCGGTGTTGGCGGCACCTCGGGGGTTTTAGGGTTGAAGATCCTTCGAGGGCAAGGAAAACGGGACCGAACCGGTGCCGGAAGTGGGCTGGGCCGGCCGGCCGGCCTGGGCCGGCCGGCCCGCCCAACCCAATTCGGCCGGTTCGGTCGCCCCTTTTGCTCCGTGGGTCCTCGCGCACTTATGTACTTTGCCCCCTCCACTTGCACGATTTTGATGCTTTGTTATCCTCGCGTCCAAGATGGAGGCTCTCTTTGCATGAAGTTTGATCTTTTACGCTTCAATCCTCGGGGGTGTTCCTTGTAGCACTTCGGTCCTCGCCACCATTGGAAGTGAATTCGGCAAGCTCATGAACACGAACAAGACTCCATGAATGCTCCTTTGAACTTGTTGCGAATCCGTCCTTTATGTCCATGTTTTCCTACATAAACACAACACTTCCAAATGCATGCACAAAGATGAACTTGTTATATGATTAGTGTGCCTAGTGGCGGGTTAGTTCCATAATCAAATCCAAACCAAAGTGTAATGAACATGCTAGGTGCACCAAAATACACCGTCAACAGTATCCGACGCTACCACGATCGCAACGTCAAGGAACGCTCCTTCAACGTTGGTGATCTTGTCCTCCGTTGCATCCAGAACACGGAAGGACTACACAAGCTCAGCTCCCCCTGGGAAGGTCCCTTCACCGTGGCAAAGGTGACCGGGCCGGGCTCCTACCGCCTCCAGACACTTGAAGGTGAAGACATCAATAACTCGTGGAACATCGACCAGCTATGTCGGTTCTACGCCTAGTCTACACGACTACTCCGGGGTTCAAGTCTACACGACTACATCAACACCCCTCTGCCGTAAGCAGCCTCCGGGTCCTGGCTCCAGTCTCTGGACTACTCCTCTCCAGGACCCAGCCCGTGCGGCTACCTACGGATCCTGGGCTGCGATGAGCGACAAAGGACTCTAGCAGCGGTCTACTAAGAGACCATGTACTCCAAGATCCAGCCTACACGGCAACCTACGGATCTACTACTGTAAGCGGCTACTTGCCCTAGCACCACTTAGCTGTAAGCGGCCTCCGGGTCCAGGCAACTACTCTGTAACTACAGCCCTGGCCATCCAGGTGTACTTCTTCAGTAATAAAGTTTGATTGTTCATCAACTTCTTTACTGCCTACTCCCCTCAACTGGACGACTGCTGAGTACGACTACTCGCATCCACTCCACGATGGGGCTCCGCACTTTGAGATCTCGACTACGAGTACTCATTGCTGGAATTTTCCTTTCATTAATACTTAAGCAATTCCATTACAATTGTTTTTGTACAACTTTGGCTACGAGCTAAATATTACAGGCGACTGGAGATTGAGCTTATCGGCTACTTGCTTCGCAATGGGCTCCATCTGCTCCAGCAGCTCCGCGTACTGCTCATCTGTATAGTTGGCGGCTACCCCGCCAGCGACTACCTCCACAGGCGCCTTCGGGAAGTAGGACTTCATGAAGGCCAAGACTTGCTTCGGGATCGACCTCGCCATATGCTTCACATAAGCCGTCAGCAGGCTGGGGGCTTCCCTGAGGCGATCCACGAGCGGAGCGATCTTGGGGCCGCCCGGATGAGGCACCAAGAGCCTTGCGATCGGCAGCGCGGCTTCTTCAAGATCCTTCAGCTGGGCCCGCAGCGCCTCGCATTCTTCATTCAACTTCTGCAACGATTTGTAGCAGTTGACGAGATCGCGGTTAGAAGCAATCCAAAGCTCCATGTGCTTCTCGCACTCGAAGGCAAGTTCTTTATAGTCGAGCTCGAGTACCTGGCGGGCCTCCTGCTCCGGTAGAAGAGGTTCTTCATATCTGTTTCGGAGGTCCTCAACTGCTCCACCCGGGTCTCAAGCTCCGCAAGACAACAAGGCGCGGCGGAGTCGGACTACCTCTCGACCTCCAACAACTACCCAACAAGTCAAGCGGCGTACCTTTGTTCTTGTTGCGGAGTGTCTTGTTCTTCCGCACCAAGTCATCGCCCTTTGCCTGCAACTCTTGGATGTCATTATGATACTTGGCAAAAGCGGCGTCGAGCTTGGACTGCATGGCAGCCGCGTGCTTCGGCGACTTCAAAAGCTGATCCTCTAGTGCCTCAGCCCGGAGCACCGCATCACTAAAGCCCTGCAGCATGTTGGACTTCTCGCAGGACCTCTCCACGACGTCCTGCACAGACAACACACGTCAACGAGTACTCAACAACAGAGGATTGACTACTCAGAAGTTAAGACTACTTACTTTCATCCACTGCTCAGCCTGGCGGACCGCCTCCAGGTGCCTGGCCACCGTCGCCGGGTCGACCAGATCGTCCGCGAGCAGCTCCACTCCGCCACGACTACTCGTGGCAGCCTCAGTCATCGGCGCAGAGCGGATGGGCTCTGCGTCCTGGATCTCCGGGGAGCGGACAACCACCTCCAGAGCAACCTCTGGTGGCACAGTGACCTTCTCTCCTCCGGTAGCCGCGGCGGCTTCCTCGGCGACCTCCTCCATCGGCTCGGGGGCTCCCTCGGCAGCCTCCGGGGCCTCTGGTGTCGACTTCTCCATGGGAACCACTGCAGGGATGTCGCTCCCTTCGGCCTCGATGCCTGACAAGAAGACGTCAAGTGCATTAGCAACTACGACTACTCTATGGGGAAGACTAAAGCCTCAGTAGAGTACTCACCCTCGACTACGCTGGCCTCGGACAATGCAGCTCCAGCAGCTGGCGTTTCTGACTCCGCCTGAGGGGCTGGGGTAGACTCCTCGGCGGGTGGCGCGACTTCTTCCTCCGCCACCGTCGTGGAGGGCTCACCTCCCTCCCAGGATAAGTCTGTTGATTTCGTGCAGAAGTACACAAAGCCGGTTGTCATTCAGGCTCGACTACTACACCAAGTACTACTTGGGAAAGCTCAGCACTTACAGGTTTGACCGGACTATCGTCACGACCAGGGCACCGAGGATGCTGGCAATGTCCACCAGTCCACCCTCGGCGGAAGCCTCCTGTTGCGCCTCTGCAGCCGCTGCCTCCTCTGCAGCAACGGTAGTCGGAGCAGTGCCCTCCTGTGCTCCTGCAGCCACCACCTCTTCGACGGCGGCGGCTGCGGGTTTTGTGCCCTCTTGATAAGCAGGGGGCTGGCGCTCCAACTGCGCTATGAGTTCTTCAACAGTGGGGGCTGGGCTACGACTCCCAGCCGGCTCCCCCACTGTGTCCCACTCGCCTTCGTCGCCCTCATCGACGGGCTCCGTCGGCGGCACCTCCTGCATACAAGGAAGATCAGTCATCAGCAAGTGAACTCGTACGATGGGTACTCGATTACACTAGTCAAGACATCTTACCTCATGAGGCGTGGTCTTTGAGACCCTTAGCTTCTTCGTCACCCGCTTACGGGCGGGGTTGCGCGGCTTCCGTGGCGGCGCAGCCAGACTAGCCTCCAGGCTAGTCGGCGGATCTTGCACAAGGGGTACATGAGGCAAGTCGGGACGGCTGAACCTCGACCGCAGCTGGAAGCGGTCCTGTAGCGTCTCCTCCTCCTCGTCGTCGTCGTCGTCGGACGTGTCTTCTACGATGACAGTGTCATCTCCTTCGCCGATCTCTCGCCGCTCCTTGGCTTTGGCTTTCCCCTCCTTCGGGATCTCGATTCCCTAAGGGGGCGGCTGCGGCTCGGAGACGAACCTCTTCAAGTCGTCCTGTAAGGCACAAGACATCAGCGCGACTACTCATAAGCAACGACTACTTGATTAGGGGGTACGGCTACTTACCTCCTTTGGCGGGCGCGCGGCGGAGTACTCTTGGACCGGGCACGCCGTGTACGGTGGCATGTCCTTGAAGATGCGCGTCAGCCTATCAACGATGTCGTCGTCGTCGACTTCACCTCCAGGCATCCGCGACGTGTCATCGTCGCCGGTGTACTCGAAGCCTAGGGTGTCGCGGGCCATCAGCGGCTGCACCCTCCGCTTCATGAAGCTGAAGGCCACATGCTCGGCCCTCAGCCCGGCTTCTCTAAGCTCCTTGATGCGCACCAAAAGCTCGGGGAGCTGGATCGCCTCCTGCATCGTGGGCTTCGTGTTCCACCAGTCCCGGTGCCTGGGCTGCCTCCCGCTTGGCTTCGGCAAGCCGGGGTGGTGGTTCGTGACGTAGAACCATCTCGCCTTCCAATCGGCGTTGGAGTCGATGAGATTGTACGCGAGGTACTGCTCAGTGGCGTCTTCTCGCATCTGGATGCCCGCTCCTCCAACTACTCACGGGTTGCTGGCGCTCGGCTGCGGCTTCACCCGGAAGAATTTCCGGAACAGGATCTAGTGCGGCTTGATCCCCAAGAATGCTTCACAAAAATGGACGAAGACTGCGGTATGGAAAATGCCGTTAGGGTTGAGATTGAGGTACTCAACTCCGTAGTACCCGAGGAGGCCTTTGAAGAACTCGCTGGCCGGAAGCGCGAGACCGCGCTCCGCGAAGCGCCCGAACATCGGGATCTCGTCTTCAGCTTTCTCCATTGGGTACGGATCTCCGGTGGCGGCTCTCCACATATCCACCTCCTTCTCCCGGATAAATCCGCTGTTGAGAAGGGCCAACAAATCCTCGGTCTTCACCTTCGACTTTTTCCACTCGCGGCTTGGATCTGGCCGCGGTGGAGACATCGGCGGCGCTGCCCTCGTGGCAGCCGCGGCAGTCTCGTCACGGCCCCTCTTCTTCCCGGCGGCCTTCGTAGACTTGGACGGTGAAGGCTTCATTCTCCAAGTACACGGCGTCTTCACGCGCATTCGCTCGGGGGCTACTCTGGAAGCTTTGGGTGGCGGCGCACTTGGATCTACTGCGGCGGCGGCGTGCGCTGGAAGTGGACCTAGCCCAGATTTATTCGAAATGGCTACAGCAGTGATGGGTGAAAAACCCTAAGGGTTTTGGCTTCTATTTATAAGTCAAACCGGCCTTCCAACGGCCAGATGGATAAGTCCGCGCTCGGCTGACTCAGTGGCCGCGCGTGACTCTTCGCATTCTACTAGTCGACGCGCCTCACCTCGGGGGCTCGGCTACTACTACTCTACTACCTGGGAAGCGACAAGGCTCAGGAGCATCTCAGGACACATTCTTCAAGATGACCCTTCAATTCGAGAGGAAGTACTCGACTCAAGGCTCGGGGGCTCTGTGCCACGTGTCCTTCGGTTTTTTCTCTCCGGATTTTTCGGGATTTTCTTGCCAAGACTTCAGATGGACCCTCAGCCCGGGCACCGCGGCTCAACCTAAGGCTCGGGGGCTACTCCATATGGAGTGCGATTTTGCAATCGCACTTCCATATCAGCTTCGGCTTCAAGACAAGGCGGGCATTTTTTGAAGACCTTCGAAGGCAGCACTCGAGGACGCTTGGGACTACTCGAGAAGACTTCAAGATTGCTCAAACATCAGCTGGAGTACATTCCAGCCTCGGGATGCTTCGACTACTCTTGAGGACTTTTGACCTGTAGCCCTCGGGGACGCTTGAGGACTACTCGTTAAGGCCGTCAAGACTACTTGAAGCTATCCTTCTCGACTACAAAGTACTCAGGGGCTTGTTGTATGGACCTCCCTGGGCCCACTACCTCGGTGGGTACCAGGACCGACTACTCGGTGGGCCCCTGGGACTACCCGGCTTGCGCTACACGGCACTTGATGGCGTGGAGCACAAGGACTACGGAGGAGAAGTACTCGGTTAGGAAGCTGTACATGTCCTGCACTGTATGGAAGACTCCTAGACGTACTCGACTAGTACTCTCTCCCTACTCCGACTTGTAACCCTGCCTCCCGGACTATATAAGGCGGGGCAGGGACCTTTCTCTAGGATCTCATTCAATCCACGGCGCACTATTACACCATCTTGTAATCGTGCCCAATCAATCCAGAGCTACGCAGCATACAGGACGTAGGGTATTACGCACCTCGCGGCCCGAACCTGTCTAAATTGTGTGCCACGTGTCTCTTCCTTCGAGTTACCGATCCCGGCGATGCCACATTCATCTACTTCGGGTACTCCCCTTAGTAGGTTGCCGGTCTAAAACACCGACACGGACCACACAAGGCAATCAAGTCCCAGATCTTGGCGGACTTTGTCACTAAGTGGACGGACACACAGTTGCCGCCATCGCAGATCCAGGCCGAGTGCTGGACCCTGTACTTCGACGGGTCAGTGATGAATACAGGCGCGGGCGCGGACCTGCTTTTCGTCTCACCCCTCGAAAAGCACATGAGATACGCAGTGCATCTCCACTTCCCCACGTCAAACAACATGGCTGAGTACGAGGCCCTCCTTTGCGGCCTCAAAATCGCCGTTGAGATAAGCATCAAGCGCCTCGACGTGAGAGGAGACTCACAGCTCGTGATCGACCAGGTCATCAAGAACGCGAGCTGCCACGACGACAAGATGGAGGCGTACTGCAAGGCTGTGCGAGCCCTCGAGGACAAGTTCTACGGCATAGAACTCAACCACGTGCCTCGCCGGTACAATGAGGAGGCGGACGAACTCGCCAAAATTGCGTCGGGACGAATTATCGTTCCCCCGAACGTTTTTGCTGAAGGACCGAAACGGCGAACCAGAGAGGGGGGAGTGAATGGGAGACGATAAAAATTCTTTCTCAAAAGAACTCGACCTATATCCCAATCGGAACTTCGAGTCACACACAAACAAGCGGAAGCACACACAAACCTCTCTTGAAACCTTAGGAACAAAGCTTGAAAGGCTAGGAAGCAAAGCGGAAGCAAACACGAAAGAACTTGAGCAATCAACGAAGAAGGCTGAGACCTACCGGGTCAACCGGCAGAAGTGACCGGGTCACCCTGAGCCTTACAGAGCCGCACCGGGTCGCCCGGGCACAAGTGACCGGATCAACCTACCCCCTTTGGGTCACCCGGGACAGCCCAGAAAACTGCCCGCGAAATCGCCCCAAACTTTCGATCAAAGGTTCTCCCAAACCACTTGGAGTCTTGAGATGAAAGTTTGGGGAGATTATGAACACCCCAAGGAGAGGTTATTCCCCAAAAATTACGGTCTCAAACTCCCTACAACTCTCGGAATCGCAAATCCTTGCCAAGAACACAATGACCTAGGGATCATCCAAAAGTCAACGAATCGAAGGCCAAATCCGGCGTTTGAGGGGTCAAGATCATCCACAAAGAGGCACAAGGCACTGTTGACGGTGAATTTCCGTCAACCTAGAGTACTTGTTATACATTGGTTTCGATTATGATTTGCAACTAACCCGCCACTAGGCATACTAATGATATAACAAGTTCACACTTGCATGTCGATTTTGGAGTTTGTTGTTTACGCAGGAAATCTTCGCTAAAGAGGAGACTTCCGGGATAGTTTCATCAAGCACTTCAAGAGAAGATCATGAAGCCCGACAAGAGTCAAGACACGAAGTGAACAAGACTCCAAACAACTCAAGGACCGAAGCATCAACACGCAAAACTCTGGGGACTTGGATGTTTACCAACAGGATCAACTCAGCCCGAGAGATATTCTCGCAGCTCAGGACAGCATGATCTTTCGGTACAGATTCGGAGGCTTAAACGGTCTTAAATGGCAAAAGTTTGACTACCAAAGTTGTGGGCCTCGACGATACCTTCGATTTGGACATGTGGAAGGCCCAATTCGGATAAGGGAGCTAGGAGATATAGCCCCCGAAATCCCTGCTGCGCAGTCAGTCCGAAATCAGAACAGATTATCTTCCAAGGCCGATTTGGAGATCTTATCTTCGTTTTTAAGGAAAGAAATGAATACCAAAGTTTAAGATAATTTCGTGGCACACAACTTGGACATCGAATTTGCATTATTTGGAGTCCGGACGTGTGAGATATGGCACTAGCAAGGAAAGACTGCGAATCAGGAAAATCTGTCTGATTTTATGGAAACCAAGTTTGCTTCTCTCCCAAGGAGGATCTCGTGCAAGGCAAGGTAGAGCACGCCCAAAGGCACCCCAAGGACATAAATACAACCCCCTAGGCGCCCCAAGATGGTTACCCATCGAACAAATCATCCTACCGACGCCAATCACCAGAAAACCGCCGCCGCAAGATGAGGGAGAGAGTTAGATGAGCTCGTCGCAAGGATCAACGCCGGCGGAGAGAAGGAAGCAAGAGGAGGACTCCAAGCCACTGGCCTAGGGGTGTTCCCAAGCTCCATCGCCGCCATCTTCATCGACGACGTTCTCCGGAGTCTCCATCACCCCTATGTGCTTCAATCCGTGTAAGATGATGGGGTAATGTCTCCGTTCATCCCTAGGATTAGATGGATACATGCTATGTGATCGCTACTTGATTCGTGGTTTCAATCTATTGTTTTCATGTTGATGATGCTTTGATGATTAAGGTAGGCCACCGTGTTTTTCGGGCGTATGATATCCGCTACTCCCATAGATTCCATCAACATACCGTGTCCATCATAGGTCTAGTCACGAATACCTTCGCGTAGTGACGATACGAGAGGAGGGAAAGGGCGAAACCGTGGTCACAACCCCCGGTAGATTGGTTTACCGCATTCGTGTAGTAGATGCATACCATGTTATCCTAGATCCTAGGGAGGGAACGCTTATCTTTCTTGCTCACTCTCTTGTGTTCACCCCTTTATCATCTAGTTTAACCCTAGATTTGTTTGATCAACTTAACTTAGATTAACTTTGGTTAGATTGTCTTTACTTTTAGATTAATACTCTCTTTAAAGGTTTTCCATTCAACTAGATTAGTACTTGGTTAAGCGCTAGTAATCCCCTTGCTCCGCGGATTGACAAGAACCTTGGGAATCCCGTGGTGAAAAAGGTGTAGGTCCGTACGCTTGCGGATCGTAGGTGGATACGAGTTTTATCCGTCAACAAGCCCCTTTTTCTGGCGCCGTTGCCGGGGAGCAAGCCAGTTTGCTACGTTTAATCTAGTATTAATTTTGTTGATTACTAACACCTAACCCTTATTTTCTAAAAAAAAGAAAAAAATCCTTTTTGTTTTTATTTCTACTTTTCTTGTGCCTAGATGGATTTGTTCACCTCACCATTGGAAAACGAAGAGATGTCGCTAAGGGAGCTAGCAATGCCGTCAATGGAAGACATCGAGATACAAAAATCAGATTTGATGCTTGCTACAACCCACTACGAAGTAAAGCCTGGAATCATCAAGTTAGTGGCGACAAAACCATTTAGAGGATTGGAGGATGACAACCCATATAGACAAATTAAGGAATTCACGATGTTATGCAACACGGTGCAACAAAAAGGAGTTCCGGCCGCTTGGTTCAAGTGGAATCTTTTTCCATTCTCTCTCGAAGATGAAGCGCGAAGATGGTACACACTTGCGTCCATTGAAGCAAAAGGAAATTGGGATGAGCTAGTGAAGAAATTTCTTTTGAAGTTGTTTCCCATAAGCAAGGTCCAAGACTTAAGGAGGCAAGTGCTCACTTTCAAGCAAGGAGAGGATGAAGGAATTGATGAAGCATGGGACCGCTTTAATGAACTACTTGAGCGAGGCTCGAACTTGGGATTTTCCGGTGACTTGATGTTGCATACCTTTTATTTTTCACTAACCCCTAACTCGTCTCGTTTTGTAAGCATGTGTGCAGGCGGTGATATAATGGATAAAACAATTAGTGAAGCCGCACAAATCTTACAAAGGATAAGCAATGGACAAAGAACAATACGAGATTGGCAAAGATGTTGTCGAGAGGAGCAAAATGACAAAAGCAAGCCCAAGGTGCTTGCTGAAATTTCTGAAAAAGATGAACCGAAGGTCAAGGAAGATGAACCAACAATACAAGAAAATGAAGATCCACTTCCCAAGGTAAGAGAAGTCATTTCGGATGTTAAAAATGTTGAAACTAACATGAATGTAGGCCGAAGTATGTGGAATGCTAGACCATTGGCGGAGTTCAAGCAATCCGGTTGGGTTCAAGTTGATTTCGCCCCACTAATCAACTACCGAAGGAAGGAGGAACGCCGACACGTTGCCAAATTAGTTGAAGATATATTTGATCAAGAGATGAGTGGAGAGTCGATCCAAAAGATATTTGAAGAAGAAAGAGAAGAAGATGATGAAGGATGGATCGATCAATTTGACAACTCAAAGATTTGCAACGAAGGAAGAGAAGAGTACAACCGTGATGAGCCTAGTGACTCAAAGGATAAATGGGAAGAGATAGGACTCAAGCTAGATGATAGCTTGTGTGCTATTGAAGCCTACACACTGGCAAATCAAGACATGGAAGTACTCAAGGATGAAGGAAAGAGTGAATCAACAAAGAGAGATCTTGACGGCATGTGGTACATGGAAGATAAAGAAAGCAACATACAAGTCTTTGAAGATGAAGAATTGGTTGATAAAGAAGACTTCAAAGAAGAGATGAATGCGTACATAGTTGAAGGATTACATGTTCCACATGATGAGTTGAAGAAATTGCAAGATGGTGATGAATAGGCAACTACACTTGTTGAGATCGATTCGCCTTCAACACCGCTAGATGAACCAAATATCACTCTTGTTGAAAAAGCTCTAAGGCCAAGGTACGCGCTGAAATCTCAAGATATTATTGGTATTGATGTTGATAAATTCAAATACTCATGCTCAACCAATAGTATGAATGATAGTTTAAATTCTATGCCTTGTTCCAATAGTGATCATGTTGATAGGCTAGATTTTCTTGAGAATGAAAAAGAGGAAACATTTAAGTTTGATCCAATTAATCTCACACCTAAAGAACCTTTGCCTAATGATGAGCTAAGTGCTATGCATGAAACATATGCTTCTTTTATTTACACCTTGACTTGTTGCTACAATTCACATGTGGTGTTAATTATGGACGTGTATGTTTACAATAAGTTTTGTAAATCTCGATCATGCTTTGCGCTTGGTCAAGCTAATGACCTTAAAGAATCATATGTCGGGAAAGGCCTGATTTTCACTAACCATATAGACAAGGCTTGAATAATGAAAAAAGAAGTCATGCCTAAAAGAGTTGCAAGATAAATCATCAACCTCTCCGAATCCCGCGATGGATGCTGCTGTCTTCATCAATTTGAGAGCTTGTTCAGAGGTGTAAAAATGAAGAAAATGAGATATACAGAAGCTCCATCAAGTTACCATTCCAACGCATCAAGAACCAACAAGTTTGAAGACCCGTGCAAGGAGTTATGGAGAAAACATTGAGCGTTGCGCGTTTTGAAATCTCAGGACAGATTTCATCGCCGAAGTAAAACGGACGTAACTCTCTTGTCCGGAGTCCGATTTGAGCAAATGAAGAATCGTTGGAAAGGAAATTCTGTGCACTGTGCAATGGATTAGAGCTTGAGTATACTTTCTGTTCTGGACATTAAAAAATATATAATAGAGTGAAGGCAGCACCGAAGGATGATAGAGAAGGAGATAACGATGAAACAAAAGGATGCTTTGGGCAAGTCTTCTATAAGTGATCAAGCACAACATGGGAAGTAAATTAAAGCTGCATTGGTACCTTTTCTTCTTGCTTGAAGGGTCATGGCTATGCAACGAAAAGAAGGTATGTGAGAAAGTCGAGCTGTATGACTTTAAATGAAGCGCTTTTCGGGAGGCAACCCGTTTCTTTATATTTTTACTACTTTCTTAGAGAGAATAAAGAATGGCACCATCTTATGATGATCAACTTGTGGTTATTAATCTAAGTTTAGATTTCCTTTTTAGAACCACCATCATGTTCATGCTCATATTTATTTATTTGCATGCATTGCATTTTGTTATCAACATGATGTTTCTTTGCATGTACATGTTTTGCACATAGTTGGCTTGGTTGTTTTATATACTTAATGATGTATGCTTCAGTTTCCATGTTAATGCTTCATAGGGTCCTATGGGTATTTTCCTTTTGTGATCTTGTGTAAACATGGTGTTTAAACATGATTGCGGACCATCATCGTTAAGTTCGATAAACCTAGCTAGCTTTTCATATGTTTTTATGTTGCTTTGGTTAGTTTATAAGCTTTGCAATGCGCTTAATTTTTCTTGTGCTATAAGAGTTATTAATTTAAGGATAGACATGGTGTTTTAACCCTTGATTAATAAACCTTTATGGCTATGGAGAAATTCGGCAACCTAGTTGTAAACATGGTGTTTAGAACTAGGTGAAAACATTGTCTTTGTTTATATGCTTTCCTCTCATGTGCATACACACCTTGCACCACGTACACTCATTAGGTTTTTATTCCTCATTAGACTAATTATGCCACAAGTTAAGAATCTTAGGAGACATTGTTGGATTGTTGGCAATTCTATCTACTCCCAACCGTCACCTTGGGGGTAGAATGTGCGTTTAAAACGTCTTACAGGCAAGATAAAGACTCTCACTACAAGGAAATTAAAGGATGGCTAAGTAGTGCTTTGTCTTCTTCTTCCATGACTAGCAAAATGCTAAGCATGGGGGAGACACTGAATCTTCAACACGGAAGTGCAACATGACACTCTAGAAGATAGAATGATAAAGATCGTTAACATCTCCAGATCAATGCGCAAGAAGCCACCAATCTCATCAAAATTCTGCATGGTCTCGAAGGGAAAACACTGGATTTTTTGGATATTTAGAAGCCAGATGAAGTTACGATTCCAACAAATCAAGAATCAAGACAATCGGAGGTTACTACAAGTGGTTATGCCCGAATCACCGAGTGCAACACGTCCTGAAATCAGTTTTGGACAGCACACAGCGCTAAAGTAAAACGGACATAGCTCTTTTGTTTGAACTCCGTTTTTGATGAATGACCACACGTTGGAAAGGTAATTTCATAAACTTTTTAATAGAGCTATATTTCGATATATGTTCTGTTCTGTACAGAGGGGGGAATCCAAGAAAAAGAGACAGCAAGGAGATGATGAGAACAAGAAAGAGGAGATGGTGATGACAACATTGAAGAGAAGGGTGACCAATGACTCCATTAAGCATACAAGATCAAATTCAGAAGTTTAGGAGCATTAATAAATCAAGACAAAAGCAAAAGCCACATCGATACATGGAGACGGAAGAAGGCAACGAAGAATTACAAAGGATGGTAACATCTCCATGTACCTTCTCTTTTCCAAACACAAATGCTTGTAAGTATGCCTTCAACCTCAACTAGGTGCAACCTTTTGTTTTTCTCTTCAAACAATAACATGGCTACTAGGAGGACAACCTAGGTTTCTTTTTACTTTCAATAGATAAGCATGACCATGTGTTCACCTCGATGTTCTATATTGCCTATGCTTACGGAAAGATGATGAAAGTTGCCGCTTTGTTTTACCTACATGAAGTTATACATGTCTTGGCTAATTGCTCTCTATAATATGATCTGAAATTAATTTAAATGCCGGCTCTTTTATTTGTGGAGGTGAAATGACTATGCTCTAGACCCACATACATATCTTTGCTCTTTGATTTAAGTTTATGGATAGCCGGATAACTTTTTGTTTTTATGAAAACTTAACTTTTATGCTATCTACATATTTGTGATGCTCTTGCAAAGTTCTACCTACCATAGCCATATACATATATGTTTTATGATAACAAAACCTGTAGATTGCAAACATATGTTTTGATGAGTTGGATTAGGATTGATTTCTATGGTTAGAGACTAAGAAGCTGGTCATTCCTTTATGTAACTTTTTCATGCTAGCCTTTCTGTCCATGCATTGTGGGTTTTCACATCGAAAATTCCACAAACTTCGCTGGGCATCCACCCTAAACCAAAAACATCTTTTTGTGATCACCTCCTTGTCCACAACCCAATTTGAGTATGGAGTAAAATTCTCGATGGAGATTCAAATATTCTGCAATATTATGGAATTTATACTTACTTTAGCAGTCATTTCCCGTCTCTTTTATGCTCGAGGACGAGCATCGTTCAAGCATGGGGGAGGAGTCATTCTTTGACACAAATGCTATGTAAGTATTATGTTGCAAAAACTTTTGAGGAGCAAAAGAAAAAAATGAAAAAAGAAAAAATATATGATAAGAAGAAAAGAAAAGTAAGAAAAGAAAAGTAAGAAATTTAGGAAGAATAAAGTGAAAAAAAAGGAAGAGAGAAAAATGAGAAGGAAATAAAATAAAGAAAAAAAATAAAGATGCTCCTCGGTTCTTTTTGCTTCATAAGTTCTCAAGTGCCTTGATGACACATCCATACTCAAATCTTCCAACCATGTGCAATCCGATAATGAGGACTTCACTCGTGCCTCGGGATCATCCATTTGCCACTTGCACATGTCCACTTATCTAAATGTGTCTGTTTCATCCTTCTCTCTTTCCAACATTTATTTTCCATGGCCTTTTTGACGAGTCTCGATAATTCCAATAAATCTCTCTCTTAATTTGACAATATTTCGGATGTATGTTTTGCTAGGATTGTTTTTAACCTTCCAAGCTCCACATAAGCCTTCCACTATCACATATGAGTAGAGTAGGTTGAAAATAATCTAGTATAGGCTTGAGTGACTTGATGAGATGAGTGTTTCCATGAGCTTTTGCAAGAGATTTTCACTTATGTTGGATATGCATCTTTTTGAAAATTCTTCCATGTGACAAGGTAACGGGTTGAAGTTCACATAAGTTTGAGAGCATGGTGTTTATTAAATGTGGCTTGTTCTTTATTGTTAGTCTATCTTCCATAATGAAAAAGAAGTCGGTCACAACTTGAACTTTAAAAATAAATTCTTAAGAGAGAGCAATTTGTCTCGTCATGAATGACTAAGTGCAGGGACAACATTGGAAGGCAACATTGATTTCCCTTTTAAGCAAGGATTACTTACTCGAGGACGAGCAAGGTTTAAGCATGGGGGAGATGTTGACGGTGAATTTCCGTCAACCTAGAGTACTTGTTATACATTGGTTTCGATTATGATTTGCAACTAACCCGCCACTAGGCATACTAATGATATAACAAGTTCACACTTGCATGTCGATTTTGGAGTTTGTTGTTTACGCAGGAAATCTTCACTAAAGAGGAGACTTCCGGGATAGTTTCATCAAGCACTTCAAGAGAAGATCATGAAGCCCGACAAGAGTCAAGACACGAAGTGAACAAGACTCCAAACAACTCAAGGACCGAAGCATCAACACGCAAAACTCCAGGGACTTGGATGTTTACCAACAGGATCAACTCAGCCCGAGAGATATTCTCGCAGCTCAGGACAGCATGATCTTTCGGTACAGATTCGGAGGCTTAAACGGTCTTAAATGGCAAAAGTTTGACTACCAAAGTTGTGGGCCTCGACGATACCTTCGATTTGGACATGTGGAAGGCCCAATTCGGATAAGGGAGCTAGGAGATATAGCCCCCGAAATCCCTGCTGCGCAGTCAGTCCGAAATCAGAACAGATTATCTTCCAAGGCCGATTTGGAGATCTTATCTTCGTTTTTAAGGAAAGAAATGAATACCAAAGTTGAAGATAATTTCGTGGCACACAACCTGGACATCGAATTTGCATTATTTGGAGTCCGGACGTGGGAGATATGGCACTAGCAAGGAAGGACTGCGAATCAGGAAAATCTGGCTGATTTTATGGAAACCAAGTTTACTTCTCTCCCAAGGAGGATCTCGTGCAAGGCAAGGTGGAACACGCCCAAAGGCACCCCAAGGACATAAATACAACCCCCTAGGCGCCCCAAGATTGTTACCCATCGAACAAATCATCCTACCGACGCCAATCACCAGAAAACCGCCGCCGCAAGATGAGGGAGAGAGTTAGATGAGCTCGTCGGAAGGATCAACGCCGGCGGAGAGAAGGAAGCAAGAGGAGGACTCCAAGCCGCCGGCCTAGGGGTGTTCCCAAGCTTCATCGCCGCCATCTTCATCGACGACGTTCTCCGGAGTCTCCATCACCCCTATGTGCTTCAATCCGTGTAAGATGATGGGGTAATGTCTCCGTTCATCCCTAGGATTAGATGGATACATGCTATGTGATCGCTACTTGATTCGTGGTTTCAATCTATTGTTTTCATGTTGATGATGCTTTGATGATTAAGGTATGCCACCGTGTTTTTCGGGCGTATGATATCCGCTACTCCCATAGATTCCATCAACATACCGTGTCCATCATAGGTCTAGTCACGAATACCTTCGCGTAGTGACAGTACGAGAGGAGGGAAAGGGCGAAACCGTGGTCACAACCCCCGGTAGATTGGTTTACCGCATTCGTGTAGTAGATGCATACCATGTTATCCTAGATCCTAGGGAGGGAACGCTTATCTTTCTTGCTCACTCTCTTGTGTTCACCCCTTTATCATCTAGTTTAACCCTAGATTTGTTTGCTTAACTTAACTTAGATTAACTTTGGTTAGATTGTCTTTACTTTTAGATTAATACTCTCTTTAAAGGTTTTCCATTCAACTAGATTAGTACTTGGTTAAGCGCTAGTAATCCCCTTGCTCCACGGATTGACAAGAACCTTGGGAATCCCGTGGTGAAAAAGGTGTAGGTCCGTACGCTTGCGGATCGTAGGTGGATACGAGTTTTATCCGTCAACAGGCACTCACCCATGATCCCCTCAAAGAAATCCGGAGAGAAACGCCCTCAAATCGACGAATCGCGTGAAGAACGAAAATAGCACAAAAATGACTCCGAAAATCATCACGGGAACCACAATGCCGAATCTTCTATACAAACCAGGAAAGATTCACAAGGTCTAGCATGCCGCCCTAACATCCATCCCTCTCAACAAATCTCTCATGAAGCTCTCATGCTAGCCTAGAGAAAATAGAGGAGAAAATAGTCTAGGAAAAAGAGAAAGAGGAGGGGGGAAATGAAACCCTGGATCGCAGAGGGTGGGAGCCATCCACACACACTCATGGCTTATATATCGGTCCCGCTGGTGTGGTAAATGACTCGACTACCCCTAACTCAACTACTGGCGATACAACCCACGCAGGGGCATTTATGTAATGTTTGTGGGTCTTGCCATCGGACGGCCACGCCTTCGCCGCACCCCGCGTCCTCCCGACGCAAGCCATGCGATCCCGCCGTGTGTCCTCCGCTTCGAAGCTTCCCAACACGCCCGGATCCCGTCTCCGTCGCGTTGGGCCTTCGGACTTGGTTTTGAGGCCCAAACCAAGAAACTGTCCTCCGATGGTTTTGTGGGCAAACCACCAAACCCCGCGTGCTCGGCCCGGCCTCCCGCCAAGCCTCTTGACTCGACCGCCACCGTGCACCGGCTCGATTGTCCACGACTTCGTCTTGCTCGTCTCGCCACCATGTGGCCCGCACCTAGTCCCGTCGTCCACCGGGTCCCTCGAACCGAGCCTACTTGTCTCTCCATCTCCCGGAGGCCCCTCAAGGCTGAAGACCTTTAACGCCCGTTCTTCACCTGCAACAACACGAACTAGGCCGCAGCCTACACCTACACACTGAGCCAAGAGTCAGTCCAACACCCGTTGTCAATCACTCATCACTGAGGAGCGGTCATCCATCGACCACCGAGACGCTCCTGGTTCTCAATCTCCCCCTTGATGAGTGCATTGACAACACACAACGCGAAATGAAATTCAGAGAAAGAAAGTAAGAAGAAAGAAAAACAAGGAAGCCCAACTCATGACCAAAACCAAAGAAAGGCAAAGAAAGGTCACAAGCCGAGCAAAGCACAAACTCCACACTGAAAACAACAGGAAAACTCCCCTTGAACAAATGCAAGCCCCCCTGAACATGTGGATGCAAAGATTTTCTGAATTTTTCATTAAGCTCACCTCTTCTCCCCCTTGTTGACAATGTATGAATCAAGGTGAAAATGCATGAATATAAAACAAAGCATATAAACATCTACATGAGCTTCTCAAATAGTTCAAATCTAGTGTCAAAGGCTAGAAATGAGATAAAGAGCACACATATGGATCATAACATAGTCAAAGCATTGCCACAAGTAATATATGGAAATATAGGCATGTGACAAAGTAAATTTTCAGATTTGAGCAGTTTTATCAAAAGATGACTCACTTCAAATTTAAAAGTCTATCCATGTCATATTCTAGCCAAAAACATGCATATCATCCAGAGGTCATACAAGGATATCAAATTCTCAACAAGAGATCATTGCAAACACCCATAAAGCAAAGCATGTCATGTTAAAGCTCATGAGCCATGTGTCCACTTCGGGGAGACTTCTCCACTGGTGAACATCATGCAACATGTTTTGCACCCATGTGTGAAAAATAAGACATTTTAAGCATAAACATGAGGGATGAAGCATTTTTCAAGCATACACACTTCTTTTCAAGATTAATTCATTTCATGGTACATGAAGAGCCTTTGCGGCAAAAAGAAGTTTATGCTCCTCCATGAATGCAACATAGGCTAAACATTCACAATGATATCGGCCTTTGGCCCAAATGCAAGAAAGAGACATCAAAGCACAATCTAAGCATGAAAGGCACATTTAGACCAAAAAGTGGCATGGATACACTACTTGGAGCACATTTCATCAAATTTAGTCAAGATTAGCATTTGATTCAAAAAGGGCTATCTCACAACACATATATCTCAAATATTTCAAGAGCATAGCCTCACATAGCCATTTCTCCACACACATGACCAATATCTCACAAGTTGCCAAAGAAACTCAAATAAGGCATATGAAAGAAGCTCATCATCCTAAAATGCAATATGATACAAATGCAACATGATATATAACAAGATGGCTATCCTACCATGGTTTATACATCAAGCAAAGCATGTATATACATCAAAGGAAACATGGTATGATACATATGGTACAAAAGAAAATCCCCCAAGAATCAACTAGAAAGGGCAACAAACCCCAAGTCCCCCCCCCCCCCCCGCAAGCGCGCAAATGTAGCTTGGTCGAGAGGCTTTGTAAAGATGTCTGCAAGCTAATCTTGGGTAGGGACATGACTCAACACAATGGTCCCTTTCTCCACGTTGTCTCTCAAGAAATGATACCTCACTTCTATGTGTTTGGTTCTGGAATGAAGCACTGAGTTTTTTGCTACGCTTATGGCACTGGTGCTATCACAAAGATGTGGGATCTGGGTGCACTCCTCACAAAAGTCTCTCAAAGTGTATGAGATCCACAACAGCTGGGAACAACAACTCGCGGCTGCAACATACTCCGCCTCGGTGGTGGACTGAGCTACACTAGACTGCTTGCGGGAAGACCACGAAACCAACGAGGACCCAAGAAACTGACAATTACCAGAAGTAGACTTCCTCTCGACTCGGCAACCAGCAAAATCCACATCAGAAAAACCATGAAGTCAAAGAGTCGAGGGGGAAGAATACCAAAGGCCAAGACCAGGGGCAGACTGTAGGTACCTGAAGATCCTCTTGACGGCCTGTCGATGTGATGTCCTCGGCGAGGCCTGAAAACGAGCGCACAAACACACACTAAACTGTATGTCTGGCCTCGTCACCGTCAGGTAGAGGAGGGAGCTGATCATGCTGCGGTACTCCCGCTGGTCCACTGGTTCTCCGTCCTCGTCCGCGTCCAAAGTAGTCGTACTCCCCATGGGTGTCGACATAGGCTTCACATCTTGCATCTGGAACTTCCTCAGCATATCTTTTGTGTACTTGGTCTGATGTACAAATGTTCCGTCCTTCACTTGCTTGATCTTGACCGCGTGGTACGTTCGCTAATGTCCCCAATGATCTTCGATAGGGAATGCACTTCTTGAATCCGCCGGGGAGCCTCACGCCTCGAGACTACCCCCCCTCAACTTCAGCTTCTCTCGCCTGGTCCTCTTGTCGCACCGTCGTTGTCCATGAAGTAGACGGTCCACCCTCCATAGTGGTCGTAGGGGAAGTAGTGGGTACACACTCAGCTTCAGCCGCATGGTTCTCTCCATCATCATCTCCAGCTTCATCCTTCTCCTCTTCAAAGAGGTCCTCAGCCATCTCTTCATCACCTGCACATTCAAAGCCGAGAGAGGTACATGGCATTGTCTCGTTGAAGGTTACCTCGCAAGTCTCCATGATTTTGTTAGTCTCAAGGTTAAGCACTCTATAGGCTCTAGAATGATTAGCATATCCAAAGAAAATCCCATCACTAGATCTAGCCTCAAACTTGTCGAGTTTTCCCTTTTTAAGAATAAAGCACTTGCAGCCAAAGACTCGAAAATGACTCACCTTGGGTGCCCGACCATGCATAAGCTCATAACAAGTCTTTCTCTTGAAAGCTCGCAATAAAATACTGTTGGAGACATGACAGGTCATATTGACCGCCTCAGCCCAATACCTCCTAGGAGTCCTGTGCTCATCGAGCATCGTCCTAGCCATCTCACAAAGAGTCCGATTTTTCCTTTCCACAACTCCATTTTGAGGGGGCACAAAAGGGGTCGAATACTGATGCTCAAGACCTAGATCACGACAGAAGGCATCAAAACGAGAGTTCTTGAACTCTGAGCCATTATCACTGCGGATAGCTCGAATGGCATTCCCATGCCTCCCGTTCTTCAACCTCACGATCAGATCTCGAACAAAACCAAATGTCTCACTTTTGTACTCCAAGAAAAACACCCAGGCATAGCGAGAGTAATCGTCCACCACAACAAGGACATACCACTTCCCACCCACCGAGCGAACTCGAGCTGGCCCAACAAGGTCCATATGCAACAGCTCTGTCGGACGCTCGGTCATGACATCGGTCAGGGATGGATGGGGAGTGGCTACCATCTTGCCATGCCTACACGGAGCACAAACCAAATCCTTCTAAAACTTCAACCTCGGCAATCCTCGGACAAGGTGAAGACCACTCAAGCGGGAAACCAGATCAAAGCTCAAGTGACCCAACCGCCTATGCCATTTCCACAAATCAGAAGAAGGACCAGCCATCAAACAGCGAGCAGGACCCAAAGAACGAGAGAAATCAGCCCTGAAAATCTGACCCTCGGGGATGATCATACAAACAAGATCACCTCGAGAATCCAGCAAACGAGACTCACCAGACTTGAAACGCACCTCAAAGCCCTCATCAAGCAACTGAGAAACCGAAAGCAAATTGAAACCCAAAGACTTCACAAGAGCAACTCTCTTCAACGTTACCTTGTCACTCACATGCACACACCCTCAGAAATCACCCTTCCTCGTCTGTTGTCCCCAAAAGTGATGTACATCTTTTCCTTCACTGGGGTGAGGCTGGAGAACCACTTCTTGTCTCCGGTCATGTGTCGGGAACATCTAGAGTCGATCAACCAAATGTTCTCCAAGCCTCCTGCCTGTAGTCAGAAACAATAACGAGAATGAGACAACGACTTGACACTGGGGTTAGCACAAAGAAAGTTGAACCAGTGTCGAGCCATCTGCTCAAAAGAGGGGTTAGCAAACATCATTCCCTTGCCACCAAATTTCCCATGTCCCATGGAAGGAGTACAAGCACCACGAGGGGGAAAACATGGTCCGTAGTTCCTCTGGAACCCAAAGCTGCGATCATCTCCCCTAAACCCATATTAAGGACGAGTAGGGGGACGTCCAGCAAAACCACCACGAGCCCGACCAAACCTCTCACCAGCACGCACACCATTATCTCTCCTATCAAACCTCTCACCACCACCTCTCTGTGGGAACCTACCACCCTGAGTTCCAACTCTACCAACACTACTCACACTTCCCACACCCCGTGGAAGCGGCACTCTAGGCTCGGGGAATACCATGAGGCCCGGTGATACTGTCTGGTTTGCTTGCTCCCTAGCAAGCCTCTCATCCCTCTTCCTCTTGTAGCAAAACTCTGCTAGATGCCTCTCCTTGCCACAATACTCACACTTGAAGGGGATGGGTTTTGGTTTTGGCTCTGGCTTCTCTCTAGGTTTCACACCCTTCTCACTCACAAACTTTACCGGTTTCTGGAAGTCATTTGTTTTAGGTGGGAATTTGGGTGGATCTTAGGTTGTGTCAAGCTTGTTGCAAAGGTGGTTGGGCTTTGGTGTGAAAGAATTCTTGGGTTCTTTTGGAAGTGGGACTTGGATGTCTCCAATCACCTCAAACTCGGGGTTAGACTCGACACACTTCTCATACACACTCTCCCCACTGTTTTCTCCCACTTTCTCACCCAACTTCTCAAAACCCAAACCACGACCATCCGCTCTCTTGAACTCCTCACTCATGATTTTCAATTGAGGTTCCCCGCCTTGAGACAACCAACCCAACACCTTCCTCAAATAATCATTCTCCTCATAGATGACATCCAAACGGGAAGTAAGTTCAAGATTGCACAAAGTAACTTCATCACGGCTAGTGCATGCATTGACAACGGGAGATTTCAAAGAAGCTTCCAAAGTGCTAATGGTAGAACGAGCATCAACAAGCTTAGCATGCATAGTAGGACATGATTTACAAGCACCAAGCAAAGTGGGTCTAGCCTTAAGCTCATCATACTCGGTCCTAAGAGCATCTAGTTTAGCCAAAGTGGAAGCATTCTTCTCATTAAGCAACTTGATCTCATTCAACCATGCATTACATTCGAACATTCAACATCATCAGAAATGGTAGGAGTAAGTTTCAAAGAGTCATTCTCAAGTTTCAATTCAAGCAATTTAGACTCTAACTCTCCTACTTTCTCACAAGCATTCTCAAGTTGAGCCCTAAGATCTCTCCTCATTTTCTTAGCATCTCTCAACACACTATCACGGTTGTCAATCAAGCCATTCAACCTAGTGATCTCAGCAAGCAAAGTGTCAGGGTCACGGTTTACCTCATCCTCTGAGTCAGAGTCGGTGTCTTCTTTCTCACTCTTCTTGCTGCTTGAGCTATGGGCCATGCCACAAAAGCCTTCAAGTGCAACACAGCTCAACCAACTGAGGTTTCGGCTTGCATTCTTCTTGCCCTTGCGCCTCCCGGCGTCTTCATCCTCACTGCTTGAGCTTGAATGCGCGTCACTTGAGCTTGTGTCGACGTCGCTTGCACCGGCCACCATGGCTCTTGCCTTGTCCTTCTTGTGGCCGCCCTTGCTCGATCGCCGCATGTCCTTGTCCTTGCTCTTGGACTTGTTGTAGTGCTTGCCCTTGGAGGAGTACTTGTCTTCACGCCTTGAGCGCGCCTTGTACTCGCTCATCTTGTACTTGTTCTCCTCCGCTTCCGGGCACTCGGCGATGAAGTATCCACGCTTGCCACACTTGCATTCCTCCGGTTCTCATGTAGTCGATCAAATCTCCTTGAGAGCCAGGCCAGTTCCTCCTCGCTCAGCACATCGAACTCATCATCTGGAATGGACATGAGAGAAGAGAAGGAAAACTGTCGACAGGAAGCGTTAGTGTTGGCTTTGCCCTTTGATCCGCCCACAAGAGCAAGACTATGATCAGCCGAGCCCTCATGCTTGGATTGCAACTTCCTGTCAACCTCAGCTGACTTGAGTTTAGAAAAGAGGTCATCCAACTCAATAGTCAAGTATTGCCCGGACTCCTTGATGGCCTCAACCTTAGCACCCCAAACATTTTGGTCCAAGATATGCAAGAGCTTCAAAGCTTGATCATGCTCGGTGTAAGGGAAATCCCCAACATTGGCCTTCATGTTGTTCACGATGGCGATGAATCTCTGAAACATCGCATCAATGTCCTCACCGGAAAGTTGAGTAAAGTTCTCATATTGCATCCGGTAAGAAACAAAGAGGCGAGCCTTCACATGGTTATCACCACCGTGAGCAACCAACAACTTCTCCCAAATTTGCCAAGCAAGATTCAAATGGCGAACACGCTCAAACTCAGGATCACACAAGCTTCGGACCAAGTGATCAATGTCTTTTGCATTTGCCTCATACTTGGCCTTAGCACCGGCATCGGTCACCATAAGAGTATGGATATCCGCCGGAATAGCATAGGTCTTGTCAAGCACAATGAAATCCAACAACTTGCCACGAAGAAAGATCATCATTCAGGCCGCCCACTTGTGGTAACCCTTCCCATCGAAGTGTGGTGGACCACCCCGCTCAACGTACGCCATCTTAGGATTCAAGACTTGTCAAAGTCACCACGAATCTGGCACCAAGCTCTGATACCACTTGAAGGACCTAAACAGCGAACCAAAGAGGGGGGAGTGAATGGGAGCCGATAAAAATTCTTTCTCAAAAGAACTCGACCTATATCCCAATCGCAACTTTGAGTCACACACAAACAAGCGGAAGCACACACAGACCTCTCTTGAAACCTTAGGAACAAAGCTTGAAAGGCTAAGAAGCAAAGCGGAAGCAAACACGAAAGAACTTGAGCAATCAACGAAGAAGGCTGAGACCTACCGGTTCAACCGGCACAAGTGACCGGGTCACCCTGAGCCTTACAGAGCCGCACCGGGTCGCCCGGGCACAAGTGACCGGATCAACCTACCCGCTTTGGGTCACCGGCACGACAGTGGACGGATCACCCGGGACAGCCCAGAAAACTGCCCGCGAAATCGCCCCAAACTTTTGATGAAAGGTTCTCCCAAACCACTTGGAGTCTTGAGACGAAATTTTGGGGAGATGATGAACACCCCAAGGAGAGGTTATGCCCCAAAAATTACGGTCTCAAACTCCCTACAACTCCCGGAATCGCAAATCCTTGCCAAGAACACAATGACCTAGGGTTCATCCAAAAGTCCACGAATCGAAGGCCAAATCCGGCATTTGAGGGGTCAAGATCATCCACAAAGAGGAACAAGGCACTCACCCATGATCCCCTCAAAGAAATCCGGAGAGAAACGCCCTCAAATCGACGAATCGCGTGAAGAACGAAAATATCACAAAAATGACTCCGAAAATCATCACGGGAACCACAACGCCGAATCTTCTATACAAACCAAGAAAGATTCACAAGGTCTAGCATGCCGCCCTAACATCCATCCCTCTCAACAAATCTCTCATGAAGCTCTCATGCTAGCCTAGAGAAAATAGAGGAGAAAATAGTCTAGGAAAAAGAGAAAGAGGAGGGGGGAAATGAAACCCTGGATCGCGGAGGGAGGGAGCCATCCACACACACTCATGGCTTATATATCAGGTCCTGCCGGTGTGGTAAATGACTCGACTACCCCTAACTCAACTACTGGCGATACAACCCACGTAGGGGCATTTATGTAATGTTTGTGGATCTTGCCATCGGACGGCCACGCCTTCGCCGCACCCCGCGTCCTCCCGACGCAAGCCATGCGATCCCGCCGCGTGTCTTCCGCTTCGAAGCTTCCCGACACGCCCGGATGCCGTCTCCGTCGCGTTGGGCCTTCGGACTTGGTTTTGAGGCCCAAACCAAGAAACCGTCCTCCAATGGTTTTGTGGGTAAACCACCAAACCCCGCATGCTCGGCCCCGCCTCCCGCCAAGCCTCTTGACTCGACCTCCACCGTGCACCGGCTCGATTGTCCATGACTTCGTCTAGCTCATCTCGCCACCATGTGGCCCGCACCTTGTCCCGCCGTCCACCGGGTCCCTCGAACAGAGCCTACTTGTCTCTCCATCTCCCGGAGGCCCCTCAAAGCTGAAGACCTTTCGCGCCCGTTCTTCACCTGCAACAACACGAACTAGGCGCGGCCTACACACCTCGCACACTGAGCCAAGAGTCAGTCCAACACCCGTTGTCAATCACTCATCACTAAGGAGCGGTCGTCCATCGACCACAGGGACGCTCCTAGTCCTCATTTGCGCAGAAAGTCGCCCAGCCGTCCGTCAACCTCGAGCCGTGTCCCTCGAGCCGCGAAGACCCCTCGGGGGCTCCCTCGAGTCCAACAGGCGTGGATCCTATGGACGAGGACCCCTCGAATGAGGCTTACGTGCTCTCCCTGCTCGAAGGGTACGGCGCCGACGAGGCCGAGGCCATGGATATAGAGCCAGCCCCCAACGAGGGAGACTAGCGCGACAAGTACATCGCCTGGATGGACCGAGGGGAGCTCCCCTCGGACCAATCCGAGGCGAGACGCATCGCCGGGATGGCGAAGTCGTTCTCTCTCGTCGACGGAGAGCTGTACAAGCGCGTCGTGTCCGGCGTTCTGCAGCGATGCGTACCCATCCCACAAGAGCGGGAGCTCCTTCGGGACATACACGCGGGTGTATGCGGCCACCACGCAGCGCCGCGTACCCTCGTGGGCAATGCGTTCCACCAGGGCTTCTACTAGCCCACCGCGGTGACGGACGCCAGCGAGATCGTGCGCACCTGCGAAGGGTGCCAGTTCTGCAGACCATCCCCATCACATGGCCCTTCGCCGTGTGGGGGTTGGACATCGTCGGGCCCTTGCGAAAGGCGGCCGGGGGCTACACCCACCTACTGGTCGCTATCGACAAATTTTCCAAGTGGGTAGATGTGCGCCCCATCACGAACCTCAGGGCGGAGCAGGCTGTGACGTTCTTCACCAACATCGTCTACCGCTTCAAAGTGCCCAACTCCATCATCACCGACAATGGGTCCCAATTCACAGGCAGAAAATTTCTAGAGTTCTGCAACAAGTTCCACATCCGCGTGGACTGGGCAGCCGTGGCGCATCCGCAGACCAACGATCAGGTGGAACGTGCCAACGGCATGATCCTATAAGGCCTCAAGCCCAGAATTTTCGACTGACTGAAAAAGTCTAGTCGAAAATGGCTCCAAGAGCTACCAGCGGTCGTGTGGAGTCTCAGGACCACCCCAAGCAGGGCCACCGGATTCACCCCGTTCTTCCTCGTCTATGGCGCAAAGGCCATCCTCCCCACAGACTTGGAATACGGGTCGCCCAGAGTTCGAGGCTACAACGAGGGTGCCAACCAGTGAGCCTACGAGGACTCGCTAGACCAACTGGACGAGGCCCGCATCGTGGCTCTGATGCACTCCACGAGGTACCAGCAAGCCCTAAGGCGCTACCAAGCTCGAAAGGTACGGCGTCGAGACTTCAGCGAGGGGGACCTGGTCCTGAGGCTACGCCAGGACAATCGAGGCCGCCACAAGCTGTCACCCCCGTGGGAGGGACCCTACATCGTGGTGAAGGTGCTCAAGCCCGGCACATACAAGCTGGTCAACGAAGATGGAGAAGAACTCACCAACGCTTGGAACATCCATCAGCTACGTCGCTTCTACCCTTAGCGAGAATTTCCAAGTTTTTTGTTGTAAATTACATGCCCAACACCCTAGTTGGCAGTTTAGATGTAAATATCAGCAAGTTCATAAAGTTAAAGGGCAACTTGGCTTTCCCCAGAAAACCAAGACACCCTCGGGGGCTACTACGGGGGGCATCCCCCCCGAAAAAATGGTCCCAATTTTTTCGCAAAAAACTCGCAAGTTCTCCAACTACGCCTAAACCTAAGCCTCGAGCAAGTTCGGATAGAGCGCGGGTAGCCAAGCGGGAAAGACGAGCTAGTCGGAGATAGCCTACGCCTCCAGCAGGATATGGCCCTTCTCCCTCGCCTCTGGACCAGCGGGCCATTCGCGAAATCGAAATTCTCTACGACAGATTTGCCTAAGTCTTGGAAGGAGTAGCGGAATGGCGTGACAAGCGAAATAAGAAACTTTACTTATATTTACAAGAAAAGATGTCTCAATAAAGTGATTGTATGTTACATGGCCACGAGGCCCAAACACTAACACTTAAAACAAAAGGGCTCGACACCCACTGGTCTTCAGGCTTGAGGATCGTCGGCGCCGGGGGCATCTGGAAACAAGAACTCCATGAAGTCCTCGGCAAGCGCGTCAGCAGCAGGGGCGGCGAGCGCGTCCGCACGGTTCATCACCTCCTCATCCTCAACACCGACCGGGACGACATAGCCAGAAGACACGGCCTCGAAGTCCACCTGGTAGTGTGACCCCACCACGCCGAGCGCCTTCCTGACGCCAAGGTGGAGGGCACGGCGCATCCGCTGAGAGACGTGCCCCCCGAGGGCGTGCAGGCGGCTTGCCAGCAAGCTCTCGGCCTACGCCTCGCCCTCCTCGATCCCTTGGCAGGTCTCGAGGGCGGCGGCCCGCAGCGCCTCCAACTCTTGTTGAGAGAAGTTGTAGGCCGTCTGCATCGCCTTGGCCTAGGAGGTCATGTTCCCCAGAGCGGTCCGCAGGCCTGAAAGCCACGAACAAAGAAAAATAAAGTTGAAAGCGAATCCCAAAAGAACAAATCGACAAGCGAAAAGCGAACGAAAGCAAGCTCACCTTCGACCTGCTTCTTCTCCCCCTCGATGGACTGGCGCGCCTCCTCGGCCTGGCGCTGCAGCTTGAGAACCGAGGCCTCCTGCTCCTCGAGGGACTGGCGCAGATCCTCGTGCGAGATGCTGATCTGAACCAGCTCACCGTTGAGCCTCGACACCTCCTCCTCCCGCTGCTTGAGCGTGGCCTGCGCTCCTGAAGTACCGATATGGCGAACCAGAGAGGGGGGAGTGAATGGAAGCCGATAAAAATTCTTCTCGAAGGAGATGGAAACTCCAACAAGATGAACACAGTTTTCAACACACGACTCCGACTCACTACCCAAGTTGGCCAAGCCCACGTAGGCACTGGAGTGCCACTGGACCTAGGAACCAATACACACACCCTTCCGACCTGAGAACGCAGCGGAACACCAAACCTCGAGTCCACTAACCAACACCGGTCAGACCGGTGAGCACCACCGGTCAGAACGGTCCCTGCTGGTGAAACTGGGCAACTTTCACTAAGTGGCTCCACACCGGTCGGACGGTGAGACGCACCCAGGTCGGGGCCGGTCCACGGCTGAAAGCCCCCAAGGCACCAAACATGCCAACCGACCTCCAAACTGACCCAACAACACAGGACAACAGCGAACACACCCAGATGTTCACCCGAGCAAAAACCCACCGAGGGTTGCACCGGTCAGACCGGTCAAGAGCACCGGTCAGACCGGTGTAGCACAGGCGACTCGGTATGAATAGCACCCGCGGGTCAACTCCCCCAAATCCAAACCTCGATCTCCCGAATCGCTCCACGGACTTGAACAAGACTTTGGGGATATTAGGAACACCTCATGAGGAGTCCATAGCCAATTTTAATCCCACCAAAACTCGTCCAAAAAGGAGGAATCGAAGAAATCCCGCCAAGAACACCTCAAACCCTAGAACCCGGAAAACCCCAAAATCGAGCCCCTTTACTCACGGATTTGGAAGGGGAATCACAGCCCAAAGAACCACGAAGGGTTCCCACAAATTTCCCCCATCAAATCCCCAAGAGAAAGGTCCCGAAAACAACCCAAAGAAATCACCAAGAGAGGGCTCCGAAAATCACCACCAAGAACAACCGGGAACAACACATCCAAACCTTGAGGAACCATGCCGAATCATCTATACATGCAACAAAGGTTCATACAAGGTCTAGCTTGCCGCCCGATCATCCAACCCTCTCACAAGATCTCACCATGGAGCTCTCAAGCTAGTCCTATGGAAATCCTAAGGAAAATAGGAAGGGAAAATAGGAAAACAAATGAGCTAGAGTTCCAAGGCTTGGCTGCCATCCTCTCACCTCTTGGGTTATATGGAGGCAATCGAAAGTCTAAAATGCCCTTTCCTAATAACTAGGGATAAAAGCCCCTCAAGGGCGGATTTGGAAGTCTTCATGTCTTCACCATCGGACGGATGTCTGGCGACCGCACCCTGCGTAGCCACGACGCAAGCCATGCAAACCCGACGCGTGTCCTCCGCTTCGAAGTCTCCGGACTATGTCGTCGCACACCGGTCAGACCGGTGCTCCCCACCGGTCAGACCGGTACCCACCCTGGTCGGACCCACGGTCGAGACCGATGCGGCGGCTGCGCTGCGCTCCGTCTTCGGTTCTTCGGTCTTGGCTTTGTGGATCAACCAAGGAACCCGGTGGTTTTCCGGGTGAACCACCGGAAACCTCGCGAACTCGGTGTAGCCTCCGCCAATCTCCACTCATGACTCGGCTCCCACGTAGTCCCGGCTCGACCTTGGTTTTGAGGCTCAACCAAGAAACCGTCCATGACTTCATCTTCTTGTTCATGCTACCATGCGGCCCGCACTTGACCCCGGCCGGCCACCGGGTCCCTCGAATGAAGCCTACTTGTCTTCTCCACACCCGGAGGCCTCACCGCGACGACCTTTCGCGCTTGTTCTTCACCCGCACCCACACCGGTCAAGGCCGCAACCCTGCACCTGCAATACTTAGCCAAGAATCAGTCCACACAACGTTGTCAATCACTCATCACACAAGGAAGCGACCATCCACCGGTCCTCGAACCACACATGGTCCTCAGCCCCCTCGAGCGCGGAGCGCTCCCGCTGGAGTTGGCCCAGCGCCTCCTCCCGCGCCATGCGCTCCCGCTCGAGCGCGGCCCGGGCCTCGACGAGTGCGGCCCGCTCCTACTGAAGCTGGCCTTCCGCCTCCTGGCGTGCGTCTTGCTCCTGCCAGAGTTGCTCCTCCTCCGCGGTGAGCGCGGCAGCCTTGTCTGCCAGGACCGTCTTCAGCCCCTCAGTCTCCTCGAGGGCCGCGTGGCCCCGTTGAAGATGGGCGCGGGCGGTGACGATGTCGGCCTCCCACGCCGTCGCGACAGAGCGTGCCCCCTCCAGGTCCTCGCGAGCCCGGCGCAGCGCGTTGTCCCGCTCCACCAACGCCGTCCGCACCCTCTTGACCGCGGAGGCGCATCTCGTGGCCTGGACACCCTGCTCCGGAGGCAGGTCCAGCAGAGCCTCGACCCTGTACTCCAGCCATCGGTCCAGCGACCTCAGGGCCTCGACGAGGGCATCCATGGCCTCGTACTACCCCGGTACCAGTGAAGGTCGGCGTCGAGGCGGTCGAGGGTGTTGTATCGCTCCCGGGCCCGGCGCTCCAGCTCCTGCCGCCAACGAGCAAGGCAAGAAGGGCGGGCGTCAGGAAAAACACGAACGTAAAGAGAGCAGGAGAAGGAACCGTGAAACTCCACGAAACCCAACTAACCTGGAGGACGCGCCACGCAGGACCACTGTGGATCCGCAGCGCCTCGTTCAACGCACGGTTGAGCGAAGCATCGTGGTCACGGAGCTCCTGCCACAGCCCCTGCTCCACCTGGGCGTCGACGAAGTGGACCGGCGGGGCGTCGGCATGCTCCTGCTCCTGCTCCGGGCTCGCCAAGGGTCCGGCGCGCGACGATGAGGCCCCGGCGCCGTCGGGTTGGGCGTCCTAGCGGCTGCGCCGGCGCCGCCCCCGACCACGAGTGCCCCCGCCGAGGCCTCGGGGGCGACGCGGCCGGGCTTGCCCACTAATCCCGGCCCGGCGGCGGAACGTCGTCGTCCGGGATCTCCACCACCACCGCCCCGTGAGCCGCCGGCGACGGCGGGCGCCGGCAAGGTCGACGGCGCGGCGACCGCCTCGGCCGTGGCCGCCGCCACGGCCATCGGCCCCCGGCCGCGGCTCTCGCTCGCTGCCGGCGGCTACCGCGGCTCCGCAACCGTCACCCCCTGCTTTGTGCCTCCACGACGGCCACGGGCGGTCGCGGCTCCGTGGTCGTCGGCGCCTTGCTGCGGCCCCACAATCGTGGCCGCCCCACGCGTGTCCTCGCTCGCCGCCGTCGTCATGCTCGCGGCCGCCCGCGACTCCCTCGACGAGTGCCGCCTGGTAGGGACGGCAGCGTCCGACCTCAGCACCATAGCAGGTGCGAGGGGGGGCACGGTGGGCGCCACCCTTTGAACACGAAGGAGAGCAAGTTAGGCCCTAACCGACCTAAAAGACGCGGCTAAGGGGAAGCAATCGCCTACCTCAGGGTGGAAAACCCTCGTTTCCTATTCCTCGGGGGCTCGGCGGGCGCTACAGCCGCCGCCGGCGTAGCCACCGCGTCGCCCCCGGCCATTTCCGCGGCCCGCACCGGCTCCTCCGCGGTGCGCGTCGCCTCTCTCGTAGGATGCCCGACGGCGGGCGCTCCCGCGCCCGGTCCCTGGCGCCGTCTCTTCCGCCGCCTCCGCAGCTTTGGGCGAGGGGGGGCGAAGGCTCCCACCTCTCGGGGGGGAGCCCGACCCCCATCACTCTCTTCATCCTTCTCGTCCGACGACGAGTACTCCAAAGTCCCGGGGGAGGAGAGCCCCTACTGCTCGCGCAACCGGAACTCCTCGCTCCTCTGTTCCTGCGCTCCCGTCGCCGGATGCTCATCTCCTTCTTGCGCGCCGCCCGCTCTTGCTCTCGCCGCTGCGCCGCGCGCGCACGTGCTCGAGCTTGGGGCGTGGGTGGGTCGGACCGCGCAGCGTTCACGACCATCACCTGCAGGGGGCGAATGAAACCCCAGATCACGACGATGCTCCGCGAACCAAGAAACCGAAGGGGGTGGGAACCCTAGTCACCAGCGGACCCTCGGGCAGCATGGTGAACGCCCAAAGCGCGGTGTCGTCGACCCTCATGGCCCTGAGGTTGATGGCGCGCCTCACCCTCGTGGCGGCATACTCCTGCAGAAGGAGATCGGGCATCAGCCGCGACTGCGCCAGCGCCACGGGGTCGGCCTTCTCCTTCATCTCGAAGATGCGGAGCCGCCTCTCCATGAGAGGGATGATCCGCCGGTGGTGGAGGTTGGCGAGAACCGAGGACGCGGTCAGCCCAGCGTCCGCCAGCGCCTTCAAAGATGAGGCCAGTCGGACTTGACGTGAGGAGGGCGATAGGTCGTGCCACCAGGAGTCGGCCTTCTCCTTCACGACCTTGCCGGTCCAGGGCGGCAGGCCAGGCTCGTCGTTGCGGAGGTAGAACCACCCCCGCTCCCACTCGGCGTTGTTGGAGGTCATCGTGCAGGGGATGTAGAGCTCCCTGCGCGTCTCCCGCACTGCGATCGTCACACCGCCGGCACGCACCGCGCGGTGGGTCTTCGGCTCCGGCATGGTGGCGGTGTGCAGCTCCGCGCGAAAGAGGTAGACCCAGAGATCCCAGTTCACCGGGATCCCCAAGAATCCCTCACAGAGGCCGACAAACATGGCCGCCTGTGAGATCGAGTTCGGCGCGAAGTTGTGCAGCTCCACGCCGTAGTGGAAGCACAACCTGCGCAAGAAGCGGCTCACCGGCACCGCGAAGCCACGCTCGTGAAAGCGGATGAAGCTGACGACATACCCGTGCGGCGGGTTAAGCTCCTGGTCCGTCGCCAGCGGGTCAATCCACGCCGCAGAGCGCCCATCCTCGTTCGCCGCCAGTTGGCCGGCGGTCACCAACTCGCTGAGGGCTAGCCTTGTCGCCGTCAAGCGCGGCCATCAGCGGGTCAATGATGGTGATGGACTGCGGAGGAGCCATACGGATTGGTGAAGGGGCGTGGAGCGCGAAGCAAGTGCTATGTGACGACGAAGGAGCGAGCGCAGCTCTGGGTCGAAAGCAGAAGGGGCGAGGACGACAGACGCTAAGTGTTGAGGTAAAGATTCGCCTCGCCTCCCCCCTCGGATTTATAGATCCATGGAGCCACGCTCCCCGGAACGCACGCCCTGCGTGCATTAACTCCAGGCGAACGGCCCAGCCACCGACGGGCGGGACCAACCACGACCGAGGCAACCAGGCGCACGCACGCGCGCTATCATTACGGCGCGACAACTGAAGAGCCGCGGCGGGCCGTCACGTCTGCCCGCCCACGTTGCCCCCCTACGCGCACGGCCGTGGCGCCTGAAAAGGCGCGCCCGCAGCGCAGATCTGTGGCTGCGACTGTGGGCATTAAATGGCCTGGTCCCTTACCAAGTAAGGATGACCCTCGAGCGGCCCGAGCACCAGGCTCAAAAAACCTGACCCTCGAAGGGTGCAATTACCGACCAGTGGCCTCAAAGCCCGCTCAGCGTGAATGGGCACCACAGGTGCCCTCGATCTACAAAGTTTACTGATCAGCGGTTCAAGGGCCGGCCTGGCTGAGAACCCTTGAAACCTGCATATGCAAAAAGTCGGGGGCACCCAGCTGCCACCCCGCAACGGCCCAACAGATCAAGGGTTCGAAACCTGACGCTCGAAGGGTTTGAACAGGTTCCCCAGATCACCAGAGTCAGGGACGACGAGGGCGCGTGCATTCGAGCCTATCCTCGAGCCCACCGGCTAGAGGGCGCCCCACATGTCGTGTTTGAGAGCCAGCGAGGGCAGATAGTCGGGGGGATCCCATCGAGGGAGAGCTTCCGCGCCCTCGGTCCCTAGCGAACAGGACCGAGCCCCACCTAGGAAACCCGCGCAAGCGCTTTTATGGACGAGTCTCCAGACCACGAGCCAACCCTTATCGAATGGGGCATGGGCGTCCACTTGAACCACCCGATAGCAGCTCAATGAGGAATCCGCAATCCGCGACCCGATCGATGGGGGTTGAGGAAACCTCACCCTCCGTCCCGCGGAGGGACGGTGAGGGCGCGTTCAAAACAAGACGGAGAGCTCGCCCTGATCACCTCGAACGGGCCCAGGCTCGGGGGCTCGACGCACGGCTACACCTCCTGGGGTGCACCGAACGCGAGAAGTACCAGTCATGCGCGCGTGACCGAAGCCGGCTGGAACATCGCCGATGCCGGTTGAAACAAATGCCCCGCACACTGGTAAAAACTCACGAAAAAACCCTGTATGAGCGCTCACACTCCTGCAGGGCTTCGAGGGCTAGACGGTCCGCTGACGCAGCCCCACAGAAAGGCATTGGCAACCAGGAGGGAAGAACATCCTATTAGCAGGCTCCAGCATCTGCGGGACCCTGACGGGTACACCCACAGATGCTCGGGGGCTACTGTCGAGGACAGCCACAAGGGTCCCCAAAATAACCAGGGGAAACCCGCTTATAACCCGCAAAAAATGCAAATCACGAAACAACTCACACACCTAAAACACATGCATGACATGACCGCGACCCTGGTGGCTCCTGCGGCCCGCCAGGGCGGCACAGCGGAACGCCCCTTGAGTAAGGTCAGCCTTGCTCGAGGGACAGATGCCCCTCGAATAAGGTCCGCCTTGCTCGAGGGTTACGCACCCCCTCGGGCGGGGTTCGCCTCGCTCGAGGCCTCAACGCTCCCTCGGGCGGGGTCCGCCTCGCCCGAGGGCTGAACGCCCCCTTGGGCGGAGTCCGCCTCACTCGAGGGCCCCTGCACGCATGTTGCCCACACTTCTACCCCTGTGTACGGGCATTTAATGCCCTGACACCGCAGGACGCATGCCACGACTTTGGCACGCCCGGGAATCGCGTCCCGGCGCTGTCCCACCAACTCCCTGGGGGAGACCATCGCCGCCGCTGTGTAGCACTGTGCGGCGAGGCCGGTGTCAGCTCCGTGACACTGTGCCTCCTACCCCCGTACAGCTAACACGCCGCGCCCTCGAAGGGGGCCGGCAGCACCCTCAAATGTCTTTCCTTTGCTTACGCAGGGCCATGCCATGACGTCAGGCTGGCGGGATCGGTCATCCCGTCGCTGTCAACCCTGTGCGACCATCCCCGCCACTGCCGCACCACACCAGACACTGTGACGACATCCTAACGCTGTTGGAGCACACGGGGACAAGACGTCGCCACAACGGCCACTGTGTCACGTACGGCCCCCCGTCAACGACACCCTCGAACCGGCCCACTATGGCGGCCGGACGACCAACCGCTACGCAGCAACCCTGGAAGCCGCTCCTGTGCGAGCACAGGATGCACCACGACGCCTCAACCAGAGCAGGATTCGCCAGGATGGCCGTCAGCTCCGCGGCACTGCTTGCCATACCTCCACACATAGGGAAATAGTGCGGCATGCATGTAAACTGCTCCCTCCTTGGCCTATAAAAGGAGGGGCAGTCCCCCAGCCACGGGGACACGGGACGACGAACAGCAATCACTTACACGCTCTCCGCCTTCTCCACGATATTGGCACTTGCCTCAATCAATACCTCTGGGACTTGGAGGCCAGGCCTCCTCTTCCACCTCGCTTGTAGCCACCCCTCTACAAGCACCATGGTGCAAGCAATACAGTGCCCCGAGCACATCACTGCTGGACGTACGGCCCCGGCCGGAACCAGGATAAACCCAGTGTCCTTGGTTGCTAGCACCGAACCATCAAGAGGCAGATCTCAGCGCTCATTACTAGTTAGTGTCGGGACTACTTTCCGCACCGACAATAATGATCAAGAGATGCAAATAGGCCGTCATCTCCGGTCATATGATTAGTGGCACCACTATCAATCAACCATGCGCTTCCACCGGAGGAGTAGCCTACAAAACAAGTTTAAGCTTTTGGTTTATGTACCCAAAATGATTTGGGTCCTTGGAGGTTAGATGCATAAACTTTTGGAACCCACACACTCTTCCTAATGGCCTACATGGCATAGGCCCCAACATACTTGACCACCATTTTACCATTATGGTCCAAGGTTACAATGTAGTCACAAGTTTAGTTGGGTGAGGGTTTGTGCTCAACCACATTCTTCGATGCCTTAGGTGGAGTGTTAACCCCACTGCTTCCCTTTGTGGTGTGCACTACCTTTGGCATGTCCTTGGTTGTGGTAGAGGTGGTGACTCCATGGCCAATATCCATGATTGTGTTGAGATAGCCACCCTTGTTCCACAAGGGAATCTCATGCCCTTTCACCACCACTCTACCATTGGCCATGTTGTTCTTGTGCTGCCCAAGTCCTTGCTTATCAACTACCTTAGGTATGGACTCGGCACCAATGTTGCCTTGTGTAATCAACATGTTCAAACGAGCAATCTCCTTGTCCTTGCTCTTAATTTTCTCTTCAATCCTTGCATGGTTAGTATTAAGAGCATTTATATCAATGTTAGCACAAATAGAACAACCTTTGCTAGTGGAGGCACTAGAGTCCAATATTGCCGAAGGAGTGACTTTGGTGCTTTCCCAAAGACTACTATAGTTAGCTTCAAGATTTTTATATTTCTCCGTCAAGCATGAAAGGCTTGATTGAGGTTCACCATGAGTAGCCTTTAGGGAAGCTAGAGATTCATTTGCTAAATTATAATCTTTTGATATCCTCTTGTTGGAATCATTGGCCAAAGACAAGTCCGTGGTCAACTTTTCCACCTTAGCCTTCTCCTCGGCAGGAGATTTCTCTAGAGCAAGGTTTCTTTCCTTTTCAAGGATAAGCAAGTCTTCTTGCTCGTGGAGGATCTCCTTCTTTTCCTCTAGTTTGTCCAAAAGCTCTTTAATTTCCTTGTGGCCCTTTTTACCAAATTTCTTTATCATGTTATCCTCCATTTCCTTTCCCTCATCTATGTTCTCTATGTCACTACTAGGTGTGGATGAAGAGGAGATTGGAGAAGATGAGATGGTAGGTTCTTGTACCTTGCTCCCCCTTGCCATGAGGCAAAAGTGAGAGTGTTCTTCATCATTGGAGTGGTTGTTGAAGAGGCATGGTGAAGATGACCCTTGTGCCATGGCAACGGTTGCCATACCTTGCTTCTTTGGTTCCTCATCTTCATCACTTGAGACCCATTGTTGACCCACGTGAGCACGCCCTTGGTACTTGTTCTTGTACTCCTTACTCTTCTCCTTGTATTTCTTCTCTTCCTCATTCTTGTTCTTATTCTTGGGACACTCGGCAATGAAATGTTCATACTCTCCACACTCATAACATTTTCTTTGTGACTTCTTCTTTCTTTCATCGCCACCTTGCCTTGATGCTCTTGACTTCAAGAATTTCTTGTATTTTCTTATAGCAAAAGCGGTTTCTTCATTCGTGATCCCTTCATCACTAGTGTCTTCCTTCTTGCTCTTGGAGGGCTTGGGCTTTTCCTCTACAACTTCACTAGAGCTAGCTTTGAGGGCTAGACTCTTGCCCATCTTTAAGGTTAGAGACTTCTCTACCTCTTGGTCAACAAGTTCTTGATGCAATATTTCTCCAAGAAGTTGATTGGGAGTCATTTTTGGGTATCTTGGATCCCTTCTTATCATTTGCGTCAAGTTCTTGTCCTTAGGGGCAAAAGCTCTTAGCAACTTCTTTGTGACCTTTGAGTCATCCCAATTTTTACTTCCAAGAGCTCTAATGTCTGAGACAAGTACCATGAGCCTATCATACATCTCTTGTACGGTCTCTCCATCCTTCATGAAGAATAGCTCAAGCTCTCCGTTGATTAGGTCCATCTTTCCTTGTCTCACATGTTCGGTTCCCTCATGTGCTTCCTTGAGTGTATCCCAAATCACCTTGGCGATTTGGATGTTTCGCACCTTGTTGAATTCTTGTGCACACAAGGATCCCGTGATGACTCTTGTAGCTTGGACATTGCGGTGAAGGTCTTGCTCATGCTCAATTGTGAGAGCTTCTCCTTCGGCAGGGATTGTCACACCTACAACCACAATGTTCCAAAGAGAAGGGTGAAGCCCGTAAAGGTGCATTTGCATAGCATAAGCCCATTCGGGATAGTCCTTCCCATAAAAATGAGGAGGCTTTCCCAAATGCACGGAATAGAATTTATCGTTAGAATTGTTGTCCGGAATTTGTGCGTAGTTGTGGAGCACCTCGTAGAAGCCGGAATGAGTGTACTTGGCTTACTCCTTGATCATCTTCTTGAGGAGCTTTTTGGCCATCTTCTTGGCCTTCTTCTTCTTGTTAGCCTTTCTTCTCTTCTTTGTCGGCTTCTTTGCCGCATTGTCATCATCCTTGACATCTTCATCGCTTGAGTCGGAGTCTGAGTTGGAGTCGGAATCCAATGATGAGTCATCAGAGCTATCGACGTTGGATGGTGTTCGGCTTGGGGCCTTGTCGATGAGGTCGCCGACTTGAGCTGCCTTGAGCTCTCTCTCTTGAGCCTCTTTTGCGACAATTTCTTCGGCGGTTGGGTTGCTTCCAATCCCTGACATCTTGATCCCTTAGCGGTTAAGCCTAAATCAAGGGATTAGGCTCTGATACCAATGAAAAGGATCTTGTGATGCCTAGAGGGGGTGAATAGGATCACTTTAAAAATCTGCAAATTCTTAGCAGCGGATCAGGGACCGGATGACCCGGCACGACTAACCGGATGACCCGGGGGGTCCGGGTCACCCTGGCACTTGTGCCGGATCAACCGGTGCGCAGGAGTAAAACATAATAACTTAAGAAGAATGTGAAATTGCAGAATGTATATGAGCCAAACTTGGTGAAATTGATGTGGAAACAACCTGCAACAAAGGATATTACAAACAACAACACAAATACATAGATCGATTCAAAGATAACTTCTAGGGTTAGGGTGTTGAGGACCATGTGTGGTCCGAGGACTGGTGGATGGTCTCTTCCTTGTGTGATGAGTGATTGACAACGTTGTGTGGGCTGATTCTTGGCAAAGTATTGCAGGTGCAGGTTGCGGCTTGACTCGTGTTGGTGCAGGTGAAGAACAAGCGCGAAAGGTCGTTGCCGGTGAGGCCCCCAGGTGTGGAGAAGACAAGTAGGCTTCGTTCGAGGGACCCGGTGGCCAGTGGGGTCAAGTGCGGGTCGCATGGTGGCATGAACAGCAAGATGAAGTCGTGGACGATTTCTTGGTAGAGCCTCAAAACCAAGGGCGAGCTGGGATTACGTGGGAGCCAAGTCATGAGTGGAGATTGGCGGAGGCTACACCGAGTTCGTGGGGTTTGCAGTGGTTCACCAGAAAACCACTGGGTTACTCGGTTGAGCCACAAAACCGAGGCCGAAGACTCGACGAGGGGGTGCGGCCAACCCAGGCCGGTTCAACCATCCAGGAGGGGCGGTCAGACCGCCTGGGCCGGTCAGATTGCCCGGGCCGGTCTAACCACCCAACGGGGGCAGTCTGACCACCCTGGTCGCTGGCGCCAAGATGATTCAAAGCGGAGGACACGCGTCGGGATTGCAAGGCTTGCGTCGAGGCTAAGCAGGTTGTGGTCGCCGGGCATCCGTCCGATGAAGAAAACCTGAAGACTTCCAAATTCGCCCTTGAGGGACTTGTATCCCTAGTTTAAAGTAAGGGTAGTTTAGTCTTTTGGGTGCCTCCATATATACTCATTGAGTGGATGGATGGCAGCCAACTCTTGGAACCCTAGCTCATTTGTTTTTCCATTTTCGTTCTCTTTTTCCCTAGTTTTTCCTAGGACTAGCTTGAGAGCTTCTTGTGAGATCTAGAGAGAGGGATGGATGTTTGGGTGGCAAGCTAGACCTTGTACGAACCTTCATGGTATGTGTAGATGGTTCGGCATTGTTCCTCAAGGTGGTGAAGTGTTTTTCCCGTCCTTCTTTGTGGTGATTTTTGGAGCTCTTTGTTGGCGGTGTTTTGAGGATGATTTCTTAAGGTTTTTGGTGGGTTTCATATATGAGGATCTTGTGCCTCTTTGGCTGGTGACTTTGCCCCCAAATCTCTCTTGAATCGTACACGATTTGGTGGTTTTTTGAGTTGGGCGAGTTCTTGACCTAGAGAGGCGATTTCTTCGATTCCTCTTGATTGTGAGCGATTCGGGTCGATTCCTTTGAGGTAGAGGTTGCCCAGGAGGTAACCCAGCTATTCCCGAAGTTTTGCTGCAATCCGTGGAGTGATTCAGGATATCGGGCGTGAGGAAGTTGAGGTTTGACCCGCGGGTTCATTTTCTAGAAGGGGCGGTCTAACCGCCTGGAGGGGGCGGTCTAACCGCCCTGGGCTTTCCAGGTCAAAGTTGTGTTTCGCCGGATTTTCCTCTGTGAGTTTGTTCGCCTTGATCAGAGGAGCGTCTGGGTGAAATTTCGGGTCGTTCTCGTGCAGTTTTCTAGGAGTTCTTGTTTGGAGTTCATTGCTGGGTACAGGAGGTTAGACCGCCCCTGGTAGCCGGTCTAACCGCCCCTAGGCCCCTGGGTGGAGTTTTGGTTTTCGTCAAGATTTTTTGGTAGCTAGCATGGCCCTGACCAGAGATCTCTATTGGTGAAATCGTTGTGCGTTTTGGTGCTCGGAAGAGGTGTTTCAGAGGGTTTCTTGGTTGCCTGGTGGAGGCGGCCTAACCGCCCCCTATACCCGGTCTAACCGCCCCCCTCTGGACAGCCGACTTTCGAATTGTTTCCGCTGTCGTGGGTGCGTGTGTGTTGTGGTTGCTGGTAGTGTTTGTTCCTAGGACCAGTAGCACTCCAGTGGCTACGTGGTTTTGGCAAACGGAAGGTAGAAGTGCGGAGAGTGTGATTTTGGGGGTCTGACCGAGCTAGTTCATCTTGTCGGAGTTTCAATCTCCTTCGAGAAAAATTTTTATCGGCTCCCATTCACTCCCCCCGCTCTGGTCGCCTAATCGGTCCTTCAAGTGGTATCAGTGTCGGTTCAGATCTTTGTTGACTCTAACCAGTCTAAGATCCAAGGATGGCATACCAGGAACGGGGTTCGGGTCCTCCACACTTCGATGGCAAGAACTACCAGATGTGGAGTATGCGGATGGGAGCGTTCCTCCGCGGAAAGGGTTAGATCCTTTGGGATGTCAAGGTGGACACAGGCTATGTCCAGCCGATTGACTTCCTCGCTCCAGGATCGAGGGACAGACTCGACACCAACAACAAGGTGGTCGACTACTTGTTTCGTGCTTTGTGTCAGCCTGAGTTTGATCGGGTGCACACCGAGCACTTGGCTTGTAGAATTTGGACGGTGTTGAAGGAGGCTCATGTTGGGAATGCCCAGGTTCAGGCACGGATGTATGCGACGTACCGGAGAGAGTACTAGAATTTCACTCATCTCCCCGGTGAGTCCATCGATGCCTTGTTTCAGAGGTTCACGGTGGTTGTGAACAACATGAGGGCCAATGTGGACGTGCTCCCGTACGATGATCATGATAGAGCGGTCAAGCTCTTACACTCTTTGGATCGTACGATTTGGGGCGGAAAGTTCGAGGCCATTGTGGAGTCGGAGAAGTATGACACTCTGACGGTGAACGAGCTGTTCTCGAAGCTCAAGTCGGCTGAGGTGGATAGGGGCATGACTGCCAAGCTCGAGGGACCGACTGATTCCCATAGTGTTGCCCTCGTTGGTGGTTCGAAAGGAAAGGCTAACGCTAACCCATCCACTAGGATGTTCTCTTTTTCCTCTTTGATGTCTATACCAGATGAGGAGTTCGACGAGCTTGGAGAGGACGAGCTGGCGCTCTTGACGAGGCGGTTCGAGAGGCTGCACGAGAACCGAGTGAACATGAGGAGGAACACGAGGACATGCTTCCAGTGCGGCAAGCCAGGACACTTCGTCGCCGCCCGCCGGAGAAGGTCGAGAACAAGGACGGCTACAAGCACAAGCCGAGGAACGATGGCAAGTACCGGTCGAGGCGCGACCACAAGAGCAAGCACAAGAACAAGTACAAGGACGAGCGACGATCGAGGAAGAAGGAGAGCCGAGGCAAGGCCCGAGCGATGGTTGGAGCGAGCGACGTCGACTCCAGCTCCGCGTACTCCACCTCGAGCTCGAGCAGCAGTGAAGATGAAGGTGATCGACGCAATAACAAGAAGTCGTCCAAGAACCTGAGCGGGCTGAGCTGCTTCGCGAGAGACGGCTTCTACACCATGGCTCTGAGCTCCGGCAGCAAGAAGAGCACACAGAGCGACTCGGACACTGAGTCCGACGATGAGGTGCGTGATGAACTTCCCTTCTTGCGCCAGGAGAATGAGAGGCTTGGCTCTTTGCTTGATAACCGTGATGACATGCTTAGAGAGGCCAAAAAAATGAGAAAAGAGCTTAGGGCTTCACTCGAGCAATGCTAGGACTAGAGTGGCTGAGCTAGAAATGCAGGTGCTTGATAGAAAGCTTGAGATTGATTCCCTTAAGGCGAGCCCTGTTGTTTCAGATGAGGTTGATTGTGCTGATTGCTCCATCTTTCTTGCTGATCTTGCTTTGTTCAAGGAAAAGCATGCCTCCAAGTGTGAGGAACTAGATGTGCTTAGGGTTGAAGTGGCTGAGCTTAAATCTAGATCTGCTTTGCTAGGTGCTTGCACTTCTTGCCCTGTTTTGCAAGCTAAAATTGATGAGATACATGCTTACACTAGTTCTCTTGAGGCTAAATTGAAGGAACCCATGCCTACATCATGTTCTACCTGTGAAATGCATGCTTTGAAAAATTTGGAACTTGCACATTATATTGATCGTTTGCAGGATGAGAATGATGAGCTGAGAAAGTTGATGGGTTGGTTGTCTGGTCATGAGCCTCAGTTGAGGATGATGATCGAGGCATTTAAGAGGCAGGATGGTGAGGGACTTGGGGCAAACAAGGTTTGTGAGGGAAGTGGAGAGAATATCCTAGAGCTACCAAAAACCCACCACAAAAATGATTTCCCTCCAAAACCTAACCATCTTAGGAACCGACTAGACACAACCCCAGCTCCACCCGTGTTTCCTACACCCACAAATGATCTCCAAAAGCCTATCAAGTTTGTGAGCACTTCGGGGAAAGTGTTCTTTGGTAAAGAAAGTGAGAAGGCTAGTGAGGAGAAACCGGTGGAGAAGTTGAGTGGAGAGAAACCAAGTGAGCAGCCCCAACCCAAGCCTAAACCTAAACTTGTGAGGTTCCATTGTGGCTATTGTGGGAAAGAGGGTCACAAGGATGAGTATTGCTTCAAGAGGAAGCGGGAAGAAAGGATGGCAAAGGAGTGGGCGAACAAGGATAGGTACAACCCTTCCCATGGTGTACCTAAGCCTCGTATGCCACTGCCCAGGGGTAAAGCTGTGGTAAGAAGTGTTCCGACATGGGGAGATGCGAATTCCCGCAGCTGAGGAGCTGTTCTGGAGAGGGTGGTCAGACCGGCCTGGCTAGGCGGTCAGACCGGCCTTGCCTAGAGGGGGGCAGTTAGACCGGCCTGGCTAGGCGGTTCAACCGCCCCCCCCCAGAATTCTGGGTGGAGTGGTTTTCGAGGTGGTGAGTCGAGAGGTTTCAGTTCTGGAGATGGTGGTGCTGGTGGTTAGTCTGGAGAGTCAGCAGGTGGTCAGTTTGCTAGGCATTCTCCCCCTCGGGTTCACTACGGGGATGGGAGGAGTCGTAGCTTTGAGAAGGAGAGGAGGGACGGTCCACGTGTCTTCTTTCGTGGTTTTGGTCCTCCTCCAGGCAGCGAGGGTTGGTTTCCTCGGAGCGGTTACCGAGGTGGTGTTCGTGGTGGTAGTTTTGGTAGGAAAGACGGTTCGGTGTATGCTAACCCCACTTTCGAGCAAATGGCTCGGCACTGGTTTTACTCTTTTGGTACTAACCCAGTGCTGAGTCGTTTGTTCGCTCACGTGCTCATTTTTGAATTTCAGGTGGAAGACTTGAAGAACATTTGGTTGATTGACTCTGGTTGCTCGAGGCATATGACCAGAGACAGGGGGTGGTTCTCAAGTCTCGTCCCGGTGGTGACAAAGAGGTACATCACTTTTGGGGACAATGGGCGTGGGCATGTGCTTTCAGAAGGTGAGATTAAGGTGAGTGATAAGATCACTCTGAGGCGTGTTGCTCTTGTTCAATCGCTGGGATACAATCTGCTTTCTGTGTCCCAGTTGTTGGATGAGGGTATTGAGGTGTTGTTTCGGCCTGGTGGTTCTCGGATTTTTGACTCTCGAGGGGACCTTGTTTGTATGGTCGTTCCCGAGGGTCAGGTGTTTTGTGTTGATTTTTCTCAGTCTTCGGGTGTGGAGCGTTGTTTCTTGGCTGGTTCTTCGAGTGAGTTGTGGAAGTGGCATAGGAAGTTGGGTCACTTGAGCTTTGACCTTTTGTCACACTTGAGTAAACTCAATTTGGTCCAAGGATTGCCACGGTTGAGGCTTGAGAAAGAGTTGGTTTGTGCTCCGTGTAGGCATGCCAAGATGGTGGCCTCTTCTCACCCGCCTCTCACCGATGTGATGACTGAGCGTTCATGCGAGCTGCTCCATATGGACCTTGTTGGCCCAGCTCGTGTGCGATCTGCGGGTGGGAAGTGGTATGTCCTTGTTGTGGTGGACGACTATTCTCGGTATGCTTGGGTGTTCTTTCTCGAGGATAAGGGGGAGACGTTTGGTTTTGTTCGAGATCTAGTCTTGAGGTTGAGGAACAAGAGGCACGGAGATGCCATACAAGCTATCCGCAGTGATAATGGCTCGGAATTCAGAAACTCTCATTTTGAAACCTTTTGCCATGACTTTGGTCTTGAGCACCAGTTTTCGAGTCCGTATACGCCTCCCCAGAATGGTGTTGTGGAAAGGAAGAACAGGACCTTGTGCGAGATGGCTCAGACGATGCTTGATGAGCATAGGACTCTGAGAAGGTATTGGGCTGAGGCGGTGAATACCGCGTGCTATGTGTCAAACAGGATCTACCTCAGAGTGCACAAGAAGAAAACATGTTATGAGTTGATGCATGGTCGCACACCCAAGGTGAGTCACTTCCATGTCTTTGGTTGCAATGTTTCATTCTGAAGAAAGGCAGGAAGTTGGATAAGTTTGAGGCTAGGTCTGTCGATGGTATTTTCTTTGGTTATGCATCTCATTCTAGAGCATGTCGTGTGCTCAATCTTGAAACTAAGCAAATCGTGGAGATTTGCGAGGTAACCTTCGACGAGAAAGAGCCATGTAGTCAGCTTGTCTTTGAGTGTGCAGGTGATGATGAGCTTGGCGAGGAGATCTTTCAGGAGGAGGAGCATGACCATGGAGACGATGAATATGGCGGTGCGGTGCCCCGGCTAAACATGTACCCACTACTTCGACTACGGTGGTGGACGGACCCTCTCCTACACCTACGATGACAAATCAAGAACGAGGAGAAGCTGATATTGAGGGGGAGGTAGCATCGAGGCGAGAACCTCCCCGGCGAGTACAAGTGGATCACCCAGCTTCGAGGATCATCGGCGACATGAATGTGTCAGGGACAGCCACGAGGGTCCCCTAAAAAACCGGGGGAATCCTGCTTAAAACCTGCAAAAAATACAAAACACAAACGCTCCTCGAACATAACGCAAAACACACGCACACATCACAGCCCACGCCACGATGGCCCCCGCGGCCCACCAGAGAGGCCCAACTAGGTGCCCTCTCGAGCAAGGTCCGCCTCGATCGAGGGCTCACGCTCCCTCGAGCGGGTTTCGCCTCGCTCGAGGGTCCCCGCCTCCCTCGAGCGGGCTCCGCCTCGCTCGAGGCTCCCTCACGGGCGCACCTGCTCCCGCACGCGGGCACGAGCATTTAATGCTCTGACACAGCAGAGCCGCGCCATCACGTGCCTAGGAATCACGCCTCGGCGCTGTTCCGCCAACTCCCTAGGGGAGCCCATCCCCGCCACTGTGGGGGACTGTGCGACGAGGCCGGTGTCAGCTCCGTGACACTGTGTCGCCCACTTTAGTACGGCTAAACGCGCCACGCCCTCGAAGGGGGGCCAGCCGCACCCTTGAGCCCTCCTCTCCATACTCTGCAGGGTCAAACCGTGACGTCAGGCCGGCGGGGGTGTCGTCCCCGTTGCTATCAGTCCTGTGCGGCCATCCCCGCCCCTGCAGCGCCACGCCGTGCACTGCTACAACTACTCTGACGCTGTTGGGCACGCGGGGACGGGACGCCACCACGCCTGCCACTGTACCCCGTACAGATCACCGTCGACGGCTCCCTCGAGCCCGCATGGAGACGCCCCGGTCAACCACTACGCCTCCACCCTTGAAGCCGCCCCTGTTCAAGTACAGGGCACGCCACGACGCCGCGACCGGAGCAAGATTCGCCAGGACGGGCGTCATCTCCATGGAATTGTACGCCATACCTCCACACGTAGCTAAATAGTGCGGCATGCCTGTAAATCGCCCTCTCCTTGGTCTATAAAAGGAAGGTGATCTCCCTCGCCGCAGGGGGGAGACACGAGACATAAGGCACGGGACAGCGGATAGCGATCGTTCGCACGCTTCCCGTCTTCCCCACGATATTGGCACTCGCCTCAATCATTCCTCTTGGGACTTGGAGGCCACGCCTCCTCTCCCGCCTCGCTTGTAGCCGCCCCACTACAGGCACCCCGGTGCAAAGCAATATAGTGCCTCGAGCACACCCCTGCTGGACGTACGGCCCCGGCCAGAACCAGGATAAACCAGGTGTCCCTAGTTGCATAGCATCGACCATCGAGAGACAGATCTCAGCGCTTATTACTAGTTAGTGTCGGGACTACATTCCGCACCGACAGAATGAACACACTACACGGTCGAGGGTTCGGAACAACTCTCATTTCGCTCATGCTGCATTTGTTGCTACTTTTGAGCCCAAAGACATTGGACACGCACTATCTGATCACAATTGGGTTAATTCGATGCATGAGGAGTTGGAGAACTTTGAGAAGAATCAGGTTTGGGAGTTGGTTGACCCTCCCCCAGGGTGTAAGCCGATTGGTACAAAGTGGGTGTGGAAGAACAAAGAGGGAGAGAAAGGTGAGGTTATGAGGAACAAGTCGAGGCTTGTTGCTCAGGGGTTCAGTCAGAAGGAGGGGATCGACTACGAGGAGACCTTTGCTCCCCTAGCACATTTGGAGGCGATTAGGATCCTTCTAGCCTTTTCCGTGGCTAAAGGGTTCAAATTGCACCAAATGGATGTGAAGAGTGCTTTCCTGAATGGTGTGTTGGAGGAAGAAGTGTATGTGAGGCAACCTCCTGGGTTTGAGAGTGAGATGTACCCCCACCGGGTGTACAAGTTGAGAAAGGCGCTATATGGGTTGAAGCAGGTGCCTAGAGCTTGGTATGGTAGGTTGAGGGGGTTCTTGTTTGAGAGAGGTTTTGAGATGGGAAAGGTCGATCAGACCTTGTTTTTGCTGAGGCAGGGCAGAGATATCCTGATTGTGCAGGTGTACGTGGATGATATTGTCTTTGGTGGCTCGTCTAACTCTCTTGTTGCATGGTTTGCAAAGGATATGAGCAGGGAATTTGAGATAAGCATGATGGGCGAGTTGCAGTTCTTCCTCGAGATACAAATCAAACAATCAAAGGAAGGAACATTTGTGCACCAAGCTAAGTACACCAAGCATTGTGCGGAAGTTCAAGATGGAGGATTCCAAGGCTATGACGACGTCGATGAGTACGACTACAGCTCTTGATGCAGACGAGGAAGGTGAACATGTGGATCAGAAGGAGCACCGAAGCATGATCGGGTCACTCCTCTACTTGACGGCGACGAGGCCGGACATCCAGTTCTCGGTATGTCTGTGCACTCGTTTTCAAGCGTCTCCGAGGACTTCGCATCGGCAAGCGGTGAAGCGAATTTTCAGGTACTTGCGTCACACTCCCGACTTCGGCCTTTGGTACTTCGCGTCCTCTTCTTGGCGCTTCATGGTTTTTCAGACGCGGATTTTGCCAGGTGTCGGTTGGATAGGAAGTCCACTTCTGGGACTTGCCAGTTTTTGGGTTCTTCTTTGGTGTCTTGGTCTTCCCGCAAATAATCGAGTGTTGCTCAATCCACTACCAAGGCCGAGTACGTTGCCGCTGCTAGTTGTTGCTCTCAGCTCCTTTGGATTTCATACACCATGAGTGACTTTGGTGAGGAGTATACCCATGTCCCACTTCAATGTGATAGCACCAGTGCCATAAGCGTTGCAAAGAACCCAGTGCTCCATTCCAAAACCAAGCACATAGAAGTGAGGTACCATTTTCTGAGAGACAACGTAGAGAAAGGAAAGATAGCTTTGATCCATGTACCCACACATGACTAACTAGCCGATATTTTCACCAAACCCCTAGATCAAGCAACTTTCACTCGTTTGCGGGGGGACTTGGTGTGTGTTTGATCTCTTAAGTTGGGTGTGTGGGAGCTCCTTTGTAGCATATGTATAGTTTCCTTTGTGCATTTCTTGCATTTGGCATGGCATATGTAACATGATGTATAGGCATCATTGTATCTTAGATTGCATGCATTTTGTATCATATGCATTGGATAGGAAAAGCTTCTCCTATATACATTGTTCACCATGGGATGCTATATATGTCTTTGTGAGCTTGTTTGGTATGCTATGGTTAGTTTGTCTTAGCTCTTGATGATCTCGATGAATAATCCATGGTTGATGGCTATGTTTTTGAAAAATGTCACATATATGCTCTCTCATGTGTAAATGCCTTTATATTATCTTGACATGTTTTAGTGGCTTGGTTGTGCTTAATTTGTGGTTGGATAGCTAGTTTATTGATCATATGGGGCCAAAGGCTCATTTGCCATCATGAATGTTTAGCCCTCTTGCTTCATCTTGTGGAGGGGCATAAGTTCCTTTTTGTCGCAAAGACATTTCATGTACCAATTATGAATCTGAAAATGAAATGTAAAATGCTTGGAAAATATTCTCCCATGTCATATGTGCTAAATTTAATTTGCTTTGGGTGCTAAACCGTTGCATGATGCCTACCAATGAGAAGTCTCATATATAGAAGTAGGCACATGGCTTGGTGGCTTTGACATGACATGAGGTGCTTGTGGGTGTTTGTGATGGTCTTATGATTAGAATGGTTGTCCTGGCATGAAATTTGTATGGCTTTGCCATTTCGACATGTTTTGCTCATGTTTAGGTTTTTGCTTGTGAGAGAGTAACTTTTCGCAAAATTACTCAAATCCTTTTTAGCCTTGTCCAATGGTTGTGAAACTTGGTGATCATGTAGTTAAGGTCATTACGAACCTGTAGAGTATCTAACTTGCTCATTTGGACTTGTGTAGCCTCTTGTGATGAATTTTGTATATTTGAGAAGCTATATGTTGAAACTTTTCGCATTTTGCCTTGATTCATGCATTGTCAACAAGGGGGAGAAGTTTGTTCATGTTTTGGGCACCTGGGAGTGTTTGGAAGGTGTTCCAATTGGTTCGGGCAAATTTTGAGCAGTTTGGTTTAGGGCCGGTCTCTTGGGGCGGTCTAACCGCCCCCGGGCGGTCAGTTGAGGTGCAGGCGATCTAACCGCCCTGTGAAGGCGGTCTAACCGCCCTAGTCCTGGTGAGCAGTTTTTGCTCTTTGCTGCATTCCCGTGTTGCATTGCTGCATTGGTTCAGGGGGCGTGGGCTTTGGCTCAGGGGGAGCTCTTTGTGGTGTTCGAGCTTTGGTTTGTTGGTTTGCGCTCTTTGTTTGAGCGTGTTTTTGTCTCGGATGTGTCGAGCCGTTGCCCTTGCCTAAGGGGTCCGAGACTTGCCTTCTTCAAGTGATCTTGCTCTTCGCCTTTCTTTGGCTTTCGATCACTTGTTGAGTTTTTTTTATTTGTTTCTTTTTCTTTTTCTTTTCTCTTGTGTTACTTCATGTGGGTGTTGTCAATGCACTCCAATGCACTCATCAAGGGGGGAGATTGAGGACCATGTGTGGTTCGAGGACCGGTGGATGGTTGCTTCCTTGAGTGATGAGTGATTGACAACGTTGTGTGGACTGATTCTTGTCTAAGTATTGCACGTGCAAGTTGCGGCTTGACTCGTGTTGGTGCAGGTGAAGAACAAGCGCGAAAGGTCGTCGCCGGTGAGGCCTCCAGGTGTGGAGAAGACAAGTAGGCTTCGTTCGAGGGACCCGGTGGCTAGTGGTGTCAAGTGCGGGCCGCATGGTGGCATGAACAGCAAGAAGAAGTCGTGGACGGTTTCTTGGTAGTGCCTCAAAACCAAAGGCGAGCCGGGACTACGTGGGAGCCAAGTCATGAGTGGAGATTGGCGGAGGCTACACCGAGTTCGTGGGGTTTGCAGTGGTTCACCATAAAACCACTGGGTTACTCGGTTGAGCCACAAAACCGAGGCCGAAGACTCGACGAGGGGGTGCGGCCAACCCAGGCCGATTCAACTGCCCAGGAGGGGAAGTCAGACTGATTGGGCCGGTCAGATTGCCCGGGCCGGTCTAACCGCCCAAGGGGGGCGGTCTGACCGCCCTGTTCGCTGGCGCCGAGATGCTTTGAAGCGGAGGACACGCGTCGGGATCGCAAGGCTTGCGTCGAGGCTAAGCAAGTTGCGGTTTCCGGGCATCTGTTCAATGAAGAAAATCTGAAGACTTCCAAATTCGCCCTTGAGGGGCTTGTATCCCTAGTTTTAAGTAAGGGTAGTTTAGTCTTTTGGGTGACTCCATATATACTCATTGAGTGGATGGATGGCAGCCAACTCTTGGAACCCTAGCTCATTTGTTTTTCCATTTTCGTTCTCTTTTTTTCTAGTTTTTCCTAGGACTAGCTTGAGAGCTTCTTGTGAGATCTAGAGAGAGGGATGGATGTTTGGGTGGCAAGCTAGACCTTGTACGAACCTTCATGGTATGTATAGATGGTTCGGCGTTGTTCCTCAAGGTGGTGAAGTGTTTTTCCCGTCCTTCTTTGTGGTGATTTTCGGAGCTCTTTGTTCGCGGTGTTTTGAGGACGATTTCTTGGGGTTTTTGGTGGGTGTCACATATGAGGATCTTATGCCTTTTTGGCTGGTGACTTTGCCCCCAAATCTCTCTTGAATCGGACTCGATTTGGTGGTTTTTCGAGTTGGGCGAGTTCTTAACCTAGAGAGGCGATTTCTTCGATTCCTCTTGATTGTGAGCGATTCGGGTCGATTCCTTTGAGGTAGAGGTTGCCCAGGAGGTAACCCAGCTATTCCCGAAGTTTTGCTGCAATCCGTGGAGTGATTCGGGAGATCGGGCGCGAGGAAGTTGAGGTTTGACCCGCGGGTTCGTTTTCTGGAAGGGGCGGTCTAACCGCCTGGAGGGCGCGGTCTAACCGCCCTGGGCTTTCCAGGTCAAAGTTGTGCTTCACCAGATTTTCCTCTGTGAGTTTGTTCGCCTTGATCAGAGGAGCGTCTGGGTGAAATTTCGGGTCGTTCTCATGCTGTTTTCTAGGAGTTCTTGTTTGGAGTTCATTGCTGGGTACAGGAGGTTAGACCGCCCCTGGTAGCCGGTCTAACCGCCCCTAGGCCCCTGGGTGGAGGTTTGGTTTTCGTCAAGATTTTCTGGTAGCTAGCATGGCCCTGACCAGAGATCTCTGTTGGTGAAACCGTTGTGCGTCTTGGTGCTCGGAAGAGGTGTTTCGGAGGATTTCTTGGTTGCCTGGTGGAGGCGGTCTAACCGCCCCCTCTGGACAGCCGGCTTTCGAGTTGTTTCCGCTGTCGTGGGTGCGTGTGTGTTGAGGTTGCTGGTAGTGTTTGTTCCTAGGACCAATAGCACTCCAGTGGCTACGTGGTTTTGGCAAACGGAAGGTAGAAGTGCGGAGTGTGTGATTTTGGGGGTCCGACCGAGCGAGTTCATCTTGTCGGAGTTTCAATCTCCTTCGAGAAGAATTTTTATCGGCTCCCATTCACTCCCCCCTCTCTGGTCGCCTAATCGGTCCTTCAGGTGTAGATGAAGAACACAAGCAAACAAGTGAGATAAGCGATTTGTTTACCGAAGTTCACCTCCACTAAGAAGGCTACGTCTCCGTTGAGGTTCCCACAAAGGGAGGGCTATCACGAAGAGCCACTTGCATCTCCAATTCACCGCCAAGGCAAATTGGTGCTCACTAAGAAAACTCCACAAAGGAGGGGTAATACAAACATTCCCGGGTGCTCCACACGGAGAGGGCACTCAACGGGCGACGCCTAACTGTCTAGAAGCAAGCTTCAAGAGTAATAAACACCAATCAATCAACCAAAGCCACCACAAGTGCTTTTTGAGAGGAGGAAATGAAGAGCTCTCACAAAGGGGCTAAATCCTACACACCAAATGCTCTCACACTCAAACCCTAGGAGGAATCCTTGATTGGAGTGCTTGGGGATGAGTTAGGAGAGTGTTAATGAAGCTTTGGGGTGAAGCAATGGAGAGGGAGGCAGAACCCTAAAGAGGAGGAATTGAAGAAGGGTATTTATAACCCCCTCCTCCGAGCTAGCCGTTGGGGGCTCCCTGCGGCCTGGCCGAGTCACCCGGCACGGGTGCCCGGGTCACCCGCCTCCCTCCAGTACCGTCCCGGGTGGCCCGGCCACTCGTGCCAGTTGACCCGGTAAGACTGGAGGGGGAAGGTTTGACTCCTAAAGGGCTGATTTTGGTTTTTCTAAAGATTTTTCTAGGTTTTTCACTCTTAGAAAAGATGAGAGAAGATCACAAGAAGCACTTGTAGCAAACTTTGACTAATCGACCGCATACCTCTTTATAGTACGGTGTTTCCTAAACTCAAATTCAAACCGAAAATTAAAATTAAATCGCCAATTGAGCTTCAACACCATACGTAAGAAAATGAGGGCCGTCCTTTGAGAATTCACATTTATTTAACTTTAAAGCCTACACACATCTCATTGAAAGCATTAATCCTCCCAAATTGCATTGTCATTATCACCAAAACAATTAGGAGCCTAGATGCACTTTCAACTGGCCATACCGCACAGTACCGTACAGTGGCAGGAATGGCCTCACCGGGAGGGTCGACGGAACAGCGCATGGGCGTGATTCCCAGGCGTGTCAGAGGCACGGCACGGATTCATCTTTGACCCTGGCGTCTGCAAGTGTCAGAGCATTAAATCCCCCTGTCGGGGGAGCAGGTATGGGAGCGGTGAGCCCGTGAGGCCCTCGAGCGAGGCGGAACCTCACCCGAGGGGGGCGATCGGCCCTCGAGCGAGGCGGAACCTCACCCGAGGGGGCGACCAGCCCTCGGGCGAGGTGGGAGCTTGTCAGTGCAGTGCCGTGCCCCTCGAGCGAAGCGGAGTTCCGCCCGAGGGTGACCGGGCCGACTGTCTGGTGGGCCGCTGGGGCCACCAGGGCCGTGGGCCCAGCCGTTGGGCCGTGAGTTATCTTAAGCGTGTTTTAGGTTCGTTTGCGTTTTGTTTTTTGCGAAAGAAAGTGGGTTTTCCCTGGTTGTTTAGGGGACCCTTACGGCTGTCCCAGACACCTACTCACCTGTGTAGTTTAACTTCTTTTTACTTTGAATATTTATTTGTACTCAAGAAAGAATTTCTTTAGAAAATCCATTGTCTATATATGCCAATTATTTTCATAGCAGCAGGAAATGCTAAAACACAGACTATCTTTTATTATCAAGGGCAAAGTAGTCCTTGTTCGGTGATGGAATTTGGCTTCTTTCAATTATTATATGCAAAAGCATGAGCTAAACATGTCTATATATGCAATTAGTTTGGCTAACATACGCTCATATTTTTCATTTCGCTATTATGGTAGCTTGCTGATCATAAATAAGCTATTTTAGTGCATAATGAAAAAGTGTTAACCAAGTTACCATGCAAATATGTTTCTGGTGCTTATCTACCTACGATTTGAAATTAAGTATATGCCATCTATCCTATCTATATGTATTTGAAGCATGAGAAGCAAAAAATTGGTTAATATGATGGCTACGTCAGCTCGAAATAATTGTTTCTTCTGTAAAGATGAAATCCCTATAGTTTCCTCAAATATTGTAGTACATGCACCCTGAGCAACTTGGATTAGCTGTTATATTTTTCTATTTTCATTTTTCACGAGCAGCCCTCACAAATGGCATGCTAATCCACTAGGAGATTTTTTTTCTGTCACCAAATGCTCTTCTATGGGAATATATGTTACTATATAGTAATATATGTGTAAATCTGATATCATTTGTAGAAATAAGGGTGTTTTTTCAAGAATCACAATTATTTATATCATGTTATTTTATTAAGAACTTGTTATTATAACTTACCCCAATCTTTTTTTGTCACATTTCGAGGTGCATGTCTAAGTCAGTGATAATATTTTTGGTGTAGTGTCATTCTTATCATCAAACAACATTTCATATCCTCAGGTATGTCATTGAACTTTGATTTTTTTATTTTTACCTTTTTTACGTTTTCCTTCTATTTGTCTAACTTGTGTGTTTTTCTAAATTAAGCAAATTATGATCTTTTTTCTTATTTTCCTGGATGAGTTTTTACTTCTTTTCTAAGTTGGTTGTTTTTCTTTTTTCCAGCATCATGTTTTCTTCTAGTAATCTATCTTAGTAATCTGTTTAGATTGCACTCCCTCCGTTTCAAAATACTTGTTGATGTTGACATTTCTTTGCAACTTTGATCATTCGTCTTCTTCAAAAATTTATCGCAAACATATAAAACGATAAGTCAAACTTAAAATACATACAACATTAAAACATATAGCAAACAAAATAAATTGTACTTACACAATTTTTTGAATAAGACGAATGGTCAAAGTTACAGAAAAAAGTTAGTGGCGACAATATTTTGAAACGGAAGGAGTACTTATCTTTTTAATGTGTCTAATTATTGTTCTTATTTATTTCAGAGTTCAGTCCCTCTCACAAGCGTTATTAAGTCTTCTGCTGTGCAGGTAAATCCCATTTTCTTAATTTGTCAAGAAGTACATTTTTCGGTTGGGGACTGTCGGTGTTTTAAACCGGCAACCTACTAAGGGGAGTACCCGAAGTAGATGAATGTGGCCTCGCCGAGATCGGTAACTCGAAGGAAGAGACACGCGGCACACAATTTAGACAGGTTCGGGTGGAGAGGTGCGTAATACCCTACGTCTTGTATGCTGCGTAGCTCTGGATTGATTGGGTGCGATTACAAGATGATGCAATCTTAAGCCGTGAGATGAGATGATCTGGAGAGAGGTCCCTGCCTCGCCTTATATAGTCCGGGAGGCAGGGTTACAAGTCGGTTCAGGGAGAGAGTACTAGTCGAGTACGTCTAGGAGTCCTCTATACAGTGCGGGACATGTACAGCTTCCTAACCGAGTACTTCTCCTCTGTAGTCCTTGTGCTTCACACCAGCAGGTGCCGTGGAGCGCAAGTCGGGTAGTCCCAAGGGCCCACCGAGTAGTCGGTCCTGGTACCCACCGAGTTAGTGGTCCCAGGGAGGTCCATACGACAAGCCCCCGAGTACTTTGTAGTCGAGAAGGATAGCTTCGAGTAGTCTTGACGACCTTAACGAGTAGTCCTCAAGCGTCCCCGAGTACTACAAGTCAAAAGTCCTCAAGAGTAGTCGAAGCATCCTGAGGCTGGAGTGTACTCCAGCTGACATTTGAACAATCCTGAAGTCTTCTCGAGTAGTCCCAAGCGTCCTCAAGTGCTGCTCTTGAAGGTCTTCAACAATGCCCATGTTGTCTTGAAGCCGAAACTGATATGGAAGTGCGATTGCGAAATCGCACTCCATATGGAGTAGCCCCTGAGCCTTAGGTTGAGTAGTAGACTCTGGCTGAGGGTCCATCTGAAGTTTTGGCAAGAATATCCCGAAAAATCCGGAGAAAAAACCGAAGGACACGTGGCACGGAGCCCCCGAGCCTTGAGTCGAGTACTTCCTCTCGAATTGAAGTGTCACCTTGTAGAATGTGTCTTGAGTTGCTCTTGAGTCTTGTCGCTACCCAGGAAGTCGAGTTGAAGTAGCCGAGCCCCCGAGGTGAAGCGCGTCGACTAGTAGAAGTTGAAGAGTCACGCGTCGTCGCTGAGTCAGCCGAGCGCAGACTTATCCATCCGGCCGTTGTAGGGGCCGTCGGTTGACTTATAAATAGAAGCCAAAACCCTTAGGGTTTTTCACCCAATGCATTCGCAGCCATTCCTAGCAGATCTAGCCAGGGATCACTGCCAGTGCGCGCTGCCGCCGTTGAGAAGAGCGCAGATCCGAGCGCGCCGCCGTAAGAAGCCACCGCTGTAGCCCCCGAGCGAATGCGCGTGAAGACGCCGTGCACCTGGAGCATGAAGCCTTCACCGTCGAAGACCGCGAAGGCCGCCGGCGGGAAGAAAAGAGCTCGTGAGGAGGCCGCCGGATCTGCTGTGGGGACATCGCCACCGGTGTCTCCGCCGCGACCAGATCCAAACCGCGAGTGGAAGAAGTCCAAGGCCAAGACCGAGGATCTGCTGGCCCTTCTCAACAGCGGATTCATCCGGGAGAAGGAGGTGGACATGTGGAGAGCCGCCGCAGGGGATCCGTACCCCATGGAGAAGAACCCGGACGAGATCCCAATGTTCACCCGGTTCGCGGAGCGCGGACTGTCCCTCCTAGTGAGCGACTTCTTCAAGGGGCTGCTGGGGTACTACAACATCGAGTACCTCAACCTCAACCCCAATGGTATCTTCCACACCTCAGTCTTCGTACATTTTTGCGAAGCCTTCTTAGGGATCAAGCCCCATTGGACCTTGTTCCGGTAGTTCTTCCGGGTGAAGCCTCAGCCCAGCGCTAGCAATCCCTGAGTAGTCGGAGGAGCAGGGATCCAGATGAGGGAGGATGCCGCCGAGTAGTACCTCTCCTACAAGCTGATAGATTCCAACTAGGATTGGAAGGCGAAATGGTTCTATGTGATCAACCACCACCCCGAGCTGTCGAAGCCAAGCGGGAAACAGCCCAAGCACCGGCCGTGGTGGAACTCGGAGCCCACGATGCAGGAGGGTCTTCAATTGCCCGAGCTGTTGGCAAAGATCAAGGCGCTGAGGGAAGCCGGGCTGAGGGTCGAACATGTGGCCTTTAGCTTCATGAAGCGTAGGGTGCAGCCGCTGATGGCTCGCGACACCCTAGGGTACGAGTACACCGGCGACGACGACACGTCGCGGATGCCTGGAGATGAGGTGGACGACGATGACATCGTCGACAGGCTTAGCAGAATCTTCAAGGATATGCCGGTATACACGCCGTGCCCGGTACCCGAGTACTCCGCCGCGCGTCCACCGAATAAGGTCAGTAGCCGTTCCATTGTCGAGTACTCATTACTGAAGAGTAGTCGAGATGACGAGTTGAGCTTCTTGCGGGATGACTTGGCGAAGTTCGTCTCCGAGCCGGCCTCGCCTCCTCAGCTTGTCGAGGTCCTAGAGGAAGGGAGAGCCAAGACCAAGGAGCGGCGTGAAGTTGGCGAAGGAGACGACACAGTTGTCGTCGAAGACACGTCCGAGGAGGACGATGATGAAGAGACGCTGCAGGAGCGCTTCCAGCTGCGATCAAGGTTTAGCCGCCCTGGATTGCCACATGTTCCTCTCATTCAAGATCCGCCAGCTAGCCTAGAGGCTAGTCTGCCCGCGCCGCCAAGGAAGCCGCGCAATGTGGCCCGCAAGCGCGTGGCCAAGAAGTTGAAGGTCACTGAGACCACATCCCAGGAGGTAAGCCGTCTTCACTAGGGTAGTCGAGTACTCATGTCTCGGTCTTATGTGTTGACGACGAAGTACCCTTGATTGCAGGAGATGTCACCTTCCGACCCCGTTGAGCAGGGTGACGGAGGCGATTGGGACACCGTGGGGGAGCCGGCTGGGGGTAGTCGAAGCCCAGCCCCCACCATGGAAGAGCTTTTGGCGCAGATGACGCGCCAGCCCCCAGCTGCTGAAGGGAGCACAGAACCGGCCGCTGTTGCACCTGAAGAGGCAGCGGCTACTGAAGCGCAGGAAGAGGCGCCTACCGAGGCAGGACTGGTCGACATCTCCAGTATCCTCGGCGCCCCAACCGTGACGGTAGTCCGGTCGAGCTTGTAAGTGTTGATCCTCCCCGAGTAGTACATTGGATGTGGTAGTCGTACTAGGTTGACAACCAGCTTGTATACTCTGCAGGAAATCGACGGACCTGTCCTGGGAGGGGGATGAACCTGCTACAGCGATGGCGGAAGGGGAAGCCGCGCCGCCCGCTGAAGAGCCCGCTCCCGCCCCTCAGGCGGAGTCCGAGGCGCCGGCCGCTGAGGCTACGTTGCCTGAGGCCAGCGTCATTGAAGGTGAGTACTCTCTCAGGTACATGTGGCCCCGAAGAGTAGTCGTAGCCGCCAGGTAAGACTGATACACTTGTACTTTTGATGACAGGTGCTAAAGCCGAGGGAAGTGACATCTCGGAAGCGGTGCCCGTTGAAGACGTGGCACCGGAGACCCAGGGAGCTGCCGGAGGAGTCCCCGAGCCGGTGGAGGAGGCCGTCGGAGAGGCTACCGCGACGACTTGAGAAGAAGGCGATGATGCGCTGCCAGAACCCGCTCTAGACGTAGTCGTCCGCTCGCCGAAGATCTAGGACGCGGAGCCAATCTGCTCGGCGCCAATGACCGAAGCCGCGACGAGTAGTCGTGGCGGGATCGAGTTGTTGGCGGATGAACTTGTCGACCCGGCGACGGTAGCTCGGCACCTGGAGGCGGTGCGCCAAGCCGAGCAATGGATGAAGGTGAGTAGTCGGCACCCTTGAGTAATCAATCCTTTAATGTTGAGTACCCATTTGACATGTGTTCTGTGTTGCAGGACGTCGCGGAGAGGTCCCGGGAGAAGTCCAACATGCTTCAAGGCTTCGGCGACACAGTACTCCGGGCGGAAGCCTTGGAAGAGCAACTCGTGAAGTCCCGGAAGCACACTGCCGCGATGCAGTCGAAGCTGGACGCCGCCTTCGCCAAGTATCATAATGACATCCAAGACATGCAGGCGAAGAGCGACGAGTTGGTGCGGAAGAACAAGTCTCTCCGCAACAAGAACAAAGGTACGCCATTGTCTTGCTGAGTACTTGTTGATGGTAGCTTGAGGTAGTCTGATCCACTTTGCTTTTGTTGATTTGCAGAGCTTGAGACCAAGGTCGATCAGCTGAAGGCTTCAGAGACCGATCTGAAGAACCTATTCTACCGAGAGCAGGAGGCCCGCCAGGTACTGGAGTACGATTATAAGGAGCTTGCTTACGAGTGCGACAAGCACATGGAGCTCCATATTGCATCAGATCGTGACCTCGTCAACTGCTACAAATTCTTGCAGAAGCTGAACAAGGACTGCGAGAGGCTGCGGGCTCAACTCAAGGAACTCGAGGAAGCCGTGTTCCCCATCGCGAGGCTACTTGTGCCTCACCCTGGCGGTCCAAAGATAGCTCCACTGGTGGACAGGCTGAAGGAAGCCCCCAGCCGCTTGGCGGCCTACGTCAAGCACTTGGCGAAGTCGATCCCGAACCAGGTGCTGGCCTTCATGAAGTCGTACTTCTCGAAGGCTCCCGTGGACGTAGTCGCCGGCGGACTAGCCGCCAACTGCACAGACGAGCAGTACGCGGAACTGCTGGAGCAGATGGCGCCCATTGCTGAACAAGTCGCCGAGAAGCTCAATCTCCAGTAGTCCTGTAATGTTAGCTCATAGCAGTAGTTGCACATAAACAATTGTAATGAAATTGTTTAAGTATGAATGAAAGAAACTTCCATGAATGAGTACTCGTTATCGCGATCTCTGAGTGCGGAGTCCCGTCATGAAGCCGTTGCGAGTAGTCGTACTCGGCAGTAGTCCCATTTAGGGAAGAAGACAATAAAGCAGTTGATAGGTAATCAAACTTTATTACTGAAGAAGTACACCTGGATGGCCAGGGCTGTTGTTATAGAGTAGTCGCCAGGACCCGGGGGGCCGCTTACAGCTAAGTAGTGCTAGGGCGTAGAGCCGCTTACAGCAGTAGATCCGTTAGTAGCCGTGTAGGCTGGATCTAGGAGTACATGGTCTATTAGTAGACCGCTGCTAGAGTCCTTTGTCGCACGTCGTATCCCAAGATCCGTTAGTAGCCGCATGGGCTGGATCCTGGAGAAGAGTAGTCCGGAGACTGGTGCCTGGACCCGGAGGCCGCTTACGGCGGAGGGGTCTTTGAGTAGTCATATAGACTGAAGCCCCTGGGGTAGTCGTGTAGACTAGGCATAGAACCGACAGAGTTGGTCAACGTTCCACGAGTTGTTGATGTCTTCGCCTTCAAGTGTCTGGAGGCGGTAGGAGCCCGGTCCGGTCACCTTTTCAACTGTGAAGGGACATTCCCAGGGCGAGCTGAGCTTGTGTAGTCCTTTCGTGTTCTGGATGCGATAGAGGACGAGATCACCAACGTTGAAGGAGCGTTCCTTGATGTTGCGATCGTGGTAGCGTCGGATACCCTCTAGGTACCTTGCTGATTGGACGAGGGCGGCACAGCGAGCTTCTTCGAGTCCATCGATGTCAACTCGTCTGCTGTCTTCAGAGACGCCATCGTCGTAGTGCTCCACTGCTGGTGAGTCCCACATGACATCAGCAGGGAGGATTGCTTCGGAGCCGTAGACCAGGAAGTATGGAGATTGCCCCGTTGGCTTGGAGGGCTGAGTACGTAGCCCCTAGAGAGCATTGGGTAGTTTCTTGATCCACTTGCCTCCTTTAGAGTTAGCAGCGTCGTGTAGCCGCTTCTTGAGAGCGTCGAGCACCATCCCATTGGCGCAGTTGACTTGTCCATTGGCCCGAGGATGGGAAACTGAGACATATTGGACGTCGATCCCGCTGTTCTCACAGTACTCCCAGAACTGGTGATTGTTGAAGTTGGAGCCCAGGTCTGTGATGATGCGATGGGGTAGTCCGTAGCGATGCACGAGTTCATCCAGGAAGTTGAGTACTCTGTCAGCCTTGGGGCATGTAACCGGCTTGACTTCGATCCACTTGGTGAACTTGTCGATGGCCACCAGCACTCTGTTGAATCCACCTAGCGCAGTTGGGAGTGGCCCAATCATGTCGAGCCCCCAGCAGGCGAAAGGCCAGGTTGGCGGTATGGTGACTAGCTTTTAGGCTGGGACATGTTGCTGATTGGCGAAGTATTGGCACCCTTGGCACCTTCTGACGAGTTCTTCGGCGTCGCCCAGAGCTGTGGGCCAGTAGAATGCTCGTCGGAAAGCCTTGCTGACCAGCGTGCGAGAGGACGCATGGTTGTCGCAGACGCCTTTATGGATCTCCTCCAACATGTCTTTGCCTTCTTGTCTGGGAACGCACTTCATGAGTACTCCTGAAGATGTGCCTCGCCTGTAGAGCTTGTCTCCGACGAGGACGTAGGACTTGGCACAGCGGAGAGCTGCTCGGCCAAGTTCTTGTCCGAGGGAACCTTCTCCTCGCTGAGGTAGTCGATGAAGGGCTGCCTCCAGTCCACGTCGATCATCATGACTTCCCGGCCAGCTGGGGGATGCGCTGGGACAGTGGTCGGTGGCACCAGCTCCAGGATGGATGGCGCGTGAAGCTCGTGGACGAAGACACCCGCTGGTACTTGAGCGCGAGTAGAACCAAGCTTCGACAGGACGTCCGCTGCAACGTTATTGTCGCGGACGTCGTGGTGGAACTCGAGACCATAGAACTTGTTCTCGAGCTTGCGGACTTCTAGGCAGTAGGCATCCATGTTCTCCTTGTTGCGGTCCCAGGACTTGTTGACTTGGTTGATGACCACTGCGGAGTCGCCGTAGACTAGTAGCCGCTTGATGCCCAGTGAAGCCGCGAGGTGGAGCCCGTGTAGCAGAGCTTCGTACTCGGCTTCGTTGTTTGAGACCTTCCAAAAGATCTGCAGGACGTACTTGAGTTGTTCGCCCGTTGGAGAGATCAAGAGTACCCCTGCACGTGCACCTTCGAGGTTGAGTGAGCCGTCGAAGTACATCACCCAGTGCTCTGGGCGCTCGGTTGGAGTAGATAGCTGATTCTCTCGCCACTCCACCATGAAGTCGACTAGTGCCTGCGACTTGATGGTTGTGCGTGGCTTGAAGTCGAGGTTAAGGGCGCCGAGTTCGACTGTCCACTTGGAGATTCTTCCAGTAGCATCTTTGTTCCGCAGGATGTCGCCGAGCGGGTAATCGGTGACAACGGAGATCGAGTACTCCTGGAAGTAGTGTCTTAGCTTCCGCGAGGTGATGAGTACTGCGTACAGAAGCTTCTGTACGGGCTGGTAGTGTGCCTTGGACTCTGACAAGACCTCGCTGACGAAGTAAACTGGGTGCTGGACTGGATAGGCGTGGCCGTCTTCCTGCCGCTCGACGATGATGGCAGTACTGACCACATGAGTAGTCGCAGCAAGGTAGAGCAGTAGCTGCTCGCCTTTGCGAGGAGCCGTGAGGATTGGCGGCTTCGATAGGAAGTCCTTGAGCTGGGCAAGGGCTTGGTCCGCCTATGTGGTCCACACGAACTTCTCTTGGTGCTTGAGTAATTTGAAGAAGGGGAGCCCCCGTTCTCCAAGCTTCGAGATAAATCTGTTTAGGGCCGCCATGCACCTGGTCAGCTTCTGGACGTCCTTGATGCACGTGGGAGCTTTCATGCTGGTGATGGCAAAGATCTTCTTGGGATTGGCTTCGATGCCGCGATGGCTGATGATGAAGCCGAGTAGTTTGCTCGATGGTACACCGAAGACGCACTTGTTCGGGTTGAGCTTCCAGCGGTACTCGCGCAGGGATGCGAAAGTCTCTTCAAGGTCGTCGATGAGCGTGCTGGAGTTTCTGGTCTTGACGACCACGTCATCCACGTAGGCTTCGACGTTCTTGTTGAGTTGCCTCTTGAAGCAGGCCTGGATAGCTCGTTGGTATGTGGCGCCGGCGTTCTTCAACCCGAAGGACATGGTCGTGTAGCGGTATGTGCCAAACGGGGTGATGAACAAGGTCTTCTCCCGGTCTTCTTCCTTGATCGCGATCTGGTGGTACCCGGAGTAGCAGTCGAGGAAGCAGAGCAGGTCGCAGCCCGCCGTGGAGTCGATGACTTGGTCAATCCGCGGCAACCCGAAGGGGTCCTTGAGGCAGTGCTTGTTGAGGTCGGTGTAGTCGACACACATCCTTCACTCGTTCGAGTTCTTCTTGCGGACGAGGACGGGGTTGGCGAGCCACTCAGGATGGAAGACTTCTTTGATGAAGCCAGCCGCAAGTAGTTTGGCGAGTTCCTTCTTGATGGCATCCCGTATGTCATCGGCGAAATGGCGGAGGTGTTGTCGCTTGGGGGTAGCTTTAGGATCGACGTTGAGGGAATGCTCAATCAACTCCCTGGGCACCCCTGGCATGTCCGCTGGCTTCCACGCGAAGATGTCGCGGTTAGCCCGGAGGAAGTTGATGAGCGCGTCTTCCTATTTGGGGTCGAGACCCGCCCCGATGGTGGTGGTCTTGCTGCTGTCGCCTGTCCCAAGGTCGATTGTCTTGACCAAAACCTCCTCAGCTGGCTGAAGCTTGTTAGCTTTGTTCGACTTCTCTGGAATGTCGAGTTCACTTGGGGCAAGCTTCTTCGACGCAGCGTAGATCTCCATCATAGCGTTGCGTGGAGGCGATCTCCACAACTTCCGTGTCGCAGTCGTGCGAGATCTTCAAGTCCCCTTGCAGTGAGAGTACACCTGCTGGACTTGGCATCTTGAGTACCAAGTAGGTGTAGTGGGGTACCGCCATGAACTTGGCGATAGCAGGTCTGCCGAGGATGGCATGGTAGGAGGTCTCGAAGTTCGCGACTTCGAACTTGATGTACTCGGTATGGTAGTTGTCCCGAGATTCCCCTAAGGTAACTGGCAGGACCACTGAGCCCAGTGGGATAGCCGCGTTGCCGGGGACGATGCCGTAGAAGGGCAAGGTGCTCTTGGTGAGCATGTGGGTGATGTCGAGCTTCATCTTCTTCAAGGTCTTGGCGAAAAGGACGTTGAGCCCGCTTCCACCGTCGATGAGGACCTTGTTAAGCTTGGAGCCCGCGACCACCGGCTTCAGGACTAGTGGGAACCGTCCTGGTTCGGAGAAGCTTGTCCATTGATGTGCGCGGGAGAAGGTAATGGGTACCTCCGACCACCTGAGAGGGGTCGGAACCGCTGGTTCAATGCTCATGACTTCTCGACGGGTAGCCTTTTGTTCCCGTCTGCTAGGTCGTCCACCGAAGAGGACGTTGACCGTCTTGTCGGGTTCCTGGAAGTCGTCGTTGCCTTCGTCATTCTTCTTCTTGCCTTTCTTGTCGTGAGGGTGCGGTGGCTCTGGGGTACCCTTGAGTGCTCGCCTGAGTTGGTAGCACTGCTCGGTGGTGTGGTTGCCGTCCAGATGCCACGGGCACTTCTCTTTCAGCAAGTCTTTGAAGCCGCCGGAGGTCTTCTTCGAGTTCTCCTTCGCAGGGCGTTGGATAGCCGCGACAGTGTTGTCTGGCTTGCGCTTGCGGTTGGGACCCAAGTAGTTGTTATTGTTGCGACCGCCTTGGTTCCCGTTGTTGCTGCTGCCATCGCCCGTGTTCTGTTTGCTCTTGCCACGGATAGCATCGTACTTGGCGTTGGCTTTGTCTTCTTCATCTGCCCAGGACGTGATCATGTCCTTGAGATGGGGGATGGACTTGGGGCGGCGTTGACCGAAGTCTTCGAAGGTGCGATGGTGGTAGTGACAGTCTTGGAAGAGGTCGATGACCTCCTTGTCGGTGACGTCGACTATGGTGGCGCGCTTGTCGAAGAAGCGCCGCATGTACTTGCGAAGGTTCTTGCCTTGTTCCTGCTTCACCATGGCCAGGTCCATGCGAGTACCCGAGCGGCCCATTGCACCCGCGAAGTTGCTGGTGAACTGCTCCTTCAGCTGGTCCCACTTGTCAATCGAGTGCTTGTCCAGCGACTCGAGCCATGTGAGCGGGGCTTGGTCCAGGCAGAAGGGGAAGTAGAGGCACTTGGTGTCGTTGTTGCCGCCAGCGTTCTCGATGGAGAGGGTGTAGCATCTGAGCCACTGGATGGGATCCTGCTTCGCGTCGTACTTGGTGATTCGCAGAGGCTTGAACTTGTCCGGGAGGAGTAAGTTGCGAAGCCGAGGAGAGAAGGCGGGGAAGCCATCGTTGTCGCCTACGGTGGCGGACTTCTTCCGCCGCAGTTCTTCGATCTTCTGGCGGGCGTCGTAGCCACATTGTGAGGCTCCGGAGGCGTGGCTGTTTGCGTGGCCTCGGCCGCCGCGATCGCCTCCGCCACCGGCCCTCCTGTTGGCACCATGGTTGGAGCTTCCGCCGTCACTGCCTCCGCCGCCAGGGTCACGGTGGGGGATGATCTCACGATCGCCGGCAGCAGCTGCGGCGCTGTTGCCAGCTTGAGAGGGTCTGCCGGCGTTTGCATGAGTACGGTTGGGCTGGGCCGGCAGCTCGGCTCGAGTACGATTACGGCCGAGGTCAGCGCTGCGACTTGTAGCTTCGTTGTCGCGGTTCCTGGCGAGAGGCGGTTGGGTCACCCTGTTGTCGACTCGCATGAAGTAAGCGTCTTCTGCAAGCTTCGTGATGACTTCTCCAGCACGTATCCCCTGAGCTTGGTGTGCGATCGCTGTGATCGACATGAGGCATTCCTCTGGGGTGGTGTGTACCCTGCTCTCGACCTGTTCGAGGGCTTCTACGAGGTTGTAGATGGGGAGGTTGTCTCGGAGACGCCAGCGCCGTTCGTTCCGCTTTCTGTTACGCTCACGTCGAGCGTCCCTGTTGGCGTCGGTCTCATCCGCGGGTGCTTCAGCAGACAGCTCGTCTGCGGAGATGTCTTCAAGGTATCGGTCTTGTGCCGCCCCTGAAGTTCCTGGCGTGTCACCGGCAGCCATGAAGACTTAGCGATCGGGGTTGCCAAGACTGGAGTCAGAGCTTGCCACCTCAGTTGGAGAGTACTCCTCAATTCGAGTGAGTGGTGTTCCCTCCTGGAAGGAAAGCGAGTCGAGGTAGGCGACGTAGCGTGAGTTCCCATCTATCAGGTCGGCGGGCTTGCGGTCTGGCCAGTAGACGAATCTCCCGGTGGGTGTGGATGTTATAACCAACCCAGAAGTCGGCCCTGATAAGGGTTGCTCAGTAGAGTTGTCCTCGGACTCGGGATCCTCCGGGTCCGACCCGAAGTCGAACTCGTACGCGGAGTCCGAGTAGAAACCGAAGAGGGGGTTGGAGTCCGAGGCGTGGCCGGGGGCGGTGTCGGAGTCCGAGTTGTACTCGGGTACGGGCTCCTTGCCGGCCTGGCGTGCAGGGGGAGCCTCCGTGCGGGCCCTGCTGAGGTTGCGGGGACCATGTGTGAAGCGCTCATGGGGTGGGCTGTCCACATGTGATGGCTGAGTAGCCGGCTCGCATACGGTAGCCCACGGGAAGCGTCACGAGGCCGGTCTCCGGGTTGGGCGGCATGGTGAGGCGGCGTTGGAAGGATCCAGCGCCGTCAGCAGTGCAGACCCAGGCGCCGAAGACGAAGGTGTCGCCGCGGTTGAAGGTGACGGTTGACTTGATGTAGACGGGAGCCGTCGAGTTCTCCATGTGATCTCGGGCGAGAGCCCCTACCTGGCGCGCCAGCTGTCGGTGTTTTAGACCGGCAACCTACTAAGGGGAGTACCCGAAGTAGATGAATATGGCCTCGCCGAGATCGGTAACTCGAAGGAAGAGACATGATGAGGACATGACACCCATGCATACGACCATGATTGATGCATGGAATGGAGTAGAAGAAGTCCAACAAAGGTTTCCAAGTCAAGAAGGAGGTCCAAGGTTGAACCGGTTCGAGTCCCCGAGGTGGAGGCCAAAAGCAATTCAAGTTCGAGTCCAGTTCGGAGTCCAGGAGCAGTGCGCAGTAAAACGGACGCCCAGGTCGCATACGGAGTCGGTTTTGGACGTTCTATATATGGTTGGAAGAATAATTTCATAAAGCTTCCAATGACACTGGTCTTGTGCCAAAATTGGTCCCGAGTCACCGAGAATCGTCGAAACAAGTTGACGTCCAGAATCTGCCAAAGTGCTGCGCTGACAGTTTGGTTGGGCCTTAGGCCCAAGTTGGGGGCGCCCCACCCCTGGTCGCCCCCAACCCTAGGACGCCCCGTCTCTTATATTTTCAGTAGCCACCGCCTTAGAAACTGGAGTTTGAGTTATTTGTTAGCCTTAGCTACAACCGAACAGCCGCCATCGTGTCGCCGTCGTGTAATTCAGACTCCACCTTCGAGTGATATTAATATTGCTCGCCTCAGATTCTTGTCCGTTCTTCGATTGCGTACAGGAATTGATCTTCGTGATCAGGCTGATCTTGCGCCGGCAAGGTTGGTAACCATTGGGAGTTGGTTCAGCGATTGCATTGGCGCTTCGGGCTTGCTCGTCGTAGTCGGATCGTGAGGGTCAACATCCACCAAATCGAAATTATCTCCACTCACCGAAAGATCGGGCACTCCCCCTCTATCAAGTGGTATCAGCTTTCCAGGTTGATCGGTGAGTTTTATCGTGTGTTATCCTTTAGTTTGAGCGTTGTTCATCATCCTATCGTCCACCAAAAAAGCCAAAAAAATCAGATTAAAACCTTGTCCCCGCAACCGTTTAGCCCTGCACCTTCATTCGATAAGTGTTGGGGTTGAATTGGTGTGCTGACCCTGTTTTAATCGCTGCTGATACGGTGTTTTTTTTCTCCAACCCTTGGAACACTAGCCGCCGCCTTTCGGTTTCTCCTGCTGCCACCGTTCGCTGGTCGAGAAAAACAAAAAAACAAAGAAAACAGTCGCCGCTTCGCGCGAATCGCGACCGGCACCGACACCGACTCGGCTACGCGTCCTACGATCGCCGCCCGCGTCCCGTTCTGGTACGACCATGACCGGCCCAGACAAAAGGCCGCTCCAGCCACACCTCGTCGCGCCAAAAGCCAACGCGCCTGCAATATTTTTTTTCTTCTCGTGGTTTGCCCCGGTTTGCGCCCCCCTGTGTGTGAAAAAACAAAAAAAAACAAAAACAGAGATATATATATATATATATATATATATATATATATATATATATATATATAACAGGGCAAGAGGGTCGATCGGTTCGGCAACACCTATAAGAAATCGTCTCGGCTCGCAGCGTGCCTTCCCTCCTTTGCACTTCCTCTCGTTTTTCTGTTTTCTCTCCGCACTTGTGATCAGCAGTGTTTGTGACGGGTTTGGCACTCTTATTCAACTCTACATTATTGTTTGTTTGTGCTAATCCTTCATCTGAGTGCATCCTACCTAGAACTCCACAAAATTCTCCGACGAGCAGATCTTGTTCCCTCAGGCAATCGCTCCTCCAATCTTTTACAGGTTCCACCGGTTGGTTGCAGGTCGCCCCTGTGTGCGTGGTAAGAATGGATAAGAATTTGATAATAGCACTAGTTTGAGCGCCTTTGTGAGCAAATACACCCCTATTTTGTTGTCGATTTTGTTTTTGTGTTTGCGCTAACAATGGCAGGCGACGACAAGAGGGATGACCAGCCGCAGGCCACTAAGACCAAGCTTGACACCATTGTGTCACACCTTGATGCAATGAAAACATTGATCACGAGTTTACAGAAGGAGATGGATGCTGGAGACTTCAGTGTACGCGCTCGTCGTGCGTGCATCCATGGTGGTAATGATTCTTTTGCTAAGATTCCTTTTACAATTCCACCTTACAATGGCAAATATGATCCAGCTACATATCTTGATTGGGAGTTAGTGGTCGAACAGAAATTTTCATGTCATGATCTTCCTGCTAGTTCTCAAGTTACAGTTGCTATTATTGCTTTTATTGATCTTGTCTTACATTGGTGGCGTTATGAACGAAAAAATCCCATTAGCACTCCCACCACTTGGGCTGAATTAAAAGCTGCTATGCGACGTAGATTTGTGCCTTCATATTATGCTCGCAACACTTTACGTGATGTGCAGGGACATCGCTCGAAGCAATATTCTAACTCTTTTGCAGCAGAAAGCTCGACATCCAGCTCAGCGCCCGCTCTCCCAGCGCCATCTACTCCCACCACTACAGTGCTCAAGAGCCCAACGCCATTCACGCCCACCACTACACCGCTCGAGAGGACGGCTGAACCTGCAGGAGCATCCTCGGATCCATCACTTCACAATGCACCTAATACTCCTACTGAGAACATAGGTAATGTCCATGGTGCTACACTCACGGAAGGTGAGAGTTGTGTTAATATGCTGAATTTTCCACAAATCATACTTTAGTTGAGCAATTAATAATGGAACTATCTCTTGATTTATCTTGGTCACATGCTGTTTTTCTTGATGTTCCTTGTGATAAAGATGATTTGGTTGATAATGCTTCCGTTTTACATACTTTGGAACCAAATACTATTGCTGAAACTAAGCATGTTATGCATATTGTTAGTGCTAATGATGAGCAGAAATTATTGTCTTCTTTACATACTTTGGGTTACATTGAATTTGATGTTTTGTGTAATCTAGATTGTTTGGAAGAGCAACTTTCTAAATATGCTGATTTGCCATGTTTTTCTAAACACACATATCATGCTATTGGCAAATATAACAACAAAGGGGAATATATGATACATCGAGTGTACATTTGTGAAAATTTGAATTATCCTTTTGTTGTGCTCAATTTTGATCCACTAGAGGGCAGCCACACTACACATATTCATTCACCTTTCTCTAGTTCAGTTTTGGTGAAACAAGTTTACTTCCAAGAAGGGGAGCATTGCTGGTTGCTACCTATGCCTACTTTGTCTTTTGTTGGTATTAATCTTTTGCAGGGTAGTGTTGCCAACTATTATGTGTCATCCGATCAAGATGCTTACATGCTCGCTAAATTTTATATGCAAGATGACATATTCACCAATTGGAGACATGGTGACATTCCTCCTCACAATAATTTTGATTTCTTTGGTTTTCGAAATCCCGTTCGCTCTTGTGTTGTGTAGGATCGGTTCCAAGTACAATCGACGCCGAGGACGGCTTTTCATCAAGAAGGGGAGAATGATGAGGACATGACACCCATGCATACGACCATGATTGGTGCATGGAATTGAGTAGAAGAAGTCCAACAAAGGTTTCCAAGTCAAGAAGGAGGTCCAAGGTTGATCCGGTTCGAGTCCCCGAGGTGGAGGCCAAAAGCAATTCAAGTTCGAGTCCAGTTCGGAGTCCAGGAGCAGTGCGCAGTAAAACGGACGCCCAGGTCGCATACGGAGTCGGTTTTGGACGTTCTATATATGGTTGGAAGAAGAATTTCATAAAGCTTCCAATGGAACCGGTCTTGTGCCAAAATTCGTTCCGAGTCAACGGGAATCGTCGAAACAAGTTGACGTCCAGAATCTGCCAAAGTGCTGCGCTGACAGTTTGGTTGGGCCTTAGGCCCAAGTTGGGGGCGCCCCACCCCTGGTCGCCCCCAACCCTAGGACGCCCCGTCTCTTATATTTTCAGTAGCCACCGCCTTAGAAACTGGAGTTTGAGTTATTTGTTAGCCTTAGCTACAACCGAACAGCCGCCATCGTGTCGCCGTCGTGTAATTCAGACTCCACCTTCGAGTGATATTAAGATTGCTCGTCTCAGATTCTTGTCCGTTCTTCGATTGCGTACAGGAATTGATCTTCGTGATCAAGCTGATCTTGCGCCGGCAAGGTTGGTAACCATTGGGAGTTGGTTCAGCGATTGCATTGGCGCTTCGGGCTTGCTCGTCGTAGTCGGATCGTGAGGGTCAACATCCACCAAATCGAATTTATCTCCACTCACCGAAAGATCGGGCACTCCCCCTCTATCAAGACACGTGGCACACAATTTAGACAGGTTCGGGCCGCGAGGTGCGTAATACCCTACGTCCTGTATGCTGCGTAGCTCTGGATTGATTGGGTGCGATTACAATATGATGCAATCTTAAGCCGTGAGATGAGATGATCTAGAGAGGGGTCCCTGCCTCGCCTTATATAGTCTGGGAGGCAGGGTTACAAGTCGGTTCAGGGAGAGAGTACTAGTCGAGTACGTCTAGGAGTCCTCTATACAGTGCGGGACATGTACAGCTTCCTAACCGAGTACTTCTCCTCTGTAGTCCTTGTGCTTCACGCCAGCAGGTGCCGTGGAGCGCAAGTCGGGTAGTCCCAGGGGCCCACCGAGTAGTCGGTCCTGGTACCCACCGAGGTAGTGGGCCCAGGGAGGTCCATACGATAGGGACAATGCATGCTTGTTAGACAAATAAGCTCTAATCTTATATAATCATATAATAATGTGGTTTAACACTAAATGATGTGTTTTTTCTTATCTTTAGGTTATGTTAGTCACAGTGCACTATCATTAATTATACATTACTTTAGGTTTTCAAATTGCATTTTATTTATTTATATTACTACGGGCCTTTATATGTATGTATATTTTATTATTAGTTGGTGTATTTTTTTACAATGCATTTCTTCCATCTGTCCCATTGTATCTAATGCACAATAGTAATCTCACACCACTATTACAATAAATCAATATGCAATCCTGAATTCCATGTAAAGAAAAGATAATCTGCACTTTTCTAAGTTGTTATCAAGCAAGTATGTGTCAAGGGTTCAAAGTATAAATGCATGGTGTTCTTTTTGTGGCCTCATGGCTCAGAGTATACCCATGATATCCATGGGGCCTGAACTCGGTTATTCGATGTCCTTATCTAATCAAACATCAACTATGCGTAACCACCCAACTTTGGCATTAGTGTAGCATAATTAACCTTTTAGGATAGCATTATTTTCAAACTGTAGGATTTCTAGTAACGATTTCATGATTGTAGTGCCCATATAAAGGAGGTTATCATGTACTATGATTTTTCCATTTTTGTCTGTAGTCACCTGTGAACTGATGTTTTTTCCAAACTGTAAGTATATAGTAGTTTTTTATGAAAAACATTGCATATGAAATCTAAATCTTAGTCTTTTTTGAAAAAACCTCCATCTTTTACTTGTTGATCTATGAGAGTGATATTGTAACATTTGTTTATTTTTATTTATTTTTCTTATCATGCTCAATTTATTAAGTTAGTATTTTGGTTCCATATCATTTACATTCCACCATGGGACATCTAGGTGTTGGGTGTCATAATAGGTTGGCTGGTTTACCTTATCCAGGATTCGATGTGTTGCATAAATAAACTTGTGCTCTGTTGCAGGCTTTTTGTGTCATGAAATTTTGTATATTCTCTCAGCTATCTCATTGAAAACAACAGTTACACAGTCATATGAATTAGTGGTGCATTTAGCTTAGTGGCAGAATGTGTCATTCTTTTCCATCACCTTTACTAGAAATGTAGCTCTATATAGTTTATTTAATATATACTTACACCTTTGCCCCCCTTATATAGTTAGAAAATTTTCTTTTGGTTAGACATTTTTGAAAATCGCAGTACAAATATACGAAAAATACTCCATGCAACCGTTAGAAATTGTATGTTGTAATTTCATTTCTTTTTTCATGTCTTTTTAGTTGCCCAGTACAATTAATGTATATACTGTCCTTTTAATCGTCCATGTCTATAACTGGCCATGTCATTTTTTATTATACACGCTGTCCTTTTAACATGAACTAAATTGTCATCACACCTGAATTTGATTTTGTATTACATTATTTTCCTTTTCATATGAAATGAGTTTACACAATGTCCTTTTCTCCTTTTCATATGATGGAATTAAATGAGTTTTTCGTTTAGTTGTCTATAGCTAATAATTTAAAGTTCCTTGTCATGGCAAGTGATTGTATCTAATAAGTCCTTTAGTGAAAAACTAAAAAAAATGATATATGTATGGTTTATATTATCCCCACTATAGGTTCAAAAAAACAGTTAGGTGTACATCAACTCTTCATGATATTTTTAGTACCTTGCATTCTTGTTTCCTCTAAATCATTGGTACATATCTAAAGAACTGGCACATTTCTGCTTCAATTAAACTATATGTTTTGAAGCTGACATATTATGACATTAGTCTTTTACAATGCAATATGCAAGGTAACATATCTAAAGAACTGACACATTTTGCTTCAATTAAATTATATGTTTTTTATGCTCCTTTTATTTGTTTTGGTTGTTTCCCCTACACGCAGATCCTGAGCTTGTTGCATGTCATTTACCTCGCAGACAGATATTGTTGTAGCGCACACATGGACTCCTGAAATAGTGAGCATCGTCTCCCTCTTTGTTTTATTCTCCCTTTTTCTGACTTTTCTGTTGTAGATGAATTGTTTAGAGCAGATGGAGAAATTAGTCGTTCCTTTATCTGTGTTGTGGTGTTCTTTTTCTGTCCAGTAGTGCTACACTAGATGGAGGAATCAATAGCTGTGCAAACCCATAGTAGGGTTACATATGTTAGTTGTTAGTTTACCAATTCAGATTTTTCGGTAGGTTTACAACAACACCAGAAAATTTTTATTTTCTGCAGGTCAACAAAAATAGAGACTAGAGCTCATTAGGTTCTTGCATTCCTCGTGTCGTTTATCTTTGAGCTTCCCTCAAACGCTTGAGATTTTATGTTTGATTCGGTGCTGGTGAGTCCAATTCAGCCGCACCATACTTGACTCGACAATTGTAGATCTTTCGATTCTGTGGCGTCTCGTGCTTTGTGTTGCGTTCATCCCAGCGAGCAAGCTAACTGTGATCATAGATTTGTGTGTCATGATATGTTCATTGCTTGCCCTTTGTTGGTGTTTCGGTTTTGGTAGGTTCTCCTTTTAATAATGCACAGTTAGTGACTTAGTGCTGAATATTTGATGAATTCCTACCTACAGCAGGGGATTCTCAGTCCCTATTGAAAACTAAGTAGTAGCGATTTTGATTTGTGCAGTTTGCCTTCTGTTGCAAGTTTCTACCTGTAGGAGCTCTAGTCACTGTTTTTTTATATATACATTGACAAATAGTAGAAACTTTTTTCTGTATAGGATGAGAAAAATAGGATTTGTGAACGCCCTCTGGAGAGGTTTCATTCTACAATACCTTTCATTCTCTAGATTTTCAGCTTTCCAGGTCCTCTTAATTTCTTTTTTTTCAGATCATGTAGTGTGCCTTTCATTCTGCAGTACCTAATCATTTATCTGAGGAGTTATTTTTTATATTTTTCATCTTTGTCTAACTTGGTCTGTTAGTGCCCATTGTTTGCATGCATGTTCTGCCACTTAGTAGTAGAATGTGACTTAATGCTAAGTGCTCTTTTGCTTACTTTGTCCGTGCTAAGTTACCACTACTTTTTGCTACACCTCGCTTATCATGTAGTTTTATTTTTCTTCCTAGCTTCTTTTTGTGATTGATGTGTTGGTAATAACGTTATCCTTTTTAGCAATTTTCCCTGCATAGATATGTTTTTATGTCTGATTTTTTTGGGTCAGATTACTCTTGAGGCAGCAGGGAGTCAATATGCAGATAGTGAAGAGGACCCTCAAATTGGTGTAGAATATGGGCACGACAATGCCAATTATGTGTGATCTGCTAGTTATGTACAAGTACATCCTGTCTGTAATTGTCAATTCTTTTTTGGCAAATCTAGAAAATACAAATAGTCCTGACATGTTTTCGACCACCAAATTTCTGAAATATAAAAGCAAAGTGCAACCAAAACATTTTTATGCAGCCAAATATTGTCTATTTTCCCTAAAATGCAGTCAAAAGTATTCAAAATTGCTTTGGATAGCTTGCATCCTATGCTTTTTTTTCGAAACATTTGTTCATCATAAATTGTAGTTGTTCTTTAAGCATAGCAGTTTTGCAACAAGTAGTATGTCTGTAGGAAGATTTCTGTAAATAGCATTTTCACCAAAGAGCAGTCAAGAACAAAGGTGATTCAAGATATGAAAAGCCATCACATATCTGGGATTGCATTTTTCTATTGTTGTAAATTAGTAGATAGATTTACAACCATTTTTTCTTTTTGATGAAGCTGTAAGGAATCGGATGCTCGTTAGCCTAAGAGGGGGAGGGGGTGAATTAGGCAACTAAAAAACCTTAACCTATGGCTTCACTACTTTTGCACAAAGATAAACTAGAACATACTATCTAGATGTGCAACTAGGGTTGTTCTAGTGTGAAACTCCCATCCCAAACCAAGATTTGCAACCTATAGCCCATCCTAGCATGATACTACTCTAGGAAAGTAAAGACAAGCAAAGATTGCAATAGAGTAAATGCGGAAACGTAAAGGGGATGAGAGGAAGCAAACTCTTGACACGCGATTTATCCCGTGGTATCGGTAGGCACTAAGCCACCCCTAGTCCATGTTGTTGAAGCACTCATACATAGAGATGGCAATAGGTACCCGAAACCCGAGTACCCGACGGGTTTTACCCGATAAGGAGGCGGGTATGGAATTATATTTCTACCCGCGGGTACATAAATGGGCAACATCATGTACCCATCGGGTAAGCGGGTGCGGGTGTGGGTACATACTACCCATACCCGCATACCCGCGGGTAAAATAAACCCGCCTACAATATGTGATAAACGTGTAAAATCATACATTGTTAGTGAAGGATAACTTAATATTGATAACTAACAAAAAATTATGCTTTATTAGACTATTAATTAGTTAACAGTTATCATTTATTCTTTTTATCAATTAAAATCGTTGATGTATGCACTTTATCACGTGTTATGTTCTCAAATATATTAGTTTACAACAGGTATGCTATCGGGTATGGGTTACCCGATGGGTAAAAAAACCCTCGCGGGTACGGGTATGGGTGAGAACTTGAACCCGCATACGGGTATGAGTTTTTTAGCGGGTAGGGGTTAGAGTTGGCGGGTGCGGGTATGGAATGATACTACCCGACGGTTTCTACCCGTTGCCATCTCTACTCACAAAAGAGTATTGCTTCCCCGTCACCAAGTCTCTCCCAAGAGCACCACTTGACTCGCCACAAAGGCTAGCCACTTAGGCACTTGCCAAGCTCCCTTGGTCACCTTGATGTCGCCTCCACTAAGGAGCTTCTCCACCAAGGAAGGGGGTCTCCACGTCCCCCGCACAAAGTGTCCTCGCCACTCCACACCAAGCCGGAGGATCGATGACGATTGCCGGTGAGCCACTTAGGCCCCAAGGCTTCCGGCGAACCTTGTACAACTTGATCCACTCAAGAATCACCTCACAAGGTTGGCACAACCTGGCACTCACTCAACTCTAAGCTAAGCCTAGCACTAAGCACATGCACAAAGCATATGCAAATCTAAGGATGAGCAATTAAGCACTTGGATGGATTGGATACGATCATCAATGTGTCTTGAACTTCTCTGCACTTCCACACAATCTAGCACACTCAAATGGGCGGGTGGAGAAGGTATAAATAGCCCAAGGCATCAAACTACCTGCTGGCTAAAAGTTGCTGAAAGTACTATATTTTTCCGGGTGTCGGTTCATCCGGTGCTACTAGCCGTTGCCTCCACCGCACATGACTTCTCTGACACAACTGCTCTGACGCTATGCACCGACAGTGCGTCGGATCATTCGGTGCTGAAGACCCCGCGTCTAAGTCGCCTCTGTTAGCTTCCACGCGACCGTCGGATAGACCGACGCTTCACCTTGACCTAGGCGTCGGATCATCCGGTGCTGAAGGCTTCGTCTTGGCGTGTCTCTGTCTTGATTCAAACTGAGTGTCGGATAGACCGACGGTGTCCCCACTCAGACCGTCGGATCATCCGGTGCTACTGTCTTCGCTGCTCTTCCTCTGCAACTCGTCCGACACATTTAGAAATTGGACCGCTGGTTCATCCGACGGTGCCTAGGGTTTCAACCAGTGTACCAACTCGTCCGACGCTTGCACCGACGCTTGTTATTTGGGTACCGTCGGTTCATCCGACGGTGTCTTTTTCCTTCTTTTTCTTCGCGTCTTCAACTTGGATCTTTGCTTCAACTTGACATACTTAACATACTTAACATGCCGTTACTTATAGCCTCCAAATATATATGAAGTCCTCAAATTTGCTGTAAGTAACCTAACATGTCCATGGTACGTTAACTTGTGGCATGACATGTTAACTTGGGCACGGTATGTTAACTTGTGCATGGTATGTTAACATGTGGTAACATCCATGGGACCTAGGAATGCCTACAAAGACATGCTAGACAATGTGGTTAGTCCCATTACTTGTGTTAGCATGAATCACCAAAATCAACTCGAACAAATGGCAAATGGGGCCATGTTCGCTACAGAAGCTACCACCATATAATAGTCAAGTTGGAAAGAAATTTGTCGATTTAAGATATAGGTGCATGTGTTAGTTTTCAGACATCAAAAGGATGCAGATACAAATTTTAGCATGTAAATTATTTTTTTCCTTTTCATTTGTTCAGCATAACTTTTCACGGCAATTACATGTTCTGCAAATTGCAGTCAAGTTAGCTGCAAAACTTTTCCCAGGTTATGTTCTCTTTACTCACACTGCAATCATTTTTTGTACATCCTGTCATACACTCTTTTCCTGAATTTTGTGCAGCAACTGAAAACATTCTCTTGTTTTTCTTGTTTACTTCATGTAAAATTCACAATTGGAACAATATTTTCAACCCCAGATGAAGCAAACAGCTGGTGACCTTGTGAACTACAGGATAGCTCTTCATCCATCTTTTGATCTCTCTTTGCTTACTATCCCTTTTTCTGTTTCTCTTGTATCCGGATTGAACTCTCTTTTATTTTTTCACTGCCCCCTTTCTGCGACCTGGGCACATGTATTAACAGGGGAAGGTCATCAATTTTTGGCGGCTTGTCAAAACGAATTCCTGCTAAAACGTATTTTTGAATCTTTTTTAAGAGCCCATAAGCCATGCAATTATTTTGCTTTGGCCCAAAAAACAACTGATAGGACAAAAAACAGTGACCTTAACGGGCTCTATTCTAAACGGGCTGGGACCACTCAAAAACAGGCCGGTTTGTAGAAAATAACCAATAACAAAAATGTGATTGATGAGAGACAAAAAATCAAACACTTTTTTGTTAAGGACAAAAAACAACTGTTGGATCTAAAATCCACCGTAAAAGAAAAAGTGACTGAGGGAAATTTAAATCTCAAACATTTGACGTCTAGACACATCCATCTAAGAAATGAAAAAAATGTTAAGCTAATACGAACTTAGTTTGTTTGGGAACAATCAAAGCACTCCGAGTTCTCCAAATCTTTCTTCTAGTTGTTTTGTCATCGAAGAAGTAAAAGAATCCTGGATTTTTCCAGGATTCTTAGAGTTTCCTTTTGCCATCGCAAAGCATATGAGGTGACTCGCTAAGTAGGTGGGAGTAATTTTTCTTCCCTATTTTTCATTTTTAAAGGTATTCCAACATAGACATCGGCTCATTTATAGCGTGATTGTTATAATGTTTTGATGCTGGAGTAATTGGAGTTCTCCCTACTTTTAAAAAAATACTCATTTTGAGAGAGAGAAGTCAACACAAGGGATGAAAACGATATCACAAATTTCACAAATCTGACAAATTTATTTGTTTTATCAAATGAATAAATCAAAACGGAATATTATGATGAAATAATTTAGTTAAAAATAATGAAGGATATAATAATACGGTAAAAAAGGTAACAATCAAAATGGTTACCCTTTTCATGTGAAGCGTGCGTGTGTGTGTTTTTTCTCCCCGAGGGGTTGTTTGGGAAGTAGTGGAATGAACGGGAATGAAGGGCATTGTGGTAGAGGAATTTCCACTATAAGTTAAAATTTCCCAAAAGCCCCTTCAATCCTCTTCTATCCACTTGAATCCTCCATTTCCCAAACAATCCCTGAGAGAGAGGACGATCGAGGGTTCCTTAAAGACGGACAGAGAAATGGAGTTCGACATTAGGCGGCCTAAGACCGTCTCCAGGAAGGTTCTGCATCTGTATCCCGTTTGAAGAAAGCACAGAGAAGAATCTCGTCTCGCAAAAAGAGAAGGTCTCCAGCGGACGTCGCCGATCCCTTCGCGCATCGGCCAAAGTAGTTGGCTCCCGCGCCACCGCTGCATCTCCCTGCTCGCCGTCTGCCGGATCCGCCGAGCCAGCTCGCCGCCGCACGTCGACCTCGGCCAAGGCAGCTCGCCGTCCGCGCGTTGACCTCGCCGAGTCGGCTCGCCGTCGGGGGCCGAGGCGAGGGCGAGGAGAGAGAGAGAGAGAGGAGGTCGCCGCCCGCGCAGAGGAGAGAGAGAGAGGAGGTCGCCGCCGATTCGCTCGCCGCGGCTCGCCCGATTCGCCGCCGCGGCTCGCCCGCCATCGCGGCTCGCCGCCATCGCGGCCGCAGCTTGCCCGCGCGCAGGTCGCCTGCCATCTCGGTCGTACCTCCGCGCTCATGCTCCGCTGCGCCGTCGTCGCGCCGGCCCTAGCGCCGGATTTCCTTTCTGCCGTCGCCGTAGGAGACCGAGGAAGGAGGCGGATTTGTTGGAGGTGACCGCGCCGCAGAGCTCACGTCCGCCTCCAAGAGCAAAGGAGGCGTCGGATCTACGCCACCGGTGGCCGGGGAAGGAGGAGGCACAGGCGCAGGCCGCCGTCCCGAGCTCGGCCCGACCGTCGGCTGCTCTGCCCCGCCGCCTGTTCTCCAGCGCAAGCCGCTGCACACCCTTGCTTCCCTTCACACGGAGGTGCGGGTCTGTCCCCATCTCGCGCACGGAAGATGTGCGCCGCCGCCGGCCTGTCCATCTTGTAGACTCGATCTGGCTGCAACGGGAGAGAGGCAGGGGGAGAGAGAAGGCCAGGCGGTTGGAATGCAGCACGGTGGGAAAATCCCAGGAATGCAACACGGGAGGGCTCCTCTCGCAAAATGTAGAAGGCGATGCGGTGACTGTTGGAGCTGGTGCAGTATTGTTTCCTTCTGCAAAATGCAGATATGGTCACCGATGAAGAGTCCGCTGGAGTCGGTCTAATAGCCTGTATGGGATTATGCTGCAAGCCCAACTTCGGCCCATCTACTGTAGGGTTACTTTTTCCTCGGCCCGTTACACATTCTGGAGCTTCTCAGAATGTATTATTTATCACGGATCCATTAATCATCTAGCCGACTTATAACTTATAAGTTCTTTATATTAAGAAAAAAACGTCTTATAAGTTCATCCCATCGAGTCAAACTACGGTTTGTGGACATTGATGTTTCAGTTCAGAACTCTAGCAGATCGAACGACAGGTTACAGGAGTATGCTAGTTTCTTCAGAAACACACGCACCGTACCTTGGGTAACTCCTGATGTGTAAACCTTTGCGAGTTGCTTGGCAAATCAGGTTTCCTATCTCCAAAGTGCAAAGCAAAGCTAATGGCGAACTTTCTTTTGGATTGGCAGGAAAAAGCAAGGCATGGTTCGGCACTTCGGCCTTTCCAACCAGAAAGATTACCACTTTTGATACTGCCCCTCATCAAAAGCCACTGAGCTAGCTAGTGATTCGTACCATACGGATAAAGACCATGAACACCTCCCTAAAAGCATGCGCTTTACGGGAGATAAAGTAAAGGTGAGAATCTTGTTTTCGGGTGGTTTTTAGCTCCTTTTGCGAACTTTTATGCCACACAAACGCAAAGTAATCAGTCCATGCATGGAAAAAAGGAAGGAAAAGATTAGGAAGGTGCAACTGGTAAGCAAGTGTGGTGTGGCGGCTCTTAGACCTAGGTTGACTCCTGGGATTGTTACCATCACGCTAAAAACAAATACTTCATGTGTTCCAATTTATAAGTCGTTTTGGCATTTCTAGACTTATAAGTTTTGATGTGCATCTATATATATACTATGTCTAAAAAGTATTACAAATACCATATGATATGTCACTTTATTTGAGTACTACCTCCTAAGCACCCAATCTTCAACAAAATGGTTTATATATTTGTAAGTAGCAAAACTCCTTACCTAAGCTTGTTGCCACAAAGTGGCAGTATTTTTTCCTGCTTGTTGCCACATAGAGGCAGTTTTTTTTCTTCTTGAGACTAGAGGCAGCTCAATCTGCGATGCAAGTCTGGAAAATGACTTTGCAACGGAACGTCGACCGCGACCAAAAGGCACCGGAAATCATGGTGTCCACCGCGCGCACGCACCCACGCACCGAGTTGTCTAGGATGCTATATATACCAACGGCCAGGTCTACTGGATGGCTGATACGTCCGAACGTCCCTCCTCTCTGCTTCAGAGGAAAACCATCGCAGACCAGCCATCCCAGTCCCACACGCAGGACGCGGCGGGCGACATGCTGCCTCACGTCGAGATGCCGGCCAGGGTCGCGGCCGCGTGCACCGGCGCCGCGGGCATCAAGCTGTTCGGCAAGGTCATCACCACCACGCAGCAGCCGCCGCCGCCGCCGTCGCCGTCGTCCATGCATGCTCACCACGGTGGCGGTGGTGGCATCGCGCCGCCGCCGAGGCTGCAGAACCATGCGCCGGGGCGCGGGAGCGCGGACCTGCTGGAGGAGGCCGCGCGGGCGCGCGCGGCGGCGGCCGAGGCGCGGCTGCCGTGCCCGCGGTGCCGGAGCCGGGACACTAAGTTCTGCTACTTCAACAACTACAACGTCAACCAGCCGCGCCACTTCTGCCGGGCCTGCCACCGCTACTGGACGGCCGGTGGCGCCATCCGCAACGTGCCCGTCGGCTCCGGCCGACGCAAGAACCGACCCGTGCTGCCGCCGATGCCGATGCCGCCGCCGCACGCTGCCGGTACCAACACCACCACCGACCACGTCTCATCGTCAGGACCCGGATCGCCTCCCGTAGTGTTCTCCTCCGGCGGCCTCGCCGTTCCCTACCCCGGCTCGCCGTTCCACCTCGCGCCGCCCCCACCGTCGCCCGCCTGCACCGCCGCCGGCGGCGGCCTCCCGGAGGCGACGACGGGGCAGTACTGGTGGCTCGTGGCGGGCGGTGCGGTCGCGTCGGACCGCGCGTTCTGATCCGAGAAATACGGGCGCGTTCCTTTTCCGGTGAACTCTTTTCACGGATGGAACGAGCCTGCCCGGTGAATAGGGGTAGGGGGTGTTGACCCGGCGAGGACGCTTGCCGAGTGCAGTGCAGGAGGCTTTTTTTAGGTGTAACCGTGTCATCTTTGCACAGGAATCGAGGTGTCTGTTCTGATTCTTTTCGTTTAGCTTTTTGCGTCGGACTTTTTTGAAAGTTCTTCTGACCTTTTTTGGGAACTTTCTGTGAAGATGGGGTGTAATTTAACTTTGGAAAAGTTGTGAAGAGGATGCTCACTTTTTTTTTATCTGGAGCGATAACACGCTCAGTCGCTCACTAAATCAATTTAGCAGCATGTTCGGCTGGACCGGTTGCTGGCAACCATCAGTTCGATGGGCTGGTTACCAGTCGTTCGGCCCGCTGGAAAGATTATAACCTATCCCCCGGTTGCCCTAGCGCACTCTCCCCCACCTCCCCGTGATTCCCCACCCTCGTTGTCGCACCCACTCTCCCCGCAGCCGCCCCACTCTCCCCGCCGCCCTTCCCCCACCCTCGCCGCCGCCCTCTCCCTTTCCCTCCCCGCCGCCCTCTCCCCCAGTTTTTAGCTCTTGGCACCATGGCGGGCGTCGTACGGTAGGCAAGATCTCACGCTGGCACAGATCCGGCCTACCGGCGGCCGCCATCCTGCCCACTCGTGTCACGACGCAGCCTCACCTCCGGATCTTGACGCCGCGCCTTCCGCAAATGACGCCGCCGATGCGACACTACCCGCACGGCGCCGGTACAGTCGTCGTCTAGGCGTGCAAGATCTCCGCCGACCGTGTCGGTGCGGAATGTAGTCCCGACACTAACTAGTAATGAGCGTTGAGATCTGCCTCTCGATGGGCCGGTGCTAGCAACTAATGACACTGGGTTTATCCTGGTTCCGGCCAGGGCCGTACGTCCAGCAGTGGTGTGCTCGGGGCACTGTATTGCTCCGTGGTGCTCGTAGAGGGGGGCTACAAGCGTGGTGGGAGAGGAGGCCGGGCCTCCAAGTCCCAGAGGTATTGATTGAGGTGAGTGCCAATATCGTGGAGAAGACGGAGAGCGTGTGGGTGATCGCTGTTCGCGGTCCTTTGTCCCCTGCGGCTGGGGGAATGCCCCTCCTTTTATAGGCCAAGGAGGGAGCAGTTTACAGGCGTGCCGCACTGTTCTCCTACGTGTGGAGGCGTGGCGAGCAGTGCCACGGAGTTGACGACCGTCCTGGCGAATCCTGCTCCAGTCGAGGCATCGTGGGGTGTCCTGTGCTCATACAGGAGCGGCTTCGAGGGTGGCGGCGTAGTGGTTGGTCGTTTGGCCGCCGCCGCGGGCCGGTTCGAGGGTGCCGTCAACGGGGGGCCCGTACGCGGAACAGTGGCGGTCGTGGCGACGTCTTATCCCCGTGCACTCCAACAACATCGAGGATGTCGTCACAGTGCCCGGCGTGGCGCTGCAGTGGCGGGGATGGCCGCACAGGGTTGACAGCGACAGGGAAGACCGCTCCCGCCTGCCTGACGTCACGGCGTAGCCCTGTGTAGTCACAGAAAAGGTATTCGAGGTGCTGCTGGCCCCCCTTCGAGGGCTCGGCGCGTTATCCGTACAAGGGTAGGCGGCACAGTGTCACCGAGCTGACACCGGCCTCATCGCACAGTGCTACATAGTGGCGGGGATGGCCTTCCCTAGGGAGTTGGTGAAACAGCGCCGGGACGCGATTCCCGGGCGTGTCAGGGTCGTGGCGCGCGTCCTGCGGTGTCAGAGCATTAAATGCCCATACACGGGGCCATGAGCGTGGACGACGTGCGTGCAGGAGCCCTCGAGCGAGGCGGTCTCTGCCGAGGGGGTGTTAAGCCCTCGAGCGAGGCGGACCTCGCCCGAGGGGGGCATTGAGGCCTTGAGCGAGGAGGACTTTGCTCGTGGGCGCGTCTAACCCTCGTGGGTTAGTCCGTGTTTTGCGTTTTTCGCGGGTTTTAAGCGGGTTCCCCCTGGTTATTTAGGGGACCCTTATGGCTGTCCCCGACAGTAGCCCCCGAGCATCTGCGGGTGTATCCGTTAGGGTCCCGCAGATGCTGACGCTTGCTAATGGGACACTCTTCCCCCCTGGTTGCTAAATGTTGTTCCGTGGGGCCGCGTCAGCGAACCCGCGGGTCTAGCCCCCGAAGCCCTGCAGGAGCGTGAGTGCTCCTGCAGGGGTTTTTCGCGAGACCCTCCAGCGTGCGAGGTGTTTATTTCAACTGACATCGGCAATGTTCCAGCCGGCCTCGGTGCACCACGCGCACACGTCTGGCGCCATCCACGTTCGGTGCTCCCTAGGAGGTGTAGCCGTGCGTCGAGCCCCCGAGCCTGGGCCCGTTCGAGGCGATCGGGGCGAGATCTCCGACTTGCATTAATACGCTCCCTCGCCGTCCCTCCGCGGGATGGAGGGTGAGGTTTCCACAACCCCATCGATCGGGTCGTGGATTGCGGATTCCTCGTCGAGCTATTATCGGGTAATTCAAGTGGACGCCCATGCCCCATTCGATAAGGGTTGGCTCGTGGTCTGGAGATCGTCCATGGAAGCGCTTGCGTGGGTTTGCTAGGTGGGGCTCGGTCCCGTTCGCTGGGGACCGATGGCGCGGAAGCTCTCCCTCGATGGGATCCCCCCGACTAGCTGCCCTCGTTGGCTCTTGAATACGACATGTGGGGCGCCCTCGAGCCGGTGGGCTCGAGGATAGGCTCGAATGCGCGCGCCCTCGTCGTCCCTGACTCTGTCGATCTGGGGCGCTTGTTTCGAACCCATCGAGGGTCAAGCTCCGAACCCCTGATCAGTAGGGCCACTGCGGGGTGGTAGTTGGGTGCCCCCGACTTTTGCATCTGTGGGTCTTGAGGGTTCGCAGCTGGGCCGGCCTTCGAATCGCTGATCAGTAGTCTTTGTAGATCGAGGGCACCTGCGGCACCCGTGGACGCTGAGCGGGCTTCGAGACCACTGGTCGGTAAGCGCACCCTTCGAGGGTCGGGTTTTTCGAGCCTCGCGCTCGGGCCACTCGAGGGTCGTCCTTACTTGGTAAGGGACCGGGCCATTTATTGCCCACAGTCGCGTTCACAGTCGTGCGCTGCGGGCGCACCTTTTCAGGCGCCGCGGCCGCGTGTGTAGTGGGCGACGTGGACGGGCGGATGTGACGGCCCACCGCGGCTCTTCGGTTGCCGCGGTGTAATGATCGTGCGCGCGTGCGCCTGGCCACTCCGGTCGTGGTGGGTCCTGCCCGTCAGCGACCGGGCCGTTCGCCTGCAGTTAATGCACGCAGAGCGTGCGATTCGGGTAGCGTGGCTCCGTGGATCTATAAGTACGGGGGGAGGGCGAGGTGAATCTTTACCTCAGCACTTAGCGCCCGCCGTCTTCGTCTCATTCGCTTTCGACCCAGAGCTGTGCGCGCGCCCCTTCACCTCCGCCTAGCGCTCGCCTCGTCTCCCCGCATTCTTTCGTCGACCCGCATGGCTCCACCGCAGTCCATCACCGTGACCGACCCACTGCCGTGGCCGCGCTCGACGGCGACGAGGTTGGCCCTGAGCGAGCTAGTGACCGCCGGCCAGCTGGCGGCAAACGAGGACGGGCGGCCCTCGGCGTGGATTGACCCACCGGCGAGGGACCGGGAGCCCAACCCGCCGTTCGACTACGTCGTCAGCTTCATCCGCTTCCACGAGCGTGGCTTCGCGGCGCTGGCGAGCCGCTTCCTGCGCGGGCTGTGCTTCCACTACGACGTGGAGTTGCACAACTTCGCGCCAAACGCCATCTCGCAGGCGGCCACATTCGTCGGCGTCTGCGAGGGATTCCTGGGGATCCCGATAAACTGGGATCTCTAGGTTCACCTCTTCCGCGCGGAGCTGCACACCGTCACCACGCCGGAGCCGAAGGTGCACCGCGCGGTGCGCGCCTGTCGTATGGACCTCCCTGGGCCCACTACCTTGGTGGGTACCAGGACCGACTACTCGGTGGGCCCCTGGGACTACCCGGTTTGCGCTACACGGCACCTGAAGGCATGGAGCACAAGGACTGCAGAGGAGTAGTACTCGGTTAGGAAGCTGTACATGTCCCGCACTGTATGGGAAACTCCTAGACGTACTCGACTAGTACTCTCTCCCTACTCCGACTTGTAACCCTGCCTCCCGGACTATATAAGGCGAGGCAGGGACCGATCTCTAGGATCACCTCAGCACATCTCATCTCATACAACCTACGGCGCACTATTGCACCATCTTGTAATCGTGCCCAGTCAATCCAGAGCTACGCAGCATACAGGACATAGGGTATTACGCACCTCGCGGCCCGAACCTGTCTAAATTGTGTGCCATGTGTCTCTTCCTTCGAGTTACCGATCTCGGCGAGGCCATATTCATCTACTTCGGGTACTCCCCTTAGTAGGTTGCCGGTCTAAAACACCGACAGCTGGCGCGCCAGGTAGGGGCTCTCGCCCGAGATCACATGGCGAACTCGACGGCTCCCGTCTACTTCAAGCCAACCGTCGCCTTCAACCGCGGTGACACCTTCGTGTTCGGCACCTGGGTCTGCACCGCAGACGGCGCGGGCTCTTTCCAGCGCCGCCTCACCATGCCGCCCAACCTGAAGACTGGCCTCGTGACGCTTCCAGAAGTCGTCATAGGCGAACTCACCGGCAAATTCGGCGAAATTTCGCTCTTCAACCACCACGCTGACTTCGAGCTCGAGTCCGCTTCCAACTCGAACTCGATGTCTCCATGGGCCATCGCATGCGAGCCAGCTGCTCAGCCATCGCAGGCGGTCCCCTCACCTCACGAGCACTCCGCACGTGGCCTCCGCATCCTCAGCCGGGCCCGCACGGGGGCTCCAACTTCGCGTTGGGCCGGCAAGGAGCCCGTACCCGAGTGCAACTTGGACTCCGACACCGCCCGACACCGCCCCCGATCGCGCTTCGGACTCCAGCCCTCTCTCCGAGTTCTACTTGAACCCGGATTACGAGTTCGACTTCGGGTCAGACCCTGAGGAGTCCGAGTCCGAGGACAACTCCACTGAGCTTCCCTTGTCAGGGCCAGCCTCTGGGTTGGTTATAACATCCACACCGGCCGGGAGATACGTCTACTGGCCAGACCGTAAGCCTGCTGACCTGATAAGGGGAGATTCACGCTACGTCGCTTACATCGACTCGCTACCGTTCCAGGAGGGAACACCCCTAGCTCGGGCTGACTCAAGCACACCAACTGAGGTGGCACCCTCTGAGTCCAGCCTTGGCACACCCGATCGCCAAGTCTTCATGGCTGCCGCGACACCCCAGGGCCCTCGGGCACGGCTCAGGACAAGTACCTGGAAGACATCTCCTCCGACGAGCTCTCTGCTGATGCTCCACCGAACGAGAACTCTGCAGACAGAGACGCTCGACGTGATCGTAACCGGAAGCGTAGCGAACGTCGCCGGCGCCTCTGCGACAACTTCCCCGTCCGCAACCTTGCGGAAGATCTCGAGGCGGTCGAGAGCAGAGTACACACTACCCCTGAGCAATGCCTCATGTCGATCACAGCGATCGCACGCCAGGCTCAGAGCATACACGCTGGAGAGGTCATCGCCAAGCTCGCTAAAGACGCCTACTTCATGCGGGTCGACAACAGAGTCAACCAACCTCCTCCAGCCAGACCCCGCGACAACGAAGCCATGAGTCGCAACGCCAACAACGGTCCTAACCGTACTCGAGCTGACCTCCCAGCCGAGCCAAACCGTCGTCGCTCCAACGCCGGCGGACCTTCACAACAACCGAGAAGTCGTCCCTCACCGCGCTCCGGCCGGCGGGGGCGGCAACGATCCCGACGGCGGCGGCGGCCCGACGGCGAAAGCTCCAATCATGGGGCCACCGGGAGGGCCGGAGGCGGCGGCGGGCCGCGGCGGCCGAGGCCACGCGAACGACCACGCCTGCGGCGCCGCGCGGGCGGCTATGACGCCGCCGAAGATTGAGGAGGCGCGGCGGAAGAAGTCGACCACCGCCGGCTGAGGGCGACGGCTTCCCCGCCTTCTCACCTTGACTTCGCAACTTGCTCCTCCCCGACAAGTTCAAGCCTTTGGGGATCACCAAGTATGATGCAAAGCAGGATCCCATTTAGTGGCTCAGGTGCTACGCCCTCTCCATCGAGAACGCTAGCGGCAACAGCGACACCAAGTGCCTCTACTTCCCCTTCTGCCTGGACCAAGCACCACTCACTTGGCTTGAGTCGCTGGATAAGCACTCGATCGACAAGTGGGACCAACTGAAGGAGCAATTCACAAGCAACTTCGCGGGCGCCATGGGCCGATCGGGTACTCGCATGGACCTGGCCATGATCAAGCAGGAACAAGGCGAGACCCTCCGCAAGTACATGCGCCACTTTTTCGACAAGCGCGCTACCGTCGTCGACGTCACCGACAAGGAGGTCATCGACCTCTTCCAAGACGGTCTCTATCGCCGCCGCACCTTCGAAGACTTCGGTCGTCACCGCCCCAGGTCCATCCCCCACCTCAGGGACATGATCACGTCCTGGGCGGATGAAGAAGACAAGGGCAATGCCAAATACGACGCCATCCGCGGCAAGACCAAGCAGAACCAGGGCGGCGGCAGCGGCAGCAACGCAAACCAAGGCGGCCGCAACAACAACTACTACTCGGGTCCCAACCGCAAGCGCAAGCCAGACAACACTGTCGCGGCTATCCAGCACCCTGCAAAAGGGAACTCGAAGAAGAACTCCGGCGGCTTCAAGGACCTGCTAAAGGAGAAGTGCCCGTGGCATCCAAACGGCAACCACACCACCGAACAGTGCTACCAACTCAGGCATGCACTCAAGGATACGCCAGAGCCACCGCACCCTCATGACCAAAAGGGCAAGAAGAAGGACGGCGACAACAACGACTTCCAAGAGCCCGACAAGACCGTCAACGTCCTCTTCGGCGGATTGCCCAGCAGGCGGGAGCAGAAGGCTACCCGTCGTGAAGTTATGTCCATTGAGCAGCGGTCCCGACCCCTCTCAGGTGGTCGGAGGTACCCATCACCTTCTCCCGCGCGGATCAAAGGACCAGCTTCTCTGAACCAGGACGGTTCCCCCTCGTCCTGAAGCCAGTGGTGGCGGGCTCCAAACTTAACAAGGTGCTCATCGACGGTGGAAGCGGGCTCAACGTCCTCTTCACCAAGACCTTGAAGAAAATGAAGCTCGACATCACTCATATGCTCACCAAGAGCAACACGCCCTTCTACGGCATCGTCCCCGGCAACGCGGCTATTCCACTAGGCTCAGTGGTCCTACCAGTCACCTTCGGGGCATCTCGGGACAACTACCGTACCGAGTACATAAAGTTCGAGGTCGCGGACTTCGAGACCTCCTACCACGCCATCCTTGGCAGACCGGCCATCACCAAGTTCATGGCGGTGCCCCACTACACCTACTTGGTACTCAAAATGCCAAGCCCAGCTGGTGTACTCTCCCTTCAAGGGGACTTGAAGATCTCTCACGCCTGCGACACAGAAGCCGTGGAGATCGCCTCTACGAACCAAGTACCCAACGCGATGATGGAGGTCTACGCCGCGTCGAAGAAGCTTGCTACAAGTGAACTCGACATCCCGCAGAAGTCCGACGAGAAGAACAAGCCTCGCCCACTCGAGGAGGTACTCGTCAAGATGGTCGACCTCGGAACAGAGACCCCAAGAAGACCACCACCATCGGGGCGGGGCCTCGACCCCAAATAGGAAGACGCGCTCATCGGCCTTCCTTCGGGCTAACCGCGACATCTTCGCGTGGAAGCCGACGGACATGCCAGGAGTGCCCGGGGAGCCGATTGAGCACCGCCTCAACGTCGATCCTAAGGCCACCCCCAAGCGACAACACCTCCGACGCTTTGCCGACGACAGACGGGACGCCATCAAGAAGGAACTCGTCAAACTACTCGCGGCTGGCTTCATCAGAGAAGTCTTCCATCCTGAGTGGCTCGCCAACCCTGTCCTCGTCCGCAAGAAGAACTCGAACGAGTGGAGGATGTGTGTCGACTACACCGACCTCAAGAAGCACTGCCCCAAGGACCCTTTCGGGTTGCCGCGGATTGATCAAGTCATCGACTCCACGGCGGCCGCGACCTCGCTCTCGCTTCCTCGACCGCTACTCCGGTACCACCGGATCGCGATCAAGGAAGAAGACCAGGAGAAGACCGCGTTCATCACCCCGTTTGGAGCGTCTCGCTACACGACCATGTCCTTCGGGGGTGAAGAACGCCGCGCTACCTACCGGCCGAGCTATCCAGAGCTCGCTTCAAGAGGCAACTCAACAAGAACGTCGAGGCCTACGTGGATGACGTGGTCGTCAAGACCCGAAACTCCGCACCCTCATCGACGACCTTGAAGAGACTTTCGCATCACTACGCGAGTACCGCTGGAAGCTCAACCCGAACAAGTGCGTTTTCGGCGTACCTTCAGGCAAACTACTCGGCTTCATCATCAGCCAGCGCGGCATCGAAGCCAACCCCGAGAAGATCTCCGCCATCACCAGCATGCAAGCTCACACGAGCATCAAAGACGTCCAGAAGCTGACAGGGTGCATGGCGGCACTGAACAGATTTATCTCGAGGCTAGGAGAACGGGGGCTCCCCTTCTTCAAACTACTCAAGCATCAAGAGAAGTTCGTGTGGTCTCCAGAGGCGGATCAAGCCCTTGCCCAGCTCAAGGACTTCCTATCGAAGCCACCGATCCTCACGGCTCCTCACAAGGGCGAGCACCGTCGCTCTACCTCGCCGCGACTACTCACGTGGTCGCATCGCCATCGTCGCCGAGCGGCGGGGAAGACGGCCACGCCTACCCGGCCCGGCGTCCGCCCTACTTCGTCAGCAAGGTTCTATCAGAGTCCAAGGCCCGCTATCAGCCTGTGCAGAAGCTCCTGTACGCAGTACTCATCACCTCACGGAAGCTACGACACTACTTCCAGGAGTACTCGATCTCCGTCGTCACCGACTACCCGCTCGGCGACATTCTGCGGAATCAAGATGCTACTGGAAGAATCTCCACGTGGGCGGTCAAGCTCGGCGCCCTCACCATCGACTTCAAACCACGCACAGCCATCAAGTCGAAGGCACTAGTCGACTTCATGGCAGATTGGCGGGAGAATCAGCTGCCTACTCCCACCGTGCGACCAGAGCATTGGGTGATGTACTTCGACGGCTCACTCAACCTCGAGGGCGCAGGTGCAGGGGTACTCCTGATCTCTCCAACAGGCGAACAACTCAAGTACGTCCTGCAGATCTTCTGGAAGGTCTCAAACAACGAAGCCGAGTACGAAGCTCTCCTACACGGGCTCCGCCTCGCGGCTTCATTGGGCACCAAGCGGCTACTAGTCTACAGCGACTCCGCAGTGGTCATCAACCAAGTCAACAAGTCCTGGGACCGCAACAAGGAGAACATGGACGCCTACTGCCTAGAAGTCTGCAAGCTCGAGAACAAGTTCTATGGTCTCGAGTTCCATCACATCGTCTGCGACAACAACGTTGCAGCAGACGTCCTCTCAAAGCATGGATCCACCCGCGCTCAAGTACCAGCGGGTGTCTTCGTTCACGAGCTTCACGCGCCATCCATCCCGGAGCCGGCGCCACCGACCACTGCCCCAGCCCATCCACCAGCTAGGCAGGAGGTCATGATGATCGACGTGGACTGGAGGCAACCCTTCATCGACTACCTCAGCGAGCAAAAGGTCCCCTCCGACAAGAACTCGGCTGAGCAGCTCGTCCGCCGTGCCAAGTCCTACGTCCTCGTCGGAGACAAGCTTTACAAGCGGGGCGCATCTTCTGGAGTACTCATGAAGTGTGTCCCTCGTGAAGAAGGCAAGGACATCTTGGAGGAGATCCACAAGGGCGTCTACGGCAACCATGCGTCCTCACGCGCGCTGGTCAGCAAGGCCTTCCGGCGAGCTTTCTACTGGCCCACAGCTCTGGGCGATGCCGAAGAACTCGTCAGAAGGTGCCAAGGATGTCAGTACTTTGCCAAGCAAAGAACACGTCCCGCCCTACAAGCTAGTCACCATACCGCCAACCCGGCCCTTTGCCCGCCGGGGGGCTTGACATGATTGGGGCACCGCCAACCGCGCCGGTGGTTTCAACAGTGGTATTGGTGGCCATCGACAAGTTCACCAAGTGGATCGAGGTCAAGCCGGTCACGTGCCCCAAGGGTGACAGAGTACTCGACTTCCTCGATGAACTCGTACATCGCTACGGACTACCCCACCGCATCATCACAGATCTGGGCTCCAACTTCAACAACCACCGCCCCGGGAGTACCGCGAGAACAGCGGGATCGACGTCCGATACGTCTCAGTTGCCCATCCACGGGCCAACGGACAAGTCGAGCGCGCCAATGGGATGGTGCTCGACGCTCTCAAGAAGCGGCTACACGATGCTGCCAACTCCAAAGGGGGCAAGTGGATCAAGGAACTACCCAACGCACTCTGGGGGCTACGGACTCAGCCATCCAAGCCAACGGGGCAATCCCCTTACTTCCTGGTCTACGGCTCCGAAGCAATCCTCCCTTCCGACGTCATATGGAACTCGCTAGCAGTGGAGCACTACGACGAAGGCGTCTCAGAAGACAGCAGAAAAGTCGACATCGATAGCCTCGAAGAAGCTCGCTGCGCTGCCCTCGTCCAATCAGCAAGGTACCTAGAGGGCATCCGACGCTACCATGATCGCAACGTCAAGGAACGCTCCTTCAACGTTGGAGATCTCGTCCTTCGCCGTATCCAGAACACGGAAGGACTACACAAGCTCAGATCCCCCTGGAAAGGCCCCTTCATCGTTGCAAAGGTGACCGGGCCGGGCTCCTACCGCCTTCAGACACTTGAAGGTGAAGACATTAACAACTCGTGGAACATCGACCAGCTCTGTCGATTCTACGCCTAGTCTACACGACTACTCCGGGGTTCAAGTCTACACTACTACACCAACACCCCTCTGCCGTAAGCGGCCTCCGAGCCCTGGCTCCAGTCTTCGGACTTCTCCTATCCAGGATCCAGCCCGCGCGGCTACCTATGGATCCTGGGCTGCGACGAGCGTCAAGGACTCTAGCAGCGGTCTACTAAGAGACCACACTCCAAGATCCAGCCCCCACAGCTACCTACGGATCTACGATCCAGCCTACACGGCTACTTACGGATCTACTGCTGTAAGCGGTTACCCACTCTAGCACTACTTAGCTGTAAGCGGCCTCCGGGTCCAAGCGACTACTCTGTAACTACGGCCCTGGCCATCCAGGTGTACTTCTTCAGTAATAAAGTTTGATTGTTCATCAACTTCCTTACTGTCTACTCCCTACAACGGGACCACTACTGCCGAGTACGACTACTCGGATCCAGTCCACGATGGGGGCTCCGCACTCTGAGATCGCGACTACGAGTACTCATTGCTGGAAATTTTCTTTCATTGATACTTAAGCAATTCATTACAATTGTTTTTTGTACAACATTGGCTACTAGCTATCTATTACAGGGCTACTGGAGATTAAGCTTCTCAGCTACTTGCTCCGCGATGGGAGCCATCTGCTCCAGCAGCTCCGCATACTGCTCATCAGTGCAGTTGGCGGCTACCCCGCCGGCGACTACTTCCACTGGGGCCTTCGGGAAGTACGACTTCATGAAGGCCAAGACCTGCCTCGGGATCGATCTCGCCATGTGCTTCACATAGGCCGCCAGCCGGCTTGGAGCTTCCTTGAGGCGATCCACCAGTGGAGCAATCTTGGGGCCGCCCGGGTGCGGCACCAGGAGCCTTGCGATCGGCAGTGCGGCTTCCTCAAGCTCCTTCAGTTGGGCTCGCAAGTGCCTCGTAGTCTTCATTCAACTTCGCAAGGATTTGTAGCAACGGACGAGATTGCGGTCGGATGCAATCCGGGAGCTCCATGTGCTTCTCGCACTCGAAGGCAAGTTCTTTGTAGTCGAGCTCGAGTACCGGCGGGCTTCTTGCTCCCGGTAGAAGAGATTCTTCATGCTCGTCTCCGAGGACTTCACCGCTCCACCCGGCCCTCAATCTCTCGCAACACGAAGAACGAACAACGGGTCGGACTACCTCCCGGCGACCTCCAATAACTAGCCGACAAGTCCAGCGGCGTACCTTTGTTCTTGTTGCGGAGGCCCTTATTCTTCCGCACTAAGTCGTCGCCCTTCGCCTGCAACTCTTGGACATCGTTTTGATACTTGGCGAAGGCGGCGTCGAGCTTAGACTGCATGGCAGCCGCGTGCTTCCGTGACTTCACAGGCTGCTCCTCCAGCGCTTCAGCCCGGAGCACTGCGTCACCATAACCTTGCAGCATGTTGGACTTGTCGCGGGACCTTTCCGCAACGTCCTGCATAGACAATTCAAGTCACACGAGTACTCAACGACAGAGGATTGGCTACTCAGAAGCTACGGCTACTTACCTTCATCCACTGCTCGGCCTGACGGATCGCCTCCAGATGCTTGGCCACCGTCGCCGGCTCGACAAGATCGTCCGCGAGCAGCTCTATTCCGCCGCGACTACTCGCGGTGGCCTCCGTCATCGGCGCAGAGCGGATGGGCTCTGCGTCCTGGATCTCCGGGGAGCGGATAGCCACCTCCAGAGCGACCTCTGGCGACGTGGTGACCCCCTCTCCCTCGGCCGCCACGGCGGCCTCCTCGACGACTTCTTCCATAGGCTCGGGGGCTCCTCCCGCAGCCTCCGGGACCTCTGGTGTCAACTTCGCATTGGCACCCCCCGCGGGATGTCACTACCTTCGGCTTCCGCAATGCCGTCAAAGAGAAGACAAGTGCATCGGCCGACTACGACTACTCCTCGAGGAGCTCCACGGCTTCGAAGAGTACTCACCTTCGACTATGCGGCCTCCGCAACGGCGCTTCGGTAGCCGGCGGCTCGGGCACCGCCTGGGAAGCGGGAGCGGACTCCTCGGCGGGCGGCGCGACTTCTTCCGCCACCGCTGAAGAGGGTTCATCTCCCTCCCAGGACAGATCCGTGGATTTCCTGCAGAAGCACACACAATTAGTCGTTAGTCAACCTCGACTACTACAACAAGTACTACTCGGGAAGATGCGGTACTTACAAGTTCGACCGGACTATTGCCACGGCCGGGGCACCGAGGATGCTGGCAATGTCGACCAGTCCACCCTCGGCGGGCACCTCCTCCTGCGCCCCTGCGGCTACCGCCTCCTCTGCAACAACGACGGTCGGCGCAGTGCCCTCCTGCGATCCTGTAGTCACCACCTCTTCAACAGCGGCGGCTACGGGCTCCGTGCTCCCCTGTGGAGCAGGGGGCTGGCGCTCCAACTGCGCCAAGAGCTCCTCGACGGTGGGGGCTGGACTACAACTTCCGACCGGCTCCCCCACTGTGTCCCATACGCCTTTGTCGCCCTCCTCGACGGGCTCCGCTGGCGGCATCTCCTGCATACAAGGAAGACTACTCACCAGCAAGGATACTCATACGATGGGTACTCGACTACTCTGGTCAAGGCATCTTACCTCCTGAGGTGTGGTCTCTGAAACCTTGAGCTTCTTTGTCACCCGCTTGCGGGCGGGGTTGCGCGGCTTCCGTGGCGGCGCAGCCAGGCTAGCCTCCAGGCTAGTCAGGGGGTCTTGCACTAAAGGCACATGAGGTAAGCCTGGACGGCTAAACCTCGACCGCAACTGAAAGCGATCCTGCAATGTCTCGTCGTCGTCGTCGTCGTCGGTGGTGTCCTCCACGATGACGGTGTCATCGCCTTCGCCGACTTCCCGCCGCTCTTTCTCCTTGGCCTTCCTTCCTTCGGGATCTCGATCCTGCTTGGGGGCGGCTGCGGCTCGGAGACGAACTTTTTCAAGTCATCCTGCAAGATACGAAGACATCAGCACGTCTACTCCAAGCAAGGACTACTCGACTAGGGGAGTACGACTACTCACCTCCTTTGGCGGGCGCGCGGCGGAGTACTCCTGGACAGGGCACGCCGTGTATGGCGGCATATCCTTGAAGATCCGCGGCAGCCTCTCGATGATGTCGCTGTCGTCCAGCTCGCCTCCGGGCATCTGCGACGTGTCGTCGTCGCCGGTGTACTCGAAGCCCAAGGTGTCTCGAGCCATCAATGGCTGCACCCTCCGCTTCATGAAACTTAAGGCCACGTGCTCGGCCCTCGCTCCCGCTTCCCCCGAGCACCTTGATGCGTGCCAGCAGCTCGGGAAGCTGGATCCCCTCCTGCATGGTGGGCTCCGTGTTCCACCACTCGCGGTGCCTGGGCTGCCGTCCGCTCGGCTTCGGCAGGCCGGGGTGGTGGTTCGTGATGTAGAACCACCTCGTCTTCCAGTCAGTGTTCGAGTCAACAAGCTTGTACGCCAGGTACTGCTCCGTGGCGTCCTCTCTCAACTGGATGCCAGCTCCTCCGACTACCCTTGGGTTGGTGGCACTTGGCTGCGGCTTCACCCGGAAAAACTTCCGGAAAAGGATCCAGTGCGGCTTGATCCCAAGGAAGGCCTCGCAGAAGTGCACGAAGACCGCGGCATGGAAGATACCGTTGGGGTTCAGATTCAGGTACTCGACTCCATAGTACCCGAGGAGACCCTTGAAGAAATCGCTGGCCGGGGAGCGCGAGCCCGCGCTCCACGAACCGCGCAAACATTGTAATCTCGTCTTCGGCCTTCTCCATTAGATATGGATCTCCAGTAGCGGCCCTCCACATGTCGACCTCCTTCTCCCGGATGAACCCGCTGTTCAGGAGGGCCAACAGATCTTCCGTCTTCACCTTGGATTTCTTCCACTCGCGGCTTGGATCGACCCGCGGTGGAGACATTGGCGGCGCTACTTCGGTGGCGGCCGCGGCGGCCTCTTCGCGGCCCCTCTTCTTCCCGGCAGCCTTCGACGACTTGGACGGTGACGGCTTCATTCTCCAAGTGCAGGGCGTCTTCACGCGCATCCGATCGGGGGCTACCATAAAAGCTTTGGGTGGCGGCGCACTCGGATCTACTACGGCGGCAGCGTGCGCTGGGAGTGGATCTACTTCAGATGGAATCAAAATGAGCGCGACTCGGATGGGTGAAAAACCCTAAGGGTTTTGGCTTCTATTTATAAGTCAAACCGGCTCTGCAACGGCCGGCTGGATAAGTCCACGTGCAGCTGACTCAGTGGCTAAGCGTGACTCTTCATATTCTACTAGTCGACGCGCCTCACGTCGGGGCTCGGCTACTTCTACTCGATTACCTGGGCAGCGGCAAGGCTCAGGAGCGTCTCAGGACACATTCTTCAAGATGACCCTTCAATTCGAGAGGAAGTACTCGACTCAAGGCTCGGGGGCTCCGTGCCACGTGTCCTTCGGTTTTTTCTCTCCGGATTTTTCGGGATTTTCTTGCCAAGACTTCAGATGGACCCTCAGCCAGAGCCTGCGGCTCAACCTAAGGCTCGGGGGCTACTCCATATGGAGTGCGATTTTGCAATCGCACCTCCATAACGGCTCCGGCTTCAAGACAAGACGGGCATTTTTTGAAGACCTTCGAAGGCAGTGCTCGAGGACGCTTGGGACTACTCGAGAAGACTTCAAGATTGCTCAAACATCAGCTGGAGTACATTCCAGCCTCGGGATGCTTCGACTACTCTTGAGGACTTTTGACTTGTAGCACTCAGGGACGCTTGAGGACTACTCGTTAAGGCCGTCAAGACTACTTGAAGCTATCCTTCTCGACTACAAAGTACTCGGGGGCTTGTCGTATGGACCTCCCTGGGCCCACTACCTTGGTGGGTACCAGGACCGACTACTCGGTGGGCCCCTGGGACTACCTGGTTTGTGCTACACGGCACCTGAAGGCGTGGAGCACAAGGACTGCAGAGGAGTAGTACTCGGTTAGGAAGCTGTACATGTCCCGCACTGTATGGGAAACTCCTAGACGTACTCGACTAGTACTCTCTCCCTACTCCGACTTGTAACCCTGCCTCCCGGACTATATAAGGTGAGGTAGGGACCGATCTCTAGGATCACATTAGCACATCTCATCTCATACAACCCACGGCGCACTATTGCACCATCTTGTAATCGTGCCCAGTCAATCCAGAGCTACACAACATACAAGACATAGGGTATTACGCACCTCGCGGTCCGAACCTGTCTAAATTGTGTGCCACGTGTCTCTTCCTTCGAGTTACCGATCTCGACGAGGCCACATTCATCTACTTCGGGTACTCCCCTTAGTAGGTTGCCGGTCTAAAACACCGACAGCGCCGGCGGCGTGACAATCGCGCTGCGGGAGACGTGCAGGGAGCTCTACATCTGAAGGACCGATACGGCGAACCAGAGAGGGGGGGAGTGAATGGGAGCCGATAAAAATTCTTCTCGAAGGAGATGGAAACTCCAACAAGATGAACACGGCTTCCAACACACGTCTCCGACTCACTACCCAAATTGGCCAAGCCCACGCAGCCACTAGAGTGCCACTGGACCTAGGAACCAACACACAACCTTCCGACCCGAGAACGCAGCGGAACACCAAACCTCGAGTCCACTGACCAACACCGGTCAGACCGGTGAGCACCACCGGTCAGACCGGTCCCTACTGGTGAAACTTGGTGACTTCCACTAAGTGGCTCCACACCGGTCAGGCCGGTCTAAGCCTGAAAGCCCCCAAATCACCAAACAGGCCAACCGACATCCAAACTGACCCAAACTCGAAACAGCCCCAACACAGGACAACAACAAACTCACCTAGCCGTTCACCCGAGCAAAAACCCACCAAGGGTTGCACCGGTCAAACCGGTCAAGAGCACCGGTCAGACCGGTGTAGCCTGGGCAGCTCGGGATGAACAGCACCCGCGGGTCAACTTCCCCAAATCCAAACTTCGATCTCTCGAATCGCTCCATGGACTTGAACAAAACTTTGGGGATAATAGGAACACCTCATGAGGAGTTCATAGCCAAGTTTAATCCCACCAAAACTTGTCCAAAAAGGAGGAATCGAAGAAATCCCGCCAAGAACACCTCTAACCCAAGAACTCGGAAAACCCCAAAATCGAGCCCCTTTACTCACAGATTTGGGAGGGGGATCACAGCCCAAAGAACCACGAAGGGTTCCCACAAATTTCCCCCATCAAATCCCTAAGAGAAAGGTCCCGAAAACAACCCAGGAAAAACACCAAGAAAGGGCTCCGAAAATCACCACCAAGAACAACCGGGAACAACACAACAAGGCCTTGAGGAACCACTCTGAATCATCTATCCATGCGACAAAGGTTCATACAAGGTCTAGCTTGCCGCCCGATCATCCAACCCTCTCACAAGATCTCACCATGAAGCTCTCAAGCTAGTCCTATGGAAATCCTAAGAAAATAGGAAGGGAAAATAGGAAAGCAAATGAACTAGGGTTCCAAGAGGTTGGCTGCCATCCTCTCACCTCATGGGTTATATGGAGGCAACTGAAAGTCTAAAATACCCTTTCCTAATACCTAGGGATACAAGCCCCGCAAGGGCGGTTTTGGAAATCTTCAAGCTTTCTCCATCGGACGGATGCCCGGCGACCGCAACCTGCTTAGTCTCGACGCAAGCCTTGCGATCCCGACGCGTGTCCTCCGCTTCGAAGATTCCGGACTGCGTCGTCGCACACCGGTCAGACCGGTGCTCCTCACCGGTCAGACCGATACCCACTGTTCAGACCGGTCTGGCGCTGCTGCAGCTCCGTCTTCGGTTCTTCGGTCTTGGCTTTGTGGATCAACCAAGGAACCCAGTGGTTTTCTGGTGAACCACCGGAAACCCCGCGAACTCGGTGTAGCCTCCGCCAATCTCCACTCATGACTCGGCTCTCACGTAGTCCCGGCTCGACCTTGGTTTTGAGGCTCAACCAAGAAACCGTGCATGACTTCATCTTGCTGTTCATGCCATCATGCGGCCCGCACTTGACCCCATAGGCCACCGGGTCCCTCGAACGAAGCCTACTTGTCTTCTCCACAATTGGAGGCCTCACCGGCGATGACCTTTCACGCTTGTTCTTCACCTGCACCAACACCAGTCAAGCCGCAACCTGCACCTGCAATACTTAGCCAAGAATCAGTCCACACAACGTTGTCAATCACTCACACACAAGGAAGCGACCATCCACCGGTCCTCGAACCACACATGGTCCTCAATCTCCCCCCTTGATGAGTGCATTGACAACACCCACACGAAAGTAACAAGAGAGAAAAGAAAAAGAAAAGAAACGAACAAAAAGAAACTCCACCAAGCGATCGAAAACCAAACAAAGGCAAAGAGCAAGATCACTTGAAGAAGACAAGTCTCGGACCCCGTAGGCAAGGTGTGACAACCCGCCCAGGAAAATACCGTACTATCGCCTAAGACCGATCCACTTTGGTCATTAAGCAATAATAAAGTACCATCCTGTCGTAAGTTGCTGGGTTAACGCCCGGTAAATCACTTGAAAAGCAACAAGGATCGAATATATGCATTAAAACTCACTCGAAGGCGAGTCCAGAGATACAACAACATTAATATCCAAATTCGTACCCCGAGGGGTTTATTTATTACAAACCATAGTTTTTGTCATGACGAAATAGTTCAGAGTTTTCGAAAAGCAGCGGAAATAAACTAACGGAAGCGAAGACACCACGGGAGGCCATCCATGATGCTTTCAGTAGTCGTCCTCCACCCACTCCAGCTCCCAGCCGGGCGGGATCTCTCCGGGCCACACATCACTGAAGGCATTACCTGGATCAACACATTATAGCAAGGCTGAGTATACTAAGACTCAGCAAGACTTACCCGTCGGTGATAACTACTTCACCAAATTCTAGACCATGAAAGGCTTTTTGGCTACTGGGTTGCTTTTGCTAAAAAGTAACAAAGAGTAGGTCCTTACTTTCAAGATTTTAGCACAAGTTCTAGTGGGTTTAATCTTTACTACATTAGCCAACTAGTACAAACAGAGTTGTACAATACAATTAATCAAGCATCATCTTCATCAACTTCCATCATTAGGGATCTCATGACTAGTGGAGAGTAGTATCGGATAACGGTGAGAGGCCGACAATCGATTGATTTAAACCTTGCAAGGTAGACCCAAACACACGGTAGGCTGCCCCCGCAAGGACAACTTTCCCAGGCCGTCCCCAAAAATCCCCGGGTCGGGATGAAAGGCCACAGTCTTTGGTGCAGGCTATCCGGCATACCCCGTGAGATACCCGGAGTCACCATACACCACCGGTAGCTAGCCGTGAGAGCGAATCCCAAGGGTAGTGACAGTTCCATCCCTAGCCGTCTCATTAAGGTACTAGGCTTACCGGTCCCATACCCGACATGTGCTTAGTACGTTCAAAAACTTAACCCACATAACCACTGGACCGGAGCCCAGATCCCATGCTCTTACCACGTGAGCAATCCATTTAAGGATATAGTATGATTCCTATCTAGGAACCTATTCTCGCGAGTGAGGTCATCACCCGACTTGTAACGGTCCTATAGCTTAGCAGCTATCGACCTATCATTCTAGTAAGGACAAAGGTACCTAAGATCATGCATCTAGGGTTTCATTCAACTCCTGAACGTAAATGCACAATCATCCATAGATAATTCAATAAGGAATTTGAAAACTGGGTTAGATGCACCGGAGCTTGCCTTCGTCAGCTAGGTTAGCTTGGGCACCCTCGGTGTCGAGTACTTCCACGTACTGCAGCGACGCTTCCGCTCCTCCTTCCTCGGTTTCCGGGACAAGGGAGTAATCTCCGTCCGGAAGATCTACACGGAATGCAATGCACTTTATTAAGCTTATCATTTCATGTGAAAGCTTCATTTCCTTTTATCTTCACCAACAAAGGTGTAATTAATATTTTTATTCATGAATTAATTTCTTATCAGTGATGATGTTTAAGTATCTTTTAATTATATTAAATAATACTTTTTCAAAAAGGAAAAAGAATTGATTAGGGATTTTCTTTATTTCATTTCCCTTTAATATTAAAAGGGCTTTTAAGCTTTTTGTTAAATAATTAAATTACCACAAATTCCAGAAGTGTTTCAATTGCATATTAGCACTTATCCTGGTCCATTGGACCCACATGCAAGTGTTGGATGCTAGAAAATTTAAATACTCTTGAAAATAACAAAGGCTAGCTAGTGATTCAACTTAAATGCATACAAAAATAAATAAGCATCAAATTGATACCAACTTTCTTATGTATGCCCTCTGGTCCTAAACAAGCCTAAAGAACCAGCATATATATCTAGGAACTTCACTGAACTTGGTTTATTAATTAACAAAGGAAAACATGCATAAATCAAGACTAATTATTTATGTTAATCCAAAAATCATGATTAATTCACAAGATGTGCATTTTGGTATTAAAAGATAGTGTGCACAAGTTGAGCTCAAAAACATAAATATATTTAGCAAGAAAAACCATCTAGGTAGATCTGCCAGAAATGGAAAAACATTTTTATAAAAAGATTTACATTATAACTTTGTGCAATTTTTGTCACAGGAGCTAGTCATGACCCAACACACAACATATCCAAAAATTGGACACAGAGGATTTATAGATTTTGAGATATTGGAGATCAAGGGTTTTCACATTTGTATTTTTCATGCAAAAATTATCACGAATTATCTCAGTCAAGAATAACAAAAGTTGTAGGATAATTCACCATGAATCCAAAAAAATTGGTTTACATTTTTCTGATTTTTCTGTGATTTTCTATGCAATTTACAAGAAACAGCCAAAGGTCAAACACTATTTAAGATCTAACATTCACCGGGTCCCTGGAAGTTTCTGCAGGTTTACAACCATGCCCCTACTTTGCACAAAACTCCCCAGAAACATTACAAACCTTGCAATGTCATCCCCGGGCGCCGGCCGGCGGCGGTCCGGCCAAATTCCGCGAACCGGCGGCCGGGACCGGCCGGCGCGGGCGGGGGATGGGCCGCGGGCCCCTAGGGTCGATTCCCCGTGCTCGGCTTGGTGCGGGGCGCCACCGGCGAGCTCGCCCGGCGCAGCCCCGCGGCGGTGGCCGCTGGAACGGCGGCTGCGGCGGTTTAGTGGCCAAGGCGCGTCGGCCTGAGGCTTGGGTCATCATGGCGGGTGTGTGCGCTAGTGCTAACGGCCTGAGGGGTGCTGGGGAGGTGTCTAGCAGGGAGCTCGGAGCGGGAACGACCATGGCGGCCTGGACGGCGGCATGCCCGCGCCGGAACATTGGGGTGCCCGTTTTATAGACGCGAGAGAGAGGAGAGCCTTCGAGGCTAAGGAACGCAGGGAGGTGGGGGAGCCCGGCGACCTCGGGGTGCGCGCGGCCGGCCTCCGCAGTGTGCCCGGGGGGGGGGGGGGGGAACCGGGCCGTGGCGGGCACGTGGCGCGAGGCCTCTCGCGGTGCCCCGCCCGAGGCGCGGCTTGGGGAGTGCACGGCCGATGCCGGCGCCTCGGCTTGCGCGCGCACGGCCCCCTCCCCCCCGATCGGCCGTGGTACGGGGGTACGGCGCGCGCGGCGGCCGGCCGGCGCGTGGCGGGGCCGCTTCCGGAGCGCCGGGTCGCGGCGGCGCGCGCGACGGCGCCCGTTCCAGCCCTATGGTTGCGGTGTAGCTTAGTTTGACCGAAAATTTCTCCAAAAATTTGAACTAAAGGGCACCGAGCAGTGAATAGGAAACTTGTAGATCTCACTACCGTCTACAACTTTTGTAAAGGCCGTCTAGTGTTTTTCTCAACGGATTTGGCAGGAACGTCATGCCAACTTTTAATGCCTACTGTTCGCTAGACGAGGTACCGTCGATCAATCGAGTTTTTCACCAATTTCCACTCAAAATTTGAAATGCCAATCTACATGAAAGTTGTGTCCCTCAACAAGATGGACAACTTTCATAAAGGTAGATTTTGAAGTCTTTAGGTGAATTTTGGAGAAAGCGGCAAAAGATCCGGACGACATTCGCTGACGTCAACGGTTAAGCCGGTTTTGACCGTGCCTTTGACCAAGGGTTGACTACGGGTGTGTGTAGGCTTGGTCAAGGGGTTCATTGGGGTTCATTGGCGAGGTTTTCGAGGTGATGACCCAGGTTGACCTAGGTTTGACCGATGTTTGACCGGTTTGACTCGGCTGATCCGGTCATTACGTTAATGACGGTAATTAAAAACCTGGGGCGTCACAGTCTACCCCCCTTAAGAAGAATCTCGTCCCGAGATTCGAAATTCCAAGGACAAGATAGAGAAATAGAGGAGTGGTCCTCTCGGAATTTCTAGAATTACTCTGAGAGAGCATCACGATGGGATTATGGGGCAAGAGCATAACCACCACCGGTTCAAGATTAGCCCATAGGAGTAGTCAAGGGCGACAAGTAATGGAAAGCTTTTGCACGAAGTTTACTTGCAGATGCAAGCGGGAAGTATGGAAAGATAAATTGGTATAGGATCTTCCGAACGATCTTGCTCACGCGTTGTTTAGTTTGCAACCTTAGGTGGCATCGCCGTGCCACTATGGTGCAATGCTTTTCAAAATTGAGGTGATGCACATGTTTATGGAGACACGATGCATATGCTCATGTAGTAGGGGCCTATGATGCATGTTAGCAGGACTCGGTTACCCACAAAATGAGTTAGTGATTGAGAGGACAATCACAGGTTGAGAAGGGGTGTGCGTAGCGAGTCGCAATTCTCACAACCAAGATACCTAGTGCGCTCCTAGTGGCAATCATGTGGCTGCAGCGCACATGACGCCCTAGGTTCCGTCACAGCACCTTTAGTTATGGGATAACAACGTCAGCAAACACCAGGGATATAGTGGAAGATATTGAAAACACTCCATGCGTATGAACGTTAGTTCCCCAAAGTTCCCAAATGCACATGCTATGCAAATGCATGCTCAAGGAGAGACATGATCATATTCATTCATTCATTTATTTATTTATTTATTTTCAAAGCGTTGTGAGCAAGACCATGAGGAATAAGCTCATGATTGGAAGTTGAAGTAACCACGACAGGGATATAAATACCAAGAATATCTTAGTGCTTCAACATGTTTAAGGGCAAAAGGGGTTGAAGGGAAAATACAAGTCGACGGAAATGACTTGATGATAGGAGAATCACTATTGAAGATTGAATTCTAAGATCAAGAGATTCCCACGGCCTGGTAGAATGGCAAAAGTTTTCTTTTCTCATGTTGGGTAATACAAGGTAGTCATGTGCACAAAGGCACAGTATCATGCTAGAACTCGAAGCGAGCTCACATACATAATGACTTGAAGTCCTGGCAGTTATGAACAAAAATTCATAACCAAAAATCCAGAAACCTCAAAACTTTCCCAAGTTTTCCCGATTCAAAAATGAATTCCTTAACAATTAAATAAATTTCAAGGTTGAGCATCAAACAAGGAACAAGGTGGATGGTCCTGAACCTGGATGTGCCTAGGAAAGTGTGAACCAACCCAACGAACTAGGATTGAGACTTGCTATTACAAGATAGCTAGTTGAGGAGCAATTGTTTTTAACAATTTGGTTTAATTACCTAGCACAAGTAGACAAACTTCTCAAAAAAAATTCGGAGCATGACGGCTAGGTATGAAAGGTACTTTAGTTTATAAAAAGCACACACTAGCAAAATCTTCCTTAGAGAGCATATGGAAATTCGATTTTTGGGTCCAATTTAGTTGTTTCGGTTTTCAACATGCATGCAAGACGTCCTATTCGACCTCACATGGCAATCAAGCCGAAAATCGAAGTTAGTGCCGGTTGCAAGGCTTTTATTCGTCTCTCCCTATATTATCTAGTAGAGAGCTATGCGGTACTCGCTTAATGACTAACGAAGCGCTGTTATGTACCTGCAGAAAACGAACCTTTCGTGCAAGCACGTCACGAAAGCGTCCACATACATTATCGGTCACTATAGAAACGGTATCCATGCGTTAAGCCGCTGCATGGACAGCGTCCAACCTCGGACACCCTCCGTTCGAATGGAGTGTATCCTTGCCTCGCATGAGCGACATGCGGAATGCACACGTATGAAACACGTGGCGACACACAACTCATAAACAGACGCGAAGATGGGATCCGTGGAATGGATCACTCCATCAACCCTCGCAATTCCCGTGATGCGGAACAGCACACGTATAAAACACGTGGCTCCTAGTTTGGTTGTGCAAGAAGTAAGTCTGACAGAAAGTAATGTGCTGGAAGTTAGCAAAATAAACCATAGATTAATAAGCCACCTGAAAGAACCCAAAATTCCCTCTAGGGCCTCTCGGTCTAGTTTATCCTTAGCGGACCAACGTATTTTGGAAAATCAGACAATCTTGGCATATTCTATTCAAGAACCATTGATTAAGGTTTAACTAATTAATCTCTGGTGCATATAAGGTCTGATGCCAACTGTGACAACCCGCCCAGGAAAATACCGTACTATCGCCTAAGACCGATCCACTTTGGTCATTAAGCAATAATAAAGTACCATCTTGTCGTAAGTTGCCGGGTTAACGCCCGGAAAATCACTTGAAAAGCAACAAGGATCGAATATATGCATTAAAACTCACTCGAAGGCGAGTCCAGAGATACAACATCATTAATATCCAAATTCGTACCCCGAGGGGTTTAATTATTACAAACCATAATTTTTTTCATGAAGAAATGGTTCAAAGTTTTCGAAAAGCAGCGGAAATAAACTAACGGAAGCGAAGACACCACGGGAGGCCATCCATCATGCTTTCAGTAGTCGTCCTCCACCCACTCCAGCTCCCAGCCGAGCGGGATCTCACCGGGCCACACATCACTGAAGGCATTACCTGGATCAACACATTATAGCAAGGCTGAGTATACTAATACTCAGCAAGACTTACCCGTCGGTGATAACTACTTCACCAAATTCTAGACCATGAAAGGCTTTTTGGCTACTGGGTTGCTTTTGCTAAACAGTAACAAAGAGTAGGTCCTTACTTTCAAGATTTTAGCACAAGTTCTAGTGGGTTTAATCTTTACTACATTAGCCAACTAGTACAAACAGAGTTGTACAATACAATTAATCAAGCATCATCTTCATCAACTTCCATCATTAGGGATCTCATGACTAGTGGAGTAACTAGTCTCGGATAACGGTGAGAGGCCGACAATCGATTGATTTAAACCTTGCAAGGTAGACCCAAACACACGGTAGGCTGCCCCCACAAGGACAACTTTCCCAGGCCGTCCCCAAAAATCCCCAGGTCAAGATGAAAGGCCACAATCTTTGGTGCAGGCTATCCGGCATACCCCGCGAGATACCCGGAGTCACCATACACCACCGGTAGCTAGCCGTGAGAGCGAATCCCAAGGGTAGTGACAGTTCCATCCCTAGCGCCTCATTAAGGTACTAGGCTTACCGGTCCCATACCCGACATGTGCTTAGTACGTTCAAAAACTTAACCCACATAACCACTGGACCGGAGCCCAGATCCCATGCTCTTACCACGTGAGCAATCCATTTAAGGATATAGTATGATTCCTATCTAGGAACCTATTCTCGCGAGTGAGGTCATCACCCGACTTGTAACGGTCCTATAGCTTAGCAGCTATCGACCTATCATTCTAGTAAGGACAAAGGTACCTAGGATCATGCATCTAGGGTTTCATTCAACTCCTGAACGTAAATGCACGATCATCCATAGATAATTCAATAAGGAATTTGAAAACTGGGTTAGATGCACCGGAGCTTGCCTTCGTCAGCTAGGTTAGCATGGGCACCCTCACTGTCAAGTACTTCCACGTACTGCAGCGACGCTTCCGCTCCTCCTTCCTCGGTTTCCGGGACAAGGGAGTAATCTCCGTCCGGAAGATCTACACGGAATGCAATGCACTTTAAGTGATGTGATAGTTTGTTGTCTTATCCAACTCTGGTTGGTCATATTCACCTTAACAAGCATCTATCTAAGGTTTCTCTTTTAGGAAGGTTATTGGTTGTACATGGGTTACTCTTTTATTCCACATTTGAATAAAGGTTTTTATTAAGCTTATCATTTCATGTGAAAGCTTCATTTCCTTTTATCTTCACCAACAAAGGTGTAATTAATATTTTTATTCATGAATTAATTTCTTATCAGTGATGATGTTTAAGTATCTTTTAATTATATTAAATAATACTTTTTCAAAAAGGAAAAAGAATTGATTAGGGATTTTTCTTTATTTCATTTCCCTTTAATATTAAAAGGGCTTTTAAGCTTTTTATTAAATAATTAAATTACCACAAATTCCAGAAGTGTTTCAATTGCATATTAGCACTTATCCTGGTCCATTGGACCCACATGCAAGTGTTGGATGCTAGAAAATTTAAATATTCTTGAAAATAACAAAGGCTAGCTAGTGATTCAACTTAAATGCATACAAAAATAAATAAACATCAAATTGATCCCAACTTTCTTATGTATGCCCTCTGGTCCTAAACAAGTCTAAAGAACCAGCATATATATCTAGGAACTTCACTGAACTTGGTTTATTAATTAACAAAGGAAAACATGCATAAATCAAGAATAATTATTTCTATTAATCCAAAAACCATGATTAATTCACAAGATGTGCAGTTTGGTATTACAAGACAGTGTGCACAAGTTGAGCTCAAAAACCTAAATATATTTAGCAAGAAAAATCATCTAGGCAGATCTACATTATAACTTTGTGCAATTTTTGGCATAGGAGCTATTCATGACGCAACACACAACATATCCAAAAATTGGACATAGAGGATTTATAGATTTTGAGATATTAAAGATCTAGGGTTTTCACATTTGTATTTTTCATGCAAACATTATCACGAATTAGCTCAGGCAAGAATAACAAAAGTTGTAGGATAATTCACCGTGAATCCAAAAAAATTGGTTTTGCATTTTTCTGATTTTTCTTTGATTTTCTATGCAATTTACAAGAAACAGCCAAAGGTCAAACACTATTTAAGATCTAACTTTCACCGGGGTCCCTGGAAGTTTCTGCAGGTTTACAACCATGCCCCTACTTTGCACAAAACTCCCCAGAAACATTACAAACCTTGCAATGCCATCCCCGGGCGCCGGCCGGCGGCGGTCCCGGCCAAATTCCGGCGAACCGGCGGCCGGGGCCCCGGCCGGCGCGGGCGGGGAATGGGCCGCGGGGCCCCGGGGTCGATTCCCGTGCTCGGCTTTGTGCGGGGCGCCACCGGCGATCTCGCCGGCGCAGCCCCGCGGCGGTGGCCGGCCGGAACGGCGGCCGCGGCGGTTTAGCGTCCAAGGCGCGTCGGCCCGAGGCTTGGGTCATCATGGTGGGTGTGTGCGCTAGTGCTAACGGCCTGAGGGGTGCCGGGGAGGTGTCTAGCGAGGAGCTCGGCGCGGGAACGGCCATGGCGGCACCGGACGGCGGCATGCCCGCGCCGGAACGCTGCGGTGCCCGTTTATAGACGCGAGAGAGAGGAGAGCCTTCGAGGCTAAGGAACGCGGGGAGGTGGGGGAGCCCGGCGGCCTCGTGGTGCGTGCGGGCGGCCTCGGCGGTGTGCCGGGCGGGGGGGGGGGGGCCGGGGCCGTGGCGGGCACGTGGCGCGAGGCCTCTCGCGGTGCCTCGCCCGAGGCGCGGCTCGGGGAGTGCGCGGCCGGCGGCGGCGCCTCGGCTTGCGCGCGCGCGGCCCCTCCCCGACCGGCCGTTGTACAAGGGTACGGCGGCGCGGCGGCCGCCGCGCGCGTGGCGGCGCTCCGGAGCGCCGGTCGCGGCGGCGCGCGCGACGTCGCCCGTTCCAGCCCCTCGGTTGCGGTGTAGCTTAGTTTGACCGAAAATTTCTCCAAAAATTTGAACTAAAGTGCACCGAGCAGTGAATAGGAAACTTGTAGATCTCACTACCCTCTACAACTTTTGTAAAGGGCGTCTAGTGTTTTTCTTAACGGATTTGGCAGGAACGTCGTGCCAACTTTGAATGCCTACTTTACGCTAGACGAGGTACCGTCGATCAATCGAGTTTTTCACCAATTTCCACTCAAAATTTGAAATGCCAATCTACATGAAAGTTGTGTCCCTCAACAAGATGGACAACTTTCATAGAGGTAGATTTTGAAGTCTTTAGGTGAATTTTGGAGAACGCGGCAAAAGTTCCGGACGACATTCGCTGACGTCAACAGTTAAGCCGGTTTTGACCGTGCCTTTGACTAAGGGTTGACCACGGGTGTGTGTAGGCTTGGTCAAGGGGTTCATTGGGGTTCATTGGTGAGGTTTTCGAGGTGATGACCCATGTTGACCTAGGTTTGACCGATGTTTGACCGGTTTGACTCGGCTGATCTGGTCATTAGCGTTAATGACGGTAATTAAAAACCTGGGGCGTCACACAAGGGCAACGGCTCGACACATCCGAGACAAAGCAAAGCTCAAGCAAAGAGCGCAAACCACCGAAACAAAGCTCGAAAAACCACAAAGAGCTCCCCCTGCACACATGCAAGCTCCCCCTGAACCAATGCAACTCCCCCTGGACGAATGCATGCAAACCTCTTGAAAACAGGGCAGCCGCAACAACTTCAGCTCACACCGGTCAGACCGGTCACGACCACCGGTCAGACCGGAGCCCAACATGTGCACAGAGCCCAGAAATGGCTCGAAACCACCTGAAAACCTTCTAAATGCATCCAGCAAGCCATTTCAAGCTCAAACTCCCCCCCCCCTTGTTGACAATGCATGAATCAAGCCAAAAATGCAAAACTTTCAACCTAGAGCTTCTCAAATAGACAAAATTCAACAAAGGATGCTACACATGTCCAAATAAGCAAGTTAGGTACTCTATATCTTCGTATCGACATCAACTACAAGATCACCAAGTTTCACAACCATTGGATGAAGCTAAGATGTATTTGGGCAATTTTGCGAAAAACATGCCTCTCATGAGCAAAGTCCTAAACATGATCAAAACATATCAAAATGGAAAAGCCACACAAACTTCATGCTAGGATGTTGACGGTGAAAATCTGTCAACCTAGCCAGGAGTTTACCTACGGTGTTGGCATGAGTTTTATACCTTATCCATTGGTACTAACCCCCGTGGTATAACAAGTTCACTTGTGCATGTCGGTTTTGGAGTTTAGTGTTTATGCAGGGTTTTAGCGTTGAAAGCAAGACTTCCGGGATAAGTTCATTAACCACCTCATGACAAGACCTTGAAGCCCGGTACAAGTCAAGCAATCAAGTGAACATGACTCCAAGAATCCCAAGGACCCAACCCGAGAAGATGGAAAACTCCGAGGACCTAGCCAAAAAAGTGCCGAATCTTGCAAGACAAGGAGCTTCATCCAATTCGGAGAGAAACTGACGACAAGGGCCCACATGCAAAAGGGGGGAGGATCTAGAAGACTCGGGAAGCAACGTCGGGCGAAGGAGGTCGCAAACTGGGCCGAAGTGGGCCCAGGCCGGTCGGCCCAGGCCGGCCGGCCCAGCCTATTTCGAGGCCCAGTCGGCCCCCCCTTTGACCTAGATGCATCTCGGGCTATTTATAGCCCCCTGACCGAGAGCCACGCATCAATCAATTCGTAATCCGCCGCCGAGGAGCCGTGAAGCTTGAGGGACACCATCTCGGAGATGAGGGTCGTGCTAGTTGTCTAGGGTTTCCCTAGCCGACGTGGGAACCTTGCATGGAAGACCACATCGGAGCTCCGGAGCAAGGATCAAGATCGAGGTAGGATCTCGGTGGTGATCTTGTTCATGTAATCATTCATGGTGAAGTTTTTATAGTGAATATGATTTATAGCGATCAAGTGCCTTCTCGATGATTTTGTTTTCTTCTTGGTTTTGCTTCTTCTACGATCTATACTTAAGATAGATTACATAGGGTGATCTTGTAGCCGCGGTGGCTAGGGGTGCATACCGGACCGGCCAAGTGATTTCAACTTGTTCTTATCGAACTCGCCCTAGACTACCCGCATGAATAGGGATACGTTGTGACAGAACGGGGGTTCCGAAAGGCGGGCGTTTTCGGAGTCGGACGGGAGGCTACGATTTAAAGATGCTTTTAATGAGATTCGCTTTTCTATCTTCATCTATCTTGTTTGGAGCTACAACATAAGCATGATCTAGACTCTCTAGATCGGTTATCTCTTGCTTTCTCTTGCTACCTCTTTAGTAGATTAGATTAGATGTGTTTCCTTTATGAGTTAGTAGATTAGATGCAACTTGTCTTCAAAAGATAGCTTACCTTGCTTTACTAGATTGAATCCTTGCGTTGCACATTGTTCCACGGATTCGATACCTTGGGTTCACCACTCGAGGGAAGAAGGGTCCCTTGACTACGACGGGGGATTTGTCCGCTTGCAAATCCATATGAACTTTGATACGATAATCTACCGTCAACAAGCCCCTTTTTCTGGCGCCGTTGCCAGGGAACAAGCAATCAAGATCCGATCTAGTATCTCTTATTTTTCAGTTTTTATTTTGATTTTCTTTTGCATCTCTTAAGTTTGATCATCCTCAAAAAAATCAATCTAATCTAGTTTTTGATTTACCCTAATTTTTCTTTTGTTAGGTTTTTATTTTTGCTAACCCTAACCGGAGATGGTTGGCTACCTCTCCAAGAAACCCAAACTTTGTTTTGTGGATGATCCAGGAAAACTTTACAGGAAAAGGAGACGTACAACACGAGCTAAAGGGTTGGAACCCCTAGATTCAAGAAGTCAGAGGACCGTCGGAATCTCCAAGGGAATCACCACCTCCAAGTCCAAAGGAAGATCAACCTCAACCACCACCCATGTGAGAACAACAACAACCGAAGCGTAAGATCGAGCTATGCACCCCGGACATCGTTGATCTACATATTATAAACCTTCAAGACACCGGAAAGCCGTTCAAGATCAAGGTCTCAACTATCCGCATGATGATTGCGAAAGCTTTGGAGTGCTTCAATGAATACATACGAGCCGGATTCCTTGAGTGGCGTATCGGTTTACTTAAGAGGGCGATGGAGAAGATGGAGATGGAGATAGAAGCTCAACACCTAAAAGCTACCGAAGCAAGATCCACATGCGAGGAGTGTGAGGAGTACGACCATGTCCAAGGTAAACCCCGATTTAATGCAAGTTCGTCGATTCAAGATTTGGTTCCTCTTTGTGCACAATTCAAGGACTTCATGGACGAGCAAGCTAAGATCAACAAGGACGCCGTCACTAAGTTCGAGGCTATGGAGAACATATTAAAGAATTTAGATGGCAAGGTGACGGAGGTCGGAAGCTCTATATGTGAAGTGTTCATCATGATGAAGATGCTAGAGATGCAAGTGGGACAACTTGCCAGACAACCGATGGGTGACAAAGAAGAATTTCCGAGACAACCCCAAGGTCCCAAGACAGCGAAGGCTACTCAAACTCATTCGGGAGATATGAAGGATTACACTAAGGAGACCATGAAGATCACGACCGAAGGACCGGAGTTTTAGATGCCGAGCCATTACATGAAGGAAGTTGTTCCATCCGTCAAGACCAAAAGACAAAGCCAGCCAGTGAAGACCAAAAATATGACTAAGCCGAAGAATAAGCCCGTGCCCAAGATGGTGCGGAAGTGGGTACCCAAGATTGCAACGCCCGCAAAGAGCGTTGATCCGAAGTAATCAAGTGAAGAAGTCTAGACATGGACTATAAACGAAGCGCTAGGCGGGAGGCAACCCTTTCGTCGAGTCAAGAATAAGCTACCGGGAGGACAACCCGATTCCAGGTTTTTCGAGCCTTTTCAAGTAATTTAGTTTTTAATCCTACTACGCAAATCATTAGACTTAGAATGGGTGAACAATATTAGATACATAATTCTTGGTTGAATATTTTGTTTTGATCATAAACCCATTACATGAACCATCTTATGTTGTTTGCTTCTTTTTCGAGAAACCAAAACCAAAAAAATTCAGAACCTATCTCAACCATTCATCCTCTTTATGATGTTGTGGTTGACTTATTTTACATGCTAAAAACACACGAGTAGAGCCACGACTTGTATCTAGATGTTATTTAAATTTCAGCACGTGGTAGGACTCGCGTGAACCTATAAACTTGACTTTTGGTAGATTTAAAAATTTATATCCTTGGTTTCTCTAAGATTAGAATTTCTCTAAGCCTCATTTAATTTTATTTTATTCAAAATCTCTCTCATCTAACCAAAATTAGAACCTAAACCTATGCCCCCATGATCAAGTCGGAAAAGCTTGCTCTCAACTAATGAAAGCAAACAATACCGGTGAGACCAACATAAAAGTAGTCAGAAATATTTTTCGACTTACATTTGTTTTTAATGCTTTAAAAAACTCCTCTAAATTTATATTTTAATTCATTAATATCTCTGATTTTATTTTTTATTTTCGAAATTAGAGGAGTGCTTAGCATTAAAGCATGCTTAGAGGGAGGCAATCCAGTTAACCTAACCATGCATGCACCATGATACATCACGGGATGCCCCTCCAACATCTTTTATCAAACCACATGCAAAGGACAAGCATGGGGGGCAGCCAAGGCTTTGTTTTGTAGGAATATCATGGAGGCATGTGAGGCAAGGGAGTATGGAAGTGAGTCAAAGTGAAAACATCAAGTGCAAGGAGCAATAATGCAAGCAAAGGAGTGGACGAGAACGTTTGGAAGGTGCACGCGGTCACGAAGCATGAGTGCACTAGAGAAGAACCGAGCCAAGAGGAGGAGAGAGGTAAGTCTCCCGTCCAGCTCTTTGTTCGTGTGCTCTAGTTTGTAGTCCGGAACCACCTTAGACTTAGCCATCCACCCTGCTTGTTTCGTGCAACAAATCACATCCTTAATCCACTCAAAGTCCATACTCCAAAATAATATTTGTGTACCTTGTTACCGGTTGAAAACCCTGGATATATATATATATATATATATATATATATATATATATATATATATATATATATATATATATATATATATATATATATATATATATATATATATATATATATATATATATATATATTTGTGAGAGATTGCGCTGCAATCATGGAAGAAAACTACAAGCCTTTTCACCAAAGAAGAAGGGATCATCGTCGTCTAAGCCATCATCGACAACCTCTTCGAGGAGGCACTCGGTTTCCGAGTCTCCTCAGAGTATGGAGGAGGACACAGCACCGCCGAGGAGGAACAACACTCTTCTCCTCGGTGGTATGGTCCACACGAAGCTCATCTATGAGGTTCACCGAACCTCATGGATGTACGGAGGAGCCGCCCGTCCGACCGCACCGCTCGACACGATCATCCGCTCCACCTCCATACGCTCCGCGGTATTCCGAGGGGTATGTCATCATGACGGAGGAGGAGGAGGAGAAGAAGCTCGCTCGCCTTGAGTAGAGGCTTGTAGCGAACGTCGACTTCGACGACCAAACTCTCCACATATTGGGTTTTCATACGGGACACCGGTGCAATTCTCTAACGGAGTGTCGGCAAACACCCACAAGGAATTCTCCTAGGAAATTCTCATGACCATGGCGCATACCCTTGATGAAGGAGTGCTGAGTCTCTCATTCTGTTTGGAGGGAGCCAACAAGTGGAGAAGAAGGAAGACACCGTTGGAAGGGTAACCTTGATCAACGGTGCTATGTCTAGCACCTTGATGGGGTAATCTCCTTTCATCCATGGGTTGTAATCAATCTTGAGATGTAATCATACTTTGTTGGATTATCTATCTATCATCTTGTGTTGAATATACTTTAATGCTTAAGGTTAGCTACCATGCCGTAAAGGGAGTAGAGCCCCAAACGCTTCCTTGGATCCATTCAACACATCGTGTCCATCATAGTTCTAGTCATGAATATCTTTGCATAGTGAGTACGAGAGGAGGGAAAGGGTGAAACCGTGGTCATGACCCCCGATAGATTAGATTGGTTTTCATATTCGAAACGATTGCATGTTCTAGTATCGTAGACCCATGGGCGAGTGTCTCTTATCTTTATTGAGCAAGCGGTTCCCTATGTATTAGGGAATAGCTCGGTTTTCAAAAAGGGAGCCCCGGAACAAGTGGATGTGCATGGAGGCACATGGGAAGGTTTTTGGAGTATGATCACGGGAGGAGACCATCAACGACGAAATACTATCCGGAACCCCATCATCCAAGTGTTTCACTCATATGTGCAAAAGGATTTTGAGGAGAATGAGAGAAACAAAGGTAACCGACACGGAGTTGAGTTGGCTTTACTCGGCTTTGATTGCCAGGTAGCCAATCGACCCCACTCACCTATGATCAACCGGTGGTGTTAAGCAACATCAGGTTTGAGAGATATTGGCTCGGGGTGTTACCTCTCCATGTTGGCTATCCATTTGAGACCGGGTATTACAAGGAACCCGAAGCATCTCCTACCCAAGACCTCCCTAGGATTGAATATATGAAGAAAAGCAAATATATAAGTGAAGATGAGATAGGAGGCTTCAAAGTGGCCAAAGTAAATTTGCCCCTATCGGATGGAAGATTAAGACTTTTTCTTGAAGGGAAAGAAAATCGGTTAGAGGAAGGACTTCTTGTGCCGGCGAAGAAAAAATAAAAGAGAAGGATTGTAGGAGAAGGTTCTTCCACGGCCCAAGGAGGAGGTGCGCAACAAAATTATGTGCCACCATTTGGAGGAATTCCGGCGCCGCCAAGTTACTACGGTGGTGTAGCAATGCAAGCATGGGGAGTGGTGCAGCTATACCCCCCACCAAATTTTGCGGTGCCCAACATAGCCTTTGCGGAGCCATATGCACATCTTCCTTAACCACAACAAAGTGTGGCCACCATTGGAGGATACGCTGCGAGAAACATGCAAAATATCGCAGCCATCCAAACCAATGCAAACCAAATGGGTGAAGGAAATGCAAACATCGCTTATGCGCTTGGACACCTTCACCTAGCACCGTCGGACAACTCATAGGAGGAGTGGTGCAATCCTATTATGAGTAAGGGTACAACAACCAAGACTATCAATATCAACCACCGGCGGAAGATTAGAGAGAAGAGGAGCTTTAGTTATCTTTTCTTTACCCCCTCCTCTTTAATTTTCAGCTTGTATGCGCCTATGTATGCGTAGTGTTTTTAGTTTTTATTTAAATTTTCAGCATGTGTGTTAGTTTTATTTTCATCATGAATAAAATCACCACCTAGTTTTTACCTTTGGTAAAGTTACAAAGTTTGTGCCATGATGATATATGATTATAATTGCCGCTTTGTTTATCTTTGTAATTGTTTTATGCATGTTTAAGCTAGTGCTCTCTTAAAATACAAATCTGAATTTATCTAAATGCTAGCTTAATCTTTAGTGGAGGTTATGATAAAAATAAAGACCCATAGTGTTTTATGTGCTCTCAAGTTTTGGATGGATTGAAGATGATTTATTTTTGTTCTTAAAAGTAATGCTAACCTTGTCATAAATACCACTTGCGTGTTGCTCTACCTATCTAGAGCCATATAAATATTTGAGTGCAAAAACTTAGTATACAAGGTTTATTTTTGGGTGAGTTATTTCAGGCCTTGATTTCTCTAGCCCGAGACTAAGAAGCTGGTCATTCTGTTTTTGCGTATCTATCTTATTGCTAGCCTTTCTATTCGTGCATTGTGTATCCCCACATCGGAGATCCCACAAACCTCGCCGGATATCCATCCTTAAAACCAAATATCATCTTTTGTGTTTACCTCCTTGACCACAACCTATCATTGAGTATGGATCATCAATTCAAGGAAGATAGCAAGACAATGCCATTATTGAAGATTTCAAGTATCTCTCCAAAGGAAAAGTGTTTCCGGTACCTACCTTATCTCTATCACCTCTTTGCCCGAGGACGAGCAACATCTAAGCATGGGGGAGGAGGTAGGTACAATGCAATTTTAGAGTTCAAAGGGGAGCAAATAAAAAATTTTGAAAAAGAAAAAAATGAGAAAAAAGAAAGAAAGAAAAACAAAGAAAAAAGTGAGTGTAAAGAAAAAATGAGAAAAGAAAAAAATATGAGTATGTATAATATAAAAATAAAATAAAGTGAACTCCCCGGTTCTCTAAAGTGCATTAGGAATTTCAAGGACTCAAGATTTAAAAGATCCAAACTCATCTTTCCAACCATGTGCAATCCGATAACGAGGACTTCCTTTGTGCATCGGGATCACTCTTTGTCATTTGCACATGTCCACCTATCTCAAGCGTGTGTATTTTTCTCTTTCCCCTCCTTGATATAACATTATTTTCCAATGACCTTTTTGACGAGTCTCGATAAGACCATGAGAAGCTTATCTTGTTTTGACAATATCTCATTTATAATATCTTGGTAGGACTAAACTTTCCCAAAAATCTCCATATAAAGCCTACCACATATGTATATGTTATGAGAGGGAAAGGAGTAGAAAAAAGGCTTGAGAGACAAGACGAGATGAGAGTTTATGAGCAAGATGCAAGGTCGTTTAAATTTGTGAACTTGGTTTAGCTCTTTTTCATCTTGTTCTTTATTTCAAAATTTCTGAGATCCATTCGAATTTTGGGAGCATGTTAATACTTGTGGGATAAGCTTAATTAAATATCTACCCTCCATAGGGATGAAGGCTGGTACATTATGGAACTTTAACGACTAAACTTTTGAGAGCATTATGTTTTCTCATGTATGATCAAGTGCAAGGTTTAAGCATTGATGGGCAACGATGATATCCATCGAAGGCTTACTCGAGGACGAGCAAGGTTTAAGCATGGGGAGATGTTGACGGTGAAAATCCGTCAACCTAGCCATGAGTTTACCTTCGGTGTTGGCATGAGTTTTATACCTTATCCATTGGTACTAACCCCGTGGTATAACAAGTTCACTTGTGCATGTCGGTTTTGGAGTTTAGTGTTTATGCAGGGTTTTAGCATTGAAAGCAAGACTTCCGGGATAAGTTCATTAAGCACCTCATGACAAGACCTTGAAGCCCGGTACAAGTCAAGCAATGAAGTGAACATGACTCCAAGAAGCCCAAGGACCCAACCCGAGAAGATGGAAAACTCCGAGGACCTAGCCAGAAAAGTGTCGAATCTTGCAAGACAAGGAGCTTCGTCCAATTCGGAGAGAAACTGACGACAAGGGCCCACATGCAGAAGGGGGGAGGATCTAGAAGACTCGGGAAGCAACGTCGGGCGAAGGAGGCCGCGGACTGGGCCGAAGTGGGCCCAGGCCGGTCGGCCCAGGCCGGCCGGCCCAGCCCATTTCGAGGCCCAGTCGCCCCCCTTTGACCTAGATGCATCTCGGGATATTTATAGCCCCCTGACCGAGAGCCACGCATCAATCAATTCGTAATCCGCCGCCGAGGAGCCGAGAAGCTTGAGGGACACCATCTCGGAGATGAGGGTCGTGCTAGTTGTCTAGGGTTTCCCTAGCCGACGTGGGAACCTTGCATGGAAGACCACGCCGGAGCTCCAGAGCAAGGATCAAGATTGAGGTAGGATCCTGGTGGTGATCTTGTTCATGTAATCATTCATGGTGAAGTTTTTATAGTGAATCCGATTTCTAGCGATCAAGTGCCTTGTCGACGATTTTGTTTTCTTCTTGGTTTTGCTTCTTCTACGATCTATACTTAAGATAGATTACATAGGGTGCTCTTGTAGCTGTGGTGGCTAGAGGTGCTTACCGGACCGGCCAAGTGATTTCAACTTGTTCTTATCAAACTCGCCCTAGACTACCCGCATGAATAGGGATACGTTGTGACGGAACGGGGGTTCCGAAAGGCGGGCGTTTTCGGAGTCGGACGGGAGGCCACGATTTAAATATGCTTTTAATGAGATTCGCTTTTCTATCTTCATCTATCTTGTTTGGAGCTACAACATAAGCATGATCTAGACTCTCTAGATCGGTTATGTCTTGCTTTCTCTTGCTACCTCTTTAGTAGATTAGATTAGATGTGTTTCCTTTATGAGTTAGTAGATTAGATGCAACTTGTCTTCAAAAGATAGCTTACCTTGCTTTACTAGATCGAATCCTTGCGCTGCACATTGTTCGACGGATTCAATACCTTGGGTTCACCACTCGAGGGAAGAAGGGTCCCTTGACTACGACGAGGGATTTGTCCGCTTGCAAATCCATATGAACTTTGATACGATAATCTACCGTCAACATAGGACAGCCATTCTAATCATACGACCATCACAAACACCCACAAGCACCTCATGTCATGTCAAAGCCACCGAGTCATGTGCCTACTTCTATGTATGAGACTTCTCATTGGTAGGCATCATGCAACGGTTTAGCACCCAAAGCAAATTAAATTTAGCACATATGACATGGGATCACATTTTCCAAGCATTATACATTTCATTTTCAGATTCATATATGGTACATGAAATGTCTTTGCGACAAAAAGGAACTTATGCCCCTCCACAAGATGAAGCAAGAGGGCTAAACATTCATGATGGCAAATGAGCCTTTGGCCCCATATGATCAATAAACTAGCTCCAACCACAAATTAAGCATGGCCAAGCCACTATAACATGTCAAGATCATATAAAGGCATTTACACATGAGAGAGCATGTATGTTACAGTTTTCAAAAACATAGCCATCAACCATGGATTATTCATCAAGATCATCAAGAGCTAAGCCAAACTAACCATAGCATACCAAACAAGCTCACAGAGACAAAATAGCATTCCATGGTGAACAATGTATATAGGAGAAGCTTTTCCTATCCAATGCATATGATACAAAATGCATGCAATCTAAGATACAAGGATGCCTATACATCATGTTACATATGCCATGCCAAATGCAAGAAATGCACCAAGGAAAGCTATACATATGCTACAAAGGCGCTCCCACACACCCAACTCAAGAAATCAAACACACACCAAATTCCCCCCGCAAACAAGTGAAAGTTGCTTGATCTAGGGGTTTGGTGAAAATATCAGCTAGTTGGTCATGTGTGGGTACATGGATCAAAGCTATCTTTCTTTTCTCTACGTTGTCTCTCAGAAAATGATACCTCACTTCTATGTGCTTGGTTTTGAAATGGAGCACTGGATTCTTTGCAATGCTTATGGCACTGGTGCTATCACATTGAAGTGGGACATGGGTATACTCCTCACCAAAATCACTCATGGTGTATGAAATCCAAAGGAGCTGAGAGCAACAACTAGCAGCGGCAACGTACTCGGCCTCGGTAGTGGATTGAGCAACACTCGACTGTTTGCGAGAAGACCAAGACACCAAAGAAGAACCCAAAAACTGGCAAGTCCCAGAAGTGGACTTCCTATCCAACCGACACCCGGCAAAATCCGCGTCTGAAAAACCATGAAGCACCAAAGAAGAGGACACAGAGTACCAAAGGCCGAAGTCGGGAGTGTGACGCAAGTACCTGAAAATTCGCTTCACCGCTTGCCGATGCGAAGTCCTCGGAAACGCTTGAAAACGAGCACACAGACATACCGAGAACTGGATGTCCGGCCTCGTCGCCGTCAAGTAGAGGAGTGACCCGATCATGCTCTGGTACTCCTTCTGGTCAATGTGTTCACCTTCCTCGTCCGCATCAAGAGCCGTAGTCGTACTCATCGGCGGCGTCATAGCCTTGGAATCCTCCATCTTGAACTTCCGCACAATGTCCTTGGTGTACTTAGCTTGGTGCACAAATGTTCCTTTGATTGCTTGATTTGTAGCCCGAGGAAGAACTGCAACTCGCCCATCATGCTCATCTCAAATTCCCTGCTCATATCCTCTGCAAACCTTGCAACATGAGAGTTAGACGAGCCACCAAAGACAATATCATCCATGTACACCTGCACAATAAGGATATCTCCTCGCCTCGCCCTCGGTAGGAAACAAGGTCTGATCGACCTTCCCCATCTCAAAACCTCTCTCAAACAAGAACCCCCACAACCAGCCATACCAAGCTCTAGGCGCCTGCTTCAACCCATACAACGCCTTCCTCAACTTGTACACCCGGTGGGGGTACTTCTCACTCTCAAACCCCGGTGGTTGCCTCACATACACTTCTTCCTCCAATACACCATTCAGGAAAGCACTCTTCACATCCATTTGGTGTAACTTGAACCCTTTATCCATGGAAAAGGCTAGAAGGATCCTTATTGCCTCCAAACGGGCTACGGGAGCAAAGGTCTCCTCGTAGTCGATCCCCTCCTTCTAACTGAACCCCTGAGCAACAAGCCTCGACTTGTTTCTCACAACCTTACCTTTCTCTCCCTCTTTGTTCTTCCACACCCACTTTGTACCAATTGGCTTACACCCTGGGGGAGGGTCAACCAACTCCCAAACCTGATTCCTCTCAAAGTTCTCCAACTTCTCATGCATCGAATTAACCCAATTGTGATCAGATAGTTTGTGTCCAATGTCTTTGGGCTCAAAGGTAGCAACAAATGCAGCATGAGCGAAATGAGAATTGTTCCGAACCCTCGACCATGTAGTGCGTTCATTCATGTCGTCGATGATCCTCGAAGCTGGGTGATCCACTTGTACTCGCCGGGGAGGTTCTCGCCTCGATGCTACCTTCCCCTCAACAACAGCTTCTCCTCGTTCTTGATTTGTCATCGTAGGTGTAGAAGAGGGTCCGTCCACCACCGTAGTCGAAGTAGTGGGTACATGTTCAGCAGGGGGCACCACACCGCCATCTTCATCGTCTCCATGTTCATGCTCCTCCTCCTGAAAGATCTCCTCGCCAAGCTCATCATCACCTGCACACTCAAAGACAAGCTGACTACGTGGCTGTCTCGTCGAAGGTTACCTCGCAAGTCTCCACGATTTGGTTAGTTTCAAGATTGAGCACATGATATGCTCTTGAATGAGATGCATAACCAAAGAAAATGCCATCGACAGACCTAGCCTCAAACTTATCCAGTTTCTTCCCTTTCTTCAAAATAAAGCACTTGCAACCAAAGATATGGAAGTGACTCACCTTGGGTGTGCGACCGTGCATCAATTCGTAGTATGATTTCTTCTTATGTACTCTGAGGTAGATCCTGTTTGACACATAGCACGCGGTATTCACCGCCTCAGCCCAATACCTTCTCGGAGTCTTATGCTCATCAAGCATCGTCCAAGCCATCTCGCACAAGGTCCTGTTCTTCCTTTCCACAACACCATTCTGGGGAGGTGTATACGGACTCGAAAACTGGTGCTCAAGACCCAAGTCATGGCAAAAGGTTTCAAAACGAGAGTTTCTGAATTCTGAGCCATTGTCACTGCGGATTGCTCGTATGGCATCTTCGTGCCTCTCTTTCCTCAACCTCAAGACTAGATCTCGAACAAAACCAAACGTCTCCCCTTATCCTCGAGAAAGAACACCCACGCATACCGAGAGTAGTCATCCACCACAACAAGGACATACCACTTCCCACCCGCAGATCGCACACGAGCTGGGCCAACAAGATCCATATGGAGCAGCTCGCATGGACGCTCAGTCATCACATCAGTGAGAGGCGGGTGAGAAGAGGCTACCATCTTGGCATGCCTACACGGCGCACAAACCAACTCTTTCTCAAGCCTCAGTCGTGGCAATCCTCGGACCAAATTGAGTTTACTCAAGCGAGACAAAAGGTCAAAGCTCAAGTGACCCAACTTCCTATGCCACTTCCACAACTCACTTGAAGAACCAGCCAAGAAACAACGCTCCACACTCGAAGACGGAGAAAAATCAGCACGAAACACCTGACCCTCGGGAACGACCATACAGACAAGGTCCCCTCGAGAGTCCAAAATCCGAGAACCACCTGGCCGAAACAACACCTCAAAACCCTCATCCAACAGCTGGGACACAGAAAGCAAATTGTACCCCATCGATTGAACAAGAGCTACACGCCAGAGAGTGATCTTGTCACTCACCTTAATCTCACCTTCTGAAAGCACACACCCACGCCCATTGTCCCCAAAAGTGATGTACCGCCTTGTCACCACCGGGACGAGACTTGAGAACCACCCCTTGTCTCCGGTCATATGCCTCGAGCAAACAGAGTCAATCAACCAAATGTTCTTCAAGTCTCCTACCTGAAATTCAAAAACGAGCACGTGAGCGAACAAACGACTCAGCATTGGGGTTAGTACCAAAAGAGTAAAACCAGAGCCGAGCCATTTGCTCGAAAGTGGGGTTAGCACAAACCAAACCATCTCTCCTACCAAAGCTACCTCCACGAACACCACCACGGTAAACACCCTGAGGGAACCACCCCTCCCTGCCTGGAGGAGGACCAAAACCACGAAAGAAAGCCCGTGGACCGTCCCTCCTCTCCTTCTCAAAGCTACGACTCCTCCCATCCCCGTAGTGAACTCGTGAGGGAGAATGCCTAGCAACCTGACCACCTGCAAACTCTTCAGCCCATCCACCAAAACCACTACCTCCGGAAACAACCCTTGCACCTGTACGAGCACGAAACCCAGACTGCTGCCTGTCCAGGCCTGCACCGGTCTGACCGGTGCCCCACACCGGTCTGACCGGTATAGCCTGGGCAGCAGCACCTCCAACAGCCTTCCGCTCTCCCCACGCCCGAACTGTCCTCACACTCGCCTAGGCCCTGGGCATCTGCACAAGAGGCTCAAGTACACCATCGGAAGGGTGGTGCTTGTCCTTGTTAGCTCACTCCTTTGCCATTCTCTCCTCTCGCTTCCTCTTGAAGCAAAACTCATCCTTATGGCCATCTCTCCCACAATAGCCACAATGGAACCTTACAAGCTTAGGCTTAGGCTTGGGCTGTGGCTGCTCACTTGGTTTCTCTCCACTCAACTTCTCCACTGGTTTCTCCTCACTAGCCTTCTCACTTTCTTTCCCAAAGAACACTTTCCCCGAAGTGCTCACAAACTTGATAGGCTTTTGGAGATCATTTGTTGGTATAGGAAACACGGGTGGAGCTGGGGTTGTGTCTAGTCGGTTCCTAAGATGGTTAGGTTTTGGAGGGAAATCATTTTTGTGGTGGGTTTGTGGTGGCTCTGGGATATTCTCTCCACTTCCCTCACCAACCTTGTTTGCCCCAAGTCCCTCACCATCCTGCCTCTTAAATGCCTCGATCATCATCCTCAACTGAGGCTCATGACCAGACAACCAACCCATCAACTTTCTCAACTCATCATTCTCATCCTGCAAACGATCAACATAATGTGCAAGTTCCAAAATTTTCAAAGCATGCATTTCACAGGTAGAGCATGATGTAGGCATGGGTACTTTCAGCTTAGCCTCAAGAGAACTAGTGTAAGCATGCATCTCATCAATTTTAGCATGTAAAACAGGGCAAGAAGTGCAAGCACCTAGCAAAGAAGGTCTAGATTTAAGCTCAGCCACTTCAACCCTAAGCACATCTAGTTCCTCACACTTGGAGGCATGCTTCTCCTTGAACAAAGCAAGATCAGCAAGAAAGATGGAGCAATCAGCACAATCAACCTCATCAGAAACAACAAGGCTAGCCTTAAGGGAATCAATCTCAAGCTTGCTATCAAGAACCTGTGTTTCTAGCTCAGCCACTCTAGTCCTAGCATCCTCGAGTGAAGCCCTAAGCTCTTTTCTCATTTTCTTGTCCTCTCTAAGCATGTCATCACGGTTATCAAGCAAAGAGCCAAGCCTCTCATTCTCCTGGCGCAAGAAGGGAAGTTCATCACGCACCTCATCGTCGGAATCAGAGTCCGAGTCGCTCTGTGTGCTCTTCTTGCTGCCGGAGCTCAGCGCCATGGTGCAGAAGCCATCTCTCGCGAAGTAGCTCAGCCCGCTCAGGTTCTTGGATGACTTCCTGCTCTTGCGACGATCGCCTTCATCTTCACTGCTGCTAGAGCTCGAGGTGGAGTACGCGAAACTGGAGTCGACGTCGCTCGCTCCCACCATCGCTCGTGCCTTGCCTCGGCTCTCCTTCTTCCTCGATCGTCGCTCGTCCTTGTGCTTGTTCTTGTGCTTGCTCTTGTGGTCACGCCTCGACCGGTACTTGCCATCCATCCTCGACTTGTGCTTGTAGCCATCCTTGTTCTCGACCTTCTCCGGGCAGTCAGCGATGAAGTGTCCCGCCTTGCCGCTCTGGAAGCATGTCCTCGTGTTCCTCCTCATGTTCACGCGGTTCTCGTGCAGCCTCTCGAACCGCCTCGTCAACAGCGCCAGCTCGTCCTCTCCAAGGTCATCAAACTCCTCATCTGGCATAGACATCAAAGAGGAAAACGAGAACATCCTGGTGGATGGGTTAGAGTTAGTCTTTCCTTTGGAACCACCAACGAGGGCAAGACTATGGGAATCAGTCGGACCCTCGAGCTTGGCAGTCATGCCCCTATCCACCTCAGCCGACTTGAGCTTCGAGAACAGCTCGTTCACCATCAGAGTGCCATACTTCTCCGACTCCACAATGGCCTCGAACTTTCCGCCCCAAATCGTACGATCCAAAGAGTGTAAGAGCTTGACCACTCTATCATGATCATCATACGGGAGCACGTCCACATTGGCCCTCATGTTGTTCACAACCACCGTGAACCTCTGAAACAAGGCATCGATGGACTCACCGGGGAGATGAGTGAAGTTCTCGTACTCTCTCCGGTAGGTCGCATACATCCGTGCCTGAACCTGGGCATTCCCAACATGAGCCTCCTTCAGCACCGACCAAATTCTACAAGCCAAGTGCTCGGTGTGCACCCGATCGAACTCAGCTGACACAAAGCACGAAACAAGTAGTCGACTGCCTTATTGTTGGTGTCGAACATGTCCCTCGATCCTGGAGCAAGGAAGTTCATCGGCTGGACATAGCCTATGTCCACCGTGACATCCCAAAGGATCTGACCTTTTCCTCTGAGAAACGCAGCCATCCGCTTACTCCACATCTGGTAGTTCTTGCCATCGAAGTGTGGAGGACCCGAACCCCGTTTCTGGTACGCCATCCTTGGATCTTAGACTGGTTAGAGTCAATAAAGACCCGAACTGGCTCTGATACCACTTGAAGGACCGATACGGCGAACCAGAGAGGGGGGAGTGAATGGGAGCCGATAAAAATTCTTCTCGAAGGAGATGGAAACTCCAACAAGATAAACACGGCTTCCAACACACGTCTCCGACTCACTACCCAAATTGGCCAAGCCCACGCAGCCACTGGAGTGCCACTGGACCTAGGAACCAACACACAACCTTCCGACCTGAGAACGCAGCGGAACACCAAACCTCGAGTCCACTGACCAACACCGGTCAGACCGGTGAGCACCACCGGTCAGACCGGTCCCTGCTGGTGAAACTTGGCGACTTCCACTAAGTGGCTCCACACCGGTCAGGCCAGTGCGACACATCGGTCAGAGCGGTCTAAGCCTGAAAGCCCCCAAATCGCCAAACAGGCCAACCGACCTCCAAACTGACCCAAACTCGAAACAGCCCCAACACAGGACAACAGCAAACTCACCCAGATGTTCACCCGAGCAAAAACCCACCAAGGGTTGCACCGGTTAGACCGGTCAAGAGCACCGGTCAGACCGGTGTAGCCTGAGCAGCTCGGGATGAACAGCACCCGCGGTCAACTTCCCCAAATCCAAACTTCGATCTCCCGAATCGCTCCACGGACTTGAACAAGACTTTGGGGATAATAGGAACACCTCATGAGGAATCCATAGCCAAGTTTAATCCCACCAAAACTTGTCCAAAAAGGAGGAATCGAAGAAATCCCGCCAAGAACACCTCTAACCCTAGAACTCGGAAAACCCCGAAATCGAGCCCCTTTACTCATGGATTTGGGAGGGGAATCACAGCCCAAATAACCACGAAGGGTTTCCACAAATTTCCCCCATCAAATCCCCAAGAGAAAGGCCTCGAAAACAACCCAGGAAAAACACCAAGAAAGGGCTCTGAAAATCACCACCAAGAACAATCGGGAACAACACAACAAGGCCTTGAGGAACCACTCCGAATCATCTATGCATGCCACAAAGGTTCATACAAGGTCTAGCTTGCCGCCCGATAATCCAACCCTCTCACAAGATCTCACCATGAAGCTCTCAAGCTAGTCCTATGGAAATCCTAAGAAAATAGGAAGGGAAAATAGGAAAGCAAATGAACTAGGGTTCCAAGAGGTTGGCTGCCATCCTCTCACCTCATGGGTTATATGGAGGCAACCGAAAGTCTAAAATACCCTTTCCTAATAACTAGGGATACAAGCCCCTCAAGGGCGGTTTTGGAAATCTTCAAGCTTTCTCCATCGGACGGATGCCCGGCGACCGCAACCTGCTTAGCCTCGATGCAAGCCTTGCGATCCCGACGCGTGTCCTCCGCTTCGAAGATTCTGGACTGCGTCGTCGCACACCGGTCATACCGGTGCTCCTCACCGGTCAGACCGGTACCCACCAGTCAGACCGGTCTGGCGCTGCTGCAGCTCTGTCTTCGGTTCTTCGGTCTTGGCTTTGTGGATCAACCAAGGAACCCAGTGGTTTTCTGGTGAACCACCGGAAACCCCGCGAACTCAGTGTAGCCTTCGCCAATCTCCACTCATGACTCGGCTCCCACGTAGTCCCGGCTCGACCTTGGTTTTGAGGCTCATCTTGTTGTTCATGCCATCATGCGGCCCGCACTTGACCCCGCTGGCCACCGGGTCCATCGAACGAAGCCTACTTGTCTTCTCCACACCTGGAGGCCTCACCGGCGACGACCTTTCGCGCTTGTTATTTACCTGCACCAACACCAGTCAAGCCGCAACCTGCACCTGCAATACTTAGCCAAGAATCAGTCCACACAATGTTGTCAATCACTCATCAAACAAGGAAGCGACCATCCACCGGTCCTCGAACCACACATGGTCCTCAACATCCCCTGCACGATGACCTCCAACAACACCGAGTGGGAGCGGGGGTGGTTCTACCTCCGCAACGACGAGCCCGGCCTGCCGCCCTGGACCGGCAAGGTCGTGAGGGAGAAGGCCGACTCCTGGTGGCACGACGTGTCGCCTTCCTCGCGCTAAGACCGGCTGGATTTGGCCTTATAGGCATTGAAGGCTCTGGCGGATGCCGGGCTGACCGCGGCCTCGGTTCTCACGAACCTCCACCACCGGCAGATCATTCCTCTCCTGGAGAGGTGGCTCCGCATCTTCGAGATGCACGAAGAGGCCGACCCTGTGGCGCTGGCAGAATCGTGGCTGCTGCCCGATCTTCTTCCGCAGGATTCCGTGGCCACGAGGGCGAGGCACGCCGTCAACCCCAAGGTCATCAGGAACGACGACATCGCGCTTTGGTCGTTCGTCATGCTCCCCTACGACCCTTTGGTGAGTGGACTCCCGCCCCTCTTCGGTCTATTGATTCGTGGGGTGTCGCGTAACCCGGAGTTTCACTCGCTCTCTGCAGGTGATGGCCATGAACGCCGCGCGGTCCGACCCGCCCACGCCCCGAGCCCGAGCGCGCGTGTGCGCGGCACAGCAGCGGGAGAAAGAGCGGGTAGCGCGCAAGAAGGAGAAGAGGATCCGGCGACGGGAGCGCCGGGAACAGAGGAGTGAGGAGTTTCGGCTGCGCGAGCAGCTGGGACTCTCCTCCCCGGTGACTTCGGAGTATTCGTCGTCGAACGAGGAGGAGGAGGAGAGCGATGGGGGACGGACTCTCCCCGAGAGGTGGGAGCCTTTGCTCCTCTCGCCCAGAGCCGGAGGCGGAAGAGGAGACAGCGCCTGGGGTGGGCGCGGGAGCGCCCGCCGCCGGGCGCCCTACAAGAGAGGCGACGCGCGCCGGCGGAGGCACCCCGGCACGCGCCGCTGGGACGAATGGGGGTGCGGCGGCGGCCACGCCAGCGGCGGCTACAACGTCCGCCGAGCCCCTGAGGAAGAGGAAACGCGGATTCTCCACCCTGAGGTAGGCGACCGCTCCCCCATAGCCGCGTCATTTAGGTGGGCGAGAGCTGAATTTTCTCGTCTTCGCGTTCGCAGGGTGGCGCCCACCGTGCCCCCTCGCTCCTGCCAAGGTGCTGAGGTCGGACGCGACCGTCCCTACTAGGCGGTGCTCGTCGAGGGTGTCGCGGGCGGTCGGGAGCACGACGACGGCGGCGAGCGAGGGCTCGCGTAGCGCGGTCGCGAGCCTCGGAGCCACGGCGGGCGGTGGCGGCCACGGAGCCGCCGCGAGCGGCGACGGCCGCGGAGACACAACAGGCGGCGACGGCCGCGGAGACGCAACAGGCGGCGATGGCCGCGAGACGCGGCAGGCGGCGACGGTCATGACGGCAACCACCGCCACGGCGGTCGCCGCGCCGTCGACTAAGCGGCGCCCGCCGCCGCCGCATCCCTCGAGCGGCGGTGGTGGAGGTCCCGGATGATGACGTCTCGCCGCCCGGGGGCCGGGATCGGGGGCGAGCCCGCCCGCGTCGCCCCCGAGGCCTCGACAGGGGTGCTTGTGGTGAGGGACGACGGCGGCGTGGTGCCGGGGTGCCCGGCCCGACGGCGCCGGGGCCTCGTCGGCCGCGCGCTGCTCTCCCAACTTCAGGCGGCCCCGTGGTATGTCCAGAGCAGGAGCGGGAGCGTGCCGGCGCACCGCCGGCCCACTTCGTCGAGGCTCAGGCGGAGCAGGGACTGTGGCAGGAGCTCTGTGATCACGGCGCTTCGCTCAACCGGGCGCTGAACGAGGCGCTGCGGGTCCACAACGGTCCTTCGTCCGCTTTTTCGCTTGTCGATTTGTCCTTTGGGGATTCGCTTCCAACTTTGTTTTTTCTTTGTTTGTGGCTTTCAGGCCTGCAGACTGCCCTGGGGAAAATGACCACCTAGGCCGAGGCAGTGCAGACGGCCTACAACTCCTCTCAACAAGAGTTGGAGGCGCTGCAGGCCGCCGCCCTCGAGACCTACCAAGAGATCGAGGAGGGTGAGGCACAGGCCAGGAGCTCGCTGGCAAGCCGTCTGCGTGCCCTCGGGGGGCATGTCTCCCAGCGCATGCGCCACGCTCTCCATCTTGGCGTCAGGAACGCCCACGGCGTAGTGGGGTCCCATTACTAGGTGGATTTCGAGGCCATGTCCTCCGGCTACGTCGTCCCGGTCGGCGTCGAGGATGAGGAGGCGATGAATCGCGCGGACGCGCTCACCGCCCCTGCTGCTGACCCGCTTACCGAGGACTTCATGGACTTCTTGTTCCCGGACGCTCCCGGCACCGACGACCCTCAAGCCTGAAGACCAACGGGCGTCAAGCCCTTTTTGTTTATATGTTAGCATTCGAGCCTCGTGGCCATGTAATGTACAATTATTTACTTGAGACATTTCTATAAATATAAGTGAAGCTTTTTATTTCGCTTGTCATGCCGTTCCGCTCCTCTTTCCTTGACTTAAGCAAATCTAAGGTAGAGAGTTTGATTTCACGAGCGGCCCGCTGGTTCAAAGGCGAGGGAGAAGGGCCGTATCCTGCTGGAGGCGTAGGCTATCTCCGACTCGCGCGTCTTTCCCGCTTGGCTGCCCGCGCTCTATCTGAACTTGCCCGAGGCTTAGGTTGAGGCGTAGTTGGCGAACTTGTGAATTTTGCTCGAATTTTGCGAAAAAATGGGACCATTTTTCCAGGGGGGTTGCCCCCCGTAGTAGCCCCCGAGGGTGACTTGGTTTTCTGGGGAGAGCCAAGTTGCCATTTAGCTTTATTATCTTGCTGATATTTACATCTAAACTGCCAACTGGGGTGTTGGGCATGTGATTTACAACAAATAACTTGGAAATCCTTGCTAAGGGTAGAAGCGACGTAGCTGCTGGATGTTCTAAGCGTTGGTGAGTTCTTCTCCATCTTCGTTTGCCAGCTTGTATGTGCCGGGCTTGAGCACCTTCACCACGATGTAGGGTCCCTCCCACGGGGGCAACAGCTTGTGGCGGCCTCGATTGTCCTGGCGCAGCCTCAGGACCAGGTCCCCCTCGTTGAAGTCTCGGCGCCGTACCATTCGAGCTTGGTAGCTCCTTAGGGCTTGCTGGTATCTCGCGGAGTGCATCAGGGCCATGGTGCGGGCCTCGTCCAATTGGTCCAGCGAGTCCTCGCGGGCTCGCTGGTTGGCGCCCTCGTCGTAGCCCCGAACCCTGGGCGACCCGTATTCCAAATTTGTGGGGAGGATAGCCTCCGCGTCGTAGACCAGGAAGAACGGGGTGAATCCTGTGGCCCTGCTCGGGGTGGTCCTGAGGCTCCACACGACCGCTGGCAGCTCTTGGAGCCATTTCCGACCAGACTTGTTTAGTCGGTCGAAAATCCTGGGCTTGAGGCCTTGTAGGATCATGCCGTTGGCACGCTCCACTTGGCCGTTGGTCTGTGGATGCACCACGGCTGCCCAGTCCACGCGGATGTGAAATTTGTCGCAAAACTCTAGGAACTTTCTGCCCGTGAACTGGGATTCGTTGTCGGTGATGATGGAGTTGGGCACTCCGAAGCGGTAGATGATGTCGGTGAAGAACGTCACGGCCTGCTCCGCCCTAAGATTCGTGATGGGGCGCACCTCAACCCACTTGGAAAACTTGTCGACGGCGACCAGTAGGTGGGTGTAGCCCCCGGGCGCTTTTCGTAAGGGTCCGACGATGTCCAGCCCCCACACGGCGAAGGGCCATGTGACGGGTATAGTCTGCAGGACGTGCGCAGGTAGGTTGGATTTGCGGGAGTAGAACTGGCACCCTTCGCAGGTGCGCACGATCTCGCTGGCATCAGCGACCGCGGTGGGCCAGTAGAAGCCTTGGCGGAATGTGTTGCCCACGAGGGTGCGTGGCGCTGCGTAGTGACCACATACGCCCGCGTTGATATCGCGGAGGAGCTCGCGCCCCTGAGGGATGGGGACGCATCGCTGCAGGATGCCTGACGCGGCACGTTTGTACAGCTCGCCGTCGACGAGGGCGAACGACTTGGCCATCCTGGCGATGCGTCTGGCCTCGGATCGGTCTGAGGGCAGCTCCCCTCGATCCATCCAGGCGATGTATTTGTCGCGCCAGTCCCCCTCGCTGGGTGCTGGCTCCGTATCCATGGCCTCGGACTCGTCGGTGTCGTACCCTTCGAGAAGGGAGAGTACATACGCCTCGTTCGAGGGGTCTTCGTCCATAGGCCCCGCGCCTGTTGGACTCGAGGGAGCCCCTGAGGGTTCTCCGTGGCTCGAGGGGCACAGCTCGAGGTTGACGGACGGCTGCGCGACGTCCCGCGCAAAAACATTCGGGGGAACGGTAATTCGCCCCGACGCGATTTTGGCGAGCTCATCTGCCTCCTCGTTGTACCGGCGAGGCACATGGTTGAGCTCTATGCCATAGAACTTGTCCTCGAGGGCCCGCACCGCCTTGCAGTACGCCTCCATCTTGTCGTCGTGACAGCTTGTGTTCTTCATGACCTGGTCGATCACGAGCTGCGAGTCTCCCCTTACGTCGAGGCGCTTGATTCCCATCTCAACGGCGATTTTGAGGCCGCAAATGAGGGCCTCGTACTCGGCCATGTTGTTTGACACAGGGAAGTGCAGATGCACTGCGTATCTCATGTGCTCCCCGAGAGGTGAGACGAAAAGCAGGCCCGCGCCCGCTCCTGTCTTCATCACCAACCCGTCGAAGTAGAGGGTCCAGCACTCGGCCTGGATCAGTGGTGGCGGCAACTGCGTGTCTGTCCACTCGGTGACGAAGTCCGCCAAGATCTGGGACTTGATTGCTTTGCGCGGTGCGTAAGCGAGTGTCTCGCCCATTAGCTCTACCGACCACTTGGCAATCCTGCCCACTGCATTCGGGTTCCGGATGATCTCTCCCAATGGAAAGGAGGAGACCACCGTGACCGGGTGAGCCTCGAAGTAGTGACGGAGCTTGTGCCGTGTGAGGACCACTGCGTAGAGCAGCTTTTGGACCTGTGGATAACGTGCCTTTGTCTCGGACAGGACCTCGCTGATGTAGTATACCGGCCGCTGGACTGGCAGGGCGTGCCCCTCCTCCGTGCGCTCTAATACGATGACAGCGCTGACCACCTGAGTGGTCGCGGCGACGTAGAGGTACAGAGGCTCGCCGTACTGAGGCGGCATGAGAACCGGGGCGTGGGCGAGCGTCGCCATCAACTTGTCAAGCGCCTCCTGGGCCTCGACGGTCCCAGAGAAACGCTCGTGTTTCATTAGGAGACGGTAGAGGGGTAGGCCCTTTTCGCCGAGCCTCGAAATGAAGCGGCTCAAAGCGGCAAGGCACCCCAACACCTTCTGGACCCCCTTGAGGTCTCGAATCGGACCCATTCGCTCGAGGGCCGCAACCTTTTTGGGGTTGGCCTTGATGCCTTGCTGGGAGACAATGTATCCTAACAACATGCCTCGCAGCACGCCGAAGACACATTTTTCGGGGTTCAGTTTCACCCCGTTGGCCCATAGGCAGCCGAACGCGATGCGGAGGTCGCTAACCAGGTCGTCTGCCTTCCTGGTTTTCACAACTATATCGTCTACGTACGCCTCAACGGTCCACCCGATGTGATCTCCGAAAACATGCTGCATACATCGCTGGTATGTAGCGCCCGCATTTCGGAGGCCGAACGACATTGTCATGTAGCAATACATCCCGAACGGCGTGATGAACGAAGTCGCGAGCTGGTTGGACTCCTTCAGTTTTATTTGGTGGTAGCCGGAATAGGCGTCAAGGAAGCACAAGAGCTCACACCCTGCGGTCGAGTCAACGATTTGATCGATCCGTGGCAAAGGAAAAGGAACTTTAGGACATGCTTTATTTAAACTAGTGTAGTCTACACACATCCTCCACTTCCCATTCTTTTTCTTCACTAATACAGGGTTAGCTAGCCACGTAGGGTGGAACACTTCCTTGATGAACCCGGCCTCGAGGAGCTTCCGCAGCTCTACTCTGATCGCCCGGCGCCGCTCTTCGTCAAAGCGGCACAACCGTTGCTGCACAGCGCGAGAGGGAGGTAGGATGTCAAGGGAGTGCTCGGCGACCTCCCTCGGAATGCCTGGCATATCCGAGGGGCTCCACGCAAAGATGTCGGTGTTGGCGCGGAGGAAGTCGACGAGCACCACTCCCTATTTCAGATCGAGGGTGGAACTGACCCTCAATGCCTTGCCCTCGGGGGCAGCAGGGTCGAGGGGCACCTCTTTGGTCTGCTCAGCAGCCTTGAAGCTGCCGGCGTGTTTGGCGGCGGAGTCGAGGTCCTCGTTGACCAGCTTCCCCAAGTTCATCACGAGCGCTTCATCCAGCGCTAGAGCCTCCGCGTGCTCCACGCACTCGACGTCGCAGTCGAATGCGTGCTCGATCGACGAGCCCACAGTGATGACACCCTTAGGCCCCGGCATCTTCATCTTGAGGTAGGTGTAGTTGGGGACTGCCATGAACTTGGCGTAGCATGGCCGCCCAAGGATGGCGTGGTATGCGCCCCTGAACCCCACCACCTCGAAGGTGAGCGTTTCCTTGCGGAAGTTGTCTGGTGTGCCAAACCAGACTGGCAGGTCGATCTGCCCGAGGGGCTGGACGCGCTTGCCCGGCGCGACGCCATGGAACGGCGTCATGCTGGGCCACAGCTGGTCCAACCCGATCCCCAACAGGCGCAGAGTGTGCACGTAGAGAATGTTGAGGCTGCTGCCTCCGTCCATCAGCACCTTCGAGAACCGCGCGTTCCCGATGACTGGGTCGACCACCAGCGGGTACTGACCCGGGTTGGAGACGCGGTTCGGGTGATCCTCGCGGCTGAAGGTGATGGCGTCCTCCGACCAGACGAGGAAGGAGGGAGGCGCCTTCTCTGCGGCGAGGACCTCGTGCCACTCCCGCTTGCGCTGGCTGTTGGACATGTCCACAGTCGGCCCCCCGAAGATGAGGAAGACGTTCTCCATCGCCGGGAAGCCACCGGCGTCGCCATCACCCCCGTCCTTCTTAGCCTCACCCTCATTCGTGGTGGTGCGGCTGTAGTTCTTTTTGAGCATATCGCACTGCTCGAGGGTGTGGTTGATCGGCGTCTTGTGGTATGGACATGGCTTTTTCAGCATGTCGTCGAATACCCTAGGGCCTCAAGGGGCAGCTCGAGGGCCCCGTCGATCTGGGTCAACAACAAGGGCTTCGTCGTCGTAGTCGTCATCGCACCCCTGCTCGCGTGCCTCGCGGCGCGGCTTCTTCCCTTTCTTGCCCCGCTTGTGCTTCTGTTGGGGGTCCTTGGACTTGCTGCCCTCCGCGAGCTCGTCTTCCACGCGCTTGCCTTTCTTCCCGTCGAAGATCGCCCCCACCGCTTCCTCGCCAAAGGCGAAGCTGGTGGCAATGTCGAACAGCTCGTTCGAGTCGACGGGCGGGTTGCATCCAAGTTCACGCACGAGGTCCCGGCAGGTGGTGCCCTCGAGGAAGGTGTGCACGATCTCAGACTGGGCCACGCTCGGGAGCTCTGTGCAGCGCTTGGAGAAACGTCGTATGAAGTCCCGTAGCGACTCGCCGGGCTTCTGGGTGCATGCGCGCAGGTCCCAGGAGTTTCCAGGGCGCACGTAAGTGCCCTGGAAGTTCCCCACAAAGGTACGGACCAGATCATCCCAGTTGTGGATCTGGCTGGCCGGCAGATGTTCAAGCCACGTCTGCGCCGAGTCGGCGAGGTGCAGGGGCAGGTTACGGATGATGACCTCGTCGGTGGTGGCTCCGCCCAGCTGGCATGCCAGGCGGTAGTCGTTGAGCCATACGCGGGGGTCTGTCTCCCCGTTATTTGTCGATCGACGTGGGCTGGCGGAAGCGCTGGGGGAATCTTGTCGTGCGGATCTCCCGGCTGAACACGCGGGTTCCCGGGGGCTCCGGCGTCGGTGAGCGGTCCTCCCGGCTGTCAATAGCGCCCACCCCGCTGGGGGTGGTAGCCTGCCGTCGCCCGCGTCTCCGCGTTGCCCGTCCGCCGGGCGTTGATGACGTTGCGAGCGTCACCGTCTTGGGCCTGTCTGTGCGTGTCAAGGATCCGCTCCCTGACCGGCGTGCACCCTGGTTTGGCGGGCCGTTCCGCCGCGCCACCCGCATGTACCGATGCTTCGGGGCCTTGCGCGCCCCCGTCGTCCCGCGCGCTCCTCTGCTGACGGATGCGGGACGCCGAGCTTTTTCGGCCTGCTGAACGGTCGCTTGCTCGATGAGCGCCTGCGCCTCGCGGTGCAGGTTTCGCGCCTCGGGTGTCAAGGGGGTGGGCATGGCTCGCAGCAGTGTCGCAGCAGCAACGAGCTTCTGGATCGCTCGCCGGGGCGTGTTTGGCTTGTCGACGTCGAAGTCGACGTTAATGCACTCGCGAGCCTGCTTGCCTAGCTCACGTGCGCGTTCTCCACGCGCGAAGGCTTCTCCAGCGATGGAGGCTCGAAGCAGCCGCACCGCGCGGTACTCCTCCGCGAGCTTGGCTTCAAGCTCGTGTGCTTGAGCCAGTTGTGCATTGATGTCGGCCCCCCTCGGCGGTGAGGAGGGAGGGGCGCTCGGCCCCGCACCCTGGTGCAGTCCAGTTCCCAGGTCGGGGGGAACCTCTCCGTCGCCCGCTTCAGCCGCGTTCGCGGCGTTTGCTTGGTCGTTGGCGAGTACGACGAAGCACTCCTGCGCGGGATCGTAGCTTCCGGCGCTGGAGTTGTCGGAGTAGCCAAACTAGTAGTCCGTGGCGTCGAGGAACCGCCGAAACATCACTAGGTCAGGGGCGCCGGAGAAGTCCCACTCCGCATACCCGTGCGAGGTGGCGGGTGGAAGCTCACTGGCGGAGCTGTGGGACGACTCATTGTCTGCGGAAGCGCTGGGATCCCTAACGGTCGGAACATGGCGGCCAGGGCGAACCCTGCGCATCGCCGCGTCGGTGTTGGCGGAGGCGACGTACGTCGTCGTGGCGCCGCGCAGACCGATGGGGAAGCGTGGCCCCGAGACTGAGCGCTCCCCCGTCGGGGGAGGCGACCGTCTCCGCGGTGGTCTCGTCATGTTGTGAGGCGACGCGCGTAGTGCGTCGGCGCTCCATCCGCGCTTGTCGCGAACGCTAGCCGGAGCGTCGGCGGCACCGAGGCGCCCGAAGGGCCCGCGGCATCCACGTGGGCGGACGTCGGGGCGTGAGTAGCAGGTGCGACGGGGGCCGAGTCGGCCTCGGTCCGCCGCCGCGTGCGGAGCTCTTCGCGGTTGGTGATGCGCATGAGGCAGCCGTTCCTCGTGGCCTGAAAGTTCAGGCTCCTGAACCGGATTTCGAACCCGGCTGGGAGGGGGTCCGAGCTGCCCATGGAATACCTCTGGTCGCGGTACTAGGTGCGAATCACCAACGAGAGGGCTGGTGACGAGCCGATCTTCAGCGCGAATCCCCTACCTGGCGCGCCAACTGTCAATGCGGAATGTAGTCCCGACACTAACTAGTAATGAGCGCTGAGATCTGCCTCTCGGTGGGCCGGTGCTAGCAACTAATGACACTGGGTTTATCCTGGTTCCGGCCGGGGCCGTACGTCCAGCAGTGGTGTGCTCGGGGCACTGTATTGCTTCGCACCGTGGTGCTCGTAGAGGGGGCTACAAGCGTGGTAGGAGAGGTCGGGCCTCCAAGTCCCAGAGGTATTCATCGAGGCGAGTGCCAATATCATGGAGAAGACGGAGAGCGTGTGGGTGATCGTTGTCCGCCGTCCTTTGTCCCCTGCGGCTGGGGGACTGCCCCTCCTTTTATAGGCCAAGGAGGGAGCAGTTTACAGGCGTGCCGCACTGTTCTCCTACGTGTGGAGGCGTGGCGAGCAGTGCCACGAAGTTGACGACCGTCCTGGCGAATCCTGCTCCAGTCGAGGCGTCGTGGGGCGTCCTGTGCTCATACAGGAGCGGCTTCGAGGGTGGCGGCGTAGTGGTTGGTCGTCTGGCCGCCGCCGCGGGCCGGTTCGAGGGTGCCGTCAACGGGGGGCCCGTACGCGGCACAGTGGCGGTCATGGCGACGTCTTGTCCCCGCGCACTCCAACAACATCGGGGATGTCGTCGTAGTGCCCGGCGTGGCGCTGCAGTGGCGGGGATGGTCGCACAGGGTTGACAGCGACGGGGAAGACCGCTCCCGCCGGCCTGACGTCATAGCGTAGCCCTGTGTAGTCACGGAAAAGGTATTCAAGGGTGCCGCCGACCCCCCTTCGAGGGCTCAGCGCGTTAGCCGTACAAGGGTAGGCGGCACAGTGTCACGGAGCTGACACCGGCCTCATCGCACAGTGCTACATAGTGGCGGGGATGGCCTTCCCCATGGAGTTGGTGAAACAGCGCCGGGACACGATTCCCGGGCGTGTCAGGGTCACGGCGCGCGTCCTGCGGTGTCAGAGCATTAAATGCGTACACGGGGGCAGGAGCGTGGACGATGTGCGTGCAGGTGCCCTCGAGCGAGGCGGTCCCTGCCGAGGGGGTGTTAAGCCCTCGAGCGAGGCGGACCTCGCCCGAGGGGGCGTTGAGGCCTCGAGCGAGGCGGACTTTGCTCATGGGCCCGTCTAACCCTCGAGCGAGGCGAACCCCGCTCGAGGGGGCATCCACTGTGCCCCCCTGGCGGGCTGCGGGGGCCACCAAGGTCGTGCTCGTGTCGTGCATGTGCTTTAGGTTCATGGGTTAGTCTGTGTTTTGCGTTATTCGCGGGTTTTAAGCGGGTTCCCCCTGGTTATTTAGGGAACCCTTATGGCTGTCCTCGACAGACCGGTCCAAGATATTCGTCGTGGCGGTCCAGATCTACGTCCTCCCCTTCGATGTGTATGTCTTGGCTTAGCAGATCTACTTCCTCCCGTTCCAGAATTCGGTGGTGACGTTCAAGCTCCAGTACATGGCGTACAAGATCTCCTTCCTGAGGTTCCAGAGGTCCGTGCTGGAGTTGAGCGGCGTCGTCCTGCCCTCCGGCATCCAGCATCCTCCAGTCCATCCCTTCAACGACCCCGACTATACTCCCCATTAAGGTATCACTCTTCCCTCCGCTCCGGTTCCAAGACTACCATTGCATCCCATGCTTCACTTATGCTTGTTTTGCATACTGAGGTTGGTCAATCAGGGACTTTTGCTTGCTTCATGTTCTTAACACTAAATCATACTCATGTTGTTCTACTTGCTTGTTCTCCCTATCTTCTTGTGTGGTTTGTTTCAGATTCACCGTGTGTGCATGTTGTCCTCTAGGATATGGTACAAGGACTGCTCTTCTTGTGTGTGTTTTAACTGCTGAACCTTGTGTCTGAGGGTGGTTAGTCGAGGGTTTATGTGCACATAGTCGTTTAGATCAATTTTTCTCTGACCAACATATACGGATTAGTTGCTGCATGTTTTGAGATCTGAAGACATTATGCTAAGCTTTATTTCATCACCTTATTACATGTGTATACAAGACTAAAACATGTTATGTCGTGCATGTCAACAACAACATCATGTCATGTTTTCTGTATCTTCATTGTTTGGTAAAAATTCTTACCTTCCATATCTGTTACAGGACCACCCCACACACTACTCCAACCACTACCGGCCGAGTCCGTAGCATCGTGCGCTACTCCAACAACCAGGCATTCCTGCTGTCGCCACTGTGCCAAGGCAAGCCCCCAGCCCCCCTCCCCCCACCCTTTGTACTCTAGATTTCCTTGTATACATTACATGCCCTTAGTCTTAAGTGTGACTGCGATGTTGTGGTACAGATGGCTGAGCATGCTAACTGGAGTAACCGTGACACTGAACTGTTCCTAGATTTGGTACTAGAGGCCAACAATCTGTGTCACTGGTCACAGAGAGTTCCTACTACTTCAGGGTGGACACACATCCTCACGAAGTTTAATGAAGTCTCCTACCAGAAACTCTCGAGGAGACAGTTGTCAAACAAGTGGCAAGAGCTCATAATTGCATATTTCAAATGGCGCAACTCGGTTGTGAAGAAGTCTGGTCTTGGTCGTGACCCTCAGACTGGTGATGTTACATATGACCCAGTTTTGGTAGCAGCTCTCTCACATGAGGTACTACATTCAATTTTTGTGATTGCGTTACTTCAGTAGTTACTTCATTACGAACTCGTTACTAACATGTATGTAATCCGCACCCTCTGCAGTATGCTTATGATGGACCTAAAAGGATCAAGTGTCCACCCTACGACGACAAATTGTTTGCTATCCTGGGTCACGAACCATACGAGAGGGGGGATAAGTAGATGCTGGAGGTCCCTCCTGCCGATCCTGACGCAACACCCAGCCATCATCCTTGCCAGTCCTCCAAAAGGACAGATAGAGATTTCTTTCTTCAAAGCCCTGTAAAGAAGAAGAGCAAGACTGTATCATATGATAACTACGTGTCCGAATTCCATAGCACTTGCAGAGCAATTCATGATAAAGTGACATTAGGGTCTTCTCAGGATAAGGTCGCCCCCTCTAGCAAGCAGATTGAAGAAACAGAGACCGCATTAGTCAGGGACCTGTTACAACAGGATGGGTACTTTGAGAGTGACCCTTTTTTCCATCAAGCTGTGTACCTGTGCACCATTCCAAAGCAACGCAGGGAGTTCCTACGGATGACAAGCCCGGAAGGCCGGCATCAGTATGTGCAGATGGTTTGTCCACTGATGCATCTTTGGGGCCAAACTGAAGACGAATGAAGCACAATTTGATGTCGCTGTTGACATGGACCTGCATCACAAATAATGAAGTTTTACTTACTTTCAATGTAGCAACATTATTTCGGTTGTAATAATAAACGTTTGTGGACCTGCAGCATTTACGTTTGTGGACCTTTCTGTTGACATTTACTTTGATTGTATGTTGAACAATTTAAATTATGTTTTTCTGAGTGAGTGTATCAGTATTCATAAGTGTTCTGTTTTCTGTTCTGACTGATTAGTGAGTGTATTAGTATTCTAATTTGTGTGTTGATTAGGCTTCCTAGTTTCCATGTGTCAGGTACTTTTGTCAATTGTGAATTGTGTTTTGTGTAATTAATTTTGCATACTCAGGTAAGCTGTATATGGCATAACAGTTCAGTGACATATTTGATTTAGTACTAACATGCCATCTCATGTTGCAGGTGTGAAGATGGACAGCCACTCGGATGCAGAGATGGACTGCCCCTCCGAACCAGAGCAGAAGGACAGCAACTCCGATGACGACGACACGGACAGCCACTCCGATGCGGAGATTGACAAATCCCTTGCAGAGAGTTTTTCCCTCTTGGGTCATACCTTCCAGTTGCTGAGGATGTTGAAGTTGTTGAAAAAGATGAAGGGTCCAAGAGTAAATCCGCTGTGTCCGTTCCCGAAACTCACAGGTGCACAATGGTTGCATATGACTTTAAGTGATCACAGAAGGTGCTTCGACAATCTTCGCATGTCTAGGGATGCTTTTTTACACTTGCATCACATCTTAGTTGAAGGATTTGGGTTAAAAAGTACAAGCCAGTGCGACTCTAAGGAATCTTTAGCTATTTTCATTTGGACATGTGGCCACGGCGCGACTGTTAGGGAGGCAAAAGATAGATTTGAGAGGTCCTTGGATACAATCAATCGTAAGTGCTCCCTTCTGTCAGAGATAATGCATACCTGGTCCAACACAATCATAGTGCCATCTGATCCACAGTACAATGGAGTGCATGTCGAACTTAAACCATTCGCCCCCACTTTGATGGCTGCATAGGTGCTATAGATGGCACTCACATCCCTGTTGAGGTCAAGCGTCATAGGAAACTTGACCACATAAATCGGAAACATTATGCATCTATAAATGTGTGTGCCATTGTGGACATGCATGGGTTGTTTACTTATGTTGGCGCGGGGATGGTTGGATCATGCCATGCCATGACATGAGAGTTCTAGAGGAATGTCTCAAGCAAAGGAGGTTCCCGATTCCTCCACAAGGTATGTGACAGTTGCACATAATGGTATTATTATTTACCACAGTAGGTTGTTGTTGCGAAATGGTAGAACTAATGTTGGGACATTGGTTGTGTTAACGCAGGGCGGTACTACTTGGCAGACTCAGGTATGCTGAGAAAGAAGGATTCATGGTTCCATTTCAAGGCCAGAGGTTACATCTGGAGCACTTTGAGGGGGTAAGAATTGAATCACTTTGTAAGGAGGATAAGTTCAACTGGTGTCATGCGAACCTGCGCAATATTATTGAAAGGAGGTTCGGATCCCTGAAAGAGAAGTGGCATATATTGGATGGGATACCATTGATGGAGGCCAGGAAGCAAGCAACTATGATAATTTCCTGCTTTGCTATGGATAACTTTTTGTGGCGCAGACATTTTGGACAGGATGACAGGTATCCTATGTCGCCCTTGGTGGACTTGAACAAGGACCTGTCACCTTCGGCGTTGAGAGAGTTGACAGCCACGATGATGTATGATCCACCAAATTACTAGGTAAGATGAGTTGTGATATGCATCTATCCATTCACTGGCGTTGTAGTGTCAATTATATTTCTCTTCAGGATGTAGGCTAACAATTTTGATTGATTGGTTGTACAGGCTGAAATTACAGGAGTTGGAGCACTGGGAAGGAGAGGACTAGGGATTTGCATGGTGGTGAGTGATTTCTAGGCGGCAATTGTGGGACCTGATGCTTTTGTGGGTGGGCTGTGCAGTTTGTTTTGAATGCATGCACAGCCCTTAGTTAGTGATCCGAAATGATGTAATGCTTTAATTGGACTCGGTTCATTGAGGTCGACATTGACAAATGTAGTTGTAGTGCATTGGTAGCAGAATTGTGTTGATGTTGTAGCACTTTAACTGACAATTATCGTCTTTGGTATGTATTGAGTCAGTTAAATTTGTCTGTATGAGGTGGAATTATGTGCAGTGCTCTTATTAATTCATGTGATTGTTGATGGGGGTTGGCGCCAAAAGTTCAAAAAAGTGGCAGTTGCGGTTTTCCATTTTTTGAATTTGAATTGGGTTGGTTGTGGCTGGTCAGCTCGCTGGTTGGCTTCAGCTCGCTGGTTGCCGGCCAGTGGTCCAACCCGCCCGGTTTCAAATTTCAACCGAACAAAGGCAGATGTTTTTCTCTCTCTCTACAGGATGAGAAGTTATGAATGTGGGCCATTATTAATCGCATGCTTGTTGGGCTCTAATAGTGCAGCGGAGTGGAAAAGAGGCCCATAAAAAACTTGTGTTGGGACAAAGTCAACAGGAAATCATATATATCTTTTGGAAGGTGGATGAGGTATGAACTTTCACTATTTGAGGTTTGTGCAACGAATAAGAGCAACTCCAAGAGACTGGCTATCTTGGCTTAAATAGCTGAAAAATGAAAATTTTGTCAAAAAACTCAATCCAATAGACTAGCTAAACTTGCCCTCGCTATCCTTCGCTAGCTAAACCGGGGGGCTTCGCTAGCCATCTTTGGCTAGCCAGTCCCGCTAGCTATCCCCTCATACATGAGTATGGCAGGCGGGACCCACTAGCGGTGGAGCATATGGAGAGTTAATATTAGCTAATCTGTTGGATTTCATTAACTTTTTTGCTAGCTATTTCATTTTACATACTAGCCAAATCAGAATTTTAGCTAGTGATTTTTAGAGAGGCTTTGGAGTTGCTCTAAGGATTATTGGATCAACCGGAACCCTAACTCTCACCATCTTCCTTGACCTCGCGCGCGGGGGCCCGTGTAGCTGCCGGCCGGCACCCCGCCCCTTGTCCGCCACCGCCATGGCTGTGCTCGGCCGCATGCTCCGCCCTCGCCATGGCCGGGCGCGCCCCTTCCTCCGTCCCGCTCCGCAGCCGCATGGCGGGGGGCGAAGCCCCCCCGTTCCACTGCGGCCGTCCCCCCTGCTCCGTCGTGGCCCGACCGAGATGCATGTTATATATTGATGGAAAATAAGTAAAAAATATTGAAAAATTTTGTAATATTTTCGAAAAATGTTTGACCTTTTCTATGTAATAGCAATACATTTTGGTGGCCTGGAACTTTTAACTAGCAATCTTATGTGGACTTAGTTGGGCTGGAAGTTCATATCTTATCCACCTTTATGTAACCCCCTGAGGAAAACAATCCCCTCCTGTGCCAACCACCTGCTCGCATTATGTCTTCGAGAATTTCTGAATTCGGAGGCAACATTTTTTCCTAAAGGAGGTGTGCCCATCGCCCCACTGATCCGCATTCTGTATCAAGTATCAACATCTAAGAGCATCAATACATTCATTATTCTTTGGGTTAGACCTTCACACAAGTTTCACCTTCAACATGAGACACCTCCGGGAAAAACCTGAAGCTTTCAGGGCTCATAGGTAGTATGCCGTGGCCCGTGGTAATCTCGAGTTCTCAACGTAATCTGTAATTTACCACGGCCCACAACAAACTAGCTAGATGATCGATAAATAATACACACGAAGATGGATCGATCGTGTCATCCTGATGCATGAGATGATTAGCTAGAGGAAGGGAAATCACATATAACTCATCAGAGTACCAAATCGAGCCACTTGCTGTTCACCAACCTATAACGTTCTGATCTGTGCATGATCATCCTGAGCTCTCTGCCAGCCGCAGCGCTCCACCTCCACGCCGCACCGGTGAGCATAGCAAGGCGAACCTCTCGCATTCCCGGCGGTCGAAGCCATGGCCATCTTCGCACGTGGCTCTTCCTCCAGCGTTTTGGGCGGAGTCAATGATTTAAGAAGAGTTAAATACACCGTAGGTATATGAACTTGCAGCGCTGTGTCATGTAGGTCAATGAACTTGAAAATCAGACATCCAACCCCTCGAACTTGCAAACCTGTTTACCCCAGGTCCAACCCGGTTTTGCATGGTTTGCATGACGGTTTTGAATGGACATTATAGCGTTGCTGATGTCAGTGATGACATCAGCACTCCTATTTAATTTGTGAAATTAATATCTTTTTATTCAGAGCTCCAAATATAGCAAATAATATATCAATTCGATCATCTCGACGAGCTATTTGCAATGGTCTAATCTGTTTTGTTATTTGAGATATTTTTATTTCATGTAAAATTTAATATTTCTATAAAATGAGTGATATTTTATTCTCACTTGCAATCAATTATATATGTGGTCATGATTAAGTTCTGGATATATATTGCCGGTTTTCTTGTCATGATTCAGAAAAAAAGAAAGATACAACTGAAATTGATTAAGATTTAAGACCTGGACGCGTGTAAAGCTAGGGTTTTACCAACCAACCCCTTGCCAATTTCTTGGCCAACTCGCCGGAGAGGAAGGGATCGATTGATTCAGCGTATGTCTCTCTACTGCATTGCACATGTGCAAAAGTGTATGTCCTTCGGTCCTCATGGAGGTTTGTGTGACGACACACCACATGTCGATCACCAAGAATAGAACTGATGCATCAAGCTATTTCTGTTTCGCATCGTTTCTTTATTCCTAGGATGGTGACATGGGATGATAACACGGTCGGGTTGGTTGGTATAAAACCCTAGCTTTACGTGCATCCAGGTCTTAAATCTTAATCAATTTTGGTTACACCTTTTTTTATTTCTGAATCATGACAATAAAATGGGCATATCCAGATCTTAAATCTTATTCAATTTCAGTCCAGGACTTAATCATGACCACATATATATCTGGTTGCAAGTGAGAATAAAATATCACTCGTTTTATAAAAATATTTATTTTTACATGAAATAAAATTATCTCAAATAACAAAATGAAGTACATCGTTGCAAAGAACTCATTGAGACGATCGAAATCGATATATCATTTGCTATATTTGGAGCTCCGAATAAAAAGATATCAATTTCACAAATTAAATAGGAGTGTTGATGTCACCGCTGACATCAGCAATGATGCAGTACCCATGCAAAACCACTGTACAAAACCGGGTTGGACATGAGGTGAACGGGTTTGCAAGTTCGAGGGGCTAGATGTCTGGTTTTCAAGTTTATGAACCTATTTGATACAACGCTGCAAGTTCATAGACCCATGGTGTATTTAACTCATTTAAGAAGAGGGAAGTCATGAACAAAAGAAGGTAGAACTAGAAGTGATGATAATCTATGATCCTAATGCAGTCTTTACGATCTAACAAAGTTGTACTACTTTTTAGTTTAAAATTTATATTATTAGAGCAGCTCCAGCAATAACTCCTAATTATGACCCCTACTTTGTCTAGTAGGGGTCCGCTAACTTTTTAGGGGCTTCATTTTGTGCTCAACTACAACAACAGTCCCAATTCTGAAGCCCCTATTTTCACTTAAATGTGGGGCCTACTGGTCAGTGAGTCAATCATTTTTTATAAAGAATGCTCCCTGCTTTTATAGAAAGCATATAGGTTTGTTTTACACAACTCCTGGGCAACGTTGGGATACCAACTTTTACAAGAGAAAAACAGATAGAACTACATGGTTTAGACCCCTAAGCCACTCCCTAGCTGGAACAGTTGAAACGGAGAAACGACCACAAGCAAAGGGAGACCACAAGCGACTCCTAAATAAACCCATCTTCAAGCGGTAGTCCTTGATCTCCTTTTCAAAATCCTCCAACCATCCACGCAACCGCTCCACCCACCGGTCCTGATGCTCCTGGTAAAAACACCGCAGTCTTGCCCGCCATTTCTGTGTACCAGCGAGAATTTATGAAAAATGTTAGCCGATTTGCGCAAAAGCTCCCCCTCAATCGCCATCTTATCTCTAGTGGTCCATAGGGGTCAGAGCAACATCGTGAGAAATTTTGACATTATATTTATCACCCTCCCAAAGGCACCCATCTATCCATGAAGTCCTGCATGTTCATTGGTGACATATCCCAACCCATGGCCTCCCTCAGGCCCGCCCAGACCATCTTGGCTACTGGGCACACAAAGAATGAAAGAAAATGTGATCCATGGTTTCTAACACTCCGCAAACACTGCACTTAGTATTCGCTTTCCATTTCATACCCCCCCAAGACCTCCCCTGTTTGTATCCTCTTTTGGACTACTAACCACATGAAAAGCTTCAGTTTCAATCATTTTCTCCCCTGCTTCTTCTCTCAATCTCTCCCACATCTGTCTCGTTCCTCCCATCGCTCCCATCTCCCAGAGTTTGATGTTGTTGGGTCTATGTGAGCTGTGTCGTTGGGAAAGTAGTGGGTTATTGTTTCTGTCCATCCTTCCGGAAGACAGACAGTATGGATTACCCCCGTCCTCCTTTCCCGTTATTCTTAAAATTCCGTGTGGGCTGGGCCTTATAGTAAGCCACCGTGGACCAGAAAATGTGGCCCGGTTCCGATACCATGGCCCATTAGTTGTCATCACTGATTAATGCTTAGCTTGGGGATGAGATAACTGGACAATTCGCAACGCCCGCCCGTCCGCAGCCCGTGCTGATCTTCTTCCTCTGACGAAGACGTGAATTCTAACCATAATTCCCTCCCGTACTCGTGAACGCCGGAGCAAGCCGCGAGGTGCAAAGCCTTAGAAGCTAAAGAAAGACGTCCGTGCAGTCCAGGACGTGCTGGTAGATAGGGCCTCGCATCATCCAGGTGAGACATATCACTCACTTTGTGCTTGCAGAATTTAAGCTTCAAGCTACCGACAATGGCCGAAACTCAGGCCTGAAAATCCTCCTCCTCGTCGTCGATGATCTTCGTCTCAGTGCACGCGTTGCCATGGATTTCATCAGATAATGTTCTGAATGTTAAAAGTGCAGGTACAGTTCAGTGTATAGCTGAATGAACTTCCAGGCATCGATCGATCATCTGCACGGGCAACCTAATCTGCTATAACATGCCTACTCCAAGTTTCCAATCAGTACCAAATCAGCATTAACGTCGAGAGGTAGACGCGCGCGCGCACCAACCAGACGTCCCCGCCGGCGTCGTTGCTTCGTCCATCAACGATATAATTCCGGGTTTGAATTCTCGTCTCGTCGCTGGGCCTCAGCTCTCGCGAACCGCTTTCGTGCTGTTACGATGCTAGGACACACGGCCATTGCCAAGAAGAGCAGCAAGTTTGAGGACTCGGACAGCCGCATGTCGAGGCCCAGCAGGTATTATTTCGTCTGCTTTCGAGCAAGTTTTCACGCTAGCTCTGATCCAATCCAAGTTTGTTCTGCTCTGATATCCGGAGGTGATCGATCGAATTCACGAGCAACTCTGCTTCAGGGCCGTGTCTGAGCTGCCGCAACGTCCGTCTCAGCGTCTGAAGCCGGCGGCGGCGACGGCGGGTGCGGAGGCAACCGGCGTCGGCACGCCGCGGCGCGCTCTCGGCGTCCGGTGCGCGGCGCCGCGCAGCCCATTGCACGAGGCAAGGATATTCCTGTGATCAAATGATGAACAGTACATAACCATGGCACGTTCTGTCAGTGACGTGGCGTTTGCTTTTCTCATGGCCGTGCATTTGCAGCAGAAGAAGCCTATCGGTGCCGGCGCGGGGCCACGGGTGGCGGAGCTGGAGGCGAAGCTGGAGAAGGCGCACGGCCAGCTTATGGGGATGCGGGACCAGCTCGCAGCGGCCGAGAAGGCCAGGAAGGACGCGCGCGCCGCGCTCGTCGAGGCCAGGAAACGCCTTGGCGCGAAGAAGAGGGACGACGCGGCATCGTCGGCGCCGCCGGTCGCGCACGATGACGGCAAGGCGCCGGCAGACCAAGATGGCGCAAAGGGAGCCAATGGGAAGAAAGGTTACACGAGCTCCACCTCCACGGCCGACGCGTTCGAGGCGGTCGTGCCGAGCGAGTCAGGGAAGAACGAGGGCCCGGTCATCGAAGAGGGCAACAAGACTAGCGATGAGGAGGAGGCGAGCAATGACGTCGCTGATGGTGACGATGGCAAGAGGGGGAGCCCGGAGGTTGAGCTGCTGAGGGCGAAGCTGATGGCCAAGGACATGGAGGTCTATGAGCTTAGGGCGAAGCTAATGGTGATAGACACGGAGGTCGACGATCTGAAGAGGAAGGTGATGTCCAAGAGCACAGAGCTCGACGAGCTGAAGGCGAAGCTTATGCTGAATAACGAGTTGGTTGACAAGCTCACAGCAAACCTGATGGTGAAGGACGCAGAGATCGCCGCCCTCGAGGCCGACAACGCCGACCTCACCAAGGTGGCCGAGGAGGCCGCTGAGGCCGTGAAGGCGGCGTCCGGGAGGGCGCGGGAGACCGAGCACGCGCTGCGGGAGAGCGCGGGGCGGGAGGCCCGGCTAGCGGAGCGGCTGCGGGCGTCGGAGCACGCACGGGAGGCGCTGGAGGCCGAGGCGCAGCGCTCGCGCGTGCAGAGTGAGCAGTGGCGCAAGGCGGCCGAGGAGGCCGCCGCGGTGCTCGGCGGCGCCGTGGACAGCGCCGCGGGGGTCAGGAACACGGACAAGCGGCGCCACGGGTCAGCGTTGGTCGGCGCCGGCGAGAGCGAGAGCACGGTGGCCAAGGACGGCGACGAGGAGGGATCCGGTGGCAAGCGTAAGGCCGGCGGCGCGATGCGGGCGCTCAGCGACCTGTGGAAGAAGGCGCAGAAGTGAAAGGAAAGGCTAGAATTTACTTGCTCCATTTTATCCGTTGTCTTGTGATAACTTCTGGTACCGACTTACGGTGCAGGTTTAATTATTCACTATTTATGTTATGTTAGTTATGAGTATATGTTGTGGTGTTTAGATAAGTCGGTAAGCACAAAATAAACTTGTGTTTTTTGTGTGGTGTGTCACCGGCTTACTGTTGTATGCTTTAGTGGTAGCAGCGCTAAATTATGCAAGGAAAGGGTGTTTCTGTGTGACTTTACTTGTTAGTGTTGGTGTCGTAAACTGTGGGGAGCGTGGTGACCCGGCCTGGTAAAGACATCCGACCTCAACCTTGGTGACCAGGCCCGTAAAGACGCGATCTTGAAGACGCGGTCTCGACGGTGGGGATGAGGCATGAACAAGAGTGGAGGGGATCATCGCCACACTGGAGTAGGAGCATCAGGTAAGCACAGATCTCGACACGCCTCTCACGTTGAGTGCGTTTAGCCATCACTTCGACGTAAAAAAAAACCAACCGTCACATACTCACATTGGTTCTTTAGAAGCAGCAGGTGCACACGTCCTGCGGTGCTCAGCGAACGCGGGTCGGTGCGGATGGCAATGGGTCGTATTCGGATCGGATGTAGTGTGAGGGCATTTAAACCCATAACCCAAACCTAAAGCCCAATCCTAACTCAAAAATGAGTTCGGGTGAATGATCCAAACCCAAATCTGCTGATATCCAAAACCCAACGGACAATCCAAAACATGGTTCGATTATTATAAACAAGAGCACATAATACACCGATACTGTCCAGATTACTTAAAAATATGCAATTCAACATACTACAAGTTCAATACACATAAAAAAACAACACAAACCAACATTCATAATCCTCCAAATAAACAATAGTGGACATTTTATCATTCATCAGTTATGGTGGAATCAACTTCACATGTGAAATAAAAATAGAATTGCAAATTACTTATATGTTTAGAGGATTGTAAATTAACAAGTTGAGTATAAAAAGAAACAACAACAATAATATTGCTTATGTGATTAGAATTCCTTACTTATGTGGGTTTATTGGGATCAATTTTTTGGAGCTCCAATGGATATCCGCGGGTGAAATGTAGAATCTACCCCAAACCCACAGTGTTGCGGCTATCAAATCCGCGAACCCGTGGGCGAAAATATGAACCAAACCCACAACCCACATACCCAAAATCCGCGGATATCCGCTGCAAACCCGATCCACGGCCATCCCTACGAGTCGGACTGATATGATCGGATTAGATCTGATAAATAAAACAAAATAAATGATGTGATCACATTCAAACACGAATTAAACCTTAAAAATCTATAAATCATAAATCGAGTATCAAAATTAAATTGCACCATTGAACTGACAATAAAAATCTCGAAGTAAAGATGCCATTTGACTATATTTTGATAAACTTTTTTATTTGTATTTTTCATTAAGTTTATACATTATGTGTAAAATATAACCGCATAACAAAATTTACAAACTACAAGAACAAAACATTTGTACATACCGAACCAATTGTATGAACAGTTGAAACAAATATTTATATATGTGCCGAACAAATCTACAAACGGGCACAACAAATACATACACGTGTCGAACAAATTCTAAAAATTATCGAAAGAATATGTATATGTGTCGAACAAATTCTAACTACAGGAACAAAATATTTGTAAGTACTGAACAAATTATACAAACTGCCTACGTCGAACAAATTCTACCGACTACCAGAACAAAATATTTGTATGCGTCGAAAAATTTATATGAACTGTCGGATAAATATGAATACGTGTCGAACAAATTCTACAAACTACCAGAACAAATAAAATTCGTATATGTCAAACAAATTCTACAAACTAACAGAATAAAATATTTTTACGTACCGAACAAATTATATAAACCGCTAGAATAGATATATATATATATATATATACGTGTCAAACAAATTCTACAAACTACCAAAACAAAACATTTATAAGTACCAAACAAATTATATGAATTACCGGAACAAATATGTCTACTGTTAGTATTTGTTAAGTGCAATTAGAATATGAAAGATTCCGCAAGCGCACAAAACACCATTGTAGCTTTTCCCTAGGAGAGTATTCTAAAGTACTGTATCCACAGGGAAGCTTTGGCTAAAGAATATGATAAGTCACAATCATGTATCTACTAACTTAGCCAACCAACTAGGGACAATTTTTTAATTTTAACCTTTTTTCAAAATTACTTTTAAAAATAACACATCAAAAACATTATTTGCAGATCTAACCCGTTTGCCCGCGCCGGCCCACGTGGCGCGGCAGGCCCACTTTGCCGCGCCACATGCGGCGGCGCGGCGGCCCGCCACGCCGGCACGGTGGGCCGATGTGTAAGATGCATATTGTCTAAGGCTACCTTGTCGGCGTGGCGGGCCCGCCGCGCCGCTACATGTGGCGCGGCAAAGTGGGCTCCGCCGCGCCGTTGCATGGGGGCGCGGCAACGTTATCCTGCCGCGCCACGCGGGCCGGCGCGGCCAAAAGGGTTAGATCTGCAAATAATGTTTTTGAGGTGTTATTTTTAAAAATAATTTTGAAAAAAGGTTAAAATTAAAAAATTATCCACCAACTAGACTATTAATGAGAAGGTTAATGATATTTATGATAAAGGATAACACACTAGAGAACTTTATGATAAATGAGTAACTAGCAAATAGAGAAGACAACAAGAGAGATCTATGGTTCATGGGTTCTTCTCTATTACTTGGGTTCTATAAAAGCAATCATACAATAGCACTTTGGGACATCGGAACACTAGCCACAGAAAGAGATGAGAAGGGGACTAAGAAGCTCCGACAAAAGTCCTACAAACACCAACCCGAACGTGGCGGAATACGTTGGTCGTCAGGGCTGTCACCACGTGAGGCTACCACAACTATCCGCGGGATTGGGGGCAATCTCAGGTAACTGATAGGATAAACACCACGCCTAATCTACCAATTACTACTCTAGTCACATACGAGTAACGAGAGCACTCGATGCGAGCGAAGATCCTATGCAAAAGTATAACAACTATACTAACCAAATAATGACATGAAAGTAATGGAGAAGATAAATATATTATAAAGTATAAGTCTTACAAGAGAAGATACAAAGACATACCATACTCCGAAGACTTCTCCAGAACCGAAGCGCATCTCCGCTCTCTCTAACTCTCTAGTTGCTAATCTACTACATTGGAATGTCTAGTCCTAACTCTCTAATATTAACGAGAGGTCATCCTTTCATGGGACAACTCTCAAGTCAATCGCCTCACTCCGCTCCTAGGGGTCTAGAGTTACATATATAGGGGTTTCATGGCCTCCCTCCACCTTTAGCAAGCGATGTGGTACTAAACCTTCCACTATATCTAATTATAATGTATATAGCTTTTATGAGCCAAATTCTAGTTTAGGCCCAATTAATCCCGCAACTCATGTTTCTAGAATCTTCCATTATTTATAAAATTCATACCTTCTCATTCCGAACTCCAAATATAGCAAATGATATGTCCATTTCGATCATCTCGACGAGCCTGTTGCAATGGTGTACTCAAATCCATCATTTGAGATTGTCTTGTGTGATGGCTTTTGGCTTCTCTTTATTTGGTGCTTGGAGGACTAGATATCAAGGCCCATTTATCTTGTAGATTTGGCCCAATTGTACCTATTCTCCAAAAGTCACTCTGTAAAATCAACAAAACACCAAAACTTCTGGAACTCGTAGTAGCAAACCGCTAAGTCTATGTTGATATTCATTTATGCCCTTTTCCATGCTTAGTTGATTTATAAAATAGACGATAACAGATGTCAACATCTACGTGTCGAACAATTCTACAAAATATGTGTACGTACCGAACAAATTATATGAACTCTCGGAACAAATACATATATATGTTGAACAAATTCTACAAACTACCAGAACAAAACATGTGTACGTACCGAACAAATTATAATATTATATGAACTACCGGAACAAATATGTCTACGTGTTGAACAAATTCTACAAACTAGCAGAACAAAATATTTGTACGTACCGAACAAATTATATGAACCGTAGGGATAAATATGTATACATGTCAAACAAATTGTCTACAAACTGTCGAAACAAAATATTTGTACGTACAGAACGAATTGTAAGAATTGTCGGAACAAATAGTATACGTATCGAACATATTCTAAAAACTATAGAAACAAGAAATTTGTACATTCCGAACAAATTATATGAACTAACACAACAAATTATAAAGGAGAAATAAATATTTATAGAAGGGGAAAATGAATATTATAAAAAGAACAACAAATCTGTAAAAATATTCGAAACAATATGAAATAAAAAATGCATAATAAATACACTTATACCAACAGTATAAAAACTAATCAAAATGTAACGAAAGAAAAAAAAATTAAACATCATAGATACATGTGATATTAAAAGAAATAACATGAAAGAAACTAAAAAACAAGTAGACCCAATGGAAATGAAAAGAAAAAATATGAAAGAAAAGAAAAATAACAACATAATGAAAACAAAAATAGGAAACGAACGGAAGGAACAAACCTATCGAATGATTCAATAACAAAAAGAAAAAATTAACAAAAGAAAAGAAACAAAAAGGAAGAAGTAAAAAAAAAGAAAACAAGAAATGGATCGAAGGGAAAAAAGAAAAGAAAAACGAACTCAACTCCATCTGGTGGTAGGGGGCAACTGAAATACACGTTTGCATGCTTACGCAGCTGGCTCATATAACACAATGTGATGGGTGGCTACTTGTGACAACCCGCCCAGGAAAATACCGTACTACCGCCTAAACCAATCCACTTTGGTCATTAAGCAGTAATAAAGTATCATCCTGTCGTTAGTTGCCGGGTTAACGCCCGGTAAATCACTTACATAGCAACAAGGATAGACATATATGCATTACAACTCACGCGGAGGCGAGTCCAGAGATATAACATAATTAACAACAGAAATTCACCCCGAAGGGTTTAATTATTACAAACTGAAGTTTTTATCATCACGACGTAGTTCAGAGTTTTCGAAACAGCGGAATTAACTAAGCGGAAAACTAGAACACCACGGGAGGCCAGCCATGATGCCTTCAGTCGTCATCTTCCACCCACTCCAGCTCCCAGCCGGGCGGGATCTCTTCGGGCCACATATCACCGAGAGCATTAACTGGATCAACATATTATAGCAAGGCTGAGTATACTAATACTCAGCAAGACTTACCCGTCGGTGATAACTACTTCACCAACTCTAGATATGAAAGGTTTTTTGGCCACTAGGTTGCTTTAGCTAAAAAGTAACAAAGAGTATGTCCTTACTTTCAAGATTTTAGCACAAGTTATAGTGGGTTTAATCTTTACTAAATTAGCCATCTAATACAGACAAGGTTGTACAATACAATTAATCACGCATAATATTCATCAACTTCCATCATTAGGGATCGTATGGCTAGTGGAGTAAGTAGTCTCAGATAACGGTGAGAGGCCGACAATCGATTGATTCAAACCTTGCAAGGTAGACCTAAACACACGGTGGGATGCCCCTCGTGAGGACAACCACCAAGCGGTTCCCAAAACTCTTCGGGTCGGGATCGAATCTTACAGTCTTTGGTGCAGGCTATCCAGCATACCCCGCGAGGCACCCGGACTCACCGTACACCACCGGTAGCTAGCCGTGAGACGTATCCCAAGAGTAGTAATAGTAGGATCCCTCGCCGCCTCATTAAGGTACTAGGCTTACCGGTCTCATTCCCGACAAGTGCTTAGTACGTTCAAACACTTAACCCACAATAGCCATTGGACCGGAGCCCAATCCCATGCTCTTAACACATGAGCAGTCCATTTAAGGAGATCTTATGATTCCTATCTAGGAACCTATTCTCGCGAGTGACATCATCACCCGACTTGTAACGGTCCTATAGCTTAGCAGCTATCGACCTATCATACTAGTAAGGACAAAGGTACCTAGGAATCATGAATCTAGGGTTCCATACAACTCCTGCACTTAAATGCACAAACATCCATAGATAATTGAATAACAAAACTTGAAAACTGGGTCAGATGCACCGGGGCTTGCCTTCGTCAGCTAAGTTATCTTGAGCACCCTCGCTGTCGTCGAGTACTTCCACGTACTACAGCGAAGCTTCTGCTCCTCCTTCCTCAGATTCCGGGATGAGTGAGTAGTCACCGTCAGGAAGATCTACACGGAATGCAATGCAGGGTTCAGGTGATGTGACAGTTTGTTTATCTTATCCAACTCTTGTTGGTCATATTCACCTTAACAAATAATTAAATAAATAATAAATTCCTTTTATGAAGGTTATTATTGTTATGTGTTTCATTCTTTTTTATTACACACTTGAATTAATGTTCCCTTTATACTTGATATTTCATGTGAAGGTTTATTCCCTTTTTCCTCTCACTAGTAAGGTGTGTACAAGGATATTTATTTATAAATTAATTCCTTATCAGCAAGGGTGTGTTCTTAGCTTTTAATTAAGTTAGGTAACACTTCCCAAAAAGGGAAAAGAATTAAAATGCATTTTCCTTATTTAATCAATCTTTAATCTACAAAAGACTTTTAAACCTTTTGATTAAACAATAAACCACTAAAAATTTAAATAAGGGTTTCTTAAGCATCATAACACCCATACTGAACCACTGGACTCACATGCAAAGCTTGGAAGCTAGAAAATAAAATATTTTGGAAAATAACAAAAGACTAGGTAGCAATCAAATTAAATGCATAAAAAAATAAATAAGCCTCAAAATGCTCCAACCTTTCTCATACAAGTTCTCTGGTCCTAAACAAGCCTAAAGAACCAGCAAGCACACCTAGAAGCTCTACTGATCTTGCTTCACTAATTTACAAAGGAAAACATGCACAAATTAAGAATAAATATTTCTGATAAACCAAAGATCATGATTAATTTACTAGAGGTGTGCTTTGACATAACAAGATAGCATGCACAAGTTGGGCACAAAAACATAAATATTATTAGCTACAAAAATCATCTAGGAAGATTCTGCATAATTGGAAAACAATTTATATAAAAAGATTTACTGCATAACTTTGTGCAACTTTTTTCACAGGAGCTAGTCATGACATGATACACAACATATCCAAAAATTGGACACAGAGTATTTATAGATTTTGAGTTATGGCAGATCTAGGTTTTTTACATTCCTATTTTTCATGCTAAAAATATCTAGAATCAGACCATGTGAGTATAACAAAAGTTGTAGTATTGTTCACCACGAATCCAACAAAATTAAGTTTGCATTTTTCTGAATTTTCTACGAGTTCCTAGACATTTTACAAGATTCTGCAAAAAGGGGGTATACTATTGCAGATCCATTTTTCAACCAAGTCCCTGGAAAACTTTTCAGATTTACACCCAGGCCCCTGGTTCACGTAAAACTCCCTGGAAAGAGCTGGCCACTTGCAATTGGGTCCCCGGGAGTGGTCGGTGGCGGTTCCGGCCAAAATCCGGCCAGTCCGGCGGCGAGGTCGGCCGGGGGAGGTGGGGAAGATGATTAGGAACTCACCGGCGACCGATTTGTGGGCTTGGTTGGGGGAGAAAGGGCGGCCGGCGGGGTGGACCGCGGCTCCCGGCGGCGGCCGCCGTTGGAGCTTTTGCTTCGGCGAGGTAGGGGGCACGCCGGCGACTAGAGACGGTTGGCGAGCTATAGAGGTGCAGGGGACGTGGAGGGATGTCACGGTTGGGCTTGCGGCCGGTCGGAACCAGAGCTCGCCGCGGCAGCCTCTAATGGCGCCGGTGGGCGGCTCGGGCCGTGGACGGCGGGCGCGCGAGGCGAGGTTTAGACACGCGAGACGGTTTAGGCTCCTATATAGGCGACGCCCACGGCCCCGCAAGCAAAGGAGACCGGGGGGAAAGGACAGGCGGAGACGGGCGGGGGGCGGCGGCACGCGGGCGAGCACGGGCGAGCCCGCGCGGCGCGCGCGGCACTCGAGATGCCTCGGGCATGGGCTCCCGTGCGCCCTCGGGGCCGGGTGCGGCCTCGGGGGTGCGTGGCCCCGGGGAAGAAGCGAAGCCTCGGAATGCGCGGCCCCGGGACGCGCGCGTGGGCCGGACGTCGCGGCGGCGCGGCCGGCGCTCCGGCGCGTCGCGACGTCGCGGCGCGGCGTCGTGCCCAGCGCAAAATGTGTTGACTTAGGCGACTTCGACTGTGTTTTTCTCCCAAAATTTGAACTGAAGTGCACTGAGTGATAAATAGGAAAGTTGTAGATCTCATTACCCTCTACAACTTCTACAAAGGCTCTATAGTGTTTTTCTCAACGGATTTTGCAGAATCGGCTTGCCAACATTGAATGCCGCCATGTCTCGGTGAACTGGAGGTACTGCCAGTTGACCAAGTTTTTCACCCTTTTCCGCTCAAAATTTGAAATGCCAATCTACATGAAAGTTGTGTCCCTCGACAAACTGGACAACTTTCGTATTGGTAGATTTTGAAATGTTTAGGTGAAATTTGGAGAACGCGGCAAAAGTTCCGGAAGACATTCGCCGACGTCAGGGTTTAAGCAAGGTTTGACCGTGTCTTTGACCAAGGGTTGACCACCAGGGTGTGTTGACTTAGTCAAGGGGTCAATAGGGGTTGTCGACTCGGTTTTTCGAGGTGACGGCCCAGGTTGACCCAGGTTTGACCGCTGTCGGCCGGTTTGACTCGTCTGATTCGGCCATTAGCGCTAATGACGCTAATTAAAAACCTGGGGCGTCACACTACTTTGTCGCTGAAGCGATATATAGCCACCACTTAGCACGTCACCTCAACAAACCTACAACCCCAGCGCCAGGGAGCCTTAGTGTCGGGGACAGCCCTGGGGGTCCCCTTAAACAACTGGGGAAACCCCACTTAAAACCTGCAAAAAGCCAAAGCCAAACACGTCTCGCTTAAACACACGGGGCATGGCCCACGCCACGGTGGCCCTGACGGCCCACCCAGGCGGTCCACTCGAAGATCCCCTCGAAGTGGGCTCCGCCTCGCTCGAGGGCACATGCCTCCCTCGGGTGGGCTCCGCCCCGTTCGAGGGAGTGCGTATACCTCGAGCGGGCTCCGCCTCGCTCGAGGGTCCCCGCCGCCCTCGAGCAAGCTCCGCCTCGCTCGAGGGCGCTCCGCACACGCACACCCGTTTCTGTACGCGTGTACGGGCATTTAATGCTCTGACAACGGCGGGCGGCGCCATCATGCGCCTGGGACTCACGCCCCAGTCCTGTCGCACCAACTCCCTAGGTGGGAACCCATCCCCGCCACTGTGGGAGACTGTGCGACGTGGCCGGTGCCAGCCCCGTGACGCCACGCCGCCTACTCCAGTACGGCTAACGCGCCGAGCCCTCGAAGGGGGGCCGGCCGCACCCTCGACTTGCTTTCCTGTGACTTTGCAGGGTTAGGTCGAGATGCTAGGCCGGCGGGGCGCCATCCCTGCCACTGTTAACGGCATGGCGGCCGCCCCCGCGCGTACAACCCCACGTCGGGCACTGTGGTGCCGGCCCGGCGCCGTGGAGCGTGCGGGAACGGGACGCCGCCATGACCGCCACGCGCTATCCCGTACGGATCGACGTCGCCAACCCCCTCGAGCCCGCCCTCGGGGACATCGCGGCCATCCACCGCACGCCTACCCTCGAAGCTACCCCCGTTCGGGTACGAGGATACGCCATGATGGCCAGATCGCGGCAAGGACCGTCAAGGCGGCCGCCTACTCTACGGTGCGGCACACCACGCTTCCCCATGTAGCTTAATAGCGCGGCATGCATGTAATTCGCTCTCTCCTTGGCCTATAAAAGGAAGACGAACTCCCACGCCGCAGGGGACAGAACAAGACACGACGCAACACGAGACAAAGAACAACGCACGACATCACACACTTACTCTCCAATTCTCCCACAATATCTTCAGCCACTTCACCAGGGACTTGGAGGCCACGCTTCCTCTCCCGCCTTGCTTGTAGCAGCCCCACTACAGGCACCCCCGGTGCTGAGCAATATAGTGCCTCGAGCACACTACTGTTGGACGTACGGCCCTCGGCCGGAACCAGGATAAACCTTGTGTTCCTGATTGCTTAGCATCGACCATTGAGGGATAGACCTTGGCGCTTATTACTGGTTAGTGTCGGGACCACATTCCGCACCGACAGTTGGCGCCCACCGTGGGGCAAGCGAGCGCCTAAGGTCAATCCACCATCAACTCCCTCCATGGTGATTCGCACTGAGTACCGCGGTACGCGCTACTCTATGGGCAGCTCGGACCCCCTCCCCGCCGGGTTTGAAATCCGGTTCGGGGGCTTGAACTTTCAGGCTACGGGGAACGGCTACCTGATGCGCCTCACCAACCGTGAGGAGCTCCAAGCGCGGCGCCAAGCCGGGTCCGCCCCGGTCGCCGCTGCGCGCGTCGCCACAACGCGGACACCCGCGAGGCACGGATGCGCGGGCCGTCGATGCCACGGCGTCGCCGCCGCTCGGCCGGCGTTCACGCCGGGCGCGATCCGGCGGCGGCAAGCCGAACGCGCCGCCTCCCAATGCGGCGCACCCGTCGGCGCGACGACCGCCGCCCCGGCGGGGGAGCGCGCGGTCTCCGGGCCGCGCTTCCCCATTGGTCTGCGCGGCACCACGACAGCCTACAACGCCAACGTCAACACCATGATGCGCAGGGTTCCCCCTGGCCGTCACGTCTTCGTCGCCAGGGACCCTGGCACCTCCGCTGGCGACGAGTCGTCCCTGGGCTCCCTTGACGCATTGCCACCCGCCAACCAGCATGGGTACACGGAATGGGACTTCTCTGGCGTGCCGGACCCAGTAATGTTCAGGCGTTTCCTTGACGCCACGGACTACTAGTTCGGCTGCTCCGACGACTCCAGCACTGGGAGCTACGACCCCGCGTGGGAATGCTGCATCGTCATCGCCAACGACCCTGCAAACGCCACCAGTGCGGCGGGCGCCGGCGACGGGGAGGTTACGCCCGCCCCTGGGATTGCTCCGCGGCTGGCCGCGGGACCAAGCACCCCTGCTGGGGTCGGCATCGACGCGTAGCTAGATCAAGCTCGCGAACTCGAGGCCAAGTTGGTGGAGGAATATCGTACGGTGCGGCTGCTCCGCGCCTCCATGGCAGGGGAAGCCTCCGCGCGCGGCGGACGCGCGCGGGAGTTGGGCATACAGGCCCGCGACCGCATCAATGCCGACTTCAACGTCGACAACCCGGATACGCCTCCGCGGGCGAGCCAGAAGCTTATCGCCGCCGCAACGTTGCTGCGGGCCATGCTGGCCCCCTCGACGCCTGAGGCGCGAAACTTGCACCGAGAGGTGCAGGCACTCATCGAGCAGGCGGCCGTCCAACAGGCCGAGAGCTCGGCGTCACGCATCCGCCAACAGGGGGACGCACGAGGCGACGGGGCCGCGCGGGGGGCGAACCCTCGGTCCATGCGGGTGAAGCGGCGGAGCGACCCGCCAACTCGGGACGCACACCGGCCAAGAGCGGCTCCTCGACACGCGCGGGCGCGGGGACGGCGACGCCCGTAACGTCATCAACGCTCGGCGGACGAGCAAGGCGGATACGCGAGCGGCGGCGGGCTACCACCCTCGGCGGGGTGGACGCTACGACAGTGATGAAGACCGCTCCCCGACGCCGGAGCCCCCGGGGACCCGTTTGTTCAGCCGGGAGATCCGCGCGGCGGCCTTCCCCCAGCGCTTCCGCCAGCCCACAACCATCGTCAAGTATAACGGGGAAACGGATCCCCGTGTATGGCTCAACGATTACCGCCTAGCTTGCCAGCTGGGCAGGGCCACCAGCGACGAGGTCATCATCCGCAACCTCCCCCTGCACCTCGGCGATTCAGCCCGGACGTGGCTCGAGCATCGCCGGCCGGCCAGGATCCATAGCCCCGGGATGATGCGGGTCCGCACGTTCGTGGGCAACTTCCAGGGCACGTACGTGTGCCCTGGGAATTCCTGGGACCTACGCTCCTGCACCCAGAAGCCTGGCGAGTCACTCCGGAACTTCATACGATGCTTCTCCAAGCGCTGCACAGAGCTCACAAGCGTGGCGCAATCTGAGATTGTGCACGCCTTCCTCGAGGGCACCACATGCTGGGACCTCGTGCGAGAGGCCGGGCGCGGCCCCGCCTGCGGACTCAAACGAGCCCGTTCGACATCGCCACCGGCTTCGCCTCGGGTGAAGAGGCCGTGGGGGCGATCTTCGACGGCAAGAAGGGCAAGCGCTCGGACGTTGCGCCCGCGGAGGGCGGCAAGTCCGGGGAGCCCCACCCGGAAGGACAAGCGGGGCAAGAAAGGGGAAGAAGCCGCGCCGCGGGCGCGCGCCGAGGGACGCGACGGTGATGACGCCGAGGCCCTTGCTGTTGACCGAGCTCGACGAGGCCCACGGCCGGCCCCCTCGAGGTGCGGGGGTGTTCGATGACATCTTCGAAAAAGCCATGTCCATACCACAAGACCCCGGTGAACCACACCCTCGAGCAATGCGACATGCTCAAGAAGTTCTACGGTCGCGCCGCCACAAAGGACGCGGAGGCCAAGAAGGACAGAGGAGATGGCGACGCCGGCGGCTTCCCCGCCGTGGAGAACGTGTTCCTCATGTTTGGGGGACCGACCGTCGACATGTCGAGCCGCCAGCGCAAGCGGGAGCAGCACGAGGTCCTCGCCGCGGAGAAGGCGCCCCCCTCCTTCCTTGACTGGTCGCAGGATGCCATCACCTTCAGTCGCGAAAACCACCCGAACCGCATCCCTAACCCGGGCCAGTACCCACCGGTGGTCGACCGGTCATTGGGAACGCGCGGTTCTCAAAGGTCCCCGATGGACGGAGGCGGCGGCCTCAACATCCTCTACGCGCACACGGCTTGCGCCTGGCCGGGGATCGGGGCCGGGACCGGTGCCGGCCCGGCACGACGCCGTTCCATGGCGTCGCGCCGGCAAGCGCGTCCGGCCCCTCGGGCGGATCGACCTGCCAGTTTGGTTCGGCACTCCGAGCAACTTCCGCAATGAAATGCTCACCTTCGAGGTGGTGGGGTTCCGAGGCACCTACCATGCCATACTTGGGCGGCCCTGCTACGCCAAGTTCATGGCCGTCCCCAACTACACCTACCTCAAAATGAAGATGCCGGGACCGAACGGCGTCATCACCGTGGGCTCGTCCATCGAGCACGCGTTCGACTGCGACGTCGAATGCGTAGAACACGCAGAAGCTCTGGCGCTGGATGAAGCGCTGGTGACCACCTTGGAGAAAATGGTCAACGAGGACCTCGACTCCACCACCAAGCACGCCGGCAACTTCGAGGCCGCGGAGCAGACCAAGGAGGTGCCCCTCGACTCTACTGCCCCCGAGGGCAAGGCGTTGAGGGTCAGCTCCACCCTCGACACGAAATAGGAAGTGGTGCTCGTCGACTTCCTCCGCGCCAACGCCGACATCTTCGCGTGGAGCCCCTCGGATATGCCAGGCATCCCGAGGTAGGTCACCGAGCACTCCCTTGACATCCTGCCTCACTCCCGCGCCGTGCAGCAACGGCTCTGCCACTTCGACGAGGAGCGGCGGCGGGCGATCGGAGCGGAGCTGCGGAAGCTTCTCGAGGCTGGGTTCATCAAGGAGGTGTTCCACCCTACGTGGGTAGCGAATCCTGTACTAGTAAAGAAAAAGAACGGGAAATGGCGGATGTGTATAGACTACACTAGTCTTAATAAAGCATGTCCTAAAGTTCCCTTTCCTTTGCCACGCATCGATCAAATTGTTGATTCAACAGCTGGGTGTGAGCTACTTTGCTTCCTTGATGCCTACTCCGGGTATCACCAAATAAAGATGAAGGAGTCCGACCAGCTCGCGACTTCATTCATCACGCCGTTCGGGATGTTTTGCTACGTCACGATGTCGTTCGGCCTCCGGAACGCAGGTGCAACGTACCAACGCTGCATGCAACACGTTTTCGGTAAATCATATCGGGCGAACGGTTGAGGCGTATGTAGACGACATCGTCGTAAAGACCAGGAAGGCGGACGACCTGGTTGGCGACCTCAACATCGCGTTCGGCTGCCTACGGGCCAACGGGGTAAAATTGAACGCTGAAAAATGTGTCTTTGGTGTGCCGTGGGGCATGCTCCTGGGATACATAGTCTCCCAACGAGGCATCGAGGCCAACCCCGAAAAGGTTGCGGCCCTCGAGCGAATGGGTCCGATTCGGGACCTCAAAGGGGTGCAAAAGGTGCTGGGGTGCCTTGCTGCCTTGAGCCACTTCATCTCGCGGCTCGGCGAAAAAGGCTTGCCCCTCTATCGCCTCCTCAAAAAGCACAAGCGCTTCTCCTGGACCACCGAGGCCCAAGACGTGCTCGATAAGCTGAAGGCATCCTTGACCCACGCCCCGATCCTCACGCCGCCACAGGACGGCGAACCTCTGCAGCTCTACGTGGCCGCGACCACCCAGGTGGTCAGCGCCGTAATTGTGGTAGAGCGCACGGAGAAAGGGCACGCCCTACCGGTCCAGCGGCCGGTATACTACATCAGCGAAGTCTTGTCCGACACCAAGACGCGCTACCCTCAAGTCCAAAAGCTGCTGTACACGGTGGTCCTCGCGCGGCGCAAGCTTCGCCACTACTTCGAGGCCCACCCCATCACGGTGGTCTCCTCCTTCCCGCTGGGGGAGATCATCCGCAATCCAGACGTGGCGGGTAGGATCTCCAAGTGGTCAGTGGAGCTGATGGGCGAGACGCTCGCCTACGCCCCGCGCAAGGCCATCAAGTCCCAGATCCTGGCGGATTTCGTCGCTGAATGGACAGACAAGCAACTACCACTGCCGCAGATCCAAGCAGAGTGCTGGACTCTGTATTTCGACGGCTCGGTGATGAAAACGGGGGCGGGCGCGGGCCTGCTCTTCGTGTCACCCCTCGGGGAGCACATGCGGTACGCAGTACGTCTCCACTTCCCCGCGTCAAACAACATGGCTGAGTACGAGGCCCTCCTTTGCGGCCTCAAGATCGCCATCGAGATAGGCGTCAAGCGCCTCGACGTGCGGGGGGGGGGATTCGCAGCTCGTGATTGACCAAGTCATGAAAAATGCGAGCTGCCACGACGACAAGATGGAAGCATACTGCAAGGCCGTGTGAGCCCTCGAGGACAAATTCTACGGCATCAAGCTCAACCACGTGCCCCGCCGGTACAACGAGGAGGCGAACGAGCTGGCCAAGATCGCGTCCGGGCGGATCACCGTCCCCCCGAACGTTTTGGCCCGAGATATCGCCCAGCCCTCCGTCCCCCTCGAGCCACACCCCTCGAGCCATGCGGAACCCTCGGGGGCTCCCTCGAATCCGGTAGGCGTGGAGCCCATGGATGAGGACCCCTCGAACGAGGCGTACGTGCTCTCCCTCCTCGAGGGGTATGGCGCCTACGAGGCTGATGTGATGGATGTCGAGCCAGCCCCCATCAAGGCAGATTGGCGCGACAAGTATGTCGCCTGGATGGCTCGAGGGGAACTCCCCTCAGATCGGGCCGAGGCCAGGTGCATCGCCAGGATGGCCAAGTCCTTCGCTCTCGTCGATGGCGAGCTGTACAAGCGCGCCGCTTCCGGCATCCTACAGCGATGCGTACCCATCCCCGAGGGGCGCGAGCTCCTCCGGGACATTCACGCGGGGATCTGCGGCCATCACGCCGCACCCCGCACCCTCGTGGGCAATGCGTTCCATCAAGGCTTTTACTGGCCTACCGCGGTCGCGGATGCCAGCGAGATCGTGCGCACCTGCGAAGGGTGCCAGTTCTACGCCCGTAAATCCAACCTTCCTGCTCATGTCCTGCAGACCATCCCCATAACATGGCTTTTTGCTGTGTGGGGGCTGGACATCGTCGGGCCCCTGCGGAAGGCACCCGGGAGCTTCACCCACTTGTTGGTTGCAATTGACAAATTTTCCAAGTGGGTAGAAGTACGCCCCATTACGAATCTCAGGGCAGAGCAAGCGGTGACGTTCTTCACCGACATCATCCATCGTTTTGGAGTGCCAAACTCCATCATCACCGACAACGTGTCCCAGTTCACGGGCAGGAAATTCCTGGAGTTCTGCGACAAATCCCACATCCGTGTGGATTGGGCAACTGTGGCACACTCACAGACTAACGGCCAAGTAGAGCGTGCCAATGGCATGATCCTACAAGGCCTTAACCTAGAATTTTCAACTAGCTGAATAAGTCTGGTCGGAAATGGCTCCAGGAGTTACCAGCGGTCGTGTGGAGCCTAAGGACCACCCCAAGCAGAGCCACTGGGTTTACCCCGTTTTCTCTAGTCCATGGCGCAGAGGCCGTCCTCCCCACGGACTTAGAGTATGGGTCACCCAGGGTACGAGGCTACGACGAGGATGCCAACCAACGAGCCCGCGAGGACTCACTCTGGACCGGTGGACGAAGCGCGCCTCGTGGCCTTGATGCACTCCACAAGATACCAACGGTCCCTCGGGCGCTACCCGGGCACGGAAGATACGCCGGCGGGACTTCAGCGAGGGGGATCTGGTCCTAAGGCTACGCCAAGACAACCGAGGACGCCACAAGCTATCACCTCTGTGGGAGGGGCCCTACGTCGTAGTGAAAGTGCTCAAGCCCGGCACGTACAAGCTGGCCAACGAGGATGGCGAAGAACTCACCAACGCTTGGAACATCCAACAGCTACGTCGCTTCTATCCCTAGCTAGGATTTCCAAATCTTTTGTTGTAAAACACGTGCCCAACACCCCAGTTGGTGACAACCATGTAAACATCACCAGTTTAATGAAAAGGGCAACTCGGCTTTCCCCTGAAACCCAAGTTACCCTCGGGGGCTACTACGGGGGGCACCCCCCCCCCATAAAAATGGTCCCATTTTTTCGCAAAAAAGAAAACAACTCACGCGCGCTAAGCATATTTCTACTTCGGCCTCGAGCAAAATTCGAACAGGGCGCAGGCAGCCTAGCGGAAAGGACGCGCAAGTTTGAGATAGCCTACGCCTCCGCGAGGACACGGCCCTTCTCTCTTGCCTCCAACCCAGCAGGCCGCTCACGAAAATTGAACTCCCCTAACTAGAATTTACTCAGGAAGAAGGAGAAACAAAAAGGCGCAATAAAGTAAAGAACACCATTCCACTTTCACAAACGTTTGAAGCAAAGTAATTTGTTTATTTACACAGCCACATGGCCAGCACACTAACACATAAACAAAAAAGGGCCTAGCGCCCGGCTATCTTCAGGCTGGACGAGCGGCAGCATCAGCGGCATCTGGGAAAAGAAACTCCTCGAAGGCCTCGGCGAGCGCCCCGGCGGCGTCGGCGGCTAACGCGTCCACACGCTCCATCGCCACCTCGTCCTCGACGCCCTCGTGGACGACGTAACCCTCCGCCACCACCTCGAAGTTGATCTCGTAATGAGATCGCACCACCCGAGGGCCTTCTGGACGCCGAGGTGCAGCGCCCGGCGCATGCGCCGGTGGCCGTGCCCGCCAAGGGCGCGCGGGCGGGCGGCCGGCGAGCTCCCGGCCGCGCCTCGCCCTCCTCCACGGCACGGCGGGTCTCGAGGGCCGCGGAGCGCAACTCCAGCAGCTCCTGCTCGGAGTAGTTGTAGGAGGTCTGCAGCGCCTCGGCCCGCTCGGCCGCGTGCCCCAGCGCGGTGCGCAAGCCTGAAGTTGCCAAGCAAGAGGGGCATCAGAAAAAGGGGGCGAACCCTCTAAGGGGGAATCAGCGAAACAAGAGACAAACAACAACTTACCCTCAACCTGCTTCTTCCCCACCTCGAGGGCGCGGCGCCGTGCCTCGGCCTTTGCTCAAGGCCCTTGAGGGTCTCGCCTTGCTCTGGAGGGCCGGCTCTCGGCTCGCGCTCGTGATGCGAGCACCATCAGTTTGCCCTCGAGCTTCGAGAACTCGGTGTTTCGGCCCTCCGGCGATTTGCGCGCCTCGCGTGCGACGCGCTCTGCTCTAGCGCCGACCGGGCGTCGGCAAGGGCAGCCCGCTCCTGCTGGAGCTACCCCTCGGCCCCCTGGCGGGCGGTACGCTCCTGCAGGAGCTGGTCCTCCACGACGGCGAGCGCCTCAACCTTGGCATCGAGGGCGGCCTTCAGATCGTCGGCCTCCTTGGCCTTCTGCTCGAGCGCGCGCGCCCGCTCCTCAGCCTGGCTTTTCTAAGCCTGCGCCCCCCGGAGCAACGAGTGGAGCTCCAGGTTGTCGTTGCGGATGCCGGCCACCTCCGTCTCCCAGTTGGCCGCCAGGGTGCGCATCTTCTCCAGGTCCGCCCGCGCCTGCCGCAGCGCCTCATCCCGGTCGATGAGGGCCATGCAGACCTGCTCGAGGGTGGAGGGACGCGCCGCGTCCTGCCGCTCGCTCTCATGGAGCTGATCACGCAGGGCCACGGCCCGGTATGACAGCCAACCGTCCGGAGTCTTCAAGGCGTCGGCGAGCGCGTCGAAGGCGTCGCACCGCTCCCGGAGCTGGCGGAGCTCGGCGCTCACCTGATCGAAGGCGCCGTACTTATCGCGGGCGCGGTGCTCGAGCTCTTGTCACCAACAAGCCGACCTGTGAGTGTAATGCTGCAAGGATGGCACGCAAAAACGAGAAAAACAAAGAAAACGGGCGACGGCGCCCCACCTGGAAGACGCGCCACACGGGGTCGCCATGAATCCGCAGCGCCTCGTTCAACGCTCAGTTGAGCATGGCGCCGTGGTTGCGGAGCTCTCCCCACAGCTCCTACTCCCCCTGGGCGTCGGCGAACGCGGGCGGATCGCCAACGAGCCCCTCTCCCGGGGCGGAGCGGCCGACGCGGGAAGAAGAGGCCTCGGCACCGCGCCCTCGGCCTCCTGCCACCATGTGGCCCTCCCGCCGCCTCACAAGAGCCCCCTCCTGGGACTCGGGGGACGGCGTGGGGAAACTCACCCACTGGTCCCACCCGGGCGGCGGGGAGTCGTCGTCCGGGATCTCCACCACCGCCGCCCGAGAGCGCGGGGCGGTGCGGCCCCCGCGTCGCCTCCATCGACGCCTCCGTCCGCGCCTCCGTGACCGCGGGCTCCCGGGTCGCGGCGCCGCGGCCTCTCACCTCCCGCCGCATCTCCGCAACCGCGGGCGCCGGCCTCGCCCTCCTCGGCGGCGGCTGCCGGCTGCACCTCCACCACGGCCGGGTCTGCCGGCCGCGCCTCCGCCATGACCGGCGCCCGCCGCTCCTCGACGGCCGCCGGCCGCGCGCGGCGGCGGGCGGATCCACCGCCGTGGCCTCGGGGTCTCAGCCGCGCCCTGCGAGCTCTCGCCCGCCACGCGCCGCCGCACTCGCCCCCGCCCGCGGCGCCCTCGACGAGCGCCGCCGGGTGGGAACGAATGCGTCCGCCCTCAACACCTTGGCTGGTGCGAGGGGAGGCACGGTCGGAACCACCCTGCACAAACACGAACAAACAGTCAGGTTCTTGGTTGTCAGATATGCAACCCCGCAAAAGAGCAAGCCCCTCACCTCGAAGAAGAGAAGGCGCGCTTCCTCTTCCTCGAGGTCCCGGCAGATGACGCCGGCGCGGCCGCGCGGCCGCCGCCGCACCTCCGGCCGTCTCCGCCGCGCGTGCGGGCCCCGCCCGCACGCGGGCGCGCCGTCACGCGCACCTCGGGGCGCGCGCCGGCGCCTCCGCGGCCCGCGCCGCTCTGTCATCGATTGCTCGGCGGCGGGCGCCTCGCACCCGCCCCGAGGGCGATCTTTGCTCTTGCCGCCGGGGGGCGGCTCGGCGGCGGCGGGGCGCATGTTCCCACCTATCAGGGAGGCCCTGCCCCCCGGCCTCTTCCTCCTCTTCCTCCTCTGAGGACGAGTACTCCTCGGTCCCCAGAGAAGAGAGCCCCCGCTGCTCGCGCAGCCGGTACTCCTCATTCCGCCGCTCGCGGTGTCGCTTTGCGCGCTCCTTCTTGCGCGCCGCCCGCTCCCGCTCCCGTTGCTGCGACGCCCGACCGAGCGCGCGAGAGCGGGGAGTGGGCGGATCGGACTTCGCGGCGCTCGGGCTCACCGGTCGAGCGGAAACATCAAAGTGCGTCAAAAACACGAAGTATCGGCAAGATCAAAAACGAGCCGGGGAACTCTACTCTCACCGGTCGGCCGGTGGGGAGCATCTCGAGGTCCCACAAGGACCGGTCGGCGCGAGGACGGGGTGTCGACGGCGCTCGCGCCCGTGTGGCCGCGTACTCCGCGAGGAGGGGGCTTTGAAGCATCCGCGACCTCGCCAGCGCGACGGGGTTCGCCATCTCCGTCATCTCGAAGATGCGGAGTGGCCTCTCCATCAGGGGGACGACCCACCGGTGGTGGAGGAAGGCGAGAACGGTCGCCGTGGTCAGCCCGCGCCCCGCCAGGTTCCTCAGCGCGGCCGAAGCGAGTCCGGCCCGCCTCCGATCTTCCGGGCCCGGGAGACACCCCGTGGCTCCGGGGAGTCGGGCTTCTCCGGGAGCACCGGGCCGGTGTAGGGGGGAGGCCGGGCTCGTCGTTGCGAAGGTAGAACCACCCCCGCTCCCGGCGGCGTTGTTGGTCGTCATGGTGCGGGGGGATGTAGTCGTCCTTGTACGCCCCCCGCCGGGCGAGCGACATCTCGCCGGCGCGCACCGCGCGGCGGGTCCTCTCTGCTCCGTCGTCGGTGCCGCGTGAACGACTCCTCCGCACGGAAGAGGTGAATCCAGATATCCCAATTCACTGGGATCCCTAGATACCCCTCGCAAACGCCCACGAACGTGGCCACCTGTGAAATTGCGTTCGGCGCGAAGTTGTGCAGCTCCACGCCGTAGTGGTGGCAGAGCGCCCGCATGAAGCGACTCACCGGCGCCGTGAAGCCGCGCTCGTGGAAGCGGGTGAAGCTAACCACGTAGCTGCTCGGCGGGTTGGGCGCGTGGTCCCCGGCCGGCGGCACGATCCACTCGGCCGGCCGGCCCTCCTCGTTCGCCGCCAGCTGGCCGGCGGACACCAGATCGCCCAGAGCCAGCCGCGTCACCGACGAGCGCTCCCACGCGTACGGGTCGACGATAACGAGAGGCGGAAGAGGCGCCATGAGGAAAGGCAAAGGGACGGGGAACGAAGAGCAGAAAAGAGGAGAAGCTCCAAAGGCGGAAAGGCGCTGTGGTGAGAACAAGACGGGGGCTGGAGTGCGAGGAGCAAGAATGGCGATTGCTAAGGTAAAAACCGCCGTTTTCCCCCTCGCCAGATTTATAAGCCGCGGGCGTGCTCTCCGGAGCGCACGTCCCGCGCGCGTGCTTGCGAGGGGAAGTCTTTTCTCGGCCGACGGGCGGGCCCCACCACGGCCGGCGGCGGCCACGCCACCGGGCGGCGGGCCATCATCACGGCGTAGAACCGGGAGGGCCGCGGCGGGCGGTCACGTCCGCCGCCCACGCCGCCCACTACGCGCGCGGCCGCGGCGCCTAAAAAGGCGCGCCCACGGCGCGAAACCGCAGCCGCGGCTGCAAAGCATTAAATGGCTCGGTCCCTTACCAAGTAAGGTAGACCCTCGAGCGGCACGAGTCCCCGGCTCAGAAAAATTCAACCCTCAAAGGGTGCAAACATCAGACGGTCGCCTCGGGGCCCGTTTGAGGTAAAACGGGCACCACAGGTACCTTCGATGCACTATTTTACTGATCAGCGCCTCGAGGGCTGACGCGGTCAGGGACCCTCGAGGATTCGCAGATGCAAAGACGGGGGCGCCTAGCCGCCACCCTGCGCTATTTTACTGATCAACGTCTCGAGGGCTGACGCAGTCAGGGACCCTCGAGGATTCGCAGATGCAAAGACGGGACCGCCTAGCTGCCACCCCGCGCTATTTTACTGATCAGCGCCTCGAGGGCTAACGCGGTCAGGGACCCTCGAGGATTTGCAGATGCAAAGACGGGGGCGCCTAGCCGCCACCCCGTGCTATTTTACTGATCAGCGCCTCGAGGGCTGACGCGGTTAGGGACCCTCGAGGATTCGCAGATGCAAAGACGGGGCCGCCTAGCCGCCACCCGCACTATTTTACTGATCAGCGCCTCGAGGGCTGACGCGGTCAGGGACCCTCGAGGATTCGCAGATGCAAAGACGGGGCCGCCTAGCCGCCACCCCGCGCGGCCCTACTGATCAGAGGTTCGAAGCCTGACCCTGGATGGGTTCGAACAGGCGTCCCAGATCACCGGAGTCAGGGACGACGAGGGCGCGCGCATTCGAGTCGTTCCTCGAGCCCGCCGGCTCGAGGGTGCCCCATATGTCGTGTTCGAGAGCCAGCGAGGGCAGCTAGCCGGGGGGATCCCACCGAGGGAGAGCTTCCGCGCCCTCGGTCCCTAGCGAACGGGACCGAGCCCCACCTAGCAAACCCACGCAAGCGCTTTAATGGACGTGTCTCTGGACCACGCAGCCTACCCTTATCGAACGGGGCATGGGCGTCCACTCGAACCACCCACTAACAGCTCAACGAGGAATCCGCAATCCGCGACCCGACCGATGGGGGTTGCGGAAACCTCACCCTCCGTCCCGCGGAGGGACGGCGAGGGCGCGTTAAAAACAAGTCGTAGAGCTCTACCCGATCGCCTCAAACGGGCCCAGGCTCGGGGGCTCGACGCACGGCTACACCTCCTGGATCGCACCGGCCGCGGGTAGTGCCAGCTGCGCGTGCGTCACCGCAGCCGGCTGAAACATTGCCGACGTTGGTTGAGATATGTACCACGCCCTCTGACCAAACCTCGCGGTAAAACCCCTGCAGGAGCGCCCACGCTCCTACAGGGCTTCGGGGGCTAGACCCGCGGGTCCGCTGACGCGGCCCCACGGAAAGCATTCGCAAGCCAGGGGGAAGGACGTCCTATCAGTAGGCTCCAACATCTGCGGGAGCCTGACCGGCGAACCCACAGATGCTCGGGGGCTACTGTCGGGGACAGCCCTGGGGGTCCCCTTAAACAACTGGGGAAACCCCACTTAAAACCTGCAAAAAGCCAAAGCCAAACACGTCTCGCTTAAACACATGGGGCATGGCCCACGCCACGGTGGCCCTGACGGCCCACCCAGGCGGTCCACTCGAAGATCCCCTCGAAGCGGGCTCCGCCTCGCTCGAGGGCACATGCCTCCCTCGGGTGGGCTCCGCCCCGTTCGAGGGAGTGCGTATACCTCGAGCGGGCTCCGCCTCGCTCGAGGGTCCCCACCGCCCTCGAGCAAGCTCCGCCTCGCTCGAGGGCGCTCCGCACACGCACGCCCGTTCCCGTACGCGGGTACGGGCATTTAATGCTCTGACAACGGCGGGCGGCGCCATCATGCGCCTGGGACTCACGCCCCGGTCCTGTCGCACCAACTCCCTAGGAGGGAACCCATCCCCGCCACTGTGGGAGACTGTGCGACGTGGCCGGTGCCGGCGCCCGTGACGCCGCGCCGCCTACTCCCGATGCGGCTAACGCGCCGAGCCCTCGAAGGGGGGGGGGCGGCCGCACCCTCGACTTGCTTTCCCATGACTTTGCAGGGTTAGGTCGAGATGCTAGGCCGGCGGGGCGCCATCCCTGCCACTGTTAACGGCATGGCGGCCGCCCCCGCGCGTACAACCTTACATCGGGCACTGTGGTAATAGCTCCGGCGCTGTGGAGCGTGCGGGAACGGGACGCCGCCATGACCGCCACTGTATCCCGTACGGATCGACGTCAGCAACCCCCTCGAGCCCGCCTAGGGACATCGCGGCCATCCACTACACGCCTACCCTCGAAGCTACCACTGTTCGGGTACAGGATACGCCATGATGGCCAGATCGCGGCAAGGACCGTCAAGGCGGCCGCCTACTCTACGGCGCGGCACACCACGCTTCCCCATGTAGCTTAATAGCGCGGTATGGATGTAATTCGCTCTCTCCTTGGCCTATAAAAGGAAGACGAACTCCCCCGCCGCAGGGGACAGAACAGACACGACGCAACACGAGACAAAGAACAACGCACGACATCACACACTTACTCTCCAATTCTCCCACAATATCTTCAGCCACTTCACCAGGGACTTGGAGGCCACGCTTCCTCTCCCGCCTTGCTTGTAGCAGCCCCACTACGAGCACCCGGTCTTTGAGCAATATAGTGCCTCGAGCACACTACTGCTGGACGTACGGCCCTCGGCCGGAACCAGGATAAACCTTGTGTTCCTGATTGCTTAGCATCGACCATTGAGGGATAGACCTTGGCGCTTATTATTGGTTAGTGTCGGGACCACATTCCGCACCGACACTTAGGATAGACCTTGGCGCTTATTACTGGTTAGTGTCGGGACCACATTCCGCACCGACACTTAGGCAATAGATGGATAGCGTTGGCCACGACACAGCCCGCGGGCGCCCTGTCGGGTGGTAACTGAGGAGCAAGAAGGACCGCATGTATGGATGGCCAGATGGGCCAGGCCCGATGGACGGCCTGCGGCACAACCCTAACATGCTTGGACCTATGATGTCATGGCACGAAGGGGATAGTGCCTTGGGCCAGGCCGGCCCAATGGTCAGACTGGGCCTAGACCGCACCCTCGGTACAGGCACGACACAAAAATTGAACATGCACGATAAGGCTTCACAAATGACCTCCTAAGAGCCCATTTAACCTATCATATATAAACTCAACCCATCCCACCCTATCCCTAACTCTTCAACTCCATTCCTCTCCTCTCCTCCTCGGGGGTGGTGACGGCTTGGGGACCTAGTGCGCCGGCGGCCTCCACCACCGTTGTGGCTGCGATGGGCGGGCATGATGCCGTTCGCTTCCAGTGTAGGAAGTGGCTATGCTAGCCTCCACCGCCCACGGGAGCGCGCCTTGCCTCCACCGTCGACGAGAAGAGTTGATGCCGGGTCGCCACGTAAGAAGAGCTAACAGCCGCGCCGCCGCGGAAGATGTGTCGGTGGCCGATCCGACCTCTCCACCACTGACGTACGACGCAACCATGAGGTGTGCCGGCCACCTCCACTTCTGGGTGTGACCATGAGTCGCAGGCGGCCTCCATCTGACGGTCGATATTGCCTGACCTGACACTAAGTACGATGTGCCTACTGGGCTATCGGGCCGGCTCGACCCTATATAATGACCGTGGGGTCAGGCCTGGGCTGGCAATTCAGCATGACAACTCGATCCAGCCCGGCACGAAACAATCATCAGGGCTCTTAGTTTCGGGCCAAATTGGACTAGTGTTGGTCAGGGCCGGGCGGCCACCGTAGGGATATTTGTGGTGGGAGGCCGGGTCGAATCTTATATATGTTTGTTGGCCCACCCCCACACTAGGCGTCGCCTCCACCTCCGTTGCCAGCGACAGGTGGCGGTTGCCAGGGCATATGAATGCCTCGCCCACCGGATGCCATGTGTCCTATCGTTCGGGGTGCCGTCTTTGAGCCTCACCACCACATCTGCCCAAGCACCATCGGTCGACAACATGCATCGGGGCCAGCCTTGCCATGTTGGTTGGGGACACCACATCCTCACCCGATGTCGGTGCACCGCCAGCCCCGCGACCTTTCGGGACAACTAGTGAATGACATTGATGCATGCAACAAGGTGAAGGGAGGAGGGAAAAGGGAAGGACACGAGCTACCGCTGACTTCAACATCATCGTTGGCCGCCGCCAACCGACCTGTGAGCTAACCTTGTGGTGCGGGAGGAGCAGGGATGACACCACGTTATGTTCGTATGGTGGACAAGCACCAGGGTGAATCAAAACTTTGTTAATCACTTGACTAATTTTCACCATATATTTGAATAAAAATTTGTTAGTTGCTTGAGTTGTGCACCACCTCTATTTTGATGCTAGCTTGGCCCCTGGGTATGGAGCCCTCGGGTCGCCCTCAGGCGGGAGAGACTTCAAACATCACTAATCATCATATATGAAATGAAATGCTTTCAGGCACTATAAATGGAAACACTAAAAGGGAGCCAACACAAGAATTGCTGCAACAAAGATGGGCAAACAAAACCCCTGCCCTTGCTATATCTGGGTAGATAACCTGTGCCATTGCTTTATTTGGGTTTTAGCTCTTACCAAATTTGCCCAAACCAGGGTATACTCATATCTTTAGACATTCATTAGGTCTAATACAGCACAAACAGTGAAAAAGGCCACATACCATATATAGAAAACACTCATAACATTAACACAGCATCAAGCCCAGAGGCAATACAAAGCTCTTCCATAGCAAGTAGCACCACAGCAACTGTACACTTGGCCTTGGCAACACAAAAGCTTGCATGCAAGAGCAAGAATTCAATCCAACAGAGCACACCTGTCTCCGTATCCAACCCTACCCACCTACCTCGCTAGCCATTCTTCCTGGTCCATTAAGCAATCACCAACCGGTCGTACTGGCTCCCTGGTGTCCTCCAGTGTTCTCCCGGAGCACGGAGGCCCCGAGCTGTTCGCTGGAGCCGGTTGCAGGTCGCGCGGCAGGTGGTGGTGTCGTCGTCGTGTCGTCGTCTAGATGCGGAAGGGGTCCAGGCGGTCGTCTCCGAGGCGCGAGCGGTAGGCGGCCTTCTTGTAGTCGCCCCATGTGAAGTCCCTGTAGCGACCCTGCTCGCCGTGCCCCAGCAGCTCCGGCAGGGGCGCGATCCGCTGCGCCGGCCCCGGCCCCGCGAAGTAGATCATGGACACCCGCGGCTTCAGGCTGTTGGCCACCACCCGGTGCCGGACACTTTTCAGCCTCCCATTCGTCAGAACCTGGCGCACGTAGTACACAACCGTCATCTCATCATCAAATTGTGCTGCCGCCTCTGTCGCTAGCTCGTCATCGTCGTCTCCGATCCCCCACCGCGTGCATGATCGAGGTCATGGCACGGGTGCGTTTTGGGGTCGGGTATTGTAGGTGCATGTGTGCGTGCGTGCGCGTACATACCTCCAGCGAGTCGCCGACGATGACGAAGAGGGCGTCGCGGTCAGGCGGGACGGGCACCCACCGGCCGTCGCGGAGCGCGAGCTGCAGCCCGGCCGTGCCGTTGGAGCGGAGCACGGACACCAGCTGCGGGTCCGTGTGCTCGCCGAAGCCGGTGACGCTGCACGAGTCCGGGAGGCGCTGCAGCAGCGGGCACGGCGGGTAGTGGTTCACCCGGAACACCCCGTCGCTCGCCGCGCCCGTCACCATCCCGCTTAGCGCGTCCCGCGGCGCGACGCCCAGGCCCTCCGCCACCGCCTCCAGCACCGACGCCACCACCCCGCGCACGGCGCCCACGTAGTCGTTCACCGCGTCCCTGCACGCGACGCATCACGCACACGGCGGGTTATTAGTTGTGCCAACGCACGCACGCACGCGCGTGAGAGGGGCGACAATGGCTGCACCGACCGAACTGAGCTGAACCACGCTCACCGCAGCGAGGACGACGGGACAGGGGAGGCCTCGGAGACGGAGGCCTGGTTGTCGACGGCGAGGAGGAGGTACTCGAGCCACCCCATGTCGCCGTTGCGCCCGATGCGCTTGTTCCCGTAGCCCAGCGGGTTGGCGGGGCCGGACGCGTCCTTTTCCGCCTGCGGCCTGGCGAAGAACCCGACGGCCTCGGCCTCCAGCCTGTTCACAACCCCCATTGGCACGCCGTGGTTGACGACCTTGAAGAACCCGAACCGCTCGCACGCGTCCACGACCGCCGTGGCCGCGCCGGGGCCGGAGAGGTCGACGGCCGGCACGCCGCCGGGGAAGGAGGAGGAGGAGGAGGCGCCCCCGGGCTCCGGGGACCTCACCAGCGAGATTTGGTCGAGCGCCGGCGGCTTCGCGAGGACCACCATGGTGCCACCAATGCAAGAAACAGAGCACCGTACGTACGGCGAGCAGAGGATCGGATCGGAGGGAGTACAACCGTAGCTCTCCCTATGATGAGCTACTAGTGATGACGGATCACTGCCGCTGGTCAGCTCGAGCTCGAGTGCATGTGGGGGGAGTGGCAGGCCTTCATGGCTCGTATATATAGGGGAGCGCCATGGCGGCGGGGCCCAAAGTGGATACGAAACGAGAGGGGAGGGAGGGGGCGACGTTGGCAACAGCTGTTCATCGCCCCTTTTCTCGTGCTAATTGGCTAAGGGCGGCAGGCAGATCCGGGCTTGATCGATATGTGGGAGGCAGGAGCGAGCCATGCGACGGATTGAAACGTGTCCCGGAGTGATCCGCCGGTGCAATGTGGTCGGAGAGGGAGATGATAAGTGTCCGTCCTTTGGGTGCTTTTCGTCTCGGATAATGTTTCTGTTGACAGATTCCTGACGAGGTACAATGACGAAGACACTACACACACGATTATTAGCTACTAATCCTGGCCATCATGAGAGGGCTTTTGAAACGGGGGAGATGTGGGTTTGGGCGCGCTGATGATTGGTGCCATTTATTCACGTAACAACACGCGCTGATGCAAAACCTTGCTGCACTCAGCTCCGCCGCGAGGTGACTCCTGAAAATTAATTAGGAGGAGGTAGGGTTTTGGAGAATGGCTAAGCTTTGGATTCCGATACCCAACAGTAATGTCGCGTGCGTTTAATGAATGGAGGTGAATGCACGTAGTATGTGATATGATTGTGAGCATCTGCATCTGTACCGTGTTAAGAAAAAAACAACATATGTGTGTACGACTAGGTGCAGTTGTCGAAGTATTTGTTTCTTGAGACTAGGTGCAGTTGTCGAAGTATTTGTTTCTTGAGCCATATGCATGGGTGGAATTTTAGCATGCGTGATGGTTGATTGTTGGTTAATGATAATCGAAGGCTGTCCTATAGCATTAGAGAGGAGAAGCAAAAATGTGAAGCATCCCAATCATTCGTTTGCAGCAAGCGTGCGACTACACTTCCTCCTCGGCGGCCTCCGCCACTAGACATCGTTGTTGTACTCCCTCCATCCCAGAATATAGCATCATTAAGATTTTTTCAAAGTCACACTTTTCAATTTTGATCGTGAATAAAAAATAATCATACATGCTAATAACATAAAAATGATATTAATAGATTTACTATGAAATAAAGTATCAAAATATGTGATCTTTTGTCTTTAAAATAAATTAAGGGAGTAGATGATTTCTAAACAAAATACCAGACTATCCGACAATCCAAGTGGCATAGAGAGCAACACGCAGGATCAGCAAATTAAGCGTGCAGCGCTGACGGATACGCTTGTACAACCCAACCGAATTCCATCAATAGCTAAACAGCTTTGGAACGAGATGTGTGCTCGTATCCCTGATTTATTAGTTTGTTTTGATTTTTCTTAGATCAGTTTATTTTGATATTGTGACAATAGGCACGATGTGACTTTGCTTTCTTTCTAGGTCTCTCATTCGTTCAGCGTGTTGAGTAGTGATTGAGTACGTACATGTATTCAGTGTGTTCATTTTGCATTAGGCAGCAGCTTCAAATCAGATCTGATTGAGAAAAGTATATTGCAAGTTGTAACCAGTTTGTGTGTGCTTGTTCAAGCTCCTTCGAATCGATTGGCATCACGCTGACGCTCGCGGTTAGCTAGTTGCTGACAAGAATTGGCTCGTATTCAGGTGCCAGATCCCGCGAAGGGGCAAGGCGCAATGGTGCCTATGAGAATTGAGAAACCACCGTTCACACTGAAAGTGATTTTACTCATCATCATGATATTATTTTTTTTTGAAACGACCATGATACTATTTTTGGGGTCTCATGTTAGTTATCAGTCGTGATCTGCATGAGTTGAAACTTGAAAGCGAGTTCCATGTTTTGGAGCTGTTTCGTCAACAAAGTGAAAGTTGAAGCTCCAAAAACTCCAAGTGTCTATTTCTTTTGGATTGGATGAAGATGGAGAGTACTATTAGAATGAATGTTAGAAATCTATGGACCTGCATTTATGTTTACCGGCCTTGATAACCCTCGCAAGAATAAGTAACAACAACAATTCGATGAGAAAACATTACAAAATATAATTCAACATCCATATATAATAGATAGAATTTCATACTAATTTGCAACCTTTGGTATGGACAAAATTTTCACCCGGTACTAAAGAGGCCACGGCCACGGGGATCTTCTCGGGGGCTAGCCGCTAGGTCTGGTACTAATTAATGTTGATATTAGTATCGAATAAAAAAGCATCTGGTACTGAACCTATGAACAAACATTCACATTTTTCCAGTAATATGGTTCCGTCGGCCCCTAGCACCGGTAGACCTGGAGCTAGGGAGGAAGGGAGGGAGCAGAGGGAGGAGTAGGTTGGGGAGGTGGGGAGGGCGATGAGCTGGTCGGGAGCAAAGGGAAGAGGCACGAGCAAAACCCCCAATATTTACCGGACCTCCGAGACGTCTTGGATTTTAGCGGTTGTTTCTGTTAGCATTGGAGGGTACAAAACTATTTTAGAAGTTCAGGACAGTATACATGTCCCCGTTGCCGACAGTCTAAATCCATCGTGCTGCACTGCATTCTCCTCCAACACCACACCTTGCTTGCTCGATCACCAACTTGTTTCATCGCGAGCTTTTCGTCAGTACTTCAGTTGTTGTGCACAAGTAGCTAGTTTGTACGATTTACAAACGTCATAGATTTTGCTAATTTGTGTCGAGAAGAAATGTCAATCGGAGTGCTAGACTGCTTGTTGCAGAGTTGCTGACGATTTTTGACAAGTCATCATATGCTACCAATAAAGAGTAGAGCTTGAAAAAGGGTCAATACTATGGCATTGCTGTTAGCGTCATGTCACAATCATTCGATGCAGTAATTGTAATGTCTGAGATGACACTGTTTTATCAATTTTAGAAACAACAAAATGACGAATGTGTCGGCCAACGCAAGTGCACATCAATCAGATAAGGTCGGCTTTTATTTTCAAACAAGTGAAAGGTGTATAACTCCTAGGATGCCTTATACTTGGGGACAAATTTTGAACTCTTAAATGCCTTATATTTCAGGACGAATAGAGTATATGAAATAAATATCGAGTTTGAAGTTCGCATGAGGTAATTATAGCTTTGAGAAGATCTTCACTGGATAAAGTAAGCTAGATTTAATTTGAATTAGAGCAACTCCGGCAATGACCCTTAACAAGGGGGAGCATATCAGGTGGAAACCAACCCACCTTTGCAAACTATGCAAACTATGATCAGCACCACCGGATCTAGATCTAAAGGACACAGAGAGACGTGGGAACAATTTACAAACTGCCGCCCGCCAGCCCCCCGCTGGTCGACGCATTTTTGCAATAACACCCCCGCCCCCTCATCCCATCGCGGCAACTCCCCATCCCAGCGATTCAATTGCCACTGTGCGCGCGCCGCCACGGACTCCCGCCGGCCCCGGCCACCACCGGAGTCCACTCGCGCGCCGCCCACAGGAGTCCGTCGCGGGCCTCCATGTAGTCCGCCCCCGGCCACCCCTGCAGTTCGCCGCCGGTCGCCCCTGCAGTCCTGCGTGCGGGACGCTCGGGCGGAGGGACTCGAAGCCGGTGTTGACGCAAAACGTGCACCTAGCGCCAAACACACAGCAAGCCGAACAAGCTGGCTTTACACGCGCAGAGAGTCACGAGACGTGCCAGTCAATTTTTCCTGAAAATTAACAAAAGATAAACGAGTTAGATACCAAAGCTTGGAACTTGCCGGGTGGTACCAGACAGTTCCATATTTACGGCTAGGAAGCCAGATGGGATGACAAATAGCTATAAAGAGCTATCTGCCAATAAACTGAAACCATTCGGGAACTTGTAAAAAGGGAAAAGTAACATTGCCGAATGAATGACGTAAGCATGATAACGATCGGTCTTTGTTTAAGCAAAGATACACATGCACGAGGCCGTGACCGATCCCCACGATAATCAACATTAAATAAATGAATAAAGTAAAGCACGAACATAAACATGTAATAAACAAGTATGCATAGATCCAAAGCACTAGTCTACCGCATGTCTAGGTACTTTAAAACCCGTCGGGTACGATATCAAGCAAATCTATCCACCGCATGATACAACTTGCATGAAAAACCGTACCACTTTCCACAAATAGATCTATCCACCGCATGATACAATCTAAATATAGAAAGCTAAAAGCATACATTATTTAAAGCATGAATTACTCACGTGTTCTACTCGTGAAGAAACATAACCGAATACGGTTTGAGCAATGCCGATTCGGGGTCCATGAAGAAGGAACGAACATTACCAAGTAAATAAATCTATCAGATTGATTTGAAATCTAATCCACCGGATGACTAGCTCCAAAGCAACCCAAAAACCTGCATCTACCGCATGATACCCGGCTCTTTCAAGATTTATACCAACATTGGCAAGCTTGAACCCGCAACACGTAATAACCTAGATCGATTCGGTTTCGGCTATCGGAAAGCACAAGATCCACGTGTTAAAACACGAACTCGACTCATACAAGGATCACAAAAGGGATAAAGCCGATCCAAATCTATCTAGATTGGGCAAAAATGTGTTACATGAATCTAAACATAAAGTAAAAACTCAAAGCAACACGGGGTAACTTAATGAATCTATTAGATCTTGCCAAAATCCAATAGAGCCGATAACTAGCTTCAAGCTAGATCTTAGCCTACCGCATGGCTCATGACCTAACAAGAAACCCTCTTGAACCAAGCTTGAATCTACCGCATGACACGAAGCATGGTAACAAGACTACTTGCATCAAATCTAAATCCACCGCATGATACTAGACATGATACAAGGTTGCCGGTACTCACGGAGGTCGACGGATCGATGAACCCTCTCGAAGAACTCGACGACACGACAAAAGGACTCTAGGGTTTGGCGTAAGGCCGGTTTGTATTGAAGAATGATTGTGTTTGTTACATACATTCAGGGTTCATATTTATACCCTGCGAAGTACAATCTCGAATGGATTCGCTGCCTAACTTATCTCTAAGCTTGATCGCCTATCTATCCATTCGCCCTTCCTGCTTGAGCCACGTCACCATCCAATCCCGCAAAATCAGCTCTACTGTTCCTTTGCCGAACGGGAGCAGATAGCCGACCGCAGATCTCTTTGCCGAATATCTCTGAAAAGATCCTTCCTTCCACCAGACGGACTCCTCATCGAGCCGGACCCACAAGTCAGACTCCTTACCAAATTTTGGTGTTAACACATGCCCCTTCAATTGCGGGATAAAAGTAATTTTGTTCCGCAATTGAGTCCAGCCACGAATTCTTTCAAATCGAATCTGTCAACACATGTTCTTCTTTCTTCGCAATCCGCTGGAATCTTCGTCTAGATCCAAACCCTAGATCCCCTTGTTCCAAGCTCAAATCCCCAATGGCGACTCAAAACCAAGATGTTCAGGTAAATTCCTCTCCTGTAAGCTTCGTTCGGCATTTAGGTTTTCAATTTTACCTGAGATTTTCTTTTCCGTTTTTTCTTCTGTGCTCCTTCAAGTGTAACGCTGAGCGAACCTTTCGGCAAAGAAACGCCAACACCCGAATGGCACTTTGACTCCTCTCAGCCGAGCCAGTCAACCGAATGTGACTCAGCCTAGAACTCCAAGCGACCCACCGGCGGGCTGGCCAAGGAAACCTCTCCACCTTCCGATTTTCTTGGGATATGCGCTACGATCCAAAGCCACGACTCGAGGCCACGATCTGTCTTGCCAGGCCTATAAATGAAACCGTAGGTGCCCCTAGCTCTCCACCAAGCCTTTTAGCTCTCGAATCTTTGCCAATCTCAGTTCTTCCTCTTTCCAAATAGTGCACATCCCAAACCAACATGGTGCGCCGCCTCAACCGCCGCCGTGCCTCCGACGAGGCAGAGGGGAGCAGCGCCAATGCGCGCCGGAGGCAATGATCGTCGATTCCTCTTCTTTGCTTCAACTTTGATCTTTTCTTGTTTTGATGATCATCTCCCTTTTAGGTTGATTCAGTGGAATCTGTCTCCTGCGCCGGCCAATCAGCCCCTTCCGGATGACTCCTCGGAGTCCGACGGCCACTCCCCCGTGCCCTACGGGGGGCTCGACGCCCTCCGCTTCAAGGAGGAGCTGGAGACGGCCCGGCGCGAGTTGGAGGACGTCTCCAAGAAGGCAGGCATAGCCGAGCTGGAATGGGAGGACCAGCGCAAACGGTGGCAACCGGAAGCCATCGACGGTACGGCTACGAAATCAACTCTTTGATCCAACCCGGCTTTTGATGCTTATCTCCTTTCTTCTTGCTTCTTGCGGCCCGCGACGCCGAGCTCAACCCGGTCGAAGGCGGCGGTGGAGCAGTGGCCGACAAGGTGAACGCCCGCGGTGACACCCGGCGGAGCGCCTTCTCGCGGTGGAGCACCGCGTCGACGAGGTAGCCACCCATGGCGTTCGCTTGGGCACCACCCTAGGCCTGGCTGCCATGGCGACGCATACGGACGTCGACTACTCCACCAGGCCGCGCGGCTTCCGGGGCGGCGCGCCAGAGGACATTGAGGAGATCGAGCTCATCTTGGAGCGCCTTGATGGCCATGGCGATGCCATTGCCGAGATCACTCATCCCCAATCTGTGTTGAACAGGCTTTTCGACTAGATTGTATTAGGGATGTTTGAACATCGGCAATAAATAAAGAGCTTTTGCACTTTGTACTTGCACTGCGATGATTCCTTTGTATTTGCTCCCGTGAATCTTATTTTTCCTTGAATGCATCCGGAAGCGCCTTGAGCCGAACGCGTGAGAACGGATGCCCCTTGGCGCAAAACCCACGAAGATCCCCGATTCGGCAATCCATAAGCACTGTTCAAGCAAAAACCCCTTCGCATCCGGGAGAAAACCACCGCCGTTTGGTATTCCAACGGTGCGTCTTGCCGATCATCACTCCCAATGCACTCCTTCGGTCAATAAAATAGCCTGCTGAGATGCCCTGCAAATCCACTTGCACACTCATCCATCACTTCTCATCTCTTCCCCCGTCTCCAGAGGAAAAAACCCCAAGGCCATGGACAAGGGCAAGCAGCCCCAAGAGAGCAGTCCTCCAAAGAAACGCACGATTCGAAGGTGAGTTTCCCCTTGATTTACTTCCTGTTCCCCACATGATCTTGCGCTTTACCTCCCCTTCTTTTCCTCTTTCAGTCTTGATTTGCTCCCTGAAGAAATCATCGGGACCGAAGATGTGCCTGAGTACATCTCCTCCAATTCCTCCCTCGAAGCAGAGGACGCTACGCCTGAACAAAGGACCAGCCATCAACTGCGCCGCCGCGTTCGGCACTTGGAGCACGGCCTCAGGGATATCACTGCTCGTTGCCAAGCCGAACGCGAGCACCGTATGGCTCTTGAGGCACTAGTGGGGGGTAAATGCTTCTCACTTCTTCTTGACTTTGTGCCCACATCTGGAGTCCTTGCCCCTAACATCCATTCTTCTACTTCAGATGTCTCTGACAGGTACAACAACCTGAAGGCGGCCTGGGACAGCTTGGTGGAGGCCGCGAACCATGGTCACCCTCGTGCCTTTCAAGTTGCCGTCACGGTGGTCTTGGAACAACTGAAAAGGGAGCAGCCGGAGAAGAAGCAAAGAAAAGATTGAATCATACTTTCGCTTCTTCCTCCACGCCTTCTGCTTCCCACCTCCTTGAGTTTTTGATCACCAGGGTTGTTGGATGTAAAAACCTGCAAGAAGCAGTTGTAATGTAGTTTTTGTGCTAAGGGCAATGCATCTAGGCACTGGCCATTTCTTCTGTTTATGGATTTTTTTTGTTCTGAAGGCGGCCTCGTTCTTGAGCGCCGGATGTCTCTGCGTCAGATGTGTGTAATCATCGATCGATCTCAATGCTAGGATAATATTTCTTCAGATATCTTCCATTTATTGCAGCGGAAAATTCTTCCCCTAGCAAAGTTTTCAATATATACGCATTACCAGGGACGCATCTGACAACGCGGAAAGGTCCTTCCCAGTTAGGGGACCATTTGCCGAATTCACTGTATTTAGTTCCAATCGGCAATAGCGCTTTCCAAACCAAATCGCCTTCTGCAAATTGCCTTACTTTTACCTTCTTGTTGTAGTACTTGGCAACCCGCAGTTTGTTCTTCTCAATGTTTTCCAGGGCCCTAAGACGGATCATGTGTAAATCCTCTAGCTCGTCCATCATTAGACCACTGTAATCCTTGGAGCTCAAATCTTTCTGTAACACAACCCTCCTTGAATCAGATTGCACTTCCCACGGTAGAACCGCGTGATGCCCGTAAACCAATTCATAAGGAGAGGTCTTTGTAGCTCCATGGGGGGCCATTCGGTAAGCCCACAGTGCCTCACTGAGTACCGAATGCCACCTTCTCGGCTTCTGGTCGATCTTCTTTTGTATCAGCTTGACCATGATCTTATTAGAAGCCACTGCTTGACCATTAGCTTGGGCATAATAGGGAGAAGAGTTGAACAATTTGATTCCCATGCTTTCGGCAAACTCTCTGAACTCCAGTGACACGAATTGTGCCCCTTGATCCGTGGTGATTGTCTGAGGGATTCCAAACCGATAGATGATGTGCTCCTTGAAAAATTCAACCATGTTTTCTGATGTCACCTTCTTCAGTGGGATCGCCTCAACCCACTTAGTGAAATAATCCGTAGCCAACAGCACAAACTTATGCCCCTTACTAGATGGTGGATTAATTTGGCCAATCAAGTCTATACCCCAGCCCCTGAATGGCCACGGCTTGATGATGGGATTCAATGCTGATGCGGGGACCCTTTGAACATTTCCAAACCTCTGGCAATCCTGACATCCCTTGTAATACTCAAAGCAATCCTCTAATATCGTCGGCCAAAAGCACCCAGCTTGTCTAATAACCCATTTCATACGGTAGGCCGATTGGTGCGCTCCACATATCCCATCGTGCACTTCGCTCATCATCTTCTTGGCTTCTTCTGGACCCAAGCATCGTAATAATAACCCATCTAATGATTTATAGAACAAACTATCATCCAGAAGAACGAACTTTATGGCCTTGTACCTGAGCTTCCTAGAGACCTTTCGGTCGGGATGGATCCTTCAAGTAATCAACGATCTCTTTTCTCCAATCATTTTCTGCAAGATCCGTCCCCAGTGCACACACCTCTGCAGCAAATGCTTCTTGACTCTCTTTGTAACCAGAGGCACTTTGAGCCAGCCTGTTTGCTTCTTCGTTATGCTCCCTAGGAATATGTTGTAGAGTTACCAACGGGAAGCTCTTCAAGATTTCCCTGCATTCTTCGTAGTAACTCCTCAGCGCTTCACTTTTGCACTCGTATTGGCCGTTCAATTGCTTGATCACCAGCTCCGAATCTCCATAAACTTCAATCGAAACGGCCCCAGCTTCTCTCAAATATTGAAGCCCTCGAAGTAATGCTTCGTATTCGGCTGGTTATTTGTGACGGTGGGGCGTATAGGGATGGCAAATTCAAACATCTCACCTTTGGGCGAAATCAGTAGGATCCCTATTCCCCCACCTTTACCACATGATGATCCATCAAAAAATAAAGCCCAAGGGGTAATTTCAAGCAAATCAATTGACGGATCGCGATGTTCAGTTATAAAATCGGCAATGATCTTTGTCCCTTGATAGCCTTTGCCGATTCGAACTTTAACTCGAACTGCGATAAGGCCAAGATCCATTTGCCAATCCTGCCATTCAAAATTGGCATAGATAACATATGTTTTATTACATCGAACTTGGAATACACAGTGCATTCGGCATTTAACAAGTAGTGCCGAAACTTTGTACACGAGTAGTACACGCACAAGCACAGCTTTTCCGTAGCCGAATACCTGGTCTCGGGATCAAGTAGTTTTCGGCTAAGATATGCTACTACCCGCTCCTTTCCTTCGAATTCTTGAATAAGGGCCGATCCAATGGTTTGGGTATCGGCTGCCACGTACAACTTGAAAGGCTTATCCAGTTGAGGAGGAACCAACACCGGTGGCTCCTTCATGTACTGCTTGATCTCATCGAAAGCCTTTTGTTGTTCGTCGCCCCATGTGAACTTCTGATTTTTTTTAGCTTCAACAGTGGAGAGAATGGCAAAACCTTCTGTGACAAATTTGAAATGAATCTTCTCACGAAATTGATTTTGCCGAGCAGTGATTGTAACTCCTTGAGATTAGTTGGAGGAACAACTTCATCGATGGCCTTCATGCTCTTCTTGCCAACTTCAATTCCCCCCTCGTGGACTAGAAATCCCAAGAACTCTCCAGCTGACACCCCAAAAGCGCACTTGTTTGGGTTCATCTTCAGGCCATGCTTCCGGGTGCACTCTAGGGTCCTCTTTACATCTTCCAAATGTGTGTCATGACTTAGGGACTTGATTACCACATCATCAATGTAGATTTCCACAATTTTGCCGATTAACTCGTGAAAAATGTAATTCATGGCTCACTGATAAGTTGCACCGGCATTTTTTAACCCAAATGTCATGACTATCCATTCAAACAGGCCTATATGACCAGGACATCTTAAGGCCGTCTTTGATATGTCCTCTATTGCCATGAAGATTTGGTTGTATCCCGCATTGCCATCCATGAAACTGATCACCTTGTGTCCAGCTGCGGCGTCAATCAACAAATCGGCAATAGGCATGGGGTAACCATCCAACGGAGTAGCTCTATTCAGGTCCCTGAAATCTATGCAGACCCTCATTTTTCCATTCTTCTTGTACACAGGGACAATGTTAGAAATCCACTCCGCGTATCTGCATGGCTGAACGAAGTTTGCATCAAGTAATCTTTCAACCTCTTTCTTCACATCGGCCAATACCTCATCCTTGTAGATTTTCCGGGGTGGTTGCTTGTATGATTTGAAACCAGATTTGATTGGCAACCGATGCTCGACGATAGAACGATCCAATCCAGGCATCTCCGAATAATCCCAGGCGAAGCAATCCTTGTATTCCTTGAGAAGCTTAATTAATTCCCCCCTGAAGTCTGGCTGCAAGTTTGCGCTGATGAACGTCGGCCTTGGCTTATCACCGCTTCCAATGTCAACCTCTTCTAATTTATCAGCCAACATGAATCCTCGCCCCAACTTGCCATCAGTGCCATCTATGGGGTTCTCCATTAAAAATTACTATAAGAGCCGACTGCTTGAATCGGTACCGTTGATCACCGCCGACGGGTTCAACATGACCTTCTCCCCGCTCTTTCCACGAGAAACAATCAATACCTTGGTATTCCTAGAAGGCCGGTTCCATGTTCGCCACGCTCACGGAGTCATCGCGCTTGGACGACCTCAATCTCATCATCCACCCACCGGATAAGTCTGTGGTGCATGGTGGATGGGACGCAACAATTGGCATGAATCCGGTCCCGCCCAAGCGATGGGCCGTAGGCTACTTTACCTTCGATGACAAAGAAGGTAGTGAGCAGCGTCTTGGAACCGATCATCAAATCCACGTGAGCGCATCCCTTGGTATCTGAAGGATTCCCAGCGAAATCATTCAGTATTATGCTTGTAGGCGTCAGATCGCTTGGGCCCATGCCAAGTTTCCTGAAGGTGGTGTACGGCATTACGTTGACTGCCGCTCCATCGTCGACAAACATCTTGGTCAATGGCTTGCCATTAACGTATCCTCTCAAGTACAACGGCCTCATATGTCGATTTTTGGCCGGTTTGTCGAAGATTGCCTACTTGGCCAGCACCAGTTGTGCCATCATCCCCTCGACCTGCTCGTCATCTAGGGACGCCTCATCCTGCACAACCTTGTTAGCAGGAGCCATGAATTTGTTCGGCAAAAAGTATACCATGCAAGTTGGAGCCGAACGCCTTGATCCTTCCGGTTGGTCTTTTGGACGCCACACCTGCTTTGTTTGGATCCCGGCCTGCCTCAGTTCACGGTTTCTCAAGCGTTGAACCCGTCTCTTCTGACTTTTGCATAGGCCAGGCGGGCACCATTGCCCCTTCTGCCAGATGTAGTCGTCCTCATCCTCTTCTTGATCAGCCCACCTTAGATCAGCTTGCCGCTTCCTGGGGTGATCAATGACTTCAATTTTTTGGCGCCGATTCTCGTTAGGGTGGATCCTTCCAATTCTCTCATGGACGGATCGGCGGTTGGCAGTCTCCTGCCTGTACTCAAAATATTTGTCACTGCATTCAGGACAGTTCCGCAGCGTGGGCAGTTTCAAACCCTCGTTCCAACAATGCCTGAAGAACGCACATCCCCAGTGGCGCGCTCCTGCTCGCGCGTGTATTGCTCCTGGTCCCTTCTGTGTGCTTCTTCTTCAGCTCTGCGCTTCTCCTCCTCGTATCTTCGCTTCTGGTAACGCTCCTTTTCCATTTGGCGCTACCACTTGTTGAGTAGGATGCGCGTGGTCACCCTGGGCTTGGCTCTGGATGACTCCCCGATTTCGATGTGGCTCTTGAGAATGCGGGGGGCTTCACCATGCACTTGTTCCAGAGTTACTTGGCGCTCTGGGTCACTGCTCCATCCTGTCTAGCCCTGGCTGAGGTCAAGACCTTGACCTTGCCCTTCTCCTCAGCCGTTACCATGTTGACAGAGAAGCCCACCATGTTCTGAGGGAAGGGGTGGCCATCCAGCTTCATCTTATTGTCGAACTTGAGGTGCCCCTCCTGGATGGCTTTTTGGATCCTCATCCTGAAGACCCTACAAACGTTGATGGAGTGCGAATCCCTGTCGTGGAAGCCACAGTAACGTTTCCCCTTAACTCCATCGGGCCGAAGCATGGAATGCCCTTCAGGCAGTTTGATTCGGCCTCCCTTCACTAAGAGCTCAAACAGTTTGTCAGCCTTCGTGATATCGAAATTGTAGGTGCCCTTGGTCTGTTTGACCCAGCGCTGATTCATCGTTAAAGGCTCTTTCCCCCACATGATCTCGGCGTGGCCACATCCGAGCTCATCATCGAAATCCTCGATCGGATCGGCCTTGTCTAAGAACCGGTTGTAGATGTCGGCAACATCATGCTTGCTTGACAAACCCGGCATCCTTCTTGAAGCCATACGCCCGGTTGCTCATCAATGAAAGCTTCGTGACGGTGGCCCGGTTTTCAAACTCCATCCCAAACAGTTTCTCACGTACGGCCGGCAGCATCCCGGCGACGGCCATATCAGCCAACTGATCATCTGGCAAGTTGAGCGAGAAGCACATGCCTTTAACCTCCCTGAATCTCCTGAGAAACTCCAACGGCGTCTCGCTGTGCCTCTGCTTCAAGGTGGCAAGGTCGATCAGCTTCTTCTCCGAGCTGCCACTGAAATAATGAGCGTGGAATTTCCGCTCCAGGTCCTTCCATCTGCAAACTGACTCAGGGGTAGGGACGAGAACCACTGGAATGTTGGACCTGTCAGCGACGCGGGGAAGTATCTGACCCTAAAGGTTTCCTCTGCTGGGCATTCCCCGAGCTGCATCAGGTAACGAGCAATGTGCTCCACTGTGCTTGTGTCGTCTTGCCCGGAAAATTTCGTGAACTCCGTCGGAGGTTTCACCCTTGGCGGAAGGAGCACGTTGTAGTACCACTCTGGGAACGGCGGCTTGTAAGCGGGTCCCTGCATTTTTGGCTTGAGGCCGAACTGATTTTGCATCAACTCGGCCATCTTTCGTGCCAGGGCGTCGTCCTCTTGCGCGCCTGCAGCTGGCGCGTATCCTGGATGTGGGAAAGCGTCAAATGCCCCGTAATTTCCCACCTCATGATAGCCTCCGCCGTACAAGTTCTTCTGCAGCCAGTTGTTTGCCGGAGCAATCCTGTGGCCGGAGGCAAGCGGGGCTCCAGGCGAGCCGAATGCTAGCTCTCCGTACGTAGGCTGGTACGGATTCGGCCGCGTTGCACAGGTTGACCCGTCTTTGCCCCGTGGTGGTGGGCCGGGTTGGGCGCCCTCCTTAGGCCCGTAGTGGGGGCCGAACCGGGCCGGCCCCCGGCACCCCGTGGAGGAGGCCGGAAAGCTTGACTTCCCGCAGCTCGAGGAGGAGGGCGATGTGGGCGGCTCCGTAATGGTGGTTGAGAGCTTGACTCGCCCAGCTCCACGGTGCCCCCTTGGACGGGTGCCTTGCTGAATGCTTGTTCCATGCCTGGGCCAAAGACGGCCACCATCATTTGCTTGGAGCGCACCGAGGAAAGCTTTGTGGTGCTTGCTCAACATGTAGTCTGCAGATTCCCGGAATGCTTGCATGCACTCCTCTTTCTCTCCGCCGAGTCGTGGCATCGCTCTCCCCCCGGTAGCAACACCCCCGGGCATCTCGTTCTTCAAGTACGGGACGCCACTTCTATTTTTCTTGAAGGACGACGCAGACATCTTTGCTTTGCCGGAACCGGTCCATGGCATCCCGGAGTTGCTTTGCCGCTGTTCGGGAGAGAGGTCCTCAATGTTGACGTCCATGATGTCCGTGATGTCAGGCATCTTGATCTATTCGGCTGTTGTCCCACTGGGCGTGCCAAAAAGTGTGTTGACGCAAAACGTGCACCTAGCGCCAAACACACAGCAAGCCGAACAAGCTGGCTTTACACGCGCAGAGAGTCACGAGACGTGCCAGTCAATTTTTCCTGAAAATTAACAAAAGATAAAGGAGTTAGATACCAAAGCTTGGAACTTGCCGGGTGGTACCAGACAGTTCCATATTTACGGCTAGGAAGCCAGATGGGATGACACATAGCTATAAAGAGCTATCTGCCAATAAACTGAAACCATTCGGGGACTTGTAAAAAGGGAAAAGTAACATTGCCGAATGGATGACGTAAGCATGATAACGATCGGTCTTTGTTTAAGCAAAGATACACATGCACGAGGCCGTGACCGATCCCCACGATAATCAACATTAAATAAATGAATAAAGTAAAGCACGAACATAAACATGTAATAAACAAGTATGCATAGATCCAAAGCACTAGTCTACCGCATGTCTAGGTACTTTAAAACCCGTCGGGTACGATATCAAGCAAATCTATCCACCGCATGATACAACTTGCATGAAAAACCGTACCACTTTCCACAAATAGATCTATCCACCGCATGATACAATCTAAATATGGAAAGCTAAAAGCATACATTATTTAAAGCATGAATTACTCACGTGTTCTACTCGTGAAGAAACAAAACCGAATACGGTCGACCAGCAGATTCGGGGTCCATGAAGAAGGAACGAACATTACCAAGTAAATAAATCTATCAGATTGATTTGAAATCTAATCCACCGGATGACTAGCTCCAAAGCAACCCAAAAACCTCGCATCTACCGCATGATACCCGGCTCTTTCAAGATTTATACCAACATTGGCAAGCTTGAACCCGCAACACGTAACAACCTAGATCGATTCGGTTTCGGCTATCGGAAAGCACAAGATCCACGTGTTAAAACACGAACTCGACTCATACAAGGATCACAAAAGGGATAAAGCCGATCCAAATCTATCTAGATTGGGCAAAAATGTGTTACATGAATCTAAACATAAAGTAAAAACTCAAAGCAACACGGGGTAACTTAATGAATCTATTAGATCTTGCCAAAATCCAATAGAGCCGATAACTAGCTTCAAGCTAGATCTTAGCCTACCGCATGGCTCATGACCTAACAAGAAACCCTCTTGAACCAAGCTTGAATCTACCGCATGACACGAAGCATGGTAACAAGACTACTTGCATCAAATCTAAATCCACCGCATGATACTAGACATGATACAAGGTTGCCGGTACTCACGGAGGTCGACGGATCGATGAACCCTCTCGAAGAACTCGACGACACGACAAAAGGACTCTAGGGTTTGGCGTAAGGCTGGTTTGTATTGAAGAATGATTGTGTTTGTTACATACATTCAGGGTTCATATTTATACCCTGCGTAGTACAATCTTGAATGGATTCGCTGCCTAACTTATCTCTAAGCTTGATCGCCTATCTATCCATTCGCCCTTCCTGCTTGAGCCACGTCACCATCCAATCCCGTAGCTCTACTGTTCCTTTGCCGAACGGGAGCAGATAGCCGACCGCAGATCTCTTTGCCGAATATCTCTGAAAAGATCCTGCCTTCCACCAGACGGACTCCTCATCGAGCCGGACCCACAAGTCAGACTCCTTACCAAATTTTGGTGTTAACAGCCGGCCGCCCCTGCAGTTCGCCGCCGGTCGCCCCTGCAGTCCTGCGCGCGGGACGCCCGGGCGGAGGGACTCGCCGACGGTGCCCCAGTACACGGGGTCGAACCTGCCGCGGCCGAGGTAGTTGGCGCGGGAGAAATTTTCGTGGCGGCGCGCCGCTCGGCGTACGTGAAGGCGTGCTCGTGAACGACATCCGCGACGACAACCTCGGGCTATCCCGCTTGCCCCTCCTCACCCGCTGCCGTCACGATGTCGAGTCGTCGTCCTGGACCGCTTCGCTCCTGCCGACGCAACACAGGTACCGCTGCAGTACGCCGGCGGCCGCCCCTGCGCAGCTTGCCGCCGGCCGCCCCCCGGAGCGCCGATCGGCGCGTGGTGCCAAGAAATTTGATTGGATGGGTCAGCGCGAAGGGATTGAGCGAGACGTGTGGAGCCGTGGTGGCCACCGGCCGCCGGCCGCCGGTTTGTGGGGGCGGTGGACCCGACGGGCGGCGGCGGTCCCCGGTGGTGGCCGGCGGGGCAGCAACACGAGCGGCGATTGAATCGGCCGGGATGGCCGGCCGCCCCGCCGGTTCGCCGCCGGTCGCCCCCCGTAGTCCCGCGCGCGGGACGCCCGGGCGGAGGGACTCGCCGACGGCGCCCCAGTACACAGGGTCGAACCCACCGTGGCCGAGGTAGTTGGCGCGGGAGAAATTTTCATGGCGGCGTGCAGCTCGGCGTACGTGAAGGCGTGCTCGTGAACGACATCCGCGACGACGACCTCGGGCTATCCCGCTTGCCCCTCCTCATCCGCTGCCGTCGCGATGTCGAGTCGTTGTCCTGGACCACTGCGCTCCCGCCGACGCAACACAGGTACCGCTGCAGTACGCCGGCGGCCGCCCCCCGCAGCTTGCCGCCGGCCGCCCCTGGAGCGCCGACCGACGCGTGGTGCCAAGAAATTTGATTGGATGGGTCAGCGCGAAGGGATTGAGCGGACGTGTGGAGCCGTGGTGGCCACCGGCCGCCGGCCGCCGGGTTTGTGGGGCGGTGGACTCGACGGGCGGTGGCGGTCCCTAGTGGTGGCCGGCGGGGCAGCAACACAGGCAGTGATTGAATCGCTGGGATGGGGAGTTGCCGCGATGGGATGAGGGGGCGGGGGTGTTATTGCAAGAATGCGTCGAGTAGTGGGGGGCTGGCGGGCGGCATTTTGCAAATTGTTCATACATCTCTTTGTGTCCTTTAGATCTAGATCCGGTGGTGCTAATCAGAGTTTGCATAGTTTGCACAGGTGGGTTGGTTTCCACCTGATACGCTCCCAACAAGGGGTATCCTAACTTTCTGAGGCTTGAGATTTAGTCACAACCTCCATTAACAGCTCTTACTTCCAACCTCTACTTTTCTATATGACATGTGGGATCTACTTGTTAGTGACATTTTTTTCTCTTTTTTTACTCTGTCTTCTCTCCCGATCTCTACCCATTGTCATCGTCTCCTCTCTAACATCCCAATGCATCCACATCTATCCATTTGTGGTCCACTTCCCATATTCGTTCGTGGCCCTCCTTCCTTGCCATCGTTGCCGACGATGAAGCCTCCTCACACTCCTTGGCCGAGCTCATCAGCAGAGCTGGGGAGGTGCCCTTGTGGCGTCATGTCTCACAGGACCGGCGGCTAGTAGCACCAGGTCGGGCAGTTAGCAAAGGTGCTCGAGGCTGGGTGACATCGGGGCCCTGACAGTGGAGGAGGACATGCTTCCGTGGGGGCATGTGCAAAATCGATCTACCGTACACCCGAACATATATATAGTTGATCCTCGACAACCAAATTGGACAAGAGAGGCATCATCAACGTGGAGATCGGAGGAGGCTAGTAGGAGGCTGGCAACGCTAGAGGGAGTGTGGATAGAAAACAATTGCACATGAGTCAAACAAGAAAAAACCGACCGAGTAGGTGCCTTCCCAGCCACCCATGGGAGAAGGGCTGTAAGACTAACTCCAGCAAGAGCGCCCACCTTCAAACGCAAACAGCTTGTATGCGTAGAGGAGAGAGGAATACCATCCCCAAAAGAGCTAGGCTCGCAGTAGCATCACGAATAGTGTAGTGGCGGTTGGCTCCCGTGAGGAGGGAGAGCGAGAGGGTCGCGCGGCAAGCACGCCTCCGAGGCCACTTGAGGAGAGGAGAGGAAGGGAGCCCCGTCGGAGCCGACCGCGAGGATGGCTGGCGTGGGAAGATGGAGCTCGAGCAGCTCGCTGGGTCGTGCAGTGGAGGTCCAGCAGATCGTCGTCGCTGTCGTTCTTGCTCCGCCTCACACCGTCACCACCATTCCCGCTCCGCCAGTCGCGGGAGCTCCACCAGATTGAGGAGCCCCTGCTCGAGGAAGATTGAGGTCTTGATCGAGCTCCACCAGATTGAGGAGCCTCTGGTCCACCTCCGCCTCTGCCTCTCCTACTTTGCGCTGGACCTTATTCCACCTGCCATCACGCACCTCGCTTCCGCAGGTCCTGCCATCAGGCACCTCGCTCCCGCAGGGCACAGAGGCAGAGGACCCCCAAGCAGGCGGCGGGAGGCGAGGAGGAAGAGGGTGGTGCGACAGGCGAGACGGCCGACACGAAGCTCGCACCTCCCAGCCAGAGCCTCACCGACAACCGTAACCCCTGCCTTGCGTCGCCAGGTAGGGAGCTCCACCTCGGTGAGGAGAAGCGCCCCGAATCGAGTGTCAGCTGCCGGCAGCAGCATGCCTCTGCCGCGGCTTGCCTGCCGTCACAACTCGCCTCTGCCAGACCGCAACTTGCCTCCACCACAGGGGCCGGAGCCCGTCTCCGTATCAGGTCGCCTCCATTGCGGCCGCAGAGATGTCTGGCGCGGAAGGACAGCGGGCCGTGCGAATGGCCGTCGCTCCTGCTCTGCCTCCACGTCGGTCGGAAATGAGACGGAGTCCAAGCACAAACCCGTGCCGCGCCTGCCACTGGATCCGGTGGCTGCGCCCAATCCTCGACATCGCATCTGCCGGTGGTCGCCGAGGGTCCTTCAAGCAATTGGAAAGAAAAGATAGAAAAAGATGAGGGAGAGGAGAGACGTACCTCCGTTTCAGCTAGGGATGGCAGCGGGTCGGGTAAGTGCGGGTAAGACATTTACCTGCCCGCTAGCACATCCGCGTTGCCATCCTTTACCCGCACGCGAGCCTGCCCGCAGATAAAAATTCTTACCCACACCTTTGCCTGAAGGATATCCGCGGGTAACGGGTAAACCCGTCACTCATCGCCACTGCCTCTCCCCCACGTGTCTCTGCTCCCCCTACTGTGCACCGTCCTCTCCCCTGCACCGCTGCTCCCCTTCATGTTGCCCCTTCCCGCGCACCGCAGCGGCATAGCCTCGATCGTGGGCACCGTCCCCTGGGCCCATGCGTTGTCCTCTCCCCTGCACCATCCTATGTCGTCACTCCCCTGCACATTGTCCCCCTCCACGCGCACCACAGCAGCCCCAGTCGTAGGCGCTGCGAGCTCAGTCGCAAGAGCGACCGCGAACCTGGCCGTGGGTACTGTCGCGAGCCCAGTTGCCTGCCCCTGCGCTTAGAGCTGGAGGGGCGAGGTCGCGAGGGCTGGCCGGCCGGCGAGGACGAGGATGTGTCACGAGGGTCAACCGGCGGGGAGTCGGGGACGATGGGTCTGAGAAGGGAGAGAACGAGAAGGGGGCGCAGGGCAGTGGCTAGAGAGAGGGTCAGGCAAGCTGCAGGCACAGGGGCACTTTGTCTCTAGGGTTATGTTGGTGGGCTTAGGTCATTTTTTATGGGCATTGTGTTTCAATCGGGTAACGGGAATACTCGCGGGTGAAATTTGCTGCCCATTAACTGCCCGCAGGTGAAATTTGATGCCCGCACCCTTACCCGTCGGGTCGGGTACCGCGGATACCCGTATTTGCGGGCAAAATTGCCATCCCTAATTTGAGCATCCGGAGTCATCCATCTGCAAGATCAGGATGCAGGTGAGTGAACTGTTGGAGCCGCTACTGTGTTGTTTATTCCCTCATTTTTCCTATGTGGGTGCAGATGAGTGAGTTGTTGGAGACGGTCTAGAGTATAGATTTTGGTGTCTCCCTACTCAGGAGCTGTGTTTTGTTGCTCACGGCTTCTACTTTTTGAGTATAATATTGAAAAGAGGTATTATTGGAGTTTCTCTTAGGAGTTGTATTTTGATGTAAGATTTGTAGGACTTCAACTTCTAACAAGGCAATTTGTTAATTTTCCTTCCCTATAAACAACATGCACTATCACAGATGATTGAGCGTATCCAATTGAAGAAGAAGCAAATTCAATGACTTTTTACTTTTTTCTTCTTCTCGTCCTATTTTTTTTTCTTTTCGATATGATGTTCATCCCCTAATATGGACGACCAGAGATTGTTCCCTAGATATGCTCGCCGTTCTAGGCAGGGGGTGGAGAGCGACAAAGGAGGCGGGCAGGAGCATGGCCCCCAACCAAATTGTTTTCCCATAGGATACCTCATTAATCATCCCGCTATATTACTAATCGACGAGCTAACTGATGCAGTATGGGCCTCCCGTATGAAACTTTCTTCTGACTTGTCATCCCAATAATCGTCCTTGGGAGCAACATTTGTCGATCTGTTTGTCCTCAGTTAGTTATAACTTATGACTACTCCATCAACCTGTGCTCCCGCACAGACTATTTTTATAAATTATGACACACACCATTTGTGTATACCTTTAATTATTATATCATATGTCAATAGTTTTGAAAATAATTGATTGTTTTAGAATCATATTTTGATATATATATATTTAATATAGTTCATTTGCATTTAAATTTGAGGTTGTCTAATGTTATTTTGGTGCAAATTTTAAAGGTTATTTTAAGTTATTTTTAATTATTAGTATTGGACAATTTATTTGCAAATTTAGGGGTATACTAATTTATTTTTATAGTGGGTATTTTTGAAAAAGATTAGGGATTACTTTAGTTTATTTTATGTAATGGCAAAAGGTGGGTAATTTAGATATACATTCAGAGGGGTTACTTTAGACTATTTTCATAATGACATATGTGAAAATTTTTTAGAAAACGTAATTGATCCAATGATTGTGATTATTTGAGTCTACTTATTGACGGTGATGTTTAGTTTTTTAGAATTTCTAGGATTTCTCTCTCATTTGTTTTCTAGAGTGAAGCCACGTTTCAAAAGGAGCCTTCAATTAGTAATAACTAGTAAAATGCATGTGCGACACGCATGTGTCAAAAATCTGCAATAAACAAAAAAAATTCACGTATATGTAACAACTTGCACCGTCCATTGGCCGAGCAGAGTACCGTCGGCCATCACTGTTTTATCATGTTTGAGCACTGCCGGATGAAGATATTGACACCAGGAAGCAAGCAGCGCTGAGTCGTATGCAAGTGCCACACAGATGTGTTTTTAAAAAATATAGAATAAAAGTAATTGTCTTTAAAAAATATACTATAGTTATTAGATTTTAACTTCAATATAGTTCACGGATACCACTACAAGGACACAATTTATTCATCAAACATTAACAATTCGTGACAATTATTTAACCGATTCGTATAAGGACACGTCAAGCACTTCGCGAAAGACGTGCCGTGATATATGTAATCAAACATGTACTTTAGGGAAGAACACGAAGACTTCATTTTGGACTTTGCGTATGTTGTATTAAAATGGTTGCAACTCTTCCTCCCCTAAGCCTTCATCACCATATTCTTCATTCTCTTCTTTCTCGTCCTCCGGCTACTATTCCTTATCAACCTTTTCTTTTTTTGAGCTACCATCACCCTTCTTCTTGTTGTGATTCGTTCAACTCCAAATTGATCTCATTCTCAATGCTGCATTCAGCAAGCGTGCGACCATCCTCCAGCTGTTTGCCGCAACAGATGAGACGTAGCTCATCTGGAGGGGGGGGGTACCTGCTTCAACAATTTTGCAAAAATCCAAGTAAGCAAGCAGGGACAGATTGCGAACAAAGGCAATTAAGTTAATTTTCTTAGCAGAAATGATCGAGACAAATCAGGTGAAAAATAAGTCATATACTACCTTCACGTTCTTGGATCGTGGTCTTGATCTCGTCAACGGTGGTGGTGTTGTCGACAGAAAAGGCGATCATTTCAGGCTTCTCGCCGACCGCCATCGATCGAGGTTGTGTTGGGTGTCGAAGATGAGGATTTGCTACCTGGTCCCCCAGAACACAATCATCGTGTCATAAAGGTGTAGGAGTTTGCGACATGGAAATCGACTCGGTCTCAAGTTTCGTGTGGAGGCCACCGCATCTCCTTTCTCATCCTTCCTATTTCGACAGCAGATGGGGCTCTATGATGATTAGAGCAAGGCTAATAACTTGTTTCTTAAGTTTGTCTACAATCCTTTTCAAGTCACCTCCGCAAATAACGCATACAAATAACAAAGTGGTACTACAGCAACGACGGTGCAACGACAAGCAAACACAAACAAGTACAAACACAAAATAAAATGGGCTCAAGTGGAGAGTTAAATAGCTGCAGTAGGTAGTCTATGATTTTAGAGGAATTTACGAAAAACAATCACGTGTATTGGAGTTTATATGGGTGAGATATGGTTGTTTAAATATTGGATACTAATTAAAATTTGAAAATAATTAGACTTAATCAGATTTTTTAAGAATTATTAGGTTTAATCAGATGAGAGGATTCTCTGGCAACGTAATGGGTTGGTGGTGTTTTGGGTTTTCACTAGTTGGGCTATATGTTTAACAAATGCCTCTGGAAAAGAAATAATAGAGAGAGGGGAGACGACCGAAACTTACTGGAGCTTGCCCGCCATAGGAGACGACCGAAACTTACTGGAGCTTCGTCGTGGCGCGATTCTGTTTGCTGTTTTCCAATCCAAGGGCATGGGAAGAGAGACAAGGAGATGGTGAGGCTCGGCCTGGGCTCACCTTGGGCAAAGGGCGGAGCTGGGTCAAAATTTTAGCTGAGACGGACTTACATTATAAAAAAGTTAATAGTACCGTTCTTCAAACTCTGCTGCAACATATAAAATATTTGAGCTTTTTCACCAAACCAAAAGATCCTCAAACCTATGGTGCAGTAGCACCCATTCACTAAAGCCTACAAGAATGTAAATGTCAAATAATTTCCTGTCATGGGTCATGTTTACCATGTAAATGATTGCAATATATATCACTCATTTTCAACATTGCATTGGCCTCGCCTTTTCCACTTTCATCCATCTTTACTTTTCACCATGCTTCAGAAATTAGTTAACTAATTAACCGACTAATTAAACAGATAAAACAAATTTATTGAGCAAATAACAATTACTACGGCAACATCTTACTTACTTGATCTTGTACCTTTTTTAAATGCTTAAGCGCGTGTATGAGAGCTCAAAAAGAAGTAGAGAGCTCAGAAAGAAGTAAAGAAACTTGTCCAAATTATTACATAGAACTTAAGATTTGAGTTGTGCAGAATATGGGCTACAGAAGTGCTAAACATACAACCCAAATGGAAGTCCATACAAAATAATTGTTCGTTTATTCCAGCATCATCATCTTCCTCCTCTTGCCGGATCGAGTTTCTCAGCTGTTCGGCAGCCATGGCGGATGCCAGAGATGGAGAGGGGTGGACAGCAATTGGCAGGGGGTATTCGAACAGAAATTGAGGTATGGAAAGAGTACATGCAATCCTCCACCTCTAGCTCTGAAGTTCCATAATCCAGACGCTGCTCCAAATGCTCAAATCGGCACAGAAATTGAGGATCTAGGTGAAATTGGGGACGCGGCGAGCCGGATGACGTCGGCGCGTGGAGGCTGCCCCTACTCTACTCCGTGTTGCTGTCCACATGCACCTCCATTACTTCTCTGCTGCGCCGACGACCTCCCTCCCAGCCTCCTGCTCCTGGAACCTTCCGAGGAAGAGGAGCTTGAGCCCCCTTCCTCCGCCGGCCCAGGCCCTCCTCCCTGATGCGCTGCCCCCTCCCCCTGCTTCCTCCCATGCGGCCTTGAGAGTTCAGGGCGACGACGACCGGTCCAGAGGAAGGGAGTGTGGTGGTGGAGGATGGCAGCCCGCGGTCCACACGCCCCTCTTGATCCCCAGGCGGACGGTGGTTAGATCCGGTGTTAGCGAGCCCCTAACCGCCGCCATTTCTGAGCTCCCCGCCGCCCGCGCCCTCTTCTCCAACAGCCTAGATTTCGGTGGTGCACAGGAGCGCGTGCGGCACTGGACTCTCCCTCCGCAGTCCCCCCTTTATTCCCTGTCTCAACCCGCTCTGTTATTTCCTCTACTCTACTCCCCCTAGCGCCGCTGCACCATGGCCACCGTGGTGGTGACCTCCTCCTCTCCCTCCTCGCTTTCGGGTGGGTAGTTGGGATGGCACGGGTAGGCGAGCCAGACGACGCCGACGCATGGAGGCCGCGAGGAGGCGAGCCACGGCCTGCGGGTGCGCAGCGACGGCCGGCGGGGGAGGGATTTTTTTGAGAGGCTTTTAACTACAAGCCATTAAGAAAGATGTCATTGGCATGTGAACCACTGAAAAGTTAGAGTGGACATGTGTGCCATTGAGCCAAAGTTTTTTTTGCCTCCCTAGCCATTTTGTATGCACTCTGTTAGATTTGCGCCATTTATATGCTATGACATATGAGTCTAGGCACTTAAATGACCATCTTGCCCGGCAGGGGAGGGGGAGGCACGGCGGCGCTCGGGACCGACCTCGCCTATGCGCGCAGCGGCAGCCGCGACGAGCCCTCCCCCGCGCGGCAAGTGCGACGCGGCGATGGCATGGTCGCTTTCTCCCAAGCCAGTATGCCTCGATGTCGTGCAAGTGCAAGGCCAACATGCCAAGTTCTTCACCGTGGGCCAACACCATGATGTGTATTTGAAATCGTATTTCTGGATTTGTTGTGCAAAAGGAAAAAGGCCATAAAGCGACGCCATGGCGTGGAGCTAGTAGGAACGAGCACATGGACGGCAACGACGGGGTGGCCGGGACAGCGACGCGGACCTCCTGTTCTCGTCGATGACGGCGGAGGCGCGCATGAGACTGGTCCGGTGGTGCTGCTGTCCATGGCTCACGACGGTGGTGCGACTCGATGCGTAGGTAGGCTGTGCGACGGCCGGGCTCCTGCGCGATGCGGTGGCCACCGTCGCGGTGCCAAGGTCGGGACGAGGTGCCGGTGGGGCCCGACCGCGAAAGGGTCCCGTGGCGATGCGGTCGTCTGACGGCGCAGCAAGCCAGCAAGGTCGGCCACGGGAGAAGCCGACACGGCGCCCGAGCACCGGCGTCAACGGAGACAGGACCGGGGTGGCTGCTAGCGCGTTCGGCCCCGACCGCCTCCGATGCGCGTGCGGGTGAGCTCAGCACCAACCACCGCGGGTGCGCGTGAGGGCGAGCTCAGCACCTTCTGCCGCCGCTGCACGGCCACCCCGGGGCTCGGCCGCTCGGCACCAATGCCCTGTTCGCTTGGCTTATCAGTGGCACCAACAAGCAGATCTTTCTCTCACAACAAACCACCCACCCGCAACCTGGCCAAAGATCGCCTTTCTCTCGTAACAAACCAAAGACCTACTATCACCACCACCAACCGAACAGGCTGCAAGGCGTTCACATGCCAATGCCATAAAAGCCTCTTCTTTCGATGAGATGTGATACGGGGAAGAGTAAATTGGGTGGGCCCGGTGGGTGGGTATAGCGGACACGGGTGAGAAAAAATATTTATTTTTGGCAGAAACGCTCCTCAAATTGCGATTTTTGGTACTTCATAGTCCTTCCACCCTATCCACTTCCAAAAACACATGACGAGTGGGTCCGACGTGAGGGGTAAGGCGGACCCGATTTGGGTGAGAAAAGTTTCCAATTATCTTCGCTCCTTATAGTATAGATAGATATAGCTAAAATTTAGACTCTACTAGAGAAAAATCGTTTGTTTCATTATATGTTTCTCCATTTTATCCATGTCGCCGCAACAATGCACGGGTAATATTTCTCCTTTGTTTCAGTTTCAACAAAAACGATGCTTTTGAAGTTAAGGAATTGGCACGGATGGTTGCCCCACAAACTACGTAATACTCGTAATATTCATGATGATTTATACAAATTTTCTATATAATAATGCACAATAGCTAATGAATAATGAGTTTCGTACGTAAAGGGCTAAAGCAAATGTGAGGTAGCATGGCATAGTGCCTGTGTAGTAGTTCGTCTTTGGTGCCACTTGCGACACACAACCTCTTAACAAGTTTCAACTGACTGAGTTTTCCAACTAGTCATTTGTTGCCGCCACATATAAGAGCAACTTCAACAGCTCTTCTATATCCTTCTCTATCGGTAAAAATAGAAAAAAGCAGCAAAAGCACAGTCCAACAGCCTCGGTAAAAACCAACCTCGTGATCTCCCTCGCCATTCCGCCCCGGCGACTCGCGAGCTTTGGCGAGGCAGTCCGGCTTGCAAAATCGCCAGATTCCGCGGCGGATCCCTCCCTCCCGCGGTCCCGCCCTCCTCGCGCCAAAACGCCTCCTCCCGCGTGGTTTGGCGCGCTCCCAAAGCAGAACACAGCGCCACAGCCCACGAGCTCCACGCTGGCCGCGTTGCCGTCTGCTCGCCGATGCAGCTTCAAGGGCAGTAGCATCCTCTGCCGAGGCCATGCGCCGATGTGCGCACGCGCACTGGTGTGCATGAAGAAGGTGCCACGGGCAGCGGAGGCGAAATCAGACGCCGATGAAGTGGCGGTCGAAGCGGCGCTGGAGGCTGTGAGAATCGACGGCGGTGGCGACGAATCGACAGCGGCGGTGCGAGGAGGGTTCTCGACGCCGTGCGACGTTGGTGGATCTCGACGTCGCTGGAGTATGTGAAGCATGCCTTGGGGTTCGTCGTCGTCAGCCTCGGCTGCCGTGACCGCCTCAGCGCACGACGGATCCTCCACCTCACACGCATGTCAGAGGATGGGAAGGTCGCTGCCAAGAACGTTGTGGAGTCGCTCGTTGCGGCGGGCTCCCGCTCGGCTACGTCCCCGCCGGTTCGACGAGGCGGCCAAGGTGCTCGGCAACAGCCGACATGACAACAACGCGGCGACGGCCATGCAACACATCTCGGAGGTGACCAGCAGCACCTTCTGCGTCGAGGACCATGCCGCCATGGCGCCATCCAGGACGCGCTCGCGCTGTGCACCGGCAGGCTCCTGTCCCTCGCTGTGGAGGATGTTTGGATTGAAGCTGACTGCAACTACCCGGCGCACAACTAGGGAAGTGCTGCATGCCTGCATCTGATGTTGTGGCAGACTAGCATGGGCACACCATCGCTGGCCGCATGCGCTAGCCAGATGCAAAATAGCTTGTTTGACTCCCTGTCAAGTAGTCATGGACGGACAGGGAGGAAGCAGCAGGGAAGGGAGACTTATCGTTGTCGTCATGCGTCGCAGTCAAATCAGGCCGCTTCAAGAATCAAGAGCGAGGCGGCGCGGTGCTGGGGGGAGAAGGTCGGGCGGCGCCGCTGCCTCCATGGACGCCGATCCTAGAGGGGCCGGAGCCTTGCCCGGCCACAGGAGCGACTCCGGCAGGCCGACCGGTCGGCAGCAACCCGGTGGAGAGGAGGAGAGGGAGGAGGGGAAAGGGGTGGGAATGGATAAGTTTGGCAGGGGGAAGACTGACATGTGGGGTCGACTCAGATGAAAATTGGAGTTTTAGAGAGTCTCTTGGATCATCACATCAAATTATGAAGTCTTCTATTTTTACAAAGGGCTACAACTTCAAATTTAGCTAACAAAAATAAGACTGTTGGAGTTGCTTCTAAGTAGGGATAGTTAGCGTGAGTTATCTAGATCGAGCGATTTCGATGAACCTGAGACAACCGTGCCTTGCATATATATGTTTTCGCACAGCCAGAAGCGCCCGGTGGAGTGTACAAAAGATCCTCCCGCGTTCCGGCAGCAGATTCCGCCGCAACGCGCGTCGAACGCTGGCCTTGCCGTGCCGTGCCGTGCCGACGACCACGGACCACCAGGCGAGGCGCGACGTCACGCGGATGAGCAACATCCACGCCGGCAGGCCCGCCCGCCGCGCAGCAGCCTTTCCCCCGATTCCAGCGCGCACCACGCAGCGCACGCGCGGCGGAGGCGGGGCACAAAAATTGTGGACGACGCGACGCGGCCGCGATCGAACAAACTCTACTACTAGCAGCGAGTACTAGCTAGCTACTAGCTCGCGGATAAGATTAAGCCTCGCGCTGTTGCGGGTGCGGCGGCTAGCTCTGGTGGTCGGCAGCCCGGTGCCCGATGGGATCGGCATCGCATCGGCGCCGCTGTGCCTTTTTTCGCGTGTGGGGGTGGATCCGGCCGGCATCCGGCATCGGCGGCCGCTGTCACGCGACGGGATCGCGAGAGGGACTGTGCGTGCGGGGAGGCCCCGCGCGCGCGGGTGCCATAGGCCGGCGACGACGTGGCCGCGGGATCCGTTGCACAAATGGTATCGGGGCTGCTCGCTACTACTGTGAGCAAAAGGGGTTCCTGGATCGAATAGCCTTCTCGCCGGCCGTCCCGCCGGACGTCTGGTACCTCAAGGCTCTATACCCCTTGAACCGGATCAAAAACATGTATTTACCCCTAAATCGGACGTTCAGTAATGTATGGGCCACGCCAGAAGCCTTGCTTGCTCGGCCGAACAAAGCATTTGGGCCGTCACCAGCGTCACCCATCTTGGAGAGTAAGCAGCTAGCGTATCGGCCCATCACGGAAAGTAACACAAGGATACATTGGGAGTTTGGCACGGATAAGAAAAATGCAGTATACGTATCCATCCACCTTCTTATTAAAAAACAACCATGCATCATTCATTTTTCATACAAACTAAATTATATTTTAGGGTTATCTCCAAAATTATCTCCGAACAAGGCAAATTTTTAATTATATCAAAATTGATTTTGCTTAATTTTATGTATATGTCTAGTAAATTTTCACAAAATAGTAACTATCAAAACATAAAAGGTTAATGCTAATCAAATCATTACTGTGAAAGCTAATGCGAGTGATAATATTCCATGTATATATGTCCAAACTGATCCAGCACTACACCCCCATCGTTCTGGGTCGTCCTCACTCGTGATCTCTGACGGAGGTTCAGGCACGAGCCCATGGGGCCTTCTTCGTGCTTCGGGCCATAGCGGGTACGATGGTGCCGCCGCGGCGGACCGCTCGCCTCCATGAGACCATGGGGGGGCACCGACGATTTGATCGTTTGCCAGGTAACATGATTGGGTCGGTTCGGAATTGTGTGCGTAATTTTTTTTAAGTTGAGTTGGTTTTTTGGGGTTCTAAGAGCAACTCCAACAGTTTGGCAAATCAACTTGGCATCCATGTAAGTTTAGCAAAACAAGAAAAATTGGCCTCCAACAGTTTGGCAAACCAACTTGGTAAAACTAGAAACTTGGCAAAACTCACCTCCCCACGCGCATATATGCGCGCGCGGATCGTGGTTGCCATCGGTGTTTCCCTCTAGGTGGGAGGGTGAAAAAGAAATAAAGAATAGAGAAGGATTCCTGATGTAAGTTTTTCAAGAGGTGGAAGGGCACAAACATAATTTTGTTTCTATCAGGATTCCTGGTGTAAGTTAGATCTGGATTTGGCAAGTGAATTATGCCAAACTGTTGAAGATGGACTATTTTTTTACTTTGCATAGTTTTTTAGAAGTTGGTAAAACATAAGATTTGCCAAGTAAATTTTGGCAAACTCTTGGAGATGCTCTAAGTAAAAAGTTTGGCCCACGTCCGACACGTCGTGTGGTCAGGTCAGGTTGGGTTGAGTTTTCTTTTTAGTGCGTCAGATTGGTTTGGGAAGTCGAGTGACCCTGATCAGATTTAGCTCTTAGTTGGATGGAAGCGGTAATGACGTCGACGGTGGAGGGAGGCGACAGTTCAGTGTGGTGGGAGAGAGAAGAGGGAATAGCGCATAGGCGCCAACCGCCGGTTTGGTGGAGTGAAGCCCATAGAAGAGAGGACTATATATTGGCTCGATGATATTATATGATAATATATGTATATGACTTTCATCCATAGCAGCAGACAGGCTTATTTGCTAGTTAGCCTAAGAGGAACTCATAGCTAGGGGAGGCTTCTAAGTATCACTTCAGCAGAAAAAGAATATGTTGTGGCTGAAGGAAATCAGCATGCCGGGGAAATAAAGGTGCAGCACGTAGGTGCTGCAGTACGGGTGGGTGAATGCGTGTATATAAAAAAGTCAAAGGTAATGATGTTATTGTATCTAAAATTATTTGAAATTTAAAAAATCTATAAATCACAAACCAAACATCAAAATTAAATTTCGATCACACCATTGAATTTCTGACTATAAAAACTTCAAAACAAAATCCTACTTGACTATATTTTGATAAGCTTTTTTATTCATGTTTTTTAATTATGTTTATATATTCTATTATCGCCAGAACAAAACAAATGAAGTCTCAGAACAAATGAGAACAACTACCGGAACAAGTTTGTATGTCATCCCGAACAAAAAAAGTAATATCAGAACAAATCAGAATAAGGGTCAGGATAAGTTATTATTGTAACAGAACAAGTTATTATTATAGCCAAAACAAATTTGTATGTCATCTCGAATAAAAACAAATAGTGTCAGACCAAATCATAACAAGAGTCAGAACAAGTTATTATTATAGTCCGCACAAGTTATTATTATAGCAAGAAATACTTATTATTATAACCGGAATAAGTTTGCACGTCATCTCGAACAAACAAAATAAAGTGTCAGAACTAATGAGAACAACTATCAGAACAAGATCCTGTTACAACCAGAACAAACTTATCGTGAAGAACAGATATTTATAGAAGATGAACAAATATGTAAAAGGGAAAAAATCATAAAGAATAGGAAAAATAACAAACATGAAAAAGATGAAGGGATGAAAATAAATAAATAAATAAAGAGAAGAAAAGAAAAGAAAAATAAAATGAATAGAGAAAAAATAATCAATAAAGGCGAAATGGAAAATAGAGAAGGAGAGAAAAAGGAATATATGAAATAACATGAAAGAAAACAACGCAAAAAAAGAAAAATCGTAAAGAATAAGGAAAAAGAAAAAATATGGAAGAAAATAATGAAAGAAAAAAAATAAAACAAACTAAATTATAGAAGAGAAAAAAATTATGAAAGAAAAATAAAAATAGAGAAAGAAACAAATAAATATTCACCTAGGTGGAAAATTTCATTGAAAGGAAACAAATATTCACCAAGAGAAAAATATAAAAAATAATAAATAAAAAAATAAATAAAAGAAACAATAAAGAAAAATAAAAAAGGATTATAAATAGAAAAAGAAAAGAAAAGAATACTAAAAAAAGAAATAGAAAGAAGAAAAAAAAGAAAAATCACTGCAGCCCCCGCGCCCACGGCCCCCACACTCCGCGGCGCGATGCTTCATCATTTTGTCGTTGAAGCGACACATAGTATTCCCGGGAGCTAGGAGGGTGCTTTCTTGGTGGTCTGACTGTGACAATTCTTTCTACGCGTCATTTTGGTAGTAGGATAGTTAATTTATAAGTTAGTTGGATTCAAGTCAATTCTATTTGATTACCCTGACTTGTCAGTGAGTAGGAGGGGGAAAATGTAACTAATGCAACTTTAAGTAGGGGTGGAACAACTTATGGACTTATAAGTCCACTAGTGTCGTGCCCGTGCGTTGCTGCGGGCATAAAGAATTCCAATGTAAATACATAAAGTATGAGAAACATGATTTTATTTAATACATAAGAATCAACTTTATTAGATTTGTATTTAACAGTCTAATATGATGTGAGATTGTTGAAGTGATGAACAATCTATAAACATCAGCAATGAAGAAAGAAAAGTGGTTCTTTGTATGAGATTGTTGTGGGACACCGATGTATTAGAAAATAATATAGAGGTCTGACTCGCACAAACCATTTAAGGAAACAAGCAATTGATTTTATGATAAGCTCTTTGCCAGAAAACAAAAACACTTATAAGCCCAGCACTGACCTAATTCTTTTGTTTGTTCTTTTATACAAATTGACTAATCTTGGAAATCATTTTCTTTCACCTGCATGACAACAAAAGAATAATTTAAAGTCTATCAATGTCAACTCAGGCTTGCATAGATTGTTTTAAATTAGTCTACTCAAACCAACTTCAAATACCAACAAATTTGTTTTTCAGTATCGTTCATTTGGCACTAATGGCACATAGTTGAATCATTATTAACATTCCTTTTTTCTACAAAGTTCAGTAACTAAACCATATGAGACATGCACTTGTTTCTATCCTCTTTTATAAGCATTTGGAGCTTTCAAATGTTTGCCCACAATATATAATATTAGCATGAGATGTGGGCCCATACAAAAAAAATCCCAGCCTCCCACAGTTCCACCATTCGAAGCCAACCCCGGCAGATAAAAAATCGCAGACTCTCCTTCCCAATCGCACGGCCTCTCGTGTCCCGTAGGGAAAAAATCCCCAATCTCCATCAGTCATTCCCTCTCCTTCCCTAGCCCCAGCAGGTCCCCCGCCGATCCTGCAGGGACCAAGGCCGGCAGGGCCGCGGCGAGGCCCAGCGGCGGAGCTCGCTGGTGCCCTCGCGAGGCCGCGACCGCGGAGCTCGCGCTCGTCCTTGCGAGGCTACAACGACGGATCTCACCATAGTTGCTGATGCGGTTGGGGCAGGAGGCGCGGTGACCGCCATGGCTTGCGGCGTCGGGAAGGAGGAGAGGGCGCCATGTCTTGCAGTGGCAGGGCACCATTCATCGGCATCTGGTTCGAATCGGCAGCAGCAGGGCTTGATTCGTCGATGACTACTACGGCTGGGGTGGGAGGCGCGGCGTGCACCATGGCCTGCGGTGTCGGGGTCGAACCGTTGCTCGCAGTGTTCTTCTCGACGCCGTCGGGTGGAGGATAAGGCTACAACCCTGTCGCCGGCTAGGCGGCTTCCTCTGCTACGCCTCGCCCGACGGGCCTCGGACACGGCAGAGGAGGTCGGCGCCACCGCTGTAGCTGTCCGACGGAGGCGGAGGTGGAGTGCCTTCTCTGTCGGGCCACCGACGGCGCGCGTAGCGAGGAGGTCCTCTTGCGGGGACGCGTAGATGAGCTTCTCCTTCACCTCTGCGTGCTGCTGCTCCGGTCTACGTCGTCCTCCATGGAAGTTCCATCACAGATCACAGGGAGAGAGAGGGAGCGGCAACAGAGGTGCCTGCCGACCGCGAGCACGTCGGCCCAGGCAGTCAGGCGCGGGACGTCGCGAAGCAGGAGGAGAGCGATGATATGCGGCGCGCGACGCACTCGTCAGCAGTGGGACCCACACGCCTGTGGTTCTGCCGGCAGAACGCCGAGAGGGGCAGAACCACAGGATGGAGTATTGCCCTTACGCGTTTTTTAGGGGTAGAGATAAGCCTAGTTCGGCTGGCTCAGCTTGGCTTATCTTGGCTTATGTTTGTGAGAGGAAAGTACCACACAACAAGTCGTAATAAGATGAGACTAGACCATCGGAACATGCTCTTATGGAGCAAATAAGTCAGGATTGTTTTGCACTTTAAGTCAGGTGACTTATGGGAACCAAACAAGACATTCGATAAGTACTACCTCCGTTCTTAAATACTCCCTCTGGTTTGGTAAAAGAAGACGTTTTGGACAAGATTTGAGTCAAACATTGAGAATATAAATTATGGATAACTTTTAAGTTGTTGAGTTTGGAAATGTGAAAACTACGTGAGTAGATTTGTCTTGTAAAATACTTTCATAAAAGTATACATATGTTAGTTCTTAATAATTATTTTTGTAAAAATAGGAAGTCAAAGTTGCACTTTGGAGACCGTGTCGCTGTCCTAAACGTCTTCCTTTACCAAACCGGAGGGAGTATATGACACAATTGACTTTTTTTGTTTCGTTTGACTATTTGTCTTTTCTACAAATATTTTACCAAATCGATAAACCAACAAGTTAAATCTAAAGTACATTGGATAATAGATATATGATATGCATTTTACTTTAGTTAACTAATTTGTTCAATATATATTAGTAGTCAAAGTTGAAGTAAAAAGTCAATAGTGTCATATATTGATATATTTAAGAACGGAGGGAGTACTCCCTTCGTCCCAAATTAATATTCATTTTGACTTTTCTATAGACAAAACTTTTGATATGGATCTAAATATATGTATGTCTAAGATACTTAGCAAAAGATGTATATCTAGAAAAGTCAAAACAATTACTACCTCCGTTCTTCATTATTTGACACTTGATAATAGCACGAGTTTGGGCTAACAGACGTCATATATGAGAACAGAGGGAGTAGTAATTTGGGATTGTTTGCAATGTCTATATTCTCCATGCTAAAGGTCCTGGGTCCTGACAAATATTTTGTAATTCGGGATCCACATGAATGCAATTTTTGGCTCTAGAATTTTACATGCAACATAATGCTTCTCTTATTGTCTACAGCTCTTGGTATGTTGCTTTTTTACTTGATGGTCACTGTATATGGTGTCTTCTTCATTGTAAGAACAATCTATATGATATTTTGCCGTTGACTCTTTTCCTCTGTCAGAATTCCATCTATTATATTTTGATATAAGATATGATCTATTCAGTGTTCATTTGTTCCAGCCGGTTGTCTTCCATGAAGACTTGACTAGATCCCTCTTGGCACTAGTAGCAGTGGCATGAAGTTGGAGAATTGGTAGTGTTTATGAGGCTGTAATGTAGGATGCATTGCAGATGTGCAATCAGCCAAGTTGATAACTTTATTTTAGAAATTGTTCATTATTCATGTGGAACCTACGGCCATGTTCTTGTTATACAACATGAAAGTGTGTAAAGAAGATTTTTTTTAAATATAGTTGCTAATACTAATATATTGCGTTATGCGTTATTACACGGAAATAATCCATGCACTGTTATTTTGTGAAGGGGTAACTTTTTTTTTTTGAGAATTTAAAGGGAAAACGAATGAGCCCAGTTTTTGGTATTGGGCTGGAAAGGTAGACTATGCTGAAAAATTCGAATCGTGGAGTTGGCCTTTTAATAGAAATAAGTGGGCCGTAATTGGGTCTCAACCAAAATTACGAAACTGCAACAATTTGACTTTGTATTGCCACGTCAAATTGTTGTATGATATTTTTTTTTGAATCATCAAGTACAACACAGACGCTCACAACACGTACGCACACTCACTCCTATGAATACACGTACGCAAACCCTACCTCTATGAGCACCTCAGAAGGACTAAGCACCGGCAGATCTGGAGATTCCCGAAGTCACCATCGGTGCCTCGTCATCGATGGGAACGTCGCTTACCACTTAACGCATAACGTCGATAAATGCTGGAAAGTCTAGGAAAAGACGCGGGCAAAAAAAGTCTAGGAAAAGACGCGGGCAAAAAAGAAAAATTGTTGACTGATATGGCACTTCCGTGACGACAACTGCAAGCATTTTGTCAGGCTTATGTCCATGTTGCCTCCGTGCCGATTATTACAAGTGAGAGAAGCTTCAATTTCTGTGTTCAGGAGAGGATCGTGAAAACTATGGTCAAATTTCTCGACTGCCGCCGTTGTGATCAGCTAACATTGGTGGGCTAGGGCGCTAGCAAACGTCGAGAGCAATGTGTGCGCATGCATATGCAGTAGCCGCGAGTGGAGACAGTTGGTTTCTGACGAAACCGGCCACTCGATCTACTCGTCTAGATGATGAGGATCTTACGCGGCACGGTCCATAGAACGTCTTGTGTCGGCAGGAAAAGGGTCCGCCCGTGACAATTTTGCTGTATGCATGGTGGCCGCCGGCTCCACCAGCGCACGTGTGCGTGGCTGCGTGCATATCCTCCTGTGCTCGGGAAATTTTAACAGTTTTTCTTTTCTGAATGCTATATATCGTCGCGAAAGCAAATCCCCACTTCCACTAAACGGCACGATGCTTGTAGTTGCTCCAAAGAAGAACTTTCTAGTATAGCTTTGCTGCGGCAGATATATACGATTCTTCAGCGATCAAAATTGTCCTGTCGTCGCCATGCAATTTGAAATTTGTTATAGTAAGATTACAGTTACTAGTGGCAATGCAAACTGCCATGGATTCCTTGAAAATATTCAAAAGTGGTTAATTTGTCCTCATTGAGAGATCTGAGTCGGCCATTTATATGCAAAGCTTGACGCCCGAAGATCAGGTTCGCAAAGATGGATGCTTTTATCACGAGGTTGACACCGCGCACTACCGCAGATGTAGTTTATGCACCTCTCGCATTTGCAAGCACCCACAGGCCACATCCCATCTTTCCAGCCTGAAAGATGCTTCGTTTTCAAACATCTTTCTATCTCCTCTTCAAAATTCAGGGGGCGGTCAAATCGATCGGAGCGCAATGGATGATGACCACATGCTCGAGTTGCAACCCGTTACAAGGCCCTGGATAACACAAGCACTATGTGAATCTTCAGAAGATAGCTCTCAAACCACTGAAAAGCTACCACGACTGACAGTCTGACGCATTGGACCGACCCAATCGGGTGGATCAAAGGAACACTTAGCCTAAAAAGATTGTGGCCGGTGACTAGGTTCATAGCCTGCTCCATCGTCGTCAGATCGTTGATTAGACCTGCATGACCTACCGTAGGTTAAAGACTGCTAACTTTAGTTATTATTAGGAAACCGCATTTTAGTGAGCAAGGTTTGTAATGTAATGCCTTTTGCCAAAAAAAAGTAACTTTTGGAGACGAAGCTACAAAAATAACGTCAATACTCGGGTCTAGTGTAAATCATCCTTTACAATCTGAGTTTATTATTTTATTTGGAATCTTCAGTGCAACTTCCGTTGGCTTATGTGATAGGCCCAAATTACTTCGAAGAAGTGAATCTCTTGTGCTCTTGTAACATACCAGAAATTAGGTGTGCAAAATTTGCGAAAAATTTAAAAGTTTTTGCTTGAATTCGAGTGCTACCAAATTTTTAACCAAATTTGCTAGCCCTCTCTTAGATTCTCCACAAAACAAACAAATTATAAAAATATAAATTCAAACTATGGTATATTATGTGAGTTGGATTTTCCTTGGATTTTATTTGGAGTTATTTGAGTGTAGTTTGAATTTGATCCTAACATCTAACTCGGCCCAGCCCAACAGCTCGGCAGCCGGCCCAGCCAAGCGGCCCAACAGACCGAGCCGAGCCGCAGCCCAGTAGGCGATTCCCCTTTTTCTTTTTCTTCCTCTCTATGGCAACCGGGCCCCGCTCGTCAGCCGCACCACTTCTCCTTCCTCACCTTTTCTCCCTCTCGCACCCGGGCCGCGCTGCGCTGACTAGCGCTGGCGCGCGTGATGGGACGGCCGCGGGTGGGTTGGCGCGCACGCCGAGCCACGCCGCACTCGGGCCTACCCAACCCGGGGGGGGGGTTCGCTAGGGGATTTACCTCTTTTACCCTTGCCAGTGACGCTAAAGTGGTGGCGGCAACCACTGGTGGCGGCAACCACTAGTGGCTGGCCACGTCGCCGACCCGGACTTCCCCTCCAATTGGAGTGCTGCGGCCGCCAAATTGCCCCCGCGCCGCCTTGACCAAGACCCTATAGGGAGACCCTAGGGCCGCAGCCGCTTCCACCTACCCGCTTGGGGGGTTTCCCCTTTCCAGTCCCGCCGGCCGCCGCCGCAAGAAGACAGGAGGGGGAAGAGTGGAGGCGTGTGGGTGGGGGGGGGGCAGGAGGAGGAGCCGAGCGTTGCGTCACCGTCGACGCACCGGAACCAGAGCAGCTGAGGACCTGCGCACCGAGGCTGTGCGAGGGAGCCGTGCCAGGACGTTATCGTGGAGAGCAAGAAGTAGAGCAGGGACGTCGCCACCGTGTACCCCGTCACCGCGCCGAGCCGTCTTCACTAAGCCGGTCGCTCCTATACCGTCGCCCCAACGTGAGCGCCGCCGTCCCCTGCTTCTCGTCCCTTTTCCCTTGTCCTCTGATGCCTGAGAGCGCGCCTTCAAGCCGCCGAGCGCGCCGTTCGATGCCGTTTCCCCATGAATGGGCGTCGAACCGCGCCATCCTTGTTGTGAACTCGCACCACGGCAACCCCATGCCGCTGTGCCCAGCGTTCCCGTGCGTTTAACGTCGAATTGTTCTTGGGTTTCGTCGAGCCGAGGGCTACCCCGCGATGAGTCGCCGTGCCATGCGCTCTACGCCGCGCCGTGCCTCGAGCTTCTGTGAACCAGCCTTCGCACCGTGATGATTTTGTGCAGGTGGGCGCACAAGTGCGCCGTGGCTGTGCGCACCCTAGCGCCCAAGGCCAAGGCTTCGCCTTTGAACCTCCATCGCCACTCGTTCGTGGTGTCGGTCGGCGCCGCCGTGTCTCGGTGCCGAACACCGCTCGCCGCGTTGTTCGTTTCTGTGAGCCGGCCTTCGTGGCGTGCAACTCTTTTTTCTTGCATGGGCTCGTGCACGCGGTGGCAGCCAGGCCGAGCGCACCCCAGCACAGGGGCCGAGCTGTGACCTGCACCGCGATGCCGTGCGTGTGGTCGCCAGGCCGTGCGGAGCCGCGTGCTGCTCGCCGTGCTTGAGTGTCCCTGTGTGCTTGCGTGATAACCGTGGAGCTTCTCCCCAGCCTAGCACTGACCCGAGCCAACCCAGGCTCCTGATCCGACCTCGCCGTCGCCACCGGGCGCATGCCGGCGCAGGCGAACACCGCGCTCCAGAGGTGCCGAGCGACGGCCAGTGTCCCAGCGAACTGCATAGATCTAATAGACCTTGGGTGGGCCTCGGTCGGGTTCTGGCCCATCTGAGCCCAACAGAGCCCATCACGTCCTATGTGGCTGTAGGGGGGAGTCCAAGGACGTTTTGTGGACTTCGGTCCACTGGGCCTTCTTAGGCCAGATCCATTGGGCCACGTTCGACCCAGTGGCACTTTCGGCCCACCAAAGGCCCATTAACCCGCTGACCGTTGACGTCATGCTGATGTCAGCATCTTTTAAAAAAATCATTTCCTATTTTCTAATTAATTTCAGAAATGTTTTATAAATGTTTTAAACCTTTGAAAGATCGTAACTATTTATAGGAAGCTCAGAAAATTATGAAACCAACTTCTATATTTTCGTAATTTCAAAACCTTGTTGTTTGTATCTAGTTTGAGCTCTTTTGGGTTTTTTCAAAAGAGGTTTCTATTTGGAGTTAATGCTTAGTTGTGTACCGCTTTCTTATGTTTGTGTCGAACCTTATGCCACAAGCCCGAGCTTCGACCAGGAGGATGCGGAGGACCCGGAGTACGTCGTCCCAGACAATGAGCGCTGCAATGACAATGAAGGTGTCATGTCACTCCCAACCATGTAGAACCCATGTTGATAATTAGATGCTAGTGCTTTACTTTTATAAATGCATTTCTTGAATGGATTGCATAGCCATTTGATTAGCCTTGCCTTGATATTTGATATATCTTGTTTTCTTGCTTTACCTACCTTGGGACTAGCTAAAGACCCCTAACTAGTCCCATGTACCAACTATCCATACTTTTGTTGCTTGATTATGGATTGTATTCTGGGCTTGGACTGAGATGTGGGAGATCTCAGCATGTTCTAGCGTGAGTTCTGGGTGCGTTCCTCCTTGACGTGTTTCTGGCGGGAGCAAGCCATTTGGTTACTTGTGAACGCCTGCCTTGGGGAGATGCGATCTGGCTCCTCCTCCGAGCTGCGTGTCAAACGGGATGGAGATGGGGAGAGCTCACTCTCGACCCTTAAGGACCGATCGTCAGTCTAACCATGCTTCTTTGGATTCTTACCGTACAGACCGCTCACCTTGTTATGGGCGGGGGTGCGGGGTGAGACTCGTAGTGGATAGCACCCTGCCTGTAGGTGGATCGGTGTGATCGTGATGGGAGACGGTGTTCCTCCTTAGAAGACTTCGCCCCGGCAAGGCCGTGGAAGGGTTCTACAGCTTCGAGGGGCCCCTCGCTAGCAGTCCGAGCTCTACAGCAGGGGCTGCGCCAGACTCGGAGACGCAAGAGGGTACTATCCACTTACTTGGATTTCAGCCGTATGGTAGGGCCTGGAACCGGTGACGGTCAGTTTCGGTCCTATTCGGGCGGGTACAATTGTACAACCTCTGCAGAGTGTTTAAACCTATAGCTATAGTCCGTGTCCACTGGTTACGGATAGTCCTGAGATCTGTTATTCTGGCTAGACTCTGTTTTCTTGTGCTTCTTCTCTCCCCTGAGTGAGTGAGCCCTGCCTGAGGCCATTGAGATGTGGGGATAGGAGCAAGTGGGCCCCACATCGCAGATGAGTGTTGGGAGCTGGATCGTGGTTGTGATTCGGTGCTTTGGTGTGGTATCCTTGAGCGGGGTGTGGACCCCGGAGGTGTGGACCTCGGAGGCGTGAGCCTGCTTGAGGTGTTGACCTCGCGGCATATTCTGCTTACCTTGAATGTTGCTTAGTTGTTTTGCTTAAACCTTCTACAACCAGAGTAGGATTATATCTTACATAGTAGAATATACACCGCTTTTGCTTCTTTGTTGGGAAGTTGACATGACCTACCTGCTTATCGGGTAGATCCTGGTGTCTCTGACACAGAGCCGGAGTACGACTTCGACAATGACAGATGGGATGATTAGAGCTCTTCCTATGCTCGAGTTGCCTACGGATATGGAGTCTCTCACGTTTGCATGAAGCCGCTGCTAGACGATTTCTTTCTGTTGATTCAGTCCTGATGGACTTGTACCCGGCATGAGCCGAAGAGATGTACTCTGATTAATGTAATAAATAAATGTTGTACTCTATTTTATTTCCTATTTTGTATGGATTTTGGTATTGCTGAGACAAGGATTGCACGTGGTAGCCTTCCTGGGACTACCACCGAGGTGCAGAGAGTCGGGTTTCCGTTCACGGAAATTCAGTTTGTTTCAGTTGGTACCAGAGCCATGCTTGACCGTAGGACGAGCCCAAGGAATGGTCGATAGCATAGGAAGCCTTTTCTAAACCTTGAACTCTATATAAACTCCTGTAACTCATGTGTGTATATATCTATACGTGTATATATATGCATTCCTTATTTAACTTCAACTAACTCCTTACTAACTACCCTTTAACAATGGTTTGTAGATGTCGGAACGATCGTGGATCCCTCTCAAGTCAGACGACAAGTGGGTCGGAGGGTTCTGCCGCATCTTGCGGGAGTGCTTGGAGGCAGCAGGAGTGGAGGTTGACCAGGTGTGCTACGAGGGGAAGACCATGGGACCTTTGGACCAGTCCTCCACATTCCTGACGCTCACCGTCCCGGAGGACCCACGAGTACCGGAGTTCAAGGAAGTGAAGGTGCATTGTTTCGAGAGCTCCACCATGGAGGCGCACCACGTTTGCGCACGTTGGGCACTTAAGGAGGTCTGCAACCAGCTCAGTGGGAGACTCAAGGATACGCCGTTCAGCATTCTACTGATGACGGTCTACGACCCTAGCCGCTGGGACACTTACGACGCTAAGTACCTCGAGGTGACCACGGAGGTGGTGGACAAGAACTTGCACATGGCCAACCAGTGCATCCTAGGCAGGATCAAGCACTGTACTTGGCAGACTGCGAGATTGTCTTCTTGAGGTGGAAGTGGGATGGAACCTTGGAACGCAAATAATAATTGGAGGAAGAGAAGCAAGACTTGGAGCGCCGACTTGAGGAAGCCCACCAGAGGAACGACGAGTTGGTACACCTAGGGCTAGCAGCCGCCCGAGCCAGCTCAGAGCGCGATGCCATGGCAATAGCGACTCTAAAGGCACGGCTGAGAGCCACCGAGGAGAGGCACCGAGTTACCTTGGACACCACTCGTGCGGACAGGGAGCGACTTGCGGAGGCCGAGTACCTGGTTGAGTCCCTCGGAGCTGCAACAGTGGACTACCAGGAAAGGGTGTGGGACTTGGAGGAAAGAAGCCGCTACAACTATCACCACCTTTGTCACCTGGGAGGCCGGGTGTACGAGGAGCAGGACCGTGCTGCCAGGACCCACACGGCCTGGGAGCGCTCTGACCAGAGGAGGCTGGCAGAGTTGGAGGAGATCTCAGCACTACTGCTACCGAAGAAGAGACCACGGCTGCGAGCAGAGACTTTTGAGATGCCACCGACACTTCTTCCACCACTACGCTAGTACCCGAGAGGGTTCAGGACACAGTTGAGATGGACCAAGCTCTCGAGGATGTCCGTGACTACTACGGAGGCCCAGAGATCAAGCTACTCGACTACACAGGAGTTAACTCCCCGCCGTTCTACTCTGTTCCCCCAGACTCCTGCCCAGAGGCGTCACCAGAGGCACCCCAATGCACCCCGTGATTGGGAGTGGAGGTCTAGTAGTAGATTTAGAGTCGTTATGATGATCTATATGTAGCTGTCACCACTCATGTTGTTATGTCTGTAGTAGCTACCCCCATGATGTACCATGCGTTAGCTTGACGTGTTGCCGTGTAATCTTGAAGGTTGTTGGAGTAAACCTCGAGATACACCCCTTTTGTATGGTGGCATTGATTGAGTGACATGGTTCTTCATGGGTTTACGTCGGAGTTCATGCTTTTTACATGTTTGAGTGAAAATGCTTGATTGTTAGCAGGATTACTCCTATATAGTTAATAACCCTATAGTTTCTCTCCCCTACCAGTGTTGATTCTCAAACATGGAATAGATGTCGGGAGTAAGGAGGTTCGAACGACTCCTGGCCCGCTTCAAGGAGGCCGCCGGAGACAACGGAGGGGAGGATGCCCCTAACCAGTTGGAGCGAGAGCACGTGGGCGCCATGGAGGCCTCGCGTCGTGAGGAGGACGCCGTGGTGGCCGAGGAGGCCGAAGAGGTCGAGGTGGACAAGGAGGATGTGGACTCATGAACGATGCCGAGGGAGTCCTGGAGCAGGAGCCTGAGCCTGAGCAGGAGCCCGAGCTAGAGGGAGGAGCCGACCGAGACTAGGGTCAGGAGGCACCACAGCCATGTCGGTGTTTTGGACCGGCAACCTACTACGGGGAGTACCCGAAGTAGATGAATGTGACTCGCCGAGATCGGTAACTCGAAGGAAGAGACACGCGGCACACAATTTAGACAGGTTCGGGCCGCGAGGTGCGTAATACCCTACGTCCTGTATGCTGCGTAGCTCTGGATTGATAGGGCACAATTACAGGGTGGTGCAATGGTGCGCCGTGGGTTGTATGAGATCGGATGAGGTGATCCTGAGATCGGTCCCTGCCTCGCCTTATATAGCCCGGGAGGCAGGGTTACAAGTCGGAGTAGGGAAGGAGTACTAGCCGAGTACGTCTAGGAGACCTCTATACAGTGCGGAACGTGTACAGAGTCCTAACCGAGTACTACTCCTGCGTTGTCCTTGTGCTCCACGCCTTCGGGTGCCGTGCGGCGCAAGCCGGTAGTCCCGGGGGCCCACCGAGTAGTCGGTCCCGGTACCCACCGAGGTAGCGGGCCCGGGGAGGTCCATACGACAAGCCCCCGAGTACTTTGTAGTCGAGAAGGATAGCTTCCAGTAGTCTTGACGGCCTTAACGAGTAGTCCTCAAGCGTCCCTGAGTGCTACAAGTCAAAAGTCCTCAAGAGTAGTCGAAGCATCCCGAGGCTGGAATGTACTCCAGCTGATATTTGAGCGATCTTGAAGTCTTCTCGAGTAGTCCCAAGCGTCCTTGAAATCTGCCTTCGAAGGTCTTCAAAAAATGCCTGTCTTGTCTCGAAGCCGAAGCCGTCATGGAGACGCGATTTGCAGAACCGCAACCCACATGGAGTAGCCCCCGAGCCCCGAGCCGCGGGCTCTGGCTGAGGATCTATCCGAAGTCTCGGCAAGAAAATCCCGAAAAATCCGGAGAAAAAAACCGAAGGACACGTGGCACGGAGCCCCCGAGCCTTGAGTCGAGTACTTCCTCTCGAATTGAAGGGTCTTCTGGGAGAATGTGTCCTGAGATGCTCTTGAGACTAGCCGCGTCCCAGGTAGTCAAGTAGAAGTAGCCGAGCCCCCGAGGTGAGGCGCGTCGACTAGTAGAATACGAAGAGTCACGCACAGCCGCTGAGTCAGCCGCGCGTGGACTTATCCGGCCGCCCGTTGCGGGGCGATTTGGCTTATAAATACAAGCCGAAACCCTTAGGGTTTTCACCCAAGTGAGCCGCAGTCATTTGCCACTTGAATCTTGAAGTAGATCCACTCCAGCGAGCGCCGCCGCCGTAGTAGATCCGAACGCATCGCCACCCGAAAGCTTTAGGTTAGCCCCCGAGTGAATGCGAGTGAAGACTCCTTGTACTTGGAGAATGAAACCGTCACCGTCGAAAACGTCGAAAGCCGGCGGGAAGAAGAGGAGCCGTGCGGAGGCCGCCGCGGCCGGCACCGGAGCGGCGCCCACATCTCCACCGCGCGCTGACCCAAGCCGCGAGTGGAAAAAGTCGAAGGTCAAGACGGAGGACCTGCTGACCCTGTTGAACAGCGGGTTCATCAGGGAGAAGGAGATCGACATGTGGAGATCCGCCGCAGGAGATCCCTATCCAATGGAGAAAGCCGAAGACGAGATCCCGATGTTCTCGCGCTTCGTGGAGCGCGGGCTTGCGCTCCCAGCGAGCGACTTCTTCAAGGGGCTGCTCAGGTACTATGGCATCGAGTACCTCAACCTGAACCCCAATGGAATCTTCCATACTTCTGTCTTCGTCCACTTCTGCGAAGCCTTCCTGGGAATCAAGCCGCACTGGGTTCTCTTCCGGAAGTTCTTCCGCGTGAAGCCGCAGCCCAGCGCCTCCAACCCCAGAGTAGTCGGAGGGGCCGGGATCCAGCTGAGGGAGGATGCCGCGGAGCGATGCACGGCGTACAAGCTCGTGGACTCCAACACCGACCGGAAGACGAGGTGGTTCTACATCACGAACCACCATCCCGAGCCGCCGAAGCCGAGCGGACGGCGGCCCCGGCATCAAGAGTGGTGGAACACGGAGCCCACCATGCGGAGGGGATCCGGCTCCCGGAGTTGCTTGGCGCGCATCAAGACTGCGGGATGCGGGACTGAGGGCCGAACACGTGGCCTTCAGTTTCATGAAGCGCCGGATCCAGCCGCTGATGGCGCGGGATACGATGGGCTTCGAGTACACTGGCGACGACGACACGTCGCGGATGCCAGGGGGCGAGTTGGACGACAACGATATCATCGAGAGGTTGTCGAGAATCTTCAAGGACATGCCGGAGTACACGGCGTGCCCTGTCGAGGAGTACTCCGCCGCGCGCCCGCCCAACGAGGTGAGTAGCCGTACCCCCCTCGTCGAGTAGTAGGCACTTGTAGCAGAGTTGCTGACGCCTTGTGTCTTTTGCGCAGGATGATGTGAAGCGGTTTGTCTCCGAGCCGCAGCCACCACCGAGCGGAATCGAGATCCCAACGGTGGAGAAGGTGAAGGAGCGCCGAGTAGTCGGAGACGACGACGATCCCGTCATCGTGGAGGATACCTCCGATGACGAAGAAGACGAGGAGACGCTACAGGACCGCTTCCAGTTGCGGTCGAGGTTTAGCCGTCCGGGCTTGCCTCATGTGCCACTTGTACAAGACCCACCCCGGCTAGCCTGGAGGCTAGCCTTGCCGCGCCGCCAAGGAAGCCGCGCAACCCCGCCAAGAAGCGGGTAGCAAAGAAGATGAAGGTCTCAGAGACCACGCCTCCAGAGGTAAGTCATCTTGAGCAGAGTAGTCGAGTACCCAGTGATCGAGTACGGTGCTGACGAGTAGTCGTCCTTGTGTGCAGGAGAGGCCGCCAGCGGAGCCCGTGGAGGAAGGCGATGAGGGCATGTGGCCCACAGTGGGGGAACCAGCTGGAAGCCGAAGTCCAGCCCCCACTGTCGAAGAACTTCTGGCGCAGCTGGAGCGCCAGCCCCCTGCTCCGGAGGGTAGCAGAGTACCCGCGGCCGCCGCCGTTGAAGAGGTGGAAGCCGCAGGGACGCAGGAAACTTCTGCGCCGGCCGCCGCCACCGTGGAGGAGGCGGTAGTCGGAGAGGCGGAGGAAGAGACGCCCGCCGAGGGTGGACTGGTTGATATCGCCAGCATCCTCGGTGCTCCGGCCGTGACTATCGTCCGGTCGAACTTGTAAGTACCACACTTTCATGAGTAGTACTCGTTGTAGTAGTCGATTTTGTCTGACGACCCTCTGTGGATGCTTCTGCAGAAAATCCACAGACTTGAGCTGGGACGGGGAGGAGCCCGCGACGGTGGAGGCAGAAGAGGCCGCGCCGTCCGTCGAGGAGCCCGCTACTGAAGCCCAAGTCGCGACCGAGCCCCCGGCTGCCGAAGCGCCGCTGCCAGAGGCGGTCGTAGTTGAAGGTAAGTACCCTTCTTGAAGCTGTAGAACTCCAGGACGAGTAGTTGTAGGCACCGATGCGCGTGTTCCTTGTTGACGGGCGGCGAGGGAGGTGACATCCTCCGCAGGGGTACCCATGCGGAGGGCGACACCGAGAGGCCCCGGAGGTCGCAGCAGGAGCCCCCGAGCCCGAGAGGGAGACCGTCGAGAGGTCCCCAAGGGGGAGGCGGCTACCACGTCGCCAGGGGTTGCCCTGGAGGTGGCAATCCGATCCCCCGAAATCCAAGACGCGGAGCCGATCCGCTCGGCGCCAATGACGGAGGCTACTTCGAGCAGCCGTGGCGGGATTGAACTGCTGGCCGACGATCTCGTCGAGCCGGCAATGTTGGCGCAGCACCTGGAGGCGATGCGACGAGCCGAGCAGTGGATGAAGGTACGTAATCGTAGTTTCCCGAGTAGTCCATCCTTCGCGTAGAGTACTCTGCTTGACTTGATCTTGTCTTGTGCAGGACGTCGCGGAGCGATCCCGCGAGAAGTCGAACATGCTGCAAGGCTACGGCGACACCGTGCTCCGAGCCGAAGCCCTGGAGGAGCAGCTCGTGAAGTCGCGGAAGCATGCGGCCGCGATGCAGTCGAAGCTCGACGCCGCCTTCGCCAAGTATCACAACGATGTGATGGAGCTGCAGGCGAAAGGTGATGACCTGGTGCGGAAGAACAAGGGCCTCCGCAACAAGAACAAAGGTATGCCTTTTGACTTGTCGGGTACTTGTTGGAAGTCGCCGAGGCTCTGACCCGTTGCTATGTTTGCAGAGCTCGAGGGCCAGGTGGAGCAGCTGAAGGCCTCGGAGGTCAGCATGAAGAACCTCTTCTACCGGGAGCAGGAAGCCCGCCAGGTACTTGAACTCGACTACAAGGAGCTGGCCTTCGAGTGCGAGAAGCACATGGAGCTGCGGATTGCATCTGATAGAGACCTCGTCAACTGCTACAAATCTTTGCAGAAGTTGAACGAGGATTGCGAGGCGCTCCGGGCCCAGCTGAAGGATCTTGAAGAGGCTGCTCTCCCGATCGCGAGGCTCCTGGTGCCGCACCCGGGCGGCCCCAAGATCGCTCCGCTGGCGGATCGACTTCGTGAGGCGCCAAGCCGGCTGGCCGCCTACGTCAAGCATATGGTCAGGTCGATCCCGAAGCAGGTGCTGGCCTTCATGAAGTCGTACTTCCCGAAGGCCCCAGTGGAGGTAGTCGCCGGCGGGGGTGGCCGCCAGCGCTCGGACGAGCGATGCGCGAGCTGCTGGAGCGAGATGGCTCCCATCGCGGAGCGGTAGCCGAGAAGTTGAACCTCCGGTAGCCTGTATAGATAGCTAGTAGCCATAGTTGTACGGAAACGAGTTGTAATGAACTATTCATGTATCAATGAAATGAAGTTGTTCCAGCAATGAGTACTCGTAACCGCGATCTCTGAGTGCGGAGCGCCCATCGTGGAGTAGTTGCGAGTAGTGGTACTCGGCTTAGTAGTCCCGTCGCAGGGAGTAGACAGTAAAGAAGTTGATAAACAATCAAGCTTTATTACTGAAGAAGTACACCTGGGTGGCCAGGGCCGTAGTTACAAGTAGTCGCCTGGGCCCGAAGGCCGCTTACAGCTAAGTAGCGCTGGAGCGGGTAGCCGCTTGCAGCAAGAGATCCGTAGGTAGCCGTGGAGGCTGGATCGCAGATCCGTAGGTAGCCGCGCGGGCTGGATCTTGGGGTGTGGTCTCTTGGTAGACCGCTGCTAGAGTCCTTGACGCTCGTCGCAGCCCAGGGTCCGTAGGTAGCCGCACGGGGCCGGACACGGAGGGGAGTAGTCGGAGACTTGGAGCCGGGGACCGGAAGGTCGCTTGCGGCAAGGGGTGTTGATGTAGTCGTGTAGACTTGTACCCGGAGTAGTCGTATAGACTAGGCGTAGAATCGACGAGTTGGTCGACGTTCCACGAGTTGTTGACTTCTTCGCCTTCAAGTGTTTGGAGGCGGTAGGAGCACGGCCCCGGTCACCTTAGCCACGGTGAAGGGGCCTTCCCAAGGGGAGCTGAGCTTGTGGAGTCCTTCCGTGTTCTGAATACGGCGGAGGACAAGATCTCCAACGTTGAAGGAGCGTTCCTTGACGTTGCGATCGTGGTAGCGTCGGATACCCTCCAGGTACCTTGCTGATTGGACGAGGGCGGCACAGCGAGCTTCTTCGAGGCTGTCGATATCAACTCGTCTGCTGTCTTCTGAGACGCCTTCGTCGTAGTGTTCCACTGCTGGCGAGTTCCATATGACATCGGCAGGGAGGATGGCTTCAGAGCCGTAGACCAGGAAGTAGGGGGATTGCCCCGTTGGCTTGGATGGCTGAGTCCGCAGCCCCCAGAGTGCATTGGGTAGTTCCTTGATCCACTTGCCCCCTTTTGAGTTAGCAGCGCCGTGTAGCCGCTTCTTGAGGGCGTCGAGCACCATCCCATTGGCGCGCTCGACTTGTCCGTTGGCCCGTGGATGGGCGACGGAGACGTATCGACATCGATTCCGCTTGTTCTTGCGGTACTCCCCGGAAGCTGGTGGTTGTTGAAGTTAGACCCCGGTGTCCGTGATGATGCGGTGGGGTAGCCCGTAGCGGTGAACGAGTTCATCCAGGAAGTCGAGTACTCGTCGGCCTTGGGGCATGTGACCGGCTTGACCTCGATCCACTTGGTGAACTTGTCGATAGCCACCGGTACCACTCGTTGAATCCTCCCGGCGCGGTTGGCGGAGGCCCAATCATGTCGAGCCCCCGGCGGGCAAAGGGCCGGGTTGGCGGTATGGTGACTAGCTTGTAGGCCGGGACGTGTTGCGTCGCTTGGCGAAGAACGGCATCCTTGGCACCTTCGACGAGTTCTTCGGCATCGCCCGGAGCCGTGGGCCAGTAGAAAGCTCGCCGGAAGGCCTTGCTGACCAGCGTGCGCGAGGACGCGTGGTTGCCGCAGACGCCCTTGTGGATCTCCTCCAAGATGTCCTTGCCTTCTTCGCGAGGGACGCACTTCATGAGTACTCCGGAGGATGCGCCTCGCTTGTAGAGCTTGTCGCCGACGAGGACGTAAGACTTGGCGCGGCGGACGAGTTGCTCGGTTGCGTTCTTGTCGGAGGGGACCTTCTGCTCGCTGAGGTAGTCGATGAAGGGTTGCCTCCAGTCCACGTCGATCATCATGACCTCCTGTCCGGCTGGGTGGTTAGCTGGGACAGTGGTCGGTGGCGCCGGCTCCGGGATGGATGGCGCGTGAAGCTCATGGACGAAGACACCCGCGGGTACTTGGGCGCGGGTGGATCCGAGCTTCGAGAGGACGTCCGCTGCAACGTTGTTGTCGCGGACGATGTGATGGAACTCGAGACCATAGAATTTGTTCTCGAGCTTGCGGACTTCTAGGCGATGGCGTCCATGTTCTCCTTGTTGCGGTCCCGGGACTTGTTGACTTGGTTGATGACCACTTTGCGGAGTCGCCATAGACTAGTAGTCGCTTGATGCCAAGTGAAGCCGCGAGGCGGAGCCCGTGTAAGAGGGCTTCGTACTCGGCTTCATTGTTCGAGACCTTCCGGAAGATGCGGGACGTACTTGAGTTGTTCGCCCGTTGGAGAGATCGGGGGTACCCCCGCCCTGCGCCCTCGAGGTTGAGTGAGCCGTCAAAGTACATCACCCAATGCTGCGGTCGCATGGTGGGAGTAGGTAACTCGGTTCTCCCGCCACTCGCCATGAAGTCGACTAGAGCTTGCGACTTGATGGCCGTGCGTGGCTTGAAGTCGATGGTGAGGGCGCCGAGTTCGACGGCCCACTTGGAGATCCTTCGGTGGCGTGCGGGTTCCTCGGGATGTCGCCGAGCGGGTAGTCGGTGACGACGGAAACCGAGTACTCACGGAAGTAGTGTCGTAGCTTCCGCGAGGTGATGAGTAGAGCGTACGAAGCTTCTCGCACGGGCCGGTAGCGAGCCTTGGACTCGATAGAACCTCGCCGACGAAGTAGGCCGGGCACCTGGACCGGGTAGGCGTGGCCGTCTTCTGCGCCGCTCGACAACGATGGCGATCCGACCACGTGAGTAGTCGCGGCAAGGTAGAGCGATGGGCGCTCGCCCTTGTAGGGAGCCGTGAGGACCGGCGGCTTCGACAGGAAGTCCTTGAGCCGGGCAAGGGCTTGGTCCGCCTCTGCCGGTCCACACGAACTTCTCGTGGTGCTTGAGTAGTTTGAAGAAGGGGAGACCCCGTTCTCCTAGCCTCGAGATGAATGCGATTCAACGCCGCCATGCACCCCGTCGGCTTACGGACGTCCTTGATGCTCGTGGGAGCTTTCATGCCGGTGATGGCGGAGATCTTCTCGGGGGTTGGCTTCAATGCCGAGCCGGGCGATGATGAAGCCGAGTAGTTTGCCCGAAGGTACGCCGAAGACGCACTTGTTCGGGTTGAGCTTCCAGCGGTACTCGCGTAGTGATGCGAAGGTCTCTTCGAGGTCGTCGATGAGGGTACTGGAGTCCCTGGTTTTGACAACCACGTCATCCACGTAGGCCTCGACGTTCTTGTTGAGTTGCCGCTTGAAGCAGGCCTGGATGGCCCGTTGATAGGTGGCGCCGGCGTTCTTCAGCCCGAATGACATGGTCGTGTAGCGATGCGCGCCAAACGGGGTAATGAACGCGGTCTTCTCCTGGTCCTCTTCCTTGATTGCGATCCGGTGGTACCGGAGTAGCGATCGAGGAAGCGAGCGAGTCGCGACCCGCCGTGGAGTCGATGACTTGATCAATCCGCGGCAACCCGAAGGGGTCCTTGGGGCAGTGCTTGTTGAGGTCGGTGTAGTCGACGCACATCCTCCACTCGTTCGAGTTCTTCTTGCGGACGAGGACGGGGTTGGCGAGCCACTCAGGATGGAAGACTTCTCTGATGAAGCCGGCTGCGAGTAATTTGGCAAGCTCCTTCTTGATGGCATCCCGTCTGTCGTCGGCAAAGCGTCGGAGGTGTTGTCGCTTGGGGGTGGCCTTTGGATCGACGTTGAGGCAGTGCTCGATCAGCTCCCTGGGCACTCCTGGCATGTCCGCTGGCTTCCACGCGAAGATGTCGCGGTTAGCCCGAAGGAAGCTGATGAGCGCGTCTTCCTATTTGGGGTCGAGGCCGGCCCCAATGGTGGTGGTCTTGCTGGGGTCGCTCGTTCCGAGGTTGACCGACTTGACGAGTACCTCCTCGGGTGGGCGAGGCTTGTTGGCGGCTCGTCGGACTTCTGTCGGGATGTCGAGTTCGCTTGTGGCAAGCTTCTTCGACGCGGCGTAGACCTCCATCATCGGGTTGGGTACTTGGTTTGTTGAAGCGATCACCACGGCCTCTCGTATCGCGGTCGTGAGAGATCTTCAAGTCCCCCCGGAGGGAGAGTACGCCGGCCGGACTTGGCATCTTGAGTACCAAGTAGGTGTAGTGGGGCACCGCCATGAACTTGGCGATGGCCGGTCCGCCGAGGATGGCATGGTAGGAAGTCTCGAAATCCGCAACCTCGAACTTGATGTACTCGGTGCGGTAGTTATCCCGAGACGCCCGAAGGTAGCGGCGGTACCACCGAGCCTAGTGGGATAGCCGCGTTGCACCGGGACGATGCCGTAGAACGGCATGCTTGCTCTTGTCGAGCATGGGGGTGACGTCGAGGTTCATCTTCTTCAAGGTCTTGGTGAAAAGGACGTTGAGCCCGCTTCCACCGTCGATGAGCACCTTGTTGAGCTTGGAACCCGCCATTGTTGGTTTCAGGACGAGAGGGAACCGTCCTGGCTCGGAGAAGCTAGTCCCGCGGTCCGCGCGGGAGAAAGTGATGGGTACTTCGACCACCCGAGAGGGGTCATGACCGGCGGTTCAATGGACATTACTTCACGGCGAGTAGCCTTGCTCCCGCCCGCCTGGGTAGTCCGCCGAAGAGGACGTTGACGGTCTTCTCGGGTTCTTGGAAGTCGTTGTCGTCGCCGTCCTTCTTCTTGTTCTTTTGATCGTGAGGGTGCGGTGGCTCCGGCGTATCCTTGAGTGCATGCCCGAGCCGGTAGCACTTTCTCGTAGTGTGGTTGCCGTTCGGATGCCACGGGCACTTCTCCTTCGGCGGGTCCTTGAACCCGCCGGAGTTCTTCTTCGAGTTCCCTTTCCGAGGGCGGCTGGATAGCCGCGACGGTATTGTCCGCTTGCGCTTGCGGTTGGAACCCGAGAAGTTGTTGTTGTTGTTGTTGTTGTTGTTGCGGCCGCCTTGGTTTGCATTGCTTTGCGCCGCCGCCGCCCCCGGTTCTCGCTTTGTCTTGGCACGGATGGCGTCGTACTTGGCGTTAGCCTTGTCCTCTTCGTCCGCCCAGGACGTGATCATGTCCTTTAGGTGGGGAATGGACTTGGGGCGGCGTCGGCCGAAGTCCTCGAAGGTGCGGCGATGGTAGAGCCCGTCTTGGAAGAGGTCGATGACCTCCTTGTCGGTGACGTCCACGACGGTAGCGCGCTTGTCGAAAAAGCGGCGCATGTACTTGCGGAGGGTCTCGCCTTGTTCCTGCTTGATCATGGCAAGGTCCATGCGAGTACCCGAACGGCCCATGGCGCCCGCGAAGTTGCTTGTGAACTGTTCCTTCAGCTGGTCCCACTTGTCGATCGAGTGCTTGTCCAGCGACTCGAGCCATGTAAGTGGGGCTTGGTCCAGGCAGAAGGGGAAGTAGAGGCACTTGGTGTCGCTGTTGCCGCCAGCGTTCTCGATGGAGAGAGCGTAGCATCGGAGCCACTGGATGGGGTCCTGCTTCGCGTCGTATTTGGTGATCCCCAAAGGCTTGAACTTGTCGGGGAGGAGCGAGGGGTTGCGAAGCCGTGGTGAGAAGGCGGGGAAGCCGTCGCCTTCGGCGGCGGTAGTCGACTTCTTCTGCCGCAACTCCTCGATCTTCCGGCGAGCATCGTACCCGCCATGAGAGGCACGGAGGCGTGGCTATGCGCGTGGCCGCGGCCGCCGCGGCCGCCGCCGCCTCCGGCTTTCTTGTTGGCCCCGTGGTTGGAGCCGCCACCGTCCACCGCCGCCGCCGTCGGGGTCGTTGCCGCCGCCACCGGCCGGAGCACGGTGGGGGACGACTTCTCGGTTGCGGGTTGTCTTGCCGTGAGGGTCCGCGCGCGGTGGAGCGTCGACGGTTTGGGTCGGCTCGGGATGTCGCCCGAGTACGGTTAGGACCGGGGTCGGCGGCGCGACTAGTAGCTTCGTTGTCGCGAGGCTTAGGCGGGGGGGAGGTTGGCTGACTCTCTTGTCGACCCGCATGAAGTAGGCTTCTTCAGCGAGCTTGGCGATGACCTCCCCAGCTCGTATGCCCTGAGCCTGGCGTGCGATCGTTGTGATCGACATGAGGCATTGCTCAGGAGTGGTGTGGACTCTGCTCTCAACCGCTTCGAGAGCTTCTGCAAGGTTGCGGATGGGAAGGTTGTCCCTGAGCCGCCGGCATCGTTCGTTGCGCTTCCTGTTACGTTCGCGCCGGGCGTCCCTGTTGGCGTCGGTCTCGTCCGCAGGGGCATCAGCAGACAGCTCGTCTGCGGAGATGTCCTCCAGGTACTTGTCTGCGGCCGTGCCTGAGGTTCCCGGGTGTCGCCGGCGGCCATAAAGACTTGACGATCGGGGGTACCCAAGCTTGACTCGAAGGCGCCACCTCGGTTGGTGTGTTCGAGTCGGCCGGGCTAGTGGTGTTCCCTCCGGGAACGGTAGCGAGTCGATGTAGGAGATGTAGCGTGAGTCCTCCTTTGTCGGTTCGGCGAGCTTGCGGTCCGGCCGCAGACGTATCTTCCGGCGGGTCGATCTTATAACCGGCCCGCAGGGCGGCCCCGACAAGGGAAGCTCAGAGGAGTCATCTTCGGACTCGGGCTCCTCAGGGTCCGACCCAAAGTCGAACTCGTAGTCTGGGTTCGAGTAGAACTCGGAGAGAGGGCTGGAGTCCGAGACGTGGTCGGGGACGGCGTCGGAGTCCGAGTTGTACTCGGTTACGGGCTCCTTACCGGCCCGGCGTGGTGTAGGAGCCTCCGTGCGGGCCCGGCTGGGGACGCGGGGGCCACGCGCGGAGCGCTGGCATGGTGAAGGGACCGCCTGCGATGGCTGAGGAGCCGGCTCGCATGCGATGGCCCATGGCGACGTCGGGTTCGAGTTGGAGACGGACTCGAGCTCGAAGTCGGCGTGATGGTCGAAGAGCGAAACTTCGCCGAATTTGCGGCGAGTTCGCCCCGTGACAACTTCGGGAAGCGTCACGAGGCTCGTCTTCGGGTTGGGCCGCATGGTCGGGCGGCGCCGGAAAGAGCCCGCGCCATCGGCGGTGCGGACCCGTGCGCCGAAAACGAAGGTGTTGCCGCGGTTGAAGGCAACGGTTGGCTTGATGTGGACGGAAGCCGTCGAGTTCGCCATGTGATCTCGAGCGAGAGCCCCTACCTGGCGCGCCGGTGTCGGTGTTTTGGACCGGCAACCTACTACGGGGAGTACCCGAAGTAGATGAATGTGACTCGCCGAGATCGGTAACTCGAAGGAAGAGACACGCGGCACACAATTTAGACAGGTTCGGGCCGCGAGGTGCGTAATACCCTACGTCCTGTATGCTGCGTAGCTCTGGATTGATAGGGCACAATTACAGGGTGGTGCAATGGTGCGCCGTGGGTTGTATGAGATCGGATGAGGTGATCCTGAGATCGGTCCCTGCCTCGCCTTATATAGCCCGGGAGGCAGGGTTACAAGTCGGAGTAGGGAAGGAGTACTAGCCGAGTACGTCTAGGGAGACCTCTATACGGTGCGGAACGTGTACGCAGTCCTAACCGAGTACTACTCCTGCGTTGTCCTTGTGCTCCACGCCTTCAGGTGCCGTGCAGCGCAAGCCGGGTAGTCCCAGGGGCCCACCGAGTAGTCGGTCCTGGTACCCACCGAGGTAGCGGGCCCAGGGAGGTCCATACGACAAGCCATGACCCCCACCGAACTTGGCCGACGTGATGGTAGTGCAAACCAAACTGATGCATGCAATCACTCACTTGCTAGCTCAAAACAACAACAACAACCACAAGGCACATTACCAGAACTTGCCAGAGGGATTCCAGAAGAAGGTTGAGAACTTTAACAAGCTGCGACCGCTAACCTTTGATCACTCAGCGGATCCCATGGATGCGGACAACTGGCTAAGAGAGATCGAGAAGAATCTAGAGTTGACTGAGCTTACAAAGGAGGAGTGCGTGACCATTGCTGCGCACCGGCTGATCAGCACCGCAAGTGCTTGGAGGGATAGTTACTATGACTCACACCCGAACCTGTAGCATATCGAGTGGGACGAGTTTGTGGAGGCCTTCAGGGACCACCACGTCCCCGAGGTTGTGAAGGACCGATACGGCGAACCAGAGGGGGGGAGTGAATGGGAGCCGATAAAAATTCTTCTCGAAGGAGATAGAAACTCCAACAAGATGAACACGGCTTCCAACACACGTCTCCGACTCACTACCAAGGTTGGTCAAGCCCACGTAGCCACTGGAGTGCCACTGGACCTAGGAACCAACACACCACCTTCCGACCCGAGAAACGCAGCGGAAAAACCTAACCTCGAGCCTACAGACTCACACCGGTCAGACTGGTGAGCACCACCGGTCAGACCGGTCCCTGCTGGTGAAACTGAGCAACTTCCACTAAGTGGCTCTACACCGGCCAGACCGGTGAGACACACCGGTCAGACCGATGGCAGCCTGAAAGCCCCCAAGGCACCAAACAGGCCAACCGACCACCAAACGGACCCAAACTCGAAACAGTAGCAACACGGGACAACAACGAACACACCAAGACGTTCACCCGAGCAAAAACCCACAAGGGCTCGCACCGGTCAGACCGGTCAAGAGCACCGGTCAGACCGGTGTAGCTCGGGCGACTCGGGATGAACAAGCACCCGCGGTCAACTCCCCCAAATCCAAATCTCGATCTCCCGAATCGCTCCACGGACTTGAACAAGACTTTGGGGATATCGAGAACACCTCATGAGGAGTCCATAGCCAAGTTTAATCCCACCAAATCTCGTCCAAAAAGGAGGAATCGAAGAAATCCCGCCGAAAGCACCTTCAACCCAAGAACTCAAGAAACCCCCAAAATCGAGCACTTTTACTCACGGATTTGGGAGGGGAATCACGGCCCAAAGAACCACGAAGGGTTCCCACAAATTTCCCCCATCAAATCCCCAAGAGAAAAGCCCCGAAAACACCCCAAAGAAATCACGAAGAGAGGACTCCGAAAATCACCACCAAGAACAACCGGGGAAAACACATCCAAACCTTGAGGAACCACGCCGAATCATCTATACATGAAACAAAGGTTCGTACAAGGTCAAGCAAGCCGCCCGATCATCCATCCCTCTCTACAAGATCTCTCCGTGAAGCTCTCTTGCTAGTCCTAAGGAAAACCTAGAGAAAATAGGTGGAAAAAAATAGGAAAACTAATGAGCTAGGGTTCCAAGAGTTGGCTGCCATCCTCTCACCTCTTGGGTTATATGGAGGCAACCGAATGTCTAAAATGCCCTTCTCTACTAACTAGGGATACAAGCCCCTCAAGGGCGGATTTGGAATTCTTGATGTCTTCACCATCGGACGGATGCCCGGCGACCGCACCCTGCGTAGCCTCGACGCAAGCCATGCGATCCCGACGCGTGTCCTCCGCTTCGAAGATTCGGACCGCGTCGTCGCACACCGGTCGGACCGGTGCTCCTCACGGTCGGGACGGCCGGACCCACCGGTCGACCGGTCCGGTGCTTCTTGCGGCTCCGTCTTCGGTTCTCCGGTCTTGGCTTTGTGGATCAACCAAGGAACCCGGTGGTTTTCTAGTGAACCACCGAAACCCCACGAACTCGGTGTAGCCTCCGCCAATCTCCACTCATGACTTGGCTCCCACGTAGTCCCGGCTCGACCTTGGTTTTGAGGCTCAACCAAGAAACCGTCCACGACTTCATCTTGCTGTTCATGCCACCATGCGGCCCGCACTTGACCCCGCTGGCCACCGGGTCCCTCGAACGAAGCCTACTTGTCTTCTCCACACCTGGAGGCCTCACCGGCAACGACCTTTCGCGCTTGTTCTTCACCTGCACCAACACGAGTCAAGCCGCAACCTGCACCTGCAATACTTAGCCAAGAATCAGTCCACACAACGTTGTCAATCACTCATCACACAAGGAAGCAACCATCCACCGGTCCTCGAACCACACATGGTCCTCAATCTCCCCCTTGATGAGTGCATTGACAACACCCACACGAAAGTAACAAGAGAGAAAAGAAAAGAAAAAGAAACGAACAAAAAGAAACTCCAACAAGCGATCGAAATCCAAACAAAGGCAAAGAGCAAGATCACTTGAAGGAAACAAGTCTCGGACCCCTTAGGCAAGGGCAACTGCTCGACACATCCGAGACAAAGAAAAGCTCAAGCAAAGAGCGCAAACCACCAAAAACAAAGCTCAAACACCACAAAGAGCTCCCCCTGCACACATGCAAGCTCCCCCTGAACCAATGCAACTCCCCCTGGACGAAAGCATGCAAGACACCACTTGAAACAGGGCAGCCGCAACAAAACAGCCCTGACCGGTCAGACCGGTCCACACCACCGGTCAGACCGGTGTGCAACATGTGTACAGAACCAGCACTTACACCGGTCAGACCGGTGACCCTGACCGGTCAGACCGGTGCACAACAGAGCCCAGAAATGGCTCGAAACCACCTGAAAACCTTCTAAACACGTCCAGCAAGCCATTTCAAGCTCACACTTCTCCCCCTTGTTGGCAATGCATGAATCAAGCCAAAAAAGCAAAACTTTCAACCTAGAGCTTCTCAAATAGACAAAATTCAACAAAGAATGCTACACATGTCCAAATGAGCAAGTTAGATACTCTACGGCTTCGTATCGATCTCAACTACATGATCACCAAGTTTCACAACCATTGGACGAAGCTAAGATGGATTTTGGCAATTTTTGCGAAAAACTTGCCTCTCATGAGCAAAATCCTAAACATGATCAAAGCATATCAAAATGGCAAAGCCACACAAACTTCATGCTAGGACAGCCATTCTAATCATAAGACCATCACAAACACCCACAAGCACCTCATGTCATGTCAAAGCCACCGAGCCATGTGCCTACTTCTATTTATGAGACTTCTCATTGGTAGGCATCATGCAACGGTTTAGCACCCAAAGCAAATTAAATTCAGCACATATGACATGGGAGCATATTTTCCAAGCAATTTTCATTTCATTTTCAGATTTGTAAATGGTACATGAAATGTCTTTGCGACAAAAAGGAACTTATGCCCCTCCACAAGATAAGTCAAGAGGGCTAAACATTCATGATGGCAAATGAGCCTTTGGCTCCATATGATCAATAAACTAGCTATCCAACCACAAATTAAGCATAGCAAGGCCACAAAAACATGTCAAGAGCATGTAAAGGCATTTACACATGAGAGAGCATACATGTGACATTTTTCAAAAGCATAGCTATCAACCATGGATTATTCATCAAGATCATCAAGAGCTAAGACAAACTAACCGTAGCATACCAAACAAGCTCACAAAGACATATATCTCATTCCATGGTGAACAATGTATATGAGAGAAGCTTTCCTAACCAATGCATATGATACAAAATGCATGCAATCTAAGATACAAGGATGCCTATACATCATGTTACATATGCCATGCCAAATGCAAGAAATGCACAAAGGAAAGCTATACATATGCTACAAACCGGCTCCTCGAGGGGAGGCAAAACGGGCTCGACACCACCGGCAAAAGAGAGCTCCCACACACCCAACTCAGGAAATCAAACACACACCAAGTTCCCCCGCAAACGAGTGAAAGTTGCTTGATCTAGGGGTTTGGTGAAAATATCAGCTAGTTGGTCATGTGTGGGTACATGGATCAAAGCTATCTTTCCTTTCTCAACATTGTCTCTCAGAAAATGATACCTCACTTCTATGTGCTTGGTTTTGGAATGGAGCACCGGGGTTCTTTGCAACGCTTATGGCACTGGTGCTATCACATTGAAGTGGGACATGGGTATACTCCTCACCAAAGTCACTCATGGTGTAGGTGATCTAAAGGAGCTGAGAGCAACAACTAGCAGCGGAAACATACTCGGCTTTGGTCGTGGATTGAGCAACACTCGACTGCTTGCGGGAAGACCAAGACACCAAAGAAGAAACCAAAAATTGGCAAGTCCCAGAAGTGGACTTCCTATCCAACCGACACCCGGCAAAATCCGCGTACGAAAAACCATGAAGCGCCAAAGAAGAGGACGCGGAGTACCAAAGGCCGAAGTCGGGAGTGTGACGCAAGTACCCGAAAATTCTCTTCACCGCTTGCCGATGCGAAGTCCTCGGAGACGCTTGAAAACGAGCGCACGGACACACCGAGAACCGTAGGTCCGGCCTCGTCGCCGTCAAGTAGAGGAGTGACCCGATCATGCTCCGGTACTCCTTCGGTCCACGTGTTCACCTTCCTCGTCCGCATCAAGAGCCGTAGTCGTACTCATCGGCGTCGTCATAGCCTTGGAGTCCTCCATCTTGAACTTCCTCACAATGTCCTTGGTGTACTTAGCCCGGTGCACAAATGTTCCTTCCTTTGATTGCTTGATTTGTAGCCCAAGGAAGAACCGCAACTCGCCCATCATGCTCATCTCGAACTCCCCCGCTCATATCATCCGCAAACCTTGCAATAAGAGAGTTAGACGAGCCACCAAAGACAATATCATCCACGTACACCCGCACAATCGGGATATCTCTCGCCCCCGCCCTCGGCAAAAACAAGGTCCGATCGACCTTCCCCATCTCAAAACCTCTCTCAAACAAGAACCCCCTCAACCCCTGCCATACCAAGCTCTAGGCGCCCGCTTCAACCCATACGAGCCGCCTTCCTCAACTTGTACACCCGGTGGGGGTACTTCTCACTCTCAAACCCCCGAGGTTGTCTCACATACACTTCTTCCTCCAACACTCCATTCGTAAAAGCACTCTTTACATCCATTTGGTGCAACTTGAACCCTTTAGCCACGAAAAAGGCTAGAAGGATCCTAATCGCCTCCAAACGGGCTACGGGAGCAAAGGTCTCCTCGTAGTCGATCCCCTCCTTCTGACTGAACCCCCGGGCAACAAGTCTCGACTTGTTCCTCACAACCTCACCCTTCTCCCCCCTCTTTGTTTTTCCACACCCACTTTGTACCAATCGGCTTACACCCTGGGGGAGGGTCAACCAACTCCCACACCTGATTCCTCTCAAAGTTCTCCAACTCCTCATGCATCGAGTTAACCCAATTGTGATCAGATAGTGCGTGTCCAATGTCTTTGGGCTCGAAAGAAGCAACAAACGCTGCATGAGCAAAATGGGTATTGTTTCGAACCCTCGACCGTGTAGTGCGTTCATTCATGTCGCCGATGATCCTCGAAGCTGGGTGATCCACTTGAACTCGCCGGGGAGGTTCTCGCCTCGAAGCTACCTCCCCCTCAACATCAGCTTCTCCTCGTTCTTGATTTGTCGTCGTAGGTGTAACAGAGGGTCCATCCATCATCATAGTCGAAGTAGTGGGTACATGTTCAGCCGGGGGCACCACACCGCCATCTTCATCATCACCATGTTCATGCTCCTCCTCCTGAAAAATCTCCTCGCCAAGCTCATCATCACCTGCACACTCAAAGACAAGCTGACTACGTGGCTCTGTCTCGTCGAAGGTTACCTCGCAAGTCTCCACGATTTGGTTAGTTTCAAGATTGAGCACACGATATGCTCTAGAATGAGATGCATAACCAAAGAAAATGCCATCGACGGACCTAGCCTCAAACTTATCCAACTTCCTCGCCTTTCTTCGAATGAAACACTTGCAACCAAAGACATGGAAGTGACTCACCTTGGGTGTGTGGCCATGCATCAACTCATAGCATGTCTTCTTCTTGTGCACTCTGAGGTATATCCTGTTCGACACATAGCATGCGGTATTCACCGCCTCACCCAATACCTCCTCGAGTCCTATGCTCATCAAGCATCGTCCGAGCCATCTCGCACAAGGTCCTGTTCTTCCTTTCCACAACACCATTCTGAGGAGGCGTATACGGACTCGAAAACTGGTGCTCAAGACCCAAGTCATGACAAAAGGTTTCAAAACGAGAGTTCCTGAATTCCGAGCCATTATCACTGCGGATAGCTCGTATGGCATCTTCGTGCCTCTCGTTCCTCAACCTCAAGACTAGATCTCGAACAAAACCAAACGTCTCCCCCTTATACTCAAGAAAGAACACCCACGCATACCGAGAATAGTCGTCCACCACAACAAGGACATACCACTTCCCACCCGCAGATCGCACACGAGCTGGGCCAACAAGGTCCATATGGAGCGACTCGCATGGACGCTCGCTCATCACATCGGTGAGAGGCGGGTGAGAAGAGGCCACCATCTTGGCATGCCTACACGGAGCACAAACCAACTCTTTCTCAAGCCTCAACCGTGGCAATCCTCGGACCAAATTGAGTTTACTCAAGCGAGACAAAAGGTCAAAGCTCAAGTGACCCAACTTCCTATGCCACTTCCACAACTCACTCGAAGAACCAGCCAAGAAACAATGCTCCACACCCGAAGACTGAGAAAAATCAGCACGAAACACCTGACCCTCGGGAACGACCATACGTACAAGGTCCCCTCGAGAGTCCACAATCCGAGAACCACCGGCCGAAACAACACCTCAAAGCCCTCATCCAACAACCGGGACACGTAAAGCAAATTGTACCCTAGCGATTGAACAAGAGCAACACGCCTCGCAGTGATCTTGTCACTCACTTTTATCTCACCTTCCGAAAGCACACGCCCACGCCCATTGTCCCCAAAGGTGATGTACCTCTTCGTCACCACCGGACGAGACTTGAGAACCACCCCCTATCTCCTAGGTCATATGCCTCGAGCAACCGGAGTCAATCAACCAAATGTTCTTCAAGTCTCCCACCCGAAATTCAAAAATAGGCACGTGAGCGAACAAACGACTCAAAGATCGGGGTTAGTACCAAAGGAGGAAAACCGATGCCGAGCCATTTGCTCGAAAGTGGGGTTAGCACCAACCAAAGCATCTCTCCTACCAAAACTACCTCCACGAACACCACCACGGTAACCACCCCCGAGGGAACCACCCCTCTCCGCCCGGAGGAGGACCAAAACCACGCAAGAAAGCCCGTGGAACGTCCTTCCTCTCCAACTCAACGCCACGACTCCTCCAATCCCCGTATTGAGCACGAGGAGGAGAACGCCTAGCAAACTGACCACCTGCACCTTTTCCAGCCCAACCACTAGAACCACGACCACCAGAAACAACCCTCGGACCTGTACGAGCTCGAAACCCGAACAACCGTCCGTCTGTGCCCGCACCGGCCGACGGTGCCCCACACCGGTCCGACCGGGTGCCCCACACCGGTCCGACCGGTGTGACTCGGGCAAGCGCACCACCTCCGCAGCCTTCTTCTCTCCCCAAGCCCGAACCGTCCTCACAATCGCCTTGCCCCCGGGCATCTACATACGAGGCTCAAGTACACCATCGAAGGGTGGTACTTGTCCTTGTTAGCCCACTCCTCCATTCTCTCCTCTCGCTTCCTCTTGAAGCAAAACTCCTCCTTATGGCCATCTCTCCCACAATAGCCACAATGGAACCTCACAAGCTTAGGCTTAGGCTTGGGATGTGGCTGTTCACTTGGTTTCTCTCCACTCAAACCCTCCACCGGTTTCTCACCACTAGCCTTCTCACTCTCCTTCCCAAAGAACACTTTCCCCGAAGTGCTCACAAACTTGATAGGCTTTTGTAGGTCATTTGTGGGTGTAGGAAACACGGGTGGAGCCGGGGTTGTGTCTAGTCGATTCCTTAGATGGTTAGGTTTTGGAGGGAAATCATTTTTGTGGTGGGTTTTTGGTGGCTCGGGATATTTTCTCCTCTTCCCTCACCAACCTTGTTTGCTCCAAGCCCCTCACCATCTTGCCTCTTAAAGGCCTCGATCATCATCCTCAACTGAGGCTCATGACCGGACAACCAACCCATCAACTTCCTCAAATCATCATTCTCATCCTGCAAACGATCAACATAATGTGCAAGCTCCAAATTTTTCAATGCATGCATTTCACAGGTAGAGCAAGATGTAGGCATCTCATCAATCTTAGCATGCAAAACAGGGCAAGAAGTGCAAGCACCTAGCAAAGCAGGTCTAGACTTAAGCTCAGCCACTTCAACCCTAAGCACATCTAGTTCCTCACACTTGGAGGCATGCTTCTCCTTAAACAAAGCAAGATCAGCAAGGAATATGGAGCAATCAAGACAATCATTCTCATCGAAACAACAGGGCTAGCCTTAAGCGAATCAATCTCAAGCTTGCTATCAAGCACCCGTGTCTCTAGCTCGGCCCACTCTAGTCCTAGCATCCTCGAGTGAAGCCCTAAGCTCTTTCCCTCATTTTCTTGGCCTCTCTAAGCATGTAATCACGGTTATCAAGCAAAGAGCCAAGCCTCTCATTCTCCCGGCGCAAGAAGGGAAGTTCATCACGCACCTCGTCGTCGGACTCGCAGTCCGAGTCGCTCCGTGTGCTCTTCTTGCCGCCGGAGCTCAACGCCATGGTGCGAAGCCATCTCTCGCGAAGCGCCTCGGCCCCCGCTCGTGTTCTTAGACGAGTTCTTGTTCTTGCGGCGATCTCACTCGTCTTCGCCGCCGCTCGAGCTCGAGGTGGAGTACGCGGAACCGGAGTCGACGTCGCTCGCTCCAACCATCGCTCGGGCCTTGCCTCGGCCCTCCTTCTTCCTCGATCGTCGCTCGTCCTTGTACTTGTTCTTGTGCTTGCTCTTGTGGTCGCGCCTCGAACGGTACTTGCCATCGTTCATCCTCGGCTTGTGCTTGTAGTTGTCCTTGTTCTCGGCCTTCTCCGGCAAGCGGGCAACGAAGTGTCCCGGCTTGCCGCACCGGAAGCAAGTCCTCGTGTTCCTCCTCATGTTCACGCGGTTCTCGTGCGCCTCTCGAACCGCCTCGTCAACGCCGCCGCCTCGTCCTCTCCAAGGTCATCAAACTCCTCATCCGGCATAGACATCAAAGAGGAAAACGAGAACATCCTGGTGGATGGGTTAGAGTTAGTCTTTCCTTTGGAACCACCAACGAGGGCAAGACTATGGGAATCCGCCGGTCCCTCGAGCTTGGCGATCATGCCCCTATCCACCTCAGCCGACTTGAGCTTCGAGAACGCTCATTCACCGTCGCAGTATCATACCTCTCCGACTCGACTATGGCCTCGAACTTTCCGCCCCATATCGTACGATCCAAAGAGTGTAAGAGCTTGACCGCTCTATCATGATCATCGTACGGGAGCACGTCCACATTGGCCCTCATGTTGTTCACCACAACCGTGAACCTCTGAAACAAGGCATCGATGGACTCACCGGGGAGATGAGTGAAGTTCTCGTACTCTCTTTGGTAGGTCGCATACAACCGTGCCTCGAACTCCGGGCGTTCCCAACATGAGCCTCCTTCAACACCGCCCAAATCCTACAAGCCAAGTGCTCGGTGTGCACCCGATCGAACTCGGGGCCGACACAAAGCACGAAACAAGTAGTCGACCGCCTTATTGTTGGCGTCGAATCCGTCCCTCGACCCCGGAGCAAGGAAATCCATCGGGCCGGACATAGCCCTGTGTCCACCGTGACATCCCAAAGCACCGACCCTTTCCGCGGAGGAACGCACCCATCCGCTTGCTCCACATCTGGTAGTTCTTGCCATCGAAGTGTGGAGGACCCGAACCCCGTTCCTGGTACGCCATCCTTGGATCTTAGACTGGTTAGAGTCAACAAAGACCCGAACCGGCTCTGATACCACTTGAAGGACCGATACGACGAACCAGAGAGGGGGGTAGTGAATGGGAGCCGATAAAAATTCTTCTCGAAGGAGATAGAAACTCCAACAAGATGAACACGGCTTCCAACACACGTCTCCGACTCACTACCAAGGTTGGTCAAGCCCACGTAGCCACTGGAGTGCCACTGGACCTAGGAACCAACACACCACCTTCCGACCCGAGAAACGCAGCGGAAAAACCTAACCTCGAGCCTACGGACTCACACCGGTCGGACCGGTGAGCACCACCGGCCGGACCGGTCCCCGCCGGTGAAACCGAGCAACTTCCACTAAGTGGCTCTACACCGGCCGGACCGGTGAGACACACCGGTCGGACCGATGGCACCCCGAAAGCCCCCAAGGCACCAAACAGCCAACCGACCACCAAACGGACCCAAACTCGAAACGAGCAGCAACACGGGACAACAACGAACACACCAAGACGTTCACCCGAGCAAAAACCCACAAGGGCTCGCACCGGTCGACCGGTCAAGAGCACCGTCGACCGGTGTAGCTCCGGCGACTCGGGATGAACAAGCACCCGCGGGTCAACTCCCCCCAAATCCAAATCTCGATCTCCCGAATCGCTCCACGGACTTGAACAAGACTTTGGGGATATCAGGAACACCTCATGAGGAGTCCATAGCCAAGTTTAATCCCACCAAATCTCGTCCAAAAAGGAGGAATCGAAGAAATCCCGCCGAAAGCACCTTCAACCCAAGAACTCAAGAAACCCCCAAAATCGAGCACTTTTACTCACGGATTTGGGAGGGGAATCACAGCCCAAAGAACCACGAAGGGTTCCCACAAATTTCCCCCATCAAATCCCCAAGAGAAAAGCCCCGAAAACACCCCAAAGAAATCACGAAGAGAGGGCTCCGAAAATCACCACCAAGAACAACCGGGGAAAACACATCCAAACCTTGAGGAACCACGCCGAATCATCTATACATGAAACAAAGGTTCATACAAGGTCTAGCAAGCCGCCCGATCATCCATCCCTCTCTACAAGATCTCTCCGTGAAGCTCTCTTGCTAGTCCTAAGGAAAACCTAGAGAAAATAGGTGGAAAAAAGGAAAACTAATGAGCTAGGGTTCCAAGAGTTGGCTGCCATCCTCTCACCTCTTGGGTTATATGGAGGCAACCGAATGTCTAAAATGCCCTTCTCTACTAACTAGGGATACAAGCCCCTCAAGGGCGGATTTGGAATTCTTGATGTCTTCACCATCGGACGGATGCCCGCGACCGCACCTCGCGTAGCCTCGACACAAGCCATGCGATCCCGACGCGTGTCCTCCGCTTCGAAGATTCCGGACCGCGTCGTCGCACACCGGCCGACCGGTGCTCCTCACCGGCCGACCGGTCCCCACCGGTCGACCGGGGTCGACCCACCGGTCGGACCGGTCCGTGCCGCCGCAGCCTCCGTCTTCGGTTCTCCGGTCTTGGCTTTGTGGATCAACCAAGGAACCCGGTGGTTTTCCCGGTGAACCACCGGAAACCCCGCGAACTCGGTGTAGCCTCCGCCAATCTCCACTCATGACTTGGCTCCCACGTAGTCCCGGCTCGACCTTGGTTTTGAGGCTCAACCAAGAAACCGTCCACGACTTCATCTTGCTGTTCATGCCACCATGCGGCCCGCACTTGACCCCGCTGGCCACCGGGTCCCTCGAACGAAGCCTACTTGTCTTCTCCACACCTGGAGGCCTCACTGGCAACGACCTTTCGCGCTTGTTCTTCACCTGAACCAACACGGGTCAAGTCGCAACCTGCACCTGCAATACTTAGCCAAGAATCAGTCTACACAATGTTGTCAATCACTCATCACACAAGGAAGCAACCATCCACCGGTCCTCAAACCACACATGGTCCTCAGGTTGTGATGGATAGGAAGGCTGACGAGTTTTGACACCTCAAGATGGGAGGAATGACCGTGCAGGACTATGCCAACCGCTTCCAGGAACTGATGAGGTACATGCCTGATGATACAAACACAGAGAAGAAGAAGGTGTACTGGTTCAGGAAGGGACTACACTGCGGGATGGCTCACCACTTGGCCGCTCACGACTGCCCGACACTTCGTTCCATAATTGACAAGGCACTGATTGTTGAGAGGTCGAGGCTTGAGTATGTGGAGGTCTGCAGAAGCAAGACGAAGTGCACCGACTAGGCAAGACGCTCAGGTCCACCCCAGTGGCAGAGGACAGGTTTTCCACAGGGCCAACAGTCACAACCGAGGCAGTACTCTACCCAGTCGCTGCAGCAGAACATATTCAACCCAGGAGAAAGTGGGGGACCAAGAAACTAGAGGTAGAGACTGCAGCCGCAAGCAGCAGACAAAGCTAAGGTGACCTGCTTCAACTGTCGTCAGGTTGGACACAAGTCGTTTGAGTGCCCGCAGCAAGTTCAACTAGGAGGTTAGAACCGCAACTAGCAGTATCAGACACCGGCCAAGGCACCAGCACCGGGAGGACAGCTACCCCGTACCCAGCAGAGGACCGCACAACCGCTGACTACCTAAGGACGCCTGAACCACCTCACAACCCTGGAGGCTGCAGCTGCACCCGACGTCGCACTTGGTGAGTTCCTTGTTGACTCAGTTTTGGCAACTGTTTTGTTCGATACTGGTGTTCAATTTTCATATATCTCTACCAACTTTGTTAAAGAAAGGTCGTTACCAACTAAGCCTCGACCAAGGCCTATCTTAACTAGCTCTCCACTAGGAGAAAAGAGGAGTACATTAGAGTGCTGAGGGGTGAAGTTGGTCTTTGAAGGACAGCTTTTCACGACAGACTTGATAGTTTTGGAGTCAACTGGCATAGACATGATCCTAGGAATGGATTGGTTGGCAAAGCACAACAGAATGGTTTCATGCAACCCCAGGTTCATACAGCTAGAACACCCTAGCGGGGTGAAAGTGCAGATTGAGCCTCAGAGTTCGAAAGCAGCAACAATGCTATGCAACACGAGTGGGAAAGAAATGGAGGAAATCCCAGTGGTCTGTGAGTTTCCGGACGTGTCCCCAGAGGAGCTTACGGAGTTACCTCCTGACTGAGACGTAGAGTTTGTGATTGAGCTGATGTTGGGAGTCGGACCCGTTGCAAAGAGTCCGTACCAGATGTCATTGGAAGAGCTGGACGAGTTGAAGAAACAGCTCAAGAAGCTGCTAGAACAAGGGTTTGTATGACCGAGTGCCTCACCGTGGGGTTCACCTGTACTCTTTGTGGAGAAGAAAGATGGCACAAAGAGGATGTGCATAGACTACCGCACACTCAACTCGATGACGATAAAGAACAAATACCCGCTACCTAGGATCGAGGACCTGTTAGATAGGCTCAAGAAAGCAAAGTTCTTTTTCAAGATCGACCTGAGGTCAGGATACCACCAGATGAAAATCCGAGAGCAGGATATTCCCAAGATGGCTTTTACCACACGATATGGTTTGTATAATTTTGTGGTGGTTTCTTTCGGGCTGACCAATGCCCCTGCCAACTTCATGAACCTAATGAACAAAGCCTTTATGGAAGAGTTAGACAAGTTCGTGGTGGTGTGCATCGACGATATCCTGATTTACTCTGAAACAGTGGAGGAACACGAGGAGCCCCTGAGGATCAAGCTAGAGAGGCTGAGGTAGCAGAAGCTTTACGCCAAGTTCAGCAAGTGCCAGTTCTGCATGGAGAAGGTCACGTTCTTGGGACACACGTTGTCAGCGGAAGGGATCGCCGTGGATCCATCTAAAGTGGAGTCGGTTACCAAGTGGGAGCAGCCGTTGAACGTGACTGACGTCAGGAGCTTCCTTGGGATGGCAGGATAATACCGGAGGTTCATTGAAAACTTCTCCAAGATTGCTAAGTTGATGACGGAGCTGCTAAAGAACAACACCAAGTTCGAGTGGTCAGAAGCGTGTGAGAGAAGTTTCCAGGAGCTGAAAAGGAAACTCACCACAACCCCAGTACTTACTCTGTCAGACATTAAGAAGGATTTCATGGTCTACTGTGATCCTTCAAAGCAATGACTAGGATGTGTCCTGATGCAAGAAGGAAAAGTTGTGGCTTATGCTTCAAAGCAGCTGAACAAACACGAGGAGAACTACCCGACTCATGACTTGGAGTTGGCAGCAGTTGTGCACGCACTTAAGATCTGGAGGAACTACTTGATGGGGAACAAATGTGAGCTGTACACTGATCACAAAAGCCTAAAGTACTTCTTTACCCAAACGGAGTTGAACATGAGGCAAAGGAGGTGGTTAGAGGTGATCAAGGACTACAACGTGGAGATCAACTACCACCCGGGCAAAGCTAATGTCGTGGCCGACGCACTGAGTCGAAAGACGTATTTCAACAACCTCATGGTGAAAGAAGAGCAACCTGCCCTACATGAGGAGCTAGAGAAACTGAGGATTGAGATCGTGGACTGAGGACAAGCCAACAAACTACGTGTGACCTACGATTTGGAGGATCACATCCGAAAGGCTCAAAAGTTGTGTGCAGAAATCGGAGCTCTGTGGGAACTGGTGAAAGAAGGAAAAGTAGAGGACTACCGCTTGGATGAACATGGCACAGTGTGGCTGAAGGATCAGATTTGTGTGCTGTAAGACAAGGAGCTCTTAGAGCAGATCATGAGAGAAGCCCACGACTCGAGGTACTCGATCCACACCGGAAGCACAAAAATGTACAAAGATTTGAAGACTAGGTACTGGTGGAAGGACATGAGGAGAGATATTGCTCACTACGTGGCCTATTGTGATACATGTAGCAGAGTGAAGATCGAGCACCAAAAGTCCGCAGGTTTGCTTAAGCCGTTGGAGATTCGAGTTTGGAACTGGGAGGACATCTCCATGGACTTTGTTGTGGGACTACACCGGACACCGAAGGGAAACGATTCAATTTGGGTCTGTTGACGGTGTATAATTGTATTAAACTTCAAGTAGACTTGCAAGCGGACAAGTCTCCCGTCGTAGTCAAGGGACCCTTCTTCTCTCGAGTGGTGAACCCAAGGTATTGAATCTGTGGAACAATGCGTGATGCAAGAGTTGATCTAATAAAGAAAGAAACTTAGATCTTCAAGAGGTGAAACCTATGCATCTTATCTTTAAAGAACATCAAAACGAATCTAATCTATTAAAGACCGGAGGTAGCAAGAGATAGAGGGGGATAGATAAACCGATCTAGAGAGATTGGATCAAGCGTTTTATTAAAGTTCCGAGCAAAAGAAGAAATAGCAAGTTCAATCTCATTAGAAGCCTCTTTAAACCACGGTTTCCCGTCCGACTCCGAAAATGCCCGCCTTTTGGAGCCACCGTTCTATCACGACGCACCCCTATTTGTGTGGGTTAGTCTAGGGCGAGTCCAAGGACAAGTTGAAATCTTTCGGAAGGTCAGACATGCACCTCTAGCCACCATGGCTACAAGAACATCCTATGTCACCTATCTCGAGAATAGATCTACGATAAGAAAAGCCGATCGAAATCAAAGACGTAGGAGAAACACTTGATCACTAGAAATTGGATTGCAACTTGATAAATCAGCATAATACATGATACATGAATCAAGATCACCACCGGGATCCTACCTCGATCTTGCTTCTAGCTCCGGGAACTCCGACGTGGTCTTCCTTGCAAGGTTCCCACGTCAGCTAGGGAGACCCTAGTCAACTAGCTCGACCCTCTCTCTCTGAGATGGTGTCCCTCTCTTCTTTGCTCCTCGACGGCCGATGACGAATGAATTGATGCGTGGCTCTCGGCCTCAGGGCTATAAATAGCCCGAATGACGTCTAGGTCAAACGGGGGGCTGACTGGGCCCCGGAATGGGCTGGGCCGGCCGGCCTGGGCCCATTTCGGCCCAGTTAGCCGCCTTCTTCGCCCGACATTGGTTCCCGAGTCTTCTAGATCCTTCCCCCTTCTGCATGTGGGCCCTTGTCATTAGTTTCAGTCCGAGTTGGACGAAGCTCCTTGTCCCGCAAGATTCGGCACTCTTCTGGCTAGGTCCTTGGAGTTTGTCATCTTCTCGGGTTTGGTCCCTAGGCTTCTTGGAGTCAAGTTTGCTTCATTGCATGACTTGTACCGAGCTTCAAGGTCTTGTCACAAGGTGCTTGATGAACTTATCCCGAAAGTCTTGCTTTCAACGCTAAAACCCTGCATAAACACTAAACTCCAAAACCGATATGCATGAATGAACTTGTTATACCAAGGGGTTAGTACCAATGGATAAGGTATAAAACTCATGCCAACACCGAAGGTAAACTCATGGCTAGGTTGACAGAATTTCACCGTCAACATCTCCCCCATGCCAAACCTTGCTCATCCTCGAGTAAGCCTTCGATGGATATCATCGTTTCCCTTCATTGTTTAAACCTTGCACTTGATCATACATGAGAAAACACAATGCTCTCAAAAATTTAATTTGTTAAGGTTTCATAATGTACTAACCTTCATCCCTACGGAGGGTAGATTCTTAATTAAGCTTATCCCACAAATATTAACATGCTCCAAAGTTTAAATAGATCTCAGAAATTTTGAAATAAAGAATGAGATGAAAAAGAACTAAACCAAGTTCACAAATTTAAATCATCTTACATATTGCTCATGAACTCTCATCTCATCTTGTCTCTCAAGCCTATTTATTCTACTCCTTTCCCTCTGATATATAAGTGGTAGGCTTTATATGGAGCTTTTGGGAAAGTTAGTCCTACCAAGATATTATAAATGAGATGTTGTCAAAACAAGACAAGCTTCTCATGGTCTTACCGAGACTCATCAAAAAGGTCATTGGAAAATAATGTTATATCAAGGAGGGGAAGAGAAAAAGACACACACTTGAGATAGGTGGACATGTGCAAATGGCAAAGAGTGATCCTGAGGCACAAAGGAAGTCCTCGTTATCGGATTGCACATGGTTGGAAAAATGAGTATGGATCTTTTAATCTTGAAACCTTGAAATTCCTAATGCACTTTAGAGAACCGGGAAGTTCACTTTATTTTTACACATACTCATATTTTTTCTTTTTCTCATATATATATATATTTCTCTTTTTCTTTCTCATCAAATTTTTTTATTTTCTCCCCTTGAACTCTAAAATTGCATTGTACCTACCTCCTCCCCCATGCTTAGATGTTTGCTCTTCCTCGGGCAAAGAGGTGATAGAGATAAGGTAGGTACCGAGAATACTTTTCCTTTGGAGAGATACTTTGCACCGTCTTGCAATCTTCCTTGAATTGATGATCCATTCTCAATGATAGGTTGTGGTCAAGGAGGTAATCACAAAAAAATTATTTTTGGTTTTAGGGGTGATATCCGGTGAGGTTTGTGAGATCTCCGATGTGGGGATACACAATGCACGGATAAAAGGCTAGCAATAAGATAGATACGCAAAAATGGAATGACCAACTTCTTAGTCTCAGGCCAGAGAAATCATGGCCTGCAATAACTCACCCAAAAATAAATCTTGTACACTAAGGTTTATGCACTCAAATATATATAAGGCTCTGGATAGGTAGAGCAACACGCAAGTGATATTCATGACAAGGTTAGCATTACTTTTAGAAATAAAAAATATCTTTAATCTATCTAATACTTGAGAGCATATAAAACACTATGGGTCTTTATTTTAATCATAACCTCCGCTAAAGATTAAGCTAGCGTTTAGATAAATTCATGCATAAAACAAATACAAAGATAAACAAAGAGTCAATTATAATCATATATCATCATGGCATAAATTTTGTAACTTTACCAAAGGTAAAAACAAGGTGGTGTCTTTATTCATGATGAAAACAAACTAACACACATGCTGAAAACAAACTAACACACGTGCTGAAATTTAAATAGAAACTGAAAACACTACGCAAATACAAGCTGAAAAATAGAGAAAAAGGGAAAAGAAAAGAAAACTAAAGCTCCTCCTTCTAATCTTCCACCGGTGGTTGGTATTGATGATCTTGGTAGTTGTACCCTTGCTCATAATAGGTTTGGACATCCCCTCCAACGAATTGATCCGGCGGTACTAGGTGAAGACACCCAAGCTCATAGGCAATATTTGCATTGCCTTCACCCAATTGAGCCGCGTTGGATTGGATGGATGCGACATTTTGCATGTTTCTTGCAGCATATCCACCGATTATGGCCATGCTTTGTTGTGGTTGGGGGTATTGTGCATAGGACTCCGCAAAGGTTATGTTGGGCACCACATAATTTTGTGGGGGCACGGCTGCACCACTCCCCCATGCTTGCATTGATGGCCCTCCGTAATAACTTGGCGGTGTAGGGATTCCTCCGAACGGTGGCACATAGTTTTGTTGTGCACCACCTTCTTGCACCGAGGAGGATCCCTCCCCTACAATTCTTCCTCTTTTATTCTTCTTTGCCGGCACAAGGAGTCCTTCCTCCAATCAATCTTCCTTCCCTTGAATGAAGAGTCTAAATCTTGGATCCGGAAGGGGTAAGTTCACTTTGGCCACATTAAAGGCTCCTCTCTCATCTCCACTTATATATTTTCCTTGCTTCAAGTATTCAAATCCGAGAGAGGACCCCGGTAGAAGATGTTCGGGATTTCTTGAAATTGCCGACCTTAAGGAGATGGCCAACATGCAGAGGTAGCACCCTGAACCAATATCTCCCGATCCCGATGTTGCCTCGCAACACCATCGGTTGATCATGAGGTATGAGGGGTCTATTGGCTGCCTGGCAATTAAGGCTGAGTAAAGCCAATTCAACTCCGTGTCGGTCACCTTTGTCTCTCTCATCCTCCCCATTATCCTTTTACACATCCATGAGTGGAATATTTGGATGATGGGGTTCCAGATGGAATTTCATTGTTGGTGGGCTTCCCCAGAGATTAAATTCCAAAATCCATCCAACATGCCTTCTGGCACGTCAACTTTCTCTGAAGCTCCCTTTTGGAACCTAAGTAGCTCCCTAATATGCTCATAGGGAACCACTTGCTGAATTCCCTCCAATCAGAATGATAAACTCGGCACCCCCTCATCAAGGATAGGGGCCATAGTGGGTGTTTTCCAACACCCTGTTGGAGAATTGCACCCATCCAAGGTTCCCCAACATATAATATATGTCCGTGCCAAAACCCAATGAGTTGAGAGCTTGATCGTCGAAATCGACGTTTGCCACAAGCCTCTTCTCAAGATGAGAGAGTTTCTTCTCCTCCTCCTCCGACAAGATGATGAAGCCATATGCGGAGTATTGCGGAGTGTATGGAGGTGGAGCGGATGAACGGGTCGATCGACGACGTGGGACAGGCGGCTCCTCCATACACCCTTGAGGTTCGGTAAACCTCATGGACGAGATCCTTGTAGCTCTCATACCACCGAGGAGGAGAGTGTTGTTCCTCCTTGGCGGTGTTGTGTCCTCCTCCATGCTCCGAGGAGACTCGGAAACCGAGTGCCTCCTCAAAGACGTCGTCGAAGATGGCTTGGACGACGATGACCCCTTCTTCTTGGTGAAGAGACTTGTGGTTTTCTTACACATGATTGCAGCACTCTTCTCTCTAATATAATTCCGGGGTTTTAACTGGTAACAAAGCACTTCAAGAATTACTTCAGAGTATGGACTTTTGAGTGGATTAAGGGTGTGAATTGTTTGAGCAAACAAACTTGGGAAGGATGGCTAAGTCTATGGTGGTTCTGGACTAAAAACTTGAGCACACAAATAGGGGAAGGGAAGAGCTGCTTGCCAGCAGAAGACGGGCACCGGGGGGTGCCATTTATAGGGGAGGCCGGCCGGCTTGGGCCGACCGGCTAGGGTGGTTCTGGTCGTCCCTGTCTCGGTTTTTCTTCCAGCATGATCATCTCCCCTTTGTGACTTTTGTGCTCGCGTGCTCCACTAGTTGCATGTTGACGGATAAAAGACGTATCCCTCTATGATCCGCAAGCGTACGGACCCCACACCTTTTTCACCACGGGATTCCCAAGGTTCTTGTCAATCCGCGGAGCAAGGGGATTACAAGCGTTCGATCAACAACGACACACTAGCTACTAAAACCCTAACTTACTATTAAACTAGAAAACACTAAACTACACTAGAGAGAAAGATTAAGATATCAAGGTAGAAGACACTCGCCCACGGGTCTACGATACTAGAGCATGCAATCGCTTAAAGACATGAAAACCAATCTAATCTATCGGGGTTGTGACCACGGTTTCGCCCTTTCCCTCCTCTCGTACTGTCACTACGCGAAGGTATTCATGACTAGACCTTTGATGGACACGGCGTATTGAATGGATCCAAGGAAGCATTGGAGCTCGTACTCCCTCTACAGCATGGTAGCGAACCTTAAGCATGAAAGTATATTCAACACAAGATGATAGATAGATAATCCGACAAAGTGCGATTACATCTCAATATCGATTACAACCCATGGACGGATGAGAAGTTTACCCCATCAAGGTGCTGATCATGGCACCGTTGATCATGGTTTCCCTTCCGCCGGTGTCTTCCTTCTTCTCCATGAGAGGGTGCTTCCTTCGAGGTGGTTGATCTCCCGCCGGAGATCCTCCTCCTCTCTCTCTAGCTTGTGGATGGCCTTCTGGTGCGAATGACTCCTCTCCTCGGTGTTGGCGGCGCCTCGGGGGTTTTAGGGTTGAAGATCCTTCGAGGGCAAGGAAAACGGGACCGAACCGGTGCCGGAACCGAGCCGGGCCGGCCGGCTCGGGCCGGCCGGCCCAGCCCACCCGGCCCGGTTCGTTCACCCCTTTTGCTCCGTGGGTCCTCGTGCACTTATGTACTTTGCCCCTCCACTTGCATGATTTTGATGCTCGTTATCCTCGCGTCCAAGATGGAGGCTCTCTTTGCATGAAGTTTGATCTTTTACGCTTCAATCCCCGGGGGTGTTCCTCGTAGCACTTCGGTCCTCGCCACCATTGGAAGTGATTTCAGCAAGCTCATGAACACGAACAAGACTCCGTGAATGCTCCTTTGAACTTGTTGCGAATCCGTCCTTTATGTCCATGTTTTCCTACATAAACACAACACTTCCAAATGCATGCACAAAGATGAACTTGTTATATGATTAGTGTGCCTAGTGGCGGGTTAGTTCCATAATCAAATCCAAACCAAAGTGTAATGAACATGCTAGGTGCACCAAAATACACCGTCAACATTGCACCATCCAAACTCTCTCATCCACTCCTTTGCTTGCATTATTGGTCCTTCCACTTGATGCCTTTGCTTTGAGTCATGTCCATGCTCCCTTGCTCCACTTGCTTCACATGCCACCATGAATTTCCTGCAAAGTAATGCTTGCTGCCCACCCACGCTTGTCCTTTGCATGTGGTCTTGATGAAAGTTGTTGGGAGGGCATCCAATGATGCATCATGGTGCATGCATGATTTGTTTAACTAGATTGCCTCCCTCTAAGCATGTCTTAAGGCTAAGCACTCCTCTAATCATGCATGCACCATGATGCATCATGATGCATCATTGGATGCCCTCCCAACAACTTAGAGGGAGGCTTAGAATGGTTTAAAAATAATTTCAGAGCTATGGGAGAGCTCAAGCATAAATTTAGAGAAGTTTTTAAACCATTAAAAACAAATGTAAGTCGAAAATATTTCTCGACTACATTTATATCGGTCTCACCGGTATTGTTTACCTTCATTAGTTGAGAGCAAACTTTTCTCGGCTTGATCATGGGGGCATAGGTTTAGGTTCTAATTTTGGCTAAATGAGAGAGATTTTGAATGAAATAAAATTAAATGAGGGTTAGAAAAATTCTATTCTTAGAGAAACCAAGGATATAACTTTTTAAACCAACCAAAAGTTTAGTTTCTAGGTTCACGCGAGTCCTACCACGTGCTGAAAAATATCTAGATACAAGTCGTGGCTCTACTCATGTGTTTTTAGCATGAAAAACAAGTCAACCACAACATCATAAAGAGGATGAATGGTTGAGTTAGGTTCTGAATTTATTTGGTTGTGGTTTCTCGAAAAGAAGCAAACAATCACATAAGATGGTTCATGTAAAGGGTTTATGTTCAAGCAAAATATTCAACCAAGAATTATGTCTCTAATATTATTCAACCACTCTAAGTCTAATGTCTTTGCGTAGTAAAATTCAAAACTAAATTACTTGAAAAGACTCGAAAAACCTGGAATCGGGATGTCCTCCTGGTAGCTTATTCTTGACTCGACGAAACGGGTTGCCTACCGCCTAGCGCTTTGTTTATAGTCCTTGGCCAGACTTCTTCACTTGATTACTTTGGATCAACGCTCTTTGCGGGCGTTGCAATCTTGGGTACCCACTTCCGCACCATCTTGGGCACGGGCTTATTCTCCGGCTTAGTCATCTTTTTGGTCTTCACAGGTGGCTTTTGTTCCTTTGTCTTGACGGATGCAACAACCTTCTTGATTTTCTTCACGTACTTCTTCTTTGGCTCTTCCTTCTTCCTTGGTTCTTCCTTAACAACCCGACAATGAGGTGGAACATATTTAACTTCAATCATATTGCATACCTCGAGGCATGGTCGAAACTTGAAGGAACTCCTTTCTCTGTTAATGTCGAACATGATCTCCCCCTTGCCAACATCAATGATAGCTCTCATGGTCTTGAGGAAAGGCCTCCCAAGGATGAGTGGTGACTTCTCCCTCTCTCCCATCTCGAGTACCACGAAGTCGACGGGGATGAAGTGGTGTCCGACCTTCACAGGCACATCTTCGGCAATGCCCAAGGGATAGCGAATGGAGTTATCACCCAACTCCAAGCACATACCCGTATGCTCCAACGGTAGGCGTAGCTTCTCGAACACATCCCTTGGCATGATGCTCACACTCGCTCCAAGGTCTCATAACACCTTCTCGAACTTGAATGAACCAACGGAACATGGAATTGTTGAGCATCCGGGGTCTTTTTGCTTCTCTAGTCCATTAGCAATAGCGACACTACATTGCTCGGACATCTTGACATGATCTACCCCAAGTGTTGCTATCTCATATTTATTTGCAAGGATATCTTTGAAGTAACGAGAATATGTAGGAACTTGAAGGGCATCCAATAACGGCATGTTGATGCTAAGTCTACGCACAACCTCCACAAACTTCTCAAAGTGGTTGTCAAGTTTACCTCAGAAGTAGCGTGGCTTGAGTTGCGGTATCTTCGTGTCTTCTCTCGGCATCTCAAACTCGGGCTTTTCGGTGACGATCTCCGTAACTTCCTCCTTAGCAAATTCCTCCGCCTCAGCGGATGGTTTAGGCTTCCTTGCTCCCGCGGAATGTTCCGGATCTTCGGTCTCCTTCCCCGAACATGTTTGAATAGCCTTCGCCGTTTCGGAACCTTTAGGTTGTCCCAGAAGCTTCCTTTCATTAGCGGTTAGACGCCCGACAAGTTGTCCCACTTGCGTCTTGAGCATCTTCATCATGTTGAGCACTTGATGGTTGGAGCTTCGACCTCTGTCACCTTGCTATCGATGTTCTCCAACACCTTGTCTATGGCTTTGAACTTGGTGACGATGTCCTTGTTGATCTTAGATTGCTCGTCTATGAAGTCCTTCAATTGTATATGAAGCGGAACCGAATTCGGAATGGATGATCTTGCATTAAATTGAGGTCTACCTTGCCCATAGCGGAAGTTCGGCAAATCTCCCTTCCTCATGTAGTCGAGCACCTTGGCTTCCTCCGAACTATCCTTGTGGACATGGCCATATTCTCCGCACTCTACACATGTGGATCTTGCTTCGACAGCCTTTACATCTTGAGCCTCTTTCTTTTCTATCTCCATCTTCTCCAACCTCCGCATAAGCGAGTCGATCTTGCCTTCAAGTATGTCTTCCTTCTCCACTTGCAAGGCTCCTTTGACGTTCCTCGTGGGTTCAAACGGAAGTAAGCGTCCGGATGACGTCCACGTGTCATTGTCCGTGACCTTCTTGAATAGAGTGAAAGCTTCGGTCGGCGTAAGCTCGATGATCGATCCTCCCGCCGATGCATCGATGATCGTCCTTGATGCCATGGTAAGTCCTTGGTAGAACTTTTGCACGAGGTCCTCCTTCGGGAACTTGTGATGTGGAACTACCCGAGTGTACTCATTGAAGCGCTCAAATGCCTCCGAGATAGTTTCCGTAGGATATTGAGCAAAAGTAGCAATCTTATTACGCAAGTTTTGAGTTTTACCTGGCGAGTAGTATTCCTTCATGAAGGCCCTCATCAACGCATTCCAATTTTGCACCGTCTCCACCGATTGAGAGTGGAACCATTGCAAAGCCTTCCTGAGTAGCGAGAACGGAAAGAGCCTTGCCCTCATTTGATCTTGAGTCGCCCCGTCCCTATTGAATGTTTGACATAGTTGAATGAACGCTTGGAGGTGAAGGTTCGGGTCTTCTTTACCGGTGAAGGGTGAATGTTGTACCATGCGGATTGTTGAGGTCTTGATCTCGAATGGCCTTTCGATCTCTGCAAGGTTCAAGATTGGTAGGTCGATGATGTCTGGGGTGCATAGCTCGCCGATCTTGCGTTCTTGCGGTTGTTCTCCCATCGGTGGAAGTCGATTCTCCCGAGGACTTCGAGATTGTGAATTCTTCAAAGATTCCAACGATCCTTCGTCTTCCGACTTCGAATCTACAAAATCCAGCTTTTTAGCTTGTTGTGCTTCGCGTCTCCTTAGCCTGTAAAGTTTTTCTGGATCATCCATAAAATTATCGGGTTTGTTGGAGAGGTAGCTGTCCATCTCCTGTTAGGGTTAGTGATAAACAAAATATACAAAAAACGAAAAGTAAAAACAAATTTAAGAAAACTAGGGTTAGACAAACTAGATTAGATTGATTTTGAGGATGATCGAAATTTAGTAGATGCAAAAAGAAAAACCAAAAGAAAACTGAAAATTACACAAGAAGCAATAAAAGATCGAATCTTGATCACTTGTTCCCCGACAACGGCGCCAGAAAATGGGGCTTGTTTACAATGTATAATCATATTAAACTTCAAGTAGACTTGCAAGCGGACAAGTCTCCTGTCGTAGTCAAGGGACCCTTCTTCCCTCGAGTGGTGAACCCAAGGTATCGAATCCGTGGAACAATGCGTGATGCAAGAGTTGATCTAATAAAGCAAGAAACTTAGATCTTCAAGAGATGAAACCTATGCATCTAATCTTTAAAGAACATCAAAACGAATCTAACCTACTAAAGACCGGAGGTAGCAAGAGATAGAGGGAGATAGATAAACCGATCTAGAGAGATCGGATCAAGCCTTTTATTAAAGTTCCGAGCAAAAGAAGAAATAGCAAGTTCAATCTCATTAGAAGCCTCTCTAAACCATGGTTTCCTGTCCGACTCCGAAAACGCCCACCTTTTGGAGCCACCGTTCTGTCAAAACGCACCCCTATTCGTGATCTATCTCGAGAATAGATCTAAGATAACAAAAGCCGATCGAAATCAAAGACATAGGAGAAACACTTGATCGCTAGAAATCGATTGCAACTTGATAAATCAACATAGTACATGATACATGAATCAAGAGCACCACCGGGATCCTACCTCGATCTTGCTTCTAGCTCCGGGAACTCCGACGTGGTCTTCCTTGCAAGGTTCCCACATCGGCTAGGGAGACCATAGTCAACTAGCTCGACCCTCTCCTCTCAGAGATGGTGTCCCTCTCTTCTCTACTCCTCGGCGGCCGATGGCGAATGAATTGATGTGTGGCTCTCGGCCTCAGGGCTATAAATAGCCCGAATGGCGGCTAGGTCAAAGGGGGGCTGACTGGGCCCTGGAATGGGCTGGGCCGGCCGGCCTGGCCGACCGGCCTGGGCTGACTGGTCTGGGCCCATTTCGGCCCAGTCTGCCGCCTCCTTCGCCCGGTGTTGGTTCCCGAGTCTTCTAGATCCTCCCCCCTTCCACATGTGGGCCCTTGTCGTCAGTTTCTCTCTAAGTTGGATGAAGCTCCTTGTCTCGCAAGATTCGGCACTGTTCTTGCTAGGTCCTCGGAGTTTGTCATCTTCTCGGGTTTGGTCCCTGGGCTTCTTGGAGTCAAGTTTGCTTCATTGCATGACTTGTATCGAGCTTCAAGGTCTTGTCACAAGGTGCTTGATGAACTTATCTTGGAAGTCTTGCTTTCAACACTAAAACCCTGCATAAATACTAAACTCCAAAACCGACATGCATGAATGAACTTGTTATACCAAGGGGGTTAGTACCAATGGATAAGGTATAAAACTCATGCCAACACCGAAGGTAAACTCATGGCTAGGTTGACGGAATTTCACCGTCAACAGGGTCATAGTAGACCGACTAGCCAAGGTGGCGTATTTTGTGCCAGTGAAGATCACCTTTGGGACAGAACGCTTGGCAAACCTGTACATGGAGCACATACATAGGTTGCATGGTGCACCAAAGAGTATAGTGTCCGACCGAGGGTCTCAGTTTGTGGCCAAGTTCTGGAGGAGCTTTCACAAGCTTATGGGCACCACTCTTAGCTATAGCACAACATTTCACCCACAGACAGACAGACAAACGGAGAGGGTCAACCAAGTTTTGGAGGACATGCTACAAGCCTGTGCACTCACTTATGGTAGCTTACCGTTTGCAGAGTTCTCATACAACAACAGCTTTCAGGCAAGTCTCCAAATGTCACCTTTAGAGGCCCTTTACGGGAGGAAGTGTAGGACCCCGTTAGCATGGTCATAAGTGGGAGAAAGGACACTCTTTGGGCCAGCTATCATAGAAGAAGCAGAAGAGCAAGTGGAGAAAGTTCTTGAGAACCTAAGGATTGCTTAGAGCCGTCAGAAGAGCTATGCCGACAAGAGAAGAAGGGAGTTGACCTTTGCAGTCGGAGATCATGTCTACCTGAAGGTCTCACCACTTCGAGGAACTATGAGGTTCCTAGTGAAAGGGAAGCTTGCTCAAAGATACGTAGGGCCATATCAAATCACCAAGAGGATTGGAAGTCTCGCCTACCAGCTCACGTTACCTGAGAAAATGGTTGGAGTACACGCTGTGTTTCACGTGTCACAATTAAAGAAGAGTGAAAAGGAAGTGGAAGAAAATCAAGTGCATGGAGTTGCTTGACCTGCAAGATACCCTTGAGTACGTTGAGTATCCTGAGAAGATTCTGGATTGAGCAGGCGACTCCCCTTTTTCTTTTTCTTCCTCTTTATGGCAACCGGGCCCCGCTTGTCAGCCGCACCCCTTCTCCTTCCTCACCTTTTCTCCTCTGCACCCAGTCGCGCTGCGCTGACTAGCGCTGGCGCGCGCGATGGGACGGCTGGTGTAACAACCCAGGAATTTAGGTGTGCAAATTTTGCGAAAAATTAAAACTTTTTGCTTGAATTTGAGAGCTATCAATTTTTGAACCAAATTGCTAGCCCTTTCTCTAATTCTCCACCAAATCATCCCATTCATAAAACATATATTTAAAATATGGTAAAATATGTGAGTTGATTTTTCTCTGGTTTATTTGGAGTTCAAATGTGTGAAGTTTGAATTTGAATGGGAATCAAATTCAAACTCTATTTCAAACCCTATTTCAAACTTATTCATTTGTTTGGCAAACCAACCAACTAGTTCTGGGCCGATTTTCTTGTTATTCGTTCTGCAGCCGGCCCAACCCAAGGCGCCTTTCGGCCCACTAACCCACGCAGCATCCCTCTCCCTTCTCTTTCTCTGCCGCGTGGGCCCCAGATGTCAGCTCCCTCTCATTCCTTTCTCCCCTTATCCACTTGACTCACGCGCCGGCGGCCCGAACCCGGCCGGGGCGGCGCCGCCGGTCCGGCCCCCACCGGCTCGCGCGGGGGTGGCGCGCGGCCGAGCCGCCCGGCCGGCACGCACGCCAAGGACCGCGCGCGCGCGGACGGGGAGGCGACCGGGGAAAAAGGGAATGGACGCCCCTGCCCTCCCCAACGCGCATCCGAGGCGGGCCGGAGCTTCACCGGGCGCGCCATCTGCCCCGGGACGGCGGCGAGCCAAGGGCATCGAGGGGTTTTTCCCTCGAGACCCTGCGGCGCAGATTCAAAAGGAGGGAGGGCCGGTGTGGCCTGGAGGCAAAGCCAACCGCCCCACTTGGGGTTTCTTCTTCCACCGAACGGCCGTGAGCACCGGGTTGAGGAGGCGGACGTGCCGCTGCGCCGCACCGTTGGGGAAGGAACGGGCGCGCCGCCGCTGCGTCGCGCCAGGCGAGGGAGGAGCCGAGGACCGGACGGGGGGCAAGGACATCTTCACCGCCAAGGAGAGCCGAGCCGTGCCAGAAGGGGGAAAGGCGAGGACCAGCCGGGGACACGGAGCAGGGGCCGAGGCGTCGACCACCGGGGAGAACCACTACCTCGCCTTCGCACGCCTCTCCACCGAGCCGGCCACGACTCCACCATCGCCCCATCGTGAGCACCGCAGCCTTCTTCTCTCTTCTCCCCCTTGGATTTCTTCCTGTGTTGGCATCCCATGTGTGGAGACGCATCGCTGTGAAGTTCTTGCCTGAGTGCTGGCCTTCGCGCCGCAGGATTGCCGTGCCGCGGCGGATGGGGCTCCTGGGCCGGTTGTGCCTCTGAGCTCCGCCGTCGCCGCGCGAAGAGCGACGCGGTCTCGTGTGTGAAAGGTGATCAGAGGAGGCGTCACGCCGCGGCTACCCCAAGCCGGCGGGCGAGCCCTCCTGGTGCGCACTGTCGCCGCACCTCGTTGTGCTGAGCCGAAGAGAAACTCCACGACGCGCCGCTGTGCCGCGAGTTGGCAGAGCGCCGAGCCCTGGGCTCTGGTTCTCCCCGGGATCCGGCCTTCGAGCCGTGGATTGCTGTTCGTGCAGGTTGGGTGGGCGGAAGCCCGGGGTCGAGCGCACCCCGCCGCGTGGACCCGGGCTCGCCGCGCTACCGTCGGGCGGCGCGGCCCGCGACGCCGCCGTGCCCGGCGCCGCGCGCCGCACCGCCGGCCCCTCCCCCACGGGCCGGTGTTGGGCATGTCTTGCTCGTTCCCGGGTGGGACGCGAAGGCGGACCCTTTGCTAGCACCCCGGCCGAGATGAGGGATCACGCGGAGACAGAGAGCTCGCCACCGCGGGCGCGCCGCGCGGCCGCGGGCGCCTGGCATTGCGGCGAGCACATGGTGTGCGTGTGATAACCTGAGCACTTGAGTGACGGGCCGCCAGCCGGATCTGGGCTGAGGGCCCAGTTAGCTTTCCTATCAGGCCGTCGGCCCAGCGCAGGAGTTAGATGGGGGGGGGGAACCAGACTTCTACCGCTTGCTCCGTGGGCCGTGGCGCCTGGGCCACAGTGGGCCGAAACCCTTCTTCGGGCGGAAACCAGTCCGCTGGGCCGCCCACGGCCCAGCAGCGAATCTGGCCTTTGCAGCCCGTAGAACCCTGGAGCGCTGACGTCATGCTGACGTCAGCAGCTTAACTTCTGAAAATTCCTTTTTTTTCTGTTTAAAATTCCAGAAAATGTATTTAACCTTTAAAAATTCATAATAAATTCTAGGAAGCTCAGAAAAATACAAAACTAATTTCTATAAATCCGTATTTGCGAAACCTTGCTGTTTGTAGGTAGTTTGGGTTCATTTGGATCTTCTAAATTGATTCTTATTTGGAGTTATTGCTTAGATGTGCACCGTTATCTTATTTTCGCGTCGAATCTCGTGCCGCAGACCCGAGCTTCGACCAGGAGGACGTGGAGGACCCCGAGTACACTGCTCCAGACAGCGACTGCTTCAACGGCAACGAAGGTGTCATGTCACTCCCAACCATATAGATCCTATGTTGCTATGTAGCTGCTAGTGCTTTACTTTAATGCATGGAATTGATGAATTGCATAACCCGTTTAATAGCCATGCCTTGATGCTTTGTTATACCCTGTTTCCTTGTTCTTCTACCTGCGGGACTGGCTACAGACCCCTAGCTAGTCCCTTACTTCAACTATCCATACTTTTGTTGTTTGATTATGGATGGTGCTCTGGGCTTGGGCTGAGATGTGGGTATCTCGGTATGTTTCTAGCGTGCGTTCTGGGTGCGTACCTCCTTGCTGTGTTTTGGCGGGAGCGAGCCGCTTGGTTACTTGTGAACGGCTGCCGAGGGAAGATGCGATCTGGCCTCTTACCCGAGGGTCGTGTCGTGTGGGATGGAGATGTTGAGTGCTCGCTCTCGGCCCCTTAAGGACCGATCGTCAGTTGACCTTGTTTCGGATGACTATTTTCGTACAGACCGCCCGCCTTGTATTGGGCGGGGGTGCGGGGTGAGACTTGTAGTGGATAGCACCCCTCCTGTAGGAGGATCGGTGTGATCGTGTCGGGAGTGGTCTTTCCCTCCTTAGTAGACTTTGCCCCGGCGAGGCCGGGGAAGGGTTCCACAGCTTCGAGGGACCTCTCGCGGGTAGTATGAGCTCTGCCGCGGAGGCCGGGCCAGGCTCGGAGATGCAGAAGGGTACTATCCACTTACTTGAGCTTCAGCCGTATGGTAGGGTCGGACACCGGTGACGGCCGGTTCCGGACCTATTCGGGCGGGTACAGTTGTACAACCTCTGCAGAGTGTTAAACCTATAGCTATAGTCCGTGTCCACAGGTTATGGACAGTCTTTCGATCTCTCACCTGATGTTGACGGTTAATAGTTGTATCAAAGTTCGTTTGTGACTTGCAAGCGGACAAGTCTCCCGTCGTAGTCAAGGGACCCTTCTTCCCTCGAGTGGTGAACCCAAGGTATCGAATCCGTGGAACAATGTGCAACGCAAGGATTCAATCTAGTAAAGCAAGGTAAAGATATCTATTGAAGAACTAAGTTGCATCTAATCTACTAACTCATAAAGAAAACGAATCTAATCTAATCTACTAAAGAGGTAACAAGAAAAAGCAAGAGATAACCAATCTAGAGAATCTAGATCATGCTTATGTTGTAGCTCCAAACAAGATAGATGAAGATAGCAAAGCGAATCTCATTAAAAGCATCTTTAAATCGTGGCCTTCCCATCCGACTCCGAAAACATCCGCCTTTCGAGACCCCCGTTCTGTCACAACGTATCCCTATTCATGCGGGGAGCTTAGGGCGAGTTCGATAGAACAAGTTGAAATCACTTGGCCGGTCCGGTATGCACCTCTAGCCACCGCGGCTACAAGAACACCCTATGTAATCTAGCTGCAAACTAGATCGTAGAAGAAGCAAAACCAAGAAGAAAACAAAATCATCGAGAAGGCACTTAATCGCTAGAAATCGGATTCACTTACAAACTTCACCATGAATGATTACATGAACAAGATCACCACCGGGGCCCTCCATCGATCTTGATCCTCGCTCCGAGCTCCGACGTGGTCTTCCATGCAAGGTTCCCACGTCGGCTAGGGAAACCCTAGACAACTAGCACGACCCTCATCTTCAAGTTGGTGTCCCTCAAGCTTCTCTTGCTCCTCGGCGGCGGATTACGACTTCCGTTCCGCGTGGCTCTCGGTCGGGGGGGCTATTTATAGCCCGAGAAGCAATTAGGTCAAAGGAGAGGCCGATTGGGCCCCGAATTGGGCCGGGCCGGCCGGCCCGGGCCCAATCGGCCCATCTCGCGGCTCGCTTCGCCCGGTGTTGCTTCCCACGTCTTCTAGATGTTCTCCCCTTTTGCATGCGGGCCCTTGACGTCGGTTTCTCTCCGAATTGGACTCAACTCCTTGTCTTGCAAGATTCGAGCACTTTTCTCGGTTCGGTCCTCGGAGTTTATCATCTTCTCGGGCTTGGTCCTTGGGCTCTTGGAGTCATGTTCACTTCATTGCTTGACTTGTATCGGGCTTCAAGGTCTTGTCATGAGGTGCTTAATGAACTTATCCCGGAAGTCTTGCTTTCAACGTTAAAACCCCGCGTAAACACATAACTCCAAAACCGACATGCACAAGTGAACTTGTTATACCACGGGGGTTAGTACCAATGAATAAGATACAAAAGTCATGCCAACACCGAAGGTAAACTCATGGCTAGGTTGACGGATTTTCACCGTCAACATCTCCCCCATGCTTAAACCTTGCTCGTCCTCGAGTAAGCCTTCGATGGATATCATCGTTGCCCATCAATGTTTAAACCTTGCACTTGATCATACATGAAAAAAAAAACATAATGCTCTCAAAAGTTTAATTCGTTAAAGTTCCATAATGTACTAGCCTTCACCTCTACGGAGGGTAGATTCTTATTAAGCTTATCCCACAAGTATTAACATGCTCACAAAGTTTAAATAGATCTCGAATTTTTGAAATAAAGAACAAGATAAAGAAAAGAGCTAAACCAAATTCACAAATTTAAATCACCTTGCATGTTGCTCATGAACTCTCATCTCACTTGTCTCTCAAGCCTATATATTCTACTCCTTTCCCTCTCATAACATATATGTGTGGTAGGCTTTATATGGAGCTTTGGGAAAGTTTAGTCCTAACAAGATTTTATAAATGAGGTGTTGTCAAAACAAGACAAGCTTCTCATGGTCTTACCGAGACTCGTCAAAAAGGTCATTGGAAAATAATGTTAAATCAAGGAGGGGAAAGAGAAAAATACACACACTTTTAGATGAGTGGACATGTGCAAATGGCAAAGAGTGATCCCGAGGCACAAAGGAAGTCCTCGTTATCGGATTGCACATGGTTGGAAAATGAGAATGGATCTTTTTAACTTGAAGCCTTGAATGCACTCTTAGAGAACCTGGGAGTTCTATTTACGCACATATATTTTTTCTTTTTCTCATATTTCTCATTCTTTTCTTTCTTTCATTCATTCATTTTTTTCTCGTCATATATTCAGCCCAAGACTTCCACAACGAAGTTTTGATTTTTTTTATACCTTGAAAGTCATGAGTATCGCTGGATTCTTTTTTCTTTCATCATCATCATTTTTTTTAAAATACTCCCTTTTTGAACTCTAAAACTGCACCGTACCTACCTCCTCCCCCATGCTTAGACGTTGCTCGTCCTCGAGCAAAGAGGCGAAAAATAAGGTAGGTACCGGGGTGTTCTTCCTTGGAGAGATACTTGAAATCTTCAATGTTGGCACCGTCTTGCGATCTTCCTTGAATTGATGATCCATTCTCAACAATAGGTTGTGGTCAAGGAGGTAATCACAAAAGATGATATTTGGTTTAAGGGTGGATATCCGGCGAAGTTTGTGAGATCTCCGATGCGGGGATACACAATGCACGGATAAAAGGCTAGCAAAAAGATAGATACGCAAAAACGGAATGACCAACTTCTTAGTCTCGGGCCAGAGAAATCATGGCCTGCAATAACTCACTCAAAAATAAATCTTGTACACTAAGGTTTATGCACTCAAATATATATAAGGCTCTGGATAGGTTGAGCAACACACAAGTGATATTTGTGACAAGGTTAGCAATATTTTTGAGCATAAAAGACATCTTTAATCTATTCATAACTTGAGAGCACATAAAACACTATGGGTCTTTATTTTAATCATAACCTCCGCTGAAGATTAAGCTAGCATTTAGATAATTTCAGATTTGTATTTTTAAGAGAGCACTAGTTCAAACATGCATAAATCAATTACAAAGATAAACAAAGCGGCAATTATAATCATATATCATCATGGCACAAACTTTGTAACTTTACCAAAGGTAAAAACTTGGTGGTGACATTATTCATGATGAAAATAAAAACTAAGATACATGCTGAAAAAATTAAACTAACACACTTTCTGAAATTTAAATAAAAAAAACTGAAAACACTACGCATACATAGGCGCAAACAAGCTGAAAATAAAAGAAAAGGGGGTAAAGGAAAGATAACTAAAGCTCCTCCTCTCTCTAATCTTCCGCCGGTGGTTGATATTGATAGTCTTGGTTGTTGTACCCTTACTTGCAATAGGAATGCGCCTCTCCTCCTATGAATTGTCCAATGGTATTAGGTGAAGGTGTCAAAGCACATAAACGACTGTTGCATTACCTTCACCCATTTGGTTTGCATTGGTTTGGATGGCTGCAATATTTTGCATGTTTCTTGCAGCGTATCCTCCAATGGTGGCCACATTTTGTTGTGGTTGAGGAAGGTGTGCAAATAGCTCCGCAAAGGCTACGTTGGGCACCGCAAAAATGGTGGGGGTATGGCTGCATCACTCCCCCATGCTTGCATTGGTACACCACCGTAGTAACTCGGCGGCGCCGGGGTTCCTCCCAATGGTGGGACATAATTTTGTTGTGCACCTTATTCTTGGGCCATAGAAGATCCTTCTATATTTTTTTTATTACTTTTTCTTCGCCGGCACATGAAGTCCTTCCTCTAACCGATCTTCTTCCCCTCAAGAAAAGTCTTAATCTTCAAATCCGGAAGGGGCAAATTCACCTAGGCCACTTGTAAGCCTCCTCTCTCATCTTCACTCTTATATTTTCCTTTCTTCATATATTCCTAGGGAAGTCCCGGGTAGGAGTTGATTTGGGTTCCTTGTAATACCCGGTTTTAAAGAGATAGCCAACATGGAGAGGTAACACCCCGAACCAATATCTTCCGAACTCGATGTTGCAACAACACCATCGGTTGATCATAGGTGGGTGGGGTCTATTGGCCACTTGGCAATCAAAGCCGAGTAAAGCCAATTCAACTTTGTGTTGGTTATCTTTGTCTCTCTTGTTCTCCCAAAAATCCACTTGCACAAAAGTGACACACTTGGATCATGGGTTCCGGATAGTATTTTTTTTCGTTGATGGTCTCTTCCCGTGATCATACTCCAAAAGCCTTCCCATGTGCCTTCATGCACATACTTGTTCCGAGCTCCCTTTTGAAAGTAGGAGACACTCGCCCATGGGTCTACGATACTAGACATGCAATCGTTTCGAACATGAAAACCAATCGATCTATCGGGGTTTGTGTTGAATGGATCCAAGGAAGCATTGGAGCCCTACTCCCTTTATGGCATGGTTGCTAGCCTTAAGCATTAAAGTATTTTCAGCACAAGATGATAGATAGATAATCTAACAAAGTGTGATTACATCTCAAGATCGATTGCAACCCATGGATGAAAGGAGATTACCCCATCAAGGTGCTAGAAATAGCATCGTTGATCAAGGTTACCCTTCCGACGGTGTCTTCCTTCTTCTCCACTTGTGGGCTCCCTCCAACGGAATGAGAGACTCAAGCACTCCTTCATCAAGAGTATGCGCCATGGTCATAAAAATTTCCTAGGCGAATTCCTCGTGGGCGTTTGCCGACACTCCGTTAGAGAATTGCACCGGTGTCCCGTATGAAAACCCAATATGTGGAGAGCTTGGTCGTCGATGTCGGCGTTCGCTACAAGCCTCTACTTTAAGTGAGTGAGCTTCTTCTCCTCCTCCTCCGTCATGATGACATACCCCTCGGAATACCGCGGAGCGTATGGAGGTGGAGCGGATGATCGTGTCGAGTGGCGAGGTTGGACGGGCGGCTGCTCCATATGTCTTTGAAGTTTTGTGAACCTCATAAACGAGTTTCGTGTAGCCCTCATGCCACCAAGGAAAAGAGTGCGATTCCTCCTCGGCGGTGCCGTGTCCTCCTCCATACCCCGAGGAAACTCGGAAACGAGTGCCTCCTCGAAAAGGTTGTCGATGATGGCTTAGACGACGATGATCCCTTCTTCTTCGGTGCAAAGGCTTGTAGTTTTCTTCCATGATTGCAGCACTCTCCTTCACAAATAAATATCCGGGGTTCTCACCCGGTAACAAGGTACACAAATATTATTTTGGAGTCTGGACTTTGAGTGGATTAAGGATGTGATTTGTTGCACGAAACAAACGCGGTGGATGGCTAAGTCTAAGGTGATTCCGGCCTACAAACTAGAGCACACGAACAAAGAGTTGGATGAAAGACTTACCTCTCTCCTCCTCTTGGCTCGGTTCTTCTCTAGTGCATTCATGTTGCTTCGTGATCGCGTACACCTTCCAAACGTTCCCGTCCACTCCTTCGCTTGCTTTATTGCTCCTTCCACTTGTTGTTTTCACTTTGACTCACTTCCATACTCCCTTGCCTCACATGCATCCATGATATTCCTACAAAACAAAGCCTTGGCTGCCCCCCCATGCTTGTACTTTGCATGTGGTTTAAATATGTTGGAGGGGCATCTCGTGATGTGTCATGGTGCATGCATGGTTAGGTTAACTAGATTGCCTCCCTTTAAGGCTAAGCACTCCTCTAATTTCGAAATTTAAAAAAATATTTTTCAGAGCCATGCAAGAGCTCGAACATAATTTTAGAGAAGTTTTTAAACCATTAAAAACAAATGCAAGTCGAAAATATTTTTTTATTACGTCGATTTCGGTCTCACCGGTATAGTTTGCCTTCATTAGTTGAGAGCAAGCTTTACCCGGCTTGATCATGGGGGCATAGGTTTAGGTCCTAATTTTGATTAGATGAGAGAGATTTTGAATGAAATAAAATTAAGTGAGGCTTAGAAAAATTCTAATCTTAGAGAAACCAAGGATATGGATTTTTAAACCAACCAAAAATCAAGTTTCTAGGTTCACGCGAGTCCTACCACGCGCTGAAATTTAAATAACATCTAGATATAAGTCGTGGCTCTACTCGTGTGTTTTTAGCATGAAAAACAAGTCAACCACAGCACCATAATGAGGGTGAAGGGTTGAGTTAGGTTCTGAAATTTTTTTTTGGTTGTGGTTTCTCGAAAAAGAGGCAAACAATCACATAGGATGGTTCATGTAAAGGGTTTATGATCAAGCAAAATATTCAACCAAGAATTATGTCTCTAATATTGTTCAACCAATCTAAGTCTAAGGTTTTGCGTAGTAAAATTCAAAACTGAATTAGTAAAAAGACTCGAAAAACCTGGAATCGGGTTGTCCTCCCGGTAGCTTATTCTTGACTCGACGAAACGGGTTGCCTCCCGCCTAGCGCTTCGTTTATAGTCCATGGCTAGACTTCTTCACTTGATTACTTCGGATCAACGCTCTTTGCGGGCGTTGCAATCTTGGGTACCCACTTTGGCTTAGTCATTTTTTTTGGTCTTCACAGGCTGGCTTTGTCCTTTGGTCTTCACGGATGCAACAACTTCCTTGTGGCTCGGCATCTCGAACTCTGGTCCTTCGGTCGTGATCGTCATGGTCTCTAGTGTGATCCTTCATCTCTCCCGAGTGAGCTTGAGTAGCCTTCGCCGTCTTGGGACCTTGGAGTTGTCTCGGATATTCTTCTTTGTTACCCATCGGGCGCCCGGCAAGTTGTCCCACTTGCGTCTCTAGCATCTTCATCATGATGAACACTTCGCATGTGGATCTTGCCTTGGCAGCCTTTAGGTGTTGAGCTTCTTTCTCCATCTCCATCTTCTCCATCCTCCTTGATCTTGAACGGCCTTCCGGCGTCTTGACTTGGAGGTGGTGATTCCTTTGGAGATTTTGATGGTCCTTCGAGCTTGTGTTGCACGTCACCTTTGCCTGTAAAGTTTTCCTGGATCATCCACAAAAAAAGTTTTGGGTTTCTTGGAGAGGTAGCCAACCATCTCCGGTTAGGGTTAGTGATAAAACAAAAATCTAACAAAAGAAAAATTAGGGTTCATCAAAACTAGATTAGATTGACTCTTTTTTTTTTCTTCTTTTCGGGGATGATCAAACATAAGAGATGCAAAAGAAAATCAAAAGAAAAACTGAAAGATAAGCGATACTAGATCGGATCTTGATTGCTTGTTCCCCGGCAACGGCGCCGAAAAAAGGGGCTTGTTGACGGTTAATAGTTGTATCAAAGTTTGTTTGTGACTTGCAAGCGGACAAGTCTCCCGTCGTAGTCAAGGGACCCTTCTTCCCTCGAGTGGTGAACCCAAGGTATCGAATCCGTGGAACAATGTGCAACGCAAGGATTCAATCTAGTAAAGCAAGGTAAAGATATCTATTGAAGAACTAAGTTGCATCTAATCTACTAACTCATAAAGAAAACGAATCTAATCTAATCTACTAAAGAGGTAACAAGAAAAAGCAAGAGATAACCAATCTAGAGAATCTAGATCATGCTTATGTTGTAGCTCCAAACAAGATAGATGAAGATAGCAAAGCGAATCTCATTAAAAGCATCTTTAAATCGTGGCCTTCCCATCCGACTCCGAAAACATCCGCCTTTCGAGACCCCCGTTCGTCACAACGTATCCCTATTCATGCGGGGAGCTTAGGGCGAGTTCGATAGAACAAGTTGAAATCACTTGGCCGGTCCGGTATGCACCTCTAGCCACCGCGGCTACAAGAACACCCTATGTAATCTAGCCGCAAACTAGATCGTAGAAGAAGCAAAACCAAGAAGAAAACAAAATCATCGAGAAGGCACTTAATCGCTAGAAATCGGATTCACTTACAAACTTCACCATGAATGATTACATGAACAAGATCACCACCGGGCCCTCCCTCGATCTTGATCCTCGCTCCGAGCTCCGACGTGGTCTTCCATGCAAGGTTCCCACGTCGGCTAGGGAAACCCTAGACAACTAGCACGACCCTCATCTTCAAGTTGGTGTCCCTCAAGCTTCTCTCGCTCCTCGGCGGCGGATTACGACTTCCGTTCGCGTGGCTCTCGGTCGGGGGGCTATTTATAGCCCGAGAAGCAATTAGGTCAAAGGAGAGGCCGATTGGGCCCCGAATTGGGGCCGGGCCGGCCGGCCCGGGCCCACTCGGCCCATCTCGCGGCTTGCTTCGCCCGGTGTTGCTTCCCACGTCTTCTAGATATTCTCCCCTTTTGCATGCGGGCCCTTGACGTCGGTTTCTCTCCGAATTGGACTCAACTCCTTGTCTTGCAAGATTCGACACTTTTCCGGTTCGGTCCTCGGAGTTTATCATCTTCTCGGGCTTGGTCCTTGGGCTCTTGGAGTCATGTTCACTTCATTGCTTGACTTGTATCGGGCTTCAAGGTCTTGTCATGAGGTGCTTAATGAACTTATCCCGGAAGTCTTGCTTTCAACGTTAAAACCCCGCGTAAACACATAACTCCAAAACCGACATGCACAAGTGAACTTGTTATACCACGGGGGTTAGTACCAATGAATAAGATACAAAAGTCATGCCAACACCGAAGGTAAACTCATGGCTAGGTTGACGGATTTTCACCGTCAACATCTCCCCCATGCTTAAACCTTGCTCGTCCTCGAGTAAGCCTTCGATGGATATCATCGTTGCCCATCAATGTTTAAACCTTGCACTTGATCATACATGAAAAAAAAAACATAATGCTCTCAAAAGTTTAATTCGTTAAAGTTCCATAATGTACTAGCCTTCACCTCTACGGAGGGTAGATTCTTATTAAGCTTATCCCACAAGTATTAACATGCTCACAAAGTTTAAATAGATCTCGAATTTTTGAAATAAAGAACAAGATAAAGAAAAGAGCTAAACCAAATTCACAAATTTAAATCACCTTGCATGTTGCTCATGAACTCTCATCTCACTTGTCTCTCAAGCCTATATATTCTACTCCTTTCCCTCTCATAACATATATGTGTGGTAGGCTTTATATGGAGCTTTGGGAAAGTTTAGTCCTAACAAGATTTTATAAATGAGGTGTTGTCAAAACAAGACAAGCTTCTCATGGTCTTACCGAGACTCGTCAAAAAGGTCATTGGAAAATAATGTTAAATCAAGGAGGGGAAAGAGAAAAATACACACACTTTTAGATGAGTGGACATGTGCAAATGGCAAAGAGTGATCCCGAGGCACAAAGGAAGTCCTCGTTATCGGATTGCACATGGTTGGAAAAATGAGAATGGATCTTTTTAACTTGAAGCCTTGAATGCACTTTTAGAGAGCTAGGGAATTTACTTTACGCACATTTTTTTCTTTCTCATATTTCTCATTCTTTTCTTTCTTTCATTCATTCATTTTTTTCTCGTCATATATTCAGCCCAAGACTTCCACAACGAAGTTTTGATTTTTTTTATACCTTGAAAGTCATGAGTATCGCTGGATTTTTTTTCTTTCATCATCATCATTTTTTTAAAATACTCCCTTTTTGAACTCTAAAACTGCACCGTAGCTACCTCCTCCCCCATGCTTAGACGTTGCTCGTCCTCGAGCAAAGAGGCGAAAAATAAGGTAGGTACCGGGGTGTTCTTCCTTGGAGAGATACTTGAAATCTTCAATGTTGGCACCGTCTTGCGATCTTCCTTGAATTGATGATCCATTCTCAACAATAGGTTGTGGTCAAGGAGGTAATCACAAAAGATGATATTTGGTTTAAGGGTGGATATCCGGCGAAGTTTGTGAGATCTCCGATGCGGGGATACACAATGCACGGATAAAAGGCTAGCAAAAAGATAGATACGCAAAAACGGAATGACCAGCTTCTTAGTCTCGGGCCGAGAGAAATCATGGCCTGCAATAACTCACTCAAAAATAAATCTTGTACACTAAGGTTTATGCACTCAAATATATATAAGGCTCGGATAGGTTGAGCAACACACAAGTGATATTTGTGACAAGGTTAGCAATATTTTTGAGCATAAAAGACATCTTTAATCTATTCATAACTTGAGAGCACATAAAACACTATGGGTCTTTATTTTAATCATAACCTCCGCTGAAGATTAAGCTAGCATTTAGATAATTTCAGATTTGTATTTTTAAGAGAGCACTAGTTCAAACATGCATAAATCAATTACAAAGATAAACAAAGCGGCAATTATAATCATATATCATCATGGCACAAACTTTGTAACTTTACCAAAGGTAAAAACTTGGTGGTGACATTATTCATGATGAAAATAAAAACTAAGATACATGCTGAAAAAATTAAACTAACACACTTTCTGAAATTTAAATAAAAAAAACTGAAAACGCTACGCATACATAGGCGCAAACAAGCTGAAAATAAAAGAAAAGGGGGTAAAGGAAAGATAACTAAAGCTCCTCCTCTCTCTAATCTTCCGCCGGTGGTTGATATTGATAGTCTTGGTTGTTGTACCCTTACTTGCAATAGGAATGCGCCTCTCCTCCTATGAATTGTCCAATGGTATTAGGTGAAGGTGTCAAAGCACATAAACGACTGTTGCATTACCTTCACCCATTTGGTTTGCATTGGTTTGGATGGCTGCAATATTTTGCATGTTTCTTGCAGCGTATCCTCCAATGGTGGCCACATTTTGTTGTGGTTGAGGAAGGTGTGCAAATAGCTCCGCAAAGGCTACGTTGGGCACCGCAAAAATGGTGGGGGTATGGCTGCATCACTCCCCCATGCTTGCATTGGTACACCACCGTAGTAACTCGGCGGCGTCGGGGTTCCTCCCAATGGTGGGACATAATTTTGTTGTGCACCTTATTCTTGGGCCATAGAAGATCCTTCTATATTTTTTTTATTACTTTTTCTTCGCCGGCACATGAAGTCCTTCCTCTAACCGATCTTCTTCCCCTCAAGAAAAGTCTTAATCTTCAAATCCGGAAGGGGCAAATTCACATAGGCCACTTGTAAGCCTCCTCTCTCATCTTCACTCTTATATTTTCCTTTCTTCATATATTCCTAGGGAAGTCCCGGGTAGGAGATGATTTGGGTTCCTTGTAATACCCGGTTTTAAAGAGATAGCCAACATGGAGAGGTAACACCCCGAACCAATATCTTCCGAACTCGATGTTGCAACAACACCATCGGTTGATCATAGGTGGGTGGGGTCTATTGGCCACTTGGCAATCAAAGCCGAGTAAAGCCAATTCAACTTTGTGTTGGTTATCTTTGTCTCTCTTGTTCTCCCAAAAATCCACTTGCACAAAAGTGACACACTTGGATCATGGGTTCCGGATAGTATTTTTTTTCGTTGATGGTCTCTTCCCGTGATCATACTCCAAAAGCCTTCCCATGTGCCTTCATGCACATACTTGTTCCGAGCTCCCTTTTGAAAGTAGGAGACACTCGCCCATGGGTCTACGATACTAGACATGCAATCGTTTCGAACATGAAAACCAATCGATCTATCGGGGTTTGTGTTGAATGGATCCAAGGAAGCATTGGAGCCCTACTCCCTTTATGGCATGGTTGCTAGCCTTAAGCATTAAAGTATTTTCAGCACAAGATGATAGATAGATAATCTAACAAAGTGTGATTACATCTCAAGATCGATTGCAACCCATGGATGAAAGGAGATTACCCCATCAAGGTGCTAGAAATAGCATCGTTGATCAAGGTTACCCTTCCGACGGTGTCTTCCTTCTTCTCCACTTGTGGGCTCCCTCCAACGGAATGAGAGACTCAAGCACTCCTTCATCAAGAGTATGCGCCATGGTCATAAAAATTTCCTAGGCGAATTCCTCGTGGGCGTTTGCCGACACTCCGTTAGAGAATTGCACCGGTGTCCCGTATGAAAACCCAATATGTGGAGAGCTTGGTCGTCGATGTCGGCGTTCGCTACAAGCCTCTACTTTAAGTGAGTGAGCTTCTTCTCCTCCTCCTCCGTCATGATGACATACCCCTCGGAATACCGCGGAGCGTATGGAGGTGGAGCGGATGATCGTGTCGAGTGGCGAGGTTGGACGGGCGGCTGCTCCATATGTCTTTGAAGTTTTGTGAACCTCATAAACGAGTTTCGTGTAGCCCTCATGCCACCAAGGAAAAGAGTGCGATTCCTCCTCGGCGGTGCCGTGTCCTCCTCCATACCCCGAGGAAACTCGGAAACGAGTGCCTCCTCGAAAAGGTTGTCGATGATGGCTTAGACGACGATGATCCCTTCTTCTTCGGTGCAAAGGCTTGTAGTTTTCTTCCATGATTGCAGCACTCTCCTTCACAAATAAATATCCGGGGTTCTCACCCGGTAACAAGGTACACAAATATTATTTTGGAGTCTGGACTTTGAGTGGATTAAGGATGTGATTTGTTGCACGAAACAAACGCGGTGGATGGCTAAGTCTAAGGTGATTCCGGCCTACAAACTAGAGCACACGAACAAAGAGTTGGATGAAAGACTTACCTCTCTCCTCCTCTTGGCTCGGTTCTTCTCTAGTGCATTCATGTTGCTTCGTGATCGCGTACACCTTCCAAACGTTCCCGTCCACTCCTTCGCTTGCTTTATTGCTCCTTCCACTTGTTTTCACTTTGACTCACTTCCATACTCCCTTGCCTCACATGCATCCATGATATTCCTACAAAACAAAGCCTTGGCTGCCCCCCATGCTTGTACTTTGCATGTGGTTTAAATATGTTGGAGGGGCATCTCGTGATGTGTCATGGTGCATGCATGGTTAGGTTAACTAGATTGCCTCCCTTTAAGGCTAAGCACTCCTCTAATTTCGAAATTTAAAAAAATATTTTTCAGAGCCATGCAAGAGCTCGAACATAATTTTAGAGAAGTTTTTAAACCATTAAAAACAAATGCAAGTCGAAAATATTTTTTTATTACGTCGATTTCGATCTCACCGGTATAGTTTGCCTTCATTAGTTGAGAGCAAGCTTTACCCGGCTTGATCATGGGGGCATAGGTTTAGGTCCTAATTTTGATTAGATGAGAGAGATTTTGAATGAAATAAAATTAAGTGAGGCCTAGAAAAATTCTAATCTTAGAGAAACCAAGGATATGGATTTTTAAACCAACCAAAAATCAAGTTTCTAGGTTCACGCGAGTCCTACCACGCGCTGAAATTTAAATAACATCTAGATATAAGTCGTGGCTCTACTCGTGTGTTTTTAGCATGAAAAACAAGTCAACCACAGCACCATAATGAGGGTGAAGGGTTGAGTTAGGTTCTGAAATTTTTTTTTGGTTGTGGTTTCTCGAAAAAGAGGCAAACAATCACATAGGATGGTTCATGTAAAGGGTTTATGATCAAGCAAAATATTCAACCAAGAATTATGTCTCTAATATTGTTCAACCAATCTAAGTCTAAGGTTTTGCGTAGTAAAATTCAAAACTGAATTAGTAAAAAGACTCGAAAAACCTGGAATCGGGTTGTCCTCCCGGTAGCTTATTCTTGACTCGACGAAACGGGTTGCCTCCCGCCTAGCGCTTCGTTTATAGTCCATGGCTAGACTTCTTCACTTGATTACTTCGGATCAACGCTCTTTGCGGGCGTTGCAATCTTGGGTACCCACTTTGGCTTAGTCATTTTTTTTTGGTCTTCACGGTCGGCTTTGTCCTTTGGTCTTCACGGATGCAACAACTTCCTTGTGGCTCGGCATCTCGAACTACGGTCCTTCGGTCGTGATCGTCATGGTCTCTAGTGTGATCCTTCATCTCTCCCGAGTGAGCTTGAGTAGCCTTCGCCGTCTTGGGACCTTGGAGTTGTCTCGGATATTCTTCTTTGTTACCCATCGGGCGCCGGCAAGTTGTCCACTTGCGTCTCTAGCATCTTCATCATGATGAACACTTCGCATGTGGATCTTGCCTTGGCAGCCTTTAGGTGTTGAGCTTCTTTCTCCATCTCCATCTTCTCCATCCTCCTTGATCTTGAACGGCCTTCCGGCGTCTTGACTTGGAGGTGGTGATTCCTTTGGAGATTTTGATGGTCCTTCGAGCTTGTGTTGCACGTCACCTTTGCCCTCGTAAAGTTTTCCGGATCATCCACAAAAAAGTTTTGGGTTTCTTGGATAGGTAGCCAACCGTCTCCGGTTAGGGTTAGTGATAAAACAAAAATCTAACAAAAGAAAAATTAGGGTTCATCAAAACTAGATTAGATTGACTCTTTTTTTTCTTTTTTTCAGGGATGATCAAACATAAGAGATGCAAAAGAAAATCAAAAGAAAAACTGAAAGATAAGCGATACTAGATCGGATATTGATTGCTTGTTCCCCGGCAACGGCGCCAGAAAAAGGGGCTTGTTGACGGTTAATAGTTGTATCAAAGTTCGTTTGTGACTTGCAAGCGGACAAGTCTCCCGTCGTAGTCAAGGGACCCTTCTTCCCTCGAGTGGTGAACCCAAGGTATCGAATCCGTGGAACAATGTGCAACGCAAGGATTCAATCTAGTAAAGCAAGGTAAAGATATCTATTGAAGAACTAAGTTGCATCTAATCTACTAACTCATAACGAAAACGAATCTAATCTAATCTACTAAAGAGGTAACAAGAAAAAGCAAGAGATAACCAATCTAGAGAATCTAGATCATGCTTATGTTGTAGCTCCAAACAAGATAGATGAAGATAGCAAAGCGAATCTCATTAAAAGCATCTTTAAATCGTGGCCTTCCCATCCGACTCCGAAAACATCCGCCTTTCGAGACCCCCGTTCTGTCACAACGTATCCCTATTCATGCGGGGAGCTTAGGGCGAGTTCGATAGAACAAGTTGAAATCACTTGGCCGGTCCGGTATGCACCTCTAGCCACCGCGGCTACAAGAACACCCTATGTAATCTAGCTGCAAACTAGATCGTAGAAGAAGCAAAACCAAGAAGAAAACAAAATCATCGAGAAGGCACTTAATCGCTAGAAATCGGATTCACTTACAAACTTCACCATGAATGATTACATGAACAAGATCACCACCGGGCCCTCCCTCGATCTTGATCCTCGCTCCGGAGCTCCGACGTGGTCTTCCATGCAAGGTTCCCACGTCGGCTAGGGGAAACCCTAGACAACTAGCACGACCCTCATCTTCAAGTTGGTGTCCCTCAAGCTTCTCTCGCTCCTCGGCGGCGGATTACGACTTCCGTTCGCGTGGCTCTCGGTCGGGGGGCTATTTATAGCCCGAGAAGCAATTAGGTCAAAGGAGAGGCCGATTGGGCCCCGAATTGGGGCGGGCCGGCCGGCCCGGGCCCACCTCGGCCCATCTCGCGGCTCGCTTCGCCGGTGTTGCTTCCCACGTCTTCTAGATGTTCTCCCCTTTTGCATGCGGGCCCTTGACGTCGGTTTCTCTCCGAATTGGACTCAACTCCTTGTCTTGCAAGATTCGAGCACTTTTCCGGTTCGAGTCCTCGGAGTTTATCATCTTCTCGGGCTTGGTCCTTGGGCTCTTGGAGTCATGTTCACTTCATTGCTTGACTTGTATCGGGCTTCAAGGTCTTGTCATGAGGTGCTTAATGAACTTATCCCGGAAGTCTTGCTTTCAACGTTAAAACCCTGCGTAAACACATAACTCCAAAACTGACATGCACAAGTGAACTTGTTATACCACGGGGGTTAGTACCAATGAATAAGATACAAAAGTCATGCCAACACCGAAGGTAAACTCATGGCTAGGTTGACGGATTTTCACCGTCAACACCTGACTAGTTACACTTCTCTTGTGCTTCATCTCTCCCCCAGTGTGTGAGCCCGGCTTCGGCCGTTGAGATGTGGGGATAGGAGCCGGTGGGCCCCACATTGCAGATGAGAGTTGGGTTCTGGATCGTGGTTGAGATCCGGTGTTTTGGTGTGGTATTCCTTGAGCGGGGGGTGGACCCCTGAGGTGTGGACCTCGGAAGCGGAAGCTTCCCCGAGGTGTGGACCTCCTAGCTGTATTCTGCTTACCTTGTACGTTGCAATGCTGCTTTGCTTAAGCTTTCTACAGCCAGAATAGGGTTATCTCATGCTTAGTAGAACATACACCGCTTTTGCCTCTTTGTTGGGAAGCTGACATGACCTACCCGCTTATCGGGTAGACCCTGGTGACTCTGACGCAGAGCCGGACTACGACTTCGACAACGACGGTTGGGTGGACAAGAGCTCTTCCTACACTTGAGCTGCCTGCGGATATGGAGTTTCCCGCGCTTTCATGGAGCCGCTGCTAGACGTTTTATTTATGTTTGATTCAGTCCTGATGGACTTGTACCCGCATGTGCCGAAGAGATGTACTCTGATTAATGTAATAAAATAAATGTTGTACTCTACTTTTCTGTTTTTACCTTTCTGTATAGATTTTTGGCATCGCTGAGACAGGGATTGCACGTGGTAGCCCTCCTGGGACTACCTCCGAGGTGCTAAGATTCGGGGTTCCGTTCGCGGAGATCCGGGTCGTTTCAGCTGGGGGCAGGCTGGCACGCACACCGAGCCGCGCCGCACCCGAGCCTACCCAACCGGGGGGTTCGCTAGGGGATTTACCTCTTTTACCCTTGCCGGTGACACTAAAGTGGCGGCGACAACCATTGGTGGTCGGCCACGTTGCCGACCCAGGCTTCCCCTCCAATTGAAGCGCCACGGCCGCCAAATTGCCCCTGCGCCACCTTGACCAATACCCTATAGGGAGACCCTAGGACCGCAACCGCTTCCACCCACCCGCTTGGGGTTTTTCCCCTTTCCAGTCCCGTCGCCGCAAGAAGAAGGAAGGGGGCAAGAGTGGAGGCATGTGGGGGGGGTGGAGGAGGAACTGAGCGTCGTGTCGCCGTCGATGCGCCGGACCGGAGCAGCCGAGGACCTGCGTACCGGGGGCCGTTCGAGGGAGCCGCAGCAGGATGTTGTCACGGAGAGGAAGAAGCAGAGCAGGGATGACGCCACCGTGGTGATTGGAGGTTTGATGGTACCGTCAGACTTTTAGCATTTACCTGGTTCTCAAAAATTTATTTAATACACTGGTGGAGAGGGAGGATTTGGTTCGGGCCTTCAGTCTCGGTTCAACTTTGGAGCCCGAACTAAAGGCCTTTCGTCGACGTGGCCCGAAATGGGTGTTGGAGCCCTACCTTTTTGTCTCGGTTGGTAATACCAACCGAGACTAAAGGTATCGAATTCAAGACAAACAGTAGCAATTATGGGCGCAACAATTCAGTCCCGGGTGGTGTTCCCACGCGAGACTAAAGGGCCACCCTTTTGTCACGGATGGGAACACCACCCGGGACTAATGTCCCGTTCCACCGACAACCCTCTCTCTCCTTATCTCTTTATTTTCTCCTTTCCTGTAAGCCACCCATTCATCTTCATTCTCTATATCTATTTCTTCATTCCATCTCCTTCTCTCACTAGATGGACGCAGGGCGGGGATCCGGCGGCCGGCGGGCGCGGGCGAGGCGGGCGAGCGGGGAGCCGGCGGGCGTGGCGGGCCGGCGTAGATCCGGTGGCCGCGGCTCCGACGGGCGCGGCGGGCATGGCGGGCCGTCGGTGCTCCGGCGGCGCGCGGGCGTGGTAGGCCGGCGGGCGCGGCGGGCGGCGCGCGCGCGGGCGGCGGCGGCGGGCGCGCGGATCCGGTGGCCCATGGCTTCTTGGGGCGCGGGCACCGGCGGGCGCGGGCTTCGGCGGGCCCGACGAGGCTCCATGGGGCACGGCTGGCCGGCGGGGATCCATGGAGCCATGTGCGCCCGAGCCAGCAAGATGGTGAGATTTGAGTGAGTTTTCTCTGCTGTTTTTCTGCTCGCATTATGCAGAGCTTTATTTCTGTTAGAATTTTTGGGAATGCAGTTGACGCCATCAACAACCTGTACGCGGTGCTGGGCTCGCCGGACCTCGATGGCTGGACGACGATGGTGACCAAGGACAGGCTTGTTGTTTGGCGATTTCTTTTGTGCAAATTATTAGTGATTTTTGCTGGGAATCTTTTATGTGATGTGAATTAAATTGAACATGTGTTGTGAATTGCATCTTGTGAAAAAATGTGTTGTGTATAACATCTTGTGAAAAAATGGTTAATGTATCTATTGATTTTGTAAAGACTTGTGTAAATTGATGCTTGTGGTGGAATTAAATCTGTTTTTTGGAGTTGGAGCCGGAGCTGGAGCAGAAGCTGCAGAAACGCCAGCTCGTGAGGCTTTTTTTTGTTTTTGGAAACCCTTTAGTCCCGGTTCGTTCAACCGGGACTAGGGGGGTGCTTTTGTCTCTGAACATTTGTCCCGGTTGGACTTGAGAGACCTATACCCCTCTCCAACCGGGACTAAAACCCCTCTCCCTACTAGTGATAGTTTGAATTTTTTGATTTGTACAACTTTCATAAACTTTCCAATAAGTACAAGTTCATAAAAACCTGAGTTATTGCCAAAATACAGAGGACATACTTATTCCTATGCTATCAAAATGCATACCATCAAAACATATAGTGGTACACATTTAGTAGTCGTTGGAGGAATGACTCTTGGATGCCTTGGGCTATTGATAACCCATCGACTCGCCTCATTTGAAAATGTTGGAGTATGCAGGAACCCACTTGAGATCAAGACTCATCAAGAACACAAAAGCCACAAAAACTGCCTAAGTGATCCACCAAAGGCTTAGCACAAGTTTAGAAGAGTGATTAGTTCTTGAATAGGCTTAGAGAAGAGAGAGTGCAATGTGTGCCTAGCTAGATTGTGATCAGTTCAAAGAGTGAACCATAATTGTACAAGGTGTGTTGGTGCCTTGGAGCTTTGGCGGTTCACTGGTAAGATCCCATTTGCTTCCTGAAGTATTATGTAGACCAATGATAAAATGAATTTCATAATCCTAAGTTTTTTTGCGAGACTAATTTATTAAGTCTAATTAGACAATAATTAGCCAATGTGATGCTACATTAAACATGTGCTAATCTTGAATAAATTAGGATCATTAAAACCATCTTGCAAAAAATTCTAGTACTTATGCAATTAGTTTTATAATTAAATTATATTTAGTCCTTATAAATGAAATCGAAACATTCCATGTAACATGACTTATTATAAGTACCTAGAACCAAACATCTCCTAGTCTTCGATCCTTTGATTTGTTGTGGAGAAGCAGCGACGACCGTGTGCGAGGACGAGTAAAGAGGGAATGATGAGCCTTGCCTTAATTAGCGGCAAACTTCCCATCCGGCTTGGCACAAGACTTCTGTGATAGAATTATAAAAATTAGTGTTGTTTGATTCGTGTAAAAATAAGTCGAGGCTTTTTAGTTCCAAATTCGTATGGCGAGAGGACAATCAACTCGGACTCAAAATTAAAGTAGAACACAACTACCCTCTCCCTCGTGTCACCCTCCTGAGGGTGACTCGGGGGCTCCTTCCGCCCGCCGCCGAACCGCCTTTGCCCGTGGCCGGCAGCCCCACTCACCCCCTTCTCCCCCTTCCCTTCCTCACTCCCTCCCTCTTCCCTTCCCATCCTTCCTCTCCCACAGCACCACACCTCCCTTTTCCTAGTCGCGCCCACCGCCGACTTCCTCCCCCAGCTCCGGCCGGTGCCGGCATCTCCATTGGCGTCGGCAACCCTCCGGCGGTAGTTTCTTTCTCCCCCTCCCTTCCTCTCCTCCCCTAGCCGACACCTCGGAAACCCTAGATCTGAGGCCCCCTACACTACACCCGTCAGCACTGGCTGCATCCATGGCGCTCCATCGTCGCCGACGCGGCTCCCTCCTCCACCCTTCTTGGTCCCTCCTCCCTGTTCTTCTATCCTCGGATCTAGACCGGGCGCCATGTCTGCCACTGTAGCCACCATCACCACCACCTCCTCTCTGGGAGGTTGTCGGGGCCTCTCACACCGCAGCCGCCGACGGGTGGTCTGTGGGGGGGGGGGGCATTTTCCTCGTGTCTGGATCTAGGTCTTCTCTCGCCCATCACCGCCGCTGCCACCTCCTTTGCCGGTGGGTTGCCGGGGTTGCACTACTTTGGCATCCGCCCCCCTCCGGCCTGGTGCTGCCTCCCCCATCTTCGGCTCCTGGCGGCGCCTCCACCACCTCTTTCTGTCGGGCCGTCGGGGGCGACCTTCGGTGGTGCCAGGCCTCTCACGCCTAGCGTGCGCTGCCTCCCGCTCAACATTGATGGGACACAGTGGGCGGTCGGGCTCACTGCCTTATCGCTATCTCCGGCACCCGTGCTGGCACCGCTGACGGGGGGCCTGCTCTGTCGCTTCCCTGCCGTTGGTCGCGACTCCCTCTCCCACCGGCGACCGTGGCACCCCCTCTCCGCCGCTCTATCTGGGGCCACCGGCTCGAGCACCAGCGACTGCCCGACCTCCCCCAGTGTAGGTTCAGCCACCTTCCTCGCGGAGCTGGCGCAGACGGCGACAGTTCTGGAGATGGGCGGATTCGGCTCCTCTTACCCAGTCGACTGACACCCTCTCCGCACCCGACACCACCTCTGTTATGCTTTGCCTCGGGAGTCGACCTCCTCTACTTGCGTTACCGCCACATTTTCTCACCCCGACGCGCCTGCGAGCCGGGGTGGACGCTCCCGCTCTAGCGTCTCCACGACTTCATCTCACCCCGACCCCCTCCTTCTGACGGTCGGCACCTTAGGGCTTGTGGACCCTCCCTTCGCCTTCGGTGCGGGTGTTGGCGGGGAAGGCTGATCCAAGATGCAGCCCCCCTCCGACTCTGGCGGTACCTCCTGCTGGCGGTGCTAGAGCCTTGCTACACTGGTAGCTCTATGGACATTGCCTATCTAAGATCTTCTTTGCCAACATCTAAGATTCCTGATGTATTTCCCATTGCTCTGCCTCTCACCTTGGCTGCGGCGGTCGGCTTTGTGGATTGGTTTTTGGAGGCCTTTGGCGAAAGTCGGTCTAGCGTCCGCTAGTGTCGATGATGGTTGCGCTCATCCGTAACTTACCCTGTTGGGGGCATTCTTGCGACCTCCAAATCCCTTCGGTTTGCCAGGTGAAGACTTGGCCTGCTCCTTCGAGGGTGGACAGACAATGGTGGTGTTGTCGTCGCTTCCTTCTTGAAGGCGTCGTCTTGCAGGACCTCTTCACTCGGCCTCCACCTCTTTCGGGATGTTTGTTAGTCGGTGATGTGCGGGTTTTCATGATGTTTCCTCTTTGTAGGCTTTCTTCGTCGTCTTAGGTCGCTCCCTAGGTTGTTTCGGTTGTGGTGCTGGTGAAGTTTTTTCCCCTTATCTTCTCTTGTTGTTTCTTGTTGTTGTCTTTCTTTCATGTTTCTCTTGCACTTTAGTGTTTATCCTAAGTATCGTGTCTTGTAAAACTCTCTTCTCTTGATGAAAAACGTGGTTTGCACATCTTAAAAAAATTCCAAATTCGTAGTCTCTAGAAAAATTCGGCTCTTTGAGGTTTTTCAATAGGGAACTGTAGAGCCGACCGCGCCTCCAGAAGCACATCCAAAGAGTAGTCCATATCATTCTCACTAACCTCTAGTCTGCTTTTCGTGGGAGCGCGATGAGAAGATGCCAAGGCGGCCTTGGCATTCTCCTTCTAGGCGCGAAGTGACGCAGATCATGGACAACGTCACCCGAAACTTAAAGGTGTAGCAATCCGCAGCAGATAGATGATGGCATGATGCCGATCGACACGGCTACACGAGTGTCTTAATTAGTTGCCTTCCACGTAAGAGAGCAGGCTACGTACATTGGATGGATGATGCAGAATTGAGAAGGCTCACAAGGTGCCATGCCATGCATAGCACCGAGTCACCTATATAAGACCTTGTCTGACTCGTAGATCTAACACAAGAACGACAGCTAGCACTCGAGTACAGGTGCGTGGTCTCAAGCACCGTACTGTTCTATAGGCTCGATCGATCACTAGCTACACCACCTCCTTAGCCGAAAAATTAAACCGAGCAGAGAAACATGGCAGAAGGTCCCGGCGCGAGGAAAGTTTTCTGCGTCGTGCTGCTGCTGCTGCTCGCCGCCGTCGTGCAGCAGCACGCCTGTTCGGCCCGGCCGCTGCAGCAAGAGGCGGCGCCGGCTGTGGAGGCGGGGTCATCATCGTCATCAGGCCTCGTGCGCCCGGCCATGGTTCAAGTGGATGCCACCGTGACGACCTTTGGCGACGGCGAGGGAGGTGACGCCGGCAACGGCGTGCCGCACGAGGATAAGCGGCTGAGCCCGGGAGGGCCGGACCCCCAACATCACTAACGGTAGCCCCGATGGACGGCTATCAACCAATTTGCGTGTGGTTTATCGTTCACTAGCCAACCATACTTTCTATCATAGTAACACCGATCCCCGACCACCAGTTAGCTTGCGGTATTTTTTTCTCACAATAGATACATACCAACCATGCTAGTCCATCGTCTGCTCAACCGATGAAATAAATGCACAATAATAGCTTGATTATTCAGGTGTGTCCAGGGCAAAGAAGCCCTTTTTTTAAAGATGTGAAAATGTTATCGGTTTATGGTTAATCCGGTAACATTTCAAGTCTTTCGAGAAGTTACCGCTCGTCCCAAGATAATATTCATTTTGATTTAGAAAATCAAAATGAATAGTATGTTGGGAACTAGTTATTGGGTTCAAGCTCTGAATTAGCTGATGTAATCTAGCCTAAGTTTCTTTCTAAATATGGAGAAAGAAGTTAATACCAATTTATATATGCTATGAAATATATGCAATTCTTGAAGATGTACCGAATTACTAGCTTGGATGGTGGGTGGATATCTGATTGGTAGGAAAGAAATCAGGTCCGTTATACGGATTAGCACGATCGTCGTCGTCACATACAGCGGCGGGGGTAGCGGCTGTAGCCGGATGGCGGGAGGACGACAAGGTTGGAAAAGTGTGTCGAAACGGGTAAGACAGTGGTCCTGTTTGGATCCTCTAATAGGGCTAGAGTAACTCTATCCTTAAACTAACTCTAGCCCTATAGGTGTTTGGATGGCATAGGTAGATTGAAAATAAATGCACTTTTTCAATTATTTGTCTCATTCAAACCATCATTTCAGCAGGATTTATTGTGGACAGCTCTTGTGTGGCCTCCTTCCCGTCACCACATAAATCATTTTATAACTCAAGCATCCAAAACACAATAAATACTATTTTGTCTGTACAAATAAATCTCTTGTCGACTTATCTTCATCACCTGATGAGACTACTGACCTTGGCAGCTAAAGAACTCTGAGAGAACTAACATGATGAAAGAACAAGCTTCAGCACATGCTATTGACCGATGTTGTACTTAGGGATGGATCCAAAACATCCGAATTGTGTAATAGATTGATACTTTTAGACCACAATAAAATAAATTTGGTGCTAATTTTTTATGCATTATAACCAGCTAATTACTGGAAAAAATAAAAAATAGCTACAATTTTATTATGGATTATTTGCTTTCGAAAGAGAGAAAGGTGAAAAAAAATCCGTATCCGAATCCTAATAGATATCCGAATTTCTTTTCATCATTTGATTAAAACATAGCACACATTTGGGGTTTATTTTGTATGAATCTTAACAAGCACAATGCCAAGAACAAGAATATAAATTTTTAATACAAAATATTATGTCTAATTTAGCTAAAATAAAAAAAGAACGGCTAAGAAATGATATTCGAATTGGTATCCGGATCCATCCCTAGTTGTACTCTTAACTAGCTAGTCCAAACAACATGATGATAAAATGAAAATAAATAGACTAGTGAGCCAATCTTCAAATTTAACTCGATGCTGCAATCGATACCTAGCACCTGACCATTACACTCTATGAAATAAAGCATGAGCCAACTCATCACGGAAGACATTCATGTTGACCTACTGTATATGCAACTAGTATTTGCCTAGCTATATGGTGACCTACTGGATAGGCAACTGTCAAAGGACACTAACAAAGGAACGCACACTGATCTGAACAAAGCATGGGCAAGCAAAAGCAGATTAACACAAGTACTTTAACTGAAAGAAAAACACTGGCCTTCCTGGAACTTCAGATTTGAAATACTTGTCTAGCTTCTATTAGAGAAATTGCAGTAACGACACATAGATGCCAAGAATGTAACATTTCTCCTACACCTATCTCATCACTTCATTTTTCGTGTGCAATATTTTGGAAAAAGAAGAAGAAATAACTTATGATAGATTGCATCAACCACTGTGGTCTTCTAATGATCATGGTGCAAGCTATGTGAGAGTGGATATTTGATATGATATTCTGGTCGCTTCAGAAAAAAAAATGTCTGTTTCACAAGTTTATACTATCACAGTATCGTTACTTTCTATTGTGTGAGGTCTATGCCTTGGTTCCAAAGTTAGCGAATCTAACAGGCTGAATGGAACCACACACAGGCTCTTATTAGTTAGTTTATTAAAAAAATGGGCAATGTAGTGACTGAGATGGATCCCTTCTTCTATTTATTTCACTATGAATAGTGTTAGCGATGAATATCTGCAGTTCCTCAATGTATTTATCATCCTCATTTTGCACATTTTCATTAATGCTTTATTCCCTGCTTTGCTGCCACTGAATAAAATAGCATATCTTCATCACCGACTCATTGTTAGCAGCTTCTAAGGCCTCTGATATATCATCCTGTTCAATTTAGTTATATCGCTTATGCATCTCATACCGAGCTTTCCATGAAAACGTGCTAATTTTGGCACATTGGGGTAAAAGGAACAACTATTATACTTGCTAAGTTTGCAAGACTTCTGAACAAATTAAGGCACACTACTTTTTTTGTTGCCCGTAGAATTACATGACTTTTTTGGTTAAATAATTGCTAGCTTGATCAGCAGTGTTAGCAGCAGGAGTTGATGTGGTGACCATTAAGCTACCTAAGCAAAGGGGCACAGACTCAGGTTATACCATCTGATCCGTAACTGCCAAACCAAATGCAGATTGCATAATAGTTGACTGAAATTACAGAAGAAGTTCAGTAATGCCCATATCAACTACTAGTTAGTAGTAGCATCTCTCCAGAGCAGTGCTCAAATGGTGTGTGCCATGACATGCACCCAGTGTACTACATATTGCATCCAGTGTATTTACAGGATTTAGTTCAATTCAAATGAGTGCTTCAGAGCAGATGGCAGTCTAACGGTCTGCCTGGTTTCTGAGCCACCATCTATTCTTCAAAAATTGATAGGACACTAAAAATATCACAGGTTAGATACTTAGATTACACATAGCTGTTCTAGTAAAGCTATTCTTTTGTATTTACCTTGAGTTACCACAGTAATGGTATTTACCTATATAATACCATGGATTAGCATCTTGGTAGGGCTCCGGACGACGGCGGGGCTGGGGACGACATGGCTGGGGGCCGGCGGCTCCGATCCCTTTCGGTGGCGTGGGTGGCAGCGGCGATTGGGCGAGGGGCTGGAGGTTACGGCCGGCTGCACATCACGGCTACGATCGGCGACACTTCGATCCGATGCTGGCGTGCGAATGGGACGGGGGTGCGGCGGCGGGCGATGGGGACGGCGGTGCGGCGGCGGGTGATGGAGACGAAGGTGCACCGGTGGGCGACCTGCGAGGGATCCCGTGCGGGAGTCATGAGGTGGATAAAAGTGATTTTTCGGTGGGCCTCACGAGAACCAGTCCGGTTTAGCACGTTTTGGATGGGCTAGTTGCATCTAACCCTCTGTTTGGATGTTTCAGAGTTAGTTGGTGCTAAAGTAGCCAAAAACTAGCTTTAGCCTATGGACCTAAACAGACTCAGTGATGTTGTGTTCGGTGATAGTGACCATCTGACTTATTGTGCTGTTCATAACTGTGACCTGAAACAAATAGTTTTTTCCATTGTGTGAACGTGTATTGAATTAACCGAGTATTTTTTGCACTGCTCGAGTTTTTTCGGGTATACTCGCACTGATAGAGTTGACACTGGCGCACTGCACGAACACAAGCTGCGACTCGACCAGCGATTCAACATATCACCTGCATGCTTATCACATACGTACTTCTGGGGCTTTATGGTCATCTGGCCATACATGCCGGCAAAATCTCTATTAATTCTGCTGTCCCTCAAAAAGAGGAAAAAAGGAAAAGAAAACCTCATCTACAAGAGTGCAGAGCTTCGTCATAGAGTCAATCGGAATTAATAGAGATTTTGCCGGCATGTATGGCTAGATGACCATAAAGCTCCCACGTCATACAAAACCTCACTGACAGCGCTTCGTCATAGTGTCAATCGGAATCCGAAACATGGATTGTTTTATTTTTAACATGGACGGTTATATAGAGGCTCTATATGTCTGGTTGAAACTTCCAGCCCGCTCTATCTTATAGATTATTTAATTGAACAAGCATAGACGTACGACACACGTATTTATGTTAAAAAATAATTTTAATATACAAGAATCCATTTATAAGATAAGGCCTAATGTCTAGTAAAAGATGTGATAGACCCAATATTAAACATTCACAAATACATTATAAGTTGTGTTCAAACTCAGGTCCTTAAATATGAAATCCAACCTAACGATCAAATCAATTCAGCAGGCCAAACGTCAGTCGTGCTCAGCAAAAAATTAAAATGCTATCAAATCATTGTACCTTAAAACATTAAACATGATGATCTTCTCTTAAACTAGGTTTTTTATCACATAAAAACCACAAGACCAATTAGTGGAATTAGTCACATATGTACACTGAAGAGAGGAGGAATTGTACATAGAAATCACATCACCAATGCAAGTGCAACTAGTCACATATGCTCACTGAAGAGAGTAGCACCAATTAGTGCAATTAGTCACATATGTGCACTAAAGAGAGTTTTTTTTTTGACATAGAAGAAGGAGCACTGCTATGTCATTTAAGAAGGAGTAGCAATACATAACACGCCGAAGCGGACACCACCACACAAACAAACCCCCGAACAAGAACAGACACACACAACACAACACAACACACCACCACTGTCACACCTAGTTTTAGAAAAGCAAACCAAGTGCATACCTATATGTATGTCAGGATCAAGTTTCATACATATAGTAGACATAAGTGAATAACAGTAACAATATCACGTAAAGAACATAAACAAAACTTACTATTCTATCAGAGTTATACAGCTCAATCCTGGAAACAAGGCGCCAACTCCACAAGCAATCGATTGGGGGCTATGTACGCCTAACATCAACATCTTCAATAGCTTCACACCTTTTGCTTCTGAGCAACGATAAGCAAGGATGAGTACACTTATGATTGGTACTCAGCAAGGCCACAATAAATAACCAGAAAGCGATTCAAAATCCATCTTTAAGTTTAATTAATCATGTGAGGGTCCAGGCCGCTTTTGATTGTGAGCACGACTAATCGATTAGTTTTACATTTTGCAGATGTTGTACATCTTTACCCGCAAGTCACGTAAAAGTCCCGAAGAACTTTAGACCCAACCATGCGATGCAGATCAGGCATCATACCATACTACCTAGGTGTGATTGCATAGGGATGCTACGAGGCCTTTACAAAGATTCCCTAGCACGGGCTGCTCGCTAGGTTACCTGATCAGTGCAGCGCATAAAGCTCCCTAGCGGGTACCGTGTCTTAGCAAAGCCCAACTCCCCGCTAGAGCAGGTCTATACACCATCTCCCGTCAGCCCCCAACCCCTTTCAGGTAAAGCATATCACATACTAAAGTTTCTAATTAATTAGCCAAGACAGAGCCATATGTCTTGTGGTAGTACGGTTGTCCTGGGTGGTTCTCCATGTTCCAATTAAGGCATAATATTTTTGTAATAAAGCATAGGTAGAGGGTGGTTAGGGACACTTGCCTTTCTCCAACGAAAAGCTACTCTTACTGCTCTCTCTTCATGTCTTGCTTCCATGGAACTCTTCATCTTCAAAGCAACAAACAACAATCCTTCTTCTACTCGAAGCAAACATCGGACACAACATACAAAGCAACAAGTATAACTAAGAACAATGCACTAATCAAAAGAAAAGCTTTAAAAGAGCGCACTAAAGTATTGGCTCGATTCTATGGCTACGCAATGACGAAAGAACGTTGAAAACGAAACTAAGATCGAAAAGACAACGCTTGTGTGAGATCATTAAGAAACAACAAGAGACTAGGTGTTGGATTTATTTTAATAAGAAAATTATGTGGGAAGAATATTTCAGAGAAATACTCTATGTTAGAATTAAGCAAAGTTATATTTAATTATAAAAAACATGATACACCTAATCATATTTTAGTAGCAGATATTTAAGTATAAGCTATATCAGATTAACAACTAATACTAATAGACAAAGCATGTGAAAGAATCCAATCGAATAACTTTATATTGAGTGTTCAACTAAACATATTAACATTAAAAAGACATTTATATTATCATTAAGCACATTAGCTTTATTATGAAAACAGATATGTAACATTAAGCATGTTTTATTTATCAAAGCTGGTTACAAATAAGAATTAACCAATTTACTTCTTGATTAAAGAAAACCGGAATTGAACCTATTCACTTTTACTTAGGAAACCAATGGAATAAGCATTATCAAGATTAAAATGCAACTTTAGTATTAAAATAAGTAACAGGTGATACACATGCTAACGCACAAGTTATGGTGAAACAAACTATACAATAACACAAACGAACTCTAGAGCGCACGAGACGAGCTTAATCTAAGGTTTAGGACAACTAGTCTTCAAAGAGAACTAGGCTGAACGACTAACACACTAACCAAAGGTAAGCTGAATTGATGTTGATCGAGAAAAGATAACAAGAGTGGCTCTAAAGAAAGATAGCTGTGAAAGACTAGACACAAGAACATAGTTGATTCATGAACTAGCTAGGAAACAAAGATAACAGAGATAGAGCTGTCAGACAACGTCTAACAAGCGATTTGTATTTGTGAGAGGACAAGACTATAAGCTTAGATTCATTTTAATTAACAAAACAAATGTAAAGGATATTTCAGAAATAAAATACCCTATGTTGACAGTGATGCAAATTAAACTTTATTTGCAAAACCGGGGTATATAACCTAGTCAAGTCTTATTTATAAATGATTATATATAAATTACACCAATTAAATATTAATTTAGATAAATAACTTAAGTGAGAAGATCTAAGTGCATAGCTTTATGGTTCGCTTAGAACTAACCAAGTTACAATTAGAAACTCATTTGTGTTGGTATTAATCAAGTTATCATTCATTTATAAAAGCCGGTGTAAAACCTATTAAACTTTTAATTAAAAATTTAATTAATATTAAGCAGATTAACATTTGATTTATGAAAAACCGGAGTATAGCACTAAATAGCTTATGTGGAGCTTGGAAGATTAAAAACAATCCTAGCAAAATATACATCCGAAATATTGTCAAATTAAGAGAGAGATCTATTGGAATTACCGAGACTCGTCAAAAAGGCCATGAAAATAAATGTTGGAAAGAGAGAGCGATGAAACACACACATTTAGATAGGTGGACATGTGCAAGTGGCAAATGGATGATCCCGAGGCACGAGTGAAGTCCTCCTTATCAGATTGCACATGGTTGGAAGATTTGAGTATGGATTTGTCATCTAGGCACTTGAGAACTTATGAAGCAAAAAGAACCGAGGAGCATCATTATTATTATTTTTTACTTTTATTTTATTTCCTTCTCATTTTTCTCTCCTTTCTTTTTTCTTTCTTCGTCCTTTTTATCTTACTTTTCTTTTCTTCTTATCATATTTTTTTTCATTTTTCATTTTTTTTCTTTTGCTCCTCAGAACTTTTTGCAACATAATACTTACATAGCATTTGTCAGAGATGATGTAATGACTCCTCCCCCATCCTTGAACGATGCTCGTCCTCGAGCATAAAAGAGGGGGGATGATTGCTAAAGTAAGCATAAATTCCATAATCTTGCGGAATATTTGAATCTCCATCGAGAATTTTACTCCATACTCAAATTGGGTTGTGGACAAGGAGGTGATCACAAAAAGATGTTTTTGGTTTATGGTGGATGCCCAACGAAGTTTGTGAAATTTTTGATGTGAAAACCCACAATGGATGGATAAAAAGGCTAGCATGAAAAAGTTACACAAAGGAATGACCAGCTTCTTAGTCTCGAACCATAGAAATCAATCCTAATCCAACTCATCAAGACATATGTTTGCAGTCTACGGGTTTTGTTATCATAGAACATATATGTATATGGCTTTGGTAGGTAGAACTTTGCAAGAGCATCACAAATATGTAGATAGCATAAAAGTTAAGTTTTTATAACAACAACAAGTTATCCGGCTATCCATAAACTTAAATCAAAGAGCATAGATATGTATGCGGGTCTAAAGCATAGTCATTTCACCTCCACAAATAAAAAGCCGGTATTTAAATTAATATTAGATCATGTTAAAGAGAGCAATTAGCCAAGACATGTATAACTTCATGTAGGTAAAATAAAGCGGCAACTTTCATCATTTTTGCATAAGCATAGGCAATATAAAACATCAAGGTGAACACATGGTCATGTCTATCTATTGAAAATAAAAAGATACCTAGGTTGTCCTCCTAGTAGCCATGTTATTGTTGGAAGATAAAGACAAAATGTTGCACCTAATAAGGTTGAAGGCATACTTACAAGTATTTATGTTCGGAAAAGTGAAGGTCCATGGAGGTGTTACCATCTTCTGTAGTTCTTCGTGATCTTCTCCCAACATCTCCATGTATCGAATGTGGATTTGCTTTTGTCTTAATTTTCCAATGCTTATATACTAATGGAGTCTTTGGTCGCCCTTCTCTTCAATGTTGTCATCACCATCTCCTCTTTCTTGTTCTCATCATCTCCTTGCTGTCTCTTTTTCATGGACTTCCCCTCTGGCCAGAATAGAAAATTTATCGAAATATATCTCTATTGAAAAGTTTATGAAATTACCTTTCCAACGTGTCGTATGGACCTCCCTGGGCCCACTACCTCGGTGGGTACCAGGACCGACTACTCGGTGGGCCCCTGGGACTACCCGACTTGCGCTGCACGGTACCTGATGGCGTGAAGCACAAGGGCTACAGATGAGAAGTACTCGGTTAGGAAGCTGTACATGTCCTGCACTGTATGGAAGACTCATAGACGTACTCGACTAGTACTCTCCCTATTCCGACTTGTAACCCTGCCTCCCGGACTATATAAGGCGAGGCAGGGACCCATCTCTCATCACCTCATCTCATCTCACGGTGTACAATTGCACCATCTTGTAATCGTATCCAATCAATCCAGAGCTACGCAGCATACAGGACGTAGGGTATTACGCACCTCGCGGCCCGAACCTGTCTAAATTGTGTGCCACGTGTCTCTTCCTTCGAGTTACCGATCTCGGCAAGGCCACATTCATCTACTTCGGGTACTCCCCTTAGTAGGTTGCCGGTCTAAAACACCGACAGCTGGCGCGCCAGGTAGGGGCTCTCGCCCGAGATCACATGGCGAACTCGACGACTCCTGTTTACTTCAAGCCAACCGTCGCCTTCAACCGTGGCGACACCTTCGTTTTCGGCGCTTGGGTCTGCACTGCTGACGGCGCGGGATCCTTCCAGCGCCGCCTCACCATGCCGCCCAACCCGGAGACCGGCTTCGTGACGCTTCCTGAAGTTGTCACAGGCGAACTCGCCGGCAAGTTCGGCGAAATTTCGCTTTTCGACCATCACGCTAACTTCGAGCTCGGTTCCGTTTCCAGCTCGAACTCGACGTCTCCATGGGCTATCGCATGCGAGCCGGCTACTCAGCCATCGCATGTGGTATCACCACCCCGTGAGCATTCCATGCGTGGCCCCCGCATCGTCAGCAGGGCCCGCACGGAGGCTCCCTCTTTTTGCCGGGCCGGCAAGGAGCCCGTACCCGTGTACAACTCGGATTCCGACACCGCCCCCGGCCACGCTTCGGACTCCAACCCCCTCTCTGGCTTCTACTCGGACTCCGCGTACGAGTTCGACTTCGGGTCGGACCCAGAGGATCCCGAGTCCGAGGACAACACTACAAAGCACCCGTTATCAGGGCCGGCTTCTGGGATGGTCATAACGTCCACACCTGCCTGGAGATTCGTCTACTGGCCAGATCGCAAGCCCGCGGACCTGATAAGTGGAGACTCACGCTACGTCGCCTACCTCGACTCGCTCCCGTTCCAGGACGGAACACCACTTGCCCGAGCTGACTCGTACACCCCAACTGAACTAGCGAGCTCTGAATCCAGTCTTGGCAACCCTGATCGCCAAGTCTTCATGGCTGCCGGTGATACGCCAGGACCCTCTGGGACAGCTCAGGACAGGTACCTTGAAGACATCTCCGCAGATGAGCTGTCTGCTGATGTACCTGCAGACGAGACTGCCGCCAACAGGGACGCTCGACGCGAGCGTAACAGGAAGCGCAACGAACGGCGCCGGCGTCTCCGAGACAACCTCCCCATCCGCAACCTTGCGGAAGCTCTCGAGGCAGTCGAGAGCAAAGTACACACTACCCCCGAGCAATGCCTCATGTTGATCACAGCGATCGCACGCTAGGCTCAGGGGATACGTGCTGGAGAAGTCATCGCCAAGCTCGCTGAAGACGCTTACTTCATGCGGGTCGACAACAGGGTCAACCAGCCTCCCCCCGCCAGGAACCGCGACAACGAAGCTACAAGTCGCAGCGCTGACCTCGGCCGCAACCGTACTCGGGCCAAGCTCCCGGCTCAGCCCAACCGTACTCGCGCAAATGCAGGCGGACCCTCACAGGGTGGCAACAGCAACCGTGAGGTCTTCCCTCACCGCGCCCCTGGCGGTGGCGGCCGTGACCCTAGCGGTGGCGGCAGCGACGACGGAAGCTCCAACCACAGAGCCAACAGGAGGGCCGGCGGTGGGGGCAGTCGCGGCGGTCGAGACCACGCGAACAGCCACGCCTCCGGAGCCTCACAGGGCGCCTACGACGCCCGCCGAAGATTGAAGAGCCGCGGCGGAAGAAGTCAGCCACTGCAGGCGACAACGACGGCTTCCCCGCCTTCTCACCTCGACTTCTCAACTTGCTCCTCCCCGACAAGTTCAAGCCTTTGGGGATCACCAAGTACGACGCGAAGCAAGACCCCATCCAGTGGCTCAGGTGCTACGCCCTCTCCATCGAGAACGCTGGCGGCAACAACGACACCAAGTCCCTCTACTTCCCCTTCTGCCTGGACCAAGCTCCACTCACATGGCTCAAGTCGCTGGACAAGCACTCGATCGACAAGTGGGACCAGCTGAAAGAGCAGTTCACTAGCAACTTCGCGGGCGCCATGGGCCGCTCAGGTACTCGCATGGACCTGGCCATGGTCAAGCAGGAACAAGGCGAGACCCTCTGCAAGTACATGCGCCGTTTCTTCGACAAGCGCGCTACCGTAGTCGATGTCACCGACAAGGAGGTCATCGACCTCTTCCAAGACTGCCTCTACCACCGCCGCACCTTTGAAGACTTCGGTCGTCGCCGCCCCAAGTCCACCCCCACCTCAAGGACATGATTATGTCCTGGGCGGATGAAGAAGACAAGGCCAACGCCAAGTATGACGCCATCTGTGGCAAGAACAAGCAGAACACGGGCGGCGGCAGCGGCAACAATGGGAACCAAGGCGGTCGCAACAACAACTACAACTACTCGGGTCCCAACCGCAAGTGCAAGCCAGACAACACTGTCGCGGCTATCCAGCGCCCCGCGAAGGAGACCTCAAAGAAGACCTCCGGCGGCTTCAAAGACTTGCTGAAAGAGAAATGCCCGTGGCATCTGGACGGCAACCACACCACCAAGCAGTGCTACCAACTCAGGCGAGCACTCAAGAGTACTCCAGAGCCACCGCACCCTCACGACAAGAAAGGCAAGAAGAAGAACGACAAAGACAACAGTGACTTCCAGGAACCCGACAAGACTTTCAACGTCCTCTTCGGCGGACTACCCAGCAGACGGGAGCAAAAGGCTACCCGTCGAGAAGTTATGAGCATTGAACCAGTGGTCCCGACCCCTCTCAGGTGGTCGGAGGTACCCATTACCTTCTCCCGCGCGGATCAATGGACCAGCTTCTCCGAACCAGGGCGTTTCCCTCTCGTCCTGAAGCCGGTGGTCGCGGGCTCCAGGCTCAACAAGGTCCTCATCGATGGCGGAAGCGGGCTCAACGTCCTCTTCACCAAGACCTTGAAGAAGATGAAGCTCGACATCACTCACATGCTCACCAAGAGCAACACGCCTTTCTACGGCATCGTCCCCGGTAACGCGGCTATCCCACTTGGCTCAGTGGTCCTGCCAGTTACCTTCGGGGAATCTCAGGACAACTATCATACCGAGTACATCAAGTTCGAGGTCGCGGACTTCGAGACATCCTACCATGCCATCCTCGGCAGACCGGCCATCGCCAAGTTCATGGCGGTGCCCCACTACACCTACTTGGTACTCAAGATGCCATGCCCAGCAGGTGTACTCTCTCTCCAAGGGGACTTGAAGATCTCGCACGACTGCGACACGGAAGCCGTGGAGATCGCCTCCACAAATCAAGTACCCAACGCTATGATGGAGGTCTACGCTGCATCGAAGAAGCTTGCTACAAGTGAACTCGACATCCCTAAGAAGTCTGACAAAGCCAACAAGCCTCAGCCAGCTGAGGAGGTTCTGGTCAAGACGATCGACCTCGGGACAGGCGACACTAGCAAGACCACCACCATCGGGGCCGGCCTCGACGCCAAATAGGAAGACGCGCTCATCAACTTCCTCCGGGCTAACCGCGACATCTTCGCGTGGAAGCCAGCGGACTTGCCAGGAGTGCCCAGGGAGTTGATTGAGCACTGCCTCAACGTCGATCCTAAGGCCACCCCCAAGCGACAACACCTCCGCCGTTTCGCCGACGACAGACGGGACGCCATCAAGAAGGAACTCGCCAAACTACTCGCGGCTGGCTTCATCAAAGAAGTCTTCCATCCTGAGTGGCTTGCCAACCCCGTCCTCGTCCGCAAGAAGAACTCGAACGAGTGGAGGATGTGCGTCGACTACACCGATCTCAACAAGCACTGCCCCAAGGACCCCTTCGGGTTGCCTCGGATTGATGAAGTCATCGACTCCACGGCGGGCTGCGACCTGCTCTGCTTCCTCGACTGCTACTCCGGGTACCACCAGATCGCGATCAAGGAAGAAGACCAGGAGAAGACCGCGTTCATCACCCCGTTTGGCGCGTACTGCTACACGACCATGTCCTTCGGGTTGAAGAACGCCGGCGCCACCTATCAACGAGCTATCCAGGCCTGCTTCAAGAGGCAGCTCAACAAGAACGTCGAAGCCTACGTGGATGACGTGGTCGTCAAGACCAGAGACTCCAGTACCCTCATCGACGACCTTGAAGAGACTTTCGCATCCCTGCGCGAGTACCGCTGGAAGCTCAACCCGAACAAGTGCGTCTTCGGCGTACCTTCGGGCAAACTACTCGGCTTCATCATCAGCCAACGCGGCATCGAAGCCAACCCCGAGAATATCTCCGCCATCACCAGTATGAAAGCTCCCACGTGCATCAAAGACGTCCAGAAGCTGACCGGGTGCATGGCGGCCCTGAACAGATTTATCTCGAAGCATGGAGAACGGGGGCTCCCCTTCTTCAAACTACTCAAGCACCAAGAGAAGTTCGTGTGGACTCCAGAGGCGGACCAAGCCCTTGCTCAGCTCAAGGACTTCCTATCGAAGCCACCTGTCCTCACGGCTCCTCGCAAAGGCGAGCAGCTACTGCTCTATCTCGCTGCGACTACTCATGTGGTCAGTACTGCCATCATCGTTGAGCGGCAAGAAGACGGCCACACCTACCCAGTCCAGCACCCAGTCTACTTCATCAGCGAGGTCCTATCAGAGTCCAAGGCTCGCTACCAGCCTGTGCAGAAGCTTCTGTACGCAGTACTCATCACCTCGCGGAAGCTACGACACTACTTCCAGGAGTACTCGATCTCCGTCATCACCAACTACCCGCTTGGCGACATCCTGCGGAACATGGATGCTACTGGAAGAATCTCCAAGTGGGCAGTCGAACTTGGCGCCCTCACCATCGACTTCAAGCCACACACAACCATCAAGTCGCAAGCTCTAGTCGACTTCATGGCAGAGTGGCGGAAGAATCAGCTACCTACTCTAACCGTGCGACCAGAGCATTGGGTGATGTACTTCGACGGCTCACTCAACCTCGAGGGCGGGGTGCGGGGGGGTACTCCCGATCTCTCCAACGGGCGAACAACTCAAGTACGTCCCCGCGATCTTCTGGAAGGTCTCAAACAACGAAGCCGAGTACGAAGCTCTCCTACACGGGCTCCGCCTCGCGGCTTCACTGGGCATCAAGCGGCTACTAGTCTACGGCGACTCCGGAGTGGTCATCAACCAAGTCAACAAGTCTTGGGACTGCAACAAGGAGAACATGGATGCCTACTGCCTAGAAGTCCGCAAGCTCGAGAACAAGTTCTACGGTCTTGAGTTCCACCACATCGTCCGCGACAACAACGTTGCAGCGGACGTCCTGTCGAAGCTTGGTTCTACTCACACTCAAGTACCAGCGGGTGTCTTCGTCCACGAACTTCACGAGCCATCCATCCCGGAGCCGGCACCACCAACCACTGTCTCAGCGCATCCGCCAGCTAGCCAGGAGGTCATGATGATCGACGCGGACTAGAGGCAACCCTTCATCGACTACCTCGGCGAGCAGAAGGTTCCCTCGGACAAAAACTTGGCTGAGCAGCTCATCCGCCGCGCCAAGTCCTACGTCCTCTCGGAGACAAGCTTTACAAGTGGGGCGCATCTTTTGGAGTACTCATGAAGTGCTGAGGAACCAAGTTGAGAAGTACCTTGGTCCGTGTGTGATGAGTGATTGACCGGATGGTTTGAAGCTTTGTGTGTGTAGTGTTGAGTTGTGTTGCGTGTGTTTTATTTTGAGTATTTACCTTATTGTTTATGTGGTGTGTTCTCAATGCACTCGTGAGGAGTGGTTGACAACGTTGTGTGGACTGACTCTTGGCCTAGTATTGCAGGTGTTGGTTGCGGCTTGGTTTGCGTTGGTGCAGGTGAAGAACAGGCGCGAAAGGTCTTAGCCTTGCGGGGCCTCCGAGGAGTGGAGAGACAAGTAGGCTTGGTTCAAGGGATCTGGTGGCCGACGGTATTAAGTGCGAGCCGCATGGTGCAAGAAGAGCAAGACGAAGTCGTGGACATGGAGCCGGTGCATCGGTGGTGGCCAAGTCAAGGAATGAGGCAAGACTGAGTAGACCGTCCGGGCGCCGGAGGTGAAAGGCTTGGCGGGCTCGATGCTTGGCGTGGTGAGGCCGGGCCGTGTACGCGGGGTTTGGTGGTTTGGCCACAAAACCATCGGAGGAGGGTTTCTCGGTTTGGGCCTCAAAACCGAGCCCGAGGGCCTGGTGTGACGGAGACGGTATCCGGGTGCGTCGGGAAGCTTCGAGGCGGGCGACACGCGACATGTTCCAGGTGCTTGCGTCGGGAGGACGTGAAGGCCTGATGGATGCGCGGCCGTCCGATGGTGAACTTCATGTGTTGACCAAAATGCCCCTGTGAGGGCTTGTGTTGTACTCCTAGTGTAGGGGCACTTCGGTCTTTTCCGGAGGGCCTATATATAGGAGGAGGGGGCTGAATTTTCAGCCATCTCTTGGGCTAGTAGGCGGTGGTACTCTTTCATTTTGGAGTGCTTTGGGAGAGAGGGAGAGAGGAGAGAGTGGCTCTTTGATTGGAGCTTTTTGCCATCTTAGATTTGGATTCTAGGAGTGGCTTGTAATCGATTGGACAAGATATTCATAGTGATTTCATCCTCTAAATCTTGTGCCAATCTTTCTATTCCCGAGTTTCTTTTATTGCTTTTTCGGAGCTCTTTTTGTGCTATTTTCGTGCTTGGCTCGATTCGCCGTTTCTAGGTCGTTTGGCTCCGGATTTCTTTGAGGGGATCATGGATGGATGCCTTGCGCACCTTTGGTGATAATCTTGACCCCTCAAACGCCGGGAATTGGGCTTGATTTGGTGAGGATTGGATGAACTCGGGTTTGTGCTTTGAGTGCACGAGATTTGCGATTCCGGTCGATTGGATTGGTTTAGGGTTCCAAGATTTTGGGCATAGCTTCACGTAGTGACGCTTCTTATCTACCCAATTTTTGGGGTCAATCCATCCAACGGTTTAGGAGATCCATTGATTGGAAGTTTGAGGTTGTTTCTCGTGTTCCTCGGCTGTGCTGATTCGCACCTGGTGGACCGTCCGCGAGGTAGCCGCGGACCGTCCGCGAGGTCACCGCGGACCGTCCGCGAGGTGCCTGACAGCCCAGCTGTTTTTTGTGTCCGTGCGGGTTCTTGAGCGCCTCTCTTTCGATCCATATTGTCGGTGGGTTTTTGGTGCATGAATTTTGTGGACGGTCCGTACTAGAGTGTCGGACGGTCCGTGAGGAGGCGGACGGTCCGCGGGTCCATCACGGACGGTCCGTTTTCTCGGTGCAGTACTGGAGGTTCGGGTAGCATTTTCGGACGGTCCGTGCCCTCCTCGCGGACAGTCCGCGCCCTCCTCGCGGACAGTCCGCCCGGACACTGCGGACGGTCCGCCTGGTGCTTTCCAGATTGCCTAAGTCCTTTGCTTTTTGAGTTATGCTTCCGTGTTGGATTGAGTTGGGGTTTGTTCCTAGGGTTGGTAGGTCTGTTGTGACTACGTGACCTTGGCAAACTCGTGTGGGAATCCGTAGTTGTGAATTTGGGGTATAGGCCGAATTCAACCAGAGGGAAGAATTTTTATCGGCTCCCATTCACTCCCCCCTCTCTGGTCGCCCGAATCGGTCCTTCAATTGATATCAGAGCTGGTTGTGGATTCTTGTGGCTCTAACAAGTCTTGAATCCATAGGGTGACTAGAGGAAAGAGGTGCTTTTGCTTGCGGCTTTGATTTGCGCATTTTGAGTCCGGCGATTTGGAGTTGTGCCCTTGGAAAAACATAACTTGAGATACCTTCAGTAAAACGGGCATAACTTTTCGCTCGGTGCTCCATTTTGGCTCAAATTTTTACAGCGGTTTCGTGACTCCATTTGTAGGTGATCCAAAATATAATTGAAAAATCCTCATTTAAGTCTCTTGCGGCTTTGTCTTGTCTCTTCTGGATTTTCTCTAGGCTTCATTTCACATTATTTTGAGCTGAAATTTTTTGTGCCTCTATCTTTAGTGCTCCTTGTTCAGTGGTAAAATTTTGGGAAAAAGATAAGATCCTTTGCTATTGAATTCGTGAGTACTTGTTTGAGAATTGAGGCATTTTGAGTGCTCTCTTTGCATCGTTTCTTGTCCCTTGAGCTTGGTTTCGGCTAATCCTAACCGGTACTTTGATTATGGCACCAAGTTCTTCTCCTTGTGGTTCTTTGAGCAGGAGGAGTATGGAGGTTGAGGCGGAACCGAAGTGGAGGAGATGATATCTCTCATCGAGGACCATCAAGATGGTGACATCAAGAAAGGCGAGCTCTACCACAAGCTAGGAGGCATGAACCAAGGTACACTTGCCAAAGCTATCTTGATCCTATGCAATAGGTTGGATGATTGTGAGCGTGATTGTGAGCGTGATTGTGGATACTTGCATAGGAGAAACATAGATCTGTGTGATGCCTTGCGTAGGAAGAATGAGAAGATGAAATTCTCTCTTACTAGGTTGAAATGTGGTATGGCTCATTGGAAGTCTTGTGCTTTGAATTCTTGCACTTCTTGTAACACCATGCATGCTAAGAATGATGATTTGATTGCTTCCATTGCATGCTTGAAATCTGAAATTAAGGTGTTAAATTTCAAAGCTTATTTGCCTTGCAAATCTTGTGATGCCTTGTGTGCTGAAAATGAGAAATAAAAAGATGAAGTTAATTGGCACAAAATGCATGTTGAAGCTTTTAGAAGAGCATGCAACAATCTTGATTTTGAGAATGATGAATTGAGATCATCTCTTGCTAACTTGCAATCTGAAATTGACTTGTTGAAATCCAATGCTTCTATGCCTTGCAACTCTTGTGTTGCTTTGAATGATGAACTTGATATGGCTAGGAGTAAGATTGCTTTGTTAGAGTCAAGTGCTTCCCTACCATGTGTTTCTTGTGAGTCTTTGCTTGCTGAAATTAATGAACTAAAATTGACTCACACCACATGTGTAGATAAACTTGAGCATGCTAGGGCTGAAATTTGTGATATGAAATCCATGCCTTGTAGCAAGTGCTCTTTGTCGCTGGTTGAGGATGCTTGCCATACTTCTTGCAATGATGATAATGCTTTGCGAGATGTAAATGATGTTGCTTGTTCATGTGATTTCGTTTGCACCTCATGCATTGATTTGGAAAGTGAAGTTTTGGCTTTGAAAAAGATGCGCGATTATATGAGCGCTAAGTTGGTTGAGCATGATGAGATGAGTGCCAACCTTGAGAAAGAAAATGAACTCTTGTGTACCGCATATGCTAAATGCATTGAAGCAGAAATCAATAATTTGAGAAATATGACATGTGGTAATTGTGAGCGCCTCAAGTCTCAAAATGAGGTTTTGCGCACAAGGTGCAAGAGTCTTTGTGCCAAGGGTTTGGATTCTCGCTTCTCTTGTCACTCCGATGTTGATGCTTCTAAATTTGCTTCTTCTAAACCGGAGTCGACTTCTTCTCTTAAGTGTGAGTCTTTGGATGGTGGTAAGTGTGCTAGTTCTTTGGATAGCTCTCCCATAGCTACTCCTAAGCTTGTTGCTTCTTCCGGTGTTGCCCAAGGTGATTTGAATGGAAAGGATGCCTCCCACATATTTGGAACTCATACTCCCAAGCCGAGGTTCCAATGCACCTTTTGCAAGAAGGATGGGCATACCGTTGAGTTTTGCTTTCGCCGTGTCAAGCACGAGCGACGTGTGCGTGCCAAAGCTTTTAAGAAGCCACGTAGCCTTTCTCATGGCACGTGTGATTCTAATGTGGGAACCAAGTTGGATGTTGGGGTTGATGCTTCATGCTCTAAGTCCCAAGGGACTTCCCACTTACAAGAGAATGGTGATTCATCCACTCGGATCGTGCCTCTCGATAGGCCTTTGTACCATTGCTCTCACTATGGGAAGGATGGGCATCAAGAGAGCTTTTGCTACCGCCGGGCAAGGAGAATACGGCGAGGAGGTGCCTCTAGGCCTTTGGTTGTTCATAGACCTTCTCATGGCATGAACACTTGTGAGACTAAGAAGGCGCGACATGTGGACGGGTTTTATGACACTCTTTCTAGTGAGTTAGGCCATGCTCGTGGGCATGCTTCTAGTGTTTCTTGTGTTGGTCCGCGACATGCTTCCCGTGGTGCTTGTGTTGGTTTTTCTCCTACGACCCCGAAGGATCTTTGTCTTTTTGCTTGTGGTAGCACTCGACTTTCTTCACGAGTGACTTCTTTGAGGCATGGTTCCAAGGGTGCTCGAAAGACTTTTCATTCCAACCGGCATTTGCATCATGCTAATCCACATGATAGGTTGTGTGCACCACTTACCCGTGTGACCAAATATTGGATTCCCAAGTACGTGCTTGCTAACCCTTTGGGATCCAAGGCTCGGTCTTTCTTATCTCCTTGTGTGTAGGTATGGAGACGCGGTTGGAGAACATGAGTTGGATGGGCTTGATCTCTGCCCGTGAGGAGATCAAGACAAGATGGTTCTCCACACCGTTTTGGATGGCTCTTGAAAGCCTTTGTACACATGTATAGTGAGTTTTCTTGTCCCCTTGTCCTCTCTTGTATATACTTGTGTCTTGCTTGTGTGAAAACCATGGTAGGCTAGCCACCTTGTTCATGATAGCTAGCTTTGTGATCTTGAATATCTATCTTGCTATCTTTGTATGATTTTATGGTTGATGATATTTATGAACATCATGTCATGCTTTATGGTTGATTGCTCAGATATGTCATGTTGTTCATCCATATCATTTTTGTCTAGCTCGATGGTACCTTTCTTGTTAGCATGTTTGTCCCCCATGTATATCTTGTCATGCTAGCTTTGTAATATGTGTTGATGGATGATCCATGTGATCTTGTATGATGCCTTTGTTTAGTTCTTATATATTGTTTGGCATGTTGTTCTTTGGTATCATTTTGGTTTAGTGTTGTACCTTGTTGACATACTTGCTTGCCCATGCTTATTCATATTTGTGGAATCATGTTACAATGCTCTATTTATGTTAATTGATATTGTCAATGCATTGTGTAGCATGTTGTGAGCTTTCCTTGGAGTTTTGGGCTTGTCTTGTCTTCGGGTTGTGTTGTTGTTCCTCTTTTTGGTTGGTTTTAGAGTTTTCCTTGCTCTTTCTCTTCCTAGCTTTTGCTTTGTTAGTTGCCCTTGGTTGAGGGGGAGCTTGGCTTCTTTTGATAGGGAATTTGATTCCAAGAAGGGTTGTGGCTTTTTGGGCAGTCTTTGTGATCCTTAAATTGGTATTCCTTCTATGGTACTCAATTGGGACCTTTGGTGGCTCTTCTCTCGCTTGGAGCGATTCTTGGTTGGTGTGTTCCCTCGTGAGTTTATTGGTGTTAAGTCAAGTTCCTTGTCTCCCTATGCATTTTGCATTGCATTTGTATCATATATCATGATGTATAGACTTTGGTAGCTTTGACATTTGTGTCTCGCATTCTGTCATATATCATGTTTCTTTTGTTGTACATAGCTACCTATGTTGCATTTGTACCATATTGCATTTTAGGATGATGAGCTTCTTCCATATGCCTCATTTGAGTTTTTTTAGCTACTTGTGAGATATTGGTCATGTGTGTGGAGAAATGGCTATGTGAGGCTATGCTCTTGGAATATTTGAGATATATGTGTTGTGAGATAGCCTTTTTGAATCAAATGCTAATCTTGACTAAATTTGATGAAATGTGCTCCAATCATGTGTAGTAGTGTATCCATGTCACTTTTTGGTCTAAATGTGCCTTTCATGCTTAGATTGTGCTTGGATGTCTCTTTCTTGAATTTGGGCCAAAGGCCGATATCATTGTGAATGTTTAGCCTATGTTGCATTCATGGAGGAGCATAAGGTTCTTTTTGCCGCAAAGGCACTTCATGTACCATGAAATGAATTAATCTTGAAAAGAAGTGTGTATGCTTGAAAAAATGCTCCATCCATCATGTTTATGCTTAAAATGTCTTATCTTCCACACATGGGTGCAAAACATGTTGCATGATGTTCACCAGTGGAGAAGTCTCCCCGAAGTGGACACATGGCTCATGAGCTTTAACATGACATGCTTTGCTTTATAGGTGTTTGCAATGATCTTTTGTTAAGAATTTGATCTCCTTGTATGATCTCTGGATGATATGCATGTTTTTGGCTAGAATATGACATGGATAGGCCTTTAAATTTGAAGTGAGCCATCTTTTGATAAAACTGCTCAAATCTGAAAATTTTCTTTGTCACATGCCTATTTTTCCATATATTACTTGTGGCAATGTTTTGACTATGCTATGACCCATATGTGTGCTCTTTGTCTCACTTCTAGCTTTTTACACTAGATTTGGCCTATTTGAGAAGCTCATGTAGATGTTTATATGCTTTGTCTTACATTCATGCATTGTCGTCAAGTAGGAAAAGTTGCATTTGGGGGAGAAAATGTTTCAACTTTGGGGCATTTGTGGCATCCAGAGGGATACTCAGTTTAGGGGGAGAACTTGAGTTTGCATGCACTTTTCAGGATAAGTATGCATTTGTGTAGGGGGAGCTTTGGTGAGTTTCCTTTGTTTGCCTGAGTTGTGCTTTGGTGGTTGCTTTTTGCTCTATCACGTGTGTTTAGGGTGAGCTTTGTATGCTCTTTGGCCCTAGTGCATGTGTTTAGGGGGAGCTTGTGAGCTTGGTGTGCCTTTTTCTCTATCTCATGAGTTTAGGGTGAGCTTTGTATGCTCTTTGCCTCTAGTTCATGTGTTTAGGGGGAGCTTGTGAGTTTTGTGCTCTTATGCCGGTGGTGTTGAGCCCCTTTGCCTCTTCTTGAGGAGCCGGCGGTTGACTTGTGTTTACGATTATCACATGATTGGTGTTGAGCCCTTTGTGCCTCTTCTTGAGGGATCGTGTGATTTCGCTTGTCCATGATCGATGTTGAGCCCTTTGTGCCTCTTCTTGAGGGATCATGCATTCTTGTCTCGGTTGTGTCGAGCCGTTGCCCATGTCTTTGGGGACCGAGACATTGAGTTGGCCTTTGTGGTTTCTCTCATGCCAGGTGACCTTGTTCTTTGCTCTTGTGTGGTTTTCTTTCACTTGGATGAGGTGTTCGGTCTTTGCCCTCTCAAACCATTTCTTTGTGCTCACATGTTGTCAATCCGCTCCTCAAGGGGGAGAAATTTGGAAAATCAAGTTGATATGAACCTTGATTTAATGGTGATGAGTGGTTGACAAGAGTTTTGGTAAGAGTTTTATGGCACTTTGTGTTGAGCATTTTGGTTTGATGGCTTTTAGGGATTGCATGTTGGTAGTGTGTCTCTTCGTTTGCACTTAGCCTTTATGCTTGCTTTGGTTTCGAGAGAAATTTTTCAGAGCATGCTTTTATCCCTTCTCACTTCAAGTGGCCTTTTGTTTGCTTTTTATTGGCTTTGTGGCGCTTGAATGAGGTCTTGTTTGCTTTTTGACCTTCTATTGTCAATGCACTCATCAAGGGGGAGATTGAGGAACCAAGTTGAGAAGTACCTTGGTCCGTGTGTGATGAGTGATTGACTGGATGGTTTGAAGCTTTGTCTGTGTAGTGTTGAGTTGTGTTGTGTGTGTTTTATTTTGAGTATTTACCTTATTGTTTATGTGGTGTGTTGTCAATGCACTCGTGAGGAGTGGTTGACAACGTTGTGTGGACTGACTCTTGGCCTAGTATTGCAGGTGTTGGTTGCGGCTTGGTTTGCGTTGGTGCAGGTGAAGAATAGGCGCGAAAGGTCTTAGACTTGTGGGGGCCTCCAAGGAGTGGAGAGACAAGTAGGCTTGGTTCGAGGGACCCGGTGGCCGACGGGATCAAGTGCGAGCCGCATGGTGCAAGAAGAGCAAGATGAAGTCGTGGACATGGAGCCAGTGCATCGGTGGTGGCCAAGTCAAGGAACGAGGCAAGACTGAGTAGACCGTCCGGGCGCCGGAGGTGAAAGGCTTGGCGGGCTCGACGCTTGGCGTGGTGAGGCCGGGCCGTGTACGCGGGGTTTGGTGGTTTGGCCACAAAACCATCGGAGGAGGGTTTCTCGGTTTGGGCCTCAAAACCGAGCCCGAGGGCCTGGCGTGACGGAGACGGTATCCGGGTGCGTCGGGAAGCTTCGAGGCGGGCGACACGCGACATGATCTAGGTGCTTGCATCGGGAGGACGTGAAGGCCTGATGGATGCACGGCCGTCCGATGGTGAACTTCATGTGTTGACCAAAATGCCCCTGTGAGGGCTTGTGTTGTACTCCTAGTGTAGGGGCACTTCGGTCTTTTCCGGAGGGCCTATATATAGGAGGAGGGGGGCTGAATTTTCAGCCATCTCTTGGGCTAGTAGGCGGTGGTACTCTTTCATTTTGGAGTGCGTTGGGAGAGAGGGAGAGAGGAGGGAGTGGCTCTTTGATTGGAGCTTTTTGCCATCTTAGATTTGGATTTTAGGGGTGGCTTGTAATCGATTGGACAAGATATTCATAGTGATTTCATCCTCTAAATCTTGTGCCAATCTTTCTATTCCCGAGTTTCTTTTATTGCTTTTTCAGAGCTCTTTTTGTGCTATTTTCGTGCTTGGCTCGATTCGCCGTTTCTAGGTCGTTTGGCTTAGGATTTCTTTGAGGGGATCATGGATGGATGCCTTGCGCACCTTTGGTGATGATCTTGACCCCTCAAACGCAGGGAATCGGGCTTGATTTGGTGAGGATTGGATGAACTCGGGTTTGTGCCTTGAGTGCACGAGATTTGCGATTCCGGTTGATTGGATTGGTTTAGGTCCAAGATTTTGGGCATAGCTTCACGTAGTGACGCTTCTTATCTACCCAATTTTTGGGGTCAATCTGTCCAACGGTTTAGGAGATCCATCAATTGGAAGTTTGAGGTTGTTTCTCGTGTTCCTCGGCTGTGCTGATTCGCACCTGGTGGACTGTCCGCGAGGTAGCCGCGGACCGTCCGCGAGGTCACCGCGGACCGTCCGCGAGGTGCCTGACAGCCCAGCTGTTCTTTGTGTTCGTGCGAGTTCTTGAGCGCCTCTCTTTTCGATCCATTTTGTCGGTGGGTTTTTGGTGCATGAAGTTTGCGGACGGTCCGTACTAGAGTGTCGGACGGTCCGTGACGAGGCGGACGGTCCGCGGGTCCATCACGGATGGTCCGTTTTTCTCGGTGCCCGGAGGTGGGGTCGGGTAGCATTTTCGGACGGTCCGTGCCCTCCTCGCGGACAGTCCGCGCCCTCCTCGCGGACAGTCCGCCCGGACACTGCGGACGGTCCGCCTGGTGCTTTCCAGATTGCCTAAGTCCTTTGCTTTTTGAGTTATGCTTCCGTGTTGGAGTGAGTTGGGGTTTGTTCCTAGGGTTGGTAGGTCTGTTGTGACTACGTGACCTTGGCAAACTCGTGTGGGAATCCGTAGTTGTGAATTTGGGGTATAGGCCGAATTCAACCAAAGGGAAGAATTTTTATCGGCTCCCATTCACTCCCCCCCTCTCTGGTCGCCCGAATCGGTCCTTCAAGTGCGTCCCCAGGCAAGAAGGCAAGGAAATCTTGGAGGAGATCCACAAGGGCGTCTGCGGCAATCACGCGTCTTCTCGAACGCTGGTCAACAAGGCCTTCCAGCGAGCTTTCTACTGGCCCACAGCCCTGGGCGACGCTGAAGAACTCGTCAGAAGGTTCCAAGGATGTCAATACTTCGCCAAGCAGCAACACGTCCCAGCCTACAAGCTAGTCACCATATCGCCAACCTGGCCCTTTGCTTGCTGGGGGCTCGACATGATCGGGCCACTGCCAACTGCGCCAGGCGGATTCAACAGAGTATTGGTGGCCATCGACAAGTTCACCAAGTGGATCGAGGTCAAGCCGGTCACATGCCCCAAGGCTGACAGAGTACTCGACTTCCTGGATGAACTCGTGCATCATTACGGACTACCCCACCGCATCATCACGGACCTGGGCTTCAACTTCAATAACCACAAGTTCTGGGAGTACTGCGAGAACAGTGGGATCGACGTCCGATATGTCTCAGTTGCCCATCCTCGGGCCAATGGACAAGTCGAGCGCGCCAATGGGATTGTGCTCGACGCTCTCAAGAAGCGGCTACACGACGCTGCTAACTCTAAAGGAGGCCAGTGGATCAAGGAACTACCCAATGCACTCTGGGGGCTACGTACTCAGCCCTCCAAGCCAACGGGGCAATCCCCTTACTTCTCGGTCTACCGCCCAAGCAATCCCCTCCCAAACAATCCTCCCCCCGCCGATGTCATATGGGACTCACCAGCAGTGGAGCACTACGACGAAGGCATCTCTGAAGACAGCAGACGAGTTGACATCGACGGGCTCGAAGAAGCTCGCTGCGCCGCCCTCGTCCAATCAGCAAGGTACCTAGAGGGTATCCGACGCTATCACGACCGCAACGTCAAGGAACGCTCCTTCAACGTTGGCGATCTCTTCCCCCGTCGTATCCAGAACACAGAAGGACTACACAAGCTCAGCTCCCCCTGGGAAGGTCCCTTCACAGTCGCAAAGGTGACCGGGCCGGGCTCCTACCGCCTCCAGACACTTGAAGGCGAAGACGTCAACAACTCGTGGAACGTCGACCGGCTCTGTCGGTTCTACGCCTAGTCTACACGACTACCCTGGGGCTCAAGTCTGCGTGACTACCCCTCCGCCGTAAGCGGCCTCCTGGTCTAGGTACCAGTCTCCGGAATACTTCTTCGCTGTAAGCGGCCTCCGTGTCCAGGCACTAGTCTCCGGACTACTTCCTCGCTGTAAGCGGCCTCCGGCACGTGCACCGCCTCCGGACTACTCTTCTCCGTCAATCCGGCCCCACGCGGCTACCTACGGATCCCCGGGCCGCGACGAGCGACAAAGGACTCTAGCGTGAAGTAACACAAGAGAAAAAGAAAAAGAAAAGAAACAAATAAGAAGAAACCTCAACAAGCGATCGAAAGCCAAAGAAAGGCAATGAGCAAGATCACTTGAAGGAGACAAGTCTCGGATCCCTTAGGCAAGGGCAACGACTCGACACATCCGAGACAAAACCATACTTAAGCAAAGAGCGCAAACCACCGAACCAAAGCTCGAACACCACAAAGAGCTCCCCCCGCACATATGCAAGCTCCCCCCGAGCCTAAGCACACTCCCCCCGAACAAATGCGTAATGCAATACAGAATGCAACAAAGAGCAAAAACCTCGCTCACTCGCCCGTGGCGGTTAGACCGCCTACCACACATCCGACCGCTGGGGCGGTTAGACCGCCCCATGTGACCGGCCATGCACCAACCTTCTCAAAAACTTCCCGAACCAATTGGAACACCTTCCAAACACTCCCAGTGCCCAAAGCATGCACAAACTTCTCCCCCTTGTTGACAATGCATGTATCAAGGCAAAATCCGAAACTTTACAACATATAGCTTCTCAAATATACAAAATTCATCACAAGAAGCTACACAAGTCCAAATGAGCAAGTTAGATACTCTACAGTTCGTAATGACCTTAAGTACATGATCACCAAGTTTCACAACCAATGGACAAGGCTAAAAAGGATTTGAGTAATTTTGCGAAAAGTTACTCTCTCATAAGCAATAACCTAAACATGAGCAAAACATATCAAAATGGCAAAGCCACATAAACTTCATGCTAGGACAGCCATTCTAATCATAAGACCATCACAAACACCCACAAGCACCTCATGTCATGTCAAAGCCACCGAGCCATGTGCCTACTTCTATGTATGAGACTTCTCAATGGTAGGCATCATGCAACGGTTTAGCGCCCAAAGCAAATTAATTTCAGCACATATGACGTGTGAGCATATTTTCCAAGCATTTTACATTTCATTTTCAGATTTATGAATGGTACATGAAATGTCTTTGCGACAAAAAGGAACTTATGCCCCTCCACAAGATGAAGCAAGAGGGCTAAACATTCATGATGGCAAATGAGACTTTGGCCCCATATAATCAATAAACTAGCTATCCAACAACAAATTAAGCATAGCAAAGCCACTAAAACATGTGAAGATCATATAAAGGCGTTTACGCATGAGAGAGCATATATGTGACATTTTTCAAAAATATAGCCATCAGCCATGGATCAATTATCAAGATCATCAAGAGCTAAGACAAACTAACCATAGCATACCAAACAAGCTCACACAGACATATATAGCATCCCATGGTGAACAATGTATATAGGAGAAGATTTTCCTATCCAATGCATATGATACAAAATGCATGCAATCTAAGATACAAGGATGCCTGTACATCATGTTACATATGCCATGCCAAATGCAAGAAATGCACAAAGAAAACTATACATATGCTACAAAGGAGCTCCCACACACCAACTCAAGAAATCAAACACACACCAAGTTTCCCCCGCAAACGAGTGAAAGTTGCTTGATCTAGGGGTTTGGTGAAAATATCGGCTAGTTGGTCATGTGTGGGTACATGGATCAAAGCTATCTTTCCTTTCTCAACGTTGTCTCTCAGAAAATGATACCTCACTTCTATGTGCTTGGTTTTGGAATGGAGCACCGGGTTCTTTGAAACGCTTATGGCACTAGTGCTATCACATTGAAGTGGGACATGGGTATACTCCTCACCAAAGTCACTCATGGTGTAGGAAATCCAAAGGAGCCGAGAGCAACAACTAGCAAACGGTAACATACTCGGCCTCGTAGTGGATTGAGCAACACTCGATTGTTTGCGGGAAGACCAAGACACCAAAGAGGAACCCAAAAACTGGCAAGTCCCAGAAGTGGACTTCCTATCCAACCTACACCCGGCAAAATCGGCGTCTGAAAAACCATGAAGCGCCAAAGAAGAGGACGCGGAGTACCAAAGGCCGAAGTCGGGAGTGTGACGCAAGTACCTGAAAATTCGCTTCACCGCTTGCCGATGCGAAGTCCTCGGAGACGCTTGAAAACGAGCGCACGTACACACCGAGAACCGTATGTCCGGCCTCGTCGCCGTCAAGTAGAGGAGTGACCCGATCATGCTCCGGTACTCCTTCCGGTCCACGTGTTCACCTTCCTTGTCCGCATCAAGAGCCGTAGTCGTACTCATTGGGCGTCGTCATAGCTTTGGAGTCCTCCATCTTGAACTTCCGCACAATGTCCTTGGTGTACTTAGCCCGGTGCACAAATGTTCCTTCCTTTGATTGCTTGATTTGTAGCCCGAGGAAGAACCGCAACTCGCCCATCATGCTCATCTCAAATTCCCCGCTCATATCCTCTCGCAAACCTTGCAACGAGAGAGTTAGACGAGCCACCAAAGACAATATCATCCACGTACACCCGCACAATCGAGATATCTCCGCCTTGTCTCCGCAAAAACAAGGTTTGATCGACCTTCCCCATCTCAAAACCTCTCTCAAACAAGAACCCCCTCAACCTACCATACCAAGCTCCGTGCGCCCTCGCTTCAACCCATACAACGCCTTCCTCAACTTGTACACCCGTGGGGGTACTTCTCACTCTCAAACCCCGAAGGTTGCCTCACATACACTTCTTCCTCCAACACACTATTCGTAAAACCACTCTTCACATCCATTTGGTGCAACTTGACCCCTTTAGCCACGGAAAAGGCTAGAAGGATCCTAATCGCCTCCAAACGGGCTACGGAGCAAAGGTCTCCTCGTAGTCAATCCCCTCCTTCTGACTGAACCCTTGAGCAACAAGTCTCGACTTGTTCCTCACAACCTCACCTTTCTCTCCCTCTTTGTTCTTCCACACCCACTTTGTACCAATCGGCTTACACCCTGGGGGAGGGTCAACCAAATCCCAAACCCGATTTCTCTCAAAGTTCTCCAACTCCTCATGCATCAAATTAACCAAATTGTGATCGATAGTGCCCGTCCAATGTCTTTGGGCTCAAAAGTAGCAACAAATGCAACATGAGCGAAATGGGAGTTGTTCGTACCCTTGACCGTGTAGTCCGTTCATTCACGTCGCCGATGATCCTCGAAGCCGGGTGATCCACCCGTACTCGCCGGGGAGGTTCTCGCTTCGATGCTACCTCCCCTCAACCTCGGCCTTCTCCACGTTCTTGATTTGTCGTCGTAGGTGTAGTAGAGGGTCCGTCCATCACCGTAGTCGAAGTAGTGGGTACATGTTCAGCCGGGGGCACCGCACCGCCATCTTCATCGTCTCCATGTTCATGCTCCTCCTCCTGAAAGATCTCCTCGCCAAGCTCATCATCACCTGCACACTCAAAGACAAGCTGACTACGTGGCTCGTCTCGTCGAAGCTTACCTCGCAAGTCTCCACGATTTGGTTAGTTTCAAGATTGAGCACACGATATGCTATAGAATGAGATGCATAACCAAAGAAAATACCATCAACGTACCTAGCCTCAAACTTATCCAACTTCTTGCCTTTCTTCGAATGAAACACTTGCAACCAAAGACATGGAAGTGGCTCACCTTGGGTGTGCGACCATGCATCAAATCATAGCATGTTTTCTTATTGTGCACTCCGAGATAGATCCCGTTTGACACGTAGCACGCGGTATTCACCGCCTCGCCTCAATACCTCCTCGAGTCCTATGCTCATCAAGCATCGTCCGAGGCATCTCGTACAAGGTCCCGTTCTTCCTTTCCACAACACCATTCCGGGGAGACGTATACGTACCTCGAAAACCGGTGCTCATGACCCAAGTCATGACAAAAGGTTTCAAAACAAGAGTTTCTGAATTCCGAGCCATTATCACTGCGGATAGCTCGTATGGCATCTTCGTGCCTCTCGTTCCTCAACCTCAAGACTAGATCTCGAACAAAACCAAATGTCTCCCCCTTATCCTCAAGAACGAACTCCCACGCATACCGCGAATAGTCTTCCACCACAACAAGGACATACCACTTCCCACCTGCCGTATCGCACACGAGCCGGGCCAACAAGGTCCATATGGAGCGACTCGCATGGATGCTCGGTCATCACATCGGTGAGAGGCGGTGAGAAGAGGCTACCATCTTGGCATGCCTACACCTCGCACAAACCAACTCTTTCTCAAGCCTCAACCGTGGCAATCCTCGGACCAAATTGAGTTTACTCAAGCGCGGCAAAAGGTCAAAGCTCAAGTGACCCACTTCCTATGCCACTTCCACAACTCACTCGAAGAACCAACCAAGAAACAACGCTCCACACCCCGAAGACCGAGGAAAATCGGCACGAAACACCCGACCCTCGGGAACGACCATACGTACAAGGTCCCCTCGAGAGTCCAAAATCCGAGAACCACCCCGGCCGAAACAACACTTCAAAGCCCTCATCCAACAACTCGGGACATAGAAAGGAAATTGTACCCTAGCGATTGAACAAGAGCAACACGCATCGAGTGATCTTGTCACTCACTTTCATCTCACCTTCGAAAGCACACGCCCACGCCCATTGTCCCCAAAGGCGATGTACCTCTTTGGCACCACGGGACGATACTTGAGAACCACCCCTGTCTCCCGGTCATATGCCTCGAGCAACCGGAGTCAATCAACCAAATGTTCTTCAAGTCTCCCACCCGAAATTAAAAAACGAGCACGTGAGCGAACAAACGACTCAAAGACCGGGGTTAGTACCAAAAGAGTAAAACCGCGTGCCTAGCCATTTGCTCGAAACTCAGGGTTAGCACAAACCAAACCATCTCTCCTACCAAAGCTACCACCACGAACACCACCTCGGTAACCACTCCGAGGAAACCACCCCCTCCGCCGCCCGGAGGAGGACCAAAACCACGGAAGACAACCCTGTGGACCATCCCTCCTCTCCTTCTCAAAGGTACGACTCCTCCCATCCCCGTAGTGAACTCGAGGAGGAGAACGCCTAGCAACCGACCACCCGCCGACTCTCCCGTACCAACCACCAACAACACCACTTCCGTAACCAACAACACAACCTCTCAATCACCACCTCGAAAACCACTCCGCCCCGTACTTCTAGGGGGGGGCGCGCTGAACCACCTAGCCGGCCGATCTAACCGCCCCCCTCTAGGCGGGGCCGGTCCGACCGCCTAGCCGGGCCGGTCCTCGACCGCCCCTCCAGAATCGCTTCTCGCCGTGGGAACTCGCATCTCCCCATGCCGAACACTTCTCACCACGGCTTTACCCCCCGGCGGGGGCATACGAGGCTTAGGTACACCATGAGAATGGTTGTACCTATCCTTGTTCACCCACTCCTTTGCCATCCTCTCCTCACGCTTCCTCTTGAAGCAAAACTCATCCTTGTGGCCCTCTTTCCCACAATAGCCACAATGGAACCTCACAAGCTTAGGCTTAGGCTTGGATTGGGGCTCCTCACTTGGTTTCTCTCCCGCCCAACTCCTCACCTAGGTTTTTCCTCACTAGCCTTCTCACTCACTTTCCCAAAGAACACTTTCCCGAAGTGCTCACAAATTTGATAGGCTTTTGGAGATCATTTGTGGGTGTAGGGAACACAGTGGAGCCGGGGTTGTGTCTAGTCGGTTCCTTAGATGGTTGGGTTTAGGAGGGGAAATCATTCTTGTGGTGGGTTTTTGGTGGCTCGGGGATATTCTCTCCACTTCCCTCACCAACCTTGTTTGCCCCAAGTCCCTCACCATCCTCGCTCTTAAATGCCTCGATCATCATCCTCAACCGAGGCTCATAACAATACAACCAACCCATCAACTTTCTCACCTCATCATTCTCATCCCGCAAACGATCAACATAATGTGCAAGTTCAAAATTTTTCAAAGCATGCATTTCACAGTAGAGCATGATGTAGGCATGGGTTCCTTCAATTTAGACTCAAGAGAACTAGTGTAAGCATGCATCTCATCAATCTTAGCATGCAAAACAGAAGGCGGAAGTGCAAGCACCTAGCAAAGCAGCATCTAGATTTAAGCTCGACAACTTCAACCCTAAGCACATCTAGTTCCTCATACTTGGAGGCATGCTTTTCCTTGAACAAAGCAAGATCAGCAAGAAAGAAGGAGCAATCAACACAATCAACCTCATCGGAAACAACAGGGATAGCCTTAAGGGAATCAATCTCAAGCTTGCTATCAAGCACCCGTGTTTCTAGCTCACCCACTCTAGTCCTAGCATCCTCGAGTGAAGCCCTAAGCTCTTTTCTCATTTTCTTTGCCTCTCTAAGCATGTCATCACGATTATCAAGCAAAGTACCAAGCCGTTCATTCTCCCCCGGCGCAAGAAGGGAAGCTCATCACGCACCTCGTCGTCGGACTCGCAGTCCGAGTCGCTCCGTGTGCTCTTCTTGCTACGGAGCTCGCCGCCATGGTGCGTGTCGTCTCTAGCGAAGCAGCTCGGCCCGCCGGGTTCTTGGATGCCTTCTTGCTCTTGCGACGATCAACTTCACTCGCTACTCGAGCTCGAGGTGGAGTACACGGAACCGGAGTCGACGTCGCTCGCACCAACCATCGCTCAGGCTTTGCCTCGGCTCTCCTTCTTCCCTCGATCGTCGCTCGTCCTTGTGCTTGTTCTTGTACTTGCTCTTGTGGTCGCGCCTCGACCGTACTCGCCATCGTTCCTCGTCTTGTGCTTGTAGCCGTCCTTGTTCTCCACCTTCTCCGGGGCGCCGGCGGCGAAGTGTCTTCGGCTTGCCGCACCGGAAGCATGTCCTCGTGTTCCCAATGTTCACCCGGCTCTCGTGCGGCCTCTCGAACCGCCTCGTCGGGAGCGCCGCATGTCCTCTCCAAGCACATCGAACTCCTCATCCGGCATAGACATCAAAGAGGAAAAGAGAACATCCCGGTGGATGGGTTAGTGTTAGCCTTTCCTTTCGAACCACCAACGAGGGCAAGACTATGGGAATCGGGCCGACCCTCGAGCTTGGCCGTCATGCCCCTATCCACCTTAGCCGACTTGGAGCTTCGAGAACAGCTCGTTCACCGTCGTAGTGTCATACTTCTCCGACTCCACAATGGCCTCGAACTTTCCGCCCCCAAATCGTACGATCCAAAGAGTGTAAGAGCTTGACCGCTCTATCATAATCATCGTATGGGAGCACGTCCACATTGGCCCTCATGTTGTTTACAACCACCGTGAACCTCTCGAAACAAGGCATCGATGGACTCACCGGGAGATGAGTGAAGTTCTCGTACTCTCTTCGGTAGGTCGCATACATCCGTGCCCTGAACCTCGGGCATTCCCAACATGAGCCTCCTTCAACACCGTCCAAATTCTACAAGCCAAGTGCTCCGTGTGCACCCGATCGAACTCGAGTCGACACAAAGCACGAAACAAGTAGTCCATCGGCTTATTGTTGGCGTCGAATATGTCCCTCAATCCTGGAGCGAGGAAGTCCATCTACGGACATATCCCCGTGTCCACCGTGACATCCCAAAGGATCCGACCCTTTCCACGGAGGAACGTACCCATCCGCTTACTTCACATCCGGTAGTACTTGCCATCGAAGTGTGGAGGACCCGAACCCCCGTTCCCGGTACGCCATCCTTGGATCTTAGACCGGTTAGAGTCAACAAAGACCCGAACCGCCCGATACCACTTGAAGGACCCATTAGGCGACCAGAGAGGGGGGGGAGTGAATGGGAGCCGATAAAAGATCTTCTCGAAGAAGATTGAAACTTCGACAAGATGAACTCGCTCGGCCGGACCCCCGAAATCACACGCTCCGCACTTCTACCTTCCGTTTGCCAAAACCACGTAGCCACCGGAGTGCTACTAGTCCTAGGAACAAACACTACCAAAGAACCTCAACACACACGCACCCACGACAGCAGGAAACAACTCGAAAGCCGACCGTCCCGTAGGGGGGCGGTTAGACCGGGTACGGGGCGGTTGGACCGCCTCCACCGAGGCAACCAAGAAACCCTCCGAAACACCTCTTCCGAGCACCAAAACGCACCACGCGCCACCAGAGATCTCCGGTCGAGGCCATGCTAGCTACCGTAAATTCTTGGCGAAATCCAAAACTCCACCCGGGGGCCTAGGGGCGGTTAGACAGGCTACCAGGGGCGGTCTAACCTCCCGTACCCAGGCAACGAACTCCAACCAAGAACACCTAGCAACCGCACGAGAACGACCCGAAATTTCACCCGTACGCTCCTCCGATCAAGGGGAACAAACTCACGAGAGGAAAATCGGCGAAACAAAAACTTGACCGGAACCCCGGGGTGGTTAGACCGCCCCCTCCGGGCGGTTAGACCGCCTCTCCCGAAAATCGCCCCCGGGTCAAACCCTAACGTCCTCGCGCCGATCTCCCGAATCACCGCACCTGATTGCGCCGAAACTTCGGGAATGGTCAAGTTACCTCTCGGCAACCTCAACCTCAAGGGAATCGACCCGGAAATGCTCATAATCAAGAGGAATCGAAGAAATCGCTTCTCTAGGTCAAGAACTCGCCATATGTGAGATTCAAGAGAGATTTGAGGGCAAAGTCACCCGCCAAAGAGGCACAAGATCCTCATACGTGACACCCACCAAAACCCCCAAGAAATCATTCTCAAAGCACCGCCAACAAAGAGCTCCGAAAAATCAACACAAAAGAGGACGGGAAAACCACCTTGAGGAACAACGCCGAACCATCTATACATACCATGAAAGGTTCGTACAAGGTCTAGCTTCCCACCCAAACATCCATCCCTCTCTCTAGATCTCACATCAAGCTCTCAAGCTAGTCCTAGGAAAAAACTAGGGAAAATGGAGAACGAGAATGGAAAAACAAATGAGCTAGGGTTCCAAGAGTTGGCTGCCATCCATCCACTCAATGAGTATATATGGAGGCACCAAAAGACTAAACTACCCTCACCTAATAACTAGGGATACAAGCCCCTCACCGGAGGATTTGGAAGTCTTCGGAATTTCCTCACCGGACGGATGCCGGCGACCGCAACTCGGCGCTAGCCTCGACGCAAGCCTTGCGATCCCGACGTGTGTCCTCCGCTTCGAAGCTTCCCGGCAGACGGCGGCGGGCCGGTCGACCGCCCCTCGGCGGTTAGACCGGCCCCGGCAATCCGACCGGCCCCATGCGGTCCGACCGCACCTCCTCGTCGAGTCTTCGGCCTCGGTTTGTGGCTCAACCGAGTAACCCAAAGGGTTTTCTCGGTGAACCACCGCAAACCCCGCGAACTCGCTGTAGCCTCCGCCAATCTCCACTCATGACTCGGCTCCCACGTAGTCCCGGCTCGACCTTGGATTTGAGGCTCTACCAAGAAACCGTCCAAGACTTCATCTTGCTGTTCATGCCACCATGCGGCCCGCACTTGACCCCACTGGCCACCGGGTCCCTAGAACGAAGCCTACTTGTCTTCTCCACACCTGGAGGCCTCACCGGCAACGACCTTTCGCGCTTGTTCTTCACTCGCACCAACACCCGCCCAAGACGCAACCTGCACCTGCAATACGTGGCCAAGAGTTTGTCCACACAACGCTCGTCAATCACTCATCACACCAAGGAAGCGACCATCCAACGTCCTCAAACCACTCATGGTCCTCGCCGCTTTGACGCCCGCCGTAAAATTGAATAACACTACGGCGCAAGAAGGCCTCCACGGCAAGCGACAACGACGGCTTCCCCGCCTTCTCTCGCGCGACTTCGCAACCCACTCCTCCCGCAGAAATTCAAGCCTCTCGAATCACCAAGTACGACGCGAAGCAAGATCTAGTGCAATGGCTCGTATGCTACGCCCTCTCCATTGAGAACGTTGGTGGCAACAATGACACCAAGTGCCTCAACTTCTCCTTCCGTCTAGACCAAGCCCCACTTACATGGCTCGAGTCACTTGAGAAGTACTCGATCGACAAGTGGGACCACCGAAGGAGCAGTTCACCAAAGAACTTCGCGTGCGCTATGGGGCGCCGGTACTCGCATGGACCCGGCTATGGTGAAGCAGAACAAGGCGAGACCCTTCGCAAGTACATGTGGCGCTTTCTTCGACAAGTGCGCCACCGTAGTCGATATCTCTCGACAAAGAAGTCATCGACCTCTTCCAAGACCTGTCTCTACCACCGTCGCACCTTCGAAGACTTCGCCGTCGTCGCCCAAGCTCCATCACCCACCTCAAGGACATGATCACCTCTTGGGCTGATGAAGAAGACAAGGCCAACGCTGCGATGACGCCATCCGTGGCAAGAGCAAACAAAACACGAAGCGGCGGCGCAAAGAACAACGGGAACCAAGGCGGTCGCAGCAACAACTACTCGGGTCCCAACCGCAAGCGTGAGCTAGACAACACCTGTCCCGCTATCCGGCACCTGCGAAAGAGAACTCGAAGAAGACCCTCCGCCGCTTCAATTCAAAGACTTATGAAAGATAAGTGCCCATGGCATCCGGATGGCAACCACACCACCGAGCAAGCTACCAACCCCGGCGAGCACTCAAGGATACTCCAGAGCCACCGCACCCTCACGACAAGAAAAGGCAAGAAGAAGACCGACGAAGGGAACGACGACTTCCATGAACTCGACAAGACCCGTCAACGTCCTCTTCGACTACCCAACCGACGGCTCGTAAAGCTACCCGTCGAGAAGTCATGAGCATTGAACTGGGCGGTCCCGACCCCTCTCGGTGTGGCCGGAGCAGTACCCATTACCTTCTCCCGCGTGGATCAATGGACAAGCTTCTGAACCGGGACGGTTCCCACTCGTCCTGAAGCCGGTGGTCGCGGGCTCCAAACTCAACAAAGTCCTCATCGACGGTGGAAGCGGGCTCAACGTCCTTTTCACCAAGACCTTGAAGAAGATGAACCTCGACATCACCCACATGCTCACCAAGAGCACCTCGTCCTTCTACGGCATCGTCCCCGGGAACGCGGCTATCCCATTGGGCTCAGTGGTTCTACCAGTTACCTTCAGGGAAACAAGGGACAACTACCGTACCGAATACGTCAAGTTCGAAGTTGTGGACTTCGAGATGTTCTACCATGCCATCCTCGGCAGACCGGCTATCGCCAAGTTCATGGCGGTACCCCACTACACCTACTTGGTACTCAAGATGCCAAGTTCAGCGGGTGTACTCTCACTGCAAAGGGAGTTGAAGATATCGCACGCCGCGACACGGAAGACGTGGAAATCGCATCCACGAATCAAGCACTTCAACGCAATGATGGAGATCAGTTGCGTCGAAAGGCTTGCTCCAAGTGAACTCGCCATCCCGGCGAAGCTGGACAAAGCCAACAAGCCTTAGCCAACCGAGGAGGTTCGGTCAGACAATTGACCTCGGGTCGGGCGACCGTAGAGACCACCACCATCGGGGCGGGGCCTCGACCCCCAGAATAGGAAGACGCGCTCATCAACTTCCCTCCGGCTAACTGCGACATCTTCGCATGGGAACCAAACAGACATGCCGAGAGGTGCCCGGGAGTTGATTGAGCACTCACTCAACATCGACCCTAAAGCTACCCCGAAGCGACAACACCTCCGCCGCTCGTCGACGACGTACGGGATGCCATCAAGAAGGAACTCGCCGAAACTACTCGCCCGGCTTTACAGAGAAGTCTTCCATCTCGAGTGGCTCGGCCAACCCCGTCCTTGTCCGCAAGAAGAACCTCGAACGGGTGGAGGATGTGGCCGACTACACGGACCTCCGCGTTCACCGCCCCAAGGAGCCCTTTGGGTTGCCGCGGGTGATCAAGTCATTGACTCCACGTGGCGCGGGCCTTCTCTTGCTTCCTCGATTGCTACCCCGGCCAACACCTCGCATCGCGATCAAGGAAGAAGACCGTGGAGAAGACCGCGTTCATCACCTCCGTTCGACGCGGCATCGCCACACGACCATGTTCTTCGTGCTGAAGAACGTCGGCGCTACCTACAACGGAGTCATCTGTGCCCGCTTCAAGAGGCAACCCGAACAAGAACGTCGAAGCTTATGTGGATGACGTGGTCGTCACCACCGTAAACTCCCAACACGCTCATCGCCGATCTTGAAGAGACTTTCGCATCCCCGCATGAGCGTGCCTGCTGGAAGCTCATCCCGACTGTGTGCGTCTTCGGCATGCCATCGCCCAAACCCCCCCCCCCCCCGACTACCGCCCACCGTGGCATCGAAGCCAATTCCGAGAAGATCTCCGCGCTCACCAAAGATGAAAGCTCCCACGTGCATCAAAGACGGGCACCTGCCGAACACTGGGGGCATGGCGGCTCGACCGTATTCATCTCGAAGCCGGAGAACTCAGGCCCCCCTTCTTCAAACTACTCAAACATCAAGAGAAGTTCGTGTGGACCCCGCAGGTGAACCAAGCCCCGCCCGGCCTCAAGGACTTCCTATCAAAGCCACCTGCTCACTTGCCCCCCCAGAAAAAAGCATACCATCGCTCTACTCTCACTCCGACTACCCACGTGGTCGCATTTCCACCATCATCGGGCGGGCAGCAAGACGGCCACGCCCACCCGGCCCAGCGCCCGCCTACTTCGTTAGTGATGTCCTGCCGGAACCTGCGGGGACATGCTACTCGCCCTGCATGTTGCCTCACAGACACAAGGATCACCACCTCGTCGAAGCTACGACACTACTTCTGTGAGTACTCGATTTCCGCCGGCCACCTACCACCTTTTCGCCACATCCCGAAGGATGGATTAGGCGACTAGAGAGGGGGGAGGAATGCAGCCGGATAAAAATTCTTCACGAAGGAGATTGGAACTCCGACAAGATGAACTCGCTTCTGGGCTCACCTCTAAAATCACACGCTCCGCCTTTTCTACCTTCCGTTGGCCAAAACCACGTAGCCACCGGAGTGCTACCGGTCTCAGGGAACAAACACCACTGGAAGAACCTCAACACACACGCACCTACCTACTGTCGGAAAAAATCGAAGCCTATCGTTCCCGCAGGGGGCGCCCAGATTCGGCATAAGGGGGGCTGCCAGGACCGCCCTCCACCAGGCAACCAAGAAATCCCCTTCCGAAATTGTCTTCCGAGCACCAAAACGCACCAGCCTGCTTTCAACAACGAGATCCTCGGCGGGCCAGCTAGTTGCCGTGGGGGGGTGGACCCGAAGGAAAACCAAAACTCCACATAGTGGCCTAGGGGCTGCTAGACCTATTACCGGGTGCGTCTAATCCTCATGTACCAAGCAACGAACTCCAAACAAGAACTCCTAGCAACCGCACGCAGAACGACCCAAAATTTCACCCGCACGCTCCTCTCGATCAAGGAGAACAAAACTCACAGAGGAAAATCCTGGCGAAATGCAACTTCGACTCCGAAGACCCTGTGCGCTAGACTTCATTTCTGTGGCGTTTGCCAGCTTCCTCCTTAAAAAAAAACAACCCGCGGGTCAAACCGAACTCCCTCGCGCCCGATCTCCCGAACCACTCACGAATTGCAGCAAAACTTCTAGAATAGTCAAGAATTTCGAAACCTCTATCTCAAAAGAATCGAATTCGAATCGCTCACAATCAAGAGGAATCGAAGAAATCGCTTCTCTAGGTCAAGAACTTGCCCAACTCGAAAAACCACCAAATCGAGTCCCATTCAAGAGAGATTTGGGGGCCAAGTCACTGCCCAAAGAGGCACAAGATCCTCATATGTGACACCCACCAAAACCCCAAGAAATCGTTCTCAAAACACCACCAACAAAGAGCTCCGAAAATCACCACAAAGAAAGACGGGAAAAACACTTCACCACCTTGAGGAACAACGTCGAACCATCTATACACACCATGAAGGTTCGTACAAGGTCTAGCTTGCCACCCAAACATCCATCCCTCTCTCTAGATCTCACATGAAGCTCTCAAGCTAGTCCTAGGAAAAACTAGGGAAAAAGAACGAAAATAGAAAAAAATGAGCTAGGGTTCCAAGAGTTGGCCGCTATCCATCCCCTTAAAGATTATATATGGAGGCACCCAAAAGACTAAACTACCCTTAACTAATAACTAGGGATACAAGCCCCTCAAGGGCGCATTTGGAAGTCTTCGAATTTCTTCATCTGGACGGATGCCCGCGACCGCAACCCGGCTAAGCCTCGACGCAAGCCTTGCGATCCCGACGCGTGTCCTCCGTTCGAAGCATCTCTACGCTGCGACCGTGGCGCCGCCGCGACCGCCCCCGGGCGGCTAGGGACCGGCCCGGCAAACCGACCGGCCCAGGCGGCCGGGGACCGCCCCCTCCCCGCGTGGGCGTTGAACCGGCTTGGGTGATCGCACCTCCCCGTCGAGTCTTCGGCCTCGCTTTTGTGGCACAACCGAGTAACCCAAAGGGGTTTTCCCTCGGGTGAACCACCGCAAACCCCGTGAACTTCCTGCAACCTCCGCCAATCTCCACCCATGACTTGGCTTCCACGTAGTCCCGCTCGACCTCGGTCTTGAGGCTCTACCAAGAAACCGTCCACGACTTCATCTTGTCGTTCATGCCACCATGCGGCCCGTACTTGACCCCACCGGCCCACCGGTCCCTCGAACGAAGCCTACTTGTCTTCTCTCGCACACCCGGAGGCCTCACCGCAACGACCTTTCGCACTTGTTCTTCACCCTCGCACCAACACGAGTCAAGTCGCAACCTCGCACCCGCAATACTTAGCCAAGAATCAACCACACAACGTTGTCAATCACTCATCACACAAGGAAGCGACCATCCACCTATCTCTCGAACCACATGGTCCTCAATCTCCCCTTGATGAGCGTACGACAACACCCACATGAAGTAACTCAAGAGAAAAGAAAAAGAAAAGAAACAAATAAAAAGGAAACTCAACAAGCGATCGAAAGCCAAAAAAAGGCGAAGAGCAAGATCACTTGAAGAAGACAAGTCCTCGGACCCCCCAGTAAAGGGCAACGCTCGACACACTCGAGACAAAACCATGCTCAAACAAAGAGCGCAAACCACCGAACTAAAGCTCGAACAACACAAAGAGCTCCCCCGCACATATGCAAGCTCCCCTTGAGCCAAAGCACACTCCCCCTAAACCAATGCCGCAATGCAACACTAGAATGCAAAGAAAGAGCAAAAACCTCGCTCACCTTTGCACTTAGGGGTGGTTAGATCGGTCGCACAAAGGCGGCTAGACCGCCCTCACAAAGAATCGACCGCTCTGCTCAGTTAGACCGCCCCAAGAGACCGCCCCTACACCAAATCGCTCAAAATTTGCCCGAACCAATTGGAACACCTTCCAAACACTCCCAGTGCCCAAAACATGCACAACTTCTCCCCCTTGTTGACAATGCATGAATCAAGGCAAAATGCGAAAAGTTTCAACATATAGCTTCTCAAAATATACAAAATTCATCACAAGGAGCTACACAAGTCCACACGAGCAAGTTAGATACTCTACAGTTCGTAATGACCTCAACTACGTGATCACCAAGATTCACAACCATTGGACAAGGCTAAAAAGGATTTGAGTAATTTTGCGAAAAGTTACTCTCTCATAAGCAAAACCTAAACATGAGCAAAACATGTCAAAATGGTAAAGCCAAAACTAAATTAAGCACATATGACATGGGAGCATATTTTCGCAGCATTTTACATTTCATTTTTAGATTCATATTTGGTACATGAAATGTCTTTATGACAATAGGAACTTATGCCCCTTCACAAGATAAAGCAAGAGGGCTAAACATTCATGATGGCAAACTTCGAGAAGGCGTTTTGCGACCTTGGAACTAGTGTGAGTGTCATGCCGAGGGATGTGTTCGAGAAGCTACGCCTACCAATGGAGCCTACAGAAATATGTTTGGAGTTGGGTGACAACTCCATTCGCTATCCCTTGGGCATTGCCGAAGATATACCCGTGAAGATTGGACACCACTTCATCCCCGTCGACTTCGTTGTGCCGAGATGGGAGAGGGAGAAGCCGCCGCTCATCCTAGGGAGGCCGTTCCTCAAGACCGTGGGAGCTACTATTGATGTTGGCAAGGGGGAGATCATGTTCGATATCAACAGAGAAAGGAGTTCCTTCAAGTTTCGTCCAAGAATCGAGGCATGCAACATGATTGGAGTGAAGGGAGAACCAAAACAAACTAGAGGGGCTAAAAAGAAGAAGGAGCTGAAAAAAATGAACGTAAAGAAAATCAAAGAAGGTGTTGCATCCGTCAAGACAAAGGAAGAGAAGCCGCCCGTGAAGACCAAAAAAATGACTAAGCCGACTAAGCCTAAGACAAGCCCGCGCCCAAGATGGTGCCAAGTGGGTACCCAAAGTTGCAACACCCGCAAAGAGCGTTGATCCGGAGTAATCAAGTGAAGAAGTCTAGCTATAGACTATTGTCGGGGACAGCCCTAGGGGTCCCCTTAAACGACGGGAGAATCCTCACTTAAAACCCGCAACAAAAACCAAACACGCTAAGCCTAACCACGTGTGCCCAACCATGCGGTGACACCGCCCACGCCGCAGGGACCCCGACGGCCCACCAAGGCGGCCCTCTTAGTAATCCCCTCGAGCAGGCCCCGCCTTGCTCGAGGACGCGCGCCCCCTCGGGCGGGGCTCCGCCCCGCCGAGGGGCGACACTTCCCTCGAGCGGCCCTCGCCCCGCCGAGGGCTCGCTCCCCCTGGCGCGGCTCCGCCCCGCTCGAGGGTACGTCCCGCCCTCGGCCGGGGTCCGCCACGCTCGAGGGCGCCCTCACGCGTGCGCCTCGGCCCCCGCACACGTACGAACGCCCGACACGGCGGGACGCACACCATCATGCGCCCGGGGCTCGCGCCCTGCCGCCGCACCAACTCCCCAGGAGGAGCCCATCCCCGCCACCGTGGGGAGGGACCGTGCAAAGGCGGCCGTGCCGTCCCGTGACATCGCGCGCCTACTCCAAAGACGGCTAACGCGCCAAACCCTCGGAAGGGGGGCCGGGCGCACCCTCGATTCACTTTCTCGTGACCCCACAGGCTAGGTGGAGGTGCTAGGCCGTGGATCGCCATCCCGCCCACCGTAACAAAGATGGCCGCCGTCCCCGCGTGTGCGCATGCCGTACGCTCGTAGCAACCACTCCAACACCGTGAAGCGCGTTGGGAAGGGACGCCGTTCTACCTACTCCCCGTGCCCCGTACAAGCCAACGCGCACCTCCCTCGGCGTCTATAAGAGGACGTCGCCACCCACCGCTCGCTCCTTCTACCCTCGAACCGCCACCGCCGGCACAAGGCAGCCATCATGGGCGTATCGCCGCGAAGATCGTCCGGACAACCTCGCCCACTCTACAAGATAGCACGACGTGCTCCCCCATGTAGCTGCAGCGCGGCGCGCATGTAACCCGCCGCCCCCTTGATCTATAAAAGGGGGCGAGCCCTTGCACTCATGGGAGACAAGAAACTCGCCGGCACACGAGACCCCTCTCACCACGTACTCATTCTCTTCTCCTACAATATCTTCAGCCACACCTCCAGGGACTTGGAAGCCACGCTTCCTCTCCCGCCTTGCTTGTATCAGCCCCACTACAAGCACCCCCGGTGCTAAGTAATATAGTGCCCCGAGCACGCCTCTCGCCGGGACGTATGGCCCCCTCGGCCTAACCAGGATAAAACTTCCGTGTCACTTGTTACTTAGCATAGACCATTGAGGGATAGACCACGACGCTATCTACCGGTTAGGTGTCGGGACCATATTCCGCACCGATGCTCGCGCCCACCGTGGGGCAAACGAGCGCTATTCCGTCAACTCCCTCCATGGTGATCCGCACCGAGTACCGTGGTACCCGCGACCGCATGGGTAGCTCGACCCCTCCCAAACTCGGTTCGAAATCCGCTTCTCGGGACCTGAACTTTCGTGCCACGGGAACGGCTATCTCAGTGCGCCACCAACCGTGAGGAGCCCGCGCGCCGCCTGTGCCGGTCCGTCTGTCTCGCCGCACGCGCCACCACGCGCAGGCGCCCGCGGGCACACCGATGTCGGCGGTCCACGCGGGACGCCGCGACGCCGCCGCCGCTCGCTACGCCGCGCCGGCGCGGTCCGAGCGGCGGCCGAGCGCGCCGCCACCCGCCGCGACGCGCCCACCGTCACGACGACTCGACCACCGCCCCGCCGGGACCGCGCGCGGCCCCGGACCGCGCATCCCCAACGGCTGCGTGGCGCCACGGCCGCCCACAACGCCAACGTCAACACCACGATGCGCAGGCTCCGCCCGGCCGCCACGCGTCTTCGTCGCTGTGATCCCGTGCCTCAACAGCCGACGAGTCGTCCCTAGGCTCCATCGACGCCGTTGCCACCCGCCAACCGCCACGGCACACGGAAAGGGGACCCCTCCGCCGCACGGACCCGGGGCCGCGTTCGTGCGTTTCCTCGACGCCGGCGATCATCGGTTTGGCCGAAGCCCGACGACCCAAGACCGGGAGCTACGACCCCGCGCGGGAGTGTTACGCCGTCATCGGGGCCACACCCACGCGGGCCGGCCGGCCGGGCGCGGCGGGGCGCCGGGAGATGGGGAGATCACCCTCGGCCGGGTGATCGCCGCGCTCATGGCCTCGGCCAAGCGCTCCCGCCGGGGCCGATGCCGACGCCGCGCCTGGCCCAAGCCCGCGAGCTCGAGGCAAAGCTGGCGGAGGAATACCGGACGTGGCGGCCGCTCCGCGCCTCAATGGCGGGGAAGCCTCCGCGCGTGGCGAACGCGCGCGGAGCCGGGCCGACAGTCCGCGACCGCATCAACACCGTCCCCAACGTCGACACGCCGGGACGCGCCCCCGCGGCGAGCCAAAAGCTCATCACCGCCGCGACGCCGCCGCGCGCCATGCCGGCACCTCGGCTCCCGAGGCTCGAGACTCGCACCGCGAGGTGCAAACTCATCGAGCAAGCGGCCGTCCAGCCAGGCCGAGAGCTCGCCTCGCGCATCCGCCAACAGGAGACGTGCGGGGCGCACGAAGCCGCACCGGAGGCGAACCCCGTGCACGCAGCGGGGACCGGCGGGGCAACCCGCCGACCAAGGGCGCACGCGCCCAAGGAGCGGCTCCTTGACGCACGCAGCGGCGCCGGATGGCGACGCCCTCGCTACGTCATTAACGCCAGGCGCACGAGCGGCGACGCACGAGCAGCGAGGGCTACCACCTCGACGGTGGACGCTACGACAGCGGCGAGGACCGCTCCCCCCGACGCCGAGCTCCCGGCACCCGTGTGTTCAGCCGGGGAGATCCGCGCGGCGGCGTTCCCCCCAACGCTTCCGCCAATCACTCATCGTCAAGTACAACGAGGAGACGGACTCCCCGCGTGTGGCTTAACGACTACCGCTTGGCTTGCCAGCTGGGCGGGGCCACCGATGAAGTTATCATCCGCAACCTACCCTTGCATCTTGGCGACGTGTTCTCGATAGCGTGCCCTGGCACTGCCCGCTAGCCAAATCCACAACCGGACGACCTGGTCCACGCCGCGGGCAACTTCCAGGCACGTACGTGCGCCCGGGAATTTCGGGGACTCGCGCTCTCCCCGCACGCAAGCCCGACGAGTCGCCGGCGGACTTCACTTCCCGCGCTTCTCTAAGCGCTCGCACGGAGCTCCCCGCCGTGACGTAGTCCGAGATCGTGCATGCCTTCCTCGAGGGCACCACGTGCCGGATCTCGTGGCGGTGAGCCGGGACGCAGCCTCGCCCGTACTCCAACGAGCCGTTCGACATCGCCACCTCGCCCCGCCTCTCGGAGAGGAGGCGCCGCCGGGCGATCTTCGACGGCAAGAAGGGCAAGCGCTCAGAGGACACGCCCACGGAGGGTAGCAAGTCCAAGGAGCCGCACCACAACGACAAGCGGGGCAAGAGGGGGAAGAAGCCGCGCCGCGAGGCGCGCGATAGGCTCCGACTTGCCGGCAATGCCGAGGCCCTTTGGGCTGCTGGACCCGCTGATCGGGCCTCGACCGGCCCTCGAGGCCCGGGTGTTCGACGACATGCTGAAAAGCCATGTCCTTACCACAAGACTCCGGTGAACCACACCCTTGAGCAAGGCGATATGCTCAAAAAGTTTTATGGCCGTGCCGCCGCGGGCGATGCGCAGGCCAAGAAAGACGGGGGCGATGGCGACGCAGGCGGCTTTCCCGCCGTTGAAAATGTGTTCCTCATCTTTGGAGGGCCAACCGTCGACATGTCGACACGCCAGCGCAAGAAGGAGCGGCACGAGGTCCTCGCCGCGGAGAGGGCTCCTCCGTCCTTCCTCAATTGGTCCGAGGATGCCATCACCTTCACCGTGAGGACCACCCGAACCGCGCCTCTCAACCCGGCCAAGACCCCGCCGGTGGTTGATCCCACCACCCGGGAACGCCCGGTTCTCGAAGGTCCCTCATGGACGAGGGCAACAACCTCAACATCCTCTACGCGCGCATACGTTGCGCCTCATGGGGATCGGTTGGACCACCGCGGCCCGGCCACGGCCGTTCCACGGCATCGCGCTCCGCGCGTGTCCACTTCTGCGCATCGATCTCGCCAGTTTGGTTTGGCACCCCGAAGAATTTCCGCAAGGAGACCCTCACTCGAGGTGGTGGGGTTCAAGGGGGCCTACCACGCTATACTTGGCGACCGTTACGCCAAATTCATGGCGTTCCCCAATTATACTTACCCGAAGATGAAGATGCCGGACCGAACCCGCGTCATCACCGTCGGGTCATCCATCGAGCACGCGTTCGACCGCGACGTCGAGTGCGTGGAGCACGCAGGCACCGCGCCGGACGAAGCGCCGGTGAACACGCTCGGAGAAGATAGTCAACGAGGACCTCGACCCCGCCGCCAAGCACGCCCGCACCTTCGAGGCCGGCGGAGCAGACCAAGGGGGCCCTCGACCCGTCACCCCCGAGGGCAAGGCGTTGAGGGTCGGCCTCCACCTCGACCCCAAATAGGAAGTGGTGCTCGTCGACTTCCTCCGCGCCAATGCCGACATCTTCGCGTGGAGCCCTCGCATATGCCGTGCATTCCGAGGGAAGTCGCCGAGCACCCTCGACATCCCGCCAAACGCCCGCGCCGTGCAAGAACGGGCCGCGCTCGCTTCGACGAGGAGCGGCGACGGCACCTGAGCTGAGCCGGCGAAGCTTCTCGAGGCCGGATTCATCAAGGAGGTGTTCCACCCTACGTGGCTAGTAAACCCCGTGCTTGTAAAGAAAAAGAATGGGAAGTGGCGATGTGTATAGACTACACTAGTCTTAATAAAGCATGTCCCAAAGTTCCTTTTCCTTTGCCGCGCATTGATCGATCGTTGATTCAACGGCCGGGTGAATTGCTTTGCTTCCTTGATGCTTACTCCGGTACCACCAAATAAAAATGAAGGAGTCCGACTTCAGCTCGCGACTTCGTTCATCACGCCGCCGGACGTTCGCTACGTCACGATGCCGTTTGGCCTCGTGGGGTACTGCGGTGTGCAACATATCGCTGTGGCGCACGTTTTTGGGGACCACATTGGACTCGACGGGCCGAAGCATACGTGGACGACATTGTCTTAAAGACCAGGAAGGCGACGACCCGGTTGGCGACCTTGGCGTCGCGTTCAACCGCCTACGAGCCACCCGGGTCAAGCTAAACCCCGAAAATGCGTCTTTGGAGTGCCGCGAGGCATGCTCCTAGATACATCGTCTCCCACGGGAATCGGAGGCCAATCCCGAAAAAGGTCGCGGCCCCCAACGAATGGGTCCGATCTCGGGACATCAAAGGGGTGCAAGGTGCCGGGGGTGCTCTCGCCGCCTTGAGCCGTTTCATCTCGCGGCTCGGTGAGAAGGGCCTCGCTTCTCTACCGCCCTCGCTTTGAAGCACGAGCGCTTTCTTGGACCACCGAGGCCCGTGGACGCGCTCGACAAGTCGAAGGCGTCTCTAACGCACGCCCCGATCCTCACGCCGCCGCAAGATGGCGAAGCCCGCAGCCTCTACGTGGCCGCAACCACCTTGTGTGGTCGCCGTGATCGTCGGTGGAGCGCATGGAGGAAGGGCACTCCTCGCCCGTGCGGGGGCCACGGCCTACTACGTCGAGGTCCCACGTACACGAAGACGCGCTACCCCCGTGTCCGTGTTGGCCGTACGCGGTAGTCCCGCGCGGCGCAAGCCCGCCACTACTTCGAGGCCCACCCGCTCGCGTGGTTTCCTCCTTTCCGCTAGAGAAATCATCCGCAACCCCGACGCCGCAGTGTGATTGCCAAGTGGTCCGGGTGGAGCCGATGGGCGAGACGCCTCGCCTACGCCCGCGCAAGGCCATCAAATCGCAAATCCCGGCGGATTTCGTCGCTGATTGACGGACACGCACCGCGCCCCCACAACCAGCAGAGGCCGGACTCTCGTTCTTCGACGCTCGGATGAAAACGGAGTGTGCGCGGGCCTCGCTCTTCTTCGTGTCACTCCTGAGAACACATGCTTACGCAAAGGCGCCTTCTACTTCTCGTCCAACAACATGGCTGAATACGAGGCCCTTCTCTGTGGCCTCAAAATCGCCATTGAGTTGGGTGTCAAGCGCCTCGACGTACGGGGGGACTCGCAACTCGTGATCGATCAGGTCATGAAGAACGCAAGTTGTCACGACGACAAGATGGAGGCCTACTGCAGCCGGCGAACCCTCGAGGACAAGGTCTACGGCATCGAGCTCAACCATGCCCCGCCATGACAACGAGGAGGCAGACGAACTGGCCAAGATTGCGTCCGGGCGGATCACCCCCCAAACGTTTCGCGCGACATCGCGCAACCCCTGGCCGTCTTTGAGCCCTACCCCTCGAGTCACGCCCCGACCCTCTAGGGCCCCCTCGAATCCGGGCCGGTGCGAACTCCATGGATGAGGACCCCTCGAACGAGGCGTACGTGCTCTCCCTCCTCGAGGGGTACGGCTCCCACGAGGCCGACGCGATGGACATCGAGCCGGCCCGCCCATGAGGACTGGCGCGAAAAGTACATCGCCCGGGATCGCCAGAGGGAGCTCCCCGCGGACCGGGCCGCGGCCAGGCGCATCGCCAGGATGGCCAAATCCTTTGCCCTCGTCGACGGCGAGCTGTACAAGCGCGCCGCCTCCGGCATCCTACAAACTTGCGTGCCTATTCCCGAGGGGCGCGAGCTCCCACGGACATTCAGCGGATCCGCGGCCACCACGCCGCGCCCCGCACCCTCGTCGGCAACGCGTCTCCGCCGTGTTTATCGCCCACCGCGGTCACCGACGCCGCCGAGATCGTGCGCACCCGCGAGGGGTGCGTCTACGCCCGCAAGTCCAACTTGCCCGCCCATGCCCCGCAAACCATCCCCATAGCATGGCCATTCGCCGTGTGGGGGCTTCGACATCGCTTCTGCCCTCGCGAAAGGCGCCTTGCCTCACCTACCCGCCGGTCGCGATCGACAAGTTTTCCAAGTGGGTGGAGGTGCGCCCCATCACGAACCTAAGAGCAGAGCAGCGTAACATTCTTCACCGACATCGTCTACCGCTTCTCGAGTGCCAAACTCCATCATCACGTACAATGGGTCCCGCCCACGGCCGAAGTTCTTGGAGTTCTCCGTGGACAAGTTCCACATCCGCGTGGATTGGGGCGGCCGTGGCACACCCTCGACCACCCGCCAAGTGGAGCGTGCCAATGGCATGATCTTACAAGGCCTCAAGCTCCAGATTTTCGACCAAATTTCAACAAACTGGGCGAAAATGGCTCCAAGAACTACTCGACGGCCGGTGGTGGAGCCCAAGGACCACCCCAAGCAGAGCCACCGGTTCACCCCATTTTTTCTAGTCCATGGCGCTGAGGCCGCCCTCCCCACCGACTCTAGAATACGGTCGCCCAAGGTTCGAGGCTATAACGAGGATGCGAACCAGCGAGCTCCGCGAGGACTCGCCGGTTCAAATTCGGGACGAGGCACGCCTCGTAGCCTTAATGCATTCCGCGAGGTATCAATGGGGCTCCAAGACGCTACCAAGCACGCAAGATACGTCGACGGGATTTCCCGCCGAAGGATCTCGGTCCTAAGGCCGCGCCAAGATAACCGAGGGCGCCACAAGCCGGCCGCCCCATGGGAGGGACCCTACGTCGTGGTGAAGGTACTCAAGCCGGCACGTACAGCCGGCCAACGAGGACGGAAGAGCTCACCAACGCTTGGAACATCCAACAAGCCTACGCGTTTCTACTCTTAGCTAGGATTTTCCAAGTACTTTCTCGTTGTAAAAACTATGGCCAACGCCCCGCTTGGTGACAACTATGTAAATGCTCCAAGTCTAATAAAAGGGCAACTCGCCTTTCCCCCGAAACCCAAGTTACCCTCTAAGCACGCGGGGGCACCCCCCCCCCCAATGGTCCCATTTTTGCGCAAAAATAAAAGCAACTCACATGCGCTAAGTTTGTTTTCTACTTCAACTACGAGCAACGATTTGAACAATGGCGCCGGCGGCTCAGCTTGGGAGGAGCGTGCGAGCTGCAGATAGCCTACGCCGCGTGATATGGCCCTTCTCTCTCGCCTCCAACCCAAATGGACCCCGTCGAAAATCGAACTCCCTAAGTAAAAATCTACTCGGGAAGAAGGAGAAACAAAAAGGCGCAATAAGCAAAACTTCATTACGCATCATCAAATGTTTACGGTGGAGATAATGTGCTTATTTACAAGGGCCACGAGGCCATGGGGCCACCGATACACAAAACGGGCCTAGCGCCCAACCGCTTTCAAAGTGAGGAGCCGGGGCAGCGTCAGCCGCGTCCCGGAAGAGGAACTCCTCGAAGGCCTCGGCGAGCGCGACCCGGCGGCGTCGGCGGCGAGCGCATCCACACGCTCCATGGCCACCTCGTCCTCGACGCCCCTCGGGAACGATGTAGCCTTCCGCCAGCGCTCCTCAAAGTTGACCCCTGTGAGTGGACCCACCACTCGAGGGCCTTCGGGACGCCCCGTATGCGCCGCCCCGGCGCATCCGCTCCGTGACGTGGCCGCCAGCGGGCGCGCAGCGGCCGGCCGTCGTAGCCGGCCGCCCTCGCGCTTCGCCTCCTCCACCGCGCACCTGGCGAGTCTCGAGGGCTGCATCACGCAACTCCCGCGCCCCCGCTTCGAGGGAGCCGTAAGAAGCCCGCAGCTCGCGCCCGCCACCGCGTGCCCCGCAGCGGTGCGCAAGCTCGGAATCGACAAGACAAGAAAGAAATCAGAAAGGGGGGAAACGAGCCCCCTTCGAACGAAACCAACCAAATAAAAAGTCAAGCAGCACTGTTCCGCCGACTTGCTTCCTCTCCGCCGAAGTCGCGGTGGGCACGCGTCTCGGACCGCCGCCCCTCGAGGCGCTGGGACAGCTCGCCTTGCCTCCCGAGGGCCGCCCTCCTCGGTTGGCGTTAGTGATGTCGAGCATGAGCGCTCGTCCTCCACCTTGGAGAACGCGGTGTTCCTCTCCCTCTGGGCCGACTTCGCCGCCGCCACGCGAGCGACGCGCTCCTCGCTTCCGCGCCGCCGTCCCTCGGCGTCGACGAGGGCGCTGTTTCGCCGGAGCCGCCCCTCGGCTCCCCGCGCGTGCGCTCCGCCGAAGCCGCTCCTGCGTCAGCCGAGCGCCGCAGCCCCTTGGCGTCGGGGCGGCCTTCAAGTCATCGCCCTTGGCCCGTCGCTTCCGTCTTCACGCGCCCGCTCTCGCCCCTCGGCGCTGCCGCGCGCGCCCCTCGAGCGACGCAAGAGAGTCTCCTTTGCCTCCGCCCACGCGTCACCTCCGCCTCCCGCCATGCCGCCGTCCGCGTCTTCTCCAAGTCCGGCGGCGCTCAGCTTGGCCGCCCTCATCACGATCGATGAGGGTCGGCCGCGGACCCGCTCGAGGCTCGAGCGGCGCGCCGGGTCCTCGCCCTCGAGCGCCCCTCCCAGAGCTCGTCGCACTGCCATGGCCCGACACGCCGCCCCGCCGTCCGCCGTCCCGAGGGCGCGCAAGCTGCCACAAAGGCGCTCGCACCGCTCCCGCAGCCGGTGAACCCCGCTGCTCACCCGTCGAAGGCGTCGTACTTGTCATGGGGCGCGACGCTCGAGCTCCCGGGCAAAATCCACACAAAACCAAAACCCATAAGCACCGCGACACGGGCAGCATACAAAAACGAAAGAAAGAAGAAACGAGCAACTACTGCCACCTCGGGAAACGCGCCATGCAGCGGCCGCCAAGGGACATGCAAACCGCTTCGTTCGTGAGCGCGTTGAGCGTGGCGCCGTGGCTCCGAGCTCGCCCGCAGCTCCTCGCTCCCCCCGCGCGCGAACGCACGGGGATCGTCGACGGCCCCCTCCACCTCGGCGGTGGCGGCCGGCGCGGGAGGACGAGGCTCGCCGCCGTGTCCTCGGCCCCCACCACCATGTGATCCCCGTGTCGCTCACGAGGGCCCCTCCCCGGGGCTCTCGGGGAATTCGTGGGCCGCCCGGCCCACCGATCTCCACCTGTGCGCGGCGGGGAGTCGTCCGAGACCTCCACCACCTCCGCCCGCATCGCCCGCGGGCGCAGCCGCTTGTGCCGCCCTCCGCCGCACCTCCACCGCGCCTCCGTGGCCGCGGCACCCGCCGGCGCCGGCGTCACCTCCCGCCGTGCCGCCGCGTCCACGGCGCGCCGCGCCTTGCGTCCGCTCCACCCCTCCTCTGCGCCCGGCGCCGCGGGCCGCGCCGCCATGGCGGCCGCCTCCGTGGGCGGCACCTCCACCCCGCCCCGCCGCCGCCGCGGCCGCGTCCCCACGACGGCCGCGCCGGCCGCTCCTCGGCGACCTCCGCCCGCGCTCGCGCGGATGATCCGCGCCCGCCCGCCTCGAGGCCCCGCCCGGGCTTTGCGAGCTCTCGCCTGCCGCCGTGCTTGTCCCTGGCCGCGACGCCTTCGACGAGCGCCGCCGGGTGGGGATGGACGCATCCGTCCTCAGCACCTTGGCTGGTGCGAGAGGAGGCACGGTTGGCACCACCCTGCGCAGGCACAAACAGAGGGTTAGAACACTTGACCCTACAAATCAAACCAAGCGAAAAAAAGACGAGCTCCTTACCTCGAAGAAGAAAAGGCCCGTTTCCTTTTCCTCGAGCCTCAGCGTATGAGCCCTGCCGCGCGTGCAGCGCACGCCCGCCCCCGCGCGCGGGCGCCGCCCGACGCCGCACCTCCCGAAGGCGCCCGCCGCGCGCGCGGCACGCCGGGGCCCGCGTGTGGGCACGCGCGTGCGGGCGCCGACGACGGTGCCGCGCGTGCACGCCGCCCCCGCGCGTAGGCGCGCTCGCCCCCGCGCGCGCACGCTTGACGCGCGCATGCGCGCCGCGCGCGCCCTCTCGGTGGCGCGCGCCGCACCCCCCGCGCGCGCCGCCCACGATGTTGATTGCTCCGGCGCGGCGCCGTTGCGCCCGCCTGTGCTTGCCGCCCTTGTCGCCGGCGGCCGGCTCCGCGACGGCGTTGTGTCGCCACCTACCGAGGGGCCCTCCCCCTCGGGCCTCTTCCTCTTCGTCCTCCGAGGACGAGTACTCCCCGTCCCCGGAAGAGAGCCTCAGCCTCTTCGCGCCGCCGCACTCCACCGCCGCCGGCCGCGCGCGCGCTTGATGCCGCCGCGCTCCCTCCCCGCGCGCCGCCCGCTCTCGCTCCCCGTCGCCGCGACGGCCGGGGCCGAGCGCACGAGCCTGGGGTGGGCGGAACGGACTTGGAGGCGGTAAAGCTCACCAGCTGCACACAGGGGCATCAAGGACGCGTCAGGAAACAGAAGCAACACCAAGAACCAAAACAAAATCAAGAACCAAACTCACCAGCGGGCCGGTGGGGAGCATCTCGAGGTCCCATGGGGTCCGGCCCGCAGGCATCGGCGCGTCCGTGCCGACGGCGCTCCGCGCCCGGTGAGCGCATATGGCCGCCGAGGGGCGTCTCGGAGCATCCGCGACCTCGCCGCATCGACGGGTTGGCCGCCTCTCGTCATATCGAAGATGCGCAGCGGCCTCTCCATCAAGGGCACGGACCCGCCGGTGATGGAGGAAGAAGCAGGGACGCCCATCGCGTTCTCACCCCGCCCCCGCTGTGCGCTCGCAGCGCCAGACCGACTCCCCCGCCGCCTCCGGGCGTCGAGCCGTGGACACCCCGTAGCCCCAGGAGTCGTCTCTCCTTGAACACCCTACGGGCAGTAGGGGAGGCCGGGCTCGGCGTTGCGCAAGTAGTAGAACCATCCCCGCTCCCACCGGCGTTGTTCGTCGTCATGGTGCAGGGATGTAGATGCTGAATTGCCCCACAGGCAAGCGACATCCCGCCGCGCACCGCGCGCGGGTTCTCGCCCTCCGTCGTGGGCTGCGTGAAGAGCTCCGCGCGGAAAAGCAGAACCCGCAGCTCCCGCCTGACTCGGGATCCCTGTGTACTTTTCGTACGCCCACGAACGTGGCCGCCTGCGAAATCGCATTGGGGGCGAAGTTGTGCAGCTCCACTCCGTAGTGGTGGCACATCGCCCGCATGAAGCAGCTCGCCGGCGCGTTGAAGCCCCGCTCGTGGTAGCGGATGAAGCTCACCACGTAGCCCACCGGCGGGTTGGGCGCGTGGTCCCCCGCCGGCGGCACTATCCACTTCGCTTCGGCGTCCATCTTCATTGGCCGCGCCGGCCGGCGACCGCCGCCAAGGCCACCGGTCACCGACGACCCCTCCCAGGCGTACGGCTCCAAGATCGTGAGGGGAGGCTGAGGCGGCGCCATGAGAAGGAGGCAAAGGAAAGCGAGAGCGGAAGACAAGGAACGGAAGAAAAGCTCTAACAACGACACCGCACGGTGGCAAGGGCGAGAGGAAGACGAAGGGGCAGGGGACTGAAAATGGTGAGGCGTTAAGGTAAAAAACCGCCGTCTCCCTCTCCCTCAAAGGGATGCAGCCACTGGGCGAGCTCTCCGAGTGCGGATGCCCCGCCGCATTAACCGGCAGTGGGAATCTTTCCTTCACGTCGATGGGCGGGCCCCACCACGACCGGCAGCGTCACACTCACCGTGTGCGGGCCATCACGCGAAGACCCGCAAGGGACCCGGCGCGCCGTCACGTCCGCCCTCGCCACGCCGCCCACTACGCGCGCGCGCGCGCGCCGGCGCCGCCAAAAGGCGCGCCCGCGCCGCAAAACCGCGGCCTCAACCGCGAGGCATTTAAAGATCGGTCCCTGCCAAGCAAGGAGAACCCTCGAGCCGGGCGCGAACCCCCGGCTCGAAACAAAGACGACCCTCGATGGGACATCGACGTGAGAAGGTCGCCCAGGCCTCGGCGGATGGGGCTGTGCACCGCGTGCCCATGCCACGTAAAACCCTCGAGCGGCACGAGCTCCTGGCTCAAAACGGTGCGCCGATGGGACATCGACGTGAGAAGGTCGCTCAGCACCGCTTGACGTAAAGCGGCACCGGCGGCCCATGCGCGTAAAACCTCGAGCCGCACGAGCCCTTGGCTCAAAACGGCGGCCCCTCGATGGGACACGCACGGTGAGAAGGTCGCCCAGGGCTCCGTTGACGAACGGCACCGCGGCACCCATGCCACGTAAAACCTCGAGCGGCACGCAGCCCCTTGGCTCAAAACGAGTGCGCCCTCGATGGGATATCGACGTGAGAAGGTCGCCCAGGGCCTGCTTGACGTAAAGCGGGCACCGCGGGTACCCATGCCACGTAAAACCTCGAGCGGCGCGGGCCCCTGGCTCGAGACAATATCAACCCTCTAAAGAGGGCACGCGCGTGAGAGGGTCGCCCAGGGCCCGCTTGAAGTAAAGCGGGCACCGCAAGCACCCATGCCGCCGCCCGAGCTGGTTAACCGCCTCTGGGGCCGGCCGGCCCAAACCCTCGACGGCCGCAAGCGCATAAGACGGCCGCCTGTGCGCGGCCCCGCACGGCCCCATCGATCAAAGGTTCGAAGCCCGACCCCCGACGGTTCGAACAGCGCCACAGACGTGTAGTTAGGGATGACGAGGGCACGCGCGTTCGAGCCGTTCCTCGAGGGTGCCCCACATGTCGTGTTCGAGAGCCAGCGAGGGCAGCTAGCAGGGGGATCCCACCGAGGGAGAGCTTCCGCGCCCTCGGTCCCCATCGAACGGGACCGAGCCCCACCTAGCAAACCCACGCAAGCGCTTCCATGGACGTGTCTCCGACCTCGCAGCTCCTTACCCTTATTGAACGGGGCATGGGCGTCCACTTGAACCACCCGCTAGCAGCTCGACGAGGAATCCGCGACCCGCGACCCGCCGATGGGGGTTGCGAGTCCTTTCACCCCTCCATCCCGCGGAGGGACTCGCGAGGGCGTGTTAAAAAACAAGTCATAAAGCTCTACCCGATCGCCCTCGAACGGCCAAGGCTCCTGTGGGCTTGACGCACGGCTACACCTCCTTGAGATTGCACCCGCCGGGAGACAAGCGCAGCCGCGTGCACCCCCGAAGCCGGCCGAGACATCGCCGATGCCGTTGGAAATACGTGCCACGCCCTCCGACCACCTCTCGCGTTAACCCCCGCGAGGAGCACCCACACCCCCGCAGGCTTTCGGCTAGACCCGCCGGTCCGCCGACGCGGCCCCACGGAAAGCGTTCTCGCAGAACAAGGAGGGAAGAACGTCTTCATCGCAGGCTCCAAAGACCGCGGGAGCCTCAATGGCAAACCCACAGATGCTCTGGGGGCTACCGTCGGGGGACAGCCTTGGGGTCCCCTTAAACGACTGGGGAAATCCTCACTTAAAACCCACAACAAAACCAAAACACGCTAAGACTAACCATGCAGACACGGCCCACGCCGCAAAGTGACCTCGACGGCCCACCAAGGCGGCCCTCTTAGTAACCCTCGAGCAAGCCCCGCCCTGCTCGAGGACGCATGCCCCTGGGCGGCCCGCCCGCCCTAGGGGCGACACTCTTCCCTCGAGTGGGGCTCCTCGCCCGCTCGAGGGCTCGCTCCCCCCGGGCGGGTTCCGCCCCCGCTCGAGGGTACGTCCCGCCCCTCGGCCGGGGTCCACCACGTCGAGGGTGCTCCGTCACGCGTGCGCCGGCCCCCGTACACGTACGAACGCCCCGACACGGCGGACCCGCGCCATCATGCGCCCGGCTACGCCCGTGCCGCCGCACCAACTCCTCAGGAGGAGCCCATCCTCGCCACCGTGGGGAGGGGACCCAGGCAAAGGCGGCCGTGCTAGTCCCGTGGACACCGCGCGCCTACCCAAAGACGCGCTAACGCGCCAAACCCTCGAAGGGGCCGGCGCACCCTCGATTCGCCTTTCGTGACCCTACAGGTTAGGTGGAGGCACCAGGCCGCGTGGATCGCCATCTCCGGCCGGTGGTGTGCTCGTGGCACTATATTGCTCGGCACCGGGGTGCTTGTAGTGGGGCAAATACAAGCAAGGCGGGAGAGGAAGCGTGGCTCCCAAGTCCCTGGTGAGTAGGCGCGAAGATATTGATGGGAGAATAAAGAGTGAGTGCACGAGTGCGGTTGTGTTCTTCGGGTCGTCGAACTCGTCCCCCTCCGCCTCGCGGTGGGGAGCTCGCCTCCCTTTTATAGGCCAAGGGGGCGGCGAGTTACATGCACGCGCGGCTGCCTAGCTCCGTGAGGGAGCACGTCGCGCTATGGTGTAGAGTGGGCGGCCGTCGGTCGATCTTCGTCGCGGTCCAGGGCCATGATGGCCTACCTTGTGCCGAGCGGTGGCGGTTCGAGGGTAGGAGGCGGCGGATGGCGATGGCGCCCCGACGATAGGCTTCGAGGGAGATGCGCATGATGGGCGGTACGGGGTACGGGAGCGGGGCGAACGGCGTTCCTTCCCAATGAGCTGCGGTGGTGGAGTGGTTGTTGCGGTGTTCGGGCGTGCGCCGGCGGAGTCGGGCGTGCGCGCGCGCGCGTGGGTACGGCGGCGCGCGCGTTACGGTGGCGGGATGGCCGCCCACCGACTAGCGCCCTTCACCTAACACTGCGGGGTCACGGGGAAAGTGGGATCGAGGGGTGCGCCGGCCCCTTTCGGGGGTCGGGGCGCGTTAGTCGTACGGTAAGCGTGCGCGCGGTGTTATGGGACGACACGGCCCGTGCGCACGGTCCACCCCACGGTGGCGGGGATGGGCTCCTCCCGCAGGGAGTTGGTGCGGCGGCAGCGGGGCGTGAGCTTCGGGCGCATGATGGCGGGTCCGCCGCGGCGTCGGGCGTCGCGTGCCCAAGTGCGGCGGCGGCGCACGCGTGCGGGGGCGCCGTGGCGTGGCGGGCCCGGCCGGGGTGGACGAACCCTCGAGCGAGGCGAGGCACAGCTCGAGGGGAGCGGGCCCTCGAGCGGGCGGGGCCGCTCGAGGAAGGGTCGCCCGCTCGAACGGGGCGGAACTCGTTCGAGAGGGGGTTGCCCCTCGAGGCGGGGCGGAGCCGTTCGAGAGGAGCGTACCCTCGGGCGGGCGGGGGCGCTCGAGGGTCTCGCGGTCGGGCTATCTTGGCGGGGCCTCCGATGCTGCTCGCGTGGGCGCGTCTGCGTGGTTAGTTCCCTGCATGGTTAGGCGCACGGTTCATTTGATGCGGGAATTTAAGTGAGGGTTCGTCGTTTGAGGGGACACCACAGGCGCGGTCCCCAGAACGGTAGCCCCAGAGCATACGCGGGTTTGCCATTGAGGCTCCCGCCGGAGCTGCGGACACTGTCGATAGGACGTTCTTCCCTCCTTGTTTGCGAACGCTTGCCGGGTGGGCGCGCTGGCGGGCCGGCGGAGTCCCCAGCCCCGGCCTGCGGGGTGTGGGCTCTCTGCGGGGGTTAGCGCGCGAGCAATTCGGTCGAGAAGGCGTGGCACATATGCCAGCACGGCATCGGCGGTATTTCAGCGGGCATCGGGGGTGCACGCTCCACGTCAGCCTGTCTCGGGCGGGTGCAATTCCAGGAGGTGTGGCGGGTGCGTCAAGCCCAGAGCCTTGGCTCGTTCGAGGCGATCGGGTCGGGCGACGACTTGTTTTTATCACGCCCTCGCCGTCCCTCGCGGGTCGGGAGGTGGAGGGATTTCCACGACTCCCATCGAGCGGGTCGCGAATCGCGGATTCCTCTTCGAGGGCTGCCAGCGGGTGGTTCAAGTGGACGTCCATGCCCCGTTCGATAAGGGTAGAGTGCACGCGGTCGGGAGACACGTCCATGGAAGCGCTTGCGTGGGTTTGCTAGGTGGGGCTCGGTCCGGGTTCGCTCGGGGCGAGGGCGCGGAAGCTCTCCCTCGGTGGGATCCCCCGGCCTAGGCGCCCTCGGCCCGGCTCTCGAACACGACATGTGGGGCACCCTCGGCGAACGGGCTCGAGGAACGGCTCGAATGCGCGTGCCCTCGTCGTCCCTAACTACGCGGTGCGGGGCGCTGTTCGGGCCCGTCGAGGGTCGGGCTTCGAACCTGCGATCGGTAAGGCGTGCGGGGCGGGTGCTAGGCCGGCCCGTCTTTTCGCGTTTGCGGCGCGTCGAGTGCAGGGCGTGCGGAGCCCTCGAGGGTCTTTGGTTGGTGGCATGGCGCGGTATGAGGTGCTTTCGGTGTCGCTGTTGCCAAGCGTGACACCGGGCGATCCTCTTATGCGCGTGCCTTCTTTAGGGGGTCGACATCGTCTCGAGTTGGGGGTCATGCGCTCGAGGGTCCTACGTGGCATGGGTGCCGCGCGTGTACCCTGCTCTGCACGGCGAGGTCCGGGCGACCTTCTCATCGACGATATCCCATCGAGGGTCGCCTTGTTTCGAGTTGGGGGTCATGCGCTCGAGGGTCCTACGTGGCATGGGTGCCGCGGTGGCTGCTCTACGTCCCGGCAGAGGTCCGGGGCGACCTTCTCACGGCGATATCCCATCGAGGGTCACCCTTGTCTCGAGCGAGGTTCGCCTGCTCGAGGGCTCTCCTTGCTGGCAAGGGGCCGGGCATTTGGTGCCTTGCGGGCGTGGGCCGCGGGTTTTGCGGCGGCGGCGCGCTTTTCGCGGCGACGCGGCTGCGCGCGCGCGTAGTGGGCGGCGGCGCGCCGTCGAGATGTGACGGTTTCACCTCGGTTCGCTGCGGTCTCGCCGTGTAATGATGACCGCCTGCGGTGTTAGAGCTGCTTTGCGGTCGTGGTGGGGCCCGCTTGCGAGCGCGGCGGAAAGATTCTGCCGGTTAAATGCCGGCGGGCGTGCGCTCGGGAGGAGCTCGCCGGGTGCTGTAAAGCTGCGGGGAAGGAGTGACGGCGGTTTTTTACCTTGGCTCCTCACGCGTTTTCGGTCCTCAGCCTCTTCGCCTTCGTCTCACGCTCTCGCCGTCGCGCGCGCTCGCTGCCCAGAGCTTTCTCCTCGTTTCCTCGTCCTCCACCTTCGTACTCGTTCGTCCTCCCTCATGGCGCGCCTCGGCCTCCGTCGGGGTCCTCGGAGCGGTACGCACAGGGAGAAGTCGGCGAGTGACCGGCTCGCCACGCAGGCGGCGGTCGCCGCCCGGCCGCTCTCGACGACGAAGAAGGGCGCCGGCCCGAGTGGATCGTGCCGTCGGCGTCGCACCTCGAGCCCAATCGGCGGAGGGTTACGTGGTGAGCTTTCTCGCGCTACCACGAGCGCGGCTTCAACGCGGCCGGCGGGCGAGCACGTTCATGCGGGCGTTGTGCTACCACTACGGGGTGGAGGCCCCGCAACTTCGCCCCCAACGCTATCTCGCGGGGCGGCCACATTCGTGGGCGTACGCGAAGAGGTACTGGGGATCCCGATCAGTCGGGAGCTACGGGTACACCTCTTCGCGGGGAGCGATCACGCGGCCACGTCGGAGCGGGGACCGCCGCGCGGTGCGCGCGGCGGGATGTCGCTTGCCCTCCGGGGGCAGCTCAAGAACTGCTACATCCCGCTCCGTGACGACGAACAACGCGGTGGGAGCGGGGATGGTTTCATACGCGCAACGCGGAGCCGAGCCTCCCTCCCTACACGGGCGGGTGTTCAAGGAGAGGCGGGACCCGGCCCCGGGGCTACGGGTTGCCTACGGCCGACCCGGGCGCGCCCGGGGGTCCGTCCTCGCGCGCCTGCCGGCGGCGGCGAGGGAAGGGCTCAACGCGATGGGCGTCCTCGCCTTCCTTCATCACTGGCGAATCGTGCGTTGATGGAGGCGCTCGCATCTTCGAGATGACGGAGGCGGCCAACCCGTCGACTGGCGAGGTCGCGGATGCTCCCCGGCAGCCGTGGAGCGGCACGTACGCGCTCACCGGCGCGGATGCTGCCGTGCGACATTCGGATGTCCGGCCACACGGGTGGGTCCCCCGTGGGCTGTCGCGATGCTTCCCACGGCCGACTTGGCGCGTTGGCTGCGGTTCGGTCCCGTCCGTTCACCCCCCCCGACGCCCGTGCGCTCGGCGCGCGCGGGAGCGACGGGGAGCGGCGGGCGGCGCGCGGGAGGAGCACGCAAGGCGGCGCCGGGCGCGGCCGCGGCGCGCGAGCGGTCCGTGCGTGCCCGGCGGCGGCGAGAGGAGGGCGGGGCTCTCCTCCCCCGACATCGAGGAGCCCTCGTCCTCGGATCGGGACGAAGAGGAAGAGTCGAGGGGAGGGCCCCCTCGGACGGTGTGCGACCGCGCCCCGTCGCGGATCTCGCGCGGCGTCGGGGGCGGCTTCGTGCGGGGCGGGCGCGTCGGCGTCCGCGCGCGGGCGGTCGTCGTCGGGGGCGGCACGCGCGCGGCGGTCTTGCGGCGCGCGCGTGGGCGCGCGCGGCGGACGTGCGCGCGCGCGTCGGCGTGCCGCACGCGGCGGGAGTGCGTCCGCGCGGCGGCGTCGTCGTCGAGGGCGCGTCGGGAGGCGCGCCGCGCGCGGGACGAGCGTGCCCCGCGCGCCGCGTGGCGCGCGTCGGGGGGTGCGCGGCGTCGGGGTGCGCCGGCGCACGGGGCGGGCGTTGCCGCGGCGGTGCGGCGGCGCCATCCCAGGGGCAGTTGCGTCGGGCGCGGCCGCTACGCGGCCCGTCCAGGAGCCTCGAGGAAAAGAGACGAGGCCTTTTCCTCGCGAGGTACGTAGCCTTGCCTTCCTCCGTGTGGCTTTGGTGTCTTTGGTGGTTAGATGTTCTAACTCTCGGGTTCGTGATTGCGCGGGGCGGTGCCGGCCGTTCCTCCTCTTGCCGGCCAAGGTGCGGGGACGGACGCGGCGATCCCCACCGGCGGCGCTCGTCGAGGGGGTCGCGCCGGGGAACGAGCGCGGCGGCGGGCACGAGCTCGCAAGGCCCGGCGGGGCCTCGGGGGCCGGCCCGGCGGATCCAGCCGCCGCGGCGCGGCCGGAGGGTTCTTGTGGGGGCGGCCGGGCGCGGTCGCCGCGGAGCGCGAGCCGCGGCGGTGGCTACGGTGGAGGTGCCGCCGCGGTGGCGGCCACTACGGAGGAGCGGAGCGGGCGCGGCCCTGCGGGAGCGCCGCCGGATGTGGCGGCGCGGACGGTGGTGGCGGCCACGGCGCCCGACGGGCGCCGTGGTCGCGGAGGCGCGGTGGAGGCGCCCGGCGGAGGCGGCGCGGGTGGCTCCGCCGCGCGGCGGTCCCCGGGGGGCGGAGGTGGTGGAGCTCTCGGATGACTCCCCGCCGCACTAGGTGGGACCGATGGGCCGGGCGGCGCGAACTCCGAGCCCCGGGGAGGGGGCCCTCGTGGGCGGCACGAGGGTCGCATGCGGCGGGGGCGAGGGCACGATGCGAGGCCTCGTCCTCCGCGCGCCGGCCGCCCGCCCGAGTGGTGGGGGGGCGTGGAGGATCCCCGGCGTTTGCGCGCTCGGGGGCGCGAGAGCTGCGGGGCGAGCTCTGCGGGCCATGGCGCCACGCTCGGCCGCGCGTTGAACGAGCGGCTGGGTCCCACGGCGGCCGGCTGGGCCGGTCTTCCGGGTGAGCCACGGTTGCTCGTTTCCCTTCCTTTTTTCGTTTTCGCGTGCGCACTCAAACTTTGGCGCTTACGGGATTCGATGTGTGTTATGCCGGGGGCTCGAGCGCCGCGCTCGCGAAAGGTATGGCGCGTTCGACCGGGGTGAACGGCAGGAGCCCGCCGGCTCGGGAGCGATGCGGCGCTTACGACGCGCGCTTGCGGATGCCCTCGGGACGCCGGACGGTGGGCGGGTGTGCGGGCGATGGCGTGGTGCGACGTGCTTCCGCGAGAGTTCGGGCGGGGACGCGGCGCGTGACCGAGCCTCGGGCGGATCCGCGCGGCCCTCGTCGATCGTGACGGGCGCGTGAGGCGCGCGCGAGGGACACGGACAAGAGCGCGGACGTCGGCCGCCACCCGGGAGGCGGAGGTGGCCACGCTCGCGCGGAGACCGGGGAGCTGCCGCACGTCGCTCGAGGGGCCCGAGGCGCGGCGGCGTCGAGGGCGAGGAGCGGGCGCGCGGGGCGGAGCGAGCGCGCCAAGGAGGGCGGAGTGACACGAAGGCGCCCTCGACGCGAGGCTCGCGGCTCTCGTCGCCGGCGAGGGCGGCTCCGGCGGGCGCATCGCCGCCCGAGGGGCGAGGGCGGCTCCGGCGGGGAGCGAGGGCCCGCCTTGGCGGCCGCCGGACGGCGGCTGGAGCGGGAGCGCGTCGCTCGCGAGGGCGGCGGAGAAGTCGGCCGGAGGAGCGGAACGCCGCATTCTCCGAGGTTGAGGATGAGCGGCGGCGCTCGGCATCGGCAATGCGCGAGAGATGGCCCTCGTCGAGCAAGGCGAGGCCGTCCGGCGTCTCGGTGGCGCTCGAGTCCGCGCGCCGCGACCTCGATGCGGAGAAGAGGCAAGTCGAGGGTAAGTTCTTGTACGGCCACCTTGTTGGTTTTGCTTTTAGAGGGTTCGTTTCCCCCTTTCGATTTCTTGTCGTCTTGTCGCTTCCGGAGCTTGCGCACGGCTTTGGGGCACGCGTTGGGCGGGCGGCGAGGCCCTGCGGGCCTCCTACAACTCCTCGAGCGGGAGGCTACGGGAGGCTGCGGGACGCGGCCCTCGAGACTGTCACGTCGTCGAGGAAGGGCGATGTCCCGGCGGCGACTCGGCGGCCGGCGCTGCGCGCGCTCGGTGGCCACGTCCACGGAGCGGGTGCGGCGGGCGTTGCACTGAGGCGTGCGAGAAGGCCCTCGGAGTGGTGCGATCCCACTACGAGGTCAGCCTCGAGCGGTGGCGGAAGGCTACATCGTGCCGTGGGCGTCGAGGACGAGGTGGCCATGGAGCGCGCGGACGCGCTTGTTGCGCGGCCGGCCAGGAACGCTCGCAGGGGCCTTCGAGGAATTCCTCTTCCGGGACGCGCGCCGACCGCTGCGCTCCCTCTGCATGAAAGCATGCGGGCGCTAGGCCGTTTTTTTGTTTGTGTGTATCGGAACTGCGGCCTCGTGGCCTCTTGTAAGTAAACAAGTAGTTTCGTGAACATGGTCGGTTTGTAAATGAAATCGCTTGCTTATTGCGCTTTTTGCTTCTTCTTCTTCTACGAGTAGATTCTAGTTAGGGAAGTCGCCTTTCGCGAGGGGCCGGCGGGTTGGAGGCGAGAGAGACGGGCCGTAGCCACGCGGCGTGGGGTGTCTCGGCTCGCGCGCTCACTTCGGTTGTGCGCCTACGCCCTGTTCAAATCGTGGCTCGTGGTTGAAGTAGGAAACAAACTTAGCGCGTGTTATTACGTTTTTTGCACGAAAAAATGGGACCATTTGGGGGGGGGTGCCCCCCGCGGTAACCCGAGGGTAACTTGGGTTTTCGGGGGAAAGCGAGTTGCCCTTTTATTGGATTCGGAGTATTTACATAGGTGACGCCAAGCTGGGGCGTTGGCCGTGCGTTTTTACAACGGAAAATACTTGGAAATCCTAGCTAAGGGTAGAAGCGACGTAGGTTGTTGGATGTTCCAAGCGTTGGTGAGTTCTTCGCCGTCCTCGTTGGCAAGCTTGTACGTGCCGGTTTGAGCACCTTCACCACGACGTAGGGTCCCTCCCATGGGGGCGATAGCTTGTGGCGCCCTCGGTTGTCTTGGCGTAGCCTTAGGACCAAATCCCCCTCGGCGAAATCCCTGCGACGTATCTTGCGCGCTTGGTAGCGTCGTAGGGATCGTGTGATACCTTGCGGAGTGCATCAACGCCACGAGGCGTGCTTCGTCTAGGCGATCCGGTGAGTCCTCGCGGGCTCGGCCGGTTGGCGTCCTCGTTGTAGCCCCGAACTTTGGGTGAGCCGTATTCCGGATCCGGTGGGGAGGATGGCCTCGCGCCATGGACTAGGAAAAACGGGGTGAACCGGTGGCTCGCTTGGGGTAGTCCTTGGGCTCCACACGGCTGTTTGGCGGTTCTTGGAGCCATTTTCGGCCGGATTTGTTGGTGGTCGAAAATTGCGGGTTTGAGGCCTTGTAGAATCATGCGGTTGGCACGTTCCACTTGGCGGGTTGGTACTGCGGGTGCGCCACGGTGCCCGGTCCACTCGGATGTGGAACTTGTCGCGGAACTCCAAGAACTTCCGGCCGTGAGCGGGACCCGTTGTGCGTGATGATGGAGTTTGGCACTCCGAAGCGGTAGACGATGTCGGTGAAGAACGTAGCGCACTGCTCGGCCCTCAAATTCGTAATGGGGCGCACCTCCACCCACTTGGAGAACTTGTCGATTGCGACGAGCGAGGTGGGTGAAGCCCCGGGCGCCTTCGCGGGGGCCGGCGATGTCCAACCCCCACACGGCGAACGGCCATGTGGCGGGGATTGTTTGTAGGCGTGAGCGGGCGGGGTTGGTCTTGCGGGCGTGGGCGGCACCCTTCGCGGGTGCGCACGATTTCGTTGGCGTCCGCGGCACGCGGTGGGCCAATAGAAGCCGCGGCGGAACGCGTTGCCAACGAGAGTGCGTGGCGCGGCGTGGTGGCCACGGATTCCCGCGTGTATGTCCCGCGGGAGCTCGCGCCCCTCGGGGATTGGTATACACGGTGGAGGATGCCGACGCGGCGCGCTTGTACGGCTCGCCGTCGACGAAGGTGAATGACTTGGCCATCTGGCGACACGCCGGGCGTGGCCCGGTGCTGCGGGGAGCTCCCCTCGAGCGATCCGGGCGATGTGCTTCTCCACGCCGGTCGCTTTGGACGGGGGCCGGCTCGATGTCCATTGCGACGAGCCTCGTGGGGCCGTACCCCTCGAGAAGGAGAGTACGTGCGCCTCGTTCGAGGGGTCCTCTTCCATGGGGTCCGCACCGGCCGCGGATTCGAGGGAGCCCCAGGGGGTCCGTCGTCGCTCGAGGGGTAAGGCTCGAAGGTTGCGAGGGGCGCGCGACGTCGCGCGCGCGTTCGGGGGGAACGGTGATCCGCCGGACGCTATCTTTGCCCGGCTCGTACGCTTCTTCGTTGTCGCGGCGGGGTACGTGATTAAGCTCGATGCGGTAAAATTTGTCCTCGAGGGGCCGCACGGCTTTACGGTAGGCCTCCATCTTGTCGTCGTGGCGGCTCGCGTTCTTCATGACTTGGTCGATCACGAGGCTGCCGAATCCCCTCGCACGTCGAGGCGCTTGATGCCCAACTCGATGGCGATCTTGAGGCCGCGAGAGGAGGGCCTCGTATTCGCCATATTGTTGGATGCGGGGAAATGGAGACGCACCGCGTAGCGCATGTGCTCCCAGGGGTGACACGAAGAGCGAGGCCCGCGCCGCTCCTGTCTTCATCCACAGGCGAGTCGAAGAACGGAGTCCGGCCACTGCGCTTGGATGCGAGGGGCGGCGCGTTGCGTGTCCGTCCACTCCGCGACGAAATCGGCAAGGATTTGTGATTTGATGGCCTTGCGCGGGGCGTAGGCGAGCGTTTCGCCCATCAGCTCCACGGACCACTTGGCAGTGCTGCTGCGCGTCGGGGTTGCGAATGATCTCTCCTAACGGGAAGGAAGAGACCCGCTGTCGGCGGGTGGGCCTCGAAGTAGTGGCGGAGCTTGCGCCGCGCGAGGACTGCGCATACAACGGCTTACGGACACGGGGGTAGCGCGTCTTCGTGTCAGAACGGGACCTCGGCGATATAGTAGGCAGAGCCTGCGCACGGGCAAGGCATGCCCTTCTTCCGTGCGCTCCACGACGATCACGGCGCGACCACCGGGTGGTCGCGGCCACGTAAGAGTTGGAGGGGTTCGGCGGGTCTCGCGGCGGCGTAAGAGATTGGGGCGTGCGTCGGCGATGCCTTCGGCTTGTCGAGCGCTTCACTGGGCCTCGGCGGTCCAAGAGAAGCGCTCGTGCTTCTTCGAAGCGGGCGGTAGAGGGCGAGGCCCGCTTCTCCAGGAGCCTCGAGACGAAGCGGCTCAGGGCGGCGAGGCACCCCAACACTTTCGCACTCCTTTGAGGTCCAGAGTGGACCCATTCGCTCGAGGGCGCGACCTTTTCGGGGTTGGCCTCGATCCCCGGCGGGAGACGATGTATCCTAGGAGCATGCCCGCGGCACTCCAAAGACACATTTTTCGGGGTTGAGCTTGACCCGGTTGGCCGCCGGCCGGTCGAATGCGATGCCGAGATCGGCGACCGAGGTGCGTCGCCGTTCCTGGTTTTGACGACGATGTCGTCTACGTAAGCCTCGACCAGTCGCCGATATGGTCCCCAAAAACGTCTTGCATGCGGCGGCGATATGTTGCGCCGCGTTTACGAGGCCAAAGGCATCGTGACGTAACGAACGTCCGAACGGTGTGATGAACGAAGTCGCGAGCTGAGTCGGACTCCTTCATTTTTGTTGATGATATCCAGAATAGGCATCGAGGAAACGAGTAGTTCACACCGGCGGTGGAATCAATGATCGATCTATGCGCGGCAAAGGAAAAGGAACTTTTGGACATGCTTTATTGAGGCTGGTGTAGTCAATACACATCCTCCACTTCCCATTTTTCTTTTTTACAAGCACGGGATTAGCTAACCATGTCGGGTGGAACACTTCCTTGATGAATGCGGCCTCGAGGAGCTTCCGCGGCTCCACTCACGGTCGCCGTCGCCGTTCCTCGTCGAAGCGGCGCGGCCGCTGGCGGAACCGGCGCGAGCATTAGGCGAGGATATCAAGGGAGTGCTCGGCGACCTCCCTCGGAATGCACGGCATGTCCAGGGGCTCCACGCGAAAACGTCGGCGTTGGCGCGGAGGAAGTCGACGAGCCTTGCTTCCTATTTAGGATCGAGGGTCGTGCGACCCTCAATGCTTTGCCCTCGGGGGCCGATGGGTCGAGAGGGACCCCTTTGGTTTGCTCGGCGGCCTCGAACGTGCCGGCGTGCTTGGTGGCGGAGGCCGAGGTCGTCGTTGACCATCTTCTCCAGCGCGTTTACCAGCGCTTCATCCAGCGCTAGCGCCTCTGCATGTTCCACGCACTCGACATCGCGGTCGAATGCATGCTCGATCGATGACCCGACGGTGATGACGCCGTTTGGACCGGCATCTTCATCTTCGGGTACGTGTAGTTGGGGACGCCATGAACTTGGCATAGCATGGTCGCCCAAGGATGGCATGGTAGGCCCCTTTGAATCCCACCACCTCGAAGGTGAGGGTTTCCTTGCGGAAATTCTTGGGGGGTCCGAACCGGACGGGCGGATCGATGCGCAAGGGGTTCGAACATTTGCTTTCGGGCGCGATGCGGGTGAAACGGCTTCGTCCTGCAGGCACGGTGAGTCCGGCCCAATCCCCATCGAGGCGCGATGCGTGCGCGAAGAGGATATTGAGGCTACGCACTCAGGTCCATAAGGACCTTCGGCAACGGGCGTTCCCGATGATGGGATCGACCACCGAGAATGCTTGGCCGGGTTCGGGATGCGGTTTGGGTGATCATCCCGGCTAAGGGTGATGGCATCCTTCGACCGGTTGAGAAAGGCGGGAGGTGCCCTCTGCGGCGAGGACTTCGTGCGCTCCTTCTTCTAGCTGCTTAGGGTTGACATGTCGGCCGGTGGGTCCCCCAAAAATGAGGAACACATTTTCGACGGCGGGAAGCCACTGCGTCGCCGTCGCCCCCATCCTTCTTGGCCTCGGCCTCCATTCGCGGCGGCACGGCCATAGAACTTCTTGAGCATGTCGCCTTGCTCAAGGTGTGATTCACGGGGGTCTTGTGGTAGGGGCATGGCTTCTTCATCATGTCGTCGAACACCCGGGCCTCGAGAAGCCGGTCGAGGGCCCGGTCGGGCCGGGTCAACGGCGAGGGCCTCGGCGTTGCCCGGCCAGTTGCGCCCTGCTCGCGCGCCTCGCGGCGCGGCTTCTTCCCCTTCTTGCCCGCTTGTCGTTGCGGCGCGGCTCCTTGGACCGCGCCCTCCGCCCGGGCGTGTCCTCGGAGCGCTTGCCCTTCTTGCCATCGAAGATTGCCCCCACGGCCTTCGGGGAAGCGTCACGAGGCACCGTGTCCTCGGGTTGGGCTGCATGGTTAGGCGGCGCTGGAAGGAGCCCGCGCCATCAGCAGTGCAGACCCAGGCGCCGAAGACGAAGGTGTCGCCACGGTTGAAGGCGACAGTTGGCTTGAAGAGGACGGAAGCCGTCGAGTTCGCCATGTGATCTCGAGCGAGAGCCCCTACCTGGCGCGCCAGCTGTCGGTGTTTTAGACCGGCAACCTACTACGGGGAGTACCCGAAGTAGATGATTGTGACTCGCCGAGATCGGTAACTCGAAGGAAGAGACACGTGGCACACAATTTAGACAGGTTCGGGCCGCGAGGTGCGTAATACCCTATGTCTGTATCTTTGCGTAGCTCGGATTGATAGGGCACGATTACAAGATGGTGCAATGGTGCGCCGTGAGTTGTATGAGAGGAGATTGGATGCTAGAGATCGGTCCACTGCCTCGCCTTATATAGTCGGGAGGCGGGGTTACAAGTCGAGTAGGGAGAGAGTACTAGTCGAGTACGTCTAGGAGTCCTCTATACAGTGCGGAACATGTACAGCTCCCTAACTGAGTACTACTCCTGTGTAGTCCTTGTGCTCCACGCCTTCAGGTGCCGTGTAGCACAAGCCGGGCAGTCCCAGGGGCCCACCGAGTAGTCGGTCCTGGTACCCACCGAGGTAGTGGGCCCAGGGAGGTCCATACGACAGAGCTGCCCATGCAGTAACGCGTACCACGGTACTCAGTGCGGATCACCATGGAGGGAGTTGATGATTGACCTTAGGCGCTCAATTGCCCCACGGTGGGCACCAACTGTCGGTGCGGAATGTGGTCCCGATACTAACCAGTAATAAGCGCCAAGGTCTATCCCTCAATGGTCGATGATAAGCAATAAAAGACACAGAGTTTATCCTGGTTCCGGCCGAGGGGCCGTATGTCCAGCAGTGGTGTGCTCAAGGCACTATATTGCTCAGCACCGGGGGTGCCTGTAGTGGGGCTGCTACAAGCAAGGCGGGAGAGGAAGCGTGGCTTCCAACTCCCTGGAGTAGTGGTTGAAGATATTGCGGGAGAATTGGAGAGCAGGAGCGTGGCGCAGCCTGTCTCGTGTTGTATTCTGTTGGGTTCTGTTGTTCGTGTCGTGCGTGGGGTCTGTGTTCTCTGTCCGTCTGTCTCCTGCGGCAAGGGGGTTCGTCCTCCTTTTATAGACCAAGGAAGGAGCGAATCACATGCGCGCCGCGCTATTTAGCTACGTGGGGGAGCGTGATGCGCTACGCTGTAGAGTAGGCAGCCGCCCAGACGATCCTTGGAGTGATCTGGCCATCATGGCATATCTTGTACCCGAACAGTGGCGGCTTCGAGGGTAGAAGAGCGGCGGGTGGCTGTGACGTCTCTTGTTAGGCTCGAGGGAGCTGCTGACGTCGGTCCGTACGAGGCACAGTGGCATGTAAGGTGGCATCCCGTTCCCACACGCTCCACAGTGCTGGAGTCGTTGCCACAGCGCCTGGCGTGCGCCCGTACGCGCGGGGGCGGCAGCCATACCGTTAACAGTGGCAGGGATGGCGTCCCACCGGCCTAGCGCCTCCACCTAACCCTGTAAGGTCACAAGAAAGTAGATCGAGGGTGCAGCCGGCCCCCCTTCGAGGGCTCGGCGCGTTAGCCGTACCGGAGCAGGTGGCACGGCGTCACGGGACTGGCACCGGCCGTGCCGCACGGTCCCCCCCCCCCCCCACGGTGATGGGGATGGGCTCCCTCTCCGGGGAGTTGGTGCGGCGGCACGGGCGCGTGCCTCGGGCGCATGATGGCGCCGTCCCGCCGATGTCGAGCATTTAATGCTGCGCGCGCGGAGCGCGCGCGCGCGTGCGGGGCGCCCTCGAGCGAGGCGGGCCCCGTTCGAGGGCGGGGCGGACCCTCAAGCGAGGCGGACCTCGCTCGAGGGAGGTGCACCCCCTCGATCGGGGCGGAGCCCGCCCGAGGAAGGCGCGCACCCTCGAGCGAGGCGAAACCTATTCGAGGGAGTCTTCGAGTGGGCCGCCTGGTGGGCCGCTGGGGCCTTCGCGTCGTGGGCTGTGTCCTGCATGGTTAAGTAAGGCGTGTTTGGTTTTGGCTTTGTTGCGAGTTTTAAGTGGGGATTCCCCGGCTGTTTAAGGGGACCCCTAGGGCTGTCCCCGACAGTATGGAGGCATGTTCTCGGATAGAAGGGTTACCCATGAAGTTAAGCTGACCTTGCTTTACTTGAATCATGGGCGTCTTGTCACGATTGCCCTTAGCTACTCCAGGGTTCGGGGTCTGTTGCTCGGTCTTGATCCTCTTAGGGTTTGGGCACTCATTGGCATAATGCCCGGGGTGCCTACAATTGTAGCAAACACAGGGTTAAAATTCCTTTGGCTTGAAAGCTTGTGGCTGAGCCTGGCGGTACTGAAAATTTCCCGAAGGCTTATGCTGAGGTGGAGTCATTCTCTAATGGCCTGATGCGGATGATTGGGACGAACCATGCGCATTCTTCTTGACGAAACGAAATTTCTTGCCTGATCCAATTCCCGAAGCAAATTCATTATGCCTCTTCTTCTCCTTTTGTACCTTCATCATGGCATCCTCTTGCGAGATAGCTTTGTTCACTAACTCATGATAACTGTTTGGCTCAAATAGGTTTAGTCTTTCGTACAACTCACTCCTGAGACCATCGCGAAAACGTTCCATCTTTTTGGCATCGGTGTCCACGTGATGCTCTCCATATTGACAAAGGCTATTAAACTTCTGTGCATACTGATACACAGTGTCATCGCCTTGCTTAAGAGCAAGCAACTCTTTCATTTTTCTGACCATGAGTCCCTTTGGGATGTAGTGGTCCTTGAAATCTCTCTTGAATTCCGTCCAAGTAACTTCATGTCCAGCAGGTTGCATGATCTTAAAGTGCTCCCACCACATTAAGGCTTCTCCAGGAAGCTGTAAGGCTGCAAACCTAGCCTTGTGCTCCTCGGAACACAGTAGGACAAATGTAGAGAATTTGGCCTCAATGGCCCTAACCCATGCATCTGCATCAAGGGGTTCTTCTACTTTGGTGAAAGTTGGGGGCTTCATCCCGATAAACTGGGAATATGTGGTAACCATCTGTGGTCCATCTTGATTAGCTCCCACTGGTGGTCTCTAGTGCATCTGTTGCGTGATTTGCTGTTGCGTCTGCAAAATCTGGCGCAACACTTCAGTCTGAGTGGCCATGAAAGTCTCCACTGGCGTCATGGGTGGCGGTGGTGGTAGATCACCATTACCCGACGCGTCAAAACCGTTGGGGGTGTTACGTGTCGGTCCGACCATCTGAAAATTTTTTAGCTCTCATTAAACACATATCCGTAAGCTTGCTTATATAAATTAACAAGTAGAATATGTACGACGAAAACTCATTCGAGGCAACTATTCAGAATCGGGCCGCACGACGGTCATAAGCATAAAGTTCACAATCCTTGCTTATACACCAAAAATTCTCATTTTTGGTCAGTGGATGCATGATTTCATGTGCTCCAAGGTTGGTATTCAACTTTAAGTCAAATTTCCAACATTGTCATGCTCGAAAAAATCCGTCACTGAGATTCTGCCTAGCTGTTTCCACATAAGGCCTAGGTGTACGTAAATCATCATAACTCTCGGTACGCACATGCAAACATGATAACAGTCAGCGAGCAAGATTTCCACAACATTTAACATAAGTTGATATCCAGCACATGGTCCAAGTTGATCATAGCCAACGTCATTGCAAGATCCATTCTTACAACACATTACTTTATTGAAAGCATAACTACCATCAACTAGCTAAACTCTAGCCTAAGTTCACTTAAGGTGAAGCAGGTCCAGACTCCACTCCAGATTCTCCTTGGATCACTTCGGGATCTTCTTCCTCTTCGGGATTAGGAGGTGGAGCTGCTACAGCTTCTAGTTGATTCTCTAAGTCAAGCATATATTGATCATTATGCTGCAACAAGAAGTTCTGTTCATGAATGACTTCGCTCAATTCTTGTATTGTTCTTTTGTCCTTTCTTCTTTTCTTCTTAAGATTGGCTATCGTTGCTCGAGCTTCCTTCAACTCTTGGGCGATAGCTCCTGCACCATTAACTTGCTGTCTATAAATTTGGTGCCTATAGAACATGCTTTCTCCAACCATCGCTTGATAGAGGTCCGACATAGCTTTGGAGAATCGGACTGAGGCGTCAAGTTCAGCACTATAGTGAGGATTACCCTGAGCGGAGAGAAAAGCTTCGCGTTCGATTTCATGCCCGACATGCTGCTTAGGCAATGGAATCACCTTAGCTGATGTACTAGCTACCAAATCGGCATGCTTCTCACAAAAAGTTGTGAGTGCTTCTAACGCAGCCTTTTGAACGGTTCCAGCCAATTTCCACCCTTGTGCCTTCACCTTCCACTCTTCCCAAGTAGGATGTGTCGGACACACGGGGATCTTTACATTCACTTCCCAACGAAGCAGTTGGCCTGTTGTCATGAGCTCACGTGCCGAGTACTCAGGATACCCTGTGTACCCAAAGTCCTTTAGAGTGTCCCACAAAAGTGCAGGAAAACCACTCTCCTCGAGGCAGTTCAAGTGATTCCATGCCTGCGCGTCAACGGTCGTGGATCCGGAGGCAGACATCTGGAATAAGTGACAAATGTCAGAACCCGAGGCGAACACATGCACAGAGTTAAGTTATCACGGCTACAGAAGAATGTTGTCTACCCAGACCACTACTAAAGGGTTCCAACTTTCATAAGTTTTCCAGAGTAAAAGGGGGTAGTTGGATTATCAATTTGGTGAAATTAGGGCAGCCATTAGCACGAGGTGCAAGATATGCCGAAACTGGAAATGAGTACGCATACAATGATGGCGTAAAGTTCGGGGGTTACGAATCACCATTTCACAACTCGGAACTTATGACCCCAAAAATTTCCAATTCTTGGTAGCAACTCAGTGACTTAAAATATGCACACTTTTGGTATTCAATGGTAGGGCTAGATTGGATTGGCACATGATCGAAAAATTTCATTTGTAGAGTGATGCTGCTCTGAAAAACAGCAGAACAGAGACTCACTAAACTTAGCATAACTCTCTGCAGAAAATTCCTAAAATCCTGAAAAATTCACAGTGGATACTCAACTTGATAAGGAACAACTTTCCTAAAGTGTGTCTAGCCAGATTCCTTACAGATTTGGCTACAAAAATTGAGAGATGGCAGAGACAGGATCTGCCAGAATTTTCCCTAAGTTCAAAAGAGAGGAAAAACTTATCTAAGATCAAGCAATCTCCCTAGAAAAATTACTCCAAACAAGTAAGGGTAAATTTTAGGTTCATCAATATTTTAATCATGCATGCACACGCCTTAAACGACCCTACACAACTAGATCCAAAAGACGTAGTTAGTGCCGGTGGCAAGCTTACAATCGGCTCTCCTTATAATAACTAGTCGGAGCTATTCGATTCGCACCTAACGATTTTTGAACGTTGTTAGTGTACCTGCAGAAAATGAACCTTTCGTGCCAGCACGTCACGAAAGCGTCCACATACAGTACCGTTCACTTATAGAAACGATATCCATGCGTCAAGCCACTGCATGGACAGCGTCCAACCTCGGAGACCCTCCGTTTGAATGGAGTGTATCCTTGCCTCGCATGATCGACATGCGGAATGAACACGTATGAAACACGTGGCGACACCACAACTCATATCTAGACGCGAAGATGGGATCCATGGAAGGGATCACTCCATCAACCCTCGCAATTCCCGTGATGCGGAACAGCACACGTATGAAACACGTGGCTCATCTAGTTTGGTTGTGCAATAAAGTAAGTCTGACATAAGATAAAGTGCTAGAAGTTAGCAAAATAAACCATAGATTCTTATGCCACCTTAAAGAACCCAAACATTCCCTCTAGGGCCTCTCGATCTAGATCATTCCTTAACGATCCAACAGATTTCAAAATCCAATCAATCTTGGCAAGTTTTATTGTAATTCATGTGAGTAGTATTAAGCTAATCACTCCGGTGCATTCAATCGCTCTGATACCAGCTGTGACAACCCCATCTGAGATAATTCCGTACTATCGCCTAACCATTCCACTTGGTCATTAAGCGATAATAAAGAAGCATCCCGTTGAGTGTTGCCGGGTTTACACCCGGTAAATCACTTGGAAAACACAGAGAGGATCGAACGAATGCATTAAAACTCCCACGAAGGAGAGTCCAGAGTGCCTTACACATTATCCATCACATCCCCATAGGGGTCATTATTACAACCCATTATTTCTGACATAAAAGTAAGCCATCCAGAGTTTATTAAAACAACGGAAGTACTAATAACGATACGTTACGACATCACCAGAGGCCATCTGTGATGCCATTACTCAACGTCCTCATCCACCCATTCCAGCTCCCAGCCAAGTGGAATCTCACCAGGCCAAACAACTTCACCTGAAAACAACAATTATAGCAAAGCTGAGTATACTAATACTCAGCAAGACTTACCCGACAAAAGTTCCCTATAGTCATGTAGGCCTTTGGCTAGTGGGTTTGTTTTGCCAAAAAGCAACTAGGTTCATGGATCCTTACCTTCAAAATTTTAGCTCAATTTCTAGTGAGATCATTATTACTACGATGAGCAAACAATACAAACAAGAATTGTTCAATGCAATTAATTCACGCAGGAGAATTCACATAGTTCCATTATTACGAGATATCATGGCCAGCTGATTAAGCAGTCTCGGATAACGGTGAGAGGCCGACAATCGATTGATTCATACACCTTGCAAGGTAACCTAAACACACGGAGCGGTGCCCCACAGAGCTGACACCGACCAAACAGTTCCCAAAAATCCTCGGTTTGGGGTGATAGCCTACAGTCCTGGGTACAAGGCTATTTGGAATGCCCCACTTAGTACATCCAGCCTCACTCATGTACCCTCCTCCTGGTTGCAAGCCAGGCAGGAGACGAATCGAGAGTAGTAGTAGTAAAATCCCGTACCGTCTCATTAAGGTACTAGGCTTACCGGTCCCATTCCCGACAAGTGCTTAGTACATTCAAAAGCTTAGCCCACGAAGCCACTGGACCGAAGCCCAAATCCCATGCTCTTACCACATGAGCAATTCATTAATTCATATGGGAGTCCACAAGGAGAACCTATTCTCGCGAGTGACGAACATCACTCGACTTTTACCGGGTCCTTAGAGCATAGCATCTAGCGACCTAGCATACTAGTAAAAGATCATAGGTACTTATGGGTCATGCAACTAGGGTATCATTGCAACTCCTGAACGTAAATGCACATACAATAACAAGAAGTAAATTCAGAAGTTTTAAAGAAACACTGGGGTTAATGAATAAACTGGGGCTTGCCATCACTAGCACAAGCAGTTAGACGATCTTCCGGACTTCGGTCCGGGTCTTGCTCTATGGCGACGTAGTGCACGCCTCCTCCGGCTCCCTCGTTCACGTCTTCTGACACGAGCGTGTAATTACCGTCGGGCACTTCTACACGGAGGATGCAATGCAAAACTTGAGTGACAATTCGTATTCAAACACTTTCAAACAACTTATGACACACGGGGTGCGCATTTGGAACACATTCACTTAGATAATAAATACATTCAGCATACTCTTCCTATAAAGAGATAGTGCAAAGCTTTCTTATCTAGACTTTCCAATAGTAACTGTGTACATATATATATATATATATATATATATATATATATATATATAAATAAATCAAAGAAATTCACATAGAACAGCAGCAACAGCTACGAATGGCATAGGGTTGGTCATATTCACCTTAAGAAAAGCATTAAACATTTCTCCCTTTAAATATACTCAAAAATACTATTTAACCTTTTCTTTAATGTGATTGAGTGCACATCTATAAAAGGATATCTTAATTAAAAACAACCAGCAAGGAAATTTATATTTTTTTTGTACCACCATTTCACTTCCTTAGCTGCTAGCTTCTTCTCATGACTTACGCATAAAGGAGGCATTTCCTATTTTCCCTTTCTTAGGTCAATCTAGTTTGAACTCTCTTTAACCATTCAAGACAATCCAACCTGACCAACAGCACCTATTGGTCCTAATGACCAGGAATGCTCTGTTGGACAGCAAAAGACCAGCCTTTACACCAAGGAAATGATTACACAATTAAAGGCATTACTAGCTAGCATATAAGGGAATTTTACATATCAAAAAAATTACAACAGAAACGAGTACAAGCTTTCTCTCACCAATGCTTTGGTCCAAAACAAGCTTAAAGAACTAACAAACACACACATAGCCCTTGTGAAACATGCTACACATTTTTATGATTGAAAACATGCATAATTGAGGAATTACTATTTATAACAGAGATAAAATCATGGTAAATTCACCAAAGTTGCTTTTTAACATAATAATACTATAGCCAGAAGTTGGGCTAAAAAATAATTACATTTGGAGCTACAAAAATCATCTAGACAGATTTATCAATTTCACAAAATGATTTTTAATAAAAGATTTCTTCAGTAACTTTGTGCAATTTTTTGGCACAGAACCTAAACATACTAGTTCCCACAACATATCCAAAGTTCAGCTCCAGATCAGTTGTAGATTTTACAGAATCACAGATCTAGGTATTTTACATTTGTATTTTTCAAGCAAGAAATTAAAGCTCAAAAATATGTACACCTATGGACAAAGTTGTAGTTTTAGGTACACAGAGCACAACAAAATTGGGTTTGCTATTTTTGGATTTTTCTACAATTTTTAATCGATTTTACAAGTCACGGCCAAAACACATCAAGGAGTATAGAATCTTTTAGCACTCGGGTCCCTGGAAGTTTTTAAATCTTCACAACCATGCCCTTGCCTTCCCCTCCCTTGGAACCGACGGCAACGGCGAGCTCGCCGGCAGCGAGTTGAGGCGCGGCAGGCAAATAAGCGAGGGAAAACGGCAATTGGGCTCACCCGTGGTCGATGGGTGGTGGAGGATTGACCCGGGGCGTCACCGGCGAGCGGCGGCGGCGGACCGGTGGTGGCGCGGCCGCGGGTGCTCGAATTCCGGCGAAGACAGGGACGGAACAGGTCAACGTGTTGCACGGGCAGCTTCACTGGGGTCTAGGGAATGTGATGAGATGGTTTGTTGGCTCGGGAGACGAGTGTGAAGCAGAGCCTGTCGACGGCTGTCCGACGGCGGCCGCGGGAGAAATCACTCCGGCGAGCTGGCAGCTCGAGCAGACCAACACGCACGCGCAGGAGCTAATAGGGGTCCTAAAGGAGTGGGGAGCAGCACGTGTTGGCGAGGAAAAGCAGGTGGGGGTGGAGCTCACTGTGAGGCATCCATGGCGGACGGCGGTGGCTGGGCGCCCGCGCGAGGAAGGACTGGCCGGCTTTATAGCCGTGCGCAATGCGGTTAGGGGAGGTTTTTTTGCGCACCAAGGGAACCAAGTCAGGGTATGGGTCATGGCATGGCCGAAGTATGGAGCGAAGGGGCGGTGGCGACGTGCGGCGTGTACGCTGGCGCGTTGTTGGTTGGGCGGTGCGGCGCGGGTACGGCGGCACTGCGACCCATGGGTGCGAGGCACGTGGCGCCAAGGGAGCGGGTAGGAACGGCGGTTCCACGATGCATGGACCGGCGGGTCGTCGGCTGCCTCGGCGTTCGGACCCGAGGGGGTGGGTCGCGGTGAGCGCGCGTGACGCGGCGCGACGCGACGCGACGTCGTGCAGTGTGGCGCTCTGGCTCAAAGCCATTCCAAGTACCCTACTTCGAATTGAATTTTCTCAAATTTTCCAAACAGAACTGCACCAAGGTTTGACTACAAAACTTGCTCACCACACTACCCTCTACAAGTTCTGTAAAGGTTCTAGGGTTTTAGACTAAAGGATTTGGCATAAACTGCAGGGAAACTTGACAGAAATCTCGGCCCTGGTGAACAGTGAAAGCAGACATTGACTTGCCTTTTTCATCAATTTGCACTTCAAACCAGCAATGCCACTCAACATAAAAGTTGTGTCCCTCGACAAAACACACAACTTTTGTATTGGGAGAATTTGAAGTGTTTAGGGAAAATTTGGAGAACGCAGCAAAAGTTCCAGCTGACATGGATGGGTCAACAAGGAGTCAAGGTTTTCTGAGTAGGGTTTTGACCAAGGTGGACTATGGTTGACCAAAAGGTGTCATTAGGGATTGTTGGTGATGTTTTCGAGGTGATGGCCCAGGTGGACCGACGTTTGACCAAAGTCAACCCAGTTGACTAGGTCATTAGGGTTAATTAACCCGGCCGAAAACCTGGGGCGTCACAGTCGCGAACCGAGCCAAAAAGCCCCTGAGCCGATCCAACTGGGCCGGCCGGCCCAGGCCCTTTCTAGGCCGGTTCGGGCCCGTCTTCCTCCCCACGGCCCATCTTCACATTTTGGACTTAGCCCCCTTGATTTGTGTCATTTTGAGGTCGTCATCCCCGCGATCAAGATAGGGGGTCTTCTTACATGTAGTCCGAAGTTTACGTCTTAGTCCTCAGGGATGATCTGTCGTACCACCTTGGTCCTTGCCACCTTTGGAAGCGATTTTGCCTTGCACTCGAACATGAACGGAACTCCTCATTCGCTCCTTTGAACTTGCTGTGACTCCGTCCCTTTTGTTCATGTTTTCCTGCAAAAACACAACACTTCCAAATGCACATACGAAGTTGAACTTGTTATATCATTAGTGTGCCTAGTGGCGGGTTAGTTACAAATTATAATCGAAACTGATGCATAACAAGTACTCTAAGTTGACGGAAATTCACCATCAATAGAGCTCCAACCACCTTTGCTCCGTCCTCTTCAGTTACCAATCGAAGCAGCTTGTTCCTCGGTTGCCACCACCATCTAGCTATCTCACGCCATCCCTCACCACCATCTCATCCGCCTCTATCACTCAACCAGTCGGTCGTCCCCATATCCTTTCTAAGTTGGTGAACACTATTGAACCCCAACCCACAGCCTCAAAAGCCCAATAGGGTAGCGGCGGTGCAAGAGGCACTGAGGATGAAGAAGCCAATGGAATGATTGTCACAACTTGCACAAATCTGAAAGAGATTATTCCCTATTTAGCCATGGAAAAGTTATACATGCATTCCTTTTTCGTTATGGAAAAATTTTTGTTCCTTATTTGACATTGACTTGAACTTTGGTTCCTTATTTGACATTGACTTGAATTTTGATTCCTTATTCGACATGACCATTCAATTCTGTGTGTTCCGTCAGTTAAGGCGCATGAATAGTAACCTGTGAACAGTAACCCATGCGTTCACTTAACAAAATCACAACCAAATCTCCTCCAAAATTCATTCAAATTTTTGTATGATATAAAAGATAGAGATGAAATCATTTTAAACAATATAATTTAAAATATTAAAACTAAAATTCAACAAAATATGCTAGTTTTAAAAATCATGTGAATTTTTGAAGAATAAAACTTATTTTAAAAAATATGTCAAAATATCCAATAATCCTGGCACATGATGAAGTAATTTATAAAATTATTATTCATAGCATGTTACCTAGTTAAATATTTAAGTTGGTTTCAACAATAATATTACATAATACTTAAATATTTAACTATGTAACTTAACATGGATAATAATTTTGTAATATACTTTAGGGTTGGGCACATTGAATCTTAAACCCGAAAACCGAACCCAACCATTACCCGATTAGTCGGTCTATTGGGTTTCGGTCTAGATAATATTATAATTCGGGATTCTGTTTCGGTACCTCTTGTCTATAACCCGAATAGACCAAATAACTAGAAAGTCAATATATTTGTGTGTTTTGATTTAGACTATGAATGTTTCAACTTTGTACTTTAAACTATTTTAATTTTTTTGCACGAATTTGTTAGTTGCTTTCGTAGAGTAGTCCTTAAATCCATAGACTTGGAATGAGTTGTCATATGAATTTCTACTATAGAGTTTCAAGAAGTGAAAAGAGTATCTATAAAAATCCGATTAGTTCGATGGACTGAATAGACCAAACCGAAATAATTGGTCTATTCGGGTTCAGTTCCTCTTATGGTTTTAGAATTTCGATTCACTTTTCCAGAACCCGAAATTCACGAACATTGAATAGATTGAACCAAAATGACCGAGTAGACCGGATGTCCACCACTAATTTACTTCATCATGTGTTAGGATTATTGGATATTTTTACATAAATTTTTGAAAGAATTTTTATGCTCTAAAAGTTCACATGATCTTTAAAAGTAGCATATTTTGGTGAATTTTAGTTTTTATATTTTAAATTTTATGTATGATTTTATGTGTAAAATGAGTTCAACAAAAATTTTCATAAATTTAGAGGTGATTTAGATGTCATTTTGTTAAGTGAATATACGGGTTACTATTCACATGCCTTAACAGACATAATGTACGGAATTGAACGATAGTGTCAAATAAGGAACCAAAGTTCAAATCAGGTGAAATAAAGAACGAAAATTTTTCCAAAGTCAAGAAAAAAAGAATGGGTAACTTTTTCAGGCTACATAAGGAATATTCTCCTCCTTAAATATTGAAAGTTGATTAATTAGGTTTCTTCCTTCACGAAGATGGATAACATTCTTGAATCTGGACAGGTACTATTTCGTGCCAACATTGTGGCCAAACAACTGGACACTGTTGGTTCAGGAATACCTCTTTCGAAATATGGATAGAGGATGAAACTACAATTTAATAATATCCCAATAATAGCCCACAGTCTTCAAATCCTACCTCATCCCCATCCCTCCATTTTACTCATGGTTGCACCCCCAACGTTCTTGTACCGCCCTGAGCGCCTTCTGACCAGTGTGCCTCCCTGTGCTTGGTCCCACCACCCCTCCCCGCCTAGCGTTCTTGTGCTCCCTACGGTACCGCAATGTCGGAACTGGCCAGACTACCCGTGCCACCGCACCGCCAAAGATGGTCGGCCCCATGGTGCCACGACTGACCACCAACCGAAGAGAAGAAAAAATATATAAACTTATTTTTTGAATATCGAAGCAATTTTTTTGTCAAAAAATGTTAGACACCATTTCCATGGAAAATGTTGGTGTAACTTATCTACAATAAATGTTAGATTAAACATTTTTCAAATACATTTTTTATAAAAAAGTTGGGCAAACTTATTTTGAAAAATTGCGGTGCAACATTTTGTTCCAAAAATGTTGGTCTAACTGTTTCAAAAAATATTGGTCCAACATTCTTGAAAAAATGACGGTGCAGGAAATGTTGACAACATTGGTGAAATATGTTGACCAACATTTTTTATTGTTTTCCCGTCAAAAACATTTTTTATTCTTTTCCCGTCAAATAACATTTTGTATTCTTTGAAAATATATGTTTTGTGGTTTGGTGCAGTAAATATATTTTTTATTCTCGAGTTGAGCTTATGTGGTTTTAGATTAAAAAATAAGAAGTTGGATACCCGGTGCGAAGAACTAACATGAGGGCATGAGTATGGGCGTATGGCCCATGAGCGTGATATATAGGAGATATGAAAAGCTCATACCCTTTCTCGGCCTCTTAGTGATTCAGGGCATCGGTGGCCCTTTTCAACAAAGCCCTCCTATTTTCACAGAATTGCAACTCAGTCTAACGCGTCCAAACGGTGCAACAAGGGCGTTCTTCTTTGTTCACATAGGCCCTCAAGCTGAAGTTATTATTTTTACAAACCACCCGTGAGGCACTTTTACACAGATCCCCTTCCGCAGCTCAACCATTTTTTACAAAGACACCCTTCCGCAGCCTCCAACCCTGACCCAACCCCCCCCCCCCCACCACCCCACCCCTGCCACCCTCTCTCTCTCCATCTCTCCTCTTCCCCCGCCACCTCCTCTCCCCCTCCCCCTCTCCGCCTACCTCCATCTCCACTCCCTGCTCTTCGCCGCCGCTCCCACAGGATCTACATCTGCGCGTGTAGTGCGGCTCAAAGGGCGGCCATGGTGCGACTGCTCCAACGCATGGAGCAGCGAGACGACTGTCGTGTGTCCAGGCCGACCCCGTCCCCGTAGGGCCGCGGTCTCCCTCTCTTCTTGTGACCATGGCGGCAGATCTGGTAAGGGAGGAGGGCGGTGTGGCTGCCTGGCTGGAGATCGATGAGATGGCCCATGCCCGCGCTGCCAACTGTCGCCAAACCTCGACGTGCCCGAGCTACGGCCCCATGCTCGCGCGCGGAGCCCTGGCTTTGTGCGCCGCATCGTCAACGCAGCCGGACGTCCTGCTCGTGCCGTGCGTCATGCGCTTGTTCCTCCTAACATTTCATCGATGTCATTCATATTCCTGCTTGCCGTCTGAAATCTAGCTTACCTCTACAATGTGATATCAGGAAGGTACCTCTGGCGTCTGGTGGAAGCTCGTTGACCACGGTTGCAGATGCCTGGTTGTGATGCTCTTTGTCTCTGACCGCGGCGCGGTGCCCTATCAAAAGCGGCTGACGGCTGCAGATGCGTGGATCAAGATGTGGAAGACAGCCGACGGCGCTGACGTTCCATGAGCTGGCGGGTGGGATAGTGGCCGCCGGCTGGTGGTGGCATGAGGCAATGAAAAGGGTCATCGTGGGGTTCTTCCACGCTGAGAGCATGAAGAGCACAAAGCAGAGCATGGCAGCAGAGAGTTGCAGAATGCAAAGGATGTCATGATGTTTTCTGGCTCCGCTCTAGATTCAGGTTGAGCATGAACTAGAACTCTAGCAGGTAGCTTCAATTACTCTCTGCGCTTTTCAGAGGATATTCTTCAGATTATCTCCGGCATATTGAGAAACTGAAGTCAATGCTCATGCAGGTGGTCTAGATAAATTAAATTTGGAATAGAACAAGATATTAGTTTGTAGACTTCCATACATGCTACCTTTTCAGTTCCCAACATTTGGAGTTAATTTTGTTTCGACAGAGACATAGGAAAAATTTTGTTTCGGCAGACATAGGAAAGTGAATTTCAGCCAAGTGACTATTGTTTTGTCCAACTGTCCATCTCAAAACAAAGTGGTTGGCTTCCTAAAGGATGCAGTAGTGAAACAGCTCTGTTTTGTAGCCGTCCCCTTTAGTTTCATAATTGAGTTGCTTTTACAGTCTATAGAGGAAGTTTAACTATGTTTGAAAGAATTTTTGTGTTCCTAAATTTATTGCTCGTCTGCATTATTTGCAATACCATCTGCCATTCCGCCAGTTTAATTTATAGTGTGCTCTTAGAAGCAGACTTTTACTGAAACATTTGTACACAGGTGAGAAGAGGAGACATTTCCATTTCAATAAAAACAAGAGCTATTTGGCCTGGGCCTTGATAGTGTTATGGTGGCGACATTGGACGTTCTTGAATGTTTTAATTTTCCTTTAGTTATCTTCACAAAATAACACCTTTGGAAATATTGGAGCTACATGTAAGGTTTGTACTCTAAATAGTATCATACTGTCATGTTTTGTAATACACAGAACAATGCCTACAAAACTTATTGTGTGACACTCTCCAAAACTAGCTGACCCATGTGGTATTGTTTGCTCTACCACTCGGTGCTTTTTTTTGTTTGCCTAAATGTCACGCAAACATGCGCTTTTGAATATTTTCGGCATTTTGAGATTTCATTGCTCCAAATTGTGTTGCCTAAATGTCACACAAACGATGTGTTGTTGTATTACTTACAATGTTGGCATTTTTATAGCTCTGTTAATTTTGACCATGATGGAGTGAATTTTAGATATGGCGCGCGCTGATTGTTCTAGTACAAAAAATCGTGTACATCATTCTTCTGCACTTCTGCTCGATGCAAGATCCATGAGTTGATCCACCTACCCAAGACGCTCACGCGACAAGCACGTGATCCACCCGCCTGGCCGTCCGTTTACTTAATGGGTGATCCTTTTGAGTTGTTTCAGTTATTTTTTCTCATACTTAACGGGTGATCCATTTGAGTTGTTTCAGTTAATTTTTCTCATATAGTGGTAGAGCGGACAATTTCAAAGCTATGGTAGGGGTGCTTTTTTTGGGTCCCCCTCTCATATTGGTAGTGTATGGGGTAATTTAGAAGCATGTGCTGAGATATTTTGAATTATTTGTTCCCATAAGAACAGGGCACAAATTTTGTTTGTTGTTTCCATTGTACAAGTTCACATTTACAAGAAATATAGTAAAGTAGGTGATACCCCGCGTGATGCTGCGATTTTTTTTTAAACAAAATTTTATGGTGCAATGTGAAAGTGGGAACACCAAAGTGATTTCATGACAACATTCTTTTGTAAACAATATTATATATGGAAATATGATAATTTTGTTGAGAGAGAATCATTCTAAATTATTGATCCTACATTTTCCTCTACAGCGGGAATTTCGTAGCATGCTACTCACAAATGCATGATATTAACCACAGAAAATCGATTGAAAACATAAATACATGATCTAGTCGATGGTGACATAGCGTATAGTGGATGGTGACATGTCGTATAGTGGATAATGACGCGGAATGCTTGCATATTGAGAGAAATCTATCCATGACTTGTAGTGGGTCTCACCTATATAGTTGTTATAGATAGATAGATAGATAGATAGATAGATAGATAGATAGATAGATAGATAGATAGATAGATAGATAGATAGATAGATAGATAGATAGATAGATAGATAGATAGATAGATAGATAGATAGATAGATAGATAGATAGATAGATAGATAGATAGATAGATAGATAGATAGATAGATAGATAGATAGATAGATAGATAGATAGATAGATAAGTTAACCACCTTAGTAATATATAATAAGAAATATTAAAGATAATCACATACATTTGTATGTGCACCAACCAAATTGACTTTTATTGAAGATCGGAGAGGAGTCTTTAAGTTGTCATTTTTTTTTGAAGAATGTAGTTTTAAGGGTTGTTCGAGCTAGTTCTATATTTAGGTTACTAGTTTTTTTAAGGGTCGTTCGCACCTGGTGACACGGACAATGACACCGCTGCCACTCACTCCCTCGCGCGTCCCCTCCTCTCACCTTGCTGCCGCCTGAGCGGCTTGCCAAAAGCTCGTGCGGGTGCAAGGACGACGGTGGCGGGGCCTGCGCAGCTGAGTTTCAAGGGATGTGTCTGTTTTCCATTTCTGCAGCCCGTGCTCGAGATCTCGGTGGAAGCAAGTTGTAGCACGGAGGCTCAGATCCACGGCGAGGAGGGACGGATCCGCTGTGCCCACATTCAGATCTCGCTGCCCTAGCCGTGTTTGGTGGCTGAGGCGTCCACGACCGACATGTGGCGTGGCTTTGACGACGTGTAGCCACAAATCCATCTTCGTTATCGTCCTAGTATTTCTGGCACAACTACTTCTCATGATGATTTCTTCATGCATAGGTAGCTCAATTCACGGTTTCGTCTACTCTAGCATTGATCCTGCAGACTGTGTGTGTGTCTTTTAGGCACTTGGTGATAAGGTTATCATGAGATGGTTAGAGATTACGACCGAATGAAGTTGGTTAAGGTTGGGTGTTATGGTTGGACTGCTTGGGAAGAAGGGGGGCAACACATGTTCTTTGTTTTGGGCACTGATTCGTCGACCTCCGAGAAGAAATTCCCAAGTCTGACCTTAACTGGTTGCTTGACAGTGACCTTGAAGACATTGTTTGGTATTCAATGCAATCAATTGTTCTCTCCAGCTAGAGTGAAAAACGATAGTTTGGCTTTTACTAGTTCAGCTATGGCAACAATAGTGTGCTTGCATGTTGTGTCTTTGTTGGAGGCGTTGTTTTAGAGAGCCTTGTTCGTAGTCCAGGTGTTGCTAGGGTAATGCTCGGTTTTGAAGATTAAGTTGTGTGGTGTAGTTTGTCGGGACATGTCATATGTTGTCATGTTTTTTTTCTTTTTACAGGTTGTGTGTATCTTCGCTATGCAGAGGCCGGGAATAATCTTAATTCGATTATATCATTTTTGATGTAATTGTCTAAGATTAATAAACTTTCCCTTATGAAAAAAATTAGAACGAATGCAAAAATATAAGAATACGAAATATCACACAAACTTCCCATTGACCAAGTCAACCCAATTTAGGACTCGTTTGACATGCCTGGTTGGTCAAAACATAGCATATCAAAATCATCAAATGATGGGGGTGGTCGATTTGAGAGTCTTTTGACGAAGCATATAGGTAGTACACGCAGCCTTGCCCAATGATAACAAAATGGCGGCTCACAACCAAACGTCGACCGTCTCTTGATGGATCTCACTTTTTTTCTGGCCACTGAGACCAAAAGCAGCCAGCCACGTCCAACGAAATGCAGGCGATTTGCAATGGCAAATTGGCAACGGCACCTGATGCCATGCGAAAGGCCGTTTCGCGCTGGCTGATCCACTGCGCTTCTCCGATCCTTTGAGATTGAGAGAGTGTGAGCTGAGCACTTCAGATGGAAGTTCTTCACCGTCATCTGGGACCTGGGAAACTTTCAGTTAGTTGTGCGGTCCTCCTAGATCGAGGTCGATCTCTCTGACCAAGATTCGAGGCTTCTTAGGCCCCGTTTGGTTCCCATAAGTAGGGTGACTTATAAGTCACCCGACTTATAAGTCACGCCACTTTAAGTCGGTCCTGTTTGGTTGCAACGACTTATAAGTCAGTGGGTTCCACACAGGATGGTAGAGGAAAAAGTGGAAATAAGTCACTTTAAGTAGGGGTGGAGCTACTTATGCAACTTATAAGTTGGAGCACTTTAAGTCGAGGCATTTTGGTTTTGGGGTGACTTATTTTGCAGACTTTTCGCACTTTTAAGTCACCCTACTTATGAGAACCAAACGGGGCCTTAGAGTACTTTCTTGTGTGAAGGACGAAGGTTCCGAGAGCTTAAGTGAGCGCAATGCAACTAACCTACCTTTCCAAACGGATTCTTAGCTTTTGGGATCGATCGAAAAGCCTTCTTGCTTTCCGATGTGCAAATTGCTAAAATACAAACCGACGAAGACTTACCATCAACTGATCGAAGATACCTACCTTTCCGTTCGTGCGTGTCAGGCGTGGAAAGCAAATGCAACTGAGCTGGACCATCGAACGAGCTGCCAAGGAGTGCTCTCCAGGCGGTTTGCTGCGTCGGCCGTTTTGTCCTAACTGTAATATGCCCAACCGCCAGATCTCGTTCAAAAGCCACTCTTGTCGGGGAGCGGCGCCCTGCAACAAGTGACTTACTCGTATTATAAATGTCAGGTGATCGCCGGCGCACCTTGCCAGCAGCACGAACAGATCAGGTATTTAGTAGCGCGCGCTTTGGCTCTAGCCTCTAGCACGCACGAGAAAATCTGTCCAAGTTCCTTGGCGATTCACTCGATGGCTGCTACTCCTCGTACAGTCAGCATTGCGCTCCTGGCGATCCTGGTCGTCGGCGCGGAGCTCGCGGCCGTGCCCGAGGCTCGCCTGATGATCCAGGGCGCAAGCAGCCCTAGTGGTGCGATCACCACCGGCGGCGACGGTGAATGGGTGACTGGCGTCCGGCGGCCGTCGAAGTGGAACAGGGGAAGGGTGCTCGGTGGAGAAAAGAGGAGTGTGCCCGGCGGCCCCGACCCGCAGCATCACTACTAGCTTGCGCTGCATCAGCAGCTGAAGACGCTCTCAATACAACATGGCCGGCCAACCAATTATGTCACTCTGTTGGCAATTGGCACGGCCGAGCCGGCTGAAGAAGTGGCGCTCTCAATGCAACATGACCGGCCAACCAATTCTGTCACTCTGTTGGCAATTGGCACAGACGAGTCGGCTCTTCAGTTGTTGATGACCCTGCCGTATGCCTCGTTATATTAAGCACCTCCTGTTGTACCTTTGTGTTATTTTGTTTTTGAACGATTCATATGGTATATATGCTCTGAACGAGCTGCTATTTCTGTGTTTGTTTTTGTTCTGTTGTACTTACGTGGTCTATTATTATTGTCACATTTATGAGCTAGAGCTACGTATACTCCAGCATCTAGTTAGCATCTCAAAAGTCTTTGAATTCTATTCCCAGTAGGCAAGTAGGGAGTTTCATCTTATATTATCGGAAGAGATTTGAGTAGATGAATGAAACAATATCTCTTTGCAAAATTTCATTTCGTGATTTCGTAGTCTAGACATACCATTTAATTGAGACGTGATGAGAATGGTTGAAAACAGACAGTTTATATCCCGTTCCGTCCCGACCGTATTTCTACATTATGATTTTGTTCATGTTTTTAGTGAATTATGAAATGTTCTCAGATTCAATTAATTTTAATGTCATTATTCATTATTTTGTAGTAGTTTACTTTTATAAATGTAGAAAAATCCCGTTCCGTTCTGGCTGTTTTTCTACATTTGTGATTCCGTGTTCGACCTTTTTCGACCGTTTGAGATGAGATGAGACTCTCAAGCTCCAATGCAATTTTCATCAAGTTTCCTGATCTTGGAAATATTGTATATATAGAGTTAATTTCATCATATGAAACTCATTTCTTCTCTCTTCATAATTAGCATGCAATGTCATAAAAACGCTGATGTGTCACATCATCAAATGAGAATGAAACTATGAAACTCCCATTGGGAATAGCCTATAAGTGCAATTATCAGCACTCAAAGTTACATTTTCGCAACACACTAATGATCCAAAGGAGCAGCTCGTCAAGGTTTGCCAGTTTTTAGAATTTAGTGTTATGCTTTTTATTTTATTTTATGGTGGCCTTTCACTCTCCGCATTGGTCATATTAAACACACTGTGATGACATGATGCGCCTTTCATGAGGGTTGTGAAGCAGAAACTTTTCCATTATCTAAAAATTACACACAAAGTTTATGATTTGTTAGTAATTTAGACTATGTGTTCATTATTTATATTTAATTTGTTCAAAAGATACTCCTTGTGTTTCATATTATTTGCCATTATTGACTTCTATCATAATGTTTGACCATTTGTCTTATTCAGAAAAGGAAAAGGTCCATTTTGACCTTTCAACTTTGTCAAAGTTTGGTTTTGATCATCGAACTTCAAAATCATTACTATTTTATTTAGTCCTTAGACCTTAAAATGATTACTATTTTTTTCTCGTATATTCGATTTAAGTAATTCTTGGGGTCATACATTTTTAACGATTAACTTTATATTTTAAAATGTTGTTCATATTATTTTGTAACTATTTGTTTCACTTTTCTGAAATTGTTGTTTTTATACAATAATAAAATAATAATACAACAATAGTATAAATAATATTTTAAAAGATAAAGCTTACAGTTATGAACGCATGACTACAAGAATCACCTAAATCGGAAGTATGGACAAAAATTAATAATCATTTTAAGATCAAAGAACTAAATTATAAATAAAAAATTTAAAACCACCCATAAAATAGCTTGATGACCAAATTTGAAGGGTTTTTATAGTTGGATGGCCAAAAATAACTGATTTTGAAGTTTGATGGCTAAGACCAAACTTTGGCAAAAAAATTGAATGTAAAAAATGTACTTTTTATTGAATAATTAGCGAAAATGTACAAATCTTCAAGTTATACTTAAAATATCTTTGATGATCCAGTAAGTCACAAACAAATAAACGATGTATGCATATTTTTTTGAATAAGACGAATGATCAAATGTTTTGGTCAAAAGTGAACATGACAAGTAATTTGAAATGAAGGGAGTATATTTTAAACTGTGAAGCAGTAATAACTTAATTGCAAATAAAATATGTATTTTATTATTTTCTACTATTATTAAAATGAGGATTGCTTATGTGGCTTTGTCCATCACAGAGAAACCACGTAAAACGCACAAAACCTGGCAGAACCCATCTCACGAGCAAAGTCAACACTATAAAGATTGAAAACAGTTTTCACCTAAATTGAGACCACTATATACCTCTTACGTTGGATCCAGATGTCATATAACTGAAAAAAGAGGATAAGAGGTAGACCCTAAAAAATGATCCACATGACACCTTCAAAGTTTGCACTTCACACCACCTTAGGCTTGAGTTCCAAATAAAATTTAGCTAGCTAAATATACTGTCATGAGAGTTGTCCCCTCCATCTACTACAAGCTAACATAATACATATCTCTACCTAATATTAAAGGCCTTTAAACTTGTCACGATGTGCCACTTAGGTTCACTAACTCGCAAAATCAAAATTTGGCACCCAAACTTGTTAAGTTGTGCCACTTGGGTCCATATACCCCTTCGGTGATTAGACATATATGCAAACAGACCCTTTTGTTTTTATCTTCTTCTCCATTCACATCCTCATTCTCGTCTCACTCCGGATGATTCTCCTGCCATCCTACGCCGTGCTGCCCTCCACGGCTGGCCCCTCCCTACCATACCCGCGACTCCTCCTCTCTTGCGCCCCTCTACTTCCCGCAGTCGTCCTCCCCACCAGATCTCAGGGTGATGGCGTCGTCGATCCCTCCTTCCCACGGTGTTGTGGACAGGGAGGAGGAAGAACAGCGGGTCATACCTCCCCGCTCCTGCACCACCACCGGTGGCACCTCCCTCCCCTCGCTAGACCCTCACCGCGCCCTTGCCCCCGCTGGTCTCTCCTTCTCCTCGGCTCTCGCTCGGCTCTGGCGCGTAGGGGAGTTGCGACCGCCGTCGTCGCGCTGCGGCACCGAGGATTCCCTCGGCCCAGTTGACGTCGTCGAGCGCACCGCCCCTGAGCTACTCCAACGAGCGAATCACTAGTCAGATCCTGCTCAATTGCTCGATGCCGCTGCCAGGCCTCGACAACCCACGCAGAGGTTCGAATCGCGTTCACCTACGCCCCTGCTCGTGCTGCCCGCCGTCGTTGCGGTGCGGTCCTCGAACCCATCTGGGACCGGTGAGGTCGTCCCTTCCACCCACACAAACGCCACCTATGTTCGCTTCCGCGGAGCAGAGCAGCGCCGAGGGCGGCCCAACGCAGGGGCGGCATAGAGAAAGAAGAACGTGTGTAGGGCTGCTGAATAAGCAACCATCGCCGACCATGTTCACCGGTGCCATTCGGGGAGAGAGAGTAGACGAGGATATAGATGGAGAAGAAGATAAAAACAAAGGGTTTGTTTGCATATATGTGTGACCAACAAAGGAGTATGGACCAAAGTGACACAACTAAGCAAGTTTGGGGTGCCAAATTTCGATTTTGCGAGTTCGTGGACCTAAGGGGCACATCGTGACAAGTCTAAGGGTCATTGGTGTATTTAACTATTTAGTTTTCAAACTTTATAAAAATCATTTGCTTAAAAAAACAAACCAAAAATGTTAGGAAATGACATAAAACGATAGTTGTTGTTAGGTTGGATCATAAGTCAAATATACGTACAACGAAATGACATAAAACGATAGTTGTTGTCAACTTTGATAAGAGGATACAATTAGATATGCGTTAGTGTATGGTGCAATATTATTGTACTTTTATCTCTACAAATCTCTAGTCTACATATAAAATATAAATGAATCCGTAGCAATGCACAAAAGCATTTTGCTAGTAACATTTTAAAAAAGAAAATTCGAGTATAACATGCCCTATAAAATTAATGATGATCCATACGTTATTTTGTCTATACATATTGGGAGACTATCTACCACTTAGTAGCCGCACATTATTTTATAGGCTCCCTACCACGTAACCTGAGCGCCGCTAGAGAAAATCAAGCGTCCTCCGATTCACAAACTTCCTCCTCCCTACCATAACTGGATAAGGACTCTTGGAGTGAAGACAAGAGGCCCACGAGCATCATGTGGACGCGCCTCCTCTTCCTTGTTCACAGTCTGGAACCATCGTTGCCTCCGTGCAGTGCGTCGCGTTCTGTTCTGCCATGCTGTCGCCATCCTTTGGATTAGATCCTAGAGTCCATTGGTGAGTCCTGCCTCTGCAGAGTTGTGGCCATGAATAGATCAATAGCTGCGAGATTCACGTGCCTTTTAACACACGGTTCGGTTCAGTAGAAGCGTAGTTCTATGCATGGTCGTGCCGCATGACTAGTGATCAGTCAGAGAGTTATTACGCTCGAAAAGTTATGCGACTCGTCTCATGGCTGCTCCCCCTCAGCTCGACTCGAACCTAGCCCTCTTCCTCCTCTTCGTGGCTTCATGTTTCCTCATCGCTAGACGCCTTCGGCCCGGCCGCAACAACCATGGCCGAGCGTTGCCGCCTTCGCCTCCGGGTTTCCCCGTCATCGGCAACATGCACCAGCTTGGACGGGGACACCACCACCGGAAGCTGCAGGCGCTCGCACAACGGCACGGTGATATCTTCCTCCTCCAGCTAGGTGCCGTGCCCACCCTCGTGGTTTCCTCGGCCTCCATGGCCGAGGAGGTTCTCAAAAACCATGACCACATCTTCTGCGGCCGTCCGCAGCAGCATACGGCCCGCGGCATCCTTTATGACTGCAGGGATGTCGCCTTCAGCCCCTACGGTGAGCGGTGGCGCCAGCTTCGCCGCATCGCCGTCGTGCACCTTCTCAGCGTGAAGCGGGTGGACTCCATGCGTGTCCTCAGGAAGGAGGAGGTCGCATCGCTGGTGGACCGGGTCCGCACGGCGACTTCCCAAGAGGACGACCGAGGCAAACTCAACCTGAGCGGGCTCATTGTGAGCATAACCTATAATGTGGTCTCAAAGGCGGTATTCGGGAACAAGCTTGGTGGCATGGATCCTGAGATTTTCCGTGCGATGATGAAGGAGGTCACTGATCTGCTCGAAACCATTTCAGTGAGCGACGTGTTCCCGCGACTCTGGTGGGTGGACTGGGTGATGGGGCTCGAGGCAAGAATAAAGAGGACGGCGGGGAAGCTTGACAACATTCTTGAGAGAGCACTCCAGGAGCATGAGAAGGGGTCGGATAGTGAAGGTGACGCTGGTGACCTTCTTGACGATTTACTTTCGGTGGTCAAGGAGGGCAGTGAGGGAATCAACCTGGACAGAATTGATGTCAAGGGACTCATCTTGGTAAGTCATACTGTAAGGATTAAGGCCCAATTTGTACGAACAAGCTAGCGTTGTTTTATACTCCATACAGTCTACTTATATATATAGGTTTCTTATTATTTGCAGGATCTCTTTATAGCAGGAATCGATACTACTTCCAAGGCGATAGAGTGGACAATGGCTTATCTAATCAAGTACCCAATTGAAATGGCCAAAGTGCAGGCTGAGGTGAGGCAAATTGCAGGGGCACAAGGAGTCCTAGAGGAGCATCTGGGGAGGATGAGCAGACTGCAGGCGACCCTGAAAGAAGCCATGCGGTTACACCCACCAGTGCCCCTGCTTGTCCCACATGAAACCATCCAGGACACCAAACTCCACGGCTACGACATCCCTACCAAGACCCGGGTCTTCATCAACGCATGGGCAATTGGCAGGGACACGGAATCTTGGGAAAACGCCGAGAAGTTCCAGCCAGGGAGGTTCTTGCACACTGCCGTCGACTACAACAATGTCAGAGACTTTCGTTTCATACCATTCAGCGCTGGGAGGAGGGGGTGCCCCGGCATTGCATTCGCAACACGCCTTGCGGAGCTTGCACTGGCCAATTTGCTATACCATTTCGATTGGGAGCTACCGGAGGGCCAGGATGTCGAGTCATTCGAGGTCATGGAGTCTGGTGGCCTGTCTCCTGCTCTGAAGTATCCCTTGACCCTTGTCGCAAAACCCCTGCAAGCATGAACATTGCAGACTTCCATATGTAAGTATTTTGTCACAAAAATGAGTACCCCTGTCTGCACTGACCCTTGTCGCGATACCCCTGCGCTGCAAGCAGGAACCTTGAAAACTTGGCTGGGTACCTTGTCAAAAAGAGCTCTATTACGGTGAACTATACCACCAGGTGGTAGTATGCAATATATGGCTATATACACCGGCATACTCTATATATGTTCTCTCCGGTTTCATATTAGAAGTCGTTTTGGACAAGATTTGAGTCAAGGATTGAAAATATAAATCATGAATATCTTTTAAGTCGTTGAGTTTGAAAATGTGAAAATCATATAAATAGATTTGTCTTGAATTATACTTTCATAAGAATATACATATATAACTTTCCAATCAAGATTTTTATAGAAAAGAGAAGTCAAAATTGTGCTTTAGTGGCCGTGTCGCTGTCCTAAACGATTTATAATATGGAACCAGAGGGACTATGTATGATCTATTTATCTTAGAATGCAGAACCATCAATTTATCCACGTTAAAAATAGATTAGAACGTGAACAAAGCGAACAAAGTACAACCAGATATCGACAACAAATTAATATGCAGAATGTCAAGAAATTAATAAATGCGACAAACAGATTGAATATGGCACCTTTTCTTTTTACGCTGGACTGAAATGGTACCTGATTAAGTGGATTTGCATGCGTGGCAGCTTTCAGGTAGCTTTAAGCACTAAAATTCAGCAATTAAGTGAACTTTTAGTCTACAAACTGAAGCTGGTCAAAATCAAAATCATGACAAGGTATCCCAGTACCCTTACCATCCCACTATGAACTGTCCACCAACACTGAAAAAAAATAGAACCTATAAGCTTCAATAGTGAGTAGAAATTATAAGCACAAAAAGCTTTTCAGTTTATATCTCTGATTTTAAATTCTTAACGTGCACACAGATAGTCGTTAATAAATGTCACTGAGATAAAGCAGTGCTACATAGCATGGATTTATTTTTGCCTGAAAGCTTTATGTGGTCACACACTAGGCCAGAAACGATTTGTCCAGGCATAAGCAAATTAGCGTGCTGGCGGGTGTAATTGGCATCCGCCTGCACAGTGGTGCGCAGGGGCGCCAGGCCAACAACTGCCAGCATTGAAGTCTTAGTGCTGGCGGCCGACATAAGCCACCCACCAACACAAATGATCCCATTTCTGTTGGCGGTTGGCTTATGCCGCCTGCCAGCATTGCTGATTACTACTGGCGGTTGGCATAAGCGCCCGCTAGCATAGTGAATCTGTATAGAGGTTGTTATTTCTGTCACCAGTAGTTCAACATGCTACACACAAGTCAAATTGATTCACCAACAAGTCAAATTCAAACTGAAATATCAACACAAACAACACCTTAGAAAGGTTTATTTCACACAAACAACATGCATGATAACAAATGTTTCAAAGCACACTTAAAACCAACACAAATTAAAGTACACTACAATAGGGGTCTCACTCACAAATCAACACAACTTGCCTCACTCAGTTCTTAGATAGTCCGGCTGTGAGATAATTACCAAGCACTGCACTATTATCAAGACCACAACAACGAGGATGGTGCCCTGTATGATAATCCTTGATTTTTCTTGTGCTTCTTCCGATAGCCATTGTTCGCCATAATTTCATTAAGTTGCCCTCTATGGTCTGCAAGTTCGTGCCTCATTTCATTACTCGATATCTTCAAATCACTAATCCCCACCTTCATATCTGAATGACACACTTCATCTGATTCAATTGATCCATAATTTCAGAAATTGGTTGTGGTGCTAGTTGTGGCACCTGAACCTGCCCCGGTGGATATACAACCCTAGACGGTTGTGGTGCCGCTTCTGGTGCCGCTTGTGGCGGTGCAGCAACGACACTGTTGAACATCTGATAGTTTGGCGGCATCAAATGAGGGTGAAATGTTTTCAAATGGTGGAGGTATTGATTTTCCCAAAAACACCCTGACATGATTTAGGGTCCTCCTACAAGAATAAACAACAAATGTGGCTTCCATCAATAAATTGGATAATTCTATAGAAATAACATTGTATCAACCGAATCATTAATAATCAACAAATGTGGATAATTCAATATCAACCGAATCACTAATAATCAACAAATCCTACTAATATTATATCAACTAATAATCACTAATATTATATCAACCGAATCAATATTAATCAAATGAATTAGGGCAGGAGATGAAAATCAAACCGTGTGGTTGTTCGGGCACTTATAGATGATGCTATTTGCCCTAGTCTTGAACCAAACAAACCGGAGCCGACAGTCCTTGCAGGTCAGCAGGGGGAGAGGCACGAATTGGCTAAGGTTTGGCGCCGCAGAGCTGCTCGCCATGTGGCAGTGATGTTGCTCGACGTCGAGGAACTGGAGGTAGAAGATTGGATCGACAGCTTGCCTCTTCGAGCTCCTCCTCCACCGCAAGCTGCGACGGCGGCCGCGACGCACAGGTGCTGCTGGCGCGCGAGTTGGCGGGGCGAGGGCGGCGGCGCGTGGGTGAAGCCCACGAGCGGCGGTGGTGGGACACGGGCGACGCGCGGGCGAGCTCACGAGCGGCGGTGGAGGGACGGGGCTGGGTTGCGGGCGCGGCGGGGGCTCGAGCTTGCTTGCGGCGGCGGCTAGGGTTGGGAGCAAGTGTGTGTGTGAGTGAGTGGTTGAGTCACCATTCTGACCGGAGTTATTCCGACAAGTGTGCTGGCGGTTGGCTTAAGATCCTATCAGGAAAGATATTAGTGCTGGCGGGTGGATTAAGCTGACCGCCAGCATAAATGTACACAGTGCTCGCGGTCTACATAAGGAACCGCCAGCATAGAGATTACTGCTGGCGGTTGCCTTATGCCACCCGCCAGCACTGTGCCTTCTATAAATATAGAACAACCCCTTCTTCCCAGCAACCTTCCACTAGCGCTGTGCCCGAGAGGAGCTCGGGAAAAGCTCCAAAAACACCAAATCTAGGGGGAAGGTTTTGGTCTTGATTTTCTTGGAGGAGGTGGCTATATAAGGTGAGCTTATGCTATTTTAAACTTAGTTTTCTCCTTTTATGCATGATTTCTATGTAGATAAAGATCTAGATCTAGACCTAGGGTTAGCTAAGAAAGATATTGATTTAGAGATTTATTTTTTAAATAGCTTTATATTTAAATTATTAGTTTGTCAATGCAAAATATTTAAATGTTCATAATATAATTATTGAAATTATAGAAGCAAGTTTACATATTAAATTATATAAGTTATTAGTTTGTCATTAAAAATTATTAGCTTCATTAATTAAAATTATAGAATTTAGTTTTGTTTCCGTTTTTTACATAATAAATGAAGCAAGTTACAATTAAGTTTGAAATTGTAGAATTAAGTTTTGATTATACGTGAGTTTATAATAGAATTATTTTTTGATAGGTCATTTATGGAACATAGACCATGGATGTATGGCATACAGAGAAATTCGTCTACATTCTTGATAGAGTTAACAAACTTTCTTGAGGTTGCGCAGAAGCATGGCCAAATTTCTAGGACAAAGCAAATACATTGTCCATGTTGTGATTGTTGCAACAAAATTGTGTGGGAAGATATTAATGCCATCAAGATGCATTTGATAAAGCGTGGTTTTGTGAAAGGATACGAAACTTGGTCCCACCATGGTGAAGAAGAAAGTACTTTCAACAATGCAGACATCGGCACTAGGCATGATGAAGTGGGTGATGAAGATGCAGATGAAAATGATCATGTCATGATGGATGATGCTTTTGGCTGCGAAGATCAAAATGATGATCAAACAGATGCACCACAGGTGGACGAGGAATGTGATGTTGATATGGAAGAAATGTTGCGCCACATTGAACCGAAGGTGTTGCTAGGGAGTGCTAAAGGGTTAGAAAATTTTGAGACACTAAAGAAGGCAGCAAAGGACCGTATGTATGAGGGTTGTGAGAAGGAGTGGACCGTGTTGCGTTTCATGCAACATCTTCTGATTGTGAAGGCAAAATTCAGATGGTCGGACAATAGTTTTAAAAAACTCCTTACTTTGTTGGCCAATCTGTTCCCGAAGCCTAACTTGGTCCCAAGAAACACATATGAAGCAAAGAAGATTATCAACCCATTGAAGATGCAAGTGCAAAGAATACACGCGTGTAGGAACCATTGCATATTGTACCGCGGTGACTATGCAGAATTGGAGAAATGTCCAAATTGCGATGCAAATCGTTACAAAAGTAATGCCGATTTTGCTGTGGAACAGTCATTGCATCTAAAGGCGCGAAGAGGAAGGTGGGTGGAAAGAAAAGTGGATTTTCTCAAGTTGAGGAGGAGTATAGTATTGGTACTGACACTGCTAGTCAATGTAAAGTCACTGCATTGGTGATGTGGTACTTGCCGGTGGAGGATCGTCTGAAGCGATTGTTCTCGAACCCAAAGACCGCTGAACTAATGACTTGGCACGTAGATCGCCCAGAGAAGTCTGATGGGAAGCTTCGACATCCTTCTGATGCTCGGTAGTGGAGGACCTTTGATTCCAAGCACAAAGAGTTTAGAGAAGAAAAAAGAACTATAAGGTTCGCGTTAAGTACAGATGGTATGAATCCATTTGGTGAAGGAAGCAGCATGCACAACACATGGCCAGTGTTGATGACCATATACAACCTTCCCTCCTGGCTATGTCACAAGAGAAAGTTCCATTTGCTTACCATTCTAATCCAAGGACCGAAGCAACCTGGTATTGATATAGATGTCTTCCTGGAGCCATTGATGGAAGAAATGGAGAAGTTTTGGAAACATGGGGTTGAGATGTGGGATGAGTACAGAAGGGAGACATTCACACTTACGACAATTATCTTTGTTACCATTAATGATTACACTGCCCTATTTTCTTTGTCTGGTCAGAAAAAAGGAAAAATAGGTTGTGTAGTTTGTTTGAACGGTACAATATTTGTGTACCTGAAAGGATCCCAGAAGACAGTGTATAAGGGGCACAAACGCTAGCTACTAAGGATTCACAAGTACCGTAAGATGGCAGACTCCTTTGATGGAAAGATTGAGAAAGACTCTTTTGCCCCACAACCGGCCACTGGTAGAACCGTATTTGAAATGTGCCAAAAGGTCAAGTTCACTACGTGAAAACCTCAAATAGGTCACGCAGCATTTGTAACGGGTCCTTAACAACCGTTACATGCACCCACATCTGTAACGGTTGTTACTTGGTGCCCGTTACAGATAAGCGTGGCAGGCGGACCCCTGGGCTGGCCTCCACAATGCCCGTTACCAATGTGAACTTTTGGTAACGGTCTTCTTAAACGCCCGTTACATGAATTCTTTGTAACAGACGTTAAATAGAGCCCGTTACACAAGTTAAACCTATCGGTAACAGACTAGTAAAGTCTGTTACTGATCAACACCCTATCAGTAACGGGTTGTTTAAGTTCGTTACTGATCACTCCGTATTGGTAACGTGCTATAAAGTCCGTTACCGATGAGCATTTGACGCCCGTTACTAGTTTGAGAGCCCAATAATTAAAGTCTGAGAGCACTCAACTGCCGTGAAGCGGGAGCGCAACGTCAGTGAACAAATGAGACGGAGGTTTGTTAATCATCGTCTCCTTTGAGTCTGTTCTCATTAACAGGTCAACTCAATCCATCTCTCATTGCTTCCATTTCGACATACAGGCACAATCAACACACATATCTTCTGAGACAAAACAGACATCATAAGAGAGATTACTTGTCCACAAAGATGAAGATAACTTGTCCACAGGAATAAAGATAATTATTACAAAAGGTTAACTTGTCCATATATCAGGCTAGGACTTAACTAGTCCATCACATTATTTACTATGGTCGTTCTATCTGACCATACATATCAACAAAGGCACGCCCCTTGAACATCCACAAAAGTATGGCTACTGACCCTGCACATCGACAAGCTTGAACTAGATCATGCCCCATCAGGATTATTGGCTCTTTGCAGCAGCCTCTTTGTAAGCAACCAAGGATTCTTGAAGCCCTTCTAGCGCACCTTCAATGGGCTCGAGATTTTGTTCAGTAGTATAGTTGTACCTCCTTATGTGCTTAGCATTTTTGATGAGGATGTTCACTTCTTTTTTGATTTTTTCAAACTCAGGTTTCACATAATCCCAGACATTAAGGTTAAGAAGTAACTCAAGCTCTGCTCACGACTCAAAGGTTTTGCCTGAAACAGGGTTAAAAATTGTATAAGAACAACATAGTTAATTCAGAATTAATTTGCCTCAGAACTTGGAGCAGGATAGGAACAGTCATAGGAAAATTATATAAGAACTTGAAAATTATCCTAGGCTTCACAGCAGGGTGTGACAAGTAAAAGCAGAGCTTAGTTCAGAACTGATTTACCTCAGAACTTGGTATAATTAAGATCATGACAAGCATGGAAGACATCATCATAGGCACTAATTAACTTTATGAAGATCAAGGTCAAGCTACCTTAAGCTCCACTATAGAACAAGTAAAAAAGGCAGTGAGATTCAGAGAAACTTGCCTCGCCGTCGTCGTGGTCGTTGCCAGAGTCAAAGATGAGGTTGTCTACACCTTCTTCGCTGCTCCCTCGACACCTCTTCGTAGTTGCTAGACACTTGTGCTCGTAAATGTGAGGCAGGCCCCTCGCCCACTTGGCTACCCTCTTGCCGGCACGCTCCTCCTTGCCACTGCTTGGCCCCTCGTCGGAATCCGAGAGGATCCAGTTGAGGACCCTCGTCTCCGGCATTGGGTTCACTCCACCGCCGCTTGGCTCCTCTCCGACGCTCATCGTCGTCTCCCTCTTCGCAGCCATCTCGCCGGCACATGCGCAGATCCAGTTACAGCACCGCTTCGCGTTCCGGTTCTCCTCGATCCCGGGTGCATGGGGTCGTCCGCTGCTTGGCCCCTCGCCGGCGCTCATCATCGTCTCTATCTCCACGCCTCCTCTCACGCCTCCTCTGTGCTTTTTTTCAAGGAAAGTGTTGCGCTTATCCATTCAGAAAGAAGAAAGGGGCAATATTTGGGATGGAGGGGGTAGTAGTCAATGCCGACGCGGATTAACAAACCCGCATCACTTTGTTGGCTGGTGCACGGGCAATGGTTGCCTTCTTTATACTAGGCTGCTGATGCTTTTTTTTGAAATGACACTTAATTTCTTTCCTCAAAAATTAGGGCCCATAAAGCAGCACCTAAAAACTAGGTGATTCCCCGCGCGTTGCTTCGAGATATGAGAATTTTTTTTGATAAATTATGAACCAATTTGCTACCACAACTAGTTTATGCAATAACCCTTAGTTGGTGGAAGATGATGTGGGTAGTTTGTATAAAGAAAGAATTGGTGTAATGAAGAGAAAAAGAGATAGAGTTAATAACCCTTAGTTTGATGGGAGATGATGTGGGTAGCTTGCATGAAGAGAGAAATGAAGTTAGTTAGTGGGTACCAAATATATAAGTTATATAGATTAATAAAAATATGAACAATTCATAGTTTTTTTAAGAATCGAACAACTCATAAGAGTAGTTGGGCATTTGGTATTTTGAATAAAATATGAACAGTCACATATCTCCTTGTGACAACATGATTTTTGTGGCCAAGAGCTCTCCTGAGCGGACACGAGTTCCGAGGCATGTTACCGACCGCCTGACGGTTCGCCGTCTTGTCAATATAAATCCTGGCCGGCCAAGAACTTCATCAACCGCGACACCAAGAAAACCCCAACACCACCATCTTCGGTCACCAAGAAGTGAATCCAAGAGCTTCTTCCTCGAGCAAGCACATGGCGTCAAATGAGCCATCAAGGAAGCGGGGGAGGGAGGAGGTGCCGCCGCGCCCACCCGTCGAGCCCGAGGAGGTTCTGCCACCCCCGCCCGCTGAGCCCGAGGAGGTGCCGCCGCTCCCGCCCGAGGAGGTGGCGCCGCCCACACCCGGCCCGAGGTGAAGCCGCCCCCGCCCGAGGAGGTGAAGCCGCCCCGACGCAAGGTGGCGCGTCAGCCCGTGGTGCCCCTGCGTGCTCCTTCAGTAAATGTGGAGGATGCTTGTTTTTCAGTGAAGATGCTCCTCCAGGCTTTCCTGACTCTTGGAAAGGTGGCCGTTCATCTCGGGGTCCAACGACCCACTCATCCGCTGTAGATGACCGTGATGGATTACGCCTTCAAGATCAATGTCTTGGCTGGGAGCTGGAGAGAGGAGTGCTCCCCCTGTCTACGACGACGATGGCGACAATGATGGCGGCCTCGACGTCTCCGGCTCCGGCTGCGACTCTGACTCCGACGGTGGGGCTCCTCCGACGGTGACTACCTCTGCTTAATTAATTTGTTCCTCTGTTAATGTGTTCTTCCAGTGTGCTTGTTGAACTTGTGATGGACTAGCTAGTAGATCCTCTATTAATATGTTCCTCCTGTGCGTATGTTGAACATGTGATGAACTAGTAGATCTAAGAGACACGGTAGATCAATCCATGTCTCCTATTTTGGAAGGCATTGCAATGTCTATGGTAGCAGCTTACAATAAATTGCAATGTGTGTGCCAGAAGTTTGTTACTCTGTTTGTGTCATTATATGGCAGCAGTTCACAATGAATTGCAATGTGTATATATGCCAGAGTTATGCCAGAAGTTTGTTACTCTGTTTGTGTTAATAATCTGCATTTCCTTTGACTCGTGCTGCAATGAAATGTCAGCACAGATGAATTGATGAATTTTGTGATGTGTGACACATTAAGATTTGTGACCTAGTTTGACTGTTGAAAAATAATGATGCTAGCATTCTTCAGCATCTAGAGATGGTCCTTGTGGAAATGATAAAATCCACAATTCTTAGCGTACTGCAGAATCAAAAGCACATAAGAACCCTAACTCAGATTCGGGAGACACATCAAACTCTTACCGAGTTCCTTGCACACTTGAAGTAAAGACTATCATGGTTTTCACCTTCCTTCTGCGTCCGCCCCTCCACCACCTGAGCCATACCACAGTCCAGGCAAGGGACCAGTGAATGCCGCTTAGCTCACCGACTGGATCCAAGCCGATGGAGTGATTGCGGCTGCTCCGGCAACCTTGAGCTGCTCCTCGCACGTGCACCTCCAGACGAATTGGCGTAGTGCGACATTTGCACGACGGTGGGGAAGGACGGGCGGGCGGCGGCGGTGGAGCTCAGATCGGGGAAGAAGAAGGGGGTAGGGGTCGGGGCGCCGGGGCGGATGCATATTCATTCGGCAAGGGGCATTTCTGACAATGGAGCACTTGGCAACGATGGTTAGTGTACCACCGTCACCGGGGCGGATGCCGGCTAGGGGCATAATGGAGCACTTGTTGGCGACGATGGTTAGTCTACCTGCATCACCTTTGTCGGTTGGGCAGGCTACAATTATCTTTTTATATATAGGCTTCTGACGCTGGCACGTGGGCCTATATAGTTGGTAATTTAGTATTTGAATAAAATATCAACAACCACACTTGTCTAACCAAATTTCTTAAAATTAGATTTTTTATCTCTTGTTTACGATATAATAATTATAATAACGTCTTAGTGTGTTCTAAAAATTCTACAAATTGACTTGGCAACATAATTTAGTCCCTAAGCTTGTCTACAAAAATTCAAATGGTTTCGAAAACGGAAGATTATACTTGTGTACAAATGTCTACATCTCTCACATAGTTTCTTAGAATGTTACTTCAACATTGAAGTTTTCCATACTTTAAAACATGTTCGAACTCATATGCATTTGAAATTTTAACATAACCTTATGTTCACCATAAGATTACGAAATGCAAAGTTTAATTAGTAATGGTTGTGTAAAACAAATATTATTTATATGTTGTACTTATAAGGAACAATATAAGGTGTATAAACAACATCCAAGAAATGGAATTACATAGAAAAAATGTCATAAATGAATAGGTTGATTTTAGAAAAGTTCAGAAACAAATATCATCAAATTTGGATCACGGTTGATAGAGAAAAACGTGATACAAAATTTGATTGCAGATTAAAAGGGTAAAAGCAAACTATTCTTCATTCGAACAGACCTGACCCCACCCCTTCATTGGAGATGAGTGTTTGTTAATCATCGTATCATTTGCGCATCCGGAACCTTTTTAATAAACACCGCCCTGCCTTCCACCTTCTATCCCCTTCTCCGGCTTTCGCCTTCCTCGTCTCTGTCAAAGCCTCGTCTCTGTCGTAGGTATGGCCTGCGACTCTCGGGGGAGGTTCTGCAAGGAGGAGGCCTCGCGGCCACGTCCACATCCGTCTTCCTCAGTGTTGTCCGCCAACCCTGCCAAGAGAGTGAGGTTCCGCAGTGACGAAGAGGAGCCGTCCCAGCGCGTCTTCCTCGGTGCTCCATGGAAGAGGCTGGTTCTTCGTCGGCCCGGGGGAGAAGCCGTACACGCGCGCAAGGGCCAAGTTGGCGGACTCCAGCGACACCCGCCATGGAGAGGTAGGGTTTTTTCCTCAATGCGAAGGAAGAAGCGGTCCACGCACATTGAGGTGAGCACAGACTCCTCCAGCGACGACCCGGGCAGAAGAGTGGTGCTGGTAGACCTCATCTTCTCCGGCAACGACTCCGGCAACAACTCCGGCGACGACTCCGGCAACAACTCCGGTGACGATTCTGAAGACCATGAGGCAAGTTCTGAAACCACCACGCACGAGATTTGTCCTTGGACCTTTACATCTTCACTGATCAATTGTTCTAATGCATGAATTTCCATTTGTTGTAGGAAGTTGTTGCACATGACATTGACATGATTTGGACTGAAATCAACAAGCTCAAGGAATCGGCTGAAGAGAAGTAGGCAAGTTTTGAAACCAGTTAGAGCTAAAACAGCTTTCTTGTAAATTATAACTGTTATGAAGCTTGCATCAATATAATTTTTTCCCTTTGTTTTAGGACCATGCTGTTACTCGTGATGACATTGACTACATCTGGAAAGGAATCGACAAGCAGGATGAGCACCTTAAAGCCGCACAAAAGAGGTAGGAGATTGAAGTTCTAAAGAAGAATGCTGAGCTGGCAGAAAGAGTTGCAAAACTAGAGACAAGGCTAGCTGAACTTGAGGCAGCAGCACAAAAGAAGCCATCTAGCTAGCTAACTAGTTCCCTTGTAGCAACAATCTAGTTTGGTGATGCGCCCAGCTGATGCAATCTTATTTTGGTGATGTGCCCTGCTGATGCATGTCAAATGTGAATATGTTTGTTATGACTTATGACTTAGTTTGCTTGGTGATGTGAACTACATTACTCATTTTAAGGCCCACACAAGCCCACTCGCACTTGGTTAGTACTTAGTAGGGAAGGACGCCTCCCTCACGCAGTCTTCTCCCACTCACCCCTCGCGCCGTCGCCGCCACTTTCTCCCCCTCACCTCCCCCATGCCGCGACCCACGCTACACCCCTTCGCTGAGATGCGCGCTACACCACGCTCGGCGCGACGCGCACCACACCTCTGACAGTGAGATCTAGAGGAGGAGGAACCCAACAGCGGCGGCGGCGACGACGACAACGACTAGAGGAGGGATCCAGCAACGACGACGACGATGACTAGGAGGAGGAGGGATCCAGCCACAAGGTCGACGCGAGGACAAGGACAGGCAGCGACGAGGAGTATAGATCCCTCCACTCCGGCAGTGCGAAGGTCAGTGGCGAATCTAGGATTTGAGTTTATGGTATGCCGCTCTAAAAATGTCTTATACAATTCGGTAAATGTATTCTACAAACTCGGTAATAATTGTAAAATTAACAACAATTCAGTAATAACGTAATTTGGTATGCGTGCGTATGGTTTTCTTTTATATAGATGCGTATAAATATACTTGTACTTGTGGGAATTGCAGGGTATGCCGTGGCTCCTTTGTATAAGTACATGTGGACATACTTAGCTGTCGATTGTATACATACTTAGCATTTCCCTTTAGATTGACTCTTATGTTTGGTTTTGCTCTTGTTCCTACGCACATCTGCACATTCTCTCCAAGTTGAATAAGTACCTCATTAGCAACCAAGGCAGCCTGCATCTTGCTCTTTAAAATGGTATGGTCGCTTTGCCTGCACTAATTTTCTGGTTACTGAATTTTCCATTTATGTTAATGGTTTACCAAGAACCAATGATAATACAGTGGGCTAAAGTAGTTACTGTAATTGTGACAACCCGCACAGGAAAATACCATACTATCGCCTAAAACCAATCCACTTTGGTCATTAAGCAATAGTAAAGTAACATCCTGTCGTTGGTTGTCGGGTTAACGCCCGGTAAATCACTTGGAATTTCAAACAGAGGATCGACATATGAATTAAAACTCACGTGAAGGCAAGTCCAGTGTACAAAACGAATTAAATCCAAATTATTACAAACCCTTTTAGGACAATAAGTACATGTTCAGAGTTCGGAAACAGCGAAAATAAAATAAACTAGCGCAACCGTAAACATCACAGGAGGCCATTCCGTGATGTCATCGCTTGTCATCACCCTTGTGACAACCCGCCCAGGAAAATACCGTACTATCACCTAAACCAATCCACTTTGGTCATTAAGCGATAATAAAGTATCATCCTGTTGTTAGTTGCCGTGTTAACACCCGGTAAATCACTTGAATAGCAACAAGAATCGAATATATGCATTAAAACTCACTCGAAGGCGAGTCCGGAGATACATCAACATTAATATCCAAATTCGTACCACAAAGGGTTTAATTATTACAAACCATAGTTTTTGCCATAACGAAATAGTTCAGAGTTTTTGGAACAACGGAATTTAAACTAACGGAAGCGAAGGCACCACGGGAAGCCATCCATGATGCTTTCAGTCGTCGTCCTCCACCCACTCCAGCTCCCAGCCGGGCGGGATCTCTCCGGGCCACACAGCACCGAAAGCATTACCTGGATCCACATTTTATAGCAAGGCTGAGTATACTAATACTCAGCAAGACTTACCCGCCGGTGATAACTACTTCACCAAATCTAGACCATGAAAGGCTTTTTGGCTACTGAGGTTCTTTTGCTGAAAAGTAACAAAGAGTAGGTCCTTACTTTCAAGATTTTAGCACAAGTTCTAGTGGGTTTAATCTTTACTAGATTAGCCATCTAGTACAGACAAAGTTGTACAATACAATTAATCAAGCATAGTATTCATCATCTTCCATCATTAAGGATCTCATGACTAGTGGAGTAAGTAGTCTCAGATAACGGTGAGAGGCCGACAATCGATTGGTTCAAACCTTGCAAGGTGGATCTAAACACACGGTAGGCTGCCCCCGCAAGGACAAGTTTCCCAGGCCGTTTCCAAAAATCCTCGGGTCGGGATCGAATCTTACAGTCTTTAGTGCAGGCTATCCGGCATACCCCGCGAGATACCCGGAGTCACCATACACCATCGGTAGCTAGCCGTGAGAGCGAATCCCAAGAGTAGTAATAGTAGGATCCCTCACCACCTCATTAAGGTACTAGGCTTACCGGTCCCATACCCGACATGTGCTTAGTACGTTCAAACACTTAACCCACATAACCACTGGACCGGAGCCCAAATCCCATGCTTTTACCACATGAGCAATCCAATTAAGGATATATTGTGATTCCTATTCTCGCAAGTGAGGTCATCACCCGACTTATAACGGTCCTATAGCTTAGCAGCTATCGACCTATCATACTAGTATGGACAAAGGTACCTAGGGATAATGCATCTAGGGTTTCATTCAACTCCTGAACGTAAATGCACAATCATCCATAGATAATCGAATAAAGAAATTGGAAAACTAGGTTAGATGCACCGGACCTTGCCTTCGTCAGCTAGGTTAGCCTGGGCACCCTCGGTGTCGTTGAGCACTTCCACGTACTGCAACGAAGCTTTCGTTCCTCCTTCCTCGGTTTCCGGGACAAGGGAGTAATCTCCGTTCGGAAGATCTACACGGAATGTAATGCAAGTTCTGGTGATGTGATAGTTCGTTATCTTATCCAACTCTGGTTGGTCATATTCACCTTAACAAGTATCTAGATAGTGTTTCTCTTTTAGGAATGTTATTAGTTGTACATGAGTTATTCTTTTATTGTACATTTGACTAAAGGTTTCTATTGTACTTGTTATTTCATGTGAATGTTTAGTCCTTTTCCCTTCACAAGAAAGGAGGTTTGACCGTGGTGAAGAATGAGAAGAACGAATTGATACCGCAAAGAACCGTGACCAGGTGGCAGATGTGTATTGATTATCGTAAGCTTAACAAAGCGACGAAAAAAGATCACTTCCCCCTACCGTTCATTGACGAGATGATCGAGAGGTTAGCAAACCACTCTTATTTTTGCTTTCTCGATGGGTACTCGGGGTTCATGCAAATTCCCATTCACCTGGAAGATCAACACAAGACAACGTTTACGTGCCCTTACGGAACGTTTGCATATAGAAGGATGCCCTTCAGCCTATGCAACGCTCCGGCCTCTTTTCAACGTTACATGATGGCCGTATTTTCGAAATTCATCGAAGAAATTGTTGAGGTGTTCATGGATGATTTTTCCGTTTATGGGAAGACGTTCATGGATTGCTTGGCAAACTTGGAAAAGGTCCTCACGAGGTGTGCAGAGGTAGACTTGGTGTTAAATTGGGAAAAGTGCCACTTCATGGTTAAGAAAGGCATAGTGCTCGGACATGTTATATCCAAGAAAGGCATTGAAGTGGACAAGGCTAAGGTAGAGACGGTTGAGCAACTCCCACCTCCTACGAATGTTAAGTCTTTAAGGAGCTTTCTAGGCCACGCCGGATTCTATAGAAGATTTATTAAGGACTTCTCAAAGATCACTAAGCCTTTAACGCATCTTCTTCAAAAGGATGTGGCTTTCGACTTTGATGAGAAGTGCCTAGCGGCATTTCGGACCTTGAAAAATGCATTGGTGAGTGCTCCCATCATCCAACCTCCGGATTGGAACCAACCTTTCGAGATCATGTGTGACACAAGTGACTACGCCGTTGGCGCGGTTTTGGGTCAAAGAAAGGAAGGCCGAGTTCACGCCGTTTACTATGCTAGCAAAACTCTTAGTGGGGAGCAATTAAATTACACCACTACGAAAAAGGAGTTGCTAGCGGTGGTATTCGCTTTCGAAAAATTCAGATCTTACATCGCGAACTCGAAGGTCATTGTTTACACCGATCACGCAGCCATCAAGTATCTCTTGGCTAAGAAGGAAGCTAAACCACGTTTGATTTGTTGGATCCTTCTTCTCCAAGAATTTGATGCTGAAATTCGTAATAAAAAAGGGGTGGAAAATGTTGTGGCCGGTCATTTGTCTAGCATGAATCGTGGACAAGATGATAAAGAGCCCATAAAAGATAAGATGAGAGATGACCACCTCTATCGAGTGCTCGATAAAGACACTTGGATGATCGATATCATTCGAGCAATTCGAAAGATGCCTCTCGATCATCTAGATAAAAACTCTCAAAAGAAGATAATCTCCGAAAGTAGGAAATACTTTTGGGATGCACCATACCTCTTCAAACTTGGCAATGATGGAGTGATGAGAAAATGTGTGCCAAGAGAAGAAAGGGTAGAGATTTTGAGAAAGTGCCACTCGGCGGAGTACGGTGGACACTATAGCCATTTTCGTACCCAAGCAAAAGTATGGTCGAGCGGATTGTTTTGGCCGGAGATGCATAAGATATTAAAAGATATGTTGCATCATGCTTCGAATGCCAAAGAACCAGAAACATCTCTCAAAGAAATTCTATGCCTTTGAAATACAACCTACAAATCGACATATTCGATGTATGGGGTATAGACTTCATGGGGCCTTTTAAAAACTCATTTGGATTTGAGTATATCCTAGTCATGGTTGATTATGTATCCAAGTGGTTAGAGGCTATACCATGTCATAAAGCTTCCACGGAGGAGTCCATTAATATGATCAAGAACGTGATTTTTCCTCGTTTCGGTACACCGTGAATCTTGATAAGTGATGGAGGAACTCACTTCACCGTGAAGAATTTCAAAAAGTGCTTGTCCAAGTTGGGGATTGAACATAGGGTTTCTACGGCCTATCACCCACAAACCAACAGACAAGTGGAAACGTCAAATAGGCAATTAAAAAGCATCCTCAACAAAACCATAGAGAAGGGAGGCAAAGATTGGTCAAAGAAATTAGACGGAGCTTTATGGGCTTATCGAACGGCGTTCAAAACACAGAAAGGTATGACCCCTTATCACTTCGTTTATGGAAAAGCTTGCCACCTTCCGGTTGAGTTGGAACATAGAGCCTATTGGGCGGTTAAAGAGATGAACCTCGATCTTGACGCCGCAGTGGTGAAACGAAGGATCCAAATAAGCGAGCTAGAGGAGTTGAGGTTGAAAGCATATGAAAATGCAAGCATATACAAAGAGAGAATCAAAAGGTGGTATGATAAAAGATTGAAAAGAAAGAGTTTAAAGAAGGAGATAAGGCCCTCCTCTACAATTCGAGGTTTAAAACCTTCGGAAAGGGGAAATTGCAAAGCAAGTGGGATGAACCTTATGTTGTGCATTCGGTGCTCTCCAACGGAGCGGTAACCATTATGGATATAAAAGGCGATCAATTTATGGTGAATGGCCAACGACTTAAGATTTACTACGAACCTAACGTTGTGCCCCTTCATCATGTTGATGTCTTCACCATGGAAGAAGAGCCCGAACGTCCCGCCTAGGACGAAAAACAAGGCATGAATTTCTGTAAATAGTTTTTCTTTTAATTTTCCGGAGTTTCTCGCGAAGATTTACTAGGCCAACTTTTTCCCATGGGCTAAGGAGGTGAAAAAATGGCGGTGCACAAAAAATAGGACCGGTCCGGCCCCCGAGACAGGGTGGGCCGGCCGGCCCAGGCCGACCGGCCCAGCTGGGTTCCGGCGGCGGACGTCCCCGATTTTTGCCCGAATTGCTCCTTTTCGAGTTCCTTCTTCGGTCAGAAAATTTTAAGGGAAGTTTAAAAAAGGAAAATGAGGTTCCTAGGGTTTTTCTTTTCGGACTATTTATTTGGCCGAATTGGGAGCTCGTGAATCAATCCCATCAAGTAATATTTTGCACTCGCGCAGCAGCCATTGTGCCCCCGAGGAGCTTAGAGTTGAAGCTAGAAGCCAAGGAGCCATCGATGGAGGAGGCAAAGTGATGCGAGCTCAAGCTACCCGTCGAGATCAAGAGGACTGTGACACCCTAAAATTCCATCACTAAAATCACTTAGCAACTTAAATTAGTCTTAAGGATTTAAAGAATTTAAATTGCTATTTAAATTGAGCTCTAAAATATTAAACATAATTTAATAAACTTAGAGACAACAAGTGTTTGTGCATCATCAGTTGGCTTGCATGGTTTTTGGTTGCTTGTGTGGTTTCTAAAAAGTTTATAAAATTCTTGAGAAAAAGTTTGAAAAAGTTTGATTTGAATTTGAAAAGAAAAATGGTTCAAAAATGAAGTTTGAAAAAAAAGAAAACCTCGCCGGCTCCCCTTTCAGCCCAGACGGCCCAGCGGCCCGTCGGCCAACACCCGCGCCGGCCCACCTCTCCTCCTCTCCTTTTTCTTTTTCCCCGCGAGCGCTGACACCTGGGCCCCGCCTGTCAGCCTCCCCTTTCCCTTTCCTTTCTTCTTCTTCCTCTCGCTGCCAACCGACCCGGCGCCGCCGCGCAATCCCCGCCGCGCCCGGCCGTCCCGCTACCTTCCCTTCCTCTCTCCGCAGCCAATTAAGGCAATCAAACTTCCCCGTGATCAATTTGGCCGTTACTTCCCATCCTTAAACCCAAGCCGTGATGGCCGCAGCCATCAATGGCAAGCCGCAGGCCGCCCGTCCCCTTCCCGCTTCGCCTACCTCCCTGCACCTCTTTTAAGCTCGCACACGAGCCCCTACGCCTCCCTTTTGCACCCACAGCACTCCACTCCACGCACGTGAGCCCAATTCCACCGACGCCGCCGCCCTGGGTTCCCGCCGCCGCCGTCAATTCGTCGCCGCCGGTGAAGGATTGGTCCCTCCGCTCGTTCTTTTGATGCTTGGGATCGCCAGGGACTTAACAAGCACGTGCTGTCGCAGGTTCCTGTCCCCGACGCCCATGGCAGCCGCGCCCCGACCACACCAGAGCGCCGCCCGATCCGCCGCCATTGCCAAGTTCCCCCACCGGCGCCTTCTCTTCGTTTTTGAGCTCGCCTTCTTCTTCTACACGCGGTGAGCAAAAACCCCTACCAAATTCCCCTTCCTTTCACGCACAGCAGCGCCTCCCCGAGCTCGCGGGAGTAGTCGCGCCGCCCCCTTCCGGTGCCGGCCGCCGGTGAGGCCCGATCGCCCCCCTGACCCCTTGGTCACGTGCGCAAGCGCTCACACTGCATTTTCCCCCAACCCGTGGTCAAAAAGGTGGCCGGGAGCGCCGTCCGGGGCCAACGCCGGCGAGCCCCTCGCGCGCGCCGCCGCGCCCCGCTCGCACACGTCCCCGGCCGTTGGATTTGGCACGGGCGATCCCGATCAAAATGAGGGGGTACCCCTCTGCCTCGGTCCACCGTGGACCCGTGCGCCGGCGCACGGCGCGGTCCACGGCGCACGCGCGCGCCCGTGGCCGTTGGATCTGAGATCCACGGCGCTGGGCTGGCCGTTTTGTTTAAGAGCCCCTGAGCTTTTATATTTTTTTGCAAGCCGGTCTTTCCACCTTTGAGAATTCTTACGGTTAGGTCCTGAGTTTTATGTTTTAGCCCCTGGCCAGCCTACATTTCTTTAATAAAGGTCCTTTTCATCCTTTTAGCTTTTAGACCCCTATGTTTTATTTTATAATTATGTTTTAGCCCTGTTTTTATTTATAAAAAGCCCTGTAAACTTAGTTTTCTTGCAGATAGGTCCCTGTAAACTGTTTTAATCATATCTTTCTCATTTTAACTCCGTTTTTAGCGTTCTATATACCGAAATGATCGTCTCGACGAGTAGAATCTTTTAAACAGCAAATTTACCAGTTTTATTACTGTTTGGTGTACTGTTTTATTTATTGTTTGTTGTTCATGTTTGACTCGTAGATATCGTGCCTATTTCGTCTGAGCTCCCTGTCGGAGGTGATCAGGAAGAGCCTGTTTTCGAGGAGGATTTCACCCAGCTTGTAGAGGAAGGCAAGTGGCTTTCCCCCTCTGCATTATCTTTTTGAACCTATGTCACTGCATGTTAAACAATGTTTACTATTCCTGTTGCTATGCATAAACCTGATGGGCAAACACCTAGTTAAGGACTTGACTAGATACTTTACCACTTTACCTTGATCAACCCTGTTTAAACAAATGCTTGGGGTAGATAAATGCTTAGTTTGCTTTACATGAGTTTGGTTATGCTTTGTTTATGTTATACATCTCAGTTTCGTTTATATAATGTGCTTTGTGCTTAAAACAAGATAACTTGATTTATAATCGGAACATGGAGAACCACCCAAGATAACAGTACAACCACAGTCCACATGGCTCTGGCTTAGCCGATTAATTAGGAGAGTGGGTTAGCTGATAGCTCTTTTCCGAGAGGGGCACAGGGGGCCGGAGTTGAAGGGGTATAGCCCGGTTCTTTTGGGGTAGCAGCCTTGGCTAAGGTGCTGACCATTAGGGAGGGTTATGGTTCGCTCCGCCGCCGTAACCGTTGCGGGCTGTTGGTTTCTCTTCTTTCCTTTGTAAAGGCTTCGTAGTGGACCCCTAGCCACTCACCTTGGAAGTGTTTAAGGGTCTAGCTAACCCGGGCAAGATGGTGAACACGAACCGTGGGTAAAGTGTACAACCTCTGCGAGTGAAAAATCGATCGATCGGCCGTGCTCACGGTCATGAGCGGCTTGGACCCTCACATGATTAATAAACTTGAAGATTAATGCAAATCATGGGTTTGTGGTTTGGTTTGAGGTTTCTTTTAAGGTTAAGTGGGTTGGTATACACTTACACCTAGTGATTAGGTGCTTGCTAATAAAACTTGACCAACTTATAAAATGCTTACCGCTGTGAACCATAGCCTATCCTTGATAGCCTTACATTGTTTCCCCCACTTGCTGAGCACCAACCATAAGTGTGCTCACCCTTGCTTACCTCTGTTCAGAGGAGAACGTCGGAGGCGAGGACGAGTACTGGAGTGACTACAAGGAGTTCTAGGGCATGCGGATCCCCCAGTCATCATGCCTGTGGAAGTCAGAGATGGAGCTGCTCGTCGCTTAGTTATCGTTGTGTTCGGACCTTCGAGTCCACCTCTCTGGATGTAATAATAGATACCGTACTGGTTTAACTCTTGAACGATTTATTACTGTAATGGTATTACTCTCGTTTTGTCTATCATGTGTGTGTAAAATGATCCTGGCGCACACGTGAGATGCATTCGGTTTTCTTTGTAAAATTGGGTGTGACAAAGTGGTACCAGAGCCGTGATGACTGTAGGTCGCAACCTTAGTTAGAAATGGATGAAATTAAGGATTCATGTTCTAGAGAACCTTATCATGCTTCAAATCATCTTATTTACACATTAAAAATCTAATTTAATTTTGTTTATAATTTTAAACTGTCATTTTGATTTATTCTGTACTCTGAGATCAGTTTTGCTTTGACAGATGGCCAGAACCTACATGACCCCTCGCAAGAGCACTGGTGGGCGCTTTCCCTCTGGACAGCTGGCCCCTCGCCATCGTCTTGAGGATGTTGAGGAGGAACCGGAGGAGTTCCAGCCAGAGGTTGAGGTGGAGGAGGAGGAGCCAGATGAGCCATTGGAACGACCACGGTACCGTACGATGGCACCGTCTTTGGAGGCGGACAACCGATGGGGACATTGTGATTCCACCGGCGCGCCCGTGGCAAATGAGGAAGCACCCCCCGCACATGTTGATCCGGTGCACGATGGTGAAGGAGGTGACCGGATGACTCCGGTGATGACGGTGTGGGTGAGGAAGGTGGTGACAATGCTTGTTGGCAACCCGGAGGAAGATGAGGATGAAAACCCCCGCTATCACGGAGCGAGAATATCACAAACATTCCACCGAAGTTGAGAATGGACGGTTTGCATTCTTCTCGTGGGAGGTTTTGCGATACACGGGATATACCATAAGGCCTCTCTATGTGACTAAGCACTTCGGCGAGCCGGGAATGAGAGACTACTACACCCGCGAGTCTACATCGGGAAGCCCCCGAATGATACGAAGGGCCGGAGGTATGGATCATCTCACCACGGCACGGCTCGGTTCTCCACAGATGATGCTGCGGTGAATGATGCAGCAAGGAGGGCACTCTGGTCAATCTGCAATGCAAATCGGGTGCAGCTGTTCCACTCGGAGTATCGCCATGTGCCTCGTCGTGCAAGTGGCACAGAGGTGACTGTGGTGCCAGCATGATGCAATGATCGCATCGACGTCTTGACACGTGTGACTGCTGCTCTGAACACGGATCTGGAGGGGGCAACTACTGAAATGAACAAGTATCATGAGGAGTTGCAGGCTGCTCAGGTGAAGATAGCACGTCTGGAAGCACAGCTGGCAGGACAGCGACTTCCTCAAGAAGTTATGCCATATCAGACCACAGCTTCCCCTCCGCGCAAGAGGCTCCGTTACGGCTCCGATGAAGCTACTACTCGTCTTGGCTAGGATCCTAGGATACTCGCCCTTATCATTTACCTTTTCGCTAGATCGTTCCTGCGTGAACGTATTGCTTGTAATAATGAATGCTGTTTGCAAACATGTTTGATTTGGATCTTTGCTTGATTGTGAATTGTATGGTGGAGTGATGGCCACTATGCAATCTGAATTGTTAAGTTAATTAAAAAATGGTTTGGGTTTTATCGGTTGTCATTGCTTAATCTCTTATGCAAGTTAGATTGGATCAAATCTGTTTTCGCAGTCATATGACATACTAGTAATGTTTTGTTTATAACTCAAGCTACAGAACTCCAAATGACATGAAACCAGTTGTGTTAGTTCACAAATTTAGAGGATGAATTTCTGTCAAAACTTCAATGGTATACAATACATATTCTGGGAGTTATGCACGAAGTAATGAACATGTCAGAATCTGTAAATTTCTGCTGATACAGCTGTACTGTTTGAATTTTATCTCGAGTTATAGATGTACAAATGAGGTGATTCCAGTTGGGATAGTTCCATAATTTTGTACATCATAATCTGGTAAAAATTCGTGGTCATTGGATAATTACACAGAAAGTTATACATAATTCGTTGAGGTCAACAGAATCTGTCCTAACTGAAGAACATGCTGTTATTTCATTTTGAGTTATCCTCTTATGCATTGATTCAAGTACAACTATCTGAGATATGATTTTTCTAACGGTCAGATGGTAAACACCAGGTCCGGAGGAGGTCAAGACGTGTCGCCTGTGATCCGTGCACATATCTCAATTCAACAGAACCCAGCACCACCCCCACCGATCAACCAAGCAATGGATCCAAACATGCGGCGGTTTACGGCGCGCGCGATGCAACTGATTCAGAATCTTACCAACACTGTGCAGCAGATGCAAGCTCAACAGAACCAACCACCACAGCCGAACCCTCCGCCACCCCCGCCACCAAGGGACAGGCACAAGGAGTTCATGAGCCACCATCCCCCTACGTTTTCCCATTCGTCGGATCCACTGGATGTTGACGACTGGCTGAAAACCATCACCAAGAAGCTGGAGATCGTGCAATGCACTGATCGGGAGATGGTCCTGTATGCTGCTGGAAGGCTTGTGGGGCAGGCCGCAGACTGGTGGGATGCGTACTCAACTGCTCATCCCAACAGGCAGAACATTACTTGGCAGGAGTTCCGTGACAACTTCCGTACTTACCACATCCCTTCAGGGGTTCTCAAGCTTAAGCAGAGGGAGTTCTTGTCACTGAGGCAGGGCAATATGTCAGTGACTGAGTATCTGGACAAGTTCACTCACTTGTCATGCTATGCACCTGATGAAGTCAACACTGATCCAAAGAGGCAGGAAAGGTTTCTGGATGGCTTGATTGGTCCTTTAAACTATCAACTGCAGAGTCACATCTTCCCAGACTTTCAGACGCTGGTGAACAAAGCTATTGGGCTGGAAAGCAAGAGAAAGGAGATGGGTGAACAGAAACGCAAGTTTCAGTCACACGAACAGTCTAGCAGCAACACCCGTCCTCGTTACAGTTCTCAGCAGAGCCTGACTCCATATCGTCCTGGTGGTCAAGGTGGGAGGTACCCACAGAACATGCGAGCTGCGGCGCTCGTTTCGGCCACGGCGCTTCAATCCTCGGACACCCGCAGCTCCTACCCCTCGGTGAGTCGTCCTAGCAATAACTCGGGGCACCCGTTCGGCTCGGTGGATGCTTCAAGTGTGGAGAGCCGGGGCATTATGCTAACAATTGTCCCAAGAGGGTGATGCAAACTCCGCGAGAGACAAGTGGAAACGGGACCGGCAGCCATCTTCGCGGGCTCGTACTCCACGGACACCCGGCAAGAGAGGCCGGCGAGTCATGTGCGTGGCCGAGTTAATCATGTATCGGTGGAGCAAGCTCGGAATGACGCCGCGTGGTATTGGGTACGTTTTTCGTCAACTCTGTACCCGCTACCGTATTATTTGATTCGGGAGCATCACATTCATTCATAACGATCAATTTGTGGCAAAATATAACTTATCTATGAGCTCAATGAAGAACCCACTGATAGTTAGCACTCCTGGGGGAGAAATGAAAACTGGTCATATATGCCCACAAGTAAAGATTAATATCATGGGGGTAGACTTTCTTGCTAATCTGGTAGTTCTAAAATCATGGGGAATAGATGTCATTCTTGGCATGGATTGGTTAAGAAGTTGTGATGGAGTTATTCAGTGTCGGAAGAGGTCAGTGCTGTTAACTAGTCCTCAAGGGGAGAGAGTAGAATATGTGAGTGCACCCTCATCCAGCAAAGGAGTTGTGAACTCTGTTGAAGGCAAGGCCTTGGAGGATATAAGGATAGTGAATGAATTCCCTGATGTGTGTCCAGAGGATTTGCCAGGTATGCCACCTGATCGTGACAATGAATTTAGTATTGAACTTATACCTAGTACTGCTCCCATATCTAAAAGACCATATTGAAGGACCGATACGGCGAACCAGAGAGAGGGGAGTGAATGGGAGCCGATAAAAATTCTTCTCGAAGGAGATGGAAACTCCAACAAGATGAACACGGCTTCCAACACACGTCTCCGACTCACTACCAAGGTTGGTCAAGCCCACGTAGCCACTGGAGTGCCACTGGACCTAGGAACCAACACACCACCTTCCGACTCGAGAAACGCGGCGGAAAAACCAAACCTCGAGTCTACGGACTCACACCGGTCGACCGGTGAGCACCACCGGCCGACCGGTCCCCGCCGGCGAAACCGAGCAACTTCCACTAAGTGGCTCTACACCGGTTAGACCGGTGAGACACACCGGTCGGACCGATGGCGGCTGAAAGCCTCCAAGGCACCAAACGAAGCCAACCGACCACCAAACGGACCCAAACTCGAAACAAGAGGCAACACGGGACAACAACGAACACACCAAGGCGTTCACTCGAGCAAAAACCCACAAGGGCTCGCACCGGTCAGACCGGTCAAGAGCACCGGTCAGACCGGTGTAGCCTGGGCAGCTCGGGATGAACAGCACCCGCGGGTCAACTCCCCCAAATCCAAATCTCGATCTCTCAAATCGCTCCACGAACTTGAACAAGACTTTGGGGATATTAGGAACACCTCATGAGGAGTCCATAGCCAAGTTTAATCCCACCAAAACTCGTCCAAAAAGGAGGAATCGAAGAAATCCCGCCGAAAGCACTTCCAACCCAAGAACTCAAGAAACCCCAAAATCGAGCACCTTTACTCACGGATTTGGGGGGGAATCACGCCCAAAGAACCACGAAGGGTTCCCACAAATTTCCCCCATCAAATCCCCAAGAGAAAAGTCCCGAAAACAACCCAAAGAAATCACGGAGAGAGGGCTCCGAAAATCACCACCAAGAACAACCGGGGAAAACACATCCAAACCTTGAGGAACCACGCCGAATCATCTAGACATGAAACAAAGGTTCGTACAAGGTCTAGCAAGCCGCCCGATCATCCATCCCTCTCTACAAGATCTCTCCGTGAAGCTCTCTTGCTAGTCCTAGAGAAAACCTAAGGAAAATAGGTGGAAAAATAGGAAAACTAATGAGCTAGGGTTCCAAGAGTTGGCTGCCATCCTCTCACCTCTTGGTTATATGGAGGCAACCGAATGTCTAAAACACCCTTCTCTACTAACTAGGGATACAAGCCCTTCAAGGGCGGATTTGGAATTCTTGATGTCTTCACCATCGGACGGATGCCCGGTGAACGCACCCTGCGCAGCCTCGACGCAAGCCATGCGATCCCGACACGTGTCCTCCTCTTCGAAGATTCCGGACTGCGTCGTCGCACACCGGTCAGACCGGTGCTCCTCACCGGCCGGGACCGGTCCCCACCCGGTCGGACCCACCCGGTCGAGCCGGTCCAGTGCTGCTTTGCAGCTCCGTCTTCGGTTCTTCTGTCTTGGCTTTGTGGATCAACTAAGGAACCCAGTGGTTTTCTGGTGAACCACCGGAAACCCCGCGAACTCGGTGTAGCCTCTGCCAATCTCCACTCATGACTTGGCTCCCACATAGTCCCAGCTCGACCTTGGTTTTGAGGCTATACCAAGAAACCGTCCATGACTTCATCTTGCTGTTCAAGCCACCATGCGGCCCGCACTTGACCCCGCTGGCCACCGGGTCCCTCGAACGAAGCCTACTTGTCTTCTCCACACCTGGAGGCCTCACCGGCGACGACCTTCCGCGCTTATTCTTCACCTGCACCAACACCAGTCAAGCCGCAACCTCGCACCCGCAATACTTAGCCAAGAATCGGTCCACACAATGTTGTCAATCACTCATCACACAAGGAAGCGACCATCCACCGGTCCTCGAACCACACCGGTCCTCAATCTCCCCCTTGATGAGTGCATTGACAACACCCACACGAAAGTAACAAGAGAGAAAAGAAAAAAACGAACAAAAAGAAAACTCCAACAAGCGATCGAAAGCCAAACAAAGGCAAAGAGCAAGATCACTTGAAGAAGACAAGTCTCGGACCCCTTAGGCAAGGGCAACGGCTCGACACATCCGAGACAAAGCAAAGCTCAAGCAAAGAGCGCAAACCACCGAATCAAAGCTCGAACAACCACAAAGAGCTCCCCCCCGCACACATGCAAGCTCCCTCGAACCAATGCAACTCCCCCCGGACGAATGCATGCAAAACAGGTCGAAAACGGGGCAGGCAGCAATTTCGACTCACACCGGTCGGACCGGTCATCACCACCGGTCGACCGGTGCCTAACATGCGTACAAGACCAGCACTCACACTTTGGTCGGACCGGTGCTCCTCACCGGTCGGACCGGTGTACAACGAGAAACCCGTAAATGGCTCGAAACCACTGAAAACCTCCTAAACGCGTCCAACAAGCCATTTCAAGCTCAAACTTCTCCCCCTTGTTGGCAATGCATGAATCAAGCCAAAAATGCAAAAAATTCAACCTAGAGCTTCTCAAATATACAAAATTCATCATAGGATGCTACACATGTCCAAATGAGCAAGTTAGGTACTCTACGGCTTCGTATCGAACCCAACTACATGATCACCAAGTTTCACAACCATTGGACGAAGCTAAGATGGATTTTGGCAATTTTGCGAAAAACTTGCCTCTCATGAGCAAAGTCCTAAACATGATCAAAGCATATCAAAATGGCAAAGCCACACAAACTTCATGCTAGGACAGCCATTCTAATCATAAGACCATCACAAACACCCACAAGCACCTCATGTCATGTCAAAGCCACCGAGCCATGTGCCTACTTCTATGTATGAGACTTCTCATTGGTAGGCATCATGCAACGGTTTAGCACCCAAAGCAAATTAAATTCAGCACATATGACATGGGAGCACATTTCCAAGCATTTTTGATTTCATTTTCAGATTTGTAAAGGGTACATGAAATGTCTTTGCGACAAAAAGGAACTTATGCTCCTCCACAAGATAAACCAAGAGGGCTAAACATTCATGATGGCAAATGAGCCTTTGGCCCCATATGATCAATAAACTAGCCATCCAACCACGAATTAAGCATAGCCAAGCCACTAAAACATGTCAAGAGCATATAAAGGCATTTACACATGAGAGAGCATACATGTGACATTTTCAAAAACATAGCTATCAACCATGGATTATTCATCAAGATCATCAAGAGCTAAGCCAAACTAACCATAGCATACCAAACAAGCTCACAAAGACATATAATTCATTCCATGGTGAACAATGTATATGAGAGAAGCTTTTCCTAACCAATGCATGTGATACAAAATGCATGCAATCTAAATTACAAGGATGCCTATACATCATGTTACATATGCCATGCCAAATGCAAGAAATGCACAAAGGAAAGCTATACATATGCTACAAAGGAGCTCCCACACACAAAGCTCACAAACCACCGGCTCCTCGAGGGGAGGCAAAAAGGGCTCGACACCACCGCAAAAGAGCAAAGGAGCACCAAACTCACAAGCTCCCCCTAAACTCATGCATTAAGGCCAAAGAGCGTACAAAGCTCACCTTACACACATGAGATAAGGCAAAGAGCAAAAGAAACAAGTGGCTTGACCAAGTCCACACACTTGAAGGTCACAAATACACTCACCTTTATCATTTCTTCACAATTCACTCATCCTTGTCTAGCATCCCCCGAAAGCGATGTACCTCCATGTCACCACCGGGGTATGAAGCCGAAGAACCACCCCCGATATCAACCAAATGTTCTCCGGGCCATCACCTGCAACTCAAAACCAAGAGCGAGAGCGAGCAAACGACTCAACACTGGGGTTAGTTCCAAAAGTGTGAAACCAGTGCCTAGCCATTTGCCTGAAAGTGGGGTTAGCACAAACCAAACCATCTTTCCTACTAAAGCTACCTCCACGAACACCACTACGGTAACCACCATGAGGGAACCAACCCTCTCTGCCTGGAGGAGAACCAAAACCACGAAAGAAAGCCCGTGGACCATCCCTCCTCTCCTTCTCAAATCCATGACTCCTCCCATCCCCGTAGTGAGCTCGAGGGGGAGAATGCCTAGCAAGCCGGCCTCCGGCAAACTTTCCGGATCAACCACCGAACCACGACCTCCGTAAACAACCCTCGCACTCGTACGAGCACGAAACCCAAACTGCCGCTGTCCGGAGCCTCGCACCGTCCGACCGGTGTAGCTTGGGCAGGCGGCACACCTCCAACGACCTTCCGCTCTCCCCAAGCCCGAACCGACCTCACACTCGCCTTGGCCCCGGGCAGCGCACACGAGGCTCAAGTACACCATCGAAAGGGTGGTACTTGTCCTTGTTAGCCCACTCCTTCGCCATTCTCTCCTCACGCTTCCTCTTGAAGCAAAACGCTCTCTTGTGACCATCCTTTCCACAAAACTCACAATGGAAACGGATCGATCTGGGCTTAGGCTTGGGATGAGGCTCTTCACAAGGCTTCTCACTTGGTTTCTCACTAGGCGTTTCACTTGCCTTTTCACTCGGTTTTTCTCTTGGTTGGTTTGTCTTGCATGCAAACTTGTCTTTGGGTGTGGGTTGTGGTGGAACTGAAACATTCCCAAATTTCCTTTCTCTCTCACCACTGCCCTCACCAACCTTATCCAATCCCAAAGCCCAACCGTCAAAGCGCTTACAGCTAGCAATCATCATACCAAGCTGAGGTTCTTGACTCGACAACCAACTCAGCGCTTCACGCAATTTATCATTCTCATCTTGCAAGCGACCAACACATTTTGCAAGATCCAAATTCTTCATAGCATGCAACTCACATGTAGAGCAAGAAGTAGGAATAGGCACTTTCAAATCAGCCTCTAGCGAAACAATGCGAGAACAAAGCTCAAAAATTTTCTCATGCAAACCAGGGCAAGAAGTGCAAGCACCAAGCAAAGTGGGTCTAGATTGTAGCTCAACCAACTCAACCCTAAGCACATCTAGTTCCTCACACTTGGTGGCATACTTCTCCCTAAGATCGATCAAGTCGGCTAGGAAAGCGAGCAATCGGCACAATCATTCTCATCGAAACAACGGGACTAGCCTTAAGAGAATCAATTTCAAGCTTGCTATCAAGAACACCGTTTTTCTAGCTCGGCCACTCTAGTCCTAGCATCCTCGAGCAAAGATCTAAGCTCCTTCCTAAGCTTCTTAGCCGCTCTAAGCATGTGATCGCGATTGTCAAGCAAGTCAACCAACTCCTCATTCTCCTTGCGCAAAGAAGAGAGCTCATCACATACCTCATCCTCGGAATCCAAGTCCGAGGCGTCCTTCGCTTCTCTTGCTTGCTCGAACCGCAAGCCATGCCGCAGAAGTCATCCTTGAGGCTTAGGCCCGTCACACAAAGGCCGTTGAGATACTTGCCGATGTTCTTCTTCTTCTTCTTCTTCTTCTTGTCATCCTCTTCGTCTTCATCACTCGAGCTTGAAGACGTGTCCTCGGAATCAGACTCGATGTCGCTTGATCTCTTCATCTTCTCTCGAGACCGCGTCTTCTTCTCATGTCCATGATCCTTCTTCCTGGACTTCTTCTTCTTGTCCTTGAACTTGTGCTTGTCGTGGCTGTTCACCTTTGGACACTCGGCAAAATAGTGTCCTATCTTGCCGCACTTGAAGCATGTCCTCGTGTTCCTCCTCATGTTCACTCGGTTCTCGTGCAGCCTCTCGAATCGCCTCGTCAGGAGCGCCAGCTCGTCCTCTCCAAGCACGTCGAACTCCTTATCTGGCATAGACATCAAAGAGGACAAAGAGAACATCTGGTGGATGGGTTAGTGTTAGCCTTTCCTTTCGAACCACCAACGAGGGCAAGACTATGAGAGTCAGTCGGGCCCTCGATCTTGGTTGTCATGCCCCTATCCACCTCAGCCGACTTGAGCTTCGAGAACGGCTCATTCACCGTCGAGTGTCATACTTCTCTGACTCCACAATGGCCTCGAACTTTCCGCCCCAAATCGTACGATCCAAAGAGTGTAAGAGCTTGACCGCTCTATCATGATCATCGTACGGGAGCACGTCTACATTGGCCCTCATGTTGTTCACAACTACCGTGAACCTCTGATACAAGGCATCGATGGACTCACCGGGGAGATGAGTGAAGTTCTCGTACTCTCTCCGTAGGTCGCATACATCCGTGCCCGAACACAGGGCGTTCCCAACATGAGCCTCCTTCAACACCGCCCAAATCCTACAAGCCAAGTGCTCGGTGTGCACCCGATCGAACTCGGTGACACAAAGCACGAAACAAGTAGTCGACCGCCTTATTATTGGCGTCGAAGGCTGTCCCCTCGATCTCGGAGCGAGGAAATCAACCGGCTGGACATAGCTCGTGTCCACCGTGACATCCCAAAGGATCGACCCTTTCCGCGGAGAAACACACCCATCCGCTTGCTCCACTTCGGTAGTTCTTGCCATCGAAGTGTGGAGGACCCGAACCCCGTTCTCGGTACGCCATCCTTGGATCTTAGGCGGTTAGAGTCAACAAAGACCCGAACCGGCTCGATACCACTTGAAGGACCGATACGGCGAACCAGAGAGGGGGGAGTGAATGGGAGCCGATAAAAATTCTTCTCGAAGGAGATGGAAACTCCAACAAGATGAACACGGCTTCCAACACACGTCTCCGACTCACTACCAAGGTTGGTCAAGCCCACGTAGCCACTGGAGTGCCACTGGACCTAGGAACCAACACACCACCTTCCGACCCGAGAAACGCAGCGGAAAAACCAAACCTCGAGTCTACAGACTCACACCGGTCAGGCCGGTGAGCACCACCGGTCAGACCGGTCCCTGCTGGTGAAACTGAGCAACTTCCACTAAGTGGCTCTACACCGGTCAGACCGGTGAGACACACCGGTCAGACCGATGGCGACTGAAAGCCCCCAAGGCACCAAACGAGCCAACCGACCACCAAACGGACCCAAACTCGAAACGGCGAAGCAACACGGGACAACAACGAACACACCAAGACATTCACTCGAGCAAAAACCCACAAGGGCTCGCACCGGTCAGACCGGTCAAGAGCACCGGTCAGACCGGTGTAGCACAGGCGACTCGGGATGAACAGCACCCGCGGGTCAACTCCCCCAAATCCAAATCTCGATCTCTCAAATCGCTCCACGAACTTGAACAAGACTTTGGGGATATTAGGAACACCTCATGAGGAGTCCATAGCCAAGTTTAATCCCACCAAAACTCGTCCAAAAAGGAGGAATCGAAGAAATCCCGCCGAAAGCACTTCCAACCCAAGAACTCAAGAAACCCCAAAATCGAGCACCTTTACTCACGGATTTGGGAGGGGAATCACAGCCTAAAGAACCACGAAGGGTTCCCACAAATTTCCCCCATCAAATCCCCAAGAGAAAAGTCCCGAAAACAACCTAAAGAAATCACTGAGAGAGGGCTCCGAAAATCACCACCAAGAACAACCGGGGAAAACACATCCAAACCTTGAGGAACCACGCCGAATCATCTATACATGAAACAAAGGTTCGTACAAGGTCTAGCAAGCCGCCCGATCATCCATCCCTCTCTACAAGATCTCTCCGTGAAGCTCTCTTACTAGTCCTAGAGAAAACCTAAGGAAAATAGGTGGAAAAATAGGAAAACTAATGAGCTAGGGTTCCAAGAGTTGGCTGCCATCCTCTCACCTCTTGGGTTATATGGAGGAAACCGAATGTCTAAAATGCCCTTCTCTACTAACTAGGGATACAAGCCCTTCAAGGGCGGATTTGGAATTCTTGATGCCTTCACCATCGGACGGATGCCGGTGACCGCACCCTGCGTAGCCTCGACGCAAGCCATGCGATCCCGACCCGTGTCCTCCGCTTCGAAGATTCGGATTGCGTCATCGCACACGGTCGGACCGGTGCTCCTCACCGGTCGGACCGGTCGGACCCACCGGTCAGACCGGTCTGGTGCTTGCTACGGCTCCGTCTTCGGTTCTTCTGTCTTGGCTTTACGGATCAACTAAGGAACCAAGTGGTTTTACGGTGAACCACCGGAAACCCCGCGAACTCGGTGTAGCCTCGCCAATCTCCACTCATGACTTGGCTCCCACATAGTCCCAGCTCGACCTTGGTTTTGAGGCTATACCAAGAAACCGTCCATGACTTCATCTTGCTGTTCAAGCCACCATGCGGCCCGCACTTGACCCCGCTGGCCACCGGGTCCCTCGAACGAAGCCTACTTGTCTTCTCCACACCTGGAGGCCTCACCGGCGACAACCTTTCGCGCTTGTTCTTCACCTCGCACCAACACCCGGTCCGGCCCGCAACCTCGCACCTGCAATACTTAGCCAAGAATCAGTCCACACAACGTTGTCAATCACTCATCACACAAGGAAGCGACCATCCACCGGTCCTCGAACCACACCTGGTCCTCACATATAGAATGGATGTTAAAGATCTAGCTGTATTAAAGAAACAAAACAAAGAACTACTTAGTAAAGGGTTTATCCGTCCTAGTTCATCACCATGGGGAGCCCCCACACTCTTCGTTGATAAAAAGGATGGATCTAGGAGGTTGTGTATAGACTATCGATCACTTAATGAGGTTACTATCAAGAATCAATACCCTTTACCTCGGATTGAGGATTTATTTGATCAGATGAGAGGAGCTAAGGCCTTCTCTAAGATAGACCTTAGATCAGGTTATCACCAGTTAAAAATCCGAGTGGAGGATATACCGAAGACATCATTCACATCTAGATACGGGTTGTATGAGTTCACTGTGATGTCCTTTGGCCTGACCAATGCACCAGCATACTTTATGTATTTGATGAACAAGGTATTCATGGAGTATCTGGATAAGTTCATTGTGGTATTCATTGATGACATATTGGTATTCTCTCAGAGTGAGGAAGAACATGAAGAACATCTAAGGCTTGTGTTACAGAAGCTACGGGAACATCAGTTGTATGCCAAGTTCAGCAAGTGTGCTTTCTGGTTGAAGGAGGTCTCTTTTCTCGGACACATCATCACAGATGGAGGAATTGCGGTTGATCCAAGCAAGGTTTGGGATGTATTAAGCTGGAGTCCGCCTAAGAATGTGCGGAGATCGAAGCTTCCTTGGACTTGCGGGATACTATTGGAGGTTCATTGTAGGATTTTCTAAGATAGTGAAGCCACTTACCACTCGCTCGAGAAAGGAAAAGAATTCAAGTGGGATGAGAAGTGTCAGGCTAGTTTTGAGGAATTGAAGAAGAGGCTGACCACAGCACCTGTGTTGATCATGCCAGACATACACAAAGAGTTCGATGTATCTTTGTGATGCCTCTCGGCAAGGTTTGGGATGTGTGTTGATGCAAGAAGGAAAGGTAGTAGCTTATGCTTCAAGACAGTTGAGGAAACATGAGCGAGAACTACCCTACTCATGATCTATAGTTAGGCGCGGTTGTTCATGCATTGAAGATTTGGAGACACTACATGATTGGAAACAAGTGTAAGATCTTCACTGACCATAAGAGTCTGAAGTATATCTTTACTCAGAAGGATTTGAATTTGAGGCAAAGAAGGTGGTTGGAGTTAATCAAAGATTATGATTTGGATATCCAGTACCATCCAGGAAAGGCAAATGTTGTGGCAGATGCTTTGAGTCGGAAGGGAAAGACTAGCATGTTGATAGGACACCTGTTACCTCAGGAGCTATGTTGGGAGATGGCACAACTCAACTTGGGAATAGTTGCTTCGAGTGAGACTTTGACATTAGAAATTGAGTCGACGCTTGAGCAGGATATCAAGAAAGGACAGTTGAATGATGACAAGATTGCAGAATACAGGAAGTTGATTAAGTTAGGCAAAGTTCCGGAATTTAGAGAAGATGAGCAAGGAACAGTGTGGTTTAAGAATAGAATCTGTGTACCTGAGATCAAGGAGTTTAGAGAAGCTATCTTGAAGGAAGCACACGATTCAGCTTACTCTATACACCCTGGGAGTACCAAGATGTATCAGGACTTGAAGCAGAGATACTGGTGGTATGGGATGAAGAAAGATGTAGCAGCTCATGTAGCTACGTGTGATGTGTGTCAAAGAGTGAAGGCTGAGTATCAAAGGCCGGCGGGATTGCTTGACCTGCGAAGGTACCGAGTGGAAATGGGAAGAAATCGGTATGGATTTCATAGTGGGATTACCTCGTACTTGTGATGGGTATGACTCTATTTGGGTTATTGTGGATAGATTAACCAAGGTAGCACACTTCATCCCAGTGAAGACGACCTATACAGGAGTGAAGCTAGCTGAGTTGTATAATTCAAGGATAGTGTGTTTGCACGGGGTACCGAAGAAGATAGTGTCAGATCGAGGCACACAGTTCACTTCACGGTTTTGGCAGAAGCTGCATGAATCGATGGATACAAAGTTAAACTTCAGCTCGGCCTACCATCCTCGGACGGATGGGCGGACGAGAGAGAACAAATCGAGATTCTTGAGGATATGTTGAGAGCTTGTGCGTTGAAGAACGATGGCGGTTGGGATAAGAGTTTGCCTTATGCGAGTTTGCTTATAACAACGGCTATCGATCCGGCATTAAAATGGCACCTTTTGAGGCTCGTATGGAAGGAAGTGTAGAACACCGTTGTTTTGGAACCGGATCGGTGAAAGACAACTCTTTGGACCGAACGAAGATACGAGAAGCGGAAAAGCAAGTTGAAATCATAAGGGAGAATCTTAAAGCGGCACAGTCACGTCAGAAGAGTTATGCTGATCCTCGGAGAAGAGAGGTGATTTTGGAAGTCGGTGATTATGCATACCTCAGAGTGTCACCTATTCGGGGATTACGAAGGTTTAATGTCAGAGGGAAGTTATCACCTCGATTTATCGGACCTTTCAAGATTTTGGGACGGAAAGGAGAGGTAGCATACCAGTTAGAGTTGCCAGCATAGTTGTCGGGAGTCCATGATGTGTTCCATGTATCACAGCTGAAGAAATGTACAAGTGAGGTTAAGATAGAACCGGTACAGTTAGAGGATATTAAAATGGAGAATGACCTGACATACAAAGAATACCCTGTCAAGATCTTGGATGTATCAAAAAGAGTTACCAGGAGTAAGGTTATCAGAATGTGTAAGGTACAGTGGAGTCATCATACTGAGGAAGAGGCAACTTGGGAAAGAGAGGATGAACTTAAGGAAGACTTTCCTCAGCTGTTCTCTAAGTCTTCTGAATCTCGGGACGAGATTCTCTTTAAGGGGGTAGGATTTGTGACACCCTAAAATTCCATCACTAAAATCACTTAGCAACTTAAATTAGTCTTAAGGATTTAAAGAATTTAAATTGCTATTTAAATTGAGCTCTAAAATATTAAACATAATTTAATAAACTTAGAGACAACAAGTGTTTGTGCATCATCAGTTGGCTTGCATGGTTTTTGGTTGCTTGTGTGGTTTCTAAAAAGTTTATAAAATTCTTGAGAAAAAGTTTGAAAAAGTTTGATTTGAATTTGAAAAGAAAAATGGTTTGAAAATAAAGTTTGAAAAAAAAGAAAACCTCACCGGCTCCCCTTTCAGCCTAGACGGCCCAGCGGCCCGTCGGCCAACACCCGCGCCGGCCCACCTCTCCTCCTCTCCTTTTTCTTTTTCCCCGCGAGCGCTGACACCTGGGCCCCACCTGTCAGCCTCCCCTTTCCCTTTCCTTTCTTCTTCTTCCTCTCGCTGCCAACCGACCCGGCGCCGCCGCGCAATCCCCTCCGCGCCCGGCCGTCCCGCTACCTTCCCTTCCTCTCTCCGCAGCCAATTAAGGCAATCAAACTTCCCGTGATCAATTTGGCCATTACTTCCCATCCTTAAACCCAAGCCGTGATGGCCACAGCCATCAATGGCAAGCCGCCGGCCGCCCCGTCCCCTTCCTGCTTCGCCTACCTCCTTGCACCTCTTTTTAAGCTCGCACACGAGCCCCTGCGCCTCCCTTTTGCACCCGCAGCACCCCACTCCACGCACGTGAGCCCAATTCCACCGACGTCGCCGCCCCGGGTTCCCGCCGCCGCCGTCAATTCGTCGCCGCCGGTGAAGGATCGGTCCCTCCGCTCGTTCTTTTGATGCTTGGGATCGCCAGGGACTTAACAAGCACATGCTGTCGCAAGTTCCTGTCCCCGACGCCCGTGGCAGCCGTGCCCCGACCACACCGGAGCGCCGCCCGATCCGCCGTCGTTGCCAAGTTCCCCCACCGGCGCCTTCTCTTCGTTTTTGAGCTCGCCTTCTTCTTCTACACGCGGTGAGCAAAAACCCCTGCCCAATTCCCCTTCCTTTCACGCACAGCAGCGCCTCCTCGAGCTCGCCGGAGTAGCCGCGCCGCCCCCTTCCGGTGCCGGCCGCCGGTGAGGTCCGATCGCCCCCCTGACCCCTTGGTCACGTGCGCAAGCGCCCGCACCGCATTTTGCCCCAACCCGTGGTCAAAAAGGTGGCGGGAGCGTCGTCCGGGCCAACGCCGGCGAGCCCCCCGCGCGCGCCGCCGCACTCCGGCGTGCTCGCTGTCGCGCCCCGCTCGCACACGTCCCTGGCCGTTGGATTTGGCACGGGCGATCCTGATCAAAACGAGGGGGTACCCATTGGCCTCGGTCCACCGTGGACCCGTGCGCCGGGCGCACGACGCGGTCCACGGCGCACGCGCGCGCCCGTGGTTGTTGGATCTGAGATCCACGGCGATGGGCTGGCCGTTTTGTTTAAGAGCCCCTGAGCTTTTATATTTTTTGCAAGCCGGTCCTTCCACCTTTGAGAATTCTTACGGTTAGGTCCTGAGTTTTATGTTTTAGCCCATGGCCAGCCTAGATTTCTTTAATAAAGGTCCTTTGCATCCTTTTAGCTTTTAGATCCCTCTGTTTTATTTTATAATTATGTTTTAGCCCTGTTTTTATTTATAAAAAGCCCTGTAAACTTAGTTTTCTTGCAGATAGGTCCCTGTAAACTGTTTTAATCATATCTTTCTCATTCTAACTCTGTTTTTAGCGTTCTATATACCGAAATGATTGTCTCGACGAGTAGAATCTTTTAAACAGCAAATTTACCAGTTTTATTACTGATTGGTGTACTGTTTTATTTATTGTTTGTTGTTCATGTTTGACTCGTAGATATCGTGCCTATTTCGTCTGAGCTCCCTGTCGGAGGTGATCGGGGAAGAGCCCGTTTTTCGAGGAGGATTTCACCCAGCTTGTAGAGGAAGGCAAGTGGATTTCCCCCTCTGCATTATCTTTTTAAACCTATGTCACTGCATGTTAAACAATGTTTACTATTCCTGTTGCTATGCATAAACCTGATGGGCAAACACCTAGTTAAGGACTTGACTAGATACTTTACCACTTTACCTTGATCAACCCTATTTAAACAAATGCTTGGGGTAGATAAATGCTTAGTTTGCTTTACATGAGTTTGGTTATGCTTTGTTTATGTTATACATCTCAGTTTCGTTTATATAATGTGCTTTGTGCTCGGAACATGGAGAACCACCCAAGATAACAGTACAACCACAGTCCACATGGCTCTGGCTTAGCCAATTAATTAGGAGAGTGGGTTAGCTGATAGCTCTTTTCCGAGAGGGGCACAGGGGGGCGGAGTTGAAGGGGTATAGCCCGGTTCTTTTGGGGTAGCAGCCTTGGCTAAGGTGCTGACCATTAGGGAGGGTTATGGTTCGCTCCTTCGTTGTAACTTGTTGCGGGTTATTGGTTTCTCTTCTTTCCTTTGTAAAGGCTTCGTAGTGGACCCCTAGCCACTCACCTTGGAAGTGTTTAAGGGTCTAGCTAACCCGGGCAAGATGGGGAACACGAACTGTGGGTAAAGTGTACAACCTCTGCAGAGTGAAAACTGATCGATCAGCCGTGCTCACGGTCATGAGCGGCTTGGACCCTCACATGATTAATAAACTTGAAGATTAATGCAAATCATGGGTTTGTGGTTTGGTTTGAGGTTTCTTTTAAGGTTAAGTGGGTTGGTATACACTTACACCTAGTAATTAGGTGCTTGCTAATAAAACTTGACCAACTTATAAAATGCTTACCGTCGTGAACCATAGCCTATCCTTGATAGCCTTGCATTGTTTCCCCCACTTGCTGAGCACCAACCATAAGTGTGCTCACCCTTGCTTACCGCTGTTCAGAGGAGAACGTCGGAGGCGAGGACGAGTACTGGAGTGACTACGAGGAGTTCTAGGGCATGCAGATCCCCCAGTCATCATGCCTGTGGAAGTCAGAGATGGAGCTTCTCGTCGCTTAGTTATCATTGTGTTCGGACCTTCGAGTCCACCTCTCTGGATGTAATAATGGATATCGTACTGGTTTAACTCTTGAACGATTTATTATTGCAATGGTATTACTCTCGTTTTTTCTATCATGTGTGTGTAAAATGATCCTGGCGCACACGTGAGATGCATTCGGTTTTCCTTGTAAAATCGGGTGTGACAAGGACCGCCCACATCCATTGCGGAGGGCATGTCCCGACCGGAGCCATTGCATCTCGCAACCCCGTCGAAGGAGAGAAAGTCCCTACGCCCGTTCGAAGGTCCGCGTGCATCCAAGGCATGAAGCGGAAAGACTACAAGGAGGTGTCGCCCGAGCCTAAGGATTATGGGGGTAGCGACTACTCCGACGATCATAGCCCGAGCTCGTGGGCGGCCGCTGGAAGATATGATAACGACCTCTACATTTGGGATGAGGTGCCCATGGAGAAGACTCCCGAAGGCCCTAACGGCGGTGGCAACGGCGGTGGCAACGGTGGTGGCAACGACGGCGGCGACGACAATGGTGGTGGCGACGACGGCGTCGGTCGACGAATGTCTCCAAGCCATGGAGGCGATGAAGCAGCGCTTGGAGGTTTTGGAGCGAGTAGTTGAAGATGACTACAAGTTCCTAAACTGTAATGTGCGCAAACTTTTTGGCATTGTTGGAAACATGAGAGGCAAGTGGTGCAATACTTGCTTGAAGTACCACTAGGTCTAGTTTTCCCCTTAGGATTTGTGTAAGATACGATGAGGACGTCTGTTGACGGTGAAAATCCGTCAACCTAGCCATGAGTTTACCTTCGGTGTTGGCATGAGTTTTATACCTTATCCATTGGTACTAACCCCCGTGGTATAACAAGTTCACGTGTGCATGTCGGTTTTGGAGTTTAATGTTTATGCAGGGTTTTTAGTGTTAAATGCAAGACTTTCGGGATTAGTTCATCAAGCACCTCATGACAAGACCTTGAAGCCCTGAACAAGTCATGCAATGAAGCAAAATTAACTCCAATAAGCCGGGGACTTGATCCGAGAAGACAACAGACTCCAGGGACCTGACCAGAAAAGTGCTGAATCTTGCAAGACAAGGAGTTGAGTCCAATTCGGAGAGAAACCGACGACATGGACCCACATGCGAAGGGGGAAACATCCGGGAAGCAAGGGAACCGACCTCGGGCAAAGGAGCCCACGGGGGCCGGGCCTAAATGGGCCCGGGCGGGCCGGCCCCGGTCCCGGTCCGCCCGGGCCCATTTTGGGCCCAAATCCGTCCTCCTTTGCCCTAGCCGCCAATCGGGCTATTTATAGTCCCCCGACCGAGAGCCACGGAGGGAAGATTTCGTCTTCGGCCGCCGAGAAGCGAGAGAAGAGAGGGACACCATGTCGGAGAGGAGAGGGTCGAGCTAGTTGAGTAGGGTTTCCCTAGCCGACGTGGGAACCTTGCATGGAAGACCACGTCGGAGTTCCGGAGCTAGAAGCAAGATCAAGGAAGGATCCCGGTGGTGATCTTGTGTATGTATCATTGTCATAGTTGAATTATCAAGTTGAATCTTTTCTTAGCGATCAAGTGTTTCCTCGAAGATTTCGTTTTTCGATCGGCTTTGCTTATTCCAATTCTATTCGCGCGATAGATTACATAGGGTGTTCTTGTAGCCGCGGTGGCTAGTGGTACACGCCGGATCCTCCAAAAGAATCTCGACTTGTCTTTTGACTCGCCCTAAGCTCCCCGCATGAATAGGGATACGTTGTGACAGAACGGGGGTCTCGAAAGGCGGATGTTTTCGGATTTGGACGGGAAACCACGATTTAAAGAGGCTTCTATTAAGATTCGATTTGCTACTTCTTCTCTTGCTTGGAACTTGAGGACCATGTGTGGTTCAAGGACCGGTGGATGGTCGCTTCCTTGTGTGATGAGTGATTGACAACGTTGTGTGGACTGATTCTTGGCTAAGTATTGCAGGTGCAGGTTGCGGCTTGACTCGTGTTGGTGCAGGTGAAGAACAAGCGCGAAAGGTCGTCGCCGGTGAGGCCTCCAGGTGTGGAGAAGACAAGTAGGCTTTGTTCGAGGGACCCGGTGGCCGGCGGGGGTCAAGTGCGGGCCGCATGGTGGCATGAACGGCAAGATGAAGTCGTGGACGGTTTCTTGGTTGAGCCTCAAAACCAAGGTCGAGCCGGGACTACGTGGGAGCCGAGTCATGAGTGGAGATTGGCGGAGGCTACACCGAGTTCGCGGGGTTTCCGGTGGTTCACCGAGAGAACCACCGGGTTCCTTGGTTGATCCACAAAGCCAAGACCGGAGAACCGAAGACGGAGGTGCGAGCGGCACGGACCGGTCGGCGACCGGTGGGTCCGACCGGTCGACGGGTGGGGACCGGTTTGACCGGTGAGGAGCACCGGTCGACCGGTGTGCGACGACGCGGTCCGAATCTTCGAAGCGGAGGACACGCGTCGGGATCGCATGGCTTGCGTCGAGGCTACGCGGGGTGCGGTTGCGGCATCCGTCCGATGGTGAAGACATCAAGAATTCCAAATCCGCCCTTGAGGGGCTTGTATCCCTAGTTAGTAGAGAGGGGCATTTTAGACATTCGGTTGCCGCCTATATAACCCAAGAGGTGAGAGGATGGCAGCCAACTCTTGGAACCCTAGCTCATTAGTTTTCCTATTTTCCACCTATTTTCTCTAGGTTTTCCTTAGGACTAGCAAGAGAGCTTCACGGAGAGATCTTGTAGAGAGGGATGGATGATCGGGCGGCTTGCTAGACCTTGTATGAATCCTTGTTTCATGTATAGATGATTCGGCGTGATTCCTCAAGGTTTGGATGTGTTTTCCCCAGTTGTTTTTGGTGGTGATTTTCGGAGCCCTCTTCGGTGATTTCTTTGGAGTGTTTTTGAGGCTTTTCTCTTGGTGATTCGGTGGGGGAAATTTGTGGGAACCCTTCGTGGTTCTTTGGGTGTGATCCCCCTTCCAAATCCGTGAGAAAAGTTGCTCGAATTTGGGGTTTCTTGAGTTCTTGGGTTGGAAGTGCTTTCGGCGGGATTTCTTCGATTCCTCCTTTTTGGATGAGATTTGGTGGGATTAAACTTGGCTATGGACTCCTCATGAGGTGCTCCTGATATCCCCAAAGTCTTGTTCAAGTCCGTGGAGCGATTCGGGAGATCGAGATTTGGATTTGGGGGAGTTGACCCGCGGGTCTTGTTCATCCCGAGCCTGCCCTGAGGCACACCGGCTCGACCGGTGCTCTTGACCGGTCCGACCGGTGCAAGCCCTTGTGGGTTTTCGCTCGGGTGAGTGTCTTGGTGTGTTCTTTGTTGACCCGTGGTGCTTCTGTGTTTCAAGTTTGGGTCCGTTTGGTGGTCGGTTGGCTCGGTTTGGTGCCTTGGGGGCTTTCGGCTTCCATCGGTCCGACCGGTGTGTCTCACGGTCGACCGGTGTAGAGCCACTTAGTGGAAGTTGCTCGGGTTCACCGGCGGGGACCGGTCGGCCGGTGGTGCTCACCGTCCGACCGGTGTGGGTCTCGTAGACTCGGGGTTTGTTGTTCCGCCGCGTTCTCGAATCGGAAGGGCCGTCTGTGTTGGTTCCTAGGTCCGGTGGCACTCCGGTGGCTACGTGGGCTTGGCCAACTTGGGTAGTGAGTCGGAGACGTGTGTTGGAAGCCACATTCGTCTTGTTGGAGTTCTCATCTCCATCGAGAAGAATTTTTATCGGCTCCCATTCACTCCCCCCTCTCCCCGGTTCGCCGTATCGGTCCTTCAAGTGGTATCGAGCCGGTTCGGGTCTTTGTTGACTCTAACCGCTCTAAGATCCAAGGATGGCGTACCGAGAACGGGGTTCGGGTCCTCCACACTTCGATGGAAGGAACTACCGGATGTGGAGCAAGCGGATGGGTGCGTTCCTCCGCGGAAAGGGTCGGACTCGTGGGATGTCACGGTGGACACAGGATATGTCCCGGCCGATGGATTTCCTTGCTCCGGGGTCGAGGGACGGATTCGACGCCAACAATAAGGCGGTCGACTACTTGTTTCGTGCTTTGTGTCGGCCGAGTTCGATCGGGTGCACACCGAGCACTTGGCTTGTAGGATTTGGGCGGTGTTGAAGGAGGCTCATGTTGGGAACGCCCGTGGTTCGGGCACGGTTGTATGCGACCTACGGAGAGAGTACGAGAACTTCACTCATCTCCCCGTGAGTCCATCGATGCCTTGTTCCGCAGGTTCACGGTGGTAGTGAACAACATGAGGGCCAATGTGGACGTGCTCCCGTACGATGATCATGATAGAGCGGTCAAGCTCTTACACTCTTTGGATCGTACGATATGGGGCGGAAAGTTCGAGGCCATAGTCGAGTCGGAGCGGTATGATACTCGACGGTGAACGAGCCGTTCTCGAAGCTCAAGTCGGCCGAGGTGGATAGGGGCATGATCGCCAAGCTCGAGGGACCGACCGATTCCCATAGTCTTGCCCTCGTTGGTGGTTCCAAAGGAAAGACTAACTCTAACCCATCCACCAGGATGTTCTCGTTTTCCTCTCCGATGTCTATGCCGGATGAGGAGTTTGATGACCTTGGAGAGGACGAGCCGGCGCCGTTGACGAGGCGGTTCGAGAGGCCGCACGAGAACCGCGTGAACATGAGGAGGAACACGAGGACTTGCTTCCGGTGCGGCAAGCGGGACACTTCGTCGCCGACCGCCCGAGAAGGCCGAGAACAAGGACGGCTACAAGCACAAGCCGAGGAAGAACGACGACAAGTACCGTTCGAGGCGCGACCACAAGAGCAAGCACAAGAACAAGTACAAGGACGAGCGACGATCGAGGAAGAAGGAGGGCCGAGGCAAGGCCCGAGCGATGGTTGGAGCGAGCGACGTCGACTCCGGTTCCGCGTACTCCACCTCGAGCTCGAGCGGCCGCCGACGACGAGGGAGATCGCCGCAAGAACAAGAGGTCGTCCAAGAACACCGAGCGGGGTGGGCCGCTTCGCGAGAGACGGCTTCCGCACCATGGCGTTGAGCTCCGGCGGCAAGAAGAGCACACGGAGCGACTCGGACTGCGAGTCCGACGACGAGGTGCGTGATGAGCTTCCCTTCTTGCGCCAGGGAGAATGAGAGGCTTGGTTCTTTGCTTGATAACCGTGATGACATGCTTAGAGAGGCCAAGAAAATGAGGAAAGAGCTTAGGGCTTCACTCGAGGATGCTAGGACTAGAGTGGGCGAGCTAGAGACACGAGGTGCTTGATAGCAAGCTTGAGATTGATTCGCTTAAGGCTAGCCCCGTTGTTTTCGATGAGAATGATTGTCTTGATTGCTCTATTTTCCTTGCTGATCTTGCTTTGTTCAAGGAGAAGCATGCCTCCAAGTGTGAGGAACTAGATGTGCTTAGGGTTGAAGTGGCCGAGCTTAAGTCTAGACCTGCTTTGCTAGGTGCTTGCACTTCTTGCCCCGTTTTGCATGCTAAGATTGATGAGATGCATGCTTACACTAGTTCGCTCGAGGCTAAATTGAAGGAACCCATGCCTACATCTTGCTCTACCCGTGAAATGCATGCATTGAAAAATTTGGAGCTTGCACATTATGTTGATCGTTTGCGGGATGAGAATGATGATTTGAGGAAGTTGATGGGGTGGTTGTCCCGGTCACGAGCCTCAGTTGAGGATGATGATCGAGGCCTTTAAGAGGCAAGATGGTGAGGGGCTTGGAGCAAACAAGGTTGGTGAGGGAAGTGGAGAGAATATCCCGGAGCCACCAAAAACCCACCACAAGAATGAGTTCCCACCAAAACCTAACCATCTAAGGAATCGGCTAGACACAACCCCAGCTCCACCCGTGTTTCCTACACCCACAAATGACCTACAAAAGCCTATCAAGTTTGTGAGCACTTCGGGGAAAGTGTTCTTTGGAAAGGAGAGTGAGAAGGCTAGTGGTGAGAAACCGGTGGAGGGTTTGAGTGGAGAGAAACCAAGTGAGCAGCCACATCCCAAGCCAAAGCCTAAGCTTGTGAGGTTCCATTGTGGCTATTGTGGGAGAGATGGCCATAAGGAGGAGTTTTTCTTCAAGAGGAAGCGTGAGGAGAGAATGGAGAAGGAGTGGGCTAACAAGGACAAGTACCGCCCTTCCGATGGTGTACTTGAGCCTCGTATGCGGATGCCCGGGGGCAAGGCGATTGTGAGGACGGTTCGGGCTTGGGGAGAGAAGAAGGCTGCGGTGGTGCCGCTGTCCGGAGTCACACCGCCGGACCGGTGTGGGGCACCCCGGTCGGACCGGTGCGGGCACAGACGGACGGATGTTCGGGTTTCGAGCTCGTGCGGGTGCGAGGGTTGTTTCGGTGGTCGTGGTTACGGTGGTTGGGCCGGAAAGGGTGCGGGTGGTCGGTTGCTAGACGTTCTCCTCCTCGTGCTCAATACGGGGATTGGAGGAGTCGTGGAGTTGAGTTGGAGAGGAAGGACGTTCCACGGGCCTTCTTGCGTGGTTTTGGTCCTCCTCCAGGCAGAGAGGGGTGGTTCCCTCAGGGTGGTTACCGTGGTGGTGTTCGTGGAGGTAATTTTGGTAGGAGAGATGCTTTGGTTGGTGCTAACCCCACTTTCGAGCAAATGGCTCGGCACTGGTTTTCCTCTTTTGGTACTAACCCCGGTCTTTGAGTCGTTTGTTCGCTCACGTGCCTATTTTTGAGTTTCGGTGGGAGACTTGAAGAACATTTGGTTGATTGACTCCGGTTGCTCGAGGCATATGACCGGAGACGGGGGTGGTTCTCAAGTCTCGTCCGTGGTGACGAAGAGGTACATCACCTTTGGGGACAATGGGCGTGGGCGAGTGCTTTCAGAAGGTGAGATAAAAGTGAGTGACAAGATCACTCTGAGGCGTGTTGCTCTTGTTCAATCGCTGGGGTACAATTTGCTTTCTGTGTCTCAGTTGTTGGATGAGGGTTTTGAGGTGTTATTTCGGCCTGGTGGTTCTCGGATTGTGGACTCTCGAGGGGACCTTGTTTGTATGGTCGTTCCCGAGGGTCAGGTGTTTCGTGCTTGATTTTTCTCGGTCTTCGGGTGTTGAGCGTTGTTTCTTGGTCGGTTCTTCGAGTGAGTTGTGGAAGTGGCATAGGAAGTTGGGTCACTTGAGCTTTGACCTTCTCGTCTCGCTTGAGTAAACTCAATTTGGTCCGAGGATTGCCACGTTTAAGGCTTGAGAAAGAGTTGGTTTGTGCTCCGTGTAGGCATGCCAAGATGGTGGCCTCTTCTCACCCGCCTCTCACCGATGTGATGACTGAGCGTCCATGTGAGCTGCTCCATATGGACCTTGTTGGCCCAGCTCGTGTGCGATCTCGCGGTGGGAAGTGGTATGTCCTTGTTGTGGTGGACGACTATTCTCGGTATGCGTGGGTGTTCTTTCTGGAGGATAAGGGGGAGACGTTTGGTTTTGTTCGAGATCTAGTCTTGAGGTTGAGGAATGAGAGGCACGGAGATGCCATACGAGCTATCCGCAGTGATAATGGCTCGGAATTCAGGAACTCTCGTTTTGAAACCTTTTGTCATGACTTGGGTCTTGAGCACCAGTTTTCGAGTCCGTATACGCCTCCCCAAATGGTGTTGTGGAAAGGAAGAACGGGACCTTGTGCGAGATGGCTCGGACGATGCTTGATGAGCATAGGACTCCGAGGAGGTATTGGGCCGAGGCGGTGAATACCGCATGCTATGTGTCGAACGAATATATCTCGCAGTGCACAAGAAGAAGACATGCTATGAGTTGATGCATGGTCGCACACCCAAAGTGAGTCACTTCCATGTCTTTGGTTGCAAATGTTTCATTCGAAGAAGGGCAGGAAGTTGGATAAGTTTGAGGCTAGGTCTCGTCGATGGCATTTTCTTTGGTTATGCATCTCATTCTAGAGCATATCGTGTGCTCAATCTTGAAACTAACCAAATCGTGGAGACTTGCGAGGTAACCTTCGACGAGACGAGCCACGTAGTCGGCTTGTCTTTGAGTGTGCGGGTGATGATGAGCTTGGCGAGGAGATCTTTCGGGAGGAGGAGCATGAACATGGTGATGATGAGGATGGTGGTGCGGTGCCCCCGCCCGAACATGTACCCACTACTTCGACTACGATGATGGATGGACCCTCTCGCTACACCTACGACGACAAATCAAGAACGAGGAGAAGGCGATGTTGAGGGGGAGGTAGCTTCGAGGCGAGAACCTCCCCGGCGAGTTCAAGTGGATCACCCAGCTTCGAGGATCATCGGCGACATGAATGAACGCACTACACGGTCGAGGGTTCGAAACAATTCCCATTTTGCTCATGCTTGCATTTGTTGCTTCTTTCGAGCCCAAAGACATTGGACACGCACTATCTGATCACAATTGGGTTAACTCGATGCATGAGGAGTTGGAAAACTTTGAGAGGAATCAGGTGTGGGAGTTGGTTGACCCTCCCCCAGGGTGTAAGCCGATTGGTACAAAGTGGGTGTAGAAAAACAAAGAGGGAGAGAAGGGTGAGGTTGTGAGGAACAAGTCGAGACTTGTTGCCCAGGGGTTCAGTCAGAAGGAGGGGATCGACTACGAGGAGACCTTTGCTCCCGTAGCCCGTTTGGAGGCGATTAGAATCCTTCTAGCCTTCTCTGTGGCTAAAGGGTTCAAGTTGCACCAAATGGATGTGAAGAGTGCTTTTCTGAATGGAGTGTTGGAGGAAGAAGTGTATGTGAGGCAGCCTCCGGGGTTTGAGAGTGAGAAGTACCCCACCGGGTGTACAAGTTGAGGAAGGCGCTGTATGGGTTGAAGCAGGCGCCTAGAGCTTGGTATGGCAGGTTGAGGGGGTTCTTGTTTGAGAGAGGTTTTGAGATGGGGAAGGTCGATCGGACCTTGTTTTTGCGAGGCGGGGGGGGAGATATCCCGATTGTGCGGTGTGTACGTGGATGATATTGTCTTTGGTGGCTCGTCTAACTCTCTTGTTGCGAGGTTTGCAGATGATATGAGCAGGGAGTTTGAGATGAGCATGATGGGTGAGTTGCAGTTCTTCCTCGGGCTACAAATCAAGCAATCAAAGGAAGGAACATTTGTGCACCAGGCTAAGTACACCAAGGACATTGTGAGGAAGTTCAAGATGGAGGACTCCAAGGCTATGACGACGCCGATGAGTACGACTACAGCTCTTGATGCGGACGAGGACGGTGAACACGTGGATCAGAAGGAGTACCGGAGCATGATCGGGTCACTCCTCTACTTGACGGCGACGAGGCCGGACATACAGTTCTCAGTGTGTCTGTGCGCTCGTTTTCAAGCGTCTCCGAGGACGTCGCATCGGCAAGCGGTGAAGAGAATTTTCGTGTACTTGCGTCACACTCCCGACTTCGGCCTTTGGTACTCCGCGTCCTCTTCTTTGGCGCTTCATGGGTTTTCGGACGCGGATTTTGCCGGTGTCGGTTGGATAGGAAGTCCACTTCGGGACTTGCCGCTTTTTGGGTTCTTCGTTGGTGTCTTGGTCTTCTCGTAAGCGGTCGAGTGTTGCTCAATCCACGACCGAAGCCGAATATGTTGCCGCCGCTAGTTGTTGCTCTCAGCTCCTTTGGATCACCTACACCATGAGTGACTTTGGTGAGGAGTATACCCATGTCCCACTTCAATGTGATAGCACCAGTGCCATAAGCGTTGCAAAGAACCCAGTGCTCCATTCCAAAACCAAGCACATAGAAGTGAGGTATCATTTTCTGAGAGACAATGTCGAGAAAGGAAAGATATCTTTGATCCATGTACCCACTCATGACCAACTATCCGATATTTTCACCAAACCCCTAGATCAAGCAACTTTCACTCGTTTGCGGGGGGAACTTGGTGTGTGTTTGATTTCTTGAGTTGGGTGTGTGGGAGCTTTCTTTTACCGGTGGTGTCGAGCCTGTTTTGCCTCCCCTCGAGGAGCCGGTTTGTAGCATATGTATAGCTTTCCTTTGTGCATTTTTTGCATTTTGGCATGGCATATGTAACATGATGTATAGGCATCCTTGTATCTTAGATTGCATGCATTTTGTTTCATATGCATTTGGTTAGGAAAGCTTCTCTCATATACATTGTTCACCATGGAATGAGACATATGTCTTTGTGAGCTTGTTTGGTATGCTACGGTTAGTTTGGCTTAGCTCTTGATGATCTTGATGAATAATCCATGGTTGATAGCTTTGCTTTTGAAAAATATCACATGTATGCTCTCTCATGTGTAAATGCCTTTACATGCTCTTGACATGTTTTTGTGGCTTTGCTATGCTTAATTTGTGGTTGGATAGCTAGTTTATTGATCATATGGAGCCAAAGGCTCATTTGCCATCATGAATGTTTAGCCCTCTTGTTTTATCTTGTGGAGGAGCATAAGTTCCTTTTTGTCGCAAAGACATTTCATGTACCATTTACAAATCTGAAAATGAAATGAAAAATGCTTGGAAATGTGCTCCCATGTCATACGTGCTGAATTTAATTTGCTTTGGGTGCTAAACCGTTGCATGATGCCTACCAATGAGAAGTCTCATACATAGAAGTAGGTACATGGCTCGGTGGCTTTGACATGACATGAGGTGCTTGTGGGTGTTTGTGATGGTCTTATGGTTAGAATAGCTGTCCTAGCATGAAGTTTGTGTGGCTTTGCCATTTTGATATGCTTTGATCATGTTTAGGATTTTGCTCATGAGAGGCAAGTTTTTCGCAAAATTGCCAAAATCCATCTTAGCTTCGTCCAATGGTTGTGAAACTTGGTGATCATGTAGTTGAGATCGATACGAAGCCGTCGAGTATCTAACTTGCTCATTTGGACATGTGTAGCATTCTTTGTTGAATTTTGTCTATTTGAGAAGCTCTAGGTTGAAAGTTTTGCATTTTTGGCTTGATTCATGCATTGCCAACAAGGGGGAGAAGTTTGAGCTTGAAATGGCTTGTTGGACGCGTTTGGAAGGTTTTCGGTGGTTTTGAGCCATTTCGGGCTTCGTTGTACACCGGTCCGACCGGTGAGGAGCACCGTCCGACCGGTGTGAGTGCTGGCCCCGTACATATGTTGGGCACCGGTCGACCGGTGGTGATGACCGGTCCGACCGGTGTGAGCCGAAAGTGATGCGGTACCCCGTTTTCAAGTGGTTTGCATGCTTTCGTCCAGGGGGAGTTGCATTGGTTCAGGGGGAGCTTGCATGTGTGCAGGGGGAGCTCTTTGAGAGTTCTCGAGCTTTGTTTCGGTGGTTTGTGCTCTTTGCTTGAGCTTTGCTTTGTCTCGGATGTGTCGAGCCGTTGCCCTTGCCTAAGGGGTCCGAGACTTGTCTTCTTCAAGTGATCTTGCTCTTTGCCTTTGTTTGGCTTTCGATCGCTTGTTGGAGTTTCTTTTTGTTCGTTTCTTTTCTTTTTCTTTTCTCTCTTGTTACTCTCGTGTGGGTGTTGTCAATGCACTCATCAAGGGGGAGATTGAGGACCATGTGTGGTTCAAGGACCGGTGGATGGTCGCTTCCTTGTGTGATGAGTGATTGACAACGTTGTGTGGACTGATTCTTGGCTAAGTATTGCGGGTGCGAGGTTGCGGCTTGACTCGTGTTGGTGCAGGTGAAGAACAAGCGCGAAAGGTCGTCGCCGGTGAGGCCTCCAAGTGTGGAGAAGACAAGTAGGCTTTGTTCGAGGGACCCGGTGGCCAGCGGGGTCAAGTGCGGGCCGCATGGTGGCATGAACAGCAAGATGAAGTCGTGGACGGTTTCTTGGTTGAGCCTCAAAACCAAGGTCGAGCCGGGACTACGTGGGAGCCGAGTCATGAGTGGAGATTGGCGGAGGCTACACCGAGTTCGCGGGGTTTCCGGTGGTTCACCATAAAAACACTGGGTTCCTTGGTTGATCCACAAAGCCAAGACCGGAGAACCGAAGACGGAGGTGCGGCGGCACCGGGCCGGTCCCGACCGGTGGGTCTGACCGGTCTGACCGGTGGGGACCGGTCTGACCGGTGAGGAGCACCGGTCGACCGGTGTGCGACGACGCAGTCCGGAATCTTCGAAGCGGAGGACACGCGTCGGGATCGCATGGCTTGCGTCGAGGCTACGCAGGGTGCGGTTGCCGGGCATCCGTCCGATGGTGAAGACATCAAGAATTCCAAATCCGCCCTTGAGGGGCTTGTATCCCTAGTTAGTAGAGAGGGGCATTTTAGACATTCGGTTGCCGCCTATATAACCCAAGAGGTGAGAGGATGGCAGCCAACTCTTGGAACCCTAGCTCATTAGTTTTCCTATTTTCCACCTATTTTCTCTAGGTTTTCCTTAGGACTAGCAAGAGAGCTTCACAGAGAGATCTTGTAGAGAGGGATGGATGATCGGGCGGCTTGCTAGACCTTGTATGAATCCTTGTTTCATGTATAGATGATTCGACGTGATTCCTCAAGGTTTGGATGTGTTTTCCCCGGTTGTTTTTGGTGGTGATTTTCGGAGCCCTCTTCCGGTGATTTCTTTGGAGTGTTTTTGAGGCTTTTCTCTTGGTGATTCGGTGGGGGAAATTTGTGGGAACCCTTCGTGGTTCTTTGGGTGTGATCCCCCTTCCAAATCCGTGAGAAAAGTTGCTCGAATTTGGGGTTTCTTGAGTTCTTGGGTTGGAAGTGCTTTCGGCGGGATTTCTTCGATTCCTCCTTTTTGGACGAGATTTGGTGGGATTAAACTTGGCTATGGACTCCTCATGAGGTGCTCCTGATATCCCCAAAGTCTTGTTCAAGTCCGTGGAGCGATTCGGGAGATCGAGATTTGGATTTGGGGGAGTTGACCCGCGGGTGCTGTTCATCCCGAGCTGCCCAGGCTACACCGGTCTGACCGGTGCTCTTGACCGGTCTGACCGGTGCAAGCCCTTGTGGGTTTTCGCTCGGGTGAGTGTCTTGGTGTGTTCTTTGTTGACCCGTGGTGCTGCTGTTTCAAGTTTGGGTCCGTTTGGTGGTCGGTTGGTCTGTTTGGTGCCTTGGGGGCTTTCTGGCTGCCATCGGTCTGACCGGTGTGTCTCACCGGTCTGACCGGTGTAGAGCCACTTAGTGGAAGTTGCTCAGGTTCACCAGCAGGGACCGGTCTGACCGGTGGTGCTCACCGGTCTGACCGGTGTGGGTCTGTAGACTCGGGGTTTGTTGTTCCGCTGCGTTCTCGAATCGGAAGGCTGTGTGTGTTGGTTCCTAGGTCCAGTGGCACTCCAGTGGCTACGTGGGCTTGGCCAACTTGGGTAGTGAGTCGGAGACGTGTGTTGGAAGCCACGTTCGTCTTGTTGGAGTTCTCATCTCCATCGAGAAGAATTTTTATCGGCTCCCATTCACTCCCCCCTCTCTGGTTCGCCGTATCGGTCCTTCAGAACTTCAACAAAAGGCTTACCCCGATCCCTCTAGATCGGTTTATCTACCCAATCTTACTTTGTTTTCTCCGGTCTTTAGTAGATTAGATTTGTTTCATGTCTTTTACTTAGATGCATTAAGTTCTTTATTGGATATTGAAGTTATTTGGCTTTAATAGATTAAGTCTTGCGTCACACATTTGTTCCACGGATTCGATACCTTGGTTTCACCACTCGAGGGAAGAAGGGTCCCTTGACTACGACGGGAGACTTGTACGCTTGCGAGTCACGAACGAACTTTGATACAATTATTAACCGTCAACAAGCCCCTTTTTCTGGCGCCGTTGCCGGGGAACAAGTGATCAAGATTTGATTTTTTATTGCTTTTTTTTGTAATTTTCAGTACTGATTTTGTTTTATTTTTGCATCTACTAAACTTTGATCATCCTCAAAATACATCTAATCTAGTTTGTCTAACCCTAGTTTTCATAGATTTATTTTTCCTTTCTAGTTTTTGCATACTTTGCTTATTGCTAACCCTAACCGGAGATGGTTGGCTACCTCTCCAAGAAACCCAAACCTTTTTGTGGATGATCCAGGAAAACTTTACAGGCAAAGGTGACATGCAACACAAGCTAAAGGGGTGGAAACCCTAGATTCAAAAGTTGAAGTCGAAGGGCCGTCGAAATCTCCAAGGAAATCACCACCTCCAAGTCCAAAGGAAGATCAACCTCAACCACCGGAGCGCTGCGCACCCCGTACATCGTTGATCTACCTATCATAAACCTTCAAGACGCCGGGAGGCCGTTCAAGATCAAAGTCTCAACTATCTGCATGACGATTGCGAGACCTGAATGCATATGAGTCGGATTCCTTGAGTGGCATATCGGTTTACTTAAGAGGAGGATGGAGAAGATGGAGATGGAGAAATAAGCTCAACACCTAAAGGCCGCTGAAGCAAGATCCTCATGCAAGGAGTGTGTGGAGTACGACCATGTCCAAGGTAACCCCGATTTAATGCAAGTTCGTCGATTCAAGATTTGGTTTCTCTTTGTGCACAATTCAAGGACTTGATGGACGAGCAAGCTAAGATCAACAAGGACGCCGTCACTAAGTTCGAGGCTATGGAGAAAATATTGAAGAATTTAGATGGCAAGGTGACGGAGGTCGGAAGCTCTATACGTGAAGTGTTCATCGTGATGAAGATTGCTAGACGCAAGTGGGACAACTTGCCGGGCGCCCGATGGGTAACTAAGAAGAATATCCGAGACAACTCCAAGGTCCCAAGACGGTGAAGGCTACTCAAGCTCATTCAGGAGAGATGAAGAATCACATTAGAGACCATGAAGATCACGACCGAAGGACCGGAGTTCGAGATGCCGAGCCACAAGGAAGTTGTTGCATCCGTCAAGACCAAGGACAAAGCCAGCCTGTGAAGACCAAAAAAAAATTGACTAAGCCAAAGTGGGTACCCAAGATTGCAACGCCCGCAAAGAGCGTTGATCCGGAGTAATCAAGTGAAGAAGTCTAGCCATGGACTATAAACGAAGCGCTAGGCGGGAGGCAACCCGTTTCGTCAAGTCAAGAATAAGCTACCGGGAGGACAACCCGATTCCAGGTTTTTCGAGTTTTTTTAATTTAGTTTTTGAGTTTTATTACGCAAAGACATTAGACTTAGAAGTGGTTGAACAATATTAGAGACATAATTCTTGATTGAATGTTTGCTTTATCATAAACCCTTTGCATGAACCCTCCTATGTGCTTGTTTGATTCTTTTCTTTTCGAGAAACCCTCAACCAAATAATTTCAGAACCTTAGCTCAACCTTTCACCCCCATTATGGTGCTGAGGTTGACTTATTTTCCATGCTAAAACCACACGAGTAGAGCCACGATTTATGTTTAAGTGTTAATGAAATTCAGCACGTGGTAGGACTCGCGTGAACTTAGAAATCAAAGCTTTTGGTTGGTTTTAAAAATCTTTATCCTCGGTTTCTCTAGGATTAGAATTTTTCTAAGCCTATTCTAATTTTGTTTTATTCAAAATCTTTCTTATTTAGCCAAAATTAGAACCTAAACCTATGCCCCCATGATCAAGCCGGGAAAATGTCTGCTCTCAACCAATGAAGGCAAACTATACCGGTGAGACCGAAATCGACGTAAAAAGAAAATATTTTCGACTTGCATTTGTTTTTAATGGTTTAAAAACTTCTCTAAAATTATGTTCGAGCTCTTGCATGGCTCTGAAAAATATTTTAAATTTCGAATTAGAGGAGTGCTTAAACACACCTAAATGGAGGCAATCTAGTAATCATGCATGCACCATTGGATTCCCTTTCATCAACTTTCACCAATTCCACATGCAAAGGACAAGCATGGTGGGCAGCAAGCATCAACTTTGCAGGAATCTCATGGTGGCATGTGAAGCAAGTGGAGCTAGGGAGCATGGACATGACCCAAAACATGAAGCATCAAGTGGAAGGACCAATAGTGGACGAGAGCGTTTGGGCGGTGCAACTCGTGGAGCACGCGGGCAGGAAAGTTGCAGAGGTGAAATGATCGTGCTGGAAGAAAGACGAGGCGGGGAGGAGCACCGAGGCCGGCCTCACCTACATAAGGAGCCCCCCCGGCTCCCGTTTTACTGCGGCAAGCTTCCCTCTCCTTCCTTTGTTTGTGTGTTCATGTTTGTGTGCTCAAAACCTCCGTAGACATAGCCAACCTTCCCAAGCTTGATAGCTCAAGAAAAAAAATCCACATCCTTAATCCACTCAAAGTCCACATCCGAATCAAAGAGTTTAAGTGCCTAGTTACCGGTTGCAACCCGGAGTTTTAGTTGAAGAAAAGAGTGCAGCAACCATGTGGAAGAAAACCACAAGTCTCTTCTCCAAGAAGAAGAGTTCGTCGTCATCCAAGCCGTCATCAACCACGTCTTCGAGAAGGCACTCGGTTTCCGAGTCTCCCCGAGCATGGAGACGGATACGGCACCACCGAGAAGGAACGATGCTCTCCTCCTTGGTGGTATGAGGGCTGCAAGAAGCACTTCCATGAGGTTTTATCGAACCTCGTGGGCACACGGAGGAGCAGCCCGCGCCACCACGATGATCGACTCGCTCAACCGCGCCACCTCCTTACACCCCGACACACTCTTCGTACAGCTTCATCATCTTGTCGGCGGAGGAGGAGGAGAGGCTCGCCAATCTTGAGAAGAGGCTTGTGCCGAACGTCAGTTCGACGACCAAGCACTCCACACCTTGGGTTTTTCCACCGACGTATACTATATGTTGGGGCACCTCGGATGGGTGCAGTTCTCCAACGGAGTATCGGTGGACACCCATTTGGGGTTCGCCTTGGAAATTTTAATGACTATTGCACCCATCGTTGATGATGGGGTGCAAAGCTTGTCATTCCGTTTGGAGGGAATCGAGCAAGTGGTTCCCTACGAGCACGTTAGGGAGCTGCTTGGATTCCACAAGGGAGCTCCGGAGAAAGTTGACGTGCCACCCGGCATGTTGGCGGGATTTTGGAACATGATCTCCGGAGAAGCCCATCAACAACGCAATTGCATCCGCAACCCCATTATCCGGATATTTCACTCTTGGATGTGCAAGAGGGTATTGGGGAGGATGAAGGAAACAAAGGTGACCGACACGGAGTTGAATTGGCTATACTCGGCTTTATTGCCAGGCAGCCAATAGACCCCTCTTACCTCATGATCAACCGTTGGTGTTGTGAAGCAACATCGGGGGCGGGTAATATTGGTTCGGGGTGTTACCTCTCCATGTTGGCCTTTTCCTTGCGGCCGGGGATCGCAAGAAACCCCGACCACCTTTTGCGTGGTACCTCTCTCGGCATTGAATATTTGCGGCAAGGCAAATACATTAGTGGAGATGAGAGAGGAGGTTATCGGTTGGCCATAGTGAACCTACCCCTTCCGAATGAGAGGCTTAGGCTTTTCACCGAAGGAAGGGAAGATAGGTTGGAAGAGGGATTACTTGTCCCCGCAAGGAAGAACAAAAGAGGAAGAATCGTAGAAGAGGGAACATCCCCCTCACAAGCAAGTGGAGCACAACCCAATGTGCAACCATTCGGCGGAGTTCCTCCTCCGCCAAGTTATTACGGAGGGCCACAAGAGCAAGCATGGGGGGGTGGTGCACCGGTACCCCCACCAAATTATGTTGTGCCCAACGCTAACTTCGCGGAGTCCTACGCTCATCATCCCCAACCACAACAAAGCATGGCCATAATTGGAGGGTATGCTGCAAGAAACGCTCAAAACATCGCAGCCATCCAAGCTAACGCAGCTCAGCTTGGTGAAGGAAATGCAAATATTGCCTTCGAGCTCGGACGCCTTCACCTTGTGGAGCCAAATCAATTCGTCGGAGGGAATGTCCAATCATATTATGAACAAGGGTATTATTATCAAGATCATCAACATCAACCACCGGCGGAGGACTAGAAGATTTAGGAACTTTAGTTTTCTTTTCTTTTCTTTTTCTCTCGTAATTTTCAGCTTTTGCTTATGTGTGTTTGCGTAGTATTTTCTGTTTTTATTTAATTTTCAGCAAGCATGTTTGTTTATTTTCAGTGTGTATTTCAACTTGATGTCACCATTAATAAAGACACCACCTTGATTATATCATTGGAAAAGTTACAAAATTCGTGCCATGACGATATATGATTAAAATTGCAGCTTTGTTCATCTTTGTAATTGATTTATGCATGTTTAAGCTAGTGCTCTCTTAAAAATACAGATCTGAATTTATTTAAATGCTAGCTTAATTTTCAGCGGAGGTTATGATTAAAATAAAGACCCATAGTGTTTAATGTGCTCTCAAGTTATGAATAGATTAAAGATGTCTTTTATGCTCAAAAATATTGCTAACCTTGTCACAAATATCACTTGTGTGTTGCTCAACCTATCCAAGGCCTTATATATATTTGAGTGCATAAACCTTAGTGTACAAGATTTATTTTTGAGTGCGTTATTGCAGGCCATGATTTCTCTGGCCCGAGACTAAGAAGCTGGTCATTCCGTTTTTGCGTATCTATCTTTTTGCTAGCCTTTTATCCGTGCATTGTGTATCCCCGCATCGGTGATCTCACAAACTTCGCCGGATATCCACCCTTAAACCAAATATCATCTTTTTGTGATTACCTCCTTGACCACAACCTATCGTTGAGAATGGATCATCAATTCAAGGAAGATCGCAAGACGGTGCCAACGTTGAAGATTTCAAGTATCTCTCCAAGGAAAAATATTCCGGTACCTACCTTATTTTTCGCCTCTTTGCTCGAGGACGAGCAACGTCTAAGCATGGGGGAGGAGGTAGGTACGGTGCAGTTTTAGAGTACAAAAGGGAGTATTTTTAAAAAAAATGATGATGAAAGAAAAAAAATCCAGCGATACTCATGACTTTCAAGGTATAAAAAAAAAATCAAAACTTCGTTGTGGAAGTCATGGGCTGAATATATGACGAGGAAAAAATGAATGAATGAAAGAAAGAAAAGAATGAGAAATATGAGAAAAAAATGTGCGTAAAGTGAACTCCCCGGCTCTCTAAAAGTGCATTCAAGGCTTCAAGTTAAAAAGATCCATTCTCATTTTTCCAACCATGTGCAATCCGATAACGAGGACTTCCTTTGTGCCTCGGGATCACTCTTTGCCATTTGCACATGTCCACTCATCTAAAAGTGTGTGTATTTTTCTCTTTCCCCTCCTTGATTAACATTATTTTCCAATGACCTTTTTGACGAGTCTCGGTAAGACCATGAGAAGCTTGTCTTGTTTTGACAACACCTCATTTATAAAATCTTGTTAGGACTAAACTTTCCCAAAGCTCCATATAAAGCCTACCACATATATATGAGAGGGAAAGGAGTAGAATATATAGGCTTGAGAGACAAGTGGGATGAGAGTTTATGAGCAATACACGAGATGATTTAAATTTGTGAATTTGGTTTAGTTTTTCTTTATCTCGATCTTCATTTCAAAAATTCTGAGATCTATTTAAAACTTTGTGAGCATGTTAATACTTGTGGGATAAGCTTAAAAAGAATCTACCCTCCGTAGAGATGAAGGCTAGTACATTATGGAACTTTAATGAATTAAAATTTTGAGAGCATTATGTTTTCTCATGTATGATCAAGTGCAAGGTTTAAACATTGTTTGGCAATGATGATATCCATCGAAGGCTTACTCGAGGACGAGCAAGGTTTAAGCATGGGGGAGATGTTGACGGTGAAAATCCGTCAACCTAGCCATGAGTTTACCTTCGGTGTTGGCATGAGTTTTATACCTTATCCATTGGTACTAACCCCCGTGGTATAACAAGTTCACGTGTGCATGTCGGTTTTGGAGTTTAATGTTTATGCAGGGTTTTTAGTGTTAAATGCAACACTTTCGGGATTAGTTCATCAAGCACCTCATGACAAGAACTTGAAGCCCTGAACAAGTCATGCAATGAAGCAAAATTAACTCCAAGAAGCCGGGGACTTGATCCGAGAAGACGACAGACTACAGGGACCTGACCAGAAAAGTGCTGAATCTTGCAAGACAAGGAGTTGAGTCCAATTCGGAGAGAAACCGACGACATGGACCTACATGAGAAGGGGGAAACATCCGGGAAGCAAGGGAACCGACCTCGGGCAAAGGAGCCCACGGGGCCGGGCCTAAATGGGCCCGGGCGGGCCGGCCCCGGTCCGGTCGGCCCGTGCCCATTTTGGGCCCAAATCCGTCCTCCTTTGCCCTAGCCGCCAATCGGGATATTTATAGTCCCCCGACCGAGAGCCACGGAGGGAAGATTTCGTCTTCGGCCGCCGAGAAGCGAGAGAAGAGAGGGACACCATGTCGGAGAGGAGAGGGTCGAGCTAGTTGACTAGGGTTTCCCTAGCCGACGTGGGAACCTTGCATGGAAGACCACGTCGGAGTTCCCGGAGCTAGAAGCAAGATCAAGGAAGGATCCCGGTGGTGATCTTGTGTATGTATCATTGTCATAGTTGAATTATCAAGTTGAATCTTTTCTTAGCGATCAAGTGTTTCCTCGAAGATTTCGTTTTTCGATCGGCTTTGCTTATTCCAATTCTATTCGCGTGATAGATTACATAGGGTGTTCTTGTAGCCGCGGTGGCTAGAGGTACACGCCGGATCCTTCGAAAGAATCTCGACTTGTCTTTTGACTCGCCCTAAGCTCCCCGCATGAATAGGGATACGTTGTGACAGAACGGGGGTCTCGAAAGGCGGATGTTTTCGGATTTGGACGGGAAACCACGATTTAAAGAGGCTTCTATTAAGATTCGATTTGCTACTTCTTCTCTTGCTTGGAACTTCAACAAAAGGCTTACCCCGATCCCTCTAGATCGGTTTATCTACCCAATCTTACTTTGTTTTCTCCGGTCTTTAGTAGATTAGATTTGTTTCATGTCTTTTACTTAGATGCATTAGGTTCTTTATTGGATATTGAAGTTATTTGGCTTTAATAGATTAAGTCTTGCGTCACACATTTGTTCCACGGATTCGATACCTTGGGTTCACCACTCGAGGGAAGAAGGGTCCCTTGACTACGACGGGAGACTTGTACGCTTGCGAGTCACGAACGAACTTTGATACAATTATTAACTGTCAACAACGTCGTATGTTTTTAGCGTGGGGGAGAGCTAGCTAGCTAGCCTTAGCTTTTGAGTTTCAAAGTTTAGGTTCGGTTTAATCTTTATGCGAGAGTCTTAGAGTTTAATGAGTCTTAGTTTTCGAGTGTGTTTTAAATTTTTGCAAGTTTTAAAGTGTCTTAAATTAGTGTTGAGTCAAAGAAAATCAAATAAAAAGAGTCTTTATATATTTTTGTGTCTTGTGTGATGCTTATCTTTATTCACTTGTTTGTTTATCTTTGATTCTTGATATATGAACATAAGTGTGTGGGTTGAAAAATGTTTACCGTGGTGCTTAGTGGAATTGCTACTACTTAAAGTACCCATACCGCACTTCGATCTTGAGCTTCACATGTTAGTTGTGCTATGTTCAATGCTAAAAGTTGGAGGATTTCAGTTCTGAAAATTATCTAAAAACACCTTGTAATAAAGGTTAGCAAAACCTCTTTTTCCAAGTTGAGAGTAAGCAAAGCCAATTTATTTTTTGCTCGACCATAAGTGTGATTAGCACGATGAGTTAGGCTAGGATCCTTCTCTCTTGTGAGTTTTAATTTCGAGCAATGATCATGTTCTTGTGCTTATCTTTTGTTGCTAGACTCGTCATACATTCGGTAACGTGACTTTCACATTGGAAGTCCCGTACATCGCCGAATTCCATACCCAACCCTATACATCTCTTTTGTACATCGCATTCCTTGAACACAACCTATTCTCAAAGTTTCGTCTCGTCTCTAGCATGATTTATTTAAAATTTCAGATTTTATGCATGCAAGAAAGAGAGGAGTTGAGAGCTTTGAAAAGTTGTCAAGAGAGAGAAACATAAAGAGAAAAGTATGAGTATGGAAAAGAAAGAAAGAAAGAAAAAGTATGTGAATGAAAGAAAGAAGAAAAAGAAAAGAGAAAAGAAGAGGTAGCAATAAAGATATGAGAGGGATGGATCAAGTGAAAGAAAAAAATAAAATAAAGTGTAAGGAAGGATGTCACGTTGTTGAGAGACGAAACTTTCACTCTTTTTCCAACCATGTGCAATCCGACAACGAGGACGTCATCGGTGCCTTGTAGTCATAATTTTCTTTTGCCCTTGCACATGTCCACCATTCTAAATCTTCTCATCCTTGATATCCCTACATATGGTTAATTCTCATGATCATTGGCTTTGAAAAGTAAACAACCATTAGAGGAAGTTCTTAGTTTGACAATACTTGTGTTGATTGCGCTAGCCCTACCTATAGCTCCACTTTACATGTTGTATGAGAGACTTATGGGAGGTGAGAGTTTTATAAAGTTGGTTTAGGATAGCCACCTCATATGAGTGACTTGAGAGAGCTTGGAGAAAGGTTTTTGTCTAATACTTGTTACAGGAATTTTGTTTTTAAAATCATAAAAACCCTCCGATGGAAGCAAAGAAGTAAGCATTGCTGAAATTGAAGACTTTGAGTGAAGAGTTTGAGTTGTGGGGTAAATCTTGACGTGATAAAAATTCTAAACACCCATGTTTATGTTTGATGATCACTACTTTGTGTTTATGTATTAAAGATGAAAGGGCTGACTAACTTGTGAAGAAGGATTAGTGGTACATGATTACAATGCTTTGAACGAAGTTCTTTTACGAGTACTTGCTCGAGGACGAGCAAGAGCTAAGCGTGGGGGAGATGTTGACGGTGTATTTTGGTACACCTAGCATGTTCATTACACTTTGGTTTGGATTTGATTATGGAACTAACCCGCCACTAGCCACACTAATTATATAACAAGTTCATCTATGTGCATGCATTTGGAAGTGTTGTGTTTATGTAGGAAAACATGGACATAAAGGACGGATTCACAACAAGTTCAAAGGAGCATTTACGGAGTCTTGTTCGTGTTCATGAGCTTGATGAAATCACTTCCAATGGTGGCAAGGACCGAAGTGCTACGAGGAACACCCCCGGGGATTGAAGCATAAAAGACCGAACTTCATGCGAAGAGAACCTCCATCTTGGACGCGAGGATGACATCGTGAAAATCATGCAAGTGGAGGGGGCAAAGTACATAATTACATGAGGACCCACGGGAGCGAAGGGGCGACCGAACCGGGCCGAGGTGGGCCCAGGCCGGCCGGCCCAGCCTACTTCGGTGGCCGGTTCGGCCCCCTTTCCTTGCACTCGAAGGATTTTCAACCCTAAAACCCTGGAGGTGCCGCCATCGACGGAGAGGGAGCCATTCGCACCAGGAGGCCATCCACAAGCTAGAGAGAGAGGAGGAGATCTCCGGAGGGAGATCGTCTACCTCGAAGGAAGCACCCACACATGGAGAAGAAGGAAGACACCGTCGGAAGGGAAACCATGATCAACGGTGCTATGTCCAGCACCTTGATGGGGTAATCTTCTTATTCGTCCATGGGTTGTAATCGATCTTGAGATGTAATCATACTTTGTCGGTTTATCTATCTATCTATCATCTTGTGTTGAATATGTTTTAATGCTTAAGGTTAGCTACCATGCCGTAAAAGGAGTTTGAGCTCCAATGCTTCCTTGGATCCATTCAATACGCTGTGTCCATCATAGGTCTAGTCATGAATACCTTCGCGTAGTGACAGTACGAGAGGAGGGAAAGGGCGAAACCGTGGTCACAACCCCGATAGATTAGATTGGTTTTCATGTCTTTAAGCGATTGCATGCTCTAGTATCGTAGACCCGTGGGCGAGTGTCTTTTATCTTGATATCTTAATCATTCTCTCTAGTGTAGTTTAGTTGTTTTCTAGTTTAATCATAGTTAGAGTTTGAGTAGTTAGAGTGTGAAGGTAGATCAAACACTTGTAATCCCCTTGCTCCATGGATTGACAAGAACCTTGGGAATCCCATGGTGAAAAAGGTGTGGGGTCGTACGCTTGCGGATCGTAGAGGGATACGTCTTTTATCCGTCAACACCTAGGGAGGTGACAGCTCCGGACGGGTTCTGTAGTCCACCACATTAGTTCCGGAAAGTAGGAGTTACGACATCAGAGCCCCCTTCTCATCCCTTTCTATGGCTCTTTTCCCTCAGGCCCCGACGAGCGACAAGTTGTGCCTTGACTCTATGCTTGACCCTTGTGAATCCCAAACTTCACCAGCTATCCCCTCTCTACCCGAAATCACCCTTGCCTCTCTATCCTTCGTGACCATACCCCCGGACGAATTAGTTCAGGTTCTCTACACTTCTCGTTGCCTGTGGAAATCAATACCTTGGAATACTGCCGGGTGAAAGCTACAATTGTATTCGTGTGCTTGCGGATTTAGCTGTGATCGTATAGTATTCCAACAAGCTTTCTAGCGCTTGTTGACGGTGTATAATCATATTAAACTTCAAGTAGACTTGCAAGCGGACAAGTCTCCCGTCATAGTCAAGGGACCCTTTTTCCCTCGAGTTGTGAACCCAAGGTATCGAATCCGTGGAACAAATGTGTGATGCAAGAATTGACCTAATAAAGTCTAGGAACTAAGATCTTCAAGAGGTGAATATAATGCATATAATCTTAAAGAACATCAAAATGAATCTAATCTACTAAAGACCAGAGGTAGCAAGAGATAGAAGGGGATAGATAAACCAATCTAGAGAGATCGGATCAAGCCTTTGTTGAAGTTCCGAGCAAAAGAAGAAATAGAAAGTTCAATCTCATTAAAAGCCTCTTTAAACCACGATTTCTCCGAAAACACCTACCTTTTGAAGCCACCGTTCTGTCCCAACGCACCCCTATTCGTGCGGGTTAGTCTAGGGCGAGTCCAAGGACAAGTTGAAATCTTTCGGAAAGTCAGGCATGCACCTCTAGCCACCACGACTACAAGAACATCCTAAGTGATCTATCTCGAGAATAGATCTTAAGATAAGAAAAGCCGATCGAAATCAAAGACGTAGGAGAAACACTTGATCGTTAGAAATCGGATTGCAACTTGATATTTTAGTATTACATATCATACATGAATCAAGATCACCACCGGGATCCTACCTTGATCTTGCTTCTAGCTCGGGGAACTCCGACGTGGTCTTCCTTGCAAGGTTCCCACGTCGGCTAGGGAGACCCTAGTCAACTAGCTCGACCCTCTCCTCTCCGAGATGGTGTCCCTCTCTTCTCTGCTCCTTGGCGGCCGATGACGAATGAATTGATGCGTGGCTCTTGGCCTTGGGGCTATAAATAGTCCGAATGACGGCTAGGTCAAAGGGAGGGGTGACTGGGCCCCAGAATGGGTTGGGCCAGCCGGCCTGGGCCCATTTCGACCCAGTCAGCCGCCTCCTTCGCTTGGTGTTGGTTCCCGAGTCCTCTAGATCCTTCCCCCTTCTGCATGTGGGCCCTTGTTGTCAGTTTCTCTCCGAGTTGGACGAAGCTCCTTGTCCTGCAAGATTCAACACTTTTCTGGCTAGGTCCTCGGAGTTTGTCATCTTCTCGAGTTTGGTCCCTGGGCTTCTTGGAGTCAAGTTTGCATCATTGCATGACTTGTACCGAGCTTCAAGGTCGTGTCACAAGGTGCTTGATGAACTTATCTCAGAAGTCTTGCTTTCAACGCTAAAACCCTGCATAAATATTAAACTCCAAAACCGACATGCATGAATGAACTTGTTATACGAAGGGGGTTAGTACCAATGGATAAGGTATAAAAATCATGCCAACGCCGAAGGTAATCTCATGGCTAGGTTGACAGAATTTCACTGTCAACATCTCCCCCATGTTTAAACCTTGCTCGTCCTCGAGTAAGCCTTCAATGGATATCATCGTTGCCCTTCATTATTATAAACCTTGAACTTGATCATACACGAGAAAACATAGTGCTCTCAAAAATTTAATTTGTTAAAGTTTCATAATGTACTAGCCTTCATCCCTACGGAGGGTATATTATTAATTAAGCTTATCCCACGAGTATTAACATGCTCCCAAAGTTCAAATAGATCTCAGAAATTTTGAAATAAAGAACAAGATGAAAAAGATCTAAACCAACTTCACAAATTTAAATCATCTTGCATATTGCTCATGAACTCTCATCTCATCTTGTCTCTCAAGCCTATTTATTCTACTCCTTTCCCTCTCATAACATATATATGTGGTAGGCTTTATATGGAGCTTTTTGGGAAAGTATAGTCCTATCATGATTTTATAAATGAGATGTTGTCAAAATAAGACAAGCTTCCCATGGTCTTACCGAGACTCGTCAAAAAGGTCATTGGAAAATAATGTTAAATCAAGGGGGGGGGAAGAGAAAAATACACACACTTGAGATAGCTGGACATGTGCAAATGGCAAAGAGTGATCCCAAGGCACAAAGGAAGTCCTCGTTATCAGATTGCACATGGTTGGAAAATGAGTATGGAACTTTTAATCTTGAAACCTTGAAATTCATTAATGCACTTTAGAGAACTTGGGAGCTCATTTTATTTTTATTTTATTTTTACTCATACTCATATTTTTTTCTTTCTCATCATTTTTTTATTTGCTCCCCCTTTGAACTCTCACATTGCATTGTACCTACCTCCTCCCCCATGCTTAGACGTTGCCCATCTTCAGGCAAAGAGGCGATAGAGATAAGGTAGGTACCGGAAATACTTTTCCTTTGGAGAGATACTTGAAATCTTCAATCATGGTACCGTCTTGCAATATTCCTTGAATTGATGATCCATACTCAAAGATAGGTTGTGTTCAAAGAGGTAATCACAAAAGATGATATTTGGTTTTAAGGGTGGATATCAGACGAAGTTTGTGAGATCTCCGATGTAGGGATACATAATGCACGGATAAAAGGCTAGCAATAAGATAGATACGCAAAAACGGAATGACCAGCTTCTTAGTCTCGGGCCAAAGAAAACATGGTCTGCAATAACTCACCCAAAAACAAATCTTGTATAGTAAGGTTTATGCACTCAAATATTTATAAGGCTCTGGATAGGTAGAGCAACACGCAAGTGATATTCATGACAAGGTTAGCATTACTTTTAGGAATAAAAATCATCTTTAATCCATCTAAAACTTGAGAGCATATAAAACACTATGGGTCTTTATTTTTATCATAACCTCCGCTAAAGATTAAGCTAGCATTTGAATAAATTCTGATTTGTATTTTAAGAGAGCACTAGCTTTAACATGCATAAATCAATTACAAAGATAAACAAAGCGGCAATTATAATCATATATCATCATGGCATAAATTTTGTAATGTAAAGGTAAAAACAAGGTGGTGACTTTATTCATGATGAAAACAAACTAACATACATGCTGAAAATAAAATAACACACTTTCTGAAAATAAAAACTGAAAACACTACGCAAACATAGGCAAACACAGGCTGAAAATTACAGAAAAAGGGAAAAGAAAAGAAAAGAAAACTAAAGCTCCTTCTTCTTCTAATCTTCCGCCAGTGGTTGGTGTTGATAATTTTGGTAGTTGTACCCTTTTTCATAGTAGGTTTGGACATTCCCTCCAACGAATTGATCCGGCGGTACTAGGTGAAGACGCCCAAGCTCATAGGCAATATTTGCATTGCCCTCACCTAATTGAGCTACGTTGGATTGGATGGTTTCAATGTTTTGCATGTTTCTTGCAGCATATCCTCCAATTATTGCCACACTTTGTTGTGGTTGGGGGTATTGTGCATAGGGCTCTGCAAAGGTCACGTTGGGCACCACATAATTTGTGGGGGCATGGCTACACCACTCCCCCATGCTTGCACTGGTGGCCCTCCGTAATAACTTGGCGGCATAGGGATTCCTCCAAACGGTGGCACATAGTTTTGTTGTGCACCTCCTTGCGCCGAGGAGGATCCCTCCTCTACAATTCTTCCTCTTTTATTCTTCCTTGCCGGCACAAGGAGTCCTTCCTCCAACCAATCTTCCTTCCCTTGAATGAAGAGTCTTAATCTTGGGTCCGGAAGGGGTAACTTCACTTTGGCCACTTTAAAGCCTCCTCTCTCATCTCCACTAATATACTTTCCTTGCTTCATGTATTCATATCCGAGAGAGGTCTCGGCTAGAAGATGTTCGGGATTTCTTGGAATTCCCGGCCTTAAGGAGATGACCAACATGGAGAGGTAGCACCCTGAACCAATATCTCCCAATCCTGATGTTGCCTCACAACACCATCGGTTGATCATGAGGTAGGAGGGGTCTATCGGCTGCCTAGCAATTAAAGTCGAGCAAAGCTAATTCAACTCTATGTCGTCACCTTCGTCTCCCTCATCCTCCCCAAAATCCTTTTACACATCCATGAGTGAAATACTTGGATGATGGGGTTCCGGATGGAATTCCGTTGTTGGTGGGCTCCCCGGAGATTAAATTTCAAAATCCATCCAACATGCCTTCCGGCACGTCAACCTTCTCCAGAGTGCCCTTTTGGAACCCAACTAGCTCCCTAATATGCTCATAGGGAACCACTTGCTGAATTCCCTCCAATCAGAATGATAAACTTGGCACCCCCTCATCAAGGATAGGTGCCATGGTCATCAAAATTTCCAAGGCAAACTCCTTGTGGGTGTTTGCCGACACCCCGTTGGAGAATTGCACCCATCCAAGGTGCCCCAACATATAATATATGTCCGTGCCAAAACCCAATGAGTTGAGAGCTTGATCGTCGAAATCGACGTTTGCAACAAGCCTCTTCTCAAAGCGAAAGAGTTTCTCCTCCTCCTCCTTCGACATGATGATGAAGCCATATGCGGAGTACCACGAAGTGTACGGAGGTGGAGCGGATGATTGGGTCGATCGATGAGGTGGGAAGGGCAGCTCCTCCGTACACCCTTGAGGTTCGGTAAACCTCATGGACGAGCTCCTTGTTGCCCTCATGCCACCGAGAAGGAGAGTGTCGTTCCTCCTTGGCGGTGTTGTGTCCTCCTCCATGCTCCGAGGAGACTCAGAAACTGAGTGCCTCCTCGAAGACATCATCAAAGATGGCTTGGACGACGACGACCCCTTCTTCTTGGTGAAGAGACTTGTGGTTTTCTTCCACATGATTACAACACTCTTCTCTCTAATATAATTCCGGGTTTTAACCGGTAACAAAGCACTTCAAGAACTACTTCGGAATATGGACTTTGAGTGGATTAAGGGTGTGAATTGTTTGAGAAAACAAGCTTGGGAAGGTTGGCTAAGTCCATGGTGGTTCTGGACTTAAAACCTTTAGCACACAAATATGGGAGGGAGAGAGCTGCTTGCCTGCCAAAGACGAGCACCGAGGGGTGCTATTTGTAGGGGAGGCCGCCACCGTCGGCTCCGTGTTCCACCAGGGTTGATGCTTCGGCTGCTTCCCGCTTGGCTTCGGCAGCTCCGGGTGGTGGTTGGTGATGTAGAACCATTTTGACTTCGAATTTTGGTTGGAGTCAATCAGCTTGTATGCCAAGTACTGCTCGACGGCATCTTCGCGCATCTGGAACCCAGCCCCTCCGACTACTCATGGGTCGTTGGCGCTTGGCTGGGGCTTCACGCAGAAGAATTTTCTGAATAGTACCCAGTGGGGCTTGATCCCCAAGAATGCTTCGCAGAAGTGGACGAAGACAGATACATGGAAGATTCCATTAGGGTTCAAGTTGAGGTACTCGATGCCGTAATAGTTAAGAAGACCTTTGAAGAAGTCGCTCGCCGGAAGAGCCAACCCTCGCTCCACGAATCGGGCGAACATAGGGATCTCGTCGGGGTTCTTCTCCATCGGATACATATCCCCTGCGGCGGCATGCCACATGTCCACCTCTTTTTCCCGAAGGAAACCACTGTTGAGCAGTGCCAACAAATCCTCCGTCTTGGCCTTGGATATCTTCCATTCCTTACTTGGCTTCGGGCACGGGGGAGATACCGGCGGTGTTGACCCTCCGGCAGATCCAGCAGCTTCTTCATGGGATCTCTTTTTCCCAGCGGCGGTCTTCATACTCTTCGACGGGGATGGCTTCATTCTCCAAAGACAGCGGGTCTTCACTCGCATTCGCTCGGGGGCTGTTCTGGAGGCAAGCAGCGGAGGCGCGAATGGATCTCTGGCCTAAGACGCAGAGGCAGTGTGCTCGAGCGGCTAAGTCTTGGATAGATCTAATTCAATTGGCTGCGAATGCGGAGGATGGAAAACCCTAAGGGTTTCGGCTTCTATTTATAAGTCAACTGGCGACTCTGCAACGGCCTGATGGATATGCTTCAACAGCTGACTCAGCAGCAGCCGCCTGACCTTTCAACTTCCAGTAGTCGATGCGCCCTATCTTAGGGGCTTGGCTACGTCTACTCAACTCCCTGGGTGGCGACAAGATTAAAGAGCAACTCAGGACACATTCTACATTCAAGATGACCCTTCAATTCGAGAGGAAGTACTCGACTCAAGGCTCGGGGGCTCCGTGCCATGTGTCCTTCGGTTTTTTCTCCGGATTTTGTGGGATAATCTTGCCAAAGCATCAGATTGACCCTCAGCCAGAGTTTACGACTCAACCTAAGGCTCGGGGGCTACTCCATATGGAGTGCAATTTTGCAATCGCACTTCCATATAAATTTCGGCTTCAAGACAACACGAGTATTGTTGAAGACCTTCAAGAGGGGAACTCGAGGACGCTTGGGAACTACTCGAGAAGACTTCAAGATTACTCAAGGATCAGCTGGAGTACCTTCCAGCCTTGGGATGCTTCAAGTATTCTTGAGGACTTTCAGCTTGCAGTACTCAGGGACACTTGAGGACTACTCGTCAAGGCCATCAAGACTACTCGAAACTATCCTGCTCGACTACAAAGTACTCGGGGGCTTGTCGTATGGACCTCCCTGTGCCCACTACCTCGGTGGGTACCAGGACTGACTACTCGGTGGGCCCCTGGGACTACCCGGCTTGTGCCACACGGTACCTGATGGCGTGAGGTGCAAGGACTACGGTGGAAAAGTACTCGAATAGGAAGTTATACTTGTTCTGTACTGTGTAGAGAACTTGACGTACCCGACTAGAACTCTCTCCCCGAACCGACCTGTAACCCTGCCTCCCGGGCTATATAAGGCGAGGCAGGGACCCTTGTCTCTCATACGCATCATCTTGTAAACACATCTAATTAATCCAGAGCTACGCAGCATACAGGACGTAGGGTATTACGCACCTCGCGGCCCGAACCTGTCTAAATTGTGTGCCACGTGTCTCTTCCTTCGAGTTACCGATCTCAGCGAGGCCACATTCATCTACCTCGGGTACTCCCCTTGGTAGGTTGCCGGTTTAAAACACCGACAGGCCGGCCGGCCTGGGCCGACCGACCTGGGTGGCTGTGTGCCTCCCCTGCCGCGTCTTTCCTCCAGCATGATGATCTCCCCTTTGTGACTTTCGTGTCCGCGTGCTCCACTAGTTGCACCGCTCATACTCTCTCATCCACTCCTTTACTTGCATTATTGGTCCTTCCACTTGATGCCTTTGCTTTGAGTCATGTCCATGCTCCCTTGCTTCACATGCCACCATGAATTTCCCACAAAACAATGCTTGCTGCCCACCCATGCTTGTCCTTTGCATGTGGTCTTGATGAAAGTTGTTGAAAGGGCATCTTCTCAAATTTCGAAAATTAAAAATAATTCAGAGATATGGGAGAGCTCAAGCATAAATTTAGAGAAATTTTTAAACCATTAAAAACAAATGTAAGTCAAAAATATTTTCTAACTACATTTATATCGGTCTCACCGATATTGTTTGCCTTCATTGGTTGAGAGCAAACTTTTCCCGACTTGATCATGGGGGCATAGGTTTAGGTTCTAATTTTGGCTAAGTGAGAGAGATTTTTAATGAAATAAAATTAAATGAGGCTTAGAAAAATTCTAATCTTAGAGAAACCAAGGATATAGATTTTTAAAACAACCAAAAGTCAAGTTTTCTAGGTTCATACGAGTCCTACCACATGCTGAAATTTAAATAACATCTAGTTACAAGTCGTGGCTCTACTCGTGTGTTTTTAGCATGAAAAACAAGTCAACCACAACATCATAAAGACGATGAATGGTTGAGTTAGGTTCTGAATTTATTTGGTTGTGGTTTCTCGAAAAAGAAGCAAATACACATAGGAGGGTTCACGTAAAGGGTTTATGATCCAAACAAAATATTCAACCAAGAATTATGTCTCTAATATTGTTCAACCACTCCTAAGTCTAATGTCTTTGCATAATAAAATTCAAAACTAAATTACTTGAAAAGACTTGAAAAACCTGGAATCAGGTTGTCCTCCCGGTAGCTTATTCTTGACTCGACGAAACGGGTTGCCTCTCGCCTAGCGCTTCGTTTATAGTCCATGGCTAGACTTCTTCACTTGATTACTTCGGATCAACGCTCTATGCGAGTGTTGCAATCTTGGGTACCCACTTCCGCACCATCTTCGGCATGGGCTTATTCTCCGGCTTAGTCATCTTTTTGGTCTTCAAAGGCGGCTTTTGTTCCTTTGTCTTGACGGGTGGAACAACTTCCTTGATTTTCTTCGCTTCCCTTTTCTTCTTTGCCTCTTCCTTCTTCTTCACCCCTTCCTTCTTGCTTGGTTCTTCCTTAACAACGTGACGATGAGGTGGAACATATTTAACTTCAATCATATTGCATACCTCGAGGCGTGGTCGAAACTTGAAAGAACTTATCTCACCATTAATGTCGAAGTTGATCTCTCCCTTGCCAACATCAATAGTAGCTCCCACGGTCTTGAGGAAAGGCCTCCCAAGGATGAGTGGTGGCATCTCCCTCTCTCCCATCTCGAGTACCACGAAGTCGATGGGGATGAAGTGATGTCCAACCTTCGCGGGCACATCTTCGGCGATGCCCAAGGGATAGAGAATGGAGTTATCACCCAACTCCAAACACATACCCGTAGGCTCCAACGGTAGGCGTAGCTTCTCGAACACATTTCTTGGCATGACGCTCACACTAGCTCCAAGGTCGCACAACGCCTTCTCGAACTTGAATGAACCAACAGAACATGGAATTGTCAGGCATCCGGGGTCTTTTTTGCTTCTCTAGTCCATTTGCAATAGCGGCACTACATTGCTCGGACATCTTGACATGATCTACCCCGAGTGTTTCTATCTCATATTTATTTGCAAGGATATTTTTGAAGTAACGAGAATACGTAGGAACTTGAAGGGCATCCAATAACAGCATGTTGATGCTAAGTCTATGTTCTGAATCTTCAGTCTCCTTTCCCGAACGTGTTTGAATAGCCTTCGCCGTTTCGGGACCTTTAGGTTGTCCCAGAAGCTTTCCTTCATTAGTGGTTAGGCGCCCGGCAAGTTGTCCCACTTGCATCTCGAGCATCTTCATCATGTTGAGCACTTGATGGTTGGAGCTTCTAACCTCTGTCACTTGCTATCGATGTTCTCCAACACCTTATCTATGGCCTTGAACTTGGTGAAGGTGTCCTTGTTGATCTTAGCTTGCTCATCCATGAAGTCCTTCAATTGTATACGAAGCAGAACCGAATTCAGAATGGATGAGCTTGCATTAAATTGAGGTATACCTTGCCCATAGCGGAAGTTCGGTAAATCTCCTTTTCTCATGTAGTCGAGCACCTTGGATTCCTCCGGACAATCCTTGCGGACATGGACATATTCTCTACACTCTTCACATGTGGATCTTGCTTCTGCAGCCTTTAAGTCTTGAGCCTCTTTCTTTTCTATCTCCATCTTCTCCAACCTCCGCATAAGTGAATCGATCTTGCCTTCAAGTATATCTTCCTTCTCCACTTGCAAGAATCCTTTGACGTTCCCCGTGGGCTGAATCGGAAGTAAGCGTCCGGACGACGCCCACGTGTCATTGTCCGCGACCTTCTTGAATACTGTGAAAGCTTCGGTCGGCGTAAGCTCAATGATAGATCCTCCCGCCGATGCATCGATGATCATCCTTGATGCCATTGTGAGTCCTTGGTAGAACTTTTGCATGAGGTCCTCCTTCGGGAAATTGTGATGTGGAACCGCCTGAGTGTACTCATTGAAGTGCTCGAATGCCTCCGAGATAGTTTTCGTAGGATACTGAGCAAAAGTGGCAATCTTATTACGCAAGCTTTGAGTTTTACCCGGTGAGTAGTATTCCTTCATGAAGGCCCTCATCAACGCATTCCAATTTTGAACTGTCTCCGCAAGTTGAGAGTGGAACCATTGCAAAGCCTTCCCGAGTAGCAAGAATGGGAAGAGCCTCGCCCTCATTTGATCTTAAGCCACCCCGTCCATGTTGAATGTCTAACATATAGTTGAATGAACGCTTGGAGGTGAAGGTTCGGATCCTCTTTACCGGTAAAGGGTGAATGGTGCACCATGCGGATTGTTGAGGTCTTGATCTCGAACGGCCCTCCAATCTCCGCGAGGTCCAAGATTGGTAGGTCGATGATGTCCGGGGTGCATAGCTACCTGATCTTGCATTCTTGCGGTTGATCTCCCATCGGTGGAAGTCGATTCTCCCGAGGGCTTTGAGGTGGTGAATTCTTCAGAGATTCCAACGATCCTTCATCTTCCGACTTTGAATCTAGAAAATCCAGCTTTTTAGCTTGTTGTGCTTTGCGTCTCCTTAGCCTGTAAAGTTTGTCTGGATCATCCACAAAATTATCGGGTTTGTTGGAGAGGTAGTCGTCCATCTCCTGTTAGGGTTAGCGATAAACAAAATAAACAAAAACAAAAAAGTAAAAAGAAATCTAAGAAAACTAGGGTTAGACAAACTAGATTAGATTGATTTTGAGGATGATCAAAAGTTAGTTGATGCAAAAAGAAAAACTAAAAGAAAACTGAAAATTACACAAAACGCAATAAAAGATCGAATCTTGAACACCTGTTCCCTGGCAACAGCGCCAAAAAAAGGGGCTTGTTCACGGTGTATAATCGTATTAAACTTCAAGTAGACTTGCAAGCGGACAAGTCTCCCGTCGTAGTCAAGGGACCCTTCTTCCCTTGAGTGGTGAACCCAAGGTATCGAATCCGTGGAACAAATGTGTGATGCAATAATTGATCTAAAAAGTCAAAGAACTAAGATCTTCAAGAGGTGAAAATTATGCATCTAATCTTAAAGAACATCAAAACGGATCTAATCTACTAAAGACCGGAGGTAGCAAGAGATAGAAGGGGATAGATAAACTAATCTAGAGAGATCGGATCAAGCCTTTGTTGAAGTTCCGAGCAAAAGAAGAAATAGCAAGTTCAATCTCATTAAAAGCCTCTTTAAACCATAGTTTCCCATCTGACTCCGAAAACGCCCGCCTTTTGGAGCCACCGTTCTGTCACAACACACCCCTATTCGTGCGAGTTAGTCTAGGGCGAGTCCAAGGACAAGTTGAAATCTTTCGGAAGGTTGGGTATGCACCTCTAGCCACCACAGCTACAAGAGCATGCAAAGTGATCTATCTCGAGAATAGATCTTAAGATAAGAAAAGCCGATCAAAATCAAAGACGTAGGAGAAACACTTGATCGCTAGAAATCAGATTGCAACTTGATAATTCAACATTACATATGATACATGTATCAAGATCACCACTAGGATCCTACCTTGATATTGCTTCTAGCTTCGGGAACTCCGACGTGGTCTTCCTTGAAAGGTTCCCACGTCTGCTAGGGAGACCCTAGTCAACTAGCTCGACCCTCTCCTCTCCGAGATGGTGTCCCTCTCTTTTCTGCTCCTCTGCAGCTGATGACGAATGAATTGATGCGTGGCTCTTGGCCTCGGGGCTATAAATAGTCCGAATGGTGGCTAGGTCAAAGGGGGGTGACTGGGCCCCAGAATGGGCTGGGCCGGCCAGCCTGGGCCCATTTCGGCCCAGTCAGCCACCTCCTTCGCTTGGTGTTGGTTCCCGAGTTTTCTAGATCCTTCCCCCTTCTGCATGTGGGTCCTTGTTGTCAGTTTCTCTCCGAGTTGGACGAAGCTCCTTATCCCGCAACATTCGGCACTTTTCTGGCTAGGTCCTCGAAGTTTGTCATCTTCTCGGGTTTGGTCCCTGGGCTTCTTGGAGTCAAGTTTGCTTTATTGCATGACTTGTACCGAGCTTCAAGGTCATGTCACAAGGTGCTTGATGCACTTATCTTGAAAGTCTTGCTTTCAACGCTAAAACCCTGCATAAACATTAAACTCCAAAACCGACATGCACAAATGAACTTGCATTATTATACCAAGGGGGTTAGTACCAATGGATAAGGTATAAAACTCATTCCAACACCGAAGGTAATCTCATGGCTAGGTTGACGGAATTTCACCGTCAATAGCGCCGTTGCGAATTTAGTAACAACGTAAGAAACGCCAACACATTCTTCAAAGCATTGAAGGGTAAAGGAAAGATTGAGTGGGGCTCAGAGCAAAGCAAAGCTTTCACAGAGCTCAAATGCTATATTGAGCAGATAGCAATTTTATCACTGCCACTTCCGTCAGAGCATCTCTTCTTGTACATGGAAGCATCCGAAGCAGTGGTCAGTGAGCCACTGGTGCAAGAGGTCGATGGCAAAAGAGGGAAAAATCAAATCCCAGTATATTTTGTTTCGGAGGCTCTTTCAAGTTCCAAGCTCATGTATTGAGACATGGAGAAGATTGCATATGCAGTGGTTATGTCCACACGAAAGCTCGGGCATTATTTCAAAGCTCACAAAGTCACAGTGCTCACAGATCATCTATTGAATGATCTCTTTATCAACAAAGTGGCTTCGTCCAGAATCGCCAAATGGGCAACCGAGCTTTCAGAGTATACAGTTGACTTTGGAAAAAGATCAGCTATCAAATCCCAAGTTTTGGCAGATTTTGTAGCAGATTGGGCATCACTAAGCAATACCAGTGGAGATGTGGAATTAGTACAAGTTTGGGGAATCAGATATGACAGAGCTTGGGGGGCGCAAAGACGCCGAAATTCCCGCAATTATCACTTCACCAGCTGGGGTTAAGCTAAGATACGCAGCTAGGCTGGAGTATTCTGATCCTTCCGATAGGTGCACTAACAATACCACTGAGTACGAGGCACTCCTCTTGGGCCTAAGAAAAGTGCGAGCCTTGGGAGCGAGCAATTTCCTGGTCAAGTGCGACGCTGAAGTGTTGACGGATAAAAGACGTATCCCTCTACGATCCGCAAGTGTACGGACCCCACACCTTTTTCACCACGGGATTCCCAAGGTTCTTGTCAATCCGCGGAGCAAGGGAATTACAAGTGTTTGATCTACCTCTACACACTAGCTACTCAAACCCTAACTATAATTAAACTAGAAAGCAACTAAACTACACTAGAGAGAATGATTAAGATATCAAGATAAAAGACACCCGCCCACGGGTCTACGATACTAGAGCATGCAATCGCTTAAAGACATGAAAACCAATCTAATCTATCGGGGTTGTGACCACGGTTTCGCCCTTTCCCTCCTCTCGTACTGTCACTACACGAAGATATTCATGACTAGACCTATGATGGACACGGCGTATTGAACGGATCCAAGGAAGCATTGGAGCTCTACTCCCTTTACGGCATGGTAGCTAACCTTAAGAATTAAAGTATATTCAACACAAGATGATAGAAAGATAATCCGACAAAGTGCGATTACATCTCAAGATCGATTACAACCCATGGACGAACAAGAAGATTACCCCATCAAGGTGCTAGACATAGCACCGTTGATCATGGTTTCCCTTCCGACGGTGTCTTCCTTCTTCTCCATGAGAGGGTGCTTCCTTCGAGGTGGTTGATCTCCCTCCCAAAGATCCTCCTCTCTCTCTAGCTTGTGGATGGCCTCCTTGTGCGAATGGCTCTCTCCCTGTCGATGGCGGCGCCTCCAGGGTTTTAGGATTCAAAATCCTTCGGGTGCAAGGAAAGGGGGGCCGAACAGGCCACCGAAGTGGGCTGGGCCGGCCGGCCTGGGCCGACCGGCCTGGGCCCACCTCGGCCCGGTTTGGTCGCCCCTTCGCTCCCGTGGGTCCTCATGTAATTATGCACTTTGCCCCCTCCACTTGTATGATTTTGATGATTTCATCCTCGTGTCCAAGATGGAGGTTCTCTTCGCATGAAGTTCGGTCTTTTACGCTTCAATCCCCGGGGGTGTTCCTCGTAGCACTTCGGTCCTCGCCACCATTGGAAGTGATTTCATCAAGCTCATGAATGCGATCAAGACTCTGTAAATGCTCCTTTGAACTTGTTGCGAATCCGTCTGTTATGTCCATGTTTTCCTACATAAACACAACACTTCCAAATGCGTGCACATAGATGAACTTGTTATATGATTAGTGTGCCTAGTGGCGGGTTAGTTCCATAATCAAATCCAAACCAAAGTGTAATGAACATGCTAGGTGCACCAAAATACACCGTCAACATCTCCCCCACGCTTAGCTCTTGCTCATCCTCGAGCAAGTACTCGTAAAAGAACTTCGTCCAAAGCGTTGTAATCATGTACCGCTAATCCTTCTTCACAAGTTAGTCAACCCTTTCATCTTTAATACATAAACACAATGTAGTGATCATCAAACATAAACATGGGCGTTTAGAATTTTTATCACGTCAAGATTTACCCCACAACTCAAACTCTTCACTCAAAGTCTTCAATTTCAGCAATGCTTACTTCTTTGCTTCCATCGGAGGGTTTTAATGATTTTAAAAACAAAATTCCTGCAACAAGTATTAGACAAAAACCTTTCTCCAAGCTCTCTCAAGTCACTCATATGAGGTGGCTATCCTAAACCAATTTTATAAAACTCTCACCTCCCATAAGTCTCTCATACAACATGTAAAGTGGAGCTATAGGTAGGGCTAGCACAATCAACACGAATATTGTCAAACTAAGAACTTCCTCTAATGGTTGTTTACCTTTCAAAGCCAATGATCATGAGAATAAACCATATGTAGGGATATCAAGGATGAGAAGATTTAGAATGGTGGACATGTGCAAGGGCAAAAGAAAATTATGACCACAAGGCACCGATGACGTCCTCGTTGTCGGATTGCACATGGTTGGAAAAAGAGTGAAAGTTTCATCTCTCAACAACGTGACATCCTTCCTTACACTTTATTTTATTTTTCTTTCACTTGATCCATCCCTCTCATATCTTTATTGCTACCTCCTCTTTTCTCTTTTCTTTTTCTTCTTTCTTTCATTCACATACTTTTTCTTTCTTTCTTTCTTTCTTTTCCATACTCATACTTTTCTCTTTATGTTTCTATCTCTTGACAACTTTTCAAAGATCTCAACTCCTCTCTTTCTTGCATGCATACAATCTGAAATTTTAAATAAATCATGCTAGAGACGAGACGAAACTTTGAGAATAGGTTGTGTTCAAGTAATGCGATATACAAAAGAGATGTATAGGGTTGGGTATGGAATTCAGCGATGTACGGGACTTCCAATGTGAAAGTCACGTTACCGAATGTATGACGAGGCTAGCAACAAAAGATAAGCACAAGAACATGATCATTGCTCGAAATTAAAACTCACAAGAGAGAAGGATCCTAGCCTAACTCATCGTGCTAATCACACTTATGGTGGAGCAAAAAAATAAATTGGCTTTGTATAGGATTTTTTTTTCTTACTCTCAACTTGGAAAAAGAGGTTTTGCTAACCTTTATTACAAGGTTTTTAAGATAATTTTCAGAACTGAAATCCTCCAACTTTTAGCATTGAACATAGTACAACTAACATGTGAAGCTCAAGATCGAAGTGCGGCATGGGTCCTTTATGTAGTAGCAATTCCACTAAGCACCACGGTAAACATTTTTCAAACCACACACTTATGTACATATATCAAGAATCAAAGATAAACAAACAAGTCAATAAAGATAAGCATCACACAAGACACAAAAAATATATATATATAGAATCTTTTTATTTGATTTTCTTTGACTCAACACTAATTTAAGACACTTTCAAACTTGCAAAAATTTAAAACACACTCGAAAACTAAGACTCATTAAACTCTAAGACTCTCGCATAAAGATTAAACCGAACCTAAACTTTGAAACTCAAAAGCTAAGGCTAGCTAGCTAGCTCTCCCCCACGCTAAAAACATACGACGTCCTCGTCGTATCTTACAAAAATCCTAAGCGGAAAACTAGACCTAGTGGTACTTCAAGCAAGTATTGCACCACTTGCCTCTCATGTTTCCAACCATGCCAAAAAGTTTGCGCACATTACGGTTTAGGAACTTGTAGTCGTCTTCAACTACTCGCTCCAAATCCTCCAAGCGCTGCTTCATCGCCTCCATGGCTTGGAGACATTCGTCGACCGATGTGTAGAGATCCGCGATGGAGTGACGACAAGCCCGACAACACATCGGATGCAATCCGAAGGGGTCGTCATCGCCATTATCTCCACCATTATCACCTCCGTCGTCGCCACCACCATTGTCGTCGCCGCCGTCGTTGCCACCGCCGTTGCCACCGCCGTTAGGGCCTTCGGGAGTCTTCTCCTTGGGCACCTCATCCCAAATGTACAGGTCGTTATCATCTCTTCCAGCGGCCGCCCACGAGCTCGGGCTACGATCGTCGGAGTGGTCGCTACCCCCATAATCCTTACGCTCGTGCGACACCTCCTTTTAGTCTTTCCGCTTCATACCTTGAATGCACGCCGACCTTCGAACGGGCGTAGGGACCTTCTCTCCTTCGACGGGGTTGCGAGATGCAATAGATCCGGTCGGGACACGCCCTCCGCAACGGATGCGGGCGGTCCTCTTGATCTCGACGGGTAGCTTGAGCTCGCATCGCTTTGCCTCCTCCATCGATGGCTCCTTGGCTTCTAACTTCAACTCTAAGCTTCTTGGGGACACAATGGTTGCTGCAAGGGTGCAAAATATTGCTTGGAGGGGTTGATTCCCGAGCTCCCAATTTGGCCAAATAAACAGTCCGAAGAGAAAACCCCTAGGAACCTTAATTTCCTTTTTTTAAACTTCCCTTAAAATTTTCTGACCAGAGAAGGAAGTCTAAAAGGAGCAATTTGGGCAAAAATCAGGGATGTCCGCCGTTGGGATCCAGCTGGGCCGGTCGGCTTGGGCGGGCCGGCCCACCCTGTCTCAGGGGTCGGGCCGGTCCAGTTTTTCGCGTACCACCCTTATTTCACCTCCTTAGCCCATGGGAAAAAGTTGGCCCAGTAAATCTTCGCAAGAAACTCCAGAAAATTAAAAGAAAAACTATTTACAGAAATTCATGCCTTGTTTTTCGTCCTAGGCGGGACGTTGGGGCTCTTCTTCCCTGGTGAAGGCATCAACATGATGAAGGAGCACAACGTCGGGTTCGTAGTAAACCTTAAGCCGTTGGCCATTCACCATAAATTGATCGCCTTTTATATCCATAATGGTTACCGCTCCGTTGGAGAGCACCGAATGCACAACATAAGGTCCGTCCCACTTGCTTTGCAATTTTCCCTTTCCGAAGGTTTTAAACCTTGAATTGTAGAGGAGGACCTTATCTCCTTTAAACTCTTTCTTTTTCAATCTTTTATCATACCAACTTTTGATTCTCTCCTTGTATATGCTTGCATTTTCATATGCTTTCAACCTCAACTCCTCTAGCTCGCTTATTTGGATCCTTCTTTTCACAACCGCGGTGTCGAGATCGAGGTTCATCTCTTTAATCGCCCAATAGGCTTTATGTTCCAACTCAACAGGAAGGTGGCAAGCATTTCCATAGACGAATTGATAAGGGGTCATACCTATCGGTGTTTTGAATGTCGTTCGATAAGCCCATAAAGCTCCATCTAATTTCTTTGACCAATCTTTGCCTCCCTTCTCTATGGTTTTGTTGAGGATGCTTTTTAATTGCCTATTTGACGTTTCCGCTTGTCCGTTGGTTTGTGGGTGATAGGCCGTAGAAACCGTATGGTCAATCCCCAACTTGGACAAGCGCTTTTTGAAATTCTTCTCGGTGAAGTGAGTTCCTCCATCACTTATCATGATTCTCGGTGTACCGAAACGAGGAAAAATCATGTTCTTGATCATAGTAATGGACTCCTCCATGGAAGCTTTACGATATGGTATAGCCTCTACCCACTTGGATACATAATCAACCATGACTAGGATATACTCAAATCCAAATGAGTTTTTAAAAGGCCCCATGAAGTCTATACCCCATACATCGAATATGTCGATTTGTAGGTTGTATTTCAAAGGTATAGAATTTCTCTGAGAGATGTTTCCAGTACTTTGGCATTCGGGGCATGATGCAACATATCTTTTAGTATCTTCATGCATCTCCGGCCAAAAGAATCCGCTCGACCATACTTTTGCTTGGGTTCGAAAATGGCTGCAGTGTCCACCGTACTCCGCCGAGTGGCACTTTCTCAGAATTTCTACTATCTCTTCTCTTGGCACACATCTTTTCATCACTCCATCATTGCCAAGCTTGAAGAGGTATGGTGCATCCCAAAAGTATTTCCTACTTTCGGAGATTATCTTCTTTTGAGAGTTTTTGTCTAGATGATCGAGAGGCATCTTCCGAATCGCTCGAATGATATTGATCATCCATGTATCTTTATCAAGCACTCGATAGAGGTGGTCATCTCTCATCTTATCTTCGATGGGGTCTTTATCATCTTGTACACGATTCATCCTAGGCAAATGATCAACCACAACATTTTCCACCCCCTTTTTATCAAAATTTCAACATTAAATTCTTGGAGAAGAAGGATCCAACGAATCAAACGTGGTTTAGCTTCCTTCTTAGCCAAGAGATACTTGATGGTTGCGTGATCGGTGTAAACAATGACCTTCGAGTTCACGATGTAAGATCTGAATTTTTCGAAAGCGAATACCACCGCTAGCAACTCTTTTTCCGTAGTGGCATAATTTAATTGCGCCCCACTAAGAGTTTTGCTAGCATAGTAAACGACATGAACTCGACATTCATTTATTTGACCCAAAACCACGCCTACGGCGTAGTCACTTGCGTCACACATGATCTCGAAAGGTTGGCTCCAATCCGGAGGTTGGATGATGGGAGCACTCACCAATGCACTTTTCAAGGTCCGGAATGCCGCTAGGCACTTCTCATCAAAGTCAAAAGCCACATCCTTTTGAAGAAGATGCGTTAAAGGCTTAGTGATCTTTGAGAAGTCCTTAATAAATCTTCTATAGAATCCGGCATGGCCTAGAAAGCTCCTTAAAGACTTAACATCCATCGGAGGTGGGAGTTGCTCAACCGTCTCTAACTTAGCCTTGTCCACTTCAATGCCTCTCTCGGATATAACATGTCCGAGCACTATGCCTTGCTTAACCACGAAGTGGCACTTTTCCCAATTTAACACCAAGTCTACCTCCGCACACCTCGTGAGGACCTTTTCCAAGTTTGCCAAGCAATCCATGAACGTCTTCCCATAAACGGAAAAATCATCCATGAACACCTCGATAATTTCTTTGATGAATTCCGAAAATACGGCCATCATGCAACGTTGAAAAGAGGCCGGAGCGATGCATAGGCCGAAGGGCATCCTTCTATATGCAAACGTTCTGTAAGGGCACGTTGATGACCATGCGTGGTTCGAGGACCGGTGGATGGTCGCTTCCTTGTGTGATGAGTGATTGACAACATTGTGTGGACTGATTCTTGGCTAAGTATTGCAGGTGCAAGTTTGCGCTTGGACTCGGGTTGTTGCGGGGGAGGACCAAGCGGAAAGGGTCTTTCCGGTGAGGCCTCCAGGTGTGGAGAAGACAAGTAGGCTTCGTTCGAGGGACCCGGTGGCCAGTGGGGTCAAGTGCAGGCCGCATGGTGGCATGAACAGCAAGATGAAGTCGTGGATGGTTTCTTGGTAGAGCCTCAAAACCAAGGTCGAGCGGGGACTACGTGGGAGCCAAGTCAAGAGTGGAGATTGGCGGAGGCTACACCGAGTTCGCGGGGTTTGCAGTGGTTCACCAGAAAACCACTGGGTTACTCGGTTGAGCCACAAAACCGAGGCCGAAGACTCGACGAGGAGGTGTGGCCAACCCAGGCCGGTTCAACCGCCTAGGAGGGGTGGTCAGACCGCCTGGGCCGGTCAGATTGCCCGGGCCGGTCTAATCGCCCAGGGGGCGGTCTGACCGCCCTGGTCGCTGGCACCGAGATGCTTCGAAGCGGAGGACACGCGTCGGGATCGCAAGGCTTGCGTCGAGGCTAAGCAAGTTGCGGTCGCCGGGCATCCGTCCGATGAAGAAAATCTGAAGACTTCCAAATTCGCCCTTGAGGGGCTTGTATCCCTAGTTTTAAGTAAGGGTAGTTTATTCTTTTGGGTGCCTCCATATATACTCATTGAGTGGATGGATGGTAGCCAACTCTTGGAACCCTAGCTCATTTGTTTTTCCATTTTCGTTCTCTTTTTCCCTAGTTTTTCCTAGGACTAGCTTGAGAGTTTCATGTGAGATCTAGGGAGAGGGATGGATGTTTGGGTGGCAAGCTAGACCTTGTACGAACCTTCATGGTATGTATAGATGGTTCGGTGTTGTTCCTCAAGGTGGTGAAGTGTTTTTCTCGTCCTTCTTTGTGGTGATTTTTGGAGTTCTTTGTTGGCGGTGTTTTGAGGACGATTTATTGGAGTTCTTTGGTGGGTGTCATGTATGAGGATCTTGTGCCTCTTTGGCTGGTGACTTTGCCCCCAAATCTCTCTTGAATCGGACTCGATTTGGTGGTTTTTCGAGTTGGGCGAGTTCTTGACCTAGAGAGGCGATTTCTTCGATTCCTCTTGATTGTGAGCGATTCTGGTCGATTCCTTTGAGGTAGAGGTTACCCAGGAGGTAACCCAGCTATTCCCAAAGTTTCGCTACAATCCGTGGAGTGATTCGGGAGATCGGGCGCGAAGAAGTTGGGGTTTGACCCGCGGGTTGGTTTTCTGGAAGGGGCGGTCTAACCGCCCTGGGCCTTCCTGGTCAAAGTTCTGTTTCGCCGGATTTTCCTCTGTGAGTTTGTTCGCTTTGATCAGAGGAGCGTCTGGGTGAAATTTCGGGTCGTTCTTGTGTTGTTTGCTAGGAGTTCTTGTTTGGAGTTCGTTGCTGGGTACAGGAGGTTAGACCGCCCCTGGTAGCCGGTCTAACCGCCCCTAAGCCCCTGGGTGAAGTTTTGGTTTTCGCCAAGATTTTCTGGTAGCTAGCATGGCCCTGACCAGAGATCTCTGTTGGTGAAACCGTGGTGCGTTTTGGTGCTCCGAAGAGGTGTTTCAGAGGATTTCTTGGTTGCCTGGTGGAGGCTGTCTAACCAACCCCCATACCTGGTCTAACCACCCCCTCTAGACATCCGACTTTCGAGTTGTTTCCGCTGTCGTGCGTGCGTGTGTGTTAAGGTTGCTGGTAGTGTTTGTTTCTAGGACCAGTAGCACTCCAGTGGCTACGTGGTTTTGGCAAACGGAAGGTAGAAGTGCGGAGTGTGTGATTTTGGGGGTCCGACCGAGCGAGTTCATCTTGTCGGAGTTTCAATCTCCTTCGAGAAGAATTTTTATCGGCTCCCATTCACTCCCCCCCTCTCTGGTCGCCTAATCGGTCCTTCTAGTGGTATCAGAGCCAGTTCGGGTCTTTGTTGACTCTAACCAGTCTAAGATCCAAGGATGGCGTACCAGGAATGGGGTTCGGGTCCTCCACACTTCGATGGCAAGAACTACCAGATGTGGAGTAAGTGGATGGGAGCGTTCCTCCGTGGAAAGGGTCAGATCTTTTGGGATGTCACGGTGGACACAGGTTATGTCCAGCCGATGGACTTCCTCGCTCCAGGATTGAGGGACAGGTTTGACACCAACAACAAGGCGGTCGACTACTTGTTCCGTGCTCTGTGTCAGCCTGAGTTCGATCGGGTGCACACCGAGCACTTGGCTTGTAGAATTTGGACGGTGCTGAAGGAGGCTCATGTTGGGAATGCCCAGGTTCAGGCACGGATGTATGTGACCTACCGGAGAGAGTACGAGAACTTCACTCATCTCACCAGTGAGTACACTCTTTGGATCGTACAATATGGGGCGGAAAGTTCGAGGCCATTGTGGAGTCAGAGAAGTATGACACTCTGACGGTGAACGAGCTGTTCTCGAAGCTCAAGTCGGCTGAGGTGGATAGGGGCATGACTGCCAAGCTCGAGGGTCCGATTGATTCCCATAGTGTTGCCCTCGTTGGTGGTTCGAAGGGAAAGGCTAACACTAACCCATCCACCAGGATGTTCTCTTTGTCCTCTTTGATGTCTATGCCAGATGAGGAGTTCGATGTGCTTGGAGAGGATGAGCTGGCGCTCCTGACGAGGCAGTTCGAGAGGCTACACGAGAACCGAGTGAACATGAGGAGGAACACGAGGACATGCTTCCAGTGCGGCAAGCCAGGACATTTCGTCGCCGACTGCCCGGAGAAGGTCGAGAACAAGGACAGCTACAAGCACAAGTCGAGGAAGGATGGCAAGTACCGGTCGAGGCACGACCACAAGAGCAAGTACAAGAACAAGCACAAGAACGAGCGACGATCGAGGAAGAAGGAGAGCCGAGGCAAGGCCCGAGCGATGGTTGGAGCGAGCGACGTCGACTCCGGTTCCGCGTACTCCACCTCGAGCTTGAGTAGCAGTGAAGACGAAGATGATCGTCGCAAGAGCAAGAAGTCGTCCAAGAACCTGAGCGGGCCGAGCTGCTTCGCTAGGGACGGCTTCTACACCATGGCGCTGAGATCCGGCAGCAAGAAAAGCACACAGAGCGACTCGGACTCTGAGTCAGACGACGAGGTGCGTGATGAGCTTCCCTTCTTGTGCCAGGAGAATGAATGGCTAGGTACTTTGCTTGATAATCGTGATGACATGCTTAGAGAGGAAAAGAAAATGAGAAAAGAGCTTAGGGCTTCACTCGAGGATGCTAGGACTAGAGTGGCTGAGCTAGAAACACAGGTTCTTGATAGCAATCTTGAGATTGATTCTCTTAAGGCTAGTCCTATTGTTTCTGATGAGGTTGATTGTGCTGATTGCTCCATCTTTCTTGTTGATCTTGCTTTGTTCAAGGAAAAGCATGCCTCCAAGTGCGAGGAACTAGATGTGCTTAGGGTTGAAGTGGCTGAGCTTAAATCTAGATCTGCTTTGCTAGGTGCTTGCACTTCTTGCCCTGTTTTGCATGCTAAGATTGATGAGATGCATGCTTACACTAGTTCTCTTGAGGCTAAGCTGAAAGAACCCATGCCTATATCATGCTCTACCTGTGAAATGCATGCTTTGAAAATTTTGGAACTTGCACATTATGTTGATCGTTTGCAGGATGAGAATGATGAGCTGAGAAAGTTGATGGGTTGGTTGTCTGGTCATGAGCCTCAGTTGAGGATGATGATCGAGGCATTTAAGAGGCAGGATGGTGAGGGACTTGGGGCAAACAAGGTTGGTGAGGGAAGTGGAGAGAATATCCCAGAGCCACCAAAAACCCACCAAAAAATGATTTCCCTCCAAAACCTAACCATCTTAGGAACCGACTAGACACAACCCCAGCTCCACCCGTGTTTCCTACACCCACAAATAATCTCCAAAAGCCTATCAAGTTTGTGAGCACTTCGGGGAATGTGTTCTTTGGGAAAGAAAGTGAGAAGGCTAGTGAGGAGAAACCGGTGGAGAAGTTGAGTGGAGAGAAACCAAGTGAGCAACCCCAATCCAAGCCTAAACCTAAACTTGTGAGGTTCCATTGTGGCTATTGTGGAAGAGATGGTCACAAGGATGAGTTTTGGTTCAAGACGAAGCGAGAGGAAAGGATGGCAAAGGAGTGGGCGAACAAGGATAGGTACAACCCTTCCCATGGTGTACCTAAGCCTCGTATGCCACTGCCCAGGGGTAAAGCTGTGGTGAGAAGTGTTCCGGCATGGGGAGATGCGAATTCCCTCAGTCGAGGAGCTATTCTGGAGAGGGCGGTCAGACCGGCCCTGCCCAGAGGGGGGCGGTTACACCGGCCTGGCTAGGCGGTTCAACCGCCCCCCCCCCCCCCCCGTGCAGGCGGGAATGGTTTTCGAAGTGGTGAGTCGAGAGGTTTCAGTTCTGGAGAAAGTGGTGCTGGTGGTTGGTCTGGAGAGACAGCAGGTGGTCAGTTTGCTAGGCATTCTCCCCCTCGAGTTCACTACGGGGATGGGAGGAGTCGTAGCTTTGAGAAGGAGAGGAGGGACGGTCCACGGGTCTTCTTTCGTGGTTTTGGTCCTCCTCCAGGCAGCGAGGGCTGGTTTCCTCGGAGTGATTACCGAGGTGGTGTTCGTGGTGGTAGTTTTGGTAGGAAAGATGGTTTGGTGTGTGCTAACCCTACTTTCGAGCAAATGGCTCGGTACTGGTTCTACTCTTTTGGTACTAACCCCAGTGCTGAGTTGTTTGTTCGCTCACGTGCTCGTTTTTGAATTTCAGGTGGGAGACTTGAAGAACATTTGGTTGATTGACTCCGGTTGCTCGAGGCATATGACCGGAGACAGGGGGTGGTTCTCAATTCTCGTCCCGGCGGTGACGAAGAGGTACATCACTTTTAGGGACAATGGGCGTGGGCGTGTGCTTTCAGAAGGTGAGAAAAAGGTGAGTGACAAGATCACTCTCAGGCGTGTTGCTCTTGTTCAATCGCTGGGGTACAATTTGCTTTCTGTGTCCCAGCTGTTGGATGAAGGTTTTGAGGTGTTGTTTCGGCCAGGTGGTTCTCGGATTTTGGACTCTCGAGGGGACCTTGTCTGTATGGTCGTTCCCGAGGGTCAGGTGTTTCGTGCTGATTTTTCTCAGTCTTCGGGTGTGGAGCGTTGTTTCTTGGCTGGTTCTTCGAGTGAGTTGTGGAAGTGGCATAGGAAGTTGGGTCACTCGAGCTTTGACCTTTTGTCTCGCTTGAGTAAACTCAACTTGGTCCGAGGATTGCCACGGTTGAGGCTTGAGAAAGAGTTGGTTTGTGCGCCATGTAGGCATGCCAAGATGGTAGCCTCTTCTCACCCGCCTCTCACCGATGTGATGACTGAGCGTCCATGCGAGCTGCTCCATATGGACCTTGTTGGCCCAGCTCGTGTGCGATCTGCGGGTGGGAAGTGGTATGTCCTTGTTGTGGTGGACGACTATTCTCGGTATGTGTGGGTGTTCTTTCTCGAGGATAAGGGGGAGACGTTTGGTTTGTTCGAGATCTAGTATTGAGGTTGAGGAACGAGAGGCACGGAGATGCCATACGAGAAATCCGCAGTGACAATGGCTCAGAATTCAGAAACTCTCGTTTTGAAACTTTTTGCCATGACTTGGGTCTTGAACACCAGTTTTCGAGTCCGTATACGCTTCCCTAGAATGGTGTTGTGGAAAGGAAAAACAGGACCTTGTGTGAGATGGCTCGGACAATGCTTGATGAGCATAGGACTCCGAGAAGGTTATGGGCTAAGGCGGTGAATACCGCGTGCTATGTGTCAAACAGGATCTGCCTCAGAGTGCATAAGAAGAAAACCTGCTACGAGTTGATGCACGGTCGCACACCCAAGGTGAGTCACTTCCATGTCTTTGGATGCAAGTGTTTTATTTTTGAGAAAGGGAAGAAGTTGGATAAGTTTGAGGCTAGGTCTGTCGATGGTATTTTCTTTGGTTATGCATCTCATTCTAGAGCATATCGTGTGCTCCATCTTGAAACTAACCAAATCGTGGAGACTTGCAAGGTAACCTTCGACGAGACAAAGCCACGTAGTCAGCTTGTCTTTGTGTGTGCAGGTGATGATGAGCTGGCGAGGAGATCTTTCAGGAGGAGGAGGAGCATGAACATGGAGACGATGAAGATGGCGGTGCGGTGCCCCCGGCTGAACATGTACCCACTACTTCGACTACGGTGGTGGACGGACCCTCTCCTACACCTACGACGACAAATCAAGATCAAAGAGAAGCTGTTGTTGAGGGGGAGGTAGCATCGAGGCGAGAACCTCCCCGGCGAGTACAAGTGGATCACCCAGCTTCGAGGATCATCGGTGACATGAATGAACGCACTATACGGTCGAGGGTTCGGAATAATTCTCATTTCGCTCATGCTACTGTTGCTACTTTTGAGCACAAGGACATTGGACACGCACTATCTGATCACAATTGGGTTAATTCGATGCATGAGGAGTTGGAGAACTTTGAGAGGAATCAGGTTTGGGAGTTGGTTGACCCTCCCCCAGGGTGTATGCCGATTGGTACAAAGTGGGTGTGGAAGAACAAAGTGGGAGAGAAAGGTGAGGTTGTGAGCAACAAGTCGAGACTTGTTGCTCAAGGGTTCAGTCAGAAGGAGGGGATTGACTACGAGGAGACCTTTGCTCTCGTAGCCCATTTGGAGGCGATTAGGATCCTTCTAGCCTTTTCCGTGGCTAAAGGGTTCAAGTTGCACCAAATGGATGTGAAGAGTGCTTTTCTGAATGGTGTGTTGGAGGAAGAAGTGTATGTGAGGCAACCTCCAGGGTTTGAGAGTGAGAAGTACCCCCACTGGGTATACAAGTTGAGGAAGGCGCTGTATGGGTTGAAGCAGGCGCCTAGAGCTTGGTATGGCAGGTTGAGGGGGTTCTTGTTTGAGAGAGGTTATGAGATGGGGAAGGTTGATCGGACCTTGTTTTTGCGAGGCGGGCGGAGATATCCCCGATTGTGCGGGTGTACGTGGATGATATTGTCTTTGGCGGCTCGTCTAACTCTCTTGTTGCCGGGTTTGCGAGAGGATATGAGCAGGGAATTTGAGATGAGCATGATGGGCGAGTTGCAGTTCTTCCTCGGGCTACAAATCAAACAATCAAAGGAAGGAACATTTGTGCACCAGGCTAAGTACACCAAGGACATTGTGCGGAAGTTCAAGATGGAGGATTCCAAGGCTATGACGACGCCGATGAGTACAACTACAGCTCTTGATGCGGACGAGGAAGGTGAACACGTGGACCAGAAGGAGTACCGGAGCATGATCGGGTCACTCCTCTACTTGACGGCGACGAGGCCGGACATCCAGTTCTCAGTATGTCTGTGCGCTCGTTTTCAAGTGTCTCCGAGGACTTCGCATCGGCAAGCGGGGAAGCGAATTTTCAGGTACTTGTGTCACAGTCCCGACTTCGGCCTTTGGTACTCCGCGTCCTGTTCTTTGGCGCTTCATGGTTTTTCAGACGCAGATTTTGCCGGGTGGCGGTTGGATAGGAAGTACACTTCTGGGACTTGCCAGTTTTTGGGATCATCTTTGGTGTCTTGGTCTTCCCGCAAACAGTCGAGTGTTGCTCAGTCCACTATCGAGGCAGAGTATGTTGCCGCTGCTAGTTGTTGCTCTCAGCTTCTTTGGATTTCATACACCATGAGTGACTTTGGTGAGGAGTATACCCATGTCCCACTTCAATGTGATAGCACCAGTGCCATAAGCGTTGCAAAGAACCCAGTGCTTCATTCCAAGACCAAGCACATAGAAGTGAGGTACCATTTTCTGAGAGACAACGTAGAGAAAGGAAAGATAGCTTTGATCCATGTACCCACACATGACCAACTAGCCGATATTTTCACCAAACCCTTAGATCAAGCAACTTTCACTCGTTTGCGGGGGGAACTTGGTGTGTGTTTGATTTCTTGAAGTTGGGTGTGTGGGAGCTCCTTTGTAGCATATGTATAGTTTCCTTTGTGCATTTCTTGCATTTGGCATGACATATGTAACATGATGTATAGGCATTCTTGTATCTTAGATTGCATGCATTTTGTATCATATGCATTGGATAGGAAAAGCTTATCCTATATACATTGTTCACCATGGGATGCTATATATGTCTTTGTGAGCTTGTTTGGTATGCTATGGTTGGTTTGGCTTAGCTCTTGATGATCTTGATGAATAATCCATGGTTGATGGCTATGTTTTTTTTGAAAAATGTCACATATATGCTCTCTCATGCGTAAATGTCTTTACATGATCTAGACATGTTTTAGTGGCTTTGCTATGCTTAATTTGTGGTTGGATGGCTAGTTTATTGATCATATGGGGCCAAAGGCTCATTTGCCATCATGAATGTTTAGCCCTCTTGCTTTATCTTGTGGAGGGGCATAAGTTCCTTTTTGTCGCAAAGACATTTCATGTACCAATTATGAATCTGAAAATGAAATGTAAAATGCTTGGAAAATATGCTCCCATGTCATATGTGCTAAATTTAATTTGCTTTGGGTGCTAAACCGTTGCATGATGCCTACCAATGAGAAGTCTCATATATAGAAGTAGGCACATGGCTCGGTGGCTTTGACATGACATGAGGTGCTTGTGGGTGTTTGTGATGGTCTTATGATTAGAATGGCTGTCCTAGCATGAAGTTTGTATGGCTTTGCCATTTCGACATGTTTTGCTCATGTTTAGGTTTTTGCTTATGAGAGAGTAACTTTTCGCAAAATTACTCAAATCCTTTTTAGCCTTGTCCAATGGTTGTGAAACTTGGTGATCACGTAGTTAAGGTCATTACGAACCTGTAGAGTATCTAACTTGCTCATTTGGACTTGTGTAGCCTCTTGTGATAAATTTTGTATATTTGAGAAGCTATATGTTGAAACTTTTCGCATTTTGCCTTGATTCATGCATTGTCAACAAGGGGGAGAAGTTTGTGCATGCTTTGGGCACCTGGGAGTGCTTGGAAGGTTTTCAAATTGGTTCGGGCAATTTTTGAGCAGTTTGGTGCCGGGCCGGTCTCTTGGGGCGGTCTAACCGCCCCCAGGCGGTCAGTTGTTGTGCAGGCGGTCTAACCGCCCTGTGAAGGCAGTCTAACCGCCCTGGTTGGTGAGCAGTTTTTTGCTCTTTGCTGCATTCCCGTGCTACATTGTTGCATTGGTTCAGGGGGAGTGTGCTTTGGCTCAGGGGGAGCTTGCATATGTGCAGGGGGAGTTCTTTGTCGTGTTCGAGCTTTGGTTCGGTGGTTTGCGCTTTTTGTTTGAGCATGGTTTTGTCTCGGATGTGTCGAGCCGTTGCCCTTGCCTAAGGCGTCCGAGACTTGTCTTCTTCAAGTGATCTTGCTCTTCGCCTTTCTTTGGCTTTCGATCTCTTGTTGAGCTTTCTTTTTATTGGTTTCTTTTCTTTTTCTTTTCTCTTGTGTTACTTCATGTGGGTGTTGTCAATGCACTCATCAAGGGGGAGATTGAGAACCATGCGTGGTTCGAGGAGCGGTGGATGGTCGCTTCCTTGTGTGATGAGTGATTGACAACGTTGTGTGGACTGATTCTTGGCTAAGTATTGCAGGTGCAGGTTGCGGCTTGACTCGTGTTGGTGTAGGTGAAGAACAAGCGCGAAAGGTCGTTGCCGGTGAGGCCTCCAGGTGTGGAGAAGACAAGTAGGCTTCGTTCGAGGGACCCAGTGGCCAGTGGGGTCAAGTGCAGGCCACATGGTGGCATGAACAGCAAGATGAAGTCGTGGACGGTTTCTTGGTAGAGCCTCAAAACCAAGCTCTACTCCCTTTACGGCATGGTAGCTAACCTTAAGCATTAAAGTATATTCAACACAAGATGATAGAAAGATAATCCGACAAAGTGTGATTACATCTCAAGATCGATTACAACCCATGGACGAACAAGAAGATTACCCCATCAAGGTGCTGGACATAGCAGCGTTGATCATGGTTTCCCTTCCGACGGTGTCTTCCTTCTTCTCCATGAGAGGGTGCTTCCTTCGAGGTGGTCAATCTCCCTCCCGGAGATCCTATTCCTCTCTCTCTAGCTTGTGGATGGCCTCCTGGTGCGAATGGATCTCTCCCTGTCGATGGCGGCGCCTCCAATGTTTTAGGGTTGAAAATCCTTCGGGTGCAAGGAAAGGGGGGCCGAACCGACCACCGAAGTGGGCTGGGCCGGCCGTCCTGGGCCGACTGGCCTGGGCCCACCTCGGCCCGGTTCGGTCGCCCCTTCGCTCCCGTGGGTCCTCATGTAATTATGCACTTTGCCCCCTCCACTTGCATGATTTTGACGATGTCATCCTCGCGTCCAAGATGGAGGTTCTCTTCACATTAAGTTCGGTCTTTACGCTTCAATCCCCGGGGGTGTTCCTCGTAGCACTTCGGTCCTCGCCACCATTGGAAGTGATTTCATCAAGCTCATGAACACGAACAAGACTCCGTAAATGCTCCTTTGAACTTGTTGCGAATCCGTCCTTTATGTCCATGTTTTCCTACATAAACACAACACTTCCAAATGCATGCACATAGATGGACTTGTTATATGATTAGTGTGCCTAGTGGCGGGTTAGTTCCATAATCAAATCCAAACCAAAGTGTAATGAACATGCTAGGTGCACCAAAATACACCGTCAACATGAAGTTATCAAGGAGCAAGTTGAAAAGGAGGGTGAGGCTAGAGAGTAAGAGCTGATCAAGTATCTCGCTGAGGTACGACGGATGGAAAGGCATTTCCGAGGCTTTACCATTGAGCACCTGCCAAGGAAAAAGAACGGTGAAGCTGACGACTTGGCGAAAAGAGCCGCAAAAAGGGAGGTGATGCCTCCAGATGTATTTTTCGAGATCCTCATAGCACCTTCAACCAAGCCGAACAAATAACCCCTCGACACAGTGAATGCAATCGCAAGCATAGATTAGAGGTCATCTATCATTGCTTTCCTTCGCAGCCATTATGAGCTTGTCGACGCTCATGACATGAAAAGGATGCAAGCTCGAGCGAAGGGATACATCCTAAAAAGATGACAACCTTTTCAAGTTAGGGGTATGTACACCACTACTGAAATGCATCACACAAGAGCAAGGCATTGACCTCATGAAAGAAATCCACAGTGGAATGTGTGGGTCACACATCGCAGCGAAGACTTTAGCTGGAAAGGCTTTCAAGCAAAGTTTCTATTGGCCAATGGCAATAAGACGCCGAGCAGATTGTCAAGACTTGCAAGGCTTGCCAGTTTGCGGCAAAGCACTAGCGAAGGCCAGGGGCTCTTTCGCAGCTCATCACTCCTACTTGGCCATTACAGCGCCGGGGCATTGACATTGTGGGACCATTGCCTACGGCTCAAGGCAATTTCATGTTTGTTGTGGTAGCAGTAGATGTAACGACCCAGATTTTTGATGAGGAAAACCCGACTCCTTGTACCCTTGTGATAGTCTCTGGATAAGTGGCTATCACGTACAAAACTCATTACAGAATAATATCATTTCCATACAACGAAATCAAAGTACAAAACAGAATATTTAAATCTGAAAACAACTCGGTACACGAATTTAGTACAAGCCCCTTGGGCTAAGCAACAAGTAGAAATCCTGCGTAGCGGTAGCTAGCGCTTCAAGTCTTCAACTTCAATCTTCACCACAGGCGTCCTTGAGCGAAGCAACGCAATCCATCCTTCATGGATTCCTCAAACTCAGACTCTCACTCCAAGTCCAATCCTGCACACTCACAAAACTATCCCCAAAGAATGGGATAGGTTCACGTCACCGACTGTATGCAGCTTTAAGTGGCCTATCTCTAAAGGGTAAGAAAAGTGGCAAGGTAAAAGCTCGGGTTTCCTCTGCAGCAACAGCGAAGCATAAAAGAAATCATCTCCATATCAGTCCCAAACCATACACTCAAACACAGCTCGGAACCACCTGGTACCTCGGGCCCCGTCACCACATCCTATCTCCATCTAGGGTCGATGCGAGAACTTCCTCTCCTCGCACCTCAATGATTGCAATCGGATCGACGAGGTAGAGGGAGCCACTCTCCTCTAACCGACTGCAACCACGGCTCACCACACTCTCAACTGCAAGGGGAGGTAGAAATCCCAAAACATGAGGAACGAACATGTCTTCAAGGTTTGTCCATGACCGAGGACGCGACTATACGTATAGATCAAACAACTTTGCACAGTGTGTACACCTGTTTTGGGATGGAGCCCAGTCGATAGCAAGTCGACTGAACCCACCCTACCGTGCGAACTCTCGGTAGTTATGGTCTCATCCTCCATCCGCCCCTCAAAACGATCCCCCCTAAGAAGGAATCGCACCAGAACTGTGAAATTCCCACGTGTAGCCACACGGGAGTCGCTCTGAGCGGGTGGTCTCACTCTCACCTCTCCCCCACTGATACCCCGCTATCCTGCTAGCAGGTATGGTTCCGCACTTGCCGAGCTCAACTCGGCCCTAACCCCACTCTCGGCGAGGTGGTGTGTACGAAAGTCCTATCGACAAGTTGATCCACTCGCTTTCAGACTGGGGCAAGATCATGTCCTCCATCCGCAGTTAAAACTCCGGCACCTGTTCTCCGAAAACCGTAAAAGTGGGGATACACTAAGGAGTGCACCCCATCCCCGATCCCAGATCGGTTTTTTCGAGCTCGCCCCTGCCAAAGTACCCAAACCGCCTTCTCCTGCCGGTTTTACCCCACACACGCCAAGAACCACTATACCCATCCCAACACATGCATCATGAAGCTTAGCGTATACACATGCTTATAAACATAGAGTAGTAGTAGGGCAATCAAGGACAGGGTAATTAAAGTAGGCGGTGCAAGGTTCATCAACATGCATTTAAAGTAAAGCGCTAGCATACTACATAGCAATGCCTAATAGGAATTTCAGAATCAGTTGGGCGTGAACACCTGTGTGCAGGTAGCCGTAGTAGTTTCCGTAGGTGTTCTTGATCTTCTGGCTTGACTCCTCAGCTCCGGGAATTCCTAGATTCGCAAAGATAAATAAACACGATGTCTAGATGCAAATAACTCCAAATAGAAGCAATAAAGAACCAAATAAACTCCAAATGCTAGTCTAACGGGTGCTTCATGATTCTAGAAGAATAAAGAAACTGATTTCATATTTTTTTAAGCTAGAATCAATTTATTATTGATTTTCAAATAAAGAAAGATTTTATGAATTTAATTATTTGCGACAAAGCACAAAAAATATAAGTCATCAAGTTAGACAACCAAAAGCTAGGTTTTGGGTTGATTTGCATGGTAAGTTGACTAATCAACAATCATTGTTGACCAAGTCAAAGAGGAAGGTCAAAGGTCAACCGAACCCCACAAGTCACCCTGTGGGTCCCGTAGGTCAGATGGGACCAGGTTGGACAGTTAGCAACCTCACATGCTAGTAGGTCCCAAAGGTACATCCGTAGGCCCCTTTGGTAAGATTGGAGAGACCGTGCAAGATGGTTTCGCTATAAGCGATGTGGTGTGATTGAGAAACTCGGCTCAAGCTGAACATTGCTAAGGTATGGCATGGTCGATGGTTTGGTTAGCGCACACGTCGTGCACGGCGAAGGCGTGACACAGCTGCAGCGAAAGGTTATGGTCGGGGCTTGAAAGATTGAGTTCAAGCACTTGGTTCGAAGACTCAGGCTCGGTGGAAAAAGGATATGTGCTGCTGTTTAGCAAAGCAACACACATACTAGTTCAAAGCTGGAAGGTGGATAGTTTAGAACGATTAACGCTGGAAGGTTGATTAGACTTGCTAGCTTCCTGAACAGGCTACAGTTCCTTGCCTTGGACCATGAGATGTCACAAACTAGCAAGGTCGGGACCAAAACTGTTGGGCGGACCTGGCAAAAAGGGATTACAAACAGTGGCTACTTCTTGCATGATTTTTGGCAGAGACAGGATTAAACACTACATGTCTGTAGTGCTAGCTTGCTCACATGATGGAACTGAACACAGGCTGGCAAGCATGCCGCTTGCTGAAATGCCCACAATGGCATTCACATGAAAGCTGCTTATAAGCATGTGGAGAACAGGAGATGGCTTGGCATGACAAGCGTCGCAGTAGACAGACTTTCCGGGACTGCATGCTGACATGATAGGGTGTGGCTGTGTTTAAGCAAGCAGAACGGAAATGGAAGGGTAGCAGACTACCGCTTGCTGATTTTGGCTGCAACAGACAGGAAAAGGTGGCAGCTTGGCATGGTTTAGGCATGGCAACAGATGTGTGCTTGATAGGGAAATAGAAATCAAGACTTCTGCTTGATGATTGCCATGGTGGAGAAGGGAAAGAGAACGAGGGGGAAGCGATGGATTGGAGAGAAGAAAAGGGGCGCGAGATGCAACTCTGCCTGCTAGCTTGCTGATTTGCATGCTTTGATTAGAGGAGAACAAAAACTGCTGGTGCTAGCTGCAGACCACGGGTCGACACAAGAACTCAGAGAGATGTCGCTGCTCGCTGATTTTATTTATTAGAGAAGGGATTGGGTCAAGCTGCTGGTTCTTGCGGTAGACAAAATTCAGAGACGGTGTTGGTGGTTGGCTCTGCTGGTGGATTGAGAGCAGCAGGGGTATTGCTGCTGGCAGCTGCTTTGCTTATTGCGTGATTCAACAAGAAAAAGGGAGGCCATTGTTTGATTTCAGTGGATGGGGGATGGGAGAGAACTGCAGCATGTTGCTGTCTTGCACCTGGCGAGATTAGCAGAAGGAAGACCGGGAGGAGGGAGCAGGCGTGCTGGCTGCTGTGTGCAGCTCGCGTGAAACAGGAGTGGGAAAGAGCATTTCTGGTGCACCTTGCATCTCAGGTAGAAAGAAAAAGAGCCCAGGGAGAGGGTGAGGATTGTTGCTAGCTGTGGATTGGGCAGAAAGAGGAAGCTTGCTGCTCTGATTTGCCTCTTACGTGAACCTGCAAGAGAAAAAAGGGAGGTCGCAGCTTTGATTTTGATTTGGTGGGGGAGTAGCAGTAAAATCAGGGAGCTTTGCCCTATGCGTGGGCAGCGGGAGGAAATTAATTTGGGGGGCTCACTAGAGCTCGGAATCAAAGGGCGCAGTTTGAATTGGTAGGTTGATGCTCATGGATTGAGCTTCTACTACTCATTCTTGCAAGAATTGCAAGAGATAAAGGACTGCAGCTTGGAATTGTTCGGTGGAAAACAAGAGAAAGGAGGAAAGGATTTCTAGCTGCTTTCAGTGGAGGAAGAACAGGGTGTGCACAGTGCACGTACTGGCCAAAGATAAACCCTCGGCGGTGAGCTTGTTGATGTGGTGTGCGAAGAGCACATGATAGAGAGCTTAGAAAGAGACGGTGAGAGGTACAAGCATTTGGTCGAACAATTCGTGGGCGAGGTGGATGGCGGTCCTGTTCTTATAGAATGAAGGCAGCAGCTTTGTGTAGGGGAAGCGGACCGGTGACGCGGGCGTCGCCTTGTTCTCCAGAGCTCCTGGTCGAGTCTTCGCTTGTTGGTGCGCGAGCTCGCCGAGGGGGCGGTAGAGATAGACGCCGGCAGCTGCTAACTACTGCTTGCCTGAGCGCAAGAGAAAGCAGGACAGGGAGGTTCAGTGGTGGATGCTGCTGCTTGCTTGCTTTCTGGCTTTGGTGCAGGAAAGGAAACAAGGGGAAAGTGTGAGCCGCTGCTGATTGCTCGAGTGGTGAGATGGATATGTTGATGATTTGGAGAAGCTAAGAGAGGCAGGCCGAGGCGGAAGCAAGACGTGCGCGTGCAAGCGTCGGCATGCAAACTGGCATCCACGGCTCGCTCGAGTGCTCGACGCGTGAAAGAGGGAGGCACGGGTTGCACGCGTGTGCGTGTGGCCGTGAGACAAGGTCCCGGCCGGGCACGGCGGCACGGTGGAAGCAAAGCTCTGGGCGGCGAAGACCAGGTCGGCGGCGTTGGCGAAACAGGAATCCCTGGCATTGTGGCTGGGGTGGCTAGAACCGCTGGGGATCACGCGAGCGCGCGTGTGTGTCGGCCATGAGTTCCTACCCAGAAAAGGCAAGACTTTGGACCTTGGGAGTGCACGGGCGGGGACAAGTTGGACAGGAGAACAGAGGGGTTCGACCCCTCAGTGTATTGGGAGTGTGTGCCGAACGACGGCGGCACAGCCGTGTAGGTGCCGGCGGCAAACCGGAGCGCGACGCGTGCTCGTCGGAACAAGGTCAACACCATGCAAAGCAAGGAACGCATGCGTTGCTGTAGGCAGCGGCACCTGCAAGAACGACCGGCTCAGCTCGATGGTCGGCTCTCAAGCGACGGCGGGTCTGCGCGGCAGCGTGAGCAGGTAGCGGAGGTACTCTGGGAACCAAACAAGGGCGTAGGCTCAAGGTCAGGACTCGACCTTGGCGGCGCACAGGTGGTTCGAAGACCACCACCACATCCATCAGGCGAGGAAGAAAAGCTCAACTGCGTACTCGATGCAGCGGCGGGTAGGTGCTGACGCAGCGTGTCGCAGAGGGAGCAAGGGGGGTCGGCGCGGTTCGGTTCCCGGCTTGAGCAGCTCCGGCTCCTAGGCGGCGCGGTGCGTGGCTTCACGGTGGCTACAGCCCCTCGGCGGCTCCCCTGCGTAGGCGTCCTCGACACGGGCGGCTCCATCTCGTCCCCGCCTTCTACGCCTCCCTTCTTCTGCTTCACGAACGGCAGCCCGCAGCTCCTGGATGGGGGCCTACGGTGCCGGCAGCAAGGGCGGCTCCGAGACGCTTCACGGCGCTCCGGTCTTCTCGGCGGGCGCTCCTCTCCCCCCTTACCTTCTTCTTCCCCTCCTCCTCTCCCTTTCTCTGGTGGCTGGCGTTGTTGGATTCGGATGGGGAAAATCCCAGGTGGCAGCGGAATAGGGAGCTGCAGGTAGGTATGGAATTTAAAGGGGCGACCGGCTAGGGTTTGAGGTGCATCCGGCCGGTGCCAGTGTAGTGGGGGCGGCAACCAGGGGCGTGTCCGGCGCGGCGCCCGGTTTCCCCACGACGTCGTCACGGGGGAGATGCAGAGAGAAAGGAAAAGGTGGGGGTAGAAGGGCTGACTGGCTGGGCCCACATGGTAGCGACCGCGGCGGCTTGGTAGGTGGTAGATGGGCTCCGGTGGGCTGAAAGGGAAGGGTCGGTCGGCTGTGAAAGCTGGGGGTGTTCCGGAGAACTTTAGAAGCGAGGTTAGTTTTTTCTATTTTCCTATAGCCTTAACTCTTATTTGAACTATGATTCAAATTTGAATGAAATTTCAAATTCGAACCCCACTCAATTAAGACCAAAAATAAATCCAATAAACTCCGAAGTTCGCACACTAGCATTTTATTATCTTTCTCAAATTAAATCTAGGAAGTCAGGGGAGGATCAAAGAAGACAACCTTATATTCTAATTATGCACTCAATCACAAATCGAAATTTTGAAATCCACATTTTTTCATTAGTAAATTCCGGAGAAATTCTGGGATGTTACAGTAGAGTATTTCACCAAATGGATTGAAGTAAGGCATGTCGCTACCATCACCTTAGCTACCATCAGAAAATTCTTCTGGCAGCAAATCATCTGAAGATTCAGTGTACCCAGAGAACTCAGTTGATAACGGGAAGCAATTTGATTGTCTAGATTTCAGAGAGTACTGCTGGATGATGGGGACGAAGCTTCGTTTTGCTTCTGTATATCATCCTCAATCCAATGGCACAGTCGAAAGGGCCAACGGCCAAGTTTTCTCAGCCATAAAGAAGTGTCTTTTCGATCAAAAGAAAGGAAAGTGAGCGGATGAGTTGACCAGAGTCATCTGGTCGCATAACGCCACTGAGTCTAGAGCTACCAAATTCACCCCATTCAGGCAGTTGTATGGAACCGAAGCTATGTGTCCGGAAGAGCTAGCCAATGAAAGCGCCAGAGTTTTAATGGGGAGCTCTCGTGAGAACGAAGAAGTGGTCAAGGACCTGGTAGAGATTGACAGGCTTGACGCGGTTGCAAACCTGTTGAAATACCAAGAGGAAACCAGAAACTGGAGGAACAAAAAGTTCTTTTTGAAAAACATTCAAGTCGGATATTTTGTCTTGAAGAGAAAAAAGAACTCTAACTCAATAGGCAAGTTACAATTCGCATGGGAAGGGCCTTACATTGCCGCGAGCAGTGTTAGAGACGGAACCTTTCGTCTCAAAGATGAGGAAGGTGTGGAGTTACCACATTCGTGGATTGTGGATAACTTGTGCAAGTTCTTTCCGTAGTCGAAACTCTGTAGCAGACGGTCGCATGGAACTATAAATGCGAACGACTCGTAAGTTTTACTTTTTCTAGTTTTTACTTTCGCACAATTTAAATTCAATAACAAGGTTGTACTCTTTTCCTCACATAGGGGGGACTCCATCCTGGAGCGTGAGGTTTTTAACGAGGCACCCTTGATGTAAAAATTTTCTTTCCTCAATGAATGGAACAATTCCTCCCTTCGATTCTTGCTTTTTACCTTCATGCATATCTTAAAGTTCTATCTAAAGATAGCCCACTCCAAAGCAAGTGAATTGAAGTGCTGCACAAAAGTAGCCCACCCACAAGTGGTGAAACATAAACTATTCACAAGAATCATTATCTTTAAAGAGCTGTTCTCGTAACAGCCCATCCGCAAGGGATGCATCAAAAGCGGTTCAATCTTGAATCGAAGCAACAACAAAAAGTTGCCAAGTCTCAACTCAATTTCAGTTTTGAAATGGCAAAGCCTGGCTTCACGCCGCGGCACAAAGGCTAGGCAGTGGAAAACTTTCGTTGTCGAAAAATAGCTTCAGAGCTGCAATATTCGACATTTTTCGTTCAGGCCCTAGTCCTATAATGCGTTTCACGCCTAGGCTTCGCATAGTAGGCTAATCTTTCAACGACGAAAGAAGCAATCAGAAAAACAAATGAATTCATGCAACACCTTTCATCAACATCTAAATTTTAAGTTTTTTCTTCAGAACGAAACATTGTTTATTAGAAGCCGGCAAATAAAATATAAAGATTGGGGCTTCGCTTGGTAGAATATGTTGCCTTCGGTTTACATTCTCCCAGTTGTTGAAGGGTGTACTATGTTTTCTTTCAAAAGCATCAATCGAAATCAGCGAGAATGCTAACCTAAGTACATTGCTTTCACGAAAAAGGTAGCTCTATGCAGCTACCATCCGAATACCACCCCCCCCGTGGCTCTTAGACATATCGCACACAAAGCAATGATCTATCTCTTCTTCTTCAAATGGCTTCTCTTTCACTACTGAGGCTTCGTACACCCTTGGTTCCACCAGTGTAACTTTACTAGTATCATTCATGGTGATGAAGAAGCGAAGAGGATAACTGTGCAAAGAATGGTATTGACAGCAAATTGCCCAAAACTCATTGAAGTTTTTCGTAGGGTATCGGCACTGAAAAGCCTCCCAAGACGCCCCGCTGACGTAGGTACTGGCACAGTTGAAAGTCTTAGGCGTCACATCCAAAACTACATCCTCGTTCGACGTCTACGAGAACAGTTCACACAAAATTTACATCATTGTTTTTCAAACCTAAACATGGTTACTCTAAAAAATCCTTAAGTGCATCTATCTTTTTACACCTCTGAAGTTGGATTGGCGGTCGGATTGGGAAGTTGCCCTTCGTGCTGCAGCGGAGCGAGGGTATAACCGGTAACCGAGCCTTTATGCTCCCTTTCAGTGTTGGTTGCTTCACGAACAGGGGCTCCGAGGACGATGGTCTCGTCTTCATCAGCGCTAGGCTTTGGCGGCCAATCCTAGTATGGCCCATAGGGTCCAAGGGTTGCCTCCGCTCCATGCGTCGCTCGGTGCTCCCGAAGTTTCAAAGCCTGTTTCGCCTGACCAAAATAGAACTATGAGAGAGCAAATGTATCAAGAACCTCAAATATGGAAGTTGAAAATAAGCCAAAATCAATCAAAACCAGGCAAAGCAATATGAAGGGTCTAACATTAGCCAATCGATCCATTGCAATTTTTCAAGCATGTTCTCGACCACTTTTCATCTAGAAATTGCGAAGAACAATCTTAGTAATAGCATCGACAGTTTTGCTTGGGGTTGGCATGGTGTCTGAAGAAGGGAACTCGAATCCATGAGTACCAAAAGCCTTAAAATGTTCACAGCACGTTCTTCCAACAAATGAAAGATCGTTTTGGAACATGTTGCCACTCTGTAGTCCCCAACCTTGGACATAGTGTCAGGCAAAAGCTTAAGTTCACAATTCATCCACAAGTAGTAGCTGGCAATATTGTTAGTCACTTTGAATTTTTGAGTCTCGCCACCGTAAAGCTCAAGGCCGCGGTGATAGGTAGAAGCCAGTTGTAGCTCCCACTGATGGCAGTAAGCCTCATTCTTTTCCAGGGTATTCTCCAATTCACCTTTCACCTTCTTAAGTTCTGCAAGCAAGGCATCCCGAGTTTGAATCTGTATCAAATGGGTGGCGTTCTGAACGATGACGCCACGAAGCTCAGTGCGGCACTCTTCATAGCATTGCAGGCTCTTTTCTAACTTCCGCTTCAACGCATCCATCGCTGTTCCTTGATTCGAGCATTACTCTGCCAAACTTTGAACTTGACCAGTAAGTTGCGTGGAGTGATTTTTCAACCTTTCATTCTCCTTGCGCAACTTACGATTCTCTTCTTCAAGACGAACTTTCTCATCACGAGAGCTCTTTGCCTCATTTGCAAGCTGCTCATACCCTTTCTGGCCAGCAGCTATCCCTTTGGAGAGAAAGGACTGCATCACATTCAATAGTTGATTTCCATCAAGACCTTCCAGGGATTTGAGGAAATTTGAATTCACAGACCAAAAACAGGTCGTTAACTCAAGGCACAAATAAAAAACATAGTGTATTTGATAGCAAGAGATAAGTCCAAAACCCATTCAGAGAATTAATCGCTAAATTAGTAGTGCGTACCAGGTTCCAGATCCGAAGGGCCAGCGTTCATTCCAAACAAGCATGAGTCACTTTGCTTTTCGAGCGGGTTTTTGTCTTTGCTGCTCATAGTAACCAAAGCGGTAGCCACTGAGAGAACACGAAAGGAGTAAGCTTCCATAAATGGGAGTTATAAAAGCATTAGAAAGAGAGAGCAATGGGAAGAAATGCGCCACTGTTTTCAAGCAGAAGGGTGTCGTCGCCTTTGGAACCCAAAACGCTATCACCTCCGGTTGATTCTTCAACTTTTTGTTCAGCTTCTTCAAAAGTTGGAGGAGGGGATCATGATGGGTTCTCTTCAGGTTTCTCAATCTCGAGCTCGCATAGCTCAATTGGATCGCCTGCTTTCAAGCCAGCACCTTGCCCTTTGTCTTCTGAAAGATTGACCCTGGCCTCATCGAACATCGAGACTGATGGATTCTTCTCAGAGGTTTCCATTGGAGTGCCATTGTCAATGTAATACAACTCTTCAGTGTCGTCGATCACATCCATCAAACCGGTGACAGGATTTTCTGGAGTGGGGTTTCTTATTAAAAACTCTCCGATTCCCTCCTAGTGCTCCCAATACCTTTTGCCGGCTGCTTCTACCTCAGGGGTTTGCTTCATGCGTTCCCCAGGAGGACAAGTCGCGGAGAAATACACTTGCGCACGCTCTGTCCTATCTTCAATCTCTACCGCTTCAGCCAGATCGATCGGAACAATCACAGGTTGATCTTTCGGTTCTTGTGGTTCCTTGGCTTTTGGGGGGTAATTACCCAACAACTGGATTTGTAGTGTGGCCAGAACATCTGTATTTTCATCTTTCTCCGCGGTCAAGTCCATCCGAGGTTTCTTTTCACGAGGTTTCGTAGCCTCAGGTTGTTCCTCCTTGATGACAACTCCCTTGTCTTTCTCGGAGGTGCTCGGGGCTTTTCTCTTAGAAAATGTTTTCTTCTCAAGATTAATAGCTAGAGCCACGTCGTGAGCCTTTTTCTTTTCTTTCTCTGCCGCAACCACTTTTGCTACATCAGTCTTCTGATGAATCAAACTCTCACTGACTTTCATCAGTTTGGAAGACTTCTCAACAATTGGAGGTAGTGTGGTTTTTGCAACTTCAGCCTTGCGATGTACCAACACCTTAGTATCTTTCGCAACTTTAGAAGTGCCCTCCGTCATAACAGACATTTTGCTTGTTTTATCCTTCTTTGAAATTTCAACTGGCTCAGATCCAACGTTATCGGCTGGTTGCATCTTTTTGCCTGGGGCTGCAGGTTTTGGCTACAGTGGGCACGGAAATTTCATTTCCTCCAAGACGCGGTTGACGTGGCCTTGGTCCTTCAAAATCTTCTGAGCACACTCCCACTCCTTATGAGTGTAGTTCCTGATCATCTGAGTAACTTTCCTCTCAACTTCAGCTAGGATTTCTTTGTTAGTTTTTCCCTTAGGACACTTGTCGTTGAATTTGGGGCTCCGAGTCTGGAAGTCTAGTCTGGGCAGTTGTTTCATTCTGAAGGCGCATGAGCCCCACCGAGGCCTGCAGGGCCAAATATCGACTACCGAGAATTCTTCAAGGGCATCTCGCATAGTGATCACGTGAGTGGCCTGGAAAAAGCACTAGTGCTAGCAGAGCTGCGACTGGCTTTTGTGAGCTCTGGAGCCACATCAACCATGCGGCTGGCCAAGTTGAAAGTTATTACTTTTTCATGCTTCGCGTCCAGACCAATCACCGGAATGGTGTCATAAAACCAATAAGAAGTCCATCTGTTGGCCCATTTGTTTTCGTAAGCAGGGGCTAACTCCACTGGATGGTGATTTTTGTTGACCCTACGGGTTTGGAAAGTACAACAGTCTTACTGAGCCTCTTTATTTCTGTCATCGACGGTGACTACCCTTTTCGCCCAATGAATCTCAAAGTGACGGACGAAAGTATCCACATCGTTGTCACCAGCAAAGGATCGGCAAGCCCACAAAAACTTTAGGACTTCGGGGAATGATTTGGGTGTCAGTTGATGAATTTGTACTTTGTAAGTAGCTAGAATATCAGCAAACTTCTTCGACACTAGCAAACGTAAACCTGTAGTAAAAAAGTCGTGAAACACGACACTTTAATCTTTCTTGGGTTTTGGTGTGGTTTTCTTTCCAGGCCTTCGACAGCTATCAGGCACAAAACAGCCCTCCGAAGCCAGGGCATCCAAATCTGACTGTTTCATTAGAGACCGACCCATAAAGCAAGTGTTGGGTTTAACCAAATCTTCAGGACCAACGCTCTCGCCAGCCAGGTTTTCCCCCGACTCCTCGGCAGTTGCAGTGCCACTTTCCTCAGCAATCTCGCCTTCCTCAACGCCAGCATCAGGTTTCTTAATATTTGTGTTGCTCAACATTATTTCTACATCACCTCCACTATCGGAATCATTACTTTCATCGCTATTCGATGTGGATGAAGAACTACCGCTCTCACGAGAGCTGACAGATCCATCCAAGCCAGAAATCTTACCAGATTCCAAGCTGGATGATTGTTGACGTTTGAAACACGTAACAACCTTCGATCAACGGAGCAAGGGGGTTGCTAGCACTTAACCATGTACTAATCTAGTAGATGGAAAACCTTTGAAAGGGGTATTAATCTAAAGGTAAAGACAATCTAACATAAGTTAATCAAAGAAATCTAAGGTTAAACTAGATGGCAATGGGTGGACGCAAGAGAGAGATTAAGATAGATAAGCGTTTCCTCCCTAGGGTTTAGGATCACATGAACATACATCTACTACATGAAAAGGGTGTTGCCTACACTAGCTTCATGGCATTTATGCGTCCGCTAAGCCTTTTCCCTCCACCATACTGTCACTACGCAAGGTAATCAAACACTTTCACGTATAACCGCATCTATACCTAAGCATCCATAGGGTGAAGCTAATCACCACGATTACCACAAACCCTACTAAGACCACATGTTGCGCAAACATATGTAAACAAAGCATACGCAAAGATATAGACCATAAAACATCGATTGGCATAAGGTTCATGTATAGATTACATATCATACATCCATCTAACTCTAGGGACGAACGGAGACATTACCCCATCATCTTGCACGGATTAAAGCACATAGGGGTGATGGAGACTCTGGAGAACGTCGTCGATGAAGATGGCGGTGATAAAGCTCGGGAACACCCCTAGGCCAGCGGCTTGAAGTCCTCCTCTTGCTTTCTTCCCTCCGCCAGCGTTGATCCTTGCGACGAGCTCATCCAACTCTCTCCCTCATCTTGTGGCGGCGGTTTCTGGTGAACGGCGTCAATAGAATGATTGGATGCGGTGACCGTTAGAGGAGGGAGCTACTAAAAGACAGCAATTAGGTCAAAGGGCGGGCCGAACCGCCACAAAAAGTCACTGGGCCGGTCTGAATGGGTCGGCCGGCCCAGGCCCTTTCTGGGTTGGTTCGGTCCCATCTTCCTCCCCGCGGCTGATCTTCACATTTTGGACTTAGCCCCCTTGATTTGTTCATTTTGAGGTTGTCATCCCCGCGATCAAGATAGGGGGCCTTCTCGCACGAAGTCCGAACTTTACGTCTTAGTCCTCGGGGATGATCCATCGTACCACCTTGGTCCTTGCCACCTTTGGAAGCGATTTCGCCTTGCACTCAAACACGAACGGAACTCCTCATTCGCTCCTTTGAACTTGTTGTGACTTCGTCCCTTTTGTCCATGTTTTCCTGCAACACAACACTTCCAAATGCACATAAGAAGTTGAACTTGTTATATCATTAGTGTGCCTAGTGGCGGGTTAGTTACATATCATAATCGAAACCAATGCATAACAAGTACTCTAGGTTGACGAAAATTCACTGTCAACATCTCCCCCATGCTTAAACCTCGCTCGTCCTCGAGTAAGTAATCCTTTCTTAAAAGGGAAATCAGCGTTGCCTTCCAATGTTGTCCCTGCACTTAGTCATTCAGGACGAGGCAAATTGCTCTCTCTTAAGAATTTATTTTTAAAGTCCAAGTTGTGACTGGCTTCTTTTTCATTATGGAAGATAGACTAACAATAAAGAGAAAGCCACATTTAATAAACACGATGTTCTCAAACTTAAGTGAACTTCAAACCGTTACCTTGTTACATGGAAGAATTTTCAAAAAAGATGCATATCCAACATAAGTGAAAATCTCTTGCAAAAGCTCATGGAAACACTCATCTCATCAAGTCACTCAATCCTATACTAGATTATACCTATTCTACTCATATGTGATAGTGGAAGGCTTATGTGGAGCTTGGAAGGTAAAACAATCCTAGCAAAACATACATCCGAAATATTGTCAAATTAAGAGAGGTACTCGTCAAAAAGGCCATGGAAAATAAATGTTGGAAAGAGAAAGGAATGAAACACACACATTTAGATAGGTGGACATGTGCAAGTGGCAAATGGATGATCCCGAGGCACGAGTGAAGTCCTCGTTATCGGATTACACATGGTTGGAAGATTTGAGTATGGATTTGTCATCAAGGCACTTGAGAACTTATGAAGCAAAAAGAACCGAGGAGCATCTTTATTATTTTTTTTACTTTTATTTTATTTCTTTCTCATTTTTCTCTCTTTCTTTCTTTTTTTCTTATCATAATTTTTTCATTTTCATTCATTTTTTCTTTTGCTCCTCAGAACTTTTGCAACATAATACTTACATAGCATTTGTCAGAGATGATGTATGACTCCTCCCCCATGCTTGAACGATGCTTGTCCTCAAGCATAAAAGAGGGGAAAATGATTGCTAAAGTAAGCATAAATTCCATAATCTTGCGGAATATTTAAATCTCCATCGAGAATTTTACTCCATACTCAAACTGGGTTGTGGACAAGGAGGTGATCACAAAAAAATGTTTTTGGTTTAGGGTGGATGCCCAACGAAGTTTGTGAAATTTTCTATGTGAAAACCCACAATGCATGGACAAAAAGGCTAGCATGAAAAAGTTACACAAAGGAAGGACCAACTTCTTAGTCTCGAACCAAAGAAATCAATCATAATCCAACTCATCAAAACATATGTTTGCAATCTACGGGTTTTGTTATCATAGAACATATATGTATATAACTTTGGGGGTAGACCTTTGCAAGAGCATCACAAATATGTATATAGCATAAAAGTTAAGTTTTCATAAAAAGAACAAGTTATGTGGCTATCCATAAACTTAAATCAAAGAGCAAAAATATGTATGTGGGTCTAGAGAATAGTCATTTCACCTCCACAAATAAAAGAGCCGGGATTTAAATTAATTTCAGATCATGTTATAGAGAGCAATTAGCCAAGACATGTATAACTTCATGTAGGTAAAACAAAGTGGCAACTTTCATCATTTTTCCATAAGCGTAGGCAATATAAAACGTCGAGGTGAACACATGGTCATGTCTATTTATTGAAAATAAAAATAAACCTAGGTTGTCCTCCTAGTAGACATGCTATTGCTGGAAGAGAAAAACAAAATCTTGCACGTAATAAGGTTGAAAGCTTACTTACAAGCATTTATATTCGGAAAATTGAAGGTCCATGGAGGTGTTACCATCTTTTGCAGTTCTTCGTGATCTTATCCCAACATCTCCATGTATAGAATGTGGATTTGCACTTGTCTTGATTTTCCAATGCTCCTAAGCTTCTAAATTTGATCATGTATGCTTAACGGAGTTATTGGTCTCCCTTCTCTTCAATGTTGTCATCACCATCTCCTCCTTCTTGTTCTCATCATCTTCTTACTGTCTCTTCTTTATGGATTTACTCTCTGTACAGAACAGAACATATATCTAAATATAGATCTATTGAAAAGTTTATTAAATTACCTTTCCAATGTGTGGTCATTCATCGAAAACGGAGTTCAAACAAGGGAGCTATGTCCGTTTTACTCCAGCGCTGTGTGCTGTTCAAAACTGATTTCAGGACGTGTTGCACTCGGTGATTCGGGCATAACCTTTTGTAGGAACCTCCAATTGACTTGATTCTTGAATTGTTGGAGTCGTAACTTCATGGGGCTTCTAAATATCTAAAAATACTCACTATTTTCCCTTCAAGACCACGCAGAATTTTGATGAGATCGGTGGCTTCTTGCGCATTGACCCATAGACGTTAATGATCTTGATCTTTCTATCTTCTAGAGCATCATGTTGCACTTCCATGTTGAAGATTCAGGGTCTCCCCCATGCTTAGCATTTTGCTAGGCATGGAAGAAGAAGATAAAGCATTTTTATCTTAGTCATCCTTCAATTTCCTTATAGTGAGAGTCTTTATCTTGCATGCAAGACGTTTTAAGCGCACATTCTACCCCCAAGATCAATAACTCTTATAGCACAAGAAAAATTAAGCGCATTGCAAAGCTTATAAACTAACCAATGCGACATAAAAACATATGAAAAGCTAGTAAGGTTTATCGAACTTAACGATGATGGTCCGCAATCATGTTTAAACACAACGTTTAGACAAGATCACAAAGGGAAAATACTAATAAGGCCTTATGAAGCATTAACATGGAAAATGAAGCATACATCATTAAGTATATAAAACAACGAAGTCAACTATGTGCAAAATATGTATATGCAAAGAAACATCACGTTGATAACAAAATGCACTGCATGCAAATAAATAAATATGATCATGAACATGATGGTGGTTCTAAAGAGAAAATTAAACGTAGATTAATTAGCCACAAGTTGATCATCATGATATGGTGCCATTCTTTATTCTCTCTAAGAAAGGAATAAAAACATAAAGAAATGAGTTGCCTCCCGGAAAGTGCTTCATTTAAAGTCATAGAGCTCTACTTTCTCACATACCTCTTTTCGTCGCTGTGACGCCCCAGGTTTCTAATTAACGTCATTAGTGCTAACGACCGGGTCAGCCGAGTCAAACCTGCCGACCCTGGTCAAACCTAGGTCAACCTGGGTCATCACCCCGAAAACCTCGCCATTGAACCCCTTGACCGAGCCTGCACACACCCGTGGTCAACCCGTGGTCAAAGACACGGTCAAACCCCGCTTAACCGTTGACGTCAGCGAATGTCGTCCGGAACTTTTGCCACTTTCTCCAAAATTCACCTAAACACTTCAAAATCTACCTTTATGAAAGTTGTCCGTCTTGTTGAGGGACACAACTTTCGTGTGGATTGGCATTTCAAATTTTGGGTGGAAATTAGCGAAAAACTCGATCGACTGACAGTACCTCCTGTTTTTCAGAACAGGCCGACATTCAATGTTGGCACGACGTTCCTACAAAATCCGTTAAGAAAATCACTAGACGGCCTTTACGAAAGTTGTAGAGGGTAGTTAGATCTACAACTTTCCTGTTGACCACAGCGTGCATTTCTATTCAAAAATTTTGGGCAACACGCAGTTGAACACCGCTACACCGACACGTTTTGGCAGCCTTGCGCGCTCCTGTGCGCCGGCCGCGCGCGCGCGCGCCGGCCGCCGGCCGCGCCGCGCCGGCCGCCGGCCCACGCCCCGAGGGCCGCCCCCCGTCCCGAGGCCGCCCGCGCCCGAGGTCCCCGCGCCCCCAAGTCGCCTAGGAGTCCGTGCCGCGGCGTGATTTTTCCCCGCGACGTCGTACCACGCGCCGACACGACCCGATGACCGGCGTCCCGACCGCGCGGTACGGCGCGCAAGCTCGCGTATAAGAGCCGGCCTCCTCGTTCTCGCGCGTGCACCCTCACTCTCCTTCCCCGCCCCCCCCGCCCCGCCCCCCGAGCAGCCCGGCCCGCGTCCGCGGCACGCCCGCGGCGGCCGGTGCCCCCGGCCGCCGGCGCACGCCACCGCCGCGCGCCGCCCCCGCCCCCGTCCAACCCCCCCCGAAACCGAGTGCACGTGACCCCTAGACCGCTCCCCCACCCTCCCCGGCCGGGCTCCGGCGAGACCTCGCCGGAATTGGGCCATCCCGCGCCGGCCACCGCTCCCGGGGACTACATTGCGAAGAAAGTTTTATTTTCGAGGGCCTCCCTGCAAAAGTGCAACTCCAATAGTAAAAGTGAGTGGCTGATTCTTGTAAATTGCGTAGAAAGTCACAGAAAAATCATAAAAATGTGAAACCAATTTTGTTGGATTCATTGTGAATTATACTACAACCTTTGTTGTTCTGGCCTGAGCTAATTCCTTTTAGTTTGTGCATGAAAAATACAAATGTGAAAACCCTAGATCTGCAATAACTCAAAAACTATAAATCCTCTATAGCTAATTTTTGGATATGTTGTGTGTTAGGTCATGAATAGCTCCTATGCCAACAATTGCACAAAGTTATTATGTAACTCTTTTTATAAAAATGTTTTTCTATTTCAGACAGATCTGCATAAGTGATTTTTCTTGTTAAATAAATTTATGTTTTTGACCCCAACTTGTGCACACTGTCTTGTAATACCAAAATACACATCTTATGAATTAACCATGATTTTTGGATTAACAGAAATAATTATTCTTGATTTATGCATGTTTTCCTTTGTAAATTAGTAAACCAAGTTCAGTAGAGATTCCATGTGAACATGCTGGTTCTTTAGACTTGTTTAGTGCCAGAGAGCATGCACAAGAAAGTTTGGATCATTTTGATGCTTATTTATTTTTATATGCATTTACTTTGAATCACTAACTAGCCTTTGATATTTTCAATAATATTTAATTTCCTAGCCTCCAACACTTACATGTGGGTCCAATGGACCAGGATAGTTGCTAGTAGGCTTAAGAAACACTCCTTTAATTTTTGGTAATTTAATTGCTTAATAAAAAGCTTAAAAGCCCTTTTATTATTAAAGAGAAATTAAATAAAGAAAAGCCCTTATTTAATTCCTTTTCCTTTTTGAAAGTATTATATAAATTAATTAAAGGGTAATTAATTACCATTGCTGGTCAGGATGAAATTCATGAATAAAAATGTTGTTTATACCCTTGCTTGTGAAAGTAAAAGGAATTAAAGCTTTCACATGAAATGATAAGTATAATAAGAACCTTTATTCAAATGTTTAATAAAGAATTGCATATTGTTCCTTTTTGGAAGAGTATGCTAAATGTATTCTTATCTAGGTGAATGTGTCCAACTAATGCACCCTATGGTTGTCAGTTGTTGTTTGTGATTAATTAAATTGAAATCATCAAATAAATCTTGCATTTGCATCCTCGTGTAGATCTCCCGAGCGGTAGCTGTACGCGTGTGCCGAACGGAGGAGACAGAGGAGCTGACGGAGACGTGCACCACGTTGTTGTAGAGCAAGACCTGGACCAAGTCCAGAAGGGCCCAAGGCCAACCTTGCCAGCGAAGGCAAGCCCCGGATCATTAACCCCATCTTTTAAAATTATGCAATTATGTTTGCTACGATTGTGCATTTACGTTTCAGGAGTTGAATTGAAACCCTAGATGCATGATCCCTAGGTACCTATGCTCTATCACTAGTATGCTAGGTCGATAGCTGCTATGCTATAGGACCGATAGAAGTCGAGTGATGTTCGTCACTCGTGAGAATAGGTTCTTATGTTGGAATCATAAGATCTTTATAAATGGATTGCTCATGTGGTAAGAGCATGGGATTGGGCTCCGGTCCAGTGGCTTTCGTGGGCTAAGCTTTTGAACGTACTAAACATATGCCGGGTATGGGACCGGTAAGCCTAGTACCCGATTGACGCGGTAAGGGAACCTTTCCCTACTAAACCTAGGGCACTTGTGTCCCCCTTGCTTGCAACAAAGGTGGTACCCGAGTGAGTCTGGACGTTCGTGTGGGAGCGATCCAGAAACCTTGTACCAAGGAATGTAGGTTCCGCTCCCGAGCCGAAGATCGACGGGAACGGCTCGGGAAAGTTGTCCTTGCGGGGGCAGCCTACCGTGTGTTTGGGTCTACCTTGCAAGGTTTAAATCAATCGATTGTCGGCCTCTCACCGTTATCCGAGACTGCTTAATCAACTGGCCATGAAATCCCATAATGATGGAACTCGAGGAATATGGTTGGATGAATTAATTGCTTGTCCAATTCTTGATGGAATTAGTTGGCACACTTAGAAATGGTAATCAACTAGAACTTGTGCTAAAAGATTGAAAGTAAGGATCTACTCATAGCAGCTGTTTAGCAAAAGAAACTCCACCGGCCAAAAGCCTTTCATGTCTAGAGGTTGGTGATGTAGTTATCACCCGACGATTAAGTCTTGCTGAGTATTAGTATACTCAGCCTTGCTTTAAAAATTGTTGTTGCAGGTGTGATTGACCGGATGGGTGACGACAAGTAAGGACATCACGGATGGCCTCCTGTGATGTTCACCGTTGCGCTAGTTTAAATTATTTCTGTTGTATTTTCGAACTCTGAAACTTTACTCCATGTCGTGAGCAATGGTTTGTAATAAAATGTTTAATTCATGTTGTACTCTGGACTCGCCTTCGCGTGAGTTTAATGCATGTATCGATCCTCTGTTCGATGTCCAAGTGATTTACCGGGCGTTAACCCGGCAACTAACGACAGGATGATACTTTACTATTGCTTAATGACCAAAGTGGATCGGTCTTAGGCGATAGTACGGTATTTTCCTGGGCGGGTTGTCACAGTCGCATAGACAAGGTCCCTCATGCAAGAAGAAAGGACCAATGCAGCTTTAATTTACTTACCATGTTGTGCTTGATCACTTATAGAAGACTTGCCCAAGGCATCCTTTTGCTTCATCGCTATCTCCTTCTTTATCACCCTTTCGTGCTGCCTTCACTCCATGAACTTTTATTTAATGTCCAGAACAGAAAGTATACCCAAGCTCTACTACATTGCACAGTGCACAAAATTTCTTTTCCAATGATTCTTTATTTGCCCAAATCGGACTCCGAACAAGAGAGTTATGTCCAGCTTACTTCGGCGATGAAATCTGTCCTGGAATTTCAGAACGCGCAACGCTCAATGTTTTTTGCATAACTTCTTGCACAGGTCCTCAAATTCATTGGTTCTTGATGTGTTGGAATGGAAACTTTATGGAGCTTCTGAGTATCTCATTTTATTCATCTGTACACCTCTGAAAAAGCTCTAGAATTGAACAAGACAGCAGCATCCATCGCGAGATTTGGAGGGGTTGATGATTTATCTTGCAACTCTGTAGGCATGACTTCTCTTTTCATTATCCGAGCCTTGTCTATATGGTTGGTGAAAATCGATTATTTCCCGATATGTGCTTCTCTAAGGTCATTAGCTTACCAAGCGCAAAGCATGATCGATATTTACAAAACTTATTGTAAACATACGCGTCCATAATTAACACCACATGCGAATTGTAGCAACAAGTCAAGGTGTAAACAAAAGAAGCATATGTTTCATGCATAGCACTTAGCTCATCATTAGGCAAAGGTTCTTTAGGTGTGAGATTAATTGGTTCAAAAACATAAGTGTTTCCTCTTTTTCATTCTCAAGAAAATCTAGCCTATCAACATGATCATTATTGGAACAAGGCATATAATTCAAACTCTTATTCATACTGTTGGTCCAACATAAATATTTGAACATATCATCATTAATACCAATAATATCTTGAGATTTTAATATGTACCTTTGCCTTAGAGCTCCCTCAACAAGAGTGATCTTTGGTCCGTCTTGTAGCGTTGAAATCAAGTCAATCTCAACAAGTGAAGTTGTCTCTTCATCACGATCTTGCAATTTCTTCAACTCATCATGTGGAACATGTAATCCTTCAACTATGTACATATTCATCTCTTCTTTGTAATCTTCTTTATCAACCAAATTTTCATCTTCAAAGTCTTGTATGTTACTTTCTTTATCTCCCATGTACCACATGTCGTCAAGATCGCTAATCGTTGATTCACTCTTTTTTTCATCCTTGAGTGCTTCCATGTCTAGATTTGCTACTGTGTAGGCTTCAATAGCACACAAGCTATCACCTTGTGGGGAGGGGCCTTCTTGGAGTACTTGCTCTATGTCAACTCCTTCCCATTCATCTTCTAGCTTGAGTCCTATCTTCTCCCATTTATCCTTTGAGTCACTAGGCTCGTCACGGTTGTACTCTTCACTTTCTTCATCATAAATCTTTGAGTTGTTAAATCGGTCGATCCATCCTTCATCATCTTCTTCTCTTTTTTTCTTCAAATATCTTTTGGATCAATTTTCCACTCATTTCTTGATCAAAGATATCCTCAACTAGTTTGGCAATGTGTCAGCGTTCCTCCTTCCTTCGGTAGTTGATTAGTGGGGCAATGGGTTCATCTTTCTTGACCTCCAATTCATATTTTTTTTAAAATTTCAGCAAGCACCTCAGGCTTGCTTTTGTTGTTTTGCTCCTACCGACAACGTCTTTGCCAATCTCATTGTATTCTTTTTCCATTACTTATCCTTTGTAAGATTTGTGCGGCTTCACTAATTGTTTTATCCATTATATCACCGCCTGCACACATGCTTACAAAACGAGAAGAGTTAGGGGTTAGTGAAAAATAAAATGTATGCAACATCAAGTCACCATAAAATCCCAAGTTCGGGCCTTGCTCGAGTAGTTCATTAAAATGGTCCCAAGCTTCATCAATTCCTTCATCTTCTCCTTGCTTGAAACTAAGGACTTCCCTCCTTAAGTCTTGGACCTTGCTTATGGGAAAGAACTTCAAAAGAAACTTCTTCACTAGCTTATCCCAACTTCCTTCACTTCAACGGACGCAAGTGTATATCATCTTCGCACTTCATCTTCGAGAGAGAACAAAAAAAGATTCCACTTGAACCAAGCGGCCAGAACTCCTTCTTGTTGCACCGCGTTGCATATCATCATGAATTCCTTAATGTGTCTATATGGGTTGTCATCCTCCAATTCTCTAAATGGGTTTGTCGCCACTAACTTGATGATTCTAGGATTCACTTCACAGTGGGTTATAGCAAGCGCCAAATCTGAATTTTGCATCTTAATGTCCTCCATTGACGGCATTGCTAGCTCCCTTAGCGACATCTCTTCGTCCTCCAAAGGTGAGGTGAACAAATCCATCTAGGCACTAAAAATAAAAAAAGAAAACATAAAAGGGTTTTTTTCTAGAAAACTAGGGTTAGATGTTAGTAAACAACAAAACTAATACAAGATTAAACGTAGCAAATTAGCTTGTTCCCCGGCAACGGTGCCAGAAAAAGGGGCTTGTTGACGGTTGAAACACGTAACAACCTTCGATCCGCAAGCATACGGACCTACACCTTTTTTACCACGGGGTGACCCCCAAGGTTCTTGTCAATCCGCGGAGCAAGGGGATTGCTAGCGCTTAACCAAGTACTAATCTAGTTGATGGAAAACCTTTAAAAGGGGTATTAATCTAAAGGTAAAGATGATCTAACCTATGTTAATCAAAGAAATTTAAGGTTAAACTAGATGGCAAAGGGTGGACACAAGAGAGAGATTAAGATAGATAAGCGTTACCTCCCAAGGGTTTATGGTCACATGAACATACATCTAGTACATGAAAAGGGTGTTGCCTACACTAGCTTCGTGGCGGTTATGCGGTTGCTAAGCCTTTTCCCTCCACCGTACTGTCACTACGCAAGGTAATCAAACACTTTCACGTATAACCGCATCTATTCCTAAGGATCCATAGGGTGAAGATAATCACCATGATTACCACAAACCCTACTAAGACCACATGTTACGCAAACATATGTAAACAAAGCATGCGCGAAGACATAGACCATAAAGCATTGATTGGCATAAGGTTCATGTATAGATTACATATCATGCATCCATCTAACCCTAGGGATGAACAGAGACATTACCCCATCATCTTGCAGTGGTGGTTTTCTAGTGAATGGCATCGGTAGAATGATTGGATGCGGCGGCCGTCGGAGGAGGGAGTTGTTAAAAGACCAATGAGCAACTAGGTCAAAGGGCGGGCCGAACCGCTATAGACAGTCCCTGGGCTAGTCCGATCGGACCGGCCGGCCCAGGCCCTTTCTGGGACAGTTCGGGCCCGTCTTCCTCCCTGCGGCTCATCTTCACATTTTGGACTTAGCCCCCTTGATTTGTGTCATTTTGAGGTTGTCATCCCCACAATCAAGATAGGGGGCCTTCTCGCATGAAGTCCGAACTTTACGTCTTAGTCCTCGGGGATGATCTTTCGTACCACCTTGGTCCTTGCCACCTTTGGAAGCGATTTCGCCTTGCACTCGAACACAACCGGAACTCCTCATTCACTCCTTTGAACTTGTTGTGATTTCGTCCCTTTTGTCCATGTTTTCCTGCGAAAACACAACACTTCCAAATGCACATACGAAGTTGAACTTGTTATATCATTAGTGTGCCTAGTGGCGGGTTAGTTACAAATCATAATTGAAACCAATGCATAACAAGTACTCTAGCTTGACAGAATTTCACCGTCAATAATGATGAAGAGGAAGAAGTCGCGGCAACCTCCGCAACCACGGGTGAAGCAGGACGATCCTCGTGGTTTGACGGGGAGCCGTCGCCTTCCATCGCTTTTGTTGTGTGCCTAATGTGAGCCATGTTTCTATAAAGTTTCAATCTCAAAACACACCATGACGGAAAATAGGAAATTGAAATGCTCGTTTGTCAAATATAGGAACTAACCTCTAAAGGTGACTAGCCTTCGCGGAATGCGGTCTGCGAGAGACGAAGCTAAGGAGACCAATCGCAAATTCCAAAAGAGAAAGGGGGTGGTGAAAGCGACAACAGTGTGAATGTGTTGTCGACCCCAACTATTTATAGGCAACGGACAGTAACGGTCGAATTTTTGAACCTAATGGCTAAAGGTGAGGGCAAAACAGTAATTCGCATGGTTTTCATGGGAGTCGACGTCGTGGAAGATGTTTTCTTTTGCCCCGATTCTTGAATCTTAGGTTTTGGCGGCTCGAATTTTTGGTTTCGCAAACGTTTCACCTCCGAGGGGCTTCTGTTGGGGGATTCGGAATCGGGGTTGACAAAGTCAACGATTCAAAGTCCCCGAAACCCTCTTTTCAGTTTAAAGACGTTCCTCACGTGATAGTGAAACCTTTAAAACCAACCGGTTTTCCTACCTTTTAGTATCTCAACTTTCGCTGGATACCTTTCCTGGTGAGAAAGGCCTCGCGGTAGGAAAGATTTTGGTTTTCGATCCTTGGCTCGGAATTATTGGTTTTCTTCATGATGAAACCCCTGAGGTGAATCTTTCATGCACGAGATGCCATGTCTGGCCTTTCGCTTGGGGTTTCGTCACGACTAACATTAGGTTTTCCAACATTTTGCTTATTATGTGTTTCAGGTGGCAGGATTCACTAGGCGAAAGGGTTCTCTCCAAAGTTGAAGGTCTTCACCCGACAGGCGCACATGTCGATGCCGGAAAAAGCACCGTAATATGCGGCGTGGAATCAGGAAATGCCGATTGCGTGAAGACCCAATGGAGAATTCCCTAAATTAGCCTAGTACATTCTTGTTTGATTCATTTAACACAAGGTCAAATTCGGTATGTACAAAGTCCGTTCGTCTCCCTATAAAAGGAGGCCGACCGACACTCGTAAAGGGGACCACCTTTTGAGAATTACACTGTTGAGAGTTTTCCTTTGACATCTTTCATATTCAACACTTGAGCCCTGTCGTTGCATTTCATTTCATTGTTCATGTTTAGCTTCGCTATAGCACAACAAAACTCCTTTGACGATGACCTATGAGAGAAACAAAGGAAAGATTTGTAATGAAATATTTATCTGATTTGTGTGAATTTGCGTGATTAAAGAGTTTCCATGTGAGATTAAATATCTAGCAAAAAAAGGAAAGATTTGTGTGATTTGTGTGATGAGCAAAAAAGATATTCTTTTAACGATGACGTGTGACAACAACAAAGGAAAGATTTGGCAGGAAATATTTGCGTGATTTGTGTGAATTTGTGTGATTAAAGAGTTTCCATGCGCAAGAAAGGAAGCACAATGTCACTATGCATGGTTAAAGAATTTGTGTGATTAAAGAGTTTCCTTACGTGATTAAAGAATTTGTATGATTAAATAGTGTCCATGCGTAATACCAAGGGTGCGCAAATTACTGCCTCGGTGGGACCATTGCGGTACAAATTTGGCATGCTGAGGTGGGTTTGGTGGGTAGAAGTTTGGGTGAAAAAGTTTGGGGGTGGGGGCGTCCAGGAGCTAATTTGCACTGCGAAACGACGATCAAATCAATCTCCCACCTCTTGGTTCGTCATCCTGGACCTCAAAAGCGGGGCCTCAGTAAGAGCAACTCCAAGAGACTAGCTATCTTGGCTTAACTAGCTAAAAAATAGAAAACTTGTCCAAAAAATCAATCCAACAGACTAGCTAAACTTGCCCTCGCTATCCTCCGCTAGCTAAACCAGGGGCTTCGCTGGCCATCTTTGGCTAGTCATTCCCGCTAGCTATCTCCTCGTACATGAGTATGGCAAGCGGGACCCACTAGAGGTGGAGCATATGGAGAGTTGATTTTAGTGAGTCTTTTGGATTTCATCAACTTTTTGCTAGCTACTTTATTTTACATACTAGCCAAATTAAAATTTTAGCTAGTGATTTTTAGAGAGGCTCTTGGAGTTGCTCTTAGAAGTGGGTCTAATCTTGGTGAGAATTGGACTCAATTCTTTCCTTTCTTTATATTTTATAATTGTTACAATAGTTATACAATTTTGTGTGCATAATTTTCGTCCACAAATTTGTGTTTAAACAGTGTTTATTTTGTGCATAAATTTTTTCCACAAATTTATACTTGAACATCGTTATACAAATTTTGTGCGTAAGATTTGCCCATAGATTTGTGTGTAATTTTGTCCACATAATTTTGTGTCTACAAATTTGTTTGCATACATAACGGGACCACTGGCGACTCGTAAACGCAAAGGCGGAGGTGGACTAACAAGGATGCCATAAATAGCTATTGGAAATCGATTGTTGTGTAGAAGTACGCTTCTTTTTTGGTGTGCCACAGTGCCAGTAGTATTCGTCGTGACTACTTTGATTCTTTAAAAAAAACACAAACAACAGTAAACTTGTTTTTTTTCAAAAACACAAACAACAGTAAACCCACACCACTATATACACCTCTACGGACATCTATAGAAGGCTCCTTTGGAATGGACAAAAAGTGGAGGGAATAAGGAAGATTGAATTCCTATAGGACTTTTTCTAGCATACCTTACCATGATATTACAGGAGGCGGAAGAAAAGAATAATTTTTTTTTGTGATCTTGCTCCTACTATGGAGTGTAATTGTGTTTTTATCTCTATTTTTTAAACTTGCTAATTTTGCCTTCACATATTCACAAGTCAATATGATCTTTGCGTATTTGCTCCTGTTTTTACCATTGACTACACGTAACTGACAAAAAATGGTAGGCCGCAGCTGACCAAAATCACTGAAACACCAGCTCATTCAGAACACATGGGGGGACCGTTCAAAAGTAAAAAATGAAACGTGGAAAAGAAGGAGGTGTGCATAATGTCACAAGACATATGGCAGGCCAGCACCCCAACACGAGAAGACGGCTGGGGCCTGCCAACAGAATGGAAATATCAGCACAAGTACTCGATAGCCTCTCCCATTAACTTTTCTTACATATGGAAGTCTGCAAGGTTCATCCTTGCATGGGTTTTGCGACAAGGATCAAGTGACACTTAAGAGCAGGAGAAAGGCCATTAGACTCCACGACCTCAAACGACTCGACGTCCTGGCCATCCGGCAGCTCCCAGTCAAAATGGTACAGCACGTTGGCCATCGCAAGCTCCGCGAGGCGCGTCCCGAAGCCAATGCCGGGGCACCCTCTCCTGCCAGCGCCGAACGGGAGGAACCGGAAGTCCCTGCCACTGTAGTCAATGGCGCTCTCCAGAAACCGCTCTGGCCGGAACACGTCGGCTTCCTCCCAGCTCTCGTCGTCCCTGCCGATCGCCCACGCGTTGACGAGGACCCTGGTCCCGGCCGGGATGTCGTAGCCACGGAGCTTGGTGTCGTGGACCACCTCGCGGGGGACGAGCATCGGCACTGGTGCGTGCAGCCGCAGAGCTTCTTTCATGGCGGCCTGCAGTCGTGCCATGGCGCTCAGTCGCTCCTCTGTAACTATTCCGTGCCGTCCTGCAATCTGCCTCACCTCGGCTTGCACTTTGTCCATTTCGGTTGGGTTCTTCACTAGCTCGGCCATCGTCCACTCCATCGTCTTGGAAATTGTATCGGTGCCGGCTAGGAAGAAGTCCTGCATCAACAAATTTGTTTGGGTTCTTCACTAGCTCTGTATACTCTGTAGACAGTCAAGATCAACAGAAAACCGTATGGCTTACCATGACGAGTCCCTTGACATCAGTCCTGTCCAGGTTTAACCCGGCGCCACCCTCCTTCACGACTGAGAGCAAGTCGTCGAGGAGGTCATCGCCCTCGCAGTCGCTTCCGCCGCCGCCCTTCTCGTGCTCCTGGAGCGCTCCCTCGAGAACGGCGTCGAGCTTGGCCGCAGTCTTCTTTATCCTTGCGTCGAGCCCCGTCGCCCAGTCCACCCACCGGAGTCGCGGGAACACGTCGCTCACCGCGATCGTCTCGAGCAGCTCGCTGGTCTCACTCATCATCGCGCTGACCGCCCCGGGTTCCATGCCGCCGAGCTTGTTCCCGAACGCCGCCTTGGAGATGACAGTGTAGGTTAAGCTGACGAGTAGCTCGCTCAAGTTGACCCCATCAGCTCGGCGCTTTCGTCCACCACCATGGCCGTCCGCGTGGTGAGCGCCCGCGGCGCGGATCCGCTCCACGAAGGACGCGACCTCCTCTTCCCTTCCCGGAGCGCGCGGAAGGAGTCGACCCGCTTCGCGCTGAGGAGGTGCACGACGGCGATGCGGCGCAGCTGGCGCCACCGCTCGCCGTAGCGGCTGAAGGCGACGTCCCGGCAGTCGTAGAGGAGCCCACGCGCCGTGTGCTGAAGTGGGCGGTCGCAGAAGACGTGGTCCTGGGTCTTGAGCACCTCCTCGGCCACGGATGCTGATGAGACCACGAGGGTGGGCACGGAGCCGAGGCGGAGCAGGAACAGCGGGCCGTGACGCCGCGCCAGCGCCTGCAGCTTCCGGTGGTAGTGGTTTCGGCCGACCTGGTGGAGGTTGCCGATGATGGGCAGCGGCGGAGGGGAAGGCGGCAGTACCCGGACGCGGTCCTTGCAGCCTGGTGGCCAGAGGCTTCTGATGATGATCACGAAGCAGGAAACCACGAAAACGGCTGAGAGCAGCAGGTTAGGGTCGAGATGAACGGGAGCCATGTCCGCGGCGCTGCGAGCCTGCGAGCATATGCGTCGTGTGACACATGCACGAGCAAGCACATGCAACAAAAAGAGTATGGCGCTCTTGAGAGGAGATAAGGAGTGTGTGAATGAGGCGCACTGAGATGATGAGATCCACACGCAGATCTAAAGTTGAAGATGAGAAATTGATGACTGTTTCCGTCGAGAATCCTCTCGTGATTAAAAAAACAATCTATGCAGATACCGATTATATTAAAAAGAAGAAAGTTTAGAATAGATGAAAACAACAATGGAAAAACAACAAAACATGGTTTAGCTGCGGCACATCGTCTTTCAATTTTGAAAGGAAAAGCTAAAAGGCACCCGGGTGTTTCATCCATCGTTGTCACCCAAATTTTCTGTCCGTCTGATCTCTTCTGGCTGTCACTTGCCAACGTGGGGATCCAGGCATCCAGACTTGCTCTGTCTGTTTGGCTCTTTTGTTTTCTTTTCCTGCTGACAGTCTGGTCCCGCATGTAAGTCCTGACTATTTGATATGTTCAGTTTCGAGGTTCACTCTTCGGCTTAAGTTTGCAGACCTACTTGGAGTACAGTTTTTGTATTACTAAGTTACACTAATTGGATTACTTAAATTCAGTTATCATTCCATGTAAAAAAATTACGTAAACTAATTCATGAATGTTTGAATTTTTAAATCTGGGACTGTATGTTGTGTCTGTATCTGAGGGGTTTCCACACCATGCACAAATTATTTGTTATTTGGCTATTTATAGAAAAAAGAAAAATTTTATTATCTTTGGGGAAAAATAATTGGCCCACGTCGTCCGAGAGCGGTCGGTCGGACGGCTGTGAGTCTAGGAGGAAATGGGATGGAGGAAAGTTTTTCCTCCTCCTATCTCTATGACGAGTGGGCCTAGGAGGAAAAATTTCCCTCTCATTTCCTCCACAAATGTGGGGATTTAGAGATGACATTAATTGCAGTTTTGTGATTCTTATTTTTGAACAAGGGTATAATGGTCACTTCATAAACGTGAAAATAATGTTTTAGTAATATAGTTGAGATGTATAACTCGTTTACTAAAGTTTTTTTTCTTTTTTAGATGGTTAGGGTTTGTAGCGCTTCAGTTTGCCGCCGCCGGCAGACGGAAGGCGACAGGTCTTCGCCGCCACCGGCAGACGAAGGGCGCCGTGATTGGGGATGGCTGCAGTCCGTAGCTCCGACCAGCCTCCACCTAAGTGGAGCACAAGTGACATCTCCCTCCCCCTTCTTCCTCTTGCACACAGTCGAGCGGAGACGGCGGCGGCGAGTGCCTCTCCGTCACGGCGGGGCAAGGCCGAGGGTCGGCGCGGCTCCATTCCCCGACAGCCCTGCAGATCCAGGCTGTTTCCTTCCTCCAAGCAGCAAAGTCCCTCTGGCGACCGCCTTGCTCCCATCCGGCGCCCCTGCTCGAGCGGCTCTATGCTGGCGGATCCAGAGGTTACCACTACTGCCCCTCCTCTCAACCAACTCCCTCAATTGCAACTTGATAATGCCTCATGAATGTTTTGATAGAAGATGCAAACAGACAGTTGCTTAGATGTTTTCAAGAGTAGATGATCGTGTAGTACAGGTTTACAATTAGCATTGCATGATGAAAAGTTGTTCAATATTTGCTCCCATTTTCACATAACTTGTAAGCTCAACTTGCATGGCACATTGAAATTTCAGGGGCACAGGGTGGCTTCACTGATGGCTTGACCTGTATTATCCTGTTCTCATGGAGTGGTGGAAAAATCTGTCATATTAGTGCTACTGAAAGTTCAACTCCCGCAATGGCTTTATTTCATGAAAAGTGTTGGATGGTTAGTAGATTAGAAGATCCCTTCAGCTGCTAAGCAGCAATTATCCCCAACATTGAAGCTGCAGAGACATAAGGAGGTGTACAGACCTAGTGATTTAGTCATTGTGACTGTAGAAAATCATAACTGGATGGAAAATACTGTCTATTATGCTGCATAGATCATGTAAAGGAATGACATGGTTAATGAATTTTGTGTCTGTTCTTGTTCTGGTTAACTGAATTACTATGCAAAACAATACATATCATTTGAATAGTAATTGCATTCAGTGTGACTGGCATTGAAGTATATTGATGCCATGAATGATGTTGATTGAATGTGAAATGATCCCTGGGTCATGAATTTAGTTTTTGCGGCTGAATGAACACTGCAAATTATGTGATAGATTGTAGTATGAAGTGAGGTACCATGTGATGAGTTTTTGCTAGGTGATGTTGGTAGATCTGTGTTCTTGCGTTTATCTCTGATGATCGTTCTCACCTGTGACATTGTGGAAACATAATTGTTTGTAGCTGGTGCTGAAATTGTAGTGTTTATACATTAGTAAAGAAACCTAAATTTGTGGTTTTGTGGACTAGTACAGGGAAAGGCATTAGATCGACGACTGTTGATCTATCTAGTAACAAACAGACAGAATGATATCCTTTTGAGATTCATCAGGCACCAATTGCCTGACACAACCATTTGTACAATCTCAACGACAAATATCATCTAATTTCGGGCATTTGTACATACATGTTTTTAGCTTCGTCCGAGTGCTTTTAGCACTAGGCCGAGTGATTTTAGCTTCGTCCCAGTGCTTTTATTGAGTACCATGATCGATTGGTATGCTTCAGAATTGGTCTGACTAGGTTAATGACCCAGTCCTTGTTAAATTTTATCTTGGTTCAGTCAGAGTTGAGCACTGGATACAGCAAGCACTCCATGAAAAAAATCCACAATGAAGGAAGGAACAAAAAAAATGTCCTGACCACTTATTTCGCCATAAAATGTTCCATGTGATAGATATTATCATCCATACAAGAAACTCAACAGCCAAGGCATGTATACATGTAAAAATTTTCATATGTAAAAGCTGAACCAAATATCGAAGGCCTTTGACATCGAAAGATCAAAAACTGTAAATGACAGACATAGACAATTCCATTCACCAGCTGAAACCACAAGTATTTAACATACTAAACATCAATACGGGATTCAGAAGTAGTTCACATAACTACTGGAATTTCATCCCTCTTTACAGACAGTCAACACAAAAGCACTACTTGTTGTTTGTTGCCTTCTCGACTGCAACAACAACTACAAGCATCGACCATCTCTTACAAAAGCGCTACTTAGCATATACCCCCTCTGTCCTGATTTGATCTTCGTATACCAAAATAAAAGGTGTCCATGAATGATATGTGTATTCCCAGTTAGAGCCAATCGTGTCATGAATTGCTTAGTTGGCTAGCTCGTTTGTCAGTGCATCACAGAGAGAAATTAAAGTTCTCCTTGGTCTTTGTGTTACACAATTATATGCATATCAAACCTGGACGGAGGGAGTAAGGGAGTACGGGTTGCCAGCTTACAGATTCTAACACATAAAGACCACTGAGAGAAAACCAGGGCTGATAGCATCCAAAGGTTACAAAAATAGGGAAGCCTAAAACGGATCATACAAACAACACAAGCTGAATCCCTTGCACTCCTTTCAAAAGATGTCCTCAACCGGTGCTTTTTCCTTCGGACTATCCTGAAATACCATCAGCCATTATGTGACTCGCGCCACCCCGACGTCCAACTTGCTTTGCTGTTTTGTTCTTAGCTGCATGCAAAAAAGCATTTTATACATCAGATGGAGAATGAGGACACAACCCCTCAGTAACAATAATCCGGAATACTAATCTGGAGCCCAAACATAGCCGGAGATGATAGTGGGACACAGATTAGAGAGGGAAAGTGGTGGAGAAAAATTGTACTCACATTGTGCTCTGGCGACAAGGACGAGGACGCGGTGGCGCCTGCCATGGTCTTCTTGGACACGACACCGGAGCCGGAGCGCATCTCCTGCCGCGTGATGGCTCTCAGCGTGCGCTTGAAGGTGGAGTGGATCTCCTGTCCCGCGCTGGCCTCAGGTGCACGCTCGGGGGTGGAGGGGATCTCTCGGCCCCCGCTGGCCTTAGGAGCCACCTCGACGCCGGATCCCCGAGTGAACTTACCGGATGGGTCCCACTTTTGTCAAGAGGCACGTGCTGACTGAACATGGTTCTTCCCAACCTTGCCCATCTTCGAGATGGAGGCGGAAGCGGTGGCAGCGAAACCTTAACTGGAACGGGGAGGATAACGGGAGAACTCGGCTGGAACTTGTGGGCACGGATGGGATGAGAGGAGCCGAGGAGGTCCCACCTATCTTTGAGAGTACCAAAGTATGTTTCCGTGTCAAGAAGACGTAAATCAATTGACGACCCCACATGCCAGTGACTCAATTCAAAATAATTCCATGAATTTTTAAACCTTGTACATAGATTAACATTTGGAACAAAATGTACCAAAATTGGTGCGGTTCCTCATGAATGTAACAGATCTGTATACCTAAATTCGCATTCAAATCTAAACTATTTTGGAAGATACAAAAATAATAAATTTAAAATGCTTTTTTGAATTAATTTGACTATTTTTATTTCAAAAATATAATGAATTTTGAACTCAAAATTGTTGTGTAGAAGTTTCAAACCATCCCTATCATGCTTATATTTTTAGATATTTTTTATTTTGAGAAAAAAAATTTATTCTGAAGGGACACTGAGCTACATGAGATGAAACTTGAACACAAGCATGCAATGAGATGAATCAAATCAAATGTAAACATTTGCAAATTAGTTACAAAAAATTGTTCTTGTGTCTATGAACAAGGTAAGTCATTACAAAATAAATCAGGACAAATTTCGTTTGGATTGCGACTTTAGAAAAAAATTGAGAAAATTAAAAAGTCACCACTAAATGGTTTTCATTAGTAATGTATAATGTAACTTTGAAAGCTAAATGGAATGCGTTTAGTTGGTAGAGAGTGCTTTTAAAAGTTTGTAGGAAACAAAATCAACTCATTTGGAGTTCGGAAGACAAAGAAAAACAAGTTTGAAATTCTAAATACGAATCAAGAAAAGAGTGGAATTACATGAACTCAGCGAAGAACATAACGTTAGGATGGGCGCCGACACGTGGGGCCCACATGTCGGAGACTGTTGCGGCGCGCTCCCGCCTCCCGATTGGGCCCACCGTTAGTCTGGGTCGAATTTTTTCATGAAATCAGCCCAATGCGGCCGGAATGACAACAAATCTTCCTGGCGCGGGAGTAGTACCACAGACAGTACCACCTCGCCTTCCCATGTGGATGCTACCTAAGTTATATAGTCAGGCTTGCGTAGTGGATTGGAATTACTAACACATTTCCTTTAGTAGTCAAATGATTTGGTTTTCCTCGTCAGGTTGATCCCAAACATATGGCACCTGACCCTATTTCCCCCTTTTTTATTTGTCATCCTTTTTTGTTATTTCTTGTCATTTTGTTTTTTGTTTGCCAGAAAATGTTTCATGTGACAAATATTATCATCGATGTAAGAAACTCAACTGCAAGGCATGTATACATGTAAAAATTCTCAAGTTGCACCATTTGAAAGGTACCATATCAGAAAACATATGGTTACACCAAAAATTTTGTGTGGGCGGGAGTTTTGTCCCACATTGTTTGTCTAACATTTGCAACGCTTTGTCCGAGTGCTTTTATATTCAAGTGCTTTTATTGAGTACCTGAACATTGTTTTGTCATACAGTGTGATCTAGATACAAACTCTTTGTTTCGCCAAATAATGTTCCATGTGACAGATGTTATCTTCCAAGGCAAGTGTACATGTAAACATTCTCAAGTTGCAGCAGCTTTAAGGTAGCACAAGTTTCCAGAATTGAAACTGAATAGTTCAAAAAAATATTTTATAAATTGTCATGCTTGTGTCTCACAAGACCAAAGAAATTTATGAAAAATCACTCAATAGACAAGGCATCTAAAGGAACTACTACTGCTACATGCAGAGGAAGAGACAACGTCCAGAGGCCAACGCACAGCGTCAACAGCAACGCAGAGATATGCTGACGACTTTAAAGAAGACTTCCCTACTGACTGCAACGGGTTGGTGGGCGAGAGCTCCATGCATCAGTCGACAACCTGCAAACCAAGTATCATGATACTGAAGATCAACATTGTTTGAGCAAAGGAAACAAACAAGCTACAAAGTGGTACAGAAGTTATTCAATGTGAGACACTAACTTGGCATTGCTTCTAAATGTGGGCAGGCCTGGCTTCAACCATCCTTCTGAGATCAGCTATAGTCTTTTTGAGATCAGCAATAGTCTGAGACATTTTGTAAATCTGCCTTGCATGGTAGATTTGTTCATTTTTCATAGTAGCAAGCTTCTTTTTGTAGCTCGGGCTTTTCTTTTAAGCATCTGCAATTTCTATGACTGAGAAGAGGAAACTTAACGTGAAAAACCTAATGCCTATGCAAAAAATTAGAAACAGTAATGTGGCATGTGGATTGTGAGACGTCGGCGTCAGAACTCGAGTCTGAGAGATTAGAACCCATGACGCATCTGCATACCTCTACGCACCAGTTGTTGCAGCACATCGCGTTCGGGTTTCTGAGGCCACCGATTGGAGATTTGCATGGAGAGAGATATATTACATAGTTAGGGCATAAGTAATGCTGGCATCGGCTTATGCACTGACTGCACGGGGGCGGGTGTAGCCCTTGAAAGATTATGCTCTGTTGTTTGTGGGCATCTGCTATATCGATCTGTGGACATGAGAGATGGCAGGTGCGTGGGGTTTGGGGATGTAGGAGAGAGATGGGAGTGCGTAGGTGTGACAACCCGCCCAGGAAAGTACCGTACTATCGCCTAAGACCGATCCACTTTGGTCATTAAGCAATAATAAAGTACCATCCTGTCGTAAGTCGCCGGGTTACTGTCGGTGTTTTAGACCGGCAACCTACTACGGGGAGTACCCGAAGTAGATGAATGTGACTCGCCGAGATCGGTAACTCGAAGGAAGAGACACATGGCACACAATTTAGACAGGTTCGGGCCGCGAGGTGCGTAATACCCTACGTCTCGTATGCTTTGCGTAGCTCGGATTGATAGGGCACGATTACGGATGGTGCAATAGTGCGCCGTGGGTTGTATGAGATGAGATTGGATGAGGGGATCGGTCCCTGCCTCGCCTTATATAGTCGGGAGGCGGGGTTACAAGTCGGAGTAGGAAGAGAGTACTAGTCGAGTACGTCTAGGAGTCCCCCCGCACGGTGCGGAACATGTACGGCTTCCTAACCGAGTACTACTCTGTGTAGTCCTTGCGTTCCACGCCTTCGGTGTGCCGTGTAGCGCAAGCCGGTAGTCCCGGGGGCCCACCAAGTAGTCGGTCCCGGTACCCACCGAGGTAGTGGGCCCGGGGAGGTCCATACGACAAGCCCCCGAGTACTTTGTAGTCGAGAAGGATAGCTTCAAGTAGTCTTGACGGCCTTAACGAGTAGTCCTCAAGCGTCCCCGAGCGCTACAAGTCAAAAGTCCTCAAGAGTATTCGAAGCATCCCGAGGCTGGAATGTACTCCAGCTGATGTTTGAGCAATCTTGAAGTCTTCTCGAGTAGTCCCAAGCGTCCTTGAAATCTGCCTTCGAAGGTCTTCAAGAAATGTCTGTCTTGTCTTGAAGACGGAGCTGTCATGGAGGTACGATTCACGGAACCGCACTCCACATGGAGTAGCCCCCGAGCCTCGAGCCGTGGGCTCTGGCTGAGGATCTATCCGAAGTCTTGGCAAGAAAATCCCGAAAAAATCCGGAGAAAAAACCGAAGGACACGTGGCACGGAGCCCCCGAGCCTTGAGTCGAGTACTTCCTCTCGAATTGAAGGGTCTTCTTGGAGAATGTGTCCTGAGATGCTCTTGAGACTAGCCGCTTCCCAGGTCGTCGAGTAGAAGTAGCCGAGCCCCCGTGGTGAGGCGCGTCGACTAGTAGAATATGAAGAGTCACGCGCAGCCGCTGAGTCAGCCGCGCGTGGACTTATCCATCCGCCCGTTACGGAGGCGGTTTGGCTTATAAATAAGAGCCAAAACCCTTAGGGTTTTTCACCCAAGTGAGCCGCAGTCATTTCCATTTGAATCTTGAAGTAGATCCACTCCAGCGCCCGCTGCCGCCGTAGTAGATCCGAACGCATCGCCACCCGAAGCCTTTAGGGTAGCCCCCGAGCGGATGCGAGTGAAAACTCCTTGCACTTGGAGAATGAAGCCGTCGCCGTCGAAGACGTCGAAGGCCGGCGAGAAGAAGAGGAGCCGTGCAGAGGCCGCCGCGGCCGCCACCAAAGCGGTGCCGCCTCTGTCTCCACCGCGCGCTGATCCAAGCCGCGAGTGGAAAAAATCGAAGGTCAAGACGGAGGACCTGCTGACCCTGTTGAACAGCGGGTTCATCAGGGAGAAGGAGATCGACATGTGGAGATCCGCTGCAGGAGATCCTTATCCGATGGAGAAGGCCGAAGACGATATCCCGATGTTCTCGCGCTTCGTGGAACGCGGGCTTGCGCTCCCAGCAAGCGATTTCTTCAAGGGGCTGCTCAGTTACTACGGCATCGAGTACCTCAATCTGAACCCCAACGGCATCTTCCATACTTCTGTCTTCGTCCACTTCTGCGAAGCCTTCCTGGGAATCAAGCCGCACTGGGTGCTCTTCCGGAAGTTCTTCCGCGTCAAGCCGCAGCCCAGCGCCTCCAACCCTAGAGTAGTCGGAGGGGCCGGGATCCAGCTGAGGGAGGATGCCGCGGAGCAGTACCTGGCGTACAAGCTCGTGGACTCCAACACCGACTGGAAGACGAGATGGTTCTACATCACGAACCACCATCCCGAGCTACCGAAGCCAAGCGGACGGCAGCCCAGGCACCAAGATTGGTGGAACACGGAGCCCACCATGCAAGAGGGGATCCGGCTCACGAGTTGCTAGCGCGCATCAAGACTCTCAAGGATGCGGGACTGAGGGCCGAACACGTGGCCTTCAGTTTCATGAAGCGCAGGATCCAGCCGCTGATGGCGCGGGATACAATGGGCTTCGAGTACACCAGCGACGACGACACGTCGCGGATGCCGGGGGGCGAGCTGGACGACAACGACATCGTCGAAAGGTTGTCGAGGATCTTCAAGGACATGCCGTCGTACACGGCGTGTCCGATCGAGGAGTACTCCGCCGCACGCCCGCCCAACGAGGTGAGTAGTCGTACCCCCTCGTCGAGTAGTAAGTACTCGTAGTGAAGTGTCTGACGCCTTGTGTCTTTGCGCAGGATGATGTGAAACGGTTTGTCTCCGAGCCGCAGCCGCCACTGAGCGGGATCGAGATCCCGGTGGAGGGGAAGGTGAAGGAGCGCCGCGAAGTCGGTGAAGGCGACGACACCGTCATCGTGGAGGATACCTCCGATGACGAGGAAGAAGACCAAGAGACGGCTCGGGAGACCGCTTCCGGTGCGGTCGAGGTTTAGCCGTCCGGGCTTGCCTCACGTGCCACTTGTCCAAGACCCTCCGGCTAGCACCGGAGGCTAGCCTTGCTGCGCCGCCGCGGAGGCCGCGCAACCCCACCAAGAAGCGGGTGGCGAAGAAGATGAAGGTCTCAGAGACCACGCCTCCGGAGGTAGACTATCTTGAGCAGAGTGGTCGAGTACCCGGCAATCAAGTACGTCGCTGACGAGTAGTCGTCTTTTGTGTGCAGGAGGTGCCGCCAACGGAGCCTGTCGAAGAGGGCGACGAAGGCGTGTGGGATCCGGTGGGGGAACCGGCTGGAAGCCGAAGTCCAGCCCCCACTGTCGAAGAACTCCCCGGCGCGGTGGAGCGCCGGCCCCTCGCTCCGCAGGAGAGCGAGTACCCGCAGCCGTCGCCGTTGGAGAGATGGAAGCCGCAAGGACACGGAGACGTCCGCGCCGCCGCCGCCACCGTGGAGGAGGCGGTAGTCGAAGAGGCGGAGGAAGAGACGCCCGTCGAGGGTGGACTGGTTGATATCGCCAGCATCCTAAGTGCTCCGGCCGTGACTATCGTCCGGTCGAACTTGTAAGTACCACGTCCTCATGAGTAGTACTCGTTGTAGTAGTCGATTTGTCTGACGACCCTCTGTGGATACTTCTGCAGAAAATCCACAGATCTGAGCTGGGACGGGGAAGAGCCCGCGACGGGCGGAGGCGGGGAGAGGCCGCGCCGCCCGTCGAGGAGCCCGCTCCTGAGGCCCAAGACGCGACCGAGCCCCCGTCTACCGAAGCGCCGCTGCCAGAGGCGGTCGTAGTCGAAGGTGAGTACTCTTCTTGAAGCTCTAGAACTCCAGAAGGAGTAGTCGTAGGCACTGATGCGCGTGTTCCTTGTTGACAGGCACTGAAGGAGGTGACATCCCTGCAGGGGTGCCCATGCAGGAGTTGATACCAGAAGCCCCGGAGGCTGCGGCAGGAGCCCCCGAGCCCGTGGGGGAAGTCGTCGAGAAGTCCGCCGAGGGGGAGGCGGCTACCACGTCGCCAGGGGTTGCCCTGGAGGTGGCAATCCGATCCCCCGAGATCCAAGACGCGGAGCCTATCCGCTCGGCGCCGATGACGGAGGCTACGTCGAGTAGCCGTGGCGGGATTGAGCTGCTGGCCGACGATCTCGTCGAGCCGGCAACGGTGGCCCAGCACCTGGAGGCGATCCGGCGAGCCGAGCAGTGGATGAAGGTACATAGCCGGAGCCTCCCGAGTAGTCAATCCTTTGCGTTGAGTACTCTGCTTGACTTGAGCTTGTCTTGTGTAGGACGTCGCGGAGCGATCCCGCGAGAAGTCGAATCTGCTGCAAGGTTACGGCGACACCGTGCTTCGAGCAGAGGCCCTGGAGGAGCAGCTCGTGAAGTCGCGGAAGCACGCGGCCGCCATGCAGTCGAAACTCGACGCCGCCTTCGCCAAGTACCACAACGACGTGATGGACTTGCAGGCGAAGGGTGATGAGTTGGTGCGGAAGAACAAAGGCCTCCGCAACAAGAATAAAGGTATGTCCTTTGACTTGTCGGGTACTTGTTGGAAGTCGTCAAGCCTCTGACCCGTTGTTGTGTTTCCATGTTGCAGAACTCGAAAACCAGGTGGAGCAGCTGAAGGCCTCGGAGGTCAGCATGAAGAACCTCTTCTACCGGGAGCAAGAAGCCCGCCAGGTACTTGAGCTCGACTACAAGGAGCTCGCCTTCGAGTGCGAGAAGCATATGGAGCTGCGGATTGCCTCTGACAGAGATCTCGTCAACTGCTACAAATCTTTGCAGAAGTTGAACGAAGATTGCGAGGCGCTCCGGGCCCAGCTGAAGGACCTTGAAGAGGCTGCTCTCCCGATCGCGAGGCTCCCGGTGCCGCACCCGGCGGCCCCAAGATCGCTCCTCGGCGGATCGACTTCGTGAAGCGCCAAGCCGGGCCGGCCGCCTACGTCAAGCACATGGCCAAGTCGATCCCGAAGCAAGTGCTGGCCTTCATGAAGTCGTACTTCCCGAAGGCTCCAGTGGAGGTGGTCGCCGGCGGGGTAGCCGCCAACTGCTCGGATGAGCAGTACGCAGAGCTGCTGGAGCAGATGGCTCCCATCGCGGAGCAGGTAGCCGAGAAGTTGAATCTCCAGTAGCCCTGCATAGATAGCTAGTAGCCGTAGTTGTACAAAAAACACTTGTAATGAACTTATTCATGTATCAATGAAATGAGATTTTCCAGCAATGAGTACTCGTAACCGCGATCTCAGAGTGCGGAGCGCCCATCGTGGAGTAGGTGCGAGTAGTAGTACTCGGCTTTAGTAGTCCCGTCGTAGGGAGTAGACAGTAAACAAGTTGATGAACAATCAAACTTTATTACTGAAGAAGTACACCTGGGTGGCCAGGGCCGTAGTTACAAAGTAGTCGCCTGGACCCGGAGGCCGCTTACAGCTAAGTGGAGCTGGAGCGGGTAGCCGCTTGCAGCTGGTGATCCGTAGGTAGCCGTGTAGGCTGGATCGCAGATCCGTAGGTAGCCGTGTGGGCTGGATCTTGGAGTGTGGTCTCTTGGTAGACCGCTGCTAGAGTCCTTGACGCTCGTCGCAGCCCATGGTCCGTAGGTAGCCGCACGGGGCCGGACACGGAGGAGAGGAGTCCGGAGACTTGAAGCCAGGACCCGGATGGTCGCTTGCGGCAAGGGGTGTTGATGTAGTCGTGTAGACTTGAACCCCGGAGTAGTCGAGTAGACTAGACGTAGAATCGACAGAGTTGGTCGACGTTCCACGAGTTGTTGACGTCTTCGCCTTCAAGTGTTTGGAGGCGGTAGGAGCCCGGCCCGGTCACCTTAGCCACGGTGAAGGGGCCTTCCCAGGGGGAGCTGAGCTTGTGGAGTCCTTCCGTGTTCTGGATACAGCGGAGGACAAGATCTCCAACGTTGAAGGAGCGTTCCTTGACGTTGCGATCATGGTAGCGTCGGATCTCGAGTTCGCCATGTGATCTCGAGTGAGAGCCCCTACCTGGCGCGCCAGCTGTCGGTGTTTTAGACCGGCAACCTACTACGGGGAGTACCCGAAGTAGATGAATGTGACTCGCCGAGATCGGTAACTCGAAGGAAGAGACACGTGGCACACAATTTAGACAGGTTCGGGCCGCGAGGTGCGTAATACCCTACGTCTCGTATGCTTTGCGTAGCTCGGATTGATAGGGCACGATTACAGGATGGTGCAATAGTGCGCCGTGGGTTGTATGAGATGAGATTGGATGAGGGGATCGGTCCCTGCCTCGCCTTATATAGTCCGGGAGGCAGGGTTACAAGTCGGAGAAGGAAGAGAGTACTAGTCGAGTACGTCTAGGAGTCCCCTGCACAGTGCGGAACATGTACAGCTTCCTAACCGAGTACTACTCCTGTGTAGTCCTTGCGTTCCACGCCTTCAGGTGCCGTGTAGCGCAAGCCGGGTAGTCCCAGGGGCCCACCGAGTAGTCGGTCCTGGTACCCACCGAGGTAGTGGGCCCAGGGAGGTCCATACGACAGTTACCGCCCGGTAAATCACTTGAATAGCACAAGGATCGAATATATGCATTAAAACTCACTCGAAGGCGAGTCCAGAGATACAACAACATTCAAATTCAAATTCGTACCCCGAAGGGTTTAATTATTACAAACCATAGTTTTTGTCATGACAGAATAGTTCAGAGTTTTGAAAGGACACAGCGGAAATTAACTAGCGGAAGCAAGTCACCACGGGAGGCCATCCATGATGCTTAAGTAGTCGTCCTCCACCCACTCTAGCTCCCAGCCGGGCGGGATCTCACCGGGCCACACATCACTGAAGGCATTACCTGGATCAACACATCATAGCAAGGCTGAGTATACTAATACTCAGCAAGTCTTACCCGTCGGTGATCACTACTTCACCAATTCTAGACCATGAAAGGCTTTTTGGCCACTGGGTTGCTTTTGCTAAAAAGTAACAAAGAGTAGGTCCTTACTTTCAAGATTTTAGCACAAGTTCTAGTGGTTTAGTCATTACTACATTAGCCAACTAGTACAAACAAAGTTGTACAATACAATTAATCAAACATCATCTTCATCAACTTCCATCATTAGGGATCACATGACTAGTGGAGTAAGTAGTCTCGGGTAACGGTGAGAGGCCTACAATCGATTGATTAAAACCTTGCAAGGTAGACCCAAACACACGGTCGGCTGCCCCCGCGAGGACAACTCCCCAGACCGTCCCCATAAATCCTCGGGTCGGGATCGAATCTTACAGTCTTTGGTGCAGGCTATCCGGCATACCCCGCGAGATACCCGGAGTCACCATACACCACCGGTGGTGAGCCGTGAGAGCGAATCCCAAGAGTAGTAACGGTAGGATCCCTAGCCGCCTCATTATGGTACTAGGTTTACCGGCCCCATAACCGGCATGTGCTTAGTACGTTCAAAAACTTAACCCACATAACCACTGGAACGGAGCCCAGATCCCATGCTCTTACCACGTGAGCAATCCATTTAAGGATATAGTATGATTCCTATCTAGGAACCTATTCTCGCGAGTGAGGTCATCACCCGACTTGTAACGGTCTTATAGCTTAGCAGCTATCGACCTATCATACTAGTGGGGATAAAAGGTACCTATGGATCATGCATCTAGGGTTTCGTTCAACTCCTGAACGTAAATGCACAATCATTCATAGATAATTGAATAAAGAATTTTAAAAACTGGGTTAGATGCACCGGAGCTTGCCTTCGTCAGCTAGGTTAGCTTGGGCACCCTCGGTGTCGAGCACTTCCACGTACTGCAGAGAACCTTCCGCTCCTCCTTCCTCGGTTTCCGGGACAAGGGAGTAATCTCCGTCCGGAAGATCTACACGGAATGCATTGCGCTTAGGTGATGTGATAGTTCATTGCCTTATCCAACTCTAGTTGGTCATATTCACCTTAACAAGCATTCATCTAATGTTTCTCTTTTAGGAAGGTTATTGGTTGTACATGGGTTACTCTTTTATTCCCCATTTGAATAAAGGTTTTTATTAAGCTTATCATTTCATGTGAAAGCTTCAATTCCTTTTATCTTCACCAACAAAGGTGTAATTAATATTTTTTATTTATGAATTAATTTCTTATCAGTGATGATAATTAATTATCTTTTAATTATATTAAATAATTCTTTCAAAAAGGAAAAAGATTTAATTAAGGGTTTCTCTTTATTTTAATTTCCCTTTAATATTAAAAGGGCATTTAAGCCAGTATTTAAACAATTAAATTACCAAAAATCAAATGAGTGTTTCTTAGGCCTAACAGTACCTATCCTGGTCCATTGGGCCCACATGTAAGTGTTGGATGTCAAGATGGCAACGGGTACATACCCGATGGGTACCGACCACCCATGCCCGCACCCACCAGGTCAAAACCTATTCCATTGGGTTACCCGCTACGCAAACGGGTATGGAATTCATTCCATACCCGCACCCGACGGGTAATTCTTACCCGACGGGTATTCCATACCCGCCGCACAACGAGTTCAACACCCTTCACATGCACAAATATAACAACTTTAAGCAAGTTAAATACAATAAGTTTCAGCAAATGCATTAATAGTAGGTAGCACACCACCGCCCAGGCTTCTAGCCTTCCACAAATTGTCGGGTTCAACCACGGTTCCAAGTTTCGAGCACAAACAAATATTACAAATTAATATAGTAGCACCGAGCCACTTGCACACTCCGCCGCCCAGGCTTCCGGCCTTTCCCACATCACAAGTTCAGCCCTCCGGATCCCGCTTTCCATCACATAGTACATATTACAAATTAATGGTGGTACAAGTTCACGAATGCAATTAACAAATTAGGCATCAAAAAGAAGCGCTTGCACTTCATCCATTTGTGCATACATGTCTTGTTCTTGTGACCAAAAGCTCCACCTCATTTGTCCTCGGTCCTCATATTTTAAGTTCCTACAATTGGATAAACATGAACTTAGTTATCTATTATAGTACTTCACAAAGTAGCTGAAAATGAATACATTTCAGGAATAGTAATTCACCCGAAGCCCCTCTTGTATGTCCTGAAGACAAGACCAAAAGGTTGCAGGCTGTTTATTCTTCTCATCAACTACAAATCAAGTGACCAAATGAGTTGTTTTGCATAAATAATAGTTGATATTTGCAGAAACTAACAGCAAGCTAATTGACATAGGAGAGGTGTTAAATATACCTTTATACTTGTTTCTCACCCAATCTTGAGAGCACATTAGAGCCTCGATCATCTTGCTAGTGAGCCTGCTGCGATGCTCACTTAACACCCTACCACTTGTGCTGAAAGCAGATTCGGAAGCAACTGTTGTGACAGGAATGGCAAATATGTCCCTAGCAATCTTCCTCAAAGTTGGAAACCGAGTTCCAGCCACCTTCCACCAATCTAGAACCTTAAAATTCTTAGTGTTCATATCCAAAAGTTCTTCATCTAGGTAGCGATCTAACTCAGTCTTAAATCCCATAGTTGTTGGCCTTCTACTAGCAACACGAGCCATCATGGAAGATAAGTAATCACCACTATTGCCTGCTGCATGTGCAGCTGTAGCACTAGTTTCCACATCATCTTCCTCACGATACTCAAGCATCAAATCAGCCAATAAATTTTTCACCTCAAGAACTCTATACTCGCACTCACTACCAGTTGTCCCAAGCAAATCCTCAAAACAAATCAGCAACACTGTGGTTTTAAATCTAGGATCAAGAATAGTTGCAATGCCCATAAAACCTTGAATGTCAGTCCAATATTTGTCAAATTTGGCCACCATATTGGTGGACATGGCTTCTACTAAAGGGTTACCACAAGCTGACCACTCCCTAATCTCCTTTCTAACATCAGCAATTCTAGTGAAATATATATTAGCTGTAACATAATCTGTCCCGGAAAACATTGTAGTGATGTCATTGAACAATTTAAGCCTCTCTACAACATCCTCGGCAAATTTCCACTCATCCTCCGATGGCAAGCAAGTGTACAGCCTATCTACACGGCTTGCCCTAATGAAAGCAGACTTGTATGGCAATGCATGACTAAGCATGTTAAAGGTTGAGTTCCATCTAGTCTTACAATCAAGAACTATCTTAGTTGTGGCTTCCACTTTAACAAACTTAGCTATCTCCTCAAACTTCTCAACCCTTTTTGGTGTAGCTGTCCAATATGCTACACTATCACGAATGTTTTCAATTGCATCTTTCAACACATCTAACCCATCCTTTACTATCGGATTGAGAATATGGGCGAACAACGCATATGCAACAGCTTACCATCATTCAAAAGCTTATGTCTTCCAATATTCCTCACAAGCAAAGGGATCACAAGATCATTTGTAGTGCAATTGTCAAGAGTAATTGCTGATATCTTCTCATCAAGATTCCATTGAACCAAGCTGTCATACAATTCTTCACAAATGATCTCAGCGGTGTGAGGTGCGGGGACATAGATGAACCTATCATTCGGTGCCAAACAAAGTAAGAAACATGATTTGCATCTAGAGTTCAACAACATGATATGCAATCAGATCTAGAAAACAAGTCAATACCTCATGAGAATGTTTCTAAGATTCCAAGATTCATCAATAAAGTGTCTTGTGATAGCCATGTAACCTCTCTTTTGGTTGTCGGATGTCCACATGTCGGTAGTGATAGCCACCCCGGACTGAATTCCAGCCATATATTCAATGGCCTTTTTCTTCTCCAACTCATATTGTGCCAAAATATCAGATCTGAAATAAAATAAAAAATATTAGGAAATTGATATGGACTAATAGAAATTGCAAAAAGACATGAGCTCATAGATCTTATACCTTATTGTGTTCCTTGTCCCCATTTTGAATAATGGTTGAAGTGCGCTAACAAATCTTCGAAAACCAACATGATCAACCATGCTTAAAGGGTACTCATGGAGAACTATCATGGCACTCAGTTCTTTCCTAGCTATCTCTTGGTCAAATGTGTAGTTCTCCACTGAAATTGTGCCAACATCTGTCCTATCAAACCTCAAACCAGGTTGTACCATGGTCTGCCCATTAAGCTTGACCTTCTTTAGCACACAAGTCTTCAAATGATGCTTCAAATGGTTAGTCCCATTTTTTGACACCCCAGAAAGTTTCTTCCCACAATAGTTACATTTTGCATATTCACTTGCTCCCAACCTCCACTTTTGTGAACTCATTCCAAACTGCAGATTTCAGCTTCCTCTTAGAACCAAATCACGATGCGTTCTTCTTCATCTTCATCATCATCTATCTCTATTGGCAGTGAATCATTGGTCGATTCAAGCTGAGGTGACCCAGAGATTGGAATTGAATCTGATTGCACTTGTGATGCTTGTGACCCACATTGCGGATTGCTACTTCCATCACTACCCGTAGCCGTAGACATCATGTGGACTCGCGAAGCACATAGCAATTAGCTACATAAAAAATAAGAGTACAAATAAAGAGAAGATTATCTACTGAACTTCTGAAAAAATACTACACAACTAAACAACATGCTGATTTGTTTTTGAACACTTATAAACAAGAAAATATTTACCGATTGCATGCACTAGATCCTATACGGTTTGAAGGCGGTCGGGTGCATCATGCAAGGACTATGATAGGCATAGGAAATAACTAATTGGTAGTAGGTTACTCCTACTGCCTTGTAAGTAGTAGGTTACTAATTGCCAAAATGAATGAATACATTTGAGAGAAAATAACTTAAATCCGATCGTAGGTACTCGTCCGCCTTGTAAATAGTAGGTTATCACTTGAGAGGAAATAACTTAAATCACCGTAGGTGCACCGGATAGTAAAAATAGAATCCACAATAAAAATAAAAATAAAGTGTTATCACTTGTGTCGTGCATCATTGTGCCTTGACTTCATGTCATTAAAATAAAAAAACACACTTTATTTAAACAAAGCACATATATTTGGAAAAGAGTACACATCAACATAATAAATGGACTCTACCTCCGAGGGACCTTGCGAGGAAACATGGACCGGATAGTAGTAGTACAGTAAACCAACACTAAACGAACAAGGTAGCAACATCGGTCAACTAATGCACGGCGAGTATACTAAAATCGGTGTACTAAAATCAGCGGCATCGATCAACCGTATTCGGCGATCTAACTCGGTATACTAATGCACGACGAAGTACACAGCTAGTCACACCACTACTACACTAAACGAACGAAGCAAGAGACAGGGGATGTGATGTGAAAGTACTATATTTGCTTACCCAAGAGAGCGTTTGAGGTGCGGCTTTGCACTTTCTTAGTTGTTGCGGCTATACTCGTTGGAGACGAGGGAGGACGACCGAGTTTTGCCTTCTTGGTCACCGCCTTCTTGGCGCCCGCACCAACAGGGATGCCCTTCGGCTTCTCAACGGCGCCCGGTGCACGAGCGGCGGCAGCCCACCGGTGGTGGACGAGTAGCGCAGCCCCTGGCCGGACGAGCGGCGCAACGATTCGTGCGGGAGGTGGCAAGACGAGCGCGGCGGGGGGTCGGGCGCAGGCCGTGCGGCTTTCTTCGTCGTCTCCTCGGGATCCACCGGCGGCCGCGGGACGGCGTCCCTTCGAGGACGGCGTGGGGTCGAACAGGGCAAAGGCTAGATGAAGCACAAGAGCCGCAACAATGGACAAGGTTAGGGATGAGTTCGAGAATCACCGGCTACCATCTTCTCCTATGCCGCAGTTCTCCACCATGGATCGATGGCCGGTGGAGGAGCGGAGGATTGGAGGGAGTGGATCTACGAGACGACAAGACCGCGCGACTCCACGAGCCGACGAGCGCCGCGCCGCCGCCTCGCTCGTGGAAACAGATAGGGGAAGGGGAGTGGAGTTGGATGACTAGGGTTTCTAGATGGATCCACGGTATATATACTAAGAGTGTTTGGGCCAAATTTCATGGGCTATATGGGCTAAATTACTTAGGCTTCCTACTCATTTTTACGGGTATTTCTTACCCACGGGTATGCGGGTATGGGTACTACTATTCCACACCCGTACCCGCCATACCCGATGGGTAGAGAATTTCACCCAATAACGTACCCATGGGTATAAAATTCGTTCCATACCCACGTCTTTATCGGGTAAAACCCATCGGGTACTCGGGTTTCGGGTACCCATTGCCATCCCTAGTTGGATGCTAGAAAATTACATATTATTGAAAATAACAAAGGGTCATCTAGTGATTCAACTTAAATGCAAATAAAAATAATTAAGCACCAAAATTACCCAAACTTTCAGGTGGATGCTCTCTGGTCCTAAACAAGTATAAAAGGCTAGCATGTTCACATGGAACCTCTACTGAATTTGGTTTATTAATTTACAAAGGAAAACATGCATTAAACAAGAATAATTATTTCTGTTACTCCTAAATTCATGATTAATTCACAAGATGTGCCTTTTGACATCACAAGACAGTGTGCACAAGTTGGGGTCAAGAACATATATATAATTAACATGAAAAATCATCTATGCAGTTCTGCCAGAGATGGAAAAACATTTTTATAAAAAGATTCACATGATAACTTTGTGCAATTTTTGGCACAGCATCTAGTCTTATTCTAACTCACAACATATCCAAAGCTCAGCTACAGAGAAGCTATACAATTCAAGTTATAACAGATTCAAGCATAACACATTTGTAATTTTTCTGCCAAAACTACTTTGAATCTAGCCACAAGTATACATCAAGTAGGTGGGGTTTAACATCCTGAGACCTACAAAATTTGTTTGAGAATTTTTGGAATTTTCTGTGAATTTCTAGGGGTTTTCTAAGAGCTTGGACCAAACTGCAAATAAACTAAGTTAAGAATCCTTGCAAATAGGCCCTTGGATTCACATCCATGCCCTTGGCGGCGGCGGGAGGGCTCGCCGGCGGCGATGTGGGACCCGGCCACGACAACAAGTGGCACGAAGTTGCAATTGAGCTCACCACGGTCCTATTGGCGGTGGTGGCGAGGGCGGAACGTGCTCCGGCGACGGCGCACGGCGGCGACCGGCGGCGGCGCTCGGGGCGGCTCGGTGTCTTGCGATGTGGAGGCCAAATTGACGCGAACGAGCGCGCTTGCGAGCTTTCCCCGAGTGCTAAGGGACCTAGCGACGTGCTTCGACGGCGGCGAGCACAAGCAAGGAGAGCTAGCACGGCGGCGGCGGGGATGGCGGCGGCAATGCCGCCGGCGGCTCGGTGCGGCATGCGAGGGGAGGCGGGGGGGGCCTTTATACCCCGGCTCGGGCGGCCCGTGGGTGACGCGCGGGTGACGGCGGAGATGCCATCCGTGCTACGCGCGCGTCGAGGCGCGCGCGCGCGCGCGCGCGCGCGCGCGCCGACGGACCGCCGGTCCGTGCGCGCGCGCGCGCGCGCGGCGCGCGGACGCCAAGGCGCCTCGGGACGGAGCGCATCGGGGGGCGCGTGCATCGGGACGGGCGTGACGCGGACGTCGAGGCCTCGGGCGGCGCGGGCACGGGCGCGGGGGCAAGGCCGGCGGCGGGCGGCGACGGCGGCGCACGGGCGCGCACGGCGCGCGCGCGCGCGCGCTCTCGGCTGCGGCCGTGCCGCTGGTGCATGCTTTGACTCGATTTTTCTCAAAATTTTTTAACAGAACTGGACCAAGTGATGAATACCAAAGTTGTAGATCTAGGTACCAGCTACAACTTTTACAAAGACTGTATAGGGTTTTGTTGCCTAGATTTGAATCTGTGGGAGTGCCAACTTTGAATGTCAGCAAGTGCTTGCCAACAGTGATCTCTGGCTTGCAAGGGCCTTTTCACAATTTTCCCCTCCAAATCAGCAATGCCACTCTACATGAAAGTTGTGTCCCTCAACAAGACCTACAACTTTCCCAAAGGTATAATTTTAAGTGTTTAGGTGAATTTTGGAGAACGCGGCAAAAGTTCCAGCAGACACCTGTGGACACTGGGTGGCAAGGGGGTTTGACCCACCCTTTGACCATGGGTTGGTCCCACAAGTGTTTTAACTATTCACTAGGGTCACTAGGGGTGTGTTAGGGAGTTTTCATGGGTGAGGGCCCAGGTTGACCTAGGGTTGACCATTTGACCGGCTAATCGTGTCATTAGCGTTAAGGACGGTAATTAAAAACCTGGGGCGTCACAGTAGGTGAAGGGGCGCAACCGACGTGGCTTCCCACCTTATATTGTGGTAGGGTGAAGCCGGGCTCAACAAAATAGGAAGGATCCTAAAATTACGATATGGGCACCACTGATTCCATGTAAGTTGCTTCTGATCCTATAATATTTGCGTGGGGAAGCGGGGGCGGTGGGGCTAGGAGCGTGGTCAGGTGCCCTGTAATTGCGGCTGAAAACTTCAATTCATGGCAATGAAGGATAACGATAATCACAAAATGGTTTCACTCCCAAGATAGGGCCCTACTGGAACGGTACTGCGGTTTTGGCTCCCGCGTGCGCTCGGTAGAGGAGGAGATTATAATAATACGGTGCTGACATGTGTCCTCCATAGCTCTTATTCAGTTTTAAAAAGATTTTATGTTTAAATATAATATATCTATGTCATTAACAAACATACTTACATAGTCCAATGGTAGGACCCATTGACTCTAAACCCTTAACTGCCAGGTTCGAAACCCAGGGGAGGATATTTTTTGAACATTGTTTGTTTCAAATTATTTGTTTTTTATTGTTTCTCTATGTCCTATAATGTTTTTTTTTGCATAGACACCTCATTTTGGATCCATGAACATTGTAGCAAAGTTTTTTGAACATGTTCTTGGTTGTGAAGGATTTCGAGATAGTTGTACGACATCTCTCACATAGTCACATTGGTCGCGGTGGGACATGTATGCAGTCGTGAGGATGTGTAGCACCACTTTGTCAGAATCAATTGAAACTTTTGTGATTATGTCAAAGTTACACTACGCATCCATCACACCCATGAACGACTCTCACTTAAGTCACATGAATCTATGTGAGACATGTTCTTGGTTGTGAAGGATTTTGAGATAGTTGTACGACATCTCTCACATAGTCACATTGGTAGAAGTGAGACATGTATGCAGTCATGAGGATGTGTATCACCACTTTTTCATAATTATTTGAAACTTTTGTTTCGTGTATATACAACAAAATGGTTTGTCGATGAAATGTTTAGATTTTTCAACTTAGATTAGGGAATTTTAAAATTTATGCTTTAGTAAATCAACTAAAATTTACAAAATAAGAAGGAAAAATTGTTATGCAAAATTGCACATATGCACACATCATCTTAGTTTGTCTCCATGTGCAAACCACATGAACGATGTGTGTGACCAACATTATCAAAATCATCTGACATTTTTACGTCATGATCATACACCAAAATAAGTTATCAAAGAAACTTTTAAATTTTTTTACTTAGGTTTGGGTGTTTTAAAATTTATGGTAGGAGGTTCGAGGAGCAAGAACAGCTGGTTTTGGAGTCGAGAGAGGTAGGTAGGACTTGTTTTAAAGCAAAAGGCCAGGAGAATGTGATGGGGCAGTTGTGCGCGACATGGGATGAGAAAACCAAGCGATGGTTACAAGCCCTAATTTTACCATCTCACCGCATCATTTCATCTAATAATCGCCTCCTCGTCTACTCCGCTTCCGCCGCCGCGTCCGCCATCACCTCGAGTCATCTGCTTGCGCCAGCGCGTCGACCACCACCTGAAGAAGTGAGTATTGGTTTCTATTCACAAATATTCCCCTTAATACAACCAATAACATGTCCACAACTTAATGCAGGACATGACATACATGGAGTACTAAGATGACGGTGAAATGGAGATAGTGGTGACGACATCTAAGCAGCTTTCCTTGTTCAACTAGGCGTGGGTTACAAACTTGTTAGGTTGCATTATCTTTTTGTTCGAAATTGGACAAAGTGTGTTGTGCCTTTCCATTAAGTTCGGTTGGAGTTTGATTATCTTATATTTATTTAAGATGTGTGTGTTAGAAGAAAGATTTCGTGTTCTTTACCAATCATTCATCCTTATATGTTTGGGTAATCAAGCAATGTGTGCAAGTGACAGTAATTGTGGAGGTGCAGCGAATTTGATAGGGAGTCCTTTCTTTTTTTAATTTATATCGTAAATGTGATTTTGCGCCCTACATCAGCTGCTATAACACACAAAAAAACACCAATCATCTCATTAGCTGAATCACCAGCCGACAGCCAAGCCCAAAAAATGTCTCCCGAACACTGCTTCATCGACGACCCAACTCGATAGAATACAACCCAGCCAAAAAAGCCCTCCTGAACCATTTGGTGTTAAAAAGTTGTCAGAGAAGGGTTGGGCCTGACCGTTCTAGAGCCAGGACACCTCAGCCTTACTCCCACATTCACAGAATGGCCCATCTCTGCTGCGTGCGCCCTGTCTGGATGATAAGGGCAAAAAGGTAATTGAAGATGGACCCTCAGATGCGCCTGTGCATGCCCTAGACCAGATATTTATAATCTTCTCTCGTATAATGGGTCCACAAATACTCTTATGTTGCAGTTCAGCGAGGATGCAGCACAAGCACCATCGCACTTCCTCTGCAGCCTGCAACTGCACCTCCTCCCCGTCCTCCTTCATCTCCTCGTCTCAATCCTCCTCCACTGCATCCTCCTATCCATGGCGGAATCCCACCTGGAGGAAGTGCTCCCGCATCAGGTCACCCCCGTGACCCTACACCCAGAGCTCCCCCACCTCGGCCTTCCGAACCCCCATGTCCTCCACACTCCTCCACGGGTTGACCACCATCTCACGACAGATTTGTGCCCTCAGCTCCCCTCGAGATTCCCCCTCCTCAGATTCGCACCATCGACGTTGACTGGCCGCCAGGTCAACGAGGATGAGACGATGGCGGTCGCATCGATGTCGGCCCCCGCATCTAGGGGCGTCGACGCTAGAGCCAACGCGAGGAGGCTCGCCTGGACCCCCTTGCTGCTTGACTAGTCTCCTCCTCCACCGTTGTCAACTCAGCAGTCTCCGCCGCAGCCAGAGGTAGATCCCATGCCCCGCATCACAAAGGTCACTTTTGGTATTCTCTCTGGTGGTGGAGCACAACTCAGGTGGTCGAGATGCTCCCTTTCTAGGACATTGGGTTACGCTGGGCCGCACCATTGAGGTACAAGATTTTGTCAGGAGTCCTCTCCAGACAGCCTTTGCCATTGCACTCGCCTCTATCCTGGTGATTAAATGGGAGAGGCATTTGGCGCCCATTCGTCGGCGATGGGTCTGGCGCAACATGGCCCCCCTGCTGCCCATCTCTACTTCCCAGCCGGCACAGTCGTTGCTCAACCGGTGGTTGTGCTAGTTCATGATGGTGTTGCTGCTCAGCGGAACCTCGACCAATTTTTTGGATCTTGTTGTACTTCCTCTTGACCCTTGTCGGTGCGGAATGTGGTCCCGACACTAACCAGTAATAAGCGCCAAGGTCTATCCCTCAATGGTCGATGCTAAGCAATAAAAGACACAGAGTTTATCCTGGTTCCGGCCGAGGGGCCGTACGTCCGGCGGTGGTGTGCTCGAGGCACTATATTGCTCGGCCGGGGGTGCTCGTAGTGGGGCACTACAAGCAAGGCGGGAGAGGAAGCGTAGCTTCCAAGTCCCTAGTGTAGTGGCTGAAGATGTTGTGGGAGAATTGGGGAGAAAGTGCGCGAGGTGTTGCGTCCTGATTTGGGTTTCTTGTTCCGTGTTGTGTTGTCCCGTGTCCCCTGTGGTGGGGGAGTTCATCTTCCTTTTATAGGCCAAGGAGAGAGCGAATCACATGTATGCCGCACTATTTAGCTACGTGGGGAAGCGTGGTGTGCTATGCCGTAGAGTAGGCAGCCGCCTGGACGGTCCTTGCCGCGATCCGGCCATCATGGCGTATCTTGTACCCGAACAGTGGCAGCTTCGAGGGTAGAAGAGCAGCGAACGGCCGTGATGTCTTCAGGCGGGCTCGAGGGAGTTGCTGACGCCGGTCCGTACGGGGCACAGTGGCAGGTAAGGCGGCGTCCCCGTTCCCGCACGCTACCCTGCGCCGAGGCCTGCCGCGCGCGCCGCCCGACGTGGGTTCGTACGAGCGGGGCGGCTGCCATGCGGGTACCGGGGCGGGGATGGCGCCCCGCCGGCCTAACGCCTCCACCTAACCCTGCAAGGTCACAAGAAAGTAAATCGAGGGTGTGGCCGGCCCCCCTTCGAGGGCTCGGCGCGTTAGCCGTACCGGAGTAGGCGGCGCAGCGTCACGGGACTAGCGCCGGCCACGTCGCACAGTCCCCCACAGTGGCGGGGATGGGTTCCGTCCTGGGGAGTTGGTGCGACGGCACCGGGGCGCGAGCCCCGTGCGCATGATGGCGCCGCCCCGCCGTAGTCGGGGCATTAAATGCCCGCGTACGGAGAGCGAGCGGGCGCGCGCGAGCGCCCCTCGAGCGAGGCGGAGCCCACTCGAGGGCGGTGCGGACCCTCGAGCGAGGCGGAGCCCCGCTCGAGGGTGAGCGTACCCCCCCTCGAACGGGCGGAGCCCGCCCGAGGGAGGCGTGTGCCCTCGAGCGAGGCGGAGCCTGCTCGAGGGGATCTTTGAGTGGGCCGCGTCGGTGGGCCGTTAGGGCCACCGTGGCGTGGGCCATGCCCTTTGTGCTTAAGCGGGGCGTGTTTGGCTTTGGCTTGTTGCGGGTTTTAAGTGGGGATTCCCCAGTTTGTTTAAGGGGATCCCTAGGGCATCTGCGGGTATGCCATTGAGGCTCCCGCAAATGCTGGAGCCTACCGATATGACGTTCTTCCCTCCTGGTCTTGCGAACGCCTTCCGTGGGGCCGCGTCAGCGAACCCGCGGGTCTAGCCCCCGAAGCCTTGCAGGAGCACGGGCGCACCTGTAGGGGTTTACCGCGAGACTTGGTCAGAGGGCGTGGTACATGTTTCAATCGGCGTCGGCAATGTCTCAGCCGGCTTAGGTGACGCACGCACTGCTGGCACTATCCTCGGCGGGTGCAATCCAGGAGGTGTAGCCGTGCGTCGAGCCCCCGAGCCTGGGCCCGTTCGAGGAGATCGGGTAGAGCTCTACGACTTGTTTTTTAATGCGCCCTCGCCGTCCCTCCGCGGGACGGAGGGTGAGGTTTCCGCAACCCCCATCGGTCGGGTCGCGGATTGCGGATTCCTCGTTGAGCTGTTAGTGGGTGGTTCGAGTGGACGCCCATGCCCCGTTCGCTAAGGGTAGGCTGCGTGGTCCAGAGACACGTCCATTGAAGCGCTTGCGTGGGTTTGCTAGGTGGGGCTCGGTCCCGTTCGCTAGGGACCGATGGCGCGGAAGCTCTCCCTCGGTAGGATCCCCCGGCTAGCTGCCCTCACTGGCTCTCGAACACGACATGTGGGGCACCCTCGAGCCGGCGGGCTCGAGGAACGGCTCGAATGCGCGTGCCTTCGTCGTCCCTGACTCTGGTGATCTGGGGCGCCTGTTCGAACCCGTCGAGGGTCAGGATTCGAACCTCTGATCAGTAGGGCCGTGCGGGGTGGCGCCTAGGCGGCCCCGTCTTTGCATCTGCGAATCCTCGAGGGGACTGGGCGAGCCAGCCCTCGAGGCGTTGATCAGTAAAGTGGTGTGGGGTGGCGGCTAGGCGCTCCCGTCCTGGCATCTGCGAACCTTCGAGGGGCCTGGGCGAGCCAGCCCTCGAGGCGCTGATCAGTAAAGTAGTGTGGGGTGGCGACTTGGCGCTCCCGTCCTGGCATCTGCGAACCTTCGAGGGGTCTGGGCGAGCCAGCCCTCGAGGCGCTGATCAGTAGAGTGGTGCGGGGTGGTGACTAGGCGCTCCCGTCCTGGCATCTGCGAATCCTTCGAGGGGTCTGGGCGAGCCAGTCCTCGAGGCACTGATCAGTAGAGTGGTGCGGGGTGGCGACTAGGCGCTCCCGTCCTGGCATCTGCGAATCCTTCGAGGGGCCTGGGCGAGCCAGCCCTCGAGGCGCTGATCAGTAAAATGGTGCGGGGTGGCGACTAGGCGCTCCCGTCCTGGCATCTGCGAATCCTTTGAGGGGCCTGGGCGAGCCAGCCCTCAAGGCGCTGATCAGTAAAATGGAGCGGGGTGGTGACTAGGCGCTCCCGTCCTGGCATCTGCGAATCCTTCGAGGGGCCAGGGCGAGCCAGCCCTCGAGGCGCTGATCAGTAAAATAGCGTGGCATCGGTGCCTGCGGTGCCTGTTTTATCTCAAACGGGCCCCGAGGCGAGCGTCTCACGCCTGCACCCTTTCGAGGGTTGAAATTTCCCGAGCCAGGAGCTCGTGCCACTCGAGGGTCCTCCTTACTTGGTAAAGAGCCAGGCCGTTTAATGCTCCACAGTCGAGGCTGCGGTTTCGCGTCGCGGGCGCGCCTTTTTAGGCGCCGCGGCCGCGCGTGTAGTGGGCGGCGTGGGCAGGCGGACGTGACCGCCTGCCACGAATTTCCCGGTTCTACGCCGTGATGATGGCCCGTCTGCGGTGGCGTGGCCGTCGCGGTCGTTGTGGGGCCCGCCCGTCAGCGAGAAAAAGATTCCCTGCAGTTAATGTGCGCGGGACGTGCGCTCCGGAGAGCACGCCCGTGGCTTATAAATCTGAGGAGAGGGGAAACAACGGTTTTTACCTTAGCGTTTCGCCATTCTCGCCCCCCCCGCGCTCTTGCCTTTGTTTCGTTCTCGCCACCGCGCTCATTCGCCGTCGGAGCTCTTCTTCTTCTTCCTGTCCTTCGCTCTCAGACCCCTTGCCTTTCCTCATGGCGCCGCTTCCGCCCTCACGATCGTCGACCCGTACGCGTGGGAACGCTCGTCGGTGAACCAGCTGGCCCTCGGCGACCTGGTGTCCGCCGGCCGGTGGCGGCGAACGAGGAGGGCCGGCCGGCGGAGTAGATCGTGCCGCCGGCGGGGGACCATGCACCCAACCCGCCGGGACGGCTACGTGGTGAGCTTCACCCGCTTCCACGAGCGCGGCTTCGCCGCACCGGCGAGCCGCTTCATGCGGGCGCTCTGTCACCGCTACGGCGTGGAGTCGCACAACTTCGCGCCGAACGCGATTTCGCAGGCGGCCACGTTCGTGGGCGTCTGCGAGGGGTATCTAGGGATCCCAGTGAATTGGGATCTCTGGGTACACCTCTTCCGCGCGGAGCTGTTCACTCAGCCGACGACGGAGGAGAGGACCCGCCGCGCGGTGCGCGCCGGCGGGATGTCGCTCGCCGTGCGGACGCGAGACAAGGACGACTACATCCCTTGTACCATGACGACCAACAACGCCGGCTGGGAGCGAGGGTGGTTCTACCTTCGCAACGCCAAGCCCGGCCTCCCCCCACACCTGGTCCGGTGCTCGGGAGAAGCCCAACTCCTGGAGCCACGGGGTGTCCACGGTCCAGCATCGGAGGCGGGCGCGCGCTCGCTCCTCGCCGCGGCGAGGAGCCCGGCGGCGCGCGGGCGGCGGCGGCAACCGTCCTCGCCTTCCTCCACCACCGGCGGATCGTGCCTCTGATGGAGAGGCCGCTCTGCATCTTTGAGATGACGGAGGCGGCGGACCCCGTCGCGCTGGCGAGGTCACGGATGCTCCCGAGCCCCCTCGAACGGGGGTATGCGCTCACACGGGCGCGGAGCGCTGTCGACACCGGATCTTTGCGCAACGACCGGTCCCCGTGGGACCTTGAGATGCTCCCCACCGGCCCGCTGGTAAGTAGGATTCTTGGCCCCGTTTTTGATCTTGATGGTGTTTTGGGTTTTTGACGCATCTCTGACGTTTTCGCCTGCAGATGGTGAGCCTGAGCGCCGCGAAATCCGTTCCGCCCACTCCTGACTCCCGCGCGCTCGGTCGGGCGTCGCAGCAACGGGAGCGGGAGCGGGCGGCTCGCAAGAGGGAGCGCGCAAGGCGGCACCGCGAGCGCCGCGAGCGGCGGAACGAGGAGTGCCCCGCCGCACGAGCAACGGGGGCTCTCCTCTCCCGGGGACCGAGGAGTACTCGTCCTCGGAGGAGGATGAGGAGGAAGAAACCGGGGGCGGGGCCCCTCGATAGGTGGGAGCCTGCGCCTCCGTCGCCGGGAGCCGGGGCTCCGGCGGCAAGGGCGGCATCGCCGGGGCGGGGGCGCGGCGGCGCTCGCCGCCGGGCAATCAGCAACGGGAGCGGCGTGGGCCGCGGAGGTGCCGGTGTGCGCGCGCAGGCGCGCGCGCGGGCGGGGCCGCGCGCGCGCGGCGGAGATGTCGGGGAGGCGCGGTGACGGGCGCGCCGGCCGCGCCGGCGTCATCCACCGAGGCCTCGAGGAAGAGGAAACGTGCCTTCTCCTCTTCGAGGTAAGGGGCTTGCTCTTCTGCGGGGTTGGGTTTTTGGCGACCAAGTGTTCTGATTATTTGTTTGTGCTTATGCAGGGTGGTGCACACCGTGCCTCCCCTCGCACCAGCCAAGGTGTTGAGGGCAGACGCGTCCGTTCCCACCCGGCGGCGCTCATCGAGGGCGCCGCGGGCGAGGGCGAGCACGGCGGCCGCGGCGGGCGAGAGCTCGCGGGCGCGGGCGAGGCCTCGATGCCTCGGCCCGGCGGATCAGCCCGTCGTGTCGCGGCCCGCGGCCGTCGAGGAGCGGCGGGGGGGCGCGGTCGTGGCGGAGGTGCAACCCGCGGCGGCGGCCGTTGTGGACGCGCGGCCGCGCGGCGGCGGCCGTGGTGGAGGCACGGTCCGTGGCGCCGGCCGCGGTGGAGGCGCGGCAAGCGGCGATGGCCAAGGAGGGCGGTAGGGGCGCCGCGGTCGTGGGGGCGCGGCCGGGAGGTGGTGGTCGCGGCGCCGCGTCGGGCGCCCGCGGCTACGGAGGCATGGGCGGAGGCGTCGACGGAGGCGACGCGAGGGGCGGCACCGCCGGCGGCTCCCGGGCGGTGGTGGTGGAGATCCCGGACGACGACTCCCTGCCGCCCGGGTGGGACCAGTGGGTGAGCTTCCCCACGCTCTCCCCAGAGTCCCAGGAGGGGGCCCTCGTGAGGCGGCGTGAGGGCGACATGGTGGCAGGGGGCCGAGGGCACGGTGGTGAGGCCTCGTCCTCCCGCACCGGCCACTCTGCCCGGGTAGAGGGGATTGCTGGCGACTCGCCCACGTTTGCCGACGCCCAGGGGGAGCAGGAGCTATGGGGAGAGCTCCGTAGCCACGGCGCCGCGCTCAACCGAGCGTTGAACAAGGCGCTGAGGATCCACGGCGGCCCCGCGTGGCGCGTCTTCCAGGTGAGGCGCCGTTGCTTGTTTCTCTTTTTTCCTCGTTTCTGCGCGCTATCTTTGTGGCGTGATGCTTACGGGTCTTGACTTGTTGGTGACAGGAGCTCGAGCACCGCACCCGCGACAAGTACGGTGCCTTTGACCAGGTGACCGCCGAGCTCCACCAGCTCCGGGAGCGGTGCGACGCCTTCGACGCGCTCGCCGACGCCCTCGGACCCCCGGACGGCCGGGCCGTCGTGCGGGCCATGGCCCTGCGCGATCAACTCCATGAGAGCGCGGGGCAGGACCCGGCGCACCCGTCCACCCTCGAGCGGGTCTACAAAGCCCTCATCGACTGGGATGAGGCACTGCGGCAGGCACGGGCGGACCTGGAGAAGACGCGCACCCTGGCGGCCAACTGGGAGGTGGAGGTGGCCAGCGTCGGCAACGACAACCGGGGGCTCCGCTCGTCGCTCCAAGGGGTGCAGGCTCAGCAGCGCCAGGCCGAGGAGCGGGCGCGCGCGTTCGAGCAAGGGCCAAGGAGGCCGACGACTTGAAGGTCGCCCTCGACGCCAAGGTCTCGGCGCTCGTCGCCGCCGAGGGCCGGCTCTGCGGGGAGCGTACCGCCCGTTAAGGGGCCGAGGGGCGGCTCCGGCGGGGAGCGAGACCGCCCTTGCCGACGCCGGTCGGCGCCGGGAGCGGGAGCGCGTCGCTCGCGAGGCGGCGCGGTGTCGCCGGGAGGACCGAACACCGAGTTCTCCAAGCTCGAGGGCGGGCCGATGGTGCTCGGCATCACGAGCGAGAGCCGGGAGCCGGCCCTCCGGAGCAAGGCGAGACCATCAAGGGCCTCGAGCGAGGGCGGTCGAGGGCGGCGCGCGCGCCTTCGAGGTGGAGAGGAAGCAAGTCGAAGGTAAGTCGCTGTTTGACTCCTGTTTTGCTGGTTTTCTCTTAGAGGGTTCGCACCCTTTTCTGACTTTTTTTTCTTGCCAGGCAACTTCGGGCTTGCGCACCGCGCTGGGGCACGCGGCTGAGCGGGCCGAGGCGCTGCAGACCTCCTACAACTCCTCCGAACAGGAGCTGCAGGAGTTGCGCACCTTGCGGCCCTCGAGACCCGCCGGCCGTGGAGGAGGGCGAGGCGCGGGCGGGGAGCTCGGCGGCCGGCCGCTGCGCGCCCTTGGCGGCCACGTCGCGGCGCATGCGTCGGGCGCTGCATCTTGGCGTCCAGAAGGCCCTCGGGGTGGTGCGATCCCACTACGAGGTCAACTTCGAGGCGCTGGCGGAGGGCTATGTCGTCCCCGAGGGTGTCGAGGACGAGGTGGCGATGGAGCGTGTGGACGCGCTCGCCGCCGACGCCGCCGGGACGCTCGCCGAGGCCTTCGAGGAGTTCATCTTCCCGGATGCCGCTGATGCCGCCTCTCCTCCCGCCTGAAGACAGCCGGGCGCTAGGCCCTTTTTTGTTCATGTATCAGTATGCTGGCCATGCGGCCCTTGTAAATAAACATGTTACTTTGCTATGAACATTTGTCAATGTAAAATGATGTCTTTTGCTCACTGCGCTTTTTTGTTTCTCCTTCTTCCTGAGTAGATTCTAGTTAGGGGAGTTCGATTTTCGCGGGTGGCCTGCTGGGTTGGAGGCGAGAGAGAAGGGTTGTATCCTCGCGGAGGCGTAGGCTATCTCTGGCTCGCGCGCTCCTTCCGCTAGGCCGCCTGCGCCCTGTTCGAATCTTTGCTCGAGGACGAAGTAGAAACATACTTAGCGTGCATGAGTTGTTTCATTTTTGCGCGAAAATGGGACCATTTTGGGGGGGGGGGGGGGGGGGGGGGGATGCCCCCCTCAATAGCCCCCGAGGGTAACTTGGGTTTCAGGGGAAAGCCGAGTTGCCCTTTTTATTATACTGACGATGTTTTACATAGTTGTCACCAACTGGGGTGCTGGTTTCGTGATTTTACAACAAAATACTTGGAAATCCTAGCTAGGGATAGAAGCGACATAGCTGTTGGATGTTCCAAGCGTTGGTGAGTTCTTCGCCGTCCTCGTTGGCCAGCTTGTACGTGCCGGGCTTGAGCACTTTCACCACGACGTAGGGTCCCTCCCACGGAGGTGATAGCTTGTGGCGTCCTCGGTTGTCTTGGCGTAGCCTTAGGACCAAATCCCCTTCGCTGAAGTCCCGCCGGCGTATCTTCCGTGCTTGGTAGCGCCTGAGGGACTGTTGATACCTCGCGGAGTGCATCAAGGCCACGAGGCGTGCTTCGTCTAGCTGGTCCAGTGAGTCCTCGCGGGCTCGCTGGTTGGCATCCTTGTCGTAGCCTCGAACCCTGGGCGACCCGTACTCTAGGTCCGTGGGGAGGACGGCCTCCGCGCCATGGACTAGAAAAAACGGGGTGAACCCGGTGGCTCTGCTCGGGGCTCCACACGACCGCTGGTAACTCTTGGAGCCATTTCCGACCGGATTTATTCAGCTGGTCGAAAATTCTGGGTTTAAGGCCTTGTAGGATCATGCTGTTGGCACGCTCTACTTGGCCGTTGGTCTGTGGGTGTGCCACAGCTGCCCAATCCACACGAATGTGGAACTTGTCACAGAACTCCAGGAATTTCCTGCCCGTGAACTGGGACCCGTTGTCGGTGATAATGGAGTCTGACACTCCAAAACGATGGATGATGTCGGTGAAGAACGTCACCGCTTGCTCTGCTCTGAGATTCGTAATGGGGCGCACTTCTACCCACTTGGAAAACTTGTCGATCGCGACCAACAAGTGGGTGAAGCCCCTGGGCGCCTTCCGCAGGGGCCCGACGATGTCTAGCCCCCACACAGCGAACGGCCATGTTATGGGGATGGTCTGCAGGACATGAATGGGAAGGTTGGACTTACGGGCATAAAACTGGCACCCTTTGCAGGTGCGCACGATCTCGCTGGCATCCGCGACCGCGGTAGGCCAGTAAAAGCCTTGACGGAAAGCATTACCAACGAGGGTACGGGGCGCGGCGTGGTGGCCACAGATCCCTGCATGGATGTCCCGCAGGAGCTCGCGCCCCTCGGGGATGGGGATGCACCGCTGCAGGATGCTGGAGGCGGCGCGCTTGTACAACTCACCGTCGACGAGGGCAAAGGACTTGGCCATCCTGGCGATGCGCCGGGCCTCGGTCCGGTTCGAGGGGAGTTCCCCTCGAGCCATCCAGGCAACGTACTTGTCGCGCCAATCAGCCTTGACGGGGGCTGGCTCAATATCCATCACATCAGCCTCGTAGGCGCCATACCCCTCGAGGAGGGAGAGCACGTACACCTCGTTCGAGGGGTCCTCGTCCATGGGCTCCGCGCTTGCTGGATTCGAGGGAGCTCCCGAGGGTTCCGCGTGGCTCGAGGGGTGAGGCTCGAAGACGACCGAGGGCTGGGCGATATCACGGGCAAAAACGTTCGGGGGGATGGTGATCCGCCCGGACGCGATCTTGGCCAGCTCGTCCGCCTCCTCGTTGTACCGGCAGGGCACGTGATTGAGCTCGATGCCATAGAACTTGTCCTCGAGGGCTCGCACGGCCTTGCAGTACGCTTCCATCTTGTCGTCATGGCAGCTCGCGTTCTTCATGACTTGGTCAATTACGAGCTGCGAATCCCCCCGCATGTCGAGGCGCTTGACGCCTATCTCGATGGCGATCTTGAGGCCGCAAAGGAGGGCCTCGTACTCAGCCATGTTGTTCGACGCGGGGAAGTGGAGGCGCACCGCGTACCGCATGTGCTCCCCGAGGGGTGACACGAAGAGCAGGCCCGCGCCCGCCCCTGTTTTCATCACCGAGCCGTCGAAATACAGAGTCCAGCACTCTGCTTGGATTTGCGGTGGCGATAGCTGCGTATCTGTCCATTCAGTGACGAAATCCGCCAGGATCTGGGACTTGATGGCCTTGCGCGGGGTGTAGGCGAGCGTCTCGCCCATCAGCTCCACTGACCACTTGGCGATCCTGCCCGCCGCGTCTGGATTGCGGATGATCTCCCCTAGCAGAAAGGAGGAGATCACCGTGACGGGGTGGGCCTCGAAGTAGTGGCGGAGCTTGCGCCGCGCGAGGACCACCGCATACAGCAGCTTTTGGACTTGAGGGTAGCGCGTCTTGGTGTCGGACAAGACTTCGCTGATGTAATAGACCGGCTGCTGGACTGGCAGGGTGTGCCCTTCCTCTGTGCGCTCCACCACGATTACGGCGCTGACCACCTGGGTGGTCGTGGCCACGTAGAGCTGCAGGGGTTCGCCGTCCTGCGGTGGTGTGAGGATCAGGGCGCGGGTCAAGGATGCCTTCAGCTTATCGAGCGCATCCTGGGCCTCGGCGGTCCAGGAGAAGCGCTCGTGCTTCTTGAGGAGGCGATAGAGGGGCAGGCCCTTCTCGCCGAGCCGCGAGATGAAGCGGCTCAAGGTGGCGAGGCACCCCAGCACCTTTTGCACCCCTTTGAGGTCCCGGATCGGGCCCATCCGCTCGAGGGCCGCAACCTTCTCGGGGTTGGCCTCGATGCCCCGTTGGGAGACGATGTATCCTAGGAGCATGCCTCGCGGCACTCCAAAGACACATTTTTCGGGGTTTAGTTTGACCCCATTGGCCCGTAGGAAGCCGAACGCGATGTTAAGATCGCCAACCAGGTCGTCTGCCTTCCTGGTCTTTACAACGATGTCGTCTACGTACGCCTCGACCGTCCGCCCGATGTGATCCACGAAAACGTGTTGCATGCAGCATTGATACGTTGCACCCGCGTGTCGGAGGTCGAACGGCATCGTGACGTAACAGAACATCCCGAACGGCGTGATGAACGAAGTCGCGAGCTGGTCGGACTCCTTCATCTTTATTTGGTGATACCCGGAGTAGGCATCAAGGAAGCAAAGCAGCTCACACCCAGCCGTTGAATCAACAATTTGATCAATGCGTGGCAAAGGAAAAGAAACTTTAGGACATGCTTTATTAAGACTAGTGTAGTCTATACACATCCGCCATTTCCCGTTCTTTTTCTTTACAAGTACAGGGTTTGCTAGCCACGTTGGGTGGAACACTTCCTTGATGAACCCGGCCTCGAGAAGCTTCCGCAGCTCCGCTCCGATAGCCCGCCGCCGCTCCTCGTCAAAGCGGCGGAGCCGCGTCGCACGGCGCGGGCATGAGGCAGGATGTCAAGGGAGTGCTCGGCGACCTCCCTCGGGATGCCTGGCATATCCGAGGGGCTCCACGCGAAGATGTCGGCGTTGGCGCGGAGGAAGTCGACGAGCACCACTTCCTATTTTGGATCGAGGGTGGAGCTGACCCTCAACGCCTTGCCCTCGGGGGCAGCAGGGTCGAGGGGCACCTCCTTGGTCTGCTCCGCGGCCTCGAAGTTGTCGGTGTGCTTAGCGGTGGAGTCGAGGTCCTCGTTGACCATCTTCTCCAAGGTAGTCACCAGCGCTTCATCCAGCACCAGCGCTTCCGCGTGCTCCACGCACACGACGTCGCAGTCGAACGCGTGCTCGATGGACGAGCCCACGGTGATGATGCCGTTTGGTCCCGGCATCTTCATCTTCAGGTAGATGTAATTGGGGACCGCCATGAACTTGGCGTAGCAGGGTCGCCCAAGTATGGCGTGATAGGCGCCCTTGAATCCCACCACCTCGAAGATGAGAGTTTCCTTGCGGAAATTCTTCGCAGTGCCGAACCAAACCGGCAGGTCGATCTGCCCGAGGGGCTGGACACGCTTGCCGGGCGCGACGCCATGGAACGGCGTCGTGCTGGGTTGCAGCTGGTGCAACCCGATCCCCAACAGACGCAGCGTGTGCGCGTAGAGGATGTTGAGGCTACTGCCTCCGTCCATCAAGACTTTTGAGAACCGCGCGTTCCCAATGATCGGGTCGACCACCAGTGGGTACTGGCCCGGGTTGGGAATGCGGTTCGGGTGGTCTTCCCGCCGAAGGTGATGGCGTCCCTCCGACCAGTCGAGGAAGGAGGGAGGCGCCTTCTCTGCGGCGAGGACCTCATGCCGCTCCCGCTTGCGCTGGCGGGTTGACATGTCGACGGTGGGTCCCCCGAAGATGAGGAACACGTTTTCGACGGCGGGGAAGGCGCCGGCGTCGCCATCTCCTCCGTCCTTCTCGGCCTCCGCGTCCTTCGCAGCGGCGCGTCCGTAGAACTTCTTGAGCATGTCGCACTGCACAAGGGTGTGGTTCACTGGGGTCTTGTGGTATGGACATGGCTTTTTCAGCATGTCATCAAACACCCCCGGGCCTCGAGGGGCCGGTCGAGGGCCTCGTCGAGCCGGGTCAACAGCAAGGGCCTCGGCATCATCGCCGTCGCGCCCCTGCTCGCGCGCCTCGCGGCGCGGCTTCTTCCCTTTTTTGCCCCGCTTATCTTTCCGGTGGGGCTCCCTAGACTTGCTGCCCTCTGCGGGCGCGTCGTCCGAGCGCTTGCCCTTCTTGCCGTCAAAGATCGCCCCCACAGCCTCTTCTCCTGAGGTGAAGCTGGTGGCGATGTCGAACAGCTCGTTGGAGTCCGCAGGCGGGCTGCATCCCAGCTCTCGCACGAGGTCCCGGCATGTGGTGCCCTCGAGGAAGGCGTGCACAATCTCAGATTGCGCCACGCTGAGGAGCTCCGTACAGCGCTTGGAGAAGCGCCGTATGAAGTCCCGGAGCGACTCGCCGGGCTTCTGAGTGCAGGAGCACAGGTCCCAAGAATTCCCAAGGCGCACGTATGTGCCCTGGAAGTTGCCCACGAACGTGCGGACCAGATCGTCCCAGTTGTGGATCTGGCTGGCGGGCAGGTGCTCGAGCCACGTCCGGGTTGAATCACCGAGGTGTAGGGGCAGGTTGTGGATGATGACCTCGTCGCTGGTGGCCCCGCCCAGCTGGCACGCCAGGCGGTAATCGTTGAGCCACACGCGGGGATCCGTCTCCCCGTTGTACTTGACGATGGTTGTGGGCTGGCGGAAGTGTTGGGGGAAGGCCGCCGCACGGATCTCCCGGCTGAACACACGGGTCCCCGGGGGCTCGGCGCCGGAGAGCGGTCCTCGTCACTGTCGTAGCGCCCACCCCGTCGAGGGTGGTAGCCTGCCGCCGCTCGCGCGTCCGCCTTGCTCGTGCGCCGAGCGTTGATGACGTTGCGGGTGTCGCCATCCAGTGCCCTACTTGTATCGAGGAGCCGCTCCTTGGCCGGCGTGCGTCTCGGGTTGGCGGGGCTCCTCGCCGCTTCGCTTGCATGGACCGAGGGTTCGCCCCCCTGCGCGGCCCCGTCGCCTTGTGCATCTCCCTGTTGGCGAATGCGTGACGCCGAGCTCTCGGCCTGCTGGACGGCCGCATGCTCAATGACGCCTACTGGACGCCGAGCTCTCGGCCTGCTGGACGGACGCCTCGCGGTGCAGGTTTCGCGCCTCAGGCGTCGAGGGGGCCGGCATGGCCCGTAGCAGCGTTGCAGCGGCGATAAGCTTCTGGCTCGCCCGCGGAGGCGTGTTCGGGTTGTCGACGTTGAAGTCGGCGTTGATGCGGTCGCGGGCCTGTTTGCCCAGCTCCCGCGCGCGTTCGCCGCGTGCGGAGGCTTCTCCAGCCATTGAGGCGCAGAGCAGCCGCACCGTTCGATACTCCTCTGCCAGCTTGGCCTCGAGCTCACGATCTTGGGCTAGCTGTGCGTCGGTGTCGGCCCCAGCGGGGGTGCTTGGCCCTGCAGCCAGGCGTGGAGCGATGCCTGGGGCGGGCGTGACCTCCCCGTCTCCAGCGCCCACTACGCCAGTGGCGTTTGCTGGGTCGTTGGCGATGACGACGCAGCATTCCCGCGCGGGGTCGTAGCTCCCGGTGCTGGAGTCGTCGGAGCAACCGAACCAGTAGTCCGTAGCGTCAAGGAAACACCTGAACATGACTGGGTCCGGCACGCCGGAGAAGTCCCATTCCGCGTACCCATGGAGGTTGGAGGGTGGCAACGCGTCAAGGGAACCCAGGGACGATTCGTCACCCGCTAAGGCGCCGGGATCCCTGGCGACGAAAACGTGACGGCCAGGGGGAACCCTGCGCATCGTGGTGTTGACGTTGGCGTTGTAGGCCGTCGTGGCACCGCGCAGACCGATGGGAAAGCGCGGTCCGGAGACCGTGCGCTGTCCCGCCGGGGCGGTGGTTGCCGTGCTGTCGGGTGTGTCACGCCGAGGGGCGGTGCTCTCGGCCTTGCCGCCGCTCGGACCGCGCCCGTCGCGAACGCCGGCCGGAGCGGCGGCGACGTCGTGGCGGCCGACGGGCTGCGGCATCCGTGCCGGCGGGCGTCCGTGTTGTGGCGGTGCGCGCGGCGGGAACCGCGCCGGACCCGGCCTGGCGCCGCGCACGGAGCTCCTCACGGTTGGTGAGGCGCATCAGGTAGCCGTTCCCTGTGGCCTGAAAGTTCAGGCCCCCGAACCGGATTTCAAACCCGGCGGGGAGGGGGTTGTTAACACCAAAATTTGGTAAGGAGTCTGACTTGTGGGTCCGGTTCGATAAAGAATCCGTTTGGTGGAAGGAAGGATATTTTTAGAGATATTCGGCAAAGAGAACTGCGGTCGGCTATCTGCTCCGGTTCGGCAAAGGAACAGTAGAGCTGATTTTGCGGGATTGGATGGTGACGTGGCTCAATCAAGGAGGACGAATGGATGGATAGGCGATCAAGCTTAGAGATAAGTTAGGCAACGAATCCATTCGAGGTTGTACTTGACAGGGTATAAATATGACCCCTGAATGTATGTAACAAAACACAATCATTCTTCAATACATACCGGCCTTACGCCAAACCCTAGAGTCCTTTGTCATGTCGTCGAGTTCTTCGAGAGGATTCATCGATCCGTCGACCTCCGTGAGTACCGGCAACCTTGTATCATGTCTAGTATCATGCGGTGGATTTAGATCTGATGCAAGTAGTCTTGTTACCATGCTTCGTGTCATGCGGTAGATTCAAGCTTGGTTCAAGAGGGTTTCTTGTTAGATCATGAGCCATGCGGTAGGCTAAGATCTAGCTTGAGGCTAGTTATCGGCTCTATTGGACTTTGGCAAGATCCAATAGATTCATTAAGTTACCCCGTGTTACTTTGAATTTTACTTTATGTTTAAATTCATGTAACACACTTTTGCCCAATCTAGATGGGTTTGGATCGGCTTTACCTCTTTTATGATCCTTGTTCGAGTAGATTTCATGTTTTAGCACGTGGATCTTACGCTTTCCGATAGCCGAAACCGAATCGATCTAGGTTGTCACGTGTTGCGGGTTCAATCTTGCTAATGTTCGTATAAATCTTGAAAGAGCCGGGTATCATGCGGTAGATGCAGGTTTTTGGGTTGCTTTGGAGCTAGTCATCCGGTGGATTAGATTTCCAAATCAATCTGATAGATTTATTCACTTGGTAATGTTTGTTCCTTCTTCATGGATCCCGAATCGACATTCGCCCGTATTCGATTATGTTTCTTCACGAGTAGAACACGTGCGTTATTCATGCTTTAAATGATGTATGCTTTTAGCTTTCCATATTTAGATTGTATCATGCGGTGGATAGATCTATTTGTGGAAAGTGGTACGATTTTCATGCAAGTTGTATCATGCGGTGGATAGATTTGTTTGATATCGTACCCGACGGGTTTTAAAGTAACTAGACATGCGGTAGACTAGTGCTTTGGATATATGCATGCTTGTTTAATACATGATCATGTCCGTGCTTTACTTTATTCATTTATTTAATGCTAATCTTCATGGGGATCGGTCATGGCCTCGTGCATGTACATCCTTGTTCAAACAAAGACCGATTGCTGTCGTGCTTACGTCATCCATTCGGCAATATTACTTTTTCCCCTTTGCGAGTTCCCGAATGATTGTAGTTCACTGGCAAATAGCTTTCTATAGCTATGTGTCATCCCATTTGGCTTCTTAGCCGTACATATGGAACTGTCTGGTACCACCCGTCAAGTTCCAAGTTTTGGTATCTAACTACTTTGTCTTTTGTTAATTTTCAGGAAAAATTGACTGGCACGTCTTTTGCTCTCTGCGCGTGTGAAGCCAGCTTTGTTCGGCTTGCTGTGTGTTTGGCGTTGAGTGCACTTTTTGCGTCAACACACTTTTTGGCACGCCCGGTGGGACACAGCCGAATAGATTCAAGATGCCTGAAATCGGAGACCTCATGGATGTCAACCTTGAAGATCTCTCTCCCGAGCAGCGGCAGTAACTCCAGGATGTCATGGACCAGTTTCAGCAGAAATGTCTGCTGTCGTTCAAGAAAAATAGATGCGGTGTCCCGTATTTGAAGAACGAGATGCCCAGGGTGTTGCTACCAGGGGAGAGCGATACCACAGCTCAGCATGAAAAAAGAGGAGTGCATGCGAGTATTCCAAGAATCTGCAGACTACATGCTTAGCAAGCACAACAAAGCTTTTCTCGGTGCGCTTCAACAGATGATGGTGGCCGTCTTTGGCCCGGGCATGGAACAAGTGTTCAGCAAGGCACCCATCCAGGGGGCACCGTGGAGCTGGGCGAGTCAAGCTCTCAACCGCCATTACAGAGCCAGCCACAGCAGCCTCCTCCTCAGAGCTCTGGGAGTCAAGCGTTCCAGCCTCCTCCGCAGGGCACTGGGGGGCAGCCAGTTCAGCCCCCATTACAAGCTTCAGGAGGGCAGCCAATTCAGCCACCACCACAGAGCAGCACGGGTCAGCCTGTGCAACAGCCGAATCCGTACCAGCCTACGTATGGAGATCTAGCGTTCGGCTCGCCTGGGGCCCCACTTGATCCCGGCCGCAGGATTGCTCCGGCGACCAACTGGCTGCAGAGGAACTTGTACGGCGGAGGCTATCATGAGGTGGGAAACTATGGAGCATTTGACGCCTTCCCGCATCCAGGATACGCGCCAGCTGCAGGCGCACAAGAGGATGACGCTCTGCGCGGAAGATGGCCGAATTGATGCAAAATCAGTTCGGCCTCAAGCCAAAAATGCAAGGACCCGCCTATAAGCCGCCGTTCCCAGAATGGTACTACAATGTGCTCTTGCCGCCAAGGGTGAAGCCGCCAACGGAGTTCACAAAATTTTCGGGGCAAGACGACACGAGCACGGTCGAGCACATCGCTCGTTACCTCATGCAGCTCGGGGAGTGCTCAGCTGAGGAGACATTCAGGGTCCGCTACTTCCCCGCATCACTGACAGGTCCAGCGTTCCAGTGGTTCTCGTCCCTGCCCCCTGAATCAGTTGCCAGATGGAAGGACTTAGAGCGGAAATTCCACGCTCATTATTTCAGTGGCAGCTCGGAGAAAAAGTTGATCGACCTTGCCACCCTGAAGCAGAGGCACAGCGAGACGCCGCTGGAATTTCTTAGAAGATTCAGGGAAGTCAAAGGCATGTGCTTCTCGCTTAACTTGCCAGACGACCAGTTGGCTGATATGGCCGTCGCCGGGATGCTGCCGGCCGTGCGTGAAAAGTTGCTCGGGATGGAGTTTGAGAATCTGGGCCAGCTATCGCAGAAGCTATCACTGATGAGCAATCAGGCGTATGGCTTTAAGAAGGATGCCAAATTTGGCAAGCAGCATGACGTCGCTGACGTCTACAACCAGTTCTTGGACAAGGCTGATCTGTTCGAGGATTCTGATGATGAATTGGATGTAGCCGCAGCAGAGATCATGTGGGGGAAGGAGCCTTTGACAATGAATCAGCGCTGGGTCAAGCAGACCAAGGGTACTTATGATTTTGATATCACAAAGGCTGACAAATTGTTCGAGCTCTTAGTGAAGGAAGGCCGAATCAAGCTGCCTGAGGGGCATTCCATGCTTCAGCCCGATGGAGTTAAAGCAAAACGTTACTGTGGCTTCCACGACAGGGATTCACACTCCATCAATGATTGCAGGGTCTTCAGGATGGAGATCCAGAAGGCCATCCAGGAGGGTCACCTTAAGTTCGACAACAAAATGAAGCTGGATGGCCACCCCTTCCCTCAGAGCATGGTGGGCTTTTCTGTTAACGTGATAACAACCGAGGAGAAGGGAAAAGTCAAGGTCTTGACCTCAGCCAGGTCTCGACAAGGTGGAGCAGTGGACCCAGAGCGCCAAGTGACTCTGGAACAGGTGCAAGGTGAAGCCCCCCGCATTCTTAGAAGTCACATCGAAATTGGGGAGTCATCCAGAGCCAAGCCCAGGGTGACATCGCGCATCCTCCTCAACAAGTGGCAGCGCCAGATGGAGAAAGAGCGCTACCAGAAGCGGCGCTACGAGGAGGAGCAGCGCAGAGCCGAAGAAGAAGCACGCAGAAGGGACCAAGAGCAGTACACGCGCGAGCAGGAGCGCGCACACTGGGGATGTGCCTTCTTCAGGCATTGCTGGAATGAGGGTTTAAAGCTGCCCACGTTGAAGAACTGTCCTGAATGCAGTGACAGGTATGTTGAGTATAGGCAGGAAACTGCCAATCGCCGATCCGTCCACGAGAGAATTGGAAGGATCCACCCTAATGGGGATCTGCGCCAAAAAATTGAAGTCATCAATCACCCCAGGAAGCGTCAAGCTGGTCTCAGGTGGGCTGATCAAGAAGAAGACGAGGACGACTACATCTGGCAGAAGGGGCAGTGGTGCCCGCCTAGCCTACGCAAGAGTCAGAAAAAGACGGGTCCAGCGCTTGAGGAACTGTGAACTAAAGCAGGCCGGGATCCAGACGAAGCAGGTGTGGCGCCCCAAAGACCAACCGGTAGGATCGAAGCGTTCGGCTCCAACATGCATGGTATACTTTCTGCCGAACGAGTTCATGGCTCCCGCTAACCAGGTTATGCAGGAGGAAGCTTCATTCAATGATAAGCAGACCGAAGGGATGATGGCACAACTGGTGCTGGCCAAGCAGGCCATCTTCGACAAGCCGGCCAAGAATCGTCATATGAGGCCGCTGTACTTGAGAGGATACGTCAACAGCAAGCCGTTGACCAAGATAATTGTCGACGGTGGAGCGGCAGTCAACGTAATGCCATACACCACCTTCAGGAAACTTGGCATGGGCCCGAGCGATCTGACACCTACAAGCATCATCTTGAATGATTTCACCGGGAACCCCTCAGACACCAAGGGATGCGCTCACGTGGATTTGATGATTTGATCTAAAACGCTGCTCACTACCTTCTTTGTCATCGAAGGCAAGGGAGCCTACAGCCTGCTGCTTGGGCGGGACTGGATTCATGCCAACTGTTGCGTCCCATCCACCATGCATCAACAGCTTATCCAGTGGGTGGACGATGAGATTGAGGTCGTCCAAGCAGATGACTCCGTGAGCGTGGCAAACATGGAACCGGCCTTTCCGGGAATACCAAGGTATTGATTGTTTCTCGGGGAAAGACGGGGAGAAGGTCTCGTTGAACCCGTCGGCGGTGATCAACACCGATTCAAGCGATCGGCTCTTATAGCAATTTTTAATGGAGAACCCCGTAGATGGCACTGATGGAAAGTTAGGGCGAGGATTCATGTCGGCTGATAAATTAGAAGAGGTTGACATTGGAAGCGGTGACAAGCCAAGGCCGACGTTCATCAGTGCAAACTTGCAGCCAGACTTCAGGGGGGAATTAATTAAGCTTCTCAAAGAATAAAAGGATTGCTTCGCCTGGGATTATTTGGAGATGCCTGGATTGGATCGTTCCATCGTCGAGCATCGGTTGCCAATCAAGCCTGGTTTCAAACCATATAAGCAACCGCCCCGGAAAATCTACAAGGATGAGGTATTGGCCGATGTGAAGAAGGAAGTTGAAAGATTACTTGACGCAAACTTCGTTCGGCCATGCAGATATGCGGAGTGGATTTCTAACATCGTCCCTGTGTACAAGAAGAATGGAAAAATGAGGGTTTGCATAGATTTCAGGGACCTGAACAGAGCTACTCCGATGGATGGTTACCCGATGCCTATTGCCGATTTATTGATTGACGCCGCCGCTGCACACAAGGTGATCAGTTTCATGGATGGTAATGCCGGATACAATCAAATCTTCATGGCAATAGAGGACATTTCAAAGATGGCCTTTAGATGTCCTAGTCATATAGGCCTGTTCGAGTGGATCGTCATGACATTTGGATTGAAAAATGCCGGTGCAACCTATCAGCGAGCCATGAATTACATTTTTCATGAGTTGATCGGCAAAATTGTGGAGATCTACATTGATGATGTGGTAATCAAGTCTCTAAGTCATGACACCCATTTGGAAGATGTGAAGAAGACCTTAGAGTGCACCCGGAAACACGGTTTGAAGATGAATCCAAACAAGTGCGCTTTTGGGGTATCAGCTGGAGAGTTCTTGGGGTTTTTAGTCCATGAAGGAGGAATTGAAGTTGGCAAGAAGAGCATGAAGGCCATTGATGAAGTTGTTCCTCCAACTAACCTCAAGGAGTTGCAATCACTGCTCGGCAAAATCAACTTCGTGAGAAGGTTCATTTCAAATTTATCACAGAAGGTGTTGCCATTCTATCCATTGCTTGAAGCCGAAGAAAGATCGAAGTTCACGTGGGGCGACGAACAACAAAAGGCTTTTGATGAGATCAAGCAAGACATGAAGGAGCCACCGGTGTTGGTTCCTCCTCAGCTAGACAAGCCTTTCAAGTTGTACGTGGCGGCCGATACCCAAACCATTGGATCGGCCCTTATTCAAGAATTCGAAGGGAAGGAGCGGGTAGTAGCATATCTTAGCCGAAAATTACTTGATCCTGAAACCAGGTATTCGGCTGTAGAGAAAAAGCCGTGTCTTTGCGTGTACTACTCGTGTACAAAGTTTCGGCACTACCCGTTGAATGCCGAATGCACTTGTGTATTCCAAGTTCGATGTGATAAAACATATGTTATCTATGCCAATTTTGAACGGCGGGATTGGCAAGTGGATTTTAGCTTTATCGAGTTCGAGCTGAAGTTTGAATCGGCAAAAGCCATCAAAGGTCAGATCATTGCCGATTTTATAACTGAACATCGTGATCCATCAATTGATTTGCTTGAGATTACCCCTTGGGCGTTATTTTTTGATGGATCATCATGTGGTAAAGGTGGGGGAGTAGGGATCCTACTAATTTCGCCTAAAGGTGAGATGTTTGAATTTGCCATCCCTATACAGCCCACTGTCACAAATAACCAGGCTGAATACGAGGCACTACTTCGAGGGCTTCAATACTTGAGAGAAGCAGGGGCCGTTTCAGTTGAAGTTTATGGAGATTCAGAGCTGGTGATCAAGCAACTGAACGGCCAATTCGGTTATACATCAATGGGGGCATTCAAATGTTCAGATGTTTCGCAATCACACCACGAGCATTGGATGTTGCCTGACGGAAATTGTCCAACAGTTCTTGGCAATCTTTTTGGGCGCTGGACAAGGTGGTGAGCTCTGCATCGCATTGTTCCATCTTAGCTATAGCCGATTTTGCTTCCTCTTGGGTCTTTTCTATCAATCCAGGAAGCTCGGCTATTTTCTTTTTATCAGCCTCTATCTCAGCTGACAGGCTTCGCAGCTCCGCTTCTAGAGCAGCTTTCTTGACGACTTTCAGGTCACAAGAAGCCTGCAGACTAACCAGTGTGTCTCTGTGGCTCTCTGTTTGGGATTGCGCCCCGTTCATGGCTTGTTCAGCATCAGATCTCTTCCTTTCGATAGCCGGACGAGAGCGCAGTTTCCTCAAAACATGTCTTATGGGCGCATAAAGGACGGCCAGGCCACAGATGGATACTAGAGGAGCACTGATATCCTCAGGAAGTTCTTGGCTGATGGATTCAAGCATCTCCTCGAAGTGATCAAGATCCTTGAACTGATCTTGTGCATCCCCTTCTAGCCAGGCAACAATTTCTCTATGCTTTGATAACACTTCATCTGACAGAGGCTGGTATACTCCTTCCATCGCCTCGGCAGCTGGATTGCTCTCCGATGGCAGGCTTGATGATGATGGAGCCTGATCCTGAGAAGCAGTATTGCCGAGTTAAGAGTGCTAAACGTGGAGGTAGCAGAGTTAAGTGCAGATGAATACCTCATGGCTAATTTCTTGAGCAGGGGCAATCACAGGTGAAGGAGGTGCTCCAGGTAGAGCTGAAGCTTCCAAGTTGGAAGGTGTTGATGCAGTTGCTGGTAGTTCATGGGCTTTTGGCTGATGAGGAGTCGGGTCTACCTCTGTTGGGATTGGAGTCTCTGCATGACCAATATGATTGTGCCTTTGGAGGACTTGATGGCTCCGGCTGGATTGGGAGATTCATCTCTGGAGAATTTATTGCTTCTGCAGAAGGTGATGAAGATGAGATCTCCACTGGGATAAGTAATTCAACCCTGGGTGGACTTGCTTGTTGAGCCACTGGAACATCTACAAGTTGTTCTTCCATTGTCTCTTCTGCAAATGTTAAATTGAAAGGGTAAATGCCAGTGTTCATCCTTAAGAAAGGACAGTAGAGGTCATACCAGTGGATGGGGCATTGGCAGGTGCTGGCACTGAAGGCTGCTGGGCTCTGGTCTGAAAATGCACAAAGATATGATTTATCAAGAACAGGGTAATCTTGTGACCAAGAAGGTAAAGGATTTTACCTCAACAAGCACTTTCTTGACAGTTCTTCTCCTCTTGGCATTTGGAGGAGCAATCAGATGCAGACTTTGCCTCCGTCGGCGAAGAGGCTAGAAAGGCCGGGGTCCGTTGTAGCATACCCGGCCATTAGTTGAGCTAGAGTTGTGGACTTGAATCCCGGTCTTGAGATTGGGCCTTCGACATTGTAGGTGATATCCCTAGCTCGAAGGGCGGCAATCGTGTTCGTGGATAAGAAGATGAAGGTCAGAATCGTGATTAAAGAGGATATGTATGATCCAAGGGTTCATTGTATTACCTCTGAAGTTGGTAGGAAATCAGGCATCAACTATGCACAGAACACATGTACAGGCTCACTGAAGATGTGATCATGGAATTCTTGCCACCAGAAGTTAAAGGTGGGATGAGCTATGGTTGTGGGCACGAAAGGACAGGTGTAGGTAGTGGGACTACACACATATTGGAAGACCCTGCTGCTATGCATACTCTCTTTGATTTCCTCTCTGGGCTTGAGGAATTCATGCAGGAACAATCTTGGGGGCATTTGCCCACATCCAATTTGCCTGGCCATTACATTGGGCTGGTAATACTCATAAGTGCTAGCATTCAATCTCCCTCCATTGAACTCAGCCGGCAGTATGCATGGGCGGATTATGATGTTAAGAGTCTCTAAGAATCTCCCATCTTGACGACCGGGCTCAAAGGAAAATTCGACAGGGAAGGTCAAGGTGTCATTATCCAATAGGGAAGCCAGAGAGGATTCTGGAAACCTTTGAAGAACAGTTCGAAAAGCTGGCTGACGTCTTGCTGAATGAGAACAGTTGAAGCCGCTTCTCCATAATTCTGGCATCCCCTGGTAGCATTGTTTTCTCCTTCAGGGTGATTGGACGAAGGGAAGAGCCTGGTGTTCAAATCAACACCAACAATTTGATGCAGGTGAAGCTGCAGCCATATCTGAACGAACCACCAAGGGCCGTTGACACATGCTATCCTTTGGCTGGTGTACATCTGGGTGACAGTTTGGTGAAGCATATGGTATACGCTGCCCAAGAAGAATTTTCCCAGGGGGAGGCGGTTGCCACTGGCCAAATGAGACGCCATTGCGATGTGGTTCAGGGTAGGCTCGTTGGCTTTACCACAGAAGACAAATCTGCACAGCCACATATTCAGAAATGCCCTGTATTCAACATCACCAAGGGGATTGTCTTTCATGTGTTTCAAGATGTAATTCTTGTATCCGTTCCCTGGCTTCACCCCTATTTGCCGTGAGGAATTTTTGAAGTTCCAAGGCTGAACAGTCCCTGTAATGTCAAGGCCGGTGATCATATATACATCGGCCAAGGTTGGAGACATTGGGCCATGGCCAAAAAGGAAGGCGTTGACGCCGTTTGACCAGAAGTGGCAGGCTGCTATCAGGAGGTCTTCGTTCTTGGGGGTCTCAGCCACGGATAACTCCAAGCACTGGGCGATACGGAGGGTATCCAGGTTGGTCAATCCACTCTTGTCTGCGAGAATCCTCTGGTACCAAGTTTTCCAGCCCGTGATTGGAGGTAAAGGCCAGTTCTTGAAAGCGTCTTGCCATTGAGGAGGTGGAGACACAGTTGCTTTGAAGGGGATTCTCTGAGATTCAGCTGCGATGAAATCTCGAGGGTCAGGATTCCCCACAGGACCAAGATAATAGGATCTCGAATTGGCCTCGGTGCGAATCAAAAGCTCAGTAGAAGGCTCCTGGAGGAAGAGCGGAAAAGGAAATCTCAGGTAAAACCTAAATGCTGAACGAGGCTTACAGGGGATGAATTTACCTGAGCGTCTTGGTTCTGAGCTGCCATTGGAGATTTGAGCTCGGAACGAGGGGATCTAGGGTTTGGATCTGGATGAAAATTCCGGCGGATTGCGAAGAGCAGGTGTTGACAGATTTGATTTGAAGTATTCGTGGCTGGGGTCAATTGTGGAACAAAATTACTTTTATCCCACAATTGAAGGGGCATGTGTTAACACCAAAATTTGGTAAGGAGTCTGACTTGTGGGTCCGGTTCGATAAAGAATCCGTTTGGTGGAAGGAAGGATATTTTTAGAGATATTCGGCAAAGAGATCTGCGGTCGGCTATCTGCTCCGGTTCGGCAAAGGAACAGTAGAGCTGATTTTGCGGGATTGGATGGTGACGTGGCTCAATCAGGGAGGACGAATGGATGGATAGGCGATCAAGCTTAGAGATAAGTTAGGCAACGAATCCATTCGAGGTTGTACTTGACAGGGTATAAATATGACCCCTGAATGTATGTAACAAAACACAATCATTCTTCAATACATACCGGCCTTACGCCAAACCCTAGAGTCCTTTGTCGTGTCGTCGAGTTCTTCGAGAGGATTCATCGATCCGTCGACCTCCGTGAGTACCGGCAACCTTGTATCATGTCTAGTATCATGCGGTGGATTTAGATCTGATGCAAGTAGTCTTGTTACCATGCTTTGTGTCATGCGGTAGATTCAAGCTTGGTTCAAGAGGGTTTCTTGTTAGATCATGAGCCATGCGGTAGGCTAAGATCTAGCTTGAGGCTAGTTATCGGCTCTATTGGACTTTGGCAAGATCCAATAGATTCATTAAGTTACCCCGTGTTACTTTGAGTTTTACTTTATGTTTAAATTCATGTAACACACTTTTGCCCAATCTAGATGGGTTTGGATCGGCTTTACCTCTTTTATGATCCTTGTTCGAGTAGATTTCATATTTTAGCACGTGGATCTTACGCTTTCCGATAGCCGAAACTGAATCGATCTAGGTTGTCACGTGTTGCGGGTTCAAGCTTGCTAATGTTCGTATAAATCTTGAAAGAGCCGGATATCATGCGGTAGATGCAGGTTTTTGGGTTGCTTTGGAGCTAGTCATCCGGTGGATTAGATTTCCAAATCAATCTGATAGATTTATTCACTTGGTAATGTTTGTTCCTTCTTCATGGATCCCGAATCGGTACATTCTCACCGTATTCGGTTATGTTTCTTCACGAGTAGAACACGTGCGTTATTCATGCTTTAAATGATGTATGCTTTTAGCTTTCCATATTTAGATTGTATCATGCGGTGGATAGATCTATTTGTGGAAAGTGGTACGATTTTCATGCAAGTTGTATCATGCGGTGGATAGATTTGTTTGATATCGTACCCGACGGGTTTTAAAGTAACTAGACATGCGGTAGACTAGTGCTTTGGATCTATGCATGCTTGTTTAATACATGATCGTGTCCGTGCTTTACTTTATTCATTTATTTAATGCTAATCTTCATGGGGATCGGTCATGGCCTCGTGCATGTACATCCTTGTTCAAACAAAGACCGATCGCTGTCGTGCTTACGTCATCCATTCGGCAATATTACTTTTTCCCCTTTGCGAGTTCCCGAATGATTGTAGTTCACTGGCAAATAGCTTTCTATAGCTATGTGTCATCCCATTTGGCTTCTTAGCCGTACATATGGAACCTGTCGGTACCACCGGCAAGTTCCAAGTTTTGGTATCTAACTGATTTGTCTTTTGTTAATTTTCAGGAAAAATTGACTGGCACGTCTTTTGCTCTCTGCGCGTGTGAAGCCAGCTTTGTTCGGCTTGCTGTGTGTTTGGCGTTGAGTGCACTTTTTGCGTCAACAGGGGTCCGAGCTGCCCATGCAGTAACGCGTACCGCGGTACTCAGTGCGGATCACCATGGAGGGAGTTGATGGTGGATTGACCTTAGGCGCTCGATGGCCCCACGGTGGGCGCCAACTGTCGGTGCGGAATGTGGTCCCGACACTAACCAGTAATAAGCGCCAAGGTCTATCCCTCAATGGTCGATGCTAAGCAATAAAAGACACGAGTTTATCCCGGTTCCGCCGAGGGGGCGTACGTCCGGCGGTGGTGTGCTCGAAGCACTATATTGCTCGGCACCGGGGTGCTCAAGTGGGGCTGCTACAAGCAAGGCGGGAGAGGAAGCGTAGATTCCAAGTCCCTGGTGTAGTAGCTGAAGATGTTGTGGGAGAATTGGGGAGCAAGTGCGCGAGGTGTTGCGTCCTGATTTGGGTTTCTTGTTCCGTGTTGTGTTGTCCTGTGTCCCCTGCGGCGGGGGAGTTCATCTTCCTTTTATAGGCCAAGGAGAGAGCGAATCACATGTATGCCGCACTATTTAGCTACGTGGGGAAGCGTGGTGTGCTATGTCGTAGAGTAGGCAGCCGCCTGGACGGTCCTTGCCGCGATCCGGCCATCATGGCGTATCTTGTACTCGAACAGTGGCAGCTTCGAGGGTAGAAGAGCAGCGAACGGCTGTGATGTCTTCAGGCGGGCTCGAGGGAGTTGCTGACGCCGGTCCGTACGGGGCACAGTGGCAGGTAAGGCAGCGTCCCGTTCTTGCACGCTACACAGCGCCGAGCCGCGCGCGCGCCCGCGTGGGTTCGTACGCGCGGGGGCGGCTGCCATGCCGTTAACAGTGGCAGGGATGGCGCCCCGCCGGCCTAACACCTCCACCTAACCCTGCAAGGTCACAAGAAATTAAATCGAGGGTGTGGCCGGCCCCCCTTCGAGGGCTCGGCGTGTTAGCCGTACCGGAGTAGGCGGCGTAGCGTCACGGGACTGGCGCCGGCCACGTCGCACAGTCCCCCACAGTGGCGGGGATGGGTTCCCTCCTGGGGAGTTGGTGCGACGGCACCGGGGCGCGAGCCCCAGGCGCATGATGGCGCCGCCCCGCCGTAATCGGGGCATTAAATGCCCGTGTACGGAGAGCGGGCGGGCGCGCGCGGAGCGCCCTCGAGCGAGGCGGAGCCCACTCGAGGGCGGTGCGGACCCTCGAGCGAGGCGGAGGCTCCTCGAGGGGATCTTTGAGTGGGCCGCCTCGGTGGGCCGTTAGGGCCACCGTGGCGTGGGCCATGCCCTTTGTGCTTAAGCGGGGCGTGTTTGGCTTTGGCTTGTTGCGGGTTTTAAGTGGGGATTCCCCAGTTTGTTTAAGGGGATCCCTAGGGCTGTCCCCGACAACCCTTTCCCCCAAGACGATCTTGGTGATCAGAGTGTAGGTGGTGTTCTTCATCAAGACCTGCATGGTGATGGGGTCCCTATTGTGGGACATGATTCATGGACTAGGTTCGAGTCAGGGTCAGGATCAGGATGGAACTACCGAGGCACCTGGAACTGTCGGAGCTCAGGCGGCACAAGTTCGACACTGAAGCATCTTCCACGCCTTTACTATTTAGGAATTCTCAGGTATGGTATGTTACATCTCAAGGCCAATCAGGAGGTTTTTGCTAGTTGTGTACAAATTAAGCAAGTGTGAGACATGGGTAACCCTGGGTCCCTACCGAGCAGGCTGACGGTCGTCCCCGACAAGTGGGTCCAGCCTACCAGAACACTCGGTGACCAATCAGTGGGCCCAACCGACATAGTTGGCGGCCCACACAACCTCCTGAAGACCTTCAAGAAGATTCCCCAGACGACCTCATTCAGTACGACCTCAGGACTTGGCATACAAGACAAGACCTCGGTGGATTTTGACCAAAGCAGGTCGACAGGATATGGCAAGCGATGTAATCAATTAGACTTAGGTCTCTAAGTTGTAACCAACCAGGAGTCTGGGAACCGACCTCATCCGCTGGCCAATATAAGGCGGACAAGGCGACCCCTTGTACATATGCAATCCTCAAGCAATCTACACCGACAACTAGGGTATAAACTCACCGTGTTCTCTGTGTTTCGTGTGCTTGTGCGCAACCTTCGAGTTCTTAGACTTAGATTCCACCCCTCCGAACAACTAAACCACAGGGATTAACACCCCCGTGGGCTGTCCAGATCTCACCATCTTACAGTTGGCACGCCAGGTAGGGGGAATCAAGGTTCTTCATGCGACTTAATGGCTCCGACCGACGGCGTCATCTTCCCGGAGAGCATGGCGGACATCCTCGCCAACCCCGTCGACATCTGCTTCGGCTCCATGCCAGCGAAATCCACCGCTCCAGCAGCCTCCCTTGTCATCAAGGGCAACGCGGTAACCTCTGACCAGCAGATCGAAACAGATCTATTGATGGAAACCCACCCACCCAACCCTAGCGACTTGATCGCTGGGATCGATCGTGTCGAGGGCATGCTCTCCGACACGATCAAAGTCTGCGAACGCGTCCAACGCCCTCGTAGGACCTCACATCATCCAGTATGCCTCTTGGCTTGCGGAACACAGCTCACATAGCATCCCGCTACATGAAACGCAAGATCCAGATCGAATCTGGACTCAGGACACCAGATCGCGGAAGCCGCAGGAATCACCTCGACGAACCCTACCCTATCCATGAGAACCTCAAACACACGGCTCGCCAGTGTCGTGTCCTCAAGAAGCTTCGACGACCTCTTATTGCGGCTCATCGCCGCCAGCTGAACCGGGAGCCGTCTTTGGACCACCTCGCGTTCCAGATCGCCCACACAACTATCTCCCCGAACTATCCGGGAGAAGAGCCTGAGACCCTAGATCGCGAGGTCTTGGTCGTCTCTGCGGATGTATCACCTCAAGATGGAGAAACAGATGAACAACGCGTCGACTGCGAGAACGCCAACGCCGCCAGAGCCACTCGCCAGCAACAAAAACTCACTACAGCTGCCCCAGCCGCAAGACAACAAGCAGGCAACACCGGGCAATACAACAACAACATCGGGGTGCAAGCACCCGCAACACCATCCGCCCCTCAGCCGCACCAGCAAGGCAATGAACCTCGTGCGAACCGCCTACGTGCCAGAGACCTCCTAAGGGACTTTGAGCGCGATGACCTTGAAGTCTACAACTCTCCTCAAACCAACTTGAGAGCCGCTCTTGCTGCACTAAACCAGCTTGAAGATACTCCTACGGTACGACATCTCCAAGCTAATGTACGCGTCGCCGCTGCTCAGATTGAAGAATGGGGCCCTGGATATAGTAGATCGGCAGCAAGTTCCTACTCTAGGAGTAGGTCGGAACGTCCTCGTCAACAACATCGTAACAACGATCCCCTTGAGCCAGTAGTTGAAGAGGGACGAGGCGAAAACGAAGTGATGCTGCCGGTCAGTCCCGCTGTCAATGCTGCAGCTAATGCTCCAGCCAACGCCGCCGCCAACGCTACGGGAAACGTCACCAACAACGCAGCTAATGCTGCCAACGTCCAAACAAACGCCGTTGCAAACCCAAGGCAAAATGCAGGAACCCAACCTCCACCGGTGCAAGCTAATCACGCAGAAGGCAGTCAGCATCAACGCGTAAGAGACAAAGTGGATATAACACGGTGTGCTAACTACGACCGCGACCATGGGGTCCCTGATGCCCTTAATGCTAACAAGCCCATCCAAGCAACAGAGCTATGGAATATGCATGACCAAGAGCTCCTACGACGTGCCAGTACGACCAAGACAACGGCCCTCCCGATGACCTCTACGTCATCCCGACGGCCTGCACCCTGTCGGCGAGTTCGGGTGCTATCAACAACTTCCCTGTGTTCTCACGACGTCTCCGGACGATCAGATACCCCAAAGACTTCAAGCCAGCTATTGGGAAGTACGACGGTCGCTTCGACCCAAGTATATGGCTCAAGATGTATAGCATCGCAGCACGTGCCTCCGAGGCAATGAAGACCACATGGCGGGATACTTCCCCCTTGTGATGGGCAAGGCGCCACTCCTGTGGCTCGACAATCTCCTAGCAGAGTGCATCACCTCCTGGGCAACATTGTCTCGCCTCTTCATGACCAGCTACCAAGTGACCTATAATCGACCTGGTAACACTCACCACCTCGCCAGAGTGTGAATGAGTCGTGACGAGACTCTTCGAGAGTACACCAACCGCTATTTCGAGAACGGAAACACCCTCTCTGGTGTCAAAGACGAGGACGTCATCGCCTACTACAATAAGGGGTCACCAACATCAAGCTCTTCGAGAAGATCCACGAAGCTGACGCTCATACCATCACCGACCTCATGGCCTACGTCTACAAGCTAGTTGACACTCAAGACACGGTGATGCACGACTTCAACGGAGAAGATCACGAAGTTGGAGGAAACAGGTTGCGAAAGCGATCTGGTGAAGCTTTCATGCCAGATCCACCAAGACCTTCCACCTTCCTCGAAGGTGACTTCAACATGGTCATGGACGACCAATGCCAGTTCCATTGCGACGCCAAACATACCATGAGGGAGTGCGAGCAGATGAAGCGTGCCCTTGGAGTACCCTCCGAATCCAAGAAGGCCAAGAGTAACAACAACGACGACCAGAATGGTGACCAACGCTTCGACAATCGTAATAGTCGACATGATCGACGCGATTACCATGACCGCAGGCCCTATCGTCACAACGACGACAGGGATCGACGTGATTATCGTCGCGACCACCGCCGCGATGATAGACGCGACTACTATCGTCGTAACGATCGCAACGACCGACGAGACAACCGAAAGGGTGATCGCCGTGATGACCAGCGCCGAGATGATCGGCGTGATGATCGACGTCGCCATGATGACTACAACCGCCACGCCAACAACTGCAAGGAGTGCTCTCCACCACCACCACCTAAAGGGGGCAACCGCAATGGTGCGTTCCAATCAGCTAACAGAGAGATCAACTTCATCGTCGGTGGCCGCCAAGCGACCAAAAGCAATAGGCAGCTCCGATCAAACGCAAGGGAGATGGGGCACATCAACACTGAAACTCCACAACCTCTGCGTTGATTGGAATTCCCAATCACTTTCTCCAGGAAAGATCATTGGGTCCACATGCCAGACCCCGGGACCTACCCACTGGTCGTTAACCCCATAGTCGATGGGGCATTCCTACCTAAGACCCTCATTGATGGGGGCAGCAGCCCGAACATCATCTTCACAGAGACACTCCGAAAGATAGACTTGGACTTCAACAAGATGACCACTTGTGATGAACCCTTCTACGGGGTTGTGCCCAGGAAAGCTGCGTACCCCATAGGTCGTGTATGTCTGCCGGTCACCTTCGGCACAAAGGAGAACTTCCGCATGGAGTACTTAACGTTTGAGGTCGCGAACTTCCGCTCCCCTTACCACGCCATCCTTAGCCGACCTATGTTGGCCAAATTCATGGTTATACCTCATCATACCTACCTCATAATGAAGATGTCGGCGCCAAATGGAATCCTTTCCATCCTCGGGGACATCATGGTCTCGTACAACTGCGAGAGCGCCACCGTCGAGCTCTCTAAAGACTCTGCGGTCAAAGCTGCAGCAACGGTCATGGTCGCCCAGGCAACCAAGATCGACCAAACCACTCTGGAGGTGCCAGAGCAGAAGCGCACAAGCACAACTTTGGACCCAACCCCAACTATGAAGAAGGTTTTCCTCGGCCTGCCCGACGCATCCAAGGAAGTCGTCATCGGGGCCAACCTCGACCCCAAATATGAACTCGTGCTCACCAGTTTCCTCAGGGACAACGCTGATATCTTCACATGGAGCCCGTCCGACATGCCCGGTGTCCCCAGGGAGCTGGCTGAGCACACAATTGAAGTAAATAAGACCGCACGACCTATCAAGCAAAAGCTCTGGTGATTTGCAAAAGATAGAAAGCAGGCCATAGAAGTAGAAGTCTATAAGCTCTTAGCTGCAGGATTTATTAGATAATGTAAACACCCGGTTTGGCTCGCAAATCCGGTTCTTGTACCAAAGAAAACTGGCAGATTAAGGATGTGTATCGATTACACCAATCTCAACAAGCACTGCCCGTAAGATCCCTTCCCTCTCCCTCGCATCGACCAGGTCGTGAACTCCACGGCTGGTAGCGTTCTACTCTGCTTCCTCGATTGCTACTCCGGATATCACCAGATAGCTCTACATCCCGACTATGAAGACAAAACAACATTCATAACGCCCCATGGCATCTACTGCAACAAGGTCATGACTTTCAGCCTGAAAAACGTTGGAGCAACATAGCAAGAGTCAATTCAGAAGTGCCTGAAGTCGCAGATCGGCAAGAACGTCGAAGTCTACGTAGACGACTTAGTCGTTAAGATTACCGAAGAAGATCAGCTCATCATCGACCTCACTAAAACCTTCGCCAATCTATGAGAGTTCCAATGGAAGCTCAACCCAACTAAATGTCGGTGTACCTTCCGAATTGCTCCTGGGCTTCATGGTCGGACACCGAGGCATCAAAGCCAACCCTTCAATGGTCGATGCTATACGCAACATGGCAAAGCCATCCAACAAGAAAGACGTCATGAAGCTTACAGGAATGATGGAGGCTCTAGGTCATTCCATCAGCAAGCTCGGCGAGAAAGGCTTACCCTTCTTCAAGATATTGAAGAAGGCAGACAAGTTCGTGTGGGTGACGAGGCGCAAAAGGCATTTGAAGCTCTCAAAGAATCCTTGACGACTCCACCAATCATGACTCCACCTGCTCCAGGAAAAACACTCCTCCTCTACATCACTACCACCACCAATGTGGTCAGCACAGCCCTCATCGCCGAACGGGAGGAATAAGGGTAGGCCTATTCTATTCAACGACCTATGTATTACGTAAGCGAGGTCCTGACCGATGTTGAGACAAGTTATTCACAGCCTCAGAAGTTGATCTACGCACTCCTAATTATGTCAAAAAAGCTTCGTCATTACTTCCAAGCCCACAAGATCATGGTCCCGTCATCATTTCCACTAGGAGAAATCATCCGCAACCGTGATGCCAACGGCCGCATTGTCAAGTGGTCGGTTGAGCTTGGAGAGTTTGACATCGAGTTTTGCCCTCGGTAAGCAATCAAGTCACAGATCCTCGCAAACTTTGTGTCTGAGTGGACAGAAATCCAGATGCCCCCTCCCAAGGAGCGGCCTAAACACTGGATAATGTACTTCGACGGTGCCCTCAACCTCGAAGGCGCAGGCGTACTGCTCATTTCTCCTCAGGGAGAATAGCTCAAATACGTCATACAGATAAACTACAAGGCCTCCAACAATGGAGCAGAATATGAAGCCCTGATTCACGGACTCTGTATAGTTGTGTCCCTTGGCATCAAGTGACTGCTAGCTTTCGGAGATTCAAAGGTTGTCATCGAGCAAGTCGACAAGGAGTGGGACTGCGTCAAAGACACAATGGGTATGCCTATTGCGCTGAGATCCGCAAACTCGAAGGCCACTTCGAGGGGATCAGGTTTCAGCACATACCGCAAAACAACAATGTGGTCGCCGACATAGTTTCCAAACTAGGCTGTCGACAAGCTCTAGTCTGGGTAGGCATGTTCGTCCAAGACCTACGCAAGCCTTCAATCAAACTCCTGGACCTAGACAATCCAGAGCCACTTCAACTCGACCAAACTTCAGCACCTCCCCGTGACGTGTCTGTTGACGGTTAATTCCGTCAACCTAGAGTACTTGTTATACATTGGTTTTGATTATGATTTGCAAATAACCCGCCACTAGGCATACTAATGATGTAACAAGTTCACACTTGCATGTCGATTTTGGACTTTGTTGTTTACGCAGGAAATTAACGTTAAAGAGGAGACTTTCAGGATAAGTTCATCAAGCACTTCAAAAGAAGATCATTAAGCCCGTCACAAATCAAGACACGAAGTGAACAAGACTCCAAACAACCCAAGGATCGAAGCATCAACACGCAAAACTCCGGGGACTTAGATGTTTACCAACGAGATCAACTCAACCCGAGAGATATTCTCGCAGCCTAGGATAGCATGATCTTTCGGTATAGATTCGGAGACTTAAACGGCCTTTAATGGCAAAAGTTTGTCTACCAAAGTTGTGGGCCTCGACGATACCTTCGATTTGGACATGTGGAAGGCCCAATTCGGATAATGGAGCTAGGAGATATGGCTCCCAAAATCTCTGCTGCGCAGTCAGTCCGAAATCATAATAGATTATCTTCCAAGGCCGATTTGGAGATCTTATCACACAACCTGGACACCGAATTTGCATTATTTGGAGTCCGTACGTAGGAGATATGGCGCCGGTAAGGAAGGGCTGTGAATCAGGAAAATCTAGACGAGGTTGATTTTATGGAAACCAAGTTTCTTTCTCTCCCAAGGAGGATCTCGTGCGAGGCAAGGTGGAGCGCGCCCCAGGCACCCTAAGGACACAAATACAACCCCCTAGGAGCCCCAAGATGGTTACCCATTGACATCCATTCATCGGAGAGCCACCACAAGATGAGGGATGAGATTTGATGAGTTCGTCGCAAGGATCAATGTCTGCGGAGGGAAGGAAGCAAGAGAAGGACTCCAAGCCGCTGGCCTAGGGGTGTTCCCAAGCTTCATCACCACCATCTTCATCGACGACGTCCTCCGGAGTCTCCATCACCCCTATGTGCTTCAATCTTTGTAAGATGATAGGGTAATGTCTCCGTTCACCCCTAGGGTTAGATGGATACATGCTATGTGATCGCTACTTGATTCGTGGTTTCAATCTATTGCTTTCATGTTAATGATGCTTTGATGATTAAGGTTAGCTACCGAGTTTTTCGGGCGTATGATATCCGCTACTCCCATAGATTCCATCAACATACCGTGTCCATCATACGTCTAGTCACGATTACTTCCGCGTAGTGACAGTATGGGGGGAGGGAAAGGGCGAAACCATGGTCACAACCCCCTGTAGATTGGTTTACCACTCTCGTATAGTAGATGCATATCCATGATATCCTAGATCCTACGGAGGGAACGCTTATCTTTCTTAATCACTCTCTTGTACCAACCTTTGCCATCTAGCCTAATCTTAGACTAACATAGATTAGATTGGTTTTACTTTAAGTGTAATCCTCTCTTTAAAGGTTTCCCTAGTCAACTAGATTAGTGCTTGGTTAAGCGCTAGCAATCCCCTTGCTCCGTGGATTGACAAACCTTGGGATCTCCCGTACGTGAAGAAGGGCATATGTGACTTGTACGCTTGCCAGTCCAATCAAAACGTTAAATGAGTTTTTACCATCAACAGTGTTGATGTCAGAAAAAGAAGATGATTGGCGCAAGCCCTTCATAGACTTCATACTCGACCAATTGGCCCAGAAGACAAGGTGGAGCGCGAGCGTATCACACGATGAAGTGCCAACTACGTCGTGATTGGTACTGACCTGTACAGAAAAGTCGCCTCCACTAGTGTCTTGATGAAGTGCATCTTATGATTAGAAGGTCTACATCTCCTAGCTGAGATTCACAGTGGCGAGTACGGTTGCCACGTAGCATCTGCCAATTTGGTCGGTAAGGCGTACCGATCTGGATTCTACTGGCCCATGGCCATGATCGACGCTAAAGACCTCATAAAGAGGTGCAAAGGATGCCAATTTTTTGCCAAATAGTAGCACCTGCCAGCTCATGCCATGCGCACAATTCCTCCGTCATGGCCCTTCACCATGTGGGATCTCGACTCAGTGGGACCGTTTCGAACTGCCCCAGGCGGCTACAAGTTCATACTAGTAGACGTCGACAAATTCACCAAGTGGATTGAAGTCTGACCTGTTGCGAAAGTGACATCGGAAGAAGCAGCAAAATTCATGCAGGACATAACACATCGCTTCGGTGTACCTAGCAGGATCATCACCGACCTGGGCACAACCTTCACTGGTTCTGCCTTTTGGGATTTCTGCCAGGACAATACCATCGACGTTTACTACTCCTCGGTTGCCCACCCTCGGTGCAACGATCAGGTCGAGCATGCCAATGGCATGGTCCTTCAGGCTATCAAAGATTGTAGCTATGACGATGCTTCAAACTACGCCACCCGGTGATTAGCCGAGCTACCACATGTGATTTGGGGACTAAGGACCCAAGTCAGCTCCACCACGGGCTTTTCGCCATTCTTTTTGGTCTACGGATCGGAAGCCATATTACCCACCGATGTCACCTTTGGAGCTCCACGCATCCAATTCTACAAAGAGGGAGAAGCCAAGCAAACACATCGGGTTGACCTCGATAGCCTCGAAGAGCAGAGGTTTGTTGCCGTCATGAGACAAGCTCGTCACGATCAACAACTTCGACGCTATCACGATCGCAACGTTAGGGAAACTTCCTTCAACGTTGGCCACCTCATCCTCAGGCGCATCCAGAAGACCGGAGGCATGCATAAGCTCTCTAGCCCTTGGGAAGGACCCTTCATCATCACCGAAGTCATAAGTCCATCCACATATCGCCTCCAATGGGGTGACAGGCAAGGAGTGCCAAACCCTTGGAACGTGGAGCATCTACGACGACTCTACTCGTAGAATAGTTTTTAATTACAACTATGTATTTCTTTTCTTTGTACCTTTTTTAGATTAAATAAATATTAGTTCAAGTGGTCATCTGCTGTGTGCTGAGCCCTACCTTCTCCTCTCTCATGTCATAAACCCTCCCCCTTGACATGCTCAGGGCCTTGGCTAAAGCCAATACATGGATCGGAAAACTCGAGGGTCACAACTCTCTCCTACTCCTCCCCCTCGACATGCTCGGGGGCTTGGCTCAAAGCCAACCTAAGGGTCATTCGACCTGAGAGCAACGTCCCTAATGAGTATAAGCCCTCTGTCGCTGCAAGCATGCTTGGTCGATAAGGTCACTAGACCTGAGTCCTAGACTCCTCGCGCGCTGACCTCACGTAAGCCTCCACGCTGAGCTATGGAGGTCGGTAAGCCAGCCTCTCCGTGAGTCATGGTCAGCGAGACAGGAAACATTACGTCGTCATCTACAAGACTAACAAGCTCGCACAGGCAAAAGGCAAATACTTCATTTAGGCATAAACAAAATATTCGTCATGAAGCACTGTCTACAAGACTGATAAGAGGAAGAGGTACAACTCCTAGTCCAAGACTACTACTCGCCATCATCACCCTCATAGTCTAACGAGTCCGCCACTTCCAACGCAGCATCTTGAAGTTCCAGTTCCAGGGCTGCGAGATCTTTTTCAGCATTAGGACCCCCTTTGATCTTGGCCATGTCAACATTGGGGTAGTGTGACTTCACCCTCACCAGCGCATATGTAGCGGCTGCCAAGCTCGTCGCCTTCAGCAACGTAAGGAGCCTGTCAGGGGTGTCTATGAGACGATCGACAACAAATTTCGCCTCCTCCCCCTCAGTCGGCACTACTATGCAGTCCATGGCATAGTTAGCGGCGCCCTTCAGGTCGTTCAACTCCACCTCATATCCTGCAATAGTTACTTGATCATTCTGCAATAACTTCAAAGCCACCTCGAATTCAACCTCAAGGTCCCGTCGAGCTCGTTTCTCATAAGCCAGCTTTTGAGATACGGCATACTCACTGTCAGGAGCTTCTTTCATCACCCGCTTGAGCTCTTGGCCCCTAGCCTCGACGTCTTGAAGCGTCACCTCCAAGGACCGTGCCTTCTCCTTAGTGTTATTCAAATCGTTGTTGAGGACCTCTTCACGATTGCGGAAGTCTGCAGACATCAAACAAAGTTAGCACTCAACACAAAGACCTCAACACTACTGCAAGAAGGATAGCAGCACAAAGTTTCGACCTCACCTATAGTCAAAGCATTGAACTGTGCACTAGCCTCCCGGGTCCCGCGCTTCTCTTTGGCGAGCTCGTCCTCGAGCTTCTTCTTCTCCATAGTGGCCGCCTCCCGGACCCGTTTGAGCTCCTGCTCAAGTTCAGTGACACACCGCTGCGTCGCCTCAGCGTTCTTCAGCAGGTCACTCCGGCTTTTCGCACGATCTGCTAACGCCTGTCATAACACAACAGCTCGTCAAGTAACATTACAACAATACATCATCAGAAAGGACATCGTAAGTAAACTCACCATCAATGCAACGTTGATGGCTACAATGCTGGTCTGCACTGCCTGCATATCCTCATTGTCGTCGAAGATATCCTCCTGCCAAGGAGTGTCATTCCAATCAATCTCTCGTCGTGGCAACCTCGGGCTCGTCGGTGAAGAATGAGGTACCTATGCGCCAGACATCCCCGGACCTCTCGGCGCTTGGTCGATCTGAGCCTGGTCCTTGACCAGGTCTTCGTCCACCCCCGCCAGGCCTTGCGCTGATGGGGTCCACGTCGATGATCCGTGCAGAAGCCGACGTTCCGACGTCCCCCAGAGCACCACTTGCTCCAGCCTCATCACAACGCGATGGAGTTGCCGTCCTCGAATTTGTAGCCAGCGGTGGAGTCGCCACCCTTTCACCGGCAGCCGGTGGCGGGGTTGCTGTTCTTGCATCATCAACAAGCGACTACACCGCGCCCCTAGGGTTGGGCGACCTCATGCGGGAGGGCGAGGCCTGAGCGCCCAAGTTGCGCTGAGGCTCTGCAACGGACCTACACAAGAATACTACATTCAAGCAAAGTATAAACAACATGGCAGCAACGAGTTAAAGACATCAAAGTGTTGAAGATTTCACCTCGCGACGGCTGGGACACGAGGCTTTGGCCTGAAGAACCGTGACCTATTCAACACAGGCATTTTTTCCTGTGTAGCAGCGACAGCTCGCTGCGCTTCCAAACCCTGACGGAGGGCATCCTCTGTCATCTTCAGAACCAACTCCCGCTGCCTCTTGGCAGCGGGGCTCAACGATCTCCTCACCGGCCGATCTTGCGCGACCGGCGGCTCCTCGGTGGCTTCATCTTCTTCTTTTCTTCTTCTTCTTCTTCTTCTTCGTCCGACTCGACCTCCCTGAATTGAGGTGTAGGAATCTGCCACACCTGTTTTTCCAAAGAAAACCAAGTGCAAACCTATATGCATGCCAGGATCAAGTTTCATGCATATAGCTGACAAAAGTGAATAACAGAAACAATATCACGTAAGAAAAAGGGAAATTATCAGAGATTTACACTTAATCCTGGAAACAGAGGCACCAAACTCCACAAGCAGTCTACTGGGGGTTGCGTACGCCTAGAACCAGCAACTTCTTCACAAGACTTCAGAGTAGCTTCCTCCTTCTGAGCAACATTGTTTATAGCAAGGGTGAGCACTTGTCGTACTCAGCAAGTGTGGGGAAAGAATGAATGCAAAGGCTTTATAGTGGACTGGCTCAAAGCATTTAGCATTTTAGTTGGTCAAATTTTATTAAGCAACTATTTACTAGCAAGTATAAGTATATACCATCCCACAACTAAGCATAAAGATAAGAGATACGCCATAAGAACATGGCAAGCATAACCATAACACATATCACAATTTAAGTCCATCTTCAAGTTCAGTTATCATGTGAGGGTCCAGGCCGCTCTTGACCGTGAGCACGGCTAATCGATTAGTTTAACACTCTGCAGAGGTTGTACACTTTCACCACAAGCAGCGTAAAAGCTCCGAAGAACTTTGAACCCAACCATGCGATGCCGGCCAAGCACCATACCACACTACCGAGGTGTGGTTGCATAGGGACGCTACATGGCCTTTACAAAGGTTCTCCAACAAGTTGTGACCCACAAGGTCCGGATCAGTTAGCAAGGTATAAAGTCCCCTAGCAGGTCGATACCCCACCATAAAAAGAATAACTCACCCAACCCCCCGCTAGAGCGGGTCCATACCCCGCAGTACCACCGATCCCTTGTCCTTATCAGGTAAGATCACCCCAAGCTAAAGTTCCTAATTATTCAGCCAAGACCAGTGCCCGTTTAGTTCTTGTGGTTGTACTGTTTTCCTGGGTGGTTCTCCATGTTCCGATTAAACATATGATCTTGTATATTAAACATCACATAAAGGAACATAGAGCATAAAATGATAACCATGTTGATTATTACCAACCTAGTTGAGCAAACTAAGCAATAGCTACCATCAATATTAATTAAAACCAGGTTCAAGATAATGGTCAAAAGAGGCTAGTCATCCTTAAACAGGACCCATCAAAATTAATGCAAAGCAATGCAAAGTGATTAATAAAGTTATTAGGACAAGAACAAGGACACACTTGCCTTTAACCAAGGAGTAGTTGCTCAGAATATCTTCACCTTCACATTCTTCCAAGCTCTTGAACCACGTTCGTTCTACTCGCATCAATCATTGGGCACAAGCATACAAAGCAAACAAACAAGCATATACTAAGAACAATGGACCAATCAAAAGAAAAGCTTTAAAAGAACGAACTTAAAGAATAGGATCGATTAGATGGATCACTAAAGAACACAAAGTGTGCTTGGAAGGGAAAGGCTTGGTTAACTTTGAAGAGATGGCCGCGGAAGATTGAGCAAGGACCGGAAAGATCACACGGAGATAGAGCTTGATTCTAATGGTTATGCAAGAAACATTGAAACAGAACTAAGCTTGAAACTATCGTGAGATCATTATCAAACAACAAGGGACTACGCTTAGCATATTTTAATTAAGAAATCATGTGAAAGAATATTTCAGAGAAATACTCTATGTTACCATTAAACAAGTTACATTTAATTAAAGAAATCGCGATAAACCTAATCATATTTTATTTATAACATTTGAGTGGAAGTTATGTCAAAATAACAATTACTTTAGAAAGATAAAGCATGTATAAGACATCTAGGCGAATAACTTTATGTCACGTGTTCAACTAAACACATTTAATATTGAAAAGGCATTTATGATGTCATTAGGCATATTAACTTTATTATGAAAACCGATGTTTAACTCTAACACCTTTTATTTAGAAAACTAGTTATGAATTGGGATTAACCAATTACATCATGATTAAAGAAAACCGGATCATAACCTAATCACTTGTTATTTATAAAAGCATTGGGATAAGAATTAGTCAAGATTAGCATGCATCTTTAGTATTAAACAAGTAACAGGTGATACACATGCTAACGTACAAGTTAAGGTGAAACGAACGAGAATGATAGAAACGAACCATAACGCACACACAAACCTTAGGCTAGGATTTGGAAGAACTAGTCTACAAAGAGAACTCGGATGGACAACTGACACACTAACCAAGGGTGAATTGATCTGACAGTGAAGCGGATAACGGGGTAAACTCTAAAGAAAGGTAGCTACAATAGATTAGGCACAAGAACACAAACTCGATTCATGAAGAGACAACCTAAATGAGATAGGATAGGTATGAACTAGATATTGATGAACGAGATTCTAAGAGAAACATGAAATAATCATGATAAGATTACTTGATAAAGAAAGGCAGAACAGAAACTCTAAGATATCTACTAGGATCACCAAAGCACACAAACCGTGCTTAGAAGGGAAGGATCTGAATAGCTGGACATGGTTTAAGCTTGAGCTAACACTAGAAAGATTTAGAGCTTCTGATAAACTTGATCAAAAGAGATAAAGCTAACACCGAACGTCTAACGAATTATTTGCATATGAGAGATCGAACTATGAGCTAGATTTATTTTAATTAACAAAATATATGTAAGGATATTTCATAAATAAAATACCCATGTTGGAATTAAAGTAAATTAAACTTTATTTGCAAAACCGGTGTAAAGAACTAGTCAAGTTTTATTTATAAAGATTCATATACGAATTAATCAATTAAATATTTGATTTAGAAAAAACTAAACTACATGAATAACCTAAACGAAACTTTGTAATTCGAGTAGATCATATTATTATTATTATTATTAAAAAAATCATTTACATTGGTATTAATCAAAATTAACATTTACTCATAAAGCCGGAGTAAAAGCCTAATCAAGTTTTAATTATAAAAGTTAATAAATCATTAAGCAAATTAATATTTGACTTATGGAAAACTGGGTAAAAGATCTAATTAGATTTTATTTACAAAATCATGTGAGAGAAACTTTAATCGAATTAAATTTGATTATGAAAAACGGTGTATAGATCTATATAGCTTTTATTTATAAAAGGCATGCATAACTAGACATTAATCAAAATTAATATTAAATTTATTTTCAGAAAACAAAACATGATGAAAACTCACCACTAGCGCGTGCTTTACATTATTATGGACCTGACGCAATTTGAATGGATTAAAACGGAGCTAAAACGAAGATTTGATGAGCAAGACAAGGTTGCAGGGACCTTGACGGAATTATCTATAGACTTGGAGGGCTAGCAGAAAAGGTTTGCAAGACACAATAAACAGTGCTCGCGAATAGATCTAAAGATAGGGTTAGATCTGAAAAAGGGCTCGTGTTAGATTAGATCTAGGGAATCTAGTCTCTTCAGGGGGTTTTCTGGAAAAGGGACAAGACACAAGATTAACTCTTAAGGATTATAGGGTTCCCTAGGGTCCTAACCGCAAAAGGTCCAACTCATCCCCTTCCTCTGAGCTCTGACCAGCGGCGGACAGGGGGGCTCTGGTTGTTGGGGTCGCCGGCGCCCTGGGCGGTCTCCGGCCCGGCCGAGGCGTCGAATTGAAAGAGGAGGTCGAGAGGATGATTGTAGAGGGGCTCACCGTGGTGGAGACAGATGGAATCTGCCGGATTTGAAGAAGGGGCGGCCGACGGTGGAGCTTGGGCGGCCGGCTCGTGTCTTCGAGGGCGGCGATGCTCCGGTGGAGGAACGAGGCCAATGAATAGCGGCGGAGCTTCGGCTCGGCGTTGCAGAGATGCTGGTGGCGGCGGCTTCCTCCGGTCGGGCTTCACGCCGGCAAATCGACGACGGCAGCGGCGGCGCACCAACCGGTGGCGCGGGGCAGGGTGGTGGCGGCACGCAGGCGAGAAAGCAACGGGGTGCGGTTTTATGGGCGCGGGGCACAGGAGACCATTGTACTTAAGACTGTGAGCTATTATCCCCAAAGCGAAGAACGACGGGAACCGCCTGGTTGGTGAACTCTTAGTGAGGGCACCTCCCGTGTGTTTAGGTCCACCTTGCAAGGTTTAAATCAATCGACATTAGGCCAAAACCTATTTGTACTGACACATCAAATTTTCTGTGCTGGCGGACATTATTGACACCCGCCAGCAGAAATATGTATGAGATTGTCGAGTGAACACCCGCCCGCACAAATGTCACTATGCTGGCGGGTCACATAAGGCACCCGCTAGCACAAATGCCCTTCATTTGTGCTGGCGGGTGCTTATGTGACCCGTCAGCACAAATGATTTTCAATTTATATGAATTGCAAAGCTCAAAAGTATGTAACAAGGGGAAAAACATAGTATCCAAATATTTTTCTGATACGTATTAGACTACTTATGCGTTATTGTCTAAACATTTTAAATTTTTCGAAAGTGATTTACTATTTTCAGGATTTAAATGATTATAATCATGTTTATTGAAATTAATTGATACTTGAACTAAACTTTTCACAAATAAGTTGAGAAATTGCAGAAAAATGTCAATCATAGAGTATGTTCCATTTTATCTCAAATCATGAAATTTCATGAAAAATTTCACAAGTTTGTTAATGCATTTATCACTTCTATTACAACTTTTGGTTGGAAAAAAATCTAATAATGTTACAATCTTATCCAAAAAAATATATAAATTATTGGTAGGGTGTTATTTCATGAGTTTACAACATTAACATAAAAAATTGAGCATGTTATGGGAAAATGGAACTATACTTTGTTCACAAATGTATACTCCACTAACAATGTTACATATAACTCAAGTCAAGCTTTTAGTTTGTGAACTAACTTACCAAATGAAACTATCATATGTAACATAATATATTTTTCACATGTATGAGGATATACACATACTCTTTTCCGGAAGTTTCAAGAAAAATTAAATTGATTTAGTTTGATTATAAAATAGAAAAAGAAAAATGCAAATAGAATCTATACTGGCGGGCAATTTTGTCACCCGCCAGTATTGATACGCCACCCGCCAGCAAAAGATCTGAAAATTTTCATGGACGAGAGCGCCAAATGAAAAAATAGCGCGAAGAGCTAAGTATATCTATTTCAATTGTGTCTACTCCCTCCGTCCCAAAATAAATGCAATTCTAGAATTTGAATTTTGTCCCACAAAGAATTAAACTTTGACTAACTTATCACAAAAGACAAGAGGCTCTAGAAGCTTCTCATACAAAAGACAAGCTAATATTTAGATCATTCTCATAAAAGACAAGGGGTAGTTTGGTCATTTCACACCTCACATTGGTTTGCGTGCCGAGTTCTAGAATTGCACTTGTTTTGGGACGGAGGGAGTACCTGCGTCTTATCTGTTTCACTTTGTTCTCTCTTGCTCACCACTCTCTCCCTGGCCTTATATATTTAGGAGCTGGCGGTGGGCGGACGCTACAGCGAGGCCGGCGAGCGGCGTGGGACCTGGCAGGCGAGTGCAGCCAGTGAGTGGCATGGGGACCTACGGGCCAGCGCGACAGGCGAGCTGCGCGCGCAGGGATCTGCAGGCGGGCGCGACCGGCGAGAGCGACGATCGAGCAGTAGGCCCTCGCTGCGACCGACCTCGCGTTATGGCTCTCCGAAGCATGTGGCATCTCTGAGGATGACGTCCTCGCCACTGCGGCAAGCGCTGAGATGCACGCATGGAGGTCAACTCCTCTTTCGTCCCGTTGTGATCCCCGAGTAGGGTGAGTTTTGTTAGGGTGCGTTTGGTTCGCGTTTCTGGGCGAACCAGGCCCACGGGGTGCAGGCGAGCGGCGTTTGATTACCTGCACCGCCGCCAGGGTCAGGCTCTCCGGATGCATTTTCCTCCCTCTTGCCTGCATCCCTAGAAACGCCAGAAATGACCGTCTCTGCAGAGCCAGGCTCGGCTCATGGAGCTGTTTCTCACACTAATGATGTATTAGTGTATAATTAGTAAATATTAAGTGATATTAATATATTTTATGGATAATTAAGACATGATTAAATAAAATAAGTCCTCTAAAACTGTATTTGTACAAAATAAAAATTATAATCATAATTTTTTAATATTTTTTATCTCATGCAACTTATCTCGTACAAGAAACCAAACGCTAGCTCTCTCTAGCCTGGCTCTGGATGTCCACGCAACCAAACAACGACACTCTGCATGCTCAGAGTCTGGCCGGAGAGAGCCTGGCCGGAGGGATGCAGGCCAGGAAAACAAAGAAGGAAACCAAACACACCCTTAGTTGCCTCGTCAATTCCTCACCTGATGTTGTGTAGTGAATTTACATAAATTTATGAGTTCAATTCATGCGAAGGATGGTTGATTTTCTTGGGTGGGATCATTTAATTTTTCATCAATTTTCCCTTGCTTTGTCCCTCAGATAAAACTGAGTTCTTACTCTCGCGAGGATGACAGCTTGTGCGGGCGGCCTGTTGGGGATGTGAACGGAGGCACGACGACATTATAGGCCAAGGTGGGGTTTCTCGGATGGTGGGGTTTCTCGGATGGTACTAGCAGGATAGCTCAACGGAAGCCACGGGACGACAACACGACCGGTGTTGAGCGCGGTGCGGGGCGGAGAACGGGTATTTCAGAACAGCAAAACCACGACGGCTCGTGGGACGGCGGCCAGCAGGGGCGGCTGCAGCCAGCTTTTTCGCCTAAAATAGGCTCCCCTGGCGGGCGACATAACAAGCTGCAAAAATGATCTTTGCTGGCGGACGGCTTAACAGGACCGCCTGCACAAAACTGCCAGTGCTGACGGGCAAACATCCGCCAGCGTAAATAGTCATTTTTGCTAGCACAGAGTTGCTGGCGGGTGCGGTACCCGTCAGCACAAACCTATTTTAGCCACTAGTAAAAATGCTTTCTAGCGTAGTGCGATTGTCGGCCTCTCACCGTTATTTGAGACTACTTAATCTACTGGCCATGATATCCCTTTATGATGGAACTTTTTGAAGATTATTATTTGATTAATTGTTTGTACAACTTTGATTGCAATAGGTGCACATCTATCAATGATCACTTCTACTAGAACTTGAGCTAAAATGTGAAAGTAAGGATTCACTACTTAGTAGCTTTTTGGCAAACAAACCCACTAGACAAAAGTCTTGCATGATTAGAGGTAAAGTCTTTTTTTAGACGGGTAAGTATTACTGAGTATTAGTATACTCAACCTTGCTTTTTAAATGTTGTTTCCAAGTAATGTATGTGATGTGTGGCCTGGAGAACTTCAACCCGGCTAGGAGCTAGAATGGGTGGATGATGATGAGTGATCACATCATGGACAAGCCTCCCATGATGTTGATCGTACCGTTTAGTTATCTTCCGCTATTTTAATAAACTCTGAACCATTTACTTTCATGTTAAGAACTATGGTTTTAATGGACTCTATGGGGAATTTGATGTTAATTTGTAAGGCACTCTGGACTCTCCTTCGTGGGAGTTTTAACGCATACGTTCGATCCTCTCTGTGTTTTCAAGTGATTTACCGGGCGTAAACCCGGCAACACTCAACGGAATGATTCTTTATTATCACTTAATGACCAAATGGAGTGGTTTAGGCGACAATATGGAATTATCTCGGATAGGGTTCTCACAGTTGGTATCAGGGCATCCGTATGCACCGGAGTGATTAGATTAATACTAATCACATGTTTTACAATAAAACTTGCCAGGGTTGATTGGATTTTGAAAATCCATTGGATCGTTAAGGAATGATCTAGATCGAGAGGCTCTATAGGGAATTTTGGGTTTCCTTAAGGTGGTATAAGAATCTATGGTTTATTTTGCTAACTTCCAGCACCTTACTTTATGGCAGACTTACTTTCTTGCACAACCAAACTAGATGAAGCCACGTGTTTTATACGTGTGCTGTTCCGCATCACGGTTGCGAGGGTTGATGGAGTGATCTATTCAACGGATCCCATCTTCTCGTCTAGTCACTCACGTGTTTTATACGTGTGCTTTCCGTATGAAGTCATACGAAGGATGACATGCTCCTATTCAAGATGAACATGTCATGAGTTGTGATGTCGCAATGTTTTTCCATACGTGTGCATTCCGCATGTCGAATATGCAAGGCAAGGATACACTCCATTCAAACGGAGGGTGTCCAAGATTGGACGCTGTCCATGCAGCGGCTTGACGCATGGATATCGTTTGTATAGTGAATGGTAATGTATGTGGATGCTTCCGTGACATGCTGGCACGGAAGGTTCGTTTTCTGCAGTAGCTCCGACTAGTTATTATATGGAGAGCCGAATATAAGCTTGCCACCGGCGCTAACTACGTCTTTTGTGATCCATGTGTGTGAGGTCATTTAATATGTGTGCATCAGGATTAAAATCTTGTCGAACCTAAAATTTGTTATTGCATGTTTGAGTAATAATTCCTAGGGTGATTGCTTGATCTTAGATAAGGTTATCCTCTCTTTTGATCTTAGGAAGTTTCCGGCAGATTCTGTTTCTGTCATTTCATAATTTTTAGAGCCAAATCTATGAGGAATCTGACTAGACATCTTTCAGGAAAGTTGTTTCTTCTCAAATTCAGAATCTACTGTGAATTTCTAATGATTTTAGGAATTTTCTATCAGGAGTTATGCTCAGTTTAGTAAGTCTATGTCCTGCTGTTTTTCTGGGTGACCTTCATCTGAAAATGAAATTTTTCAAGCATGTTCCAATCCAATCTAGATCTACCTTTGAATACCAAAAATGTGCACAACTATATCATTGAGTTTCTGGTGAAATTTGGGAATTTTTGGGACTCTGGTGTTTGAGTTGGGAATTTTGTTCACAACCGCCAGAATAAGACCCCCGTACCAAATTCTTCCAAACGTGATAACCTTAGCTTTTGATTCCAAGTTGGATATCAAGTTGCTTCAAACCTTTGCATTGGTATGCACATTGGAGTCATGAATCCTCGTAGTCTTGAGCTGAGCGCATGAAATTCTTAGTTCTAGAATATTGCAGTTGCCCTGAGTCGAACTTTTGTTCCAATTGGGTTTTTCGTCGTACATGCTCTGCTTTGGAGAACAAGCTTATGAATGTGTATTAGTAAAGATTAAACCCACTAGAACTTGTGCTAAACCCTTACTTTCAAGATTTTAGCACAAGTTCTAGTGGGTTTAACCTTTACTAAATTAGCCATCTAGTGCAGGCAAGGTTGTACAATACAATTAATCAAGCATAGTATTCATCAACTTCCATCCTTAGGGATCTCATGGATAGTGGAGTAAGTAGTCTCAGATAACGGTGAGAGGCCGACAATCGATTAATTCAAACCTTGCAAGGTAGACCTAAACACACGGTGGGATGCCCCCGCGAGGACAACCACCAAGCGGTTCCCAAAACTCTTCAGGTCGGGATCGAATCTTATAGTCTTTGGTGCAAGCTATCCGGCATACCCCGCGAGGCACCCGAACACACCATACACCACCGGTAGCTAGCCGTGAGACGCATCCCAAGATGAGTAATATTAAGATCCCTTGCCGTCTCATTAAGGTACTAGGATTACCGGTCCCATTCCCGGCAAGTGCTTAGTACGTTCAAACACTTAACCCACAATAGCCATAGGATCGGAGCCCACATCCCATGCTCTTACCACATGAGCAATCCATTTAAGGAGATCTTATGATTCCTATCTAGGCACCTATTCTCATGAGTGACATTATCACCCGACTTGTAACGGTCCTATAGCTTAGCAGCTATCGACCTAACACACTAGTTAGGACACAGGTACCTAGGGATCATGCATCTAAGGTTCCATACAACTCCTGAACTTAAATGCACAAGCATCCATAGGTAATTGTATATCAAATTTCAAAACTGGGTTAGATGCACCAGGGCTTGCCTTCGTCAGCAAGGTTAGCCAGAGCACCTTTGGTGTCATCGAGTACTTCCACATACTGCAGTGCAGCTTCCGCTTCTCCTTCCTCAGCTTCCGGGACGAGCGAGTAGTCACCGTCAGGAAGATCAACACGGAATGCAATGCAGGGTTCAGGTGATGTGATAGATTATTTATCTTACCAACTCTTGTTGGACATATTCACTTTAACAAATAATTAGTTATTAATTTCCTTTTCATGAAGGTTATTATTGATATGTGTTTTATTCTTTTAATTAAACACTTAATTAATGTTTTTCTTTTATAGTTGTTATTTCATGTGAAGATTTAATACTTCACCTCTCACTAGCAAAGGTGTGTACAAAGATAATTGATTACCTTTAATTTTTTAAACAGCAATGGAGCATTCTTAGATCTTAAGTAGGTTTGCAACATTTCATAAAAGGGTATAAAGAATAAGAAAAAGCATTTTCCTATTTAACAAACATTAATCTATAAAAGGCCTCCAAGCTTTTACTTAACAATAAATCACTAAAATTCAGCGGAGGGTTTCTCTAGCATCAAAACACCCATACTAAGCCACTGAACACACATGCAAGGCTTGGAAAGCTAGAAAATTAATTATTTTGGAAATGACAAAAGCTAGCTAGGAATTCAAGTTAAATGCATACAACAATAAATAAGAATCCAAATATTCTAAACTTCCTCACACATGTTCTCTGGTCCTAAACCAGCCTAGGAAAGCAGCAAGCACACCTAGAACTACTACTGATCTAGCATTAAACAATTACAAAGGAAAACATGCATATATTAAAAATAAATACTTCTGATCATTTACAAACTGTGATTAATTCACCAGAGGTGCAACTTGGCATAACAAGACCACATGCAGAAGTTGGTCACAAAAACATAATTGTTTTTAGCTACAAAAATCATATAGGCAGATTCTGCATAAATGGAACATAATTCATATAAAAATATATTTACATCATAACTTTGTGCAATGTTTGGCACAGGAGCTAGTCATAACATCGCACACAACATATCCAAAAATTGGATGCAGAGGACCTATGGATTTTGAGATATAACAGATCTACGTTTTTCACATTTCTATTTTTCATGCCAAAAATATCAAGAAACAACCTAGTTGAGTAAACAAAAGTTGTAGTACTCTTCACTAGGAATCTAGCAAAATTGAGTTTGCAATTTTCCGAATTGTCTACGATTTTCTAGAGATTTTACAAGTTCCAGCAAAAGCATTTTACTATTTGAGTATCCAACTTTCGCACAGGCCCCTGGAACTTTTCTCCTTGTTACAGATAGGACTCTGCTTCACGAATAACACCCTGGAAAGAAGCAAAGGGACGCAATTGGGTCCTTGGCCATGGAGGTGGCGGCTCCGGCCAAAATTGGGCGGCTCCGGCGGTGGGGTCGGCCGGGGAAGGTGGGGAGAAGGGCTAGGAGCTCACCACGCTTCGGTTTGATGGTTTGGTCGGGGTGGAGGCGCCACCGGCGACGGCGTGCAGCGGAGGCGACCAGTGTCAGCCGCTGTGCCTCCTGCTCTGACGCGGTCACGGCCGGTGCAAACGAACGGGCGGCTCGGGAAGCTCTCCCGCGGTCTGGGGAGCAGGTTTGGGGGCGGTCCCGCGGCGAGGAAAGGGCGCAGGGAGGGGCTCGACGTGGTCGTGCGAGGGCAACAAAGCGGAGCGGCTCGAGACCGGCATAGAGTGGCCTGCGCGCGCAAGCTGGTCGGTCTCCCCTTATATAGGCGTCGCGCGCCGGGACGAGCCACGAACGGACGGGCGGATGCACGCGTGCGGCCGACCACGGCACATGGCGGGCTAACTTCGATGCGCCTCGGTGCATGTGCGGCTTGGGAAGGTGTGGAGCCTCGGGAAGGCGCGGTCTCGAGACGCGCGGCCTCGGGATGCGACCCGTGGGCTCAGATGTTGAGGGGGTGACGCGGAGCTGGCGCGCGAGCGGCACGACGCGGCGCGGCGCACGGGCGACGCGCGGCGCGCGCGCTCGCATTCCGGTGTTTGCTTATTTCGATTTACCTTGGTTTGACTGCAATTTTCTCCCAAAATTTAAATAGAAGTGCACAAAGTGGTGAATAGGAAAGTTGTAGATCTCACTACCCTCTACAACTTTTACAAAGGCTCTAGGGTGTTTTTCTCAACGGATTTTGCACAATCTGCTGCTAAACTTTGAATGTCGCCCTGTCTCGGTGAACAAGAGCTATTGTCGGTTGACCTTGTTTTTCACCATTTTCTCTCCAAAATTTTAAATGCCCATATACATGAAAGTTGTGTTCCTCGAAAAACTGGTCAACTTTCATATTGGTAGATTTTGAAGTGTTTAGGTGAAATTTGGAGAACGCGACAAAAGTTCCGGAAGACATCTAGGGTCACTAGGGTTTAGATGGGGTTTGACCAAGACTTTGACCATGGGTTGACCCCACATGTGTGTCCACTTGATCAATGGTGTCACTAGAGTTGGTTGGTGAGTTGTTCGAGGTGAGGACCCAGGTTGACTGTGATTTGACCACTGTCAGCAGAGTTGACCGACGATTAGGGTTAATTAAAAACATGGGGCATCACACCGCCACCACCACCTAGGATGATTGTAGAGGCATTCATGGCCGCTCAAACGGGAGTGCTGTGATGAATCCTCCAGACGCAGCAGCAGCTCGCTCAGAGGCTGTAACAGCAACCTCTCCATGGTGGCAATCCAGATGGACCAAATTTGGTCGCTCAGACCATGATCTCCACTGGAAAAGATTCGGAGAAACCTCAACCCTATGAGTCTTGCTCACCCCGAGTACCTACTCAGGGTGATATAGACATCATCGCTGGTGCAATCGAGATATTGGAAGAACAAAATGCAGTGTTAAGGCAGATCGTGGACAATATCTTCCAGGATCGTTATTAAGGGCTGTCTCAAACTAGTTTAAATGACGGTCTCTCTCAAGATGTTGGAAGAACAAAATGCAATGTTAAGGCAGATCGTGGACAATATCCTCCAGGATCGTTATTAAGGGCTGTCTCAAACTAGTTTAACTGACGGTCTCTCTCAGGCTTTATTTACGTCTATGGTTGAGCAGGCCCGCTTATGCAATTTGTTGGTGGATCATATGAATCAAAATCAACTCAACACCTCTGACTCTCTAATACCACCATCGAAGCTACCAATGGACCTTACAAAGGAAGAAGGAAAAGCCGGAGCCACAAGTGAGCATTCCCCGAAATGGATTTGAGTGAGTGGGGAATTACCTACAGGGAATTTTGTCCTCGCAAGGGCAAACAAAGTGACGACAGTGGCAAGAAGCCACATCAACAAGCTTCCAAGCCTAAACAATTATCGCCCTGCATTTGCTACAATTATAGACAACCCGGGCATTATGCCAATAAATGCCCGAACCCTAGGCGGAACAAGCCCCATCCGCAGAGGCAGGGCTCCAAAGCAAATAAGAGTCATCATAACAAGAAGCCAAATATTCAAGTGAAGCAAGGTCGGCATAACTTCATGGGTATTGTTTCTACTCGAGAACACCTCTCTATGACTTGCTATCATTTGTTGTTTGTGAACAATCCACCGTGGACTTTTGATGGTAATGTATATGCCTCTTAATGCCCTAAGCTATCCTTGCTAGTGACATCCTTATCTCAATCGTGTTTGACCTTGCAATCCTGAACGTCTTCATCTTGATCTTTCTCACAACTTTATGAATGCATAAAACATGAATAGAAGGAGTTAAATTATATTGGTATGCTTTGAGCATCATCAGGTCATGCATGGGTTGCACCCTTAATTTAATAATTCATGGGGATGGAAATGCATTACATAGCATGTGCATTTGGGAAACTTGGATGGACTAACATGCATACGCATTGAAGGTTTCAACCTTCCTCTTCTATCCTCCTTATGGCGGATGAGATTGTTGTTCCGTGACCAAAGGAGCCACGACGGAACCTAGGGCATCATGTGTGGTGCAGCCATGTAATTACCACTAGGGGCGCGCTAGGTATCTTGGTTGGGAGCATGCAACTCACTGCAAATCCAGGTTCTTCACTCTATATTATCCCCTTGTTGCTAGCTAACTGCATGGGTAAACAAGTCATGCTAACAAGCATCACGAGCATCATATCCTATGAACATGTGCATTCCTCACTATGCATCATGGCAAGTGCACCATATGTTCATATGCACAAGCATCATCTGCATGTGCTTCACACTCTATGCACCACAACATAAGCATTAACATGCACACAACTCCATTGTTGCACTGGTAACATAAGGAATGTTGTCAGCAAAACTCACAAACTAAATAATATGTGAGCAAATATCTTCTGACATTACTGTACCAACCCTTCCTTTCAAGTCATTCACATTGCTATCTGTAAAGAACTCCGTGCAACCGCTCCTTATGACCTTGTCGTCGTTTATTGTTTTGTGAACAACCCCTATGGACTTTTGATGGTAAAACCCTTTATCCATCCTTACATCTTAGTTGCTTTTCAAGAATTAAATTCAGAAATCTTAGTGAACAGATCTAACAAATATTTGTTTACTAGCCTTCCCTTTCTTCATAGAAATCTCTTTTGGTAATCACTTTTCAACTTGGTCTCCTTCCGCCTAATCTCAAAGCTCTCTTAGCATTTGATCAAATCAACCGGCTAAGTTGAAGAGGTAGGAGCAAAGTTTTTCATGAGCAATCAAGGTTCTCGAAAAGTCAAGGTAGGAGAGTCCTATGTCACTTATCAATCCAGGATTCGTTGATCATATCTTCCAAATCCTAGGGATCAAGAAGCAAGCAAACACGGATCAATAAAATCCTTTTCTAAATTTAACTAGTGAAGGACCGATACGGCGAACCAGAGAGGGGGGGAGTGAATGGGAGCTGATAAAAAATCTTCTCGAAGGAGGTGGGGACTCCAACAAGACGAACACGGCTTCCAACACACGTCTCCGACTCACTACCCAAGTTGGCCAAGTCCACGCAGCCACTGAAGTGCTACTGGACCTAGGAACCAACAAACAGCCTTCCGAGCCAAAACACACCAACACGCACAGTGGAAACTTGAACGGCTTGCTGCCTGTGCTGCACCGGTCACGCCGATGGCCTACGCCGGTCAGACCGGTGACACCGGTCAAACCGGTGGACAGAGCCGGTCAGGCCGGTGGCTACAACAGCCGCACAACAAGCGTTCCAGAGAGCCTCAATGACTTCTCTAGGCCCTGGAACAAAACCACCCCCAAAACACAACCTGCACGGAAGGAAAACCCTACACAAAACCTAACAAAACAACTCCAAACAGACCAAGAACTGACCAGCAGCACCAAGACCCAAAGACACACGAGTCAAGCAGTTCACCCGAGGCAAATCCCACAAGAGACTTGCACTGGTCAGACCGGTCAAGAGCACCGGTCAGACCGGTGTAGTCTGGGCAGCTCCGGATGAACAACACCCGCGGGTCAACTCCTCCAAATCCAAACATTGATCTCCGGAATCACTCCACCGACTTAAACAAGACTTTTGGGATAATAGGAACAACTCGTGAGGATTCCATAGCCATGATTTTGTCCACCAAAACTTGCCAAAACAAAGGAATCGAAGAAATCCCGCCAAGAACTCCTCTAACCCTAGAACACCGAAAACCCCAAAATCGAGCCCCTTAACTCACAGATTTGGGAGGGGAATCATAGGCCAAAGAACCACGAAGGGTTCCCACAAATTTCCCCCATCAAATCCCCAAGAGCAAGGTCCCGAAAACACCCCAAGAAAAACACCAAGAGAGGGCTCCGAAAATCACCACCAAGAACAACCGGGAACAACACAACAAAGCCTTGAGGAACCACGCCGAATCATCTATACATACCAAGGAGGTTCATACAAGGTCTAGCTTGCCGCCTGGTCATCCAACCCTCTCATAAAATCTCACCATGAAGCTCTCAAGCTAGTCCTATAGAAATCCTAAGAAAATAGGAAGAGAAAAATAGGAAAGAAAATGAACTAGGGTTCCAAGAGATGGCTGCCATCCTCTCACCTCTTGGGTTATATAGGAGGCAACCGAAAGTCTAAAATACCCTTACGTAACAACTAGGGATACAAGCCCCTCAAGGGCGGTTTTGGAAGTCTTCAAGTTTTCTCCATCGAACGGATGCCCGGCGACCGCAACCTGCTTAGCCTCGACGCAAGCCGTGCGATCCCGACCCGTGTCCTCCGCTTCGAAGATTCCGGATTGCGTCGTCGCACACCGGTCAGACCGGTCTGGCACTGCTGCAGCACCGTCTTCGGTTCTTCAGTCTTGGCTTTGTGGATCAACCAAGGAACCCAATGGTTTTCTGGTGAACCACTGTGACACTCTAAAAATTCCATCACTGAAAATTACTTAGCAACTTAAATTGTCTTAGGGATTTAAGGAGATTAAAATGCTAAATAAAATTGAGCTCTAAAAATATTAAAGATAATATAATAAAGTTAGAAACAACAAGTGTATGTGCATCATCATTTGGCTTGCATGGCTTTTTGTTGCTTGAGTGGTCTCTAAAAAGTCTATAAAATATTTGAGAAAGGTTTGCAAAAGTTTGATTTGAATTTGAGTTGAAATTGGATTTGAAAATGAGGTTTAAAAAGAAAAGAAAAAAAACAAAAGACCCAGCCACCCTTTCGGCCCAAACGGCCCAACCTAGTTTCCCCGTCGGCCCACCGCTTCACCCTTTCCTTTTTCTTTTTCGCAGCGGCGCCGACAGGCGGGCCCCACCTGTCAGCCCCTATTCCTCCTCCTTCCTTTCTTCTTCTCCCTTGCCCCGCCTGCCGCCGCCGCACGCCGCTGAATCCACCCAGCTCCCGCCTCTTCCCCTTCCTTTCTTTCCTCCCCGAGCCTGCCAATTAAGTCAAGTAACTGCCCTTGATCAATTGGGGCCGTTTCCCCTTTCCTTACACCGAGCCGTGATGGCCGCCGGCCATCAATGGCAAGCCGCCGCCGCCCCGTCCCCTAGCCGCTTCGCTTTTCTTTTCCTCTGGCCCTTTTAAGCTCGCTCACGCACCCCTTGGCTCCCCTTTCGCCTCTGCAACGCACGCGCGCACGAGCCCGAGCTCAATTCCAACAGCGCCGCCGCCTCGGTTCCCGCCGCCGCCGTCGATTCGTCACCGCCGGTGAAGGGCTAGGCCTCCCGCTTGTTTCTTTTGATCATTAGCTTTGCAAGGAACTTGACAAGCACGTGTGCCCGCAGATTCACGTCCCCGACGCTCGTGGCAGCCGCGCCCCGAGCTCACCGAGCGCCGCCCGAGCCGCCGCCGTCGCCAAGCCACCCCCGTTGCCGCCTCCTCTTCACCCTTTTGCCCGTCCTCCTCTCCCGCCGTGTGGTAAGCAAACATCCCCGCCCCGCCCCTTCTTATCGCGCCCGGCCGCCTTCCCCGCGGGCTCGCCGGAGCAGCCGCACCGCCCCCTCACGGTGGCCGGCCGCCGGTGAAGCCTAATTGCGCCCGTAGAGCCCACGATCATGTGCGCACGCTCTCCCACATCGTTTTGCGCCAACCCGTAGTCGAGTAGTGGCCCGAACGCCGTAGAGGGCTCACGCCGGCGAGCCGCCGCGCGCGCCGCCGCGCCGCTCCCGTTCCCGCGTCATCGCCGCCGCCCGCCGCACGCTTTCGTCCAGGGCTGTTGGATCGCACGCGGACGATGGGGATCGCGTACCCCTTCGGTTTAAGTGACTGGTCCACGGTGAACCCATGGACCGCGCCCACGGCCGGGTCCACGATGCACCCTTGCGCCATCCGCCGTTGGATCTCTGATCCACGGTGCTGAGTGGCGGTTTTGATTAAGAACCCCTGGGTTTTCAAATAATAGCCGGCCGGTCCTTCCACCTTTTAAAATAATCACGCTAGGTCCCGATTCTTGCAATCTAGCCCCTATCTACCCCCGTTTAATCTTGTTTTAGGCCCTTTACACTTCTTTTAGCACATAGGCCCTCTGATTTAATTTATAAAAATGTTTTAGCCCCTGATTTTATTCATAAACAACCCCCGTAGACATAGTTTTCTTGCAAATAGGCCCCCGTAAACTCGTTTTAATCATATCTTTCTCATTTTAACTCCGTTTTTAGCGTTCTATATACCGAAATGATCGTCTCGACGAGTAGAATCTTTTAAGCAGTAAATTTACCAGATTTACTACTATTTGGTGTACTGTTTTGTTTATTGATTGTTATCCATGTTTGACTCGTAGATATCGTGCCTCGTTTCGTCCGAGCTCCCCGTCGGAAGTGATCCGAAGAACCTGTCTTTGAAGAGGAATTCACCCAGCTTGTAGAGGAAGGCAAGTGGCTTTCCCCCTCGCATAATCTTTTTTTGAACCTATGACACTGCATGCTAAACAATGTTTACTATTCCTGTTGTTATGCATAAATCTGATGGGCAAACACCTAGCTAAGGACTTGACTAGATGCTTTACCACTTTACCTTGATCAACCCTGTTTAAACTTATGCTTGGGGTAGATAAATGCTTAGTTTGCTCAACATAAGTATGGTTATGCTTTGTTTATGTTACACCTCAGTTTTGTTTATGTATATGCTTGTGCTTTAAACTAGACAACTTGTTATAATCGGAACATGGAGAACCACCCAAGATAACAGTACAACCACAGTCCACATGGCTCTGGCTTAGCCAAGTAATTAGGAGAGAGGGTTAGCTGATAGCTCTTTTCCGAGAGGGGCACAGGGGGCCGGAGTTGAAGGGGTATAGCCCGGTCCTTTTGGGGTAGCAGCCTTGGCTAAGGTGTTGACCACTAGGGAGGGTTATGGTCCGCTCCGCAGCCGAATCGTTGCGGGCTGTTGGTTTCTCTTCTTTCCTTTGTAAAGGCTTCGTAGTGGACCCCTAGCCACTCACCTTGGAAGTGTTTAAGGGTCTAGCTAACCCGGGTAAGATGGGGAACACGAACTGTGGGTAAAGTGTACAACCTCTGCAGAGTGTAAAACTGATCGATCAGCCGTGCTCACGGTCACGAGCGGCTTGGACCCTCACATGAGTAATAAACTTGAAGATTAATGCAAATCATGGGTTGGAGGTTTGGTTTGAGGTTTCTTTTAAGATTAAGTGGGTTGGTATACACTTACATCTAGTAACTAGGTGCTTGCTAATAAAATTTGACCAACTTAAAATGCTAACCGCTGCAAAACCATAGCCTATCCTTGATAGCCTTGCATTTCCCCCACTTGCTGAGCTCCAACCATAAGTGTGCTCACCCTTGCTAAACCGCTGTTCAGAGGAGAACGTCGGAGTCGAGGACGAGTATTGGAGCGACTTCGAGGAGTTCTAGGCATGCGGATCCCCCGGTCATCATGCCTCCGGATGTCGCGATGGAGTTGCTCGTCGTCGTTTAGTTATCGCTTTGTTCGGACCTTCGAGTCCACCCTTATGGATGTAATAAAGGATGTCATACAGGTTTAAACTCTTGTACGTTTTATTACAGCAATGGTATTACTCTCGTTTTGTCTATCATGTGTGTGTAAATGATCCTGGCGCACATATGAGATGCATTCGGTTTTCTTTGTAAAATCGGGTGTGACAAAGTGGTACCAGAGCCGTGATGACTGTAGGTCGCAGCCTTAGTTAGAAATGGACGAAATTAAGGATTCATGTTCTAGAAAGCCTTGTCATGCTTCAAATCATCTTATTTACGCAATAAAAATCTAATTTAATTTTGTTTATCATTTTTAAACCATCATTTTGATTTATTCTGTACTCTGAGATCAGTTTTTCTTTGACAGATGGCCAGGACTTACATGACCCCTCGCAAGAGCACTGGTGGGCGTTTTCCTACTGGACAGCTGGCCCCTCGCCATCGTCTTGAAGATGTTGAGGAGGAACAGGAGGAGTTCCAGCCAGAGGTTGAGGTTGAGGAAGACCCAGAGGAGGTCCAGCCAGAAGAAGAAGAAGAGGATCCTGAAGAAGTCGAGATGGAGGAGGAGGAGCCAGAAGAGCCATTGGAACAGCCACAGCTGTACGATGGCACAGTGCTTGAGGCAGACGCAGACGGTGACATCGTGATTCCACCGGCGCTCGCAAACAATGAGGAAGCAACCCCCGCACCCGCCGATCCCGTGCCGAAGGTGATCCGTAAGACTCCTGGTGATGACGGTGTGGGTGAGGATGATGGTAACCATGCCGCCGGGCAACCCGCAGGGAGGATGAAGATCCCCGCTACCATGGAGCCGAATACCATAAGCACTCTCCGAAGCTGAGAATGGACTGTTCTGCATTCTCCTGTGGGATGTTCTGAGGTATCTGGGGTATACCATAAGGCCTCTCTATGTGACCAAGCATTTCAGTGAGCCTGGAATGAGGGATTACTACACTTGCAAAGTTTACATAGCACAGCTCAGTTCTCTACGGATGACGCTGCGGTGAATGATGCAGCAAGGAGGGCGCTCTGGTCGGTCTGCCATGCTAATCGGGTGCAGTTGTTCCAATCGGAGTACCGCCATGTGCCTCGACGTGCAAGTGGCACGAGTGACCGTGGTGCCGGCCAGGAGGCGATGACCGCATCGATGTCTTGGCACGGTGACTCGCTGCTCGAATACGGATCTGGAGAGAGCAACTTTGGAGATAAACAAGTATCATGAAGAGCTGCAGGCTGCTCAGGCAAAGATAGCGCGTCTTGAAGCACAGCTTGCAGGACAACGACTGCCTCAGGAAGTCATGCCATACTAGACTACAGCTTCCCCTCCGCGCAAGAGGCTTCGTTACGGCACTGATGAAGCTACTACTCGTCTTGGCTAGGATCCTAGGATGCTCGCCTTTATCATTTACCTTTTCGATAGACCGTTCCTGCGTGAACGTATTTGCTTGTAATAATGAATGCTGTTTGCAAACATGCTTGAGTTGGATCTTTGCTTGATTGTGAATTGTATGGTGGAGTGATGGCCACTATGCAATCTGAAATTTTAAGTTAATTAAAGTTTGGTTTGGGTTTTATCGGTTGTTATTGCTTAATCTCTTATGCAAATGTGATTGGATCAAATCTGTTTTCGCAGTCATATGACATATCAGTACTGTTTTGCTTATAACTCAAGCTACAGGACTCCAAATGATATGAAACAAGTTGGGTTAGTTCACAAATTTAGAGGATGAATTTCTGTCAAAACTTCAATGGTATACAATACATATTCTGGGAATTATGCATGAAGTAATGAACAAGTCAGAATCTGTAAATTTCTGCTGATATAGCTGTACTGTTTGAATTATATCTCGAGTTATACATATCCAAATGAGGTGATTCCAGTTGGGATGGTTTCATAATTTTATACACTATAATCTGGTAAAAATTCGTGGTCATTGGACAATTACACAGAAAGTTATGCATAATTCTTTGAGGTCAACAGAATCTGTCTTAACTGAAGTACATGCTGTCATTTTATTTTGAGTTACTCTCTTATGCAATGATTCAAGTACAATTATCCGAGATATGATTTTTCTAACGGTCAGATGGTAAACACCAGGTCCGGAGGAGGTCAAGACGTGCCACCCGTGATTCGGGCACATATTGCAAATCAACCAAACCCAAGACCACCTCCACCGATCAACCAAGCAATGGACCCGAACATGCAGCAATTCTCGGCAGCGCGGATGCAACCGATTCAAAACCTTACCAACACAAAGGCAAGTGCGGATGCAAGCTCAACGAACCAGCCACCACCACCGATGCCTCCACCACCCCCGCCACCAAGGGACGGCACAAGGAGTTCATGAGCCACCACCCCCCTACATTTTCTCATTCACCGATCCACCGGATGCCGATGACTAGCCGAAAACTATCACTAAGAAGCCGGAAATCGTGCAAGGCACCGACGTAGAGATGGTTCTCGTATGCTGCTGGAAGACTGGTGGGGCAGGCCGCAGATTGGTGGGATGCGTACTCAACTACTCATCCTAATAGGCATAACATCACCTGGCAGGAATTTCGTGACAACTTCCGTATTTATCACATTCCTTCAGGGGTTCTCAAGCTCAAGCAGAGGGAGTTCTTGTCACTGAGGCAAGGCAATATGTCAGTGACTGGGTATCTGGACAAGTTCACTCACTTGTCACGCTATGCACCTGATGAAGTCAACACTGATCCAAAGAGGCAAGAAAGGTTTCTGGATGGCTTGATTAGTCCTCTGAACTATCTACTGCAGAGTCACATCTTCCCGGACTTTCAGACGCTGGTGAACAAAGCTATTGGGCTGGAAAGCAAGAGAAAGGAGATGGGTGAACATAAACGCAAGTTTCGCCTCATGGGCGCTAGCAAGTAACACCCGTCCCCGTTACGGTCACGCGAGCTTGACTCCATATCGTCCCGGTGGTCAAGCCGGGAGGTACCCACGAACATGCGGCTCCGGCGCTCGTTTCGGCCTACGCGCTTCAATCCTCGGACCCCCGCAGCTCCTACCCCTCACCCGAGCCGTCCTAGCAACAACTCGGGGCACCCGTCGAAACACCAATCTCGTTCGGCTCGGAGGATGTTTCAAGTGTGGAGAGGCCGGGGCATTATGCTAACAACTGTCCTAAGAGGGTGATGCAGACTCCACAGAGGGATATTGGGAACAGACAGGGCAGCCATCTTCGCAGCCTCGTACTCCACGGACACCCGGCAAGAAGAGAGGCCAGCGGAGTCATGTGCGTGGCCGAGTCAATCATGTATCGGTGGAGCAAGCTCGGAATGATGCCGGTGTGGTATTGGGTACGTTTTTCGTCAACTCGTACCCGCTACCGTATTATTTGATTCAGAGCATCACATTCATTTATAACCGATCAATTTGTGGCAAAATATAACTTACCTATGAGTACAATGAAGAACTCACCGATAGTTAGCACTCCCGGGGGAGAAATGAAAACCGGTCATATATGCCCACAAGTAAAGATTAATATCATGGGGGTAGACTTTCTTGCTAATCCGGTAGTTCTAAAATCATGGGGAATAGATGTCATTCTTGGTATGGATTGGTTAAGGAGTTGTGATGGAGTTATTCGGTGTCGGAAGAGGTCGCATCGTTAACCGGTCCTCAAGGGGAAAGAGTGGAGTACGTGAGTGCACCCTCATCCGTCAAAGGAGTTATGAACTCCGTTGAAGGCAAGGCCTTGGAGGATATAAGGGTAGTGAATGAATTCCCCGATGTGTTTCCGCAGGATTTGCCAGGTATGCCACCTGATCGTGACAATGAATTTAGTATTGAACTTATACCTGGTACTGCTCCCATATCTAAAAGACCATATAGAATGGATGTTAAAGATCTAGCTGAGTTAAAGAAACAAATTGAAGAATTGCTTAGTAAAGGGTTTATCCGTCCTAGTTCGTCACCATGGGGAGCCCCCACACTCTTCGTTGATAAGAAGGATGGATCTAGGAGGTTGTGTATAGACTATCGATCACTTAACGAGGTTACTATCAAGAATAAGTACCCTTTACCTCAGATTGAGGATTTGTTTGATCAAATGAGAGGAGCTAAGGCCTTCTCTAAGATAGATCTTAGATCAGGTTATCACCAGTTAAAGATCCGCGTAGAGGATATACCAAAGACAGCATTCACATCTAGATACGGGTTATATGAGTTCACTGTGATGTCCTTTGGCCTGACCAATGCACCGGCATACTTTATGTATTTGATGAACAAGGTATTCATGGAGTATCTGGATAAGTTTGTTGTGGTATTCATTGATGATATATTGGTATTCTCTCGGAGTGAGGAAGAACATGAAGAACATCTGAGGCTTGTGCTACAGAAGTTACGGGAACATCAGCTGTATGCCAAGTTCAGCAAGTGTGCTTTCTGGTTGAAGGAGGTCTCTTTTCTCGGACACATCATCACAGATGGAGGCATAGCAGTAGATCCAAGCAAGGTTCGGGATGTATTGAACTGGAATCCGCCTAAGAATGTGCCAGAGATCAGAAGTTTCCTTGGACTTGCAGGATACTATCGCAGGTTCATTGAAGGGTTTTCTAAGATAGTGAAGCCACTTACCACTCTGCTCGAGAAAGGAAGAGAATTCAAGTGGGATGAGAAGTGTCAGGCTAGTTTTGAGGAGTTGAAAAAGAGGGCCGACCACAAAGACTCTGTGTTAATCATGCCAGACATACACAAGGGGTTCGATGTATACTGTGATGCCTCTCGGCAAGGTTTGGGATGTGTGTTAATGCAAGAAGGAAAGGTAGTAGCTTATGCTTCAAGACAGTTGAGGAAACATGAGCAGAACTATCCTACACATGATCTTGAGTTGGCTGCGGTTGTTCACGCATTGAAGATCTGGAGACATTACATGATTGGGAACAAGTGTAAGATCTTTACTGATCATAAGAGTTTGAAGTATATCTTTACTCAGAAGGATCCAGGAAAGGCAAATGTTGTGGCGGATGCTTTGAGTCGGAAGGGACAAACTAACATGTTATTGGGACATCCGTTACCTCGGGAGCTATGTTGGGAGATGGCACAGCCTTAACTTGGGAATGGTTGCTTCGAGTGAGACTCTGACATTAGAGATCGAGTCGACCCTTGAGCAGGATATCGTGAAGGGACAATTGATCGATGCCAAGATTGCGTAATACAGAAGTTGATTAAGTTAGGCAAAGTTCCGTAATTCGCAGAAGATGAGCAAGGAACAAAGTGTGTTTTAAGAACGGAATCCGTGTACCGTAGATCAAGGAGTTGAGAGAAGCTATTTTGAAGGAAGCACATGATTCGACTTACTCTATACACCCCGGTAGTACCAAGATGTATCGGACTTGAAGCGGACATACCGGTGGTATGGGATGAAGAAAGATGTAGCAGCTCATGTAGCTTTGTGTGATGTGTGCCAAAGAGTGAAGGTCGAGTATCAAAGACCAGCAGGATTGCTACAACCTCTGAAGGTACCCGAGTGGAAATGGGAGGAAATCGGTATGGATTTCATAGTAGGATTACCTCGTACTCGTGACGGGTATGATTCTATTTGGGTTATTGTTGACAGACTAACCAAGGTAGCGCACTTCATTCCAGTGAAGACGACCTATACAGGAGTGAAGCTAGCTGAGTTGTATAATTCAAGAATAGTGTGTTTGCACGGGGTACCGAAGAAGATAGTGTCAGATCGAGGCACACAAGTTCACCTCACGGTTCCGCGTGTTGCATGAATCAATGGATACAAAGTTAAACTTCAGCTCGCATACCATCCTCGGACGGATGGGCGGACAGAGAGAACAAATCGATACTCGAGGATATGTTGAGAGCTTGTGCGTTAAAGAACAAAGTGGCGATTGGGATAAGAGTTTGCCTTATGCAGAGTTTGCTTATAACAACAGCTATCAGTCCAGCATCAAGATGGCACCTTTTGAAGCTCTGTATGGGAGGAAGTGTAGAACACCGTTGTTTTGGAATCAAACTGGTGAGAGGCAGTTCTTTGGGCCAGATAGCATACGAGAAGCAGAAAAGCAAGTGGAAATCATAAGGGAGAATCTTAAGGCAGCACAGTCAAGACAGAAGAGTTATGCTGATCCTCGGCGAAGAGAGGTGATCTTGGAAGTCGGTGATTATGCGTACCTCAGAGTGTCACCTATTCGAGGGTTACGAAGGTTTAATGTCAGGGGAAAGTTATCACCTCGATTTATCGGACCTTTCAAGATTTTGGAACGAAAAGGAGAAGTAGCATACCAGTTAGAGTTGCCAGCATAGTTGTCAGGAGTTCATGATGTGTTTCATGTATCCCAGCTAAAGAAATGCACAAGTGAGGTTAGAATAGAACCTAAGATGCTTAGAGGATATTCAAATGGAGAATGACCTGACATACAAGGAATACCCTGTTAAGATCTTGGATGTGTCAGAAAGAGTTACCAGGAGTAAGATTATCAGAATGTGCAAAGTGCAGTGGAGTCATCACACCGAGGAAGAGGCAACTTGGGAAAGAGAGGATGAACTCAAGGAAGACTTCCCTCAGCTGTTCTCTAAGTCTTCTGAAACTCGGGACGAGATTCTCTTTAAGGGGGTAGGATTTGTGACACCCTAAAAATTCCATCACTGAAAATTACTTAGCAACTTAAATTGTCTTAGGGATTTAAGGAGATTAAAATGCTAAATAAAATTGAGCTCTAAAAATATTAAAGATAATATAATAAAGTTAGAAACAACAAGTGTATGTGCATCATCATTTGGCTTGCATGGCTTTTTGTTGCTTGAGTGGTCTCTAAAAAGTCTATAAAATATTTGAGAAAGGTTTGCAAAAGTTTGATTTGAATTTGAGTTGAAATTGGATTTGAAAATGAGGTTTAAAAAGAAAAGAAAAAAAACAAAAGACCCAGCCACCCTTTCGGCCCAAACGGCCCAACCCAGTTTCCCCGCCGGCCCACCGCTTCACCCTTTCCTTTTCTTTTTCGCAGCGGCACCGACAGGCGGGCCCCACCTGTCAGCCCCTATCCCCCCTCCTTCCTTTCTTCTCTCTCCCCCCCGCCCCCCCCGCCGCCGCCGCACGCCGCCGAATCCGCCCGGCCCTCCCGCCTCTTCCCCTTCCTTTCTTTCCTCCCCCGAGCCTGCCAATAAAGTCAAGTAACTGCCCTTGATCAATTGGGGCCGTTTCCCCTTTCCTTACACCGAGCCGTGATGGCCGCCGGCCATCAATGGCAAGCCGCCGCCGCCCCGTCCCCTAGCCGCTTCGCTTTCCTTTCCTCTGGCCCTTTTAAGCTCGCTCACGCACCCCTTGGCTCCCCTTTCGCCTCTGCAACGCACGCGCGCACGAGCCCGAGCTCAATTCAAACAGCGCCGCCGCCTCGGTTCCCGCCGCCGCCGTCGATTCGTCGCCTCCGGTGAAGGGCTAGGCCTCCCGCTTGTTTCTTTTGATCATTAGCTTCGCAAGGAACTTGACAAGCATGTGTGCCCGCAGGTTCACGTCCCCGACGCCCGTGGCAGCCGCGCCCCGAGCTCACCGAGCGCCGCCCGAGCCGCCGCCGTCGCCAAGCCGCCCCCGTTGCCGCCTCCTCTTCACCCTTTTGCCCGTCCTCCTCTCCCGGCCGTGTGGTAAGCAAACATCCCCGCCTAGTTTCCCTTCTTATCGCGCCCGCCGCCTTCCCCGCCCGGCTCGCCGGAGCAGCCCGCGCCGCCCTCACCCCGTGCCGCCGCCGGTGAAGCCTAATTGCGCCCGTAGAGCCCACGATCATGTGCGCACGCTCTCCCACATCGTTTTGCGCCAACCCGTAGTCGCAGTAGTGGCCCGAACGCCGTAGAGGGCTCACGCCGGCGAGCCGCCGCCGCGCGCCGCCGCGCCGCTCCCCCGTTCCCGGCTTCATCGCCGCCGCCCGCCGCACGCTTTCATCCAGGGCCGTTGGATCGCACGCGACGATGGGGATCGCGTACCCCTTCTGCTTAAGTGATCGGTCCACGGTGAACCCATGGACCGCGCCCACGGCCGGTCCACGATGCACCCTTGCGCCATCCGCCGTTGGATCTCCGATCCACGGTGCCGAGTGGCGGTTTTGATTAAGAACCCCCGGGTTTTCAAATAATAGCCGCCGGTCCTTCCACCTTTTAAAATAATCACGCTAGGTCCCGATTCTTGCAATCTAGCCCCCTATCTACCCCGTTTAATCTTGTTTTAGGCCCTTTACACTTCTTTTAGCACATAGGCCCTCTGATTTAATTTATAAAAATGTTTTAGCCCCTGATTTTATTCATAAACAACCCCTGTAGACATAGTTTTCTTGCAAATAGGCCCCTGTAAACTGTTTTAATCATATCTTTCTCATTTTAACTCCGTTTTTAGCGTTCTATATACCGAAATGATCGTCTCGACGAGTAGAATCTTTTAAGCAGTAAATTTACCAGATTTACTACTGTTTGGTGTACTGTTTTGTTTATTGATTGTTATCCATGTTTGACTCGTAGATATCGTGCCTGTTTCGTCTGAGCTCCCTGTCGGAAGTGATCCGGAAGAACCTGTCTTTGAAGAGGAATTCACCCAGCTTGTAGAGGAAGGCAAGTGGCTTTCCCCCTCTGCATAATCTTTTTTTTGAACCTATGACACTGCATGCTAAACAATGTTTACTATTCCTGTTGTTATGCATAAATCTGATGGGCAAACACCTAGCTAAGGACTTGACAAGATGCTTTACCACTTTACCTTGATCAACCCTGTTTAAACTTATGCTTGGGGTAGATAAATGCTTAGTTTGCTCAACATAAGTATGGTTATGCTTTGTTTATGTTACACCTCAGCTTTGTTTATGTATATGCTTGTGCTTTAAACTAGACAACTTGTTATAATCGGAACATGGAGAACCACCCAAGATAACAAGACAACCACATCCACATGGCTCGGCTTAGCCAAGTAATTAGGAGAGAGGGTTAGCCGATAGCTCTTTTCCGAGAGGGGCACAGGGGGCCGGAGTTGAAGGGGTATAGCCCGGCCTTTGGGGTAGCAGCCTTGGCTAAGGTGTTGACCACTAGGGAGGGTTATGGTCCGCTCCGCCGCTCGTAACCGTTGCGGGCGTTGGTTTCTCTTCTTTCCTTTGTAAAGGCTTCGTAGTGGACCCCTAGCCACTCACCTTGGAAGTGTTTAAGGGTCTAGCTAACCCGGCAAGATGGGGAACACGAACCGTGGGTAAAGTGTACAACCTCTCGCAGTGTAAAACCGATCGATCGAGCCGTGCTCACGGTCACGAGCGGCTTGGACCCTCACATGAGTAATAAACTTGAAGATTAATGCAAATCATGGGTTGGAGGTTTGGTTTGAGGTTTCTTTTAAGATTAAGTGGGTTGGTATACACTTACATCTAGTAACTAGGTGCTTGCTAATAAAATTTGACCAACTTAAAATGCTAACCGCTGCAAAACATTAGCCTATCCTTGATAGCCTTGCATTTCCCCCACTTGCTGAGCTCCAACCATAAGTGTGCTCACCCTTGCTAAACCGCTGTTCAGAGGAGAACGTCGGAGGCGAGGACGAGTATTGGAGCGACTTCGAGGAGTTCTAGGCATGCGGATCCCCCAGTCATCATGCCTGTGGATGTCAGCGATGGAGATGCTCGTCGTCGTTTAGTTATCGTCTTGTTCGGACCTTCGAGTCCACCCTTATGGATGTAATAAAGGATGTCATACTGGTTTAAACTCTTGTACGTTTTATTACAGCAATGGTATTACTCTCGTTTTGTCTATCATGTGTGTGTAAATGATCCTGGCGCACATATGAGATGCATTCGGTTTTCTTTGTAAAATCGGGTGTGACAACCACTGGAAACCCCGCGAACTCGGTGTAGCCTCCGCCAATCGCCACTCATGACTCAGCTCCCACGTAGTCCCAGCTCGACCTTGGTTTTGAGGCTCAACCAAGAAACCGTCCATGACTTCATCTTGCTGTTCATGCCACCATGCGGCGCGCACTTGACCCCGCTGGCCACCGGGTCCCTCGAACGAAGCCTCCTTGTCTTCTCCACACCTGGAGGCCTCACCGACGATGACCTTTCGCGCTTGTTCTTCACCCGCACCAACACCCGCCAAGCCGTAACCTCGCACCTCGCAATACTTAGCCAAGAATCAGTCCACACAATGTTGTCAATCACTCATCACACAAGGAAGCGACCATCTACCGGTCCTCGAACCACACATGGTCCTCAACTAGCTACAATCTCACCATCACGGATAGTTCTTCTGACTGTTGGACCCCATTCTTTTCAGTGCCCCCATGGTACGACCTTGTTTGCCCCAAGTCCCTCACCATCCTACCTCTTAAATGTCTCGATCATTATCCTCGACTGAGGCTCATGACCAGACAACCAACCCATCAACTTTCTCAGCTCATCATTCTCATCCTGCAAACAATCAACATAATGTGCAAGTTCCAAATTCTTCAAAGCATGCATTTCACAGGTAGAGCAAGATGTAGGAATTGGTTCTTTCAGCTTAGCCTCAAGAGAAACAGTGTAAACATGCATCTCATCAATTTTAGCATGCAAGACAGGGCAAGAAGTGCAAGCACATAGCAAAGCAGATCTAGATTTAAGCTCAGCCACTTCAACCCTAAGCACATCTAGTTCCTCGCACTTGGAGGCATGCTTTTCCTTAAACAAGGCAAGATCAGCAAGGAAAATAGAGCAATTAGCACATTCAACATCATTAGAAACAACAGGTGAAGCTTTTAGAGAATCAATTTCCAGCTTAGCATCAAAATTCTGTGTTTCTAGCTCAGCCACTCTAGTCCTAGCATCCTCGAGTGAAGCTGTAAGCTCTTTCCTCATTTTCTTAGCCTCTCTAAGCATGTCATCACGATTATCAAGCAACAAGCCAAGGCGTTCATTCTCCTGACGCAAGAAGGGGAGTTCATCGCGCACCTCGTTGTCGGAATCAGAGTCCAAGTCGCTTTGTGTGCTCTTCTTGCTACCGGAGCTCAGCGCCATGGTGCAGAAGCCATCTCTAGCAAAGCAGCTCATCCCGCTCAGGTTCTTGGACGACTTCCTGCTCTTGCGACGATCACCTTTATCTTCACTGCTACTTGAGCTCGAGGTGGAGTACGTGGAACTGGAGTCGACGTCGCTCGCTCCAACCATTGCTCGGGCCTTGCCTCGGCTCTCCTTCTTCCTCGATCGTCGCTCGTCCTTGTGCTTGTTCTTGTGCTTGCTCTTGTGATCACACCTTGACGGTACTTTCCATCCGTCCTTGACTTGTGCTTGTAGCCATCCTTGTTCTCGACCTTCTCCGGGCATTCGGCGACGAAGTGTCCCGGCTTGCCACACTAGAAGCATGTCCTCGTGTTCCTCCTCATGTTCACCTGGTTCTCGTGAAGCCTCTCGAACCTCCTCATCAGCAACGCCAGCTTGTCCTCTCCAAGCACGTCGAACTCCTCATCTGGCATAGACATCGAAGAGGACAAAGAGAACAACCTGGTGGATGGGTTAGTGTTAGTCTTTCCTTTCGAACCACCGACGAGGGCAAGACTATGAGAGTCAGTCGGGCCCTCGAGCTTGGTTGTCATACCCTTATCCACCTCAGCTGACTTGAGCTTCAAGAACAGCTCGTTCACCGTCAGAGTGTCATACTTCTCCGATTCGACAATGGCCTCGAACTTTTCGCCCCAAATCGTACGATCCAAAGAGTGTAAGAGCTTGACAGCCTCTATCATGATCATCTTACTAGAGCACGTCCACATTGGCCCTCATGTTGTTCACAACCACCGTGAACCTCTGAAACAAGGTATCGATAGACTCACCGGGGAGATGAGTGAAGTTCTCGTACTCTCTCCGTAGGTCGCATACATCCGAGCCGAACCTAGGCATTCCCAACATGAGCCTCCTTCAACACCAAATCCGCATTCTACAAGCGAAGTGCCTGTGCACCCGATCGAACTCGTGCGAACACAAAGCACGAAACGAGTGTTAACACCAAAATTTGGTAAGGAGTCGACTTTTGACAGGTGGAGGTTCGAAAAAGGAAGTCCGTCTGGTGGAAGAGGATATTTTCGAGAGATTTTCGGCAAAGAGATGCACGGTCGGCTATACGCTCCCGATTCGGCAGGAGACGATGGGGGCGATTTTTGCGGGATTGGACGGTGACGTGGCTCAATCGGGGGAGCGAATGGATGGACAAAGCGATCAAGTTTAGTTAGGCAATGAATCCATTCGCAGTTGTACTCAACAGGGTATAAATACGACCCCTGAATGTATGTAACAGGGACGATCATTCTTCAATACACACCGGCCTTACGCCAAACCCTAGAGTCCTTGTCGTGTCGTCGAGTTCTTCGAGAGGGCCAATCGATCCGTCGACCTCCGTGAGTACCGGCAACCTTGTATCATATCTAGTATCATGCGGTGGATTTAGATCTCGATGCAAGTAGTCTTGTTACCATGCTTCGTGTCATGCGGTAGATTCAAGCTTGGTTCAAGAGGGTTTCTTGTTAGATCATGAGCCATGCGGTAGGCTAAGATCCGGCTTGAAGCTAGTTATCGGCTCTATTGGATTTTGGCAAGATCCAATAGATTCATTAAGTTATCCCTTGTTATCTTGAGTTTTACTTTATGTTTTAATTCATGTAACACATCTTTGCCCAATCTAGATGGGTTTGGATCGGCTATATCCCTTTATGATCCTTGTTCGAGCAGGATTCGTGTTTTGACGCGTGGATCTTGTGCTTTCCAATAGCCGAAACCGAATCGATCTAGGTTGTTACGTGTTGCGGGTTCAAGCTTGCTATGTTCGTATAAATCTTGAAAGAACCGGGTATCATGCGGTAGATGCAGGTTTTTGGGTTGCTTTGGAGCTAGTCATCCGGTGGATTAGATTCCCAAATCAGTCTGATAGATTTATTCACGTGGTAATGTTTGTTCCTTCTTCATGGACCCGGATCGGTACGTTGCCGTATTCGGTTATATTTTCACGAGTAGAACACGTGCATTATTTATGTTTTAAATGATGTATGCTTTTAGCTTTCCATATTTAGATCGTATCATGCGGTGGATAGATCTATTTGTGGAAAGTGGTACGTTTTTCATGCAGATCGTATCATGCGGTGGATAGATTTGCTTGTTATCGTACCCGACGGGTTTTAAAGTAACTAGACATGCGGTAGACTAGTGCTTTGGATCTATGCATGCTTATTTAATACATGATCATGTCCGTGCTTTACTTCATTTATTTAATGCTAATCTTCATGGGGATCGGTCATAACTTTGCGCTTGCATCTTTGTTTATACAAAGACCGATCGTTGTCATGCTTGCGTCATCCATTCGGCAGTTGTTCCTTTTCCCTTCATGGTTGCCCGAATGGTCGTGGTTCTTTGACAGATAGCTTTGCATAGCTATGTGTCATCCCAATTGGCTCTTTAGCCGCAAATATGGAACTGTCTCGGTACCACCGGCAAGTTCCAAGCTTTGGTATTTAACATGTTTTATCTTTTGTTAATTTTCAGGAAAAATTGACTGGCACGTCATTTGCTCTCTGCGCGTGTGAAGCCAGCTTTGTTCGGCTTGCTGTGTGATTGGCGTTGAGTGCACTTTTTGCGCCAACACACTTTTTGGCACGCTCGGTGGGACCAACAGCCGAATTAATTCAAGATGCCTGAGATTGCAGACCTTATGGACGTCGACTTGGAGGATCTTTCTCCGGAGCAGCAGCAGCAGCTCCAAGACGTCGTAGATCAATTTCAGCAGAAGTGTCTGCTGTCGTTTAAGAAGAACAGAAGCAGCGTCCCATATCTAAAGAACGAGATGCCTAGAGTGCTGCTACCGGGAGAAGTCGATGCTACGTCTCAGCAGGAAAAGGAGGAATGCGCGCGGGTGTTCCAAGAGTCAGCAGATTACATGCTCACCAAGCACAACAAGGCCTTCCTCGGATCGCTCCAGCAGATGATGGTGGCCATCTTTGGCCCGGGCATGGAGCAAGCGTTCGGGAAGGCGCCCTTCCAGAGGAGCACCGTAGAGCTGGGTGAATCAAGCTCTCAACCGCCGCTACGGAGCCAGCCACAGCAGCCTCCTCCTCAGAGCGCCGGAAGCCAAGCGTTCCAACCTCCTCCGCAGGCGCCGGGGGGGGCAGCCGGTTCAGCCCCCGTTGCAAGCTTCAGGAAGTCAACCAATCCTGCCGCCACCACGGAGCAAAGCACGGGTCGGCCCGTGCAACGCCCGAATCCGTGCCGGCCTACGTACGGAGACCTAGCGTTCGGCTCGTGCGGGGCCCCACTTGACCCCGGTCGGAGAATTGCTCCGTCGACCAGCGGCTCCCCAGAAGAATTTGTACGGCGGTGGTTATCATGAAGTGGGAAATTACGGAGCGTTCGACGCCTTCCCGCACCCAGGGTACGCGCCCCCGAGTGGGCGCGCAAGAAGATGACGCCCTAGCGCGCAAGATGGCCGAATTGATGCAGAATCAGTTCGGCCTCAAGCCAAAGATGCAGGGCCCCGCTTATAGGCCGCCGTTCCCAGAGTGGTACTATAACGTGCTCTTGCCGCCGAGGGTGAAGCCGCCGACGGAATTCACAAAGTTCTCGGGGCAGGACGAGACAAGCACGGTCGAGCACATCGCCCGTTACCTCATGCAGCTTGGGGAATGCTCGGCCGAGGAGACGTTCAGGGTTCGCTACTTCCCCGCCTCACTGACGGGTCCAGCTTTCCAGTGGTTCTCATCCCTGCCTCCTGAATCAGTGGCCAGATGGAAGGATTTGGAGCGTAAATTCCATGCTCATTATTTCAGCGGCAGCTCTGAAAAGAAGCTGATTGATCTCGCCACCCTGAAGCAAAGGCACAGCGAAACACCGCTGGAGTTTCTTAGAAGATTCAGGGAAGTCAAAGGCATGTGCTTCTCGCTGAACTTGCCAGACGATCAGCTGGCTGATATGGCCGTCGCCGGGATGTTACCGGCCGTGCGTGAGAAGCTATTTGGGATGGAGTTTGAGAACCTGGGCCAGCTGTCACAAAAGTTATCTCTAATGAGCAATCAGGCATATGGCCTCAAGAAGGACCCCAAATTTGGCAAGCAGCACGACGTCGCTGACATCTACAACCAGTTCTTGGACAAGGCTGATTTGTTCGAGGATTCTGGTGACGAATTGGACGTAGCTGCAGCGGAGATCATGTGGGGTAAAGAGCCCTTGACAATGAATCGCCGTTGGGTCAAGCGGACCAAAGGGACTTACGACTTTGACATCACGAAGGCCGATAAGTTGTTTGAGCTCTTGGTGAAAGAAGGCCGAATTAAGGCGCCCGAGGGGCATTCTATGCTTCTACTTGATGGAGTTAAGAGGAAACGTTATCGTGGCTTCCATGACGGGGATTCACACTCCATCAACGATTGCGGGGTCTTCGGGATGAGGATCCGTAAGGCTATCCGGGAGGGACACCTCAAGTTCGATAACAAGATGAAGCCGGATGGCCACCCCTTTCCTCGGAACATGCTCGGCTTTTCCGTCAATGCGATAACGGCCCGAAGAGAAGGGGAAGGTCAAGGTCCCGACCTCGCCCAGTCCAAGCAAGGTGGAGCAAAAGAGACCGGAGCGCCAGGTGACCCTGGAGCAAGTACAAGGTGACGCCCCCCGCTTTCTCAAGAGCCACATCGAGATTGGGGAATCATCCAGGCCTAAGCCCAAAGTGACGTCGCGCATTCTCCTCAACAAATGGCAGCGCCAGATAGAGAAAGAGCGCTACCAGAAGCGTCGTCACGAGGAGGAGCAGCGCAGAGCTGAAGAGGAAGCGCGCAGAAGGGACCAAGAGCAGTACACGCGCGAGCAGGAGCGCGCACGCTGGGGATGCGCCTTCTTCGGACACTGCTGGAATGAGGGCCTAAAGCTCCCCACATTGAGGAACTGTCCTGAATGCAGCGACAGATATGTTGAGTACAGGCAGGAAACTGCCAATCGCCGATCCGTCCATGAGAGACTTGGAAGGATCCACCCGAATGGGGATCGGCGTCAAAAAATTGAAGTCATCGATCATCCCAGGAAGCGCCAAGCTGATCTCAGGTGGGCTGATCAGGAAGAGGATGAAGATGTCCACGTCTGGCAGAAAGGGCAATGGTGCCCACCCGGCCTGAGGAGGAGCCAGAAGAGGCGGGTCCGGGCGCTTGAGGAACCGCGAGATGAAACAAGTCGGGATCCAGACGAGGCAGAAGTGGCGCCCCAAGGATCAGCCGGAGGGATCGAAGCGTTCGGCTCCTACATGCATGGTATACTTTCCTGCCGAACGAGTTCATGGCTCCTGCTAACCGAGTTATGCGAGGAGGAAGCTTCCTTTGATGACGAGCGACCCGAGGGGGTGATGGCACAACCGGTGGCCGGCCAAGCGGTGCCATCTTCGACAAGCCGGCCAAGAATCGCCATATGAGGCCGCTGTACTTGAGGGGGTACGTCAATGGCAAGCCATTGACCAAGATGTTCGTCGACGGTGGAGCGGCAGTCAACGTAATGCCGTACACCACCTTCAGGAAGCTTGGCATGGGCCCTAGCGATTTGACACCTACAAGCATCATCTTGAACGACTTCGCCGGGAACCCCTCAGACACCAAAGGATGCGCTCACGTGGACTTGATGATCGGGTCCAAGACGCTGCTCACCACCTTCTTTGTCATCGAAGGCAAAGGAGCCTACGACCGCTCGCTTGGGCGGGGACCGGATTCATGCTAACTCGCCGCGTCCCATCCACCATGCATCAACGGCTCATCCGGTGGGTGGATGATGAGATTGAGGTCGTCCGGTGCGGACGACTCCGTGAGCGTAGCCAACATGGAACCAGCCTTCTGGGAGTACCAAGGCATTAATTGCTTCTCGTGGAAGGATCGGGGGAGAAGGTCCCGTTGAACCCTGTCGGCGGTGACCGTTGTACCGATTGAAGCAGTCGGCTCTTATAGTATTTTTTAATGGAGAACCCCGTGGATGGCACTGATGGCAAATTAGGGCAAGGATTCATGTCGGCCGATAAACTGGAAGAAGTTGATATTGGAAGCGGTGATAAGCCAAGGCCGACGTTCATCAGTGCAAATTTGCAACCAGACTTCAGGGGGAACTTAATTGAACTTCTCAAAGAATATAAGGATTGCTTCGCCTGGGATTACTCGGAGATGCCTGGATTGGATCGTTCCATCGTCGAGCATCGGTTGCCAATCAAGCCTGGTTTCAAACCATATAAGCAACCAGCCCGGACGATCTACAAGGATGAAGTATTGGCCGATGTGAAGAAGGAAATCGAAAGATTACTTGACGCAAACTTCGTTCGGCCGTGCAGATATGCAGAGTGGATTTCTAACATCGTCCCTCTGTACAAGAAGAATGGAAAAATGAGGGTTTGCATAGACTTCAGGGACCTAAACAGAGCTACTCCCATGATTGGATACCCGATGCCTATTGCCGATTTGTTGATTGACGCCGCTGCTGGACACAAGGTGATTAGTTTCATGGATGGCAACGCGGGATACAATCAGATCTTAATGGCAATAGAAGACATATCAAAGACGGCCTTTAGATGTCCTGGTCATATAGGCCTATTTGAATGGATAGTCATGACATTTGGGTTGAAAAATGCCGGTGCAACCTATCAACGGGCCATGAATTACATTTTTCATGGGTTGATCGACAAAACTGTGGAAATCTACATTGATGACGTGGTAATCAAGTCCTTAAGTCATGACACCCATCTGGAAGATGTGAAGAAGACCTTGGAGTGCACCCGGAAACACGGTTTGAAGATGAATCCAAACAAGTGCGCTTTTGGGGTATCACTGGAGAGTTCTTGGGGTTTTTGGTCCACGAAGGTTGAATCGAAGTTGGCAAAAAGAGCATGAAAGCCATTGATGAAGTCGTTCCTCCAACCAACCTCAAGGAATTGCAATCACTGCTCGGCAAGATCAACTTCGTGAGAAGATTCATCTCAAATTTATCACGGAAGGTGTTGCCATTCTCTCCATTGCTGAAGCTAAAGAAAGATCAGAAATTCACATGGGGCGACGAACAACAAAAGGCTTTTGATGAGATCAAGCAGTACATGAAGGAGCCGCCGTGCCGGTTCCTCCTCGCCCAAACAAGCCTTTCAAGTTGTACGTGGCGGCCGATACCCAAACCATTGGATCGGCCCTTATTCAAGAATTCGAAGGAAAGAGGCGGGTAGTAGCTTACCTTAGCCGAAAATTACATGATCCCGAAACCGGGTATTCGGCTATAGAGAAACCGTGTCTTTGCGTGTACTACTCGTGTACAAAGTTTCGGCATCGCTTGTTGAATGCCGAATGCACCGTATACTCAAGGTTTGATGTGATAAAACATATGTTATCTATGCCAATTTTGAATGGTCGGATTGGCAAATGGATTTTAGCTTTATCGAATTCGAGTTGAAGTTCGAATCGGCAAAAGCCATCAAAGGTCGGTCATTGCCGATTTTATTACCGAACATCGTGACCCTTCAATTGATCTCGCTTGAAATTACCCCTTGGGCTTTATTTTTTGATGGGTCATCGTGTGGCAAAGGTGGGGGAGTAGGGATCCTACTAATTTCGCCCGAGGTGAGATGTTTGAATTCGCCATTCCTATACAACCCACCGTCACAAATAACACAGGCCGAGTACGAAGCACTACTTCGAGGGCTTCAATATTTGAGAGAAGCGGGGCCGTTTCGGTTGAGATCTATGGAGATTCGGAAGCGGTAATCAAGCAATTGAACGGCCAATATGAGTGCGGGAGCGAAGCGCTGCGGAGTTACTACGAAGAGTGCAGAGAAATCTTGAAGAGCTTTCCATTGGTAACCCTACAGACATTCCTAGAGAGCATAACGAGGAAGCAAACAGGCTGGCTCAGAGCGCCTCTGGTTATAAAGAGAGTCAAGAAGCGTTTGCTGCAGAGGTGTTTGCACTAGGGGCGGGTCTCGCAGAAGGTGATTGGAGGAAAGAAATCATTGATTACTTGAAAGATCCATCCCGAAAAGTCTCTAGGAAACTCAGGTACAAGGCAATTAAGTTCGTTCTTCTGGATGATAATTTATTCTATAAATCATTAGATGGGGTATTGCTATGATGCCTGGGTCCAGAAGAAGCCAAGAACATGATGAGCGAGGTGCACGATGGGATATGTGGAGCGCACCAATCGGCCTATCGGATGAAATGGGTTATTAGACAAGCTGGATGCTTTTGGCCGACGATATTAGAGGACTGCTTTGAGTATTACAAGGGGTGTCAAGATTGCCAGAGGTTCGGGAATATTTAAAGAGTCCCTGCATCAGCATTGAATCCCATCATCAAGCCATGGCCATTCGGGGGTGGGGTATAGACTTGATTGGCCAAATTAATCCGCCGTCTAGCAAGGGGCATAAGTTCGTGCTTTTGGCTACAGATTACTTTACCAAATGGGTCGAGGCAATCCCACTGAAGAAGGTGACGTCAGAGAACATGATCGAATTCGTCAAGGAGCACATCATCTATCGATTTGGGATCCCTCAGACGATTACCACTGACCAGGGGGCACAATTCGTGTCATTGGAGTTCAGAGATTTTGCCGAAAGCATGGGAATCAAATTGTTTAATTCTTCTCCATATTATGCCCAAGCTAATGGTCAAGCAGAGGCTTCTAATAAGATCATGATCAAGCTGATACGAGAAGAAGATCGATCGAAGCCAAGGAGGTGGCATTCGGTACTCAGTGAAGCGCTGTGGGCTTACCGAATGGCCCCCCATGGAGCTACAAAGACCTCTCCTTACGAGTTGGTTTACGGGCATCATGCAATCCTGCCTTGGGAGATACAATCAGATTCAAGGAGAGTAGTGCTGCAAAACGAGTTGAGCTCCAAGAATTACAAAGTGGCCTAATGATGGATGAGTTAGAAGATTTGCATATGATCCGTCTCAGGGCCCTGGAGAACATCGAGAAAAACAAGCTGCGAGTCACCAAGTACTATAACAAGAAAGTAAAAGTAAGGCAATTCGCAGAAGGTGATCTAGTTTGGAAAGCACTATTGCCGATTGGAACTAAATACAGTGAATTCGGCAAATGGTCCCCTAACTGGGAGGGGCCTTTTCGTGTGGTCAGATGCGTTCCTGGTAATGCATACATATTGAAAACTTTGCTAGGAGAAGAATTTTCCGCTGCGATAAATGGAAGATATCTGAAGAAATATTATCCTAGCATTGAGATCGATCGATGATTACACACATCTGGCACAAAAAATAGCCGGCGCTCGAGAATGAGGCCGCCTTCGTAACAAAATCCATGAACAAGAGAAAATGGCCGGTGCTCGGATGCATTGCCCTTAGCTCAATACTACATTACAACCGCTTCTTGCGGGATCACATCTAACAACCCCGATGGTCGGGGTCCCCGAGGAGGTGGGAACCGAAGGCGTGGAGGAAGAAGCGAAAGTATGATTCAATTTTTTCTTTACTTCTTCGGGCCGTCGCTCCCTCTTCAGTTGTTCCAGGACCACCGTGACGGCGACTTGGAACGCACGAGGATGACCATGATTGGCGGCCTCTACCAAGCTATCCCAGGCCGCCTTCAGGGTTGCTCGTACTCCGTCGAGAGACATCTGGAGCAGGAGAATCAAGGATAGAGGCAAGAAATCCAGATGCAAACATGAAGGAGTCAGGAGCATTTACCCCCTACTAGTGCTTCCAGAGCCAGGCGACGCTCGCGCTCGGCTTGGCAACGGGCGGACATGTCCCTGAGGCCATGCTCCAGGTGCCGTACGCGGCGGCGCAGCTGATGGTTGGTCCTCTGTTCAGGCGTGGCATCCTCTGCTTCGAGAGAGGAATCGGAGGAGATGTACTCAGGCACATCTTCGGTCCCGATGACTTCTTCGGGAAGCAAATCAAGGCTGAAAAGGACGAGAGGAAAACATGAAGCGCAAGATCAAGCGGGAGAACAAGGAGCAGATCAAGAGAGAACTCACTTCCGAATCGTACGCTTCTTTGATGAGCCGCTCTCCTGAGGTTGTTTACCCTTGTCCATGGCGTTGGGGTTTTTTCCTCTAGAGGCAGGGGAAGAGATGAGAAATGATGGAGGAGTGTGCGAGTGGATTTGCAGAGCACCCCACAGGCTATTTTATTGACCGGGGAGGCGCATTGGGAGTGATGACTGGCCAGTACACACTGTTGGAATACCAAGCGGCAGGGTTTTCCACCAAGTGCGAAGGGTTTTCTCTTGAACAGTGTTTACGGATTGCCGAATTGGGATCCTCTGTGGATTTTGCGCCAAGGGGCAGTTGTTCTCGCGCATTCGGCTAAAGATAGTTCCCGGATGCATTCAAAGAAAACAAAATTCGCAGATGCAAAATGCAAAGGGAAGTCATCACAAAACAGGTGCAGAATTCAAAAGTCCTTCATCTATTGCCAATATTTACACATCCCTAGTACAATCTAGTCGAAGAGCCTATTCAACACAGATTGGGGATGGGTAATTTCGGCAATGGCGTCGCCGTGGCCGTCAAGGCGCTCCAAGATGAGCTCGATCTCGTCGATGTCCTCCGGCGCGCCGCCCTGGAAGCCACGCGGCCTGGTGGAATAGTCGACGTCCGTATGCGTCGCCATCGCAGCCAGGCCCAAGGTGGTGCCCAAACGAACGCCATGGACGGCCACCTCGTCGACGCGGCGCTCCACCGCGGCCAGGCGCTCCGCCGGCGTGTCGCCACGGGCATTCACCTTCTCGGCCAATTGCTCTACCAGCGCCTTTAGCTGGTTGAGCTCAGCGTCGCGGGCTGCAAAGAGCAAACAGAAAGGATTAGCATCAAAGGCCGGGCTGGATCAAGAATCAATCTCAGAGCCATACCGTCGATGGTCTCCAGCAGCTGTTTGCGCTGGTCCTCCCATTCTAGCTCGGCCACGCCCGCTTTCTTGGAGACGTCCTCCAACTCGCGACGAGACGCCTCTAGCTCTTCCTTAAAGCGGATGGCGTCTTCTTCCCTGTACGGTACCGGGGAGTGGCCATCAGACTCTGAAGAGTCATCCGGGAGGGGCTGATTGGCCGGCGCACGAGGCGGATTCCACTGAATCAATCTGAAAAGGAGGGATGATCATCACGGCAAAAGAAGATCAAGAACAGAGGAGAGATTGACGATCATTACCGCCTACGCGCATTGGCGCTGCTCCCCTCGGCCTCGTCGGAGGCGCGGCGGCGGTTGAGGCGGCGCACCATTGTGGTTTGGGATGTGCACTGTTTGCAAGAGGGCTAAAGATTGGCAAAGATTCGAGAGCTAAAAGGCCTGGTGAAGAGCTAGGGGCACCTATGGTAACATTTATAGGCCTGGCAGGATGAATCGTGGCTTCGAGTCGTGGCTGTGGATCGTGGCGCATATCCCAAGAAAATCGGAAGGTGGAAAGGTTTCCTTGGCCAGCCCGCCGGCGGGTCGCTTGGAGTTCTAGGCTGAGCCGCGTGCAGATTGATTGGTTCGGCTAAAGGAAATCAAAGTGCCGTTCGGGAGTTGGCGTTTCACTACCGAATGGGTCGTTCAGCATTACATCTGAAAGTGCGCAAAAGAAAGGAAACAGATCACAAGAAGATATTACAAGAACGACCAATTCAGTTATACATCAATAAGGACATTCAGGCATTCAAAAGTTTGGCAAGTACACGACGAGCATTGGATGTTATCAAATGGGAATTGTCCAGCAGCTCCTGGCAATCCTTTTGGGCACCGGATAAGTCAGTGAGTTCTGCATCACATTGCTCTATTTTGGTGATAGCCGATTTTACTTCCGCTTGGGTCTTTGCTATCAATCCAGGAAGTTCGGCTATTTTCTCTTTGTCAATCTCTATCTCCGCTGACAGGCTTCTCAGTTCTGCCTCTAGAGCAGCCTTCCTGGTAACTTTCAGATCGTAGGAAGCTTGCAGGTTAGCCAATGCATCCCTATGGCTCTCTGCTTGGGATTGGGCCCCGTTCATAGCATGTTCAGCATCGGTTTTCCTCTTTTCAATGGCCGGACGGGAGCGCAATTTCCTCCAAGCGCGCCTTACGGGTGCATAAAGGGCTTCTAAGCCATAGACAGATGATAGAGAAGCTCTGATGTCTTCAGGAAGTTCTTGACTGATAGATTCAAACACCTCTTCGAAGTGGTGGAGATCGTTAAACTGATCCTGAGCATATTTTTCTAGCCAGGCTGCAATTTCTTTGAGTTTGGGCAACACTTCATCTGGCGGCGGCTAGTATATTTCCTTCATCACCTCGGCAGTTGAATTGCTCTCTGATGGCAGGCTTGATGATGATGGAGCCTGATCCTGAGAAACAACATTGCCGAGTTAAGGATGCTAAACGTCGAGGTACCAAAATTAAGCGCAGATGGATACCTCATGGCTGGTTTCTTGAGCAGGGGCGATCACAGGCGAAGGGGATGTTCCAGGCAGAGCCGAAGCTTCCAAGCTGGGAGATGCCGATGCGGCTATCAGCAGCTCGTGAGTTTCTGGCCGATGAGGAGTCGGATCCGCCTCTGTTGGGTTGGTTATCTCTGCTTGACCAACGGGTGATGGCACCCTTGGGGGACTTGGTTGAATAGGGAGATTCATCTCTGGAGAATTTGCTGCCTCTGCAGAATGTGATGAAGATGAAATCTCCACTGGGATAGGTAATTCAGCCCCGGGTGGACTTGCTTGCTGGACCACTGGAACATTTACAAGCTGCTCTTCTATTATTTCCTCTGCAAATGTCAAATGAGAAGGGTAAATGCCAGTGCTCATCCTTAAGAAAGAACGGTAGAGGTCATACCAGTGGATGGGGCATTGGCAGGTACTGGTTCTGAAGGCTGCTGGGATCTGGTCTAAAATGCACAATGATATGATTCATCAAGAACAGAGTGACCTGGTAATCAAGAAAGTAAAAGGGTTTACCTCAACAAGCACTTTCTTGACAGTCCTTCTCCTTTTAGCACTTGGAGGGGCAATCAGATGCAGACCTTGCCTCCTGTCTGCAGCAAGGCTAGAAAGGCTGGGATCTATGGTAGCATACTTGGCCATTAGTTGATGCAGAGTTGTGGATTTGAATCCCAGTGCTGAAATTGGGCCTTCCGCATTGTAAGCAATTGCCCTGGCTCGAGGGGCAGGCACTGTGTTCTGTGGACAAAAGATGAAGGTCAGGACCATGAATAAAGAGGGGATGTTTGATCCAAGGGCTCATTGTGTTACCTCTGAAGTCGGCAGAAAGTCAGGCACCAATTCTGCACAGAATACATGAACAGGATCACTAAAGATATGGTCATGAAATTCTTGCCACCAGGAGTTGAAGGTGGGGTGAGCTATGGTTGTGGGCACAAAAGGACATGTGTAGACAGTGGGACTGCACACATAGTTGAAAACTCTGCTGCCCTGCATCAGTTCTTTGATTTCCTCCCTGGGTTTGAGGAATTCATGCAGGAACAGTCTTGGGAGCATTTGGCCGCATCCAAGTTGCCTGGCCATTACATTAGGCTGATAGTATTCATAAGTGCCGACATTCGGACCTTCCTCCATTGAACTCGGCGGCTAGTATGCATGGACGGATTATGATATTAAGGATCTCTGAGAATCTCCCATCTTGATGGCCGGGCTCAAAGGAAAACTCAACAGGGAAGGTCAAGGTGTCGTTGCCTAGATAAGGAAGCCAAAGAGGATTGGGGAAACCTTTGAAGAACAACTCGAAGAGCTGGCTGATGTCCTGCTGGATGGAAACAGTTGAAGCCGCTTCTCCGTAGTTTTGGCATCCTCTGGTAGCTTGAGGCTCTCCTTCGGGGTGATTGGACAAAGGGAAGAACCTGAAGTTCAAATCGACACCGACAATTTGATGCATGTGGAGCTGCAGCCACATTTGAACAAACCACCAAGGGCCATTGACGCATGTTATCCTCTGACTGGTGTACATTTGGGTAACAGTCTGATGAAGCATATGATATACGCTACCCAATAAGAATTTTCCCAGAGGGAGGCGATTGCCACCAGCCAGATGAGTCGCCATTGCGATATGGTTCAAAGTGGGCTCGTTGGCTTTGCCACAGAAAACGAATCTGCACAGCCACATGTTCAGAAAAGCTCTGTATTCAACATTGCCTAGGGGATTGTCTTTCATGTGCTTCAAGATATAATTCTTGTAGCCGTTCCCTGGCTTTACCCCCGTCCGGCGTGAAGAGTTTTTGAAGTCCCGTGGCCGGGACAGACCGTGATGTCAAGGCCGGTGATCATATATACATCGGCCAAGGTTGGAGACATTGGGCCATGCCCAAAAAGGAAGGCGTTGACGCCATTTGACCGAAGTGGCATGCGGCTCTCGGAAGATCTTCATTCTTGGGGGTCTCGGCCACGGATAGCTCCAAGCATTGGGCGATACGGAGAGCATCCGGGTTGGTCAATCCACTCTTATCCGCAAGAATCCTCCGATACCAAGTTTTCCGCCCGCAATTGGGGGCAAAGGCCGTTCTTGAACGCATCTTGCCACTGAGGAGGTGGAGACAAAGCTGCCTTGAAGGGGATTCTCTGAGATTCAGCGGCAATAAGATCTCGAGGGTCAGGATTCCCTACAGGACCAAGGTAATAAGACTGCGAATTGGCCTCGATAGGAATCAAAAGAGCAGTAGAAGGCTCCTGGAAGAAAGCGGAAAAGGAAAATCTCAGGTAAAATTGAAAACCTAATGCCGAACAAGGTTTGCGGGGGATGAATTTACCTGAGCAGCTTGGTTCTGAGTTGCCATTAGAGGTTCGAGCTCGGAACGAGGGGGTCTAGGGTTGGATCTGGACGAAGATTCCGGCGGATTGCGAAGAACAGGTGTTGACAGATTTGATTCAAGGATTCGTGACTGGAGTCAATTGTGGAACAAAATTACTTTTATCCCACAATTGAAGGGGCATGTGTTAAAACCAAAATTTGGTAAGGAGTCTGACCGTGGGTCCGGTTCGAAAAAAAGTCCGTCTGGTGGAAGGAAGGATATTTTCAGAGATTTTCGGCAAAGAGATCTGCTGTCGGCTATCTGCTCCAGTTCGACAAAGAAACAGTAGAGCTGATTTTGCGGGATTGGACGGTGACGTGGCTCAATCAGGGAGACGAATGGATGGACAGGCGATCAAGTTTAGTTAGGCAATGAATCCATTCGCAGTTGTACTCAACAGGGTATAAATACGACCCCTGAATGTATGTAACAGGGACGATCATTCTTCAATACACACCGGCCTTACGCCAAACCCTAGAGTCCTTGTCGTGTCGTCGAGTTCTTTGAGAGGGCCAATCGATCCGTCGACCTCCGTGAGTACTGGCAACCTTGTATCATATCTAGTATCATGCGGTGGATTTAGATCTGATGCAAGTAGTCTTGTTACCATGCTTCGTGTCATGCGGTAGATTCAAGCTTGGTTCAAGAGGGTTTCTTGTTAGATCATGAGCCATGCGGTAGGCTAAGATCTGGCTTGAAGCTAGTTATCGGCTCTATTGGATTTTGGCAAGATCCAATAGATTCATTAAGTTATCCCGTGTTATCTTGAGTTTTACTTTATGTTTTAATTCATGTAACACATCTTTGCCCAATCTAGATGGGTTTGGATCGGCTATATCCCTTTATGATCCTTGTTCGAGCAGGATTCGTGTTTTGACGCGTGGATCTTGTGCTTTCCAATAGCCGAAACCGAATCGATCTAGGTTGTTACGTGTTGCGGGTTCAAGCTTGCTATGTTCGTATAAATCTTGAAAGAACCGGGTATCATGCGGTAGATGCAGGTTTTTGGGTTGCTTTGGAGCTAGTCATCCGGTGGATTAGATTCCCAAATCAGTCTGATAGATTTATTCACGTGGTAATGTTTGTTCCTTCTTCATGGACCCTGGATCGGCTATTCAGCTGTATTCGGTTATATTTTCACGAGTAGAACACGTGCATTATTTATGTTTTAAATGATGTATGCTTTTAGCTTTCCATATTTAGATCGTATCATGCGGTGGATAGATCTATTTGTGGAAAGTGGTACGTTTTTCATGCAGATCGTATCATGCGGTGGATAGATTTGCTTGTTATCGTACCCGACGGGTTTTAAAGTAACTATACATGCGGTAGACTAGTGCTTTGGATCGATGCATGCTTATTTAATACATGATCATGTCCGTGCTTTACTTCATTTATTTAATGCTAATCTTCATGGGGATCGGTCATAACTTTGCGCTTGCATCTTTGTTTATACAAAGACCGATCGTTGTCATGCTTGCGTCATCCATTCGGCAGTTGTTCCTTTTCCCTTCATGGTTGCCCGAATGGTCGTGGTTCTTTGACAGATAGCTTTGCATAGCTATGTGTCATCCCAATTGGCTCTTTAGCCGCAAATATGGAACTGTCTGGTACCACCCGGCAAGTTCCAAGCTTTGGTATTTAACATGTTTTATCTTTTGTTAATTTTCAGGAAAAATTGACTGGCACGTCATTTGCTCTCTGCGCGTGTGAAGCCAGCTTTGTTCGGCTTGCTGTGTGATTGGCGTTGAGTGCACTTTTTGCGCCAACAACAAGTAGTCCACCGCCTTATTGTTGCCGTCGAACATGTCCCTCGATCGTGGAGCAAGGAAGTTCATCGGCTGGACATAGACTGTGTCCATCGTGACATCCCAAAGGATCTGACCCTTTCCGCGGAGGAACACCGCCATCCTCTTACTCCACATCTGGTAGTTCTTGCCATCGAAGCGTGGAGGACCCGAACCCCGTTCCTGGTACGCCATCCTTGGATCTTAGACTGGTTAGAGTCAATAAAGACCCGAACCGGCTCTGATACCACTTGAAGGACCGATACGGCGAACCAGAGAGGGGGGGAGTGAATGGGAGCTGATAAAAAATCTTCTCGAAGGAGGTGGGGACTCCAACAAGGCGAACACGGCTTCCAACACACGTCTCCGACTCACTACCCAAGTTGGCCAAGTCCACGCAGCCCACCGAACCTGCCGGCACCGGACCTAGGAACCAACAAAAAGCCTTCTGAGCCAAAACACACCAACACGCACAGCGGAAACTTGCACTGCTTGCTGCCTGTGCTGAAATGGTCAGACCGATGGCCTGCGCCGGTCAGACCGGTGACACCAGTCGGACTGGTGGACAGAGCCGGTCAGGCCGGTGGCTACAGCAGCCGCACAACAAGCGTTCCAGAGAGCCTCAGTGACTTCTCTAGGCCCTGGAACAAAACCACCCCCAAACACAACCTGCACGGAAGGAAAACCCTACACAAAACCAAACAAAACAACTCCAAACAGACCAAGAACTGACCAGCAGCACCAAGACCCAAAGACACACGAGTCAAGTAGTTCACCCGAGGAAAATCCCACAAGATACTTGCACCGGTCGGACCGGTCAAGAGCACCGGTCAGACCGGTGTAGTCTGGGCAGCTCGGGATGAACATCACCCGCGGGTCAACTCCTCCAAATCCAAACTTCGATCTCCCGAATCACTCCACGGACTTGAACAAGACTTTGGGGATAATAGGAACACCTCATGAAGAGTCCATAGCAACGATTTTGTCCACCAAAACTTGCCAAAACAAGAGGAATCGAAGAAATCCCGCCAAGAACTCCTCTAACCCTAGAACACCGAAACCCCAAAATCGAGCCCCTTAACTCACGGATTTGGGAGGGGAATCATAGGACAAAGAACCATGAAGGGTTCCCACAAATTTCCCCCATCAAATCCCCAAGAGCAAGGTCCCGAAAACACCCCAACAAAAACACCAAGAGAGGGCTCCGAAAATCACCACCAAGAACAACCGGGAACAACACAACAAAGCCTTGAGGAACCACGCCGAATCATCTATACATACCAAGGAGGTTCATACAAGGTCTAGCTTGTCACCTGATCATCCAACCCTCTCACAAAATCTCACCATGAAGCTCTCAAGCTAGTCCTATAGAAATCCTAAGAAAATAGGAAGAGAGAAATAGGAAAGCAAATGAACTAGGGTTCCAAGAGATGGCTGCCATCCTCTCACCTCTTGGGTTATATAGGAGGCAACCGAAAGTCTAAAATACCCTTACTTAACAACTAGGGATACAAGCCCCTCAAGGGCGGTTTTGGAAGTCTTCAAGTTTTCTCCATCAGACGGATGTCTGGCGACCGCAACCTGCTTAGCCTCGACGCAAGCCTTGCAATCCCGACGCGTGTCCTCCGCTTCGAATTTTTCGGACTGCGTCGTCGCACACCAGTCAGACCGGTGCTCCTCACCGGTCAGACCGTTACCCACCGGTCGGACCGTCTCGGCACCGTCTTTGCAAAGACCGTCTTCGGTTCTTCGGTCTTGGCTTTGTGAATCAACCAAGGAACCTAGTGGTTTTCTGGTGAACCACTGGAAACCCCGCGAACTCGGTGTAGCCTCCGCCAATCACCACTCATGACTCGGCTCCCACATAGTCCCGGCTCGACCTTGGTTTTGAGGCTCAACCAAGAAACCGTCCATGACTTCATCTTGTTGTTCATGCCACCATGCAGCCCGCACTTAACCCCGCTGGCCACCGGGTCCCTCGAACAAAGCCTACTTGTCTTCTCCACACCTGGAGGCCTCACCGGCGACGACCTTTTGCTCTTGTTCTTCACCTGCACCAACACCAGTCAAGCCACGACCTGCACCTGCAATACTTAGCCAAGAATCAGTCCACACAACGTTGTCAATCACTCATCACACAAGGAAGCAACCATCCACCGGCCCTCGAACCACACATGGTCCTCAATCTCCCCCTTGATGAGTGTATTGACAACACCCACATAAGGTAACAGGAGTGAAAAGAAAACGAAAAGAAACGAATAAAAAGAAACTCCAACAAGTGATTGAAAGCCAAACAAAGGCAAAGAGAAAGATCACTTGAAGAAGACAAGTCTCGGACCCCTTAGGCAAGGGCAACGGCTCGACACATCCGAGACAAAACAAAGCTCAAGCAAAAAGCGCAAACCACCAAACCAAGGCTCGAAAAAACCACAAAGAGCTCCCCTGCACACATGCAAGCTCCCCCTGAACCAATGCAACTCCCCCTGGACGAATGCATGCAAGACACCACTCGAAATAGGGCAGCTACAACAACTCATCTATCACCGGTCAGACCGGTGCTCAACATGTGCACAGGACCAGCACTCTGACCGGTCAGACCGGTGACCATGACCGGTTAGACCGGTGTGCAACAGAGCCCAGAAATGGCTCAAAACCACCTGAAAACCTTCTAAATGCATCCAACAAGCCATTTCAAGCTCAAACTTCTCCCCCTTGTTGGCAATGCATGAATCAAGCCAAAAATGCAAAACTTTCAACCTAGAGCTTCTCAAATAGACAAAATTCAACATAGGATGATACACATGTCCAAATGAGCAAGTTAGATACCCGATAGGTTCGTATTGACATCAGCTACAAGGTCACCAAGTTTCACAACCATTGGACGAAGCTAAGATGGATTTGGGCAATTTTGCGAAAATTTGCCTCTCATGAGCAGAGTCCTAAGCATGATCAAAACATATCAAATTGGCAAAGCCACACAAACTTCATGCTAGGACAACCATTCTAACCACAAGACCATCACAAACACCCACAAGCACCTCATGTCATGCCAAAGCCACCGAGCCATGTGCCTACTTCTATGTATGAGACTTCTCATTGGTAGGCATCATGCAACGGTTTAGCACCCAAAGCAAATTAAATTTAGCACATATGACATGCGAGAACATTTTCCAAGCATTTTACATTTCATTTTCAGATTCAAACTTGGTGCATGAAATGTCTTTGCGACAAAAAGGAACTTATGCACCTCCACAAGATGAAGCAAGAGGGCTAAACATTCATGATGGCAAATGAGCCTTTGGTCCCATATGATCAATAAGCTAGCTATCCAACCACAAATTAAGCATAACCAAGCCACTAAAACATGTCAAGATCATATAAAGGCATTTACACATGAGAGAGCATACATGTGACAATTTTCAAAAATATAGCCATCAACCATGGATTATAAATCAAGATCATCAAGAGCTAAGACAAACTAACCATAGCATACCAAACAAGCTCACAAAGACATAAATAGCATTCCATGGTGAATAATGTATATCTGAGAAGCTTTTCCTATCCAATGCATATGATACAAAATGCATGCAATCTAAGATACAAGGATGCCTATACATCATGTTACAGATGTCATGCCAAATGCAAGAAATGCACAAAGGAAACTATACATATGCTACAAAGGAGCTCCCACACACCCAAATCAAGAAATCAAACACACACCAAGCTCCCCCCGCAAATGAGTGAAAGTTGCTTGATCTAGGGGTTTGGTGAAAATATTGGCTAGTTGGTCATGTGTGGGTACATGGATCAAAGCTATCTCTCCTTTCTCGACGTTGTCTCTCAGAAAATGATACCTCACTTCTATGTGCTTGGTTTGGGAATGGAGCACTGGGTTCTTTGCAACACTTATGGCACTGGTGCTATCACATTGAAGTGGGACAAGGGTATACTCCTCACCAAAGTCACTCATGGTGTATGTGATCCAAAGGAGCTGAGAGCAACAACTAGCAGCGGCAACATACTCTACCTCGGTAGTGGATGAACAACACTCGACTGTTTGCGGGAAGACCAAGACACCAAAGAAGATCCCAAAAACTAGAAAGTCCCAGAAGTGGACATCCTATCCAACCGACACCCGGCAAAATCTGCATCCGAAAAACCATGAAGTGCCAAAGAAGAGGACGCGGAGTACCAAAGGCCGAAGTCGGGAGTGTGACGTAAGTGCCTGAAAATTCGCTTTACTGCTTGCCGATGCGAAGTCCTCGGAGACACTTGAAAATGAGCGCACAGACATACCGAGAACTGGATGTCCGGCCTCGTCGCCGTCAAGTAGAAGAGTGACCTGATCATGCTCCGGTACTCCTTCTGGTCCACGTGTTCACCTTCCTCGTCCGCATTAAGAGTTGTAGTCATACTCATCGGCGTTGTCAAAGCCTTGGAGTCCTCCATCTTGAACTTCTGCACAATGTCCTTGGTGTACTTAGCCTGGTGCACAAATGTTCCTTCCTTTGATTGTTTGATTTATAGCCCGAGAAAGAACTGCAACTCGCCCATCATGCTCATCTCAAATTCCCTGCTCATATCCTCTGCAAACCTTGCAACAAGAGAGTTAGACGAGCCACCAAAGACAATATCATCCACGTACACCTGCACAATCAGGATATCTCTGCCCTGCCTAAGTAGAAACAAGGTCTGATCGACCATCCCCATCTCAAAACCTCTCTCGAACAAGAACCTCCTCAACCTACCATACCAAGCTCTAGGCGCCTGCTTCAACCCATAAAGTGCCTTCCTCAACTTGTACACCCGGTGGGGGTACTTCTCACTCTCAAACCCCGGTGGTTGTCTCACATACACTTCTTCCTCCAACACTCCATTCAGGAAAGCACTCTTCACATCCATTTGGTGCAACTTGAACCCTTTAGCCACGGAAAAGGCTATAAGGATCCTTATCGCCTCCAAACGGGCTACGGGAGCAAAGGTATCCCCGTAGTCGATCCCCTCATTCTGACTGAACCCCTGAGCAACAAGCCTTGACTTGTTCCTCACCACTTCACCTTTCTATCCCTCTTTGTTCTTCCACACCCACTTTGTACCAATCGGCTTACACCCTGGGGGAGGGTCCACCAATTCCCAAACCTGATTCCTCTCAAAGTTCTCCAACTCCTCATGCATTGAATTAACCCAATTATGATCAGATAGTGCGTGTCCAATGTCTTTGGGCTCAAAGGTGGCAACAAATGCAGCATGAGCGAAATGAGAATTCTTTCGAACCCTTGACCATGTAGTACGTTCATTCATGTCGCCGATGATCCTTGAAGCTGGGTGATCCACTTGTACTCGGCGGGGAGGTTCTCGCCTTGATGCTACCTCCCCCTCAACTGTAGCTTCTCCTCGATCTTGATTTGTCGTCGTAGGTGTAGGAGAGGGGTTGTCAACCACTGCAGTCGAAGCAGTAGGTACATGTTCAGCCGGGGGCACCACACCGCCATCTTCATCATCTCCAAGTTCATGCTCCTCCTCCTGAAAGATCTCCTCGCCAAGCTCATCATCACCTGCACACTCAAAGACAAGCTAACTACGTGGCTGTGTCTCGTCAAAGGTTACCTCGAAAGTCTCCACGACTTGGTTAGTTTCAAGATTGAGCACACGATATGCTCTAGAATGAGATGCATAACCAAAGAAAATACCATCGACAGACCTAGCCTCAAACTTATCCAACTTCTTCCCTTTCTTAAGAATAAAACACTTGCATCCAAAGACATGGAAGTGACTCACCTTGGGTGTGCGACCGTGCATCAACTCGTAGCAGGTTTTCTTCTTATGCACTCTGAGGTAGATCCTGTTTGACACATAGCACGCGGTATTCACCGCCTTAGCCCAGAACCTTCTCGGAGTCCTATGCTCATCAAGCATTGTCCGAGCCATCTCACACAAGGTCCTGTTTTTCCTTTCCACAACACCATTCTAGGGAGGCGTATACGGACTCGAAAACTGGTGTTCAAGACCCAAGTCATGGCAAAAAGTTTCAAAACGAGAGTTTCTGAATTCTGAGCCATTGTCACTGCAGATTTCTCGTATGGCATCTCCGTGCCTCTCGTTCCTCAACCTCAAGACACGATCTCGAACAAAACCAAACGTCTCCCCCTTATCCTCGAGAAAGAACACCCATGCATACCGAGAGTAGTCGTACACCACAACAAAGACATACCACTTCCCACCCGCAGATCGCACATGAGATGGGCCAACAAGGTCCATATGGAGCAGCTCGCATGGACGCTCAGTCATCACATCGGTGAGAGGCGGGTGAGAAGAAGCTACCATCTTGGCATGCCTACACGGCGCACAAACCAACTCTTTCTCAAGCCTCAACCGTGGCAATCCTCAGACCAAATTGAGTTTACTTAAGCGAGACAAAAGGTCAAAGCTTAAGTGACCCAACTTCCTATGCCACTTCCACAACTCACTCGAAGAACCAGCCAAGAAACAACGCTCCACACCAGAGGACTGAGAAAAATCAGCACAAAACACCTGACCCTCGGGAACGACCATACAAACAAGGTCCCCTCGAGAGTCCAAAATCCGAGAACCACCAAGCTGAAACAACACCTCGAAACCCTCATCCAACAGCTGGGACACAGAAAGCAAATTGTATCCAAGCGATTGAACAAGAGCAACACGCCTGAGAGTGATCTTGTCACTCACCTTAATCTCACCTTCTGAAAGCACACGCCCACGCCCATTGTCCCCAAAAGTGATGTACCTCCTTGCCACCACCGGGACGAGACTTGAGAACCACCCCTTGTCTCCGGTCATATGCCTCGAGCAACCAGAGTCAATCAACCAAATGTTCTTCAAGTCTCCCACCTGAAATTGAAAAACGAGCACGTGAGCAAACAAACGACTCCGCACTGGGGTTAGTACCAAAAGAGTAAAACCAGTGCCGAGTCATTTGCTCGAAAGTGGGGTTAACACAAACCAAACCATCTTTCCTACCAAAGCTACCTCCACGAACACCACCACGGTAACCACCATGAGGGAACCAACCCTCTCTACCTGGAGGAGGACCAAAACCATGAAAGAAAGCACGTGGACTGTCCCTCCTCTCCATCTCAAAGCTATGGATCCTCCCATCCCCGTATTGAGAACGAGAGGGAGAATGCCTAGAAAACTGACCTCCTGCAAACTCTCTAGCCCAACCACCAGAACCACGACCTCCAGAACCAAACCTCGCACCTGTACGAGCACGAAACCCGAACTGCTGCCTGTCCAGGCCTGCACCGGTCTGACCGGTGCCCCTCACCGGTCTGACCGGTGTAGCCCGGCCAGCAGCACCTCCAACAACCTTTCGCTCTCCCCAAGCCGGAACTGTCCTCACACTCGCCTTGGCCCTGGGCATCTGCACACGAGGCTCAAGTACACCATTGGAAGGGTGGTACTTGTCCTTGTTAGCCCACTCCTTCGCCATTCTCTCCTCTCGCTTCCTCTTGAAGCAAAACTCATCCTTATGGCCATCTCTCCCACAATAGCCATAATGAAACCTCACAAGCTTAAGTTTAGGCTTGGGTAGGGGCTTCTCACTTGGTTTCTCTCCACTCGACTTCTCCACGGGTTTCTCCTCACTAGCCTTCTCACTCTCTTTCCCAGAGAACACTTTCCCCGAAGTGCTCACAAACTTGATAGGCTTTTGGACATCATTTGTTTGTGAGGGAAACACGGGTGGAGCTGGGGTTGTGTCTAGTCGGTTCCTAAGATGGTTAGGTTTGGGAAAGAAATCATTTTTGTGGTGGGTTTTCGGTGGCTCTGGAATGTTTTCTCCACTTCCCTCACCAACCTTGTTTGCCCCAAGTCCCTCACCATCCTACCTCTTGAATGTCTCGATCATTATCCTCAACTGAGGTTCATGACCAGACAACCAACCCATCAACTTTCTCAGCTCATCATTCTCATCCTGCAAACAATCAACATAATGTGCAAGTTCCAAATTCTTCAAAGCATGCATTTCACAGGTAGAGCAAGATGTAGGAATTGGTTCTTTCAGCTTAGCCTCAAGAGAAACAGTGTAAACATGCATCTCATCAATTTTAGCATGCAAGACAGGGCAAGAAGTGCAAGCACATAGCAAAGCAGATCTAGATTTAAGCTCAGCCACTTCAACCCTAAGCACATCTAGTTCCTCGCACTTGGAGGCATGCTTTTCCTTAAACAAGGCAAGATCAGCAAGGAAAATAGAGCAATTAGCACATTCAACATCATCAGAAACAACAGGTGAAGCTTTCAGAGAATCAATTTCCAGCTTAGCATCAAAATTCTGTGTTTCTAGCTCAGCCACTCTAGTCCTAGCATCCTCGAGTGAAGCTCTAAGCTCTTTCCTCATTTTCTTAGCCTCTCTAAGCATGTCATCACGATTATCAAGCAACAAGCCAAGCCGTTCATTCTCCTGACGCAAGAAGGGGAGTTCATCGCGCACCTCGTCGTCGGAATCAGAGTCCAAGTCGCTTTGTGTGCTCTTCTTGCTACTGGAGCTCAGCGCCATGGTGCAGAAGCCATCTCTAGCGAAGCAGCTCAGCCCGCTCAGGTTCTTGGATGACTTCCTGCTCTTGCGACGATCACCTTTATCTTCACTGCTACTTGAGCTCGAGGTGGAGTACGTGGAACTGGAGTCGACGTCGCTCGCTCCAACCATTGCTCGGGCCTTGCCTCGGCTCTCCTTCTTCCTCGATCGTCGCTCGTCCTTGTGCTTGTTCTTGTGCTTGCTCTTGTGATCACACCTTGACGGTACTTTCCATCCGTCCTTGACTTGTGCTTGTAGCCATCCTTGTTCTCGACCTTCTCCGGGCATTCGGCGACGAAGTGTCCCGGCTTGCCACACTAGAAGCATGTCCTCGTGTTCCTCCTCATGTTCACCTGGTTCTCGTGAAGCCTCTCGAACCTCCTCATCAGCAACGCCAGCTTGTCCTCTCCAAGCATGTCGAACTCCTCATCTGGCATAGACATCAAAGAGGACAAAGAGAACAACCTGGTGGATGGTTTAGTGTTAGTCTTTCCTTTCGAACCACCGACGAGGGCAAGACTATGAGAGTCAGTCGGGACCTCGAGCTTGGTTGTCATACCCCTATCCACCTCAGCTGACTTGAGCTTCAAGAACAGCTCGTTCACCGTCAGAGTGTCATACTTCTCCGACTCGACAATGGCCTCGAACTTTTCGCCCCAAATCGTACGATCCAAAGAGTGTAAGAGCTTGACAGCTCTATCATGATCATCTTACGGGAGCACGTCCACATTGGCCCTCATGTTGTTCACAACCACCGTGAACCTCTGAAACAAGGTATCGATAGACTCACCGGGGAGATTAGTGAAGTTCTCGTACTCTCTCCGGTAGGTCGCATACATCCGAGCCTGAACCTAGGCATTCCCAACATGAGCCTCCTTCAACACCAACCAGATTCTACAAGCGAAGTGCTCAGTGTGCACCCGATCGAACTCAGGCGGACACAAAGCACGAAACAAGTAGTCAACCGCCTTATTGTTGCCGTCGAACACGTCCCTCGATCCTGGAGCAAGGAAGTTCATCGGCTGGACATAGACTGTGTCCATCGTGACATCCCAAAGGATCTGACCCTTTCCGCGGAGGAACACCGCCATCCGCTTACTCCACATCTGGTAGTTCTTGCCATCGAAGCGTGGAGGACCCGAACCCCGTTCCTGGTACGCCATCCTTGGATCTTAGACTGGTTAGAGTCAATAAAGACCCGAACCGGCTCTGATACCACTTGAAGGACCGTTACGGCGAACCAGAGAGGGGGGGAGTGAATGGGAGCCGATAAAAAATCTTCTCGAAGGAGGTGGGGACTCCAACAAGGTGAACACGGCTTCCAACACACGTCTCCGACTCACTACCCAAGTTGGCCAAGTCCACGCAGCCACTGAACTGCTACTGGATCTAGGAACCAACAAAAAGCCTTCTGAGCCAAAACACACCAACACGCACAGCGGAAACTTGCACTGCTTGCTGCCTGTGCTGAAATGGTCAGACCGATGGCCTGCGCCGGTCAGACCGGTGACACCCGATCGGACCGGGTGGGAGCCGGTCGGCCGGTGGCTACGACGGACCGCACAACAAGCGTTCCAGAGAGCCTCAGTGACTTCTCTAGGCACTGGAACAAAACCACCCCCAAACACAACCTGCACGGAAGGAAAACCCTACACAAAACCAAACAAAACAACTCCAAACAGACCAAGAACTGACCAGCAGCACCAAGACCCAAAGACACACGAGTCAAGTAGTTCACCCGAGGAAAATCCCACAAGATACTTGCACCGGTCGAACCGGTCAAGAGCACCGGTCAGACCGGTGTAGTCTGGGCAGCTCGGGATGAACATCACCCGCGGGTCAACTCCTCCAAATCCAAACTCCGATCTCCCGAATCACTCCACGGACTTGAACAAGACTTTGGGGATAATAGGAACACCCCATGAAGAGTCCATAGCCACGATTTTGTCCACCAAAACTTGCCAAAACAAGAGGAATCGAAGAAATCCCGCCAAGAACTCCTCTAACCCTAGAACACCGAAACCCCAAAATCGAGCCCCTTAACTCACGGATTTGGGAGGGGAATCACAGGACAAAGAACCATGAAGGGTTCCCACAAATTTCCCCCATCAAATCCCCAAGAGCAAGGTCCCGAAAACACCCCAACAAAAACACCAAGAGAGGGCTCCGAAAATCACCACCAAGAACAACCGAATACAACACAACAAAGCCTTGAGGAACCACGCCGAATCATCTATACATACCAAGGAGGTTCATACAAGGTCTAGCTTGTCACCTGATCATCCAACCCTCTCACAAAATCTCACCATGAAGCTCTCAAGCTAGTCCTATAGAAATCCTAAGAAAATAGGAAGAGAGAAATAGGAAAGCAAATGAACTAGGGTTCCAAGAGATGGCTGCCATCCTCTCACCTCTTGGGTTATATAGGAGGCAACCGAAAGTCTAAAATACCCTTACTTAACAACTAGGGATACAAGCCCCTCAAGGGCGGTTTTGGAAGTCTTCAAGTTTTCTCCATCAGACGGATGTCTGGCGACCGCAACCTGCTTAGCCTCGACGCAAGCCTTGCAATCCCGACGCGTGTCCTCCGCTTCGAATTTTCCGGACTGCATCGTCGCACACCAGTCAGACCGGTGCTCCTCACCGGTCGGGGACCGGGTACCCACCGGTCGGACCGGTCGCACCGCGCAAAGACCGTCTTCGGTTCTTCAGTCTTGGCTTTGTGGATCAACCAAGGAACCCAATGGTTTTCTGGTGAACCACTGGAAACCCCGCGAACTCGGGGTAGCCTCCGCCAATCGCCACTCATGACTCAGCTCCCACGTAGTCCCAGCTCGACCTTGGTTTTGAGGCTCAACCAAGAAACCGTCCATGACTTCATCTTGCTGTTCATGCCACCATGCGGCGCGCACTTGACCCCACTGGCCACCGGGTCCCTCGAACGAAGCCTCCTTGTCTTCTCCACACCTGGAGGCCTCACCGACGATGACCTTTCGCGCTTGTTCTTCACCTGCACCAACACCAGTCAAGCCGTAACCTGCACCTGCAATACTTAGCCAAGAATCAGTCCACACAACGTTGTCAATCACTCATCACACAAGGAAGCGACCATCTACCGGTCCTCGAACCACACATGGTCCTCAACTAGCTACAATCTCACCATCACGGATAGTTCTTCTGACTGTTGGACCCCATTCTTTTCAGTGCCCCCATGGTACGACGTCGTAGCGTCGCTTTGCCATCTCTTTTCCGCGGCCACGATCACCTCGCCGAGACCTCACGGGCCAACCTTTATCAAGCCCCGTGTTGCCACCGCCGGATCGCTCCGCCGACCCCTACCTCAGTTGGTTCTAGATGACCGTTGCAATCCTGTGGAGGCATAAAAGGGAAGCCCTCCCGCGGTGTTTCCATTGCCAAGTCTCGCTTTCTTTCGAGCTCAACACCACCATTGCTCTTTGTTCTCCCTTCGGCTAGCTTTTGTCCAACCCGACACCAGCCCAGCTCTATCGTGTGCTCTACTCTGCACCGAGCGAGCTATTCCCCGCCTTCGTTGACAGCCTACAGAAGAAGCTTGAAAGAAGATCAAGAGAAGAAATCAAGCTGGTGCTGCCAACCATGGTTCAACTCTTGGAGCTGATCGAGTCCCTTCGCTGGACGCTTGAAGGGATGTATCTCTGCATCGTAGGCGGAATTTGTCTGCTCTTAGTTTTTCATGTGCACATTCATCGCCCGCTTCCTCATGAGTGACATTGAGACAATGAGGAGAGCACCATGTATCTTTTGCCCTATTTGAATTCTCAATGTCGAGAAGTGTAAGAGGATATGTCCTCCTCCCTTTGTAACCCCCATCTTGTTGATTTGGTTTGCTCTAATCTGTTGTCGAATCTCGTGACGAGATTCTGTTTAAGGGGGGTAGGCTGTGACGCCCCAGGTTTTCAACCGGGTTCATTAACCCTAACAATCGGGTCAAAAGAGTTGACTTTGGTCAAACGACGGTCAACCTGGGCCATCACCTCAAAAACACCACCAACAACCCCTAATGACTCACCTTGGTTAACCTTTGGTCAAGATTGGTCAAACCCTAGTCCAAACCCCCCTTTAAACCTTTGGACCCTCCTATGTCACCCAGAACTTTTGTCGCGTTCTCCAAATTTCACCTAAACACTTCAAAATCTCCCAATGTAAAAGTTGTGAAGTTTGTCGAGGGACACAACTTTCATGTTGAGTGGCGTTTGAGATTTGAAGCGTAAATGGGTGAAAAACCTTGGTCAAGGCAGTTCGGCACTATTCCTCGGCGCCTAGAAAATAGCAAAGTTTGCTTGTAAATTGTGAACAATTGGTTGAGAAAAACCCTATACGGCCTTTATAGAAGTTGTAGAGGGTTGATTGATCTACTACTTTCCTATTTATCACTTGGTCCACTTCAGTTGAGAAATTTTGAGAAAAACTCAGTTGAAGAACGTTAAGTCGAAACGGTTTTGCAACTGGGCACTCCAGAGCTCGTATGTCGCGCCGGCGCCGCGTGTCGTCCGCGCTGTTGAAGGATCGAAACGGCGAACCAGAGAGGGGGGAGTGAATGGGAGCCGATAAAAATTCTTTCTCAAAAGAATTCGGCCTATATACCAATCGCAACTCCGACTCACACACAAACAAGCAGAGGCACACACAAACCTCTCTTGATACCTTAGGAACAAAGCTTGAAAGGCTAGGAAGCAAGGCGGAAGCAAACACGAAAGAACTTGAGCAATCAACGAAGAAGGCTGAGACCTACCGGGTCAACCGGCACAAGTGCCTGGGTCACCCTGAGCCTTACAGAGCCGCACCGGGTCGCCCGGGCACAAGTGACCGGATCAACCTACCCCCTTCGGGTCAACCGGCACAGGTGACCGGATCACCCGGGACAGCCCAGAAAACTGCCCGCGAAATCGCCCCAAACTTTAGATCAAAGGATCTCCCAAACCACTTGGAGTCTTGAGACGAAATTTTGGGGAGATGATGAACACCCCAAGGAGAGATTATGCCCCAAAAATTATGGTCTCAATTTCCCTACAACTCCCGGAATCGTAAATCCTTGCCAAGAACACAAAGACCTAGGGTTCATCCAAAAGTCAATGAATCGAAGGCCAAATCCGGCGTTTGAGGGGTCAAGATCATCACCAAAGGTGCGCAAGGCATCCATCCATGTTTCCCTCAAAGAAATCTGGGGAGAAACCAACTCAAATTCGCGGAACCACACCAAGAACAAAGACACGAAACAAGCACAAAAAGACCACGAAAAACACAACTCCGAATCTTCTATACAAACAAGGAAAGATTCACAAGGTCTAGCATGCCGCCCTAGCATCCATCCCTCTCAACAAATCTCACATGAAGCTCTCATGCTAGCCTAGAGAAAATGGAGAAGAAAATAGCTACGAAAATGAGAAAAGGGAGGGGGAAATGAAACCCTAAGTCGCGGAGAGAGAAAGCCATCCACACACTCATGGCTTATATATCGGGTCTCGTCGGAGTGGTAAATGACTCGACTACCCCTAACTCAACTACTAGCGATACAACCCACGCAGGGGCATTTAGGTAATGTTTGTGGGTCTTGCCATCGGACGGCCACGCCTTTGCCGCACCCCGCGTCCTCCCGACGCAAGGCATGCGATCCCGCCGCGTGTCCTCCGCTTCGAAGCTTCCCGACACGCCCGGATCCCGTCTCCGTCGTGTTGGGCCCTCGGACTTGGTTTTGAGGCCCAAACCAAGAATCTGTCCTCCGATGGTTTTGTGGGCAAACCACCAAACCCCGCGTGCTCGGTCCGGTCTCCCGCCAAGCCTCTTGACTCGACCGCCACCGTGCACCGGCTCGATTGTCCATGACTTCGTCTTGCTCGTATCGCCACCATGTGGCGAGCACCTAGTCCCGCTATCCACCGGGTCCCTCGAACCGAGCCTACTTGTCTCTCCATCTCCCAGAGGCCCCTCAAGGCTGAAGACCTTTCGCGCCCGTTCTTCACCTGCAACAACACGAACTAGGCTGCAGCCTACACCTGCGTACTGAGCCAAGAGTCAGTCCAACACCTGTTGTCAATCACTCATCAGTGAGGAGCGGTCATCGATCGACCACTGGGATGCTCCTGGTCCTCAATCTCCCCCTTGATGAGTGCATTGACAACACACAACGCGAAATGAAATTCAAAGAAAGAAAGAAAGGAAGGAAGAAGAAAGAAAAATAGAGAAGCTCAACTCATGACCAAAACTAAGGAAAGGCAAAAAAAGGTCACAAGCCGAGCAAAGCACAAACTCCACACTGCAAACAGCAAGAAAGCTCCCCCTGAACAAATGCAAGCTCCCCCTGAACATGTGGATGCAAACTTCCAAATTTTCTGAATTTTTCATGAAGCTCACCTCTTCTCCCCCTTGTTGACAATGTATGAATCAAGGTGAAAATGCAAACATATGAGACAAAGGATAGAAACATCTGCATGAGCTTCTCAAATAGGCCAAATTTAGTGTCAAAGGCTAGAAACGAGACAAAAATCACACATGTGAATCATAGTATAGACAAAGTATTGCCACAAGAAATATATGAAAATACAAGCATGTGACAAAGCAAAATTTTCAGATTTAAGCAGTTTTATCAAAAGGAGGCTCGCTTCACATGTAAAGGCCTATCCATGTCACACTCTAGCCAAAAACATGCATACCATTCAGAGATCATACAAGGATATCAAGTTCTCAACAAAAGATCATTGTAAACACCCATAAAGCAAAGCATGTCATGTCAAAGCTCATGAGCAATGTGTCCACTTCGGGGAGACTTCTCCACTGGTGAACATCATGCAGCATGTTTTGCACCCATATGTGAAAGATAAGACATTTTAAGAATAGACATGATGGATGGAGCATTTTTCAAGCATACACACTTCTTTTCAAGATTTATTCATTTCATGGTACATGAAGTGCCTTTGCGGCAAAAAGAAGCTTATGGTCCTCCATGAATGCAACACAGGCTAAACATTCACAATGATATCAGCCTTTGGCCCAAATGCAAGAAAGAAACATCCAAGCACAATCTAAGCATGAAAAGAACATTTCGACCAAAACGTGACATGGATACACTAGTACACGTGAGTGGAGCACATTTTGCCAAAAATTAGTCAAGATTAGCATTTATTTCAAAAGGGGCTATCTCACCACACATATATCTCAAATATTCCAAGAGCATAGCCTCACATCAGCATTTCTCCACACATATGACCAATATCTCACAAATAGCCAAAGAGACTCAAATAAGGCATATGACAGAAGCTCATCATCCTAAAATGCAATATGATACAAATGCAACATGATATATGACAAGATGGCTATTCTACCATGGTTTGTACATCAAGGAAAACATGTATATACATCAAAGTAAAACATGGTATGATACATATGGTACAAGAAGAAACCCCAAGAATCAACTAGAAAGGGCAACAAACCCCAAGTTCCCCCCGCAAGCGCACAAATGTAGCTTGGTCGAGAGGCTTTGTAAAGGTGTCTGCAAGCTGATCTTGGGTAGGGACATGACTCAACACAATGGTTCCTTTTTCGACATTGTCTCTCAAGAAATGATACCTCGCTTCTATGTGTTTGGTTCTGGAGTGAAGCACTGGGTTTTTGGCTACGCTTATGGCACTGGTACTATCACAAAGAAGTGGGATCTGGGTGCACTCCTCACCAAAGTCTCTCAAAGTGTATGAGATCCACAACAGCTGGGAACAACAACTCGCGGCTGCAACATACTCCGCCTCGGTGGTAGACTGAGCTACACTAGACTGCTTGCGGGAAGACCATGAAACCAACGAAGACCCAAGAAACTGGCAAGTACCAGAAGTAGACTTCCTCTCGACTCCACAAATAACAAAATCCGCATCGGAAAAACCATGAAGAGAAAGAGTCGAGGAGGACGAATACCAAAAGCCAAGACCAGGGGCAGACTGTAGGTACCTAAAGATCCTCTTGACGGCCTATCGATGTAATGTCCTTGGTGAAGCCTGAAAACGAGTGCACAAACACACGCTGAACTATATGTCTGGCCTCGTCGCCGTCAAGTAGAGGAGGGAGCCGATCATGCTCCGGTACTCTCGCTGGTCCATTGGTTTTCCGTCCTCGTCCGCATCCAAAGTAGCCGTACTCCCCATGGGAGTCGACATCGGCTTCACATCTTGCATCTGGAACTTCCTCAGCATGTCTTTCGTGTACTTTGTCTGGTGCACGAATGTTCCATCCTTCACTTGCTTGATCTGCAGCCCGAGAAAGTACTGCAACTCGCCCATCATGCTCATCTCAAACTCCCTGCTCATCTCATCTGCAAACTTGGCAACAAGGTTATGTGACGAGCCACCAAAGACAATATCATCCACGTATATCTGAACAATCAGCAAATCATTCCCATGCTTGAGGAGAAACAAGGTCCTATCCACGGTACCCATCACAAACCCTCTGCTCAACAGAAAACCTCTCAACCTCCCATACCAAGCACGGGGCACCTGTTTCAACCCATACAGAGCCCTTTTCAACCTGTACACCCTGTGTGGGTACAACTCACTCTCAACCCCAGGTGGCTGCTTCACATACACCTCCTCCTCTATGACCCCATTTAGAAAGGCACTCTTCACATCCATCTGAAACAACTTGAACCCTTTAGCCACGGCAAAGGCTGGAAGGATCCGAATTGCCTCAAGACGGGCCACATCAGCAAAGGTCTCCTCATAGTCGATCCCCTCCTTCTGACTAAACCCCTGAGCAACAAGTTGAGACTTGTTCCTCACAACAATCCCATTCTCACCCTCTTTGTTCTTCCAAACCCACTTGGTTCCTATAGGATGGCAATTTGGAGGTGGTTCAACTAACTCCCACACCTGGTTCCTCTCAAAGTTTTCCAACTCCTCATGCATAGAATTGACCCAGTTTGCATCAGATAAAGCGTGTCCAATGTCCTTGGGCTCAAAGGTGGCAACAAAAGAAGCATGAGCAAAATGAGAAGAATTCCTAGACCTCGACCGTGTAGTACGTTCGTCGATGTCCCCAATGATCTTCGACAGGGGATGCACTTCTTGAATCCGCCGGGGATCTTCACGCCTCGAGACCACCTCCCCCTCACCTTCAGCTTCTCTCGCCTGGTCCTCTTGTCGCACCGTCGTTGTCCATGAAGTAGACGATCCATGCTCCATAGTGGTCGTAGGGGAAGTAGTGGGTACACACTCAGCTTGAGGCACATGGTTCTCTCCATCATCATCTCCAGCTTCATCCTTCTCCTCTTCAAAGAGGTCCTCGGCCATCTCCTCATCACCTGCACATGCAAAGCCAAGAGAGGTACATGGCATTGTCTCGTCGAAGGTTACCTCGCAAGTCTCCATGATTTTGTTAGTCTCAAGGTTAAGCACCCTATAGGCTCTAGAGTGGTTAGCATATCCAAAGAAAATACCATCACTAGACCTAGCCTCAAACTTGTCGAGTTTTCCCTTCTTAAGAATAAAGCACTTGCAGCCAAAAACTCGAAAATGACTCACCTTGGGTGCCCGACCATGCATCAGCTCATAACAGGTCTTCTTCTTGAAAGCTCGCAATAAAATCCTGTTAGAGACATGACAAGCCGTATTGACTGCCTCAGCCCAATACCTCCTAGGAGTCCTGTGCTCATCGAGCATCGTCCTAGCCATCTCACAAAGAGTCCGATTTTTCCATTCCACGACTCCATTTTGAGGGGCACATAAGGGGTCGAATACTGATGTTCAAGACCTAGATCACGACAGAAGGCATCAAAACGAGAGTTCTTGAACTTTGAGCCATTATCACTACGGATAGCTCAGATGGCATTTCCATGCCTCTCGTTTCTCAACCTCACGATCAGGTCTCGAACAAAACCAAATGTCTCACTCTTATCCTCCAAAAAAAACACCCAGGCATAGCGAGAGTAATCATCCACAACAACAAGGACGTACCACTTCCCACCCACCGAGCGAACTCGAGCTGGCCCAACAAGGTCCATGTGCAACAGCTCTGTCGGACGCTCGGTCATGACATCGGTTAGGGGTGGATGGGGAGTGGCTACCATCTTGCCATGCCTACACGGAGCACAAACCAAATCCTTCTCAAGCTTCAACCTCGGCAATCCTCGGACAAGGTCAAGACCACTCAAGCGGGAAGCCAAATCAAAGCTCAAGTGTCCCAACCGCCTATGCCATTTCCACAAATTAGAAGAAGGACCGACCAACAAACAACGAGCAGGACCCAAAGAACGAGAGAAATCAGCCCTGAAAATCTGACCCTCGGGGATGATCATACAGACAAGATCACCTCGAGAATCCAGCAAACGAGACTCAGCAGACTTGGAACGCACCTCAAAACCCTCATCAAGCAACTGAGAAACCGAAAGCAAATTGAAACCCAAAGACTTCACAAGAGCAACTCTCTTCAAAGTTACCTTGTCACTCACATGCACAACACCCTCACACATCACCCTTCCTCGTCCATTGTCCCCAAATGTGATGTACATCTTTTCCTTCACTGGGGTGAGGCTGGAGAACCACTTCTTGTCTCCGGTCATGTGTGGGGAACATCCGGAGTCGGTCAACCAAATGTTCTCCAAGCCTCCTGCCTGCAGTCAGAAACAAGAACGAGAATGAGCTAACGACTCGACACTGGGGTTAGCACACAGAAACTTGAACTAGTGTCGGGCCATCTGCTCAAAAGAGGGGTTAGCAAACATCATTCCCTTGCCACCAAATTTCCCATGTCCTATGGAAGAAGTACGAGCACACGAGGGGGAAAACGTGGTCCATAGTTCCTCTAGAACCCAAAGCTGTGATCATCTCCCCTAGACCCGTATTGAGGACGAGTAGGGGGACGTCCAGCAAAACCACCACGAGCCCGACCAAACCTCTCACCAGCACGCACACCATCATCTCTCCTCTCAAACCTCACACCACCAACTCTTTGTGGGAGCCTGCCAACACTCCTCACACTTCCCACACCCCGTGGAAGTGGCACTCTAGGATCAGGAATACCATGAGACTGGTGATACCTGTCCTGGTTTGCTTGCTCCCTAGCAAGCCTCTCATCCCTCTTCCTTTTGTAGCAAAACTCTGCAAGATGCCTCTCCTTGCCACAATACTCACACCTAAAGGGGATGGGTTTTGGTTTTGGCTCTGGCTTCTCTCTAGGCTTCTCATCCTTCTCACTCACAAACCTCACCGGTTTCTTGAAGTCATGTGCTTTTGGTGGAAATTTGGGTGGATCTTGGGTTGTATCAAGCTTGTTGCAAAGGTGGTTGGGCTTTGGTGTGAAAGAGTTCTTGGGTGCTTTTGGAAGTGGGACTTGGATGTCTCCGATCACCTCAAACTCGAGGGTGGACTCAACACACTTCTCATACACACTCTCCCCACTGTTCTGTCCCACTTTCTCACCCACCTTCTCAAAACCCAAACCTTGACCATCCGCTCTCTTGAACTCCTCAATCATGATTTTCAATTGAGGTTCCTGCCCAGACAACCAACCCAACACCTTCATCAAATAATCATTCTCCTCATAGATGACATCCAAACGGGAAGTAAGTTCAAGATTGCGCAAAGTAACTTCATCACAGCTAGTGCATGCATTGACAACAGGAGATTTCAAAGAAGCTTCCAAAGTGCTAATAGTAGAACGAGCATCAACAAGCTTAGCATGCATAGTAGGACATGATTTACAAGCACCAAGCAAAGTGGGTCTAGCCTTAAGCTCATCATACTCAGTCCTAAGAGCATCTAGTTTAGCCAAAGTGGAAGCATTCTTCTCATTAAGCAACTTGATCTCATTCAACCATGCATCACATTCAGGACATTCAACATCATCAGAAGTAGTAGGAGCAAGTTTCAAAGAGTCATTCTCAAGTTTCAATTCAAGCAATTTAGACTCTAACTCTCCTACTTTCTCGCTAGCATTCTCAAGTTGAGCCCTAAGATCTTTCCTCTTATTCTTAGCATCTCTCAACACACTATCACGGTTATCAATCAAGCCATTCAACCTAGTAATCGCAGCAAGCAAAGAGTCGGGGTCACGATTTACCTCATCCTCCGAGTCGGAGTCGCTGTCTTCTTTCTCGCTCTTCTTGCTGCTTGAGCTATGGGACATGCCACAAAAGCCTTCAAGTGCCATACAACTCAATCCACTGAGGTTCCGGCTTGCACTCTTCTTGTCCTTGCGCCTCCCGGTGTCTTCATCTTCACTGCTTGAGCTTGACTGCACGTCGCTTGAGCTTGAGTCGACGTCGCTTGCACTGGCCACCATGGCTCTTGCCTTGTACTTCTTGTAGCCTCCCTTGCTCGGTCGCCGCTTCTCCTTGTCCTTGCTCTTGGACTTGCTGAAGTGCTTGCCCTTGGAGGAGTACTTGTCTTCACGCCTCGGGTGCGCCTTGTACTCGCTCATCTTGTACTTGTTCTCCTTCGCTTCTGGGCACTCGGCGATGAAGTGGCCACGCTTGCCACACTTGTAGCACGTCCCTGAGCTCCGCCTTGCATTCCTCCAACTCTCGTGTAGTCGATCAAACCTTCTTGAGAGCAAGGCCAGCTCCTCCTCGCCCAGCACATCAAACAACTCATCTGGAATAGACATAAGAGAAGACAAGGAAAACTGTCGACATGAAGGGTTAGCTTTGCCCTTTGATCTGCCCACAAGAGCAAGACTATGGTCAGTCGAGCCCTCGTGCTTGGATTGCAACTTTCTGTCAACCTCAGCCAACTTGAGCTTTGAAAAGAGGTCATCCAACTCAATAGTCAAATACTGCCTAGACTCCTTGATGGCCTCAACCTTAGCACCCCAAACATTTGGGTCCAAGATATGTAAGAGCTTCAGAGCTTGATCATGCTCAGTGTAGGGAAAATCCTCAACATTAGCCTTCATGTTGTTCACGATGGCGGTGAACCTCTGGAACATTGCATCAATGTCCTCACCGGGAAGTTGAGTAAAGTTCTCATATTGCATCCGGTAAGAAACAAAGAGGCGAGCCTTCACATGGTTATCACCACCGTGAGCAACCAACAACTTCTCCCAAATTTGCCAAGCAAGATTCAAATGACGAACACGCTCAAACTCAGGATCACACAAGCTTCGGACCAAGTGATCAACGGCTTTTGCATTTTCCTCATACTTGGCCTTAGCACCGGCATCGGTCACCATAAGAGTATGGATGTTGGCCGGAATAGCATAGGTCTTGTCAAGCACAATGAATTCCAACAACTTGCCACGAAGAAAGATCATCATACGAGCCGCCCACTTGTGGTAACCCTTGCCATCGAAGTGCGGCGGACCGCCCCGCTCAACGTACGCCACCTTAGGATTCAAGACTTGTCAAAGTCGCAAGGAATCCGGCACCAAGCTCTGATACCAATTGAAGGATCAAAACGGCAAACCAGAGGGGGGGAGTGAATGGGAGCCGATAAAAATTCTTTCTCAAAAGAATTCGGCCTATATCCCAATCGCAACTCCGACTCACACACAAACAAGTGGAAGCACACACAAACCTCTCTTGATACCTTAGGAACAAAGCTTGAAAGGCTAGGAAGCAAACACGAAAGAACTTGAGCAATCAACGAAGAAGGCTGAGACCTACCGGGTCAACCAGCACAAGTGACTGGGTCACCCTAAGCCTTACAGAGCCGCACCGGGTCACCCGGGCACAAGTGACCGGATCAATCTACCCCCTTCGGGTCACCCGGCACAGGTGACCGGATCACCCGGGACAGCCCAGAAAACTGCCCGCGAAATCGCCCCAAACTTTAGATCAAAGGATCTCCCAAACCACTTGGAGTCTTGAGACGAAATTTTGGGGAGATGATGAACACCCCAAGGAGAGGTTATGCCCCAAAAATTATGGTCTCAAACTCCTACAACTCCCGGAATCACAAATCCTTGCCAAGAACACAAAGACCTAGGGTTCATCCAAAAGTCAACGAATCGAAGGCTAAATCCGGCGTTTGACGGGTCAAGATCATCACCAAAGGTGCGCAAGGCATCCATCGATGTTTCCCTCAAAGAAATCCGGGGAGAAACCAACTCCAATTCACGGAACCACACCAAGAACAAAGACACGAAAACAAGCACAAAAAGACCACGAAAAACACAACTCCGAATCTTCTATACAAACCAGGAAAGATTCACAAGGTCTAGCATGCCGCCCTAGCATCCATCCCTCTCAACAAATCTCACATGAAGCTCTCATGCTAGCCTAGAGAAAATGGAGAAGAAAATAGCTACAATAATGAGAAATGGGAGGGGGGAATGAAACCATAAGTCGCGGAGAGAGAAAGCCATCCACACACACTCATGGCTTATATATCGGGTCCCGCCGGAGTGGTAAATGACTCGACTACCCCTAACTCAACTACTAGCGATACAACCCACGCAGGGGCATTTAGGTAATGTTTGTGGGTGTTGCCATCGTACGGCCATGCCTTTGCTGCACCCCGCGTCCTCCCAACGCAAGCCATGCGATCCCGCCGCGTGTCCTCCGCTTCGAAGCTTCCCGACACGCCCGGATCCTGTCTCCGTCGTGTTGGGCCCTTGGACTTGGTTTTGAGGCCCAAACCAAGAAACCGTCCTCCGATGGTTTTGTGGGCAAACCACCAAACCCCGCATGCTCGGTCCGGCCTCCCGCCAAGCCTCTTGACTCGAACGCCACCGTGCACCGGCTCGATTGTCCATGACTTCGTCTTGCTCGTATCGCCACCATGTGGCCCGCACCTAGTCCCACTGTCCACCGGGTTGAGGACCAGGAGCGTCCCAGTGGTCGATGGATGACCGCTCCTCAGTGATGAGTGATTGACAACGGGTGTTGGACTGACTCTTGGCTTAGTGCGCAAGTGTAGGTTGCGGCCTAGTTCGTGTTGTTGCAGGTGAAGAACGGGCGCGAAAGGTCTTCAGCCTTGAGGGGCCTCCGGGAGATGGAGAGACAAGTAGGCTCGGTTCGAGGGACCCGGTGGACAGCGGGACTGGGTGCGAGCCACATGGTGGCGACACGTGCAAGACGAAGTCATGGACAATCGAGCTGGTGCACGGTGGCAGTCAAGTCAAGTGGTTTGGCGGGAGGCCGGACCGGGCACGCGGGGTTTGGTGGTTTGCCCACAAAACCATCGGTGAACGGTTTCTTGGTTTGGGCCTCAAAACCAAGTACGAGGGACCAACACGACGGAGACGGTATCCGGGCGTGTCGGGAAGCTTCGAGGTGGAGGACACGCGGCGGGATCGCATGGCTTACGTCGGGAGGACGCGGGGTGCGGCAAAGGAGTGGCCGTCCGATGGCAAGACCCACAAACATTACCTAAATGCCCCTACGTGGGTTGTATCGCCAGTAGTTAAGTTAGGGGTAGTTGAGTCATTTACCACTCCGACGGGACCTGATATATAAGCCATGAGTGTGTGTGGATGGCTTCCTCTCTCCGCGACTTAGGGTTTCATTTCCTCCCTCCCATTTCTCATTTTCGTAGCTATTTTTCTTCCATTTTCTCTAAGCTAGCATGAGAGCTTCATGAGAGATTTGTTGAGAGGGATGGATGCTAGGGCGGCATGCTAGACCTTGTGAATCTTTCCTGGTTTGTATAGAAGATTCGGAGTTGTGTTTCTCGTGGTCTTTTTGTGCTTGTTTTCGTGCCTTTGTTCCCGGTGCGATTCCGCGGATTTGAGTGGGTTTCTCCTCGGATTTCTTTGAGGAAAACATGGATAGATGTCTTGTGCATCTTTGTGATTGATCTTGTGCCCTCAAACGCCGGGAAACCACTTCGATTCGAAGTTTTTCGTTCGGTGCTCTAGCTTTTGGTGGTGCTCAAAGGATTCGTGATTCCCGGTGATTTAGGGAGTTAGGAGCCAAGATTTTTGGGCTATAGCATCCTTGTGTGACGCTTTTCAAGTCCCCAAACCCTTGTCTCCATAGCTTCAACTGTTTGGGAAATCCGACGATGATTTGGGGGAGTTGACTTTCAGGGTCGAGCGTTTTCTGCTCTGTCCGCTCCTGGCGGACGGTCCGCGAGGTCCTGGCGGACAGTCCGCGCGGCTAGGGTTAGTCCCGTGTTCTTCGTGTTCTTGCTCGCCTTTCATTTCGATCCGTCGCGTTTTTGGTTTTCGGTTGGACGATCCGCAGAGTAGGCCGGACGGTCCACGGTGTTGGCGCGGACGATCCGCGGTAGCAGGCCGGACAGTCCGCGCGGCCCATCGCGGACGGTCCGCACTGCCTGGTCGGACAGTCCGCCAGAAGCTGTGAGCTGTGCTTCTTGTTTCGATTCCTTCCTTCCCTTTCTAGTGCTTCCGCGTGTGCTTCAAGGAATCGTTCCTAAGGCTAGAGGTTGATCCATAACCTCGTTGTCTTGGCGATTGGTGTGTGATTCGATCCATCACTTGTATGTGACCGGGGTTTGACTAGGGCATAGGCCGGGTTCTTTGGGAAGAATTTTTACCGGCTCTTATTCACTCCCCCCTCTCTAGTCGCCATCTGATCCTTCAATTGGTATCGGAGCTTGGTGCCGGATTCTTTGCGACTTTGACAAGTCTCGAATCCTAAAGATGGCGTACGTTGAGTGGGGCGGTCCGCCGCACTTCGATGGCAAGGGTTACCACAAGTGGGCGGCTCGTATGATGATCTTTCTTCGTGGCAAGTTGTTGGATTTCATTGTGCTTGACAAGACCTATGCTATTCCGGTCAACATCGATACTCTTATGGTGACCGATGCCGGTGCTAAGGCCAAGTATGAGGCTAATGCAAAAGCCGTTGATCACTTGGTCCGGAGCTTGTGTGATCCAGAGTTTGAGCGTGTTCGCCATTTGAATCTTGCTTGGCAAATTTGGGAGAAGTTGTTGGTTGCTCACGGTGGTGATAACCATGTGAAGGCTCGCCTCTTTGTCTCTTACCGGATGCAATATGAGAATTTCACTCCACTTCCCGGTGAGGACATTGATGCGATGTTTCAGAGGTTCATCACCATCGTGAACAACATGAAGGCTAATGTTGAGGATTTTCCTTACACCGAGCATGATCAGGCTTTGAAGCTCTTGCATGTCTTGGACCCAAATGTTTGGGGTGCTAAGGTTGAGGCCATCAAGGAGTCTGGGCAGTACTTGACTATTGAGTTGGATGACCTCTTTTCTAAGCTCAAGTCGGCTGAGGTTGATAGGAAGTTGCAATCCAAGCATGAGGGCTCGACTGACCATAGTCTTGCTCTTGTGGGGGGGGATCAAAGGGAAAATCTAACCCTTCCTGTCGACAGTTTTCCTTGTCTTCTCTTATGTCCATTCCAGATGAGGAGTTTGATGTGCTGGGCGAGGAGGAGCTGGCTTTGCTCTCAAGGAGATTTGATCGACTACACGAGAGTCGAAGGAACGCAAGGCGGAGCTCAGGGACATGCTACAAGTGTGGCAAGCATGGCCACTTCATCGCCGAGTGCCCGGAAGCGGAGGAGAACAAGTACAAGGTGAACGAGTACAAGGCGCACCCGAGGCGTGAAGACAAGTACTCCTCCAAGGGCAAGCACTTCAACAAGTCCAAGAGCAAGGACAAGGACAAGCGGCGACCGAGCAAGAGCGGCTACAAGAAGAACAAGGCAAGAGTGATGGTGGCCAGTGCGAGCGACGTTGACTCAAGCTCAAGCGAGGAGCAGTCAAGCTCATGCAGCGAAGATGAAGACACCGGGAGACGCAAGGGCAAGAAGAGTGCAAGCCGGAACCTCAGCGGGTTGAGCTGTGTGGCGCTTGAGGGCTTTTGTGGCATGGCCCATAGCTCAAGCAGCAAGAAGAGCGAGAAGGAAGACAGCGACTCCAACTCGGAGGATGAGGTAAACCGTGACCCCGACTCTTTGCTTGCTGAGATTGCTAGGTTGAATGGCTTGATTGACAACCGTGATAGTGTGCTAAGAGATGCCAAAAAGATGAGGAAAGTTCTTAGGGCGTTGAGAATGCTAGTGAGAAAGTAGGAGAGCTAGAGTCGAAATTGCTTGAATTAAAACTTGAGAATGACTCTTTGAAACTTGCTCCTACTACTCCTGATGATGTTGAATGTCTTGAGTGTGATGCATGGTTGAATGAGATCAAGTTGCTTAATGAGAAGAATGCTTCCACTTTGGCTAAGCTAGATGGTCTTAGGACTGAATATGATGAGCTTAAGGCTAGACCCACTTTGCTTGGTGCTTGTAAATCATGTCCTACTATGCATGCTAAGCTTGTTGATGCTCGTTCTACTATTAGCTCTTTGGAAGCTTCTTTGAAATCTCCGTTGTCAATGCATGCACTAGCCGTGATGAAGTTACTTTGTGCAATCTTGAACTTACTTCCGTTTGGATGTCATCTATGAGAAGAATGACTATTTGAGGAAGGTGTTGGGTTGGTTGTACGGGCGGGAACCTCAATTGAAAATCATGATTGAGGAGTTCAAGAGAGCCGATGGTCGTGGTTTGGGTTTTGAGAAGTTGGGTGAGAAATTTGGAGAGAACAAGGTGGGGAGAGTGTGTATGAGAAGTGTGTTGAGTCTAACCCCGAGTTTGAGGTGATTGGAGAGATCCAAGTCCCACTTCCAAAAGCACCCAAGAACTCTTTCACACCAAAGCCCAACCACCTTTGCAACAAGCTTGACACAACCCAAGATCCACCCAAATTCCCACCTAAGACAAATGACTTCCGGAAACCGGTGAAGTTTGTGGGTGAGAAGGGTGAGAAGCCTAGAGAGAAGCCAGAGCCAAAACCAAAACCCATCCCCTTCAGGTGTGAGCATTGTAGCAAGGAGAGGCATCTTGCAGAGTTTTGCTACAAGAGGAAGAGGGATGAGAGGCTTGCTAGGGAGCAAGCGAACCGAGACGGTATCACCCGGTCTCATGGTATTCCTGAGCCTAGAGTGCCACTTCCACGGGGTGTGGGAAGTGTGAGGACTGTTGGCAGGTTTCCACAGAGAGGTGGTGGTGAGAGGTTTGTCAGGAGAGAGGATGGTGTGCGTGCTAGTGAGAGGTTTGGTCGGGCTCGTGGTGGCTTTGCTGGACGTCCTCCTACTCGTCCTCAATACGGGTTTAGGGGAGATGATCGCAGCTTTGGGTTCCAGAGGAACTACGGACCACGTTTTCCCCCTCGTGGTGCTCGTACTCCTCCCATGGGACATGGGAAGTTTAGTGGCAAGGGAATGATGTTTGCTAACCCCTCTTTTGAGCAGATGGCTCGACACTGGTTTAACTTTCTTTGTGCTAACCCCAGTGTCGAGTCGCTAGCTCATTCTCGTTCTTGTTTCGACTACGGGCGAGGAGGCTTGGAGGACATTTGGTTGATCGACTCCGGTGTTCTCGACACATGACCGGAGATAAGAAGTGGTTCTCCGACCTCACCCCAGTGAAGGAAAAGATGTTCATCACATTTGGGGACAATGGACGAGGAAGGGTGCTTTCGGAGGGTGTTGTGCATGTGAGTGACAAGGTAACGTTGAAGAGAGTGGCTCTTGTGAAGTCTTTGGGTTTCAATTTGCTTTCGGTTTCTCAGTTGCTTGATGAGGGTTTTGAGGTGCGTTTCAAGTCTGGCGAGTCTCGTTTGCTTGATTCTCGAGGTGATCTTGTCTGTATGATCATCCCCGAGGGTCAGATTTTCAGGGCTGATTTCTCTAGTTCTTTGGGTCCGGCTCGCTGTTTGATGGCCGGTCCTTCTTCTAATTTGTGGAAATGGCATAGGCGGTTGGGATACTTGAGCTTTGATTTGGTTTCGTGCTTGAGTGGTCTTGACCTTGTCCGAGGATTGCCGAGGTTGAAGCTTGAGAAGGATTTGGTTTGTGCTCCGTGTAGGCATGGCAATATGGTAGCCACTCCCCATCCACCCCTGACCGATGTCATGACCGAGCGTCCGACAGAGCTGTTGCATATGGACCTTGTTGGGCCAGCTCGAGTTCGCTCGGTGGGTGGGAAGTGGTATGTCCTTGTTGTGGTGGACGATTATTCTCGCTATGCCTAGGTGTTTTTCTTGGAAGACAAGAGTGAGACATTTGGTTTTGTTCGAGATCTGATCGTGAGGTTGAAAAACGAGAGGCATGGGAATGCTATTCGAGCTATCCGCAGTGATAATGGCTCAGAGTTCAAGAACTCTCGTTTTGATGCCTTTTGTCGTGATCTAGGTCTTGAACATCAGTATTCGACCCCTTATGTGCCCCCTCAAAATGGAGTCGCGGAAAGGAAAAAATCGGACTCTTTGTGAGATGGCTAGGATGATGCTCGATGAGCACGGGACTCCTAGGAGGTATTGGGCCGAGGCGGTCAATACGGCTTGTCATGTTTCCAACGAGATTTTATTGCGAGCTTTCAAGAAGAAGACCTGTTATGAGCCGATGCATGGTCGGGCACCCAAGGTGAGTCATTTCCGAGTCTTTGGCTGCAAATGCTTTATTCTGAAGAAGGGAAAACTCGACAAGTTTGAGGCTAGGTCTAGTGATGGTATTTTCTTTGGATATGCTAACCACTCTAGAGCCTATAGGGTGCTTAACCTTGAGACTAACAAAATCATGGAGACTTGCGAGGTAACCTTCGACGAGACAATGCCATGTACCTCTCTTGGCTTTGAATGTGTAGGTGATGAAGAGATGGCCGAGGACCTCTTTGAAGAGGAGAAGGATGAAGCTGGAGATGATGATGGAGAGAACCATGCACCTGAAGCTGAGTGTGTACCCACTACTTCCCCTACGACCACTATGGAGCGTGGACCGTCTACTTCATGGACAACGACGGTGCAACAAGAGGACCGGGCGAGAGAAGGCGAAGTTGAGGGGGAGGTAGTCTCGAGGCGTGAGGCTCCCCGGCGGATTCAAGAAGTGCATCCCCCGTCGAAGATCATTGGGGACATCGACGAACGTACTACACGGTCAAGGTCCGGGAATTCTTCTCATTTTGCTCATCTTGCTTTTGTTGCCACCTTTGAGCCCAAGGACATTAGACACGCTTTATCTGATGCAAACTGGGTCAATTCTATGCATGAGGAGTTGGAAAACTTTGAGAGGAACCAGGTGTGGGAGTTAGTTGAACCACCTCCAAATTGCCATCCTATAGGAACCAAGTGGGTTTGGAAGAACAAAGAGGGAGAAAATGGGATGGTTGTGAGGAACAAGTCCAGACTTGTTGCTCGGGGGTTTAGTCGAAGGAGGGGATCGACTATGAGGAGACCTTTGCTCCGTGGCCCGTCTTGAGGCAATTCGGATCCTTCTAGCCTTTGCCGTGGCTAAAGGATTCAAGTTGTTTCGGATGGACGTGAAGAGTGCTTTTCGAATGGGGTCATAGAGGAGGAGGTGTATGTGAAGCGACCACCCGGGTTTGAGAGCGAGCCGTACCCACACGGGGTGTACGGGTTGAAAAGGGCTTTGTATGGGTTGAAACGGGCGCCCGTGCTTGGTATGGGAGATTGAGAGGTTTTTCGTTGAGTAGAGGGTTTGTGATGGGTACCGTGGATAGGACCTTGTTTCTCCTCAAGCATGGAAATGACTTGTTGATTGTTCGGATATACGTGGATGATATTGTCTTTGGTGGCTCGTCACATAACCTTGTTGCCAAGTTTGCAGATGAGATGAGCAGGGAGTTCGAGATGAGCATGATGGGCGAGTTGCGGTATTTTCTCGGGCTGCAGATCAAGCAAGTGAAGGATGGAACATTCGTGCACCAGACCAAGTACACGAAAGACATGCTGAGGAAGTTCCAGATTCAAGATGTGAAGCCGATGTCAACTCCCATGGGGAGTACGGCCACTTTGGATGCGGACAAGGACGGAGAACCAGTGGACGAGCGGGAGTACAGGAGCATGATCGGCTCCCTCCTCTACTTGACGGCGACGAGGCCAGACATACAGTTCAGTGTGTGTCTGTGCGCTCGTTTTCATGCTTCGCCGAGGACATCACATCGACAGGCCGTCAAGAGGATTTTCAGGTACCTACAGTCTGCCCCTGGTCTTGGCCTTTGGTATTCGTCCTCCTCGACTCTTTCCCTTCATGGTTTTTCCGATGCGGATTTTGCTGGTTGTCGAGTCGAGAGGAAGTCTACTTCTGGTACTTGCCAGTTTCTTGGGTCTTCGCTGGTCTCATGGTCTTCCCGCAAGCAGTCTAGTGTAGCTCAGTCTACCACCGAGGCGGAGTATGTTGCTGCCGTGAGTTGTTGTTCCCAGCTGTTGTGGATTTCATACACTTTGAGAGACTTTGGTGAGGAGTGCACCCAGATCCCACTTCTTTGTGATAGCACCAGTGCTATAAGCGTAGCCAAAAACCCTGTGCTTCACTCCAGAACCAAACATATAGAAGTGAGGTATCATTTCTTGAGGGACAATGTGGAAAAAGGAACCATTGTGTTGAACCATGTCCCTACCCAAGATCAGCTAGCCGATATCTTTACAAAGCCTCTCGACCAAGCTACATTTGTGCGCTTGCGGGGGGGACTTGGGGTCTGTTGCCCTTTCTAGTTGATTCTTGGGGGATTTCCTTTTGTATCATATGTATCATACCATCTTTACTTTGATGTATATACATGCTTTGCTTGATGTATAAACCATGGTAGGATAGCCATCTTGTCATATATCATGTTGCATTTGTATCATATTGCATTTTAGGATGATGAGCTTCTTTCATATGCCATATTTGAGTTTCTTTGGCTATTTGTGAGATATTGGTCATATGTGTGGAGAAATGGTGATGTGAGGCTATGCTCTTGGAATATTTGAGATATATGTGTGGTGAGATAGCCCTTTTTGAAATAAATGCTAATCTTGACTAATTTTCGATGAAATATGCTCCACTCGTGTGTAGTTGTGTATCCATGTCACAATTTGGTCTATATGTGCTTTTCATGCTTAGATTGTGCTTGGATGCCTTGTTCTTGCATTTGGGCCAAAGGCCGAATATCATTGTGAATGTTTAGCCTATGTTGCATTCATGGGGGAGCATAAGCTTCTTTTTGCCGCAAAGGCACTTCATGTACCATGAAATGAATTAATCTTGAAAAGAAGTGTGTAATGCTTGAAAAATGCTCCATCCATCATGTCTATGCTTAAAATGTCTTATCTTTCACATATGGGTGCAAAACATGTTGCATGCTGCTCACCAGTGGAGAAGTCTCCCCGAAGTGGACACATGGCTCATGAGCTTTGGCATGACATGCTTTGCTTTATGGGTGTTTGCCATGATCTTTTGTTGAGAATTTGATATCCTTGTATGATCTTTGAGTGGTATGCATGTTTGTGGCTCAAGTGTGACATGGATAGGCTTTTACATGTGAAGCGATCCTTCTTCTGGTAAAACTGCTTAAATCTCAAAATTTTGCTTTGTCACATGCTTGTATTTTCATATATTACTTGTGGCAATGCTTTGACTATGCTATGATTCATATGTGTGATCTTTGTCTCTTTTTTAGCCTTTGACACTAGATTTGGCCTATTTGAGAAGCTCATGTAGATTTTTATATGCTTTGTTTTGCATTTCTACATTTTCACCTTGATTCATACATTGTCAACAAGGGGGAGAAGAGGTGAGCTTAATGAAAATTCAGAAGAGGTGAGCTAAAATTTGGAAGATTGCATCCACATATTCAGGGGGAGCTTTCTTGCTGTTTTCGGTGTGGAGTTTGTGCTTTGCTTGGCTTGTGACCTTTCTTTGCCTTTCTTTGGTTTTGGTCATGAGTTGAGCTTCTTTGTTTTTCTTTCTTCTTCCTTTCTTGCTTTCTCTAAATTTCATTTCGCGTTGTGTGTTGTCAATGCACTCATCAAGGGGGAGATTGAGGACCAGGAGCGTCCCAGTGGTCGATGGATGACCGCACCTCAGTGATGAGTGATTGACAACGGGTGTTGGACTGACTCTTGGCTTAGTGCGCAGGTGTAGGCTGCGGCCTAGTTCGTGTTGTTGCAGGTGAAGAACGGGCGCGAAAGGTCTTCAGCCTTGAGGGGCCTCCGGGAGATTGAGACAAGTAGGCTCGGTTCGAGGGACCCGGTGGACAGGGGGACTGGGTGCGAGCCACATGGTGGCTACACGTGCAAGACGAAGTCATGGACAATCGAGCCGGTGCACGGTGGCGGTCAAGTCAAGTGGTTTGGCGGGAGGCCGGACCGAGCACCCGGGGTTTGGTGGTTTGCCCACAAAACCATCGGCGGACGGTTTCTTGGTTTGGGCCTCAAAACCAAGTCCGAGGGCCCAACACGACGGAGACGGTATCCGGGCGTGTCGGGAAGCTTCGAGGTGGAGGACACGCGGCGGGATCGCATGGCTTGCGTCGGGAGGACGCGGGGTGCGGCAAAGGTGTGGCCGTCCGATGGCAAGACCCACAAACTTTACCTAAATGCCCCTACGTGGGTTGTATCGCCAGTAGTTAAGTTAGGGGTAGTCGAGTCATTTACCACTCCGGCGGGACCTGATATATAAGCCATGAGTGTGTGTGGATGGATTCCTCTCTCCGCGACTTAGGGTTTCATTTCCTCCCTCCCTATTCTCATTTTCGTAGCTATTTTTCTTCCATTTTCTCTAGGCTAGCATGAGAGCTTCATGAGAGATTTGTTGAGAGGGATGGATGCTAGGGCGGCATGCTAGACCTTGTGAATCTTTCCTGGTTTGTATAGAAGATTCGGAGTTGTGTTTCTCGTGGTCTTTTTGTGCTTGTTTTCGTGCCTTTGTTCCCGGTGCGATTCCGCGGATTTGAGTGGGTTTCTCCCCGGATTTCTTTGAGGAAAACATGGATAGATGTCTTGTGCATCTTTGTGATTGATCTTGTGCCCTCAAACGCCGGGAAACCACTTCGATTCGAAGTTTTTCGTTCGGTGCTCTAGCTTTTGGTGGTGCTCAAAGGATTCGTGATTCCCTGTGATTTAGGGAGTTAGGAGGCAAGATTTTTGGGCTATAGCATCCTTGTGTGACGCTTTTCAAGTCCCCAATCCCTTGTCTCCATAGCTTCAACTGTTTGGGAAATCCGACGATGATTTGGGTGAGTTGACTTTCGGGGTCGAGCGTTTTCTGCTCTGTCCGCTCCTGGCGGACGGTCCGCGAGGTCCTGGCGGACGGTCCGCGCGGCTAGGGTTCGTCCCGTGTTCTTCGTGTTTTTGCTCGCCTTTCGTTTCGATCTGTCGCGTTTTTGGTTTTCGGTTGGACGGAGTTTCGGACGGTCCGCTGCAGAGGGCGGACGGTCCGCGGGTGCCTGGCGGACAGTCCGCGTGCTCCCCGCGGACGGTCCGTGGTGCCGGTGCATCCCTGTTGGTTCTGTGTGTGTTTTAACGGACGGTCCGTAGAGTAGGCCGGACGGTCCGCGGTGTTGGCGCGGACGGTCCGCGGTAGCAGGCCGGGCAGTCCGCGCGGCCCATCGCGGATGGTCCGCACTGCTTGGTCGGACAGTCCGCCAGAAGCTGTGAGCTGTGCTTCTTGTTTCGATTCCTCCCTTCCCTTTCTAGTGCTTCCGCGTGTGCTTCAAGGAATCGTTCCTAAGGCTAGAGGTTGATCCATAACCTCGTTGTCTTGGCGATTGGTGTGTGATTCGATCCATCGCTTGTGTGTGACCGGGGTTTGACTAGGGCATAGGCCGGGTTCTTTGGGGAGAATTTTTACCGGCTCCTATTCACTCCCCCTCTCTAGTCGCCATCTGATCCTTCACGGGTCCCTCGAACTGAGCCTACTTGTCTCTCCATCTCCCGGAGGCCCCTCAAGGTTGAAGACCTTTCGCGCCCGTTCTTCACCTGCAACAACACGAACTAGGCCGCAGCCTACACCTGCGCACTGAGCCAAGAGTCAGTCCAACACCCATTGTCAATCACTCATCACTGAGGAGCGGTCATCCATCGACCACTGGGACGCTCCTGGTCCTCAGCCATGGCCCTACTGGGCCCGCACGACGAGGCCGGCCAATGCCCGCTGGTCCATGCGCAGTGGGACCCCCCCCCCCCCCCGCGTCGAACCGCCATCCGCGCCCTATTCAGTGACGCCACGCGCCATGCGCACATGGGTCGCGTCGCACCGACCATAGCCTTCCAACCACTCCCGATGTCGCCGCACTCTACTCCGCACGTCGCCATGCTGCCTTGCTCCCTTGGCATCGCCTTGGCCGCTGAAAAAAGGTGAGCTCCTGGAGTTTTCATGCGCCCACAAGCACATACTGTCGTCGCTCCGCATTTGCTGTCTGCCCAAGCTCCACGGCGAGCTCCCAATCCCGAACCACCATCTGGTCATAGAAGGGAACCATAGCTGCGCCAAGACTCCACCGCACCCATTGGCACTTCAGCCTGCCTTTCAGGACATCCTGTTCGCAGGAGACGGAACTCCTGTGGCCCACAACCACAACGCCTCCACGGACCACCGCCAACACCTCCTCCAGTCCCTCCAAAGCTCGGAATGGAACCCTATGTGATCCTACATCACCCCTAGACTCTTTACCGGCCAATCTCGGCCTTCCCCTCGCCGGATTCCGGCCATCACCGCTGCTGGCTGCGTCAAGGGACCGCATTGCGATTTAAGTTTTCATCTTGGGGGCCTATCCGCGAAATCTGAGGACCTTTTTGTAAAATGTCTCTTCTCGATCTAGGGTGAAGGTGCTGAAGCTTGGAAAATTCATATAAAATCATAGAAAAATCCTAAAATTCCAAATCCAATTTTGCTGTACTCCTGGTGACAAACCTACAACTTTTGCAAAGGTTGTATATAGTTTTGAGCTCTAGTTTTTACATGAAAAATTGAAATGTATTTTACTCGGATTTGTTGTACTGCCAAATCCACACATGTTCATGAACTGATTTTGGATATGTTGTGAGTAATAGCATGTGTAGGCCCTGTGCAAACATTTGCACAAAGTTACTGAATGAATCTTTTATTATGATTTATCTTATATTTATACCTTTTCCGCCTTACTGATTTTTGTAGCAAAAGTAAATAGATTTTTGAGCTATACTTCTGGGAGTAATCATATTATGCCTAGATGCACCTTTACTGAATTGATCATGATGTTTGGACTATTAGGAATATTTATTCCTAATTTATGCTTGTTTTTAATCATAAATGTGCAGTTCACGATCTACAATAGATATGGATCTGTTTGTTGGTTTCCTAGGCTTGTTTTAGAGCAGAGAAGATCTATAATAGCTATGGATCTGTTTGTTGGTTTCCTAGGCTTGTTTTAGAGCAGAGAAGGTGTAGGAGAAAGTTTGGCTCCAGAAGTGCTATATTTATTTTTGTGTGCATTTATCCTATTTATGCTAGCTAGAAATGTTATGCTTTGTACATTTATGTTCATAGCTCCTTCTGGCATGCTTGTTGTTCAGTGTACTTGTTTTAGATCAGTAGGTTCAGTGAGGTACCTGCTTGGCTTTGTATAAAGCTTTATGTTGAATATTAGTAGAGGGACCTTTATAGGCTTGTTAGTAAAATAAATGGAAAAATCATTCTTTGAATGCTTGAACCCTATGGATAGGTTAGACAAATGATTTGAAAAATGAAAACCAACTCCTTGCTGTTTGTGCATTTAAATTAATTATTTCTTTTAGATGTGTGCACAACCGCCATAAAGAGGAGGATAAATAAGCTTTTATATTAGTCTTTAAAAGGAAAATGTTTGTTATTGTTATCAAGGTGAATGTGGTCAACCATATGCTCCTTGTGGACTGTTTGCTACTGTTTTGATTAAATTAAATTAATTACACTCTAAATAATGCATGTGCATCCTCCATGTAAAAGTTCCCGATGGTAGTTACACGCTCGTGCCAGCTGAAGAGGACGAGAGAGCAGGAGAAGACGTGCACTACGTGACCGTAGAGCAAGACCCGGACCAAAGTCCGGAAGGTTGTGTGACTACTTGTGCTAACGAAGGCAAGCGCCGGTTTAATCATTAACCTATGTGTTTCAATTAAGCTTCTAAATTTATCATTGTTATTTTATGTGCATTTACGTCCAGGAGTTGATTGAAACCCTAGTGGCATGATCATTAAGTACCAATGATCTTTTACTAGCATGTTAGGTCGCTAGTTGCTATGCTCTAAGGATCCGGTACAAGTTGAGTGATGTTTGTCACTCGCGAGAATGGGATCTCCTTTGTGGAATCACCATATTCATTAATGGATTGCTCATGTGGTAACAACATGGGATTTGGGCTCTAGTCTAATGGCTTCGTTGGTTAAGTGTTTGAAAGTACTAAACACTTGTCAAAAATGGGCACGATAAGCCTAGTACCTAAATGAGGCGGTACGGGGTTTTACTATCACTACTCTTAGGGTTGCGGCCCCGAGCTCACCATCTGAGTGCATGCGTGAGGCTGGGTGACCTTAGTGGTGTAGCCAAGATAAACCTTATACTTAAGACTGTGAGCTATTATCCCCAAACCGAAGAATGACGGGAATTGCCTGGTTGGTGAACTCTTAGTGAGGGCACCTCCCGTGTGTTTAGGTCCACCTTGCAAGGTTTAAATCAATCGATTGTCGGCCTCTCACCGTTATTTGAGACTACTTAATCTAGTGGCCATGATATCCCTTTATGATGGAACTTTGTGAAGTTTATTATTTGATTAATTGTTTGTACAACTTTGATTGCAATAGGTGCATATCTAGCAACGATCACTACTACTAGAACTTGAGCTAAAATGTGAAAGTAAGGATTCACTACTTAGTAGCCTTGCTTTTTAGATGTTGTTTCCAGATAATGTGTGTGATGTGTGGCCTGGAGAACTTCCATCCGGCTGGGAGCTAGAATGGGTGGATGATGACGAGTGATTGCATCATGGACAGGCCTCCCATGATGTTGATCGTACCGTTTAGCTATCTTCCGCTATTTTAATAAACTCTAAACCATTTACTTTCATGTCAAAAACTATGGTTTGTAATAATGGACCCTACGGGAATTTGATGTTAATTTGTAAGGCACTCTGGACTCTCCTTCGTGGGAGTTTTAATGCATACATTTGATCATCTTTGTGTTTTCAAGTGATTTTCCGGGCGTAAACGCGACAACACTAAATGGAATGATTCTTTATTATCGCTTAATGACCAAATGGAGTGGTTTAGGCGATAGTACGGAATCATCTCGGATGGGGTTGTCACAGATGCCTAAGCCCGCCACAGAGGCATATGGCTATAGTAACCCCCTCGATTCGTGGGCAGTTTGTCATTTTATGGGTGGCAAGGTAATCTCTAACCATTGTTGACCTGTGACCCTGTAGTCTACGCTACACGACAAAACCTGATCATGTGTCAGAGGACCCAGCGCCTAACTTAGCCCCATACGACGACTCCACAACCTTCCTCTACGATTTGATGCCCTTTATTTTCACCCGCTAGGCTCTGCGTCCTAGTGCACCCGCTATGGCTATGCACGTAAATGGACCTATTCCAATCAGCCTATATTTCTGTTTCCTGAGCAGAATGGTCGTAGGTTTGATTGAAGACCTTCCAGGGTAGGCATGCCTCGCTGCTCTGCCAGATCCATCTGGCGCCTAGAGATCAGTAGCACCATGAAGATTGAAAAACTTCACTTCTGCGATTTCGTCGGGCCCCCGTGGTCGGTGTGCCTATCACTGAGGTCGTCAATACCCTGGCAAAATGGCTCTTCTGGATGGCTGGTAGCTATGATGGTCGTCTAGGCACAAAAATGACCTCCATGAGGTCGTCATGCCCTAATACCTAGGTCTTGCAATACCTTGGTATGTTTACGGCTCTGCCAACCTAGTTGGGCGCCCTGGATGCGTGACCTTCTGAGGTCGGTGTGCTCTTGTAGCCCTGCCAGCCTGTTTTGGACACCCAGGATTTTATGTCGGGAATGAAGACCTCCCGAAGGGGTGCGCGCCTAATGGCCCTACCAAGTACTTCTGGGTGCTTGGGTGCTTATTGATTTGAGACCTTCCTGAGGTCGACATTCCTCGAGTGGCCCTGCCAGACTCTTTGCAGCTATGCAGGATATCTGGGGGTCTCTACACTCCATTCATTCAAGGTCAACATCTTTCTGCGACCTCATCGTTGACCATTTCGACCACTACAGAAGACATCTCCACACGATGCTCCTTTCAAGATCCGGCCAGGCATCCCCGGATACTGGACGCTATTGACTTGAGGCCTCCTTGTGGTCGGCCCTGCCAGAACTCCTTGCAGTTATGCTAGGGGATCTAGGTGTCTCTACACTTCATTCGATCAAAACCATGCCTTAATTTTTCTTCTTCTTTTGAGCATCAAACCAGCCAGCTGCCTGCTTCAATGCTCGGGGACTACTCTACGAGTGCGTCTTCGACGCCCTCTTGTTTTTCTCGTCATAACAACCTGATGGGAAACCCTTTTCTCATCTCGTCAATACTCGACCTACTTTCTCTTCTTTCCTTTTTGGATCATCATACCGGCCATCCTGCCCGCCATGATGCTTGGATACTACTCTATGAGTGCATCCTTGATGCCCTCTAATTTTTTCCTCGTCGTTTCGATATATTGGAAGTCTACTTCCTATAGGTCGTCACTCGACCTTTCTTCGTTCGGCAAGACTACAAACAGGTCGGTTGCTAAGTCGATTTGTTTCTCTTTTTTCTGGACTGATGTGCATGCTATTCGACCTGTCGATAGCTCTACGACTTCGTCGAGACCTTTCTAACGTCGTTGCGCCTACACCTTGCTCGGGGGCTCGTGAGACACGGGTACCCCTGGGTCCCCATTGACTAGGCTCAAGGCCGTCCCCGACAAGTGGGTCTGGCATACCAGAAGACTCGCTGAACCCAGGCGACCTCATTCAGAACAACCTTAAGACTTGGCGTACAAGACAAGACCTTGATGGATTTCGACCAAAGCAGATCGACAGGATATGGCAAGCGATGTAATCAATTAGACTTAGGTCTCCTAGTCGTAACCAACTAGGAGTCTGGGAACCGACCTCATCCGCTGGCCAATATAAGGCGAACGAGGCGACCCCTTGTACATACGCAATCCTCAAGCAATCTACACCGATAACTGGATGTAGGGTTTTACTTTGCGGAGGCCCCAACCAGTATAAACTCGTCGTGTTCTCTGCGTTTCGTGTGCTCGTGTGCATCCTTTGAGTTTTTAGCCTTAGATTCCACCCCACCAAACAACTAAACCACAGGGATTAACACCCCAGTTGGTTGTCTAGATCTCACCATCTGACAGCAAGTAATGAGCAGTATTGACTAGTCTGTATATATGGTGATCCTCATCACCAATCCACTAATGTAATATTGGGACCATGTGTTGAACTTTGTCACACTTAATCGCTTTATGCATATGTTTTGTATGGGTGATCACAATTCAATCATGCATGTCAATGAAAAGCTTGATCGTTCTTTGCATATTACCAATGGTACTGATCTAAGTATGAGACAAACCTTAAAATAAGCTTTCTAGTTGCTTCTGCTCATCTAGTATTTTGTCTGAATTCGTAATATGTTCCCCCCATCTCATTATATTTACATGCCTGCTGAACACTAGAATAACACACATGTGATGGGTACTTTTTCCTATGTAAAGTAAGTTGGATTATAGGATGTACCTTCATTGCTATTTCCCCAGAATTAGGTATGAAAAGTTTTTGTACTGCCCTACCCCGGCCAGGCTATATGTTTCTCTTTGTAAGCCCCATCCATTCCCAGGGGTATTCATTGAATTTCTCTCCCATTTCTTGCATCTCCAGCTGATCTGTCAGGGATTCTATACAGTGTACAAGAAACTAAAACAAAAAGTTCAACCAGATACAAGTATAAGCTCCAATTTCAACTAAAAAGCAGTAAATAGTGAGTTTTATGGTCCAACATTCCACTTCAACGTTATCTGGTCTCCAATAATACACCCAATTCTTCACTGATAATCAGTTTGACAACTGCATCAATGCAGCTAATCCCTCTGATGCACCGGATTGGAGCACCAAACCCTTTTCCCAGTCAATTGTTGCCTTTTTGACAAGTTCCTCTAGGGTCCACAACATACCCAGAGCTCAAAACCTGATGGCAGACTCAGTTGCTACAAGTGTCTTTCTTCATTATGCAGTAATCTAAGACATTCTCATGGGTGCCCTCTTTTGTGTGCACTCTAGCTCGTAACCTTTAACAGTGTAATGGTTTTAACAGCTTCATGTTATTAGTTAAGAATGAAGAGTCACCTTGTGACCAATAACATAGTCATGAAATGTTTTTTTAAAAAACCATGGATAGGCTACTTGGGACATGCTAACATGGTATGTTAACTTGACGTGGTATGTTAACTCGACGGCACACCACCTCTCTATAACATGGCAATTTAAACAATGATATGTTAACTTGACCTGTTATGTTAACCAATGTTTTGGCATGTTAACTTACATGCTATGTTAACTTGCGGTGCGATAGCTACAATGTGGCGCCTATATTTGTGACATGTTATGTTACGTCATGTTATGTTATGTTATGTCATGTTATGTTGCGTCATGTTATGTTACGTTAGCTTATACAATGATGTTGTTATGGCATGTTAACTTCCCGACAATATGTTGTTTTACTTGCCAATCCATACATTACATGTTAACGTAACGACAGTATGTTAATGTTCCTTTTCCACTCTCAATCAACAAAAAATGCAGCGACCGAAATGAAAACATGATCCACATGTCAAATGATAAACTCCGCATTGCAAAGGTTACAAAGACTCTTGGAGAGAACCGCCTAGTTACAATTTAGCCTCGTCTGAGTGCTTATAGCTTCATTCGAGTTCTTTTAGCTTCATCCATTTTGCTTCGTCTGGTGCTTTTGGCTTCATCCAGGTGCTTTTAGCTTCGTCCGAGTGCTTTTATTGAGTACAATGATGCATCCGAATGCTTCAGTAAGAGTTGAACAATCGATACAGCAAGCACTCATAAAAAAGGCAGAAACAAAATAGGCATAATGAAGGCAGGAATAATGACAATTATTAAGAGAATGAAATTCGCCAAGAACATAACTCGCCCCCACAAACTCAGCTTGATTTCATGAAGCCAAATAAGAACCCACAGGTACTGGAGAAAGAGTAGTCATGTACAGGAATGTAGAATTTTGTTGGGATGTATACCTTTGCCGAATCATTTATCCAACACATCCTTAGTGAGCATTTTATCCTACAAATGAAGAGGGACATTAGCAAAAACTACACATGGCTCACAGACAATCAATTTTAAACTTTGATCACAATTACACATAGCTTACCTCATCTCTCAAGTAGCATGTTCGCCGATTGTGACCCTGATCTTTACATAGGTTACAATGTTTGTCACATCTATCTGAACTTGACTTCAACTTTTTCTTCGGGGCCCCTTTGCCAGGCACGCATATGGGATCTAATACATTGCAGCACTCCGCAAAATCAACATCTAGGGCTTGTGGGAGCACAAGACCAAATGTCTTGCGTCCACCCTCTCCTATATTTACAGGAATCATAGCAGCTTCCTCTTCAAGAATGCGTTTGAGCCATTTAAATGCTTCTTGTGATTGAGCTGTTGTGAAGGCTGTCGTTCGACCGATATTGTGTAGGTCATTGTACCTATGTACGCTATCAGAATAGTCATACATTGTGCTCTTCCTTGTAGGAGGAAATCCACGCTTGGCACCAATCGTCCACCTTTCCAATACATAGCAGTCTAGAAGCTTATTTTCTTCGCGATAGCCCAACACAAAGAAGATGTGTGAGCATGGGGTTCCAAGGGACTGTAACTTTAGACAAGAAGATGAAATTTCCTTGACCTTATCCTCATCAACATGTACGTCACAGCTCACAAGTATCGTTTTTATCCTTTATCAACCCTTCCAACTTCATACACAACAGTGTCATAGCTATCCAATTCCTCAATCAAATAACACCTCTCAGCTGCTTTCAGACTGTACAACAGATCATCATAAAAAACACTTGTTGTGAACTTTTTTGCAGCCTCATGCACAAAAAACGAAGCATCTGGTTCCAAGCATGGTTTGTAATTGGATACAAAATCTAGAGTCGCTTCTCTAGTTTGCAGCTTTACAAGACAGTTGTCAAAGTGTTGAAACAGCTCTACTAGTGTCATTTTCTGATCTAGATTAAACTGGATCCTAGAGTGTAAGCTCTCGCTACGCTGGTTGCTCCTCAATCCTAAATAGAGCTTACCAGCATGATACGCAACGCACCAGGATTCCCTCCTCTCATACATCTGATATAGCAACGAGTTCTCATCTGTGACCTCATGCTTCTTCAAGAAAACCATCCATTTCAACTCAATCACTTATACAGAGCAACAATCATAAAGAAAGCACCTAATCCCTTCCTTCACAGCACCATCCTTAATATTACTCACAATGTTATTCTCAATATGCCATCTGCATAGCTGATGCGATGCATTCGGCCACACAATACTGATTGCATTTTGCATAGCAAGGTCTCCGTCGGTGATCACAGATACTGGATGTTTCTTAGACATGGCTTTAGTGAATGCCCTAAGCAGCCACACATAGGACTGAGTATCCTCATGAGCAACAATTCCACAAGTGAAAAGAACTGTACTTTTATGATGATTCACCCCAACAAAAGGAATAAGAGGCAGGTTGTATTTATTGATTTTGTAAGTGCCATCAAATAGGACGACATCACCAAATGCTCTATAATCCATCTGAGATTGGAAGTCGCACCAAAACACTCCCGTCATATGCCCTCCCCCATCGCTCTTGTGGTCGAAATAGAAATCTAGATCTCTATGTTTCTGAGGTATCAAGTAATTCATGATTGTTTGGGCATCACCAGCGGAGAGCATCTGCAACTTATTGCGATGGCAGAAATTGTAAAGGTCCCTTATTGTAAATCTAACCTTATCATAACCACCATGCTGCTTCAGCATACTATCTATTATCTGGTGTTTGCGGATTTCAGAAACCTGCATATGCACAATCTCTGCTTTCTGCTCATCATTAATTTTCCTATGAGAACGCAAGAAACAAGATAGGTCTGGTGGAATCATCGGATGGTTGTGTTTGTTGATGAATTCCTTCACATACCACTGCTCTGTATCATAATCTAGTGTAATCACAAATTTAGCACGGCAACCAAAGCGAGTTACATTCCGCGACCTCCTCAACTTGATCTCCCTCCTAAGGTGCTTCTGTGCGCGGAAACCTTCACCGATGCAAACAAACTTGCGAAGGTTCCTCTCATTCAGATCCCTATTCCACTCGCAGTAATCCTTCCTCACACTAAATCCCTTCTCATAAGCGTATTTGTTATAAAACTGAAATCCTTCATCCTCGCTGTTAAACATCTTCATAACTACTTCATTGTACTCCGGCAAAGAATCAACATCGGACATTTCTTCCTGAAAAGAAAAGAATTCAGTGAGGAAGTGTTGCCGCCTGCAAGATCTAGTAATTTGGAGTATGACTTGAACAACTAATTTGTCACCTACATCTACAAGATCTAGAAAACGAATCAAGAACTACTGCATCTATCTATAGGGGGTGCCTACACTAGATCAATAACTTGTAAATGACTCAAGAAATACTGCATCTGCAAGGTTCTTATTCATGAATCAAGAAACCCTAAAAGCACAGGAGAGATGAGGAGAAAGGCATGGTTGCTTGACTCGCCGGCGAGAAGAACAGGGTCCGATGGCGATGGGCGCTTGAGGCAAGAAGACTATGTTGGCCGGCCTTGCCGCCCGGGCTCGATGTCCGGTGAGGTATGGAGAAGTAGATGGCGTCCTGAGGCGGTGGCGCAGCAGGCCACCTGTGCGACGCCTTGCGAGGTCGCCGACGGGAGCTGGAGGGAGCGAGAGATGAGGGTTGTGTTGGCAACGGAGCAGGGAGGTGTGAGGGAGGGTCGCCGTTCGAGATCCTCACCAGAGGAGCCGTCGCCGCAGTCTATGGCGTTCGCCTCTCGTTTCGCGTGATGCGTGCACGTCGTCTGAGGGGGCGAACGTGGGTCGGGCCGCGGGGGGCGCGGGTTGGGGGACGACCTACAAACACAAAATGACCAAATTACCCTTTGCAGGAGGAAAATACTTTGGGTGGAGGAAATGGGAGGAAATTTCAAGTACCATAACATCACTCTAAAAAAATATTTGCTATCTACATAATGTGCTTCATCTATCCTATGATTTTGTTTCTTTGCTGCACATACATTGCTTCGGTGTTTTGGGGCCTCACTCACCTGCTTTCTCATTTGTTCTTTTTTTGGAAAACTCATCTACTCGATCAGATTTTGTTTCTTTGACTCGTTGACAACATGGTCCCACCAGTGTTGATTCTACGAGTGCTCGTTACTCGTGAGCAGCCTTGAGGCTGAGTCCATCAGGACAAGGCAAAAGCATTTTTGGCCTGTATTTGCTACTGTGCACATTAGGGAGTGCCTCCAATAGGTGATGCAAAGTGGGAAGGCAAGCTGCCTTTGAGGAGAGAGGAGATGCAATGCCTCTCCTCTCTCCTCAAAGGCATAAGCCCACCGCAGGGGGAGGGCGGTAGAGGAGGAAGGGAGGGGCTCCGGGCGCCACCGCCGGCCTAATGCGCCTCGCGTGCGCTCATCCCTGTGCGTGGTGGGAGGTGAGCCAAGCCGGAGGCGCGGAGGAGGGGCTCAGAAGCCGGACGACGCGGCTGAGCTGGGCGGTGCGGAGGAGCTGCTCGGAGGTCGATTCGGTGACTCCCGCGGCTCGGCGTCGTGCATCAGAGGTCGATTCGGCGGTGGCCGAGCTCGATTCGTTGGCAAAACAGGGGCTACGAGAGAAGGAGGCGGGCACCGACCTTGACCCTTGCCAGCAGCTACGAGATGGAAGGAGGAGGCGGCGGCCCAGGAAATCGCGGAGCGCGGTCGGCTCGGCGGGCGGCAGCGGCCTGGCGGACGGGCGGGCGCGGCCTCAGTGGCGCCAGCCTGGTGAGGGGTTGGATTTTTTTTGCCTGCGCCGTTTGCATCGCTGCTGTTGGAGACCAGATTTTTTGCTTCGCCTCGGCTGCTACTGTGCGTGTTGCAAAATGACATTTGCCTCTCCCATTTTGCATTGTATTGTTAGACTAAGTCCGAGACCAATCGATTAGCCTCGACAGCCAACAGACAAGCACATGGGCTCTTTTAGTCTTCCCTATCGCCGCTCCACAGGGAGGCCTAGCACAGAGGCGCTCAACAGATGAGCTCCCTCCTTTCCATGCACTCCATCTACTCGCCCTTCTACAGATCCAAAAAGCCGCGACGAGCTCCAGCTTAGCGTGACTGTGTGCTCTAGTCCCTATCGGGAGCGGCTGCGAGGCCCCCACGGTGAGCTCCAGCCCTAGTCGGGAGCGATGGCGCCTGGTCTCCCAGGGCGAGCTCTCCCCGCGGGGGATTGGCGTAAAATCTTTGACTTCATCATTTTACAGGTTCATTACATTTAACTTACAATATTAGCGTCACTTTAAGTTCTATATGTTTGTCATGTAAAAGCGTGATAGTTACTAATTTTTTCTGGAATTTGTGTCTTCATTTGAGGGATTTTTAATATCCCAAAAAATGTGTTATTTGAGTGACTGTAGAAAATATTTTAGTAGTTGATATTTGTTTTATGATTTGTTCTTACATTTGGTTTACCTAGATAGTGAGATTAAAATATGATGGTTTGCAAATTCAGGTGACAGCCTCTCTAAGGCCAGTCTCAATGGAGGTTACATGGACATTTAATAGACTATCATGTAAGCACCTTTGATGATGTGGCAATGTATTAATGAAGAGAGAGGTAAAATGAGTTTCATGAGGATGAAACCCTCCCTACACAGTTACCTAGACAACTTGTGTCTTAAATGCAACCTAGAAAACAACAATAGATGAAACTATGCATTGAGAGAGAGGTGTTTCATTATAATTTCAAATGTTTTTAGATGATGTGTCACTCTAGGTAATAGTGTTCATAGCATCTGCACTGAGACTGGCCTAACAACACCTGAATTTGTGTCTCCTCGAAATCAGGTGTTACACTAAATTTGGTTGCCCTGGTGATGGATGCCATAGAATCACCCAAGTTTCATGTAAACAGTCCTGTGGTCACAATTAAACTGAATTATTTCCTACTACTAGCTCACTTTCAATACAGATTTCAAGGTAGAGTCTATCCCTATTAATTACATTGCTACGTATGCATTTTGATGATGTGGCAAATAATTTAATATAATAAGGAGAGAGAGGCAAAAATGTAGAAATCGGGTCTAAATTAGACACAGATCTACACACAAAATGAGGCCATCAGTCTCACGTCGCAGATCCCGTGCGGCTGCCCCCATGCTGGCCGTGTCCACTTATTTAATAAAACATGAGCAGAAGATCAAGAGAAATATAGTTGAATGATTAGATAGACTATATGATACAAAATCAACATTATGAGCTATGATTTTTTTATAGTCTCGAATAGTATGCACTGTGAGTGCCTTGTATACTGCGCATTGGGATTGATAGGCTTACCATTTTTAAAATCGAGGGTCATGCATTTACATCAGTGTGGTTGTTAAGGGCAGTCCCAACGGGGACTTTAATGCGGTTTCCACCTTCATTAACTCGGGCGCCACATCACCAAAAATTTAAGGTCGAATAAAGAGAGAGAATGAAAAACGGAGAAATCGTTTCCTGCAGGAGAAACGAAGTCTACGCTCGCAACGATGCACCAAGAAACCGGCGAAATCCCGTTGGGAAGAAACTACCTCTTACCAAGGCCTCCCTCCGGATCCGGTGCGCTGCAGGACCGCATCAAGCTCGGCGGGCGACGGCTTGGACAGTCCACCTCGTCGGTAGAAAGCAGCTGCGGGCGGGATCCATGGTTGTCCGCCCGATTAGAGCCGTCGTCACCGTTGCTGCCGTGGAGCCATCCGCCGATGTGACATCACCGTGGGGCAGGAGGGAGCAGGATGTCGCAACCTCGGGGATGGTGAGCCTCCTGCTTGACCTCCAGCTCTTGACGTTGGTGCCAGGACGGCCGTCCTCCCTCCGTCGTCCTCCCGCTCGCGGCGCGTCGGCAGCTCCTCACCTGGCCGGTCATCCAAGGCGTGTGCAGAGCCAGCGAACCGGAGAGGAGCAAGCGGCGCTGGCCGACTGGAGCCACCCTTCGTATCGTGGCTTGCCCCCCTGAATTGGAGCCGCCGCTGCCCGGAGCGTGGAGCCTGCCGCCGTTTGGACCTGGAGACCAAGGGTGTGGGATGAGAGAGACGGGCCTATAGAGATCCAGATAAGGTTATGTGTTTTTGTTTTGCTCCATTTATTTTTTGATAATTATAATTTAGTCCATAGTTTTTTTTAATTTCTGACATTCTAATCCTTAAATCTTTTGTTTCCTCACACTTTAGCCTCTAAGGAAATTGTGTTGCACAAGAGGTTACATGGTGATTGCCATAGTTAATCCACCCACTTTTTGTATTGCATTTAGTTAATTCTGCGTATTAATTGTGTTGTAGAAACCATCGGTTGGGAGTGGTAGTTTCTATAGACATTAATTGCTCATTTTCTTTCTTAGAATCTATGCGGAGCAAACCCCCATTGGGACTGCCCTAATAGGTCAGGATAGAACTTATTGGTCTCTGAAAATCTAGGTCAAGATAGGACTTGGTATCTGAAAATCCATCGAGAGAGTTGAAAATAAAACATTGGAATATTTAAAATTAGTAAATCTATTTGTGGGTATACATAAACGTCAGATAAGGTTGAAGTTATAGTTCCTCCAAAAGTAAACATAATATATCCAGCATTCTAGGATTGGAAAAAACCAACGTTTTGTGGATTGATGCCATCATTTCTGAACATATATAAAGGTATTATGTAAGAATCCATATTTCAATTTGAAGGTTTGGGCGTTTGGCCATAAAAGAAAAGAATGAGAAAAGAATGAGAAAGAACAGGTAGATGGGCAGTTGAGGAGCAGATAAGGAACGCTGTGTGGTGAATAATATCCAACACGTGTCGTTTGCCCCAGACGGAGCAATGATGACCTTTGTTAATGACGAAAATTTACTCTGTTTAAGTTTCGGGAAGTAAGAATCGAATATTTACTCCATGATGCATCCATTTTACTCACCAGTTCCAATCGACAACGTTGTTGGTGTGAAGCAGATATCATGTAGGTGCCACATGGATGTCGTGCTTGGAAAATTCTACCTCGTACGATGGTCGTCGCTACGCTTGTCTCGAGAACTCCGGCGAGCATGTGACGAAAAATCTTACAATTATCTCATTTTGATACCGCGGTAGTAAAAATTAGTCTGCTTTTATTGCTCTACTCGTTTTGAATGTTTTTCGTTTTCCATGTTTGCTTGTTGAACCTTAATTAACATTGATTTCGGGGTGATTGGGACCGCAGGTTGCGCAGCCACCTGTGTAAGACTGCATGCATGGACTCAGTAAAACATTTCATGTCCCTATTAATTACACTTGCATGCATGCTGGACGAGTTCTACGCATACTAGTATTTTTAGGACATACTACTACTGGTCAGACACTTTTTGTTTGGTACACGCATGACATGAATATTAGTCCGCATACTAGTAGTTGTTGTCATTTGGTGTATACTCATGTTCTTACTTTATGGACGTATACAATAGTACTCCCTCCATCCATTTATCCAAAGCCTATTTTGAAATCTGAAAATTCCATTTATGCAAGGCCTATTTTTGTTTTTGCATTGAAAAACACTAAATCGTCGCTTTGGCATCTGTGCGAGTAATAAATTTCTCTCACATGCTTCTCCGGAGATTAATGATGAGAGAGACTTAATTTCTTTTCCTTGGTCTTTGAGTCAAGTGCAAATGGGCCTTGGATAGATGGATGGAGGGAGTAATTACTAGTATCAGGTGACATCTTTATTGTTCAATGAAGTAATATGGTAACATAAAGCTTTAAGGCATTGTTAAAGCTTGCATGCGTGGACTTTGAGAAAGAAGAAACAACCAGCATGCATGCCAAACTGAAAGAAAAGATTCCACCAAACAATAAATGCAGTTTCAACAAGAGGCTACTATCCACGCCTAGATGTTGCCTCAAAACGAGTATGATTGTGGGAGTTTTAATCAATAGACCTTGGGAGTATTTTTAGTATAGGAGTGTCTTTTTTTCCTCCAAATATAAAGATTAATTTTCAATTGATAGGACCGCTACGACTGGAGCTCCGATAAACACATAATTACTCTGTTTTCAACTCTGGCAAATTGTTCGTGCAGCATGGCCTTTTCTCCAAAGCTCTCCCGCGATCTCACACCACTGTAAAAAACAAACGGTGGCTTCAACTACAAAAAGTGAGGTGGACCAAACCTAAATATTAGGGTACTGAGAGGTTGATTAGCCAGCTCATCAATCCTACAACTGTAATCAACATGAATCAATTTTGCTTGTCATAGCCGTGATATTCGTATAGCACCTTAACCGCAGTGAGTTCCTCATTGGATGGTATTTACCCTTTTTAATCCCCCCTGATGAAGGACTTGAAGCACCTTGAATGGAACCTCGGTGAACTCCTCAACTGATAGTAATTACTCCATTTTTATAATTAATTAATGCTTAGTGGTGTGCCAAATCTCACCCTTGATTAAGGACCGTTGGTGCTTGCCTCTCCGGCAAATCACAAAATTACTCCATCTTTTCTAAAGCGGCAAAAATAGTCTCCCAATGTCATTAAGACTCCACTTTAATGTGTGTTTTCCCCCAGATCGATCGCTAAGGCGTTAGCCTTGTGACTGGTGAGTTCGGGCTAGGTTTTGCTGCAATGAAATCGAATGGAACCAATCCTCTAGCCATTTTGCATAGTTCGTGGATGTGCTCTTCTCGTGTGAACTTCATGAAGACTTACCTTCCATAGTTTCACGGTATGATTACAAGAAATAATCGATTAAAGATAACACTGAATACATTTAATATGAACAATATTAAATATATGTGCAATAAAATATAATGGGAACACCTTGAATACATAGACCCATGTAAAATATACACAAACTAATAAGCTTTCAAAATATAATGGGGAGTATTTATTGCTTTACTGTATTAAAATTACTTCTCTAGTTCTCAAAGTAATTCTCAAACTCTTTCAAATTTATTATCTGGTTTTGGCAACATTGTTCAAAGCAGTGATTTTTGGAGTAGTTTTCAATGTCAGAGCAGTAATTTTGTAATGAAATGGTGATAGTGATATTTAAACTTCACAACAGTATGATCGATCATGGATAAATATAAGCATGCATCTTTATCCATCTCCTCGTCATTTTCATGAAGAAGCTTACAAAAGTTTAGGCTTTCTACTGTAGTATCATAACCACATAGCTCTACTAAATAGAGAAAAGGAGTAAAAAAATAGAGAGAACGAAATCAGAGATTCATTTTACTTCCCGTGACCAAAAAGAAGTGACAGTTGCGGGAGGTCGAGTCTCGTCGCAAGGTGAACACAATTGTGCACAAAAGACGGCATGGAAAGGCATGCACTACGAGTAGAAGAAGTCGTGGTGTGAGGCAGCAGAAGAGCGACGAAGACTGGGCGATCCACTGCCCATCACTGCCACCTGCCGTAGAGAAGCTTGTGCACATCTTGATCTGATGCGACAGCAGATGCCAGGTGTGTCGAGGACACTACCTTACCAACGAGGCACAACGACGACCCTTAATTGGACCTACAGAAGCTGGCCTATTGTGTAGTACATATTTATAGCTACAGATTTTTCAAAACTGACCAACGATGTTGATTGCGGTACAGAATTTGGAAAAAGCAAACTCCCTATGCATTAGTATGTGCTAATTGGTAATTATTCTATTAATTATGTTGATAACCTTTGTTGACCCGAGCATGCATGTAGGTGAAGGATAGTAATTATCACATTAATTACGTCAATTAACATGGTCTCGATTAATTCTAGTGTTGATGTGTGTGCCTGCATGAGCGCACAGTTGTTGGCCCATGCAATTAAATTATAGACTAGTAAATATTAGAATCATTTTACTTCATGAACAATTGAGAGAGGTCACATAACTAAACTAACAGAGGGGCAGCACGCCATTAGGGTGTAGAATATTATTCAACACGCTGGTTGATGAATAGTGGTTATATATATGTATATATATAGTCTCTTTTTTCAAAAATAAATGGTCCGTTAGAAATTTTGCAAAACTATACATCTGCTGCCGTGCCCCATGGCGGTAGGGTAGGAGTCCTACCGCCGCGCAGCACGACGGCAAGGGTCGTGGCCCACTGGCAAGGGCACATAGCGTTGTGGGCCACGGCGTTAGGGGCCTACCGCCGTGCGGCACGGCGGTAGGAGCCTACCGCCAGGCGGCAGCGTGTCCTCTAGGTAGCGTCGTAGGCCACAACGGTATGTATGGACCTACCGTCGTGCCCTACGGCGGTAAGATTTTTTTGTAAATTTCAATCTTTGAAGCATTAATACTTAACGACGAACCATTAATACTTAACGACGAATTACAGAAACAAGCAATGGAACGTACGACACAAGTACCCTAACTTTGTGCCGCTGCTAATCCTAACGTGCCTTAGGGAATTTAGATAAACGATTACAACATTTGTAGTCTAGTTGTACGAATAGTACCGGGAGATCCCGGACATCATAGACCTGCCGGAGTGCTGGGAGGGCATGTAGTACTCCGACGGGGGTGGAGTTGGATCAGACTGTGGCAGGGGTGGAGTTGCTGGAGGAGTGTTGTCCTTCTTCTCGTGGCACAGACAACCGCAGAACTCGTCCTCACACCCGGTGTTCGTCATCACCATTCGAGGACCGGTGGATGGTCGCTTCCTTGTGTGATAAGTGATTGACAACGTTGTGTGGACTGATTCTTGGCTAAGCATTGCAGGTGCAGGTTGCAGCTTGACTCGTGTTGGTGCAGGTGAACAACAAGCACGAAAGGTCGTTGCCGGTGAGGCCTCCAGGTGTGGAGAAGACAAGTAGGCTTCGTTCGAGGGATCCGGTGGCCAGTGGGCTTAAGTGTGGGCCGCATGGTGGCATGAACAGCAAGATGAAGTCGTGGACGGTTTCTTGGTTGAGCCTCAAAACCAAGGTCGAGCCGGGACTACGTGGGAGCCGAGTCATGAGTGGAGATTAGCGGAGGCTACACCGAGTTTGCGGGGTTTGCAGTTGTTCACCAGAAAACCACTGGGTTATTCGGTTGAGCCACAAAACCGAGGCCGAAGACTCGACAAGGAGGTGCGGCCACCCAGGCCGGTTCAACCGCCCAGGAGGGGCGGTCAGACCGCCTGGGGCTAGTCAGATTGCCCAGGCCGGTCTAACCGCCTAGGGGGGCGGTCTGACCGCCCTGGCTGCCGGCGTCGAGATGCTTCGAAGTGGAGGACACACATCGGGATCGCAAGGCTTGTGTCGAGGCTAAGCAGGTTGCGGTCGTCGGGCATCCGTCCGATGAAGAAATTCCGAAGACTTCCAAATCCGCCCTTGAGGGGCTTGTATCCCTAGTTATTAGGTGAGGGTAGTTTAGTCTTTTGGGTGCCTCCATATATACTCATTGAGTGGATGGATGGCAGCCAACTCTTGGAACCCTAGCTCATTTGTTTTTCCATTTTCGTTTTCCATTTTCCCTAGTTTTCCCTAGGACTAGCTTGAGAGCTTCATGTGAGATCTAGAGAGAGGGATGGATGTTTGGGTGGCAAGCTAGACCTTGTACGAACCTTTCGTGGTATGTATAGATGGTTCGTTGTTGTTCCTCAAGGTGGTTTTCCCGTCCTTCTTTGTGTTGATTTTCGGAGCTCTTTGTTGGCGGTGTTTTGAGGACGATTTCTTGGGGTCTTTGGTGGGTGTCACGTATGAGGATCTTGTGCCTCTTTGGCTGGTGACTCTGCCCCCAAATCTCCCTTGAATCGGACTCGATTTGGTGGTTTCTCGAGTTGGGTGAGTTCTTGACCTAGAGAAGCGATTTCTTCGATTCCTCTTGATTGTGAGCGTTTCGGGTCGATTCCTTTGAGGTAGAGGTTTCCCAGGAGGTAACCCAGCTAATCCCGAAGTTTCGCTGCAATCCGTGGAGTGATTCGGGAGATCGGGCGCGAGGGAGTTAGGGTTTGACCCGCGGGTCGTTTTTACGGGAGAGGCGGTCTAACCGCCTGGAGGGGGCGGTCTAACCGCCCGGGGTTTCCGGGTCAAAGTTTTGTTTCGCCGGATTTTCCTCTTGTGAGTTTGTTCGCCTTGATCGGAGGAGCGTCTGGGTGATATTTGGGTCGTTCTCGTGCCGTTTGCTAGGTGTTCTTGGTTGGAGTTCGTTGCTGGGTACAGGAGGTTAGACCGCCCCTGGTAGCCAGTCTAACCGCCCCTAGGCCCCTGGGTGGAGTTTTGGTTTTCGCCGAGATTTTCTGGTAGCTAGCATGGCCTTGACCAGAGATCTTTGTTGGTGAAACCGTGGTGCGTTTTGGTGCTCGGAAGAGGTGTTTCGGAGGATTTTTTGGTTTCCTGGTGGAGGTGGTCTAACCGCCCCCTATACCCGGTCTAACCGCCCCCTCTGGACAGCCGGCTTTCGAGTTGTTTCCGCTGTCGTGGGTGCGTGTGTGTTGAGGTAGCTGGTAGTGTTTGTTCCTAGGACCAGTAGCACTCCAGTGGCTACGTGGTTTTGGCAAACGGAAGGTAGAATTGCGGAGCGTGTGATTTCGGGGGTCCGACCGAGCGAGTTCATCTTGTCGGAGTTTCAATCTCCCTCGAGAAGAATTTTTATCGGCTCCCATTCACTCCCCCCCTCTCTGGTTCGCCGTATCGGTCCTTCAAGTGGTATTAGAGTTGGTTTGGGTCTTTGTTGACTCCAACCAGTCTAAGATCCAAGGATGGCGTACCAGGAACGGGGTTCGGGTCCTCCACACTTCGATGGCAAGAACTACCAGATGTGGAGTAAGCGGATGGGTGCGTTCCTCCGCGGAAAGGGTCAGATCCTTTGGGATGTCACGGTGGACACAGGCTATGTCCAGCTGATGGATTTCCTTGCTCCAGGATCGAGGGATAGGTTCGACGCCAACAACAAGGCGGTCGACTACTTGTTTCGTGCTCTGTGTCAGCCTGAGTTCGATTGGGTGCACACCGAGCACTTGTCTTGTAGAATTTGGACGGTGTTGAAGGAGGCTCATGTTGGGAATGCCCGGGTTCAGGAACGAATGTATGCGACCTACCGGAGAGAGTATGAGAACTCCACTCATCTCCCCGGTGAGTCCATCGATGCCTTGTTTCAGAGGTTCACGGTGGTTGTGAACAACATGAGGGCCAATGTGGACGTGCTCCCGTACGATGATCATGATAAAGCTGTCAAGCTCTTACACTCTTTGGATCGTACAATATGGGGCGGAAAGTTCGAGTCCATTGTGGAGTCGGAGAAGTATGACACTCTGACGGTAAATGAGCTATTCTCGAAGCTCAAGTCGGCTGAGGTGGATAGGGGCATGACAGCCAAGCTCAAGGGTCCGACTGATTCCCATAGTCTTGCCCTCGTTGGTGGTTCGAAAGGAAAGGCTAACACTAACCCATCCACCAGGATGTTCTCTTTTTCCTCTTTGATGTCTATGCCAAATGAGGAGTTCGATGTGCTTGGAGAGGACGAGCTGGCACTCCTGACGAGGCGGTTCGAGAGGCTGCACGAGAACCGAGTGAACATGAGGAGGAACACGAGGACATGCTTCCAGTGCGGCAAGCCAGGACACTTCGTCGCCGACTGCCCGGAGAAGGTCAAGAACAAGGACGGCTACAAGCACAAGCCGAGGAATGATGGCAAGTACCGGTCGAGGCGCGACCACAAGAGCAAGTACAAGAACAAGCACAAGGACGTGCGACGATCGAGGAAGAAGGAGAGCCGAGGCAAGGTCCGAGCGATGGTTGGTGCGAGCGACGTCGACTCCAGTTCCGTGTACTCCACCTCGAGCTCAAGTAGCAGTGAAGACGAAGGTGATCGTCGCAAGGGCAAAAAGGCGTCCAAGAACATGGGCAGGCTGAGCTGATTAGCTAGAAACGGCTTCTGCACCATGGCGCTGAGCTCCGGCAGCAAGAAGAGCACACAGAGCGACTTGGATTCTGAGTCTGACGATGAGGTGCGTGATGAGCTTCCCTTCTTGCGCCAGGAGAATGAATGGCTCGGTACTTTGTGTCAGTGCGGAAAGTAGTCCCGATACTAACTAGTAATAAGCTCTGAGATCCATCTCTCGATGGTCAGTGCTAAGCAACTAAGGACGCTTGGTTTATCCTGGTTCCGGCCTGGGCCGTACGTCCAGCAGAGGTGTGCTCGAGGCACTATATTGCTTTGCACCGGGGTGCCTGTAGTGGGGTGGCTACAAGCGGAGCGGGAGAGGAGGCGTGGCCTCCAAGTCCCAAGAGGAGTGATTGAGGCGAGTGCCAATATCGTAGGAAGGACGGGGAGCGAGCCGTGTGCCGTCTCTTGTCCCTGTGTCCCTCGAGGCGAGGGGGATCGCCTTCCTTTTATAGACCAAGTAGAGGACGATTTACAAGTGTGCCGCACTATTTGGCTACATGGGGAGGTATGGCGTACAGTCCCGTAGAGATGACGCCCGTCCTGGCGAGTCTTGCTCCGGTCACGGTGTCGTGGCGTGCCCTGTACTTGAACAGGGGCGGCTTCGAGGGTGGAGGCGTAGCGGTTGACCGGGGTGTCTCCAAGCAGGCCCGAGGGAGCCGTTGACGGTGATCCGTAAGGGGTACTGTGGTAGGCGTGGCGGCGTCCCATCCCCGCGTGCTTAACAGCGTTGGAGTGGTTGCAGTATTGCACGGCGTGGCACTGCAGGGGCGGGGATGGCCGCACAGGACTGACAGCGACGGTATGGCGCTCCCGCCGGCCTGACGTCATGGTCCGACCCTGCAGAGTCACGAGTGGAGGGTTCGAGGGTGCGACCAGCCCCCTTTCGAGGGTGCGGTGCGTTAGCCGTACAGGAGTGGGTGGCACAGTGTCACGGAGCTGACACCTCGTCGCACAGTCCCCATAGTGGCGGGGATGGGCTTCCCCTAGGGAGTTGGCGGAATAGCGCCGGGGCATGATTCCCAGGCGTGTGATGGCGCGGCTCTGCTATGGTAGAGCATTAAATGCTCGTACCCGCGCGCGGGAGCAGGTGCGCTCGTGAAGGAGCCTCGAGCGAGGCGGAGCCCGCTCGAGGGGGGCGTGAGCCCTCGAGCGAGGAGAAACCCGCTCGAGGGGGTGCAATCCCTCGAGCGAGGCGGACCTTGCTCGAGGGGGCGCTTGATTGGGCCACTCTGGTGGGCCGCGGGGGCTACCGCAGCGTGGGCCGCACCGTGTGTGCGTGCTTAGGTTAGGGGTGTGTTTCGTTTTGTTTTTGCAGGTTCTAAGCAGGATTACCCCGGTTTTTTAGGGGGCCCTCAGGGCTGTCCCCGACAGTAGCCCCCGAGCATCTGCGGGTGTGCCAGCCAGGCTCCCGCAGATGCTGAAGCCTACTTATAGGACGTTCTTCCCCCTGGTTGCAAATGCCTTCCGCGGGGCCACGTCAGCGGACCCGCGGGTCTAGCCCCCGAAGCCCTGCAGGAGCGTGGGCGCTCCTGCAGGGGTTTTACCGTGGAATCTTGTTAGTGGGTGTGGTACGTGTTCTAACCGGCATCGGCAATGTTTTAGCCGGCTTCGGTGACGCACGCGCGACTGGCACCATTCGCATCCGGTGCATCCCAGGAGGTGTAGCCGTGCGTCGAGCCCCCGAGCATAGGCCCATTCGAGGCGATCGGGGCGAGCTCTTCGTCTTGTTTTAAACGCGCCCTCGCCGTCCCTTAGCGGGACGGAGGGTTAGGTTTCCGCAACCCCCATCGATCGGGTCGCGGATTGTAGATTCCTCGTTGAGCTGTTAGCGGGCGGTTCAAGTGGACGCCCATGCCCCATTCGATAAGGGTAGGCTCGTGGTCCGGAGACTCGTCCATAAAAGCGCTTGCGTGGGTTTGCTAGGTGGGGCTCGGTCCCGTTCGCTAGGGACCGAGGGCGCGGAAGCTCTCCCTCGGTGGGATCCCCCCGGCTAGCTGCCCTCGCCGGCTCTTGAACACGACATGTGGGGCACCCTCGAGCCGGTGGGCTCGAGGAAAGGCTCGAATGCGCGCGCCCTCGTCGTCCCTGACTCTGGTGATCTGGGGCGCCTGTTCGAACCCGTCGAGGGTCAGGCTTCGAACCCCTGATCAGTAGGGCCGTGCGGGGTAGCAGCTGAATGCTCCCGCCCTTTTGCATCTGCGTGCCTCGAGGGTTCTCAGCCGCGCTGGTCCTCGAGCCGCTGATCAGTAGATCGAGAGCACCTGTGGCACCTGTTTACCTTGAACAGGCTTCGAGGCCACTGGTCGATATTCACACCCTTCGAGGGTCGGTCTTATTTGAGCCAGGGGCTCGGGCCGCTCGAGGGTCCCTTACTTGGTAAGGGACAGGGCCATTTAATGCCTGCAGTCACGGCTATAATCACGTGCTGCGTGCGCGCCTTTTCAGGCGCCGCGGCCGCGCGCGTAGTGTGCAGAGTGGGCAGGCGGACGTGACCTCCTGCCGCAACCCTCCGGTTACTGCGCCGTGATGATGGCGCGCGTGCGGTTATGCGGCCGCCGCGGTCGTAGTGGGCCCCGCTTGTCAGTGAGGGAATATTTCATCTGCAGTTAATGCGCGCGGGGTGTGCGCTCCGGAGAGCACACCTTGCGGCCTATAAATCTGATAGGCGGAAGAGGGGCGGTTTTTTACCTTTGCACTTAGCGCTTGTTGTTCCTGCCCCTTGCACTCCAGCCCCCGAGCCTTTCTTGCCTTCGCGCCTCTGTTCTTGCCTCCCGTTCGTCGTCCCCCCGCCTATACGTATGGCTCCCCAGCAGCACATCACCGTCATCGACTCGCCGGCGTGGGAGCGCTCGACGGCGACGACGCTATCCCTGGGTCTGCTGGTGGCCGGCGGCCAGCTGGCGGCGAACGTGGAGGGGCAGCCGGCGGAGTAGATCATGCCGTCGGAGAGGGACCGAGTTCCCAACCCCCCGTATGGCTACGTCGTCAGCTTCTCCGCTTCCACGAGCGCGGCTTCGCGGCGCCGACGAGCTGCTTCATGCGGGCCCTGTGCTACCACTACAGCGTGGAGCTGCACAACTTCATGCCGAACGCAATCTCGCAGGCGGCCACGTTCGTCGGCGTCTGCGAAGGCTTCCTAGGGATCCCGGTAAACTGGGATCTCTGGGTCGACCTCTTCCGCGCGGAGCTGCATACGCTGGCCACGTCGGAGCCGAGGACTCGCCGCGCGGAGCGCGTCGGCGGCTTGGCACTCGCGGTGCGGAGCACGCACAGGGAGGAATACATCACCTGCACTATGACCTCCAACAACGCGGACTGGGAGCGGGGGTGGTTCTACCTCCGCAACGCCGACCCTGGCCTCCCCCCTACACTGGCAAGGTGCTCAGGGAGAGGGCCACCTCCTGATACCACGGGGTGTCTCCACCCTCGCACCAGGCACGGCTGGACTCGCTCGTGGCTGCGCTGAAGAAGCTGGCGGACCACGGGCTGACCGCGGGATGCGTCCTCGCCAACCTCCACCACCGGCGGATCGTTCCCCTGATGGAGAGGCGGCTCCGCATCTTCGAGATGAGTGAGGACGCGAACCCCATTGCGTTGGCGGAGTCGCAGCTGCTGCGCGATCCCTTCCCTCGGCCGTACGCGGCCACCCGGGTGCGGCGCGCCATCGACCTCAGGCCGGGGCGTGGCGATGACGCATCCCTGTGGGCATTCGATATGCTCCCTGCCGGCCAATTGGTGAGTGGATTTCTTGACTTCCTTTCTTGTCTTGACGGTTTTTTGGGTTGCCGGCGCGTTTTAAGGCTTCGTCTGACCCCCGCAGATGGTGAGCGTGAGCGCCGCGCGGTCCGACCCACCCACTCCTTAGTCCCGCGCGCTCGCGCGTGCGGCGCAACGGCGAGAGCGAGAGCGGGTGGATCGCAGGAGGGAGCGCAACGCGAGGCGACGGGAGCGCCGGGAGTAGAGGAGCGAGGAGTTCCAGCTGCGCGAGCAGCAGGGACTCTCCTCGCCACGGACAGAGGAGTACTCGTCGTCGGACGAGGAAGAGGAGGAAGAGGAGGAAGAAGATAGGGGGCAGGTTCTCCCCGATAGGTGGGAGCCTGCACCCCCGTCACTATAGCCGGCTCCGGTGGCAAGAGAACCATTGCCTGGGGCAGGCGCAGAGGCGCAGGCAGTCTACGACAGAGGCGGCACGAACCGCGGAGGCGCCGGCGCGCGCCCGGAGGCGGCCGCGCGCGCGCGCGGAGGCGCTGTGCGGGCGGCGGAGCCCGCGCGCACGGTGGAAGTGGTTGGAGGCGTAGCGGCGGCCGCGGCGGCCGCGCCCACGACGTCGGCGAGGGCCTCGCGGAAGAGCAAGCGGGCCTTCTCCACCTTGAGGTACGGAGTTGCCTTTCGAGGGGTCGCGCGCCTGACGGGTGGGGGTCTGACGAATCGTTTCCATGTCCGCAGGGTGGCGCCAACCGTGCCCCCCCTCGCACCGGCCAAGGTGCTGAGGGCGGACGCATCCGTTCCAACTAGGCGATGCTCGTCGAGGGCGCTGCAGGCGGGCGCAAGCACGGCAGCAACGGCGAGAGGGGCCTCGCGAGGCGTGGCGAGGCCTCGGGGTCGTGGGCGGTGACGTCGACCGTCGAACCGCGGCGGGTGGCGGCGGAGAGGCACGACAAGAGCCTCGCCATGGGCCGAGGCACGGCCGGTGGCGGAGGCGCGGCCGGCGGCGCCAATCGTGGTGGCATTGCCGGTGTCGTCGGCCATGGAGGCGCGTCGGGTGCCCGCGGCCGCCGAGGCGCTACCGGGGGCGGAGGTCGCCGCGCCGCGGCGGGGAGTCCGCGGTGCGGTAGCGCACCTGCGGCGGAGATCCCCGTGCCGCCGCGAGAGCCCGCCCTCGCCGGCGGCTCCCGGGCGGCGGCGATGGAGATTCCCGACGACGACACCCGCCGCCCGGGTGGGACCAGTGGGGGATCCTTCCCGCACCAGCCCCCGAGCCTCAGGCGGGGGCGCTCGTCAGACGGTGGGACAGCAACATGGTGGATGGGGGCTCGAGGCACGGTGTCGAGGCCTCTTCGTCCCGCGCCGCCCCCCTGATTCGAGCGGTCCAGCAGCGGACCCGGGGCAGGGGCAGGAGTGCGTCGACACGCCATCCCCCCTCTTCGCCGACGCCCAAGAGGAGCAGCAGCTGTGGGAGGAGCTGCGCGGCCATGGCACTTCGCTGCAGATCCACGGCGGCCCTGCGTGGCATGTCTTCCAGGTATGATGTCGTTACCTTTTTCCTTGTTCTGCCATCTTCGTGTTTGTTTCTCGTGGCGCGACGCTTATTGATCTCTGTCTGTTGGCGGCAGGAGCTGGAGCACCGCACCCGCCATAGGTACGGCGCTCTCGCCCAGATGAGCGCTGAGCTCCGCCAGCTCCGGGAGCAGCGTGACGCTTTCGACGCCCTCGCGGAGGCCCTGAGGACTCGGGATGGCTGGCTAGCATACCGGGCGGAGGCCCTGCGCGACCAGCTCTTGGAGCTGGAGGGGCAGGCCACGGTGCGCCCCTCCGCCATCGAGCGGGTTCGCACGGCCCTCATTGACCGGGACGAGGCGCTGCAACAGGCAAGAGGGTACCTGGAGAGGGCGTGCACTGTGGTGACGGACTGGGAGGCGGAGGTGGTCTCCATCCGGACCCAGAACCGGGAGGTCCGCGCGGAGCTCATGGTGGCACAGTCCCAGCGGAGCTAGGCCGAGGGGTGGGCGTGGGAGGCCGAGCAGAGGGCCAAGGAGGCCGAAGAATTGAAGGCCGCCCTCGCCGCTAAGGTCGCACGGTTGCCGCAGCGGAGGAGCAGCTCCGGCAGGAGCGTGCTGCCCGTCAGGAGGCCGAAGGTCATCTCCAGCAGGAGCGAGCCGCCCTCATTGATGTCCGGACGGCGCTCGAGCGGGAACATGCTGCTCTCGAGAGGGCGCATGCGTCGCTGAAGGAGCGGGAAGACGAAGTCTCGAAGCTCGACTGGGAGCTGATCGCCCTCAGCATCTCGAACGCGGACCAGGTCCGGACCCTCGAGGAGCAGAGCGCCACGGTCGTCATCTTGCAGCAGGCAGTCGAGAGAGGACGCCAAGCTCTCGAGGGGGAGAGGAAGCAGGTTGAAGGTAAGTTGCCGCTTCGTTTCCTGTTTTGTTGATCTTCCCTTCAGGGGTCCGTTCCCCTCTTGATTTCTTTTGCTCGTGACATCCAGGCCTGCGCACCGCGCTGGGGCGTGTGACTGATCGGGCCGAGACACTGCAGACTGCCTACGACTCCTCCGAGCGGGAGCTGGTGGAGCTGCGCGCTGCAGCCCTCGAGACCTGCCAGGCGGTCGAAGAGGGCGAGGCGCAAGCCGGAAGTTCGCTGGCCAGCCGTCTGTACGCCCTTGGCGGGCACGTCTCAAGGCGCATGCGTCGCGCGCTTCACCTGGGCGTCCAGAAGGCCCTTGGCGTGGTGCGGTCTCACTACGAGGTGAACTTCGAGGCCGTGGCGTCGGGCTACGTCGTCCCGGAGGGCGTCGATGACGAGGCGGCGATGGAGCAAGCGGACGCACTTACCGCTGATGTTGCCGAGGCGCGCACCGAGGCCTTCGCGGAGTTCTTGTTCCCAGATGCCGCTGATGCCGACGAGCCTCAGGCCTGAAGATCACTGGGCGCTTGGCCCATTTTTTGTTTGGATGTTAGTATCTGGGCCATATGGCAGTGTAAATAAAATAGTGAAACTTATGGATTATTTAAGCACTTGTAAATTTAAGTGGTGCCTTTTATTCGTCGCGCTATTCTGTTTTTTCCTTTTGCTCGGGAGAATTCGGGTTGGGAGAGTTCGTTTTTCGTGGGCAGCCCGCTGGGCCGGAGGCGAGAGGGAAGGGCCGTATCCTCGCGGAGGCGTAGGCTATCTCTTGCTCGCGCATCCTTTCCGCTTGGCCACCCGCGCCCAGCCTTAGTTCGCTCGAGGCTAAAGTCGAAACATACTTGGCGCGCTTGCGAGTTAGATTTTTGCGAAAAATGGGACCATTTTTGGGGGGGATGCCCCCCGTAGTAGCCCCCGAGTGTGACTTGGTTTTCAGGGGAAAGCCGAGTTGCCCTTTAACTTTATTGTTTTTCTGTCGTTTACATTGTGCTGCCAACTGGGGTGTTGGGCACGTAATTTACAACCAAAGATTTGGAAATCCTAGCTAAGGGTAGAAGCGACGTAGCTGCTGGATGTTCCAAGCGTTGGTGAGTTCCTCGCGGTCCTCGTTAGCTAGCTTGTATGTGCCGGGCTTGAGCACCTTCACCACGACGTAGGGTCCCTCCCATGGGGGTGATAGCTTGTGGCGTCCTCGGTTGTCTTGGCGTAGCCTTAGGACCAAGTCCCCCTCGCTGAAGTCCCGCTGTCGTACCTTTCGAGCTTGGTAGCGCCTTAGGGACTGCTGGTACCTTGCGGAGTGCATCAGGGCCATGAGGCGTGCTTCATCTAACTGGTCCAGCGAGTCCTCGCAGGCTCGCTAATTGGCATCTTCGTCGTAGCCCCGCACTCTGGGCGATCCGTATTCCAAGTCCGTGGGGACGACGGCCTCCGCGCCATGGACCAGAAAAAACGGGGTGAACCCAGTGGCTCTGCTTGGGGTGGTCCTGAGGCTCTATATGACCGCCGGCAGCTCCTGGAGCCATTTCCGACCAGACTTGTTCAGCTGGTCGAAAATCCTGGGCTTGAGGCCTTGTAGGATCATGCCGTTGGCACGCTCCACTTGGCCGTTGGTCTGTGGGTGTGCCACGGCTGCCCAGTCCACGCGGATGTGGAACTTATCGCAGAACTCCAGGAACTTGCTGCCCGTGAATTGGGACCCATTGTCGGTGATGATGGAGTTGGGTACTCCGAAGCGGTAGACAATGTCGGTGAAGAACGTCACCACCTGCTCCGCCCATTTGGAGAATTTGTCGATTGCGACCAATAGGTGGGTGTAGCCCCCGGGCGCCTTCCGCAAGGGCCCGACGATGTCCAGCCACCACACGGCAAAAGGCCACGTGACGGGGATGGTCTGCAGGACGTGCGCGGGGAGGTTGGACTTGCGAGTGTAGAAATTGCACCCTTCGCAGGTGCGCACGATTTCACTGGCGTCAGTGACCGCGGTGGGCCAGTAGAAGCCGTGGTGGAACGCATTGCCCACAAGGGTGCAGGGTGTGGCATGGTGGCCGCACACGCCTGCGTGTATGTCTCAGAGGAGCTCACGCCCCTGGGGGATGGGTACGCATCGCTGCAGGATGCCGGAGGCGGCGCGCTTGTACAGCTCGCCGTTGACGAGGGTGAAGGACTTGGCCATCTTGGCGATGCGCCTGGCCTCGGACCGGTTCGAGGGGAGTTCCCCTCGGTCTATCCAGGCGATATATTTGTCGCGCCAGTCCACCTCGCTGGGGGCTGGCTCGACGTCCATGGCTTCGGCCTCGCTGGCGCCGTACCCCTCGAGGAGGGAGAGCACGAACGCCTCGTTCGAGGGGTCCTCGTCCATTGGCTCTGCGCTCGCTGGATTCGAGGGACCCCCGAGGGTTCTGTGCAGTTCGAGGGGTGCGGCTCGAGGGCAATGGACGGTTGGGCGACGTCCCGAGCGAAGACGTTCAGGGGGACGGTGATCCACCCCGACGCGATCTTGGCGAGCTCGTCCGCCTCCTCGTTATACCGACGGGGCACATGGTTGAGCTCGATGCCGTAGAACTTGTCCTCGAGGGCCCGCACGGCCTTGCAATACGCCTCCATTTTGTCGCCGTGGCAACTCGCGTTTTTCATGACCTAGTCGATCACGAGCTGCGAATCTCCCCGCACGTCGAGGCATTTGATGCCTATTTCAATGGCGATCTTGAGGCCACAAAGCAGGGCCTCATACTCGGCCATGTTGTTTTACGCGGGGAAGTGAAGGCGCATGGCGTACCGCATGTGCTCCCCTCGGGCGAGACGAAGAGCAGGCCCGTGCCCGCCCCTGTCTTCATCACTGAGCCGTCGAAGTACAGAGTCCAGCACTCCGCCTGGATCTGTGGCGGCGGCAATTGTGTGTCCGTCCACTCGGCTACGAAATCCGCCAAGATTTGGGACTTGATGGCCTTGCGCGGGGCGTAGGCGAGCGTTTTGGCCCATCAGTTCCACCGACCACTTGGCAATTCTGCCCGCTGCATCCAGGTTACGAATGATTTCTCCTAATGGAAAGGAGGAAACCACCGTGACGGGGTGAGCCTCGAAGTAGTGGTGAAGTTTGCGCCGCGCGAGAACCACTGCGTAAAGCAGCTTCTGGACTTGTGGGTAGCGCGTCTTGGTGTCGGACAAGACTTCGTTGATGTAGTACACCGGCCGCTAAACCGGCAAGGTGTGTCCCTCCTCCGTGCGCTCTACCACGATCACGGCGCTGACCACCTGGGTAGTCGCAGCCACGTAGAGGTACTGAGGCTCGCTGTCTTGCGGTGGTGTGAGGATCGGTGCGTGGGCAAGGGACGCCTTCAGCTTATCGAGCGCCTCCTGGGCCTCGGCGGTCCAAGAGAAGCGCACGTGCTTCTTGAGAAGCTGGTAGAGGGGCAAGCCCTTCTCGCCGACCCGCGAGATGAAGTGGCTCAAGGCGGCGAGGCACCCCAACACCCTTTGGACCCCCTTGAGGTCCTGAATCGGACCCATCCGCTCGAGCGCTGCAACCTTTTCGGGGTTGGCCTCGATGCCACGTTGGGAAACGATGTATCCTAAAAGCATGCCCCGCGGCACACCAAAAAGACACATTTTTCGGGGTTTAATTTCACCCCGTTGGCCCGTAGGCAGCCGAACGCGATGCCGAGGTCGCTAACCAGGTCGTCCGCCTTCCTGGTTTTTACGACTATATCTTCTATGTACGCCTCAACGGTTCGCCCGATGTGGTCTCCGAAGACGTGCTGCATACACCGCTGGTACGTCGCGCCCGTGTTTCGGAGGCCGAACGACATCGTGACATAGCAGTACATCCCGAACGGCGTGATGAATGAAGTCACGAGCTGGTCGGACTCCTTCATCTTTATTTGGTGGTACCTGGAATAGGCATCAAGAAAACAGAGCAGTTCACACCCGGCGGTCGAATCAACGATCTGATCGATACGCGGCAAAGGAAAAGGAACTTTAGGACATGCTTTATTAAGACTAGTGTAGTCTACACACATCCGCCACTTCCCATTCTTTTTCTTCACTAATACAGGATTAGCTAGCCAAGTAGGGTGGAACACTTCCTTGATGAACCCAGCCTCTAGGAGCTTCCGCAGCTCCGCTCCGATTGCTCGGCACCGCTCCTCGTCAAAGCGGCGCAGCCACTGCTGCACGGCGCGGGAGTGAGGTAGGATGTCAAGGGAGTGCTCGGCGACCTCCCTCGGGATGCCTGGCATGTCCGAGGGGCTCCACGCGAAGATGTCGGCGTTGGCGCGGAGAAAGTCGACGAGCACCACTTCGTATTTCGGGTCAAGGGTAGAACTGACCCTCAACGCCTTGCCCTCAGGGGCAGCAGGGTCGAGGGGCACCTCATTGGTTTGCTCAGCAGCCTCGAAGCTGCCGGCATGCTTGGCGGTGGAGTTGAGGTCCTCGTTGACCATCTCCTCCATGTTGGCCACTAGCGCTTCATCCAGCGCCAGGGCCTCAGCGTGTTCCATGCACTCGACGTCGCAGTCGAAGGCGTGCTCGATAGATGAGCCCACGGTGATGACGCCGTCGGGCCCCGGCATCTTCATCTTGAGGTAGGTGTAGTTGGGGACCGCCATGAACTTGGCGTAGTAGGGCCGCCCAAGTATGGCGTGGTATGCGCCCCTGAACCCCACCACCTCGAAGGTGAGTGTCTCCTTGCGGTAGTTGTCAGGCGTGCCGAACCAGACAGGCAGGTCGATCTGCCCGAGGGGCTGGACGCGCTTGCCCGGTGCGACGCCATGGAACGGCGTTGTGCTGGGCCGCACCTGATCCAACCCGATCCCCAGCAGGCGCAACGTGTGCGCGTAGAGGATGTTGAGGCTGCTGCCTCCGTCCATCAGGACCTTCGAGAACCGCGCGTTCCTGATGACTGGGTCGACCACCAGTGGGTACTGACCTGGGTTGGGGATGCGGTTTGGGCGATCCTCGCGGCTGAACGTGATGGCGTCCTCTGACCAGTCGAGGAAGGAGGGAAGCGCCTTCTCTGTGGCGAGAACCTCGTGCCGCTCCCGCTTTCGCTGGCGGCTGGACATGTCGATGGTAGGCCCCCCGAAGATGAGGAAGACATTCTCTACGGCGGGGAAGCCGCCGGCGTCGCCATCACCCCCGTCCTTCTTGGCCTCGTCGTCCTTCTCGGCGGCGCGGCCGTAGAACCGCTTGAGCATGTCGCACTGCTCGAGGGTGTGGTTGACCGGCGTCTTGTGGTAGGGACATGGCTTCTTCAGCATGTCGTCGAACACTCCCGGGCCTCGAGGGGCCGGTCAAGGGCCCCGTTGAGCCGGGTCAACAACAAGAGCTTCACCATCGTCGTTGCGCCCGTGCTCGCGCGCCTCGCGTCGCGGCTTCTTTCGCTTCTTGCCCCGCTTGTTCTTCTGGCGGAGCTCCTTGGACTTGCTGCCCTCCGCGGGCGTGTCGTCCGCGCGCCTGCCCTTCTTGCCATCGAAGATTGCCCCCACCGCCTCTTCGCCCGAAGCAAAGCTGGTGGCGATGTCGAACAGCTCGTTCGAGTCGACAGGCGGGCTGCGCCCAAGCTCGCGCACGAGGTCCCGGCATGTGGTGCCTTCGAGGAAGGCGTGCACGATCTCTGACTGTGCCATGCTTGAGAGCTCCGTACAGCGCTAGAAGCGCCGTATGAAGTCCTGGAGCGATTCATTGGGCTTCTGGGTGCAAGAACGCAGGTCCCAGGAGTTCCCAGGGCGAACGTACGTGCCCTGGAAATTTCCCACGAATGTGCGGACTAGGTCGTCCCAGTTGTGGATCTGACTGGCCGGCAGGTTCTCGAGCCACGTTCGTGCCGAGTCGGCGAGATCTAGGTGGAGGTTGTGGATGATAGCCTCGTTGCTGGTGGCTCCACCCAGCAGACACGCCAGGCGGTAGTCGTTGAGCCACACACGGGGGTCTGTCTCCCTGTTGTACTTGACGATCGTCGTGGGCTGGAGGAAGCGCTGGGGGAAGGTCGCCATGCGGATCTCCCGGCTGAACACGCGGATTCCCAGGGGCTCCGGCGTCGATGAGCGGTCCTCATCGCTGTCGTAGCGTCCACCCGGTCGAGGGTGGTAGCCTGCTGCCGCCTGCGCCTCCGCTTTGCTCGTTCATCGGGCGTTGATGACGTTGCGGACGTCGCCATCTCGGGCTTGTCCGCGTGTGTCGTGGAGCCGTTCTTTGGCCGGCGTGCGCCCTGGGTTGGCGGGGCGCTCGGAGCGCGCGCCGCCGCGTGTACCGAGGGCTCGGGGCCTTGCGCACCCCCATCATCCCGCACGCTCCCCTGTTGGCGGATGCGGGACGTGGAGCTTTCGGTCTGTTGGACGGCCGCTTGCTCGATGAGCGCCTGCGCCTCGCGGTGCAGGTTCCGCGCCTCGGGCGTCGAAGGGGCGGGCATGGCCCGCAGCTGTGTTGCGGCGGCGATGAGCTTTTGGCTCGCTCGCGGGGGCGTATCCGGATTGTCGACATTGAAGTCGGCGTTGATGCGAATGCGGGCTTGTCTGCCCAGCTCACGTGCGCGTTCGCCGCGCGCGGAGGCCTCCCCTGCGATAGAGGCGCGAAGCAACCGCACCGTGTGGTACTCTTCCGCCAGCTTGGCTTCGAGCTCGCGTGCTTGGGCCAGCTGTGCGTTGGTGTCGGCCCCCCTCGGTGGTGAGGGGGGATGGGCGCTTGGCCCCGCAGCTAGGCACGATCAAGTCCCCAGAGCAGGAGGGACCTCTCCGTTCGCCGGCGCCCGCCACGTCGGCGGCGTTTGCTGGGTCATTGGCGATGACGACGCAGCACTCCCGCGCGGGGTCGTAGCTCCCAGCGCTGGAGTCGTCGGAGTAGCCGAACCAGTAGTCCGTGGCGTCGAGGAACCGCCTGAACATCACTGGGTCCGGCACACCGGAGAAGTCCCACTCCGCGTATCCATGCGAGGTGGCGGGTGGCAGCGCGTCGACGGAGCCTAGGGATGACTCGTCGCCGGCGGAGGCGCTAGGGTCCCTGGCAACCAAGACGTGGCGGCCAGGGGGAACCCTGCGCATCGTCGTGTTGACGTTGGTGTTGGTGACGTAGGCCGTCGTGGCGCCGCGCAGACCGATAGGGAAGCGCGGTCCGGAGACCGAGCGCTCCCCCGCCGGGGCGGCTGTCGTTGTGCTAGCGGGCGCATCGCGTTGCGAGGCGACGTGCGCCGCATGCCGGCGCTCCGACCGCGCCTGTCGTGAGCGCCGGCCGGAGCGACGACGGCGTCGTGGCGCCGAAGGACCCGCAGCGTCCGTGCTGGCGGGCGTTGGTGTCGCGGCGACGCGTGCGGCGGCGACTGGGGTGGACCCGGCCTGACGCCGCGCACGGAGTTCCTCACGGTTGGTGAGGCGCATCAGGTAGCCATTCCCTGTGGCCTGAAAATTCAGGCCCCCGAACCGGATTTCGAATCCGGCCGGGAGGGGGTTCGAGGTGCCCATGGAGTAACGCTGACCGCGCTACTCGGTGCAAATCACCATCGAGAGAACTGGTGACGGATCGATCTTCGGCGTGCAGAGCCCCACGGTGGGCGCCAATTGTCGGTGCGGAAAGTAGTCCCGACACTAACTAGTAATAAGCGCTGAGATCCGTCTCTCGATGGTTGGTGCTAAGAAACTAAGGACACTTGGTTTATCCTAGTTCCGGCCGAGGCCGTACGTCCAGCAGAGGTGTGCTCGAGGCACTATATTGCTTTGCACCGGGATGCCTGTAGTGGGGCGGCTACAAGCGGAGCGGGAGAGGAGGCGTGGCCTCCATGTCCCAAGAGGAGTGATTGAGGCGAGTGCCAATATCGTAGGAAGGACAAGGAGCGAGCCGTGTGCCGCCTCTTGTCTCTGTCCCCCGCGGCGAGGGGGATCGCCTTCCTTTTATAGACCAAGGAGAGGACAATTTACAGGTGTGCCGCACTATTTAGCTACGTGGGAAGGTATGGCGCACAGTCCCGTGGAGATGACGCCCGTCCTGGCGAGTCTTGCTCCGGTCACGGCGTCGTGGCGTGCCCTGTACTTGAATAGGGGCGGCTTCGAGGGTGGAGGCGTAGCGGTTGACCGGGGTGTCTCCAAGCAGGCCCGAGGGAGCAGTTGATGGTGATCCGTACGGGGTACAGTGGCAGGCGTGGCGGTGTCCCATCCCCGCATGCTTAACAGCGTTGGAGTGGTTGCAGCAGTGCACGGCGTGGCGCTGCAGGGGCGGGGATGGCCGCACAGGACTGACAGCGACGGGGATGGCGCTCCCGCCGGCCTGACTTCATGGTCTGACCCTGTAGAGTCACGAGTGGAGGGTTCGAGGGTGCGACCAGCCCCCTTTCGAGGGCGCGGTGCGTTAGCCGTACAGGAGTGGGCAGCACAGTGTCACGGAGCTGACACCGGCCTCGTCGCACAGTCCCCACAGTGGCGGCGATGGGCTTCCCCTAGGGAGTTGGCGGAACAACGCCGGGGCGTGATTCCCAGGCGCGTGATGGCCGAATCTGCTGTGGCAGAGCATTAAATGCTCGTACCCACGTGCGGGAGCAGGTGCGCTCGTGAAGGAGCCTCGAGCGAGGCGGAGCCCGCTCGAGGGGGGCATGAGCCCTCGAGCGAGGCGAAACCCGCTCGAGGGGGCGCAAGCCCTCGAGCGAGGCGGATCTTGCTCGAGGGGGCGCTTGATTGGGCCACTCTGGTGGGCCGCGGGGGCTACCGCAGTGTGGGCCGCGCCGTGTGTGCGTAGGTTAGGGGTGTGTTTCGTTTTGTTTTTTGCAGGTTCTAAGCAGGATTCCCCCGGTTTTTTAGGGGGCCCTCAGGGCTGTCCCCGACACATTGCTTTATAATCGTGATGACATGCTTAGAGAGGCAAAGAAAATGAGAAAAGAGCTTAGGGCTTCACTCGATGATGCTAGGACTAGAGTGGCTGAGCTACAAACACAGGTGCTTGATAGCAAGCTTGAGATTGATTCCCTTAAGGCTAGCCCCGTTGTTTCGGATGATGTTGATTGTCTTGATTGCTCCATATTTCTTGTCGATCTTGCCTTGTTCAAGGAAAAGCATGCCTCCAAGTGTGAGGAACTAGATGTGCTTAGGGTTGAAGTGGGCGAGCTTAAATCTAGATCTCGCTTTGCTAGGTGCTTGCACTTCTTGCCCTGTTTTGCATGCTAAGATTGATGAGATGCATGCTTACACTAGTTCTCTTGAGGCTAAATTGAAGGAACCCATGCCTACATCATGCTCTACCTGTGAAATGCATGCTTTGAAAAATTTGGAACTTGCACATTATGTTGATCGTTTGCAGGATGAGAATGATGAGCTGAGAAAGTTGATGGGTTGGTTGTCTAGTCATGAGCCTTAGTTGAGGATGATGATCGAGGCATTTAAGAGGCAGGATGGTGAGGGACTTGGGGCAAACAAGGTTGGTGAGGGAAGTGGAGAGAATATCCCGAGCCACGAAAAACCCACCACAAGAATGATTTCCCCCCAAAACCTAACCATCTTAGGAACCGACTAGACACAACCCCGCCTCCACCCGTGTTTCCTACACGCACAAATGATCTCCAAAAGCCTATCAAGTTTGTGAGCACTTCGGGAAAGTGTTCTTTGGGAAAGTGAGTAAGAAGGCTAGTGAGGAGAAACCGGTGGAGGAGTTGAGTGGAGAGAAACCAAGTGAGCAGCCCCAATCCAAGCCTAAGCCTAAGCTTGTGAGGTTCCATTGTGGCTATTGTGGGAAAGAGGGTCACAAGGATGAGTTTTACTTCAAGAGGAAGCAGGAAGAGAGGATGGCAAAGGAGTGGGCGAACAAGGATAGGTACAACTCTTCCCATGGTGTACCTAAGCCTCGTATGCCACTGCCCAGGGGTAAAGCTGTGCTGAGAAGTGTTCCGGCATGGGGAGATGCGAGTTCCCACAGCCGAGGAGCAGTCCTGGAAGGGGCGGTCAGACCGGCCTGGCTAGGCGGTCAGACCGGCCCTGCCAGAGGGGGGCGGTTAGACCGGCCTGGCTAGGCGGTTCAACTGCCCCCCCCCTCGAATTCTGGGCAGAGTGGTTTTTGAGGTGGTGAGTCGAGAGGTTTTAGTTTTGGAGGTGGTGTTGCTGGTGGTTGGTCTGGAGAGTCAGCAGGTGGTCAGTTTGCTAAGCATTCTTCCCCTCGAGTTCAATACGGGGATGCGAGGAGTCGTAGCTTTGAGAAGGAGAGGAGGGACGGTCCACGGGTCATCTTTCATGGCTTTGGTCCTCCTCCAGGCAGCGAGGGGTGGTTTCCTCGGAGTGGTTACCGAGGTGGTGTTCGTGGTGGTAGTTATGGTAGGAAAGATGGCTTGATGTGTGCTAACCCCACTTTCGAGCAAATGGCTCGGCACTGGTTTTACTCTTTTGGTACTAACCCCGGTCTTTGAGTCGTTTGTTCGCTCACGTGCTCGTTTTTGAATTTCGGGTGGGAGACTTGAAACATTTGGTTGATTGACTCCGGTTGCTCGAGGCATATGACCGGAGACAGGGGGTGGTTCTCAAGTCTCGTCCCGGTGGTGACAAAGAGGTTCATCACCTTTGGGGACAATGGGCGTGGGCGTGTGCTTTCAGAAGGTGAGATAAAAGTGAGTGACAAGATCACTCTGAGGCGTGTTGCTCTTGTTCAATCGCTGGGGTACAATTTGCTTTCTGTGTCCCAGTTGTTGGATGAGGGTTTTGAGGTGTTGTTTCGGCCCGGTGGTTCTCAGATTTTGGACTTTCAAGGGGACCTTGTTTGTATGGTCGTTCCCGAGGGTCAGGTGTTTCGTGCTGAGTTTTCTCAGTCTTCGGGTGCGGAGCGTTGTTTCTTGGCTGGTTCTTCTAGTGAGTTGTGGAAGTGGCATAGGAATTTGGGTCACTTGAGCTTTGACCTTTTGTCTCGCTTGAGTAAACTCAATTTGGTCCGAGGATTGCCACGGTTGAGGCTTGAAAAAGAGTTGGTTTGTGCGCCGTGTAGGCATGCCAAGATGGTAGCCTCTTCTCACCCGCCTCTCATCGATGTGATGACTGAGCGTCCATGCGAGCTGCTCCATATGGACCTTGTTGGCCCAGCTCGTGTGCGATCTACGGGTGGGAAGTGGTATGTCCTTGTTGTGGTGGACGACTATTCTCGGTATGTGTGGGTGTTCTTTCTCGAGGATAAGGGGGAGCCGTTTGGTTTTGTTCGAGATCCAGCCTTGAGGTTGAGGAACGAGAGGCACGGAGATGCCATACGAGCTACCGCAGTGATAATGGCTCGGAATTTAGAAACTGTCGTTTTGAAACCTTTTGCCATGACTTGGGTCTTAAGCACTAGTTTTCGAGTCCGTATACGCCTCCCCAGAATGTTGTTGTGGAAAGGAAGAACATGACCTTGTGCGGGATGGCTCGGGCGATGCTTGATGAGCATAGGACTCCGAGGAGGTATTGGGCTGAGGCGGTGAATACCGCGTGCTATGTGTCGAACAGGATCTACCTCAGAGTGCACAAGAAGAAAACATGCTATGAGTTGATGCATAGTCGCACACCCAAGGTGAGTCACTTCCATGTCTTTGGTTGCAAGTGTTTCATTCTGAAGAAAGGCAGGAAGTTGGATAAGTTTGAGGCTAGGTCTGTCGATGGCATTTTCTTTGGTTATGCATCTCATTCTAGAGCATACCGTGTGCTCAATCTTGAAACTAACCAAATCGTGGAGACTTGCGAGGTAACCTTCGACGAGACAGAGCCACGTAGTTAGCTTGTCTTTGAGTGTGCAGGTGATGATGAGCTTGGCGAGGAGATCTTTCAGGAGGAGGAGCATGGACATGGAGACGATGAAGATGGCAGTGCGGTGCCCCCAGCTGAACATGTACCCACTACTTCGACTACGGTGATGGACGGACCCTCTACTACACCTACGACGACAAACCAAGAACGAGGAGAAGCTGAGGTTGAGGGGGAGGTAGCATCGAGGCGAGAACCTCCCCGGCGAGTACAAGTGGATCACCCAGCTTCGAGGATCATCGGCGACGTGAATGAACGCACTACACGGTCAAGGGTTCGAAACAACTCCCATTTCGCTCATGCTGCATTTGTTGCTACTTTTGAGCCCAAAGACATTGGACATGCACTATCTGATCACAATTGGGTTAATTCGATGCATGAGGAGTTGGAGAACTGTCGGGGACAGCCCTAGGGGTCCCCTTTAACAACTGGGAAATCCCCACCTAAAACCCGCAATAAAGCCAAACACACTTTGCCTAACCATGCAGGATACGGCCCATGCCGCAGGGACCTCAACGGCCCGCCAAGGCGGCCCTCTTGAAGATCCCCTCGAGCAGGCTTCGCCTCGCTCGAGGACGCGCGCCTCCCTCGGGCGGGCTCCGTCCCGTTCGAGGGGGTGCGCTTCCCTCGAGCGAGGCTCCGCCTCGCTCGAGGGCCCGCTCCCCCTCGAGCGGGCTCCGCCCCGCTCGAGGGTCCACCCCGCCCTCGACCGGAGTCCGCCTCGCTCGAGGGCGCCCGCACGCGTGCGCCGCCCCCGTGCGCGGGCATTTAACGCCCCCGACACGGGCGGGACAGCGCCATCATGCGCCGGGGCTCGCGCCCCGGTCGCCGCACCAACTCCCCGGGGAGGGAGCCCATCCCCATCACTCGTGGGGGGGGACCGTGCGGGGGGACCGGTGCCGGTCCCGTGACGCCGTGCACCTGCTCCGGTGCGGCTAACGTGCCGAGCCCTCGAAGGGGGCCGGCTGCACCCTCGATTTGCTTTCTTGTGACCTTACAGGGTTAGGTGGAGGCGCTAGGCCGGCGGGACGCCATCCCTGCCACTGTTACGGTATGGCTGCCGCCCCCAGCGCGTGCGGGCGCACGCAAGGCGCTGTAGCAACGACTCCAGCACTGTGGAACGTATTGGAACAGGACGCCATTTTACCTACTCCTGTACCCCGTACGGGCCGACGTCAGCAGCTCCCTCGAGCCTATCAGAAGACATCACAACCATCCGTTGCCCTTCTACCCTCGAAGTCGCCACTGTTCGGGTACAAGATAGGCCATGATGGCCGGATCGCTGTAAGAATCGTCCGGACGGCCGCCCACTCTACAGCATAGCACGCCACGCCCCTTCACGCAGCTAAATAGTGTGGCGCGCATGTGATTCGCTCCCTCCTTGATCTATAAAAGGGGGACGAACCCCCCTGCCGCGGGGGAGACAGACACAATACAACAGGAGACAGGCTGCGCCACGCACTTGCTCTCCAATTCTCCCACAACATCTTCAGCCACTACACCAGGGACTTGGAAGCCACGCTTCCTCTCCCGCCTCGCTTGTAGCAGCCCCACTACAGGCACCCCCGGTGCTAAGTAATATAGTGCCTTGAGCACGCCACCGCTGGACGTACGGCCCACCGGCCGGAACCAGGATAAAACTCTGTGTCTCTTATTGCTTAGCATCGACCATTGAGGGATAGACCACGGCGCTTATTACTGGTTAGTGTCGGGACCACATTCCGCACCAACAATTGGCGCCCACCGTGGGGCTATCGAGCGCCTAAGGTCATTCCACTAGCTCCCTCCATGGTGATCCGCATTGAGTACCGTGGTACACGCTACTGCATGGGCAGGTCGGACCCCCTCCCCGCCGGGTTCGAAATCCGGTTCGGGGGACTGAACTTTCAGGCCAAGGGGAACGACTACCTCACGCGCCTCACCAACCGTGAGGAGCTCCGCGCGCGGCGCCATGCCGGGTCCGCTCCGGTCCCCGCTGCACGCACCACCACGGCGCGGACGCGCCGCAGCACGAATGCGCGTGGGCCCGTCGACTCCACGATGTCGCCGCCGCTGCGGGGCTGCGTTCGCGCCGGGCGCGGTCCGAGCGACGGCAGCCGAGTGCGCCGCCTCTCAGCACGGCGCGCCCGCCACCACGACCGCCACCACCCCAGTGGGACAGCGCGTGGTCTCCGGACCGCGCTTTCCCATTGGGCTGCGTGGTGCCACGACGGCCCACAACGCCAACGTCAACACCACAATGCGCAGGGTCCCGCCTGGCCGTCACGTCTTCGTCGCCAGGAATCCCGGCGCCTCAGCGGGTGACGAGTCGTCCCTGGGTTCCCTCAACGCGCTGCCGCCCGCCAACCGCCACGGGTACGCAGAATGGGACTTCTCCGGCGTGCCAGACCCAGTCATGTCCAGGCGTTTCCTTGACGCTACGGACTACTGGTTCGGCTGCTCCGATGACTCCAGCACCGGGAGTTACGATCCCGCGCGGGAGTGCTGCCTCGTCGTCGCCAACGACCCAGCAAACGCCACCGGTGCGGTGGGCGCTGGGGACGGGGAGATCACGCCTGCCCCAGGGATCGCTCCGCGCCAAGCCGCGGGGCCAAGCACTCCCCGCTGGAGCCGACGCCGACGCACAGCTAGCCCAAGCCCGCGAGCTCGAGGCTGGGCCGGCGACAGGAGTACCGCACGGTGCGGGCGCTCAGCGCCTCGATGGCAGGAGAAGCCTCCGCTCGCGGCGAACGAGTGCGAGAGCTGGGCAGGCAGGCCTACGACCGCATCAACGGCCGACAACCCCCGACGTGCCTCCGCGGGCAAGTCAGAAGCTCGTTGCCGCCGCAACGCTGCTGCGGGCTATGCCAGCACCCTCGACCCCTGAGGCGTGGAACCTGCAGCGCGAGGTGCAGGCCCTCATCGAGCAGGCGGCCGTCCAGCAGGCTGAAAGCTCAGCCTCACGTATCCGCCAGCAAGGGGATGCGCGAGGCGACGGGGCCAAACAAGGGGGCGAACCCTCGGTCCATGCAGGAGAAGCCGCGGAGCGTCCCGCCAACTCAGGGCGCGCGGCGGCCAAGGAACGGCTCCTCGACACACGCAGAGCGCTGGACGGTGACGCCCGCAACGTCATCAACGCTCGCCGCATGAGCAGGGCGGACGCACGAGCGGCGGTGGGCTACCACCCTCGACGAGGCGGACACTACGACAGCGGCGAGGACCGCTCCCCGACGCCGGAGCCCCGCGCGGCAGCCTTCCCCCAACGCTTCCGCCAACCCTCGACCATCGTCAAGTACAGCGGGGAGACGGACCCCCGCATATGGCTCAATGACTATCGCTTGGCGTGCCAGCTGGGCGGAGCCACCAGCGACGAGGTCATCATCCGCAACTTGCCCCTGCACCTCGGCGATGCGGCCCGGACGTGGCTCGAGCACTTGCCCGCCAGCCAAATCCACAATTGGGATGATCTGGTCCGCACGTTCGTGGGTAACTTCCAGGGCACGTACGTGCGCCCTGGAAATTTCTGGAACCTGCGCTCCTGCACTCAGAAGCCCGACGAATCGCTGCGGGACTTCATACGGCGCTTCTCCAAGCGCTGCACGGAGCTCCCGAGCGTGGCGCAATCCGAAATTGTGCACGCCTTCCTCGAGGGCACCACGTGCCGGGACCTCGTGCGTGAGCTGGGACGCAGCCCGCCCGCGGACTCCAACGAGCTGTTCGACATCGCCACCAATTTTGCCTCAGGAGAAGAGGCCGTGGGGGCGATCTTTGACGGCAAGAAAGGCAGGCGCTCGGACGACGCACCCGCTGAGGGCAGCAAGTCCAGGGAGCCCCACCGCAAGGACAAGCGGGGCAAGAAGGGAAAGAAGCGCGCGCGCGAGGCGCGCGAGTAGGGGTGCGACGGCGGCGAGGCCGAGGCCCTTCGTCGTCGACCCGGCCGACGGGGCCCTCGACCGGCCCCTCGAGGCCCGGGGGTGTTTGATGACATGCTGAAGAAGCCATGTCCTTATCACAAGACCCCAGTAAACCACACCCTTGAGCAGTGCGACATGCTCAAGAAGTTCTATGGCCGCGCCGCAGCGAAGGAGGCGGAGGCCAAGAAAGACGGAGGAGACGGCGACGCCAGCGGCTTCCCCGCCGTGGAGAACGTGTTCCTCATCTTCGGGGGGGCCACCGTCGACATGTCGACCCGCCAGCGCAAGCGGGAGCGGCACGAGGTCCTCGCCGCGGAGAAGGCGCCTCCCTCCTTCCTCAATTGGTCGGAGGACGCCATCACCTTCAGCCGGGAGGACCATCCGAACCGCGTCCCCAACCCGGGGCAGTACCCGCTGGTGGTCGAGCCAATCATCAGGAACGCGCGGTTCTCGAAGGTCTTGATGGACGGAGGCAGCAGCCTCAACATCCTCTACGCGCATACACTACGCTTGATGGGGATCGGGTTGGACCAGCTACGGCCCAGCACGAAGCCGTTCCATGGCATCACGCCCGGCAAGCAGGTCCAGCCCCTCGGGCAGATCGACCTGCCAGTTTGGTTTGGCACCGCAAAGAATTTCCGCAAGGAGATCCTCACCTTCGAGGTGGTGGGGTTCAAGGGAGCCTACCACACTATACTTGGCGACCTTGTTACGCCAAATTCATGGCGGTCCCCAACTATACCTACTTGAAGATGAAGATGCCAGGACCGAACGGCGTCATCACCGTCCGCTCGTCCATCGAGCACGCATTCGACTGCGACGTCGAGTGCGTGGAGCATGCAGAAGCACTGGCGCTGCATGAAGCGCTGGTGACAACTTTGGAGAAGATGGTCAACGACGACCTCGACTCCACCGCCAAGCACACCGGCACATTCGAGGCCGCGGAGCAGACCAAGGAGGTCCCCCTCGATCCTTCTGCCCCCGAGGGCAAGGCGTTGAGGGTCAGCTCCACCCTCGATCCCAAATAGGAAGTGGTGCTCGTCGACTTCCTCCGCGCCAACGCCGACATCTTCGCGTGGAGCCCCTCGGATATGCCAGGCATCCCGAGGGAAGTCGCCGAGCACTCCCTTGACATCCTGCCTCACGCCCGCGCCGTGCAGCAACGGCTCCGCCGCTTCGACGAGGAGCGGAGACGGGCAATCGGAGCGGAGCTGCGGAAGCTCCTCGAGGCCGGGTTCATCAAGGAGGTGTTCCACCCAACGTGGCTAGCCAACCCTGTGCTTGTAAAGAAAAAGAACGGGAAGTGGCGGATGTGTATTGACTACACTAGTCTTAATAAAGCATGTCCTAAAGTTCCTTTTCCTTTGCCACGAATTGATCAAATCGTTGACTCAACGGCTGGGTGTGAACTGCTCTGCTTCCTTGATGCCTACTCCGGGTATCATCAAATAAAGATGAAGGAGTCCGACCAGCTCGCGACTTCGTTCATCACGCCGTTCGGAATGTTCTGCTACGTCACGATGCCGTTTGGCCTCCGAAACGCAGGTGCGACATACCAGCGTTGCATGCAGCACGTTTTCGGAGACCACATCGGACGAACGGTCGAGGCGTACGTGGACGACATCGTCGTAAAAACCAGAAAGGCGGACGACCTGGTTGACGACTTGGGCATCGCGTTCGGCTGCCTACGGGCCAATGGGGTCAAGTTAAATCCTGAAAAGTGTGTCTTTGGAGTGCCGCGAGGCATGCTCCTGGGGTACATTGTCTCCCAACGGGGAATCGAGGCCAACCCTGAAAAGGTTGCGGCCGTCGAACGAATGGGTCCGATCCGGGACCTCAAAGGGGTGCAAAAGGTGCTGGGGTGCCTTGCCGCCTTGAGCCGCTTCATCTCGCGGCTCGGCGAGAAGGGCCTGCCCCTCTTATCGCCTCCTCAAGAAGCACGAGCGCTTCTCCTGGACCACCGAGGCCAGGACGCGCTCGACAAGCTGAAGGCGTCTTTAGCGCACGCCCCGATCCTCACGCCGCCGCAGGATGGCGAACCCCTGCAGCTCTACGTGGCCGCAACCACCCAGGTGGTTAGCGCCGTGATCGTCATGGAGCGCACGAAGGAAGGGCACGCCTTGCCTGTACAGAGGCCGGTCTATTACATCAGCGAGGTCTTGTCCGACACCAAGACGCACTACCCTCAGGTCCAGAAGCTGCTGTACGCGGTAGTCCTTGCGCGGCGCAAGCTCCGCCATTATTTCGAGGCCCACCCCGTCACGGTGGTCTCCTCCTTCCCGCTAGGGGAGATCACCCGCAATCCTAACGCGGCGGGCAGGATCGCTAAGTGGTCCGTGGAGCTGATGGGCGAAACGCTCGCCTACGCCCCGCGCAAGGCCATCAAGTCCCAGATCCTGGCGGATTTCGTCGCTGAGTGGACGGACACGCAGCTGCCGCCGCCACAGATCCAAGCAGAGTGCTGGACTCTGTATTTCGATGGCTCGGTGATGAAAACGGGGGCGGGCGCGGGCCTACTCTTCGTATCACCCCTCGGAGAACACATGCGGTATGCAGTGCGCCTCCACTTCCCCGCATCTAACAATATGGCTGAATACGAGGCCCTCCTCTGTGGCCTCAAAATCGCCATCGAGTTAGGCGTCAAGCGCCTCGACGTGCGGGGGGACTCACAGCTCGTAATCGATCAAGTCATGAAGAACGCGAGCTGCCATGACGACAAGATGGAGGCCTACTGCAAGGCCGTGCGAGCCCTCGAGGACAAGTTCTACGGCATCGAGCTTAACCATGTGCCCCGCCGGTACAACGAGGAGGCGGACGAGCTGGCCAAGATTGCGTCCGGGCGGATCACCGTCCCCCCGAACGTTTTCGCGCGCGACGTCGCTCAGCCCTCGGTCGTCTTCGAGCCCCACCCCTCGAGTCACGTTGAACCCTCGGGGGCTCCCTCGAATCCAGCGGGTGCGGAACCCATGGATGAGGACCCCTCGAACGAGGCGTACGTGCTCTCCCTCCTCGAGGGGTACGGCTCCCACGAGGCCGACGTGATGGACATCGAGCCGGCTCCTGTCAAAGCGGACTGGCGTGACAAGTACATCGCCTGGATGGCCCGAGGGGAACTCCCCGCGGACCGGGCCGCGGCCAGGCGCATCGCCAAGATGGCCAAGTCCTTTGCCCTCGTCGACGGCGAGTTGTACAAGCGCGCCGCCTCCGGCATCCTGCAGCGGTGCGTGCCCATCCCTGAAGGGTGCGAACTCCTGCGGGACATCCACGCGGGGATCTGCGGTCATCACGCCACGCCCCGCACCCTCGTCGGCAACGTGTTCCGCCAGGGCTTTTACTGGCCTACCACGGTCGCGGACGCCAGCGAGATCGTACGCACCTGCGAAGGGTGCCAGTTCTACGCCCGCAGGTCCAACCTACCCGCTCATGCCTTGCAAACCATCCCCATAACATGGTCGTTCGCCATGTGGGGGTTGGACATCGTCGGGCCCTTGCGGAAGGCGCCCGGGGGCTTCACCCACTTGTTGGTCGCGATCGACAAGTTCTCCAAGTGGGTGGAGGTGCGCCCCATCACGAATCTCAGGGCAGAGCGGGCGGTAACATTCTTCACCGACATCGTCCACCGCTTTGGAGTGCCAAACTCCATCATCACCGACAATGGGTCTCAGTTCACGGGTAGGAAATTCTTGGAGTTCTACGACAAGTTCCACATCCGTGTGGACTGGGCAGCTGTGGCACACCCACAGACCAACAGCCAAGTAGAGCGTGCCAACGGCATGATCCTACAAGGCCTTAAGCCTAGAATTTTCGACCAGCTAAACAAATCTGGCCGGAAATGGCTCCAAGAGTTACCAGCAGTCGTGTGGAGCCTAAGGACCACCCCGAGCAGAGCCACCGGGTTTACCCCGTTTTTCCTAGTCCATGGCGCAGAGGCCGTCCTCCCCACGGACTTAGAATACGGGTCGCCCAGGGTTCGCGACTACGACGAGGATGCCAACCAGCGAGCCCGCGAGGACTCACTGGACCAGCTGGACGAGGCACGCCTCGTGGCCTTGATGCATTCCACAAGGTATCAGCAGTCCCTTAGGCGCTACCAAGCACGCAAGATACGCCGACGGGACTTCAGTGAGGGGGATTTGGTCCTAAGGCTACGCCAAGACAACCGAGGGCGCCACAAGCTATCGCCCCCATGGGAGGGACCCTACGTCGTGGTAAAGGTACTCAAGCCCGGCACGTACAAGCTGGCCAACGAGGACGGTGAAGAGCTCACCAACGCTTGGAACATCCAACAGCTACGTCGCTTCTACCCCTAGCTAGAATTTCCAAGTATTTTTGTTGTAAAAATCATATGACCAACGCCCCAGTTGGTGACAACTATGTAAACGCCTCAAGTTTAATAAAAAGGGCAACTCGGCTTTCCTCTGAAACCCAAGTTACCCTCGGGGCTACTGCGGGGGGCATCCCCCAAAAATGGTCCCATTTTCGCGCAAAAACGAAATAACTCACACGCGCTAAGTTTGTTTTCTACTTCGGCCTCGAGCAATGATTCGAACAGGGCGCAGGCAGCCTAGCGGAAGGAGCGCGCGAGCCAGAGATAGCCTACGCCGCGAGGATACGGCCCTTCTCTCTCTCCTCCAACCCAGCAGGCCACTCGCGAAAATCGAACTCCCCTAACTAGAATCTACTCAGGAAGAAGGAGAAACAAAAAGCGCAGTAAACAAAAGACTTCATTTCGTATCAACAAATGTTTGCGATTAAAATAACTTGTTTATTTACAAAGGCCGCGTGGCCAGAATACTGATACACAAATAAAAACGGGCCAAGCGCCCAGCTGTCTTCAGGCAGGAGGAGCGGCGGCGTCAACAGCGTCCGGGAAGTGGAACTCCTCGAAGGCTTCAGCGAGCGACCCGGCGGCATCAGCGGCGAGCGTGTCCACACGCTCCATCGCCACCTCGTCCTCGACGCCCTCGGGAACGACGTAGCCCTCCGCCAGCGCCTCGAAGTTGACCTCGTAGTGGGACCGTACCACTCCGAGGGCCTTTCGGACGCCAAGACGCAGGCGCCGGCGCATCCGTTCGGTGACGTGGCCGCCAAGGGCGCGCGGGCGGGCGGCCGGCGAGCTTCCGACCGCGCTTCGCCCTCCTCCACAACCGGTAGGTCTCGAGGGCCGCATCGTGCAGCTCCTGCAACTCCTGCTCGGAGGAGTTGTAGGAGGTCTGTAGCGCCTCGGCCCGCTCAACCGCATGTCCCACGCGCGCGCGCAAGCCCGGAGTCACCAAGACAAGAAAGAAATCGAGAAAAAGGAGTGCGAATTCCCAAACGAGAAAACCAACCAAACGAGAGTCAAGCGAGCGGCTCACCTTCAACTTGCTTCCTCTCCACCTCGAGGTCGCGGCGCTCGGCCTCGACCGCCGGCCTCGAGGCCCTCGACGGTCTCACCTTGCTTACGGGAGGGCCAGCTCCCGGTTTGCATTTGTAATGCTGAGCACAATCAGCTCGCCCTCGACCTTGGAGAACGCGACGTTCCGCTCTGCCCCGGCGACACGCGCCGCCTCGCGAGCGACGCGCTCCCCGCCGGCGCCGACCGGGCGTCGGCGAGGGCGGCTTGCTCTCGCTAGAGCCGCCCCTCGGCCCCTTGGCGGGCGGTGCGCTCTGCGGGGCTGCTCCTCGGCCGACGGCGAGCGCGCGCGACCTTGGCGTCAGGGCGGCCTTCAAGTCGTCGGCCTCCTTGGCCGCTTGCTCCCGGCGCGCGCGCCGCTCCTCGGCTGGCGGCTCGCTGCGCTGCGCCCTCTCGAGCGACGAGCGGAGCCCCGGTTCTCGGCCGCGGACGGTGGCCACCTCCGCCTCCCAGTTGGTCGCCAGCGTGCGCATCTTCTCCAGGTCTGAGCGCGCCTGCCACAGCGCCTCATCACGGTCGATGAGGGCTGTGCAGACCCGCTCGAGGCTAGAGCGGCGCGCCGGGTCCTGCCTCGTGCTCTCGGGGAGTTCGTCGCGCAAGGCCACGGCCCGGTACGACAACCATCCGTCCGGAGTCCTGAGGGCATCAGCGAGCGCGTCGAAAGCGCCGCACCGCTCCCGAAGCTGGTGGAGCTCGGCGTTCACCCGATCGAAGGCATCGTACTTATCGTGGGCGCGGCACTCGAGCTCCTGTCACCTACAACTCGAAACCCGTAAGCGTCACGATACAGAGACAGCGCGCAAAGACGAGGGAAAGAGGAAAACGAGCAACAACGCCCTACCTGGAAGACGCGCCATGCGGGGCCGCCGTGGACCCTCCGTGCCTCGTTCAGCGCGCGGTCGAGCGTGGCACCGTGGCTGTGGAGCTCCCCCCAGAGTTCCTGCTCTCCCTGGGCGTCGGCGAACGCAGGCGGATCGCCAACGGCCCCCTCTACACAGGCGAGTGGCCGGCGCGGGAGGACGAGGCCTCGGCACCGTGTCCTCGGCCCCCCGCCACCATGTGGCCCTCGCGCCGTCTCACGAGGGCCCCCTCCTGGGACCACGGGGAGAGCGTGACGCTCGCCCACCGGTCCCATCCGGGCGGTGGGGAAGTCGTCGTCCCGGGACCTCCACCACCTCCGCCGGGAACCACCGGGCGAGCGCCGGCCCTAGCACCGCCGCACCGGCGCCTCCACTTGCGCCTCCGTGGCCGCGGGCGCCGGCGCGGCGCCGCGGCCACCGCCTCCGGCGTGCCCCCGCGACCGCGGGCGCCACCGCGGGCTGCACCCGCTCTCGCCTCCTCCGCGGCCGGCGCCACGGATCACGCCTCCATCGCGGCGGCCTCCGCGGGGCGCGCCTCCACCACGGCCGGCGCCGGCCGCTCCTCGGCGACCACCGGGCCGTGCCATGGCGGGGCTGATCCGCCGGCCGAGGCCTCGGGGCCTCGGCGGGCTTTGCGAGCTCTCACCCGCCGCCGCCGTGCTTGCCCCCGCCCGCGACGCCCTCGACGAGCGCTGCCGGGTGGGGATGGACGCGTCCGCCCTCAGCACAAATGCCGGTGCGAGGGGAGGCACAGTTGGCACCACTCTGCACAAGCACAAACGGAAAGTTGGAATGCCTGATCGTCAAAAAACCGAACCAAGCAGAAGAACGAGCCCTTTACCTCGAAGAGGAAAAGGCGAGCTTCCTTTTCCTCGAGGCCTCAGCGAATGAGGCCGGCGCGGCCGCCGCGCCCGCCGCCGCGCCTCCGACGTCATCGGCCGTGCGCGCGGGCCCCCGCCCCGCGCGCGGCGCACCGCCCGCGCGCGCGCGTGCGCTTGCCACGCGCACCCCGCGGCGCGCGCCGACACCTCCGTGGCGCGCGCGGCACCTCCGCGAGGCGCGCCGCCCTCGTTGTCGATTGCACGGCGGCGGGCGCCGCCGCGCCCGCCCCCGGGCGATGCCGCCCTTGCCGCCGGGAGCCGGCTCCGGCGACGGGGGCGCGAGCTCCCACCTCTCGAGAAGGGCCCCCCCTCGGCCTCTTCCTCTTCGTCCTCCTCCGAGGACGAGTACTCCTCGGTCCCCGGGGGAGGAAAGCCCCCGGCTCCTCGCGCCGCCGGTACTCCACGCTCCGTCGCTCGCGATGCCGCCTCGCGCGCTTCCTCCGCGCGCCGCCCGCTCCTCGCTCCCGTTCTTGCGCGCCGCCCGACCGAGCGTGCGGGAGTCAGGGGTGGGCGGAACGGACTTCGCGGCGGTGAAGTTCACCAGCTGCATGCGGGAACGTCAAAGGCGCGTCAGGGGGCAGGAGCATCACCAAGAACGGAAACAGAGCCAAGAACCGTACACACCAGCGGGCCGGTGGGGAGCATCTCAAGGTCCCACGGGGACCGGTCCCGGCGCGACATCCGGGGGTGTCGACGGCGTTCCGCGCCGGGTGAGCGCATACGGCCGCCCGAGGGGGGTCGGGAGCATCCGCAACCTCGCCGGCGCGACGGGGGTCCGCCTCCTCGTCATCTCGTAGATGCGGAGAGCGACCTCTCCATCGGAGGCACGACCCGCCGGTGGTGGAGGAAGGCGAGGACGCCCGCCGCGGTCGGCCCTTGCGCCGCCGAGGCTCCTCGGGGCGGCCGGGACCGAGTCCCCGCCGCCTCCGTCATGCCGGGGGCGTGGACACCCCGTAGCCCCGGGGAGTCGGGCTTCTCCTTGAACACCCTACGGTGTAGGGGGAGGCGGGGCTCGGCGTTGCGCGAGGTAGAACCATCCCCGCTCCCGGCCGGCGTTGTTCGTCGTCATGGTGCGGGGGATGTAGTCGTCCTTGAGCGCCCCCGCGGGCGAGTGACATCCCCGCCGGCGCGCACCGCGCGGCGGGTCCTCTGCTCCGTCGTGGGGCTGCGTGAAGAGCTCCGCGCGGAAGAGGTGTATCCCGAGCTCCCCGGTTGATCGGGATCCCCCAGATACCCCTCGCAGATGCCCACGAACGTGGCCGCCTGTGAAATCGCGTTCGGCGCGAAGTTATGCAACTCCACGCCGTAGTAGTGGCACAACGCTCGCATGAAGCGGCTCGCCGGCGCGGCGAAGCCGCGCTCGTGGAAGCGGACAAAGCTCACCACGTAGACTTCCGGCGGGTTGGGCGCGCGGTCTCCCGCCGGCGACACGATCCACTCCGCCGGGCGGCCATCCTCGTTTGCCGCCAGGCGGCCGGCGGTGACCAGCTCGCCAAGGGCCAGCTGGGTCACCGTCGACCGCTCCCAGGCGTACGGGTCAAGGATCGTGAGGGGCGGAGGCGGTGCCATGAGAAGAGGACAAAGGAATGCGAGAGCGGAGGACAGGAAGAGGAAGAAGAGCTCTAATGGCGAAGCCGCACGGTGGCGAAAGAAAAGCGAAGACGAAAGCACAGGGGGCTAAAATGGCGGAGCGCTAAGGTAAAAAACCGCCGCTTCCCCTTCCCCTCAGATTTATAAGCCGCGGGCGAGCTCTCCGGGGCGGACGTCCCGCGCGCATTAACTGCAGGGAATCTTCTCTTCTCGCTGACGAGCGGGCCCCACCACGACCGCAGCGGCCACATCACCGCGAACGGGCCATCATCACGGCGAAGAAAAGCAGGGGCCGTGGCAGGCGATCACGTCCGCCTGCCCACGCCGCCCACTACGCGCGCGCAGTCGCGACGCCTAAAAAAGTGCGCCCGCGATGCAAAACCGCAGCCTCTACTGTGGAGCATTTAATGGCCCGGTCCCTTGCAAAGCAAGGAGAACCCTCGAGCAGCACGGACTCCTGGCTCGGGATAAATTCAACCCTCGAAAGGGCACAGGCGTGAGAAGGTCGCCCCGAGGCCCGCTTGAAACAAAGCAGGTACCGCAAGCACCCATGCCACGCTGTGTTGCTGACCAGTGCCTCGAGGGCTGGCTCGCCCAGACCCCGCGACGGTCGCAAACACAAAGACGGGGCCGCCCAGGCGCCGCCCCGCACGGCCCTACTGATCAGAGGTTCGAAGCCTGACCCTCGACGGGTTCGAACAGGCGCCCCAGATCGCAGAGTCAGGGACGACGAAGGCACGCGCATTCGAGCCGTTCCTCGAGCCCGCCGGCTCGAGGGTGCCCCATATGTCGTGTTCGAGAGCCGGCGAGGGCGGCTGGCGGGGGGATCCCACCGAGGGGGGCTTCCGCGCCCTCGGTCCCTATCGAACGGGACCGAGCCCCACCTAGCAAACCCACGCAAGCGCTTCAATGGACGTGTCTCCGGACCACGCAGCCTACCCTTATCGAACGGGGCATGGGCGTCCACTCGAACCACCCGCTAGCAGCTCAATGAGGAATCCGCAATTCGCGACCCGCTCGATGGGGGTTGCGGAAACCTCACCCTCCGTCCCGCGGAGGGACGGCGAGGGCGCATTAAGAAACAAGTCGTAAAGCTCTACCTGATCGCCTCGAACGGGCCCAGGCTCGGGGGCTTGACGCACGGCTACACCTCCTTGAATTGCACCCGCCGGAGACAGTGCCAGCAGCGCGCGCGTCACCGAAGCCGGCTGAGATATTGCCGACGCCGGTTGAAACATGTACCACGCCCTCTGACCAGCTCTCGCAGTTAACCCCTACAGGAGCATCCACGCTCCGTAGGGCTTCGAGGGCTAGACCCGCGGGTCGCCGACGCGGCCCCACGGAAGCGTTCGCAAGACAAGAAGGGCAAAACGTCCTATCGGTATGTTCCGGCATGCGGGAGCCTCAATGGCAAACCCACAGATGCTCGGGGGGCTCCGTCGGGGACGACCCTAGGGGTCCCCTTTAACAAGGCGGGAAATCCCCACCTAAAATCCGCAATAAAGCCAAACACACTTTGCCTAACCATGCGGAGGATACGGCCCATGCCGCGAGGGACCTCAACGGCCCGCCGGGGCGGCCCTCTTGAAGATCCCCTCGAGCGAGGCTTCGCCTCGCTTGAGGACGCGCGCCTCCCTCGGGGCGGGCTCCGTCCCGTTCGAGGGGGTGCGCTTCCCTCGAGCGAGCTCCGCCTCGCTCGAGGGCCCGCCTCCCCCTCGAGCGGGCTCCGCCCCGCTCGAGGGTCCGCCCCGCCCTCGACCGGAGTCCGCCTCGCTCGAGGGCGCCCCGCACGCGTGCGCCCGCCCGTACGCGGGCATTTAATGCCCCGACACCGGCGGGACGGCGCCATCATGCGCCGGGGGCTCGCGCCCGTGTCGCCGCACCAACTCCCCCATGAGGGAGCCCATCCCCATCACTCGTGGGGGACCGTGCGGCGGGGACCGGTGCCGGTCCCGTGACGTCGTGCACATGCTCCAGGAGCGGCTAACGCACCGAGCCCTCGAAGGGGGGCCGGGCGCACCCTCGATTTGCTTTCTTGTGACCTTACGGGGGTTAGGTGGAGGCGCTAGGCCGGCGGGACGCCATCCCCCGCCACGGTTACGGTATGGCGCCGCCCCCCGGCGCGTGCGGGCGCACGCAAGGCGCGCGCAGCGACTCCGACGCGTGGAACGTGTTGGAACAAGGACGCCATTTTACCTACTCCCCGTACCCCGTACGGGCCGACGTCGGCGGCTCCCTCGAGCCTATCAGAAGACATCACAACCATCCGCCGCCCTTCTACCCTCGAAGTCGCCCTCGTTCGGGTACAAGATAGGCCATGATGGCCGGATCGCCGCAAGAATCGTCGGGACGGCCGCCCACTCTACAAGCATAGCACGCCACGCCCCTTCACGCAGCTAAATAGTGTGGCGCGCATGTGATTCGCTCCCTCCTTGATCTATAAAAGGGGGACGAACCCCCCTGGCGCGGGGAGACGGACACAATACAACGGGAGACAAAGCCGCGCCACGCACTTGCTCTCCAATTCTCCCACAACATCTTCGGCCACTACACCGGGGACTTGGAAGCCACGCTTCCTCTCCCGCCTCGCTTGTAGCGACACCACTACGGGCACCCCCGTGCTAAGTAATATAGTGCCTTGAGCACGCCACCGCGGGACGTACGGCCCACCGGCCGGAACCAGGATAAAACTCTGTGTCTCTTATTGCTTAGCATCGACCATTGAGGGATAGACCACGGCGCTTATTACTGGTTAGTGTCGGGACCACATTCCGCACCGACAAGAACTTTGAGAGGAATCAGGTTTGGGAGTTGGTTGACCCTCCCCCAGGGTGTAAGCCGATTGGTACAAATTGGGTGTGGAAGAACAAAGAGGGAGAGAAAGGTGAGGTTGTGAGGAACAAGTCGAGACTTGTTGCTCAAGGGTTCAGTCAGAAGGAGGGGATTGACTACGAGGAGACCTTTGCTCCCGTAGCCCGTTTGGAGGCGATTAGGATCCTTCTAGCCTTTTCGGTGGCTAAAGGGTTCAAGTTGCACCAAATGGATGTGAAGAGTGCTTTTCTAAATGGTGTGTTGGAGGAAGAAGTGTATGTGAGGCAACCTCCGGGGTTTGAGAGTGAGAAGTACCTCCACCGGGTGTACAAGTTGAGGAAGGCGTTGTATGGGTTGAAGCAGGCGCCTAGAGCTTGGTATGGTAGGTTGAGGGGGTTCTTGTTTGAGATAAGTTTTGAGATGGGGAAGGTCGATCAGACCTTGTTTTTGCTGAGGCAGGGCAGAGATATCCTGATTGTGTAGGTGTACGTGGATGATATTGTCTTTGGTGGCTCGTCTAACTCTCTTGTTGCAAGGTTTGCAGAGGATATGAGCAAGGAATTTGAGATGAGCATGATGGGCGAGTTGCAGTTCTTCCTCGGGCTACAAATCAAACAATCAAAGGAAGGAACATTTGTGCACCAAGCCAAGTACACCAAGGACATTGTGCGGAAGTTCAAGATGGAGGATTCCAAGGCTATGACGACGCCGATGAGTACGACAACAGCTCTTGATGCGGACGAGGAAGGTGAACATGTGGACCAGAAGGAGTACCGAAGCATGATCGGGTCACTCCTCTACTTGACGGCGACGAGGCCGGACATACAGTTCTCGATGTGTCTGTGCGCTCGTTTTCAAGCGTCTCCGAGGACTTCGCATCGGTAAGCGGTGAAGCGAATTTTCAGGTACTTGCGTCACACTCCCGACTTCGGCCTTTGGTACTCCGCGTCCTCTTCTTTGGCGCTTCATGGTTTTTCAGACGCGGATTTTGCCGGGTGACGGTTGGATAGGAAGTCCACTTCTAGGACTTGCCAGTTTTTGGGTTCTTCTTTGGTGTCTTGGTCTTCCCGCAAACAATCGAGTGTTGCTCAATCCACTACCAAGGCAGAGTATGTTGCCGCTGCTAGTTGTTCTTTGTCGGCTCCTTTGGATTTCATACACCATGAGTGACTTTGGTGAGGAGTATACCCATGTCGCACTTCAATGTGATAGCACCGGTGCCATAAGCGTTGCAAAGAACCCGGTGCTCCATTCCAAAACCAAGCACATAGAAGTGAGGTATCATTTTCTGAGAGACAACGTAGAGAAAGGAAAGATAGCTTTGATCCATGTACCCACACATGACCAACTAGCCGATATTTTCACCAAACCCCTAGATCAAGCAACTTTCACTCGTTTGCGGGCGGAACTTGGTGTGTGTTTGATTTCTTGAGTTGGGTGTGTGGGAGCTCCTTTGTAGCATATGTATAGTTTCCTTTGTGCATTTCTTGCATTTGGCATGGCATATGTAACATGATGTATAGGCATCCTTGTATCTTAGATTGCACGCATTTTGTATCATATGCATTGGATAGAAAAAAGCTTCTCCTATATACATTGTTCACCATGGGATGCTATATATGTTTTTGTGAGCTTGTTTGGTATGCTATGGTTAGTTTGGCTTAGCTCTTGATGATCTTGATGAATGATCCGTGGTTGATGGCTATATTTTTGAAAAATGTCACATATATGCTCTCTCATGTGTAAATGCCTTTATATGATCTTGACATGTTTTAGTGGCTTTGCTATGCTTAATTTGTGGTTGGATAGCTAGTTTATTGATCTTATGGGGCCAAAGGCTCATTTGCCATCATGAATGTTTAGCCCTCTTGCTTCATCTTGTGGAGGGGCATAAGTTCCTTTTTGTCCCAAAGACATTTCATGTACCATTTATAAATCTGAAAATGAAATGAAAAATGCTTGGAAAATATGTTCCCATGTCATATGTGCTGAAATTAATTTGCTTTGGGTGCTAAACCGTTGCATGATGCCTACCAATGAGAAGTCTCATACATAGAAGTAGGCACATGGCTCGGTGGCTTTGACATGACATGAGGTGCTTGTGGGTGTTTATGATGGTCTTATGATTAGAATGGCTGTCCTAGCATGAAGCTTGTGTGGCTTTGCCATTATGATATGTTTTGCTCATGTTTAGGTATTTGCTTATGAGATAGTAACTTTTCGCAAAATTACTCAAATCCTTTTTAGCCTTGTCCAATGATTGTGATACTTGGTGATCGTGTAGTTAAAGTCATTACGAACCTGTAGAGTATCTAACGTGCTCATTTGGACTTGTGTAGCTCCTTGTGATGAATTTTGTACAATTGAGAAGCTATATGTTGATACTTTTCGCATTTTGCCTTGATTCATGCATTGTCAACAAGGGGGAGAAGTTTGTGCATGCTTTGGGCACCTGGGAGTGTTTGGAAGTTGTTCCAATTGGCTCGGGCAAATTTTGAGCAGTTTGGTGCAGGGCCGGTCACATGGGGCGGTCTAACCGCCCCCAGGCGGTCAGTTGTGTGGTAGGCGGTCTAACCGCCTGGGGTAGGCGGTCTAACCGCCACGGGCGAAGTGAGCAGCTTTTGCTCTTTGTTGCATTCCCGTGTTGCATTGCTGCATTGGTTCAGGGGGAGTGTGCTTTGGCTCAGGGGGAGCTTGCATATGTGCAGGGGGAGCTCTTTGTGGTGTTCGAGCTTTGGCTCGGTGGTTTGCGCTCTTTGTTTGAGCATGGTTTTTGTCTTGGATGTGTCGAGCCGTTGCCCTTGCCTAAGGGGTCCGAGACTTGTCTTCTTCAAGTGATCTTGCTCTTCGCCTTTCTTTGGCTTTCGATCGCTTGTTGAGGTTTCCTTTTATTTGTTTCTTTTCTTTTTCTTTTCTCTTGTGTTACTTCATATGGGTGTTGTCAATGCACTCATCAAGGGGGAGATTGAGGACCATGTGTGGTTCGAGGACCGGTTGATGGTCGCTTCCTTGTGTGATGAGTGATTGACAACGTTGTGTGGACTGATTCTGGGCTAAGTATTGCAGGTGCAGGTTGCGGCTTGACTCGTGTTGGTGCAAGTGAAGAACAAGCACGAAAGGTCGTTGCCGGTGAGGCCTCCAGGTGTGGAGAAGACAAGTAGGCTTCGTTCGAGGGACTCGGTGGCCAGTGGGGTTAAGTGTAGGCCGCATGGTGGCATGAACAGCAAGATGAAGTCGTGGACAGTTTCTTGGTTGAGCCTCAAAACCAAGGTCGAGCCGGGACTACGTGGGAGCCAAGTCATGAGTGGAGATTGGCGGAGGCTACACCGAGTTCGCGGGGTTTGCAGTGGTTCACCAGAAAACCACTGGGTTACTCGGTTGAGCCACAAAACCGAGGCCGAAGACTCGACGAGGAGGTGCGGCCACCCGGGCGGTTCAACCGCCCAGGAGGGCGGTCGGACCGCCGGGGCCGGTCGGTGCCCGGGCCGGTCCTAACCGCCCGGGGGGGGCGGTCGACCGCCCGGCCGCCGTGCCGAGATGCTTCGAAGCGGAGGACACGCGTCGGGATCGCAAGGCTTGCGTCGAGGCTAAGCAGGTTGCGGTCGCCGGGCATCCGTCCGATGAAGAAATTTCGAAGACTTCCAAATCCGCCCTTGAGGGGCTTGTATCCCTAGTTATTAGGTGAGGGTAGTTTAGTCTTTTGGGTGCCTCCGTATATACTCATTGAGTGGATGGATGGCAGCCAACTCTTGGAACCCTAGCTCATTTGTTTTTCCATTTTCGTTTTCCATTTTCCTTAGTTTTTCCTAGGACTAGCTTGAGAGCTTCATGTGAGATCTAGAGAGAGGGATGGATGTTTGGGTGGCAAGCTAGACCTTGTACGAACCTTTCATGGTATGTATAGATGGTTCGGCGTTGTTCCTCAAGGTGGTTTTCCCGTCCTTCTTTGTATTGATTTTCGGAGCTCTTTGTTGGCAGTGTTTTGAGGACGATTTCATGGGGTCTTTGGTGGGTGTCACGTATGAGGATCTTGTGCCTCTTTGGCTGGTTACTTTGCCCCCAAATCTCCCTTGAATCGGACTCAATTTGGTGGTTTCTCGAGTTGGGCGAGTTCTTGACCTAGAGAAGCTATTTCTTCGATTCCTCTTAATTGTGAGCGTTTCGGGTCGATTCCTTTGAGGTAGAGGTTGCCCAGGAGGTAACCCAGCTAATCCCGACGTTTCGCTGCAATCCGTGGAGTGATTCGGGAGATCGGGCGCGAGGAAGTTAGGGTTTGACCCCTTGTTGTTTTTCCGGGGAGAGGCGGTCTAACCGCCCGGGAGGGGGCGGTCTAACCGCCACGGGGTTTCCGGAGTCAAAGTTTTGTTTTGCCGGATTTTCCTCTGTGAGTTTGTTCGCCTTGATCAGAGGAGCGTCTGGGTGAAATTTTGGGTCGTTCTCGTGCCGTTTGCTAGGTGTTCTTGGTTTGAGTTCGTTGTTGGGTACAAGAGGTTAGACCGCCCCTGGTAGCCAGTCTAACCGCCCCTAGGCCCCTGGGTGGAGTTTTGGTTTTCGCCGAGATTTTCTTGTAGCTAGCATGGCCTTGACCAGAGATCTTTGTCGGTGAAACCGTGGTGCGTTTTGGTGCTCGGAAGAGGTGTTTCGGAGGATTTTTTGGTTGCCTGGTGGAGACGGTCTAACCGCCCCCTATACCCGGTCTAACCGCCCCCTCTGGACAGTCGGCTTTCGAGTTGTTTCCGCTGTCGTGGGTGCGTGTGTGTTGAGGTAGTTGGTAGTGTTTGTTCCTAGGACCAGTAGCACTCCAGTGGCTACGTGGTTTTGGCAAACGGAAGGTAGAAGTGCGGAGCGTGTGATTTCGGTGGTCCGAGCGAGCGAGTTCATCTTGTCGGAGTTTCAATCTCCCTCGAGAAGAATGTTTATCGGCTCCCATTAACTCCCCCCCTCTCTGGTTCGCCGTATCGGTCCTTCACACCACCATTGGTCTGATCACCGGTTTTTCCTCATCGTTGGTAGATGTCGGATCTAGAGAAGCCAATGCCGACGTGAGTTCTTGCCTCAGGTTGAAGATGACAACATCCTCGAGGTAGTCGATGTACTGTTGATACAGGACAATAGCTGGGGGATCCACCCATTGCACGAAACTGCAGTTATCTGGTTGTTCGGAGTACTACAGAAACCGTGATTACATTAGTAAATCATATAATGATGAAGGATAGAGGTCAAGGAGTTCTGCTTACCCATGCTCGTGAGCAATGCCAGAAGCGCCGACCAGAGTTGTCCCATCCGCGATAAACCTGCATCACACAGAACTCACCATGTGCACGCCTTGGCCAGTTCACCGTTTGATTTGGTGCGTACTTTATAACATCACGCATGGATTTGAAATCTCTCTTGTCTAAGACTGGAAAATTGTTGTTGAACTCTAGATCTTGGTGGCTCCACAGTGCTGGACCTAGGGAGTCATCATCATCATGCCCAGTCCAGGAACTCATTGGTGCTTGTTGTGTTGTGAAGTGACACTGGAGAAGAGTGCTCACATATATGTAGGCAATAAAGCAGACTGGACGGTGGGCCATTCGATCCGGGGCAAGAAAAACGGGTAGTGACTCGGAGGAAACACACCGTAGTACTAGGTACACTATTTGGTGTAGTGACTCACAGAAAACACACCCTATGTGTTCACTGTTTGGTGCAGTGACTCACAGAAAACACACCCTAGTACGAGTTTTAATGTTTGCATCTGAAATGCATCTGAAATCAAGTTCTTAAAAATACAACCCGACTCCGATAAAATGAAATCATAATTTCTTATGGATACAGTAGCACTCGGCGTCTAGTACTCTACGTCTACTGGGTACAACGGGGATATTTCCCCTTCCTCATAGCATCCGGCCCAACTTCCTTAGCTCGGCGAGCTCTCTCCCTCTTCATCTCTCTATCTGCTTCACGGGCCGCGGCCGCTTCATATTCTTTGATCTCCCGACGAATGCGAATTTCCTCCTGTTGCTCCTTACGTTTTTCTTCTTGTTTTTATGCCTCAACCATCCTTTGCCATCTCTCACGTGCTGGACGACCCGTCTCCTCGACGTAACGCTTGTCTTGTTCGGACTGCTCACAATCTAGCCACTGCATAAAATCACAGAGAGGAGGTGGAGTCTTTTTTCAAAGACAAGTTAGCACATAATAAAATAGCAATGACATATTATTTATTTAGTAATGCAGTTTGTTCTTACTTTTGGTCTAACATTGCGACATGGTGGGAGGGGGTCATGCTCGTAGTTCACACACATGAAGAACCTCATCCTGTAGCAGTGCCCGAGAACATTGCACTTGACAAGCTTACAGTTGTCACCGTAGTAGCACATAGGAGGGTGGATCCCCTTTAGCACCGCAATCTTGTCCTTCCTATTGGTGAGCAACTCCAAATCCAACTCAGGACCCAAGGAAGCCATTGAAAGCCTAAAAAAGATGAGAAATATGATAATTCATTACATGTTTCATTTGAAATTAGAGAACAATACGTAATAGGATATGATAATAAATTTATGGCAAGAAAAAACAACAAGCAAATGAAAAGGTAGTTCAATTATTACAACAAGATAACATACATAAGTTCAAATATTACAAGACCTTTCCAAATAAAATAGTTCAAATATTACAAGACGATAACATGCATAAGTATTTCAAATACTACAACACGATGGCACAAACAAGTATGGTCAATGGATTCCTTCGTTGTTGGTCCACCGAACTCAAGGAAGAAGATGGAGAAAAATAGATGTTGAATCATTGTTTGCCAAATGTTGAATCTTATTGAAATGTTAAAATAAATAATGAAAATGTTGAATGTTGTAAAAAAGTTGAATGATGTATTTAGAAATGTTGATTTGATTGTTTAATAATGTTGAATGTACTTTCTGAAATGTTAATTAAGTTGGGTATATTTAATTTGGCTGGTGAACTTTAAAGTCAGCACATAGATGCCATATAGAAACCATTTTTTCGAACAACATCAGGGGGAAGATCCCCACCTACAAAGATTTCATTGATCGAAACTAAACCTAATGTATAGTTTAAACGAGCAAGCCGACTTTGCAAGGAGAGAAAAGAGACACAAGCAGGGGGGCAACAAGATTACAAGATTACAAATTACACTCGGGACCGTAAATAATCTGTCCAGACTGCCAGGGGTGAAGCTTCTTCCTGTCGGGGACAGCCACGAGGGTCCCCTAAAAAACCGGGGGAATCCTGCTTAAAATCTGCAAAAAACACAAAACACAAACACTCCCAAAGCATAACCCAAAACATACGCACACAGCACAGCCCACACCGCGATGGCCCCCACGGCCCGCCAGTGCGGCCCGACAAGGCACCCCCTCGAGCGGGTTCCGCCTCGCTCGAGGGCTCCCTCACGGGCGCACCTGCTCCCGCACACGGGTACAAGCATTTAATGCTCTGAGACAGCAGAGCTGCTCCATCACACGCCTGGGAATCATCCACGGCGCTGTTCCGCCCACTCCCTAGGGGAAACCCATCCCGCCACTGTGGGGGACTGTGCGACGAGGTCGGTGTCAGCTCCGTGACACTGTGCCGCATACTTTAGTACGGCTAACGCGCCGCGCCCTCGAAGGGGGGCCGGCCGCACCCTCGAGCCCTCTTCTCGTTACTCTGCAGTGTCAAACCGCGACGTCAGGCCGTCGGGAGCGCCATCCCCGTCGCTGTCAGTCCTGTGCAGCCATTCCCGCCCCTGCAGCACCACGCCATGTACTGCTACAACTACTCTGACGCTGTTGGGCACGCGGGGATAGGACGCCGCCACGTCTGCCACTGTACCCCGTACGGATCACCGTCAACGGCTCCCTCGGGCCTGCCTGGAGACACCCCGGTCAACCACCATGCCTCTACCCTCGAAGCCGCCCCTGTTCAAGTACAGGGCACGCCACGACGCCGTGGCCGGAGCAAGACTCGGCAGGACGGGCGTCATCTCCACGGGACTGTACACCATACCTCCCCACGTAGCTATATAGTGTGGCACGCCTGTAAATCTCCCTCTCCTTGGTATATAAAAGGAAGGTGATCCCCCTCGCCACAAGGGACACGACAGAAGGCTCGCTCCCCATCTTTCCTACGATATTGGCACTCGCCTCAATCACTCCTCTTGGGACTTGGAGGCCACGCCTCCTCTCCCGCTTCGCTTGTAGCCGCCCCACTACAGGCACCCCGGTGCGAAGCAATATAGTGCCTCGAGCACACCTCTGCTGGACGTACGGCCCCGGCCGGAACCAGGATAAACCAAGTGTCCTTTGTTGCTTAGCACCGATCATCGAGAGACAGATCTCAGCGCTTATTACTAGTTAGTGTCGGGACTACATTCCGCACCGACAGTTGGCGCCCACCGTGGGGCTCTGCGCGCTGAAGATCGACTCATCACCAGTTCTCTCGATGGTGATTCCCACTGAGTACCGCGGTCAGCGTTACTCCATGGGTAGCTCGGACCCCCTCCCGGCCGGGTTTGAAATCTGGTTCGGGGGCCTGAACTTTCAGGCCACGGGGACCGGCTACCTGATGCGCCTCACTAACCGTGAGGAACTTCGCGCGTGGCGCCAAGCCGGGTCCGCCCCGGCCACCGCCGCACGCGTCGCCACGACACCAACACCCGCCGGCACGGAGCGCGGGGTCTAGTGCTCGCGACGGGCATGGTCGAACGTCGGCATGTTGCGCCGGAACGACGACGGCCGCCCTGGTGGGGGAGCGCTCGGTCTCCGGGCCGCGCTTCCCTATCGGTCTGCGCGGCGACACAGCGGCCTACATCGCCAACACCAACGTCAACACAATGATGCGCAGGGTTCCCCCTGGCCGCCACATCTTGGTTGCCAGGGACCCCAGCGCCTCCTCCGGTGGCGAGTCATCCCTAGGCTCCATCGACGAGCTGCCACCCGCCACCTCGCATGGTTACGCGGAGTGGGACTTCTCCGGCGTGCCGGACCCAGTGATGTTCAGGAGGTTCCTCGATGCCGCGGACTACTGGTTTGGCTACTCCGACGACTCCAGCGCTGGGAGCTACGACCCCGCGCGGGAGTACTGCGTCGTCATCGCCAACAACCTAGCAAATGCCGCCGACGTGGCGGGGGCCGGCGACGGAGAGGTTCCCCCTGCTCTGGGGACTGGATCGCGCCCGGCTCCGGGGCCAAGCGCCCCTCCCCCGTCACCGCCGAGGGGGGCCGACATCAACGCACAGCTGGCCCAAGCACATGAGCTCGAGGCCAAGCTGGCGGAGGAGTACCGCACGGTGCGGTTGCTTCGCGCCTCTATCGCGGGAGAAGCCTCTGCGCACGGCGAATGCGCGCGTGAGCTGGGCAGGCAAGCCCGCGATCGCATCAAAGCCGACTTCAACGTCGATAATCCGGATACGCCCCCGCGAGCGAGCCAAAAGCTCATCGCCACCACAACACTGCTGCGGGCCATGCCCGCCCCTTCGACGCCCGAAGCGCGGAAGCTGCACCACGAGGCACAGGCGCTCATCGAGCAAGCGGCCGTCCAACAGGCCGAAAGCTCGGCGTCCCGCGTCCGCCAACAGAGGAGCGCGCAGGATGATGGGGGTGTGCAAGGCCCCGAGCCCTCGATACACGCGGGCGGCGCAGCTAAGCGCCCCGCCAACTCGGGGCGCACGCCGGCTAAGGAACGGCTCCTCGACACATGCGGGCAAGCTCGAGATGGCGACGCCCGCAACGTCATCAACGCCCGACGGACGAGCAAAGCGGAGGCGCGGGCGGCAGCAGGCTATCACCCTCGACGGGGTGGACGCTACGACAGCAATGAGGACCGCTCACCGACGCCGGAGCCCCCGGGAACCCGCGTGTCCAGCGACGAGGTTATCATCCACAACCTCCCCCTGCACCTCGCCGACTCGGCACGGACGTGGCTCGAGCACCTGCCGTCCAGTCAGATCCACAACTGGGATGACCTGGTCCGCACGTTTGTGCGAAATTTCCAGGGCACGTACGTGCGCCCTGGGAACTCCTGGGACCTGCGCTCTTGCACCCAAAAGCCCGGGGAGTCGCTCCGGGACTTCATACGGCGCTTCTCCAAGCACTGTACAGAGCTCCCGAGCGTGGCACAATCTGAAATCGTGCACACTTTCCTCGAGGGAACCACAGGCCGGGATCTTGTGCGCGAGCTCGGGCGCAGCCCGCCGGTCGATTCGAACAAGCTGTTCGACATCGCCACCAGCTTCGCCTCAGGGGAAGAGGCGGTGGGGGCAATCTTTGACGGCAAGAAGGGAAAACGCGTGGACGACACGCCCGCGGAGGGCAGCAAGTCCAAGGAGCTCCGCCAAAGGAACAAGCAGGGCAAGAAAGGAAAGAAGCCGCGCCGCGAGGCGCGCGAGTAGGGGCGCGACGACAATGATGGTGAAGCTCTTACTGTTGACCCGGCTCGACGGGGCCCTCGACCGGCCCCTCGAGGCCTGGGAGTGTTCGACGACATGCTGAAGAAGCCATGTCCCTACCACAAGACACCGGTCAACCACACCCTCGAGCAGTGCGACATGCTCAAGCGGTTCTACGACCGCGCCGCCGCGAAGGACGACGAGGCCAAGAAGGACGGGGGTGACGGCGACGCCGGTGGCTTCCCAGCCGTGGAGAACGTCTTCCTCATCTTCGGGGGGGGCAACCGTCGACATGTCCAGCCGCCAGCGCAAGAGGGAGCGGCACGAGGTTCTCGCCGCGGAGAAGGCGCCTCCCTCCTTCCTCGACTGGTCGGAGGACGCCATCACGTTCAGCCGCGAGTATCACCCAAATCGCATCCCCAACCCGGGTCATTACCCGCTGGTGGTCGACCCAGTCATCGGGAACGCGCGGTTCTCGAAGGTCCTGATGGACGGAGGCAGCAGCCTCAACATCCTCTACGCGCACACGCTGCGCCTGTTGGGGATCGGGCTGGATCAGCTGCGGCCTAGCACGACACCGTTCCATGGCGTCGCGCCAGGCAAGCGCGTCCAGCCCCTCGGGCAGATCGACCTGCCGGTCTGGTTTGGCACGCCGGACAACTACCGCAAGGAGACGCTCACCTTCAAGGTGGTGGGGTTCAGGGGCACATACCACGCCATACTCGGGCGAACCTGCTACGCCAAGTTCATGGCGGTCCCCAACTACACCTACCTCAAGATGAAGATGCCGGGGCCCAACGGCGTCATCACCGTGGGCTCATCCATCGAGCACGCGTTCGACTGCGACGTCGAGTGCGTGGAACACGCCGAGGCACTAGCGCTGGACGAAGCGCTCGTTGCCAACATGGAGAAGATGGTCAACAAGAACCTCAACTCCACCGCGAAGCACGCCGGCAGCTTCGAGGCTGCCGAGCAGACCAAGGACGTGCCCCTCAACCCTGCTGCCCCCGAAGGCAAGGCGTTGAGGGTCAGTTCTACCCTCGACCCGAAATAGGAAGTGGTGCTCGTCGACTTTCTCCGCGCCAACGCCGACATCTTCGTGTGGAGCCCCTCGGACATGCCAGGCATCCCGAGGGAAGACGCCGAGCACTCCCTTGACATCCTACCTCACTCCCGCGCCGTGCAGCAACGGCTCCGCCGCTTCGACGAGGAACGGCGGTGGGCGATCGGAGCAGAGCTGCGGAAGCTCCTTGAGGCTGGGTTCATCAAGGAAGTGTTCCACCCTACATGGCTAGCTAATCCTGTATTAGTGAAGAAAAAGAATGGGAAGTGGCGGATGTGTGTAGACTACACTAGTCTTAATAAAGCATGTCCTAAAGTTCCTTTTCCTTTGCCGCGTATCGATCAGATAGTTGATTCAACCGCCGGGTGCGAGCTGCTCTATTTTCTTCATGCCTATTCCGGGTACTACCAAAAAAAATGAAGGAGTCCGACCAGCTCGCGACTTCGTTCATCACGTCGTTTGGGATGTACTACGACGTCACGATGCCGTTCGACCTCCGAAATGCGGGCGCAACATACCAGCGATGCATGCAGCATGTGTTCGGAGACCACATAGGGCGAACCGTTGAGGCGTACGTAGATGATATAGTCGTAAAAACCAGGAAGGCGGACGACCTAGTTAGCGACCTTCGCATCGCGTTTGGCTGCCTACGAGCCAACGGGGTGAAATTAAATCCCGAAAAATGTGTCTTTGGCGTGCCGCGGGGCATGCTTTTAGGATACATCGTCTCCCAGCGAGGCATCGAGGCCAACCCCGAAAAGGTTGCAGCCCTCGAACGGATGGGTCCGATTCGGGACCTCAAGGGGGTCCAAAGCGTGTTGGGGTGCCTCGCCGCCTTGAGACGCTTCATCTCGCGGCTCGGCGAGAAGGGCTTGCCCCTCTACCGGCTCCTCAAGAAGCACGAGCGCTTCTCCTAGACCACCGAGGCCCAGGAGGCGCTTGATAAGCTGAAGGCGTCCCTTACCCACGCCCCGATCCTCACTCCGCCGCAAGGTGGCGAGCCTCTGTACCTCTACGTGGCTGCGACCACCCAGCTGGTCAGCGTCGTAATCGTGGTGGAGCACACGGAGGAGGGACACACTTTGCCGGTTCAGCGGCCGGTGTACTACATCAGCGAAGTCTTGTCCGACACCAAGACGCGCTATCCACAAGTCCAGAAGTTGCTTTACGCAGTGGTTCTCGCGCGGCGCAAACTCCGCCACTACTTCAAGGCTCACCCGGTCACGGTGGTTTCCTCCTTTCCATTAGGAGAAATCATCCGTAACCCGGACGCGGCGGGCAGGATTGCCAAATGGTCGGTGGAGCTAATGGGGGAAACACTCGCCTATGCCCCGCGCAAGGCCATCAAGTCCCAAATCTTGGCAGACTTCGTAGCCGAGTGGACGGACACACAATTACCGCCGCCACAGATCCAGGCGGAATGCTGGACCCTGTACTTCGACGGCTCAGTGATGAAGACAGGGGCAGGCGCGGGCCTGCTCTTCGTCTCACCCCTCGGGGAGCACATGCGGTACGCTGTGCGCCTTCACTTCCCCGCATCGAACAACATGGCTGAGTACGAGGCCCTGCTTTGCGGCCTCAAGATCGCCATCGAGATAGGCATCAAACGCCTCGACGTGTGGGGGGACTCGCAGCTCGTGGTCGACCAGGTCATGAAAAACGCGAGCTGCCACGACGATAAGATGGAGGCGTACTGCAAGGCCGTGCGGGCCCTCGGGGACAAGTTCTACGGCATCGAGCTCAATCACGTGCCCCGCCGGTATAACGAGGAGGCGGACGAGCTCGCCAAGATCGCATCGGGGCGGATCACCATCCCCCGAACGTCTTCGCTCGGGACATCGCCCAACCGTCCGTCACCCTCGAGCCGCACCCCTCGAACTGCACAGAACCCTCGGGGGCTCCCTCGAATCCAGTGGGCACAGAGCCCATGGACGAGGACCCTTCGAACGAGGCGTACGTGCTCTCCCTCCTCGAGGGGTACGGCGCCGGCGAAGTCGAAGCCATGGACGTCGAGCCAGCCCCCAGCGAGGTGGACTGGCGCGACAAGTACGTCGCCTGGATGAACCGAGGGGAGCTGGCCTCGGATCGATCCGAGGCCAGGTGCATCGCCAGGATGGCCAAGTCCTTCACCCTCGTCGACGGCGAGCTGTACAAACGCGCCGCCTCCGGCATCCTGCAGCGATGCGTGCCCATCCCCCAGAGGCGCGAGCTCCTCCGGGATATACATGCGAGCGTATGCGGCCACCACGCCGCGCCCCGCACCCTCGTGGGCAACGCGTTCCGCCAGGGCTTTTACTGGCCCACCGCGGTCGCTGATGCTAGCGAGATTGTGCGCACCTGCGAAGGGTGCCAGTTCTACGCCCGCAAGTCCAATCTCCCCGCGCACGTCCTACAGACCATCCCCATCACGTGGCCTTTCGCCGTGTGGGGGCTGGACATCGTCGGACCCTTGTAAAAGGCGCCCGGGGGCTACACCCACCTGTTGGTCGCAATCAACAAGTTCTCCAAGTGGGTAGAGGTGCGCCCCATCACGAACCTCAGGGCCGAGCAGGCGGTGACATTCTTCACTGACATCGTCTACCGCTTCGGAGTACCCAACTCCATCATCACCGACAACGGGTCTCAATTCACGGGCAGGAAGTTCCTGGAGTTTTGCGACAAGTTCCACATCCGTGTGGACTGGGCAGCCGTGGCGCACCCACAGACCAACGGCCAAGTGGAGCGTGCCAATGGCATGATTCTACAAGGCCTCAAGCCCAGAATTTTCGACCAGCTGAACAAGTCTGGTTGGAAATGGCTCCAGGAGCTGCAGGCGGTCGTGTGCAGCCTTAGGACCACCCCAAGCAGGGCCACCAGGTTCACCCCATTTTTTCTGGTCCACGGCGCGGAGGCCGTCCTCCCCACGGACTTGGAATACGGGTCGCCCAGAGTCCAGGGCTACGACGAAGAGGCCAACCAGCGAGCCCGCGAGGACTCGCTGGACCAGTTGGATGAAGCATGCCTCGTTGCCCTGATGCACTCCGCAAGGTACCAGCAGTCCCTAAGGCGCTACCAAGCTCGAAAGGTGCGGCAGCGGGACTTCAGCGAGGGGGACTTGGTCCTAAGGCTACGCCAAGATAATCGAGGCCGCCACAAGTTGTCGCCCCCATGGGAGGGACCCTATGTCGTGGTGAAGGTGCTCAAGCCCGGCACGTACAAGCTAGCCAACCAGGACGGCGAAGAACTCACCAACGCTTGGAACATCTAGCAGCTACGTCGCTTCTACCCTTAGCTAGGATTTCCAAGTCTTTTGTTGTAAATTACGTGCCCAACACCCCAGTTGGCAGCACAATGTAAATGACAGCAAGGTAATAAAGTTAAAGGGCAACTCGGCTTTCCCCTGAAAACCAAGTCACCCTCGGGGGCTACTACGGGGGGCATCCCCCCCCCAAAAAATGGTCCCATTTTTTCGCAAAAATTTAACTCGCAAGCGCGCTAAGTATGTTTCGACCTTAGCCTCGAGCGAACCAAGGCAGGGAGCGGGTGGCCAAGCGGAAAGGATGTGCGAGCCAGAGATAGCCTACGCCTCCGCGAGGATACAGCCCTTCTCTCTCGCCTCCGGCCCAGTGGGCTGCCCACGAAAAACGAACTCTCCCAACCCAAATTCGCCCACTCAAAGGAAGAAACAGAATAGCACGATAAATAAAAAAGGCACCACTTAAATTTACAAGTGCTTAAATATTCCAGAAGATTTACTTGTTTATTTACACGGCCACGCGGCCCAGATACTAACATTTAAACAAAAAACGGGCCAAGTGCCCAGCGGTCTTCAGGCTTGGGGCGCGTCGGCATCAACGGCATCCGGGAACAGGAACTCCAGGAAGTCCTTGGTGAGCGTCTCGGCGGCATCAGCGGCAAGCGCGTCTACTTGCTCCATCGCCACCTCGTCCTCAACGCCCTCCGGGACGACGTAGCCCAACGCCACAGCCTCGAACTTCACCTCGTAGTGTGAGCGCACCACGCCGAGGGTCTTCTAGACGCCCAAGTAAAGCGCACGGCGCATGCGCCTCGAGACGTACCCGCCAAGGGCGCGCAGACGACTCGCCAGCGAGCTTCCAGCATGCGCCTCACCCTCCTCGACCGCCCGGCAAGTCTCGAGGGCCGCAGCACGCAGCTCTACCAGCTCCTGCTCGGAAGAGTCATAGGCCGCCTGCAGCGTCTCGGCCCGATCAGTCACGCGCCCCAGTGCGGTGCGCAGGCCTGGATCCCACGAGCAAGAAAATTCAAGAAGGGAACGAATCCCCGATGGGAAGATGAACAAAACAAAGGAACAAAGCAGCGACTCACCTTCAACCTTCTTCCTCTCTCCCTCGAGAGCTTGGCGTCCGCTCTCGACCACCTGCTGTAGGCTGACGACCGTGGCGCTATGCTCCTCGAGGGTCCGGAGCTGGTCAGTGTTCGAGATGCTGAGGGTGATCAGCTCCCCGTCGAGCTTCGAGACATCGGCCTCCCGCTCCTTCAACGACGTCTGCGCTCTCTCGAGAGCAGCATGCTCCCGCTCGAGCGCCGATCGGGCATCAACGATGGTGGCCCGCTCCTGCCGGAGCTGACCCTCAGCCTCCTGGCGGGCGGCGCACTCCTGCCGGAGCTGCTCCTCCGTTGCGGCAACCGCGGCGACCTTAGCGGCAAGGGCGGCCTTCAACTCTTCGGCTTCCTTGGCCTTCTGCTCGGCCTCCCTCGCCCTCTCCTCGGCCCGGCCTCACCAAGACCGTGCCTCCTAGAGCTCCGCGCGGACCTGCCGGTTCTGGGTCCGGACGGAGACCACCTCTGCCTCCCAGTCAGTCGCCACGGTGCGCGCCCTCTCCAGGTCCTCTCTCGCCTACTGCAGCGCCTCATCTCGGTTGATGAGGGTCGTGCGAATCCGCTCGATGGCAGAGGGGCGCACCGTGGATTGCCCCTCCAGCTCCAAGAGCTGGTCACGCGGGCCTCCGCCCGGTACGCCAGCCAGCCATCCCGGGTCCTCAGGGCCTTGGCGAGGGCATCGAGAACGTCGCGCTGCTCCCGGAGCTGGCGGAGCTCAGCGCTCATCTGGGCGAGAGCACCGTACCTGTCGCGGGCGCGGTGCTCCAGCTCCTGCCGCCAACAGACAGAGACCAATAAGCGTCGCGCCACGAGAAACAAACACGAAGACGACAGAACAAGGAAAAAAGCAACGACATCATACCTGGAAGACATGCCACGCAGGGCCACCGTGGATCTACAGCGCCTCGTTCAATGCTCGGTTGAGCGAAGCGCCGTGGCCACGCAGCTCCTCCCACAGCTGCTGCTGTTGACGGTGAAAATCCGTCAACCTAGCCATGAGTTTACCTACGGTGTTGGCATGAGTTTTATACCTTATCCATTGGTACTAACCCCCGTGGTATAACAAGTTCACGTGTGCATGTCGGTTTTGGAGTTTAATGTTTATGCAGGGTTTTAGTGTTGAATGCAAGGCTTTCGGGATAAGTTCATCAAGCACCTCATGACAAGACCTTGAAGCCCCGTACAAGTCATGCAATGAAGCAAACTTAACTCCAAGAAGCCGGGGACTTGATCCGAGAAGACAACGGACTCCGGGGGACCCGACCGGAAAAGTCTTGAATCTTGCAAGACAAGGAGTTGAGTCCAATTTGGAGAGAAACCGACGACATGGACCTACATGCGAAGGGGGAAACATCCAAGAAGCAAGGGAACCGACCGGGGCAAAGGAGCCCTCGGGGCCGGGCCTAAATGGGCCTGTGCCGGCCGGCCCAGTCCCGGTCGGCCCCGTGCCCATTTAGGGCCCAAACACCCTCTCCTTTGCCCTAGCCGCCAATCGGGCTATTTATAGCCCCCTGACCGAGAGCCACGGGGAGGAGAATTCGTCTTCGGCCGCCGAGGAGCAGAGAAGAGAGGGACACCATGTCGGAGAGGAGAGGGTCGAGCTAGTTGACTAGGGTTTCCCTAGCCGACGTGGGAACCTTGCATGGAAGACCACGTCGGAGTTCCCGGAGCTAGAAGCAAGATCAAGGAAGGATCCCGGTGGTGATCTTGTGTATGTATCATTGTCATAGTTGAATTATCAAGTTGAATCTTTTCTTAGCGATCAAGTGTTTCCTCAAAGATTTCGTTTTTCGATCGGCTTTGCTTATTCCAATTCTATTCGTACGATAGATTACATAGGGTGTTCTTGTAGGCTGCGGTGGCTAGAGGTACACGTCGGATCTTCCGTAAGAATCTCGACTTGTCTTTTGACTCGCCGTAAGCTCCCCGCATGAATAGGGATACGTTGTGACAGAACGGGGGTCTCGAAAGGCAGATGTTTTCGGATTTGGACGGGAAACCACGATTTAAAGAGGCTTTTATTAAGATTCGATTTGCTACTTCCTCTTGCTTGGAACTTCAACAAAAGGCTTACCCCGATCCCTTTAGATCGGTTTATCTACCCAATCTTACTTTGTTTTCTCCGGTCTTTAGTAGATTAGATTTATCTTTGTTTTGTGCTCTTATCTAGATGCATTAGGGTTTCTCTTTTACCAAAGATTGAAGTTACTTGGCTTTACTAGATCAACTCTTGCGTCACACATTTGTTCCACGGATTCGATACCTTGGGTTCACCACTCGAGGGAAGAAGGGTCCCTTGACTACGACGGGAGACTTGTACGCTTGCGAGTCACAAACGAACTTTGATACAATTATTAACCGTCAACAAGCCCCTTTTTCTGGCGCCGTTGCCGGGGAACAAGTGATCGAGATTTGGTTTTTTTTATTTGCCTTTTTGTAATTTTCAGTTTTCTTTTTGTTTTTCTTTTTGCATCTACTAAACACTGATCATCCTCAAATTACATCTAATCTAGTTTGTCTAACCCTAGTTTTCATAGATTTATTTTTCCTTTCTAGTTTTTGCATACTTTGCTTATTGCTAACCCTAACCGGAGATGGTTGGCTACCTCTCCAAGAAACCCAAACTTTTTTGTGGATGATCCAGGAAAACTTTACAGGCAAAGGTGACATGCAACACAAGCTAAAGGGGTGGAAACCCTAGATTCAAAAGTTGAAGTCGAAGGACCGTCGAAATCTCCAAGGGAATCACCACCTCCAAGTCCAAAGGGAGATCAACCTCAACCACCGGAGCGCTGCGCACCCCGGACATCGTTAACCTACCTATCATAAACCTTCAAGACGCCGGGAGGCCGTTCAAGATCAAAGTCTCAACTATCCGCATGACGATTGCGAGAGCTGAATGCATACGAGTCGGATTCCTTGAGTGGCATATCGGTTTACTTAAGAGGAGGATGGAGAAGATGGAGATGGAGAAAGAAGCTCAACACCTAAAGGCCGCCGAAGCAAGATCCTCATGCAAGGAGTGTGTGGAGTACGACCATGTCCAAGGACGCCGTCACTAAGTTCGAGGCTATGGAGAAAATATTGAAGAATTTAGATGGCAAGGTGACGGAGGTCGGAAGCTCTATACGTAAAGTGTTCATCGTGATGAAGATGCTAGACGCAAGTGGGACAACTTGCCGGCGCCCGATGGGTAACGAAGAAGAATATCCGAGACAACTCCAAGGTCCCAAGACGGCGAAGGCTACTCAAGCTCATTCGGGAGAGATGAAGGATCACACTAGAGACCATGAAGATCACGACCGAAGGACCGGAGTTCGAGATGCCGAGCCACAAGGAAGATGTTGCATCCGTCAAGACCAAAGGACAAAGCCAGCCTGTGAAGACCAAAAAAAAATTGACTAAGCCAAAGCGGGTACCCAAGATTGCAACGCCCACAAAGAGCGTTGATCCGAAGTAATCAAGTGAAGAAAGTCTAGCCATGGACTATAAACGAAGCGCTAGGCGGGAGGCAACCCGTTTCGTCAAGTCAAGAATAAGCTACCGGGAGGACAACCCGATTCCAGGTTTTTCGAGTCTTTTTAATAATTTAGTTTTTGAGTTTTATTACACAAAGACATTAGACTTAGAAGTGGTTGAACAATATTAGAGACATAATTCTTGATTGAATGTTTGCTTTATCATAAACCCTTTGCATGAACCCTCCTATGTGCTTGTTTGATTCTTTTCTTTTCGAGAAACCCTCAACCAAATAATTTCAGAACCTTAGCTCAACCTTTCACCCCTATTATGGTGCTGAGGTTGACTTATTTTTCATGCTAAAACCACACGAGTAGAGCCACGATTTATGTTTAAGTGTTAATAAAATTCAGCACGTGGTAGAACTCGCGTGAGCCTAGAAATCCAAACTTTTGGTTGGTTTTAAAAATCTATATCCTTGGTTTCTCTAGGATTAGAATTTTTCTAAGCCTATTCTAATTTTGTTTTATTCAAAATCTTTCTTATCTAGCCAAAATTAGAACCTAAACCTATGCCCCCATGATCAAGCCGGGAAATGTTTGCTCTCAACCGATGAAGGCAAACTATACCGGTGAGACCGAAATCGACGTAATAAAAAATATTTTCGACTTGCATTTGTTTTTAATGGTTTAAAAACTTCTCTAAAATTATGTTCGAGCTCTTGCATGGCTCTGAAAAATATTTTAAATTTCGAATTAGAGAAGTGCTTAACCTTAAAGACACCTTAATGGAGGCAATCTAGTAATCATGCATGCACCATTGGATTCCCTTTCATCAACTTTCACCAATTTCACATGCGAAGGACAAGCATGGTGGGCAGCAAGCATCAACTTTGTAGGAATTTCATGGTGGCATGTGAAGCAAGTGGAGCTAGGGAGCATGGACATGACCCAAAACATGAAGCATCAAGTGGAAGGACCAATAAAGGAGTGGACGAGAGCGTTTGGGCGGTGCAACTCGTGGAGCACGCGGGCGGGGAAAGTTGCAGAGGTGAAATGATCGTGCTGGAAGAAAGACGAGGCGGGGAGGAGCACCGAGGCCGGCCTCACCTACATAAGGAGCCCCCCGGCTCCCGTTTTCTGCAGGCAAGCTTCCCTCTCCTTCCTTTGTTTGTGTGTTCAAGTTTGTGTGCTCAAAACCTCCGTAGACATAGCCAACCTTCCCAAGCTTGAGAGCTCAAGAAGAAAAAAAATCCACATCCTTAATCCACTCAAAGTCCACATCCGAAGCAAAGAGTTTAAGTGCCTAGTTACCGGTTGCAACCCGGAATTTTAGTTGAAGAAAAGAGTGCAGCAACCATGTGGAAGAAGACCACAAGCCTCTTCTCCAAGAAGAAGAGTTCGTCGTCGTCCAAGCCGTCATCAACCACGTCTTCGAGGAGGCACTTGGTTTCTGAGTCTCCCCGGAGCATGGAGATGGATACGGCACCACCGAGGAGGAACGATGCTCTCCTCCTTGGTGGTATGAGGGCTGCAAGAAGCACTTCCATGAGGTTCACCGAACCTCGTGGGCACACGGAGGAGCAGCCCGCGCCACCACGACGATCGACTCGCTCAACCGCACCACCTCCTTACACCCCGACACACTCTTCGTACGGCTTCATCATCTTGTCGGCGGAGGAGGAGGAGAGGCTCGCCAATCTTGAGAAGAGGCTTGTGCCGAACGTCGAGTTCGACGACCAAGCACTCTACACCTTGGGTTTTTGCACCGACATATACTATATGTTGGGGCACCTCGGATGGGTGCAGTTCCCCAACGGAATATCGGTGGACACCCATTTGGGGTTCGCCTTGGAAATTTTAATGACTATTGCACCCATCGTTGATGATGATGGGGTGCAAAGCTTGTCATTCCGTTTGGAGGGAGTCCAACAAGAGGTTCCCTACGAGCACGTTAGGAAGCTGCTTGGATTCCACAAGGGAGCTCCGGAGAAAGTTGACGTGCCACCCGGCATGTTAGCGGGATTTTGGAACATGATCTCCGGAGAAGCCCATCAACAACGCAATTGCATCCGCAACCCCATTATCCGGATATTTCACTCTTGGATGTGCAAGAGGATATTGGGGAGGATGAAGGAAACAAAGGTGACCGACACGGAGTTGAATTGGTTATACTCGGCTTTAATTGCCAGGCAGCCAATAGACCCCTCTTACCTCATGATCAACCGTTGGTGTTGTGAAGCAACATCGGGGGCGGGTAATATTGGTTCGGGGTGTTACCTCTCCATGTTGGCCTTTTCCTTGCGGCCGGGGATCGCAAGAAACCCCCGACCACCTTTTGCGAGGTACCTCTCTCGGCATTGAATATTTGCGGCAAGGCAAATACATTAGTGGAGATGAGAGAGGAGGTTATCGGTTGGCCATAGTGAACCTACCCCTTCCCAACGAGAGGCTTAGGCTTTTCAATGAAGGGAGAGAAGATTGGTTGGAAGAGGGACTACTTGTCCCTGCAAGTAAGAACAAGAGAGGAAGAATCGTAGAGGAGGGAACATCCTCCGCACAAGCGAGTGGTGCACAACCCAATGTGCAACCGTTCGGCGGGGTCCCTCCTCCGCCAAGTTATTACGGAGGGCCACAAGAGCAAGCATGGGGGGTGGTGCACCGGTACCCCCACCAAATTATGTTGTGCCCAAAGCTAACTTCGCGGGGTCCTACGCTCATCATCCCCAACCACAACAAAGCATGGCCATTATTGGAGGGTATGCTGCAAGAAACGCTCAAAACATCGCAGCCATCCAAGCTAACGCAACTCAACTTGGTGAAGGCAATGCAAATATTGCCTTTGAACTTGGACGCCTTCACCTTGTGGAGCCAAATCAATTCGTCGGAGGGAATGTCCAATCATATTACGAGCAAGGGTATTATTATCAAGATCATCAACATCAACCACCGGCGGAGGACTAGAAGATTTAGGAACTTTAGTTTTCTTTTCTTTTCTTTTTCTCTCGTAATTTTCAGCTTTTGCTTATGTGTGTTTGCGTAGTATTTTCTGTTTTTATTTAAATTTCAGCAAGCATGTTTGTTTATTTTCAGTTTGTATTTCAACTTGATGTCACCATTAATAAAGACACCACCTTGATTATATCATTGGAAAAGTTACAAAATTCGTGCCATGATGATATATGATTAAAATTGCAGCTTTGTTCATCTTTGTAATTGATTTATGCATGTTTAAGCTAGTGCTCTCTTAAAAATACAAATCTGAATTTATTTAAATGCTAGCTTAATTTTCAGCGGAGGTTATGATTAAAATAAAGACCCATAGTGTTTTATGTGCTCTCAAGTTATGAATAGATTAAAGATGTCTTTTATGCTCAAAAATATTGCTAACTTTGTCACAAATATCACTTGTGTGTTGCTCAACCTATCCAAAGCCTTATATATATTTGAGTGCATGAACCTTAGTGTACAAGATTTATTTTTGAGTGAGTTACTGCAGGCCATGATTTCTCTGGCCCGAGACTAAGAAGCTGGTCATTCCATTTTTGCGTATCTATCTTTTTGCTAGCCTTTTATCCGTGCATTGTGTATCCCCGCAATGGAGATCTCACAAACCTCGCCGGATATCCACCCTTAAACCAAATATCATCTTTTGTGATTACCTCATTGACCACAACCTATCGTTGAGAATGGATCATCAATTCAAGGAAGATCGCAAGACGGTGCTAACATTGAAGATTTCAAGTATCTCTCCAAGGAAAAATATTTCTGGTACCTACCTTATTTATCGCCTCTTTGCTCGAGGACGAGCAACGTCTAAGCATGGGGGAGGAGGTAGGTACGATGCAATTTTTAGAGTTCAAAGGGGAGCAATTTTTTTAAAAAAAAAGAAGTTCAAAAGAGGAGCAAGCAAATAAAAAAAATCAAAACTTCGTTGTGAAAGTCATGGACTGAATATATGACAAGAAAAAAAATGAATGAATGAAAGAAAGAAAAGAATGAGAAATATGAGAAAGAGAAAAAATATATGTGCGTAAAGTGAACTCCCTGGTTCTCTAAGAGTGCATTCAAGGCTTCAAGTTAAAAAGATCCATTCTCATTTTCCAACCATGTGCAATCCGATAACGAGGACTTCCTTTGTGCCTCGGGATCACTCTTTGCCATTTGCACATGTCCACTCATCTAAAAGTGTGTGTATTTTTCTCTTTCCCCTCCTTGATTTAACATTATTTTCCAATGACCTTTTTGACGAGTCTCGGTAAGACCATGAGAAGCTTGTCTTGTTTTGACAACACCTCATTTATAAAATCTTGTTAGGACTAAACTTTCCCAAAGCTCCATATAAAGCCTACCACATATATATGAGAGGGAAAGGAGTAGAATATATAGGCTTGAGAGACAAGTGAGATGAGAGTTCATGAGCAATACACGAGAAGATTTAAATTTGTGAACTTGGTTTAGCTTTTCTTTATCTCGTTCTTTATTTCAAAAATTCTGAGATCTATTTAAAACTTTGTGAGCATGTTAATACTTGTGGGATAAGCTTAATAAAAATCTACCCTCCGTAGAGATGAAGGCTAGTACATTATGGAACTTTAATGAATTAAAATTTTGAGAGCATTATGTTTTCTCATGTGTGATCAAATGCAAAGTTTAAACATTGTTTGGCAATGATGATATCCATCGAAGGCTTACTCGAGGACGAGCAAGGTTTAAGCATGGGGGAGATGTTGACGGTGAAAATCCGTCAACCTAGCCATGAGTTTACCTTCGGTGTTGGCATGAGTTTTATACCTTATCCATTGGTACTAACCCCCGTGGTATAACAAGTTCACGTGTGCATGTTGGTTTTGGAGTTTAATGTTTATGCAGGGTTTTAGTGTTGAATGCAAGACTTTCGGGATAAGTTCATCAAGCACCTCATGACAAGACCTTGAAGCCCCGTACAAGTCATGCAATGAAGCAAACTTAACTCCAAGAAGCCGGGGACTTGATCCGAGAAGACAACGGACTCCGGGGACCCGACCGTAAAAGTGCCGAATCTTGCAAGACAAGGAGTTGAGTCCAATTCGGAGAGAAACCGACGACATGGACCTACATGCGAAGGGGGAAACATCCGGGAAGCAAGGGAACCGACACGGGGCAAAGGAGCCCTCGGGCTGGGCCTAAATGGGCCCAGGCCGGCCGGCCCAGTCCGGTCGGCCCAGGCCCATTTAGGGCCCAAACACCCTCTCCTTTGCCCTAGCCGCCAATCGGGCTATTTATAGCCCCCTGACCGAGAGCCACGGGGAGGAGAATTCGTCTTCGGCCGCCGAGGAGCAGAGAAGAGAGGGACACCATGTCGGAGAGGAGAGGGTCGAGCTAGTTGACTAGGGTTTCCCTAGCCGACGTGGGAACCTTGCATGGAAGACCACGTCGGAGTTCCCGGAGCTAGAAGCAAGATCAAGGAAGGATCCCGGTGGTGATCTTGTGTATGTATCATTGTCATAGTTGAATTATCAAGTTGAATCTTTTCTTAGCGATCAAGTGTTTCCTCGAAGATTTCGTTTTTCGATCGGCTTTGCTTATTCCAATTCTATTCGTACGATAGATTACATAGGGTGTTCTTGTAGCTGCGGTGGCTAGAGGTACACGTCGGATCTTCCGTAAGAATCTCGACTTGTCTTTTGACTCGCCGTAAGCTCCCCGCATGAATAGGGATACGTTGTGACAGAACGGGGGTCTCGAAAGGCAGATGTTTTCGGATTTGGACGGGAAACCACGATTTAAAGAGGCTTTTATTAAGATTCGATTTGCTACTTCCTCTTGCTTGGAACTTCAACAAAAGGCTTACCCCGATCCCTTTAGATCGGTTTATCTACCCAATCTTACTTTGTTTTCTCCGGTCTTTAGTAGATTAGATTTATCTTTGTTTTGTGCTCTTATCTAGATGCATTAGGGTTTCTCTTTTACCAAAGATTGAAGTTACTTGGCTTTACTAGATCAACTCTTGCGTCACACATTTGTTCCACGGATTCGATACCTTGGGTTCACCACTCGAGGGAAGAAGGGTCCCTTGACTACGACGGGAGACTTGTACGCTTGCGAGTCACAAACGAACTTTGATACAATTATTAACCGTCAACAGCTGCTCCTCTTGGGCGTCGGCGAAGAGGGGGAATGGCGCGTCGACGTGCTCCTGCCCCTGCCCCAGGAGAGCCGCCGGACCGCTCGAGCCAGGGGGCGGCGTGGGACGAAGAGGCCTTGACACCGTGCCTCGAGCCCCTGGCCACCATGTGGCCGTCCCACCGTCTGACGAGCGCCCCCCCCCCTGAGGTTCGGGGGCTGGTGTGGGTAGGCTCCCCCACTGGTCCCACCCGGGCGGCGGGGTGTCGTCGTCAAGGATCTCCACCGCCGTCGCACCGGGAGCCGCCGGCGAGGGCGGGCTCTGTGGTGGCGCGGCGACCTCTCGCCGCCGGCCGCGCTACCGCCACCGCGGACTCTGTTGCGGCGCGGTGACCTCCGCCTCCGGCGGCGTCTCGGCGGTCGCGGGCGCCGACGCGCCTCCGCGGCCGACGACGCCGGCAACGCCACTACGACCGGCACCGGCCGGCCGCGCCTCCGCCACCGGCCGCGCCTCGGCCACGGCCGGCTCTTGTCGCGCCTCTCGCCGCCACCCGCCGCGGCTCCACGGTCGTCGTCGCCGGCCGCGACCTCGAGGCCTCGGGCCGCGCCTCGCGAGGCCATGTTCGCCATTGCCGTCGTGCTTGCGCCCGCCCGCGGCACCCTCGACGAGCGCCGCCTAGTAGGGACGGATGCATCCTCCCTCAGCACCTTGGCTGGTGCGAGGGGGGCACAGTTGGCGCCACCCTGCGGACATGGAAACAAATCATCAGACCCCCGCCCGTCAGGCACGCGACCCCTCAAAAGGCGACTCCTTACCTCAAGGAGGAGAAGGCCTGCTTCCTCTTCCTCGAGGTCCCCGCCGACGTCGTGGGCGCGGCCGGCGCGGCCGCCGCCGCGCCTCCGGCCACCTCCACGCGCGCGGGCTCCGCCGCGCGCACATGCGCCTCCGTCGCGTGCGCGGGTGCCTCCGTGGCGCGCGCTGGCGCCTCCGCGGCTCGTGCCGCCTCTCGTCGTAGACCTCGGTGGCGGCGCCCGCGCCCGCCCTAGGTGATGGTTCTCCTGCCACCGGAACCGGCTCTGGTGACGGGGGTGCAGGCTCCCACCTATCGGAGAGAACCTGCCCCCTATCTTCTTCCTCCTCTTCCTCCTTTTCCTCGTCCGACGACGAGTACTCCTCTGTCCCTGGCGAGGAGAGTCCCTGCTGCTCGCGCAGCCGGAACTCATCGCTCCTCTGCTCCTGGCGCTCCCGTCACCGCGCGTTGCGCTCCCTCCTGTGATCCACCCGCTCCCGCTCTCGCCGTTGCGCCGCGCGCGCGAGCGCGCGGGATCGAGGCATGGGTGGGTCGGACCGGGCGGCGTTCGCGCGCACCATCTGCGGGGGTCAGGCGAATCCTCAAAACGCGCCGGCAATCCAGAAAACTTGCAGAACAAGCAAAGGAGACAAGAAATCCACTCACCAATTGGCCGGCGGGTAGCATATCGAATGCCCATAGGGATGCGTCATCACAATGCCCCGGCTTGAGGTCGATGGTGCGCCGCGCCCGGGTGGTCGCGTACGACCACAGGAAGGGGTCCCGCAGCAGCTGTGACTCCGCCAACGCGACGGGGTCCGCGTCCTCGCTCATCTCGAAGATGCGGAGCCGCCTCTCCATCAGGGGGACGATCCGCCGGTGGTGGAGGTTGGCGAGGACGCATCCCGCGGTCAGCCCGCGGTCCACCAGTTTCTTCAGCGCGGCCACGAGCGAGTCCAGCCGCGCCTGGTGCGAGGGCGGAGACACCCCGTGGTACCAGGAGGCGGCCCTCTCCCTGAGCACCTTGCCGGTGTAGGGGGGAGGCCAGGGTCGGCGTTGCGGAGGTAGAACCACCCCCGTCCCAATCTGCGTTGTTGGAGGTCATCGTGCAGGGGATGTATTCCTCCCTGCGCGAGCTCTGCACCGCAAGCGCCAAGCCGCCGGCGCGCGGCGAGTCCTCGGCTCCGATGTGGCCAGCGTATGCAGTTCCGCGCGGAAGAGGTGGACGCAGAGATCCCAGTTTACCGAGATCCCCAGGAAGCCTTCGCAGACGCCGACGAACGTGGCCTCCTGCAAGATCGTGTTCGGCGTGAAGTTGTGCAGCTCCACGCCGTAGTGGTAGCACAGACCCCGCATGAAGCGGCTCGCCGGCGCCGCGAAGCCGCGCTCGTGGAAGCGGACGAAGCTGACGACGTAGCCGTACAGGGGGTTGGGAACTCGGTCCCTCTCTGACGGCACGATCCACTCCGCAGGCTGCCCCTCCACATTCGCCGCCAGCTGGCCGCCGGCCACCAGCAGACCCACGGACAGCGTCGTCGCCGTCGAGCGCTCCCACGCCGGCGGGTCAATGATGGTGATGGGCTGCTAGGGGGCTATACGAATGGGCGGGGGGACGAGGAACTGGAGGCAAGAGCGTCCCCAAGAGCAGTAGCGCAGAGGCAAGAACGGCTCGGGGACTGAAGCACAAGAGGCAGGGATGTCAAATGCTAAGTGCAAAGGTAAAAAACCGCCCCTCCTCCGCCTATCGGATTTATAGACCGCGAGGCGTGCTCTCGAGAGCGCGCGCCCCGCGTGCATTAACTGCAGGCGAAATATTCCCTCACTCACGAGCGGGGTCCACCACGACCGCGGCAGCCGCATAACTGCACGCGCGCCATCATCACGACGCGGTAACCGGAGGGCCGCGGCAGGCGGTCACGTCCGCCTGCCCACTCCGCCCACTACGCGCGCGGCCGCGGCGCCTGAAAAGGCGCGCCCGCGGCGCGTGACTATAGCCGCGACTGCGGGCATTAAATGGCCCTGTCCCTTACCAAGTAAGGAAGACCCTCGAGCGGCCCGAGCCCCTGGCTCAAATAAGACCGACCCTCGAAGGGTGCGAATATCGACCAGTGGCCTCGAAGCCTGTTCAAGGTAAACAGGCGCCACAGGTGCCCTCGATCTACTGATCAGCGGTTCGAGGACCAGCGCGGCTGAGAACCCTCGAGGCACGCAGATGCAAAAGGGCGGGAGCACTCCGCTGCTACCCCGCACGGCCCTACTGATCAGGGGTTCGAAGCCTGACCCTCGACGGGTTCGAACAGGTGCCCCAGATCACCAGAGTCAGGGACGACGAGGGCGCGCGCATTCGAGCCTTTCCTCAAGCCCACCGGCCCGAGGGCGCCCCACATGTCGTGTTCAAGAGCCAGCGAGGGCAGCTAGCCGGGAGGATCCCACCGAGGGAGAGCTTCCGCGCCCTCGGTCCCTAGCGAATGGGACGGAGCCCCACCTAGCAAACCCACGCAAGCGCTTTAATGGACGAGTCTCCGGACCACGAGCATACCCTTATCGAACGGGGCATGGGCGTCCACTTGAACCACCCGCCAACAGCTCGACGAGGAATCCGCAATTCGCGACCCGATCGATGGGGGTTGTGGAGACCTCACCCTCCGTCCCGCGGAAGGACGGCGAGGGTGCGTTTAAAACAAGACGAAGAGCTCGCCCCGATCGCCTCGAATGGGCCCAGGCTGGGGGGTCGATGCACGGCTACACCTCCTGGGATGCGCCGAACGCAGAAGATATCAGTTGCGCGTGCGTCACCAAAGCCGTCTACGACATCGCCGATGCCGGTTGAGACATGTACCACGCCCGCTGATAAATTTCCGCGAAAAAACCTCTGCAGGAGCACTCACGCTCCTGCAGGGCTTCGGGGGCTAGACCCGCGGGTCCGCTGACGCGGCCCCACGGAAAGGCGTTTGCGACCGGGAGGGAAGATCGTCCTATCAGTAGGATCTAACATCTGGGGGAACCTGACTGGTACGCCCATAGATGCTCGGGGGCAATTGTCGGGGACAGCCACGACGGTCCCCTAAAAAACCGGGGGAATCCTGCTTAAAATATGCAAAAAACACAAAACACAAACACTCCCCGAGCATAACCCAAAACATACGCACACAGCACAGCCCACGCAGCGATGGCCCCCACGGCCCGCCAGTGCGGCCCGACAAGGCACCCCCTCGAGCGGGTTCTGCCTCGCTCGAGGGCTCACGCCCCCCTCGAGCGGGTTCCGCCTCGCTCGAGGGCTCACGCCCACCTCGAGCGGGTTCCGCCTCGCTCGAGGGCTCCCTCATGGGCGCACCTGCTCCCGCACACGGGTACAAGCATTTAATGCTCTGACACAGCAGAGCTGCGCCATCACGCGCCTGGGAATCACGCGTCGGCGCTGTTTCGCCAACTCCCTAGGGGAAACCCATCCCCGCCACTATGGGGGACTGTGCGACGAGGCCGGTGTCAGCTCCGTGACACTGTGCCGCCTACTTTAGTACGGCTAACGCGCCGCGCCCTCGAAGGGGAGCGGCCGCACCCTCAAGCCCTCTTCTCGTTACTCTGCAGGGTCAAATCGTGACGTCAGGCCGGCGGGAGCGCCATCCCCGTCGCTGTCAGTCCTGTGCAGCCATTCCCGCCCCTGCAGCGCCACGCCGTGCACTGCTACAACTACTCTGACGCTGTTGGGCACGCGGGGACGGGACGCCGCCACACCTGCCACTGTACCCCGTACGGATCACCGTCAACGGCTCCCTCGGGCCCGCCTGGAGACACCCCGGTCAATCACCATGCCTCCACCCTCGAAGCCGCCCCTGTTCAAGTACAGGGCACGCCACGACGCCGTGGCCGGAGCAAGACTCGCCAGGACGGGCGTCATCTCCACGGGACTGTACACCATACCTCCCCACGTAGCTAAATAGTGTGGCACGCCTGTAAATCGCCCTCTCCTTTGTATATAAAAGTAAGGTGATCCCCTCGCCGCAAGGGACACGACAGAAGGCTCGCTCCCCGTCTTTCCTATGATATTGGCACTCGCCTCAATCACTCCTCTTGCGACTTGGAGGCCACGCCTCCTCTCCCGCTTCGCTTGTAGTCGCCCCACTACAGGCACCCCGGTGTGAAGCAATATAGTGCCTCGAGCACACCTCTGCTGGACGTACGGCCCCGGCCGGAACCAGGATAAACCAAGTGTCCTTAGTTGCTTAGCACCGACCATCGAGAGACACATCTCGGCGCTTATTACTAGTTAGTGTCGGGACTACATTCCGCACTGACACTTCCTGTATCGGCAGCTCCAGCTTTCCATGTCATGAAGCACTCGCCGGAGGATTGAGGGGGCTGTAGAGGCCATGAGATCAAAGATGAGCCCGTTTCGCGCCTTCCAAATATGCCAAAGCACCAGGATCATCACATCCGTGTTAACCGCCAGAGGAAGATGTAGTTCTTGACCTAGGAGCCATGGCCTCCTGAACTCATCCGGTTGAGGATCCGGACCAAGTAGGTGCCAAACCGCCATTGCGGCCACACAATCGGAGAAGACGTGTGTATCGGTTTTAGAGACCGGGGGGCATTGCTCACGGTACGATTCTTCCAATGTGCGGATGTGCCGGTGGAACGGATAAGCTCGCTACTAAGCCTCCCATGACGAAGAAGCCAACCAAAGAATTTGATTTTTGAGGGGAGTTTTGTGTTCCATACTTGAAGCCCCAAAGGACCGGACGGGCTCTCGGGTTGCATTGCGAGGTAAGCTCCCCTAGAGCCGAACGAAGAGCTAGAGCTATGAGTAAAGGAGCGGGAGTCGGGTCATGAGTAAGCCAAACCATCTCCAAGCGAGGCCAGAGAGTGGTCCTCTCTTCCTCAATGCAACAAGAAAGGCGAGGTCTAAGTTGCGACTCCGAGGAGACGAGAGGGCGGTGTGCACCGAAATGTTCGGGCACACCGAGTGGGAGTGGACCGCTAGGAAGGCTTCGGCCAAAGTGGCGTCCGGGAGCCGGACATCCCGCCGCGAAGCTCGTCGTCATGCCGTTGCCAAGCGTGAGCTTCATGATGGACCCGTACCGTGGCGGTTCTTCTCTCAAAATGCGGGCAATGAAAGAGTCATCCTCCGGCGGTCGGCACGTTATGCCGTTGGAGGAACCAAGTCTTCCGGGGGAGCACAAACGAGTCATGGAGTTTGTGCACAAACTTGAGGAGCATCTTGTAGTTTTGAGTGCCAAATTGCCGAACACCGAGCCCCCCATTCTCTTTGGTTTGACGGACTCGATCCCACGCTATCAAACACTTTGAGCCATGGCATTTTCCCTCACCGGTCCACGGGGAAGGCGCGCGGTGAGCGTCCGGTGACGTCCGAGAACCGTTTTGGCGATGAGGGCGAGACGACATATGGTAAACGGCCAAACCGCATTCACAAGGATGAGGCGCCCACCGTGCCGAGCAACCGGGCCTTCCGGCTTGCTAGGAATTTATCAAATTTGGAGATCAAAGGCCGGTAGTCCGCAACTCGAATTTTGTGAGGGGACAAGGGAAGGCCGAGGTATGTTTGAGGAAAGGACGAGACTACGCGGCCGAGGACGGACGCCATGGTCGCAGCAACATTCCCGGGGAGGTTCGGAGGGACAAAGGTTGATTTATGGAAGTTAATTGCAAGTCCGGTCGGCTGAGAGAAATTTTCAAGGATTGTTTTCGGCGCAATCACCGAAGGGAGGTCGCCTTTGAGCAAGATGAAGGTGTCATCCACGTATTGGAGAACGGGGCAAGGCGGCGATGGATCGACGCGGTCCGAATAAGGTGCTCGGAGAACATCCGCCACAATGATGAACGAGGTAGGGAGAGATCGGGTCCCCCTGCCGAAGACCCCATTTGCACGATAATCCAAAGAAGCGGGAACCCCATTCAACATGACAGGCGGTTTTGCCGCTAGAGAGAATGAGAGAAACCCACATCCGCCACCGAGCATCAAACCCTCGACAAGCCAGGATGCTATCCGAGCCGTCCCAAGACACGAGAATCAAACGCCTTTTTGAAGTCAAGTTTTAGCATGCCCGTAGGGGCTTTCCTAGTGTAACAACACCGAAGAAGATCAGCCGCGTACACAAATTTCTCGGCAATGTGTCTCCCTTGGACAAAACCCGTCCGGTTGGTGTCAACAATGTTCGGAATAGCAACTTTCAATCTGTTGGCCATGACTTTGGAGAACGACTTCATCGGGTAGTTTTGAAGGGATATCGGTTGAAAGCCGTCGGGAGTGCACACACCCTCATGTTTAGGGAGGAGAATGAGATGAACCTGGTTCAAACCATCCGGATCAATAACTCCGAGAATGAAAGTTGTGGAAAATCGCATGACAAGGGGGTTTAAGGAGCTCCGGAAAAGTTTGTAGAAGGTAGGGCCGAAGCCATCCGGACCGGGGCTAGAATTCATATCCATGGTGAACAAGGCTTTTGACAATTCATCGGGAGTGAAGGGATGCGATAGCGGGAGATGAGATACTACGAGGGTGGGGTAGAGATCGGCATGGCTAAACCTCCACTCGGTCGCAACATGCGTGTCTAGGAGGGATATGTAAAAGTCGTACAAGATCGTACTCTTAGCTTCATGCGAGTGGTGCTCCACTCCCGGCGAGTTCCAAGCGGTGAATTTTGTTCTTACGTTTCTGCTATCGGAGGCCGCATGAAAAAAGCAAGAATTTTCATCCCACTCCATAGCCAAATGAAGACGGAACCGCCGCCGCCAAAACGTGAGCTTTTCTACCCGAATGTCCGGGACACCTTGGATTGCAAGGCGCCGCGGCGTCGCTTCCGCGAGGGAGAGAGGTCGAGATTCCTCCGGGAGGTCAAGAGCATCAACAAGAGTTTTAGTGTCATTTCATGCCGGATGAGTGGCACGAGGCGTTTCGCCCCGGGGCACGACGAGTGTTTCGGCAATTCTTCAGACACTTGAAAAAGGATTTCCCGGTCGTGTCGTTCCCAGGGGGCTCCATGGTCTCCACGATTAGAGTACGGAACAAGGCGTGTGGCCCCCAGGTGTCCTCAAAGCGGAAGCACCTGCTCTTCGGAATCTTGGTCGAGGCCGTGAGGAGTATGGGGACGTGATCAGAGGCCGTCCGAGAGAGAGCGGTGTTGGGGAAGTTGGTCTTCGGAAGCATCACCCTTGTCCGTCCACGCCGCATACGGCTTCGGTCTCGCGAGAAGACCCTTCGCTGCGTAAGCACTAATGAAACACCGATGTCGCTTATGCCTTATGAGTTTTGTCGTGCGGGGAAGACTTTTTGAGGCCGCGCCTACCTTCGGTACCGAAGGTGCCGGCGGCGGGGCTCCGGTGACGAGGGCCCGAGGGAGACATGGGGTGGAGAGCGCCGACCCGGGACGTCGAGTCCGGGGCCGCGCGGCGTGAACGAAGCATACAAAGAGGCCCGGCGCCCCGGGTCGGGGGTCGGCGCCGCACGCGAAGGTGCCGACGATCCCGGACACGTGGCCACCGCCAACGTGTAAAGCGGGCTCCGGTCGGGGCGGGGAGACAAGGGCGGCCGCGTGTAAAGGCGTTTCGGCCGTACGAAGACACGCCGGGAGGCACCGTACGACGCGGGGACTTCTGTTATACCCTTGTAAAGTGTTTAAAGTAGGCTGTCGGGGAACGGAAAAGTTGTAATTGAGGAAAATGACTATACCCGGGGGCCTCCTATAAATAGTGAACCCCTTGTAATGAAACGGACACCCCGTAATGAGAAGAGAGCACCGAAGGCCTTTGCCGATTCTTCGGTCTTCGGTTTGCGAGTATTTTCCTTGTTCCGTCTTCGTAAGTTTCGCGTTTCCTTTCCTCGCCCAAGTAGAGGTAGAAGTAGGAACCTCGCAAGAAAGGGCGAAGGTAGGGAGGGAGAGTTCGGGGGGGGCTGTTGTGTCGGCGTCCACCCTTCGGGCCCGATTTCCACCAACGGTTTGGCGCCCACCTCGTGGAAGATCTCAAGACCACATGGCTAGGACACGTTCGGCGGGCGCCGAAGCCGTGACGGCTCGAGCGGCGACCCCTCCACTCGCGTCGGAGCCCACCAACCCATCCCTTCCGGCCGTCCGGCCTTCGGCGGGAACCGCCGCCGGCCGAGCGCGCCGGGAGGTAGAGCACACCGCTGCGGGGATGTTCGAAGTCGACCTCGAGGGAGCGGGGGGCTTCGGCGCAAGACATCGAGGCCCTCCGAAGGATTCGGGCCCTCATTGTCGGCAAGTCCGTGCGGATCGGCCGGGTAGGAGACGCGCCCATCCTCCTCGCGGATGCAACCATCCCGGCACCGGGATGCGGCTCCACCCCACACCGCCTCCGACACCATCGACTTCAACATCGAGCGGCCGAGCGTTACCTCGCCATGCCGCAAAGCCGGATCGCCGGCGCGCGCCGCCGCCACAAGCCGCTCCGACGCCGCCCGCACCGCCACCGACGCCCGCCGCGCATGCGCGCCGGCGGCCCAAAGAACACGCCCGGCTCACCCGCAGGCCATGCAAGCTCGGCCTGGATCGGTGGAGGCGCAAAAGGACGCCTCCGAAGGACAAAGCATTGGGCACCGCTAAGACAGGGGGCGAGGGTGCACGAGCACTTCGCTCCCGACGACGCTCCACTTCGCAACGTGGTCCCGTGTCCCCGCTCTCGGTTGAGGCCGGGAGAGCGCGCCGTGGCCTCGTAGGTTCAACGCCAACACCTTGCCCCGGTACGACGGGGGACTACGATCCCAAGGAATTTTTAATGAAGTTCGAAGCGGCGGTTGAGTCCAACGGAGGTGACGCCACGACAAAGGCAAAGGCCCTCGTGCTCGCGCTCAAGGGAGAAGTCCAAGATCTGGTATGCCAACATACCGAAGGGGTACATTACATCATGGTTCCAGCATGGAACAAGCTGCTGTCCAGCTTCAAAGGCATGCAGGTCGAAGAGCTGGACTCCAACGACCTCGTCAACATGTGTGTCCAAGGGGACCGTGAATCACTGCAAGAGTACATGCACAGGGTTGTCAAGCTAACAGCACGCGCGCCCAACGTGTCCGAAAGCAGCATCATCGACGCCATCGTCGGTGGTCTGAGGGTTGGAAACTGCCAAGATGTGCTCGACAGGGTCAAGCCGAAGTCCGTGCAAGAATTATTTGAAGTCATGCAAGAATACTGCAAGTCCGACAAAGGCCGCCGCCGAAGGCTCGACCGGGGCAAACACGGCAAAAAAGCGAAAACAACGGGGCCGGTGGGACCCACCGAAGGGATGGCAAAACCGGCCGCCGAAGCGGGGCGAACCGCCGGATCAACAACGTGTCCGCGCCCCCCGACCAAAACCGAACGAGGGGCGGTGGGCACAAGGGCGGATACAAACATAGTAAGGGGCCGAAGCCGCAACGGATAACCGAGCAGAGGGCCGGAGGCGAGCGTTTTTTCCGCCGGCTCCACGGGATTGACGCCCGGCACCACACGCACCGGTGCCCTTCGGCGATCAAGATGAAGATGGAGTGGGAGGCGGAGGAGAAGGCGAAGGCAGCGGGCATGGCCGTGAACCATGTCATGAAGTACCAAAATGCGGGTCGGTTCAAGGCCACCGCCACCACCCTACCGCCACCGGCCTTACCAACCTTCGGCTCGCGCGCATGCTTTCCACCCACCACGGCCATACGCACCTTCCGCGCCGCGCACCGCTTCCACCTCCTCCCCCGCTCGCGCAACATCCTTCGGTGTTCGTGCCGTCGTGGCCGAACCCACCTGCCCACCACCAAGTGCATTACACCCACACCCAACCGCCACCCCCACCACCGCCAAAGCAAGAGGTCCCTGACTCAAGCAGCTCGGGGATGACGGGCATGCTCAACATCATCAATGCGATCTCTGGCGGATCAAATGAGCCGACCCATGAGACAAAGAGGCAGCGCCAAGATTACTACCGAAGCGTATCACACATTTGCTCCGGCAAGTATTTTCACCTGCCATGGTCCCATGTCCCCATAACCTTCACGGCAGCCGACATCCGGTTGCAACACTACCCCCACAACGATCCGCTTGTCATAAGAGCCAACATCGGCAAGAACACGAAGTACTACTTCGGCAACGACGTAGGGAGGATCCTCGTCGATAACGGCAGCTCGGCGGACATCTTGACCTGGCAATGTTTCACCAAAGATGGGGTTCAAGAAGGAAGACCTGAAGAAGGCAGAGCACCCGCTGTACGGCTTCGGCAATAAAAAAATCGAAGCCCTGGGCAAAATTGATGTCAATGTATCCTTCGGCCAAGACGCCACCATGAGAACTGAGATCATAACATTTGATGTTGTGGACTTCGCGTACCCGTACAACGCCATCTTCGGCCGCAACACCATCAACAAGTTCGCCGCGGTTATCCACCAAGGGTATCTGCTGATGAAGATACCGACGGCGGCAGGAGTAATATCGTCTACGGCAGCCAGGAGGAGGCCCGAAGAGCCGAGCGCAACACTTCGGTCCACAACAGACAAGTCCATGTCATCAATGAGGACGAGAGCAACGAAGCTGCGGCGGCCGAAGAGCACAAGGCCGAAGCCCAAATGAGGCAGTCCATGAAGGGGGCCGAAGCCGAACGCATGAAGGCTGTCGACGTCACAAAGACAGTCCCCTTATGCGCGGATGTGCCAAGCAGAACCGTGATGATAGGCGCTGAGGTCAGCGCAGAAGACGAAGGCCGACTCTTGCGGTTCCTTTGTAACAACCAAGATGTCTTCGCATGGTCCAAGTCCGACCCGACGGGCGTTCACCGCTCGGTCATAGAGCATGCACTCAATACCGACCCAAGAGTCAAACCGAAGTTGCGGAGAGCGGCGGCCCATGTCGGCGAGATAGAGTCGGGTCCGCGGAGGCCGAAGTGCAAAAGCCGCTCGACGCAAGAATTATCGAGAAGTGCAATACCCCATCCGGGTGGCAAACGTGGTCATGGTACCGAAGAAGAGCGGCAACATGAGAATGTGCATTGACTTCACCGAACTCAACAAGGCATGCCCGAAGGACCCCTTTCCTCTCGCCAAGGATCGACGTCATCATTGATCAAGCTGCCGGCTGCGACATGTTGAGCCTCCTAGATTGCTTCTCCGGCTATCACCAAGTGTGGATGCGAAGGGAGGACGAAGCAAAAACCGGATTTACAACCCCCTTCGGTGTCTTCTGCTTCGTCAGAATGCCCGAAGGCTTGCGCAACGCCGGGTCCACTTTCAACCGCATGATGAAGCTGATCCTGGGCAGCCAGCTGGGGCGCAACGCCTCGGCGTACGTCGACGACATCGTCATCATGAGCGAGAAAGAGCAAGATCACATTGCAGATCTAACCGAAACCTTCGACAACATGAGGCAAAACGGCCTCAAGCTTAACCCAGAGAAATGCATCTTCGGCATTCGGAGAGGGCAACTGTTGGGCTGCATGGTCTCCAAGCGGGGCATCCAGGCGAACCCCCAAAAGATCGAGGCCCTACGAAGGATGCAGCCTCCAGCCACTCGAAAGGAAGTCCAAAGGCTCAGCGGGAATCGCCTCGTTGAACCGGTTTATCTCAAGAGCCGCAGAGCGAAGCCTCGCCCTTTTTCAAGGTCCTCCGAGCAAACTCAGCTTTCCAATGGGGCCCGAGCAGCGGCAAGCCTTCGATGAACTCAAGAAATATCTTGAAGATGCTGCAATCATGACCAAGCCGTCACCGAAGGCCGACTCCGTCGTTGTACATTGCAGCAACCGACACACGGCGGTTAGTGCAGTGCTTGTGGAAGAGCGCAGGGAGGCAGATGTCCTGAGGCAATTTCCAATATACTATGTCTCCGAAGCTCTGAGCGGCTCAAAGCTGCTCTACTCCGAAATGGAAAAGATGGCATATGCGGTTGTGATGGCAAAAAGGAAGCTTCGGCACTACTTCCAGAGCCACAACGTCTCGGTACCCACAGCTTTCCCCCTCGGGACATGTTCGAGAACAAGGAGTCAACGAGCGGGATGGGCAAGTGGGCCTCGGAATTGGCGGAGCACGTCATAAGCTTCGTCGCCCGCGGCGCAATAAAGTCTCAAGTCCTCGGCCGACTTTGTAGGCGATTGGACGCCTTCGGCGCCGAAGGGGGGAACCGGTAGTCACGAGCCGGTATGGGAAGTCCAGGTGTGACGGCGCGTGCGCCACCTCGGTTCGGCGGCCGCAGCGGTCTTAAAATCCCCTTCGGGCATCAAACTCCGATATGCTCGCGGCTCAACTACGACAAGCGTACAAACAATGTAGCGCAGTATGAAGGCACGTTGCTCGCCCTTCGGAAGGCCGGGGCCGTAGGTGCCGGGAGGCTCGTCATCCGACGGACTGCGAGCTTGTCGCTTGCCATATTGGGAAAACGTACAAGGCAAAGAACCCGAGATGATGAAGTACCGCAAGCCGTCCGAAGCATGGAAAAATTTTTCATCGGCATCACGGTGCGAAGTTTCCCCGAAATCACAACAAGGAGGCCGACGCTATTGCGAAGGCAACGCAGCACCGCGAGGCCTTGCCACCGGATGTTTTTTATGAAACAACCACCTCGAGGTCCGCGCCGACGAAGCAAAGACCCCCCAAGTTTGTGAACGCAATTCGAGCGAAGAGCGGCGTGCCCCAATAGTGGCGGCGCTCAAAGGATATTATGAGGCCGAAGATGGAGTCACCGCCAAGAGGGCGGCGATCGGGCGAGGAACTATCACACCGGTCGACGACAACTTGTACCGAAGAGGGGTGTGCGCTCCTTTACTAAAGTGCATATCGATCACCGAGGGGAAGCGCCATCGCACGAAATCCACGGTGGCATGTGCTCACACCACCTCGGCACCGAGCTTTGGTGCGAAAGCTTTCCGCCAAGGTTTCTGCGGCCTTCGGCGAAGTGAGACGCCCACGACATTGTGCGCCACGCGTCCCGAGTGCCGGCGCCACGCGCCCTGCGACAAGTTTGCCTCCAACGAGATACGGTTGCTACCACCGGTGTGGCCCTTCGCCGGGTGGGGTGTTGATATCGTCGGCCCGTTACCCACGGCACACGGAAACTACACCCACGCAGTTGTGGCGGTTGAATATTTCTCCAAGTGGGTTGAAGCGAAGCCATTGCCTGAGCATCACTTCGGCGACCATTCGAAGTTCTTCGGCAAAACATAGTGTGCCGCTTCGGTGTCCCTCACGAGGTCACGGTGGACAATGGCAAGCAATTTGACAGGCACGAGTTCAAGGAATTCCCCGCGCATACTTGGGAACGAAGGCGTGGCTCGCTTCGGTCTACCACCCACGGTCCAACGGGGCGGTCGAGCGAGCCAACGGAATCATCTTCGTCGGCATCAAGAGGAACATCACCGACTTGCCCAAGAGCAAGTGGGCCGAAGAACTACCAAGGGTAATGCGGTCCCACAACACCACCACATCCGAACTACCCGGTTCTCCCCTTTCAAACCGTTGTACGGGGAGGAAGCCATGCTGCCCGAAGAATTGTGCCTTGGCACACTGGAGGAATACCCCCTCCGGTGACGAAGACCTTAAGGCCTCGGTCCGGGAACATCGAGGAAGTCCGCTTACAGGGCGCGAAAATCTCTTGGCCTACCAAGACGAAACACGAAGATGGAAAAACAAGAAGATCAAACCAAAGCTCATTCGGTCAGGGGACCTAGTGCTACGAAAGGTGCCGAAGGGTAAATTGAAGGGTAAGATGCACGGGAAATGGGAAGGCCCGTTCATAGCTACGGCTACCGCAAACGAAGCAGCCTTCAAGCTACGTCGGCTGACGGGCGACGAAGAGCCATACACCTGGAACGTGGATATGCTTCAGAAGTACTTCGTATGAAGTGCCTACGAGTTCTTAGCATAGTCTTTGACTTTTCATAGTTTCTCTTTCCTTTAGGCCAAGATATTGACCTTGTATCCTATGTACATTAAAGTAGTGGGGGCGTACTCTTTTCCTCACGGGGGAAGCTTCGTGGTTCCCCTCCGGATCCGCGAAGTGTGAGGTTTTTAACGAGGCGGCCCTTTGTATCCCTTCGGTTCACGACGTGTAATATAAGTCGGTTCTCCCCCATTTCTTTCGTGTGCAGTTTGCTTTTCTTTCTAAAGAATGCTCTCGCCACTCTATCGAAGCTAGGCCACCGCCTCCGGGGGGGCCTAGTCTCCGAAGTGGCCTTCGGCGCGGTAAGTAACAGCCTTGGCGCGGATTGCCTTAGGGGCACGCACACCAAGCCTGTCACTTATTGGCATGACCGAAGAGAAAACCGCTTGACGCGGGGCAGGGCCATGATTCGGCCGAAGTAAGCGCACGCCTGGAGCGATGCGTCGGTCGTGAGTTGACCGTCGGTCTCGAGTTGACCGAAGAGAAAACCGCTTGACGCGGGGCAGGGCCATGATTCGGCCGAAGTAAGCGCACGCCTGGAGCGATGCGTCGGTCGTGAGTTGACCGTCGGTCTCGAGTTGACCGAAGAGAAAACCGCTTGACGCGGGGCAGGGCCATGATTCGGCCGAAGTAAGCGCATGCCTGGAGCGATGCGTCGGTCGTGAGTTGACCGTCGGTCTCGAGTTGACCGAAGAGAAACCGCTTGACACGGGACGGGGCCATGATTCGGCCGAAGTAAGTGCACGCCTGGAGCGATGCGTCGGTCGTGAGTTGACCATCGGTCTCGAGTTGACCGAAGAGAAAACCGCTTGACGCGGGGCAGGGCCATGATTCGGCCGAAGTAAGCGCACGCCTGGAGCGATGCGTCGGTCGTGAGTTGACCGTCGGTCTCGAGTTGACCGAAGAAAAAACCGCTCGAAGCGGGACAGGGCCATGATTCGGCCGAAGTAAGCGCACGCCTGGAGCGATGCGTCGGTCGTGAGTTGACCGAAGAGCAAACCGCTGGTGCGGAGCAACTCCACAATGCGGCCAGAGAAAACGCACGTTTGCGACGGCGCGTTGGGCCGAAATGGACGCACACTCAAAGGCAAGACATCGCACGTTAACTCCAAAGGCGAAGCGCGATGCCGCTTCGTCCCAACGAACCTAGGGTTTTTCACAACCAAGCATGCAGCACGAAAACGACAGGCAAACACACCTCTCATGCACACCTCCAATTTACAACACCCATCGTAAAAACGATACAACTTTACAAATCAAATAACGGTGTAGTTACAATACATACCGCCTCGCACAACAAATGTACGAGTCGTAGTCCGCTTCGGGCCCGCCGCGAACACTTCCGGGGGGAGTTCCGAAGTTCCGTGCTTCAAGTCTTCGCGCCGGCCCGCGGCCACAAATAACGATCAATCTTCGTTCGGTACATCATCACGATTTCGTCAATCAACCGAAGATATGCCATGTCTATGATCTTCAAGGCCATCTCCCGAAGCTCGGCCGTCGGTAGGCATCCTCCCTGCGCCGAAGTTAGTGTCGAGGTACGTACGAAGGGGATCCCTCCGTCTCCACCTTCACCGGCTGCGAAGCTTTCCGACGAGGTATCGGGAATTAAGTATACATACTCGGGCGGTCCGAGGACCCCCTCCTCAATCGGTTCCGTTTTTGGAACGACCCCTTCGTCCACGAAGGGGTCCGCTAACCTACGCGTGGCCGCCCTGCGGGCGGCCCGCTCTCTAAGAATGGCATCCCGACGCGCGGGATCCCTTGAAAACTCAGCGAAAAAGCGCTTAGCCGCTTCGTTATGCAGGCGGTAGCGCTCTGCTCGATACGACAAGAACTCCGCATACGAAACATTAGGATGACGGATGCTAAACTTCGTCCACACGTTCGGCGCGACAAAAAGTGAATTAAGGGGCAAAGTTGAGTTGCTCGAACCTTCGGCCCTCTGCGCAGGAGCCACCGAAGGAACCTGCGCAGAGATACCGTGCATCAGTTTACATTACAAAAACTTCATCCCTTCAAGGGGAGACTGTTTCATTCCTTTACAAACGACAGCCCGAAGTGTTTCACACCTCAGCACCTTCGGCGACGACGTGGCCCTCGTCCGGCCACGGTGCTAGCTTCGATGGCTCCCTACCGATGCGACGGTTCGGCGGCCTGTTGCCTCCGTGGGTTCCTCGCCGTCGGGAGAGCTGGCAGCTAGCAGTGCGGCTTCAAGTTCTGCTGCGTGCGCCGCGTCCGAAGCATCCGCCGCTGTGTTCTCTTCTGTAGGGGCCTCGGCAGCCGCAGCTTCAACAGGAGCAAGTGTGATCTCCTCCTCGGTGGCAGAAGCTGCTTCGAGGCCGGTGGGTGCCGAAGGGGCAGTCCCCGCGGCCGCTTCGGCCTCCTTGTCTTCGGCTGCGGCCCCCGGCGCGTCATCCCCAGGCCCCGCTTCGGCGGTGCGTGCCGTGATGTCCTCGGCGCTACGCGCTCCGTCCTCGGGAGCGCCGGCGGCTTCACCCCCTTGCGGTGCTGCAGCTCCGGAGCCCTCGGCGGTGATGAGGGGGACGCCAGGCATGGCGATCCAATCCCCCTCCGTCATGAACAGGGGCAGGGGCGGAGTGCCGCCAAACCGAACCCGGAGACGGTCGTACACGCGATCCTGCAGTCGAGGCTTGATCTACAAAATAATGTGGGCAGTGCGTCAAGTTAGTTACGAAAGGGCGTTTTTTCGTTCAACCTTAAGCATAGGGAGGAAGTAGCTTCGACGCACACGGGCACCGAGCCGAGCGGACTCCTCCAAGGTGAGTTGATACCCCCGGCGAGCGACGAAGGTGTTCATAAAGTTCTTTGCGAGATTTTTGGGGAGCACCGGGAGTTGGGCGACGTCCAAGTCCGCGTCGGCGGGCCATGCGAAGTTGTCCTTCGTCGGACGACGAAGATCCCCCTTGCTAATTGTCTTCTCCGATGACGGGCGATCCGGGGGCACCGGCGAGCACACCGAATTGGCCGGCGTGCGGACTCCCACCGCAGCGGCAAGCTCTCCGAAGATCTTCGTATTCATCGTGATCGGATCGAAGCACGCGTTCACCCACTCGTAGTATGCCCCGACGCCGCACCGGGGAATCCGATAGGTGGTGCTTCCGCATTGCCTTGCTCCACACACCGCGTATGTCGTTACGAAGGGCCTCCGCGCTCCGAAGGTGGTCCGCGCGATATCGCTCCAGTGTCCCGCTCAGTCCGCTCGCTTTCTCCTGCGCTTCGGCCAACCTTGCCTCCATGTCGCCGAGCCGAGATCGCAAGTTTTCCTTCGCGCTGCCCAGGGTCTCAACATCGTGGCGCGGCTTGTCGAGGGCGGCTTCGGAGTCTTTCACCGATTTTTCTTTCTCCTCCCGGCAGCCTTCGGGAGCGCTCTTGCTCCGCAGCCAGCCGACCCTCCAGCTCCGTCACTCGGTTTTCGAGCGAGGAGACAGCGGCCACCGATCTCTCCTTGGTCTCCTTGCTGTCCCGCTCCAACCTTCGGGCAAGACATCGCGATGCAATGAAGGCTTTCAGCGACAAGTCCCCACACGCCGTCGTCAGCTCAGCCGCGGTCAGCTTCCCATAGTATTCCTCTTCGTGAGGGATGGAGAAGCTTGCTCGGCCTCTTCCGGAACCGGGCGCTCATGACCACCGCTCGTCGGCCCCAAGAAGCGGATCGTCTTCCCGCCGATCGGCCTTGGCTTCGGCGGGAACGTGAAGACGAACGGCGGCGGCCCGGGGGCTCCTGCGGCGTCACCCGATAGCTGCCTTGCTTTCGGGTCCTTCGTCCTCCTCCTCCTCCTCCGCTTCGGGGAACGATGTCGTTTCTCTCGGAGGCGGGGGCTGAAGGGGAGGCCGACTGCTCGGTACCTTCGGAGGAGGTGTCCGACGAGCTGCTGGAGGTGGAGCCGGGAGTTATCTTTCTCTTGGGGGGCTTCGGCGCCGACGACGACGGGGCTCAGCTTGCGTGGCGCGTCCCCGACGGAAGACACTATGCGGACATCGCTGTCTTCGTCACTATCCTTTTCTTGCGGACTGAGGGGGACCAGCAACGGTCCGGCCGCCCCCGCCGTCGCCGCAGGCATATCCGGAGGCGCTGCCGCACGCAGTGGGACGGCGGCTATAACATCTCCGACGACGCCTGTCTCCACGTCGATGACACGAGTTCTCTTGGGAGAAGGGGGCGAGTCCGCCGGTCGCCCGCCCCGTTTCTTCCGGGCTTTCCCTTCGGCGGCCGCAGTAGCCGCAGCAGGCGCGCTCCTCCTGCTCGTTTTTTGCGGGAGCGGCGCGTGGCGAAGTCGCCGTCTCCTCCACGTCCGCTTCGGCGGCTGCGACCGCCGCGGCCTTCTTCTCGGGCGCCTCACGGTGCTTGGCAAAACCGACGCGCTCGGGTGGCGCGATCTTGAAAAACTCAAAAATACGATTGGTTCGGGACCCGTTCGGTTCCGCGACGGTGTCCTTGTATTCCTTCGGTGAGACGGGGCCGAGGATGAAGTCCCCGTGCGCTTCCACTTTCCTTCTCCTCAACACTGCAGGAAAGCAGTCAAGATCGTCGTACCGTGATCATTAATGACATAACAAAACACAACCATCCGAAGGGTGCGGGGGCAACTTACAATCGGCCGTAAAGCCGAAGACCCTTGTCCAATCGGGGGGGGGGATGCCACCAATGTCCTCTCGCCCACTCGTCTTCGGCCACGGACCAACGCGTCGACCGGCGGGCACACCGGAATGCTGCGGTACTCCTCCACAATGTCGCGGGTACCGTACCTCCGCGCAAACCGTCGAAGCATAATCACGAATTCGTCCCCCTCCGGGCACGAAGGGTTCTTCGCGTAGGACTCGTGCAGGGGCGGGAGTTCCTTCGTCGCCAACGGGTGGGTGCCTCCGGAAGAAGGGGGGCTCAGACTGTAGTAGAACCAATGCTGCTGCCAGTCCGAAGGCCACTTGTTCCTGTACGCGGTAACCGGGCTCACCACACCCGTCTTGTAGGAGAAGTTGAGGCAGCCGAACTGGCAGTCCTTCTCCACGGACTGGTCCCCTTCTTCCTCGAAGACCGTCCGCCGCTGGTGATGCACCTGATGCGCCGAGGCGAAGCCTTCGGCGGAGGGTTTGATCTTCGTCGTCCGGCATATCCACATATATACCGACAGCCGGAGGATGGCATTAGGGGTGAGCTGATGAAGGTAGATGTCGAAGTACCGAAGTATGTCGACGACGACGGGGTGAAGCGGGAACCGAAGCCCCGCGTACAGAAGATCTCGGAAGATGACAACCTCGTTGTCCCGTGGCCGCGGCACGGTCTCACGGCCGGGGGCTCGGCCGGCCCCGACCATGCGATTTTTCACCAACGCCTCCACGTCGGTCTTGTCGATTTGGCTTCGACCGAATGTATAGGTCTTCGCGATCTCCCTCGCGACAGCATCGCGTCTACGCTTCGGCGCCATCGACACTAGCTATGCACGAAGCGAAAGCAAAAGCAAGGGGGCTGAAGCAAGTCTTACAAGAGGTCTTCGGAGCTCTCGCGCGTTGTAAGCACTGCGCTGAAGTCGCCGGGGTGGGGTAATCCAAAGGACGCCCCCCCTTATATAGTAACGAGTTCCGATAATCGCGCCGGCCTTGATCAAACTTACCTTTTTACCCACTGACGGCCCCTCTCAACGGCAAACTTGGCCGAGGGCAGCGCACGTCTTTTTCGGGACGTATTGTCAGCGTGGGCCGTCGCGGGGAGTTCGAAGACCGGTCTTCACCCGGTTAAGGTCGATCGTAAGTTCGGCCCTACGCAGAGCCAGGACGGCCCTCACTGACGAGGGGCTACTGTTGGGGAAGTTGGTCTTCGGAAGCATCACCCTTGTCCGCCCACGCCCGCATACAGCTTCGGTCTCGCGAGAAGACCCTTCGCTGCATAAGCACTAATGAAACACTGATGCCGCTTATGCCTTATGAGTTTTCTTGTGCGTGGAAGACTTTTGTGGCTGCGCCTACCTTCGGTACCGAAGGTGCCGGCGGGGGCTCCGGTGACGAGGGCCCGAGGGAGACATGGGGTGGAGAGCGCTGACCCAGGACGTCGAGTCCGGGGCCCGCGGCGGCGTGAACGAAGCATACAAAGAGGCCCGACGCCCCAGGTCCGGGGTCGCTGCTTCGGCACCGAAGGTGCCGACGATCTGGACACGTGGCCACCGCCAACGTGTAAGCGGGCTCCGGTCGGGGCGAGAGACAAGGGCGGCCGCGTGTAAAGGCGTTTCGGCCGTACGAAGACACGGCGGAGGCCCGTACGACGCGGGGACTTACCGTTGTACCCTTGTAAAGTGTTTAAAGTAGGTCATGTCGGGGAACGGAAAAGTTGTAATTGAGGAAAATGACTATACCCGGGGGCCTCCTATAAATAGTGAACCCCTTGTAATGAAACGGACACCCTGTAATGAGAAGAGAGCACCGAAGGCCTTTGCCAGTTCTTCGGTCTTCGGTTTGCGAGTATTTTCCTTGTTCCGTCTTCGTAAGTTTCTGCGTTTCCTTTCCTCGCCCAAGTAGAGGTAGAAGTAGGAACCTCGCAAGAAAGGGCGAAGGTAGGGAGAGAGAGTTCGGGGGGCCGTTGTGTCGGCGTCCACCCTTCGGGCCCGATTTCCACCAACAAGCGGCGAGACAAGTGTTGGGGAAGATCTCATCCCAAGCAGGTTAACAAGGCATCTGTCCAAGCGCACAAGGGTAGGAAAATCCCGTTTGTTGCTCCAGGTCTATTCTCTGTTGAGCAGAGGGATTTCAAGCAGCTCCAGGTTGTTGATGATCGAGTTGAAAGCGCAAGCTTCCCCAAAATCGATGGTGTCGATGTTTTTGTCATCAGCTTTCGAACTAAATTGAAGTCACTAATGATCGTCCAAGCCTCGGGGACGCTCCCAGCAATGGCGTTCAGCTCCGCGAGGAAAGCGGGTTTGTCAGCATGGCGAGTAGGCGCATAGACATTTGTCAGCGCAAATTTGGTTCCATCAGCTAGAAGGGAAAGATGAGTTGTGAGGGAGAACAGCCGGTCCTCGACCTGACCAAGAGCATACACAGATGAATCCCAAGCAGTAAGGATGCCGACGGAGGCACCAATGGAGGGACGGGCGGCTTGAGACAGGAGGCATGCAGGGAGGAAAGATTTGAGTTTCACACAGCTCGGGCTTGCAATTTTGTTTCCTGGATGGCGACAACAGAGGGGCGTTGCAAGATCAGTTCGACAAGCACCTCGTCGCATCTGCACGACTGCCCTAACCCCCGAACATTCCAGGAAAGGAAAGAGAGGGTTCGAGTTAACATGGGGAACTTGAAGACAACCGGAAGAACAAACAAGCAGGGGGGCACGACAAGGCATAGCACGAACTAAACGTTGTTGACGAGACAAACATGATGGTGAACAAGACACACTGGTCACCAACCAGCCGGGGACACAACCACAAGGACTCACTAAAGCCCCGAAAACACAATGGGGGTAAAGCATTTGCACGGAACTCCCTACGCAATGCAGCGGCTAAACAAAGCCGGCCAATGAACAAGCTACCATTAAACAACAGCAGAGATACACGCCCGAGAGACCACCGCTCGTCGGGCACCGAACCACACGTAGGTGGTAGAACTGACAAGCATAAGACCACATCATCCTCCACGTCGGAGAGGTGAGGCAGCCCGCAGACGTGCCCCAGGCACTGAATGCGAGAAGAGTCTATCCGCGCCGGGGGAGGGCGCTCCAGGACGCCCGACTCCTCCAACGCCTTCTTCATGCCCTCTCTCACATTTACTATCTTCCTTCTCGGTAGAAATGAAATTAACTCCTAGCGAATGAACCGACCAATAAAAAGGCTACATGCCCGAGGCTTGTGCTGCAACTTTGCCTAGGGAAGGTGTAAAATAAATATAACCAGCATTAATTATCTCTTGACTTGGTCACTGGAGTCTTGCTTCATGCGCCTTATAAACGCAAAAGGTGGGAGTATAACCAAAGCAGTAAAAGAAAAAATGAACCGTTCCGGGATTCTGACAATAGTTTTGGTGAGGCAGTAACTTCTGCCTTTTGACCACTCAAAAAAAAGCGCTTTCGCCTCTGGAGACCAAATATGCTGTCACATTTAACCGTCTCCAAAGCAATTGAAAGGGTACCTGCAAAGCCAGAATTTGAAGACGGATGGTGTTCATATGGGCTTGTTCAGCTGAATAATATCAATCATCAGCCAGTACCAGCCAAACAGTAATATTTTTCTCTGACAATAAATAAGCCATCAACTATAATATTTTTCTCTGACAATAAATAAGCCATCAACTACCCGCCTCAACGAACTGAATAAGCCAATAGACTGCACGTATGAGCTCATGAGGAGTCTTTAGTGTTGTTTGATTCACATCCACCAAGCACCATTAGCCTTACCACACACACCACAACCGGGCTAGTGCTCGCCATGCATCTTTGTTTTGTGGAGGCTTGAGTGAGGACAGGCAGTAGCCCGGTTGGTGGAGCAGCTGGATGTAGTGCCCACGCCTTGGGTTCGAGACTCACTCGGCGTAGGTTTTCTCGTCGGAGTTTATCTCCGAAAAAAATCTCTTCACCGGCGAAGCTCGGGTTCGAGGGTTGTGTAAGTCGGGAAGAGACTTTTTTCTCTTAATGAAAACCGTGAGGGCGATCTTTCCCTGACCGATTTAGTTTTTTTTTTGGGGGGTTTAGGAAAATGACAAGAGAAGGACTCAGTGGCGGAGCGGGCGAGGACCTTATAGGACTCACAAACTCAAAATATATAGGCCAGTATTGTGAAGTGACGTTCGTTTGGACACGCATGACATTTCATCGGTCCGCTTTTGTCTCCACGGTTTCTTCCCGACTATGTGTTGGCTAGATTTTGTTTTGCGTGGTTAGATTTAACAACCTGCTAGCTGCTCGGTTCTTTTTGTTCTCAGGTGATTGCATGATGTTTTTTCAATCGTTGAGCTATATTTGACTATTAGCTATAAGATGAAGAGGATATTAATTGTATAATTTAGCTGAAAGTCCTATTGTCAGCAATGATTAAGTCATCGAGATGGTTGCAAATGCAAGCTCCACAATTGAAATACATACTACTCCCTCCGCCCCCTAATGTTGGTCGCGCAAGCTACAACTCCCTGTCCCATTTTCTTTGTCGCCCGCTAGCACACCAGTATTAGTCGTAGGCTCGTAGCTGTTGCTGCTCTCCTGCCTGGTTAAAAAAATCAAGCCTCTCAACACCACACGCAAGACGGACGCAACGAGGCAGCTTAATCCCCTAGCCCAAAGCAGTGGGCAACTCCAATAGAACCTTTATATTTGATCCCTTATTCTCCCATATGAGGGTCTCTCATCTAGATTTGAGGCTTCTCTTTTTCCTCCAACACCAACCCAACTCTCATATACCTCCTTACATCTTATTCATCTCTTTCTTTATTCATATCATGTAACTAACAATCAAATGCATGCATAGCCAATATATTTTGAACACAAAATAACACAAATAGTCGTCCATGTGTATACCACAAATAATACAAAATATTTTGCAAATTGTTTATGAGCACCAAATACTGAAAGTTCGTGCATAGCAAGACAAGTAGTACAAATTGTTCCCATACATACCACAAATTAAGACACATTGTTCACCTACAGTTCACAAAATACACAATACTTGAATTTAGAAGTACATAGTAAATAATCCTGTCTGTTCATTTGAAATATAGCCTCCTATCTCCTGCAATTCAGCATGAATAATAAGAATTAAACAGCAGCACAATCCTGTCACATAGACTGAACACAATGTAATTGATCAATTCTATCTTCCATCTTTGCATTTACATTGTTTATTGTCATTCACGCAGGGCAAAAAAAATCTTCTATGGCATTCACACAGATCATTCAGTAGGCAAAGCAGAGCAGTAGGCAAGTCGTCCAATGCAAAACAAAGCAGAACAGTAGGCAAGTCGTCCAAAGCGGAGCAGGCAAAGCAGCACGGCACACTCGGATCTGCGCCGGCCCCTCGGCCGCCAGCTCCCTGGGGCCCGTGTCGGCCCCCTCGGCCGCCGGCTCGCAGGGTGGGATGCCGCTAGCGCCCACGAGCACGGCCGCTGCCCCCCATGGCTGCTGCCTCCGGAAGGGACGCCGATAAATCTTTAGCTGCAGGTACGATTTCCCTCCCCCTACTGGATCTACATCTACGAAATGTTGCCGGAAATGAGAAATCGAACTACCTGGAGCTGGGAGACCTCCGTGGATGGCACGAGGAACCTTCCCTCTAGGCGCGGGAGGGCGGGCCGTTCGCGCCTCACCGGGTGAGGGTGCAAAAGAGAGGCTCCTACAACTGACCGGGAGTGGGGCAGAATGAGGTACCCTTATCTGTCGGGGTTTAGAAAAGGATGGGTTGGAGCGTGTTTTTCGCGATGGCTCGGAAGAGAGCCGGGTTGGAGTTGCCCTTATCCCCAATCTCCCACTCGTCCACCGTCTTGGGAAAACCCAGGCTCATCCTCCTTGTCGTGGCGCTGCTTGTCCGCCTCCATCGATTCCGCTCCACACGAGGACCTCCGCACCCAGCGTCGCTGCTTCGTCGACTCGCCCCTCCCCCATGGATGGGATGAGTGAAGGAGAGCATAGGATTCGGAGAAATGAGCTCCGACGGCAGCAGGTTTTGGAGCGATTGGGGACTGGGGAGGCAGGCGCGGCGCCCGTGGTGACTCCTGTAGCAGCTGCGACATCGTCATCGATGGGAGGCGTGGCAGCGGCCGTCGTGACTCCTGCAGCAGTTGCGGCGTCGTCGTCGATGGAAGGCGCGACAGTGGCCGTGGTGACTCCTGCGGCGGCGGCGGCGATGGGAGGCGCAGTGGTGGCGAAGTTCATGGCGTGCACAGGTGTAGTGTTTGCGAGCGGCGACCGTAACGGGCTCCCCGACACCAGGACACGGGAGCCGAGCATGGGATCCTTCTCCGCCCGCTGCCTCCAAGGCTCTCCGGCGGCGCACGTCATCCGCCTCCTTCGGGTAGTCCTCCCCTCCGCAGGCGGGTAGCCGTCGGTGGTCTCTTCCCCAGCTTCCTCCTCAAGCGCGTCGACTCCTTGGTCGCCGGCTGTGTGGAACATGCGCTTTCCGGGGTGCGGTGCGGACCAAGACACCTGTAACATCCCTGATGTTTATTTGTGCTAATGACATTAATTAGATGGGTTAATCAAGGTTAATTAGCTTCTAAGCATGTTTGACATGTTTTGTCACAAATTTGCACAAAAGACCTTGGTCAAAATTCCAAATCACGGTCAAACCCTAGATCTCCTTAAAAGGCTGATTTGGTTTTCTTGTGTGTTCTCCAAATTTCACTATAGAAGTTCAAAATCGGCCAATACGAAAGTTGTTCGTTATTTCCGGGAACACATTTTTCGTAATTGGCGGACATTCCAATTTTGAGTGCAAATTGGCCAAAAATCGAGTTAAACACGCTGTGAACAGTAACTCGGGCCGAGATTTCTGCCAACTTCGACCGACGTTCCCAGGCAAACAGTTGATCAAAGCATATGTCGCCCTTTGGGAAAGTTGTAGGTCTATAACTCCTCTACAACTTTTGTTTTTGGAGATTTTCAAGTTAGTTGTCACTTTTTCGAGTTTTGCATTTGCAAAGACGCTTAAGTGGAATAAAAGGAGAGCAGTTGACGCTGTTGCCGCGCCGGCCACGTGGCATCCACGCGTCCTTCCGGCGTACGGAAGCCTCGACAACTTCGTGGTGGACCGCGGACCGCCGTGGGGTCTCCGCCTCGCCTTTCCCCCATACACCGCACCTAGGCTAAGGCCGCACTGGACCGGGCCACGCGCCCGTGCGCGGACGCGCACGCGCCACCGGTGCGCATGCGGGCCGCCGGCCATGCCATGTCGTCCGCCCTTGGGTGCCCCCCTACCTCGTCCACGTCGTTTCGCAGGCGCAGTGCCAAAAATTGCAAGGTCGCGGCTCGCTGTCGACCCTGTTGTGCCGCCGCCGTTCTCCAATGGCCGCCGTCGCCGCCTAGCTCTCCCCAACTCGAGTTCCGCCGCCAAGCCACTTCTCTCCCTCCCTCGGTTCCCCCAGGCTCTACCTCTGTCGCCTGCGCCTTAATTTTGTGCCGCGGACGCCGGAAACATCTGGCTGGCCACAAAACCAGCTGACAAATTACGATGACTTGCATCTAGCTGCTCAAGTACACAAGTGTGATCCACAACAGATCTGATCTCCCGGTAATTTTTCCACTTGCCCTTGGAAGCATACACTCGAAAACGACAGTTGGGCTTCACACATTGTACATCATATATGTGTGGAGAACTCTTCCCTACTCTGCAGAGTAAGGGTGGCCCACCTCTTCACTACATCCTTCACCTCTACTGCACTCTTATACATGGCGGCAACAGACACCTTATTTTCTCTATACTCCCAGGACACATTCTCACCAAGATTGGCAGATAGTTGTGAGAAATTGTAACTGTCCCAGTCCCTTGGAACTAGCGGGTCATCCTCATCATCTGAGGAGTCCTCTTCCAACCCACGTTCATCCTCATCAGCCTCCATTTCGTACCGCCTGAGTACTTCATTAATTTCCACCTCGTCAATTTCACCACGGGCCTCAAAGGGTGTGTCACCATCTCCTTCTTATGCCTCAGTGGAAGCACTGTCTTCTTTTTGTGGCTCAGTTGCAGGACCAGCTCCTGCTTCTAGTTCAGCCTCACCCTGGTGAGCAGCACTACCCTCCTCATGCACTTGACTACTATACTGAGCCTTATGAACAACTTGGATAAACAACATCACAGGCAAACCAATTTCACATGCGATTTTGATATAACTCCTCCAATGTTCAGTGCCTTGAAATGGCATAAGCTCCCAATATACCGACTCACTCCTGTTGATTAGAGTCATAATGGACAAGTCATGTTGCTATGCATCTACATGGAATGCCCTATAAAAAAGTTGGTAATTGACCCCCCAAGTTCTTTCGGGTGCTCTTCTAATCACATGGTCAGCTGAATTAAATTCTGACAAGTCAACTTCATGTTCACCATATCTAATGCGCCCATTACCGAAATACAAATTGACATTGACACCATCCGACATATCTGACAACATGAAAAAAAATGCTTAGTTGTCCCTGCCGCCGTGGGGCACAACGGCAGATGTATAATTTTGCAAAATTTTTAGCAGTCCATTTATTTTGCAAAATAGAGATAAAAAATATAAAAAAATTTGCATAGTTGTCAGCGTTGCTGAGTACTGGCCCGATATTGGCCCGTTTAAAACCCATCGGCAACTTTTATATTATCTTTAGAGTTTGAGTGGGCCTTGCATGTGGAATCCATCGAATCCTTCTGGCTTCAACAATTTTTTTCTTAATAGCCTCTAGTGATTGAGAGATTCGTACACACAATAAAAACTGTTGATAATCATTCCAAATCCTAGACTGTTGCCGTCGCTCCTACCAACGTGTTGATTCCTTGTGGGTCTGAGTATGAGCTCCTGCTTTTTCTTAAAAAAAGGTATGAGCTCTGCGGCTGTCGCGGCTCCACTAGCCCCTGGTCCGCGCACCAGCCGGCCCGAGCTTGGGCCGTCGGTCCATGTGCCACCACCGCCGGCTGCGTCGCTGCTTGCTGGTCCACCGAACTCAAGGAAGAAGATGGAGAAAAATAGATGTTGAATCTTTGTTTGCCAAATGTTGAATCTTATTGAAATGTTAAAATAAATAATGAAAATGTTGAATGTTGTAAAAAAGTTGAATGATGTATTTAGAAATGTTGATTTTATTGTTTAATAATGTTGAATGTACTTTCTGAAATGTTGAATTAAGTTGGGTATATTTAATTTGGCTGATGAACTTTAAAGTCAGAACATAGAAGCCATATAGAAACCATTTTTTCGAACAACATCAGGGGGAAGATCCCCACCTACACAGATTTCATTGATCGAAACTAAACCTAATGTACAGGTTAAACGAGCAAGCCGACTTTGCAAGAAGAGAAAAGAGACACAAGGAGGGGGCAACAAGATTACAAGATTACAAATTACACTCGGGACCATAAATAATCTGTCCAGACTGCCAGGGGTGAGGATGCTTCCTGTATCGGCAGCTCCAGCTTTCCATGTCATGAAGCACTCGCCGGAGGATTGAGGGAGCTGTAGAGGCCATGAGATCAAAGATGAGCCCGTTTCGCGCCTTCCAAATATGCCAAAGCACCAGGATCATCACATCCGTGTTAACCGCCAGAGGAAGATGTAGTTCCTGACCTAGGAGCCATGGCCTCCTGAACTCATCCAGTTGAGGATCCAGACCAAGTAGGTGCCAAACCGCCATTGCGGCCACACAATCAGAGAAGACGTGTGTATCAGTTTTAGAGACCAGGGGGCATTGCTCACAGTACGATTCTTCCAATGTGCAGATGTGCCGGTGGTACAGATAAGCTCTGCTACTAAGCCTCCCATGACGAAGAAGCCAACCAAAGAATTTGATTTTTGAGGGGAGTTTTGTGTTCCATACTTGAAGCCCCAAAGGACCGGACGGGCTCTCGGGTTGCATTGCGAGGTAAGCTCCCCTAGAGCTGAACGAAGAGCTAGAGCTATGAGTAAAGGAGCGGGAGTCCGGGTCATGAGTAAGCCAAACCATCTCCAAGCAGGCCATGAGAGTGGTCCTCTCTTCCTCAATGCAACAAGAAAGGCGAGGTCTAAGTTGCGACTCCAGAGGAGACGAGAGGGCGGTGTGCACCGAAATGTTCGGGCACACCGAGTGGGAGTGGACCGCTAGGAAGGCTTCGGCCAAAGTGGCGTCCAGGAGCCAGACATCCTGCCAGAAGCTCGTCGTCATGCCGTTGCCAAGCGTGAGCTTCATGATGGACCTGTACCGTGGCAGTTCTTCTCTCAAAATGCGGGCAATGAAAGAGTCATCCTCCGCTGCAGTCAGCACGTTATGCCGTTGGAGGAACCAAGTCTTCCAGGGGAGCACAAACGAGTCATGGAGTTTGTGCACAAACTTGAGGAGCATGCTGTAGTTTTGAGTGCCAAATTGCCGAACACCGAGCCCCCCATTCTCTTTGGTTTGACAGACTCGATCCCACGCTATCAAACACTTTGAGCCATGGCATTTTCCCTCACCGGTCCACAGGAAGGCGCGCTGGTGAGCGTCCAGGACGTCCAGAACCGTTTTGGCGATGAGGGCAGACGACATATGGTAAACGGCCAAACCGCATTCACAAGGATGAGGCGCCCACCTGTGCTGAGCAACCGGGCCTTCCAGCTTGCTAGGAATTTATCAAATTTGGAGATCAAAGGCTGGTAGTCCGCAACTCGAATTTTGTGAGGGGACAAGGGAAGGCCGAGGTATGTTTGAGGAAAGGACGAGACTACGCAGCCGAGGACAGACGCCATGGTCGCAGCAACATTCCCAGGGAGGTTCAGAGGGACAAAGGTTGATTTATGGAAGTTAATTGCAAGTCCAGTCGCTGCAGAGAAATTTTCAAGGATTGTTTTCGGCGCAATCACCGAAGGGAGGTCGCCTTTGAGCAAGATGAAGGTGTCATCCACGTATTGGAGAACGGGGCAAGGCAGCGATGGACTGACGCGGTCTGAATAAGGTGCTGGAGAACATCTGCCACAATGATGAACAGGTAGGGAGAGATCGGGTCCCCCTGCCGAAGACCCCATTTGCACGATAATCCAGCAACTGGGAACCCCATTCAACATGACAGCGGTTTTGCCGCTAGAGAGAATGAGAGAAACCCACATCCGCCACCGAGCATCAAACCCTCGACAAGCCAGGATGCTATCCAGGCTGTCCCAAGACACAGAATCAAACGCCTTTTTGAAGTCAAGTTTTAGCATGCCTGTAGGGGCTTTCCTAGTGTAACAACACCGAAGAAGATCAGCCGCGTACACAAATTTCTCGGCAATGTGTCTCCCTTGGACAAAACCCGTCTGGTTGGTGTCCACAATGTTCGGAATAGCAGCTTTCAATCTGTTGGCCATGACTTTGGAGAACAGCTTCATCGGGTAGTTTTGAAGGGATATCGGTTGAAAGCCGTCAGGAGTGCACACACCCTCATGTTTAGGGAGGAGAATGAGATGAACCTGGTTCAAACCATCCAGATCAATAACTCCAGAATGAAAGTTGTGGAAAATCTGCATGACAAGGGGGTTTAAGGAGCTCCAGAAAAGTTTGTAGAAGGTAGGGCCGAAGCCATCTGGACCGGGGCTAGAATTCATATCCATGGTGAACAAGGCTTTTGACAATTCATCAGGAGTGAAGGGATCTGATAGGGGGAGATGAGATACTACGAGGGTGGGGTAGAGATCAGCAAGGCTAAACCTCCAATCAGTCGCAACATGCGTGTCTAGGAGGGATATGTAAAAGTCGTACAAGATCGTACTCTTAGCTTCATGCGAGTGGTGCTCCACTCCAGCGAGTTCCAAGCAGTGAATTTTGTTCTTACGTTTCCTGCTACTGGAGGCCGCATGAAAAAAGCAAGAATTTTCATCCCACTCCATAGCCAAATGAAGACGGGACCGCTGCCGCCAAAACGTGAGCTTTTTCTACCTGAATGTCCAGGACACCTTGGATTGCAAGGCGCCGCAGCGTCGCTTCCGCGAGGGAGAGAGGTCGAGATTCATCCAGGAGGTCAAGAGCATCAACAAGAGTTTTAGTGTCATTTCATGCTGGATGAGTGGCCTGAGGCGTTTCGCCCAGGCACAACAGGTGTTTCGGCAATTTCAGACACTTGAAAAAGGATTTCCCGGTCGTGTCGTTCCCAGGGGGCCCAATGGTCTCCACGATTAGTGTACGGAACAAGGCGTGTGGCCCCCAGGTGTTCTCAAAGCGGAAGCACCTGCTCTTCGGAATCTTGGTCGAGGCCGTGAGGAGTATGGGGACGTGATCAGAGGCCGTCCGAGAGAGAGCGGTGTTGGGGAAGTTGGTCTTCGGAAGCATCACCCTTGTCCGTCCACGCCTGCATACAGCTTCGGTCTCGCGAGAAGACCCTTCGCTGCATGAGCACTAATGAAACACTGATGCTGCTTATGCCTTATGAGTTTTGCTGTGCAGGGAAGACTTTTTGAGGCTGCGCCTACCTTCGGTACCGAAGGTGCCAGCGGCGGGGCTCCGGTGACGAGGGCCCGAGGGAGACATGGGGTGGAGAGCGCTGACCCAGGACGTCGAGTCCGGGGCCCGCGGCGGCGTGAACGAAGCATACAAAGAGGCCCGGCGCCCCAGGTCCGGGGTCGCTGCTTCGGCACCGAAGGTGCCGACGATCCTGGACACGTGGCCACTGCCAACGTGTAAAGCGGGCTCCGGTCGGGGCAGAGACAAGGGCGGCCGCGTGTAAAGGCGTTTCGGCCGTACGAAGACACGCTGGAGGCCTGTACGACGCGGGGACTTACTGTTATACCCTTGTAAAGTGTTTAAAGTAGGCTGTCGTAGAACGGAAAAGTTGTAATTGAGGAAAATGACTATACCCGGGGGCCTCCTATAAATAGTGAACCCCTTGTAATGAAACGGACACCCCGTAATGAGAAGAGAGCACCGAAGGCCTTTGCCGCTTCTTCGGTCTTCGGCTTGCGCAGTATTTTCCTTGTTCCGTCTTCGTAAGTTTCTCGCGTTTCCTTTCCTCGCCCAAGTAGAGGTAGAAGTAGGAACCTCGCAAGAAAGGGCGAAGGTAGGGAGAGAGAGTTCGTGGGGCCGTTGTGTCGGCGTCCACCCTTCGGCCCGATTTCCACCAACAGTTTGGCGCCCACCTCGTGGAAGATCTCAAGACCACATGGCTAGGACACGTTCGGCAGCGCCGAAGCCGCGACGGCTCGGGGCGGCGACCCCTCCACTCGCGTCGGAGCCCACCAACCCATCCCTCCCGGCCGTCCGGCCTTCGGCGGGAACCGCCGCCGGCCGAGCGCGCCGAGGTAGAGCACACCGCTGCGGGGATGTTCGAAGTCGCCTCGAGGGACCGGGGGCTTCGGCGCAAGACATCGAGGCCCTCCGAAGGATTCGGGCCCTCATTGCCGGCAAGTCCGTGCCGGATCGGCCGGCGGGGAGACGCGCCCATCCTCCTCGCATGCAACCATCCCCGCACCGGAGGATGCGGCTCCACCCCACACCGCCTCCGACACCATCGACTTCAACATCGAGCAAGCCGAGCGTTACCTCGCCATGCCGCAAAGCCGTATCGCCGCGCGACGCCGCCACAAGCAAGTCGCTCCGACGCCGCCCGCACCGCCACCGACGCCCGCCGCGCATGCCGCGCCGGCGGCCCAAAGAACACGCCCGGCTCACCCCCGCAGCCATGCAAGCTCGGACCGGATCGGTGGAGGCAGAAAAGGACGCCTCCGAAGGACAAAGCATTGGGCACCGCCAAGACAGGGGAGGGAGGGGTGCACGAGCACTTCGCTCCCGACGACGCTCCACTTCGCAACGTGGTCCCGTGTCCCCGCTCTCGGTTGAGCTGGAGAGCGCGCCATGGCCTCGTAGGTTCAACGCCAACACCTTGCCCCAGTACGACGGGGACTACGATCCCAAGGAATTCTTAATGAAGTTCGAAGCGGCAGTTGAGTCCAACGGAGGTGACGCCACGACAAAGGCAAAGGCCCTCGTGCTCGCGCTCAAGGGAGAAGTCCGCATCGGTATGCCAACATACCGAAGGGGTACATTACATCATGGTTCCGGTACGGGAACAAGCCGCCGTCCAGGCTTCAAAGGCATGCGGGTCGAAGAGCTGGACTCCAACGACCTCGTCAACATGTGTGTCCAAGGGGACCGTGAATCACCGCAAGAGTACATGCACAGGGGTTGTCAAGCTAACAAAGACGCGCGCCCAACGTGTCCGAAAGCAACATCATCGACGCCATCGTCGGTGGTCCGAGGGTTGGAAACCGCCAAGATGTGCTCGACAGGTCAAGCCGAAGTCCGTGCAAGAATTATTTGAAGTCATGCAAGAATACCGCAAGTCCGACAAAGGCCGCCGCCGAAGGCTCGACCGGCAAACGCGGCAAAAAAGCAGAAACAACGGGCCGATTGGGACCCACCGAAGGGATGGCAAAACCCGGCCCGCCGGGGGAGCGAACCGCCGGATCAACAACGTGTCCGCGCCCCCGACCAAAACCGAACAGGGCGGTGGGCACAAGGGCGGATACAAACATAGCAAGGGGCCGAAGCCGCAACAAAGATAACCAAGCAGAGGGCCGAGGCGAGCGTTTTTTTCCCGCCGGCTCCACGGGATTGACGCCCAGCACCACACGCACCAGTGCCCTTCGGCGAGTCAAGATGAAGATGGAGTGGGAGGCGGAGGAGAAGGCGAAGGCGGCGCCGGCATGGCCGTGAACCATGTCATGAAGTACCAAAATGCGGGTCGGTCCAAGGCCCCCGCCACCACCCTACCGCCACCAGCCCTTACCAACCTTCGGCTCCGGCGCATGCTTTCCACCCACCACGGCCCATACGCACCTTCCGCGCCGCAAACTCGCTTCCACCTCCTCCCCGCTCGCGCAACATCCTTCGGTGTTCGTGCCGTCGTGGCCGAACCCACACCGCCCACCACCAAGTGCATTACACCCACACCCAACCGCCACCCCCACCACCGCCAAAGCAAGAGGTCCCTGACTCAAGCAGCTCGGGGATGACGGGCATGCTCAACATCATCAATGCGATCTCCGCGGATCAAAATGAGCCGACCCATGAGACAAAGAGGCGGCGCCAAGATTACTACCGAAGCGTATCACACATTTGCTCCGCAAGTATTTTCACCGCCATGGTCCCATGTCCCCATAACCTTCACGACGAACTCGACATCCGGTTGCAACACTACCCCCACAACGATCCGCTTGTCATAAGAGCCAACATCGGCAAGAACACGAAGTACTACTTCGGCAACGACGTAAGGAGGATCCTCGTCGATAACGGCGGCTCGGCGGACATCTTGACTCGGCAATGTTTCACCAAAGATGGGGTTCAAGAAGGAAGACCCGAAGAAGGCAGAGCACCCGCCGTACGGCTTCGGCAATAAAAACATCGAAGCCCCGGGCAAAATTGATGTCAATGTATCCTTCGGCCAAGACGCCACCATGAGAACCGAGATGATAACATTTGATGTTGTGGACTTCGCGTACCCGTACAACGCCATCTTCGGCCGCAACACCATCAACAAGTTCGCCGCGGTTATCCACCAAGGGTATCTGCTGATGAAGATACCGACGGCGGCGGGAGTAATATCGTCTACGGCGGCCCGGTGAGGAGGCCCGAAGAGCCGAGCGCAACACTTCGGTCCACAACAGACAAGTCCATGTCATCAATGAGGACGAGAGCAACGAAGCTGCAGCGGCCGAAGAGCACAAGGCCGAAGCCCAAATGAGGCAGTCCATGAAGGGGGCCGAAGCCGAACGCATGAAGGCTGTCGACGTCACAAAGACAGTCCCCTTATGCGCGGATGTGCCAAGCAGAACCGTGATGATAGGCGCTGAGGTCAGCGCAGAAGACGAAGGCCGACTCTTGCAGTTCCTTCGTAACAACCAAGATGTCTTCGCATGGTCCAAGTCGACCCGACGAGGCGTTCACCGCTCTGGTCATAGAGCATGCACTCAATACTGACCCAAGAGTCAAACCGAAGCTGCAGAGGCAGCGGCCCATGTCGGCAGATAGAGTCAGGTCCGCGGAGGCCGAAGTGCAAAAGCTGCTCGACGCAAGAATTATTAGAGAAGTCCAATACCCCATCTGGGTGGCAAACGTGGTCATGGTACCGAAGAAGAGCGGCAACATGAGAATGTGCATTGACTTCACCGAACTCAACAAGGCATGCCCGAAGGACCCCTTTCCTCTCGCCAAGGATCGACGTCATCATTGATCGGCCGCCGGCCGCGACATGTTGAGCCTCCTAGATTGCTTCTCCGGCTATCACCAAGTGTGGATGCGAAGGGAGGACGAAGCAAAACCGGATTTACAACCCCTTCGGTGTCTTCGCTTCGTCGGAATGCCCGAAGGCTTGCGCAACGCCGGTCCACTTTCAACCGCATGATGAAGCCGATCCCCGGGCGGCCCGACCGGGGCGCAACGCCTCGGCGTACGTCGACGACATCGTCATCATGAGCGAGAAAGAGCAAGATCACATTGCGGATCTAACCGAAACCTTCGACAACATGAGGCAAAACGGCCTCAAGCTTAACCCGGAGAAATGCATCTTCGGCATTCGGAGAGGGCACCGTTGGGCTGCATGGTCTCCAAGCGGGGCATCCAGGCGAACCCCCAAAAAATCGAGGCCCTACGAAGGATGCAGCCCCCAGCCACTCGAAAGGAAGTCCAAAGGCTCACTGGCAGAATCGCCTCGTTGAACCGGTTTATCTCAAGAGCTGCAGAGCGAAGCCTGCCCTTTTTCAAGGTCCTCCGAGCAAACTCAGCTTTCCAATGGGGCCCAGAGCAGCAGCAAGCCTTCGATGAACTCAAGAAATATCTTGAAGATGCTGCAATCATGACCAAGCCGTCACCGAAGGCCGACCTGCTGTTGTACATTGCAGCAACCGACACAGCAGTTAGTGCAGTGCTTGTGGAAGAGCGCAGGGAGGCAGATGTCCTGAGGCAATTTCCAATATACTATGTCTCCGAAGCTCTGAGCGGCTCAAAGCTGCTCTACTCCGAAATGGAAAAGATGGCATATGCGGTTGTGATGGCAAAAAGGAAGCTTCGGCACTACTTCCAGAGCCACAACGTCTCGGTACCCACAGCTTTCCCCCTCCGGACATGTTCGAGAACAAGGAGTCAACGAGCGGGATGGGCAAGTGGGCCTCGGAATTGGCGGAGCACGTCATAAGCTTCGTCGCCGCGCCGCAATAAAGTCTCAAGTCCTCGCCGACTTTGTAGCCGATTGGACGCCTTCGGCGCCGAAGGGGGAACCGTAGTCACAGAGCCGTATGGGAAGTCCGGGCAGACGGCGCATCGCCACCTCGGTTCGGCGGGCCGGCAGCTAGCCTTAAAATCCCCTTCGGCATCAAACTCCGATATGCTCGCGGCTCAACTACGACAACCGTACAAACAATGTAGCGAGTATGAAGGCTCGTTGCTCGCCCTTCGGAAGGCCGGTGGCCGTAGGTGCCGGGAGGCTCGTCATCCCGACGGACTCGAGCTTGTCGCTTGCCATATTGGGAAAACGTACAAGGCAAAGAACCCGGAGATGATGAAGTACCCGCAAGCCGTCCGAAGCATGGAAAAATTTTTCATCGCGCATCACAAAGGCGAAGTTTCCCCGTAAATCACAACAAGGAGGCCGACGCTATTGCGAAGGCAAACCGCACCGCTTGAGGCCTTGCCACCGGATGTTTTTTATGAAACAACCACCTCGAGGTCCGCCGCCGACGAAGAAGACACCCCCAAGTTTGTGAATGCAATTCAGAGCGAAGACTGGCGTGCCCCAATAGTGGCGGCGCTCAAAGGATATTATGAGGCCGAAGATGGAGTCACCGCCAAGAGGGCGGTGATCAGGGCGAGGAACTATCACCTGGTCGACGACAACTTGTACCGAAGAGGGGTGTGCGCTCCTTTACTAAAGTGCATATCGCTCACCGAGGGGAAGCGCCATCGCACGAAATCCACGGTGGCATGTGCTCACACCACCTCGGCACCGCAGCTTTGGTGCGAAAGCTTTCCGCCAAGGTTTCTGCGGCCTTCGGCAGAGCAGCACGCCCACGACATTGTGCGCCACCGTCCGAGTGCCGGCGCCACGCGCCCTGCGCAAGTTTGCCTCCAACGAGATACGCTTGCTACCACCGGTGTGGCCCTTCGCCGGTGGGGTGTTGATATCGTCGGCCCGTTACCCACGGCACTCCGGAAACTACACCCACGCAGATTGTGGCGGTTGAATATTTCTCCAAGTGGGTTGAAGCGAAGCCATTGCTGAGCATCACTTCGGCGACCATTCAGAAGTTCTTCTGGCAAAACATAGTGTGCCGCTTCGGTGTCCCTCACGAGGTCACAGTGGACAATGGCAAGCAATTTGACAGACAGAGTTCAAGGAATTCTGCGCATACTTGGGAACGAAGTTGTGCTTCGCTTCGGTCTACCACCCACAGCCAACGGGGCGGTCGAGCGAGCCAACGGAATCATCTTCGCTGGCATCAAGAGGAACATCACCGACTTGCCCAAGAGCAAGTGGGCCGAAGAACTACCAAGGGTAATCCGGTCCCACAACACCACCACATCCGAACTACCCAATTCTCCCCTTTCAAACCGTTGTACGGGGAGGAAGCCATGCCGCCCGAAGAATTGTGCCTTGGCACCCGGAGGAATACCCCCTCCGTGACGAAGACCTTAAGGCCTCGGTCCGTAACATCGAGGAAGTCCGCTTACAGTACCGAAAATCTCTTGGCCTACCAAGACGAAACACGAAGATGGAAAAACAAGAAGATCAAACCAAAGCTCATTCGGTCGGGGACCTAGTGCTACGAAAGGTGCCGAAGGGTAAATTGAAGGGTAAGATGCACGGGAAATGGGAAGGCCCGTTCATAGCTACGGCTACCGCAAATGAAGCACCCTTCAAGCTACGTCGGGGCCGACGGCGACGAAGAGCCATACACCGGAACGTGGATATGCTTTGAAGTACTTCGTATGAAGTGCCTACGAGTTCTTAGCATAGTCTTTGACTTTTCATAGTTTCTCTTTCCTTTAGGCCAAGATATTGACCTTGTATCCTATGTACATTAAAGTAGTGGGGGCGTACTCTTTTCCTCACGGGGAAGCTTCGTGGTTCCCCTCCGATCCGCGAAGTGTGAGGTTTTTAACGAGGCGGCCCTTTGTATCCCTTCGGTTCCCCGACGTGTAATATAAGTCGGTTCTCCCCATTTCTTTCGTGTGCGCGTTTGCTTTTCTTTCTAAAGAATGCTCTCGCCACTCTATCGAAGCTAGGCCACCGCCTCGGGGGGCCTAGTCTCGAAGTGGCCTTCGGCGCGGTAGTAACAGCCTTGGCGCGGATTGCCTTAGGGGCACGCACACCAAGCTCGTCACTTATTGGCATGGCCGAAGAGAAACCGCTTGACGCGGGGCGGGGGCCATGATTCGGCCGAAGTAAGCGCACGCCTCGGGAGCGATGCGTCGGTCGTGAGTTGGACCGCTCGGCCTCTAGTTGACCGAAGAGAAACCGCTTGACGCGGACGGGGCCATGATTCGGCCGTAAGCGCACGCCCGGAGCGATGCGTCGGTCGTGAGTTGACCATCGGTCTCGAGTTGACCGAAGAGAAACCGCTTGACGCGGCGGGGCCATGATTCGGCCGAAGTAAGCGCACGCCTGGAGCGATGCGTCGGCCGTGAGTTGACCGTCGGTCTCGAGTTGACCGAAGAGAAAACCGCTTGACGCGGGGCAGGGCCATGATTCGGCCGAAGTAAGTGCACGCCTGGAGCGATGCGTCGGTCGTGAGTTGACCATCGGTCTCGAGTTGACCGAAGAGAAAACCGCTTGACGCGGGGCAGGGCCATGATTCGGCCGAAGTAAGCGCACGCCTGGAGCGATGCGTCGGTCGTGAGTTGACCGTCGGTCTCGAGTTGACCGAAGAGAAACCGCCGAAGCGGGACGGGGCCATGATTCGGCCGGCGAGCGCACGCCTGGAGCGATGCGTCGGTCGTGAGTTGACCGAAGAGCAAACCGCTGGTGCGGAGCAAGTCCACAATGCGGCCAGAGAAAACGCACGTTTGCGACGGCGCGTTGGGCCGAAGTGGGCGCACACTCAAAGGCAAGACATCGCACGTTAACTCCAAAGGCGAAGCGCGATGCCGCTTCGTCCCAACGAACCTAGGGTTTTCCACAACCAAGTGTGCAAGACGAAAACGACGAGCAAACACACCTCTCATGCACACCTCCAATTTACAACACCCATCGTAAAAACGATACAACTTTACAAATCAAATAACAAAGTGTAGTTACAATACATACCGCCTCGCACAACAAATGTACAGAGTCGTAGTCCGCTTCGGCCCGCCGCGAACACTTCCGGGGGGGGAGTTCCGAAGTTCCGTGCTTCAAGTCTTCGCGCCGCCCCGCGGCCACAAATAACGATCAATCTTCGTTCAGGACATCATCACGCATTTCGTCAATCAACCGAAGATATGCCATGTCTATGATCTCCAAGGCCATCTCCCGAAGCTCGCTGTCGGTAGGCATCCTCCCTGCGCCGAAGTTAGTGTCAGAGTCTATACGAAGGGGATCCCTCCGTCTCCACCTTCACCGCTGCGAAGCTTTCCGACGAGGTATCAGGAATTAAGTATACATACTCGGGCGGTCCGAGGACCCCCTCCTCAATCGATTCCGTTTTTGGAACGACCCCTTCGTCCACGAAGGGGTCCGCTAACCTACGCGCGGCGCGCCCGCGGCGGCCCGCTCTCTAAGAATGGCATCCCGACGCGCGGGATCCCTTGAAAACTCGGGGCCGAAAAAGCGCTTAGCCGCTTCGTTATGCGGGCGGTAGCGCTCTCGCTCGATACGACAAGAACTCCGCATACGAAACATCGAGATGACGGATGCTAAACTTCGTCCACACGTTCGGCGCGACAAAAAGTGAATTAAGGGGCAAAGTTGAGTTGCTCGAACCTTCGGCCCTCTGCGCAGGAGCCACCGAAGGAACCTGCGCAGAGATACCGTGCATCAGTTTACATTACAAAAACTTCATCCCTTCAAGGGGAGACTGTTTCATTCCTTTACAAACGACAACTCGAAGTGTTTCACACCTCGCACCTTCGGCGACGACGTGGCCCTCGTCCAAGCACGGTGCTAGCTTCGATGGCTCCTACCGATGCGCGATTCTGCGCGACCGTTGCCTCCGTGGGTTCCTCGCCGTCGGGAGCGGCGGCTAGCGCGGCGGCTTCAAGTTCCGCCGCGTGCGCCGCGTCCGAAGCATCCGCCGCGTGTTCTCTTCGTAGGAGCCTCGGCAGCCGCGGCTTCAACAGAGCAAGTGTGATCTCCTCCTCGGTGGCGTGCCGCCGAGGCCGGTGGGTGCCGAAGGGCGGTCCGCGGCCGCTTCGGCCTCCTTGTCTTCGGCCGCGGCCCCCGGCGCGTCATCCCCGTGCCCCGCTTCGGCGGTGCGTGCGAGGGGATGTCCTCGGCGCTACGCGCTCCGTCCTCGGGAGTGCCGGTGGCTTCACCCCCTTGCGGTGCCGCAGCTCCGGAGCCTTCGGCGGTGATGAGGGGGACACCGTGCATGGCGATCCAATCCCCCTCCGTCATGAACAGGGAGGGGCGGAGTGCCGCCAAACCGAACCCGACACGGCCGTACACGCGATCCTGCCGGTCGAGGCTTGATCTACAAAATAATGTGGGCAAGGCGTCAAGTTAGTTACGAAAGGGCGTTTTTTCGTTCAACCTTAAGCATAGGAAGGAAGTAGCTTCGACGCACACACGGGCACCGAGCCGAGCGGACTCCTCCAAGGTGAGTTGATACCCCCGCCGAGCGAAGAAGGTGTTCATAAAGTTCTTTGCGAGATTTTTGGGGAGCACCGGGAGTTGGTCGACGTCCAAGTCCGCGTCGGCCGGGCCATGCGAAGTTGTCCTTCGTCGACGACGAAGATCCCCCCTTGCTAATTGTCTTCTCCGATGACGGGCGATCCGGGGGGCACCAAGCAAGCACACCGAATAGGCCGGCGTGCGGACTCCCACCGCAGCGAGCAAGCTCTCCGAAGATCTTCGTATTCATCGTGATCGGATCGAAGCACGCGTTCACCCACTCGTAGTATGCCCCGACGCCGCACCGGGGAATCCGATAGGTGGTGCTTCCGCATTGCACTGCTCCAAAGCACCGCAGATGTCGTTACGAAGGGCCTCCGCGCTCCGAAGGTGGTCCCGCGCGATATCGCTCCGGTGTCCCGCCCGCTCCGCTCGCTTTCTCCCGCGCTTCGGCCAACCTTGCCTCCATGTCGGCCGAGCCGAGACTGCAAGTTTTCCTTCGCGCTGCCCAGGGTCTCAACATCGTGGCGCAGCCTTGCCGAGGGCGGCTTCGGAGTCTTTCACCGATTTTTCTTTCTCCTCCTGCGCAGCCTCTTCGGGAGCGCTCTTGCTCCGCGGCCGCCCGACCCTCCGAGCCTCCGTCACTCGGTTTTCGAGCGAGGAGACAGCGGCCACCGATCTCTCCTTGGTCTCCTTGCTGTCCCGCTCCAACCTTCGGGCAAGACATCGCGATGCAATGAAGGCTTTCAGCCGACAAGTCCCCACACGCCGTCGTCAGCTCAGCCGCGGTCAGCTTCCCATAGTATTCCTCTTCGTGAGGGATGGAGAAGCTTGCTCCGGCCTCTTCCGGCAAACCGGCGCTCATGACCACCGCTCGTCGCCCCAAGAAGCGGATCGTCTTCCCGCCGATCGCCCTTGGCTTCGGCGGGAACGTGAAGACGAACGGCGGCGGCCGGGGCTCCTCTGGCGTCACCCGATAGCTGCTGCTTTCGGGTCCTTCGTCCTCCTCCTCCTCCTCCGCTTCAGGAACGATGTCGTTTCTCTCGGAGGCGGGGGCTGAAGGGGAGGCCGCCTGCTCGGTACCTTCGGAGGAGGTGTCCGACGAGCTGCTGGAGGTGGAGCTGGAGTTATCTTTCTCTTGGGGGGCTTCGGCGCCGACGACGACGGGGCTCAGCTTGCGTGGCGCGTCCCCGACGGAAGACACTATGCGGACATCGCCGTCTTCGTCGCTATCCTTTTCTTGCGGACCGAGGGGGACCAAAGAACGGTCCGGCCGCCCCCGCCGGCCGCCGTGTGCATATCCGGAGGCGCCCGCCGCACGCAAAGGGGGACGGCGGCTATAACATCTCCGACGACGCTCGTCTCCACGTCGATGACACGAGTTCTCTTGGGAGAAGGGGGCGAGTCCGCCCGCCGCCCGCCCCGTTTCTTCCGGGCTTTCCTTCGGCGGCCGCGAGAGCCGGCAAGCAGACGCGCTCCTCCCCGCTCGTTTTTTGCGGAGGGGGGCCGCGTGGCGAAGTCGCCGTCTCCTCCACGTCCGCTTCGGCGGCCGCGACCGCCGCGGCCTTCTTCTCGGCCGCCTCACGGTGCTTGGCAAAACCGACGCGCTCGGGCGGCGCGATCTTGAAAAACTCAAAAATACGATTGGTTCGGGACCCGTTCGGGCCCGCGACGGTGTCCTTGTATTCCTTCGGTGAGACGGGGCCGAGGATGAAGTCCCCGTGCGCTTCCACTTTCCTTCTCCTCAACACCGGCAGAAAGAAGTCAAGATCGTCGCATCGTGATCATTAATGACATAACAAAACACAACCATCCGAAGGGTGCAGTGGCAACTTACAATCGGCCGTAAAGCCGAAGACCCTTGTCCAATCGGGGGGGGATGCCACCAATGTCCTCCGCCCACTCGTCTTCGGCCACGGACCAACCGTCGACCGCGGCACACCGGAATGCCGCGGTACTCCTCCACAATGTCGCGGGTACCGTACCTCCGTGCAAACCGTCGAAGCATAATCACGAATTCGTCCCCCTCCGGCACGAAGGGTTCTTCGCGTAGGACTCGTGCGGGGGGCGGGAGTTCCTTCGTCGCCAACGGGTGGGTGCCTCCGAAGAAGGGGGGCTCGGGACCGTAGTAGAACCAATGCCGCCGCCGGTCCGAAGGCCACTTGTTCCCGTACGCGGTAACCGGGCTCACCACACCCGTCTTGTAGGAGAAGTTGAGGCGGCCGAACCGGCGTCCTTCTCCACGGACCGGTCCCCTTCTTCCTCGAAGACCGTCCGCCGCCGGTGATGCACCCGATGCGCCGAGGCGAAGCCTTCGCGGAGGGGTTTGATCTTTGTCGTCCGCATATCCACATATATACCGACAACCGGAGGATGGCATTAGGGGTGAGCCGATGAAGGTAGATGTCGAAGTACCGAAGTATGTCGACAACGACGGGGTGAAGCGGGAACCGAAGCCCGCGTACGGAAGATCTCGGAAGATGACAACCTCGTTGTCCCGTGGCCGCGGCACGGCCTCACGGCCGGGGCTCCGGCCGGCCCCGACCATGCAATTTTTCACCAACGCCTCCACGTCGGTCTTGTCGATTTGGCTTCGACCGAATGTATAGGTCTTCGCGATCTCCCTCGCGACAGCATCGCGTCTACGCTGCGGCGCCATCGACACTAGCTATGCACGAAGCGAAAGCAAAAGCAAGGGGGTCAAGCAAGTCTTACAAGAGGTCTTCGGAGCTCTCGCGCGTTGTAAGCACCCCTGCGCCGAAGTCGCCGGGGTGGGGTAATCCAAAGGACGGCCCCCCCCTTATATAGTAACGAGTTCCGATAATCGCGCCGCCTTGATCAAAATTACCTTTTTACCCACCGACCGCCCCTCTCAACGGCAAACTTGGCCGAGGGCGCGCACGTCTTTTTCGGGACGTATTGTCAGCGTGGGCCGTCCGGGGGAGTTCCGAAGACCGGTCTTCACCCGGTTAAGGTCGATCGTAAGTTCGGCGCTACGCGAGCCGTGACGGCCCTCACTGACGAGGGGCTACTGTTGGGGAAGTTGGTCTTCGGAAGCATCACCCTTGTCCGTCCACGCCCGCATACGCGCTTCGGTCTCGCGAGAAGACCCTTCGCCGCGTAAGCACTAATGAAACACCGATGTCGCTTATGCCTTATGAGTTTTGTCGTGCAGGGAAGACTTTTTGAGGCCGCGCCTACCTTCGGCACCGAAGGTGCCGCCGGCGGGGCTCCGTGACGAGGGCCCGAGGGAGACATGGGGTGGAGAGCGCCGACCCGGGACGTCGAGTCCCGGGGCCCGCGCGGCGTGAACGAAGCATACAAAGAGGCCCGGCGCCCCAGTCCGGGTCGCCGCTTCGGCACCGAAGGTGCCGACGATCCCGGACACGTGGCCACCGCCAACGTGTAAAGCGGGCTCCGGTCGGGGCGGCAGACAAGGGCGGCCGCGTGTAAAGGCGTTTCGGCCGTACGAAGACACGCTCGGAGGCCCGTACGACGCGGGGACTTACTTCGTTGTACCCTTGTAAAGTGTTTAAAGTAGGTCGTCGGGAACGGAAAAGTTGTAATTGAGGAAAATGACTATACCCGGGGGCCTCCTATAAATAGTGAACCCCTTGTAATGAAACGGACACCCCGTAATGAGAAGAGAGCACCGAAGGCCTTTGCCGCTCTTCGGTCTTCGGTTTGCGAGTATTTTCCTTGTTCCGTCTTTGTAAGTTTCTCGCGTTTCCTTTCCTCGCCCAAGTAGAGGTAGAAGTAGGAACCTCGCAAGAAAGGGCGAAGGTAGGGAGAGAGAGTTCGGTGGGGCTGTTGTGTCGGCGTCCACCCTTCGGGCCCGATTTCCACCAACAAGCGGCGAGACAAGTGTTGGGGAAGATCTCATCCCAAGCAGGTTAACAAGGCATCTGTCCAAGCGCACAAGGGTAGGAAAATCCCGTTTGTTGCTCCAGGTCTATTCTCTGTTGAGCAGAGGGATTTCAAGCAGCTCCAGGTTGTTGATGATGGAGTTGAAAGCGCAAGCTTCCACAAAATCGATGGTGTCGATGTTTTTGTCATCAGCTTTCGAACTAAATTGAAGTCACTAATGATCGTCCAAGCCTCGGGGACGCTCCCAAAGAATGGCGTTCAGCTCCGCGAGGAAAGCGGGTTTGTCAGCATGGCGAGTAGGCGCATAGACATTTGTCAGCGCAAATTTGGTTCCATCAGCTAGAAGGGAAAGATGAGTTGTGAGGGAGAACAGCCGGTCCTCGACCTGACCAAGAGCATACACAGATGAATCCCAAGCAGTAAGGATGCCGACGGAGGCACTAATGGAGGGACGGGCGGCTTGCGACAGGAGGCGGGCAGGGAGGAAAGATTTGAGTTTCACACAGCTCGGGCTTGCAATTTTGTTTCCTGGATGGCGACAACAGAGGGGCGTTGCAAGATCAGTTCGACAAGCACCTCGTCGCATCTGCACGACTGCCCTAACCCCCGAACATTCCAGGAAAGGAAAGAGAGGGTTCGAGTTAACATGGGGAACTTGAAGACAACCGGAAGAACAAACAAGCAGGGGGACACGACAAAGGCATAGCACGAACTAAACGTTGTTGACGAGACAAACATGATGGTGAACAAGACACACCGGTCACCAACCAGCCGGGGACACAACCACAAGGACTCACTAAACCCCCGAAAACACAATGGGGGTAAAGCATTTGCACGGAACACCCTACGCAATGCAGCGGCTAAACAAAGCCGGCCAAGGAACAAGCTACCATTAAACAACAGCAGAGATACACGCCCAAGGGACCACCGCTCGTCGGGCACCGAACCACACGCAGGTGGTAGAACTGACAAGCATAAGACCACATCATCCTCCACGTCGGAGAGGTGAGCCAGCCCGCAGACGTGCCCCAGGCACTGAAGGCGAGCAGAGTAGATCCGCGCCGGGGGAGGGCGCTCCAGGGGCTGTTTGGATGGTGGGGTAAATGGGGCAAATTTACTCTTAATTTACCCCTAAGGTGTCAAACATGTGGGGCAAATGTGGTGGGGCAAATGTTTTGCCCTCTAATTCCATTTACCCCTAAAAGGTAGCAAATTAGAGCAAATTTGTGGTGGGTCCCGCTCTCCCTCTCTCATCCACATCCATATTTACCACTCCATCCAAACACCCAAGGGGCAAATATTAGTAGGGGCAAATGGGAGGGGCAAATCATTTTTCTTGAGGTAAAATATTTACCCCTACCATCCAAACAGTGCCCTCAGACGCCCGACTCCTCCAACGCCTTCTTCATGCCCTCAGACGCCTTGGACAGGTCAAGCCGAGCGGCCTTGACACAAGTAGCCTTGGTCGTGGCGTTGGTGAAGAGCGGGTCCTCCTTGGCGGCCATTGATCTTAACCGTTTGTTTGAATGGGTTCCCTGGATGATGACAGGTGACAACAAACATTCTAGGCGTTCACGATCTCAAAAAACAAACAAAAGTTTTGCTGGTGCCGAATAAAAGGTACTCTCCCCCTTCTCAACCAGGGTTTTCAACTTTTCTGATTTATAGGGGCACGCAGCATTGGAACTCTCTCACATTTACTATCTTCCTTCTCGGTAGAAATGAAATTAACTCCTAGCGAATGAACCGACCAATAAAAGGGCTGCATGCCCGAGGCTTGTGCTGCAACTTTGCCTAGGGAAGGTGTAAAATAAATATAACCAGCATGAATTATCTCTTGACTTGTCACTGGAGTCTTGCTTCATGCGCCTTATAAACGCAAAAGGTGGGAGCACTCAGATATAACCAAAGCAGTAAAAGAAAAAATGTATTGCTTCATGCGCCTTATAAACGCAAAAGGTGGGAGCACTCAGATATAACCAAAGCAGTAAAAGAAAAAATGAACCGCTCCGGGATTCAGACAATAGTTTTGGTGGTGCAGTAACTTCTGCCTTTTGACCGCTCAAAAAAAAAGCGCTTGCGCCTCTGGAGACCAAATATGCTGTCACATTTGACCGTCTCCAAAGCAATTGAAAGGGTACCTGCAAAGCCAGAATTTGAAGACGGATGGTGTTCATATGGGCTTGTTCAGCTCATCAGCCAGTACCAGCCAAACAGTAATATTTTTCTCTGACAATAAATAAGCCATCAACTATAATATTTTTCTCTGACAATAAATAAGCCATCAACTACCCGCGTCAACGAACTGAATACGCCAATAGACTGCACGTATGAGCTCACGAGGAGTCTTTAGGCCAGTCTCAATAGGGGGTCATCAACATTAAATGGGCTGCCACATAGACTATTTTGATGACATGGCGGCGAGTTAATGAAGAAAGAGAAGATGTCAGGGTCATCAAGATGACCCAGGGTCGACACAGAGACCGATGCCGACGACCCTCCACTGAGACACCTTCGTTCACCTCCGGGATCTCCGGTGCGTCAATCCTCCGCTCTCGCTCGGCAATCTCCCTCACGCGCGAAAATCTTCCCCGCGCGTGTCGATCTCCCCGCCTCCCCTCCCCAATTTCGTAGCGCTCATATATGGAAGCCACCGCAAATTTTGATTCTTTCCCCTTCCACTCTTTCCCTTCCAATCTCAGCTCCTTCCCATTCCAATCCGCGCCGGCGTCACCAAAGTGCTCGATGGTGAGCAAAGGCGCGAGGAAGCGGTGCAAGACAACTCCGACGATCAACGAAGCTTCCCCATCGCCACCGGCGCCATCGTCTGCGCCACCACCTCGTCCTCCGCAAGCTGCTGCTGCACCCCATCGTTGGTCACCACAAGGTGGTGCTGCGCCCCATCCCTGGCCACCGCAAGCTGTTGTTGTGCATCCACGGCCACCGCAAGGTCCTGTGCTTCCAATATATGGAGCAGGGATTGATGGTGGTCAATCCAGTTCAGCAAATCCATGGTAAGTTTGGATATGTTCAGCAATGTCCACGACGAGGTATCAGTTTCGATGGCTCTGAATTTCTCATTCCAGCAGGCAGCAGCTTAGCCGTTTGTGCTTTTATCTCCTTTTGTTCTGAATGTATCTCTTACTGAATAAACTAGTGGTCGAGAGATGTATGGTCTGATAATGTTTGCTCAACAGTATCTTATCTTATTGAAGGGAGAGAGTTATATATGGTCACAAAAGAATGTTATCATTTTTGGGTTGGAAATGGAGATAATTTTTATCTAGAGCAATTAGTGAATGCTGAAGGTACCTGAACGAAAGTGCTTCCAAAAGGCTACAGTTCCTTCTTACCTAGGCAATCTACCCTCATTTTTAAAATATGCTATTATTAACTGAATTCTTCATGGGTTGTTTATTGAAGTTAGATCTTTTAAGATTTGCAAAATGGGTTGACAACACATTTCTAACAAAGACATTTGCAAAATACGTTAAATATGAAATATCAATCTCACCTCATAAGTAGCTGTTGTCTATCCTCTGACTGTACCAACCTGAATATGTTCATGTGTAAGCAGGGATCTAGAATGAAGTACACAATTCAGAACACAACAACATTCCCTAATTGTTGTATTTCATTTTGCCTCCAGGAATTGTTTACATCATTGCTTTGAGGGATTATTTTAGATTGTTTTCACAAATACTTGTTCTCTATCTGCTCACAAATTGTTTATGTAAACTGTAGGGGTGGTTATTTGAATATGTTACAGCAACCTCATTTGCCACCACTGCGACCATTTGGTGAAAATTCCCATTTTATTGGGGTTGGAAATAGCATGAACCCTCCATCCCCAGCAACTACACCACCAGGAAGGGTCACCATTGACATTGATGTCGATGATGGTGTTGACGTAAGGGGTGCGAAGAAAAGATTTTGGGTACACGACGAGGAAGTGAAACTGGTAATCATGGTACACAACTCATATGTGTTTCATGATATACATTACACAACTTATGTTCTTATGCTTATCAGTGATTTCATATATGCAGGCCAGTGCTTGGCTAAACACTTCTAAAGATCCTATTCATGGTAATGACAAGAAAAGTGATTCATTTTGGGGTCAAATAACTGAGAAATTTAACAAGGACACCCCACCAGATCGTATTAGGGATTCTAACCAACTAAAGTGCCATTGGAAACTCCTGAGCACAATTATTAATGAGTTCAATGGATATTGGGCTTCAATATGTAAGATGAACAAGAATGGCTACTCAGACGACCAACTGGTGGATGAAGCACAAAAAATGTTTACCAAGAAGCATGGCAAGCCTTTTGCACATGAGCACTGGTGGAGGATTCTAAAGAACGAACCTAAATGGTGTACTCATGCTGCTCAATCAGACAAAGATAAAGGCAAGCCTCCAGGAATTGATGACAAGTGTGAACCACATCCTATTGGGAGAGAAGCAGCCAAGGCAGAGCGCAAAGAAAGGGAAGCGAAAGGTTGACCAACTTATGGATGGTATTATCAATCTTGGAGATAGCATAAATAAAATAGCTGAAGTTGCAGAAGAGCGCAAGAAGGAGCGAGAAAAAGCTACAGAGGCACAATTTGAGATCACAAAAATGAACCTGAAGGTTGTGGAGGGGCAGAAGGAAGTAAAGTTCTTAGAACTGTACAATTCTCTAGTGAAACAAGACACAAGTAATATGACTGATGACGAGAAGGGTACCCGTGTGAAGACATTGAAATGGTTGCAGAATAAGTTAATGCCTACTGATGAGGAAGCATGAGGTATACAGATTAGGCTGTTGGCATGAAGTGTAAATAATAATTTCTAAAATATAAATAATACTTTCTGAACCATGAAATATAAATAATTCTTTCTGAATTTTACAGGTGTTGGGCTGCTGGCAGGTGCAAGGACCATTGAAGTGGAGAAACTTGAAGCAGCATGTGAAACTGATCCATTTTGACATGTGAAACGTTTTAGTAATGTGAACAAGTCTGTAGTGTGAAACTGATCCATTTTGCCATGTGAAACTGATCCATGCTGGACAAAATCTATATAAATGTTTCACTGTTGCCATTTCTCTTGTCATCTATCTTTCTATTGTACTTTTGTTCCTTGCGTCTGGTGTTCCTCTGCGCAAGACCTGCAGGTACATCCCATCTCAATTTCCTATTTCTCTGACTCCTGTTGATGTGCGCATCTCTGGTTCCCTATTTCTGTGCTTATCTGTGCCTCTTGTTTATCTCAGTTTCTTGTAGAATTGCTACTGTACTTGACACTATGGCCAGTGAACAAAACAACGATAGTGATATTATCTTGGCTGATCCAACTACTCTGTACTCACTAGATGATGTCAATGTTGTCGATAATGTCCTAGATGATATTATCAGTGAAGCTACAGTTATCTTGAATAATACTGTTGAAACTGTTAGAGAAGAGGCATCTGATCATCGGCTTCGCCCGAGAAGATATATTAAAAGGCCACGAGAGGAGTACAATCAGCATCTAGTGAATGATTATTTTTCGGAGAATCCTCTCTATCCGCTTGATGTTTTTCGCCGCAGATTTCGTATGTCTAGACCACTATTCTTACGAATTGTCGAAGAACTAGGCAAGTGGTCTGATTACTTCACCGCAAGGGTGGATGCCACTGGTCGACAAGGGCTCACACCACTACAAAAGTGTACGGTGGCTATTCGCCAATTAGCTTATGGTAGTGAGGCTGATCATCTAGATGATTCACTGAAAATTGGTGAAACGACAGCAATGGAGGCAATGAAAAAATTTGTAGAGGGCATTATACATGTATTTGGTGGACGATATTTGAGACGCCCCACCACGGAAGATGTGGAGCGATTGCTTAAAATTGGTGAGAAACGAGGTTTTCCTGGTTTGTTTGGTAGTATTGACTGCATGCATTGGCCATGGGAAAGATGTCCGTATGAATGGAAGGGCATGTTTACTAGGGGTGATCAGAAAGTCCCGACGTTAATTCTTGAGGCTGTGGCATCACATGACCTTTGGATATGGCATGCTTTTTTTGGAGTGGCTGGTTCTAATAATGATACTAATGTCCTCAGCCAATCTACTTTATTTATCGAAGAATTAAAGGGTCAAGCTCCTAGAGTGCAATACATGGTCAATGGGAGACAATACAACACCAGTTACTATCTTGCAGATGGGGGATATCCGAATTGGGCTGTATTTGTGAAGACAATATCCCTTCCTATCTCCGACAAGCATAAGTTATATGCACAAGAACAAGAAGGGGCAAGAAAGGATATTGAATGAGCCTTTGGAGTATTGAGTCGTCGATGGACTGTTCTAAAACGACCAACTCGCCTATATGATCGTGGTCAAATGGAAAATGTAGTGCTAGCTTGCATTATACTTCATAATATGATAGTTGAAGATGAAAAAAATTTAGAAGACATCGAAGAGGAACTTGATCTAAATCAAGCTCCAAGTGTCGTGAGTGTCGAACCACCTGAATTCGCCGATGGAGATTATGTTCCATTTGAAAGGGTGCTAGAAAAATATGAAGACCTTCGAGATCAATCGGCTCATATGCAACTCAAGGAAGATTTGGTGGAGCATATTTGGAAGAAGAATGGATGTCGTCTTACTAGGCCTACTACGATTTGATACTATTGTTGACGCAAAAAGTGCACCTAGCGCCAAACACACAGCAAGCCGAACAAGCTGGCTTTACACGCGCAAAGAGTCACGAGACGTGCCAGTCAATTTTTCCTGAAAATTAACAAAAGATAAAGAAGTTAGATACCAAAGTTTGGAACTTGCCGGGTGGTACCAGACAGTTCCATATTTACGGCTAAGAAGCCAGATAGGATGACACATAGCTATAGAGAGCTATCTGCCAATAGATTGAAACCAATCGGGAACTTATGAAAGGAAAAAGTAACATTGCCGAATGGAGGACGTAAGCATGACAGTGATCGGTCTTTGTTTGAAGATGCACATGCACGAGGCCATGACCGATCCCCATGATGATTAATATTAAATAAATGAATAAAGTAAAGCACGAACATAATCATGTAATAAACAAGCATGCATAGATCCAAAGCACTAGTCTACCGCATGTCTAGGTACTTTAAAACCCGTCGGGTACGATATCAAGCAAATCTATCCACCGCATGATACAACTTGCATGAAGACCGTACCACTTTCCACAAATAGATCTATCCACCGCATGATACAATCTAAATATGGAAAGCTAAAAGCATACATTATTTAAAGCATGAATAACGCACGTGTTCTACTCGTGAAGAAGCATAACCGAATACGGCTGAACAGCCGATTCGGGGTCCATGAAGAAGGAACAAACATTACCAAGTGAATAAATCTATCAGATTGATTTGAAATCTAATCCACCGGATGACTAGCTCCAAAGCAACCCAAAAACCTCGCATCTACCGCATGATACCCGCTCTTTCAAGATTTATACCAACGTTGGCAAGCTTGAACCCGCAACACGTAACAACCTAGATCAATTCGGTTTCGGCTATCGGAAAGCACAAGATCCACGTGTTAAAACATGAACTCGACTCGTACAAGGATCACAAAAGGATAAAGCCGATCCAAATCTATCTAGATTGGGCAAAAGTCTGTTACATGAATCTAAACATAACGTAAAAACTCAAAGCAACACGGGGTAACTTAATGAATCTATTGAATCTTGCCAAAATCCAATAGAGCCGATAACTAGCTTCAAGCTAGATCTTAGCCTACCGCATGGCTCATGACCTAACAAGAAACCTTCTTGAACCAAGCTTGAATCTACCGCATGACACGAAGCATGGTAACAAGACTACTTGCATCAGATCTAAATCCACCGCATGATACTAGACATGATACAAGGTTGCCGGTACTCACGGAGGTCGACAGATCGATGAACCCTCTCGGAGAACTCGACGACACGACAAAAGGACTCTAGGGTTTGGCGTAAGGCCGGTGTGTATTGAAGAATGATTGTGTTTGTTACATACATTCAGGGGTCATATTTATACCCTGTCAAGTACAACTTCGAATGGATTCGTTGCCTAACTTATCTCTAAGCTTGATCGCCTATCCATCCATTCGTTCTCCCCGATTGAGCCACGTCACCGTCCAATCCCGCAAAATCGGCTCTCTTGTTCCTTTGCCGAACCGGGAGCAGTATAGCCGACCGCATCTCTTTGCCGAATATCTCTCGAAAAGATCCTTCCTTCCACCAGACGGACTCTTCATCGAGCCGGACCCACAAGTCAGACTCCTTACCAAATTTTGGTGTTAACAACTATATGTAATCATTTTTATATATGCACACTTTATTATCATACGAATATTTATGAAATGCAACCTTATCTTATTTATCAAAAGGCTACATAGTTTCATGCCACATTTGATCACAACATATGCAATATTTAAATGCTGCATTCTATCTATGAAACTGTGCCCATGACCCTGCGCATTGGGAGTGACAGGGTCATCATACTGAAAAGCTGATGTGGCAGACTTGATAACTGTGCCCATGACCCTACCACTGAGACTGGCCTTAGTGTTGTTTGATTCACATCCACCAAGCACCATTAGCCTTACCACACACACCACAACCGGGCTAGTGCTCGCCATGCATCTTTGTTTTGTGGAGGCTTGAGTGAGGACGGGCAGTAGCCCGGTTGGTGGAGCAGCTGGATGTAGTGCCCACGCCCTGGGTTCGAGACTCACTCGGCGTAGGTTTTCTCGTCGGAGTTTATCTCCGAAAAAATCTCTTCACCGGCGAAGCTCGGGTTCGAGGGTTGTCTAAGTCGGGAGGAGACTTTTTTCTCCTAATGAAAACCGTGAGGGCGATCTTTCCCTGACCGATTTATTTTTTTGGGGGGGGGGGGGGTTAGGAAAATGACAAGAGAAGGACTCAGTGGCGGAGCGGGCGAGGACCTTATAGGACTCACAAACTCAAAATATATAGGCCAATATTGTGAAGTGACGTTCGTTTGGACACGCATGACATTTCATCGGTTCGCTTTTGTCTCCACGGTTCCTTCCCGGCTATGTGTTGGCTAGATTTTGTTTTGCGTGGTTAGATTCAACAACCTGCTAGCTGCTCCGTTCTTTTTGTTCTCAGGTGATTGCATGATGTTTTTCAAAGGTTGAGCTATATTTGACTGTTAGCTATATGATGAAGAGGATATTAATAGTATAATTTAGCTGAAAGTCCTATTGTCAGCAATGATTAAGTCATCGAGATGGTTGCAAATGCAAGCTCCACAATTGAAATACATACTACTCCCTCCGTCCCTTAATGTTGGTCGTGCAAGCTACAGCTCCCTGTCCCATTTTCTTTGTCGCCCGCTAGCACACCAGTATTAGTCGTAGACTCGTAGCTGTTGCTTCTCTACCACACGACTGCCTACCTGGTTAAAAAATCAAGCCTCTCAACACCACACGCAAGACGGACGCAACGAGGCAGCTTAATCCCCTAGCGCAAAGCAGAGTCTTAGGGCAACTCCAATGGAACCTTTATATTTGATCCCTTATTCTCCCATATGAGGGTCTCTCATCTAGATTTGAGGCTTCTCTTTTTCCTCCAACACCAACCGAACTCTCATATACCTCCTTACATCTTATTCATCTCTTTCTTTATTTATATCATGTAACTAACAATCAAATGCATGCATAGCCAATATATTTTGAACACAAAATAGCACAAATAGTCGTCCATGTTTATACCACAAAATACAAAAATATTTTGCAAATTGTTTATGAGCACCAAATACTGAAAGTTCGTGCATAGCAAGACAAGTAGTACAAATTGTTCCCATACAAACCACAAATTAAGACACATTGTTCACTTACAGTTCACAAAATACACAATACTTGAATTTAGAAGTACATAGTAAATAATCCTGTCTGTTCATTTGAAATATAGCCTCCTATCTCCTGCAATTCAGCATGAATAATAAGAATTAAACAAAGAAGCACAATCTCGTCACATAGGACCGAACACAATGTAATTGATCAATTCTATCTTCCATATTTGCATTTACATTGTTTATTGTCATTCACGCGGGGCAAAAAAAATCTTCTATGGCATTCACATAGATCATTCAAGTAGGCAAAGCAGAAAGCAAAGAGAGGCAAGTCGTCCAATGCAAAACAAAGCGAACGCAGTAGGCAAGTCGTCCAAAGCGGAGCAGCAAAGCAACATGGAGGCAAGGCCGGCCCCTCGCACTGCGTGCCCCGGGCGAGTCGACGCCGGGCCCCTACGGCACGGCACACCCGGACCGCGCCGGCCCCCGGGGCCGTGTCGGCCCCCTCGGCCGCCGGCTCGCGAGGTGGGATGCCGCTAGCGCCCACGAGCACGGCTGCTGGCCCCCATGGCTGCTGCCTCCGGAAGGGACACCGACAAATCTTCAACTGCAGGTACGATTTCCCTTCCTCTACTGGATATAGCCTGTTCGTTTGGCTGGTGGCTGATGGCTGGTGCTGGTTTGTTCTGAGAGAAAAGTACTGCTGGCTGATTGTTGGTGGCTAGTCTGTTCTGAGAAAAATACAGTTGGCTGGTGGCTGATAAGCCAAGCGAACATCTACGAAACGTTGCCGGAAATGAGAAATCGAACTACCTGGAGCTGGGAGACCTCCGTGGATGGCACGAGGAACCTTCCGTCTAGGCGCGGGAGGGTGGGCCGTTCGCGCCGTCACCGGATGAGGGTGCAAAAGAGGGGCTCGTACAACTGACGGGGAGCGGGGCAGAATGAGGTACGCTTATCTGTCGGGGTTCAGAAAAGAGATGGGTTGGAGGGTGTTTTTCGCGATGGCTCGGAAGAGAGCCGGGTTGGAGTTGCCCTTATCCCCAACCTCCCACCCGCCCACCGTCTTGGGAAAACCCAGGCTCATCCTCCTTGTCATGGCGCCGCTTGTCCGCCTCCATCGATTCCGCTCCACACGAGGACCTCCGCACCCGGCGTCGCTGCTTCGTCGATCTCGCCCCTCCCCCATGGATGGGATGAGTGAAGGAGAGCATAGGATCCGGAGAGGTGAGCTTCGATGGCAGCAGGTTTTGGAGCGATATGGGACTGGGGAGGCAGGCGTGGCGGCCGTGGTGACTCCTGTAGCAGTTGCGACGTCGTCGTCGACGGGAGGCGTGGCAGCAGCCGTGGTGACTCCTGCAGTAGTTGTGGCGTCGTCGTCGATGGAAGGCGCGACAGCAGCCGTGGTGACTCCTGCAGCAGCTGCGGCGTCGGCGATGGGAGGCGCGGTGGTGGCGAAGTTCATGGCATGCACAGGTGTGGTGTTTGTGAGCGGCGACCGTAACGGGCTCCCCGGCACCAGGACACGGGAGCCGAGCATGGGATCCTTCTCCGCCCGCTGCCTCCAAGGCTCTCCGGCGGCGCACGTCATCCGCCTCCTTCGGGTAGTCCTCCCCTCCGCAGGCGGGTAGCCGTCGGTGGTCTCTTCCCCAGCTTCCTCCTCAAGCGCGTCGACTCCTTGGTCGCCGGCTGTGTGGAACATGCGCTTTCCGGGGTGCGGTGCGGACCAAGACACCTGTAACATCCCTGATGTTTATTTGTGCTAATGACATTAATTAGATGGGTTAATCAAGGTTAATTAGCTTCTAAGCATGTTTGACATGTTTTGTCACAAATTTGCACAAAAGACCTTGGTCAAAATTCCAAATCACGGTCAAACCCTAGATCTCCTTAAAAGGCTGATTTGGTTTTCTTGTGTGTTCTCCAAATTTCACTATAGAAGTTCAAAATCGGCCAATACGAAAGTTGTTCGTTATTTCCGGGAACACATTTTTCGTAATTGGCGGACATTCCAATTTTGAGTGCAAATTGGCCGAAAATTGAGTTAAATGCGCTGTGAACAGTAACTCGGGCCGAGATTTCTGCCAACTTCGACCGACGTTCCCAGGCAAATTGTTGATCAAAACATATGTCGCCCTTTGGGAAAGTTGTAGGTCTATAGGTCCTCTACAACTTTTGTTCATGGAGATTTTCAAGTTAGTTGTCACTTTTTCGAGTTTTGCATTTGCGAAGATGCTTAAGTGGAATAAAAGGAGAGCAGTTGACGCCGTCGCCGCGCCCGCGCATCGTGCGCGCGCCGCGGCCGCGCCGGCCACGTGGCGTACGCGCGTCCTTCCGGCGTATGGAAGCCTCGACAACTTCGTGGTGGACCGCGGACCGCCGTGGGGTCTCCGCCTCGCCTTTCTCCCGTACATCGCGCCTAGGCCGAGGCCGCACCGGCCGGGCCACGCGCCCGTGCACGGACGCGCACGCGTCAACCGTCGCGCATGCGGGGCCACCGGCCATGCCATGCCGTCCGCCCTTGGGTGCCCCCCTACCTCGTCCGCGTCGTTTCGCAGGCACGCAGTGCCAAAAATCGCGAGGTCGCAGCTCGCCGTCGACCCTGTTGTGCCGCCACCGTTCTCCAATGGCCGTCGTCGCCGCCTAGCTCTCCCCAACTCGAGTTCCGCCGCCAAGCCACTTCTCTCCCTCCCTCAGTTCCCCCAGGCTCTACCTCTGTCGCAGGCACCTTAATTTTGTGCCGCGGACGCCGGAACGCCGAGCTCCGGCGGGCACTGTTCCTGCGCGCCATCGTGGAGGCTCGTCGGCGGCTCCCCGGCCGGATTTCCTCCTCCAATCGACGCAGGTAAGCACCATAGGGGGTCCAAGCCGCTCACCCGCCGCGCTCCATCCCTCCCCCCGGCCGCCGGCGGTGTCCCCTGCGCCGGCAGGGGCACATTGGTATCGATTGCAAAAGCTTCAGGGTCCTTTCTGCATTCTAGGGACCTAAATGTAATTCTGAAAAGTTTCTTCAAGAGTCTATGTTGAAAAGCCTTTCTAGGGTTTCGGCTACACCTTAGAAAGATCATTAAAAATCATACAAAAATCAGAAAAATGCTAATCCAATTTTGTTGTGTTCCTGGTGAATAAACCTATCTTTTCTAGAAAACATGTATAGGGTTTTTCTGTACAGTTCTTAAATTAAAAATTCAAACTCAGTTTGAAGTGTTTTTAGTGTAGTTTGAAAAATACACATGCTATGAACTTGAATTTTGGATATGTTTCTCTTTATGGCATGTAGAGATCTGTGGCAAAAGTTTGCATGATTTTGATGTGTATATTTTCAATTATGATTTATGTAAGCTTTATGTTAGATTAAGTTTGATGCTTTTTATAGCCCCTTTAATGATCTTTTCTGTAACCACATGTGCACCCTAGGGTTTTGCCTTGTTGAGTAGTACCTCTGGTAAAGTGGATTTGATTTTAGGGAATTGTTTACTAGGTGATTTGGATTTAATCTTGTGTAGGAGTTTAAATTTAAAATCTGAAAAATAATTTGAATCTGCACTCATGCTTTGGTCAGAAACTCATTTTTGGCATACATGACCTGTAGGAGAAAGTTTAGATAAAAAGTTTATTAAATCTTTTTATAGGAACTAATGGTGTGTTACAAGGCTGAATTTTGTCTTTTTCGTATAAATTAATGTATAAATGATCTTAAGCTAAATTTTGGTTTGAGAGGTTAAATTTAGAATATGTTGCTGTGTGTAAAAGATTAGGCTCATTAGAAGTGTTTTTGATTTAATTTGGATTTATGGTTGAAAGGCTTGTTTTGAGTAATTAAAGAAAGAAATGGAAATTAAAGTGTTAAATTGTGAAATCATGTTTGTTTCTTTTTTATTAATTTAAACACACCCCCTTACTGTTTGGTGAAGTTAAATAACTTAATTTGCTTATATGTACACAGTCACCATCAAGATTAACTTTAATTAATGCATATGCATGTATACGTGTAGATTTACCGGACGGGACGTACACGCTCACCCATGAGGAGGAGGGAGTAGCTAGCGAAGAGTTGAATCAAGTTAGTGTGCAGCAAGGCCTGGACCAAAGTCCAGAGGAGCCCAAGGCTTGTGTTGGTGCCGAGTTTGAGGAAGGCAAGCACCGGTTTCATCTAACCCATTTTATAAATTAAAATCATGTCCTTTACCTTTCAGTACTTATGCTACTTTGTGCATTTAAGTTTCAGGAGTTGTTTTAGAACCTAGTTGCATGATCCTTAGGACTCCTATGCTCTTTTACTAGTATGTTAGGATCGCTAGTGCCATGCTATAAGGATACAGTAGAAGTCGAGTAATGACTCATTGCTCGCGAGATATAGGATGCTTATGTTGGAATCATAAGTTGGTTAAATTGACTCGCTCATGTGGTAGGAGCAATGGGTTCGGTCTCGACCGAGTAGCATTGTGCTGGTTTAAGCTATTGAACGTACCAAGTGCTTGTCGGGAATGGGACCGGTAAGCCTAGTACCTAATGAACCAGTGCGGGAATTTTATCGCTACTACTCTTGAGATGCGTCTCCCGGTTTGCTCCCGGTAGTGCAAGTGTGATCATGGATGGGCCGTGTGAGGGCGTTCCAGTAACCTCGTACTTAGGACTGTAGCATCTTTTCCTAATCTGGGGAATGACGAGAACCACCTGGTCGGGGTAGACCCCGCATTCGCTTTTATTTGATTTCTTGGGGTCTACTTTCTTCAGTGTATCTTGGGTTTACCTTGCAAGGATATAAATCGATCGATCGTCGGTCACTCGCCGTTATCTGAGTCGGCTTGACCACTGGCTACCACATGTTTATGTATGGAACATTCTGGATTAATACTGTTACCTGTTTAATATTGTTTGCAAAACATGCTTGTTTAGTGCAGGTGCTCACATAGAATGGTTAACATACTAGAACTTGAGCTAAAACATGACAGTAAGGATCAATTCTTAGTCGCTTTTGGCAAAACAAACCCACAAGCCAAAAAGCCTTGCATGCCTAGTCTTACTTTATTTTTGTCGGGTAAGTCTTGCTGAGTATTAGTACTCAGTCTTGCTTAATTTGTGGTTTTCAGGTAACCCCATCAGGCCTGACTCTATTCCAGATGGTTGGGAGCTTGAGTGGCAGAACGATGTTGATGAGTGATACTATATGGATGGCCTCCCATGTGTATCTTCCGCTAGTTTTATTTCCGCTGTTTAAACTCTGAACCATGTTTACTCTTATGTACGGAAAAACCTAGTTTGTAATAATGTTGAACTTGTGGACTTTAATGTAATGTAATGTAATGTAATGTTGTATTCTGGTCCCGCCTTTCGTGTGGGCTTAGCGCATATCAGCAATCCTGTTGTATGTGATTTACCGGGCTTTATTCGGCGGAAGCGACTTAATAATTCTTTATTATTGCTTAATGGCCACGTGTACCGGCTTAGGTGATAATACGAAATTATTTTGGGCGGTTATGTCACAACACCGCGTGGGACTCGTCGCCGGCGGTGTGGTCCAAGCACTCGTGTGCGCGCGCCGTCCCGAACCTCTGAGTGCGGGGAACCGGCTACCAGGCTTGCGGGGCTCAGACTCCCGGCGTGGTGGCTTTAGTTCCCGGTGGTGAGCGCGTCGTCCCGACCCTCCAGGTGCGAAGGCTTCTCCGGCAGCGGCGTGGAGAGATGGCAGGGAGAGCAAGGAGAGAAAAAATGCCAGTGGGGCCTACCATGTGCGAAACGGAAGAAGTATAGGGGTGGAAGCATCTTTTCTCGCGTGCCTTGGTTTGTGGATAATTTTTCCAACGGAAGAAGTATAGGGGTGGAAGCGTCTTTTCTCGCATGCCTTGGTTTGTGGATAATTTTTCCAGCAACTATCGTAACGGGGTGGAGGGAGTATGCACCATCATGAAACCTAACAAGATTTAACTTCTAGAAAAAAATATTTTTCAAAGGCGTGCCCTCACCTTTATTGTCAAATCCTGACTACCCCGTGGAAGGACTTGTGGCAACCACTGTCAAAATGTTAAACCAAACATCTGACTTGTGTCTGTGTCTCACCGAACAAGTTGCGGCCCCGAACCAAGTAGGCCGTGGTATGTTCGTTGGTTCAGCAAACCTAGCTCGTGCCTGGTCCCTGGTGAACCAGGCTCTCCGTGGCTCGCTGGAATGCCTGGATACTCCATGCGTAGGAGGCGCCGCATATCTAGACACGCCTTGGTCTGGCAGTGGTGATGTGAGCAGTTGTTTGCACGTGGCGGCTGGACGTGCGTTTGGCCTGTGTTGGCAGGATGGTGATGAGGGCTCTTAGGTGTTGAAGGTCTCGAGGCGGTGCGAATGGTTCGGTGGTTTCTCCGGCATGAGTTGGGCGGAGGTGTTACTCTGTTTGTTTGCAGCTTCAGATATCTGAGCCCTAGGTAGAGGAGTGAGGCAGTGTAAGAGGCGAGGCCCCCACGCAGAGAGGCCAGTATTAGTGGTTTTCTTCGGCGCTGCGACGAGAGCTTTACGCTGAAGTTTCGTTGGGTCAGATGGATCGCCAACCGTGTGTGTGCGACTTGAGGGGGACGGACCCATGGTGGAGGAGTTGGTTTTATTGCTCATGCTTGCAGCGGGTCGTGACTTTTGGCGTGGCTCATCGTTGGTGACGACGTAGCAGTCCTCGGGTGGTTTATTCGTCTCCTCTCCCAATTTGTGGTGGTGGTGTAGTGTTTTGTTATGTGAGTTGTTGGTGCGTTGTTTGTGTGGTAGTGTTCGCTTCTACGTGTTAAGTAAAATTGATTCTTATTCTTAAATGATACTCCCTCCGTCCCAAAATATAAGGTCCTGAAGAGTTCAAACTCAAGAAACGACAGTAGGAGGAAATGACCTCTATATTCCTCATTTTACACTACCAACCAAGTCTCCACCTACCCACCAATCTCATTCAATTTTGTCATATACTTTCAAGACCTTATATTTTGGTACAAAATTTGAATCCTCCAGATACACAGGGAGTAGGGCAGTTCTCCTGAATTTTATAAAAGAAACTTGAAATCCAAAGTGCACTAGTGCGATTCGTTCAGGTTCACACACTACCCCTTCACAGTACGACGGGACCCCAGCCCAAAAGGCACCGCACCGATCGGCGCTGCTCTGTCCCAGCGTCAAATCACTGAAGCGACCACAGTACCTGTCACGGTCGCCGAGATTGGAGTACTGTTGCATTGACCGGTCGACAGGAGGCAGGAGCTGAGCAGCGGCAGCAGCCGGCCGAGCCGTGGAGCGGCCGGCCCCAAGCAGTCCCGTCGCACGGGCGGGCCACGCCACGTGAAGCGCGCAGCCGGGCGGGGCAGGCAGGTGGAGCGTGGACGGAGTCAGGGAGGGACAAGCGCGGCAGAGGCCAGAGCTGGGGCCGAAAAGCAGCTGCCTCCCGAAGTGCCCGTGTGGCGGCTGTGTGCCGTGTGCGAGGGGGCGCCGCGGGCGGGCGACACCGTCCCCCGTGAAAGCCGGGCGCGCGGCCTCCCTCCCTCCCCTCCCCCCTGCATGCACTGCACACTGCAGCATGCTGCCGCGTCGCGTCGCGTCATGTCGTCTGAACGCGAGCGCCTGCGACGCGCCCCATTAGAAAGCGGCCGAGCGCCCGGGCGAACCGCTGCTGGCCGTGCCGTGTGTGTCCCGTGCCCGTGACTGCCGTCGCGCGGACCGGCGGAACGCGCGCACCACCGGCCAGCCACCACAGACCATAGTAGCCTGACATGTCGTGCTGTGGTGGAGGAGGAGTGGGTGGCTGCCGGTTTTCGATGGCCTCCGCCGCTCCGCGAGTCGGGCCGCGCTGTGCAACGGCCAACGGCGGCGGCGCGGCGCAGCAGGCAGCCTGGCGCTCCCGCGGTCGGGGCTGGCACGATGCCGCCGTGCGTGCCCCGCACGGGACGTCGGTGCTGCGGTCGGCTACTCGGCTTGACCGCTCCCAGGCGTCCAGGCCCCACGTCTTTGTATCTGTTTCGGTTGCTAGACCGGTAAGGCCTCCTTCATTTCCACGGGATCAATTCCGATCGGAATGGATAAATACAACAATAAAATCATGATAGTCACTATAAGAGATCCGGATTTATTCCGGGTTGAATACATCAAAAGACTCGGAATCAATCCACTAGTCAAGAGGTGTGGAACCAATCCGGCTCTACGGTCTCTTGTTCTACATATCATGATTGGTAAATTAATTTTTGATCTGGAATAAATCCGAGTCCATATCATAATTTTCTTCATACATTTATTATTCCGGCCGGATTGAATCCCACGGAAGCGAACAAGCGCTAAAGGAGGGGAATCCAGTTGCGACTTGTCACGCTTCGCAGCACCAGCAGTCCAGCACCGCCGGCGGCAGGTGGGCGCGGCCTGTCGCCGGCCGCAACGTCCTTTTTCTTTTTCCGCGTTCTTGATTCGTTTTCGAGCGAGGGAAACGGATATACGCTCTCCGTCCCAAAATATTTACACCTTTGCACTTTTACATATTACATTTGATAATTCATTTTATTCATTTTTTATGAAAATGTAAAAATATTATGATATACTTAATATATATATGATGATAAAACATGTCGTAGCAAAATAAATAATATTTCATAATTTTTTGATAAGATGAATGATCAAACGTGAATCACAGAAGTGAAAAATGCAAATATTTAGGGGTAGAGGGTGTATACATTTCGGGGACACGTCGTCTCCTCCAGCATTGCTGCAGTATGATTAAGAGAATGTGTAGACAAGTCATCATTTGTCACATGTGACAATGAGTACAACCCAAGTTCATCTTGTCAGAGCAACTCTAGCAAGGGTCTGCAAATTGAGGTCTTCAAAACTTATTTAGCCCAACTGCAAAATATAGAGGCTCAAATTGGCACTCAACTCCAGCAAGGAAATCAATTCATGCCTCTATTTTGAGTTGGACCCCATCTCTCACCTGTCAAGCCTACGCGCTCCAACCCCCCTCCCCCGCGGTCGCCGCCTCCCCCACATCCTCGCCCCGTGCACGAGCCTGCGGTGGTCGCCAGCAATGGGAACGGCTCCGCGCGAAGGCCGTTGACGGCGCCTTCGGCGCAGATATCGATCTAGGAGTCGGTGCGCGCGTGCAGGGTGTGGGCGAAGGAGGTGGACAAGGCCTAGCTACGGAGCAAGGTCGTCATGCGGCTCCGCCGCGCGATAGCCCCGACCGTCGCGGCCAAGGACGAGGTCGCCGACGTTCATGGTCTGATGGCGTCTTCCGACGAGGAGGATGTCCCAACCGGTGGAAGCCCGAGCTCGTCGTCCAAGGCGTTGTCGTGGTCTTGCATTCCGCCGGGGTGCCATCGCCGCAGGCTGCGCGGACCGCGACCGGGTAGTGGACCTTGCCCAGGATGTGGTGCGTGTCGGGTTGGCGCGACGCCACTGGGAGCCGCGCCACCGCCTCCTCCGGCGACAGCGCTGCCGCGGGGTCCTTTTGGATAATCTCCATTAGGCCCAACTCGATGGCGTTCTTGAGCCCTGCGCCGTGGGGATTGGAGAACAATGGGCCCTGCACTGCCGCACCATGGGAGGAGAGGTCCTGTGGACCTCCCAGCGGCGCCCATCCAGGAGCGCGCCGCCGACTGCTCTAGCCGTCGGGGCTCGCCGGGTCAGGGGGAGAAATGGAAGTGACGACGGCGAGAGACTCACTGCGAAGCAGAGGCGGTGTTGACGGTGTATATTCGTGTTAAAGTTCAAGTAGACTTGCAAGCGGACAAGTCTCCCGTCGTAGTCAAGGGACCCTTCTTCCCTCAAGTGGTGAACCCAAGGTACCGAATCCGTGGAACAAATTTGTGATGCAAGAGTTGATCTAGTAATTCCAAGAAACTTCAATCATCGAAAGGTGAAACCCTAATGCATCTAATCAAAGAACATCAAAAGCAAATCTAATCTATTAAATACTGGAGGTAGCAAGAGATAGAGGGGGATAGATAAACCGATCTAGAGAGATCGGATCAAGTCTTTTGTTGAAGTTCCGCGCAAAAGAAGAAGTAGAAAGTTTAATCTCATTAGAAGCCTCTTTAAACCACGGTTTCCCGTCCGACTGTGAAAACACCAGCCTTTTGGATCCACTATTCTGTCACAACGCACCCCTATTCGTGCGGGTTAGTCTAGGGCGAGTCCGAGGACAAGTCGAGATCTTTCGGAAGGTCAGGCATGCACCTCTAGACACCACAGCTACAAGAACACCCTATGTGATCCATCTCGAGAATAGATCTAAGATAAGCAAAGCCGATCGAAAACCAAGACTTCGGAGAAACACTTGATTGCTAGAAATCGGATTCAACTTGTTACATCAAATAGTACATGATAAATGAACCAAGATCACCACCTGGATCCTACCTCAATCTTGCTTCTAGCTCGGCTAGGGAGACCCTAGTCAACTAGCTCGACCCTCTCCTCTCCGAGATGGTGTCCCTCCCTTCTCTGCTCCTCGGCGGCCGATGGCGAATGGATTGATGCGTGGCTCTCGACCCCGGGGCTATAAATAGCCTGAATGGCGGCTAGGTCAAAGGGGGAGGCGACTAGGCCCCAGAATGGGTCGGGGCGGCCGGCCTGGGCCGACCGGCCTGGGCCCACCTCGACCTAGTTGCCTGCCTCCTTCGCGTGGCATCGGTTCCCGAGTCTTCTAGATCCTTCCCCCTTCTGCATGTAAGCCCTTGTCATCAGTTTCTCTCCGAGTTGGACGAAGCTCCTTGTCCCGCAAGATTCAGCACTTTTCCGACTAGGTCCTCGGAGTTTGTCATCTTCTCGGGTTAGGTCCCTAGGCTTCTTGAAGTTAAGTTTGCTTCATTACATGACTTGTTCCGGGCTTCAAGGTCTTGTCAAGGTGCTTGATGAACATATCCCAGAAGTCTTGCTTTCAACGTCAAAACCCTACATAAACACTAAACTCCAAAACCGACATGCACGAATGAACTTGTTATATCAAGGGGGTTAGTACCAATGGATAAGATATAAAAATCATGCCAACACCGAAGGTAAACTCATGGCTAGGTTGACGGAATTTCACCGTCAACATCTCCCCCATGGTTAAACCTTGCTCGTCCTCGAGTAAGCCTTCGATGGACATCATCATTGCCCTTCATTGTTTAAACCTTGCACTTGATCATACATGAGAAAACATAGTGCTCTCAAAGTTTAATTTGTTAAAGTTTCATAAGGTACTAGCCTTCATCCCTTCGGAGGGTAGATTATTAATTAAGCTTATCCCACAAATATTAACATGCTCCAAAGTTTAAATAGATCTCAGAAATTTTGAAATAAAGAACGAGATGAAAAAGAGCTAAACCAAGTTCACAAATTTAAATCATCTTGCATATTGCTCATGAACTCTCATCTCACTTGTCTCTCAAGCCTATTCATTCTACTCCTTTCCCTATCATATATATGTGGTAGGCTTTAAGTGGAGCTTTTGGGAAAGTTTAGTCCTACAAAGATATTATAAACGAGATGTTGTCAAAACAAGACAAGCTTCTCATGGACTTACCGAGACTCGTCAAAAAGGTCATTGGAAAATAATGTTCTATCAAGGAGGGGAAAGAGAAAAATACACACACTTGAGATAGGTGGACATGTGCAAATGGCAAAGAGTGATCCCGAGGCACAAAGGAAGTCCTCGTTATCGGATTGCACATGGTTGGAAAATGGATGGATCTTTTAATCTTGAAATCTTGAAATTCCTAATGCACTTTAGAGAACCGTGGAGTTCATTTATTTTTGCACATACTCACACATTTTTTTCTTTTTATCATACATATTTTTTGCTTTCTTTTTCTCATTTTTTCTCTTTCTCATCAAAATTTTTTATTTGCTCCCCTTTTGAACTCTAAAATTGCATTGTACCTTCCTCCTCCCTCATGCTTAGACGTTTGCTCATCCTCGGGCAAAGAGGTGATAAAGATAAGGTAGGTACCAAAAATACTTTTCCTTTGGAGAGATACTTGAAATATTCAATGTTAGCACTGTCTTGCAATCTTCCTTGAATTGATGATCCATCCTCGACGATAGGTTGTGGTCAAGGAGGTAATCACAAAAGATGATATTTGGTTTTAAGGGTGGATATCCGGCGAAGTTTGTGAGATCTCCGATGTGGGGATACACAATGCACGGATAAGAGGCTAGCAATAAGATAGATACGCAAAAACGGAATGACCAACTTCTTAGTCTCGGGCCAGAGAAATCATGGCCTGCAATAACTCACTCAAAAATAAATCTTGTACACTAGGGTTTAAGAACTCAAATATAAATATGGCTCTGGGTAGGTAAAGCAACACACAAGTGATATTTATGACAAGGTTAGCATTACTTTTAGGAATAAAAACCATCTTTAATCCATCTAAAACTTGAGAGCACATAAAACACTATGGGTCTTTATTTTAATCATAATCTCTGCTAAAGATTAAGCTAACATTTAGATAAATTTATATTTGTATTTTAAGAGAGCACTAGTTTTAACATGCATAAATCAATTACAATGATAATCAAAGCGGCAATTGTAATCATATATCATCATGGCATAAATTTTATAACTTTACCAAAGATAAAAACAAGGTGGTGTCTTTATTCATGATGAAAATAAACTAACACACTTGCTGAAATTTAAATAAAAACTGAAAACACTACGCAAACACAAGTAAGCACAAGCTGAAAATTAGAGAAAAAGGGAAAAGAAAAGAAAACTAAAGCTCCTCCTTCTTCCTAATCTTCTGCCGGTAGTTGGTGTTGATAATCTTGGTAGTTGTACCCCTTCTCATAGTAGGTTTGAACATCCACTCCAACGAATTGATCCGGCGGTACTAGGTGAAGACGCCCAAGCTCATAGGCAATATTTGCATTGCCTTCACCAAGTTGAGCCGCATTGGATTGGATGGCTGCAACGTTTTGCATATTTCTCATAGCATACCCTCCAATTATGGCCATGCTTTGATGTGGTTGGGGGTATTGTGTATAGAGTTCCGCAAAGGTTACATTGGGCACCACATAATTTTGTGGGGGCATGGCTGGACCACTCCCCCATGCTTTTGCATTGTTGGCCCTCCGTAATAACTTGGCGGTGTAGGAATTCCTCCGAATGGCGGCACATAATTTTGTTGTGCACCACACTCTTGTGCAGAGGAGGATCCCTCCTCTATAATTCTTCCTTGCCAGCACAAGGATTCCCTACTCCAACCAATCTTCCTTCCCTTCAATGAAGAGTCTAAGTCTTGGATCCGGAAGGGGTAAGTTCACTTTGGCCACATGAAAGCCTCCTCTCTCATCTCCACTAATATATTTTCCTTGCTTCAAATATTCAAATCCGAGAGGGGTCCCATGTAGAAGATACTCAGGATTTCTTGTAATTCCCAGCCTTAAGGAGGTGGCCAACATAGAGAGGTAGCACCCCGAATCAATATCTCCCGATCCCGATGTTGCCTCGCAACACCATCGGTTGATCATAAGGTATGAGGGGTCTATTGGCTGTCTGGCAATTAATGCCGAGTAGAGCCAATTCAACTCCGTGTTGGTCACCTTCATCTCTCTCATCCTCCCCATAATCCTCTTACACATCCATGAGTGGAATACTTGGATAATGGGGTTCCAGATGGAATTTCGTTGTTGGTGGGCTTCTCTGGAGATTAATTCCAAAATCCATCCAACATGCCTTCTGGCACGTCAACTTTCTCCGGAGCTCCCTTTTGGAACCCAAGTAGTTCCCGAATGTGCTCATAGGGAACTGTTGACGGTCGATTTTGGGACACCTAGCTATAAGTTTACCGTCAACATTTGCACGTATTTGATATTCTAACCAATGGTACTAACCCCTCGGAGGTATCAAGTTCACTCTCGCATGTCGAGTTTTGGAGTTTGTTGTTTACACAGGAAATTAACGTTAAAGAGGAGACTTTCGGGATAAGTTCATCAAGCACTTCAAGAGAAGATCATGAAGCCCGACACAAGTCAAGACACATCATGAACATGGCTCCAAAGGGCCCAGGGACCGAAGCATGAAGCCGGAAAACTCCAGGGACCTGGACAGAAGATGCTGAAGCTTGCGCGACAAGGAGCTGTGTCTAAACCGTGGAGAAGACGACGTCAAGGGCCCACATGCATAAGGGAGCAAGTCAGCAATTGACTGAGAAGCATCGGGGAGCGAGTCAGGGCCGAACCGGGCCAAAATGGGCCTGGGCCGGTCTGCCCAGGCCGGCCGGCCCAGCATGTTTCGGGCCCGGTTCGCGACCCCCTTTTGCCCTAGGTGCTTGTCTATTTATTGTCTCTGCCTCCACCGGCCGCCACATCCATCCATTCATTAGAGAGCCGCCGAGACGAAGGAGAAGCACCGGGAGGAAGCCGACGGCCGCCGCGAGTCCTCGAGTTGCCTAGGAGATGGTTTAGGCCATGCCCTAGCTACCATGGTTAGCCCTGCGTGGTAAAGCCATGGTCAAGTCGTTTGTACCTTCAACATTCAGTGCTGTAACCATATCTTGTCATACTTTGATCTACTACGAGTTATGCTTATTCATATGTGTAGCTACCATATGCCTTTAGTAGGACTAGATCGAATCATGGTGATTAGTCTTGTCTTGCGGATACACCGTAGTAGTGCACAGACCGAGCTTTATCGCTCTGCGTTGAATATCCTTGCGTAGTGACAGTACGATGGAGGAGAAAGCGGCGAGTGAACGTGCATCGGACCACTCCATATCGGGTTACTCCATATCGAGTGTAATCCTTATCATAGTATAGATTTAGATTGGTTTATTACCTTGGCCGGAACGGCAACAAGAAGACGATAGGCTAGGGTTAACTTTTGATGCTTACCTTTATGGCTAGGTGGATGTGATCCATACATCCCTTCGTGTTTGTATGATTACCTTTATGCAATCAATGCTTCACATAGGGTTAGACCGGTAGGTTAGATAGAGAACCTTAGTGGTTTGCTTCCGATCCTTGGATTGACAAATCTAGGGAGGACCCTCCTTGGTGAAAAAGGCACCAAGTCATCCGTAGGCTTGCGGTGAACTTGAGCACAGTTTTGAACCATCAACAAGCCCCTTTTTGAAGCGCCGTTGCCAGGGATCGGCAACTCGAACCCTAGGGTGATCCATCTATCTCTTTGACTAAGCCTAATTTTTATTATTGCATACATGCTTGCTTTCTTGTTTGTGTCCTTGAAAGTAGGTGAAAAGCTAGACACAAGACGTTTGAGAAGTTCACATCCACTCCGACAAGATGATGACTTCATCAAGATTCACTCTTTAGTGGTAGGTGCTAACTTTTGTTAGTGTCCCATCATCCGCTATTGAGTCCACACCCTACATGAGTGATGATAAACAAGTTATGTCAATGTATCAATTAAAGTTTTAAGACTAATGTTTCGTGGAGGTTTGTTTGTCCAAGCAATAGGTGTTGGAAGCAATCACGTTGTGGAAGAAGTACGCGTCACTTTGGCTAAAGCAAAACCATGAAGAAGACACACCATTTCCATCATTCTACTCGCTGGACCAGCAATGGCGATGACTTAAAGCCGAGGGAGCGTTGTAACACCCTGAAGACTACAAGATCAAGGTCATCAACATATTCGGATCAATTCACAAGAAGTTTCTGTTCCCATCAATTTATGCACAACCTCAAGGGAGAACAACAGGATATCCTTGGATATTTATAAGCCCCATGAAGTTACACTTTCAACGAATCAAGAATCAAGTTAATCGGAGGTTCCTACAAGCGGATATGATCGAATTACCGAAGGTTGCACGTTCTGAAATTTTCTGGACAGCATTCAAGAGCGGAAACAAAACGGACATAGCTCCCTCATTTGGGCTTCGATGAAGATGAATGAGTACCCATTGGAAAGGTAATTTTATAAAGTTTTCAATGGAACAATATTTTGGTATATGTTCTGTTATGTACACAGGGGAAAATCCATGAAAAAAGAGGCAGCAGCAACATGATGAGAACAAGATAGTGGAGATGAGGACGACGACAACGAAGAGAAGCTTGGGCAACGCTTCCATTGGACCACACGAGATGAAATTCAGAAATTTGGAACAAAACAAAGAATCCAAGAGCATTGGCAAAATAAGGCACAAGTTGGCAACATCCGACGCTAGGAGATGTTAGAAGAAAATCACGATGGATTACACATAAATGATGGCATCCAATGGCGTGGATACTCTAGGCTCTCACATGAAGGGTTATGGAGTTACATGAAGATATTTGAGACATGTGTGAAGTCCCTCAAATGAATAAGAAGAGTGAGTCCACACAAGGCAACCTTGATGATGTGTGGCACGAACGAAGGAATTGCGAAAAGACGATACTAGCCACCGATCATTGATGATTGTTTGCTTTCAACTCCGAGAGACCACTCATGATGAAAAGCTTGAAGGCCAAGGTACAAATTAACCTCTCTAGATACTTTTAGAGCTGATAATATTCCTTTGATATATCTATGATTCATATCCAATAGTGAGGTTGATTCAATTCTATGTCTTGTTCTTATGATAATCATGATAGGCTAGAATTTCTTGAGAGTGATAAAGAGGCCTTGTTGTGCTTAAAATTTGTTACATGCCTAATGAACCTTTGCCTAATGAGAGCTTAGTGCTGAGCAAGAAAACTTATGCTATAACTAATCACAACTTACTTTGTCATAAATTGTGGTTATGGAAGCATTTGTTTGCAATGTGATTTGTAAATCTTGGACTTGCTTTGTGCTTGGTCAAGCTCGTGACCTTAAAAGAGAAATTTGTGGGAGAAATCCCAAGTTTCACTAACCATGCAGGGCATTAAACATAAATAAGAGGAGAGAAGTCATACCCAAAAGAGTTGCAAACCCGTGCATCACCGTCACCGAACCTCAAAAACGGACGTTGCTGTTTTCATCAATTTTGAGGACCTGTTCAGACACGTTCATGGAAGAAAAAGTTGAAAATGAGAAGCTCCATCAAGGGCCGGTTCCAACACATCCAAGATCGATGAATTTGAAGACCCGTACAAGGAGATATGACAAAAACATTGAGCGATGTGCAGTCTGAAATCAGCTTTGGACAGATTGCAGCGCAGGAGTAGAACAGGCATAACTCACTCGATCGGAGTCCGTTGGGGGTGAATAAATACTTCATGGAAAGACAATTTCATGTGCCACGCATGAAAGCTATTGTTTTCTACATGGTCTGATCTTGACAGAGAGGAAAATTTGTGAAAGAAGAGGCAGCGATAAAGTGCGATGGAGAAGGTGATGATGATGCAATGAGACGATTGGGCAAGCCTCTCATCGAGCATAAGTGATCGTGTCAATGTGACGCCCCAGGTTTTTAATTAACCCTAATCGCCGGTCAACTCGGCTGACAGTGGTCAAACCACGGTCAACCTGGGTCCTCACCTCGAAAAACTCACCAACCAACTCTATTGAACCCTTTGGTCTAATGGACACACATGTGGGGCCAACCTATGGTCAAAGACTTGGTCAAACCCCACTAAAACCCTAGTACCCATAGATGTCTTTCGAAACTTTTGTCGCGTTCTCAAAAATTCACCTAAACACTTAAAAATCTACCTTTATGAAAGTTGTCCAGCTTGTCGAGGGACACAACTTTCATGTAGATTGGCATTTCAAATTTTGAGTGGAAAAGCCTGAAAAACTTGCTCAAAGGTCAGTATCTCCTGTTCATGAACAAAGACTGACATTCAAAGTTGGCAAACCTCGCCTGCAAAATCTATTGAGAAAAACCCTATATAACCTTTTTAAAAGTGATAGAGGGTTGCTAGATCTACACTTTTCGTATTCAAAGTTTGGTCGACTTCTATTCAAATTTTTGGAGTAAATAGTGTTCAAACTAGGGCTCAGCAAATTGCAAATGCGCCGGCCGCGCCGTGACGTCGCGCCGCGACGCCACGCCCGCGCCCGCGCGCCGCTCGACGTCCCTCCGCCCGAGGCCGACCGCAAACCTAGGCTGTGCTGCTTCCGAGGCCGCCCGCGCCCCACGACGCGCCGGACTCCGCGCCCGCGCCACGCGCGCGCGTACGCGCGCGCGCGCGTGGCCGGCCGGACGCGCCCCCTCCCTCGTTCGGCGGTCCGTCCGCGGTCTTCCGCCCTCGTGCGCCGTACCACGGCCGAAGCATCACGCCGTCGTCACCTCCAGCCGGGCCAGTCCCCTATTTAAGCGCCGCCAATCCCCTCTGCGCGCCACCTGAGCCGCAGACCTGCCATCGCCGCTGCCGCCGGTGAGCTCACCGCTCTGCTCGCTCCCGCCGCCGGCCAAACCCTCCTAGCCCTTCCTTAGGTCACCCTCGAGCTCCTATGGCCGCACATTGAGCTTCCCCACCCCGAGTTTCGCTGGAGCCCGAGCCGCCGCGACTGTCGCCACCGGCCATCGCCGAGCACCCGCGCCGACGACTTCTCTGCCCCAACCATGGCCACCACACAACCCTAGGTGAGTGTGCGGTCCACCCCGACCCTTCCCCCGGCCGGGAGCGCCGCCGGCTCGCCGGCGTTGGACGGAGCCGCGCCGCCCCGACGGCCCAGGGACCAATTGCTTGGTCCCAAGTCTTTCCAGGGTTTAATCCGTGAACCAGGGGCATTTCTGTGAGGATCTATTTCTTTCCAGGGGCCTAGGCGCAAAATGAATCTTCAATAGTATATGCAAATTGCTGAAACTTGTAAAATTCCTAGAAAATTGTAGAAAATTCAGAAAAATGCAAAACCAATTTTGTTGGATTCATGGTGTGGAGTACTACAACTTCTGTTATACTCACCTGGTCTGTTTCTTGATATTTTTAGCATGAAAAATAGGAATGTGAAAAACCTAGATCTGCCATAACTCAAAATCCATGAGTCCCATGTATCTAATTTTTGGATATGTTGTGTGTGATGTTATTAATAGCTCCTGTACCAAACATTGGACAAAGTTATGAAGTAAATCTTTTTATATGAATTGTGTTCCTTTTATGCAGAATCTGCCTAGATGATTTTTATAGCTAAAAATATTTATGTTTTTGTGCCCAACTTGTGCATGCTGTCTTGTTGTGCCAAGACAAACTCCTGGCGAATTAATCAAGATTTTTGTTTTACCAGAAGTATTTATTCTTAATGTGTGCATGTTTTCCTTTGTAATTCAATGATGCAAGATGAGTAGTGATTCTAGGTGTGTTTGCTTGAGTGTTCAGTGGTTCAGTATAAGTGTTGGGATGCTTAAGAAACCCTTCTTTTAATTTGTAGTGAATTATTGTTTAATAAAAGCTTTAAAGGCCCTTATGGAGTAATGCTTTGATTAAATTAGGAAAATGCCTTTTTAATTCGTTTCCCTTTTTGTGAAGTGTTATACAACTTAAACTAAGAAGCTAAGAATGCATCCTTGCTGTTGAAGGATTAATTGGTGAATAATAATCCTTGTACACACCTTTACTAGTGAGAGGTAAAAGTATTAAGCCTTCACATGAAATAACAAATATACAAGAAAACATTAATTCAAGTGTGTAATAAAAGAATGAAACACATATCAGTAATAACCTTCATAGAAAGAAAGTAATAGTTAATTATTTGTTAAGGTGAATATAACCAACAAGAGTTGGATAAGATAAATAAGCTGCCACATCACCTGAACCCTGCATTGCATTCCGTGTAGATCTTCCTGACGGTGACTACTCGCTCGTCCCGGAAGCCGAGGAAGGAGAAGCGGGAGCTGCTCTGCAGTACGTGGAAGTACTCGACGACACCGAGGGTGCTCAAGCTAACCTTGCTGACGAAGGCAAGCCCCGGTGCATATGACCCAGTTCTCCAAATTATTATACACTTATCTATGGATGTTGTGCATTTAAGTTCAGGAGTTATATGGAACCTTAGATGCATGATCCCTAGGTACCTGTGTCCTTACTAGTACGATAGGTCGATAGCTACTAAGCTAAAGGACCATTACAAGTCGGGTGATGATGTCACTCGCGAGAATAGGTTCGTAGATAGGAATCATAAAATCTCCTTAAATGGATTGCTCATGTGGTAACAACATGGGATGTGGACTCCGGTCCAATGGTTATTGTAGGTTAAGTGTTTGAACGTACTAAGAACTTGTCGGGAATGGGACCGGTAAGCCTAGTACCTTAATGAGGCGGCGAGGGATCTTACTATTATTCATCTTGGGATGCGTCTCATGGCTAGCTACCGGTGGTGTATGGTGAGTCCGGGTGCCTCGCGGGGTATTCCAGATAGCCTGCACCAAAGACTGTAAGATTCGATCCCGACCTGAAGAGTTTTGGGAACCGCTTGGTGGTTGTCCTCGCGGGGGCATCCCACCGTGTCTTTAGGTCTACCTTGCAAGGTTTTGAATCAATCGATTGTCGGCCTCTCACCGTTATCTGAGACTACTTACTCCACTAGCCATGAGATCCCTAATGATGGAAGTTGATGATTTTTTATGCTTGATTAATTGTATGGTTCAACTTTGTCTGTATTCGATGGCTAATTTAGTAAAGAATAAACCCACTAGAACTTGTGCTAAAATCTTGAAAGTAAGGACATACTCATTGTTACTTTTCAGCAAAAGAATCCCAGTGGCCAAAAAGCCTTTCATGTCTAGAGTTGGTGAAGTAGTTATCACCGACGGGTAAGTCTTGCTGAGTATTAGTATACTCACCCTTGCTATAATATGTTGATCCAGGAAATGCTTTTGGTGATGTGTGGCCCGGAGAGATCCCGCTGTTGACGGTTAATAGTTGCATCAAAGTTCGTTTATACTTGCAAGCGGACAAGTCTCCCATCGTAGTCAAGGGACCCTTCTTCCCTCGAGTGGTGAACCCAAGGTATCGAATCCGTGGAACAAATGTGTGACACAAAAGATGATATAGTAAAGCCAAGTAACTTCAATCTTCAGTAAAGAGAAACCCTAATGCATCTAGATAAAGAACACAAAACTAATCTAATCTACTAAAGACCGGAGATAACAAAGATAGATAGGGTAGATAAACCGATCTAGAGAGATCGGGTTAAGACTTTTGTTGAAGTTCCAAGCAAAGAAGAAGTAGCAAATCGAATCTTATTAGAAGCCTCTTTAAATCGTGGTTTCCCGTCTGACTCCGAAAATGCCCGCCTTTCGGAACCCCCGTTCTGTCACAACATATTCCTATTCATGCGGGTAGTCTAGGGCGAGTCCAAGGACAAGTCGAGTTCTTTCGGAAGATCCGGCGTGTACCTCTAGCCACCGCGGCTACAAGAACACCCTATGTGATCTATCTCGAGAATAGATCTAGAATAAGCAAAGCCGATCGGAAAACGAAACGATCGAAGAAACGCTTGATCGCTAGAAATAGATTCAACTTGATAATTCAACAAATACGATGATACATAAACAAGATCACCACCGGGATCCTACCTTGATCTTGCTTCTAGCTCCGGGAACTCTGACGTGGTCTTCCTTGCAAGGTTCCCACGTCGGCTAGGGAGACCCTAGTCAACTAGCTCGACCCTCTCCTCTCCAGGATGGTGTCCCTCTCTTCTCTGCTCCTCGGCGACCGATGACGAATTGATTGATACGTGGCTCTCGAACCCGGGGCTATAAATAGCCCGAATGGCTAGGCCAAAGGAGGGGGCAAATGGGCCCTGGACTGGGCTGGGCCGGCCGGCTTGGGCCGACCGGCCTGGGCCCATCCAGGCCCAGTTCCCGGCCTCCTTCGCGTTGTGTCGGTTCCCGAGTCTTCTAGATCCTTCTCCCTTCTGCATGTAGGCCCTTGTCATCAGTTTCTCTCCGAGTTGGACGTAGCTCCTTGTCCCACAAGATTCGACACTTTTTTGGTTAGGTCCTCGGAGTTTGTCATCTTCTCGGGTTAAGTCCCTGGCTTCTTAGAGTTAAGTTTGCTTCATTGCATGACTTGTATGGGGCTTCAAGGTCTTGTCACAAGGTGCTTGATGAACTTATCCCGGAAGTCTTGCTTTCAATGCTAAAACCCTGCATAAACACTAAACTCCAAAACCGACATGCACAAGTGAACTTGTTATACCACGGGGGTTAGTACCAATGGCTAAGGTATAAAACTTATGCCAACACCGAAGGTTAACTCATGGCTAGGTTGACGGATTTTCACCGTCAACATCTCCCCTATGCTTAAACCTTGCTCGTCCTCGAGTAAGCCTTCGATGGATATCATCGTTGCCCATCAATGTTTAAACTTTGCACTTGATCATATATGAGAAAACATAATGCTCTCAAAATTTTAATTTGTTAAAGTTCCATAATGTACTAGCCTTCATCTCTACGGAGGGTAGATTCTTAATTAAGCTTATCCCACAAGTATTAACACGCTCCCAAAGTTTAAATAGATCTTAGAAATTTTGAAAATAAAGAACTAGATGAGAAAGAGCTAAACCAAGTTCACAAATTTAAATCACCTTGCATATTGCTCATGAACTCTCATCTCATCTTGTCTCTCAAGCCTATATATTCTACTCCTTTCCCTCTCATAACATATATGTGGTGTAGGCTTTATATGGAGCTTTTTTGGGAAAGTTTAGTCCTACCAAGATTTTATAAATGAGGTGTTGTCAAAACAAGACAAGCTTCTCATGGTCTTACCGAGACTCATCAAAAAGGTCATTGGAAAATGATGTTATATCAAGGAGGGGAAAGAGAAAAATACACACACTTGAGATAAGTGGACATGTGCAAATGGCAAAGAGTGATCCCGAGGCACAAAGGAAGTCCTCGTTATCGGATTGCACATGGTTTGAAAATGAGTATGGATCTTTTAATCTTGAAGCCTTGAAATTCCTAATGCACTTTAGAGAACCGGGGAGTTCACTTTATTTTTATTTTTTACACATACTCATTTTTTTTTCTCTTTTTCTCATATATTGTTGACGGTGAATTTCCGTCAACCTAGAGTACTTGTTATACATTGGTTTCAATTATGATTTGCAACTAACCCGCCACTAGGCATACTAATGATATAACAAGTTCACACTTGCATGTCGATTTTGGAGTTTGTTGTTTACGCAGAAATCTACGCTAATGAGGAGACTTTCGGGATAAGTTCACCAAGCACTTTGGAAGAAGATCATGAAGCCCGACAAGAGTCAAGACACGCGATGAACATGACTCCAAATGACCCGAGGACCGAAGCGTCAACATGCAAGTCTTCGGGGACTCAACCGAGAAAACGGCGAAGCTTGCATAGCAAGGATTCAAGCCTAAACCGTGAAGGAAACGACGTCAAAGGCCCACATGCAAGTGCACACGAATAAGGGATCACGCGAGAAGCAACCGGGGAGAAAACCGGGCCCGAACCGGGCCGGGGTGGGCCTGGGCCGGCCGGCCCGGTCCGACCGGCCCGGCCCACTCCGAGGTCGGTTCGGTCCCCCCTTTTGCCCTAGGTGTTCGTCTATTTATTCCCTCCGCCGCCGTCGACCGACACATCGAACAAATCATCCTACCGACGCCAATCACCGAAAACCGCCGCCACAAGATGAGGGGGAGAGTTAGATGAGCTCGTCGCAAGGATCAACGCCGGCGGAGAGAAGGAAGCAAGAGGAGGACTCCAAGCCGTTGGCCTAGGGGTGTTCCCAAGCTCCATCGCCGCCATCTTCATCGACGACGTTCTCCGAGTCTCCATCACCCCTATGTGCTTCAATCCGTGTAAGATGATGGGGTAATGTCTCCGTTCATCCCTAGGATTAGATGGATACATGCTATGTAATTGCTACTTGATTCGTGGTTCCAATCTATTGTTTTCATGTTGATGATGCTTTGATGATTAAGGTAGGCCACCGTGTTTTTCGGGCGTATGATATCCGCTACTCCCATAGATTCCATCAACATACCGTGTCCATCATAGGTCTAGTCACGAATACCTTCGCGTAGTGACGAGACGAGAGGAGGGAAAGGGCGAAACCGTGGTCACAACCCCCGGTAGATTGGTTTACCGCTTTCGTGTAGTAGATGCATACCATGTTATCCTAGATCCTAGGGAGGGAACGCTTATCTTTCTTGCTCACTCTCTTGTGTTTACCCTTTACCATATAGTTTAACCCTACATTTGTTTGATCAACTTAACTTAGATTAACTTAGGTTAGATTGTCTTTACTTTTAGTTTAATACTCTCTTTCAAAGGTTTTCCATTCAACTAGATTAGTACTTGGTTAAGCGCTAGTAATCCCCTTGCTCCGCGGATTGACAAGAACCTTGGGAATCCCGTGGTGAAAAAGGTGTGGGGTCCGTACGCTTGCGGATCGTAGGTGGATACGAGTTTTATCCGTCAACAAGCCCCTTTTTCTGGCGCCGTTGCCGGGGAGCAAGCCAGTTTGCTACGTTTAATCTAGTATTAATTTTGTTGATTACTAACACCTAACCCTTATTTTCTAAAAAAAGAAAAAAAAATCTTTTTTGTTTTTCTTTCTACTTTTCTTGTGTCTAGATGGATTTGTTCACCTCACCATTGGAAGACGAAGAGATGTCGCTAAGGGAGCTAGCAATACCGTCAATGGAAGACATTGAGATGCAAAAATCAGATTTGGCGCTTGCTACAACCCACTATGAATTGAAGCCTGGAATCATCAATTTAGTGGCGACAAAACCATTTAGAGGATTGGAGGATGACAACCCATATAGACACATTAAGGAATTCACGATGTTATGCAACACGGTCCAACAAAAAGGAGTTCCGGCCGCTTGGTTCAAGTGGAATCTTTTTCCATTCTCTCTCCAAGATGAAGCGCGAAGATGGTACACACTTGCGTCCGTTGAAGCAAAAGGAAATTGGGATGAGCTAGTGAAGAAGTTTCTTTTGAAGTTCTTTCCCATAAGCAAGGTCCAAGACTTAAGGAGGCAAGTGCTCAATTTCAAGCAAGGAGAGGATGAAGGAATTGATGAAGCATGGGACCGATTTAATGAACTACTTGAGCAAGGCCCGAACTTGGGATTTTCCGGTGACTTGATGTTGCATACCTTTTATTTTTCACTAACCCCTAACTCGTCTCGTTTTGTAAGCATGTGTGCGGGCGGTGATATATTGGATAAAACAATTAGTGAAGCCGCACAAATCTTACAAAGGATAAGCAATGGACAAAGAACAATACGAGATTGGCAAAGATGTTGTCAAGAGGAGCAAAACGACAAAAGCAAGCCCAAGGTGCTTGCTGAAATTTCTGAAAAAGATGAACCGAAGGTCAAGGAAGATGAACCGACCATACAAGAAAGTGAAGATCCACTTCCCAAGGTAAGAGAAGTCATTTCGGATGTTAAAAATGTTGAAATTAACATGAATGTAGGCCGAAGTATGTGGAATGCTAGACCATTGGCGGAGTTCAAGCAATCCGGTTGGGTTCAAGTTGATTTCGCCCCACTAATTAACTACCGAAGGAAGGAGGAACGCCGACACGTTGCCAAACTAGTTGAAGATATATTTGATCAAGAGATGAGTGGAGAGTCGATCCAAAAGATGTTTGAAGAAGAAAGAAAAGAAGGAGATGAAGGATGGATCGACCGGTTTGACAAATCAAAGATTTATGATGAAGGAAGAGAAGAGTACAACCGTGATGAGCCTAGTGACTCAAAGGATAAATGGGAGGAGATAGGACTCAAGCTAGATGATAGCTTGTGTGCTATTGAAGCCTACACACTAGCAAATCAAGACATGGAAGTACTCAAAAATGAAGAAAAGAGTGAATCAACAATGAGCGATCTTGACGACATGTGGTACATGGAAGATAAAGAAAGCAACATACAAGTCTTTGAAGATGAAGATCTGGTTGATAAAGAAGACTTCAAAGAAGAGATGAATGCGTACATAGTTGAAGGATTACATGTTCCACATGATGAGTTGAATAAATTGCAAGATGGTGATGAAGAGGCAACTACACTTGTTGAGATCGATTCGCCTTCAACACCGCTTGATGAACCAAATATCACTCTTGTTGAAAAATCTCTAAGCCCAAGGTACGCGCTGAAATCTCAAGATATTATTGGTATTGATGTTGATAAATTCAAATACTCATGCTCAACCAATAGTATGAATGATAGTTTAATGTCTATGCCTTGTTCCAATAGTGATCATGTTGATAGGCTAGATTTTCTTGAGAATGAAAAAGAAGAAACATTTATTTTTGATCCAATTAATCTCACACCTAAACAACCTTTGCCTAATGATAAGCTAAGCGCTATGCATGAAACATATGCTTCTTTTATTTACACCTTGACTTGTTGCTACAATTCACATGTGGTGTTAATTATGGACGCGTATGTTTACAATAAGTTTTGTAAATCTCGATCATGCTTTGCGCTTGGTCAAGCTAGTGACCTTAAAGAATCATATGTCGGGAAAGGCCCGATTTTCACTAACCATGTAGACAAGGCTTGAATAATGAAAAAAAGAAGTCATGCCTGAAAGAGTTGCAAGATAAATCATCAACCTCTCCGAATCCCGCGATGGATGCTGCTGTCTTCATCAATTTGAGAGCTTGTTCAGAGGTGTACAAATGAAGAAAATGAGATATCCAGAAGCTCCATCAAGTTACCATTCCAACGCATCAAGAACCAACAAGTTTGAAGACCCGTGCAAGGAGTTATGGAGAAAACATTGAGCGTTGCGCGTTCTGAAATTTCAGGACAGATTTCATCGCCGAAGTAAAACCGATGTAACTCTCTTGTCCGGAGTCCGATTTGAGCAAATGAAGACTCGTTGGAAAGGAAATTTTGTGCACTGTGCAATGGAGTAGAGCTTGAGTATACTTTCTGTTCTGGACATTAAAAAATAATAGAGTGAAGGCAGCACCGAAGGATGATAAAGAAGGAGATAACGATGAAACAAAAGGATGCTTTGGGCAAGTCTTCTATAAGTAATCAAGCACAACATGGGAAGTAAATTAAAGCTGCATTGGTACCTTTTCTTCTTGCATGAAGGGCCATGGCTATGCAACGAAAAGAAGGTATGTGAGAAAGTCGAGCTCTATGACTTTAAATGAAGCGCTTTTCGGGAGGCAACCCGTTTCTTTATATTTTTACTACTTTCTTAGAGAAAATAAAAGAATGGCACTATCTTATGATGATCAACTTGTGGTTATTAATCTAAGTTCAGTTTTCCTTTTTTTAGAACCACCATCATGTTCATGATCTTATTTATTTGCATGCATTGCATTTTGTTATCCTCGTGATGTTCCTTTGTGTATACATGTTTTGCACATAGTTGGCTTGGTTGTTTTATATACTTAATGATGTATGCTTCAGTTTCCATGTTAATGCTTCATATGGCCATATGGGTATTTTCCTTTTGTGATCTTGTGTAAACATGGTGTTTAAACATGATTGCGGACCATCATCGTTAAGTTCGATAAACCTAGCTAGCTTTTCATATGTTTTCATATTGCATTGGTTAGTTTATAAGCTCTGCAATGCGCTTAATTTTTCTTGTGCTATAAGGGTTATTGATTTAGGGATAGACATGGTGTTTTAACCCTTGATAAATAAACCTTTATGGCTATGGAGAAATTCGGCAACCTAGTTGTAAACATGGTGTTTAGAACTAGGTGAAAACATTGTCTTTGTTTATATGCTTTCCTATCATGTGCATACACACCTTGCACCACGTACACTCATTAGGTTTTTATTCCTCATTAAACTAATTATGCCGCAAGTTAAGAATCTTAGGAGACATTGTTGGATTATTGGCAATTCTATCTACTCCCAACCGTCACCTTGGGGGTAGAATGTGCGTTTAAAACGTCTTACAGGCAAGATAAAGACTCTCACTACAAGGAAATTGAAGGATGGCTAAGAAGTGCTTTGTCTTATTCTTCCATGGCTAGCAAAATGCTAAGCATGGGGGAGACCCTGAATCTTCAACACGGAAGTGCAACATGACACTCTAGAAGATAGAATGATAAAGATCGTTAACATCTCCGGATCAATGCGCAAGAAGTCACCAATCTCATCAAAATTCTGCATGGTCTCAAAGGGAAAACACTGGATATTTTTGGATATTTAGAAGCCCCATGAAGTTACGATCCCAACAAATCAAGAATCAAAACAATCGGAGGTTTCTACAAGAAGTTATGCTCGAATCACCGAGTGCAACACGTCCTGAAATCAGTTTTGGACAGCACGCAGCGCTGAAGTAAAACGGACATAGCTCCCTTGTTTGAACTCCGTTTTTGATGAATGACCACACGTTGGAAAGGTAATTTCATAAACTTTTCAATAGAGCCATATTTCGATATATTTTCTGTTCTGGACAGAGGGGGAAATCCATGAAAAAGAGACAGCAAGGAGATGATGAGAACAAGAAAGAGGAGATGGTGATGACAACATTGAAGAGAAGGGTGACCAATGACTCCATTAAGCATACAAGATCAAATTCAGAAGTTTAGGAGCATTAATAAATCAAGACAAAAGCAAAAGCCACATCGATACATGGAGATGTCGGAAGAAGGCAACGAAGAATTACAAAGGATGGTAACATCTCCATGGACCTTCTCTTTTCCAAACACAAATGCTTGTAAGTATGCCTTCAACATCAACTAGGTGCAACATTTTGTTTTTCTCTTCAAACAATAACATGGCTACTAGGAGGACAACCTAGGTTTGTTTTTTTACTTTCAATACATAAGCATGACCATGTGTTCACCTCGATGTTCTATATTGCCTATGCTTACGGAAAGATGATGAAAGTTGCCGCTTTGTTTTACCTACATGAAGTTATACATGTCTTGGCTAATTGCTCCCTATAATATGATCTGAAATTAATTTAAATACCGGCTCTTTTATTTGTGGAGGTGAAATGACTATGCTCTAGACCCACATACATATCTTTGCTCTTTGATTTAAGTTTATGGATAGCCGGATAACTTGTTGTTTTTATGAAAACTCAACTTTTATGCTATCTACATATTTGTGATGCTCTTGCAAAGTTCTACCTACCAAAGCCATATACATATATGTTTTATGATAACAAAACTCGTAGATTGCAAACATATGTTTTGATGAGTTGAATTAGGATTGATTTCTATGGTTCGAGACTAAGAAGCTGGTCATTCCTTTGTGTAACTTTTTCATGCTAGCCTTTTTGTCCATGCATTGTGGGTTTTCACATCGAAAATTTCGCAAACTTCGCTGGGCATCCACCCTAAACCAAAAACATCTTTTTGTGATCACCTCCTTGTCCACAACCCAATTTGAGTATGGAGTAAAATTCTCGATGGAGATTCAAATATTCCGCAATATATGGAATTTATACTTACTTTAGCAGTCATTTCCCCTCTCTTTTATGCTCGAGGACGAGCATCGTTCAAGCATGGGGGAGAAGTCATTCTCTGACACAAATGCTATGTAAGTATTATGTTGCAAAAAGTTTTGAGGAGCAAAAGAAAAAAGAAAAAAAAAAGAGAAAAAAAAAACTGAAAAAAGAAAAAAATTATGATGAGAAGAAAAGAAAAGTAAGAAAAATAGCAAGAATAAAGTGAAAAAAAAGAGAAAAATGAGAAGGAAATAGAATAAAGAAAAAAAATAAAGATGCTCCTCGGTTCTTTTTGCTTCATAAGTTCTCAAATGCCTTAATGACAAATCCATACTCAAATCTTCCAACCATGTGCAATCCGATAACGAGGACTTCACTCGTGCCTCGGGATCATCCATTTGCCACTTGCACATGTCCACTTATCTAAATGTGTGTGTTTCGTCGCTCTCTCTTTCCAACAATTATTTTCCATGGCCTTTTTGACGAGTCTCGGTAATTCCAATAGACCTCTCTCTTAATTTGACAATATTTCGGATGTATGTTTTGCTAGGATTGTTTTTAACCTTCCAAGCTCCACATAAGCCTACCACTATCACATATGAGTAGAGTAGGTTGAAAATAATCTAGTATAGGCTTGAGTGACTTGATGAGATGAGTGTTCCATGAGCTCTTGCAAGAGATTTTCACTTATGTTGGATATGCATCTTTTTGAAAATCTTCCACGTGACAAGGTAATGGTTTGAAGTTCACTTAAGTTTGAGGGCATCGTGTTAAATGTGGCTTGTTCTTTATTGTTAGTCTATCTTCCATAATGAAAAAGAAGCCGGTCACAACTTGAACTTTAAAAATAAATTCTTAAGAGAGAGCAATTTGTCTCGTCATGAATGACTAAGTGCAGGGACATCATTGGAAGGCAACATTGATTTCCCTTTTAAGCAAGGATTACTTACTCGAGGACGAGCAAGGTTTAAGCATGGGGGAGATGTTGACGGTGAATTTCCGTCAACCTAGAGTACTTGTTATACATTGGTTTCAATTATGATTTGCAACTAACCCGCCACTAGGCATACTAATGATATAACAAGTTCACACTTGCATGTCGATTTTGGAGTTTGTTGTTTACGCGAGAAATCTACGCTAATGAGGAGACTTTCGGGATAAGTTCACCAAGCACTTTGGAAGAAGATCATGAAGCCCGACAAGAGTCAAGACACGCGATGAACATGACTCCAAATGACCCGAGGACCGAAGCGTCAACATGCAAGTCTTCGGGGACTCAACCGTAGAAAACGGCGAAGCTTGCATAGCAAGGATTCAAGCCTAAACCGTGAAGGAAACGACGTCAAAGGCCCACATGCAAGTGCACACGAATAAGGGATCACGCGAGAAGCAACCGGGGAGAAAACCGGGCCCGAACCGGGCCGAAGTGGGCCTGGGCCGGCCGGCCCAGTCCGACCGGCCCAGCCCACTCCGAGGTCGGTTCGGTCCCCCCTTTTGCCCTAGGTGTTCGTCTATTTATTCCCTCCGCCGCCGTCGACCGACACATCGAACAAATCATCCTACCGACGCCAATCACCAGAAAACCGCCGCCACAAGATGAGGGGGAGAGTTAGATGAGCTCGTCGCAAGGATCAACGCCGGCGGAGAGAAGGAAGCAAGAGGAGGACTCCAAGCCGTTGGCCTAGGGGTGTTCCCAAGCTCCATCGCCGCCATCTTCATCGACGACGTTCTCCGGAGTCTCCATCACCCCTATGTGCTTCAATCCGTGTAAGATGATGGGGTAATGTCTCCGTTCATCCCTAGGATTAGATGGATACATGCTATGTAATTGCTACTTGATTCGTGGTTCCAATCTATTGTTTTCATGTTGATGATGCTTTGATGATTAAGGTAGGCCACCGTGTTTTTCGGGCGTATGATATCCGCTACTCCCATAGATTACATCAACATACCGTGTCCATCATAGGTCTAGTCACGAATACCTTCGCGTAGTGACAGTATGAGAGGAGGGAAAGGGCGAAACCTTGGTCACAACCCCCGGTAGATTGGTTTACCGCTTTCGTGTAGTAGATGCATACCATGTTATCCTAGATCCTAGGGAGGGAACGCTTATCTTTCTTGCTCACTCTCTTGTGTTTACCCTTTACCATCTAGTTTAACCCTAGATTTGTTTGATCAACTTAACTTAGATTAACTTAGGTTAGATTGTCTTTACTTTTAGTTTAATACTCTCTTTCAAAGGTTTTCCATTCAACTAGATTAGTACTTGGTTAAGCGCTAGTAATCCCCTTGCTCCGCGGATTGACAAGAACCTTGGGAATCCCGTGGTGAAAAAGGTGTGGGGTCCGTACGCTTGCGGATCGTAGGTGGATACGAGTTTTATCCGTCAACATATATATACTTTTTTCTTTCTTTCTTTTGAATTTTTTTATTTGCTCCCCTTTGAACTCTAAAATTACATCGTACCTACCTCCTCCCCCATGCTTAGACATTGCTCGTCCTCGGGCAAAGAGGTGATAAATAAGGTAGGTACCGGAAATATTTTTCCTTGGAGAGATACTTGAATTCTTCAATATTGGCACCGTCTTGCGATCTTCCTTGAATTGATGATCCATTCTCAACGATAGGATGTGGTCAAAGAGGTAATCACGGAAGATGATATTTGGTTTTAAGGGTGGATATTCGGCGAGGTTTGTGAGATCTCCAATGTGGGGATACACTATGCTCGGATAAAAGGCTAGCAAAAAGATAGATACGCAAAAACAGAATGACCAGCTTCTTTGTCTCGGGCCAGAGAAATCATGGCCTGCAATAACTTACTCAAAAATAAATCTTGTACACTACGGTTTATGTACTCAAATATATATAAGGCTTTGGATAGGTTGAGCAACACACAAGTCATATTCATGACAAGGTTAGCGATATTTTTGGGCCTAAAAACCATCTTTAATCTATCTATAACTTGTGAGCACATAAAACACTATGGGTCTTTATTTTAATCATAACCTCCACTAAAGATTAAGCTAGCATTTAGATAAATTCAGATTCGTATTTTAAGAGAGCACTAGCTTTAACATGCATAATTCAATTACAAAGATAAACAAAGCGGCAATTTTAATGATATATCATCAAGGCACAAATTTTGTAACTTTTCCAATGGTGTAAACAAGGTGGTGTCTTTATTAATGGTGAAAACAAACTGAAACACATGCTGAAAATAAACTAACACACTTGCTGAAATTTAAATGCAAACTGAAAACATTGCGTAAACACAAGCAAACGAAAGCTGAAAATTACAGAAAAAGGGAAAAGAAAAGAAAACTAAAGTTCCTCCTTCTTCCTAATCCTCTGCCGGTGGTTGGTGTTGATAATCTTGGTAGTTGTACCCTTGCTCGTATTAGGGTTGGACATCCCCTCCAACGAATTGATCCGGCTGCACTAGGTGAAGGCGCCCAAGCTCATAGGCAATATTTGCATTGCCCTCACCAAGTTGAGCCGCGTTGGATTGGATGGCTGCGACGTTTTGCATGTTTCTCGCAACATACCCTCCAATTATGGCCATGCTTTGTTGTGGTTGGGGATATTGTGCGTAGGGCTCCGCGAAGGTTACGTTGGGCACCACATAATTTGGTGGGGGTACCGGTGCACCACCCCCCATGCTTGCATTTGTGGCCCTCCGTAATAACTTGGCGGAGTAGGAATCCCGCCAAATGGTGGTACATAGTTGGGTTGTGCACCACCTGCTTGCGCGGAGGAGGATCCCTCCTCTACGATTTTTCCTCTTTTATTTTTCTTTGCCGGGACGAGGAGTCCCTCTTCCAACCAATCTTCCCTCCCTTGAATGAAAAGCCTAAGCCTTGGATCCCGAAGGGGTAAGCTCACCTTGGCCACATGAAAGCCTCCTCTCTCATCTCCACTAATTTATTTACCTTGTTTCAGACACTCAAGGCCGAGAGAGGTCCCACGTAAAAGATGTTCGGGGTTTCTTGTGATCCCCGGCCTTAAGGAGATGGCCAACATAGAGAGGTAGCACCCCGAACCAATATCTCCCGATCCCGATGTTGCCTCACAACACCATCGGTTGATCATAAGGTATGAGGTGTCTATTGGCTGCTTGACAATTAATGCCGAGTAGAGCCAATTCAACTCCGTGTCGGTCACCTTCGTCTCCCTCATCCTCCCCATAATCCTCTTGCACATCCAAGAGTGGAATACATGGATAATGGGGTTGCGGATGCAATTGCGTTGTTGGTGGGCCTCTCCGGAGATCAAATTCCAAAATCCATCTAACAAGCCGTCCGGCACGTCGACTTTCTCCAGAGCTCCCTTTTGGAACCCAAGTAGCTCCCTAACATACTCGTAGGGAACCACTTGTTGGATTCCCTCCAAACGGAATGATAAACTTTGCACCCCCTCATCAATGATGGGCGCAATAGTCATCAAGATTTCCAAGGCAAACTCCTTGTGGGTGTTTGCCGACACCCCGTTGGAGAATTGCACCCATCCAAGGTGCCCCAACATATAATATATGTCCGTGCCGAAACCCAAATAGTTGAGTGCTTGATCGTCGAAATCGACGTTTGCCACAAGCCTCTTCTCAAGACGAGAGAGTTTCTTCTCCTCCTCCTCCGACAATATGATGAAGCCGTATGTGGAATACCGCAGAGTGTATGGAGGTGGCGCGGATGAACGGGTCGATCGACGAGGTGGGAAGGGCGGCTCCTCCGTACGCCCTTGAGGTTCGGTAAACCCCATGGACGTGCTCCTTGTTGCCCTCATGCCACCGAGGAGGAGAGCGTCGTTCCTCCTTGGCGGTGCCGTGTCCTCCTCCATGCTCCGAGGAGACTCGGAAACCGAGTGCCTCCTCGAAGATGTCGTCGAAGACGGCTTGGATGATGATGACCCCTTCTTCTTGGTGAAGAGAGTTGTGGTTTTCTTCCACATGATTGCAGCACTCTTCTCTCTACTAAAATTCCGGGTTGCAACCGGTAGCTAGGTACTTAAAAACTTACTTCGGAATGTGGACTTCGAGTGGATTAAGGGTGTGTATTGTTTGAGCTATCAAGCTTGGGAAGGTTGGCTATGTCTACGGTGGTTCTGGGCACAAAAACTTGATCACACAAACTGAGGAAGGAGAGGGATGCTTTCCTGCAGAAGACGGGAGCCGGGTGGCTCCTTTTGTAGGGGAGGCCGTCCGGCCTGGGCCGATCGGCCTGGGTGGCCGCGTGCCTCTCCCCGCCTCGACTTTCTTCCAACACGACCATTTCTCGTTCATGACCTCCTTGCCCGCATGCTCCACGAGGTGCACCGCCCAAACGCTCTCGTCCACTCCTTTTATTGCATTATTGGTCCTTCCACTTGATGCTTCATGCTTTGAGTCATGTCCATGCTCCCTTGCTCCAATTGCTTCACATGTCACCATGAATTTCCTGCAAAGTTATGCTTGCTGCCCACCCATGCTTGTCCTTTGCATGTGGTCTTGATGAAAGTTGATGAAAGGGCATCCAATGGTGCATGCATGATTAACTTTAACTAGATTGCCTCCCTTTAAGTATGTTTAAGGCTAAGCACTCCTCTAGTTTCGAAAATTAAAAATATTTTCAGAGCTATGGAAGAGCTCAAGCATAAATTTAGAGAAGTTTTTAAGCTATTAAAAACAAGTGTAAGTCGAAAATATTTTTCGACTACGTTGATATCAGTCTCACCGGTACAGTTTGCCTTCATTGGTTGAGAGCAAATTTTTTCCGGCTTGATCATGGGGCCATAGGTTTAGGTTCTAATTTTGGCCAAATGAGAGAGATTTTGAATAAAATAAAATTAAATGAGGCTTAGAAAAATTCTAATCTTAGAGAAACCAAGGATATAGATTTTTAAACCAACCGAAAGTTTAGTTTCTACGTTCACGCGAGTCCTACCACGTGCTGAAATTTAATTAACACCTAGGTATAAGTCGTGGCCCTACTCGTGTGTTTTTAGCATGAAAATCAAGTCAACCACAACATCATAATGAGGATGAATGGTTTAGTTAGGTTCTGAATTTATTTGGTTGTGGTTTCTCGAAAAGAAACAAACACACACATAGGAGGGTTCAAGTAAAGGGTTTATGATCAAGCAAAATATTCAACCAAGAATTATGTCTCTAATATTGTTCAACCACTTCTAAGTCTAATGTATTTGCGTAATAAAATTCAAAACTGAAAAAGACTCGAAAAACCTGGAATCGGGTTGTCCTCCCGATAGCTTATTCTTGACTCGACAAAACGGGTTGCCTCCCACCTAGCGCTTCATTTATAGTCCATAGCTAGACTTCTTCACTTGATTACTTCGGATCAACACCCTTTGCGGGCGTTGCAATCTTGGGTACCCACTTCCGCACCATCTTGGGCACGGGCTTATCTTCCGGCTTAAGTCATTTTTTTGGTCTTCACAGGCGGCTTTTCTTCCTTTGTCTTGACAGATGCAACATCTTCCTTGACTTTCTTCACGTCCTTCTTCTTTGGCTCTTTCTTCTTTTTCAGCCCTTCCTTCTTCCTTGGTTCTTCCTTAACAACGCGACGATGAGGTGGAACATCTTTAACTCCAATCATATTGCATGCCTCGAGTCGTGGTCAGAACTTGAAAGAACTCCTCTCTCCGTTAATATCGAACATGATCTCCCCCTTCCCAACATCAATAGTAGCTCCCACGGTCTTGAGGAAATGCCTCTCAAGGATGAGTGGCGGCTTCTCCCTCTCTCCCATCTTGAGCACCACGAAGTCGACGAGGATGAAGTGGTGTCCGACCTTCACGGGTACATCTTCGGCGATGCCCAAGGGATAACGAATGGAGTTATTTCCCAACTCCAAACACATACCCGTAGGCTCCAACGGTAGGCGTAGCTTCTCGAACACATCCCTTGGCATGACGCTCACACTTGCTCCAAGGTCGCATAACGCCTTCTCGAAATTGAATGAACCAACAGAACATGGAATTGTAGGGCATCCGGGGTCCTTTTGTTTCTCTAGCCCATTAGCAATAGCGGCACTACACTCCTCGGACATCTTGAAATGATCTACCCCGAGTGTTGCTATCTCATATTTATTTGCAAGTATGTCTTTAAAGTAATGAGAATATGTAGGTACTTGTAGGGCATCTAATAATGGCATGTTTATGCTAAGTCTACGCACAACCTCCACAAACTTCTCAAAGTGGTTGTCAAGTTTACCTCGGAAGTAGCGTGGCTTGAGTTGTGGTATCCTCGTGTCTTCTCCCGGCATCTCAAACTCGGGCTCTTGGTGACGATCCCCGTAACCTTCTCCTTAGCAATTCCTTCCGCCTCGGCAGATGGTTTAGGCTTCCTTGCTCCCGCGGAATGTTTCGGATCTTCGGTCTCCTTTCCCGAACGTGTTTGGATGGCCTTTGCCGATTCGGGACCTTTTGGTTGTCCCGGAAGCTTCCCTTCATCATTAGTGAGGCGCCCGGCAAGTTGTCCCACTTGCGTTTCGAGCATCTTCATCATGTTGAGCACTTGATGGTTGGAGCTCCCGACCTCCGTCACTTTGCTATCGATGTCCTCCAACACCTTATCTATGGTCTTGAACTTGGTGACGGTGTCCTTGTTGATCTTGGCTTGCTCGTCCATGAATTCCTTCAATTGTATACGAAGCGGAACTGAATTTGGAATGGATGAGCTTGCATTAAATTGAGGTCTACCTTGCCCGTAGCGGAAGTTCGGCAATTCTCCCTTCCTCATGTAGTCGAGCACTTTGGCTTCCTCCGGACAATCTTTGTGGACATGGCCATACTCTCCACATTCTTCGCATGTGGATCTTGCTTCGGCGGCCTTCAAGTCTTGAGCCTCTTTCTTTTCTATCTCCATCTTCTCCAACCTCCTCATGAGTGAATCAATCTTGCCTTCAAGTATGTTCTCCTTCTCCACTTGCAAGACTCCTTTGACGTTTCCCGTGGGTTGAACCGGATGTAGGCGTCCGGATGATGCCCATGTGTCATTATCCGCGACCTTCTTGAATAGAGTGAAAGCTTCCGTCGGTGTAAGCTCGATGATAGATCCTCCCGCCGATGCATCGATGATTGTCCTTGACGCCATGGTGAGTCCTTGATAGAACTTTTGCACGAGGTCTTCCTTCTGGACATTGTGATGTGGAACCGCCCGAGTGTACTCATTGAAGCGCTCGAATGCCTCTGAGATAGTTTCCGTAGGATATTGAACAAAGGTGGCAATCTTATTACGCAAGCTTTGAGTTTTACCCGGTGAGTAGTATTCCTTCATGAAAGCCTTCATCAACGTGTTCCAATTTTGCACCGTCTCCGCCGGTTGAGAGTGGAACCATTGCAAAGCCTTCCCGAGTAGTGAGAACGGAAAAGGCCTTGCCCTCATTTGATCTTGAGTCACCCCATCCATGTTGAAAGTTTGACATAGTTGAATGAACGCTTGGAGGTGAAGGTTCGGATCCTCTTTACCGGTGAAGGGTTAATGTTGCACCATGCGGATTGTTGAGGTCTTTATCTCGAACGGTCTTCCGATCTCCTCAAGATTCAAGATTGGTAGGTCGATGATATCCGGGGTGCATAGCTCCCCGATCTTGCGCTCTTGCGGTTGGTCACCCATCGGTGGAAGTCGATTCTCCCGAGGACTTTGAGGTGGTGAATTCTTCGGAGATTCCTTCGATCCTTTGTTTTCCGACTTCGAATCTACAAAATCCAGCTTTTTAGCTTGATGTGCTTCACGTCTCCTTAGCCTGTAAAGTTTTTCTGGATCATCCACAAAATTATTGGGTTTGTTGGAGAGGTAGCCGTCCATCTCCTGTTAGGGTTAGCAATAAACAAGATATGCAAAAACTAGAAAGTAAAAATAAATCTATGAAAACTAGGGTTAGACAAACTAGATTAGATTTATTTTGAGGGTGATCAAAGTTTAGTAGATGCAAAAAGAAACGATAAAAGAAAACTGAAAATCACAAAAAAGCAATAAAAGATCAAATCTTGATCACTTGTTCCCTGGCAACGGCGCCAGAAAAAGGGGCTTGTTGACGGTTAATAGTTGCATCAAAGTTCATTTAAACTTGCAAGCGGACAAGTCTCCCATCGTAGTCAAGGGACCCTTCTTCCCTCGAGTGGTGAACCCAAGGTATCGAATCCGTGGAACAAATGTGTGACACAAAAGATGATCTAGTAAAGCCAAATAACTTCAATCTTCGGTAAAGAGAAACCCTAATGCATCTAGATAAAGAACACAAAACTAATCTAATCTACTAAAGACCAGAGATAACAAAGATAGATAGGATAGATAAACCGATCTAGAGAGATCGAGTTAAGCCTTTTGTTGAAATTCCAAGCAAAGAAGTAGCAAATCAAATCTTATTAGAAGCCTCTTTAAATCGTAGTTTCCCGTCCGACTCCGAAAACGCCCGCCTTTCGGAACCCCCGTTCTATCACAACGTATTCCTATTCATGCGGGTAGTCTAGGGCGAGTCCAAGGACAAGTCGAGTTCTTTCGCAAGATCTGGTGTGTACCTCTAGCCACCGCGGCTACAAGAACACCCTATGTGATCTTTCTCGAGAATAGATCTAGAATAAGCAAAGCCGATCGAACAACGAAATCATCAAAGAAACTCTTGATCACTAGAAATAGATTCAACTTGATAATTCAACTAATACAATGATACATAAACAAGATCACCACCGAGATCCTACCTTGATCTTGCTTCTAGCTCCGGGAACTCCAACGTATTCTTCCTTGCAAGGTTCCCACGTCAGCTAGGGAGACCCTAGTCAACTAGCTCGACCCTCTCCTCTCCGGGATGGTGTTCCTCTCTTCTCTGCTCCTCAGCGGCTGATGACGAATTGATTGATGCGTGGCTCTCGACCCCGGGGCTATAAATAGCCCGAATGGAGGCTAGGTCAAAGGAGGGGGCAAATGGGCCTTGGACTGGGCTGGGCTGACCGGCCTGGGCCCATTGAGGCCCAGTTCCCGCCCTCCTTCGCGTGTTGTCGGTTCCCGAGTCTTCTAGATCCTTCTTCCTTCTGCATGTAGGCCCTTGTCGTCAGTTTCTCTCCGAGTTGGACGTAGCTCCTTGTCCCACAAGATTCGGCACTTTTCTGGTTAGGTCCTCGGAGTTTGTCATCTTCTCGGGTTAAGTTCCTGGCTTCTTGGAGTTAAGTTTGCTTCATTGCATGACTTGTACGGGGCTTCAAGGTCTTGTCACAAGGTGCTCGATGAACTTATCCCGGAAGTCTTGCTTTCAACGCTAAAACCTTGCATAAACACTAAACTCCAAAACCGACATGCACAGGTGAACTTGTTATACCACGAGGGCTAGTACCAATGGCTAAGGTATAAAACTTATGCCAACACCGAAGGTAAACTCATGGCTAGGTTGACGGATTTTCACCTTCAACACCCGCCCGGCTGGGAGCTGGAGTGGGTGGAAGATGACGACTGAAGGCATCATGGCTGGCCTCCCGTGGTGTTCTCGCTTTCCGCTTAGTTGATTTCCGGTGTTTCAAAAACTCTGAACTACGTCGTTATGACCAAAAACTTCGGTTTGTAATAATTAAACCCTTTGGTGTAATTTCGGATGTCAAATTATGTTGTATCTCTGGACTCTCATTCGCGTGAGTTTTAATGCATATATATTGATCCTTGTTGCTATATAAGTGATTTACCGGGCGTTAACCCGGTGACTAACGACAGGATGATACTTTATTACTGGTTAATGACCAAAGTGGATTGGTTAGGTGGTAGTGCGGTATTCTCCTGGGCGGGTTGTCACAGTTGGCATCAGTGCAATTATATGCACCAGCGATTAATTAATTACCTTAATCACTGGTTTTGAATAAAAACTACCAAGATTGTTTGATTTTCCAAAACACGTTGGTCCGTTAAGGATAAACTAGACCGAGAGGCCCTAGAGGGAATTTTTGGGTTCTTTCAGGTGGCTTATTAACCTATGGTTTATGTTGCTAACTTCCAGCACATTACTTTATGTCAGACTTACTTTCTTGCACAACCCAACTAGATGAGCCACATGTTTTATACGTGTGTTGTGCCGCATCACGGGAATTGCGAGGGTTGATGGAGTGATCCATTCCACGGATCCCATCTTCGCGTCTGATTGTAAGTTGTGTGTCGCCACGTGTTTCATACGTGAGCATTCCGCATGTCGAATATGCGAGGCAAGGATACACTCCATTCAAACGGAGGGTGTCCGAGGTTGGACGCTGTCCATGCAGCGGCTTAACGCATGGATACCATTTCTATAGTGAACGGTAATGTATGGGGACGCTTTCGTGACGTGCTGGCACGAAAGGTTCGTTTTCTGCAGGTACATAACAGCGCTTCGTTAGTCGCCAGGCGAGTACCGTATAGCTCTCGACTAGATAATATAGCGAGAGATGAGTAAAAGCCTTACCACCGGCACTAACTTAGATTTTTGGCTCGATTGCCATGTGAGGCCGAATAGGATGTCTTGCATGCATATTAAAAATTGAAACAACTAAATGGACCCAAAACAGTTTTCCGTATGCTCTCTAAGGAATATGTTTCTAGTGTGTGCTTTTGTAAAAATAGAGTGTCTCTTATGCATAGGTGTTATGCTGCCAAAATTTTGTAAAAGCTTGTTCGTCTTGTTTTGTACCGCGTGCTAGGAATTAATTAGACCGGTATGTTAAGAACAAGTTGCTCCTTGCTCAGTCTAGCTTTTATTTGCAAGTTTCGATCACAGCTTCTTTTGGCTTGGCGTACACCTTGCTAAGCGAATCTAAACATTGCATCCTTCCACCTTGTTTCCTTGATCTAGCACAACCTTTGAAAACCAAAAGTGTGTAAAAGAACCGTTGTAGTAGCCGGAAAACCTAGGGGCAATTTATAGGGTTCTGGATTCTTGGTTATGAATTTTATTCACAGCTTCCAGGACTTCACCATTTGACATGCCGTTCTCTTTGAGACCTGACATGTGTTACATTTTTGTACAGATGGCTTTCCCCATGTTTCACGAGTTCGACGCTAATGGTACGATCCGTACCAACGGGTTGCACTGGGAGGGTTTTCCACGCCTTGCGTGGGAAGCACTCAGCGCCGCTGGCTACACCACCCCACCGACCTACGAGGTGTCCGAGTTCGAGCATTTGGGTGTTCCCCGTTGCAGGGTGATCGTCACTGTACTGCCACACCCGGACCACGCCGACTGGTTCGACTTGAGTTTTTGACTACTAGGGTTTTATTACCCATGAGACTGTTGAGTCAGCCTCTCTCCAAGTGTTGACGGACTTCTGCGACCACAATCCTACTGTGGTAGCTCTTTCTCCGTTCGGGCTGTTTCCCGCTGTGAGTCCTCACGACCCGGCATGGCTGGACCGTATGGATCACCTACGGGAGCTGCTATTGTTGGCTGAGCCACTGGATGTCACTCAGACATTGGCTCGTTGTCTTAACGTTGTCTTCACACTTCAGGGGCTGCGTTACAATACCACAACAATTATCGGGCAGCGTCTGGAGGCAGCTAGGCGGGATTGGTAGCAGTTATCAACAGCCCACCAGCAGCTGAACTTTACACTTACTCAGATGTAGCAGGATAATGACAGACTACGTGCCAGGAGATTCCAATTAGAGTTAGAGAGAGGCGACCGCCTGCAGAGGATTGTAGATCTGGAGGCAGAGGTTCACACCCTGGAGGAGAATGCCGATGCGTATGAGATTGAGAGGTTGACGCTGCTACAGAACATTGCGGATATGCAGCACCAGGTGGAGGAGGCCGAGGTGCAGGTTGCAGCCCTACAGGCTATAGTGGCCTTATAGCCGCTACCTCCGGTGCAGCACACCGGAGGAGCAAGCGGGGGTCGGTCCCGGTCCGGGACCAGACGAGTCAAGCAGGACCACCGCTATCGACCCCACCAGCTTCGCCTGTGGGTAGTGGTGCTTTGGTGGGCAACTAGGTTGCCCGGCCACGGCAATAAGAAGGATTGCGATCCTAGAGTGTTACCTTCGATATGATTGGAGTAATCAGCTTAGGAAGCTTGCCTTCGTGCAAAGTAACTGCTTTGTAACACTGTTGTACTAGTGTTTTCGATTTTAAGTCTTGTAATGTCTTCGAACCTGTTTCTTCGAGTTGTAATAAAGAATGCTTAAGTGTATTATGTTTTGAACTGAAGTTCGAGTTGTTCAACAAAGATGTTGGAATCTTATTGCGTGTGATTACCAAAATTGAGCGAACGACTTCAATAACCATGCTTGCCAAAACTTGCATTGCTTAAGCCGTTAGAAAACCACAATGTTTTCGGTGAGTGTCGATCGTTTGACAAACAACTAGGTGATCTTTCGCACGTCACCTTCGCGGGCACCCGAAATGGGAGAATTGCCCCGAGATTGGAAGTTGGCTCGAGTCACTCGAGTTGTCGCAATTCCTAACTGTGTTGAAGAACGTTTTTAGGAATCTAATTGTTGGTTATGTGATATCTTACGACTGTTGCTGCCATCATCGCGTGGATGCTAATGAGATATTGACATACATGTTATAATTTTCATTTATTCAGAGTAAGAATTTGGCTATGTGTCTAATAAAGGCTCGCATTTCGGATGGTGGGACCCACGAGCGGCTCTCCCAACGGGTTCGGAATGGGCGGTAGCGCCGACCGCCGCCACCACCACCCATGACACCGTCGGAGGCTTTCATGGCCACGCAAACCGAGGTGTCGCGCCGGATCCCGGACGCTGCAGCAGATCGCTCAGCAGATGAACCGAGGGCCGCCACATGGGGCCAATCACGAGGGGCCTAATCAGGTCACCACGTACGCTTAGTTCATCGGGATGAAGCCACTGACCTTTTTCAAGGCGGAAGACCCCCTGGAAGCTGAGGCTTGGATCAAGGCCATCGAGGCAAAGTTCTCTGCCTTTGTGATGCCTTGCTCCGAGGAGAACAAAGCCAACTTCACAGCTCTGCAACTGCGAGGAGAAGCTTTAATTTGGTGGGATCATTTCAAGTCGATGCAGGGAGGGCGTGCTGTAACTTGGGATGATTTCAAGCAAGCCTTCAAAAGCCATCACATCCCCAAGGAATTAATGGATAGAAAGATGAGGGAGTTGTTGGCCCTTACACAACAGGAAGCGTGGCTTCGCCAACGGTCCGAGCTTTCCCAACGGCCAAGACCGAGGTTGGCGAAGAAACTCTTTCCCAACGGGGAAAATTCTCTGCTGTCGGGAAAGAAATCTTCGCCAACGCCCAAAATCCAATGATCGATGGCAAAGTTAGGGTCGTTGGCGAAGGGGTTCTTTCCCAACGGCATTCTGTTGGGAAAGAAAAGCCGTTGGCGAAGCCCGGCGCGGCCAAACGGTACCGACGTCGTCCGCTTCGCCAACAGCTTCGCCGTTAGCTGTTGGCAAAGGGAGCAGCCCTTCGCCAACAGGGCTACCAAGCTGTTGGCGAAGAGCCTTCTTTCCCAACAGCCTTGTAGGGGCTGTTGGGGAAGATTTCCGCTGTTGGCAAAGAATTTTCATTTTTTCGAATTTTGAATTCAAACTTTTTTGGTAGCCTTGCTACATTGTTTACAAGCACATGGTTAAATGTGGGCCCATTTTGCAACATTTAGCTATCCAAACTTTTGAGCATTTGACGCGGCAACTTGTTCCAAACTTTCTCAAATGTTTATCGTAGCCTCCACATGCGATAACAAGACACCCCGACAAGTTTCGTGATTTTTCGACTTCGTTTGGATTTTATATAATTAAAAAACAGCTGTACCACGCCTGGACCGTCGTGTTACTTGGACAAGGACTTCGAAATTTCGGGTGAGCTTTGGGACACGGCCTCAAAACACACTCCCCAACATGAATATCATTTTTCGAATGCCTAAGTTTCATTATTTCACGCACCTACAGTTCAAATTTGAATTATGCCGGAAAATTCAAGTGAACGAAAATAATTAACGAAATATAGTTAAATAGCTCAAAACATCCCCAAGTTTTGAAGTTGAGATGTAGTTATAGTAGGAAGGACCCACAAAAAAGTTGAAAGGAAAAAAACAAAAATGCAAAAATTCTTTCCCAACAGCCTTGTGATGCTGTTGGCAAAGTGTCTTCGCCAACAGCTTTAATACCGTAGCTGTTGGCGAAGGATGGCGCAGTAAAAAATAAAAAAAGGCTTTGCCAATAGCCGCACCTACAGGCTGTTGGCAAAGAACTTTAACCTAAAACAAATCAGCCCCGGCCCCTCCCACCCACCGGACCCGCCCCCTCCCTCCCACCCAACCCCGTGCGCCGCCGCCCTCTCCTCCCACCCCGCGCGCCGCCACCCACCCCGCGCGCCGGCCCCGCCCGCGCCCGCCGGCCCCGCCCGGCCCCACCCCACCCGCCGCGCCGCCCGCCCCGCCCGCCCCCCCGCCCCCGCCCCCGCCCCCGCCGCCTGCTACGCCGCCGCCCCCGCGCCCCGCCGGCGGGATCCGGCCCGGCCCCGTGCCGCCCCCGCCCGCCCCCGCGCCGCCCCCGCCCCGCCCCGTGTAGGCGAGACGCCGATCCTCGTCGCCACCGAGGCCAGCGACGAGGAGGCTGACATCGTCCTCGTGTAGATGAGGTTCGTCTACTCTCACTTCCCCATCAACGCGTCCATCACCAATGCCAACACCACCAAACTTCCTCGGAGAGAAGAAGGTACGCCGCCCATTTTTTTCATTCTTGCAGTTCACGGCTTAACTAAATTACTTCACCTTTGCGATCGTATATATGAATGAATTGACGATCTCAGTTGTTTTGAGATGTGCATGGTTTCTTATGTAGTGATATCAATGCTATATATAGCCTGTAATTCTCAAGGGTCTCGATCTACCTGTGTCCAAATTTGGCTCAGTCAGGCTGGGGTGTCGATCTCTTGTATCATGCTGCTGCTATTTTGCTGCAGGTGCGGAAGGTTGCCATGCTTGATGGTGTGACCATCCTGCGTTCTGAGAAGGTCAAGAATGAGCTCATTCTTGATGGCAATGATATCGAGCTTGTCTCTCGCTCGGTTTGCTTCCGATAAATCGGGTTGGAGTCCCCGATTTCACCGCATAGATTTGTGTAAATATACAACGGCTATTTAGCATTTTGACTCGTTAACTTCAGCCACTCACTCGTTATTGTGTTGTTAAGAAATTGGTTATAGGATGTTGCTCGTGATGGGATGTGTCCACTTAATATTTGTAGTTTGGTATGATAACAAAGTGAATAATCTATAGTACCTTGGCTCGATTCGGGGGCATTGCAATCTCTTTTCATTACAAACTACAAGTGTGACCATGATCTTGTTAGTGAACCCGCATCCTACCGTCGGATCTACCATCTTATACCGAGTTGTTGTTTATCGAAGCTACTTGTGTTCTTAATTTTGTAGGCCGGTGCTGATGTGAACTTCAAAAGTCCGTCGGGAGACTCGTTTTATTCCGGGGCAGTTGAAGATGGCATGATGGACATTGTAAAATTCTTGCTAGAGGCTGGAGCTGAACCTAACATTAATGATGGGGTAATCATTGATCTTTCTTTGTGCTTGCTTTGTTTATTTACTTTGATGCTTATATTTGAGGCGTACAATCACATTGCTCTTTGCATTTTTGATGGTCTCGGTGGTAGAATAAAGCCAAGGTCTCGATTCTCGAACTAGTTTCACTCCACTCTAAAAACCATTTATGATGTTCATATGTATTTTCAACAATTAATTGGTAGCATTCGCTTTGTGGTCTTGAAAGGCCTGTGGAGACATGTGGGTGGGTTAGGACCATAGTCATAAAATGGGGTCGATGTTATCGACCCTTGACCTGGGAACGTCGATCCCAACCCGGGAACACGAGGTCATTTTTGCCCCTGCCTTGTAAAACGCACTCAAAAGTATCGACCCTCGATCCTCGACCCCGTTCCTCGACCCATTCGACCCGAAAACTTCGCGACTATGGTTAGGACTATGTTAGAGCACCATGAGTTTTCATGTTCCATTTATGTATCACAGTGGATGTAAAAACACTGCATGCTTCTCCTTCATATATGATCAAACAGTGCTCTTTACTTTGGTGGTTTAGTATAAGATGTATGTATCATTTCATTGCCCTTTAATCTCGATTATTCCGGTGAGTGGTAAATAAACCCAAGGTGTCTGAGATTCTGAGAGCACTTTTTGCTAGTTTGCCTTCAAATTCATTTATATGCATTTACAATATATGGGGCTATGTATGCCATCTATATGAATTCACAAAAATCGTAACTTTCAAATCTCTATTCTTTTTTGCTGAGGGAAATTTCTACTGTTTATAGCTTTCTTGCTGGACTGTATCACCACTTCCATGTTTATTGTTATAATGCAGTGTGGGAATTTACCAATCATGCTAGCAGCTGCTCATGAGCAACATGAGCTTGTCAATATTCTACTTCCTTTGACAAAACCAATCCCATCTATTCCAGACTGGAATCCTGATGGGATTATTAGAACTATGAAATATCTACGTCTCGAGCCTCATGTATGTTACACATTTTCCCAAAGCTAAGTTAGGAAAACTTGCATGATTTTGATTCTATGAATTTGGCTATAGGAGCAAATTTCGGTGACTGTATTGTTGGAACCTCATGAATTAACTGAACATGTGCTACTGTGTTTAGGAGTCAGTGGCAAAACAAATAGTTGATGCCAAGTTAGAAGGAAAGGAAGCTTTTGCAAAGGGGGACTATGTTGCTGCAATCTATTCCTATACTCAGGTGCTTACTCGAACCAGAATATACAACGTATTTGTTGGGATTATACACAATGTAGCTCAAGAACACATGAAGGATATGCCTTCGTTTTGCCATAAGCCCATGACATGAGATAGCAGAGTTAATAACTAATGCTAACGTATACGTATAACGAAACCATAACTCTTTGTAGTTGGGGTGGACAGACGTAGTGTATCCCATGGAATTTCCATGACACCTAAAATAGTTTACAAATCATGCCCTGACTTTTATCAGTGCACAAAGTGCTCATGAAATTTCCCTACTGAGGAGCCAAGATTTCCATTTAACTTAATGTAGCCAATTGTTCAGGTTGTTGTTGCAAATTAACCTACCAGAAATTTTGCCGGGCTCCTATGTAGCGTACGAGGTGTGTTATTCTCACAGAAAATAAAAAATAAAAAAGGAAGGCTTATATATCTGATTTGTTATTCACAGAGACCCCTGGGGACGGCGCCACGAGCTAGGTACCTGTGACTACCTCTTATGGACTAGTAGCGATACATGTTAGACCCCTAAACATGTATGTTGGACTTGTTGGACATTTTGGACATGTATGTTGGACATCCTGGTGTATGTTGGACATGTAAGCACTCGTTTTGTGATTTTGTGTATTATGGACATGTATCGATGGATTTGATGTGTGGATTCATGTTGAGATCGAAACCGATGCCGAAATGTGGTTCATATACTATATTGTTGATATATATGTGGTATTCTGGTTCATATGCTGATGTGTGGATTTGATGTGTGAATTAAAGGCTAGAAAACAGCAAAAGAAAAGGGGAAAAAATTCCCAGCTTTGCCAACAGCATGGGCCAAAGCTGTTGGCAAAGCTGGGCTTTCCCCACCAGTCGCGGCAGCTTTGCCAACAGCTTTGGCCCAGGCTGTTGGCAAAGCTGGGCATTCCCCCCGAAGCGCGGCCCAGTTTTGCCAACATCTTCGGCCCATGCTGTTTGCAAAGTCCTTTGCCAACCGGACTTTGCCAACAGCCGTCGCTTCCCTGTTGGCGAAGGTAACGGCAGCCGAGCTGACGGCGTCCCCCCTTCGCCAACGGTACACGTGGCTGTTGGCGAAGCTTTCCCAACAGGGCCCGCGTTCCTGTTGGCGAAGAGCTCTTTCCCATCACTTAAAACGCCAACGGTTCTTTCCCAACAGGAACTCGGAAACCCTGTTGGGAAAGCCTTCGCCAACAGGGTTGGAGTCTTCACCAACAGCTTTAAGCTGTTGGCGAAGCACGCGTTTCCTATTGTGTTAGGCAGGGGCCTGACACGGTGTACCGTTACGCCCAGAAGTTTAACAGCTTGTGCCAATATGGTGGGCATCATGTAGACACTGATACAAAGAAGATGGAGAGGTTCCGTGATGGGCTAGACGGCAAGTTGTACGAGCGACTGAACCTACTTGAGCCAGAAAATTTCCATGAGCTTGTGAACAAAGCTATCTTTCAGGAGGATGCCATGAAAAAGGCCCACAGGGACAAGAAGAGGCCGTCTGGTTTTGCTCCGGGAAGCAGAACTAATAAGAAGTTTCCCTTTGTGAAAAAGAATGTTCCAAACCCATCCCAGCAATCTTCAACTCGACGTTGGACGATGAAGCCATCCCAGGGCAAACCCTTAGGGAACTTCCAGTTCTGAAATGCTTAGCAGCAGGCTCCAAAGCCTAATGCACCTCCTCGCCATGTCAGTGATCGTCGTTATTTCAACTGTGGTCAACCAGGGCATTACATCAGCGATTACCCCAAACCCAAGCAGATCAAGCCCAACCCACCGAATCAAGGTGCAGGGAACAAGCCTGCCACTCCGGCTAAGAAGCCTATGGTGCAAGTACGCCAAGGCAAGCTGAACTTCACCACGATGAGTGACATTCCAGAGGGAGCTTCAGTGCTCACGAGTACATTCTCTATCAATGATACTCCCGTTAAGATTTTATTTGATTCTGGAGCTACCCACAGTTTCATACGTGAGAACCTATTAGGCAAATTGGGTCTAAAAGGAATGCATACCAAATTGGCTTATAAAATTATCACGCAAGGAGGAAATATTTCTTCTCATATAGTAACTTTTGGAGTTCCTTTAAAATTGGGAAGTAAGAACATTCAATCAAATCTTATCACCATAAAGTTGGAAGGCATGAATGTTATCTTAGGTATGGATTGGATGACCCAACATAAAGTGGTTCTAGATATATCAGATAGGGTTGTAGAGATCAATTCTCCTACGGTCGGGCACACTACCTTGTACCTACCTTTCCAAGACGGTACCGACTCTTGTGCCTATGTGACCATTATCTCCCCTTTTGATGAAATTCCAGTAGTGTGTGAGTATCCGGATGTCTTTCCTGATGAACTGCCTGGTATGCCGCCAGACAGGGATGTTGAGTTTGTGATTGAACTCCAACCGGGTACTGCACCCATTTCTAATCGACCTTATCGTATGCCTCCCAAAGAATTAGCCGAACTGAAAAATCAACTCCAGGAGCTGTTAGATAATGGTTATATTCGCCGGAGCTCTTCTCCTTGGGGTTGCCCCGCTCTTTTCGTCAAAAAGAAAGATGGTAGCTTGAGGCTGTGTGTAGATTACCGACCGCTCAATGCAGTAACCATCAAGAACAAATATCCTCTTCCCCGAATCAATGTTCTTTTTGATCAACTGGCTGGAGCCAGAGTTTTCTCCAAGATCGACGTTCGTTCTGGTTACCATCAAATCAAATTCGACCTTGTGACATTACTAAAACCGCTTTCTCCACTCGTTATGGTCTTTACGAGTTCTTGGTAATGTCCTTTGGTCTCACGAATGCCCAGCCTACTTCATGTACCTCATGAACTCCGTGTTCATGACGGAGCTCGCCAAATTCGTAGTGGTCTTTATTGATGATATCCTTATCTATTCCAAAAATGAGAAGGAGCATGCCAAACATCTCCGAATTGTCCTTCAGCGTTTGCGAGATCACAAGCTTTATGCTAAGTTCTCCAAATGTGAATTTTGGTTGAAGAGTGTGAAATTCTTAGGGCACACTATTTCCCAAGATGGTATCTCCGTAGATCCTAGCAAAGTCCAAGAGGTGATGGATTGGAAACCACCCAAGTCCGTACACCAGATCCTCAGTTTCTTAGGGTTGGCAGGATACTACTGTCGATTCATTCCAGACTTCTCTAGAATTGCGAAACCTATGACCGAACTGCTCAAGAAAGGAGTGAAGTTCGTATGGAGCGAAGCATGTGAGAAAGCTTTCCACACTTTGTGGCAACACTTGACTTCAGCCCCAGTGCTAGTGCAACCGGATAATTCCAAACCCTTTGAAGTTGTCTGTGATGCGTCAGGCACGGGTCTCGGCTGCGTTCTTATGCAAGAAGGTCGGGTCATTGCCTATGCTTCACGGGCACTTTGACCTCATGAGATCAATTATCCTACCCATGATCTTGAGTTAGCTGCTGTTGTCCACGCTCACAAGATATGGAGACATTATCTGATGGGTAATCGTTGTAATATCTTCACTGATCACAAGAGTCTCAAATACATCTTTACTCAGTCAGAATTGAATATGAGGCAAAGAAGATGGCTTGAGTTGATTAAGGATTATGACCTAGAAGTGCATTATCACCCTGGAAAGGCGAATGTCGTTGCGGACGCTCTTAGCCGCAAAGTTCACTGCAATCATCTAGAGTTGGAGCCAGTTAGTGAACCATTATGTGAAGAAATGAGAAGGCTCAACTTAGAAGTGGTACAGCCAGGAAATCTTTATGCCTTAGCTGCCGAGTCAAATCTTTATGATAGAATTGTCACTGCTCAACGCAATGATGGAGACTTACAAATCATCAAACATAAATTAGCAGAGGGAGATCCCAAGTATACTTGTTTCCAGAAAGATCACCAGGATGTGATCTGGTTTGGAAAACGTCTTGTGGTTCCTGTTAATCCGGAAATTAAGAAGATCATCCTCGATGAGGCTCACAAGTCCAAATTTTCTATTCATCCCGGCAGTACCAAGATATATCAAGACTTGAAGCAGAATTTCTGGTGGTCCAACATGAAAGTCGATATAGCCAAGCATGTAGCTGAGTGCGATACTTGCCACCGGATGAAAGCAAGCCATTTGAAATCTACAAGTGTACTCCAACCTTTTTCGATACCCATGTGGAAGTGGGATGACATTAGTATGGATTTCATTGTGGGTTTACCCCTGACAGCGAGAAAGAAAAAATCTATTTGGGTGATCGTGGACAGACTCACCAAGACCGCTCATTTTTTTGCAGTGCATACCACTTATTCAGTACAACAATATGCAGAGTTATACATGGACCAAATAGTTCGTTTGCATGGAATTCCGAAGACTATAATCTCCGATAGAGGAACTCAGTTTGTTGCTCGCTTCTGGGAGCAGTTACACGAGTGCTTAGAAACCAAGTTAATTCGCAGTTCCAGGTATCATCCGCAGACCGATGGTCAGACGGAAAGGATAAATCAGATTCTGGAAGACATGCTACGAGCCAGCATCTTGCACTTTGATAAGAGTTGGGACAAGTGTTTATCCTTGGCAGAATTCTCCTACAACAATAGTTATCAAGCTAGTTTGAAAATGGCACCGTTCGATGCTCTCTACGGACGAAGATGTCGCACTCCGTTGAACTGGTCAGAAACTGGAGAAAGGACACTCTTTGGTCCGGATATAGTTAAGGATGCCGAAGAGAAGGTCCAAGTAATAAGGGAGAATTTGAAGATAGCTCAGATGAGGCAAACGAGTTACCAAGATAAGGGAATCGCACCCTGACACTTTGAAGTGGGAGATGACGTGTATCTAAAGGTTTGCCCCACCAAAGGTGTGCAGAGGTTCGGTGTCAAAGGAGAGTTAGCTTCGCGCTACATTGGACCCTATGAAGTCATAGAAGTATGTGGGCCTGTGGCTTATCGTATCCAATTACCGGAACGGTTTTCCGTAGTCCACAACATGTTTCATGTGACCCAATTGAAGAAGGGAATGCCTGTGCCAGAAAACAAGGTAATCCCAGAAGCTAATGCTTGGATTGAGCCGGATTTCTCACTCATCGAGCATCCATTAAGAGTATTAGACCAAAAAGAGCGAAAGACCCGAAGACAGACAGTACGAATGTACAAGATACAATGGAGTCATCACACGGAAGAAGAGGCAACTTGGGAGACGGAGGAATATCTCAACGCCAAGTACCCGAGATTCCTGCGATCTCGTAACTGTGAGTTCTCCTTCCCATCTTATTGTTCTTAAGTCGAATCTCGGGACGAGATTCCGTTTAAGGGGGGTAGGCTGTGATGCCCCAGGTTTTTAATTAACCCTAATCGCCGGTCAACCCGGCTGACAGTGGTCAAACCACGGTCAACCTGGGTCCTCACCTTGAAAAACTCACCAACCAACTCTATTGAACCCTTTGGTCTAGTGGACACACATGTGGGGCCAACCCATGGTCAAAGACTTGGTCAAACCCCACTTAAACCCTAGTACCCATAGATGTCTTTCGAAACTTTTGCCGCGTTCTCCAAAATTCACCTAAACACTTAAAAATCTACCTTTATGAAAGTTGTCCAGCTTGTTGAGGGACACAACTTTCATGTAGATTGGCATTTCAAATTTTGAGTGGAAAAGCCTGAAAAACTTGCTCAAAGGTCAGTATCTCCTGTTCATGAACACAGACTGACATTCAAAGTTGGCAAACCTCGCCTGCAAAATCTATTGAGAAAAACCCTATATAACCTTTTTGAAAGTGATAGAGGGTTGCTAAATCTACAATTTTGTATTCAAAGTTTGGTTGACTTCTATTCAAATTTTTGGAGTAAATAGTGTTCAAACTAGGGCTCAGCAAGTTGAAAATGGGCCGGCCGTGCCGTGCGCCGCGACGTCGCGCCGTGACGCTGTTGGCGGATAAAACTCGTATCCACCTACGATCCGTAAGCGTACGGAACTACACCTTTTTCACCACGGGATTACGAAGGTTCTTGTCAATCCGCGGAGCAAGGGGATTACTAGCGCTTAACCAAGTACTAATCTAGTTGAATGGAAAACCTTTGAAAGAGTATTAATCTAAAGGTAAAACAATCTAACCTAAGTTAATCTAAGTTAAGTTGATCAAACAAATCTAGGGTTAAACAAGATGGTAAAGGGTGAACACAAGAGAGTGATTAAGAAAGATAAGCGTTCCCTCTCTAGGATCTAGGATAACATGGTATGCATCTTCTACACGAGAGTGGTAAACCAATCTACCGGGGGTGGTGACCACGGTTTCACCCTTTCCTTCCTCTCGTACTGTCACTACGCAAAGGTATTCGCGACTAGACCTATGATGGACAGGATATGTTGATGGAATCTATGGGAGTAGCGGATATCATACGCCCGAAAAACACGGTAGCTAACCTTAATCATCAAAGCATCATCAACATGAAAACAATAGATTGAAACCACGAATCAAGTAGCGATCACATAGCATGCATCGATCTAACCCTAGGGATGAACGAAGACATTACCCCATCATCTTACACGGATTGAAGCACATAGGGGTGATGGAGACTCTGGAGAACGTCGTCGATGAAGATGGCGGCGATGGAGCTTGGGAACACCCCTAGGCCCGCGGCTTGGAGTCCTCCTCTTGCTCCCTTCTCTCCGTCGGCGTTGATCCTTGCGACGAGCTCATCTAACTCTCTCCCTCATCTTGCGGCGGTGGTGTTCTGGTCAATGGCGTCGGTAGGATGATTTGTTCGATGTGGCGGCCGACGGCGGCGGAGACAATAAATAGACGAAAACCTAGGGCAAAGGGGGCACCGAACTGACCCCGGAGTGGGCTGGGCCGGTCGGCCTAGGCCGGCCGGCCCAGGCCCACTTCGGCCCGGTTCGGCCCCAGTTTCCTCTCCGGTTACTTCTCGCATGACCCCTTATCTGTGTGCACTTGCATGTGGGCCTTTGACGTTGTTTTTTTCACGGTTAAGGCTTGAATCCTTGCTATGCAAGCTTCACTGTTTTCTGGTTGAGTCCCTAAAGATTTGCACGTTGACGCTTCGGTCCTCGGGTCATTTGGAGTCATGTTCATCACGTGTCTTGACTCTTGTCGGGCTTCATGATCTTCTTCCAAAGTGCTTGGTGAACTTATCCCGAAAGTCTCCTCTTTAGCGTAGATTTCCTGCGTAAACAACAAACTCCAAAATCGACATGCAAGTGTGAACTTGTTACATCATTAGTATGCCTAGTGGCGGGTTTGTTGCAAATCATAATCGAAACCAATGTATAACAAGTACTCTAGGTTGAAGGAAACTCACCGTCAACATCCCCCCCATGCTTAAACCTTGCTCGTCCTCAAGTAAGTAATCCTTGCTTAAAAGGGAAATCAGTGTTGCCTTCCAATGTTATCCCTGCACTTAGTCATTCATGACGAGACAAATTGCTCTCTCTTAAGAATTTATTTTTAAAGTTCATGTTGTGACCGGCTTCTTTTTCATTATGGAAGATAGACTAACAATAAAGAACAAGCCACATTTAACACGATGCTCTCAAACTTAAGTGAACTTCAAACCATTACCTTGTCACATGGAAGAATTTTCAAAAAGATGCATATCCAACATAAGTGAAAATCTCTTGCAAAAGCTCATGGAAACACTCATCTCATCAAGTCACTCAAGCCTATACTAGATTATTTTCAACCTACTCTACTCATATGTGATAGTGGAAGGATTATGTGGAGCTTGGAAGGTTAAAAACAATCCTAGCAAAACATACATCCGAAATATTGTCAAATTAAGAGAGAGGTCTATTGGAATTACCGAGACTCGTCAAAAAGGCCATGGAAAATAAATGTTGGAAAGAGAGAGGGATGAAACACACACATTTAGATAGGTGGACATGTGCAAGTGGAAAATGGAAGATCCCGAGGCACGAGTGAAGTCCTCGTTGTCGGATTGCACATGGTTGGAAGATTTGAGTATGGATGTGTCATCAAGGCACTTGAGAACTTATGAAGCAAAAAGAACCGAGGAGCATCTTTATTTAATTTTATTTTATTTCCTTCTCATTTTTCTCTCTTTCTTTTTTTTCACTTTATTCTTCCTATTTTTCTTACTTTTCTTTTCTTCTTATCATATTTTTTCATTTTTCATTTTTTTTCTTTTTTTCTTTTGCTCCTCAAAACTTTTTGCAACGTAATACTTACATAGCATTTGTGTCAGAGAATGACTCCTCCCCCATGCTTGAACGATGCTCATCCTCGAGCATAAAAGAGAGGGGAAATGACTGCTAAAGTAAGTATAAATTCCATAATATTGCGGAATATTTGAATCTCCATCGAGAATTTTACTCCATACTCAAATTGGGTTGTGGACAAGGAAGTGATCACAAAAAGATGTTTTCGGTTTAGGGTGGAGGCCCAGCGAAGTTTGTGAAATTTTCGATGTGAAAACCCGCAATGCATGGACAAAAAGGCTAGCATGAAAAGGTTACACAAAGGAATGACCAGCTTCTTAGTCTCAAACCATAGAAATCAATCCTAATCCAACTCATCAAAACATATGTTTGCAATCTACGGGTTTTGTTATCATAAAACATATATGTATATGGCTTTGGTAGGTAGAACTTTGCAAGAGCATCACAAATATGTAGATAGCATAAAAGTTAAGTTTTCATAAAAACAACAAGTTATCTGGCTATCCATAAACTTAAATCAAAGAGCAAAGATATGTATGTGGGTCTAGAGCATAGTCATTTCACCTCCACAAATAAAAGAGCCAGTATTTAAATTAATTTCAAATCATATTATAGAGAGCAATTAGCCAAGACATGTATAACTTCATGTAGGTAAAACAAAGCGGCAACTTTCATCATCTTTCCGTAAGCATAGGCAATATAGAACATCGAGGTGAACACATGGTCATGCTTATTTATTGAAAGTAAAAAGAAACCTAGGTTGTCCTCCTAGTAGCCATGTTATTGTTGGAAGAGAAAAACAAAATGTAGCACCTAATATGGTTGAAGGCATACTTACAAGCATTTGTGTTTGGAAAAGAGAAGGTCTATGGAGGTGTTACCATCCTTTGTAGTTCTTCGTTGCCTTCTCCCGACATCTCCATCTATCGATGTGGCTTTTGATTTTGTCTTGATTTATCAATGCTCCTAAACTTCTGAATTTGATCTTGTATGCTTAATGGAGTCATTGGTCACCCTTCTCTTCAATGTTGTCATCACCATCTCCTCTTTCTTGTTCTCATCATCTCCTTGCTGTCTCTTTTTCATGGATTTCCCCCTCTGTCCAGAACAGAACATATATCGAAATATAGCTCTATTGAAATATTTATGAAATTACCTTTCCAACGTGTGGTCATTCATCGAAAACGGAGTTCAAACAGGGAGCTGTGTCCGTTTTACTTCAGCGCTGCGTGCTGTCCAAAACTGATTTCAGGACGTGTTGCACTCGGTGATTCGGGCATAACCGCTTGTAGGAACCTCCGATTGCTTTGATTCTTGATTTGTTGGAATCGTAACTTCATCAGGCTTCTAAATATCCAAAAATATCTAGTGTTTTCCCTTCGAGACCATGCAAAATTTTGATGAGATTGGTGGCTTCTTGCGCATTGATCCGGAGATGTTAACGATCTTGATCATTCTATCTTCTAGAGTGTCATGTTGCACTTCCGTGTTGAAGATTCAGGGTCTCCCCCATGCTTAGCATTTTGCTAGTCATGGAAGAAGAAGACAAAGTACTTCTTAGCGATCCTTCAATTTCCTTGTAGTGAGAGTCTTTATCTTGCCTGTATGGTTTTAAACGCACATTCTACCCCCAAGGTGATGGTTGGGAGTAGATAGAATCGCCATTAATCCAACAATGTCTCCTAAGACTCTCAACTTGTGGCATAATTAGTCTAATGAGGAATAAAAACCTAATGAGTGTACATGGTGCAAGGTGTGTATGCACATGATAGGAAAGCATATAAACAACGGCAATGTTTTCACCTAGTTCTAAACACCATGTTTACAACTAGGTTGCCGAATTTCTCCATAGCCACAAAGGTTTATTTATCAAGGGTTAAAACACCATGTCTATCCCTAAATCAATAACTCTTATAGCACAAGAAAAATTAAGCGCATTGCAAAGCTTATAAACTAACCAAAGCAACATGAAAACATATGAAAAGCTAGCTAGGTTTATCGAACTTAACGATGATGGTCCGCAATCTTGTTTAAACACCATGTTTACACAAGATCACAAAAGGAAAATACTCATAATGCCTTATGAAGTATTAACATGGAAAATGAAGCATACATCATTAAGTATATAACAACCAAGCCAACTATGTACAAAACATGTATACACAAAGAAACATCACATTGATAACAAAATGCAATGCATGCAAATCAATAAATATGATCATGAACATGATGGTGGTTCTAAAAAGGAAAACTAAACTTAGGTTAATAACCACAAGTTTATCATCATAAGATAGTGCCATTCTTTATTCTCTCTAAGAAAGGAATAAAAACATAAAGAAACGGGTTGCCTCCCAAAAAGCGCTTCATTTAAAGTCATAGAGCTCGACTTTCTCACATACCTTCTTTTCGTCGCATAGCTATGGCCCTTCATGCAAGAATAAAAGGTACCAATGCAGTTTTAATTTACTTCCCATGTTGTGCTTGATCACTTATAGAAGACTTGCCCAAAGCATCCTTTTGTTTCATCGTTATCTCCTTCTTTATAATCCTTTGGTGCTGCCTTCACTCCATAAATTTTTTTAATGTCCAGAACAGAAAGTATACTCAAGCTCTACTCCATTGCACAGTGCACAAAATTTCCTTTCCAACGAGTCTTTATTTGCCCAAATTGGACTCCGGACAAGAGAGTTACGTCCGTTTTACTTCGGCGATGAAATCTGTCCTGAAATTTCAGAACGCGTGTTTTCTCCATAACTCCTTGCACGGGTCTTCAAACTTGTTGGTTCTTGATGCGTTGGAATGGTAACTTGATTGAGCTTCTGGATATCTCATTTTCTTCATTTGTACACCTCTGAACAAGCTCTCAAATTAATAAAGACAGCAGCATCCATTGCGGGATTTGGAGAGGTTGATGATTTATCTTGCAACTCTTTAAGCATGACTTCTCTTTTCATTATCCAAGCCTTGTCTACATGGTTAGTGAAAATCGGGCCTTCTCCTGACATGTTCTTCTTTAAGGTCATTAGCTTGACCAAGCGCAAAGCATGATCGAGATTTACAAAACTTATTGTAAACATACGCGTCCATAATTAACACCACATGTGAATTGTAGCACAAGTCAAGGTGTAAATAAAAGAAGCATATGTTTCATGCATAGCACTTAGCTCATCATTAGGCAAAGGTTCTTTAGGTGTGAGATTAATTGGATCAAACATAAATGTTTCCTCTTTTTCATTCTCAAGAAAATATAGCCTATCAACATGATCACTATTGGAACAAGGCATAGACATTAAACTATCATTCATACTATTGGTTGAGTATGAGTATTTGAATTTATCAACATCAATACCAATAATATCCTGAGATTTCAGCGCGTACCTTGGCCTTAGAGCTTTTTCAACAAGAGTGATATTTGGTTCATCTAGCGGTGTTGAAGGCGAATCAATCTCAACGAGTGAAGGTGTCTCTTTGTTAGCTTTTGGCACCCCCTCCATCTCATCATGTGGAACGTGTAATACATCAACTACATTTGCATTTGTCTCTTCTTTGAAGTCTTCATTGTCATCCCAATCTTCGTCTTCAAAGTCTTGTATGTTGCTTTCTTTATCTTCCATGTACCACATGTCGTCAAGATCGCTCATTGTTGATTCTCTCTTTCCGTCATCCTTGAGTACTTGCATGTCTTGATTTGCTAGTGTGTAGGCTTCAATAGCACACAAGATATCACCTTGTGGGGAGGAGCCTTCTTGGAGTACTTGCTCTATGTCAACTCCTTCCCATTCATCTTCTAGCTTGAGTCCTATCTTCTCCCATTTATCCTTCGAGTCACTAGGCTCGTCACGGTTGTACTCTTCTCTTTCTTCATCATAAATCCTTGAGTTGTCAAACCGGTCGATCCATCCTTCATCTCCTTCTTCTCTTTCTTCTTCAAACATCTTTTGGATTGACTCTCGACTCGTGTCTTGATCAAATATATCTTCAACTAGTTTGGCAACGTGTCGGCGTTCCTCCTTCCTTCGGTAGTTGATTAGTGGGGCGAAATCAACTTGAACCCAACCGGATTGCTTGAACTCCGCCAATGGTCTAGCATTCCACATACTTCGGCCTACATTCATGTTAGTTTCAACATTTTTAACATCCGAAATGACTTCTCTTACCTTGGTAAGTGGATCTTCAATTTCTTGTATGGTCAGTTCATCTTCCTTGACCTCCGGTTCATCTTTTTCAGAAATTTCAGCAAGCACCTTGGGCTTGCTTTTGTCATTTTGCTCCTCTCGACAACGTCTTTGCCAATCTCGTTGCGTTCTTTGTTTATTGCTTATCCTTTGTAAGATTTGTGCGGCTTCACTAATTGTTTTATCCATTATATCACCGCCTGCACACATGCTTACAAAATGAGACGAGTTAGGGGTTAGTAAAAAATAAAAGGTATGCAACATCAAGTCACCGGAAAATCCCAAGTTCGGGCCTCGCTCAAGTAGTTCATTAAAACGGTCCCATGCTTCATCAATTCCTTCATCCTCTCCTTGCTTGAAATTGAGCACTTGCCTCCTTAAGTCTTGGACCTTGCTTATGGGAAAGAACTTCAAAAGAAACTTCTTTACTAGCTCATACCAATTTCCTTTTGCTTCAACGAACACAAGTGTGTACCATCTTCGCGCTTCATCTTCGAGAGAGAACGGAAAAAGATTCCACTTGAACCAAGCGGCCGAAACTCCTTTTTGTTGCACCGTGTTGCATATCATCTTCAATTCCTTAATGTGTCTATATGGGTTGTCATCCTCCAATCCTCTAAATGGTTTTGTCGCCACTAACTTGATGATTCCAGGCTTCACTTCATAGTGGGTTGTAGCAAGTGTCAAATCTGATTTTTGCATCTCAATGTCTTCCATTGACGGCATTGCTAGCTCCCTTAGCGACATCTCTTCGTCTTCCAATGGTGAGGTGAACAAATCCATCTAGGCACAAGAAAAGTAGAAATAAAAACAAAAAAAATATTTTTTTTTCTAGAAAATAAGGGTTAAATGTTAGTAATCAACAAAATCAATACTAGATTAAATGTAGCAAACTGGCTTGCTCCCCAGCAACAGCGCCAGAAAAAGGGGCTTGTTGACGGATAAAACTCGTATCCACCTACGATCCGCAAGCGTACGGATCTACACCTTTTAAACCACGGGATTCCCAAGGTTCTTGTCAATCCGCGGAGCAAGGGGATTACTAGCGCTTAACCAAGTACTAATCTAGTTGAATGGAAAACCTTTGAAAGAGTATTAATCTAAAGGTAAAACAATCTAACCTAAGTTAATCTAAGTTAAGTTTATCAAACAAATCTAGGGTTAAACTAGATGGTAAAGGGTGAACACAAGAGAGTGATTAAGAAAGATAAGCGTTCCCTCCCTAGGATCTAGGATAACATGGTATGCATCTACTACACGAGAGTGGTAAACCAATCTACCGGGGGTTGTGACCACAGTTTCACCATTTCCCTCCTCTCGTACTGTCACTACGCGAAGGTATTTGTGACTAGACCTATGATGGACACGGTATGTTGATGGAATCTATGAGAGTAGCGGATATCATACGCCCGAAAAACACGGTAGCTAACCTTAATCATTAAAGCATCATCAACATGAAAACAATAGATTGAAACCACGAATCAAGTAGCGATCACATAGCATGCATCCATATAACCCTAGGGATGAACGAAGACATTACCCCATCATCTTACACGGATTGAAGCACATAGGGGTGATGGAGACTCAGGAGACATCGTCGATGAAGATGGCAGCGATGGAGCTTGGGAACACCCCTAGGCCAGCGGCTTGGAGTCCTCCTCTTGCTTCCTTCTCTCCGTCGGCATTGATCCTTGCGACGAGCTCATCTAACTCTCTCCCTCATCTTGTGGTGGCGGTGTTCTGGTCAATGGCGTCGGTAGGATGATTTGTTCGATGTGGCGGCCGACGGCGGCGGAGACAATAAATAGACAAACACCTAGGGCAAAGGGGGCACCGAACTGACCCCGGAGTGGGCTGGGCCGGTCAGCCTAGGCCGGCCGGCCCAGGCCCACTTCGGCCCGGTTCGGCCCCGGTTTCCTCCCCGGTTGCTTCTCGCATGATCCCTTACCTGTGTGCACTTGCATGTGGGCCTTTGACGTCGTTTCCTTCACGGTTAAGGCTTGAATCCTTGCTATGCAAGCTTCACTGTTTTCTGGTTGAGTCCCTGAAGATTTGCACGTTGACGCTTCGGTCCTCGGGTCATTTGGAGTCATGTTCATCACGTGTCTTGACTCTTGTCGGGCTTCATGATCTTCTTCCAAAGTGCTTAGTGAACTTATCCCGAAAGTCTCCTCTTTAGAGTAGATTTCCTGCGTAAACAACAAACTCCAAAATTGACATGCAAGTGTGAACTTGTTACATCATTAGTATGCCTAGTGGCGGGTTAGTTGCAAATCATAATCGAAACCAATGTATAACAAGTACTCTAGGTTGACGGAAATTCACCGTCAACAGACGTCGCGCCCGCGCCCTCGGCGTCCGTGCTCGCGCCCTTGGCGTCCGCGCCCGCGCGCCGCCCGACGTCCCTCCGCCCGAGGCCGGCCGCAACCACGGGCCGTGCGGCTTCCGAGGCCGCCCACGCCCCGCGACGTGCGGAATCCGCGCCCGCGCCACGCGCCGGCGTCATCGCGCGCGTCGTGCCGGCCGGACGGGCCCCCCCTTCGGTCCGGCGGTCCGTTCGCGGTCTTCCTCCCTCGTGCGCCGTACCACGGCCGAAGCATCAAGCCGTCGTCACCTCCGGCCGGGCCAGTCCCCTATTTAAGCGCCACCAATCCCCTTTGCGCTCCACCCGAGCCGCAGACCCACCATCACCACCGCCGCCGGTGAGCTCGCCGCTCCGCTCACTCCCGGCGCCGACCAAACCCTCCTAGCCCTCCCTTAGGTCACCCTCGAGCTCCTATGGCCGCACATTGAGCTTCCCCGCCCCGAGTTTCGCCGGAGCCCGAGCCGTCGCGGACGTCGCCACCGGCCATCGCCGAGCACCCGCGTCGGCGACTTCTCCGCCCCAACCACGGACACCACACAACCCTAGGTGAGCGTCCGATCTACCCCCGACCCTTTCCCCGGTCGGGAGCGCCGCCGGTTCGCCGGCGTTGGCGGGAGCCGCGCCGCCCCGACGGCCCAGGGACCCAATTGCTTGGTCCCAAGTCTTTCCAGGGTTTAATCCGTGAACCAGGGGCATTTCTGTGAGGATCTATTTCTTTCTAGGGGCCTAGGCGCAAAATGAATCTTCAATAGTATATGCAAATTGCTGAAACTTGTAAAATTCCTAGAAAATTGTACAAAATTGAGAAAAATGCTAAACCAATTTTTTTGGATTCATGGTGTAGAGTACTACAACTTCTGTTATACTCACCTGGTCTGATTCTTGATATTTTTAGCATGAAAAATAGGAATGTGAAAAACCTAGATCTTCCATAACTCAAAATCCATGAGTCCCCTGTATCTAATTTTTGGACATGTTATGTGTGATATTATTACTAGCTTCTGTGCCAAAAATTGCACAAAGTTATGAAGTAAATCTGTTTATATGAATTGTTTTCCTTTTATGCAGAATCTGCCTAGATGATTTTTTAGCTAAAAATATTTATGTTTTTGTGCCCAACTTGTGCATGTTGTCTTGTTGCGCCAAGACACACCCCTGGTGAATTAATCACGATTTTTGCTTTATCAGAAGTATTTATTCTTAATGTGTGCATGTTTTCCTTTGTAATTCAATGATGCAAGATGAGTAGTGATTCTAGGTGTGTTTGCTGGATTTCTAAGATGGTTTAGGACCAGAGAACATGTGTAAAGAAGTTAGGAGCATTTATATGCTTATTTATTTTTGTATGCATTTAACTTGAATCACTAGCTAGCTTTTGTTATTTTCAAAATATTTAATTTTCTAGCTCTCCAAGCCTTGCTTGAGTGTTCAGTGGTGCAGTATAAGTGTTGGGATGCTTAAGAAACCCTTCTTTAAATTTGTAGTGAATTATTTTTTAATAAAAGCTTTAAAGTCCCGTATGGAGTAATGCTTTGATTAAATTAGGAAAATACCTTTTTAATTGGTTTCCCTTTTTGTGAAGTGTTATCCAACTTAAACTAAGAAGCTAAGAATGCATCCTTGCTGTTGAAGGATTAATTGGTGAATAATTATCCTTGTACACACCTTTACTAGTGAGAGGTAAAAGTATTAAGCCTTCACATGAAATAACAAATATGCAAGAAAACATTAATTCAAGTGTGTAATAAAAGAATGAAACACATATCAGTAATAACCTTCATCGAAAGAAAGTAATAGTTAATTATTTGTTAAGGTGAATATGACCAACAAGAGTTGGATTAGATAAATAAGCTGCCACATCACCTGAACCCTGCATTGCATTCCGTGTAGATCTTCCTGACGGTGACTACTCGCTCGTCCCGGAAGCCGAGGAAGGAGAAGCGGGAGCTGCTCTGCAGTACGTGGAAGTACTCGACGACACCGAGGGTGCTCAAGCTAACCTTGCTGATGAATGCAAGCCCCGGTGCATATGACCCAGTTCTCCAAATTATTATACACTTATCTATGGATGTTGTGCATTTAAGTTCAGGAGTTATATGGAACCTCATATGCATGATCCCTAGGTACCTGTGTCCTTACTAGTACGATAGGTCGATAGCTGCTAAGCTAAAGGACCGTTACAAGTCGGGTGATGATGTCACTTGCGAGAATAGGTTCCTAGATAGGAATCATAAAATCTCCTTAAATGGATTACTCACGTGGTAAGAGCATGGGATGTGGACTCCGGTCCAATGGCTATTGTGGGTTAAGTGTTTGAACGTACTAAGCACTTGTCGGGAATGGGACCGGTAAGCCTAGTACCTTAATGAGGCGGCGAGGGATCTTACTATTACTCATCTTGGGATGCGTCTCGCGGCTAGCTACCGGTGGTGTATGGTGAGTCCGAGTGCCTCGCGGGGTATTCCGGATAGCCTGCACCAAAGACTGTAAGATTCGATCCTGACCGAAGAGTTTTGGGAACCGCTTGGTGGTTGTCCTCATGGGGGCATCCCACCATGTGTTTAGGTCTACCTTGCAAGGTTTTGAATCAATCGATTGTCGGCGTCTCACCGTTATCTGAGACTACTTACTCCACTAGCCATGAGATCCCTAATGATGGAAGTTGATGAATTTTTATGCTTGATTAATTGTATGGTTCAACCTTGTTTGTATTAGATGGCTAATTTAGTAAAAAATAAACCCACTAGAACTTGCGTAAAATCTTGAAAGTAAGGACATACTCTTTGTTACTTTTCAGCAAAAGAAACCCAGTGGCCAAAAAGCCTTTCATGTCTATAGTTGGTGAAGTAGTTATCACCGACGGGTAAGTCTTGCCGAGTATTAGTATACTCAGCCTTGCTATAATATGTTGATCCAGGTAATGCTTTTGGTGATGTGTGGCCCGGAGAGATCCCGCCCGGCTGGGAGCTGGAGTTGGTGGAAGATGACGACTGAAGGCATCATGGCTGGCCTCCTGTGGTGTTCTCGCTTTCCTCTTAGTTGATTTCCGCTGTTTCAAAAACTCTGAACTACGTCGTTATGACCAAAAACTTCGGTTTGTAATAATTAAACCCTTCGGGGTAATTTTGAATGTCAAATTATGTTGTATCTCTGGACTTGCCTTCGCGTGAGTTTTAATGCATATATATCGATCCTTGTTGCTATATAAGTGATTTACCGGGCGTTAACCCGGTGACTAACGACAGGATGATACTTTATTACTGCTTAATGACCAAAGTGGATTGGTTAGGCGGTAGTACGGTATTCTCCTGGGCGGGTTGTCACAATCAAGCATGGATAGTGGATCAAGGCTGCATGAACACCTTCAAATCTTGCATGAAGGTTCATGGCTCTGTGACAACAAGAAGGTATGTGAGAAAGTCGAGCTCTATGACTTTAAATAAAGCGCTTTGCGGGAGGCAACCCAGTATTTATTTATATATATACATGACCGTCTACATTGTGCTCTTTAATCGAACCATCAAGTAACATTGTATCATTGCTCTAATAAAAACCACAACACTATATTATATGATCTAATTGCTATTGAGGGAGCGCTTTGTTATTTGATCTTGGAAAACTTGTAGACCTTTTTGTGTGTCTATTAGAGTTTAGAGTCTTTTTCTTTTGTTTCTTTTTAGAGAGATATATGAAGTTGGCACCATCCTTTGATTCTAAACTTGTGGCTAGTTAAATTAGGCTAACATTTGTTTTTGTTTCAGACCACTGCATATCATGTCATATCATTTTGTTCATCTACTTTGCATCACATTGCATGTTTGATTTGATCTAACCTTTTGTCTAACCAGCCTAAGCCTCCCATAACCCCCACCAAAAACCATAGCCAATAGAGGTAGGATTGATTATGTTGACCGTTGGCCGTCTGGATTGAACAAGTCTATCTCTTTCCTCTCTTCTAACTAAAGACTTTGACTAGCCTCCCTATAAAAGCCTTAGGAAAACTCCCCCTACCTATAGACATCCTAAAACCATAGGTGTCTCCCATCCTCAGATCCGCCCACCCCTCTCTCTCCCCCTCCCTCCCTTTTCACCTCGGTCGGTAGCCCCGGTCCCTCAGATCTACCGCACATGGAGGAGGGCAGGGCGGGCGCCGCCCATCCCACCGCGTAGCTGCAGCCTGCAGCCCGCTTGCGGCATCCCCGTGCTCCTCTCCACCCTCCACCCGAAACCATAGCGGAGGCGTGGGCCCACCAGTAGGCGACATCGACTTGGGACTTCGGCCAGATGCGGCGGCCAGATCTCCTCCCCTGATCCTCCCATGCGCGGATCTGGAGCAGGTCTGCCCGGATCGTGCACGAGACCGCGTGGATCCGACTAGTCGGCAGTGGCGGCGGCGAGCCGGACGGCAACTGCTGCTCCCACGCCAGCCTCGATTCTGACGACGGCTCCTCCTCCAGGTACATACCTCCCTCTTCCGATCTCAGTCTCGTCCTTATTCAACCCAAGCCCAAACCCTAGCCGTGGGGGATAACATGCAGAGGCAGAGGGTCCGAGTGGAGCAATCGGTGCAGTTCGCCGCCGCCCCACACGCTCCTCCGCGCCCCCTCTGCCTCCTCCTCCTCGCCTCGCGCCCATCGCGATCGGAGCAGCAGCCATGGCAGGCCACGTCCTCGGCGGCGTCAAGGAGAACCCCGCCGCTGCCAACAGCGCCGAATCCGACGGGCTCGGCTGCTTCGCCGTCGACGAGCACAACAAGCGCCAGGCAAGTTTCGCCCCCCTCCCGGTTCCTCGTCCCCTTCTCTCGAGCGCTCGACGATTTGGTCGATTCGGGGTTCTCTTTCTGATTTTTGGTGTACGGTTTTGCTTGCGATTGCAGAATGCGCTGCTGGAGTTCGTGCGCGTGGTGGAATACAAATGTTCAGTCCAGCATACATTCCGCAGTGTGTAGCCTTCCAGGTTATGCTGAATGTGAGCTTCAGTGATCTTGCTGGTATGGTCTCCATACTGCCATGGATCCAGGGTACTTTTAATAGGGAACTCCTGCGATCATGGAAGAGAACCTTTAGCTATTCACTCGATTATGAGGCAAGTGTCTTTGTCAATTCAAATGATGTAATATGCTAACTGTCAGGCATCTGATGATTACTGGGTTCACACCAGCAAGTGTTTCTCTTGCAAACTCCTCATCAGCCCCCCAGCCAAATTTGAACTCCGGAGCCTCTTTCAATACATCTAGTGTATACCAAGATTTACACATAGTCGAATAAAAACTAGCTTTCTGAACGTGTATCTCTACCATGCCATACTTGTTTTCCAGTCAAATGACATAACACAATTTCATTGCATATACAGAGTTTCAGATTACAAAATCCATGCATCGGTGTCAATCTCAAATGATAAATCTTGGTAATATTCTCTGTAACTAAATTGGAAACACTAGTTTCCGCGTTTTCAGAGTTCCAATTCTCTGTAGCCGTTGCATATTCGGAGTTGCATATTCTCTGTAGCTAAGAACATAGTATATTTGTAAGTATGGTTCTCCATCAGGTGGTTGGTACTTGGTACATTTCTAGATTGTTATAGCAGTAACTGTTGGTGTGTTAGCAATCTGTGTATGAGCCACACATGTGCACACATTGTGAATGTAGCTAGTTAGTTGCAGATCAGTAATCTCTTAGTCAGTGGCTTCATCTAGTGCTGCCTTGTACGTTACTCTTCCAGTTGTATGGTATGCATGAATTTGTCATGCATCTTTTGATTGATTATGACGACTAGTAGTTGTTTATAATAAGCTAACAAAAAGTTATCCGTATAGCTAACCCTGATATAGGCTGATGAAGAGCAAACTAATAACTGTCTGCAGGTTATGATAAAGAGATGAGCAGCGCAATGTAGCCATCAGTCAGTTGAGCTTCAGCAGAGGTGCGTGTGTGTGTGCCAGGCACAAGACATGCATATCCTTGTCATGCATTGTCTCAATCAGGATTTCAATATGACGCACAGCTAACTGACATATGGATCCTTCGTCCCTGTTTCCATTCTGTATTATAAAAGGGCACGTCCAACTAGTCTGATAGAATTAAGGTACATAATTAAGAAAAATTAGGTCATGTTTCATTACTAGGCTGTGGTGAGTTTTTACTTTGTTTTTTAGTGGGTCTGTGTGGTTTTTCTATCCTTTAACTGTGTGCATCCAGGATCATTGTACCTTAATAAAATGGAAATTAAGTTCAACAAAAAACAGAATGAAGGAAATTAAGTTTGAAGGAATATGAAATTCATCAATGATACCAGTACATGTAAGCCCAAATATTATTGCATTGTATCCCTTGTTTCTGCTGCTTGTACTTCGTACCATGTTTAGTACAAGATTATTACTGACAGTAGCTTCCCCCAAGCAATGCACTCTTCAAGAGGCCCAATGGGTGCTTCTTCAGCATTTGCTTTTGTCAATGTGAGGAACTGGTGGGGAATTATCAAGTAGGAAATGATTGATATGAGCTTTTCCTCCTTGAAGAGGCGCAAAATTTGAACATTTTGTTCCCCACCTTATCGAACATGCTGAAACCGTCACATGGTGCTTTGAAATTTCTTATTGATGTGTTTCTAAACCTGCAGGAACAACATCGAATATCCATGTTGCATTTCTTAGAGATCTCGTTTGAGGTTCTAAGGTTTCAGGCTATTGATATATTTTATATGTGGTTTGCTGTTAGGATTTGTCTTATTTGTTTCCTTTATTGCATATCCTATGATCTCCTAGTGCTCATACCGTGTTGACTTCTTCTGATGTTGGCCAATTCCTGTACACCCATTACAAGTTTCTTTGACTTTCTGGTTGCAATTCGTTGTTGTTGTTACCTGCATTAGGCACATAAGTAAATAAGTGTGTAGTGAATTTCACTTGAAAAGTAGGCACCAAATTAATCAATATTTACTTTTATTCCCCATCGGCCATGATAAATGATGCAGATCAATTGTAAAATCATACTCCACTTAACTTTGACATTAAATGCTGATGTTACACTCCATATAATCAGTTGCACTGATTTTGTGCTGAAGACACACTTATCAGTTATTGCACCAAGTTGTACTGCAGATGTTGTCACAGTGTATGCTTACTTTTTCCCAATTTTAAGGTTCCTTTTGGACTAATGTTCTTTCTTTGCTTCCTTGTAGAACTATTCTTGAACTAGCTGTATAGGGCTACCTTTCCCCTATTTTTCTGCCCAGTGTACAAGAAGTGTAGTGAGAGGTTCTGAAACTCCCAGGATTCAAGAAAGTAAATATGGTGTGGTCAAAGTAAAAATTTTCATGTATAGTTGATGTTACTATAATCTGTTAGCAGCTGAGTATTATATTTTGACTGCAGGTTATTGACGAAGAGGTCCAGTGGATGCAAGATGAAAGCATAATGTAATCAACTATATGGTGATGTGATTCTAAGTGTAACATGAGATGTCGAATCTCTATTTTGTGATATTTATGAGATATTATATTGTACTGTTGTGAGCATGTATGTGATCTGGGCTATGTAATTTGTTGAAATAAGTGAGTTTAAATTTAGCGATTTTGAAATTTTATTATTTCTGGATGAGCTCGAATAAAAAAGTGAATCAGTGAAATAATTGGCCATTTAGGCTCATCTATGAATTGTGTATGTGGTGGTGACATCATCATTGCCACATCAACTGCCATGTCATTGTCTATGTAGGTAGCCACGTCATTGTACACGTAGGCAGCCACGTCATCGTCCATGTAGATAGCCAGCGTGGCATCGAGCCATGTCAAAACGTGGAGCAACCAGAGCGTGACACGTGGACAAACCTGAATGCGACACGTGGACCATTCAGAGCGCGACACGTGGACAAACCGCAGTGCGACACGTGGCGCTGTGTCAAAGAGCCACATCATCATATCCATATCAGCACGCGCCTTGCCACGTCAGCAGCCAGCATGGGCCGTGCCACGTGGCATCCCCTTCCGTGACCAATTTCGTGACCATTTGGCTTGGTCATAGAAGAAATACACTTCTATGACGAAAAATGTGTTGGTCATGGAAAAGTTCCACTTCTATGACCAAAATGACCGATTGGTCATGGTAGACCAAATGTGACGGAGCTTCTGTGACCAATTCAATTTGTTCATAAGTTGGTCATAAAAAAGTGTTCAGTGACCAAATTTGCATGTACGGTGACCAAACCGTTTGGTCATTGATGTTTAGTATTGTACTAGTGTCATTTGCATACACACTTGCACTCACGTACACCCATTAGTATTTTCGCTAGATTAACTATGCCACAAGTGGAGATCGTAGGGATGTCATGGTTTGTTGGCATAGGGTGAGTATTTCCGACCGTCACCTCGGGGGTACTTTGTGCATTATAGTTATTTTGCAGGCATGGTGAATCACTCCCATGAATTCGTGATAAAAGCTGAAATCAAGATCATCAACACCTCCAAAATCCCGAAAGGAGCACTGCTGTTTTCGTCAATATTAAGCACATGTTCAGAGATGTACAAAAGGAAAAAATTGGATATTCAAGTGCTCCATTAAGTCTACTTTCCAATGCATCAAGAATCAACATTTTAGGAGACCTGTGCAAGAAGTTACAACCAAATCTTTGGGCATCACACATTCTGAAATCAGCCTGGGACAGCTTGCACCAACAAAGTAAAAAGGGCGTAACTCTCTTGTTCGGAGTCCGATCGGGATGAATGACCACTCCTTGGAAAGATAATTTCAAGAACTCTGCAATGGAGCTATTATTTAGTACAAACTCAGTTCTAGAAGTAGAAGAAAAACTCGTGGAAGATGGATCGACAATAAAAGACAACATGAAGGAGGAGAAGATGGGATGAGAAACATTTGAGATCAAGGCTCGTGGCAAAGGGCGGACATTGAAGGACGAACAAAGGCAACAATGTGATGATGATCCCCTTGCATGACGGTAGGACTTCAAGAATTTTAAGATGGTTCATCATCTTCCGTGCCTAGCAACATGCTAAGCATGGGGAAGACTTGGTGGACGAAAGAAGACCGCATGGAGTTCAAGGATCACGGTTGCTACGGATGCCGATCTTCATTCTCCCATGCTAGGCACAATGCTTAAGCATGGGGGAGGGCGCGCTACATCACGAGCATCAAAGGACGGTAACAATTCCTCAACCATCTCTTTGTCTTTGTCTTTCTAAATGCTTGTATATATGTATATGCCTTCAACAACCTTAGATGCAACTTTTGTATGTCTCTCTCGTCAAATAACATGGCTTCTAGGAGTACAACCTAGTTTTAGTTTTTGTTTATTGTCATCACCTTGTGCTCACCATGATGAAATAATTTCGGCTTGATCTTGCTCGTTGATATATGATGATCGTTGCCACTTGTTTAAACTTTGTGCTTGTTTATGCATGATTAAGCTATTGCTCTCTCTAATACAAATCTGAAATTAATTAAATACTAGATTAATCTTTTGTGGAGGTCATGATAAAAATAAAGACCCATGGTTTCTTTATGCTCTCAACTTTGGATGGGTTGAAGGACATATTACTTTTTGCTTTTAAAAGTCATGCTAACCTTGTCATTAATACCTCTTGCATTTTGCTCTACCTATCCAAAGCCTTATATATTGGGTGCAACCATAGATTACAAGAGTTATTGTTGGGTGAATTGATTCAAGGCTCGATTCTTTGGCTCGTGACTAAGAAGCTGGTCATTCCGTGTTTTGCGTAACTTATCTTTTTCTAGCCTATTCTATCCGTGCATTGCGAGCTCCCACATCGGAAGCTTTGCAAATCTCGCCGGATATCCACCCTTTAAATCAACATCATCTTTTGTGTTAATCACCTTGACCTATCTACCTATCACTTGAGTATGGAGACGACACGTCACAAGAAGGTGCTTCAAAGGGAAGATTCAAGTTCCCTCTCATCAAGACATCCGGTACCTACCTTAACACCACTTCCTCTTTGCTCGGGGACGAGCAAACGTCTAAGCATGGGGGAGGAGGTAGGTACTATGCAAATTGGAGTTCTAGGGGAGATAAAAAATGAATAATATGTGAGGAGAAGAAAAAAATCCAAAGTACCTCACATGTCAAAAAGAAAAAAAAAGAAAAAAGGAAGAAAACAAAAAAAACAAAAAGAAAAAAATAGAGTAATAATAATCTCCCCTGGTTCTCTAGTTGCTTAAGGATTTTCCAAGGACTTCAAGATCAAGACCCATACTCATTTTTCCAACCATGTGCAATCCGATAACGAGGACTTCGTTGGGGCCTCGGGATCATTCTTTGCCATTTGCACATGTCCACCTATCTAAAAGTGTGAGTTCTTTCTCTTCCCCCTTCTTGTGAACATTATTTTTCCAATGACCTTTTTGACGAGTCATGATAAGTCCATGAGAAGCTTGCCTTGTTTTGATAATAGTCTCAACTTTAGCATCTTGGTAGGATAAAAACTTTCCTATGAGCTCCAAATAAAACCCTTCCACCTACAAACTTGAGAGGGAAAGTATATAGATCAAGTAGGCTTGAGAGTGTTGTGAGATGAGAGAGTTCATGAGCAAGATGCAAGAAGGTTTAAATTTTTGTACATGGTTTAGCTCTTTTATTCACCTCGTTCTTCATTTCAAAAGTTTCTAAGACCTATTCGAATTTTGTTGAGCATGATTGATTACTTGTGGAAAGAGCTTAAATTATATCTACCCTCCATAGAGATGAAAGCTAGTTACATTATGGAATTCTAACAAATATAAACTTGGAGAGCATTATGCTTTCTCATGTGTGATCAAGTGCAGGGTATGAACAATGAAAGGCAATGCTGATATCCATTGAAAACTTACTCGAGGACGAGCAAGGTTTAAGCATGGGGGAGATGTTGACGGACGATTTTGGTACACCTAGCTATAAGTTTACCGTCAACATTTGCATGTATTTGATATTCTAACCAATGGTACTAACCCCCCGGAGGTATCAAGTTCACTCTCACATGTCTATTTTGGAGTTTGTTGTTTACATAGGAAATTAACTTTAAAGAGGAGACTTTCTGTGCGCCCCAGGTTTTTAATTAACCCTAATCATCGGTCAACCCGGCTGACAATGGTCAAATCACGGTCAACCTGGGTCCTCATCTCGAAAAACTCACCAACCAACTCTAATAACACCTTTGACCTAGTGGACACACATGTGCGGTCAACCCATGGTCAAAGCCTTGGTCAAACCCCACTCAATCCATAGTAATCCTAGATGTCTTTCAGAACTTTTGCCGCTTTCTCCAAAATTCACCTAAACACTTAAAAATCTACCTTTACGAAAGTTGTCCAGCTTGTTGAGGGACACAACTTTCATGTAGATTGGCGCGGGCGGTAATCACAGAATATAATGCTTGGATTGAGCCGGATTTCTCGCTCATCAAGCACCCATTAAGAGTATTGGACCAAAAAGAGCGAAAGACCCGAAGACAAATAGTACGAATGTACAAGATACAATGGAGTCACCATGCGGAAGAAGAAGCAACTTGGGAGACGGAGGAATACCTCAACGCCAAGTATCCGGGATTCCTGCAGTCTCGAAACTGTGAGTTATCCTTCCCATCTAATTGTTCTTAAGTCGAATCTCGGGACGAGATTCCATTTAAGGGGGGTAGGCTGTGACGCCCTAGGTTTTTAATTAACCCTAATCGCCGATCAACCCGGTTGACAACGGTCAAACCACGATCAACCTGGGTCCTCACCTTGAGAAACTCACCAACCAACTCTAGTGACCCGTTTGATCTAGTGGACACACATGTGGGGCCAACCCATGGTCAAAGTCTTGGTCAAACCCCACTTAAACCCTAGTGCCCATAGATGTCTTCGGAACTTTTGTCGCGTTCTCCAAAATTCACTTAAACACTTAAACATCTACCTTTATGAAAGTTGTCCAGCTTGTTGAGGGACACAACTTTCATGTAGATTGGCAATTCAAATTTTGAGTGGAACAGCCTGAAAAATTTGCTCAAAGGTCAGTATCTCCTGTTCATGAACACAGGCTGGCATTCAAAGTTGGAAAGCCTCCCTTGCAAATTCTATTGAGAAAAACCCTATACAACCTTTTCGAAAGTGATAGAGGGTTGCTAGATCTACAATTTTCGTATTCAAAGTTTGGTCAACTTCTATTCAAATTTTTGGAGTAATTGGGGTTCAAACTCGTGCCCAGCAAAATGAAAGTGGGCCGTCGCGCGGTGCGCCGCGAAGTCGTCTTTGCCCGCGGACCGCCATTGCCGCCGCGGCCGGTGAGCTCGCCGCTCCGCTCGCTTTCGCCGCCGGCCAAACCCTCCTAGCCCTCCTTTAGATCACCCTCGAGCTCCTACGGCCGCACGTTCGGCTTCCCCGCCCCGAATTTCACCGCGGCCCGAGCCGCCGCGGCCGTCACCGCCGGCCATCGCTGCACGCCGCCGTCGGTGCCTTCTCCACCCAAACGCCGAGCACCAACACGTCCTAGGTGAGCTTGTGGTCTGCCCCGACCCTTTCCCCGGCCGGGAGCACCGTCGGTTCGCCGGCGTTGGCCGGAGCCACGCTGCCCCGACGACCTAGGGACCCAATTGCGTGGCCCCAAGTCTTTCGAGGGTTTAATCCGTGAACCAGGGGCATATCTGTGAGAATCTAATTCTTTCCAGGGGCTCAGGCGCAAAATGATTCTTCAATAGTAAACAGAGTTAGCTACAACTTGTAAAATTCCTAGAAAATTGTAGACAATTCAGAAAAATGCAAAACCATTTTTGTTGAATTCATGGTGTAGAGTACTACAACTTTTGTTATGCTCACATGGGCCGATTCTTGATATTTTTAGCATGAAAAATAGGAATGTAAAAAACCTAGATCTGCAATATCTCAAAATCTATAAATCCTATGTGTCCTATTTTTGGATATGTTGTGCATTAGGTCATGACTAGCTCCTTTGCCAAAAATTGCACAAAGTTATGTTGTAAATATTTTTATATAATTTTTTTCCATTTATGCAGATTCTGCCTAGATGATTTTTGTGGCTGAAAATAATTATTTTTTTGTGCCCAACTTGTGCATGCTATCTTGTTATGCCAAGAAACACCTCTGGTGAATTACTCATAATTTTTGGAGGATCAGAAATATTTATTCTTAAATTGTGCATGTTTTCCTTTGTAAATTATTGAAGCAAGATCAGTAGTGGCTCTAGGTGTACTTGCTGGTTTTCTAGGATGTTTTAGGGCCAGAGAGCATGCATGAGGAAGATTGGAGCATTTTGATGCTTATTTAATTTTTGTATGCATTTAAATTGTTTTGCTAGCTAGTCTTTGTTATTTTCCATAATATTTTATTTTCTAGCTTTCAAACTTTGCATGTGAGTCCAGTGTTTCAGTATGGTTGCGGAGATGCTTGAGAAGCTCTCCTTTAAATTTTTGGTGATTTGTGTTTGGTTAAAAGCTTTAAAGGTCCTTTATAAATTAATGATTAGTTAAATTAGGAAAATGCCTTTTATTACTTTTATCCCGTTTTTTGAAAAGTTGTCCAACTTATTTAATAGCTAAGAATATACCCCTATTTGTTTCAAGAATTAAAGTATAAATAAATATCCTTGTGCACACATTACTAGTGAGGGGTAAAAGTGTTAAACCTTCACATGAAATAACAAGTATAAAAGAAACATTAATTGAAGTGTGTGATAAAGGAATGAAACACATATCAATAATAACCCTCATAAAAGGAAAGTAATAGTTAATTATTTGTTAAGGTGAATATGACCAACAAGAGTTGGATAAGATAAACAAACTATCACATCACCTGAATCCTGCATTGCATTCCGTGTAGATCTTCCTGGCGGTGACTACTCGCTCGTCCGGAAGCGAGGAAGGAGAAGCGGAAGGCTGCTGCGTAGTACGTGGAAGTACTCGACGACACCGGGGTGCTCGGATTAACTTAGCTCACGAAGGCAAGCCCCGGTGCATATGACCCGGCTTTTCAAATTTTGTTATACGATTATCTATGGATGTTTGTGCATTTAAGTTCGAAGTTGTATGGAGCTTTAGATGCATGATCCCTCGGTACTGTGTCCTTACTATTATGATAGGTCGATAGGTTGCTAAGCTATAGGACCGTTACAAGTCGGGTGATGATGTCACTCGCGAGAATAGGTTCCTAGATAGGAATCACGGATCTCTTTAAATGGATTGCTCGTGTGGTAAAAGCATGGGATGTGGACTCGGTCCAATGGCTATTGTGGGCTAAGTGTTTGAACGCACTAAGCACTTGTCGGGAATGGGACCGGTAAGCCTAGTACCTTAATGAGGCGGCGAGGGATCTTACTATTACTCATCTTGGGATGCGTCTCACGGCTAGCTACGGTGGTGTACGGTGAGTACGGGTGCCTCGCGGGGTATACGGGATAGCTTTGAACCAAAGGCTTGTAAGATTCGATCCCGACCCGAAGAGTTTTGGGAACCGCTTGGTGGTTGTCCTCGCGGGAGCATCACACCGTGTGTTTAGGTCTCACCGTCATCTGAGACTGCTTACTCAACTAGCCATGAGATTCCTAATGATGGAAGATGATATATATTATGCTTGATTAATTGTATTGTACAATCTTGTCTGTGCCAGATGGCTAATTTAGTAAAGATTAAACTCACTAGAACTTGTGCTAAAATCTTGAAAGTAAGGACATACTCTTCGGTACTTTTCAGCAAAACAAAACCCAGTGGCCAAAAGCCTTTCATGTCTAGAGTTGGTGAAGTAGTTATCCATAGACGGGTAAGTCTTTTTGAGTATTAGTATACTCGGCCTTGCTATAATATGTTGATCCGGGTAATGCTTTCGGTGATGTGTGGCCGGAGAGATCCCTTTGGGTGAGGTGGAGTGGGTGGAAGATTACGAATGAAGGCAACATGGTGGCCTCCGGTGGTGTTCTCGCTTTCCTCTTAGTTGATTCCGCGGTTTCGAAAACTGCGAACTACGTTGTTGTGACAAAAACTTCGGTTTGTAATAATTAAACCCTTCGGGGTGAATTTCTGTTGTTAATTATGATATATCACTGGACTCGCCTTCGCGTGAGTTTTAATGCATATATGTCGATCCTTGTTGCTATGCGAGTGATTTACCGGGTGTTAACCCGACAACTAACGACGGGATGATTCTTTATTCTTGCTTAATGACCAAAGTGGATTGGTTTAGGCGGTAGTACGGTATTTTCTGGGCGAGGTTGTCACGGTTCCATCCCCACATCTGGAAGGTACACAAAATATTCCATCCCCAACTACTCCTAGTCCTAAAAAATAGAAAAACTTGCATCCCCACATCCGCAAGAGACACCAAATATTCCATCCCCACCACCACGCCCACCACCTCCTCCTCCTTCTCCTCCTCATAAAACAACAAAACCTACACCCCTAGATGTACCGCTTTGGCATGATTGTTTTGAGCACTTCCGTTTGGGGGTGTAGGTTTTGTTGTTTCATGAGGAGGAGAAGGAGGAGGAGGTGGTGGGCGTGGTGGTGGGGATGGAATATTTGGTGTCTCTTGCGGATGTGGGGATGCAAGTTTTTCTTTTTTTAGGACTAGGAGTAGGTGGGGATGGAATATTTTGTGTACCTTCCGGATGTGGGGATGGAACTGTGACAACCTGCCCGAGGAAAATACCGTACTACCGCCTAAACCAATCCACTTTGGTCATTAAGCGGTAATAAAGAATCATCCTGTCGTTAGTTGTCGGGTTAACACCGTAAATCACTCGCATAGCAACAAGGATCGACATATATGCATTAAAACTCACGCGAAGGCGAGTCCGGTGATATATCATAATTAACAATGAAATTCACCCCGAAGGGTTTAATTATTACAAACCGAAGTTTTTGTCACAACAACGTAGTTCAGAGTTTTCGAAACCGCAAAATCAACTAAGAGGAAAGCGAGAACACCACTGGAGGCCAGCCATGATGCCTTCATTCGTAATCTTCCACCCACTCCAGCTCAGCCAGGCGGGATCTCTCCGGGCCACACATCACCGAAAGCATTACCTGGATCAACATATTATAGCAAGGCTGAGTATACTAATACTCAAAGCAAGACTTACCCGTCGGTGATAACTACTTCACCAACTCTAGACATGAAAGGCTTTTGGCCACCGGGTTTTGTTTTTTTGAAAAGTACCGAAGAGTATGTCCTTACTTTCAAGATTTTAGCACAAGTTCTAGTGAGTTTAATCTTTACTAAATTAGCCATCTGGCACAGACAAGATTGTACAATACAATTAATCAAGCATAATATATATCATCTTCCATCATTAGGAATCTCATGGCTAGTTGAGTAAGCAGTCTCAGATGACGGTGAGACCTAAACACACGGTGTGATGCTCCCGCGAGGACAACCACCAAGCGGTTCCCAAAATTCTTCGTGTCGGGATCGAATCTTACGATCTTTGGTTCGGGCTATCCGTATACCCCGCGAGGCACCCAGACTCACCGTACACCACCGGTAGCTAGCCGTGAGACGCATCCCAAGATGAGTAATAGTAAGATCCCTCGCCGCCTCATTAAGGTACTAGGCTTACCGGTCCCATTCCCGACAAGTGCTTAGTACGTTCAAACACTTAGCCCACAATAGCCATTGGACCGGAGTCCACATCCCATGCTTTTACCACACGAGCAATCCATTTAAAGAGATCCCGTGATTCTTATCTAGGAACCTATTCTCGCAAGTGACATCATCACCCGACTTGTAACGGTCCTATAGCTTAGCGGCCTATCGACCTATCATAATAGTAAGGACACGAATGTACCGAGGGATCATGCATCTAAAGCTCCATACAACTTCGAACTTAAATGCATAAACATCCATAGATAATCGTATAACAAAATTTGAAAAGCTGGGTCATATGCACCGGGGCTTGCCTTCGTGAGCTAAGTTAATCTGAGCACCCTCGGTGTCGTCGAGTACTTCCACGTACTACAGAGCAGCTTCCGCTTCTCCTTCCTCGGCTTCCGGGACGAGCGAGTAGTCACCGCCAGGAAGATCTACACGGAATGCAATGCAGGATTCAGGTGATGTGATAGTTTGTTTATCTTATCCAACTCTTGTTGGTCATATTCACCTTAACAAATAATTAACTATTACTTTCCTTTTATGAGGGTTATTATTGATATGTGTTTCATTCCTTTATCACACACTTCAATTAATGTTTCTTTTATACTTGTTATTTCATGTGAAGGTTTAACACTTTTACCCCTCACTAGTAATGTGTGCACAAGGATATTTATTTATACTTTAATTCTTGCAACAGCAGGGGTATATTCTTAGCTATTAAATAAGTTGGACAACTTTTCAAAAAACGGGATAAAAGTAATAAAAGGCATTTTCCTAATTTAACTAATCATTAATTTATAAAGGACCTTTAAAGCTTTTAACCAAACACAAATCACCAAAAATTTAAAGGAAAGCTTCTCAAGCATCTCCGCAACCATACTGAAACACTGGACTCACATGCAAAGTTTGAAAGCTAGAAAATAAAATATTATGGAAAATAACAAAGACTAGCTAGCAAAACAATTTAAATGCATACAAAAATTAAATAAGCATCAAAATGCTCCAATCTTCCTCATGCATGCTCTGCGGCCCTAAAACATCCTAGAAAACCAGCAAGTACACCTAGAGCCACTACTGATCTTGCTTCAATAATTTACAAAGGAAAACATGCACAATTTAAGAATAAATATTTCTGATCCTCCAAAAATTATGAGTAATTCACCAGAGGTGTTTCTTGGCATAACAAGATAGCATGCACAAGTTGGGCACAAAAAAATAATTATTTTCGGCCACAAAATCATCTAGGCGAGAATGCATAAATGGAAAAAAATTATATAAAAATATTTACAACATAACTTTGTGCAATTTTTGGCAAAGGAGCTAGTCATGACCTAATGCACAACATATCCAAAAATAGGACACATAGGATTTATAGATTTTGAGATATTGCAGATCTAGGTTTTTTACATTCCTATTTTTCATGCTAAAAATATCAAGAATCGGCCCATGTGAGCATAACAAAAGTTGTAGTACTCTACACCATGAATTCAACAAAAATGGTTTTGCATTTTTCTGAATTGTCTACAATTTTCTAGGAATTTTACAAGTTGTAGCTAACTCTGTTTACTATTGAAGAATCATTTTGCGCCTGAGCCCCTGGAAAGAATTAGATTCTCACAGATATGCCCCTGGTTCACGGATTAAACCCTCGAAAGACTTGGGGCCACGCAATTGGGTCCCTAGGTCGTCGGGGCAGCGTGGCTCCGGCCAACGCCGGCGAACCGACGGTGCTCCCGGCCGGGGAAAGGGTCGGGGCGGACCACAAGCTCACCTAGGACGTGTTGGTGCTCGGCGTTTGGGTGGAGAAGGCACCGACGGCGGCGTGCGGCGATGGCCGGCGGCGACGGGCCGCGGCGGCTCGGGCCGCGGTGGGGTCGGGGCGGGAAGGCCGAACGTGCGGCCGTAGGAGCTCGAGGGTGATCTAAAGGAGGGCTAGGAGGGTTTGGCCGGCGGCGGGGAGCGAGCGGAGCGGCGAGCTCACCGGCGGCGGCGGCAATGGCGGTCCGCGGCGGCAAAGACGACTTCGCGGCGCACGGCGCGGCGGACCACTTTCATTTTGTTGGGCACGAGTTTGAACCCCAATTACTCCAAAAATTTGAATAGAAGTTGACCAAACTTTGAATACGAAAATTGTAGATCTAGCAACCCTCTATCACTTTCGAAAAGGTTGTATAGGGTTTTTCTCAATAGAATTTTCAAGGGAGGCTTGCCAACTTTGAATGCCAGCCTGTGTTCATGAACGGGAGATCCCGACCTTTGAGCAAATTTTTCGAGCCGTTCCACTCAAAATTTGAATTGCCAATCTACATGAAAGTTGTGTCCCTCAACAAGCTGGACAACTTTCATAAAGGTAGATGTTTAAGTGTTTAAGTGAATTTTGGAGAACGCGACAAAAGTTCCGGAAGACATCTATGGGCACTAGGGTTTAAGTGGGGTTTGACCAAGACTTTGACCATGGGTTGGCCCCACATGTGTGTCCACTAGATCAAACGGGTCACTAGAGTTGGTTGGTGAGTTTCTCAAGGTGAGGACCCAGGTTGATCGTGGTTTGACCGTTGTCAACCGGGTTGATCGGCGATTAGGGTTAATTAAAAACCTAGGGCGTCACAGCCTACCCCCCTTAAATGGAATCTCGTCCCGAGATTCGACTTAAGAACAATTAGATGGGAAGGATAACTCACAGTTTCGAGACTGCAGGAATCCCGGATACTTGGCGTTGAGGTATTCCTCCGTCTCCCAAGTTGCTTCTTCTTCCGCATGGTGACTCCATTGTATCTTGTACATTCGTACTATTTGTCTTCGGGTCTTTCACTCTTTTTGGTCCAATACTCTTAATGGGTGCTTGATGAGCGTCAAATCCGGCTCAATCCAAGCATTATATTCTGTGATTACCGCCCGCGCCGTGCTCGCGCGCCGAGCGGACCGCCGGTCCGTCCGTGGTCCCTCGCGCCGGCCGGTGCCATCGCCGTACTACGGCCGCATCTTCGCCGTCATCGGGTCATCACGGCGAGTGCGTGCACCCTATTTCGGGTCGCTCACTCCCCTCACGTGTGCACCAAGCCGCCGCCGTTCCTCCCGCTCCACCCCATCCGCCATTGACGGCCGCCCGGTGAACTTCCACTCCGCCTTCACCCCGTGCTTTCCACTCGTCCCAATCTCCTCCTAAGAACCCGTAGGGGCTTACACCGTCGCCCGTTGCCGGCATTGAGTCCCCCTCGCCGAAACGGCGCCCCACTGCGGCCACCACCGCCGGCCACCACCGCGCACCCTCACCGGAGCCCCGCCCGCGCCGTCCAACCCCTCCAATCGACCCTAGGTGAGCCCCTAGGGGGTCCCGCGCCGCTTGTTGGTCAAGGCCGGTCGGCCATCACCGTCGGCGAGCCCACCGGCGGTGGGAGGGTAGGGATGTGAGGATTGAGATCTTTCCGGGGGCCTATGTGCAAGGGAAGGGTATTTTTTGTGAGGTGTTGAAAAGTTCGGGGGTCTATGCGGAAAAGTGAAACTTCAATAGTATAGCCAAATTCTTGGAACTTGTAAAATACCTAGAAAATTGTAGGAAAAATCAGAAAAATGCAAACTCAATTTTGCTAGATTCCTGGTGAGGAGTACTACAACTTTTGTTATACTCACCTAGTACGTTTCTTGATATTAAAAATAGGAATGTGAAAAACCTAGATCCGCAATATCTTCAAATCCATAGGACCTCTGTATCCAATTTACGGATGTGTTGTGTGTGATGTTATTACTAGCTCTTGTGCCAAACATTGCACAAAGTTATGATGTAAATCTTTTTATATGAATTATTTTCTATTTGTGCGAGAATCTGTCTAGATGATTTTTATAGCTAAAACAGATTATGTTCTTGAGCCCAAACTCGCATTACGTATTGTTATGCCAACTTACACCTCCGGTGAATTAATCGTAATTTTTGATTAATCGAAGTATTTATTCTTAAAATATGCATGTTTTCCTTTGTAATTTAATAAAGCAAGATCGGTAGTAGTTACGGTTGTACTTGCTGCCTTCCTAGGATGGTTTAGGACCGGAGAACATGTGTGAGGAAGTTTGGGGTATTTGGATGCTTATTTATTTTTGTATGTAATTAACTTGAATTCCTAGCTAGCTTTTGTTATTTTCAAAATAATTAATTTTCTAGCTTTCCAAGCCTTGCATGAGTGTTCGGTGGTTAAGTATAGATGTTGTGACGCTTAAAAACTCTCTACTGAATTTTTAGTGATTTATGGTTAAATTAAAGCTTCAGAGGCCTTTTATAGATTAATGTTTTGGTTAAATTAGGAAAATGCCTTTTTAATTCTTGTACCGTTTTTGTGAAGTGTTGTCAAACTTAATTAAAAGTTAAGAATACACCCTTGCTGTTGAAGAACTAAATTATAAATAATTATTTTGTACACACCTTTACTAGTGAGGGGTAAAAGTATTAGACCTTCACATGAAATAACAATTATAAAAGGAAGCATTAATTAAAGTGATAAATAAAAGAATAAAACACATATCAATAATAACCTTCACAAAAAGAAATTAATAAATAATTACTTGTTAAGGTGAATATGACCAACCAGAGTTGGATAAGATAAATAAATTATCACATCACCTGAACCTGCATTGCATTCCATGTAGATCTTCCTGACGGTTACTACTCGCTCGTCTCGGAAGCCGAGGAAGGAGAAGCGGAAGCTGCACTGCAGTACGTGGAAGTACTCGACGACACCGAGAATGCTCAGGCTAACCTTCCTGACGAAGGCAAGCCCCAGTGCATATGACCCAGCTTTTCAAATTAATATACACTTATCTATGGATGTTTGTGCATTTAAGTTCAGGAGTTGTATGGAACCTTAGATGCATGATCCCTAGGTACCTGTGTCCTTACTAGTATGATAGGTCGATAGCTGCTAAGCTATAGGACCAGTACAAGTCGGGTGATGATGTCACTCGTGAGAATAGGTTCCTAGATAAGTATCATAAGATCTCCTTAAATGGATTGCTCATGTGGTAAGAGCATGGGATGTGGACTTCGGTCCAATGGCTATCATGGGTTAAGTGTTTGAACGTAGTAAGCACTTGTCGGGAATGGGACCGGTAAGCCTAGTACCTTAATGAGACGGCTAGGGATTTAACTGTCACTACTCTTGGGATGCGTCTCACGGCTAGCTGCCGGTGGTGCATGGTGAGACCGGGTGCCTCGCGGGGTATGCCGGGTAGCCTGCACCAAAGACTGTGGCCTTTTATCCTGACCCGAGGATTTTTGGGAACCGTTTGGTGGTTGTCCTCGCGGGGGCATCCCACCGTGTGTTTAGGTCCACCTTGCAAGGTTTTGAATCAATCGATTGTCGGCCTCTCACCGTTATCTGAGACTACTTACTCCACTAGCCATGAGATCCCTAATGATGGAAGTTGATGAATTTTATGCTTGATCAATTGTATGGTACAACCTTGTCTGTATTAGATGGCTAATTTATAAAAAGGATAAACCCACTAGAATTTGTGCTAAATTCTTGAAAGTAAGGACACACTCTTTGTTACTTTTCAGCAAAAGAAACCCAGTGGCCAAAAGTCTTTCATGTCTAGAGTTGGTGAAGTAGTTATCACCGACGGGTAAGTCTTGCTGAGTATTAGTATACTCAGCCTTGCTATAATCTGTTGCTCCAGGTAATGCCTTTGGTGATGTGTGGCCCAGAAAGATCCCGCCGTTTGGGAGGCGGAGTGGGTGGAGGATGACGACCGAAGGCATCGGGGGCGGCCTCCGTGGTGTTCTCGCTTTCTGCTTAGTTAATTCCGCTGTTTCAAAACTCTAAACTACGTTGTGATGACAAAAACTTTGGTTTGTAATAATTAATCCCTTTGGGGTAAAATTCGGATGTTATTTATGCGGTATCTCTGGACTCGCCTTCGCATGAGTTTTAATGCATATATGTTGATACTTGTTGCTATATAAGTGATTTACCGGGCTTTAACCCGGCGACTAACGACAGGATGATACTTTATTACTGCTTAATGACCAAAGTGGATTGGTTTAGGCGGTAGTACGGTATTTTCCTGGACCGGTTGTCACAGTTGGCATCAGAGTAATTATATGCACCAGAGATTAATTAATAACCTTAATCACCTGTTTTTGAATAAAATTTGCCAAGACTGTTTGATTTTCCAAAACACGTTGGTCTGTTAAGGATAAACTAGATCGAGAGGCCCTAGAGGGAATTTTTGGTTTCTTTCAGGTGGCTTAATAATCTATGGTTTATTTTGCTAACTTCTAGCACATTTACTTTATTCCAGGCTTACTTTCTTGCACAACCAAACTAGATGAGCCACATGTTTTATACGTGTGCTGCGCCGCATCATGGGAATTGCGAGGGTTGATGGAGTGATCCATTCCACGGATCCCATCTTCGCGTCTGGCTGTAAGTTGTATGTCGCCACGTGTTTCATACGTGAGCATTCCACATGTCGAATATGCGAGGCAAGGATACACTCCATTCAAATGGAGGGTGTCCGAGGTTGGACGCTGTCCATGCAGCGGCTTAACGCATGGATGCCGTTTCTATAGTGAACGACAATGTATGTGGACGCTTCCGTGACGTGCTAGCACAGAAGGTTCTTTTTCTGCAGGTACATAACAACACTTCGTTAGTCGCTAAGTGAGTACCGTATAGTTCTTGACTAGGTATTATAGGGAGAGACGAGTAAATGCCTGGCCACCGGCACTAACTTCGATTTTTGGCTTGATTGCCATGTGAGGTCGAATAGGACGTCTTGCATGCATATTAAAAATCTAAACAACTAAAATGACCCAAGACAATACTTGTATGCTCTCTAAGGAAGCTTTGCTAGTGTGTGATTCTAAACAAGAGCATCTCTCATGCATAGGCGTTATGCTGCCAAAATTTGTAAAAGCTTGATTGTTATGTTCATATACCATGCTTTAGGAAGTAATTAACTAGTTGTGTTAAACAAAAGTTGCTCCAAATCTAATCTAGTTTCTGCTCGCAAAGATTTTCGATCATAGCTCCTCTCAACCTTGCGTTGCACCTTTCTAAGGGAACCTAAGCCTTGCTGTTTTTAAAAATCAGCACCTAGACCTTGCATCCTTCCACCTTGTTTCCTTTTGATGATTCTCAACCCTTGAAAACCAAGAGTGTGTAGGAGAAGCTTTCGTAGTAGCCGAAAAACTTTGGGAAATTTATGGGGTTCTGGATTTTTAGTTATGAATTTTTATTCACAGCTGCCAGAACTTCACCATTTGACATGCCGTTCTCTTTGAGACCTGACATGTGTTACATTTTTGTATAGATGGCTTTCCCCGTGTTTCACGAGTTCGACGCTGACGGTACAATCCGTACCAACGGGTTGCACTGGGAAGGTTTTCCACGCCTTGCGCGGGAAGCACTCAACGCTGCTGGCTACACCACTCCACCGAATTACAAGGTGTCCGAGCTCGAGCACTTGGGCGTTCCCCATTGCAGGGTGATCGTCACTGTGCTACCACACCCGGACCATGCCGATTGGTTCGACTTGAGCTTTGTCTACTGGGGTTTTATTATCCACGAGACCATCGAGTCAGCCGCTCTTCGAGTTTTGACGGACTTATGTGACCATAACCCTACTATGGTGGCTCTGGTTTTATTACCCACGAGACCATCGAGTCAGCCGCTCTTCGAGTTTTGACGGACTTATGTGACCATAACCCTACTATGGTGGCTCTCTCTCCATTCGGGCTGTTTCCCGCTGTGAGTCCTCACGACCCGGCGTGGCTGGATCGCATGGATCACCTACAGGAGCTGCTGTTGTTAGCTGAGCCGCTGGATGTCACTCAGACGCTGGCTCGTTGTCTTGACGTCGTTTTCACACTTCAGGGGCTGCGTTACAACGCCACAGCGATTATCGGGCAGCGTTTGGAGGCAGCGATTATCTTGATCATCTTCACTTTGTGACTTTTGTTCCCACGTGCTCCACAAGTTGCACCGCCCAAATTCTCTCATCCACTCCTTTGCTAGCATTATTGGTCCTTCCACTTGATGCTCTTGCTTTGAGTCATGTCCATGCTCCCTTGCTCCACTTGCTTCGCATGCCACCATGAATTTCCTGCAAAGTTATGCTTGCTGCTCACCCATGTTTGTCCTTTGCATGTTGTCTTGATGAAAGTTGTTGAATGGGCATCCAATGATGCATCATGGTGTAACTAGATTGCCTCCCTCTAAGCATGTCTTAAGGCTAAGCACTCCTCTAATTTCGCAAATTAAAATTAATTTCAGAGCTATGGGAAAGCTCAAGCATAGATTTAGAGAAGTTTTTAACACTACAAGAAACTATTTAATCTGTGATGCATTCTCCGCGACGTTTTAAGAAAACATCACAAATGTGCATTGCAGCCCAGGACACTATGACGATTTGTTAAATTTGTCGCGATTCTATGATGTATTCCTGTTTTTCGTCACGGATGTGCATTGAATCCCAAAACACTATGGTGATTTGTTTAATTTGTCGCGATTCTATGACATATTCCTATTCTTCGTCACAAACACTGCGACGATTTGATTAATTTGTCACGATTCTACGACGTATTCCTATTTTTCATCATGGACGTGCATCGATGGATATTGAAGCCCAAACCATCACGACGATTTGTTAAATTCGTCGCAATACGGCCCACAACACCGCGACGTTTTAGCAGATTCGTCGCGATCCGTAAAAAAACAACCACCTCACCTAGGCGCCACGTCACCTCCACGCGAAGCGCCACCTCACCCAGGCGCCACGTCATCACAACGCGAGTGCCTGGGGCCCACCACACTGCCACGCAAGCGCCACCTCACCTAGGCACCACGTCACCACCACACAAGCGCACAGGGCCCACCTCAATACCATGCAAGCGCCACATCACCGAGGCACCACGTCACCTCCACGCAAGCGTCTAGTGGCCCACCACACTACCACGCAAGCGCCATCTCACCCAGGGCATGCGCTTCTCATTAAAAAAATGATGCATTCCGAGGGACTCGAACCCCAGACCTAGCACTTCAAACAAAGCGACAATTACCACTAGGCTACGGCCTCGATTGTGACTATGGCTAACATTTAATTGGTTTTGATCCTTACTATCCAGAAGAGAGAAAGGATCCCTCATCCCTCGCATTGAGCCATCGCTATCCACCGCTCATGAATTTCGAACCACCGTGGGAAAGGAGAAGATGCGGTTTTATGTCGATAGCTCGGTTCGCATACAAGTAAATAACGGGATGCACTGTTTCGAACTTACTTCTAATAGTGCAATGGTTAGATCGGTTCCTTCTGAGCCTGAAGACCAGGGTTCGAACCCGGGGTTGGTCACCCCTTTTTTTCCAAAAAGCGAAAAAAGTTGTGCAAAAAATTGGGAGGAGATGAGTCTCGAACCCAGGTCTAAGCGTACAAGTGCGAGAAGCCCAAGCACTGCACTATTTATGTATTCGATTAGACATGTTGAAACAAATTTACTTCTCCTTATACTGATAAGGGCCAACACGTATCAGCATGTTATTGGCTTGGCTGCTTTGGAGGTGAAGAACACAGGGATTGTTGGTATTCTTATTTTAATCTGGAATTAAATTTTGTAACTAGTATTTCTTTGTCATATATACTCCAAATTCGATGTTTTTTCTTTTTGATTTTTTCTAAAATCACGATCTTTTCTTTAATGATGTTGTTTTTTACATATTCTATTTCGCGATACTATTTATATGCTTCTACCTAGTTCCGCCTAAATACCGATTAGAAAAACCATTTATTTTGCACAAACATTGGTAATGTAACTTCATATTTGAAATAATAAGCTAAACACAAGGTTATGGTAAAGTTTGAAGTGCATATGAATTCAAAAATTTCGAAAGGTATGATACACTTCAATGTTCAACTAATGTTTCATGAAACTATGTGAGACATGTATCCATTTTTAAACAACATGTGTTCCGCTGTTACCAGAATCATTTGAAAGTTTGATCACAAGTTTATGGACCCAAATTATGTTACCACGTCAATTCGTAGAACCATTAGAGCATTTTATGATATTATTTGAATTATGATAGTGTAAATTCGAGATGTAAGTTTGAATTACCCCTAATAAACTGCTGTCGAAATCAATTTTTCATTTGTTAAAGTTGTAGATCGTGGTAGAGAATGATTTTAGAAAATTATAGGAAAAAGTAATCATCGAATTTGGAGTTAGTATGAGGCAGAAAAACAAGTTACAAGTTTTAGTCAAAGATTAAAAAGAGAAAACACACTTGTTCATCTCAGTTCATAGCAATTGCAATTTCTATTTTTAATCTTCGGATAAAACTTGTAAACTATTTTTTTCCTCATACGACCTCCAAATCGGTTGATTTTTTCCCTAATTTTTTCTAAAATCAAGATGTTTTACTCAGTGCCATTTGTTTGTATCTTAATTACTATTTCTTGATTGCTTTTCGTACAACATAAATTTTCCAACTAAAAAGAGAATATAAAAACATGTGTTTTCATAATAATTGCTAATATAACTTAATATTCTCTAATGTTATGGTCAACATGAGATGGTATCAAAAATTGAGGTGCATACAAGTTCGGTCACGTTATTAGTTGTTCAAATCTCAAAGTTTGTTTTCAATTGTAGGTTTTGATAATCTCACTTTATCAAAACCTTATGAATTTTTTATAGGAGCATTGTACGCTTAAAATATGGTTTTCATGTCAATTTGTAGAATGTTTTTGAACATAATTAAGTATTGTTATTATTATTTTACAACCAGGTGAATAGTACAAGTTTGAGTTTTCATATAAGTAAATTGATTTTTTTGTCAATCTCCTAGATGTGTGCTAGAATGGACCATAGGTAACTCTATCTAACATTTTTTTGAAAAGTATGATACACTTCAATGTTCAAGTCACATTTCATGAAACTATGTTAGACATGTATCCATTTCTAAACAACCACTATGTGAAAAACTGGCTTTGGTAACGGGCGTAGATTGCCTTTGGTAACAAGCAATGTGCCCGTTACCGATCAAGTGTTACAAATAAGCCAAGAAAGGTAATGGGCAGATGCCCGTTACTGATAAGACATATTCGTAACGGGCATTAAACAACGACCGTTACCACAACTAGCCACCGATCACGTGAAAATTACTGTTTCTCTAGGCCCATAGGGAACTTTGGTAACGGGCACCAAAACAAAGCTCATTACTGTGAAATCAATATCAGAGACGCGTGTGGTGAACCTGCGTCTCCGATGTCTCAACGAACGGGCCACGTATTGGTAACGGCCTTTTACGGTGCCCGTTACTTTGTTGGCAAGTTTGTAACGGGTGCTCCAATTGAAGCCTGTTACTCATTGGTCAGTGTTTGTAACGAGCTTTAATTAACGCCCATTACAGATACGTAGGCCACCCCTACAGTAACCTGCTGCCTGCTTTCCGGCTGCATCCTGATCCAGCTAGATTTGGCAGCCATCAGGGGCTGCATCCTGGAACCAGCCAGGATATGACTAAATTCATAGAAATTAGATCCATCATCCAAATTCACAGAAATCCACAATTCACATGCATCATATAACAAAATTTAGCATCATCATCTCATACAAGGAGGAAATGCATCTCCTAAGGAGGAATGCAACAATATCACAAAAATTCATGGGCAATAAGGAATGCAGAAATTCATGGACAAGGAGGAATGCAAAAATTTCCTAGTCACCAAACACAATACTAGCCCACACAGTTTCATCAGCATGAAATTTTCCTCCGGCTGTGATCACCTGTTCCATGAGGAATGTGGCAATTATTTCACGAACATTTGCTAGCAAAGATTTGTCGAGAGGATGCTCATCTAGCCTTAATGTCTGGATATAATAATGTCACCAGTCAGCACACATATATAGGTGGTTACCAAACATGTGTAGTGCTAATAAGCAAGAACTGTGCTCAGTTGCAGGTTTTACAAAGGAAGATCCCAAGAAAGTACCTTCATATGTGTGCCGCTATATTTTAATTGAAGTATGTGATAGGCACAATAGAAGCCGCAGAGTCTGGATCCAGTAGGTTGTTGGTGGCACTGCAATAAACGTACAGAGAAAAATAGTGGTGATCGAGAAGAAGTAAACTCAAGCACTGCAATAAACTCAAAAAATACTGGCCCTTTACTAGCTTCCACAGGAAGGAAATAAGTGGTATTACCTTAACATCTTTGACGTGTTTCATGGGGCCACGGCGCAAGAACTTTTCGCGGCAGTAACGTTCCCAAGCCCTACAACGAAAATATCAACAATGGTTAGGACACTATTAATTAATATACTCTGTACAGGTTGTTGAGGAATGTTCGCAGATTAAGAAAGAAATAATTTACTCATTAATGATTAGCTCTAAAGGGCGAGTATTAGTATTAATTATCTTCAATCAATCAAGATAGTAGACCTTCCGCTGCTTCGGAACGATCGCCACTGCAATCCAGTGGTTCGTACTAAGATAAGTGTTAAGCATTAAATCCTTTGTAGCATATTGTTCGAAGGCTCTGAGCATATAGTCAATAGAGAAAGAAACAACGTTATCCGTGCTGTTCAATGTTGTTGAGCAAAGGCATTCAGGATCAAGGTAGCCAACTGCAGGACCCTTGTTGTCAACTTCTACAGTCATATTCCTATTAGTTAGAAAAAAACAAAGTATAAGGAGGAAAAATACATGGTAATAAAGATGATGTGAGGCAAAAAGCACAGTTCGATAGAGGATGTGATTAGTGAGAAGTAGATTAAATTTTCAAGCAACTTACAGGATGAAGCAGCGAAGAAATGTCATATCCAAAGCATCCGAGTTGAAGAGATCGTACAAATCATTAAGTTGCACAGGCATCTGCTGGAGTGTGTTTGACGACTCATCTCTCTTCAGCCATGCATTGGTCCCAGGTCGAAGTGCGACCATAATGTCAGAAGCATCATCTGACTCACCACGTTGCATGTAGAATGTGTGGAGCTTTCTGGTAAAAGGAGCAGCCTTTTTGAGATCACCATCACTGAGAATGCTCTTTCTGAATTTGTAATTTGGGTTAGCCATAGCCCAAGGATTCTTCTCAGTGTCACTCTCAGATTGCTTTGTGTTAGTCATATACTGACGATTCTCCTTGGTGTTTCTTTTACATCGCTTTCTAGTAGGCCTCTTAGAGGTTTTATTTACAACAATTTTCTTTTCCTGCTGCTTTGAGATGGCTGAAGAAGGTTTCTTAAGGGCTTGCTTGCCTGTTGTAGGTGCTGTAGAGCTGTTATTTTTGGGAAGTTTCTCTTCTTGCAGCTTTGAAATGGCTGAAGGTTTCTCAAGGGCTTTCTTGCCTAGTGGTGTCTCACCAGGACCTATTATAGAGGTATTTGGCCCAGATGTACCTGCTTTGGCATGATTGTTTTGAGCACTTCTGTTTGGGGGTGTAGGTTTTGTTGTTTCATGAGGAGGAGAAGGAGGAGGAGGTGGTGGGCGTGGTGGTGGGGATGGAATATTTGGTGTCTCTTGCGGATGTGGGGATGCAAGTTTTTCTATTTTTTTAGGACTAGGAGTAGGTGGGGATGGAATATTTTGTGTACCTTCCGGATGTGGGGATGGAACTGTGACAACCTGCCCAGGAAAATACCGTACTACCGCCTAAACCAATCCACTTTGGCCATTAAGCAGTAATAAAGAATCATCCTGTCGTTAGTTGTCGGGTTAACACCCGGTAAATCACTCGCATAGCAACAAGGATCGACATATATGCATTAAAACTCACGCGAAGGCGAGTCCAGTGATATATCATAATTAACAACAGAAATTCACCCCGAAGGGTTTAATTATTACAAACCGAAGTTTTTGTCACAACAACGTAGTTCAGAGTTTTCGAAACCGCAAAATCAACTAAGAGGAAAGCGAGAACACCACTGGAGGCCAGCCATGATGCCTTCATTCGTAATCTTCCACCCACTCCAGCTCAGCCAGGCGGGATCTCTCCGGGCCACACATCACCGAAAGCATTACCTGGATCAACATATTATAGCAAGGCTGAGTATACTAATACTCAGCAAGACTTACCCGTCGGTGATAACTACTTCACCAACTCTAGACATGAAAGGCTTTTGGCCACTGGGTTTTGTTTTGCTGAAAAGTACCGAAGAGTATGTCCTTACTTTCAAGATTTTAGCACAAGTTCAAGTGAGTTTAATCTTTACTAAATTAGCCATCTAGCACAGACAAGATTGTACAATACAATTAATCAAGCATAATATATATCATCTTCCATCATTAGGAATCTCATGGCTAGTTGAGTAAGCAGTCTCAGATGACGGTGAGACCTAAACACACGGTGGGATGCCCCCGCGAGGACAACCACCAAGCGGTTCCCAAAACTCTTCGGGTCGGGATCGAATCTTACAGTCTTTGGTTCAGGCTATCCGGTATACCCCGCGAGGCACCCAGACTCACCGTACACCACCGGTAGCTAGCCGTGAGACGCATCCCAAGATGAGTAATAGTAAGATCCCTCGCCGCCTCATTAAGGTACTAGGCTTACCGGTCCCATTCCCGACAAGTGCTTAGTACGTTCAAACACTTAGCCCACAATAGCCATTGGACCGGAGTCCACATCCCATGCTTTTACCACACGAGCAATCCATTTAAAGAGATCTGGTGATTCCTATCTAGGAACCTATTCTCGCGAGTGACATCATCACCCGACTTGTAACGGTCCTATAGCTTAGCAGCTATCGACCTATCATAATAGTAAGGACACAGGTACCGAGGGATCATGCATCTAAAGCTCCATACAACTTCTGAACTTAAATGCACAAACATCCATAGATAACTGTATAACAAAATTTGAAAAGCTGGGTCATATGCACCGGGGCTTGCCTTCGTGAGCTAAGTTAATCTGAGCACCCTCGGTATCGTCGAGTACTTCCACGTACTACAGAGCAGCTTCCGCTTCTCCTTCCTCGGCTTCCGGGACGAGCGAGTAGTCACCGCCAGGAAGATCTACACGGAATGCAATGCAGGATTCAGGTGATGTGATAGTTTGTTTATCTTATCCAACTCTTGTTGGTCATATTCACCTTAACAAATAATTAACTATTACTTTCCTTTTATGAGGGTTATTATTGATATGTGTTTCATTCCTTTATCACACACTTCAATTAATGTTTCTTTTATACTTGTTATTTCATGTGAAGGTTTAACACTTTTACCCCTCACTAGTAATGTGTGCACAAGGATATTTATTTATACTTTAATTCTTGCAACAGCAGGGGTATATTCTTAGCTATTAAATAAGTTGGACAACTTTTCAAAAAACGGGATAAAAGTAATAAAAGGCATTTTCCTAATTTAACTAATCATTAATTTATAAAGGACCTTTAAAGCTTTTAACCAAACACAAATCACCAAAAATTTAAAGGAGAGCTTCTCAAGCATCTCCGCAAACATAAAGGAGCTCGAGGGTGATCTAAAGGAGGGCTAGGAGGGTTTGGCCGGCGGCGGGAGCGAGCGGAGCGGCGAGCTCACCAGCGGCGGCGGCAATGGCGGTCTGCGGCAGCACGACTTCGCGGCGCACGGCGCGGCCGGCCCACTTTCATTTTGCTGGGCACGAGTTTGAACCCCAATTACTCCAAAAATTTGAATAGAAGTTGACCAAACTTTGAATACGAAAATTGTAGATCTAGCAACCCTCTATCACTTTCGAAAAGGTTGTATAGGGTTTTTCTCAATAGAATTTTCAAGGGAGGCTTGCCAACTTTGAATGCCAGCCTGTGTTCATGAACAGGAGATACTGACCTTTGAGCAAATTTTTCAGGCTGTTCCACTCAAAATTTGAATTGCCAATCTACATGAAAGTTGTGTCCCTCAACAAGCTGGACAACTTTCATAAAGGTAGATGTTTAAGTGTTTAAGTGAATTTTGGAGAACGCGACAAAAGTTCCGGAAGACATCTATGGGCACTAGGGTTTAAGTGGGGTTTGACCAAGACTTTGACCATGGGTTGGCCCCACATGTGTGTCCACTAGATCAAACGGGTCATTAGAGTTGGTTGGTGAGTTTCTCAAGGTGAGGACCCAGGTTGATCGTGGTTTGACTGTTGTCAACCGGGTTGATCGGCGATTAGGATTAATTAAAAACCTAGGGCGTCACAGCCTACCCGCCTTAAATGGAATCTCGTCCCGAGATTTGACTTAAGAACAATTAGATGGGAAGGATAACTCACAGTTTCGAGACTGCAGGAATCCCGGATACTTGGCGTTGAGGTATTCCTCCGTCTCCCAAGTTGCTTCTTCTTCCGCATGGTGACTCCATTGTATCTTGTACATTCGTACTATTTGTCTTCGGGTCTTTCGCTCTTTTTGGTCCAATACTCTTAATGGGTGCTTGATGAGCGAGAAATCCGGCTCAATCCAAGCATTATATTCTGTGATTACCTCGTTTTCTGGCACAGGCATTCCCTTCTTCAATTGGGTCACATGAAACACATTGTGGACTGAGGAAAACCGTTCCGGTAGTTGGATACGATAAGCCACTGGCCCACATACTTCTAAGACTTCATAGGGTCCAATGTAGCGCGGAGCTAACTTTCCTTTGACACCGAACCTTTGCACACCTTTGGTGGGGGACACCTTCAGATACACGTAATCTCCCACTTCAAAGTGTCGGGGTGCGGTTCCCTTATCATAGTAACTCTTTTGCCTCATCTGAGCTATCTTCAAATTCTCCCTTATTACTTGTACCTTTTCTTCGGCATCCTTAACTAGATCCGGACCAAAGAGTGTCCTTTCTCCAGCTTTTGACCAATTCAACGGAGTGCGGCATCTTCGTTCGTAAAGAGCATCGAACAGTGCCATCTTCAAACTAGCTTGATAACTATTGTTGTAGGAGAATTCTGCCAAGGACAAACACTTGTCCCAACTCTTATCAAAGTGTAATATGCTTGCTCATAGCATGTCTTCCAAAATCTGATTTATCCTTTCCGTCTGACCATCAGTCTGCGGATGATAACTGGAACTGCTAATTAGCTTGGTTCCTAAGCACTCGTGTAACTGCTCCCAGAAGCGAGCTACAAACTGAGTTCCTCTGTCAGAGATTATAGTCTTTGGAATTCCATGCAAACGAACTATTTGGCCCATGTATAACTCTGCATATTGCAGTACTGAATAAGTTGTATGTAGGGCAATAAAATGAGTGGTCTTGGTGAGTCTGTCCACGATCACCCAAAATAGAATCTTTCTTTCTCGCTGTCAGGGGTAAACCCACAATGAAATCCATACTAATGTCATCCCACTTCCACATGGGTATCGACAAAGGTTGGAGTACGCCTGCCGATTTCAAATGGCTTGCTTTCATCCGGTGGCAAGTATCGCACTCGGCTACATACTTGGCTATATCGACTTTCATGTTGGACCACCAGAAATTCTGCTTCAAGTCTTGGTACATCTTGGTACTGCCGGGATGAATAGAAAATTTGTACTTGTGAGCCTCATCGAGGATGATCTTCTTAATTTTTGGATCAACAGGAACCACAAGGCGTTTGCCAAACCAGATCACATCCTGGTGATCCTTCCGGAAACAAGTATACTTGGGATCTCCCTCTGCTAATTTCTGTTTGATGATTTGCAAGTCTTCATCATTGCGTTGAGCAGTGACAATCCTATCGTAAAGATGGGATTCCGCAGCCAAGGCATAAAGATTTTTTTGCTGTACCACTTCTAAGTTTAGCCTTCTCATTTCTTCACATAATGGGTCACTAACTGGTTCCAACTCTAGATAATTGCAATGAACTTTGCGAATAAGAGCATCCACAACAACATTCGCTTTTCTGGGGTGATAGTGCACTTCTAGGTCATAATCCTTAATCAATTCAAGCCATCTCCTTTGCCTCATGTTCAATTCTGACTGAGTAAAGATGCATTTGAGACTCTTATGATCAGTGAAGATGTTACAACGATTACCCATCAGATAATGCCTCCATATCTTGAGAGCGTGGACAACAGCAGCTAGCTCAACACCGTGGGTAGGATAATTGATTTAATGAGGTCGAAGTGCCCGTGATGCATAGGCAATGACTCTGCCTTCTTGCATAAGGACACAGCCGAGACCCGTGCCTGACGCGTCACAGAAGACTTCAAAAGGTTTGGAATTATTTGGTTGCACTAGCACTAGGGCTGAGGTTAAATGTTGTCTCAAGGTGTGGAAGGCTTTCTCACATGCTTCGCTCCACACGAACTTCACTCCTTTCTTGAGCAGTTCGGTCATAGGTTTCGCGATTCTAGAGAAGTCGGGAATGAATTGACGGTAGTATCCCGCCAACCCTAAGAAACTGCGGATCTGGTGTACAGACTTGGGTGGTTTCCAATCCATCACCTCTTGAACTTTGCTAGAATCTACGGAGATACCATATTGGGAAATGGTGTGCCCCAAGAATTTCACACTCTTCAACCAGAATTCGCATTTGGAGAACTTAGCATAAAGCTTATGATCTCGCAAACGCTGAAGGACAATTCGGAGATGTTTGGCATGTTCCTTCTCGTTTTTGGAATAGATAAGGATATCATCGATGAAGACCACTACGAACTTGTCGAGCTCCGTCATAAACACGGAGTTCATGAGGTACATGAAGTAGGCTGGGGCATTCGTGAGACCAAAGGACATTACCAAGAACTCGTAAAGACCGTAACGAGTGGAGAAAGCGGTTTTAGGAATGTCACAAGGTCGAATTTTGATTTGATGGTAACCAGAACGAAGGTCGATCTTGGAGAAAACTCTGGCTCCAGCCAGTTGATCAAAAAGAACATCGATTCGGCGAAGAGGATATTTATTCTTGATAGTCACTGCATTGAGCGGTCGGTAATCCACACACAGCCTCAAGCTACCATCTTTCTTCTTGACAAAGAGAGCGGGGCAACCCCAAGGAGACGAGCTCGGGCGAATATAACCCTTATCTAACAGCTCTTGGAGTTGATTTTTCAGTTCGGCTAATTCTTTGGGTGGCATACGATAAGGTCGTTTAGAAATGGGCGCAGTACCCGGTTGGAGTTCAATCACAAACTCGACATCCCTGTCTAGCGGCATAGCAGGCAACTCATCAGGAAAGACATCTGGATACTCACACACTACTGGAATCTCATCAAGAGGAGAGATAATGGTCACATAGGCACAAGAGTCAGTACTGTCCTTGAAAGGTAGGTACAAGGTAGTGTGCCCGACGGTAGGTGAATTGATCTCTACCACCCTATCTGATATATCTATAGAACCACCTTATGTTGGGTCATCCAATCCATACCCAAGATAACATCCATGCCTTCCAAAATTATGGTGATAAGATTTGATTGAATATTCTTACTTCCCAGTTTTAAAGGAACTCCAAAAGTTACTATGTGAGAAGCGATATTTCGTCCTGGCGTGATAATTTTATAGGACGATTTGGTTAGCATTCCTTTTAGACCCAATTTGCCTAATAGGTTCTCACTTATGAAACTGTGGGTAGCTCCAGAATCAAATAAAATCTTAACGGGAGTATCATTGATAGAGAATGTACCCGTGAGCACTAAAGCTCCCTCTGGAATGTCGCTCATGGTGGTGAAGTTCAGCTTGCCTTGGCATACTTGCACCATAGGCTTCTTAGCCGGAGTGGCAGGCTTGTTCCCGGCACCTTGATTCTGTGGGTTGGGCTTGATCTGCTTGGGTTTTGGGCAATCGCTGATGTAATGCCCGGGTTCACCACAGTTGAAGCAACGACGATCACCAATGTTGCGAGGAGGTGCATTAGGCTTAGGAGCCTGCTGCTGAGCATTTCGGAACTGGAAGTTCCCTGAGGGTTTTCCATGGGGTGGCTTCATCACCCAGCGTCCAGTTGAAGATTGCTGGGATGGGTTTGGAACATTCTTTTTCATAAAGGAAACTTTTTATTAGTCCCGCTTCCCGGAGCAAAACCAGACGGTCTCTTCTTGTCCCTGTGGGCCTTTTTCATGGCATCCTCTTGAGAGATAGCCTTGTTCACAAGCTCATGGAAATTTTCTGGCTCGATCAGGTTCAGTCGCTCGTACAACTTGCCATCTAGTCCATTGCGGAATCTTTCCATCTTCTTCGCATCAGTGTCTACGTGATGCCCACCATATTGGCACAAGCTGTTGAACTTCTGGGCGTAACGGTACACCGTATCGGATCCCTGCCTAAGGGCCAACAACTCCCTCATCTTTCTATCCATTAATCCTTTGGGGATGTGATGTCTCTTGAAGGCTTGCTTGAAATCTTCCCAAGTTACGGCACGCCCTCGCTGCATGGACTTGAAATGATCCCACCACATTAAAGCTTCTCCTCGCAGTTGCAGAGCTGCGAAGTTGGCTTTGTTCTCCTCGGAGCAAGGCATCACAAAGGTAGAGAATTTTGCCTCGATGGCCTTGATCCAAGCCTCAGCTTCCAGGGGGTCTTCCGCCTTGGAAAAGGTCGGTGGCTTCATCCCGACGAACTGAGCGTACGTGGTGACCTGATTAGGCCCCTCGTGATTGGCCCCGTGTGGCGGCCCTCGGTTCATTTGCTGAGCGATCTGCTGCTGCGTCTACAAGATCTGGCGCAGCACCTCGATTTGCGTGTCCATGAAGGCCTCCGACGGCGTCATGGGCGGTGATGGCGGCAAGTCACCGCTACCGTTCGCTCTGAACCCGTTGGGAGAGCTGCGCGTGGTTCCCACCATCTGAAATGCGAGCCTTGTTAGACACATAACCAAAATCTTACTCGGAAATGATGACAAATGCAATCATACATAACCATAGCTCATTTGCATTCATATGATGATGATAGCAACAGTCGAAAGATATCATGCAACCAAATTAAGATTCATAAAATCATTCTTCAATCATAGCTAAAAGATATGATAACTCGAGTCCCTAGAGCTAGCCTTCAACTTGTGGCGAATTTTCCCATTTCACGCATACAGAGAAGGTAACATGCGAATAATCACCAAGCCACTTTGGCCACTGACCGGCACTCACCAAAAATTTCGTAGTTCTCTCATTATCATGCAAAATGCTTAGTGTTGGCGAGCGCGGTTATGGTAACACTCAACACACTTGGTTAAACAACTCGCACAAGATCTCAATATCTCGGTTGAATCACATCAAACTCAAGTCGAAACACAAAGTGCTTAAACATTCTTTATTACAACACGATGGATAGGGTCCAAAGACACAACAATACTCAAATCTGAAAACATCACAATACAACTGAGTTACAATGCAATCGCATTGCACGACGACATACTCTTAAGCTGACTACCACAATCATCCCGTAGATGACACCTAGGAGCACATTTCTTCTTGATGTCGTTCACTGGCATCCTAGTTACCCACTGAAGCACCACTGCCCGCAGGTGAGTCTGGTGGCGTCGGTAACGGTGGTCCAGCCTGGCTCGTCTGATCCAGACCAGACAGACCCTGTTGCTCCTCCGGGTGTGCCTGTACTGGAGGTAGCGGTTGTAAGGCCACTATAGCCTGTAGGGCTGCAACCTGCACCTCGGCCTCCTCCACCTGGTGCTGCATATCCGCAATGTTCTGTAGCAGCGTCAACCTCTCAATCTCATACGCATCGGCATTCTCCTCCAGGGTGTGAACCTCCGCCTCCAGATCTACAATCCTCTGCAGGCGGTCGCCTCTCTCTAACTCTAACTGGAATCTCCTGGCACGTAGCCTGTCATTCTCCTGCTGCATCTGAGTAAGTGTAAAGTTCACCGGCGGTGGGCCGCCGATAGCCGCCGCCGATCCCGCCTAGCTGCCTCCAGACGCTGCCCGATAATCACTGCGGTATTGTAACGCAACCCCTGAAGTGTGAAGACGACGTTAAGACAACGAGCCAATGTCTGAGTGACATCCAGCGGCTCAGCTAGCAACAACAGCTCCCGTAGGTGATCCATACGGTCCAACCAGGCTGGGTCGTGAGGACTCACAGCAGGAAATAGCCCGAACGGAGAGAGAGCTACCACAGTGGGGTTGTGGTCACAGAAGTCCATCAGCACTCGGAGAGCGGCTGACTCGACGGTCTCGTGGGTAATAAAACCCCAGTAGACAAAACTCAAGTCGAACCAGTCAGCGTGGTCCGGGTGTGGCAGCACAGTGATGATCACCCTGCAACGGGGAACACCCAAATGCTCGAACTCGGACACCTCGTAGTTCGGTGGGGTGGTGTAGCCAGCGGCGCTGAGTGCTTCCCACGCAAGGCGTGGTAAACCCTCCCAGTGCAACCCGTTGGTAAGGATCGTACCGTCAGCGTCGAACTCGTGAAACACGAGGAAAGCCATCTGTACAACAATGTAACACATGTCAGGTCTCAAAGAGAACGACATGTCAAATGGTGAAGTTCTGGCAGCTGTGAATAAAATTCATAACAAAAATCCAGAACCCTATAAATTTCCCCCAAGTTTTCTAGCTACTACAATGGTTCTTTTACACACTTTTGGTAATCAAGGTTGAGCTAGGTCAAGGAAACAAGGTGGAAGGATGCAATGTCTAGATTCGCTTAGAAAGGTGTAAGCCAAGCCGAAAGAAGCTGTGATCGAAATTCGTGAATAAAGGCTAGATTGGGCATGGAGTAATTCGTTTTAGCATATCGGTTAAATTAATTCCTAGCACGTGGTACAAAACAAGATGAACAAGGTTTTACAAAATTTTGGCAGCATGACACCTATGCACAACAGATACTTAACTTTTTTAAAAATGCACACACTAGCAAAATCTTCCTTAGAGAGCATACTAAAATCTGTTTTGGGTCCATTTTAGTTGTTTCAATTTTTAATATGCATGCAAGACGTCCTATTCGACCTCACATGGCAATCGAGCCAAAAATCGAAGTTAGTGCCGGTGGCAAGGCTTTTACTCGTCTCTCCCTATAATATCTAGTCGAGAGCTATACGGTACTCACCTAGTGATTAACGAAGCGCTGTTATGTACCTACAGAAAATGAACCTTTCGTGCCAGCACGTCACGAAAGCGTCCTCATACATTACCGTTCACTATAGAAACGGTACCCATGCGTTAAGCCGCTGCATGGACAGCGTCCAACCTCGGACACCCTCCATTTGAATGGAGTGTATCCTTGCCTCGCATGATCGACATGCGGAATGCACACGTATGAAACACATGGCGACAACACAACTCACAACAGACACGAAGATGGGATCCGTGGAATGGATCACTCCATCAACTCTCGCAATTCTCGTGATGCGGCACAGCACACGTATAAAACACGCGGCTCATCTAGTTTGGTTGTGCAAGAAAGTAAGTCTGACATAAAGTAATGCGCTGGGAGTTAGCAAAATAAACCATAGGTTAATAAGCCACCTGAAAGAACCCAAAATTCCCTCTAGGGCCTCTCGGTCTAGTTTATCCTTAACGGACCAACGTGTTTTAGAAAATCAAACAATCTTGGCCAACTTTATTCAAAAACCAAAGATTAAGGTTATTAATTAATCCCTGGTGCATATAATTTCTCTGATGCCAACTGTGACAACCCGCCCAGGAGAATACCGTACTACTGCCTAAACCAATCCACTTTGGTCATTAAGCAGTAATAACGTATCATCCTGTCGTTAGTTGCCGGGTTAACACCCGGTAAATCACTCGCATAGCAACAAGGATCGACATATATGCATTATAACTCACGCGAAGGCGAGTCCAGAGATATATCTTAATTAACAACAGAAATTCACCCCGAAGGGTTTAATTATTACAAACCGAAGTTTTTGTCATAACAACGTAGTTCAGTGTTTTCGAAACAGCAGAATTAACTAAGCGGAAAACGAGAACACCACGGGAGGCCAGCCATGATGCCTTCAGTCGTCATCCTCCACCCACTCCAGCTCCCAGCCGGGCGGGATCTCTCCAGGCCACACATCATCGAAAGCATTACCTGGATCAACATATTATAGCAAGGCTGAGTATACTAATACTCAACAAGACTTTCCGTCGTGATAACTACTTCACCAACTCTAGACATGAAAGGCTTTTGGCCACTGGGTTTTGTTTTGCTGAAAAGTAACGAAGAGTATGTCCTTACTTTCAAGATTTTAGCACAAGTTCTAGTGAGTTTAATCTTTACTAAATTAGCCATCTAGCACAGACAAGATTGTACAATACAATTAATCAAGCATAATATTCATCATCTTCCATCATTAGGGATCTCATGGCTAGTGGAGTAAGCAGTCTCAGATGACGTTGAGAGGCCAACAATCGATTGATTCAAACCTTGAAAGGTAGACCTAAACACACGGTGGGATGCCCTCGCGAGGACAACCACCAAACAGTTCCCAAAACTCTTTGGGTCGGGATCGAATCTTACAGTCTTTGGGTCAGGCTATCCGGTATACCCCGCGAGGCACCCGGACTCACCGGACACCACCGGTAGCTAGCCGTGAGATGCATCCCAAGATGAGTAATAGTAAGATCCCTCGCCGCCTCATTAAGGCACTAGGCTTACCGGTCCCATTCCCGACAAGTGCTTAGTACGTTCAAACACTTAGCCCACAATAGCCATTGGACCGGAGTCCACATCCCATTCTCCTACCACACGAGCAATCCATTTAAAGAGATCTGGTGATTCCTACCTAGGAACCTATTCTCGTGAGTGACATCATCACCCGACTTGTAACGGTCCTATAGCTTAGCAGCTATCGACCTATCATACTAGTAAGGACACAAGTGCCTAAGGATCATGCATCTAAGGCTCCATACAACTCCTGAACTTAAATGCACAAACATCCATAGATAACTGTATAACAAAATTTGAAAAGCTGGGTCATATGCACCGGGGCTTGCCTTCGTCAACTAAGTTAGCCTGAGCACCCTCGGTGTCGTCGAGTACTTCCACGTACCGCAGAGCAGCTTCCGCATCTCCTTCCTCGGCTTCCGTGACGAGCGAGTAGTCACCGTCAGGAAGATCTACACGGAATGCAATGCAGGGTTCAAGTGATTTGATAGTTTGTTTATCTTATCAAACTCTTGTTGGTCATATTCACCTTAACAAATAATTAACTATTACTTTCCTTTTATGAGGGTTATTATTGATATGTGTTTCATTCCTTTATCACACACTTGAATTAATGTTTCTTTTATACTTGTTATTTCATGTGAAGGTTTAACACATTTACCACTCACTAGTAATGTGTGCACAAGGATATTTATTTATACTTTAATTCTTGCAACAGCAGGGGTATATTCTTAGCTAATAAATAAGTTGTACAACTGTTCATAAAACGGGAACAAAACCATTCTACAAAACTAGAAAGTACACCTAGAGCCACTACTGATCTTGCTTCAATAATTTACAAAGAAAAACATGAACATTTTAAGAATATATATTTATGATCTTCCAAAAATTATGATTAATTCAACAGAGGTGTGTCTTGGCATAACAAGACAGCATGCATAAGTTGGGCACAAAACCATAATTATTTTTAGCCACAAAAATCATCTAGGTAGATTCTGCATAAATGGATAACAATTTATATAAATAGATTTACAACATAATTCTGTGCAATTTTTAGCACAGCAGCTAGTCATGAATACACAACATATCCAAAAATTGGACACAGAGGATTTATAGATCTTGACATATTGCAGATCTAGGTTTTTCACATTCCTATTTTTCATGCTAAACATATCAAGAATCCGCCCATGTGAGTATAACAAAAATTGTTGTACTCTACACCATGAATCCAACAAAATTAGTTTTGCATTTTTCTGAATTTGCTAAAATTTTCTAGGAATTTTACAAGTTGCAGCATACTCTGTTTACTATTGAAGAATCATTTTGCGCCTGAGCCCCTGGAAAGAATTGGATTCTCACAAATATGCCTCTGGTTCACAGATTAAACCCTGGAAAGACTTGGGGCCACACAATTGGGTCCCTGGGCCGTCGGGGCGGGGCGGCTCCGGCCAACGCTGGCAAACCAGCGGCGCTCCCGGCCGGGGAAAGGGTCGGGGCGGACCACAAGCTCACCTAGGACGCGTTGGAGCTCGGCGTTTGGGCGGAGAAGGCACCGACGGCGGCGTGCGACGATGGCCGGTGGCGACGGCCGCGGCGGCTCGGGCTGCGGCGCAATTCGGGGCAGGGAAGCTCAACATGCGGCCGTAGGAGCTCGAGGGTGATCTAAGGGAGGGCTAGGAGGGTTTGGCCGGCGACGGGGGCGAGGTGAGCGGCGAGCTCACTGGCGGTCTACGGCTCGGGTGGCGCGCAGAGGGGTGGCGGCGTTTAAATAGGGGACTGGCCCGGCCTGGAGGTGACTCCGGCGTGATACCCAGCCGTAGTACAGCACACGCGGGCGGGAGGACGCGGACGGACCGCCGGTCCGAAGGGGGAGCGTCCGGCCGGCATGGCACGCGTAGTGCGCCGGCGCGTGGCGCGGCGTAGACCCGGCGCTTCGTGGGGCGCGGACGGCCTCGGAAGGCGCGTGTCCTAGGGTTGCGGCCGGCCTCGGGCGAAGGGACGTCGGGCGGCGTGCGGGCGCGGACGCCGAGGGCGCGAGCGCGGACGCCGAGGGCGCGGGCGCGGCGTCGCGGCACACGGCGCGGCCGTCCCACTTTCATTTTGCTAGGCCCGAGTTTGAAGCCCAATTACTCCAAAAATTTGAGTAGAAGTTGACCAAACTTTGAATACGAAAATTGTAGATCTAGCAACCCTCTATCACTTTCGAAAAGGATATATAGGGTTTTTTTCAATAGAATTTGCAAGGGAGACTTGCCAACTTTGAATGCCAACCTGTGTTCATGAACAGGAGATACTGACCTTTGAGCAAAATTTTCAGGCTGTTCCACTCAAAATTTGAAATGCCAATCTACATGAAAGTTGTGGCCCTTAGCAAGCTGGACAACTTTCATAAAGGTAGATTTTTAAGTGTTTAGGTGAATTTTGGAGAACGAGGCAAAAGTTTCGGAAGACATCTATGGGCACTAGGGTTTAATCGGGGTTTGACCAAGACTTTGACCATGGGTTGGCCCCACATGTGTGTCCACTAGATCAAACGGGTCATTAGAGTTGGTTGGTGAGTTTGTCAAGGTGAGGACCCAGGTTGATCGTGGTTTGACCGTTGTCAACCGGGTTGATCGGCAATTAGGGTTAATTAAAAACCTAGGGCGTCACAGGAACGTGTGGTGATTGAGGAGGAGGAGGAGGAGGAGGAGGAGGAGGAGGGGAACCATCTGAGGAAGGAACATGTACCGTACTGTGTGAACTACAAGGAATCTGTACAATAGCCTGTGAACGAGATATACATGTTGGTGCTCCTTTGATGTCAATCCGACATCTTTTCCATTGTAACCTCTGTCCTTGAGCTTGTCCGAGTTTCATCACCTCGTCATTAGGAGGGTATTCCAACAGTTCATCCGCAAAGATAGTATATACAGTGATCACTTCAACCACAACACAGTCTTCATGAATCGGGACTGTTTGTAGCGTAGTCTCCTCTGGATGAACAAGACCAAGTGCAGCCTCACATTGGATCCCCCTCCACGTGATCCATAGGCCACAGTGTGTGGGTTCAGTCAACATGCCTATAAGGTCTTCTTGTGTACGATCGTCACAGCGCACCTCCGTTGCCAACTCTATAGTGCCATCGATCAAACCTACATCTGCGGACGCACAACTGCTCTTCAGTGTGGAGGGTGAAGGGCTTGCGCGATTGGACATTGGTGGCAACACCATCTGGTGACAACACCACCTCTGCATCTGCATGTTCTACATCTGCATCTCAGCCACCAGTTCTTTCTTGATTTGTTCCTTTATCTTTTCCGTATCAACTGATGTGTCGGTCTTTGTCCTCTTCTTCTTCCTGTACATCTCGATATGTTGAGGCCATGCATACTTCCAGCCCTGGTAGCTGGAGACACCACGCACACGACCGTGTTGTTCAAGGCGGCCCAAGCACTAACTTAGCACATCATACTCCCTCTGCCCTGCCATTCCTGAAGATTCTGCACATGCAATCTTCTCCTTGATGTCCGCATACAATTTTTCTGCTTCCTTGTTGTTGAACACTATCACGGCAACACGGTCTTTAAGCACTAGCTTACTCCTTGCTCGTATCCAATTCTTGGAACGATCGTCAGGGTAGGCGTCATATGGGTTGGGGATACCGTGCAAATGCCTAATTGTCTGTCCTCTTCCTCCCATTGTTCTAGTTTCACAGTATAACCAGTTGGACCCATGTTGTGCTGGCTTGTGTGCCGGCTTCGGAGCTTTTCTGCCTATTTCATGAACTCCTTCCACTATTCCGGGACAATAAACGGGTGCCTTGTAAATGGCTCAAGTCCTTTTCTGATAAAATCTCGCCTAAGCTGAAATCTGAATTGTCTCCATGCCTTGGCTGATGTCTTCCAGAAAAGCTTGAATGTATGCGGTTTTGCATCTTCTTGGAACTTCAAGTGTTTCTGCACATGCTTATCAAACAAGTCCCACTTTTCTTCATTGCTTATTTGTTTGATTTCCGGCAAGTTCAAAGGTATCTTTTGTCTAGCAACGAGCCCCGCAAGCTGTGACGCCCCAGGTTTCTAATTAACGTCATTAACACTAATGACCGAATCAGTGGAGTCAAACCCGCCGACAATGGTCAAACCTAGGTCAACCTGGGTCATCACCCCGAAAACCTCGCCAATGAACCCTATGGAACCCCTTGACCAAGTCTACACACCTGTGGTCAAACCTCGGTCAAAGACATGGTCAAAACCGGCTTAACCGTTGACGTCAGCGAATGTCATCCGGAACTTTTGCCGCGTTTTCCAAAATTCACCTAAACACTTCAAAATCTACCTTTATGAAAGTTGTCCATCTTGTTGAGGGACACAACTTTCATGTAGATTGACATTTCAAATTTTGAGTGGAAATTGGTGAAAAACTTGATCGATTGTCAGTACCTCCTGTTCACAGGGACATGCCGGCATTCAAAGTTGGCACGGCGTTCCTGCAAAATCCATTGAGAAAAACACTAGACGGCCTTTACAAAAGTTGTAGAGGGTAGTTAGATCTACAACTTTCCTATTCATCACTTTGTGCACTTCTATTCGATTTTTTTGAGAAAAACGCAGTCAAGGACGCGTTGACCGGCTGAAAACCAGCGCGGCCGCGCTCCGGAGCGCCGCCCGGCGCGCCGGCGTTCGCCGGCCGGCCGCGCGCGGCCACCGCGTCGCCTCGGCGTCCGTGCGGGACCGTGCCACCGCCACGAGCCGCCGTGCCGCCCGTCCCCTTTGCACCTGAAGTCCTTGGAACGCGGGCTGTCACCTCGGAGCGGGCGTCACGCCGTACTGCGACCGCACGCGACCCACCGGTCCGTCGTCCGTTCTCTGCCAAGCGCGGTTGTACGAGGTAGTTATGGCGGCACGTTCCTTCGCGTTGTGGGCAGGGGGCCGGCCGACTATTTAGGCCGGCCGGCCGCGCCGCGCGGCCGGCGCGGCCCCGCTGCCCAAGCGTGAGTAGACGCCGCGGTCCGTCCTGGTAGTTCCCGACGAGCTTCGGTACCCCGACCTTCCCATCACCGGACGAGCATCCTAGCTGTGCCACACAACCTCCCCAACCACCCGCGCCTCCTCTCCCAGGCTGGAGCACCGCCGGACGGGGGCGCTCCGCGGCCGAGGCCGCGCCGGGCGCCGCCGGCCGGCCGCTCACCGGCGATTTCCCACCCAGCTCCGGCCGCAAACCGGTCTAAGGTGACCTCCTCTTCCTTCTCCCCCCATCCCCCGGGCGAATCCCTCACCGGAGTGGCTCAATTCTGGCGAGCCGCGCCGGCCGGCCCGCCCAGGGACCACATTGCGAAACAAAAGTTCTTTTCGAGGGCCTCCCTGCAAAAGGGTAACTCAAATAGTATTTGTGATTTGGCTGATTCTTGTAAATTGCGTAGAAAATAATAGAAAAATCAGAAAAATGCAAAACCAATTTTGTTGGATCCGTTCTGAATTATCCTACAATTTTTGTTATTCGGGCCTGAGCTAGTTCCTGTTAGTTTTTGCATGAAAAATACAAACGTGAAAAACCTAGATCTGCAATAACTCAAAAACTTTAAATTTTCTGTGTCCAATTTTTGGATATGTTGTGTGTTATGCCATTCCTAGCTCCTATGCTAAAAATTGCACAAAGTTATGATGTAAATCTTTTTGTAAAAATGTTTTTCCATTTCTGCCAGGTCTGCATAAATGATTTTTATAGCTAAAAATAATTAGGTTTTTGCAATCAACTTTTGCACACTGTCTTTTTATTCCGAAACACATCTCTGGTGAATTAATCACAATTTTATATTTACAGAAATATTTATTCTTGAATTATGCTTGTTTTTTTGAAAATGCACAACTCAAGTTCCATATAAACTTTAGGTGTATATGCTGCACCACTAGGCTAGTTTTGGACCATATAACATGTGTGAGAAATTTTGGATCATTTTGAGGAATATTTATTTTTGTGTGCATTTACCTTGTCCATCTAGCTAGCTTTTGTCTTTTTCGGAAATAATTAATTTCTAGCTATCCAAAGCTCGCATGTGTGTCCAATGGCTTGTTATAGGTGTTTAGTGGTTAATACACCCTTCCACTGAATTTTATTAGTTAATTTCATGAATAAAAGCTATGGAAGCATTTAAATGCTTAATAGTCATTAAGTGGGAAAAATCACCAAACCATCCTTAGTCACTTTGTGTGTGGTTGCCAATCATGTTAAAAGGCTAAATGTACCCACCCACTACTATTGGTGAAGTTAAATTAAATTAATTACATATATATGTACATAGTCACCATCAAAAAGAATATCTAATACAGAATTGCAAATTGTTCCTTTTGGAAGAGTATGCTAAATGTATTTCTTATCTAGGTGAATGTGTCCAACTAATGCACCCTATGGTTGTCATTTATTGTTTGTGATTAATTAATTTAAAATCGTCAAATAAATCTTGCATTTGCATCCTCGTGTAGATCTCCTGAACAGTAGCTTTACGCGTGTGCCGGAAGGAGGAGATGGAGGAGTTGACGGAGATGTGCACCACGTCGTTGTAGAGCAAGACCTGGACCCAAGTCCAGAAGGGCCCAAGGCCAACCTTTCCATCGAAGGCAAGCCCCGGATCATTAACCCTGTTTCGAAAATTTTTGCAATTATTGATGCTATGATTGTGCATTTACGTTTCAGGAGTTGAATGAAACCCTAGATGCATGATCCCTAGGTACCTTTGTCCTCTTACTAGTATGCTAGGTCGATAGCTGCTATGCTATAGGACCCGGTAGAAGTCGAGTGATGTTCGTCACTCGCGAGAATAGGTTCATATGTTGGAATCATAAGATCTTTATAAATGGATTGCTCATGTGGTAAGAGCATGGGATTTGGGCTCCGGTCCAGTGGCTTTCGTGGGCTAAGCTTTTGAACGTACTAAACACATGTCGGGTATGGGACCGGTAAGCCTAGTACCCGATTGACGCGGTAAGGGAACCTTTCCCTACTAAACCTGGGGCACTTGTGTCCCCCTGCTTGCAACAGTGTGGTACCTGCGTGAGTCTGGACGTTCGTGTGGGAGCGATCCAGTAAGCCTTGTACCAAGGAATGTAGGTTCCGCTCCCGAGCTGAAGATCGACGGAAACAGCCTGGGAAAGTTGTCCTTATGGGGGCAGCCTACCGTGTGTTTGGGTCTACCTTGCAAGGTTTAAATCAATCGATTGTCGGCCTCTCACCGTTATCCGAGACTGCTTAATCAATTGGCCATGATATCCCATAATGATGGAACTCAAGGAATATTGTTGTATGAATTAATTGCTTGTCCAATTCTTGAATGAATTAGATGGCACATATAGAAATGGTAATCAACTAGAACTTGTGCTAAAATTTTGAAAGTAAGGATCTATCCTTAGTAGCTGTTCAGCAGAAGAAACCCCACCGGCCAAAAGCCTCTCATGTCTAGAGTTTGGTGATGTAGTTATCACCCGACGGTTAAGTCTTGCTGAGTATTAGTATACTCAGCCTTGCTTTAAAATTGTTGTTGCAGGTGTTGTTGACCAGATGGGTAATGACAAGTGATGACATCATGGATGGCCCCCTGTGATGTTCACCGTTGCGCTAGTTTAATTTATTTCCGCTGTTTTCCGAACTCTGAATCTGTATTCCATGTCATGAACAATGGTTTGTAATAAATTATATTAACTCGTGTTGTACTCTGGACTCGCTTTTGCGTGAGTTTTAATGCATATGTCGATCCTCTTTTTGAATTCCAAGTGATTTACCGGGCGTTAACCCGGCAACTAACGACAGGATGATACTTTACTATTGCTTAATGGCCAAAGTGAACCGGTCTTAGGCGATAGTACGGTATTTTCCTGGGCGGGTTGTCACACAAGCTCCCTGAACCTGCGCTTTTGAGTCAATGGTATTGGCATCCCCACTATGTAGACCTCAGTGACTATCATTGTGTCACTTGGCCACTTTGTGGATGTCCTTGGCGCTCTGCCTTGGCGCTGAGCCCCACCCATCTGGTCTTGTTGTGCACTAGTAGTGCCATAACCCTCTTCTTCATCTTGTGCCCCAGGTCTATAGTCCTCATCAGAATTATCCTGTGAATTAATAGTCAAGGGAATTACAGGAAATACTTTAGCCCACTGTAATATCATTGGTTCTTGGTAAACCATTAACATAAATTAGTGTAGGCAAAGAGACCATACCATTTTAAAGAGCAAGATGCAGGCTGCCTCGGTTGCTGATGAGGTACTTATTCAACTTGGAGAGAATGTGCAAATGTGCATAGGAACAAGAGCAAAACCAAATGTAAGAGTCAATCTAAAAGGATATGCTAAGTATGTATACGATCGACAGCTAAGTATGTCGTATTTATACAAAGGAGCCACAGCATACCCTCCAATTCCCACAAGTACAAGTATAAAAAGAAAACCATACGCACGCATATGTTGTATACTTGATTACCTGAACGCATGTGTGCTACAAAAGCGCGCTTGGCCTAATTCCATAAACTCGAGCAAATATACCAAATTACCTTATTACTGAATTGTTGTTAATTTTACAATTATTACCGAGTTGGTAGAATGCATTTACCGAATTGTATAAGACATTTTAGAGCGGCATACCATAAACTCAAATCCTAGATTCGCCACTGACCTTCGCACTGCCGGAGCGGAGGGATCTCTACTCCTCGTCACTGCCTACTCGCCGCCACGTCCTCGTCCTCGCGTCGACCTCGTGGCTGGATCCCTCGTCGTCGTCGTCGTCATCGTCGTCGCTGGATCCCTCCTCTAGTCGTCGTGGTCACCGCCGCCGCAGCTGGGTCCCTCCTCCTCTAGATCTCACTGTCAAAGGTGTGGTGCATGTTGCGCCGAGCATGGTGTGGCATGCGCCTCAGCGAAGGGGTGTAGAGTGGGTAGTGGTGTGGGGGAGGTGAGGGGGTTGAAGGCAAGGGGGAGAGTGGCGGCGGCGGAGCGAGGGGAGAGTGGGAGGAGACTGCGTGAGGGAGGCGTCCTTCCCTACTAAGTACTAACCTAGCGCGAGTGGGCTTGAGTGGGCCTTAAAACGAGTAATGTAGGTCACATCACCAAGCAAACTAACTCATACTCCCTCCGTCCCAACAAGACTGTTCGTTTAGAAAATTTAGGACATGCTAGTAGTTGTGACAAATGACCTTGTTACCCCTAATTAATATGCATTGGAACTTGAAAAGAGACATCAAGCATTTCATTGGCTCCATGTCAATGTCATGTGCAACAACTTACTGCAACAAATGGAAATTGATGCATTAGAATAATTGATCAGTGAAGATGTGAAGGTCCAAGGACAAATCTTGTGCGTGATGGTTTCAGAACTTTCCTCGTGGTCTTCAGAATCATCACCGGAGTTGTTGCCGGAGTCGTCGCCGGAGTTGTTGCCAGAGTCGTTGCCGCAGGAGATGAGGTCTACCAGCACCACTCTTCTGCCTGGGCCTTTTAATCTGCAATCAAATTTTGTGTCACGTTTTTCTCCGTCAACCATTACTAATTAAACTTTGAATTTCGTAACCTTATGGTGAACATAAGGTTATGTTAAAATTTCAAATGCATATGAGTTCGAACAAGTTTTAAAGTGTGGAAACCTTCAATGTTGAAGTAACATTCTAATAAACTAGGTGACAGATGTAGACATTTGTACACAAGTATAATCTTCTGTTTTTGAAACCATTCGAATTTTTTAAGACAAGCTTAGGGACTTAAATTATGTTGCCAAGTCAATTTGTAGATTTTTTAGAGCACACTAAGACGTTATTATAATTATTATATCGTAAACAAGAGATAAAAATTCTAATTTTAAGAAATTTGGTTAGACAAGTGTGGCTGTTGATATTTTATTCAAATACTAAATTACCAACTATGAATTATTCGTATTTTTTACGAATTTATGGGTGCTATTTATGGGGTATACTATTTGAGGGAAGCAAGTTTCAATTCAGAAAAAATAGTGTCGGGCCCATGCGTCAGCGTCAGAAGCCTATATAAAAAAAGATAACCGTAGCCTGCCCGACCGACAAAGGCGATCCGAGTAGACTAACCATCGTCGCCAACAAGTGCTCCATTGTTAGAAATGCCCGTTGCCGAATGAATATGCATCCGCCCCGGCGCCCCGACCCCTGCCCCCTTTTACTTCCCCAATCTGAGCTCCACCGCCGCTGCCCGCCTGTCCTTCCCCGTCGTCGCACACATGTCGCACTACGCCGATTCGTGTGGAGGTGCACGTGCAAGGAGCAGGGTCCAAGGTTGTCGGAGCAGCTGCAATCACTCCATCGACTTGGATCCAGTCGGTGAGCTAAGCGGCTTTCCACTGGTCCCTTGCCCGGACTGTGGTATGGCTCGGGTGGTGGACGGGTGGACGCAGAAGGAAGGTGAAAACCACAGTCGTCTTTATTTCAAGTGTGCAAGGAACTCGATGAGTAGTCTGCTGTGTCTCCCAAATCTGAGTTCGGGTTCTTATGTGCTTTTGATTCTGCAGTACCCCAAGTATTGTGGATTTTATCATTTCCACAAGGAGTATTTCTAGATGTTGAATTATGCTGGTGTCATTCTTTTTCGACTGTCGAACTGGGCAGACACGATCGATGAAGTAGTTGATTCAGTGGAATGTCTGATTGGGAGCGGCGAGCAGAGGCAAGCACTGGAGGACAAGCAGAGGAAGAAAGCACTGAAGGAGAAGACAGACAATGTGATCTAGAAGATGAACTTGATTATTGTGGCTGTTGTTTGTGTAGTATTTGGCTGTTTACTAGGGATGTATGCTACAAAGAAGTAATTCTGATGTTAAAAGTGGTGCTTTTGCTTCATCTGTGTGGATGAAGAATGAAAAAAATGTTCACATATGACAAACTTAAATGTATGAATGAAGAATGAATGAAATGACAATTGGGTCACAAATGTTAATGTGTCACACATCACAAAATTCATCAATTCAACTGTGCTGACATTTCATTGCAGCACAAGGCCAAGGAAATGTGGATTATTAAGACAAACAGAGTAACAAACTTCTGGCATAACTCTGGGATATATACACATTGCAATTCATTGTGAACTGCTGCCATATAATGACACAGAGTATCAAACTTCTGGCATACACATTGCAATTCATTGTAAGCTGCTACCATAGACATTGCAATGCCTTGCAAAATAGGAAACATGGATTGATCTACCGCGTCTCTTAGATCTACTAGTTCATCACAAGTTCAACATACACAGATCTACTAGCTAGTCCATCACAAGTTCAACAAGCACACTGGAAGAACACGTTAACAGAAGAACAAAATAATTAAGCAGAGGTAGTAGCCGCCGGAGGAGCCCCACCGTCGGAGTCGGAGCCGGAGCTGGAGACGTCGAGGCCGAAGGACCGATACGGCGAACCGAGAGGGGGGGGGGGAGTGAATGGGAGCCGATAAAAATTCTTCTCGAAGGAGATGAAAACTCCAACAAGACGAACGCGGCTTCCAACACACGTCTCCGACTCACTACCAAGGTTGGTCAAGCCCACGTAGCCACCGGAGTGCCACCGGACCTAGGAACCAACACGCAACCTTCCGACCCGAGAAACGCGGCGGAAAAACAAACCTCGAGTCTACGGACCCACACCGGTCGGACCGGTGAGCACCACCGGTCGAGCCGGTCCCTGCGCAGGTGAACTCCGAGCAACTTTCACTAAGTGGCTCTACACCGGTCGAGACCGGTGAGACACACCGGTCGGACCGGTGACGACCGAAAGCCCCCAAGGCACCAAACAGGCCAACCGACCACCAAACGGACCCAAACTCGAAACGGCGAAGCAACACGGGACAACAACGAACACACCAAGACGTTCACCCGAGCAAAAACCCACAAGGGCTTGCACCGGTCGGGCCGGTCAAGAGCACCGGTCGAGCCGGTGTAGCACAGGCGACTCGGGATGAACAGGCACCCCGCGGGTCAACTCCCCCAAATCCAAATCTCGATCTCCCGAATCGCTCCACGGACTTGAACAAGACTTTGGGGATATCAAGAACACCTCATGAGAAGTTCATAGCCAAGTTTAATCCCACAAAAACTCGTCCAAAAAGGAGGAATCGAAGAAATCCCGCCGAGAGCACCTCCAACCCAAGAACTCAAGAAACCCCCAAAATCGAGCACCTTTACTCACGGATTTGGGAGGGGGAATCACGGCCCAAAGAACCACGAAGGGTTCCCACAAATTTCCCCCATCAAATCCCCAAGAGAAAAGCCCCGAAAACAACCCAAAGAAATCACCGAGAGAGGGCTCCGAAAATCACCACCAAGAACAACCGGGGAAAACACATCCAAACCTTGAGGAACCACGCCGAATCATCTATACATGAAACACGAAGTTCGTACAAGGTCTAGCAAGCCGCCCGATCATCCATCCCTCTCTACAAGATCTCACCGTGAAGCTCTCTTGCTAGTCCTAGAGAAAACCTAAGGAAAATAGGTGGAAAATAGGAAAACAAATGAGCTAGGGTTCCAAGAGTTGGCTGCCAACCTCTCACCTCTTGGGTTATATAGGCGGCAACCGAATGTCCGAAATGCCCCTCTCTACTAACTAGGGATACATGCCCCTCAAGGGCGGATTCGGAATTCTTGATGTCTTCACCATCGGACGGATGCCGGCGACCGCACCCTGCGTAGCCTCGACGCAAGCGATGCGATCCCGACGCGTGTCCTCCGCTTCGAAGATTCGGACTGCGTCGTCGCACACCGGTCGGACCGGTGCTCCTCACCGGTCGGACCGGTCCCCACCCGGTCGGACCGGTCGGACCCACCGGTCGGACCGGTGCGGTGCCGCCGCACCTCCGTCTTCGGTTCTCCGGTCTTGGCTTTGTGGATCAACCAAGGAACCCGGTGGTTTTCGGTGAACCACCGGAAACCCCGCGAACTCGGTGTAGCCTCCGCCAATCTCCACTCATGACTTGGCTCCCACGTAGTCCCGGCTCGACCTTGGTTTTGAGGCTCAACCAAGAAACCGTCCACGACTTCATCTTCTTGTTCATGCCACCATGCGGCCCGCACTTGACCCCGCCGGCCACCGGGTCCCTCGAACAAAGCCTACTTGTCTTCTCCACACCGGAGGCCTCACCGGCGACGACCTTTCGCGCTTGTTCTTCACCGCACCAACACGAGTCAAGCCGCAACCTGCACCTGCAATACTTAGCCAAGAATCAGTCCACACAACGTTGTCAATCACTCATCACACAAGGAAGCGACCATCCACCGGTCCTCGAACCACACATGGTCCTCAATCTCCCCCTTGATGAGTGCATTGACAACACCCACATGAAGGTAACAAGAGAGAAAAGAAAAAGAAAAGAAACGAACAAAAAGAAACTCCAACAAGCGATCGAAAGCCAAACAAAGGCAAAGAGCAAGATCACTTGAAGAAGATAAGTCTCGGACCCCTTAGGCAAGGGCAACGGCTCGACACATCCGAGACAAAGCAAAGCTCAAGCAAAGAGCACAACCCACCGAAACAAAGCTCGAAAACTCTCAAAGAGCTCCCCCTGCACACATGCAAGCTCCCCCTGAACCAATGCAACTCCCCCTGGACTAATGCATGCAAGACACCACTTGAAAACGGGCGGTACGCAACAAACCAACCACGGCCCGGTCAGACCGGTCAACACCACCGGTCAGACCGGTGTGCAACATGTGAACAGAGCCAGCACTCACACCGGTCAGACCGGTGACCCGACCGATCGCCGACCGGTGCTCAACGGAGCCCGAAATGGCTCGAAACCACCGAAAACCTTCTAAACACGCCCGGCAAGCCATTTCAAGCTCAAACTTCTCCCCCTTGTTGGCAATGCATGAATCAAGCCAAAAATGCAAAACTTTCAACCTAGAGCTTCTCAAATATGCAAAATTCAACAAAAAAAGCTACACATGTCCAAATGAGCAAGTTAGGTACTCTACGGCTTCGTATCGATCTCAACTACATGATCACCAAGTTTCACAACCATTGGACAAAGCTAAGATGGATTTGAGCAATATTGCGAAAAACTTGCCTCTCATGAGCAAAGTCCTAAACATGATCAAAGCATATCAAAATGGCAAAGCCACACAAACTTCATGCTAGGACGGCTATTCTAACCATAAGACCATCACAAACACCCACAAGCACCTCATGTCATGTCAAAGCCACCGAGCCATGTGCCTACTTCTATTTATGAGACTTCTCATTGGTAGGCATCATGCGGCGGTTTAGCACCCAAAGCAAATTAAATTCAGCACATATGACATGGGAGCATATTTTCCAAGCATTTTTCCTTTCATTTTCAGATTTGTAAATGGTACATGAAATGTCTTTGCGACAAAAAGGAACTTATGCTCCTCCACAAGATAAGTCAAGAGGGCTAAACATTCATGATGGCAAATGAGCCTTTGGCCCCATATGATCAATAAACTAGCTATCCAACCACAAATTAAGCATAGCAAGGCCACAAAAACATGTCAAGAGCATGTAAAGGCATTTACACATGAGAGAGCATACATGTGACATTTTTCAAAAGCATAGCTATCAACCATGGATTATTCATCAAGATCATCAAGAGCTAAGCCAAACTAACCATAGCATACCAAACAAGCTCACAAAGACATATATCTCATTCCATGGTGAACAATGTATATGAGAGAAGCTTTTCCTAACCAATGCATATGATACAAAATGCATGCAATCTAAGATACAAGGATGCCTATACATCATGTTACATATGCCATGCCAAATGCAAGAAATGCACAAAGGAAAGCTATACATATGCTACAAACCGGCTCCTCGAGGGGAGGCAAAACGGGCTCGACACCACCGGCAAAAGAGAGCCCCCACACACCCAACTCAAGAAATCAAACACACACCAAGTTCCCCCCGCAAACGAGTGAAAGTTGCTTGATCTAGGGGTTTGGTGAAAATATCGGCTAGTTGGTCATGTGTGGGTACATGGATCAAAGCTATCTTTCCTTTCTCGACGTTGTCTCTCAGAAAATGATACCTCACTTCTATGTGCTTGGTTTTGGAATGGAGCACTGGGTTCTTTGCAACGCTTATGGCACTGGTGCTATCACACTGAAGTGGGACATGGGTATACTCCTCACCAAAATCACTCATGGTGTAGGTGATCCAAAGGAGCTGAGAGCAACAACTAGCAGCGGCAACATACTCGGCCTCGGTCGTGGATTGAGCTACACTCGACTGCTTACGGGAAGACCAAGACACCAACGAAGAACCCAAAAGCTGGCAAGTCCCAGAAGTGGACTTCCTATCCAACCGACACCCGGCAAAATCCGCGTCCGAAAAGCCATGAAGCGCCAAAGAAGAGGACGCGGAGTACCAAAGGCCGAAGTCGGGAGTGTGACGCAAGTACCCGAAAATTCTCTTCACCGCTTGCCGATGCGAAGTCCTCGGAGACGCTTGAAAACGAGCGCACGGACACACCGAGAAGCGTATGTCCGGCCTCGTCGCCGTCAAGTAGAGGAGTGACCCGATCATGCTCCGGTACTCCTTCCGGTCCACGTGTTCACCTTCCTCGTCCGCATCAAGAGCCGTAGTCGTACTCATCGGCGTCGTCATAGCCTTGGAGTCCTCCATCTTGAACTTCCTCACGATGTCCTTGGTGTACTTAGCTTTGATGCACAAATGTTCCTTCCTTTGATTGCTTGATTTGTAGCCCAAGGAAGAAGCGCAACTCACCCATCATGCTCATCTCGAACTCCCCTGCTCATATCATCCGCAAACCTCGCAACAAGAGAGTTAGACGAGCCACCAAAGACAATATCGTCCACGTACACCGCACAATCGGGATATCTCTCGCCTGCCTCAGCAAAAACAAGGTCTGATCGACCTTCCCCATCTCAAAACCTCTCTCAAACAAGAACCCCCTCAACCTGCCATACCAAGCTCTAGGCGCTGCTTCAACCCATACAGCGCCTTCCTCAACTTGTACACCCGGTGGGGGTACCTCTCACTCTCAAACCCGGAGAGGTTGCCTCACATACACTTCTTCCTCCAGCACACCATTCAGAAAAGCACTCTTCACATCCATTTGGTGCAACTTGAACCCTTTAGCCACAGAAAAGGCTAGAAGGATCCTAATCGCCTCCAAACGAGCTACGGGAGCAAAGGTCTCCTCGTAGTCGATCCCCTCCTTCTGACTGAACCCCTGGGCAACAAGTCTCGACTTGTTCCTCACAACCTCACCCTTCTCTCCCTCTTTGTTTTTCCACACCCACTTTGTACCAATCGGCTTACACCCTGGGGGAGGGTCAACCAACTCCCACACCTGATTCCTCTCAAAGTTCTCCAACTCCTCATGCATCGAGTTAACCCAATTGTGATCAGATAGTGCGTGTCCAATGTCTTTGGGCTCGAAAGAAGCAACAAATGCAGCATGAGCAAAATGGGAATTGTTCCGAACCCTCGACCGTGTAGTGCGTTCATTCATGTCGCCGATGATCCTCGAAGCTGGGTGATCCACTTGAACTCGCCGGGGAGGTTCTCGCCTCGAAGCTACCTCCCCCTCAACATCAGCTTCTCCTCGTTCTTGGTTTGTCGTCGTAGGTGTAGCGAGAGGGTCCATCCATCATCGTCGTCGAAGTAGTGGGTACATGTTCGGCGGGGGCACCGCACCACCATCCTCATCGTCACCATGTTCATGCTCCTCCTCCTGGAAGATCTCCTCGCCAAGCTCATCATCACCTGCACACTCAAAGACAAGCTGACTACGTGGCTCTGTCTCGTCGAAGGTTACCTCGCAAGTCTCCACGATTTGGTTAGTTTCAAGATTGAGCACACGATATGCTCTAGAATGAGATGCATAACCAAAGAAAATGCCATCAACAGACCTAGCCTCAAACTTATCCAACTTCCTGCCTTTCTTCAGAATGAAACACTTGCAACCAAAGACATGGAAGTGACTCACCTTGGGTGTGCGGCCATGCATCAACTCATAGCATGTCTTCTTCTTGTGCACCCTGAGGTATATCCTGTTCGACACATAGCATGCGGTATTCACCGCCTCAGCCCAATACCTCCTCGGAGTCCTATGCTCATCAAGCATCGTCCGAGCCATCTCGCACAAGGTCCTGTTCTTCCTTTCCACAACACCATTCTGGGGAGGCGTATACGGACTCGAAAACTGGTGCTCAAGACCCAAGTCATGACAAAAAGCTTCAAAACGAGAGTTCCTGAATTCCGAGCCATTATCACTACGGATAGCTCGTATGGCATCTCCGTGCCTCTCGTTCCTCAACCTCAAGACTAGATCTCGAACAAAACCAAACGTCTCCCCCTTATCCTCCAGAAAGAACACCCACGCATACCGAGAATAGTCGTCCACCACAACAAGGACATACCACTTCCCACCGCGGATCGCACACGAGCCGGGCCAACAAGGTCCATATGGAGCAGCTCGCATGGACGCTCGGTCATCACATCGGTGAGAGGCGGGTGAGAAGAGGCCACCATCTTGGCATGCCTACACGGAGCACAAACCAACTCTTTCTCAAGCCTCAACCGTGGCAATCCTCGGACCAAATTGAGTTTACTCAAGCGTGACAAAAGGTCAAAGCTCAAGTGACCCAACTTCCTATGCCACTTCCACAACTCACTCGAAGAACCAGCCAAGAAACAACGCTCCACACCCGAAGAGCGAGAAAAATCAGCACGAAACACCCGACCCTCGGGAACGACCATACAGACAAGGTCCCCTCGAGAGTCCACAATCCGAGAACCACCGAGGCCGAAACAACACCTCAAAACCCTCATCCAACAACCGAGACACGAAAGCAAATTGTATCCCGGCGATTGAACAAGAGCAACTCGCCTCGCAGTGATCTTGTCACTCACTTTTATCTCACCTTCGAAAGCACACGCCCACGCCCATTGTCCCCAAAGGTGATGTACCTCTTCGTCACCACGGGACGAGACTTGAGAACCACCCCCTGTCTCCGGTCATATGCCTCGAACAACCGGAGTCAATCAACCAAATGTTCTTCAAGTCTCCCACCCGCACATCAAAAATAGGCACGTGAGCGAACAAACGACTCAAAGATCCGGGGTTAGAACCAAAAGAGGAAAACCGGTGCCGAGCCATTTGCTCGAAAGTGGGGTTAGCACCAACCAAAGCATCTCTCCTACCAAAGCTACCTCCACGAACACCACCACGGTAACCACCCCGAGGGAACCACCCCTCTGCCCGGAGGAGGACCAAAACCACGCAAGAATGCCCGTGGAACGTCCTTCCTCTCCAACACACCGCCACGACTCCTCCAATCCCTCGTATTGAGCACGAGGAGGAGAACGCCTAGCAACCGACCACCCGCACCCTTTCCGGCCCAACCACCGAACCACGACCACCAGAAACAACCCTCGCACCTGTACGAGCACGAAACCCGAACATCCGTCCGCCTGTGCCTCGCACCGGTCGGCCGGTGCTCCACACCGGTCCGACCGGTGTGGTCCGGACAAGAACACCGCCTACTGACCTTCTTCTCTCCCCAAGCCCGAACCGTCCTCACAATTGCCTTGCCCCCGGGCATCCGCACACGAGGCTCAAGTACACCATTGGAAGGGTGGTACTTGTCCTTGTTAGCCCACTCCTTCTCCATTCTCTCCTCTCGCTTCCTCTTGAAGCAAAACTCCTCCTTATGGCCATCTCTCCCACAATAGCCACAATGGAACCTCACGGGCTTAGGCTTTGGCTTAGAATGTGGCCGCTCACTTGGTTTCTCTCCACTCAAACCCTCCACCGGTTTCTCACCACTCGCTTTCTCATTCTCCTTCCCAAAGAACACTTTCCCCGAAGTGCTCACAAACTTGATAGGCTTTTGTAGGTCGTTTGTGGGTGTAGGAAACACGGGTGGAGGCCGGGGTTGTGTCTAGTCGGTTCCTTAGATGGTTAGGTTTTGGTGGGAAATCATTTTTGTGGTGGGTTTTTGGTGGCTCCGGGATATTCTCTCCACTTCCCTCACCAACCTTGTTTGCCCCAAGCCCCTCACCATCTTGCCTCTTAAAGGCCTCGATCATCATCCTCAACTGAGGCTCGTGACCGGACAACCAACCCATCAACTTCCTCAAATCATCATTCTCATCCTGCAAACGATCAACATAATGTGCAAGCTCCAAATTTTTCAATGCATGCATTTCACGGGTAGAGCAAGATGTAGGCATGGGTTCCTTCAACTTAGCCTCGAGCGAACTAGTGTAAGCATGCATCTCATCAATTTTAGCATGCAAAACGGGGCAAGAAGTACAAGCACCTAGCAAAGCGAGGTCTAGACTTAAGCTCGGCCACTTCAACCCTAAGCACATCTAGTTCCTCACACTTGGAGGCATGCTTCTCCTTGAACAAAGCAAGATCGGCAAGGAAAATAGAGCAATCAGCACAATCATTCTCATCGGAAACAACGAGGCTAGCCTTAAGCGAATCAATCTCAAGCTTGCTATCAAGCACTCGTGTCTCTAGCTCACCCACTCTAGTCCTAGCATCCTCGAGTGAAGCCCTAAGCTCTTTCCTCATTTTCTTGGCCTCTCTAAGCATGTCATCACGGTTATCAAGCAAAGAGCCAAGTCTCTCATTCTCCGGCGCAAGAAGGGAAGCTCATCACGCACCTCGTCGTCGGACTCGCAGTCCGAGTCGCTCCGTGTGCTCTTCTTGCCGCCGGAGCTCAACGCCATGGTGCGAAGCCGTCTCTCGCGAAGCAGCTCAGCCCGCTCAGGTTCTTGGACGACCTCTTGTTCTTGCGGCGATCTCCCTCGTCGTCGCTGCTGCTCGAGCTCGAGGTGGAGTACGCGGAACTGGAGTCGACGTCGCTCGCTCCAACCATCGCTCGGGCCTTTCCTCGGCCCTCCTTCTTCCTCGATCGTCGCTCGTCCTTGTACTTGTTCTTGTGCTTGCTCTTGTGGTCGCGCCTCGAACGGTACTTGTCGTCGTTCTTCCTTGGCTTGTGCTTGTAGCTGTCCTTGTTCTCGGCCTTCTCCGGGCAGTCGGCGACGAAGTGTCCCGGCTTGCCGCACTGGAAGCAAGTCCTCGTGTTCCTCCTCATGTTCACGCGGTTCTCGTGCAGCCTCTCGAACCGCCTCGTCCGCGGCGCCGGCTCGTCCTCTCCAAGGTCATCAAACTCCTCATCTGGCATAGACATCAGAGAGGAAAACGAGAACATCCTGGTGGATGGGTTAGAGTTAGTCTTTCCTTTGGAACCACCAACGAGGGCAAGACTATGGGAATCAGTCGGTCCCTCGAGCTTGGCGGTCATGCCCCTATCCACCTCGGCCGACTTGAGCTTCGAGAACGGCTCGTTCACCGTCGCAGTATCGTACCGCTCCGACTCGACTATGGCCTCGAACTTTCCGCTCCATATCGTACGATCCAAAGAGTGTAAGAGCTTGACCGCTCTATCATGATCATCGTACGGGAGCACGTCCACATTGGCCCTCATGTTGTTCACCACCACCGTGAACCTCTGAAACAAGGCATCGATGGACTCACCGGGGAGATGAGTGAAGTTCTCGTACTCTCTCCGGTAGGTCGCATACAACCGTGCCTGAACCTGGGCGTTCCCAACATGAGCCTCCTTCAACACCGCCCAAATCCTACAAGCCAAGTGCTCGGTGTGCACCCGATCGAACTCAGGCTGACACAAAGCACGAAACAAGTAGTCGACCGCCTTATTGTTGGCGTCGAAGCTGTCCCTCGATCCTGGAGCGAGGAAATCAACCGGCTGGACATAGCCTGTGTCCACCGTGACATCCCAAAGGATCTGACCCTTTCCGCGGAGAAAAGCACCCATCCGCTTGCTCCACATCTGGTAGTTCTTGCCATCGAAGTGTGGAGGACCCGAACCCCGTTCCTGGTACGCCATCCTTGGATCTTAGACTGGTTAGAGTCAACAAAGACCCGAACCGGCTCGATACCACTTGAAGGACCGATACGGCGAACGCGGGAGGAGGGGGGAGTGAATGGGAGCCGATAAAAATTCTTCTCGAAGGAGATGAAAACTCCAACAAGACGAACGCGGCTTCCAACACACGTCTCCGACTCACTACCAAGGTTGGTCAAGCCCACGTAGCCACCGGAGTGCCACCGGACCTAGGAACCAACACGCAACCTTCCGACCCGAGAAACGCAGCGGAAAAACAAACCTCGAGTCTACAGACCCACACCGGTCAGACCGGTGAGCACCACCGGTCAGACCGGTCCCTGCAGGTGAACCTGAGCAACTTTCACTAAGTGGCTCTACACCGGTCAGACCGGTGAGACACACCGGTCAGACCGGTGACAGCCTGAAAGCCCCCAAGGCACCAAACAGGCCAACCGACCACCAAACGGACCCAAACTCGAAACAGCAGCAACACGGGACAACAACGAACACACCAAGACGTTCACCCGAGCAAAAACCCACAAGGGCTTGCACCGGTCAGACCGGTCAAGAGCACCGGTCAGACCGGTGTAGCCTGGGCAGCTCGGGATGAACAACACCCGCGGTCAACTCCCCCAAATCCAAATCTCGATCTCCCGAATCGCTCCACGGACTTGAACAAGACTTTGGGGATATCAAGAACACCTCATGAGAAGTTCATAGCCAAGTTTAATCCCACAAAAACTCGTCCAAAAAGGAGGAATCGAAGAAATCCCGCCGAGAGCACCTCCAACCCAAGAACTCAAGAAACCCCCAAAATCGAGCACCTTTACTCACGGATTTGGGAGGGGAATCACAGCCCAAAGAACCACGAAGGGTTCCCACAAATTTCCCCCATCAAATCCCCAAGAGAAAAGCCCCGAAAACAACCCAAAGAAATCACCGAGAGAGGGCTCCGAAAATCACCACCAAGAACAACCGGGGAAAACACATCCAAACCTTGAGGAACCACGCCGAATCATCTATACATGAAACACAGGTTCGTACAAGGTCTAGCAAGCCGCCCGATCATCCATCCCTCTCTACAAGATCTCACCGTGAAGCTCTCTTGCTAGTCCTAGAGAAAACCTAAGGAAAATAGGTGGAAAATAGGAAAACAAATGAGCTAGGGTTCCAAGAGTTGGCTGCCAACCTCTCACCTCTTGGGTTATATAGGCGGCAACCGAATGTACGAAATGCCCCTCTCTACTAACTAGGGATACATGCCCCTCAAGGGCGGATTCGGAATTCTTGATGTCTTCACCATCGGACGGATGCCGGCGACCGCACCTGCGTAGCCTCGACGCAAGCGATGCGATCCCGACGCGTGTCCTCCGCTTCGAAGATTCGGGTTGCGTCGTCGCACACGGTCGGACCGGTGCTCCTCACTCGGTCGAGCCCAGGTCCCCACCCGTCGGACCGGTCGGACCCTCGGTCGGAGCCAGGTGCGTGCTCGCTGCACCTCCGTCTTCGGTTCTCCGGTCTTGGCTTTGTGGATCAACCAAGGAACCCGGTGGTTTTGGTGAACCACCGGAAACCCCGCGAACTCGGTGTAGCCTCGCCAATCTCCACTCATGACTTGGCTCCCACGTAGTCCCGGCTCGACCTTGGTTTTGAGGCTCAACCAAGAAACGCGTCCACGACTTCATCTTCTTGTTCATGCCACCATGCGGCCGCACTTGACCCCGGCGGCCACGGGTCCCTCGAACAAAGCCTACTTGTCTTCTCCACACTGGAGGCCTCACCGGCGACGACCTTTCGCGCTTGTTCTTCACCTGCACCAACACGAGTCAAGCCGCAGCTTTGCACCCGCAATACTTAGCCAAGAATCGGTCCACACAACGTTGTCAATCACTCATCACACAAGGAAGCGACCATCCACCGGTCCTCGAACCACACATGGTCCTCGGAGGCCACCATCGTCGTCGTCGTCGGGGGTGGGGGGGGGCACTTCTCTCTCCAGGTGCCTAGCCAAGACATTGACCTTGAAGGTGTAATCCATCACGGTCGTCTGCAGCGGCTCAGGAGGCCGTTGGACCCCGAGATGAACAGCCATCTTTTTAAGACTCTGCCAAGCCTGGTAGAGCATCTTCACTGAAAAACAGGCATCCTCAACATTTACGGACGGAGCATGCATGGGAAGCGGCACCTTGCGCCGGGGTGGCTTCATCCGCTTCACCTCCTTGGGCGGGGGAGGCGGCACCTCCTTGGGCTCGGCGGGCGGGGGCGGCGGCACCTCCTTGGACTCGGCGGGCGGGGGCGGCGGCACCTCCTCCGTCCCCCGCTTCCTTGATGGATCGCTTGACGCCATGCACTTGCTTGAGGAAGGAGAAGCTCTTGGATTCACTTCTTGGTGACGGAGACGGTGGTGCTTGGGGTTTTCTTGGTCTTTGCGGTTGACGAAGTTCTTGGCCAGCCAGGATTTATATTGACAAGACGGCGAACCATCAGGCGGTCGGTCACGCACCTCGGAACCCGTGTCCGCTCAGGAGAGCTCTTGCCACTTGGCCACAAAAATCATGTGGTCACAAGAAGATCTGTGACTGTTCATATTTTATTTAAAATACCAAATGCCCAACTACTCCTATGAGTTGTTCGATTATTAAAAAAACTATGAATTGTTCGTATTTTTATTAATCTATATCTATATAACTTATATAATTGGTACCCACTAACTATCATTAACTTCATTTCTCTCTTCATGCAAGATACCCACATCATCTCTCATCAAACTAAGGGTTATTAACTCTATCTCCTTTTCTCTTCATTACACCAATTCTTTCTTCATACAAACTACAAAGCGACCGGGTTTTGCGACCCGCGTCGGCATTCGCTACCCCCCCTCCATCCCAAATATTGCCCTTTTAATTTCTTCTTTCCGAATGGATAAGCGCAACAGTTTCCTTGAAAAAAAGCGCAAAGGAGGCGTGGAGACAGAGATGATGATAAGCGCCGGCAAGGGGCCAAGCAGCAGACGACCCCACGCACCCGAGATCGAGAAGAACCGGAACGCGAAGCGGTGTCGCAACTGGATCCGCGCGCGTGCCGGCGAGATGGCAGCGAAGAGGGAGACGACGATGAGCGCCAGAGAGGGGCCAAGCTGTGGTGGAGTGAACCCAATGCAAGAGACGAAGGTCCTCGACTGGATCCTCTCGGATTCCGACGAGGGGCCAAGCAGCGGCAAGGAGGAGCATGCCGGCGAGGGGGCAGCAAAGTGGGCGAGTAGCCTGCCTCACGTTTGCGAGCACAAGTGTCTGGCAACTACGAAGAGGTGTCGAGGGAGCGGCGAAGAAGGTGTAGAGGACCTCATCTCTGACTCTGGCAACGACTACGACGGCGGCGAGGCAAGTTTCTCTGAATCTCACTGCCTTTTTACTTTTTTTATAGATAGAGCTTAAGGTAGCTTGAGCTTGAGCTTCATAAAGTTAATTAGTGCCTACGATGATGTCTTCCATGCTTGTCATGATCTTAATTGCACCAAGTTCTGAGGTAAATCAGTTTTGAACTAAGTTCTGCTTTTACTTGTCACACCCTACTCCAAGGTCTGAGGCAAATTAGTTCTGAATTAACTATGTTGTTCTTATACCATGTTTAACCCTGTTTCAGGCAAAACTCTTTGAGTCGAGCAGAGCTTGAGTTACTTATTAACCTTAATGTCTGGGATTATGTGAAACCTGAGTTTGAAAAAATCACAAAAGAAGTGAACATCCTCATCAAAAAGGCTAAGCACATAAGGAGGTACAATTATACTACTAAAGAAATCTTGAGCCCCTTGAAGGTGCGCTAGAAGAACTTCAAGAATCCTTGGTTGCTTACGAAGAGGCTGCAAAAAGAGCCAATAATCATGATGGGGCATGATCTAGTTCAAGCTTGTTGATGTGCAGGGTGAGTAGCCATATTTTTGTGGATGTTCAAGGGGCATGCCTTTATTTATGTGTATGGTCAGATGGCACGACCATAGTGTAAATAATGTGATGGACTAGTTAAGTTCTAGCCTGTTATATGGACAAGTTAACCTTTTGTAATAATTATCTTTATTTCTGTGGACAAGTTATCTCTCTAATGATGTCTGTTTTGTCTCAGAAGATATGTGTGTTGATTGTGCCTGTATGTCGAAATGGAAGCAATGAGAGATGGATCGAGTTGACCTGTCAATGAGGACAGACTCAAAGGAGATGTTGACGTAAAATCAGCACCTCACGCCAAGCACACAGCAAGCCGAATCAGCTGGCTTAACACACGTGGCCGAGCGTCAGAATACAGAAGCGTGCCAGTCAATTTTCCCTGAAACTGACAAAGGATGAAAGAGGTTAGATAAAACCTGGAACTTGCCGGGTGGTACCAGACAGTTCCGTATTTACGGCTACAAAGCCAATCAAAACGACATATAGCTACAACAAGCTATCTATCAGCAATCTGAGCATCATTCGGTAACTGATAAAACATGTAAATAGGGTATAGCCGAATGCATGACATAAGCATGATGAAAAATCGGTCTTTATTTAAACAACGTTGCAGCATGTAACCGTGACCAATTATTAAGGATGAATCATAATAAAATAAATAAAAGCGAAGAACAATCATAAATTTGTAGTAAACATGCATGCATAGACCAAAAGCACTAGTCTACCGCATGTCTAGGTACTTTCAAATCCGTCGAGTGTAACACCAAACAAGTTAATCCACCGCATGATACAACTTGTTTTAAATCACACCACCAACCAAGAATAGATCAATCCACCGCATGATACAATATATACATGGACGTTAAAAGCATACATTATTTAAAACAAGCTTATGAATATGTTTCTCTCGTGATAGGGTTGCCGAATACAGCTGTACAGCCGATTCGGGTTCTGCAGAGAAGGAACAAACTATGCTAGATTAACAAGTTTGAACCCGCAACACGTGGCAATCTAGATCGATTCGAATTCAGCTATTAAAGAGCACGTGACCCGCTCGCCATGTCGAGTTAAAGATTCGAACATACACCATGTGGATCACAAACAAGATAGAGCCGAATCTAGTCAATCTAAATTGGGCAAAAAGAGTGTTACATGAATTAAACATAAGAGCATAGTTCAAAGTAACACACGATAACTTGATGAATCTATCAGATCTTGCCAAATCTAATAGAGCCGATAACTAGCTCCAAGCTAGATCTTAGCCTAACGCATGGCTCATGATCCAACAAGAAAGCCTTCTCGAACCAAGCTTAAATCCACCGCACGATACTAAGCATGGTAACAAGACTACATGCATCACGATCTAAATCCACCGCATGATACTAGACATGATACAAGGTTGCCGGTGCTTACGGAGGTCGACGGATCGATGGCTCCTCTCGAAGAACTCGATGACTTGACTAGAAGGACTCGAAAGTTTGCACGGGGCCGGTTTGTTGTGAAATTGTTCGATCCCAATTACAAACACTAAGGGTTCATATTTATACCCTCGTTCTAACATGACTCCTAGTCGGTCACGATAACAACTTTTATTGCCTAAAATTAATGCCCCGGCGCCAATGTCCGTATCGCACCCATCATCAATTTGTCCCTTCTTTATATTCAAGACACGTCATCACGCATTCCCGAATACTCCTTTCCCAAGCATGAAACAGCTCTTCTGTCGAATGATGGCGTATTCCCGACCGCAAACGCCTTTACCGAATGCTTTTGAGGAAAACCTCTTTGCCGAATGGTGCTCTTCTACCAATCTCAGCCCACAGGTCAGTCTCTTCACTGTACCAATTTTTTGTGTTAACAGGAGACGATGATTAACAAACCTCTATCTCATTTGTTCGCTAATGCCACGCTCCCTCTTCACTGCAGTTGAGTGCTCTCAGACTTCAATATATTATTGGGCTCTCAAACTAGTAACGGGCGTCAAATGCTCATCGGTAACGGACTTTATAGCACGTTACCAATACGGCAGCGATCAGTAACGGACTTAAGTGGCCTGTTACTGATACGACATTGATCGGTAACGGACTTTACAAGACCGTTACCGATAGGTTTAACATCTGTAACAGGCTCTTTTAACATCCGTTACAAAGAATTTATGTAACAGGCATTTAAGAAGCCTGTTACCAGAAGTCCACATTGGTAACAGGCGTTGTGGAGGCCAACCCCGGGGTCGTCCTGGCGCGCTTATAGGTAACAGGCGCCAAACAACAACCGTTACAAATGTGGGTGGATGTAACGGGCGTTAAGGGCCCGTTACAAATGCTGTGTGACCTATTTGAGGTTTTCACGTAGTGAATGTATGTTCCGTTGTTACCGAAATCATTTTAAATTTTTATCACAAGTTTATGGACCCAAATTATGTTACCATGTCAATTTGTAGAACCATCTGGCCATTTTATGTTATCATTTGAATTATTATATTGTAAATTCGAGATGTAAGTTTGAACTATCCCTAATAAACTTTTGAATATTTCAAAGATCTCCAGGACATGAGTTATAATGGAACATAAGAGCATAGATATAATTTTTTTACATTTTTTAGAATCATATTGGACATACACATAGTGCATTTTATTTATACAACATTCATCACCTTGTTATTTAAGTTCAATATTTGTTACATAATAGTGATCAATTTTATTTTATTAAAATACTTAAAAACCAATGACGAATTTTTGATATTTTTATGAATTTTTATGTGCTATTTTCAGGGCTCTAAAATTAGTGGAACCATTCAATTTGGGTTGTTTTTCTTTTTGAGTTGTGATCAAACCATAGAAAATCAGAGGGCAATACATGTCTTATATAGTATCTATATTTTTCTCTTCCCAGAAAAATTTTACGTTGAATTTTTTGGACTCGAGTAGCTAGGTATTTGAAGGATGCAAAGTTTAATTGAGTGGGCGCCCAGCCAAGCCGCGCGCGCTGCAGAACGAAAATCCCCACATGGATTTCCACCTGCAGCACATTCATTCGAGGGCACACTGGTAATTTCCACACCACCACTCGTCTTATCCCCACCACCTCCCCTCCCATCGCTTCCCTGCAGATCCACCACCCTCTCTCATCCCAATCCCCATCGCCGCCGTGCCCTGTCCTCCTCCCCCCGGCTCCTTCAATCCCTAGCCGGCCCACCGCCGGCCTAGATCCCGCCGGCTCCGCGGCGGCCGCGCCACGCCGCCGGCTCCTCGATGGACCCCGCGGTCGCGGATCCCGCCGGATCGGGCGCGCCGCCGCCCAAGGTCTGTGGCCCCCCTGCGACCCGTGCTCGGTTCTTCGTCTGGGGATGGCGGGTGATGCATTGACGACGTTTCCGTTCGTGTTCCCGTGGTGCAGGATTTCGACGGGAGGGGAGGAGGAGCGTCATGCGATGGGGATGCGGCGAAGGGGAGGAGCCTGTCGCGACCGGTGGTGCCTGGGTTGGGAGGTCAGTTCTCGGCAGCTCTCCATCTTATCGCGCTTTCGTCCCGATCCGTGCTTGCGCTCCCCGTGCTTTCAATGATGGATGATCTGAACAAGAACGTGGCGTCTTTCTTGGGATGCCATTTTTCTTTCTCTGATTTTAAGCGGCATCGCGTTGGTTAGCACTAGCAGCAGATGAATTCGAGAGCGTCGCAGTACGGTGCCATGTTGACATGTGCCGCAAATCTAAGCGTGCCAGTACATCCACGGTTTTCCACTAGAATTTGTATAATGCTGTAGCTGGTTCTAGTATAGGTTAAATTACAGATGGGTGATAAGTGTTTAGACATCACACTGTTTTGCTCTATAACTATGACGTCGCTATTTATCAGCCGTCTAGCTCCGTGCTTGGTTTGCATCTGTTGAATCTAAGGTGGTGGTGTCTTTATATTCAGTAAGTTTCTTTTCTTGTCAGGGTATATTTCATTTCAATCTTGAACAGATTGATGTATCATTTCCTTGATTTTAAATCTGGTACTGCCTTATATCTTATGGCTTTTGCACTATAATTACTTTGCTGAATGCAGTAGTGATTCATACGTGTTTGGACATTGTAACAATTGTCTTTGTCTTGAGGCCAACTGTCTTTGTCTTTACTACTGTTTTGCAATTATTTAATTGCAATCACTAATTGTTGACTAACTAATGTATGAATTATTTACAGAGGATGATGATGTACCAAGGCCTGAGCTTTGGAGAGCGAGGTAATTCCTTAGGTTCACTCCATTTATTGTGTGACATGAAATATTTGCTTTCTTGGATCAATGTGATTGTTCCTTTGTGCACTGAAATTTATTAAACGTGGCCTGGATGGATGCATTTTGGTACTCCAAGTCTATCTGAAACAATTTTTGATAACTGTTGGGATTCAAGTACCTCCAATCACTTTAATTGACATTGCCATTATAATCTTATTCTTTCTGCTTTTGCATGTTATTATCAGTGAACTTGGTTGTGAAGATTAAATCTACAACATACAGTTCTACTTGGATGTTTACTGTCAGACAATAAACGTAGAACTGGTGTGTGTATTTCTTCCTAGGAGTATTTATTCCTTTCTTTAAGATGTAGTGAAATGACCAGCAATAGTCATAATCTACTCCTAGATGATGGAATTTCATTTAATCTACTCCTGGATGATGGAATTTCATTTACTGTTCATTTTCTCCTCATGTTTTTATCCATGTTAATTATGAATGCAGTACACCTGAAAATGTTATTGCTCATTTCAATTATTAATGTTCCTAAAACATGTGGAATTTAGAAGTTGTCAGATGCCATGTCAAATAATGTCTGCTTATTGTGCCTTCTCTTACTGAATTTGGTGTTTATTTCTACATGCAGAGCTTTCAGTAGATATCTCTGATTCTTGTCTAGTAAAAAAATAGTATCCTGTACATTCTAATAGCTTCTTTTGGTTTCTGTCAAGTTACCAAATTTCTACTTAAGATAACAAACAGTTTGAACCTGCCATTCATTTTTGTATAGGTTTCAGCTTTTGAAATGGTAAATGCTTACTTATTTCTATTTTTTATTTTCCTATTATGCTTGCCAGAAAAACTAAATTTTGTCAATTTGTTGAAAATTAGGTGCAGGAAAACTGGCATGGATCAAAGAGCATGAGGAGATGAAAAGCTTATATTGGTGCTAACCTTTCTTTTGTTTCTGGTGGCCTATTTGCCATTGTATTTTACTAAAACATGTATGTGATTTAATATGTAAAACTGTATTGTTTGCTGTAATGTAATTATGAAAAATGGTTGAAAATCGGCCCTAATTTGGTGTGTTGAATTTTTGGTGGGCTGTAATGATTCGGGTCTAGAATTTTTGTGAGCGGATCTAAAATGTTTATGGGCCTAAATTTTGCAGATGAATTTCTATTAAAATTTAGTTTTATTCTAAAATCGGCTCATTAATAAATGGCTCATGACAGAAAAGTAAATGTCCATGTCAGTGGCCACGTCATTGTCCACACCAGTTGCCACATCATCATCCACATAGGATGCCTCGTCATCGTCCACGTAGGATGCCTCGTCATCGTCCACGTAGGATGCCTCGTCATCGTACATGTAGGATGCCACGTCATCGTCCACGTAGGATGCCACAACTGCCATGTGTGTAGCTATCCGCGGCGATTTATTTTGTCACAGATAGTGGGCTATGGGTTGGGCTGCATGGGCTTCGGGCTACTCCGTGACGATCCAGATACGCCATGAACTGCGACGTTTAGTAAGGAACGTCGGCATATTTAATCAATGACGCTCATTCCACCACGAAAACTGAAGGACCGAAACGGCGAACCAGAGAGGGGGGGAGTGAATGGGAGCCGATAAAAATTCTATTCAAGAATTCGGCCTATGAACCCAAATTCACTCGTGCACCTCCGCAAGCTTCTCTTGCCAAGTTCACGTAGCCACTGGGGTGCTACTGAACCTAGGAACAAGACCCGAACAACAGCCTCAACACACACGCAGCGGAAACTCACACGACAAGGCTGCCGGCAGGCCAAAGCCGGTCGGGCCGGCTTCGAAACCGGTCGGACCGCTCTGTTGGACTTAGCCTCACGAGGGCGGAGGGGAAAACCGGTCGGACCGGTTAGGCAAACCGGTCGGACCAATTCGTCCGAAACTCCCCAAGACCCCCAAACACTTCAAAAGCCTTTCAACATCCGAACAAACGAAGCCATGGAGCGATAAAGACTTCCTTGTTCAAAGATCTTTCTCGACGACCCCCGGGCGAAACCGGTCGGACCGGTTTGGGAAGCCGGTCGGGCGGTTTTAGCTCGAACGATCGAGAAGAACACAGCCCGCGGGTCAACTCCCCCAAAACCAAATCTCAATCTCCCGAATCGCTCCACGGACTTGAACAAGACTTTGGGGATATCAGGAACACCTCATGAGGAGTCCATAGCCAAGTTTAATCCCACCAAATCTCGTCCAAAAAGGAGGAATCGAAGAAATCCCGCCAAAGGCACTACCTACCCAAGAACTCAAGAAACCCCAAAATCGAGCACTTTTCCTCACGGATTTGGGAGGGGAATCACAGCCCAAAGAACCACGAAGGGTTCCCACAAATTTCCCCCATCAAATCCCCAAAGGAAAGGTCCCGAAAACACCGCAAAGAAATCACCGGGAGAGGGCTCCGAAAATCACCACCAAGAACAATCGGGAAAAACACATTCAAACCTTGTGGAATCACGCCGAATCATCTATACATGAAACAAGGATTCGTACAAGGTCTAGCAAGCCGCCCGATCATCCATACCTCTCTACAAGATTTCTCCGTGAAGCTCTCTTGCTAGTCCTAAGGAAAACCTAGAGAAATTAGGTGGAAAATAGGAAAACTAATGAGCTAGGGTTCCAAGAGTTGGCTGCCAACCTCTCACCTCTTGGGTTATATAGGCGGCAACCGAATGTCTAAAATGCCCCTCTCTACTAACTAGGGATACAAGCCCCTCAAGGGCGGATTCGGAATTCTTGATGTATTCACCATCGGACGGATGCCCAGCGACCGCACCCTGCGTAGCCTCAACGCAAGCCTTGCGATCCCGACGCGTGTCCTCCGCCTCGAAGCTTCGGCGCCTGCGACCCCAAACCGGTCAGACCGGTTCTCCAAACCGGTCAGACCGGTTTTGGCCAGATAGCCACACCCGATCTTCGGCCTCGGCTTTGTGGCTCAGCCGAGTAACCGGTGATTTTACGGTGAACCACCGCAAACCCCGCGAACTTGATGTAGCCTCCGCCAATCACCACTCATGACTTGGCTCGCATGAAGGCTCGACCTTGGTTTTGTGGCTCAACCAAGAAACCGTCCACCGACTTCATCTTGTTGTTCTTGCCACCATGCGGCCCGCACTCGACCCCGCTGGCCACCGGGTCCCTCGAACGAAGCCTACTTGTCTTCTCCACACCTGGAGGCCTCACCAGCAACGACCTTTCGCGCTTGTTCTTCACCTGCACCAACACGAGTCAAGCCGCAACCTGCACCTGCAATACTTAGCCAAGAATCAGTCCACACAACGTTGTCAATCACTCATCACACAAGGAAGCGACCATCCACCGGTCCTCAAACCACACATGGTCCTCAATCTCCCCCTTGATGAGTGCATTGACAACACACACACATGGTAAGTACGAGAGAAAAAAAAACGAGAAAAGAAACAAAAAGAAAAACTCCAACAAGCGATCGAAAGCCGGAAAAAGGCAAAGAAACGAGATCACTTGAAGAAGACAAGTCTCGGACCCCTTAGGCAAGGGCAACGGCTCGACACATCCGAGACAAAAACAATGCTCAAGCAAAGAGCACCAACCACCAAGGCACACAAGAGCTCCCCCTGCACAGAAGCAAGCTCCCCCTGATCAAGTGCCAACTCAGGGCACAAACCGGTCAGACCGGTTCCCATAACCGGTCAGGCCGGTTCCACCAAAACCGGTCAGACCGGTTTCCACAACCGGTCGGGAGCCGATTTCACACGAGCAGACCATACCCCAAAAGCCAAAAATGCAAAAGAAATGCACAAGCTCCCCCTTGACACTTGGGATAGGTTCCAGGGATACACAGCAACTTTTCTCCACCTTCCTTTCTCCCCCTTGTTGCCAATGCATGAATCAAGGCACAAATGCAAGCTAGAGCTTCTCAAGTATACAAAATTCATCACAAGATGCTACACATGTCCAAATGAGCAAGTTAGGTACTCTACGGCTTCGTATCGATCTCAACTACATGATCACCAAGTTTCACAACCATTGGACGAAGCTAAAAAGGATTTTGGCAATTTTGCGAAAAAACTTGCCTCTCATGAGCAAAGCCCTAAACATGATCAAAACATATCAAAATGGCAAAGCCACACAAACTTCATGCTAGGACAGCTATTCTAACCATAAGACCATCACAAACACCCACAAGCACCTCATGTCATGTCAAAGCCACCGAGCCATGTGCCTACTTCTATGTATGAGACTTCTCATTGGTAGGCATCATGCAACGGTTTAGCACCCAAAGTAAATTAAATTCAGCACATATGACATGGGAGCATATTTCCAAGCATTTTCATTTCATTTTCAGATTTGTAAATGGTACATGAAATGTCTTTGCGACAAAAAGGAACTTATGCTCCTCCACAAGATAAATCAAGAGGGCTAAACATTCATGATGGCAAATGAGCCTTTGGCCCCATATGATCAATAAGCTAGCTATCCAACCACAAATTAAGCATAGCAAAGCCACAAAAACATGTCAAGAGCATGTAAAGGCATTTACACATGAGAGAGCATACATGTGACATTTTTCAAAAGCATAGCTAGCAACCATGGATTATTCATCAAGATCATCAAGAGCTAAGCCAAACTAACCGTAGCATACCAAACAAGCTCACAAAGACATATATCTCATTCCATGGTGAACAATGTATATGAGAGAAGCTTTTCCTAACCAATGCATATGATACAAAATGCATGCAATCTAAGATACAAGGATGCCTATACATCATGTTACATATGCCATGCCAAATGCAAGAAATGCACAAAGGAAAGCTATACATATGCTACAAACCGGCTCCTCGAGGGGAGGCAAAACGGGCTCGACACCACCGGCAAAAGAAAGCTCCCACACACCCAACTCGGGAAATCAAACACACACCAAGTTCCCCCCGCAAACGAGTGAAAGTTGCTTGATCTAGGGGTTTGGTGAAAATATCGGCTAGTTGGTCATGTGTGGGTACATGGATCAAAGCTATCTTCCCTTTCTCGACGTTGTCTCTCAGAAAATGATACCTCACTTCTATGTGTTTGGTTTTGGAATGGAGCACTGGGTTCTTTGCAACGCTTATGGCACCGGTGCTATCACATTGAAGTGGGACATGGGTATACTCCTCACCAAAGTCACTCATGGTGTAGGTGATCCAAAGGAGCCGAGAGCAACAACTAGCAGCGGCAACATACTCGGCTTCGGTCGTGGATTGAGCAACACTCGGCGCTTACGAGAAGACCAAGACACCAACGAAGAACCCAAAAGCGGCAAGTCCCGGAAGTGGACTTCCTATCCAACCGACACCCGGCAAAATCCGCGTCCGAAAAGCCATGAAGCGCCAAAGAAGAGGACGCGGAGTACCAAAGGCCGAAGTCGGGAGTGTGACGCAAGTACCGAAAATTCTCTTCACCGCTTGCCGATGCGAAGTCCTCGGAGACGCTTGAAAACGAGCGCACGGACACACCGAGAAGCGTATGTCCGGCCTCGTCGCCGTCAAGTAGAGGAGTGACCCGATCATGCTTCGGTACTCCTTCGGTCCACGTGTTCACCTTCCTCGTCCGCATCAAGAGCCGTAGTCGTACTCATCGGCGTCGTCATAGCCTTGGAGTCCTCCATCTTGAACTTCCTCACAATGTCCTTGGTGTACTTAGCCTGGTGCACAAATGTTCCTTCCTTTGATTGCTTGATTTGTAGCCCGAGGAAGAACTGCAACTCGCCCATCATGCTCATCTCAAACTCCCTGCTCATATCATCTGCAAACCTCGCAACAAGAGAGTTAGACGAGCCACCAAAGACAATATCATCCACGTACACCTGCACAATCAGGATATCTCTGCCCTGCCTCAGCAAAAACAAGGTCTGATCGACCTTCCCCATCTCAAAACCTCTCTCAAACAAGACCCCCCTCAACCTGCCATACCAAGCTCTAGGCGCCTGCTTCAACCCATACAGCGCCTTCCTCAACTTGTACACCGGTGGGGGTACTTCTCACTCTCAAACCCCGGAGGCTGCCTAACATACACTTCTTCCTCCAAGCACACCATTCGAAAAGCACTCTTCACATCCATTTGGTGCAACTTGAACCCTTTAGCCACAGAAAAGGCTAGAAGGATCCTAATCGCCTCCAAACGGGCTACGGGAGCAAAGGTCTCCTCGTAGTCGATCCCCTCCTTCTGACTGAACCCTTGAGCAACAAGTCTAGACTTGTTCCTCACAACCTCACCCTTCTCTCCCTCTTTGTTTTTCCACACCCACTTTGTACCAATCGGCTTACACCCTGGGGGAGGGTCAACCAACTCCCACACCTGATTCCTCTCAAAGTTCTCCAGCTCCTCATGCATCGAATTAACCCAATTGTGATCAGATAGTGCGTGTCCAATGTCTTTGGGCTCAAAAGAAGCAACAAACGCAGCATAAGCAAAATGGGAATTGTTTCGAACCCTCGACCGTGTAGTGCATTCATTCATGTCGCCGATGATCCTCGAAGGCTGGATGATCCACTTGAACTCACCGGGGAGGTTCTCGCCTCGAAGCTACCTCCCCCTCAACATCAGCTTCTCCTCGTTCTTGATTTGTCGTCGTAGGTGTAGCGAGAGGGTCCATCCATCATCGTAGTCGAAGTAGTGGGTACATGTTCGCCGGGGGCACCACACCACCATCTTCATCATCACCATGTTCATGCTCCTCCTCCTGAAAGATCTCCTCGCCAAGCTCATCATCACCTGCACACTCAAAGACAAGCTGACTACGTGGCTCTGTCTCGTCGAAGGTTACCTCGCAAGTCTCCACGATTTGGTTAGTTTCAAGATTGAGCACACGATATGCTCTAGAATGAGATGCATAACCAAAGAAAATGCCATCGACAGACCTAGCCTCAAACTTATCCAACTTCCTGCCCTTCTTCAGAATAAAACACTTGCAACCAAAGACATGGAAGTGACTTACTTTGGGTGTGCGACCATGCATCAACTCATAGCATGTCTTCTTCTTGTGCACTCTAAGGTATATTCTGTTCGACACATAGCATGCGGTATTCACCGCCTCAGCCCAATACCTTCTCGGAGTCCTATGCTCATCAAGCATCGTCCGAGCCATCTCGCACAAGGTCCTGTTCTTCCTTTCCACAACACCATTCTGGGGAGGCGTATACGGACTCGAAAACTGGTGCTCAAGACCCAAGTCATGACAAAAGGTTTCAAAACGAGAGTTCCCGAATTCCGAGCCATTATCACTTGCGGATAGCTCGTATGGCATCTCCGTGCCTCTCGTTCCTCAACCTCAAGACTAGATCTCGAACAAAACCAAACGTCTCCCCCTTATCCTCCGGAAAGAACACCCACGCATACCGAGAATAGTCATCCACCACAACAAGGACATACCACTTCCCACCCGCGGATCGCACACGAGCCGGGCCAACAAGGTCCATATGGAGCAGCTCGCATGGACGCTCGGTCATCACATCGGTGAGAGGCGGGTGAGAAGAGGCCACCATCTTGGCATGCCTACACGGAGCACAAACCAACTCTTTCTCAAGCTTCAACCGTGGCAATCCTCGGACCAAATTGAGTTTACTCAAGCGAGACAAAAGGTCAAAGCTCAAGTGACCCAACTTCCTATGCCACTTCCACAACTCACTCGAAGAACCGGCCAAGAAACAACGCTCAACACCCGAAGACCGAGAAAAATCAGCACGAAACACCTGACCCTCGGGAACGACCATACAAACAAGGTCCCCTCGAGAGTCCACAATCCGAGAACCACCTGGCCGAAACAACACCTCAAAACCCTCATCCAACAACTGAGACACGGAAAGCAAATTGTACCCCAGCGATTGAACAAGAGCAACACGTCTCGAGTGATCTTGTCACTCACTTTTATCTCACCTTCGAAAGCACACGCCCATGCCCATTGTCCCCAAAAGTGATGTACCTCTTCGTCACCACGGGACGAGACTTGAGAACCACCCCCTCGTCTCCGGTCATATGCCTCGAACAACCGGAGTCAATCAACCAAATGTTCTTCAAGTCTCCCACCGAAAATCAAAAATAGGCACGTGAGCGAACAAACGACTCAAAGATCGGGGTTAGTACCAAAGGAGGAAAACCGATGCCGAGCCATTTGCTCGAAAGTGGGGTTAGCACCAACCAAAGCATCTCTCCTACCAAAACTACCTCCACGAACACCACCACGGTAACCACCCTGAGGGAACCACCCCTCTCTGCCTGGAGGGGGACCAAAACCACGAAAGAGAACTCGTGGACCGTCCCTCCTTTCCTTCTCAAAGCTACGACTCCTCCCATCCCCGTAGTGAGCTCGAGGGGGAGAACGTCTAGCAACCTGACCACCTGCAAACTCTCCAGCCCATCCACCAGAACCACGACCTCCAGAAACAACTCTCACACCCGTATGAGCACGGAAACCAAGCTTGTCATTCCGCAGACCCCAAACCGGTCTGACCGGTTCCAAAACCGGCCCCGGCCGGTTTCACTCCTCCGGCGAAGCACCTCCTGCACTCTTTCGATCACCCCAAGCTGGAACTATCCTCACACTCGCCTTGGCCCTGGGCATCTGCACACGAGGCTTAAGTACACCGCTGGAGGGGTGAAACTTGTCCCCGTTAGCCCGCTCCTTCGCCATTTTCTCCTCTCGCTTCCTCTTGAAGCAAAACTCCTCCTTGTGGCCATCTCTTCCACAATAGCCACAATGGAACCTCACAAGCTTAGGCTTAAGATGTGGCTGCTCACTCGGTTTCTCTCCACTCAAATCCTCCACCGGTTTCTCACCACTAGCCTTCTCACTCTCCTTCCCAAAGAACACTTTCCCCGAAGTGCTCACAAACTTGATAGGCTTTTGTAGGTCATTTGTGGGTGTAGGAAACACGGGTGGAGCTGGGGTTGTGTCTAGTCGGTTTCTTAGATGGTTGGGTTTTGGTGGGAAATCATTTTTGTGGTGGGTTTTTGGTGGCTCCAGGATATTCTCTCCACTTCCTTCACCAACCTTGTTTGCCCCAAGCCCCTCACCATCTTGCCTCTTAAAGGCCTCGATCATCATCCTCAACTGAGGCTCGTGACCGGACAACCAACCCATCAACTTCCTCAAATCATCATTCTCATCCCGCAAACGATCAACATAATGTGCCGGCTCCAAATTTTTCAAAGCATGCATTTCACGGGTAGAGCAAGATGTAGGCATGGGTTCCTTCAATTTAGCCTCGAGCGAACTAGTGTACGCATGCATCTCATCAATCTTAGCATGCAAAACGGGGCAAGAAGTGCAAGCACCTAGCAAAGCAGGTCTAGACTTAAGTTCGGCCACTTCAACCCTAAGCACATCTAGTTCCTCACACTTGGAGGCATGCTTCTCCTTAAACAAAGCAAGATCGGCAAGGAATATGGAGCAATCAAGACAATCATTCTCATCGAAACAACGGGGCTAGCCTTAAGCGATTCAATCTCAAGCTTGCTATCAAGCACCGTGTCTCTAGCTCAGCCACTCTAGTCCTAGCATCCTCGAGTGAAGCCCTAAGCTCTTTCCTCATTTTCTTGGCCTCTCTAAGCATGTCATCACGGTTATCAAGAAAAGAACCAAGCCTCTCATTCTCCCCGACGCAAGAAGGGAAGCTCATCACGCACCTCGTCGTCGGACTCGAGTCCGAGTCGCTCCGTGTGCTCTTCTTGCTGCCGGAGCTCAACGCCATGGTGCGAGGCCGTCTCTCGCGAAGCGGCTCGGCCCGCTCGGGGTTCTTGGACGACTTCTTGTTCTTGCGGCGATCTCCCTCGTCGTCGCCGCCGCTCGAGCTCGAGGTGGAGTACGCGGACCCGGAGTCGACGTCGCTCGCTCCAACCATCGCTCGGGCCTTGCCTCGGCCCTCTTTCTTCCTCGATCGTCGCTCGTCCTTGTACTTGTTCTTGTGCTTGCTCTTGTGGTCGCGCCTCGAACGGTACTTGTCATCGTTCTTCCTCGGCTTGTGCTTGTAGCTCGTCCTTGTTCTCGGCTTTCTCCGGGCGGTCGGCGACGAAGTGTCCCGCTTGCCGCACTGGAAGCAAGTCCTCGTGTTCCTCCTCATGTTCACACGGTTCTCGTGCAGCCTCTCGAACCGCCTCGTCAACAGCGCCAGCTCGTCCTCTCCAAGGTCATCAAACTCCTCATCTGGCATAGACATCAAAGAGGAAAATGAGAACATCCTGGTGGATGGGTTAGAGTTAGTCTTTCCTTTGGAACCACCAACGAGGGCAAGACTATGGGAATCAGTCGGTCCCTCGAGCCCGGCGGTCATGCCCCTATCCACCTCGGCCGACTTGAGCTTCGAGAACGGCTCGTTCACCGTCGAGTATCATACCGCTCCGACTCGACTATGGCCTCGAACTTTCCGCCCCATATCGTACGATCCAAAGAGTGTAAGAGCTTGACCGCTCTATCATGATCATCGTACGGGAGCACGTCCACATTGGCCCTCATGTTGTTCACCACCACCGTGAACCTCTGAAACAAGGCATCGATGGACTCACCGGGGAGATGAGTGAAGTTCTCGTACTCTCTCCGGTAGGTCGCATACAACCGTGCCTGAACCTGGGCGTTCCCAACATGAGCCTCCTTCAACACCGCCCAAATCCTACAAGCCAAGTGCTCGGTGTGCACCCGATCGAACTCAGGCTGACACAAAGCACGAAACAAGTAGTCGACCGCCTTATTGTTGGCGTCGAATCTGTCCCTCGACCCTGGAGCAAGGAAATCCATCGGCTGGACATAGCTTGTGTCCACCGTGACATCCCAAAGCACTCGACCCTTTCCGCGGAGGAACGCACCCATCCGCTTGCTCCACATCTGGTAGTTCTTGCCATCGAAGTGTGGAGGACCCGAACCCCGTTCCGGTACGCCATCCTTGGATCTTAGACCGGTTAGAGTCAACAAAGACCCGAACCGGCTCGATACCACTTGAAGGACCGAAACGGCGAACCGAGAGGGGGGAGTGAATGGGAGCCGATAAAAATTCTATTCAAGAATTCGGCCTATGAACCCAAATTCACTCGTGCACCTCCGCAAGCTTCTCTTGCCAAGTTCACGTAGCCACCGGGGTGCTACCGAACCTAGGAACAAGACCCGAACAACGAGCCCTCAACACACACGCGGCGGAAACTCACACGACAAGGCTCGCCGGGCAAGACAAACCGGTCGGGCCGGTTTCGAAACCGGTCGGACCGCTCCGTTGGACTTAGCCTCACGAGGGCGGGGGGAAAAACCGGTCAAACCGGTTAGGCAAACCGGTCGGATCGATTCGTCCCGGAAACTCCCCAAGACCCCCAAACACTTCAAAAGCCTTTCAACATCCGAACAAACGAAGCCATGGAGCAAGTAAAGACTTCCTTGTTCAAAGATCTTTCTCGACGACCTTTCGGGCGAAACCGGTCGAGCCGGTTTGGGAAACCGGTCGAGGCCGGTTTTAGCACGAACGATCGAGAAGAACACGGACCCGCGGGTCAACTCCCCCAAAACCAAATCTCAATCTCCCGAATCGCTCCACGGACTTGAACAAGACTTTGGGGATATCGTGAACACCTCATGAGGAGTCCATAGCCAAGTTTAATCCCACCAAATCTCGTCCAAAAAGGAGGAATCGAAGAAATCCCGCCAAAGGCACTACCTACCCAAGAACTCAAGAAACCCCAAAATCGAGCACTTTTCCTCACGGATTTGGGAGGGGGAATCACGGCCCAAAGAACCACGAAGGGTTCCCACAAATTTCCCCCATCAAATCCCCAAAGGAAAGGTCCCGAAAACACCGCAAAGAAATCACCGGGAGAGGGCTCCGAAAATCACCACCAAGAACAATCGGGAAAAACACATTCAAACCTTGTGGAATCACGCCGAATCATCTATACATGAAACAAGGATTCGTACAAGGTCTAGCAAGCCGCCCGATCATCCATCCCTCTCTACAAGATTTCTCCGTGAAGCTCTCTTGCTAGTCCTAAGGAAAACCTAGAGAAAATAGGTGGAAAATAGGAAAACTAATGAGCTAGGGTTCCAAGAGTTGGCCGCCAACCTCTCACCTCTTGGGTTATATAGGCGGCAACCGAATGTCTAAAATGCCCCTCTCTACTAACTAGGGATACAAGCCCCTCAAGGGCGGATTCGGAATTCTTGATGTATTCACCATCGGACGGATGCATAGCGACCGCACCCCGCGTAGCCTCAACGCAAGCCTTGCGATCCCGACGCGTGTCCTCCGCCTCGAAGCTTCCGCGCCTCGCGACCCCAAACCGGTCAGACCGGTTCTCCAAACCGGTCAGACCGGTTTTGGCCAGATAGCCACACCCGATCTTCGGCCTCGGCTTTGTGGCTCAGCCGAGTAACCCGGTGATTTTCTGGTGAACCACCGCAAACCCCGCGAACTTGATGTAGCCTCCGCCAATCACCACTCATGACTTGGCTCCCATGAAGTCCCGGCTCGACCTTGGTTTTGTGGCTCAACCAAGAAACCGTCCACCGACTTCATCTTGCTGTTCTTGCCACCATGCGGCCCGCACTCGACCCCGCTGGCCACCGGGTCCCTCGAACGAAGCCTACTTGTCTTCTCCACACCTGGAGGCCTCACCAGCAACGACCTTTCGCGCTTGTTCTTCACCTGCACCAACACGAGTCAAGCCGCAACCTGCACCTGCAATACTTAGCCAAGAATCAGTCCACACAACGTTGTCAATCACTCATCACACAAGGAAGCGACCATCCACCGGTCCTCGAACCACACATGGTCCTCAAAAACTTAAATCGTCGCGGAAGCTAATTTGCGACGAATTTTATTTAATCCGCGACAAAATGATAGCGTCACAGAATAAATGATTTCTTGTACCATTAAAAACAAATGTAAGTCGAAAAATATTTTCCGACTATATTTATATCGGTATCACCGGTATTGCTTGCCTTCATTGGTTGAGAGCAAACTTTCCCGGCTTGATCATGGGGGCATAGGTTTAGGTTCTAATTTTGGCTAAGTGAGAGAGGTTTTTAATGAAATAAAATTAAACGAGGCTTGGAAAAATTCTAATCTTAGAGAAACCAAGGATACAGATTTTTAAATCAACGAAAAGTTTAGTTTCTAGGTTCACGCGAGTCCTACCGCGTGCTGAAATTTAAATAATGTCTAAGTACAAGTCGTGGCTCTACTCGTGTGTTTTTAGCATGAAAAACAAGTCAACCACAACATCATAAAGAGGATGAATGGTTGAGTTGGGTTCTGAATTTATTTGGTTGTGGTTTCTCGAAAATAAGCAAACAAACACATAGGAGGGTTCATGTAGAGGGTTTATGATCAAACAAAATATTCAACCAAGAATTATGTCTCTAATATTGTTCAACCACTTCTAGGTATAATGTCTTTGCGTAGTGAAATTTAAAACTGAATTATTAAAAAGACTCGAAAAACCTAGAACGGGTTGCCTCCCGCCTAGCGCTTCGTTTATAGTCCATGGCTAGACTTCTTCACTTGATTACTTTGGATCAACGCTCTTTGCGGGCATTGCAATCTTGGGTACCCACTTCCGCACCATCTTGGGCACGGGCTTATTCTCTGGCTTAGTCATCTTTTTGGTCTTCACAGGCGGCTTTTCTTCCTTTGTCTTGACGGATGCAACATCTTCCTTGATTTTCTTCACGTCTTTCTTCTTCGTCTCTTTCTTCTTATTCAACCCTTTCTTCTCCCTTGGTTCTTCCTTAACAACGCGACGATGTGGTGGAACATATTTAACTTCAATCATATTGCATACCTCGAGGCATGGTCGAAACTTGAAGGAACTTTTCTCGCCCTTAATGTCAAAGTTGATCTCTCCCTTGCCAACATCAATAGTAGCTCCCATGGTCTTGAGGAACGGCCTCCCAAGGATGAGTGGTTGTTTCTCCATCTCTCCCATCTCGAGTACCATGAAGTCGACGGGGATGAAGTGATGTCCGACCTTCACGGGCACATCTTCGGCGATGCCCAAGGGATAGCGAATGGAGTAATCACCCAACTCCAAACACATACACGTAGGCTCCAATGGTAGGCGTAGCTTCTCGAACACATCCCTTGGCATGACGCTCACACTAGCTCCAAGGTCGCATAACTCCTTCTCAAACTTTAATGAACCAACGGAACATGGAATTGTTGGGCATCCGGGGTCCTTTTTCTTCTCTAGTCCATTTGCAATAGCGGCACTACATTGCTCGGGCATCTTGACATGATCTACCTCGAGTGTTGCTATCTCATATTTATTTGCAAGTATGTCTTTGAAGTAACGAGAATATGTGCAACTTGAAGGGCATCCAATAACGGCATGTTGATGCTAAGTCTATGCACAACCTCCACAAACATCTCAAAGTGATTATCAAGTTTACCTCAGAAGTAGCGTGGTTTGAGTTGCGGTATCTTCGTGTCTTCTCCCAGCATCTCAAACTCGGGCTCTTCGGTGACGATATCCGTAACTCCCTCCTTAGCAAATTGCTCCGCCTCGGCAGATTGTTTAGGTTTCCTTGCTCCCGCGGAATGTTCCGGATCTTCGGTCTCCTTTCCCGAACATGTTTTAATCACCTTCGCTGTTTCGAGACCTTTAGGTTGTCTCGGAAGCTTCCCTTCATTAGTAGTGAGGCGCCCGGTAAGTTGTCCCACTTGCGTCTCGAGCATCTTCATCATGTTGAGCACTTGATGGTTGGAGTTTCCGACCTTCGTCACCTTACTATCGATGCTCTCCAACACCTTGTCTATGGCTTTGAATTTGGTGACGGTGTCCTTGTTGATCTTAGCTTGCTCGTCCATGAAGTCCTTAATTGTATACGAAGCGCAACCGAATTCGGAATGGATGAGCTTGCATTAAATTGAGGTCTACCTTGCCCGTAGCGGAAGTTCGGCAAATCTCCCTTCCTCATGTAGTCGAGCACCTTGGCTTCCTCCGGACAATCTTTGTGGACATGGCCATATTCTCCGCACTCTTCACATGTGGATCTTGCTTCGGCAGCCTTGAGCCTCTTTCTTTTCTATCTCCATCTTTTCCAACCTCCGCATGAGTGAATCAATCTTGCCTTCAAGTATGTTTTCCTTCTCCACTTGCAAGACTCCTTTGACGTTCCCCGTGGGTTGAACCGGAAGTAGACGTCCAGATGAAGCCCATGTGCCTTTGTTCGCGACCTTCTTGAATAGAGTGAAAGCTTGAGTTGGCGTAAGCTCGATGATGGATCCTCCCGCCGATGCATCGATGATCATCCTTGACGCATGGTGAGTCCTTGGTAGAACTTTTGCATGAGGTCCTCCTTCGGGAACTTGTGATGTGGAACTGCCCGAGTGTACTCATTGAAGCGCTCGAGTGCCTCCGAGATAGTCTCTATAGGATATTGAGCAAAAGTGGCAATCTTATGAAGCAAGCTTTCAGTTTTACCCGGCGAGTAGTATTCCTTCATGAAGGCCCTCATCAACGCGTTCCAATTTTGCACCGTCTCCGCCGATTGAGAGTGGAACCATTGCAAAGCCTTCGTGAGTAGCGAGAATGGGGAAGAGCCTCGCCCTCATTTGATCTTGAGTCACCCCGTCCATGTTGAATGTCTAACATAGTTAAATGAACGCTTGGAGGTGAAGGTTCGGATCCTCTTTACCGGTGAAGGGTGAATGTTGCACCATGCAGATTGTAGAGGTCTTGATCTCGAACGGCCTTCCGATCTCCGCACGGTTCAAGATTGGTAGGTCGACGATGTTCGGGGTGCATAGATCTCTGATCTTGCGTTCTTGCGGCGGTTGTTCACCCATCGGTGGAAGTCAATTCTCCCAAGGACTTTGACGTGGTGAATTCTTCAGAAATTCCAACGATCCTTCATCTTTCGACTTTGAATCTACAAAATCCAGCTCCTTAGCTCGATGTGCTTCACGTCTCCTTAGCCTGTAAAGTTTTTCTGGATCATCCACAAAATTATCGGGTTTGTTGGGGAGGTAGCCTTCCATCTCTTGTTAGGGTTAGAGATAAACAAAATATGCAAAAACGAAAAAGGGAAAACAAATCTAAGAAAACTAGGGTTAGTCAAACTAGATTAGATTGATTTTGAGGATGATCAAAATTTAGTAGGTGCAAAAAGAAAAACTAAAAGAAAACTGAAAATTACACAAAAAGCAATAAAATATTGAATCTTGATCACTTGTTCCCCGGCAACAGCGCTAGAAAAAGGGGCTTGTTGACGGTGTATATTCGTGTTAAAGTTCAAGTAGACTTGCAAGCAGACAAGTCTTCCGTCGTAGTCAAGGGACCCTTCTTCCCTCGAGAGGTGAACCCAAGGTATCGAATCCGTGGAACAAATGTGTGATGCAAGAGTTGATCTAGTAATGCCAAGAAACATCAATCTTCAAAAGGTGAAACCCTAATGCATCTAATCAAAGAACATCATAAACAAATCTAATCTATTAAAGATCGGAGGTAGCAAGAGATAGAGGGGGGTAGATAAACTGATCTAGAGAGATCGGATCAAGCCTTTTGTTGAAGTTCCACGCAAAAGAAGTAGCAAGTTTAATCTCATTAGAAGCCTCTTTAAAACATGGTTTCCCGTCCGACTCCGAAAACGCCCGCCTTTTGGAGCCACCATTTCTGTCACAATGCACCCCTATTCGTGCGGGTTAGTCTAGGGTGAGTCCGAGGACAAGTCGAGATCTTTCGGAAGGTCAGGCATGCACCTCTAGCCACCACGGGTACAAGAACACCCTATGTGATCTATCTCGAGAATAGATCTAAGATAAGCAAAGCCGATCGAAAATGAAGACTTCGGAGAAACACTTGATCGCTAGAAATCAGATTCAACTTGTTACATCAACTAGTACATGATAAATGAACCAAGATCACCACAGGGATCCTACCTCGATCTTGCTTCTAGCTCTGGGAACTCCGACGTGGTCTTCGTTGCAAGGTTCCCACGTCGACTAGGGAGACCCTAGTCAACTAGCTCGACCCTCTCCTCTCCGAGATGGTGTCCCTCCCTTTTCTGCTCCTCGGCGACCGATGACGAATGGATTGATACATAGCTCTCGACCCCGGGGCTATAAATAGCCCGAATGGAGGCTAGGTCAAAGGGGGAGGCGACTGGGCCCTGAAATGGGCCGGGCCGGCCGGCCTGGGCAGACTAGCTTGGGCCCACCTCCGCCCAATTGCCTGCCTCCTTCGCGTGGCGTCGGTTCCCGAGTCTTCTAGATCCTTCCCCCTTCTGCATGTGGGTGAGGACCAGGAGCATCCCAGTGGTCGATGGATGACCGCTCCTCAGTGATGAGTGATTGACAACGGGTGTTGGACTGACTCTTGGCTTAGTGCGCAGGTGTAGGCTGCGGCCTAGTTCGTGTTGTTGCAGGTGAAGAACGGGCGCGAAAGGTCTTCAGCCTTGAGGGGCCTCCGAGAGATGGAGAGACAAGTAGGCTCGGTTCGAGGGACCCGGTGGACAGCGGGACTGGGTGCGGGTCACATGGTGGCGACACAAGCAAGACGAAGTCATGGACAAGCGAGCCGGTGCACGGTGGCGGTCAAGTCAAGTGGTTTGGCGGGAGGCCGGACCGGGCACGCGGGGTTTGGTGGTTTGCCCACAAAACCATCGGCGGACGGTTTCTTGGTTTGGGCCTCAAAACCAAGTCCGAGGGCCCAACACGACGGAGACGGGATCCGGCGTGTCGGGAAGCTTCGAGGCGGAGGACACGCGGCGGGATCGCATGGCTTGCGTCGGGAGGACGCGGGGTGCGGCAAAGGCGTGGCCGTCCGATGGCAAGACCCACAAACATTACCTAAATGCCCCTACGTGGGTTGTATCGCCAGTAGTTTAGCTAGGGGTAGTCAAGTCATTTACCACTCCGGCGGGACCTGATATATAAGCCATGAGTGTGTGTGGATGGCTCTCTCTCTCCGCGATTTAGGGTTTCATTTGCTCCCTCCTCTTTCTCATTTTCGTAGCTATTTTTCTTCCATTTTTCTCTAGGCTAGAATGAGAGCTTCATGAGAGATTTGTTGAGAGGGATGGATGCTAGGGCGGCATGCTAGACCTTGTGAATCTTTCCTGGTTTGTATAGAAGATTCGGGGTTGTTTTTCGTGGCTTTTCGTGCTTGTTTTCGTGCCTTTGTTCCCGGTGTGATTCCGTGTATTTGAGTGGGTTTCTCCCCGGATTTCTTTGAGGGAAACATGGATAGATGTCTTGTGCATCTTTGTGCTTGATCTTGTGCCCTCAAACGCCGGGAAACCACTTCGATTCGTGAGTTTTCGTTTGGTGCTCTAGCTTTTGATGGTGCTCAAAGGATTCGCGATATCCGGTGATTTAGGGAGTTAGGAGGCAAGCTTTTTGGGCTATAGCATCCTTGTGTGACGCTTTTCAAATACCCAAACCCTTGTCTCTACAGCTTCAACCGTTTGGGAAATCCGATGATGATTTGGGGGAGTTGACTTTCGGGGTTGGGCGTTTTCAGCTCTGTCCGCACCTGGCGGACGGTCCGCGAGGACCAGGCGGACGGTCCGCGCGGCTAGGGTTCGTCCCGTGTTCTTCGTGTTCTTGCTCGTCTTCCGTTTCGATCCGTCGCGATTTTGGTTTTCGGTTGGACGGAGTTTCGGACGGTCCGCGGTGTTGGGCGGACAGTCCGCGGGTGCTTGGCGGACGGTCCGCGTGCTCCCCGCGGACGATCCGTGGTTCGTGGGTTGCTTCGGTTGGTTCTGTGTGATTTAACGGACGGTCCGCGGCACAGGCCGGACGGTCCGCGACTCGGGTGCGGACGGTCCGCGGTGCCGGCCGGACGGTCCGCGCGGCCCTTTGCGGACGGTCCGCCTGTTTGGCCGGACGGCCCGCCCGAGGGCCGAGCGTTTTGCTTCTTGGTTCGATTCCTTTCCCCCCTTCTTTCGTGCTTCCGCGTGTGCTTCAAGGAATCGTTCCTAGGACTAGAGGTTGATCCATAACCTCGTGGTCTTGGTGATTGGTGCGTGATTCGATCCATCGCTTGTGTGTGACCGGGATTTGAGTAGGGCATAGGCCGGGTTCTTTGGGAAGAATTTTTACCGGCTCCTATTCACTCCCCCCCCTCTCTAGTCGCCATCTGATCCTTCAATTGGTATCAGAGCTTGGTGCCGGATTCTTTGCGACTTTGACAAGTCTCGAATCCTAAGATGGCGTACGTTGAGCGGGGCGGTCCGCCGCACTTCGATGGCAAGGGTTACCACAAGTGGGCGGCTCGTATGATGATCTTTCTTCGTGGGAAGCCGTTGGATTTTATTGTGCTTGACAAGACCTATGCTATTCCGGTCAACATCCATACTCTTATGGTGACCGATGCCGGTGCTAAGGCCAAGTATGAGGCTAATGCAAAAGCCGTTGATCACTTGGTCCGGAGCTTGTGTGATCCGAGTTTGAGCGTGTTCGCCATTTGAATCTTGCTTGGCAAATTTGGGAGAAGTTGTTGGTTGCTCACGGTGGTGATAACCATGTGAAGGCTCGCCTCTTTGTCTCTTACCGGATGCAATATGAGAATTTCACTCCACTTCCGGTGAGGACATTGATGCGATGTTTCGAGGTTCACCGCCATCGTGAACAACATGAAGGCTAATGTTGAGGATTTTCCGTACACCGAGCATGATCGGGCTTTGAAGCTCTTGCATGTCTTGGACCCAAATGTTTGGGGTGCTAAGGTTGAGGCCATCAAGGAGTCCGGACATTATTTGACTATTGAGTTGGATGACCTCTTTTCTAAGCTCAAGTCGGCTGAGGTTGACAGAAGTTGCAATCCAAGCATGAGGGCTCGACCGACCATAGTCTTGCTCTTGTGGGAGGATCAAAGGGCAAATCTAATCCTTCTTGTCGACAGTTTTCTTTGTCCTCTCTTATGTCCATTCCATATGAGGAGTTTGATGTCTTTGGGCGAGGAGGAGCCGGCCTTGCTTTCAAGAAGGTTTGAACGACTACACGAGAGTCGGAGGAATGCAAGGCGGAGCTCGGGGACGTGCTACAAGTGTGGCAAGCGTGGCCACTTCATCGCCGAGTGCCGGAAGCGGAGGAGAACAAGTACAAGGTGAACGAGTACAAGGCGCACCCGAGGCGTGAAGACAAGTACTCCTCCAAGGGCAAGCACTTCAACAAGTCCAAGAGCAAGGACAAGGACAAGCGGCGACCGAGCAAGAGCGGCTACAAGAAGAACAAGGCAAGAGCGATGGTGGCCGGTGCGAGCGACGTTGACTCAAGCTCAAGCGAGGAGCGATCAAGCTCAAGCGGCGAAGATGAAGACGCCGGGAGGCGCAATGGCAAGAAGAGTGCAAGCGGAACCTCGGCCGGCCGAGCCGTGTGGCGCTTGAGGGCTTTTGTGGCATGGCCCATAGCTCAAGCAGCAAGAAGAGTGAGAAGGAAGACAGCGACTCCGACTCGGAGGATGAGGTAAACCGTGACCCCGACTCTTTGCTTGCTGAGACTGCTAGGTTGAATGGTTTGCTTGACAGCCGTGATACTGTGGTTAGAGATGCCAAAAAGATGAGGAAAGATCTTAGGGCACAGCTTGAGAGTGCTAGCGAGAAAGTAGGAGAGTTAGAGTCAAAATTGCTTGAATTGAAACTTGAGAATGACTCTTTGAAACTTGCTCCTACTCCTCCTGATGATGTTGAATGTGTTGAATGTGATGCTTGGTTGAATGAGATCAAACTGCTTAATGAGAAGAATGCTTCTACTTTGGCTCAACTAGATGCTCTTAGGATTGAACATGATGAGCTAAAGGCTAGACCTACTTTGCTTGGTGCTTGCAAATCATGTCCTACTATGCATGCTAAGCTTGTTGATGCTCGTTCTACCATTAGTTCTTTGGAAGCATCTTTGAAATCTCCTGTTGTCAATGCTTGCACTAGCTGTGATGAAGTTACTTTGCGCAATCTTGAACTTACTTCCCGTTTGGATGTCATCTATGAGGAGAATGACTATTTGAGGAAGGTGTTGGGTTGGTTGTAGGGCGGGAACCTCAATTGAAAATCATGATTGAGGAGTTCAAGAGAGCTGATGGTCGTGGTTTGGGGTTTGAGAAGTTGGGTGAGAAAGTAAGAGAGAACGAGTGGGGAGAGTGTGTACGAGAAGTGTGTTGAGTCTAACCCCGAGTTTGAGGTGATCGGAGAGATCCAAGTCCCACTCCCAAAAGCACCCAAGAACTCTTTCACACCAAAGCCCAACCACCTTTGCAACAAGCTTGACACAACCCAAGATCCACCCAAATTCCCACCTAAGACAAATGATTTCCGAAACCGGTGAAGTTTGTGGGTGAGAAGGGTGAGAAGCCTAGAGAGAAGCCGAGCCAAAACCAAAACCCATCCCCTTCGGTGTGAGTATTGTGGCAAGGAGAGGCATCTTGCGAGTTTTGCTACAAGAGGAAGAGGGATGAGAGGCTTGCTAGGGAGCAAGCAAACCGGAGACAGTATCGCCAGTCTCGCGGTATTCCTGAGCCTAGAGTGCCACTTCCACGAGGTGTGGGAAGTGTGAGGAGTGTTGGCAGGATCCCACAGAGAGGTGGTGGTGAGAGGTTTGTCAGGAGAGATGATGGTGTGCGTGCTGGTGAGAGGTTTGGTCGGGCTCGTGGTGGTTTTGCTGGACGTCCTCCTACTCGTCCTCAATTCGGGTTCAGGGGAGATGATCGCAGCTTTGGGTTCCAGAGGAACTACGGACCACGTTTTTCTCCTCGTGGTGCTCGTACTCCTCCCATGGGACATGGGAAGTTTGGTGGCAAGGGAGTGATGTTTGCTAACCCCTCTTTTGAGCAGATGGCTCGACACCGGTTTAACTTTCTCTCGTGCTAACCCCGAGTGTCGAGTCGCTAGCTCACTCTCGTTCTTGTTTCGATCTGGCAGGCGAGGAGGCTTGGAGAACATTTGGTTGATCGACTCCGGATGTTCTCGACACATGACCGGAGATAAGAAGTGGTTCTCCGGCCCCACCCCAGTGAAGGAAAAGCAGTACATCACATTTGGGGACAATGGACGAGGTAGGGTGCTTTCAGAGGGGGTTGTGCATGTGAGTGACAAGGTAACGTTGAAGAGAGTGGCTCTTGTGAAGTCTTTGGGTTTTAATTTGCTTTCGGTTTCTCAGTTGCTTGATGAGGGTTTTGAGGTGCGTTTCAAGTCTGGCGAGTCTCGTTTGCTTGATTCTCGAGGTGATCTTGTCTGTATGATCATCCCCGAGGGTCGGATTTTCGGGGCGATTTCTCTCGTTCTTTGGGTCCCGCTCGTTGTTTGATGGCCGGTCCTTCTTCGATTTGTGGAAATGGCATAGGCGGTTGGGACACTTGAGCTTTGATTTGGTTTCCCGCTTGAGTGGTCTTGACCTTGTCCGAGGATTGCCGAGGTTGAAGCTTGAGAAGGATTTGGTTTGTGCTCCTTGTAGGCATGGTAAGATGGTAGCCACTCCCCATCCACCCCCGACCGATGTCATGACCGAGCGTCCGACGAGCCGTTGCATATGGACCTTGTTGGGCCGGCTCGAGTTCGCTCGGTGGGTGGGAAGTGGTATGTCCTTGTTGTGGTGGACGATTACTCTCGCTATGCACGGGTGTTCTTCTTGGAGGATAAGAGTGAGACATTTGGTTTTGTTCGAGATCTGATCGTGAGGTTGAAAAACGAGAGGCATGGGAATGCTATTCGAGCTATCCGCAGTGATAATGGCTCTGAGTTCAAGAACTCTCGTTTTGATGCCTTTTGTCGTGATCTAGGTCTTGAACATCAGTATTCGACCCCTTATGTGCCCCCTCAAAATGGAGTCGTGGAAAGGAAAAATCGGACTCTTTGTGAGATGGATAGGACGATGCTCGATGAGCACAGGACTCCTAGGAGGTATTGGGCTGAGGCGGTCAATACAGCTTGTCATGTTTCAAACAGGATTTTATTGCGAGCTTTTAAAAAGAAGACCTGTTATGAGCTTATGCATGGTCGGGCACCCAAGGTGAGTCACTTCCGAGTTTTTGGCTGCAAGTGCTTTATTTTGAAGAAGGGAAAACTCGACAAGTTTGAGGCTAGGTCTAGTGATGGTATTTTCTTTGGATATGCTAACCATTCTAGAGCCTATAGGGTGCTTAACCTTGAGACTAACAAAATCATGGAGACTTGCGAGGTGACCTTCGACGAGACAATGCCATGTACCTCTCTTGGCTTTGAATGTGCAGGTGATGAAGATATGGCTGAGGACCTCTTTGAGGAGGAGAAAGATGAAGCTGGAGATGATGATGGGGAGAACCATGCGCCTGAAGCTGAGCATGTACCCACTACTTCCCCTACGACCACTTTGGAGCATGGACCGTCTACTTCATGGACAACGACGGTGCAACAAGAGGACCAGGCGAGAGAAGCTGAAGTTGAGGGGGAGGTAGTCTCGAGGCGTGAGGCTCCCCGGCGGATTCAAGAAGTGCATCCCCTATCGAAGATCATTGGGGACATCGATGAACGCACCACACGGTCAAGGTCCAGGAATTCCTCTCATTTTGCTCATGCTGCTTTTGTTGCTACTTTTGAGCCCAAGGACATTGGACATGCTTTATCTGATGCAAACTGGGTCAATTCTATGCATGAGGAGTTGGAAAACTTTGAGAGGAACCAGGTGTGGGAGTTAGTTGAACCACCTCCAAATTGCCATCCCATAGGAACCAAGTGGGTTTGGAAGAACAAAGAGGGAGAGAATGGGATGGTTGTGAGGAACAAGTCCGGACTTGTTGCTCGGGGATTTAGTCGAAGGAGGGGATCGACTATGAGGAGACCTTTGCTCCCGTGGCCCGTCTTGAAGCAATTCGGATCCTTCTAGCCTTTGCCGTGGCTAAAGGGTTCAAGTTGTTTCGGATGGACGTGAAGAGTGCTTTTCGAATGGGGTCATAGAGGAGGAGGTGTATGTGAAGCGCCCACCCGGGTTTGAGAGCGAGTTGTACCCACACGGGGTATACGGGTTGAAAAGGGCTCGTATGGGTTGAAACGGGCGCCCGTGCTTGGTATGGGAGATTGAGAGGTTTTCTTTTGAGCGAGAGGGTTTGTGATGGGTACCGTGGATAGAACCTTGTTTCTCCTCAAGCATGGAAATGACTTGTTGATTGTTCGGGATATACGTGGATGATATTGTCTTTGGTGGCTCGTCACATAACCTTGTTGCCAAGTTTGCGGATGAGATGAGCGGGGAGTTCGAGATGAGCATGATGGGCGAGTTGCGGTATTTTCTCGGTGCGGGATCAAGCAAGTGAAGGACGGTACATTTGTGCACCAAACCAAGTACACGAAAGACATGCGAGGAAGTTCCGGATGCAAGATGTGAAGCCGATGTCGACTCCCATGGGGAGTACGGCCACTTTGGATGCGGATGAGGACGGAGAACCGGTGGACCGGCGGGAGTACGGGGAGCATGATCGGCTCCCTCCTCTACTTGACCGGCGACGAGGCCGGACATACGGTTCGGCCGTGTGTCCGTGCGCTCGTTTTCGGGCTTCGCCGAGGACATCACATCGACGGGCCGTCAAGAGGATTTTCGGATACCTACGGTGTCCGCCCTCGGTCATGGCCTTTGGTATTCTTCCTCCTCGACTCTTTCTCTTCATGGTTTTTCCGATGCGATTTTCTTTGGTTGTCGAGTCGAGAGGAAGTCTACTTCGGCACTTGTCGGTTTCTTGGTTCTTCGTTGGTCTTATGGTCTTCCCGCAAGTAGTCTAGTGTGGCTCGGTCTACCACGGAGGCAGAGTATGTTGCTGCGCGAGTTGTTGTTCCCGAGTTGTTGTGGATTTCATACACTTTGAGAGACTTTGGTGAGGAGTGCACCCGGATCCCACTTCTTTGTGATAGCACCGGTGCCATAAGCGTAGCCAAAAACCCAGTGCTTCACTCCGGAACCAAACATATAGAAGTGAGGTATCATTTCTTGAGGGACAATGTGGAGAAAGGAACCATTGTTTTGAGCCATGTCCCTACCCAAGATCAGCTAGCCGACATCTTTACAAAGCCTCTCGACCAAGCTACATTTGTGCGCTTGCGGGGGGAACTTGGGGTTTGTTGCCCTTTCTAGTTGATTCTTGGGGGACTTCTTTTTGTATCATATGTATCATACCATGTTTTACTTTGATGTATATACATGCTTTGCTTGATGTACCAACCATGGTAGGATAGCCATCTTGTCATATATCATGTTGCATTTGTCATATATTGCATTTTAGGACGATGAGCTTCTTTCATATGCCATATTTGAGTCTCTTTGGCTATTTGTGAGACATTGGTTATATGTGTGGAGAAATGGTGATGTGAGGCTATGCTCTTGGAATATTTGAGATATATGTGTGGTGAGATAGCCCCTTTTGAAATAAATGCTAAACTTGACTAATTTTTGATGAAATATGCTCCACTCGTGTGTAGTTGTGTATCCATGTCACAGTTTGGTCTAAATGTGCTTTTCATGCTTAGGTTGTGCTTGGATGCCTTGTTCTTGCATTTGGGCCAAAGGCCGAATATCATTGTGAATGTTTAGCCTATGTTGCATTCATGGGGGAGCATAAGCTTCATTTTGCCGCAAAGGCACTTCATGTACCATGAAATGAATTAATCTTGAAAAGAAGTGTGAATGCTTGAAAAATGCTCCATCCATCATGTCTATGCTTAAAATGTATTATCTTTCACATATGGGTGCTAAACATGTTGCATGATGTTCACCAGTGGAAAAGTCTCCCCGAAGTGGACACATGGCTCATGAGCTTTGACATGACATGCTTTGCTTTATGGGTGTTTGCCATGATCTTTTGCTGAGAATTTGATATCCTTGTATGATCTTTGAATGGTATTCATGTTTGTGGCTCAAGTGTGACATGGATAGGTTTTTACATGTGAAGCGAGCCTTCTTTTGATATAACTACTTCAATCTGAAAATTTTGCGTTGTCACATGCTTGTATTTTCATCTATTACTTGTGGCAATGCTTTGACTATGCTATGATTCATATGTGTGATCTTTGTCTCATATTTAGCCTTTGACACTAGATTTGGCCTATTTGAGAAGCTCATGTAGTTGTTTATATGCTTTGTTTTGCATTTCTGCATTTTCACCTTGATTCATACATTGTCAACAAGGGGGAGAAGAGGTGAGCTTAATGAAAATTCAGAAGAGGTGAGCTGAAATTTGGAAGTTTGCATTCACATGTTCAGGGGGAGCTTGCATTTGTTCAGGGGGAGCTTTCTTGCTGTTTTCGGTGTGGAGTTTGTGCTTTGCTTGGCTTGTGACCTTTCTTCGCCTTTCTTTGGTTTTGGTCATGAGTTGAGCTTATTTGTTTTTCTTTCTTCTTTTTTTCTCTTTTTCTCTGAATTTCATTTCGCGTTGTGTGTTGTCAATGCACTCATCAAAGGGGAGATTGAGGACCAGAAGCGTCCCAGTGGTCGATGGATGACCGCTCCTCAGTGATGAGTGATTGACAACGGGTGTTGGACTGACTCTTGGCTTAGTGCGCAGGTGTAGGCTGCGGCCTAGTTCGTGTTGTTGCAGGTGAAGAACGGGCGCGAAAGGTCTTCAGCCTTGAGGGTCCTCCGAGAGATGGAGAGACAAGTAGGCTCGGTTCGAGGGACCCGGTGGACAGTGGGACTGGGTGTGGGTCACATGGTGGCGACACAAGCAAGACGAAGTCATGGACAAGCGAGCCGGTGCACGGTGGCGGTCAAGTCAAGTGGTTTGGCGGGAGGCCGGACCGGGCACGCGGGGTTTGGTGGTTTGCCCACAAAACCATCGGCGGACGGTTTCTTGGTTTGGGCCTCAAAACCAAGTCCGAGGGCCCAACACGACGGAGACGGGATCCGGGCGTGTCGGGAAGCTTCGAGGCGGAGGACACGCGGCGGGATCGCATGGCTTGCGTCGGGAGGATGCGGGGTGCGGCAAAGGCGTGGCCGTCCGATGGCAAGACCCACAAACATTACCTAAATGCCCCTACGTGGGTTGTATCGCCCCTGTCTGGCCGGACGGTCCGCCTGAGGCTGAGCGCTTTGCTTCTTGGTTCGATTCCTTCCCCCCTTCTTTCGTGCTTCCGCGTGTGCTTCAAGGAATCGTTCCTAGGACTAGAGGTTGATCCATAACCTCGTAGTCTTGGCGATTGGTGCGTGATTCGATCCATCGCTTGTGTGTGACCGGGATTTGAGTAGGGCATAGGCCGGGTTCTTTGGGAAGAATTTTTACCGGCTCCTATTCACTCCCCCCCTCTCTAGTCGCCATCTGATCCTTCAGTGGGCCCTTGTCGTCAGTTTCTCTCCAAGTTGGACGAAGCTCCTTGTCCCGCAAGATTCAGCACTTTTCCAACTAGGGCCTCGGATTTTGCCATCTTCTCGGGTTAGGTCCCTATGCTTCTTGAAGTTAAGTTTGCTTCACTGCATGACTTGTTCTGGGCTTCAAGGTCTTGTCAAGGTGCTTGATGAACTTATCCCGGAAGTCTTGCTTTCAACGTCAAAACCCTGCATAAACACTAAACTCCAAAAAACGACATGCACGAATGAACTTGTTGTATCAAGGGGGTTAGTACCAATGGATAAGATATAAAAATCATGCCAACACCGAAGGTAAACTCATGGCTAGGTTGACGGAATTTCACCGTCAACAGGCGGCAGAGCATGCCTAGCGATGCGAAGCGAAAGGAAAGGGAGAGAAAAAAAAGTAGGAAAAGAAAAGAAAAGTGGTGGGACCCACGTTTAGAGGGGGCTTAGAGGGGGAATTTGGAGGGTATGCAAAATGGAGGTCTGTTTAGAGGCCCTGGTGGAGTTAGATTTTTGCACCAAACGTCCAAATTTTGGAGTAGAGGCCCATATGGAGGTCCTTCCTGGAGTTGCTCTTATCATGCTAAAATGGTTTTTGACTTACAAAGAGCATCAATGAACAAATTTGTAGCTATATGTTTCTTTTCCAAAGTCCATGGATTATTTGTGGGTTTGATAAGAATATAACATAAATTGATGATGAAGTTGGGTAGGTAAAAGCTGATAAAGTCAATGATGCTTCGCAAGTCTTTTGGAATGCTCACCTATCACTGGAATCGAGACTGAAATATGGTTTAAATTCCCATGGGGGCACCAGCGGGCATGACCATAAAACTAAGGAGGCTGCTAGGAGGAGGGCTCTCCTGATAGCGTTCGGTCGAGAGCCATCCCCACCGCACGCCCGTGATCCGATGGTAAAAAACGAAAAAAACTAACGTGGGACCCACAGGTAAAGCACGTGAACAACTTCATCTTATCCCTTCGTCTTCTCCGTCAGCTTCATCTTCCTCCACCTCACGTCTGCCACGAGCCCCCGACCGCCCCACCCCCGCCCCTCCGACCACCGCCCCCGGCCCCGCGGCGCCGACCCCGCCGTCGCACCGCCGCCCACCAACCACCCCCGGCCGCTCCCCCCACCCTTCCTAATCCGGTGAGATTTCTTCTTGCTCGGCCGAGCCACCAACCCCCGCCGCCACCTCCACAACCTCGGCCGGCGGCCGCCGCGCCGCCCACCCACCATCCGCCCCCACCGGTCCCCCGCCCTTACTAATCCCATAGGGATACTCGCCCCCGCTACCAGTCACAGGCCCGACCGCCATCCGACCCCGTGAAAAGACCTAAGATGTCAACTAGAGGGGGTGAATAGTTGAACCTGAAACATCACCACTTAGAACAAGTTTATCAGGAAGTTCCTGAGTTTCCGCAAGATTGTTCCAGATACTCCGCAACTTACAGAGTATCCTGAGAAATCTACAGAAACTCCGCAACTTTTCACAATGTAACTACAACCTCTTTCAGAAGTTGGCCAAAATCAAATCGCTGAAAATAGGTTATGCAACAAGCCTAAACAAGCACCTTTACCAGGAGGAAAGACCTAGAAACCTTCTATAAAAGTAGATCGGCACCAAACCCTAGAGAAGGTTACTTTGCAACAATATGAACGAACCAAAGAACAACAAGCACAAGTGACACAAGGATTTGTTACTCGTGTTCAACCTCACACCTTGAGGTCTACGTCTCCGTTGAGGAACCCACAAAGGGTGGACCTTTACATCTAGGTCACTTTCATCCCTCTAGCGACCACAAAGATCAAGCTAGAGTCACTTACTCAATCGATGGGGGTAATGCGAACTTCCCAAGGGCAGCCACAAGCTTGGATGCTCCTTGGGCGATGCCTAGCCGGCTAGGAGCTCGAAACTCCAAGAGTAACAAACGTGGGAGCCCGGCTTGACGAAGAACGAAGTGCTCAAAGGATGGGAAATCAGCTCACAAGCAATCTCTCTTGCCCAACCCTTGAATCCCTTCTCCAAATCCTCACCAAATCTCACCAAGGCTAGGAGGAGTGAAGGAGGGGGAGTAAAGTCTCCAGTAGTGTTCAAAACGAAGTTAGGTCAAGAGAGTTGTAAAGGAGGGGTAGATGGGGTATTTATACCCCTTCACCCCGAAACTAGTTTTTGGCCAGTTAAGTTCCGAAGTTTCCGTAACAAAGTTCCGGAAACTCCGCAACTTCTGGAGTCTCTGCACCTAAGTTATAGAATCTTCGGAAAAAACCTGGTCAGCACCCAAAGTTAGTATACCCGTGATGTGTAGGTGCAAGGTGTCTCATAGGTTTCTTAGAAGTTCTTTGAGCATCCATTCTTTGTCAAGACCAGAGATCACATGTCCCTCTTAATAGTGCGGCATTCCTAAACTCAGTTTCAAAATTGAAACAATAATAATCTTCATGAGTTGCTGCCACAAGGTCCATTCCTTTTTTAGGGTCATGATCATGTGCTAAACTTTTTAAACAATCTTTTGTACCACCTGCTGAGGACCATGTGTGGTTCGAGGACCGGTGGATGGTCGCTTCCTTGTGTGATGAGTGATTGACAACGTTGTGTGGACTGATTCTTGGCTAAGTATTGCAGGTGCAGGTTGCGGCTTGACTGGTGTTGGTGCAGGTGAAGAACAAGTGCGAAAGGTCGTCGCCGGTGAGGCCTCCAGGTGTGGAGAAGACAAGTAGGCTTCGTTCGAGGGACCCGGTGGCCAGTGGGGTCAAGTTGCGGACCGCATGGTGGCATGAACAGCAAGATGAAGTCGTGGACAGTTTCTTGGTTGAGCCTCAAAACCAAGGTCGAGCCGGGACTACGTGGGAGCCGAGTCATGAGTGGAGATTGGCGGAGGCTACACCAAGTTCGCGGGGTTTCCGGTGGTTCACCAGAAAACCACTGGGTTCCTTGGTTGATCCACAAAGCCAAGACCGAAGAACCGAAGACGGTCTTTGCGGCGAAGCACCCGGACCGGTCCGACCGGTGGGTCCGGCCGGTCGACTGCGGGATGCCGGCCCCGACCGGTGAGGAGCACGGAGTCCGGCGGGTGTGCGATGACGCAGCCCGGAATCTTCGAAGCGAAGGACACGCGTCGGGATCGCGAGGCTTGCCTCGAGGCTAAGCAGGTTGCGGTCACCGGGCATCCGTCCGATGGAGAAAGCTTCAAGTCTTCCAAAACCGCCCTTGAGGGGCTTGTATCTGTATTTGTTAGAGAAGGGTATTTTAGACTTTTGGTTGCCTCCATATAACCCAAGAGGTGAGAGGATGGCAGCCAACTCTTGGAACCCTAGTTCATTTGCTTTCCTATTTTCCCTTCCTATTTTCTTAGGATTTCCATAGGACTAGCTTGAGAGCTTCATGGTGAGATCTTGTTGAGAGGGTTGGATGATCGGGCGGCAAGCTAGACCTTGTATGAACCTTTGTTGCATGTATAGATGATTCCGCGTGGTTCCTCAAGGTTTGATGTGTTGTTCCCAGTTGTTCTTGGTGGTGATTTTCGGAGCCCTCTCTTGGTGATTTCTTTGGGTTGTTTTCGGGACCTTTCTCTTGGGGATTTGATTGGGGAAATTTGTGGGAACCCTTCGTGGTTCTTTGCGCTGTGATTCCCCTCCCAAATCCGCGAGTAAAGGAGCTCGATTTTGGGGCTTTTCGGGTTCTAGGGTTTGAGGTGTTCTTGGTGGGATTTCTTCGATTCCTCCTTTTTGGACGAGTTTTGGTGGAATTAAACTTGGCTATGGACTCCTCATGAGGTGTTCCTAATATCCCCAAAGTCTTGTTCAAGTCCGTGGAGCGATTCGGGAGATCGAGGTTTGGATTTGGGGGAGTTGACCCGCGGGTGCTGTTAATCCCGAGCTGCCGAGGCTACACCGGTCTGACCGTTGCTCTTGACCGGTCTGACCGGTGCAACCCTCGGTGGGTTTTTGCTCGGGTGAACGTTTGGGTGTGTTCGCTGTGTCCTGTGTTGCAACTGTTCCGAGTTTGGGTCAGTTTGGAGGTCGGTTGGCCTGTTTGGTGCTTTGGGGGCTTTCAGGCTGTGACCGGTCTGATCGGTGCGTTTCACCGGTCTGACCGGTGTGGAGCCACTTAGTGAAAGTTGCCCAGTTTCACCAGCAGGGACCGGTCTGACCAGTGGTGCTCACCGGTCTGACCGGTGTTGGTCAGTGGACTCGAGGTTTGGTGTTCCGCTGTGTTCTCGGGTCGGAAGGGTGTGTGTGTTGGTTCCTAGGTCCAGTGGCACTCCAGTGGCTACGTGGCCTTAGCCAACTTGGGTAGTGAGTCAGAGACGTGTGTCGGAAGCCGCGTTCATCTTGTTGGAGTTTCCATCTCCTTTGAGAAGAATTTATATCGGCTCCCATTCACTCCCCCCTCTCTGGTTCGCCGTATCGGTCCTTCAAGTGGTATCAGAGCCGGTTCGAGTCTTTATTGACTCTAACCAGTCTAAGATCCAAGGATGGCGTACCAGGAACGGGGTTCGGGTCCTCCACACTTCGATGGCAAGAACTACCAGATGTGGAGTAAGCGGATGGGTGCGTTCCTCCGCGGAAAGGGTCAGATCCTTTGGGATGTCATGGTGGACACAGGCTATGTCCAGCCGATGGACTTCCTCACTCCAGGATCGAGGGACAAATTTGACGCCAACAATAAGGCGGTCGACTACTTGTTTCGTGCTTTGTGTCAGCCTGAGTTCGATCGGGTGCACACCGAGCACTTGGCTTGTAGAATTTGGACGGTGCTGAAGGAGGCTCATGTTGGGAATGCCCAGGTTCAGGCATGGATGTATGCGACCTACCGGAGAGAGTACGAGAACTTCACTCATCTCCCCGGTGAGTCCATCGATGCCTTGTTTCAGAGGTTCACGGTGGTTGTGAACAACATGAGGGCCAATGTGGACGTGCTCCCGTACGATGATCATGATAGAGCAGTCAAGCTCTTACACTCTTTGGATCGTACGATTTGGGGCGGAAAGTTCGAGGCCATTGTAGAGTCAGAGAAGTATGACACTTTGACGGTGAATGAGCTGTTCTTGAAGCTCAAGTCGGCTGAGGTGGATAGGGGCATGACTGTCAAGCTCGAGGGTCCGACTGATTCCCATAGTCTTGCCCTTGTTGGTGGTTCGAAAGGAAAGGCTAACACTAACCCATCCACCAGGATGTTCTCTTTGTCCTCTTTGATGTCTAGGCCAGATGAGGAGTTTGACGTGCTTGGAGAGGACGAGCTGGCGCTGCTGATGAGGAGGTTCAAGAGGCTGCATGAGAACCGGGTGAACATGAGGAGGAACACGAGAACATGCTTCCAGTGCGGCAAGCCGGGACACCTTGTGGACCGGGAGCGTCCCGGTGGTCGGTGGATGACCGCTCCTTAGTGATGAGTGATTGACAACGGGTGTTGGACCGACTCTTGGCTTAGTGCGCGGGTGTAGGCCGCGGCCTAGTTCGTGTTGTTGCGAGGTGAAGAACGGGCGCGAAAGGTCTTCAGCCTTGAGGGGCCTCCGGGAGATGGAGAGACAAGTAGGCTCGGTTCGAGGGACCCGGTGGACAGCGGGACTGGGTGCGGGTCACATGGTGGCGACACAAGCAAGACGAAGTCATGGACAAGTGAGCCGGTGCACGGTGGCGGTCAAGTCAAGTGGTTTGGCGGGAGGCCGGACCAAGCACGCGGGGTTTGGTGGTTTGCCCACAAAACCATCGGCGGACGGTTTCTTGGTTTGGGCCTCAAAACCAAGTCCGAGGGCCCAACACGACGGAGACGGGATCGGGCGTGTCGGGAAGCTTCAAAACGGAGGACACGCGGCGGGATCGCATGGCTTGCGTCGGGAGGACGCGGGGTGCGGCAAAGGCGTGGCCGTCCGATGGCAAGACCCACAAACATTACCAAAATGCCCCTACGTGGGTTGTATCGCCGCAGTGTAGTTAGGGGTAGTCGAGTCATTTACCACTCCGGCGGGACCGATATATAAGCCTGGAGTGTGTGTTGATGGTTCTCTCTCTCCGCGACTTAGGGTTTCATTTCCCCCCTTCTCTTTCTCATTTTCGTAGCTATTTTCCTTCCTATTTTCTCTAGGCTAGCATGAGAGCTTCATGAGAGATTTGTTGAGAGGGATGGATGCTAGGGCAGCATGCTAGACCTTGTGAATCTTTCCTGGTTTGTATAGAAGATTCGGGGTTGTTTTTCGTGCCTTTTTGTGCTTATTTTCGTGCCTTTGTTCTCGGTGTGATTCCGCGGATTTGAGTGAGTTTCTTCCCGGATTTCTTTGAGGGAAACATGGATAGATGCCTTGTGCATCTTTGTGCTTGATCTTGTGCCCTCAAACGCCGGGAAATCACTTCGATTCGTGAGTTTTCGTTCGGTGCTCTAGTTTTTGGAGGTGCTCAAAGGATTCGCGATTCCCGGTGATTTAGGGAGTTAGGAGGCAAGATTTTTGGGCTATAGCATCCTTGTGTGACGCTTTTCAAGTCCCCAAACCCTTGTCTCTACAACTTTAACCGTTTGGGAAATCCGATGATGATTTGGGGGAGTTGACTTTCGGGGTCGGGCTATTTTACGTTCGTCCGCACACGGGCGGACGGTCCGCGAGGACCAGGCGGACGGTCCGCGCGGCTCCAGTTCATCCCGTGTTCTTCGTGTTCTTGCTCGTCCTTTGTTTCGATCCGTTGTGATTTTGATTTTTGGTTGGACGAAGTTTCGGACGGTCCGCGGTGTCGTTCGGACGGTCCGCGGGTGCTAGGCGGACGGTCCGCGTGCTCCCCGCGGACGGTCCGTGGCACAGGGGTGTCTTTGGGTCGTTCTGTGTAAATTAACGGACGGTCCGCGGCTAAGGCCGGACGGTCCGCGGCCGGGTGCGGACGGTCCGCGATACCCGGCCGGACGGTCCGCGCGGCTCTTGCGGACGGTCCGCCCCCCTCTGCGCGGACGGTCCGCCGAGCTCGTGTGCTTTGCTTCTTGGTTCGATTCCTTCCTCCCTTTCTAGTGCTTCCACGTGTGCTTTGAGGAATCGTTCCTAAGGCTAGAGGTTGATCCATAACCTCGTGGTCTTGCCGATTGGTGCGTGATTCGATCCATCGCTTGTGTGTGACCGGATTTGAGTAGGACATAGGCCGGGTTCTTTGGGAAGAATTTTTACCGGCTCCTATTCACTCCCCCCCTCTCTAGTCGCCATCCGATCCTTCAATTGCTATTCGAGCTATCCGCGGTGATAATGGCTCGAGTTCAAGAACTCTCGTTTTGATGCTTTTTGTCGTGATCTAGGTCTTGAACATCGGTATTCGACCCCTTATGTGCCCCCTCAAAATGGAGTCGTGGAAAATTGTGGACCGAGAGCGTCCCGGTGGTCGGTGGATGACCGCTCCTTAGTGATGAGTGATTGACAACGGGTGTTGGAGCGACTCTTGGCTTAGTGCGCGGGTGTAGGCTGCGGCCTAGTTCGTGTTGTTGCGGGTGAAGAACGGGCGCGAAAGGTCTTCGGCCTTGAGGGGCCTCCGGGAGATGGAGAGACAAGTAGGCTCGGTTCGAGGGACCCGGTGGACGGCGGGGCTCGGGTGCGGGTCACATGGTGGCGACACAAGCAAGACGAATTCATGGACAAGTGAGCCGGTGCACGGTGGCGGTCAAGTCAAGTGGTTTGGCGGGAGGCCGGACCGAGCACGCGGGGTTTGGTGGTTTGCCCACAAAACCATCGGCGGACGGTTTCTTGGTTTGGGCCTCAAAACCAGAGTCCGAGGGCCCAACACGACGGAGACGGGATCCGGGCGTGTCGGGAAGCTTCGAAGCGGAGGACACGCGGCGGGATCGCATGGCTTGCGTCGGGAGGACGCGGGGTGCGGCAAAGGCGTGGCCGTCCGATGGCAAGACCCACAAACATTACCAAAATGCCCCTACGTGGGTTGTATCGCCAGTAGTGTAGTTAGGGGTAGTCGAGTCATTTACCACTCCGGCGGGACCTGATATATAAGCCTGGAGTGTGTGTTGATGGCTCTCTCTCTCCGCGACTTAGGGTTTCATTTCCCCCCTTCTCTTTCTCATTTTCGTAGCTATTTTCCTTCCTATTTTCTCTAGGCTAGCATGAGAGCTTCATGAGAGATTTGTTGAGAGGGATGGATGCTAGGGCGGCATGCTAGACCTTGTGAATCTTTCCTGGTTTGTATAGAAGATTCGGGGTTGTTTTTCGTGATCTTTGTCTCATTTTTAGCCTTTGACACTAGATTTGGCCTATTTGCGAAGCTCATGTAGTTGTCTATATGCTTTGTTTTGCATTTCGCATTTTCACCTTGATTCATACATTGTCAACAAGGAGGAGAAAAGGTGAGCTTAATGAAAATTCAGAAAAAGGTGAGCTGAAATTTGGTAGTGTGCATCCACATGTTCGGGGGAGGCATTTGTTTTCGGTGTGGATTTTGTGCTTTGCTTGGCTAGTGACCTTTCTTTGCCTTTCTTCGGTTTTGGTCATGAGTTGAGCTTGTTCGTTTTTCTTTCTTCTTTCTTTATCTTTTAATCTGAATTTCATTTCGCGTTGTGTGTTGTCAATGCACTCATCAAGGGGGAGATTGTGGACCGGGGAGCGTCCCGGTGGTCGGTGGATGACCGCTCCTTAGTGATGAGTGATTGACAACGGGTGTTGGGACCGACTCTTGGCTTAGTGCGCAGGTGTAGGCGCGGCCTAGTTCGTGTTGTTGCGGGTGAAGAACGGGCGCGAAAGGTCTTCGAGCCTTGAGGGGCCTCGGGAGATGGAGAGACAAGTAGGCTCGGTTCGAGGGACCCGGTGGACGACGGGGACTGGGTGCGGGTCACATGGTAGCGACACAAGCAAGACGAAGTCATGGACAAGTGAGCCGGTGCACGGTGGCGATCAAGTCAAGTGGTTTGGCGGGAGGCCGGACCGAGCACGCGGGGTTTGGTGGTTTGCCCACAAAACCATCGGCGGACGGTTTCTTGGTTTGGGCCTCAAAACCAAGTCCGAGGGCCCAACACGACGGAGACGGGATCCGGCGTGTCGGGAAGCTTCGAAGCGGAGGACACGCGGCGGGATCACATGGCTTGCGTCGGGAGGACGCGGGGTGCGGCAAAGGCGTGGCCGTCCGATGGCAAGACCCACAAACATTACCAAAATGCCCCTACGTGGGTTGTATCGCCAGTAGTGTAGTTAGGGGTAGTCGAGTCATTTACCACTCCGGCGGGACCTGATATATAAGCCTGGAGTGTGTGTTGATGGTTCTCTCTCTCCGCGACTTAGGGTTTCATTTCCCCCCTTCTCTTTCTCATTTTCGTAGCTATTTTCCTTCCTATTTTCTCTAGGCTAGCATGAGAGCTTCATGAGAGATTTGTTGAGAGGGATGGATGCTAGGGCGGCATGTTGGACCTTGTGAATCTTTCCTGGTTTGTATAGAAGATTCGGGGTTGTTTTTCGTGCCTTTTTGTGCTTATTTTCGTGCCTTTGTTCTCGGTGTGATTCCGCGGATTTGAGTGAGTTTCTTCCGGATTTCTTTGAGGGAAACATGGATAGATGCCTTGTGCATCTTTGTGCTTGATCTTGTGCCCTCAAACGCCGGGAAATCACTTCGATTCGTGAGTTTTCGTTCGGTGCTCTAGTTTTTGGAGGTGCTCAAAGGATTCGCGATTCCCGGTGATTTAGGGAGTTAGGAGGCAAGATTTTTGGGCTATAGCATCCTTGTGTGACGCTTTTCAAGTCCCCAAACCCTTGTCTCTACAGCTTCAACCGTTTGGGAAATCCGATGATGATTTGGGGGAGTTGACTTTCGGGGTCGGGCTATTTTCTGTTCTGTCCGCACCTGGCGGACGGTCCGCGAGGACCGGGCGGACGGTCCGCGCGGCTCCGTTCATCCCGTGTTCTTCGTGTTCTTGCTCGTCCTTTGTTTCGATCCGTTGTGATTTTGATTTTTGGTTGGACGAAGTTTCGGACAGTCCGCGGTGTCGTTCGGACGGTCCGCGGGTGCTAGGCGGACGGTCCGCGTGCTCCCCGCGGACGGTCCGTGGCACGGGGGGTGTCTTTGGGTCGTTCGTGTAAATTAACGGACGGTCCGCGGCTAAGGCCGGACGGTCCGCGGCCCGGTGCGGACGGTCCGCGATACCCGGCCGGACGGTCCGCGCGGCTCTTGCGGACGGTCCGCCCCTCCCGCGCGGACGGTCCGCCAGAGCCTGTGTGCTTTGCTTCTTGGTTCGATTCCTTCCTCCCTTTCTAGTGCTTCCGCGTGTGCTTTGAGGAATCGTTCCTAAGGCTAGAGGTTGATCCATAACCTCGTGGTCTTGCCGATTGGTGCGTGATTCGATCCATCGCTTGTGTGTGACCGGGATTTGAGTAGGACATAGGCCGGGTTCTTTGGGAAGAATTTTTACCGGCTCCTATTCACTCCCCCCCCTCTCTAGTCGCCATCCGATCCTTCGTACACTTCGTCGCCGACTGCCCGGAGAAGGTCGAGAACAAGGACAGCTACAAGCACAAGTCGAGGATGGATGGCAAGCACTGGTCGAGGCGCGACCACAAGAGCAAGCACAAGAACAAGTACAAGGGCGAGTGACGATCGAGGAAGAAGGAGAGCCGTGGCAAGGCCCGAGCGATGGTGGGAGCAAGCGACGTCGACTCTAGTTCCGCGTACTCCACCTCGAGCTCGAGCAGCAGTGAAGACGAAGGTGATCGTCGCAAGAACAAGAAGTCATCCAAGAACCTAAGCGGGCTGAGCTGCTTCGCGAGAGACGGCTTCTGCACCATGGTGCTGAGCTCCGGCAGCAAGAAGAGCACACAGAGCGACTCGGACTCTGAGTCCCGACGAGGTGCGTGATGAACTTCCCTTCTTGCGCCAGGAGAATGAGAGGCTTGCCTCTTTGCTTGATAACCGTGATGACATGCTTAGAGAGGCCAAGAAAATGAGAAAAGAGCTTAGGGCTTCACTCGAGGATGCTAGGACTAGAGTGGCTGAGCTAGAGACACAGGTGCTTGATAGCAAGCTTGAGATTGATTCCCTTAAGGCTAGCCCTGTTGTTTTGGATGAGGTTGATTGTGCTGATTGCTCCATCTTTCTTGTTGATCTTGCTTTGTTTAAGGAGAAGCATGCCTCCAAGTGTGAGGAACTAGATGTGCTTAGGGTTGAAGTGGCTGAGCTTAAGTCTAGACCTGCTTTGCTAGGTGCTTGCACTTCTTGCCCTGTTTTGCATGCTAAGATTGATGAGATGCATGCGTACACTCGTTATCTTGAGGCTAAGCTGAAAGAACCCATGCCTACATCATGCTCTACCTGTGAAATGCATGCTTTGAAAAATTTGGAACTTGCACATTATGTTTGTAACATCCTGGAATTTTCTCCGGAATGTTAGCAATGCGAAAATGTGGATTTCAAAATTTCGATTTGAAATTGAGTGCATAATTAAAATATAAGGATGTCTTCTTTGAGCCTTCCCTGATTTCTTAGATTTATTTGGAGCAAATCAATAAAATTCAGGAAATATAATTTGCTAGTGTGAGAACCTTGGAGTTTTATGGGATTTATTTTGGCTCTTATTTGTGTGGGATTCAAATTTGGATGTTAATTCAAATTTGAATCTAAGGTTGGAATAGGGGTTAATGTTATTAGGAAAATAGGAAAGGAACCACTCCACTTTGGGCCTCAACTCAGTGCACTAAGTCCCCCAGAACACCTCAAGCTCCTCTCTCTAGTTTGCCGAACCGCCAGCCCGCCTAGCCCTTTCGGCCCATCTCAACCGCAGCCCATCTACCACCAACCCCCTCCTTGTTTCACTGCCATGTGGGCCCAGCTGGTCAACCTCCTTTCTCCCAGCTTTTCTCCTCTCTCTGCGTATCTCGTGACGACGCCGTTGGGCAGGGAGACGACGCAAGCCGCGCCGGCCCCCATGGCTGCCGCCCTACCTCGCGGGCATCACGGATGCATGCCACGCCTCTTGAAATCGCCCTCCGTTGTCCATCTCTGGACCTCCAAACCCTAGCCGGCCACCTATAAAACTCCAAGCCCCAGCAACGTTCCTTAACGCCGCCGGTGTGGGGAAAATTTCCCCCAAATCCCCCACTGTTGCCTCCTAGTGGGAGAAGAGGGAGGCGCTAGCTAGGAGCGGCTGCAGCCGCGACGCCGGAGGTATCGTCGCCCTGCATCCCCTGCTCCGCGCCTCGTCACCGCATCGTGCTGCGCCCGGAAGCTGCCACGACCGCCGCCCTGCCTCCTGACCAACGCGCCATCGTTGTCCCCTTCAAGCTGCGCCCGCCACGGTCAACATCGTCGCTGCGGAGGGGTCGGCAACGAGATGAGGCCATCACGACGCTGAGCTGAAGGAAAGGCTGCCTATCCCCTCACCATCTTCCTGGGTTTCACCGTGACTGCAACCTATTCGGTGCTATGGCCAAGAGGGTGAGTTGCACGCCTTTGTTGCCCTTCTCTTTTTCTCCCGTGCTTGATGCCTGAACCATTTCCTGCTGAAAACTGATGACTTGCTCGCTCACGTGTGGCTGCCGCACCTCCGACGCGCCACGAACGTCGGCGCCCGCAAGCACTTGGAGGCCAAGCTGAAGGAGCGGCACAATCACGCTGAGTCCGAGAACCCTCCTCAGCTATCTGCCTGTCGCCGCCAAGGAGCTGCAGGTACACACACCTAGTAGCCCTTTTCCCTTCCTTGCGTGTCAGCCGACCAAGGGACCAAGCCGCCACTCTTTTGCTGTCTCTGAAACTGGCCTTCGTGTCGTATCTGTTCCCTACAGGGTCACAACGTATGATGCTCCATTCGTCGCCATGCTGCGGCGTTTCCCTCCCTGATCGAGTGCACGCGCAAAACATGCTTGATGTTTTGTTCCAACCAAGTTGCTGTCCCTATTGATCCTGCTGCCATCCCTGTCGCCCCCAAAGCGTTCGACGAAATGCTTGAACCACGACAGCAAGCACTCAGGTGATGCCTAGTTCCCAGCTCTCTGTCCCTGTGCTGGCCTTCGTGCCGTTTGTTTGCTCTGTGGCCAAGCCGCGGTTTTGCTCGGCCTTTACCCCTGGTTTCACTGCTCCACGCCGCCGCGCAAACGCCGTCACTTGTGTGCCGACCATCGAGTCGAGCCTTACGCTTGCAGGTGCCGCTGCCGACGATCCTCGCGCGCTCCCCGCTTGACCTTTATGTCCTTATCGTCGTCGAGTGCGCCGCCCTGCTTGTGTCGCCGCCGCGGTCAAACCGCCGGCTTGCACACGCGTGCACGCACGCGTAGGGAGGCGGAAGGTTTTGCCTTTGGCTCGTCGTACCCAGCTGAATCGCTGCTCCTCCCATATCTCGCTGTCGTGCGCTTGCCGGGCTGTGGCGCCGTCGTGTGCTTACTCGCACCGTCGCCCAGCTCGTCGTCGAGGTCAAGCCATTGGCTTGCGCATGCGCACACGCGTGAAGGCAAGCCTTCGCCTTTGGGGGCTCTATATCGCACCCGTGCACATCCTGGTGCACTTATGCGCCGGTGCGAGCACACCGGCAACCTGAACGCAGCCCCGCCGCTCTAGTGTTTCACCGTCATGCGAGCTGCGCCCAGAAAGCCGACCAAGGCTCCACCTTTAACCATGCTATCCTCTGTCGAGAGCGCGCAAGGTCGAGTTGTCGCCTTTTCCGTCCCGCCTGGAGCTCGCCGCCGAGGGTCTCCCTTCGGCATACACACGCGAGCGCCAGCATGAACTTGTGCACACGTTTGTCTGCACGCACGCCCGTGAGCAAGCACGCCGGCGCGGGCAATCTCGACGCCGTGAAGCTCGATCCGCTGCCGCCAACCTCTCTTTGCCTTTGTTCTCTTTCCCCAGTCCCACTGTTCTTTCTTGTCTGGCAAGAAGCTAGCACCTGCAATTGAATCCTCTCTACACTGAACATCGGCCATAGTCCTCTCTTTTTATCTTCAATCGAGCAAGCCAGTCAGAGCAGCAATCTTCTGTAGGCCTCTCCAATGCGAGCTTCAGTCCTCTTTAACTCCTGCGATTTTTGCAAGAGCTAGCAGTAAGAGCTTAGATCCAAGCCATGAGCAGCAAATCCTCCTCATCTCTTTTTCTTCTACTCCTAGCGCATGGTTTCTGATTTATTGCTTTGGCCGGTTGAAACGACAGCCCAAGCTCTGAATCGCTAGCAGCTGCAACCTCCCACTCCACTCCTGCTCAGTTTCTCTCAAGAATCGAGTCGAGCAACCAACACTGTAATTTTCTTTGCTGTTGTTTCCTGTACCAATCCCACACGCCATCCTCCCATGCCCCTCTCCCCTCTAATCCGAACAGCCAGAGCAGTCAGGCTCTACCTTTCCCTTCACCCCACCAAAGCAAGATGGCTTGATGCAGTTTCGGCTTCGCTTGCCTCTCGTTCGGGCGAGCAGCCAAGCCATCAGCTGCATCTCCCTCCTTTGTTTCCCATCGCATGCACACAAGTAGTAAGCAGACAGTTGCTGCCTCCTATCTCTACCGCTCCCTGGTGACCTCGCACACCAGCAAGCGAGGCCTCGGCCGGGAGATGTGTAGGACAGGGCGACGCCTACGCCCTCTGTCTGGTTCCCCTACACCAAGCTGCTGCTTTACTTCTGCAGGAGCAGGCCCGCATCCACCTAGCCTTCGACCTGTTCGATGAAGTGCCCGACCGTGTCAACAAACCCATAGGAGCTTCCAGCCCCTATCTTGTTGTCCTTGGGTGAGTCGGTCTTTGTGCAGAAGTGATGCGTTGAGGCCAAGCGACAGCCCTTGAACTCGTGTCTCTCTTGTACCTTGCTCTACTTGCCACCGTTACGTGTGCACCCGTCCATCCTTATTCCCCTCCTGCTGCTCATGCAAGAAACAAAGCAGCAACAATCTTCCTCTTTCCCATCTCTTCTCTTCCTTTTCCCAGCAGCAACGCCCTCATCCATCAACCTCTCTCCAATCGACAACAAACCACATCCCCCTCTTTCTCGGACTCTTTCACCAAAGCAAATCAGCAAGCTGCAAAGCTATCTTCAGCTGTCGATGTGTGGTTCCAGTAGCTCTGGTCACGATCACGTTAGCCTTTAGCCGTTTTGTTCCAAGATCGTGGAGCTGTATCCTAAGCAAGGGCTAGCAAGCTGCCATATCTTGCTTTGTTTCCCCAGCCATACCACGTCTAACCATGAGTTGTAATCTTCCTTGGCTGCACACGCTCGCTGCCGAGTTGGGTGCCAAAGGTTCCATCTACTGAACCTGAAACGCTGAGCTACCTCTCTAACAATTGTCTATCTATCAATCTGTCCAGTTGGTGCCATCACACATGACCATGTGTGCACTGCAACCACTGAGGATTTTCCCTCATGCTGCTGCTGCCTTATGCTCCCCTTGTGATATTTTCTAAAACCCATCCATGGTGCTCCACTCCGCTACCAGGAAGCTAGCAAGTGTGAGACCACCAACTACACTTGTATAGCCTGTGTGGTGTACAGCTAGATTGCATGCAGCCTACCATCGAATGAGCTGTAACGACCATGTTTGTTCCCCCTGAGCCATGCAACTATCTATCCATAGCTCTTCATCGATATGGTGAATGCGTTGCTTGCTAGCAGCAACACTTGTCCTGTTGTCCTCCGAGCCTATCTTAGTACCGAGTGCTTGTTCTCAATCTTTCAAGCCCCGACCTTAGCTTTCGCTGCGGTCGTGTCATGCCTTCGCTATGCACGACGCGTGGGCTAACCAAGCCGTCGACCCATGTCACACCTCTGCCATGTTCCAGCCGAAGCGGAGTTTCTCAAACACACAACTTCTCTTCTAGCTGATCCATCTTACACAGTCCCTCCATCTGACCAAGGGACTTAAGAACTTGCCGTTGGGTTCCACTAACATGTGAGGCCGCTAACTGCCCAACCTGATCTCATCTGGCATACGGGACCCACAGGGTGGCTTGTGGGGTTCCGATTGACCTTTGATCTTTCCCTTTGACTTGGTCAACAAAGATCGTTGACTAGTCGATTTACCATGCAGACCGACCCAAAACCTAGCTTATGGTTCCATAACTTGGTGACTTGTGTTTTATGTGCTTCATCGCAATAAATTAAATGAATAAAATATTTATTTATTTGAAAATCAATAATAAATTGTTCTACCTTAAAAAAATATGGAATCAATTTCTATATTCTTCTAAAATCATGAAGCACCCGTTAGACTAGCGTTTGGAGTTTATTTGGCTCTTTATTGCTTCTTTTTGGTGTTATTTGCATCTAGACAACGTGTTTATTTGTATTTGCGAATCTAGGAATTCCCGGAGCTGAGGAGTCGAGCCAGAAGATCGAGTACAACTACGGAAACTCCGACGACTACTTGCACACAGGTGTTCACGCCCGACTGATTTTGAATACCTATTAGGCATTGCTATGTAGAATGCTAGCGCTTTACTTTAAATGCATGATGATGATGAACCTTGCACTGCCTTCTTTATTTATCCTGTCCTTGATTGACCCACTACTACATATGTTTATATAAGCGTGTATATGCGTTGAGCTTCGCGATGCATGTGTTTGGGATGGGAATAGTGGTTCTTGGCGTGAGTGGGGTAAAACCGGCAGGAGAAGGCGTTTTGGGTACTTTGGCGGGGGTGAGCTCGAAGCAACCGATCTGGGATCGGGGATAGGGGTGCACTCCTCAGTGTATCCCGACTTTGACGGTTTTCGGAGCCTATGTGTTTGGGGTTTTACTTGCAGATGGAGGACATGAGCTTGCCGTGGTCTGAAAGCGAGTGGATCAACTTGTCGATAGGACTTTCATACACACCACCTCGCCGAGAGTGGGGATAGGGCCGAGTTGAGCTCGGCAAGTGCGGAACCATACCTGCTTAGGATGGATAGCGGGGTATCAGTGGGGGAGCGGTGGAGGTGAGACCAACCTCTCAGAGCGACTCCCGTGTGGCCACACGGGAGCATTTCACAGTTCCGGTGCAATTCCCTTTCCGAGGGGGATCACTTTGAGGGCCGGATGCAGGATGGGATCGTAACAACCAAGAGTTCGCACGGTAGGGTGGGTTCAGTTGACTAGCTACCGGCTGGATTCCATCCCGGGTTGGGTACAGGTGTACACGCTCTGTAGAGTTGTTCGATCTATACGTATAGCCGCGTCCTCGGTCATGGACAAACCTTGAAGACATGTTAGTTCCTCATGTTTTGGGATTTCTACCTCCCCCTGTAGTTGATAGTGTGGTGAGCCGTGGTTGCAGTCGGCTAGAGGAGAGTGGCTCCCTCTACCTCATTGATCTGATTGCAATCATTGAGGTGCGAGGAGAGGAAGTTCTCACATCGACCCTTAGATGGAGATAGGATGTGGAGACGGGGCCCTGGGGTACCAGGTGGTTCCGTGCTGTGTTTGAGAGTATGGTTTGGGACTGATATGGAGATGTTTTCTAATTATGCTTTGCTGCTACTGCATAGGAAACCTGAGCTTCTACCTTTGTCACTTTTCTTACCCTTTAGAGATAGGCCACTTAAAGCTGCATACAGTCGGTGAGGTGAACATATCCCGTTCCTTGGGGATAGTTTTGTGAGTGTGCAGGATTGGACTTGGCTTGAGAGTCCGAGTTCGGGGAATCCATGAAGGAAGGGTTGCGATGCTCCGCTCAAGGATGTCTGTGGTGAAGACTGAAGATGAAGACTTGAAGCCCTAGCTACCGCTACGCAGGATTTCTACTTGTCGCTTAGCCCAAGGGGCTTGTACTAAATTCATATACCGAGTTGTTTCGGATGTAAATATTATGATTTGTACTCTGATTTCGTTGTATGGAAATGATATTATTCTGTAATGAGTTATGTACGTGATAGCTTACCGATCCAGGGACTATCACAATGGTACAGGGAGTCGGGTTTTCTTCACTGAAAACCCGGTTTGTTACAGGTGGTATCAGAGTCGTACTTGACCGTAGCACGCAACCTTAGTTTGGTCGATAGCTTAGGAACATTCTATATGCTCTATTTTATATATATCCCCTTGGATTATTTGAAATATACCTCCCCTACTTTGAAAAACTCTATCTTTCCTCTGTTGATGCAATTTCTTACGTGGACTAGTTAGGATGAGACCGAAGATAGTTTGGATGGCATGGGATTACCTCGAACCACTAAAAGTAGAGCCTACCTTGTTTGACTTGCCACGAAGTAATTAGACCGAGTAGTGTGCGAGATCTCTTGAGATAGCACTATCTATAATGCTTTGAATGCTTGAGTGATTGGTTTTTAATGGATCTTGTTGGATCTTATGGTTCTTACTATTGAGTGTAGGATTATATATTAGCGAATATTTTCATGCTTGTACTTGACTCCTAGAATAGGAAACTCGAGTGCTACCCTTCATAGGAAAGACCACCACAATGCAATGATTTGGAGGTTGTTAGCCTAAGGAATCTGAAATAAACCAAAGGAGGACAAATATAAGCAGTATCGGAGACATGCCTACCCAAATTGAAGAAGGGAAGGACGACACTGCAAAATGAGGTCAAGATCTTGGATAAGCCACCTCATGCAGTTCGAAATCAAGTTACTAACTTGGATTAGAGAGTCCTCGCGTTGGAGCCACCCACTACCTCGAAATTGCTTGAATATGAGGAAACATACAAGGAGTAGAAAATTCACGACGAAGGACCCCCAAGTATACTCAAGCGAGGACATCAAGCTCAAGAGATGGAGATCAAGATCAACCTTACCTTGGAACAATATCTAGTTTCCGAAGATTTTCTTTGGTCGCGAATACACTAATGGCAATGACCAGAAAACAACTACGATCAAGCTGAAGGTGCTCGAGGCTCGCTCGCAACTTGAAGATGTTCGGTACTCCAATGTGCCCAGTGACGCTTCAATCTCGGGGACGAGATTCTTTTGAGGGGGGAGTTCTGTAACATCTTGGAATTTTCTCCGGAATGTTAGAAATGCGAAAAAGTGGATTTCAAAATTTCGATTTGAAATTGAGTGCATAATTAAAATATAAGGATGTCTTCTTTGAGCCTTCCCTGATTTCTTAGATTTATTTTGAGCAAAACAATAAAATTCAGGAAATATAATTTGCTAGTGTGAGAACCTTCGAGTTTTATGGGATTTATTTTGGCTCTTATTTGTGTGGGATTCAAATTTGGATGTCAATTCAAATTTGGATCTAAGGTTGGAATAGGGGTTAATGTTATTAGGAAAATAGGAAAGGAACCTCTGCACCTTGGGCCTCAACTCAGTGCACTAAGTCCCCCAGGACACCTCAAGCTCCTCTCTCTAGTTTGCTGAACCGCCAACCCGCCTAGCCCTTTCGGCCCATCTCAACCGCAGCCCATCTACCACCAACCCCATCCTTCTTTCACCACCAAGTGGGCCCAGCCGGTCAGCCTCCTTTCTCCCACCTTTTCTCCTCTCCCAGCGCATCTCGTGACAGCGCCGTGGGGCACGGAGACGACGCAAGCCGCGCCGGCCCCCATGGCCGCCGCCCTACCTCGCGGGCATCGCGGATGCATGCCACGCCTCTTGAAATCGCCCTCCGCTGTCCATCTCTGGACCTCCAAACCCTAGCCGGCCACCTATAAAACTCCAAGCCCCAGCAACCTTCCTTACCGCCGCCGGTGTGGGGAAAATTTCCCCCAAATCGCCCACTGTTGCCTCCTAGTGAGAGAAGAGGGAGGCGCTAGCTAGGAGCGGCTGCAGCCGCGACGCCAGAGGTACCGTCGCCCTACATCCCCTGCTCCGCGCCTCGTCACCGCATCGTGCTGCGCCCGGAAGCTGCCACGACCGTCGCCCTGCCTCCTGACCAACGCGCCATCGTCGTCCCCTTCAAGCTGCGCCCGCCACGGTCAACATCGTCGCTGCGGAGGGGTCGGCAACGAGATGAGGTCGTCGCGACGCTGAGCTGAAGGAAAGGCTGCTTATCCCCTCACCATCTTCCTGGGTTTCACCGTGACTGCAACCTATTCGGTGCTATGGCCAAGAGGGTGAGTTGCACGCCTCTGTTGCCCTTCTCTTTTTCTCCCGTGCTTGATGCCTGAACCATTTCCTGCTGAAAACTGATGACTTGCTCGCTCATGTGTGGCTGCCGCACCTCCGACGCGCCACGAACGTCGGCGCCCGCAAGCACTTGGAGGCCAAGCTGAAGGAGCGGCACAATCACGCTGAGTCTGAGAACCCTCCTCAGCTATCTGCCTGTCGCCGCCAAGGAGCTGCAGGTACACACACCTAGTAGCCCTTTTCCCTTCCTTGCGTGTCAGCCGACCAAGGGACCAAGCCGCCACACTTTTGCTGTCTCTGAAACCGGCCTTCGTGTCGTATCTGTTCCCTGCAGGGTCACAACGTATGATGCTCCATCCGTCGCCATGCTGCGGTGTTTCCCTCCCTGATCGAGTGCACGCGCAAAACGTGCTCGATGTTTTGTTCCAACCAAGTTGTTGTCCCTGTTGATCCTACTGCCATCCTTGTCGCCCCCAAAGCGTTCGACGAAATGCTTGAACCACGACAGCAAGCCCTCAGGTGATGCCTAGTTCCCAGCTCGGTGTCCCTGTGCTGGCCAAGCCGCGGTTTTGCCCGGCCTTTACCCCTGGTTTCACTGCTCCGCGCCGCCGCGCAAACGCCGTCGCTTGTGTGCCGACCATCGAGTCGAGCATTACGCTTGCAGGTGCCGCTGCCGACGATCCGCGCGCGCTCCCCGCTTGACCTTTATGTCCTTATCGTGGTCGAGTGCGCCGCCCTGCTTGTGTTGCCGCCGCGGTCAAACCGCCGGCTTGCACACGCATGCACACATGCGTAGGGAGGCGGAAGGTTTTGCCCTTGGCTCATCGTACCCAGCTGAATCGCTGCACCTCCCGTATCTCGCTGTCGTGCGCTTGCCGGGCTGTGGTGCCGTCGTGTGCTTACTCGCACCGTCGCCCAGCTCGTCGCCGAGGTCAAGCCATTGGCTTGCGCACGCGCACACGCGTGGAGGCAAGCCTTCGCCCTTGGGGGCTCTATATCGCACCCGTGCACATCTTGGCGCGCTTATGCGCCGGTGCGAGCACGCCGGCAACCTGAACACAGCCCCGCCGCTCTGGTGTTTCACCGTCGTGCGAGCTGCGCCCAGAAAGCCTACCAAGGCTCCACCTTTAACCATGCTATCCTCTGTCGAGAGCGTGCAAGGTCGAGTTGTCACCTTTTCCATCCCGCCTGGAGCTCGCCGCCGAGGGTCTCTGTTGACGGTGTATTTTGGTGCACCTAGCATGTTCATTACACTTTGGTTTGGATTTGATTATGGAACTAACCCGCCACTAGGCACACTAATCATATAACAAGTTCATCTTTGTGCATGCATTTGGAAGTGTTGTGTTTATGTAGGAAAACATGGACATAAAGGACGGATTCACAACAAGTTCAAAGGAGCATTCATGGAGTCTTGTTCGTGTTCATGAGCTTGCTGAATTCACTTCCAATGGTGGCGAGGACCGAAGTGCTACGAGGAACACCCCCGAGGATTGAAGCGTAAAAGATCAAACTTCATGCAAAGAGAGCCTCCATCTTGGACGCGAGGATAACAGCATCAAAAGCGTGCAAGTGGAGGGGGCAAAGTACATAAGTGCGCGAGGACCCACGGAGCAAAAGGGGCGACCGAACCGGGCCGGGTGGGCTCGGGCCGGCCGGCCCGGGCCGGCCGGCCCAGCCCCACTTCCGGCACGGTTCGGTCCCGTTTTCCTTGCCCTCGAAGGATCTTCAACCCTAAAACCCCCGAGGCGTCGCCAACACTAGGAGGAGGAGTCATTCGCACCAGAAGGCCATCCACAAGCTAGAGAGAGAGGAGGAGGATCTCCGGCGGGAGATCAACCACCTCGAAGGAAGCACCCTCTCGTGGAGAAGAAGGAAGACACCGGCGGAAGGGAAACCATGATCAACGGTGCCATGATCAGCACCTTGATGGGGTAATCTTCTCATTCGTCCATGGGTTGTAATCGATCTTGAGATGTAATCGCGCTTTGTCGGATTATCTATCTATCATCTTGTGTTGAATATACTTTCATGCTTAAGGTTTGCAACCATGCCGTAAAGGGAGTAAGGCCTCAATGCTTCCTTGGATCCATTCAATACGCCGTGTCCATCAAAGGTCTAGTCATGAATACCTTCGCGTAGTGACAGTACGAGAGGAGGGAAAGGGCGAAATCGTGGTCACAACCCCGATAGATTAGATTGGTTTTTCATGTCTTTAAGCAATTGCATGCTCTAGTATCGTAGACCCGTGGGCGAGTGTCTTCTATCTTGATTGTTTATCATTCTCTCTAGTGAAGTTTAGTTGTTTTCTAGTATAATAGTAGTTAGGGTTTTAGTAGCTAGTGTGTCGTTGTTGATCGAACGCTTGTAATCCCCTTGCTCCGCGGATTGACAAGAACCTTGGGAATCCCGTGGTGAAAAAGGTGTGGGGTCCGTACGCTTGCGGATCGTAGAGGGATACGTCTTTTATCCGTCAACAAGCCCCTTTTTCTGGTGCCGTTACCGGGGAGCAAGTTAGTTTACATCGTTTGATTTGCATCTAACTTAGTTTTATATTTAGTTTGTCTTTTATTTGCTATATCTAACATATATTATACAGAAAAACACTTGTTTCTTTTTTGTTTTTGTTTTTATCTTATTGTCTAGATGGAGTTCGTTAATCAACCCGTGGAAGAACCAGAGAAATCATTAAGGGATTACGCTAGCCCTCAATGTGAAGACATAAAAGTACAAGAGTCGGATTCGAAGCTCGAAGCGACCAAGTATGAAATTAAATCCAAGATCATCAAGATGGTGGCGGAAAACCCATTTGAAGGGATGGTTACGGAGAACCCATATAGACACATAAGGGATTTCACGACAATATGCAACACGGTGCGTCAAGAAGGAGTTCCCGATGAATGGTTCAAATGGAATCTCTTTCCCTACTCACTTGCCGGCAAAGCAAAGACATGGTATTCGGTTGCGTCCTTTGAAGTTGAAGGCAATTGGAACAAGTTGACAAAGAAGTTTTGTGAGAAGTTCTTTCCAATTAGCAAGGTTCAACATCTAAGGAGGCAAGTGATCACTTTCATGCAAGGAGAAAAGGAAGGGATAGACCAAGCCTGGGATAGGTTTAATGAATTAATCGAACAAGGGCCAAAACTCGGCTTCACCGGTGACGTACTCTTGCATACATTTTTCTTTTCCCTAACCCCTAGTTGCATGCGACACGTCGAAATGTGTGCAGGTGGGGATCTCATGGAGAAAACACTCACGGAAGCCGCCCAACTTCTACAAAAACTTAGTAAAGCGGCTGCCATGCGAAGAGATTGGGAAACAAGACTTGCGGAAGAGCCGGAATACAATTCAAGGAAGAAGAAGCTTGCTGATTTTCCTAAAGAGGCAACCTCGGAAGTCACAAAGGAGGAGCCAATCATGGAAAAGCTTGAACAAGAACACATCAAGTCAAGAACTACACCAAACATCGACTTCGCCGCACCAAAGGAGACGAACAAGAGAAGCATGTCAAGCGCGAAGCCACTAAGGGAGTTCGAACCAATGGATTGGGTTCCTATTGATTACGGAGAAGTATTTGACAAGAGAAGACCGTTCCCTAATCAAAAGGGAATGGCGAGAGCATTGGAAGTGGATTTCCCACCGGAGAAGAAAGCTGAAAATTCTTACCACCTCGAAACCACCGGTGAGATTTTTGAAAAGCTCTTTGGAGATGACGTGGTAGATCCGGAACATATTGCCGAGGTGAAGAGAATCATGGGGATCAAGCCCGAAGCATCACCATACGCTCGCCTCGCTGAAATTTACTCGATAGGATCCGAAGAAGAAGAGAAGATGACGCCGCACTTGAGTTGCGAGATCAACGGAGTTCAATGCAAAGCTTTATGCGACATCGGAGCCCAAGTAAGTGTTCTATCTTCTAAAATTTACGATAAAGATCAATACCACAACCTAGACTTAGCTCCAACATCAACGAAATTAATTATGGGAGATGGTAGAACTATCAAACCTCTAGGTATTGCTTGCAACATGAAAGTAAAAATCTCTAGAAACGCGCATACCAACCGATTTCTTTGTTATTGATGCTTACCATAGTAATTCTGATCATATAATCTTAGGTAGGCCTTTTCTTAAGTTGGTTGATGCCGTGTTAGATGCCGGAGAAGGCAAAGTAACAATGAACCTTAATGGAACAAAGTACACATACAACTTTCTTCGTGCTTCTAAACACCTTACACCCTTTCCTCCCGAAGATGAAGAAGTAGAAGAGATAGATAGTCTTTGTTTTGATGAAACCCTTAGAGACCCGCTGCAAAGAGCGATGGAAAATCAAATTAGTAATCAACAAGATGAAGAACTAGAGGAAGCGACAAAAGGCTTAGAGCCTCATGATGGTAGTGTGGAGGAAGAGAAATTCGAAGACATAGGAGAAATCAAACCCGAGGAGCCACAAGTGCCCGAAGTAGATCTTAAACCTTTGCCCAAGGGATTAAAATATGAATTTTTGGGCCCAGACAAAACTTATCCAGTCATTGTGAGCGACGAGTTGAGTCCCGAAGAAAATGAAGCGTTGCTGATTTTATTAAAAAAACATAGGAAGGTGATTGGAAATTCAATTAATGATCTCAAAGGTATTAGCCCAGCCTTTTGCACTCATCGTATACCAATGGAAGACCAATGTAAGCCTGTAGTGGACCATCAAAGGAGGCTAACCCATGCCATGCGAGAGGTAGTGAAGAAAGAGGTTATCAAGTTACTTGATGCCGGAATCATCTACCCGGTTCCGCATAGCGAATGGGTGAGCCCGGTACATTGTGTACCGAAGAAGGGAGGTTTGACCGTGGTGAAGAATGAGAAGAACGAGTTGATACCGCAAAGAACCGTGACCGGGTGGCGGATGTGTATCGATTATCGTAAGCTTAACAAAGCGACGAAGAAAGATCACTTCCCCCTACCGTTCATAGACGAGATGCTCGAGAGGTTAGCAAACCACGCTTATTTTTGCTTTCTCGATGGATACTCGGGGTTCATGCAAATTCCTATTCACCCGGAAGATCAACATAAGAAAACGTTTACGTGTCCTTACGGAACGTTTGCATATAGAAGGATGCCCTTCGGCCTATGCAACGCTCCGGCCTCTTTTCAACGTTGCATGATGGTCGTGTTTTCGGAATTCATCGAAGAAATTGTTGAAGTGTTTATGGATGATTTTTCCGTTTACGGGAAGACGTTCATGGATTGCTTAGCAAACTTAGAAAAGGTCCTTACAAGGTGTGCGGAGGTAGATTTGGTTTTAAATTGGGAAAAGTGCCACTTCATGGTTAAGCAAGGCATAGTGCTCGGACATGTTATATCCGAGAGAGGAATTGAAGTGGACAAGGCTAAGGTAGAGACGGTTGAGCAACTCCCACCTCCTACGGATGTTAAGTCCTTAAGGAGCTTTCTAGGCCATGCCGGATTCTATAGAAGATTTATAAAGGACTTCTCGAAGATCACTAAGCCTTTAACGCACCTTCTTCAAAAAGATGTGGCTTTCGACTTTGACGAGAAGTGCCTAGCAGCATTCCGGACCTTGAAAAATGCGTTGGTGAGTGCTCCCATCATCCAACCTCCGGATTGGAGCCAACCTTTCGAGATCATGTGTGACGCAAGTGACTACGCCGTAGGCGCGGTCTTGGGTCAAAGAAAGGAAGGCCGAGTTCACGCCGTTTACTACGCTAGCAAAACTCTTAGTGGGGCACAATTAAATTACGCCACTACGGAAAAAGAGTTGCTAGCGGTGGTATTCGCCTTCGAAAAATTCAGATCTTACATCGTGAACTTGAAGGTCATTGTTTACACCGATCACGCAGCCATAAAGTATCTCTTGGCTAAGAAGGAAGCTAAACCACGTTTGATTCGTTGGATCCTTCTTCTCCAAGAGTTTGATGTTGAAATTCGTGCTAAAAAGTGGGTGAAGAATGTTGTAGCCGATCATTTGTCTAGGATGAATCGTGGACAAGATGATAAAGAGCCCATAGAAGATAAGATGAGAGATGACCACCTCTATAGAGTGCTTGATAAAGATACTTGGATGATCGACATCATTCGAGCGATTCGAAAGATGCCCCTCGATCATCTAGATAAAAACACTCAAAGGAAAATAATCTCCGAAAGTAAGAAATATTTTTGGGATGCACCATACCTCTTCAAACTTGGCAATGATGGAGTAATGAGAAGATGTGTGCCAAGGGAAGAGAGGGTCGAGATTCTAAGGAAGTGCCACTCGGCGGAGTACGGTGGACACTATAGCCATTTTCGAACCGAAGCAAAAGTATGGTCGAGCAGATTCTATTGGCCGGAGATGCATGAAGATACTAAAAGATATGTTGCGTCATGCCCCGAATGCCAAAGAACCGGAAACATCTCTCAAAAAAATTCTATGCCTTTGAAATACAACTTACAAATCGACATATTCGATGTATGGGGCATAGACTTCATGGGGCCTTTTAAAAACTCATTTGGATTCGAGTATATCCTTGTTATGGTAGATTATGTATCCAAGTGGGTAGAGGCTATTCCATGTCGTAAAGCTTCCACGGAGGAGTCCATCACTATGATCAAGAACGTGATTTTTCCCCGTTTCGGTACACCGAGAATCTTGATAAGTGATGGAGGAACTCATTTCACCGGGAAGAACTTCAAAAAGTGCTTGTCCAAGTTGGGAATTGAGCATAGGGTCTCCACGGCCTATCACCCACAAACCAACGGACAAGCGGAGACATCAAATAGGCAATTAAAAAGCATACTTAACAAAACCATAGAGAAGGGAGGCAAGGATTGGTCAAAGAAATTAGACGGAGCTTTATGGGCTTATCGAACGGCGTTTAAAACACCGATAGGTATGACCCCTTATCAATTCGTCTATGGAAAAGCTTGCCACCTTCCGGTTGAGTTGGAACATAAAGCCTATTGGGCGATAAAAGAGATGAACCTTGATCTCGATGCCGCGGTGGTGAAACGAAGAATTCAAATAAGCGAGCTAGAGGAGTTGAGGTTGAAAGCATATGAAAACACAAGCATATACAAGGAAAGAATCAAAAGGTGGTCCGATAAAAGATTGAAGAAAAAAGAATTTAAAGAAGGAGATAAGGTCCTCCTCTACAATTCGAGGTTTAAAACCTTCGGAAAGGGGAAATTGCAAAGCAAGTGGGACGGACCTTATGTTGTGCATTCGGTGTTCTCCAACGGAGTGGTAACCATTATGGATATAAACGGCGATCAATTTGTGGTGAATGGACAGCGGCTTAAGGTTTACTACGAACCCGATGTCGTGCCACTTCACCATGTTGACGTCTTTACCATGGAGGAAGAGCCCGAACGTCCCGCCTAGGACGAAATACAAGCCATCAACTTCTGTAAATAATTTTTCTTTTAGTTTTCTGGAGTTTTTCGCGAAGATTTACTGGGCCAACTTTTTCCCATGGGCTAAGGAAGAAAAAAATAGGGCGGTGTGCAAAAAACCGGACCGGCCCGGCCCCCGAGGCGGGGGTGGACCGGCCGGCCCGGGCGGACCGGCCCGAGGGGCCCGACGCCCGATGACGCCGAATTTCGCCCGAATTGCTCCTTTTTGACTTTCTTGTTTGTTCGGAAAATTTTAAGGGAAGTGTAAAAAAGGAAAATAAGGTTCCCAGGGCTTTTCTCTCAGGACTATTTATTTGGCCGAATTGGGAGCTCGAGAATCAAACCTTTCAAGCAATGTGTTGCACCCTCGTAGCAGCCATTGAGCCTCCAAGAAGCTTAGAGTTGAAGCAAGAAGCCAAAAAGCCATCGATGGAGGAGGCGATGCGATGCGAGCTCAAGCTACCCGTCAAGAGGACCGCACGCATCCGTTGCGGAGGACGTGTCCCGACCGGAGCTCTTGCATCTCCCAACCCCGTCGAAGGAGAGAAGATCCCTACACCCGTCCGAAGGTCGGCACGCCTCCAAGGCATCAAGCGCAAAGATTACAAGGAGGTGTCGCCGGAGCCTAAGGATTATGGGGATAGCGACTACTCCGACGATCATAGCCCGAGCTCGTGGGCGGCTGCCGGTAGAGATGATGATGATTGGGATGAGCAGCCCAATGAAAGGACTCCCGAAGGTCCCAACGGCAACGGCAACGACGGTGGCGAAGTCAACGACAATGGAGGTGGCGACGACGGTGGTGACAACGGTGGAGATTATGGCGACGACGACCCCTTCGGATTGCATCCGGTGTGCTGTCGAGTTTGCCGTCAATCCATCGCGGATCTCTACACGTCGGCCGACGAATGTCTCCAAGCCATGGAAGCGATGAAGCAGCGTATGGAGGACTTGGAGCGAGTAGTTGAAGATGACTACAAGTTCCTTAACCGCAACGTGCGCAAACTTTTCGGCATGGTTGGAAACATGAGAGGCAAGTGGTGCAAAACTTGCTTGAAGTACCACTAGATCTAGTTTTCCCCTTAGGATTTTTGTAAGATACGACGAGGACGTCGTATGTTTTAAGTGTGGGGGAGAGCTAGCTCGCTAGCCTTAGCTTTTGAACATCAAGTTTAGGTTCAGTTTAATCTTCGTGTGAGAGTCTTAGTGTTTTAATGAGTCTTTAGTTTTTGAGTCTGTTTTAAAATTTTTGCAAGTGTCTTAAATTATTGTTGAGTCAAGAAAATCAAATAAAAAGAGTCTTTATATATCTTTGTGTTTTATGTATTGTTTATTTTTATTTACTTGTTGCAGGAATTTTTGTTTTGAAAACCATAAAAACCCTCCGATGGAAGCAAAGGAGTAAGCATGGCTGAAATTGAAGACTTCGAGTGAAGAGTTTGAGTTGTGGGGTAAAACTTGACGTGGTAAAAATTCTAAAATGCCCATGTTTATGTTTGATTATCATTACTTTGTGTTTATGTATTAAAGATGAAAAGATTGACTAACTTGTGAAGGAGGATTAATGATACACGATTACACACCTTGGACGAAATTCTTTTACGAGTACTTGCTCGAGGACGAGCAAGAGCTAAGTGTGGGGGAGATGTTGACGATGTATTTTGGTGCACCTAGCATGTTCATTACACTTTGGTTTGGATTTGATTATGGAACTAACCCGCCACTAGGCACACTAATCATATAACAAGTTCATCTTTGTGCATGCATTTGGAAGTGTTGTGTTTATGTAGGAAAACATGGACATAAAGGACGGATTCGCAACAAGTTCAAAGGAGCATTCATGGAGTCTTGTTCGTGTTCATGAGCTTTCTGAATTCACTTCCAATGGTGGCGAGGACCGAAGTGCTACGAGGAACACCCCCGAGGATTGAAGCGTAAAAGATCAAACTTCATGCAAAGAGAGCCTCCATCTTGGACGCGAGGATAACAGCATCAAAATCATGCAACTGGAGGGGGCAAAGTACATAAGTGCGCGAGGACCCACGGAGCAAAAGGGGCGACTGAACCGGGCCGGAATTGGGCTGGGCCGGCCGGCCCCGGCCGGCCGGCCCGGCCCACTTCCGGCACCGGTTCGGTCCCGTTTTCCTTGCCCTCGAAGGATCTTCAACCCTAAAACCCCCGAGGCGCCGCCAACACCGAGGAGGAGGAGTCATTCGCACCGAGAAGGCCATCCACAAGCTAGAGAGAGAGGAGGAGGATCTCCGACGGGAGATCAACCACCTCGAAGGAAGCACCCTCTCGTGGAGAAGAAGGAAGACACCGGCGGAAGGGAAACCATGATCAACGGTGCCATGATCAGCACCTTGATGGGGTAATCTTCTCATTCGTCCATGCGTTGTAATCGATCTTGAGATGTAATCGCGCTTTGTCGGATTATCTATCTATCATCTTGTGTTGAATATACTTTTATGCTTAAGGTTTGCAACCATGCCGTAAAGGGAGTAAGGCCTCAATGCTTCCTTGGATCCATTCAATACGCCGTGTCCATCAAAGGTCTAGTCATGAATACCTTCGCGTAGTGACAGTACGAGAGGAGGGAAAGGGCGAAACCGTGGTCACAACCCCGATAGATTAAATTGGTTTTTCATGTCTTTAAGCGATTGCATGCTCTAGTATCGTAGACCTGTGGGCGAGTGTCTTCTATCTTGATTGTTTATCATTCTCTCTAGTGAAGTTTAGTTGTTTTCTAGTATAATAGTAGTTAGGGTTTTAGTAGCTAGTGTGTCGTTGTTGATCGAACGCTTGTAATCCCCTTGCTCCGCGGATTGACAAGAACCTTGGGAATCCCGTGGTGAAAAAGGTGTGGGGTCCGTACGCTTGCGGATCGTAGAGGGATACGTCTTTTATCCATCAACAGTCTCCCTTCGGCATACACACGCGAGCGCCAGCATAAACTTGTGCACACGTTTGTCTGCATGCATGCCCGTAAGCAAGCACGCCGGCGCGGGTGTTGACGGTGAAAATCCGTCAACCTAGCCATGAGTTTACCTTCGGTGTTGGCATTAGTTTTATACCTTATCCATTGGTACTAACCCCCGTGGTATAACAAGTTCACGTGTGCATGTCGTTTTTGGAGTTTAATGTTTATGCAGGGATTTAGTGTTGAATGCAAGACTTTCGGGATAAGTTCATCAAGCACCTCATGACAAGACCTTGAAGCCCCGAACAAGTCATGCAATGAAGCAAACTTAACTCCAAGAAGCCGGGGACTTGATCCGAGAAGACGACGGACTCCGGGGACCCGACCGGAAAAGTGCCTGAATCTTGCAAGACAAGGAGTTGAGTCCAATTCGGAGAGAAACCGACGACATGGACCTACATGCGAAGGGGGAAGCATCCGGGAAGAAAGGGAACCGACCTCGGGCAAAGGAGCCCGCAGGCCGGGCCTAAATGGGCCCGGGCCGGCCGGCCCGCCCGGTCGGCCCGGAGCCCATTTAGGGCCCAAACCCGTCGCCCTTTGCCCTAGCCGCCAATCGGGCTATTTATAGTCCCCCGACCGAGAGCCACGCGAGAGAAGATTTCGTCTTCGGCCGCCGAGAAGCGAGAGAAGAGAGGGACACCATCTAGGAGAGGAGAGGGTCGAGCTAGTTGACTAGGGTTCCCCTAGCCGACGTGGGAACCTTGCACGGAAGACCACGTCGGAGTTCCCGGAGCTAGAAGCAAGATCAAGGAAGGATCCCGGTGGTGATCTTGTGTATGTATCATTGTTATAGTTGAATTATCAAGTTGAATCTTTTCTCAGCGATCAAGTGTTTCCTCGAAGATTTCGTTTTTCGATCGGCTTTGCTTATTCCAATTCTATTCTCGAGATAGATTACATAGGGTGTTCTTGTAGCCGCGGTGGCTAGAGGTACACGCCGGATCTTCCGAAAGAATCTCGACTTGTCTTTTGACTCGCCCTAAGCTCCCCGCATGAATAGGGATACGTTGTGACGAACGGGGGTCTCGAAAGGCGGATGTTTTCGGATTTGGACGGGAAACCACGATTTAAAGAGGCTTTTATTAAGATTCGATTTGCTACTTCTTCTCTTGCTTGGAACTTCAACAAAAGGCTTACCCCGATCCCTCTAGATCGGTTTATCTACCCAATCTTACTTTGTTTTCTCCGGTTTTTAGTAGATTAGATCTGTTTTGTGTCTTTTACTTAGATGCATTAGGTTCTTTATTGAAGATTGCGGTTATTTGGCTTTAATAGATTAAGTCTTGCGTCACACATTTGTTCCACGGATTCGATACCTTGGGTTCACCACTCGAGGGAAGAAGGGTCCCTTGACTACGACGGGAGACTTGTACGCTTGCGAGTCACGAACGAACTTTGATACAAACATTAACCGTCAACAAGCCCCTTTTTACGGCGCCGTTGCCGGGGAACAAGTGATCAAGATTTGATTTTTTATTGCTTTTTTTTTGTAATTTTCAGTACTGATTTTGTTTTATTTTTGCATCTATTAAATTTTGATCATCCTCAAAATACATCTAATCTAGTTTGTCTAACTCTAGTCTTTATAGATTTGTTTTGTTTTCTAGTTTTTTTTTGCATACTTTGTTTATTGCTAACCCTAACAGGAGATGGACGGCTACCTCTCCAACAAACCCAATAATTTTGTGGATGATCCGGAGAAAAACTTTACAGGCTAAGGAGACGCGAAGCACATCAAGCTAAAAAGCTGGATTTTGTAGATTCGGAGTCGGAAGACAAAGGATCGCAGGAATCTCCGGAGAATTCACCACCTCAAAGTCCACGGGAGAATCGACTTCCACCAATGGGTGACCAACCACCGGAAGAACGCAAGATTGGGGAGCTATGCACCCCTGACATCATCGACCTACCAATCTTGAACCTCGAGGAGATCGGAAGACCGTTCGAGATCGAGACCTCAACCATCCGCATGGTGCAACATTCACCCTTCACCGGCAAAGAGGATCCGAACCTTCACCTCCAAGCATTCATTCAACTATGTCAGACTTTCAACATGGATGGGGTGACTCAAGATCAAATGAGGGCAAGGCTTTTTCCGTTTTCACTACTCGGGAAGGCTTTGCAATGGTTCCACTCTCAACCGGCGGAGACGGTGCAAAATTGGAACACGTTGATGAAGGCTTTCATGAAGGAATACTACTCACCGGGTAAAACTCAAAGCTTGCGTAATAAGATTGCCACCTTTGTTCAATATCCTACGAAACTATCTCGGAGGCATTCGAGCGCTTCAACGAGTACACCGGGCGGTTCCACATCACAAGTTCCCGAAAGAAGACCTCGTGCAAAAGTTCTATCAAGGACTCACCATGGCGTCAAGGACGATCATCGATGCATCAGCGGGAGGATCTATCATCGAGCTTACACCGACGGAAGCTTTCACGCTATTCAAGAAGGTCGCGGATAATGACACGTGGGCGTCATCCGGGCGCCTACACCCTGCTCAACCCATGGGGAACGTCAAAGGAGTCTTGCAAGTGGAGAAGGAAGACATACTTGAAGGCAAGATCGACTCGCTCATGAGGAGGTTGGAAAAGATGGAGATAGAAAAGAAAGAGGCTCAAGACTTGAAGGCCGCCGAAGCGAGGTCCACATGCGAAGAATGTGGAGAGTATGGCCATGTCCGCAGAGATTGTCCGGAGGAAGCCAAAGTGCTCGACTACATGAGGAAGGGAGAATTGCCGAACTTCCGCTACGGGCAAGGTAGGCCTCAATTTAATTCAAGCTCATCTATTCCTAACGCGGTTCCGCTTCGTATACTATTGAAGGAGTTCATGGATGAGCAAGCTAAGATCAACAAGGACACCGTCACCAAGTTCAAGACCATAGACAAGGTGTTGGAAAACATCGATAGCAAAGTGACGGAGGTCGGAAGTTCCAATCATCAAGTGCTCAACATGATGAAGATGCTCGAGACGCAAGTTGGACAACTTGCGGGGCGCCTCACTAATGATGAAGGGAAGCTTCCGGGACAACCCAAATGTCCCGAATCGGCGAAGGCCATTCAAACACGTTCGGGGAAGGAGACCGAAGATCCGGAACGTTCCGCGGGAGCAAGGAAGCCTAAACCATCCACCGAGGTGGAAGGAGCTGCTAAAGAGAAGGTTACGGGGATCGTCACCGAGGAACCCGAATTCGAGATGCCGGAGGATGACACGAGGATACCGCAACTCAAGCCACGCTACTTCCGAGGTAAACTTGACAACCACTTTGAGAAGTTTGTGGAAGTTGTGCATAGACTTAGCATCAACATGCCGTTACTAGATGCCCAACAAGTACCTACATATTCTCGTTACTTTAAAGACATACTTGCAAATAAATATGAGATAGCAACACTCAGGGTAGATCATGTCAAGATGTCCGAGGAGTGTAGTGCGGCTATTGCTTATGGTCTAGAGAAGCAAAAAGACCCCGGTGCCCTACAATTCCATGTTCGGTTGGTTCTTTCAACTTCGAGAAGGCGTTATGCGACCTTGGAGCTAGTGTGAGTGTCATGCCGAGGGATGTGTTCGAGAAGCTACGCCTACCGATGGAGCCTACGGGAATATGTTTGGAGTTGGGTGACAACTCCATTCGCTATCCCTTGGGCATTGCTGAAGATGTACCCGTGAAGATTGGACACCACTTCATCCCCGTCGACTTCGTTGTGCTCGAGATGGGAGAGAGGGAGAAGCCGCCGCTCATCCTAGGGAGACCGTTCCTCAAGACCGTGGGAGCTACTATTGATGTTGGCAAGGGGGAGATCATGTTCGATATCAACGGAGAAAGGAGTTCCTTCAAGTTCCGTCCAAGGATTGAGGCATGCAACATGATTGGAGTGAAGGGAGAACCAAAACAAACGGAGGGGCTGAAAAAGAAGAAGGAGCCGAAAAAAAATGAACGTAACGAAAATCAAAGAAGGTGTTGCATCCGTCAAGACAAAGGAAGAGAAGCCGCCTGTGAAGACCAAAAAAATGACTAAGCCGGCCCAAGCCAAAAGACAAGCCCGCGCCCAAGATGGTGCGGAAGTGGGTACCCAAGATTGCAACGCCCGCAAAGAGCGTTGATCCAGAGTAATCAAGTGAAGAAGTCTAGCTATAGACTATAAACGAAGCGCTAGGCGGGAGGCAACCCGTTTCGTCAAGTCAAGTCAAGAATAAGCTACCGGGAAGACAACCCGATTCCAGGTTTTTCGAGTATTTTTAATAATTTAGTTTTTGAGTTTTACTACGCAAAGACATTAGACTTAGAAGTGGTTGAACAATATTAGAGACATAATTCTTGATTGAATGTTTGCTTTATCATAAACCCTTTGCATGAACCCTCCTATGTGCTTGTTTGTTTCTTTTCTTTTCGAGAAACCCCCTCAACCAAATAATTTCAGAACCTTAACTCAACCTTTCACCCTCATTATGGTACTGAGGTTGGCTTATTTTTCATGCTAAAACCACACGAGTAGAGCCACGATTTATATTCAAGTGTTATAAAAATTCAGCACGTGGTAGGACTCGCGTGAACCTAGAAATCAAAGCTTTTGGTTGGTTTTAAAAATCTTTATCCTTGGTTTCTCTAGGATTAGAATTTTTCTAAGCCCATTCTAATTTTGTTTTATTCAAAATCTTTCTTATTTAGCCAAAATTAGAACCTAAACCTATGCCCCCATGATCAAGCCGGGAAAACGTTCGCTCTCAACCGATGAAAGCAAACTTTACCGGTGAGACCAAAATCGACGTAGTCGAAAAATATTTTCGACTTACATTTGTTTTTAATGGTTTAAAAACTTCTCTAAAATTATGCTTGAGCTCTTGCATGGCTCTGAAAAATATTTTAAATTTCGAATTAGAGGAGTGCTTAACCTTAAACACACCTAAATGGAGGCAACTAGTTTGAATTAATCATGCATGCACCATTGGATTCCCTTTTATCAACTTTCACCAATTCCACATGCAAAGGACAAGCATGGTGGGCAGCAAGCATCAACTTTGCAGGATTTTCATGGTGGCATGTGAAGCAAGTGGAGCTAGGGAGCATGGACATGACCCAAAGCATGGAGCATCAAGTGGGAGGACCAATAATTCAAGAAAAGGAGTGGACGAGAGCGTTTGGGCGGTGCAACTCGTGGAGCACGCGGGCGGGGAAAGTTGCGGGAGGCGAAATGATCGTGCTTTGGGAGAAAGACGCGCCGAGGAGGAGCCGGAGGACCCCGGGCCGGCCGGCCCAGCCGGCCGGCCTGCCCTATAAAAGCAGCCCCCCGGCGCCCGTTTTTCTGCAGCAAGCTTCCCTCTCCTTCCCTTGTTTGTGTGTTCAAGTTTGTGTGCTCGGAACCTCCGTAGACTTAGCCAACCATCCCAAGCTTGATAGCTCAAGAAAAATCCACATCCTTAATCCACTCAAAGTCCACATCCGAAGCAAAGAGTTTAAGTGCCTAGTTTACCGGTTGCAACCCGGAATTTTAGTTGAAGAAAGAGTGCAGCAACCATGTGGAAGAAGACCACAAGTCTCTTCTCCAAGAAGAAGAGTTCGTCGTCGTCCAAGCCGTCATCAACAACGTCTTCGAGGAGGCACTCGGTTTCCGAGTCTCCCTAGAGCATGGAGACGGACACGGCACCACCGAGGAGGAACGACGCTCTCCTCCTTGGTGGTATGAGGGCTGCAAGAAGCACTTCCATGAGGTTCACCGAACCTCGTGGGCACACGGAGGAGCAGCCCGCGCCACCACGATGATCGACTCGCTCAACCGCACCACCTCCTTACACCCCGACACAATCTTCGTACGGCTTCATCATCTTGTCGGCGGAGGAGGAGGATAGGCTCGCCAATCTTGAGAAGAGGCTTGTGCCAAACGTCGAGTTCGACGACCAAGCACTCTACACCTTGGGTTTTTGCACCGACATATACTACATGTTGGGGCACCTCGGGTGGGTGCAGTTCTCCAACGGAATATCGGTGGACACCCATTTGGGTTACGCCTTGGAAATTTTGATGACTATTGCACCCATCGTTGATGATGATGGGGTGCAAAGCTTGTCATTCCGTTTGGAGGGAATCGAGCAAGTGGTTCCCTACGAGCACGTAAGGGAGCTGCTTGGATTCCACAAGGGAGCTCCGGAGAAAGTTGACGTGCCTCCCGGCATGTTGGCGGAATTTTGGGGCATGATCTCCGGAGAAGCCCATCAACAACGCAATTGCATCCGCAACCCCATTATCCGGATATTTCACTCTTGGATGTGCAAGAGGGTATTGGGGAGGATGAGGGAAACAAAGGTGACCGACACGGAGTTGAATTGGCTATACTCGGCTTTAATTGCCAGGCAGCCAATTGACCCCTCTTACCTCATGATCAACCGTTGGTGTTGTGAAGCAACATCGGGGGCTGGTAATATTGGTTCGGGGTGTTACCTCTCCATGTTGGCCATTTCCTTGCGGCCGGGGATCGCAAGAAACCCCGCTCACCTTTTGCGTGGTACCTCTCTCGGTTTTGAGTACTTGCGGCAAGGCAAGTACATTAGTGGAGATGAGAGAGGAGGTTATCGATTGGCCATAGTGAACCTACCCCTTCCGAATGAGAGGCTTAGGCTTTTCACCGAAGGAAGGGAAGATTGGTTGGAAGAGGGACTACTTGTCCCTGCAAGGAAGAACAAAAGAGGAAGAATCGTAGAGGAGGGAACATCCTCCGCACAAGCAAGTGGAGCACAACCCAATGTGCAACCATTTGGCGGGGTTCCTCCTCCGCCAAGTTATTACGGAGGGTCTCAACAACAAGCATGGGGGGGTGGTGCACCGGTACCCCCACAAAACTATGTTGTGCCCAACGCTAACTTCGCGGAGTCCTACGCTCATCATTCCCAACCACAACAAAGCATGGTCATTATTGGAGGGTATGCCGCAAGAAATGCTCAAAACATCGCAGCCATCCAATCTAACGCAGCTCAACTCGGTGAAGGCAACGCAAATATTGCCTTTGGACTTGGACGCCTTCACCTTGTGGAGCCAAATCAATTTGACGGAGGAAGCGTTCAACCATATTATGAGCAAGGGTATTATTATCAAGACTGTCAACATCAACCACCGGCGGAGGACTAGAAGATTTAGGAACTTTAGTTTTCTTTTCTTTTCTTTTTCTCTTATGTGTGTTTGCTTATGTGTGTTTGCGTAGTATTTTCTGTTTTTATTTAATTTTCAGCAAGCATGTTTTGTTTATTTTCAGTGTGTATTTCAACTTGATGTCACCATTAATAAAGTCACCACCTTGATTATATCATTGGAAAAGTTACAAAATTCGTGCCATGATGATATATGATTAAAATTGCAGCTTTGTTCATCTTTGTAGTTGATTTATGCATGTTTAAGCTAGTGCTCTCTTAAAAATACAGATCTGAATTTATTTAAATACTAGCTTAATTTTCAGCGGAGGTTATGATTAAAATAAAGACCCATAGTGTTTTATGTGCTCTCAAGTTATGAATAGATTGAAGATGTCTTTTATGCTCAAAAATATTGCTAACCTTGTCACAAATATCACTTGTGTGTTGCTCAACCTATCCAAAGCCTTATATATATTTGAGTGCATAAACCTTAGTGTACAAGATTTATTTTTGAAGTGCGTTATTGCAGGCCATGATTTCTCTGGCCCGAGACTAAGAAGCTGGTCATTCCGTTTTTGCGTATCTATCTTTTTGCTAGCCTTTTATCCGTGCATTGTGTATCCCCGCATCGGTGATCTCACAAACTTCGCCGGATATCCACCCTTAAACCAAATATCATCTTTTGTGATTACCTCCTTGACCACAACCTATCGTTGAGAATGGATCATCAATTCAAGGAAGATCGCAAGACGGTGCCAACGTTGAAGATTTCAAGTATCTCTCCAAGGAAAAATATTCCGGTACCTACCTTATTTTTCGCCTCTTTGCTCGAGGACGAGCAACGTCTAAGCATGGGGGAGGAGGTAGGTACGGTGCAGTTTTAGAGTTCAAAAGGGAGTATTTTTTTAAAAAAAATATATATATAATGATGAAAGAAAAAATTCGGCGATGTACGTGACTTCCAAGGTGAAGAAAGAAAAAAAATATATATATATAAGAAAGAAAGAAACAAAGAAAGAAAAGAATGAGAAATATGAGAAAGAGAAAAAATATATATGTGCGTAAAGTGAACTCCCCGGTTCTCTAAGAGTGCATTCAAGGCTTCAAGTTAAAAAAATCCATTCTCATTTTCCAACCATGTGCAATCCGATAACGAGGACTTCCTTTGTGCCTCGGGATCACTCTTTGCCATTTGCACATGTCCACTCATCTAAAGTGTGTGTATTTTCTCTTTCCCCTCCTTGATTTAACATTATTTTCCAATGACCTTTTTGACGAGTCTCGGTAAGACCATGAGAAGCTTGTCTTGTTTTGACAACACCTCATTTATAAAATCTTGTTAGGACTAAACTTTCCCAAAGCTCCATATAAAAGCCTACCACATATATATGAGAGGGAAAGGAGTAGAATATATAGGCTTGAGAGACAAGTGAGATGAGAGTTTATGAGCAATACACGAGATGATTTAAATTTGTGAATTTGGTTTAGTTTTTCTTTATCTCGATCTTCATTTCAAAAAATTCTGAGATCTATTTAAAACTTTGTGAGCATGTTAATACTTGTGGGATAAGCTTAAAAAGAATCTACCCTCCGTAGAAATGAAGGCTAGTACATTATGGAACTTTAATGAATTAAAATTTTGAGAGCATTATGTTTTCTCATGTGTGATCAAATGCAAAGTTTAAACATTGTTTAGCAATGATGATATCCATCGAAGGCTTACTCGAGGACGAGCAAGGTTTAAGCATGGGGGAGATGTTGACGGTGAAAATCCGTCAACCTAGCCATGAGTTTACCTTCGGTGTTGGCATTAGTTTTATACCTTATCCATTGGTACTAACCCCCGTGGTATAACAAGTTCACGTGTGCATGTCGTTTTTGGAGTTTAATGTTTATGCGGGGATTTAGTGTTGAATGCAAGACTTTCGGGATAAGTTCATCAAGCACCTCATGACAAGACCTTGAAGCCCCGAACAAGTCATGCAATGAAGCAAACTTAACTCCAAGAAGCCGGGGACTTGATCCGAGAAGACGACGGACTCCGGGGACCCGACCGGAAAAGTGCCGAATCTTGCAAGACAAGGAGTTGAGTCCAATTCGGAGAGAAACCGACGACATGGACCTACATGCGAAGGGGGAAGCATCCGAGAAGCAAGGGAACCGACCTCGGGCAAAGGAGCCCGCGGGCGGGCCTAAATGGGCCCGGGCCGGCCGGCCCGATCCCGGTCGGCCCGAGCCCATTTAGGGCCCAAACCCGTCGCCCTTTGCCCTAGCCGCCAATCGGGCTATTTATAGTCCCCCGACCGAGAGCCACGCGAGAGAAGATTTCGTCTTCGGCCGCCGAGAAGCGAGAGAAGAGAGGGACACCATCTAGGAGAGGAGAGGGTCGAGCTAGTTGACTAGGGTTCCCCTAGCCGACGTGGGAACCTTGCACGGAAGACCACGTCGGAGTTCCCGGAGCTAGAAGCAAGATCAAGGAAGGATCCCGGTGGTGATCTTGTGTATGTATCATTGTTATAGTTGAATTATCAAGTTGAATCTTTTCTCAGCGATCAAGTGTTTCCTCGAAGATTTCGTTTTTCGATCGGCTTTGCTTATTCCAATTCTATTCTCGAGATAGATTACATAGGGTGTTCTTGTAGCCGCGGTGGCTAGAGGTACACGCCGGATCTTCCGAAAGAATCTCGACTTGTCTTTTGACTCGCCCTAAGCTCCGCGCATGAATAGGGATACGTTGTGACAGAACGGGGGTCTCGAAAGGCGGATGTTTTCGGATTTGGACGGGAAACCACGATTTAAAGAGGCTTTTATTAAGATTCGATTTGCTACTTCTTCTCTTGCTTGGAACTTCAACAAAAGGCTTACCCCGATCCCTCTAGATCGGTTTATCTACCCAATCTTACTTTGTTTTCTCCGGTTTTTAGTAGATTAGATCTGTTTTGTGTCTTTTACTTAGATGCATTAGGTTCTTTATTGAAGATTGCAGTTATTTGGCTTTAATAGATTAAGTCTTGCGTCACACATTTGTTCCACGGATTCGATACCTTGGGTTCACCACTCGAGGGAAGAAGGGTCCCTTGACTACAACGGGAGACTTGTACGTTTGCGAGTCACGAACGAACTTTGATACAAACATTAACCGTCAACAGCGGGCAATCCCGATGCCGTGAAGCTCGATCCGCTGCCGCCAACCTCTCTTTGCCTTTGCTCTCTTTCCCCAGTCCCCACTGTTCTTTCTTGTCTGGCAAGAAGCTAGCACCTGCAATTGAATCCTCTCTACACTGAACATCGGCCATAGTCCTCTCTTTTTATCTTCAATCGAGCAAGCCGGTCAGAGCAGCAATCTTCTGTAGGCCTCTCCAATGCAAGCTGCAGTCCTCTTTAACTCCTGCGATTTTTGCAAAAGCTAGCAGTGGGAGCTTAGATCCAAGCCATGAGTAGCAAATCCTCCTCATCTCTTTTTCTTGTACTCCTAGCGCATGGTTTCCGATTTATTACTTTGGCCGGTTAAAACGACAGCCCAAGCTCTGAATCGCTAGCAGCTGCAACCTCCCACTCCACTCCTGCTCAGTTTCTCTCAAGAATCGAGTCGAGCAACCAACACTGTAATTTTCTTTGCTGCTGTTTCCTGTACCAATCCCACACGCCATCCTCCCATGCCCCTCTCCCCTCTAATCCGAACAGCCAGAGCAGTCGGGCTCTTCTTTTCCCTTCACCCCACCAAAGCAAGATGGCCTGATGCAGTTTCGGCTTCGCTTGTCTCTCGTTCGGGCGAGCAGCCAAGCCATCAGCTGCATCTCCCTCCTTTGTTTCCCATCGCGTGCACACAAGTAGTAAACAGACAGCTGCTGCCTCCTATCTCTGCTGCTCCCTGGCGACCTCGCACACCAGCAAGCGAGGCCTCGGCCGGGAGATGTGGAGGACAGGGCGACGCCTACACCATCGGCCTGCTTCCCCTACACCAAGTTGCTGCCTTACTTCTGCAAGAACAGGCCCGCATCCACCTAGCCTTCGACCTATTCGATGAAGTGCCCGACCGTGTCAACAAACCCATAGGAGCTTCCAGCCCCTATCTTGTTGTCCTTGGGTGAGTCGGTCTTTGTGCAGAAGTGATGCGTTGAGGCCGAGCGACAGCCCTTGAACTCGTGTCTCTCTCGTACCTTGCTCTACATGCCACCGTTACGTGTGCACCCGTCCATCCTTATTCCCCTCCTGCTGCTCATGCAAGAAACAAAGCAGCAACAATCCTCCTCTTTCCCATCTCTTCTCTTCCTTTTCCCAGCAGCAACGCCCTCATCCATCGACCTCTCTCCAATCGACAACAAACCACATCCCCCTCTTTCTCGGACTCTTTCACCAAAGCAAATCAGCAAGCTGCAAAGCTATCTTCAGCTGCCGATGTGTGGTTCCAGTAGCTCTGGTCACGATCACGTTAGCCTTTAGCCGTTTTGTTCCAAGATCGTGGAGCTGTATCCTAAGCAAGGGCTAGCAAGCTGCCATATCTTGCTTTGTTTCCCCAGCCATACCACGTCTGACCATGAGTTGTAATCTTCCTTGGCTGCACACACTCGCTGCCAAGTTGGGTGCCAAAGGTTCCCATCTGCTAAACCTGAAACGCTGAGCTACCTCTCTAACAATCGTCTATCTATCAATCTGTCCAGTTGGTGCCATCACACATGACCATGTGCGCACTGCAACCACTGAGGATTTTCCCTCATGCTGCTGCTGCCTTATGCTCCCCTTGTGATATTTTCTAAAACCCATCCATGGTGCTGCACTCCGCTACCAGGGAGCTAGCAAGTGTGAGACCACCAACTACACTTGTCCAGCCTGTGTGGTGTACAACTAGATTGTATTCAGCCTACCATCGAATGAGCTGTAACGACCATGTTTGTTCCCCCTGAGCCATGCAACTATCTATCCATAGCTCTTCATCGATATGGTGAATGCGTTGCTTGCTAGCAGCAACACTTGTCCTGTTGTCCGCCGAGCCTATCTTAGTACCGAGTGCTTGTTCTCAATCTTTCAAGCCCCGACCTTAGCTTTTGCCGCGGTCGTGTCATGCCTTCGCTATGCACGACGTGTGGGCTAACCAAGCCGTCGACCCATGTCACACCTCTGCCATGTTCCAGCCGAAGCGGAGTTTCTCAAACACACAACTTCTCTTCTAGATGATCCATCTTACACAGTCCCTCCATCTGACCAAGGGACTTACGGACTTGCTGTTGGGTTCCACTAACATGTGAGGCCGCTAACTGCCCAACCTGATCTCATCTGGCATACGGGACCCACAGGGTGGCTTGTGGGGTTCAGATTGACCTTTGATCTTTCCCTTTGACTTGGTCAACAAAGATCGTTGACTAGTCGATTTACCATGCAGACCGACCCAAAACCTAGCTTATGGTTCTCTAACTTGGTGACTTGTGTTTTATGTGCTTCATCGCAATAAATTAAATGAATAAAATATTTATTTATTTGAAAATCAATAATAAATTGTTCTACCTTAGAAAAATATGGAATCAGTTTCTATATTCTTCTAAAATCATGAAGCACCCATTAGACTAGCGTTTGGAGTTTATTTGGCTCTTTATTGCTTCTTTTTGGAGTTATTTGCATCTAGACAACGTGTTTATTTATATTTGCAAATCTAGGAATTCCCGGAGCTGAGGAGTCGAGCCAGAAGATCGAGTACAACTACGGAAACTCCGACGACTACTTGCACACAGGTGTTCACGCCCGACTGATTTTGAATACCTATTAGGCGTTGCTATGTAGAATGCTAGCGCTTTACTTTAAATGCATGATGATGATGAACCTTGCACTGCCTTCTTTATTTATCCTGTCCTTGATTGACCCACTACTACATATGTTTATATAAGCGTGTATATGCGCTGAGCTTCGCGATTCATGTGTTTGGGATGGGAATAGTGGTTCTTGGCGTGAGTGGGGTAAAACCGGCTGGAGAAGGCGTTTTGGGTACTTTGGCGGGGGTGAGCTCGAAACAACCGATCTGGGATCGGGGATAGGGGTGCACTCCTCAGTGTATCCCTACTTTGACGGTTTTCGGAGCCTAGGTGTTTGGGGTTTTACTTGCGGATGGAGGACATGAGCTTGCCCTGGTCTGAAAGCGAGTGGATCAACTTGTCGATAGGACTTTCGTACACACCACCTCGCCGAGAGTGGGGATAGGGCCGAGTTGAGCTCGGCAAGTGCGGAACCATACCTGCTTAGGATGGATAGCGGGGTATCAGTGGGGGAGCGGTGGAGGTGAGACCACCCTCTCAGAGCGACTCCCGTGTGGCCACACGGGAGCATTTCACAGTTCCGGTGCAATTCCCTTTCCGAGGGGGATCACTTTGAGGGCCGGATGCAGGATGGGATCGTAACAACCGAGAGTTCGCACGGTAGGGTGGGTTCAGTCGACTAGCTACCGGCTGGATTCCATCCCGGGTTGGGTACATGTGTACACGCTCTGTAGAGTTGTTCGATCTATACGTATAGCCGTGTCCTCGGTCATGGACAAACCTTGAAGACATGTTAGTTCCTCATGTTTTGGGATTTCTACCTCCCCCTGTAGTTGAGAGTGTGGTGAGCCGTGGTTGCAGTCGGCTAGAGGAGAGTGGCTCCCTCTACCTCGTTGATCCGATTGCAATCATTGAGGTGCGAGGAGAGGAAGTTCTCACATCGACCCTTAGATGGAGATAGGATGTGGAGACGGGGCCCTGGGGTACCAGGTGGTTCCGAGCTGTGTTTGAGAGTATGGTTTGGGACTGATATGGAGATGTTTTCTAATTATGCTTTGCTGCTGCTGCATAGGAAACCTGAGCTTCTACCTTTGTCACTTTTCTTACCCTTTAGAGATAGGCCACTTAAAGCTGCATACAGTCGGTGAGGTGAACCTATCCTGTTCCTTGGGGATAGTTTTGTGAGTGTGCAGGATTGGACTTCGCTTGAGAGTCCGAGTTCGGGGAATCCATGAAGGAAGGGTTGCGATGCTCCGCTCAAGGATGTCTGTGGTGAAGACTGAAGATGAAGACTTGAAGCCCTAGCTACCGCTACGCAGGATTTCTTCTTGTCACTTAGCCCAAGGGGCTTGTACTAAATTCATATACCGAGTTGTTTCGGATGTAAATATTATGATTTGTACTCTGATTTCGTTGTATGGAAATGATATTATTCTGTAATGAGTTCTGTACGTGATAGCTTACTGATCCAGGGACTATCACAATGGTACAGGGAGTCGGGTTTTCTTCACCGAAAACCCGGTTTGTTGCAATGTTGATCGTTTGCAGGATGAGAATGATGAGCTGAGGAAGTTGATGGGTTGGTTGTCTGGTCATGAGCCTCAGTTGAGGATGATGATCGAGGCGTATAAGAGGCAGGATGGTGAGGGACTTGGGGCAAACAAGGTTGGTGAGGGAAGTGGAGAGAATATCCCAGAGCCACCAAAAACCCACCACAAAAATGATTTCCCCCCAAAACCTAACCATCTTAGGAACCGACTAGACACAACCCCAGCTCCACCCGTGTTTCCTACACCCACAAATGATCTACAAAACCTATCAAGTTTATGAGCACTTCGGGGAAAGTGTTCTTTGGGAAAGAAAGTGAGAAGGCTAGTGAGGGGAAACCGGTGGAGGAGTTGAGTGGAGAGAAACCAAGTGAGCAGCCACAACCCAAGCCTAAGCCTAAGCTTGTGAGGTTCCATTGTGGCTATTGTGGGAGAGATGGCCATAAGGATGAGTTTTGCTTCAAGAGGAAGCGAGAGGACAAAATGTCAAAGGAGTGGGCTAACAAGGACAAGTACCACCCTTCCGATGGTGTACTTGAGCCTCGTGTGCAGATGCCCAGGGCTAAGGCGAGTGTGAGGACAGTTCGGTCTTGGGGAGAGCGGAAGGGGTTTGGAGGTGTTCTTGCCGAGGCTACACCGGTCGGACGGTGTGGGGCACCGGTCGGACCGGTGTAGGCACGGACGGAGCGAGGTTTGAGTTTCGTGCTCGTACAGGTGCAAGGGTTGTTTCTGGAGGTCGTGGTTCTGGTGGTTGGGCTGGAGAGTTTGCAGGTGGTCAGGTTGCTAGGCATTCTCCCCCTCGAGTTCACTACGGGAATGGGAGGAGTCGTAGCTTTGAGAAGGAGAGGAGGGACGGTCCACGGGCTTTCTTTCGTGGTTTTGGTCCTCCAGGCAGAGAGGGGTGGTTCCCTCAGGGTGGTGTTGACGGTGAAAATCCGTCAACCTAGCCATGAGTTTACCTTAGGTGTTGGCATGACTTTTGTATCTTATCCATTGGTACTAACCCCCGTGGTATAACAAGTTCACTTGTGCATGTCGGTTTTGGAGTTAAGTGTTTACGCAGGGTTTTAACGTTGAAAGCAAGACTTCCAGGATAAGTTCATTAAGCACCTCATGACAAGACCTTGAAGCCCGGTACAAGTCAAGCAATGAAGTGAACATGACTCCAAGAGCCCAAGGACCAAGCCCGAGAAGATGATAAACTCCGAGGACCTAGCCAGAAAAGTGCTGAATCTTGCAAGACAAGGAGCTTCGTCCAATTCGGAGAGAAACCGACGTCAAGGGCCCACATGCAAAAGGGGAGAGCATCTAGAAGACGCGGGAAGCAACACGGGTGAAGCGAGGCCACGAGATGGGCCGGGTGGGCTCGGGCGGTCGGCCTAGGCCGGCCGCCGCCCGGCCGTTTCGGGGCCCAATCGGCCTCCCCTTTGACCTAGTTGCATCTCTCGGCTATTTATAGCCCCCTGACCGAGAGCCACGCATCAATCAATTCGTAATCCGCCGCCGAGGAGCAGAGAAGCTTGAGGGACACCATATCGGAGATGAGGGTCGTGCTAGTTGTCTAGGGTTTCCCTAGCCGATGTGGGAACCTTGCATGGAAGACCACGTCGGAGCTCCGGAGCGAGGATCAAGATAGAGGGAGGGCCCCGGTGGTGATCTTGTTCATGTAATCATTCATGGTGAAGTTTGTAAGTGAATTCGATTTCTAGCGATCAAGTGCCTTCTCGATGATTTTGTTTTCTTCTTGGTTTTGCTTCTTCTACGATCTAGTTTGCAGCTAGATTACTTAGGGTGCTCTTGTAGCCGCAGTGGCTAGAGATGCATACCGTACCGGCCAAGTGAGTTCAACTTGTTCTATCGAACTCGCCCTAGACTACCCGCATGAGTAGGGATACGTTGTGACAGAACGGGGGTTCCGAAAGGCGGGCGTTTTCGGAGTCGGGTGGAAGGCCACGATTCAAAGATGCTTTTAATGAGATTCGCTTTTCTATCTTCATCTATCTTGTTTGGAGCAACAACATAAGCATGATCAAGACTCTCTAGATCGGTTATCTCTTGCTTTCTCTTGCTACCTCTTTAGTAGATTAGATTAGATTCGTTTTCCTTATGATATCTTAGATTATATGCAATTTGATTCTTCAATAGATAGCTTTACCTTGCTTTACTAGATTGAATCCTTGCGTTGCACATTGTTCCACGGATTCGATACCTTGGGTTCACCACTCGAGGGAAGAAGGGTCCCTTGACTACGATGGGAGACTTGTCCGCTTGCAAGTCTAAACGAACTTTGATACAACTATTAACCGTCAACAAGCCCCTTTTTCTGGCGCCGTTGCCGGGGAACAAGCAATCAAGATCTGATCTAGTATCGCTTTGTTAACACCAAAATTTGGTAAGGAGTCTAACTTGTGGGTCCAGCTCGATGAGGAGTCCGTCTGGCGGAAGGAAGGTTTCCTCAGATGTATTCGGCAGAAAGATCCGCGGTCGGCTATCTGCTTCCGTTCAGCAAGGGAACAGTTGAGCTGATTTTGCGGGATTGGACGGTAACGTGGCTCAAGCAGGAAGGACGAATGGATGGATAAGCGATCAAGCTTAGAGATAAGTTAGGCAAAAAATCCATTCGAGGTTGTACTTGGCAGGGTATAAATATGAGCCCTGAATGTATGTAACATACACAATCATTCTCAATACAAACCGGCCTTACGCCAAACCCTAGATTCCATTTGTCGTGTCGTCGAGTTCTTCGAGAGGGTTCATCGATCCGTCGACCTCCGTGAGTACCAGCAACCTTGTATCATATCTAGTATCATGCAGTGGATTTAGATCTGATGCAAGTAGTCTTGTTACCATGCTTCGTGTCATGCAGTAGATTCAAGCTTGGTTCATGAAGGTTTCTTGTTAGGTCATGAGCCATGCGGTAGGCTAAGATCTAGCTTGAGGCTAGTTATCGGCTCTATTGGATTTTGGCAAGATCCAATAGATTCATTAAGTTACCCCGTGTTGCTTTGAGTTTTTACTTTATGTTTAAATTCATGTAACACCTTTTTCCCAATCTAGATGGGTTTGGATCGGCTTTATCCCTTTTGTGATCCTTATGCGAGTCGAATTCGTACCTTGGGCAAATCTAACATGTGGATCACGTGCTTTTCGATAGCCGAAACCGAATCGATCTAGGTTGTTACGTGTTGCGGGTTCAAGCTTGCCAACGTTGGTATAAATCTTGAAAGAACTGAGTATCACGCGGTAGCTGCAGGTTTTTGGGTTGCTTTGGAGCTAGTCATCCGGTGGACTAGATTTCAAACCAATCTGATAGATTTATTTCGCTTGGTAATGTTCGTTCCTTCTTCATGGACCCCGAATCGGTACATTCGGCCGTATTCGGTTATGTTTCTTCACGAGTAGAACACGTGCATAAATCATGCTTTAAATAATGTATGCTTTTAGCTTTCCAAATTTAGATTGTATCATGCGGTGGATAGATCTATTTGTGGAAAGTGGTATGATCCCCATGCAAGTTGTATCATGCGGTGGATAGATTTGTTTGGCATCGTACCCGACGGGTTTTAAAGTACCTAGACATGCGGTAGACTAGTGCTTTGGACCTGTAACATCCTTAGTTTTGACTTGAGTTCAAAATGGTGAATTTCAAAAACTTGGATTGAAGTTGAGTGCTCGTGACTCGAATAAGAGTGTCTTCCCGTTTCTTTTCCCAAATTCCTAGATTTAATTTTGGCTTCAATGATACTTTTAGGACTTATAACTTGCTAGTGTGAAAAATTTGGTTCTCTATTTGAATCTTATTTGGATTTAATTTGGGGTGGATTCAAATTTGAAGTTAAATTCAAATTTGAATCAACTTAATAGCCTAAAGGTTAATGGAAAACGATATTGTACACAGCGGGCGGCGAACCTCACTTCTAGCCCAGCCCCGCTTTCGGCCCGCTAGCCGGCCCAGCGAGCCACCCGCGCCGCGCCCACCAACCGCGTGTGCCCGCCGCCACGCGCCGGGTGGGGCCGCCCCCGCGTCACGCTCGCGTCACCGTCGTCATCCTCGCGCTTTAGCGCTTTTGGCCGACGCCGGCGCCAAAGCGAGGGGCCGCGCCGGTCATGGCCGCCGTCGCGACGCGCCCCCGCGACCTCCCGGCGCATCCGCGCCGTCCACGTGCCTCGCGCCACCGCCGCTATAAGTAGCCGCCGCCGCCACCCCTTGGCTCTCCCCAAACCCTAGCCGCCCGAGGGATCCGGGCCCCCGCTACCTACCCGCGCCGGAGGAGAAGGAGAAGGGGAGGAGGAGGAGGAGCTCGGAGGCCGCGCCACCCGCCGCGAAGCCGGAGCCGCCCGCGAGGAGGAGCCGGACCCGCGGGAGCCACGCGCGCCTGCAACCTCTGCTTCCTCGACTTCCACTCCGCCGCGCCATTCTGTGTCCCCTACCAGCGCCGCCTCCCTCCTCGTCACAGCGCCGCGCACCCTTCACCGACGCCTGCACATCGGCCAGAGGCCACCCAGGTGAGGACACCGCCTCACCTCCCCTGTGGACGCCGCGGCCTTCGAGCCGAGGCGGAACGCCCCCGCGCCACCGCGCCGCTGCTTGTGAGGCCGGACATCGAGCCAGGCTGGGATGCCAATTTCTGCAGGTGCTGCCGCCTTCGTCGACGTGCGCGCCGCCCGCCTAGCCTTTCCTCCCTTGCGGTGGGACGCCGCCACCGTTCGTCGCCGCCGCGCCGTGTCGGAGTGCGGCGTCGCGTCCGCGACGCGTGCGTGCCCGCGCGCACGCGCCCGTGCGGGCCACGGCGCTCGCAAGCGTGCACCCCAGCACGCGTGCGCCGCGACCGTGAGGGCAAGGCCGAGCCTTGGGCCCCTTTTTCGTGCCTCGCCGTGCTCACCGTGCTAGCTGAGCTCATCGCCGTGCACAGGGTGACCGTGTCGCCGTGGCCATGGGAAGCGCGCGCACGGTGGCCAAGGAAAGCACGCCGCGTTTTTGGGTCACCTTGAACGCCATACCGCGCACCTAGTCACGAACACGCCGGCCAACCGCGGGCGCCGTGCTCGCCGCCGCCCATGGCGTCGAGCCGGGCTCCGCCGTGACGCCGCCACGACGCCCCGTCGCGGTCCTAACCCCGCGTTCCCGGCTTGAGTAGCCCGACGCGCGTGCGCACCCCCGTGCACGCCGTCCCCCTTCACGCCGCGCGCGCCGCGCGCGGCAGAGCCCCGGCCACATCGCCGTGCCGCCGCCGCGCCCACGCCAGCGATGGCCGTGCGCGACGCTCACCGGCCGCCCTAGCGTCCTCCGAGCCAACAACCCGACGAACCCGTGTGTGTGTGCACCTTGCTGACCAGTCGCCCAGGCGTAGTGGAACATCGCCGCCGGCGAAGCCTTAACGCGCCGCCGTCCTTTCTTCTTGGGCTTTTCGTCGAGCACTTGGGCGGCGGTCGAAATTCGTAAGGGGGGACCTAGGCACGCCAGTGGCCACACGCGGGCGTGGCCGCAACCGATCCGCTCGGATGCGCGGTGCGGCCCGCCACCAATTTGCCAGGCCACACGCTGGCCTACACGGCGGCCGCCCACACCGCCCGGCCGCCGGATCGCGTGCGGCGGCCGGTGGCCGCCCGGCGCGCGCGCGCCGCGGGCGCGGGGATCCCGCCGCACCCACGATCCGGGGATCCCGTGCGGCCAGCCCGAGGGGAGGGGTTTTAATTTATTTAAAAATTCCAGAAAATTAGTTTTTCCCTTTGAAAAATCCTAGAAAATCCATTTTAACTCCAAAAATTGTGAAACCTCTTCCAGAAAATTTCTAAAATCTTAAACTCCTGGTTGGGTTGGTGTTTGCTCTCTTTTGGTTCTTCAATGCTCTTATTTGGATTTAAGTTGCTTTAGGACCACTATTTATTTTTCCTTTCGCGCTATTAGGAGCCGCAGGAGCCGGAGAGCTGAGCCAGGAGTACGACTACGCTGACGACTTCGCTGCGGAGAACTACCCGACCCCAGGTTCACGCCCGACTGATTCTTAAATACCCATTAGGCATTGCTAAGTAGTATTGCTAGTGCTTTACTTTAATGTATGCATGTTGATGAACCTTGCACTGCCTCTTTGTTTACCCTGTCCTTGATTGTCCTACTACTACTATATATATGTTTATTTGAGCGTATGTATACGCCGAGCTTCGCAATGCATGTGTTGGGATGGGAATAGTGGTTCTTGGCGTGTGTGGGGTAAAAACCGGCAGGAGAAGGCGTTTTGGGTACTTTGGCGGGGGTGAGCTCGAAACAACCAATCTGGGATCGGGGATGGGGGTGCACTCCTCAGTGCATCCCTCCTGTTACAGTTTTCGGAGCCTAGGTGTTGGAGTTTTACGTGCGCTCGGAGGGCATGAGCTCGCCGCGGTCTGAAACCGAGTGGATCAACTTGTTTATAGGACATCGTACACACCACCCCGCCGAGAGTGGGGATAGGGCCGTGTTGAGCTCGGCAAGTGGGGAACCATACCTGCCTAGGAAGGATAGAGGGTATCTGTGGGGGAGCAGTGGAGGTGAGGCCACCCTCTCAGAGCGTCTCCCGTGTGGCCACACGGGAGCATTTCACGGTTCCGTGTCTTGTCTTCACTTGCGGAGAGGACCGCTTTGAGGGCCGGATGCGGGGGTGGGTTCGTAACTACCGAGAGTTCGCCGGTAGGATGGGCTCGGTCGGCCGTACACCGGCCGGGTACCATTCCGGGATGGGTACAGGTGTACACGCTCTGCACAGTTGTTCGATCTATAGCTATAGCCGCGTCCTCGGTCATGGACACTGCCTAGAAGACATGTTCGTTCCTCATGTTTTGGGATTTCTACCTTCCCCCTATAGGTGAGAGTGTGGTGAGCCGTGGTTACAGCCGGCTAGAGGAGAGAGGCTCCATCTACCTCGTCGATCCGGATGTAATCATTGAGGTGCGAGGAGAGGAAGTTCTCGCATCGACCCTAGACAGGAGTAGGAGGTGGTGACGGGTCTTACGGGTGACCGAGTGGATCCGAGCTGTGTTGAGAGACTTGGGTTTCGGGATATTGATGGAGATACCTTGTTTATACTCTCGTCGCTCGCTTAAGAAACCACAGCCGCTTCCTTGTCTACTCTCTTTTCCCTTTAGATGTTAGGCCACTTAAAGCTGCATACAGTTGGTGACGTGAACCTATCCCACTCCTTGGGGATAGACTTTGGGTGTGCAGGGTACGAGTCCGAGTTCGACTGCAACGCCGACGGATGGTACGACTGAGGGATACGTCGCTTCACTCGAGTTTGCCTGTGGCGGGAAGAATAAAGATGGAGACCCTTCTGAGAAGATAGCTACCGTCGCGTAGAATTTTCACTCTGATTCAGCCAAGAGGCTTGTACTGATGTACTCCATAATGGACTTGTAATAAATTCATGTACTATTAACTTTATGTGATGCGATGTATGACTTTGTGTATCAATCTGTGAGACGTTCTGTACGCGATAGCCACTGATCCAGGGACTATCGCGATGGTACAGGGATTCGGGTTTTCTATGAAAATCCGGGGTTTTACAGGTGGTACCAGAGCCATGCTTGACCGTAGCACGTATCCCTAGGAAAGGTTGATAGAGATAGGACTCTATACGCTCTACCTTTATAGTTATACCCTTGAGCTATGTTATAAAACTCGTTCCCTCTTTGAAAACTTCTTACTCACCTGCGCTGACAGAAATTTCTTGCGTTTCATAGGAGATGGAGCACCAGGTCGCGGAGATCACCCCCGAGACGTGCGGGGCGATCTGCCACTAGATGGAGAGGGCCCTTCTCAGGCTCGGAGTCCCTCCGACCTACGTCACGTACCGCGCCGAGTACGTACCCGCCGTGACCGGGCGGATGGTGCTCTGCACGGTCGTTGTGCTTCCTCACCCGAGTCTCCCCGGGTTCAAGGGAGAGGTCTGCTACAGCGCTGCACTCACCGTCGCGACCGCGCTGGACGTCGCCTGCCGCCAGGCCTTGGGCTGCCTTCTCGCACAGTACCGCGCCTCCTTCGAGACCGGGACTCTTCGACTGCTGCCCCGGGACTACTGGCGCCTCGCACCGCTTGTGGACGGAGTTCCTTCGTACAAGGGGATCCAGGACGACGTCGACGCTGCTCCCTTCCGCGAGTCCGACGAGACCATGGTGGAGACCGCCAGCTACTTGGTCGACCTCGACAAGTACGCACGCCGACTGGAGGACGAGTCACGTACCCTCTACGGCCAGGTCAGGGACGCCACCATCGACGCCCTCCAGTACCAGCCCCGCTGTGCCGAGCTGGAGAGAGAGAACTCCGCTCTACGCCACCGTGTTCGCCAGCTCGAGCTGAGCCTCGACCACGCGACCACTATCCTGCTGCAGTCTGAGAGGGAGAGGGTGGACACCCGGGAGGAGTTGCTGCACGCCAAGGAGGATCTGCGCAGGCTGACAGCGAGTCAGAATAGGCTGAAGGACAAGCTCGAGCGCAAGGACGACCTGCTCACGGTACGCGCTCACCTGCTCGGGTGCGAGCGGCTCAAGGTGGAGAAGTTGGAGAAGAGCCGGGCGGACAACGTAACCAACATCGCGTGGCTCACGCGCACGGCCGTCTACCTGAGAGACAAGGCCGAGAGGCTGAGGAGGACTTGGGAGGACGCCGACTCGCTTCGCGTGGACGAGCTCTTCGAGCTCAACGGAGAGCTACCCCCCCGAGTCTCAGTGTGAGATCCGCACCGAGACCTTCGAGCTGCACCAGTCACGCCTCAAGCTTCACCTGTGCCCGATGGCCCGTCTACCGACCCCCGTCGAGACTGAGGAGGTTCGAGAGGCTCACGCCTTGGTGTCCCGGATCTTTCCACCGGACTACCCCACCGAGGACCGCTACCCCGTCACGTACTAGAGGGCACGCACTGAGTAGTGGGCTGAGCGAGGGGCATGACCTAGAGTAGTGTTTCGTGCTAGTAGTTTCCATGTGTTGTTCCATGCAGCCGCGAGCATGTTCCGGTGCATGAAGAGAGTCATGCCACACCATGTAGGCACTACCCTTTTGAGATTATACCGATGTATTAGACCGTTGACTTGTTGCTGCTACCCCAAGGTCTGAGTCAGCCTCAGGGGAGCAAGTGTACTATTCATGTTTGATGTGTGCTTGGATCTTAATGGTGTTATTGCGTCTTAATGCTTATTCCACTTGAGTGTAGGTTATAATTAGAACTATTTTCTTGATTGCTAAAGACTCATGTGTGAGTTGGTGAGTGACGTGCGTAAACTTTTCCCTTTTTCCTTATGTTTTCAGAAAGATGTCGATCCGCCGATCCAACCGGCTGATAGCTCGCCTCGAGGAGGCAGCCGTTGAGGATGAAGCCCACCAGGGGCATGGATGCGGACATGGCCGTGGACGCCCACCCCAGCGTGGAGGAGCTTTGGGAGCTAGGGCCCGAGGTGACGGAGCACCGCCACCACCGCCCGAGAACCCTGAGGCCGAGGTTGAGCAAGGAGCGGCCGAGCAAGGCCCGGCCCGAGCCGGACCAGCCACCACCACCCCCACCTAACTTGGTGGAGGTGATGGCGCTCCAGACTCAGCTGATGCAGAGGATGGCAGAGGCCATGGAGCACCGTGGCAACGGTGGGAACCGTGTCGCGCCGCAGGAAGAGGACCTCACGAGGAAGATCGAGAGGTTCATCCGCCTGAAGGCTCCCACCTTCAGCTACTCGGATGACCCGCTCGAGGCTGACGACTGGCTGAGGGTGATCGAGACCAAGCTCGACCTCACCATCTGCTCCGACGAGGAGTGCGTCGCTATCGCCGCGCACCAGCTGGAGGGTCCTGCCAAGGCATGGTGGGACAACTACACTGCCACCCACCCGAACCCAGATTTCATCACCTAACTGGAGTTCTGCGAGGCATTCCGCGAGCAGTACCTCCCTAATGAGCTGCTGGTCCAGAAGGCGCAAGAGTTCTGCACCATGACTCTGGGTGCGATGAGGGTCGAGGAGTACGAGCGTCACTTCATGAAGATGATGCGGTACGCCCCCGACGACACCAACACTGACCAGAAGAAGCAGTTCTGGTTCCTGCGAGGCCTCCACCACGGCCTTCGCCAGGCGCTGAAGGCAAGTGAGCACAAGTCCCTTCGCCATCTTGTCAACCGCGCCATCGCGGTCAAGGATGAGAGGAGGGGCCACGAGGAACGCATGAGGGGCAAGAAGAGGATGGGAGATCGGGACCAACCTAACTGATCCTTCCAGAAGCCGAGGAGCGGACCGAGCAACATGCTGAGGGGAAGCTACCGCCCGGGGCACAACCAGCCTGGGCGTGGCTTCGGAGGAAGTGGGCGTAGCCCGTTCCCCGGAGGGAGGAACCCCGGCTACCCCCAGCAGACTGGAGGCTACACTCGTGCTCCACCGAGCACCGCGAGACCCACCGCAGGAGGCTTCACCGTCACCTGCTTCGCGTGTGGCAAGCCAGGGCACAAGTCCTTCGAGTGCCCCGACAAGAAGACCACCGCCACCCCTGCGAGAGCACCTGCTCCAGGAGGCCGACCTCCTCAGGCCGCGCCACCCCCGGCTGCCGGCCGTGGGAGGCTGAACCACCTCACTGAGCAGGAGGCTGCCGACGCCCCCGACATCATGATCGGTAAGTTTTTAGTTTGTGGTACTTTTGCTCTGGTTCTCTTCGACACCGGTGCAACCGGGTCGTATATTACCTCTCGGTTCGTGAGTAAACTTTCCCTCCCTACAACCACCCAAACAATGCCCATTATCACGAGCTCTCCACTCGGGGATATCTGATGCATCCTGCTGTGCAAAGGAGTGGAAGTGGTCATCCAGGATCACACGTTCTATGGGGATCTGACCGTGCTGCCTTCCCATGGTATCGACGTGATACTGGGAATGGATTGGATCACTGCCCACAAAGGTGTCATCTCCACTTCGTCGAGACTTGTGACTCTAGTGCACCCTGACGGGACAAGGGTTACCTTCGAGCCAATGAAGTCTCAAGACATACCGGCAGTGTACAGTCTTCACACGAATGCCATATCGGACGTACCGGTAGTCTGTGAGTATGAGGATGTGTTCCCAGAGGAGTTGCCTGGGTTGCCTCCTGATCGTGATGTGGAGTTCGTGATTAACTTGGTGCCGGGAACGGCGCTGATAGCCCAGAGTCCGTACCGTATGGCAGAGGTTGAGCTGAAACTGTTGAAGGCAGAGCTAGACTCACTACTCGAGAAAGGGTTCATTCGACCAAGTGCTTCACCCTGTGGTTCACCGGCCCTATTCGTTTTGAAGAAGGATGGAACTCAACGCCTGTGCGTCGACTACCGCGCCTTGAATGCGGTAACCATCAAGAACAAGTACCCCCTGCCCAGGATTGATGATCTGATGGATCAGCTCAGGCAAGCCAGGTACTTCAGCAAGATTGATCTCCGGTCAGGTTATCACCAGATGAAGATTCGCCCAGAGGACATCCATAAGACGGCATTCGTAACCCGGTATGGACAGTACGAGTACACAGTCATGTCGTTCGGCCTGACCAATGCCCCGGCATACTTCATGAACATGATGAACAAGGTCTTCATGGATGAGTTGGACAAGTGTGTCGTCGTCTTCATCGACGATATACTGGTCTACTCCCAGACAGCAGAAGAGCACAAGGAGCACCTGAGGATCGTGTTGGGGAAGCTCAGACAGCACCAGTTGTACACCAAGTTTAGCAAGTGTGAGTTCTGGATGGAGGAAGTCGCCTTTCTGGGTCATGTGTTGTCAGCTAAAAGAGTTGCCATAGACCCGAGCAAGATTGAGGCAGTGTCCAAGTGGCAGTCACCGAAGTCCGTGACAGAGATCCGCAGTTTTCTCGGTTTGGCCGGATACTACCGCCGGTTCATCGAGAACTTCTCGAAGATCGCCAAGCCCATGATAGAACTGTTGAAGAGCAACATGCCGTATGTGTGGTTGGACAAGTGTGAAGCCAGCTTCCAGGAGCTCAAGACTCGTCTCACCACTACGCCGGTCCTGACCCTACCCGATGCGAGCAAGGACTTCGTGGTGTACTGTGATGCGTCGAGACAAGGACTCGGCTGCGTGTTGATGCAAGAAGGCAAAGTGGTGGCTTACGCCTCACGACAGCTAAGGAAGCATGAGGAGAACTACCCTACGCACGACCTCGAGCTAGCCGCTGTCATTCATGCCTTGAAGATATGGAGGCACTATCTGATGGGGAACAAGTGCGACATCTATACTGATCACAAGAGTCTGAAGTATATCTTCACCCAGTCGGAGTTGAACCTGAGACAAAGGAGATGGCTAGAGCTGATCAAGGACTACGACCTGAACATTCACTACCACCCTGGTAAGGCAAACGTCGTAGCCGACGCTCTGAGCCGCAAGCACTACCGCAACAACTCCGATGGTGCGAGAGGAACAACCCGACCTTGCATGAAGAGCTGGAGAAGCTGAGTTTGGAGATAGTGGAAGAGGGGCAGTTGAACCAGTTGTGGGTGAAATACACACTCGAAGACCAAATCCGACAAGCTCAGAAGGAGTGCCCGGAGATTCAAGAGGTAAAACGCCTGATGGAGAGTGGCAAAGCGGTTGACTATCGCCTCGACGAACGGGGTACACGCGGATCGAAGGACCGCATCCGCGTGCCTCGGTACAAGGAAATTCGGGACTCGATCCTTAAAGAGGCCCACGATTCTCGATACTCGATCCACCCCGGGCTGTACCAAGATGTACAAAGACTTGAAGGTACGGTTACGGTGGGAAAAGATGAGGGAAGATATTGCAGAGTACGTCGCTCGATGTGACACGTGTCAGCGAGTGAAGGCCGAACACTAGAGGCCTGCCGAACTGCTACAACCACTGGAGATACCCACGTGGAAATGGGACGACATCAGTATGGACTTCATTGTGGGTTTGCCGCGCACTCAGAAGGAGAATGACTCTATCTGGGTGATTGTAGATCGATTGACCAAGGTAGCACACTTCTTGCCCGTGAAGACGAATTACAGCGTGAGCCGTCTTGCGGAGCTGTATGTGGACAATATTTTAAAGCTTCATGGAGCCCCGAGAAGCATTGTGTCAGACAGAGGGCCTCAGTTCACAGCCCAGTTCTGGAAGAGTTTGCATGCCTCCATGGGCACCAAGCTAAACTACAGCACAGCCTTCCACCCCCAGACTGACGGTCAGACAGAGAGAGTAAATCAAGTCCTAGAAGATTTACTGAGAGCTTGTGTGTTGACCTACGGGTCCGATTGGGAAAAGAGTCTGTCCTATGCCGAGTTCTCATACAACAACGGCTACCAGGCTAGCTTGAAGATGGCTCCTTTCGAAGCCCTGTACGGCAGAAAGTGTCGGACACCGTTGATGTGGTCCGAGGTGGGGGAACGAACCTTTTTCGGTCCCGCCGCCATTGTTGAGGCCGAAGAAAATGTGGCCAAGGTCAGGGAGAACCTGAAGATAGCTCAGAGCAGGCAGAAGAGCTACGCCGACCCGAAACGGAGGGATGTCTCGTTTGAAGTGGGGGATCACGTCTACTTGAAGGTGTCACCCCTCCGAGGTACGAAGAGGTTCCACATCAGAGGGAAGCTGTCCCCTAGGTACGTTGGTACTTACCCTATTGTGAGTAGGGTCGGGAGGATCGCTTACCGACTCGAGCTACCTCCGAAGCTTACCGGAGTGCATCCGGTGTTCCGTGTGTCCCAACTTCGGAAGTGTGTGGTCGTCGAGAAGAGAGTGCCCGCTCAGGCACTCGACGTCCAGGAAACCCTGGAGTACCTGGAGTACCCGGTTCGGATCCTGGACTGGGCGGAGAAGTCGACCAGGATCTCCACCATGCGCCTCTGCAAGGTGCTATGGAGTAATCACTCCGAGCGCGAAGCTACGTGGGAGAAGGAGTCAGCGTTGAGGGAGAAATACCCTCACCTCTTCGAAACGGAGGTAACTTCTTAATCTCGGGGACGAGATTCTTGTGAGGGGGGAGTTCTGTAACATCCTTAGTTTTGACTTGAGTTCAAAATGGTGAATTTCAAAAACTTGGATTGAAGTTGAGTGCTCGTGATTCGAATAAGAGTGTCTTCCCGTTTCTTTTCCCAAATTCCTAGATTTAATTTTGGCTTTAGCGATACTTTTAGGACTTATAACCTGCTAGTATGAAAAATTTGGTTCTTTATTTGAATCTTATTTGGATTTTATTTGGGGTGGATTCAAATTTGAAGTTAAATTCAAATTTGAATCAACTTAATAGCCTAAAGGTTAATGGCAAACGATACTGTACACAGCGGGCCGCCAACCTCACTTCTAGCCCAGCCCCGCTTTCGGCCCGCTAGCCGGCCCGGCCGAGCCACCCGCGCCGCGCCCACCAACCGCGCGCGCCCGCCGCCACTTCCGGGTGGGGCCGCCCCCGCGTCACGCTCGCGTCACCGTCGTCATCCTCGCGCTTTAGCGCTTGGCCGACGCCGGCGCCAAAGCGAGGGGCCACGCCGGTCATGGCCGCCGTCGCGACGCGCCTCGCGACCTCCCGGCGCATCCGCGCCGTCCACGTGCCTCGCGCCACCGCCGCTATAAGTAGCCGCCGCCGCCACCCTTGGCTCTCCCCAAACCCTAGCCGCCCGGGGGATCCAGTCCCCTGCTCACCTACCCGCAGTCGGAGGAGAAGGAGAAGGGAAGGAGGAGGAGGAGGAGCCGGAGCTGCGCCGCCCGCCGCGAAGCCGGAGCCGCCCGCGAGGAGGAGTCGGACCCGCGGGAGCCACGCGCGCCTGCGACCTCTGCTTCCTCGACTTCCACTCCGCCGCGCCATTCTGTGTCCCCTACCAGCGCCGCCTCCCTCGTCACAGTGCCGCGCACCCTTCACCGACGCCTGCACATCGGCCAGAGGCCACCCAGGTGAGGACGCCGCCTCACCTCCCCTGTGGACGCCGCGGCCTTCGAGCCGAGGCGGAACGCCCCCACGCCACCGCGCCGCCGCGCTGTGAGGCCGGCCATCGAGCCGGGGCCGGGATGCCAATTTTTGCAGGTGCCGCCGCCTTCGTCGACGCGCGCGCCGCCCGCCTAGCCTTTCCTCCCTTGTCGTAGGACGCCGCCACCGTTCGTCGCCGCCGCGCGCGTGTCGGAGCGCCGCGTCGCGTCCGCGACGCGTGCATGCCCGCGCACGCGCGCCCGTGCGGGCCACGGCGCTCGCAAGCGTGCACCCCGGCACGCGTGCGCCGCGGCCGTGAGGGCAAGGCCGGCCTTGGGCCCTTTTTCGTGCCTCGCCGTGCTCACCGTGCTAGCCGAGCTCGCCGCCGTGCACAGGGTGACCGTGTCGCCGTGGCCATGGGAAGCGCGCGCACGGTCACCAAGGAAAGCACGCCGCGTTTTTGGGTCACCTTGAACGCCATACCGCGCACCCAGTCACAAACACGCCAGCCAACCGCGGGCGCCGCGCTCGCCGCCGCCCATGGCGTTGAGCCGGCTCCGTCGTGACGCCGCCACGACGCCCGTCGCGGTCCTAACCCCCGCGTTCCGGCTTGAGTAGCCCGACGCGCGTGCGCACCCCCGCGCACGCCGTCCCCCTTCACGCCCGAAGGACCGATAAGGCGACCGGAGAGGGAGGGGGGGGGAGTGAATGGGAGCCGATAAAAATTCTTCTCGAGGGAGATTGAAACTCCGACAAGACGAACTAGCTCGGTCGAACCCCCGAAATCACACGCTCCGCACTTCTACCTCCCCGTTTGCCAAAACCACGTAGCCACCGGAGTGCTACCGGTCCTAGGAACAAACTCTACCAAAGAACCACAACACACACGCAGCACCGTCGGCGGAAACAACTCGAAAACCGGCTAACCGGAGGGGGCGGTTAGACCGGTATAGGGGGCGGTTAGACCGCCTCCACCCGGCAACCAAGAAATCCTCCGAAACGCCTCTTCCGAGCACCAAAACACAAGCACGGTTTCACCAACAGAGATCTCTCGGTCAAGGCCATGCTAGCTACCGGAAAATCTTGGCGAAAACCAAACCTTCACCCAAGGGCCTAGGGGCGGTTAGACCGGCTACCCGGGGCGGTTTAACCTCCCGTACCCAAAGAACGAACTCCAACCAAGAACACCTAGCAACCGCGCAAGAACGGCTCCAAATTTCACCCGGACACTCCTCCGATCAAGGCGAACGAACTCATAGAGGAAAATCCGGCGAAACAAAACTTTGACCGGAAACACCCGGGCGGTTAGACCGCCCCTGCAGAGCGGTTAGACCGCCCCTTCCGAACAGGAACCCGCGGGTCAAACCTCAACTTCCTTGCGCTCAATCTCCCGAATCACTCCACGGATTGCGGCCAAACTTCGGGGATAGCCGGGTTACCTCCGGGCAACCTCTACCTCAAAGGAATCGACCCGAAACGCTCACAATCAAGAGGAATCGAAGAAATCGCTTCTCTAGGTCAAGAACTCGCCCAACTCGAAAAACCACCAAATCGAGTCCGATTCAAAGGGGATTTGGGGGCAAAGTCACCAGCCAAAGAGGCACAAGAACCTCATACGTGACACCCACCAAAAAAACCCCAAGAAATCGTTCTCAAAACACCGCCAAAAAAAGGTCCGAAAATCAACATCAAAGAGACGGGAAAACCATCATCAAGAACCACGCCGAACCTTCTATACATGCCATGAATGGTTCGTACAAGGTCTAGTTTGCCACCCAAACATCCATCCCTCTCTCTAGATCTCACATGAAGCTCTCAAACTAGCCTTCTAAAAACCTAGGGAAAATAGAGAACGAAAATGGAAAAACGAAATGAGCTAGAGTTCCAAGAGTTGGTCGCCAACCTCTAACCTCTTGGGTTATATAGGCGGCAACCGAATGTCTAAAATGCCCCTCTCTACTAACTAGGGATACATGCCCCTCAAGGACGGATTTGGAATTCTTGATGTCTTCACCATCGGACGGATGCCCGGCGACCGCACCCTGCGTAGCCTCGACGCACGCCTTGCGATCCCGACGCGTGTCCTCTGCTTCGAAGCTTCTCGGCGCCGGCGGCCAGGGCGGTCAGACCGCCCCCCCGGGCGGTTAGACCGGCCCGGTGGATTCGACCGGCCCCGGGCGGTCCGACCGCCCCTCCCGGGCGGTTGAACCGGCCCGGGTGGCCGCACCTCCTCGTCGAGTCTTCGGCCTCGGTTTTGTGGCTCAACCGAGTAACCCGGTGGTTTTACGGTGAACCACTGCAAACCCCGCGAACTCGGTGTAGCCTCCGCCAATCTCCACTCATGACTCGGCTCCCACGTAGTCCCGGCTCGACCTTGGTTTTGAGGCTCTACCAAGAAACCGTCCACGACTTCATCTTGTTGTTCATGCCACCATGCGGCCCGCACTTGACCCCACTGGCCACCGGGTCCCTCGAACGAAGCCTACTTGTCTTCTCCACACCTGGAGGCCTCACCGGCAACGACCTTTCGCGCTTGTTCTTCACCTGCACCAACACGAGTCAAGCCGCAACCCGCACCCGCAATACTTAGCCAAGAATCGGTCCACACAACGTTGTCAATCACTCATCACACAAGGAAGCGACCATCCACCGGTCCTCGAACCACACATGGTCCTCAATCTCCCCCCTTGATGAGTGCATTGACAACACACTCACATGAAGTAACATAAGAGAAAAGGAAAAGAAAAGAAACAAAATAAAAGGAAACCCCAACAAGCGATCGAAAGCCAAAGAAAGGCAAAGAGCAAGATCACTTGAAGAAGACAAGTCTCGGACCCCTTAGGCAAGGGCAACGGCTCGACACATCCGAGACAAAACGCAGCTCAAGCAAAGAGCGCAAACCACCAAAGCAAATCTCGAACACCACAAAGAGCTCCCCCCGCACAAATGCAAGCTCCCCCGAGCCACAAGACACTCCCCCCCGAACACATGCATCAATGCAACTCGGGAATGCAACAAAGAGCAAAAACCTGCTCACACCGCCCGGGCGGTTAGGACCGCCGCCCGTGGCGGTTAGACCGCCCGCATGAACGGACGCACTCGGGGGCGGTTAGACCGCCCGAAGAAACCGACCCCGCACCAAACTGCTCAAAAACTGCCGAAACAATTGGAACACCTTCCAAACACTCCCAGTGCCCAAAACAAGCACAAACTTCTCCCCCTTGTTGACAATGCATGAATCAAGGCAAAATGCGAAAACTTGCAACATATAGCTTCTCGAATATACAAAATTCATCACAAGGAGCTACACAAGTCCAAATGAGCAAGTTAGATACTCGACAGTTCGTAAGGACCTTAACTACATGATCACCAAGTTTCACAATCATTGGACAAGGCTAAAAAGGATTTTAGTAATTTTGCGAAAAGTTACTCCCTCACAAGCAAATACCTAAACATGAGCAAAACATATCAAAATGGCAAAACCACTCAAACTTCATGCTAGGACAGCCATTCTAATCATAAGACCATCATAAACACCCAAAAGCACCTCATGTCATGTCAAAGCCACCGAGCCATGTGCCTACTTCTATGTATGAGACTTCTCATTGGTAGGCATCATGCAACGGTTTAGCACCCAAAGCAAATTAATTTCAAGACATATGACATGGGAACATATTTTCCAAGCATTTTTCATTTCATTTTCAGATTTGTAAATGGTACATGAAATGTCTTTGCGACAAAAAGGAACTTATGCCCCTCCACAAGATTAAGCAAGAGGGCTAAACATTCATGATGGCAAGCGAGCCTTGGGCTCCATATGATCAATAAACTAGCTATCCAACCACAAAGTAAGCATAGCAAAGCCACTAAAACATGTCAAGATCATATATAGGCATTTACGCATGAGAGAGCATGTATATGACATTTCTCAAAAATTAGCCATCAACCATGGATCATTCAACAAGATCATCAAGAGCTAAGCCAAACTAACCATAACATACCAAACAAGCTCACAAGAACATATATAACAACCCATGGTAAACAATGTATATAGGAGAAGCTTTTCCTATCCAATGCATATGATACAAAATGCATGCAATCTAAGATACAAGGATGCCTATACATCATGTTACATATGCCATGCCAAATGCAAGAAATGCACAAAGGAAAGCTATACATATGCTACAAACCGGCTCCTCGAGGGGAGGCAAAACGGGCTCGACACCACCGGCAAAAGAAAGCCCCCACACACCCAACTCAAGAAATTAAACATACACCAAGTTCCCCCGCAAACGAGTGAAAGTTGCTTGATCTAGGGGTTTGGTGAAAATATCGGCTAGTTGGTCATGTGTGGGTACATGGATCAAGGCTATCTTCCCTTTCTCTACGTTGTCTCTCAGGAAATGATACCTCACTTCTATGTGTTTGGTTTTGGAATGGAGCACCGGGTTCTTTGCAACGCTTATGGCACCGGTGCTATCACAATGAAGTGGGACATGGGTATACTCCTCACCAAAGTCACTCATGGTGTAGGTGATCCAAAGGAGCTGAGAGCAACAACTAGCAGCGGCAACATACTCGGCTTCGGTCGTGGATTGAGCAACACTCGACTGCTTACGAGAAGACCAAGACACCAACGAAGAACCCAAAACTCGGCAAGTCCCAGAAGTGGACTTCCTATCCAACCGACACCCGGCAAAGTCCGCGTCTGAAAAGCCATGAAGCGCCAAAGAAGAGGACGCGGAGTACCAAAGGCCGACGTCGGGAGTGTGACGCAAGTACCTGAAAATTCGCTTCACTGCTTGCCGATGCGAAGTCCTCGGAGACGCTTGAAAACGAGCGCACAGACACACCGAGAACTGTATGTCCGGCCTCGTCGCCGTCAAGTAGAGGAGTGACCCGATCATGCTCCGGTACTCCTTCTGGTCCACGTGTTCACCTTCCTCATCCGCATCAAGAGCAGTAGTCGTACTCATCGGCGTCGTCATAGCCTTGGAGTCCTCCATCTTGAATTTTCTCACAATGTCCTTGGTGTACTTAGCCCGGTGCACAAATGTTCCTTCCTTTGATTGCTTGATTTGTAGCCCGAGGAAGAACCGCAACTCACCCATCATACTCATCTCGAACTCCCGCTCATATCATCCTCGACCGTGTAGTGCGTTCATTCATGTCGCCGATGATCCTCGAAGCCGGGTGATCCACTTGAACTCGCCGGGGAGGTTCTCGCCTCGAAGCTACCTCCCCCTCAACATCGCCTTCTCCTCGTTCTTGGTTTGTCGTCGTAGGTGTAGCAGAGGGTCCATCCATCATTGTAGTCGAAGTAGTGGGTACATGTCCAGCCGGGGGCACGGCACCGCCATCTTCATCATCACCATGTTCATGCTCCTCCTCCTGAAAGATCTCCTCGCCAAGCTCATCATCACCTGCACACTCAAAGACAAGCTGACTACGTGGCTCTGTCTCGTCGAAGGTTACCTCGCAAGTCTCCACGATTTGGTTAGTTTCAAGATTGAGCACACGATATGCTCTAGAATGAGATGCATAACCAAAGAAAATTCCATCGACAGACCTAGCCTCAAACTTATCCAACTTCCTGCCCTTCTTCAGAATAAAACACTTGCAACCAAAGACATGGAAGTGACTCACTTTGGGTGTGCGACCATGCATCAACTCATAGCATGTCTTCTTCTTGTGCACTCTGAGGTATATTCTGTTCGAAACATAGCACGCGGTATTCACCGCCTCGCCCCAATACCTCCTCGGAGTCCTATGCTCATCAAGCATCGTCCGAGCCATCTCGCACAAGGTCCTCGTTCTTCCTTTCCACAACACCATTCCGGGGAGGCGTATACGGACTCGAAAACCGGTGCTCAAGACCTAAGTCATGACAAAAGGTTTCAAAACGAGAGTTCCCGAATTCCGAGCCATTATCACCGTTGCGGATAGCTCGTATGGCATCTCCGTGCCTCTCGTTCCTCAACCTCAAGACTAGATCTCGAACAAAACCAAATGTCTCCCCCTTCTCCTCAAGAAAGAACACCCATGCATACCGAGAAAAGTCGTCCACCACAACAAGGACATACCACTTCCCACCCGCATCGCACACGAGCCGGGCCAACAAGGTCCATATGGAGCAGCTCGCATGGACGCTCGCTCATCACATCGGTGAGAGGCGGGTGAGAAGAGGCCACCATCTTGGCATGCCTACACGGAACACAAACCAACTCTTTCTCAAGCCTCAAACGTGGCAATCCTCGGACCAAATTGAGTTTACTCAAGCGAGACAGAAGGTCAAAGCTCAAGTGACCCAACTTCCTATGCCACTTCCACAACTCACTCGAAGAACCACTAAGAAACAACGCTCAACACCCGAAGACTGAGAAAAATCAGCACGAAACACCTGACCCTCGGGAACGACCATACAAACAAGGTCCCCTCGAGAGTCCACAATCCGAGAACCACCAGGCCGAAACAACACCTCAAAACCCTCATCCAACAACCGAGACACGAAAGCAAATTGTACCCCGCCGATTGAACAAGAGCAACACGCCTCGCAGTGATCTTGTCACTCACTTTTATCTCACCTTCTAAAAGCACACGTCCACGCCCATTGTCCCCAAAAGTGATGTACCTCTTCGTCACCACCGGACGAGACTTGAGAACCACCCCCGTCTCCGGTCATATGCCTCGAACAACCGGAGTCAATCAACCAAATGTTCTTCAAGTCTCCCACCGAAATTCAAAAACAAGCACGTGAGCGAACAAACGACTCAAGACCGGGGTTAGTACCAAAGGAGGAAAACCAAAGTGCCGAGCCATTTGCTCGAAAGTGGGGTTAGCACCAACCAAAGCATCTCTCCTACCAAAGCTACCTCCACGAACACCACCTCGGTAACCACTCCGAGGAAACCACCCCTCATCGCCCGGAGGAGGACCAAAACCACGGAAGACAACCCGTGGAGCGTCCCTCCTCTCCTTCTCAAAGCTACGACTCCTCCCATCCCCGTAGTGACCTCGAGAGGGAGAATGCCTAGCAACCGACCACCCGCTTGTCTTTCCGGACCAACCACCGTAACTCCACCTCCGGACCCGAAACCTCTCGACTCACCACCTCGAAAACCACTCCGCCCGAGTGCCGGGGGGGGGCGTTAAACCGCCTAGCCGGGCCGGTCTAACCGCCCCCCTCGGGCCGGGCCGGTCCGACCGCCTAGCCAAGCCGGCGCCCGACCGCCCCCTCCGAACGCTCCTCGGCCGGCGGGAACTCGCATCTCCCCATGCCGAACACTTCTTACCACGGCCTTACCCCCGGGCGGTGGCATACGAGGCTTAGGTACACCATAGGAAGGGTTGTACCTATCCTTGTTCGCCCACTCCTTTGCCATCCTCTCTTCCCCGCTTCCTCTTGAAGCAAAACTCATCCTTGTGACCCTCCTTCCCACAATGGCCACAACGGAACCTCACAAGCTTAGGTTTTGGCTTGGATTGGGGCTGCTCGCTTGGTTTCTCTCCACTCAACTCCTCCACCGATTTCTCCTCACTTGCCTTCTCTCTCACTTTCCCAAAGAACACTTTCCCCGAAGTGCTCACAAACTTGATGGGCTTTTGGAGATCATTTGTGGGTGTAGGAAATATAGGTGGAGCTGGGGTTGTGTCTAGTCGGTTCCTAAGATGGTTGGGTTTTGGAGGGAACTCATTCTTGTGGTGGGTTTTTGGTGGCTGCGGGATATTCTCTCCACTTCCCTCACCAACCTTGTTTGCTCCAAGCCCCTCACCATCTTGCCTCTTAAAGGCCTCGATCATCATCCTCAACTGAGGCTCGTGACCGGACAACCAACCCATCAACTTCCTCAAATCATCATTCTCATCCCGCAAACGATCAACATAATGTGCAAGCTCCAAATTTTTCAATGCATGCATTTCACAGTAGAGCAAGATGTAGGCATGGGTTCCTTCAATTTAGCCTCGAGCGAACTAGTGTAAGCATGCAACTCATCAATCTTAGCATGCAAAACAGGCAAGAAGTGCAAGCACCTAGCAAAGTAGGTCTAGACTTAAGCTCGCCCACTTCAACCCTAAGCACATCTAGTTCCTCACACTTGGAGGCATGCTTCTCCTTAAACAAAGCAAGATCAGCAAGGAATATGGAGCAATCAACACAATCATTTTCATCAAGCAACAACGGGGCTAGCCTTAAGCGAATCAATCTCAAGCTTGCTATCAAGCACCCGTGTCTCTAGCTCGCCCACTCTAGTCCTAGCATCCTCGAGTGAAGCCCTAAGCTCTTTCCTCATTTTCTTGGCCTCTCTAAGCATGTCATCACGGTTATCAAGCAAAGAGCCAAGCCTCTCATTCTCCCGGCGCAAGAAGGGAAGTTCATCACGCACCTCGTCGTCGGACTCGCAGTCCGAGTCGCTCCGTGTACTCTTCTTGCCGCCGGAGCTCGCCGCCATGGTACGAAGCCGTCTCTCGCGAAGCGCCTCGGCCCGCTCGGGTTCTTGGACGACCTCTTGTTCTTGCGGCGATCTCCCCTCGTCGTCGCCGCCGCTCGAGCTCGAGGTGGAGTACGCGGAACTGGAGTCGACGTCGCTCGCTCCCACCATCGCTCGGGCCTTGCCTCGGCCCTCCTTCTTCCTCGATCGTCGCTCGTCCTTGTACTTGTTCTTGTGCTTGCTCTTGTGGTCGCGCCTCGAACGGTACTTGTCGTCGTTCTTCCTCGGCTTGTGCTTGTAGCTGTCCTTGTTCTCGGCCTTCTCCGGGCAGTCGGCGACGAAGTGTCCCGCTTGCCGCACCGGAAACAGTCCTCGTGTTCCTCCTCATGTTCACACGGTTCTCGTGCAACCTCTCGAACCTCCTCGTCAACGGCCGCCGGCTCGTCCTCTCCAAGGTCATCAAACTCCTCATCCGGCATAGACATCAAAGAGGAAAATGAGAACATCCCGGTGGATGGGTTAGAGTTAGTCTTTCCTTTGGAACCACCAACGAGGGCAAGACTATGGGAGTCGGTCGGTCCCTCGAGCTTGGCGATCATGCCCCTATCCACCTCGGCTCGACTTGAGCTTCGAGAACAGCTCGTTCACCGTCGAGTATCGTACCTCTCCGACTCGACTATGGCCTCGAACTTTCCGCCCCATATCGTACGATCCAAAGAGTGTAAGAGCTTGACCGCTCTATCATGATCATCGTACGGGAGCACGTCCACATTGGCCCTCATGTTGTTCACAACCACCGTGAACCTCTGGAACAAGGCATCGATGGACTCACCGGGGAGATGAGTGAAGTTCTCGTACTCTCTCCGTAGGTCGCATACAACCGTGCCTCGAACTCGGGCGTTCCCAACATGAGCCTCCTTCAACACCGCCCAAATCCTACAAGCCAAGTGCTCGGTGTGCACCCGATCGAACTCGGCCGACACAAAGCACGAAACAAGTAGTCGACCGCCTTATTGTTGGCGTCGAATCCGTCCCTCGACCCCCGGAGCAAGGAAATCCATCGGCCGGACATATCCTGTGTCCACCGTGACATCCCACGCAGTCGACCCTTTCCGCGGAGGAACGCACCCATCCGCTTGCTCCACATCCGGTCGTTCTTTCCATCGAAGTGTGGAGGACCCGAACCCCGTTCTCGGTACGCCATCCTTGGATCTTAGACTGGTTAGAGTCAACAAAGACCCGAACCGGCTCTGATACCACTTGAAGGACCGATAAGGCGACCAGAGAGGGGGGGGAGTGAATGGGAGCCGATAAAAATTCTTCTCGAGGGAGATTGAAACTCCGACAAGACGAACTAGCTCGGTCGAACCCCCGAAATCACACGCTCCGCACTTCTACCTCCCGTTTGCCAAAACCACGTAGCCACTGGAGTGCTACTGGTCCTAGGAACAAACTCTACCAGCAACCACAACACACACGCAGGACCGTCGGCGGAAACAACTCGAAAACCGGCTAACCGGAGGGGGCGGTTAGACCGGGTATAGGGGGCGGTTAGACCGCCTCCACCGGCAACCAAGAAATCCTCCGAAACGCCTCTTCCGAGCACCAAAACACAGCACGGTTTCACCAACAGAGATCTCTCGGTCAAGGCCATGCTAGCTACCGCAAAAATCTTGGCGAAAACCAAACCTTCACCCAAGGGCCTAGGGGCGGTTAGACCGGCTACCCGGGGCGGTTTAACCTCCCGTACCCAAAGAACGAACTCCAACCAAGAACACCTAGCAACCGCGCAAGAACGGCTCCAAATTTCACCCGTACACTCCCTCGATCAAGGCGAACGAACTCACGGAGGAAAATCCGGCGAAACAAAACTTTGACCCGGAAACACCCCGGCGGTTAGACCGCCCCCTGCGCAGCGGTTAGACCGCCCCTTCCCGAACGAGGAACCCGCGGGTCAAACCTCAACTTCCTTGCGCTCAATCTCCCGAATCACTCCACGGATTGCAGCCAAACTTCGGGGATAGCCGGGTTACCTCCCGGGCAACCTCTACCTCAAAGGAATCGACCCGAAACGCTCACAATCAAGAGGAATCGAAGAAATCGCTTCTCTAGGTCAAGAACTCGCCCAACTCGAAAAACCACCAAATCGAGTCCGATTCAAAGGGGATTTGGGGGCAAAGTCACCAGCCAAAGAGGCACAAGAACCTCATACGTGACACCCACCAAAAACCCCAAGAAATCGTTCTCAAAACACCGCCAAAAAGAGCTCCGAAAATCAACATCAAAGAGACGGGAAAACCACCATCAAGAACCACGCCGAACCTTCTATACATGCCATGAATGGTTCGTACAAGGTCTAGTTTGCCACCCAAACATCCATCCCTCTCTCTAGATCTCACATGAAGCTCTCAAACTAGCCTTCTAAAAACCTAGGGAAAATAGAGAACGAAAATGGAAAAACGAAATGAGCTAGAGTTCCAAGAGTTGGTCGCCAACCTCTAACCTCTTGGGTTATATAGGCGGCAACCGAATGTCTAAAATGCCCCTCTCTACTAACTAGGGATACATGCCCCTCAAGGACGGATTTGGAATTCTTGATGTCTTCACCATCGGACGGATGCCCGGCGACCGCACCCTCGCGTAGCCTCGACGCACGCCTTGCGATCCCGACGCGTGTCCTCCGCTTCGAAGCTTCTCGGCGCCGGCGACCGGGCGGTCGGACCGCCCCCCGGGCGGTTAGACCGGCCCGGTGGATCGACCGGCCCCGGGCGGTCCGACCGCCCCTCCGGGCGGTTGAACCGGCCCGGGTGGCCGCACCTCCTCGTCGAGTCTTCGGCCTCGGTTTTGTGGCTCAACCGAGTAACCCGGTGGTTTTACGGTGAACCACCGCAAACCCCGCGAACTCGGTGTAGCCTCCGCCAATCTCCACTCATGACTCGGCTCCCACGTAGTCCCGGCTCGACCTTGGTTTTGAGGCTCTACCAAGAAACCGTCCACGACTTCATCTTGCCGTTCATGCCACCATGCGGCCCGCACTTGACCCCCGCCGGCCACCGGGTCCCTCGAACGAAGCCTACTTGTCTTCTCCACACCCCGGAGGCCTCACCGCAACGACCTTTCGCGCTTGTTCTTCACCCGCACCAACACGAGTCAAGCCGCAACCCGCACCCGCAATACTTAGCCAAGAATCGGTCCACACAACGTTGTCAATCACTCATCACACAAGGAAGCGACCATCCACCGGTCCTCGAACCACACATGGTCCTCAACGCCGCCGCGCCCCGCGCGGGCTGAGCCCCCAAAGACATCGCCGCGCCGCCGCCGCGCCCACACCGGCAATGGCCGCGCGCGACGCCCACCGGCCGCCCTAGCGTCCTCCGAGCCAACAACCCGATGAACACGTGTGTGTGTGCACCTTGCTGACCAGTTGCCCAGGCGCAATGGAACATCGCCGCCGGCGAAGCCTTAACGCGCTGCCGTCCTTTCTTCTTGGGCTTTTCGTCGAGCACTTAGGCGGCGGTCGAAATTCGTAAGGGGGTGACCTAGGCACCCCAGTGGCCACACGCGGGCGTGGCCGCAACCGATCCGCTCGGATCCGGTGCGGCCCGCCACCAATTTGCCAGGCCACACGCTAGCCTACACGGCGGCCGCCCACACCGCCCGCCGGATCGGACCGCCCGCGGCCGATGGCCGCGGCCGACCGCGCCGCGCGCGGGCCGCAGGGATCCCGACCGCACCCGCGATCCGGGGATCCCGTGCGGCCAGCCCAAGGGGAGGGGTTTTAATTTATTTAAAAATTCCAAAAAAATAGTTTTTCCCTTTGAAAAATCCTAGAAAATCCATTTTAACTCCACAAATTGTGAAACCTCTTCCAGAAAATTTCTAAAATCTTAAACTCCGGGTTGGGTTGGTGTTTGCTCTCTTTTGGTTCTTCAATGCTCTTATTTGGATTTAAGTTGCTTTAGGACCGCTATTTATTTTTCCTTTCGCGCTATTAGGAGCAGTAGGAGCCGGAGAGCTGAGCCAGGAGTACGACTACGCCGACGACTTCGCTGCGGAGGACTACCCGACCCCAGGTTCACGCCCGACTGATTTTGAAATACCCATTAGGCATTGCTAAGTAGTATTGCTAGTGCTTTACTTTAATGTATGCATGTTGATGAACCTTGCACTGCCTCTTTGTTTACCCTGTCCTTGATTGTCCTACTACTACTATATATATATGTTTATGTGAGCGTATGTATACGCCGAGCTTCACGATGCATGTGTTGGGATGGGAATAGTGGTTCTTGGCGTGTGTGGGGTAAAACCGGCAGGAGAAGGCGTTTGGGGTACTTTGGCGGGGGTGAGCTCGAAACAACCGATCTGGGATCGGGGATGGGGGTGCACTCCTTAGTGCATCCCTCCTGTTACGGTTTTCGGAGCCTAGGTGTTGGAGTTTTACGTGCGCTCGGAGGGCATGAGCTCGCCCCGGTCTGAAACCGAGTGGATCAACTTGTTTATAGGACATCGTACACACCACCCCGCCGAGAGTGGGGATAGGGCCGTGTTGAGCTCGGCATGTGGGGAACCATACCTGCCTAGGAAGGATAGAGGGTATCTGTGGGGGAGCGGTGGAGGTGAGGCCACCCTCTCAGAGCGTCTCCCTTGTGGCCACACGGGAGCATTTCACAGTTCCGGTGCTGTCTTCACTACGGAGAGGACCGCTTTGAGGGCCGGATGCAGGGTGGGTTCGTAACTACCGAGAGTTCGTCGGTAGGATGGGCTCGGTCGGCCGTACACCGGCCGGGTACCATCCCGGGATGGGTACAGGTGTACACGCTCTGCAGAGTTGTTTGATCTATAGCTATAGCCGCGTCCTCGGTCATGGACACTGCCTAGAAGACATGTTCGTTCCTCATGTTTTGGGATTTCTACCTTCCCCTTATAGGTGAGAGTGTGGTGAGCCGTGGTTACAGCCGGCTAGAGGAGAGAGGCTCCATCTACCTCGTCGATCCGGATGTAATCATTGAGGTGCGAGAAGAGGAAGTTCTCGCATCGACCCTAGACAGGAGTAGGAGGTGGTGACGGGTCTTCTGGGTAACCAGGTGGATCCGAGCTGTGTTGAGAGACTTGGGTTTCGGGATATTGATGGATATACCTTGTTTATACTCTGCTGCTGCTTAGGAAACCACAGCCGCTTCCTTGTCTACTCTCTTTTCCTTTTAGATGTTAGGCCACTTAAAGCTGCATACAGTTGGTGACGTGAACCTATCCCACTCGTTGGGGATAGACTTTGGGTGTGCAGGGTACGAGTCTGAGTTATACTGCAACGCCGACGGATGGTACGACTGTGGGATACGTCGCTTCGCTCGAGTTTGCCTGTGGCGGGAAGAATAAAGATGGAGACCCTTCTGAGAAGATAGCTACCGTCGCGTAGAATTTTCACTCTGATTCAGCCAAAAGGCTTGTACTGATGTACTCCATAATGGACTTGTAATAAATTCATGTACTATTAACTTTATGTGATGTGATGTATGACTTTGTGTATCAATCTGTGAGACGTTCTGTACGCGATAGCCACTGATCCAGGGACTATCGCGATGGTACAGGGATTCGGGTTTTCTATGAAAATCCGGGGTTTTACAGGACCTATGCATGCTTGTTTATTACATGTTTATGCTCGCACTTTACTTTATTTATTTATTTAATGTTAATCATCATGGGGATCGGTCATGGCTTTGAGCATGTGCATCTTTGCTCAAAACAAAGATCGATCGCTGTCATGCTTACGTCACTCATTCGGCTATGTTACTTTTCCTTTTATAAGCTCCCGAATGGTCTCAGTTTATTGGCAGATAGCTTTCTATAGCTATGTGTCATCCCGTTTGGCTTTGTAGCCGTAAATATGGAACTGTCTGGTACCACCCGGCAAGTTCCAAGCTTTGGTATCTAACTACTTTGTCTTTTGTTAATTTTCAGGAAAAATTGACTGGCACGTCTTGTGATTCTTTGCACGTGTGAAGCCAGCTTGTTCGGCTTGCTGTGTGCTTGGCGCTAGGTGCACATTTTGCGTCAACACGCTTTTTGGCACGCCCAGTGGGACCAACAGCCGAAAAAGATCAAGATGCCTGACATCGGGGACATCATGGATGTCAACATTGAAGACCTCTCTCCTGAGCAACGGCAGCAGCTCCAGGACGCCGTGGACCAGTTCCAGCAGAAGTGCATGCTATCCTTCAAGAAGAATAGGAGTGGCGTCCCGTACTTGAAGAATGAGATGCCCAGGGTGTTGTTGCCAGGGGAAAGCGATGCCACGACCCAGCAGGAGAGGGAGGAATGCTTACAGGCGTTCCGAGATACCGCGGACCACGTCTTGAGCAGGCACCACAAAGCTTTCCTTGGTGCATTCAAGCAAATGATGGTGGCCATCTTTGGTCCAGGCATGGAGCAGGCATTTAGCAAGACACCCTTTCAAGGGGGTACCGTGGAGTTGGGCGAGTCCAGTTCTCAACCGCCATTGCAAAGCCAGCCAACCCAGCCTCCTCCTCAGAGCGCTGGGAGTCAAGCTTTCCAGCCTCCTCCGCAAGGTGCTGGGGGTCAGCCAGTTCAGCCCCCACTGCAGGCCGCAGGAGGGCGACCAGTTCAGCCACCACCGCAGGGTAGCACGAGTCAGCCTGTGCAACAGCCGAACCTATACCAACCCACGTAAGGGGAGATGGCATTCGGCTCGCCTGGGGCCCCGCTTACTCCCGGCCACAGGATCGCTCCAGCAAGCAATTGGCTACAGAGGAATCTATATGGCGGAGGCTACCACGAGGTGGGAAACTACAGTGCCATCGACGCTTTCCCGCATCCGGGTTACGCACCAGCTGCAGGCGCGCAGGAGGACGACGCCCTAGAGCAGAAGATGGCCGAGTTGATGCAGAATCAGTTCGGCCTCAAATCAAAAATGCAGGGACCATCCTACACGCCGCCGTTCTCGGAGTGGTACTTCAACGTGCTCCTTCCGCCAAGGGTAAAACCTCCGACAGAGTTCACAAAATTTTCTGGGCAGGACGACACAAGCACGGTTGAGCACATTGCTCGCTACCTGATGCAGCTCGGAGAATGCTCAGCTGAAGAAGCTTTCAGGGTCAGATACTTCCCCGCGTCACTGACGGGCCCGACGTTCCAGTGGTTTTCATCTTTGCCCCCTAAGTCAGTTAGCACATGGAAGGAGCTTGAATGGAAATTCCACGCCCACTATTTCAGCGGCAGCTCAGAAAAGAAGCTGATTGACCTTGCTACCCTGAAGCAGAGGCAAAGTGAAACGCCCTTGGAATTTCTCAGGAGGTTCAGGGAAGTTAAGGGCATGTGTTTTTCGCTCAACCTGCCAGATGATCAGTTGGCTGACATGGCCGTTGCCGGAATGCTGCCGGCCGTGCGTGAGAAGCTGTTTGGCATGGAGTTCGAAAACACGGGTCGCTGTCCCAAAAGCTGTCGTTAATGAGCAACCAAGCATATGGTTTCAAGAAGGACGCCAGGTTCGGGAAGCAGCATGACGTCGCGGATATCTACAACCAGTTCCTGGACAAGGCCGACCTGTTGGAAGATTCTAATGATGAGTAGGACGTGGCTGCGGCCGAAATCATGTGGGGAAAGGAGCCATTGACGATGAATCAGCACTGGGTCAAACAGACCAAAGGCACTTACGATTTCGACATCACGAAAGCTGATAAGCTGTTTGAGCTCCTAGTGAAGGAAGGCCGAATCAGATTGCCTGAAGGGCATTCCATGCTTCGGCCCGATGGAGTAAAAGAGAAACGTTACTGTGGCTTCCACGACAGGAACTCGCACTCCATCAACGACTGCCGGGTCTTCAGGATGAGGATCCAGAAAGCCATCCAGGAAGGGCACCTCAAATTTGATAACAAGATGAAGCTGGATGGCCACCCCTTTCCTCAAAATATGGTGGGTTTCTCCGTCAACATGGTGACAGCTGAGGAGAAGGGCAAGGTCAAAGTCTTGACCTCAGCCAGGGCCAGGCACGATGGAGCAGTGGACCCGGAGCGTCAAGTAACTTTGGAGAAGGTGCATGGTGAAGCCCCTCGCATTCTCAAGAGCCACATCGAAATCGAGGAATCATCCAAGGGCAAACCCAGGGTAACCATGCGTATACTCCTCAATAAGTGGCAGCGCCAGATGGAAAATGAGTGTTACCAGAAGCAAAAATACGAGGAGGAAAGACGCAGAGCCGAAGAGGAGGCACGCAGAAGAGACCTGGAGCAATACACGCGCGAGCAGGAGCGCGCGCACTGGGGATGTGCGTTCTTCAGGCACTGTTGGAACGAAGGTTTGAAGCTGCCCACGCTGAGGAAGTGCCCTGAGTGCAGTGACAGGTATTTTGAGTACAGGCAGAAGACTGCCAATCGCCGATCCGTCCATGAGAGAATTGGAAGAATACATCCTAGCGAGGATCGGCGCCAAAAAATTGAAATCATCGATCATCCCAGGAAAAGGCAAGCCGATTTAAGGTGGGCTGATCAAGAGGAGGACAAGGACGAGTACATTTGGCAAAAGGGGCAATGGTGCCCGCCTGGCCTAAGGAAAAGTCAGAAGAGACGGGTTCAGCGCTTGAGGAACCGTGAACTAAGGCAGGTTGGGATCCAGACGAAGCAGGTGTGGCGTCCAAAGGATCAACCTGGAGGGTCAAAGCGTTCGGCTCCAACATGCATGGTATATTTTCTGCCGAACGAATTCATGGCTCCTGCTAACCAGGTCATGCAGGAAGAGGCGTCCCTAGATGATGAGCAAGTTGAGGGGCTGATGGCGCAGCTGGTGTTAGCCAAGCAAGCCATCTTCGACAAACCGGCCAGAAATCGACACATGAGGCCGCTATACTTGAAGGGATATGTCAATGGCAAGCCATTGACCAAGATGTTTGTCGACGGTGGGGCAGCGGTCAATGTAATGCCGTACACCACCTTCAGGAAACTTGGCATGGGCCCTGGCGATCTGACGCCTACAAGCATAATACTAAATGATTTCGCTGGAAATCCTTCAGACACCAAGGGATGCGCTCACGTGGATCTGATGATTGGGTCCAAGACGCTGCTCACGACCTTCTTTGTTATCGAAGGCAAAGGAGCCTACAGCCTACTACTTGGAAGGGACTGGATTCATGCCAATTGCTGCGTCCCATCCACCATGCATCTGCAGCTCATCCAATGGGTGGATGATGATATTGAGGTGGTCCAGGCAGATGACTCCGTGAGCATTGCAAACATGGAACCGGCTTTTACGGGAGTATCAAGGCATTGATTGTTTCTCGGGGAAAAGGCGGGGAGAAGGTCTGTTGAACTGTCGGCGGTGATCAACAGCCGATTCAAGCAGTCGGCTCTTATAGTATTTTTTAATGGAGAACCCCGTCGATGGCACTGATGGCAAGTTGGGGCGAGGATTTATGTCGGCTGATAAATTAGAAGAAGTTGATATTGGAGGCGGTGATAAGCCAAGGCCGACGTTCATCAGCGCAAACTTGCAACCGGACTTCAGGGGGGAATTAATCAAGCTGCTCAAGGAATATAAAGATTGCTTTGCCTGGGATTATTCGGAGATGCCTGGACTGGATCGTTCCATCGTTGAGCATCGGTTGCCAATCAAATCTTGCTTCAAACCATACAAGCAACCACCCCGAAAAATCTACAAGGATGAGGTATTGGCCGATGTGAAGAAAGAAGTTGAAAGATTACTTGATGCAAACTTCGTTCGGCCATACAGATATGCGTAGTGGATTTCTAACATTGTCCCTGTTTACAAGAAGAACGGAAAGATGAGGGTCTGCATAGATTTCAGGGATCTGAACAGAGCTACTCCGATGGATGGTTATCCCATGCCTATTGCCGATTTGCTGGTTGACGCCGCCGCTGGGCACAAAGTTATTAGTTTCATGGATGGCAATGCGGGATACAACCAAATTTTCATGGCAATAGAAGACATATCAAAGACGGCCTTCAGATGTCCTGGTCATATAGGCCTGTTTGAATGGATAGTCATGACATTTGGGTTGAAAAATGCCGGTGCAACTTATCAGCGAGCCATGAATTACATTTTTCACGAGTTGATCGGCAAAATTGTGGAAATTTACATTGATGATGTCGTGATCAAGTCCCTAAGTCATGACACACATTTGGAAGATGTGAAAAGGACCTTGGAGTGCACCCGAAAGCATGGTTTAAATATGAATCCAAACAAGTGCGCTTTTGGGGTATCAGCTGGAGAGTTCTTGGGATTTTTGGTCCACGAAGGGGGATTGAAGTTGGCAAGAAGAGCATGAAGGCCATTGATGAAGTTGTCCCTCCAGCTAATCTCAAGGAATTACAATCACTGCTCGGCAAAATTAATTTTGTGAGGAGATTCATTTCAAATTTGTCACAGAAAGTTTTGCCATTCTCTCCACTGTTGAAGCTAAAGAAAGATCAGAAGTTCACATGGGGCGACGAACAACAAAAGGCTTTCGATGAGATCAAGCAATACATGAAGGAGCCGCCAGTGCTGGTCCCTCCTCAGCTGGATAAGCCTTTCAAGTTGTACGTGGCAGCCGATACCCAAACCATTGGATCGGCCCTTATTCAAGAATTCGAAGGAAAGGAGCGGGTAGTAGCATATCTTAGCCGAAAACTACTTGATCCCGAGACCGGGTATTCGGCCGCAGAGAAGGCGTACTCGTGCGTGTACTACTCGTGTACAAAGTTTCGGCACTACTTGTTAAATGCTGAATGCACTGTGTATTCCAAGTTTGATGTAATAAAACATATGTTATCTATGCCAATTTTGAAAGGCAGAATTGGCAAATGGATCTTGGCTTTATCAGAGTTTGAGTTAAAGTTCGAATCGGCAAAGGCTATTAAGGGACAGATCATTGCCGATTTTATAACTGAACATTGCGATCCGTCAATTGATTTGCTTGAAATTACTCCTTGGGCTTTATTTTTTGATGGATCATCATGTGGTAAAGGTGGGGGAGTAGGGATTCTACTAATTTCGCCTAGGGGTGAGATGTTTGAATTTGCCATCCCCATACAGCCCACTGTTACAAACAATCAGGCCGAGTACGAGGCACTGCTTCGAGGGCTTCAATATTTGAGAGAAGCTGGGGCCATTTCAGTTGAAGTTTATGGAGACTCAGAGTTGGTAATCAAGCAATTGAACGGCCAATACGAATGCAAGAGCGAAGCACTGAGGAGTTACTATGAAGAATGCAGGGAAATCCTGAAGAGCTTCCCGTTGGTAACTCTACAGCATATTCCTAGGGAACACAATGAAGAAGCAAACAGGTTGGCTCAGAGCGCCTCTGGTTACAAAGAGAGCCAAGAAGCGTTCGCTGCAGATACATGTGCACTGGGGACGGATCTTGCGGAAGATGATTGGAGAAAAGAGATTGTTGACTATTTGAAGGATCCATCCCGAAAGGTCTCTAGGAAGCTCAGGTACAAGGCCATAAAATTCGTTCTTCTGGATGACAATTTGTTCTATAAATCATTAGATGGGTATTGTTACGATGCCTGGGTCCAGAAGAAGCCAAGAACATGATGAGCGAAGTGCACGATGGGATATGTGGAGCACACCAATCGGCCTACCGCATGAAATGGGTCATCAGGCAAGCTGGGTGCTTTTGGCCGACGATATTAGAGGATTGCTTTGAGTATTACAAGGGATGTCAAGATTGCCAGAGGTTTGGAAGTATTCAAAGAGTCCCCGCGTCAGCATTGAATCCCATCATCAAGCCATGGCCATTCAGGGGCTGGGGTATAGACTTGATTGGCCAGATTAATCCACCATCTAGCAAGAGGCATAAGTTCGTGCTTTTGGCTACGGATTATTTTACTAAATGGGTTGAGGCGATCCCACTGAAGAAGGTGACGTCGGAAAACATGGTTGAATTTGTCAAGGAGCACATCATCTATCGGTTTGGAATCCCTCGGACAATCACAACTGATCAAGGGGCCCAATTCGTGTCCCTGGAGTTCAGAGAGTTTGCCGAAAGCATGGGGATCAAATTGTTTAACTCTTCTCCCTATTATGCCCAAGCTAATGGTCAAGCGAAGGCTTCTAATAAGATCATGATCAAGCTGGTACAAAAGAAGATCGAACAGAAGCCAAGAAGGTGGCATTCGGTACTCAGTGAGGCACTTTGGGCTTACCGAATGGCCCCTCATGGAGCTACAAAAACCTCTCCTTATGAATTGGTTTATGGGCATCATGTCGTTCTACCTTGGGAGATGCAGTCAGATTCAAGGAGAGTTGTGTTACAGAAAGATTTGAGCTCCAAAGATTACAGTGGCCTAATGATGGATGAGCTAGAGGAGTTACACATGATCCGTCTCAGGGCCCTAGAAAACATCGAGAAGAACAAGCTGCGGGTTGCCAAGTACTATAACAAGAAAGTAAAAGTCAGGCAATTTGAAGAAGGGGATTTGGTTTGGAAAGCGCTATTGCCGATTGGAACTAAATATAGCGAATTCGGCAAATGGTCCCCTAACTGGGAATGGCCTTTTCGTGTGGTCAGATGCGTCCCTGGTAATGCATATATATTGAAAACTTTACTAGGAGAAGAATTTTCCGCCACAATAAATGGAAGATATCTGAAGAAATATTATCCTAGTATTGAAATCGATCGATGATCAACAGCAGTGGGATTACACGCATCTGACACAGGACCAGCCGGCGCTCAAGAACGAGGCCGCCTTTAGAACAAAAAATTCACAAACAGAAGAAATGGCCAGTGCCTAGATGCATTGCCCTTAGCACAAAACTACATTACAACTGCTTCTTGTAGGTTACATCCAACAACCCTGGTGATCAGGACCTCAAAGAGGTGGGAAGCAGAAGGCGTGGAGGAAGAAGCAAAAGTATGATTCAATCTTTTCTTTGCTTCTTCGACTGCTCCCTCTTCAGTTGCTCCAGGACCACCGTGACGGCAACTTGGAATGCACGGGGGTGACCATGATTTGCGGCCTCCACCAAGCTGTCCCAAGCCGCTTTCAGGTTGTTGTACCTGTCAGAGACATTTGAAACAGAGGAGTGGATGTTAGGGGCAAGAAATCCAGATGTGGGCACGAAATCAAGAAGGAGTCAGAAACATTTACCCCCCACTAGTGCCTCCAGAGCCATGCGACGCTCGCGCTCGGCTTGGCAACGAGCGGTGATGTCCGTGAGGCCGTGCTCCAGGTGCCGAACGCGGCGGCGCAGTTGATGGCTGGTCCTCTGTTCAGGCGTGGCGTCCTCTGCTTCGAGGGAGGAATCGGAGGAGATGTACTCAGGCACGTCTTCGGTCCCGATGATTTCTTCAGGAAGCAAATCAAGGCTGAAAGAGGAAAAGAAGAGGAGGTAAAGCGCAAGATCATATGGGAAACAGGGAGTAAATCAAGGGAAAACTCACCTTCGAATCGTGCGTTTCTTTGGAGGGCTGCTCTCCTGGGGTTGCTTGCCTTTGTCCATGGCCTTGGGGTTTTTTCCTCTGGAGACAGGGGAGGAAATGAGAAGTGATGGATGAGTGTGCGAGTGGATTTGCAGGGCATCTCAGCAGGCTATTTTATTGACCGAAGGGGTGCATTGGGAGTGATGACTGGCCAGTGTACACTGTTGGAATACCAAACGGCAGGGTTTTTCTTCCCGAATGCGAAGGGTTTTCGCTTGAACAGTGCTTATGGATTGCCGATTCAGGGATCTTCTGTGGATTTTGCGCCAAGGGGCATCTGTTCTCGCGTATTCGGTTCAAGACAGTTCCCGGATACGCTTAAGGAAAGACAAGATTCACGGATGCAAACATAAAGAAAATCATCGCAGTACAAGCACAGAATTCAAAAGTTCTTTATTTATTGCCGATATTCAAACATCCCTAATACAATCTAGTCAAAAAGTCTGTTCAGTACAGATTGGGGATGAGTGATTTCGGCAATGGCGTCGCCGTGGCCATCGAGGCGCTCCAAGATGAGCTCAATCTCCTCAATGTCTTCTGGTGTGCCGCCCCGGAAGCCGCGCGGCCTGGTGGAGTAGTCGACGTCCGTGTGCGTCGCCATGGCAGCCAGGCCCAGGGTGGTGCCCAAGCGGACGCCATGGGTGGCCACCTCATCAACGCGGTGCTCCACCGCAACAAGGCACTCCGCCGGCGTGTCCCCGCGGGCGTTCACCTTATCGGCCAGCTGCTCCACCAGCATCTTTAGCTGGTTGAGCTCGGCATCGCGGGCTGCAAGGTGCAAGAAAAAAAGGAGAATTAGCATCAAAAGCTGGATTGGGTCAAAAAGTGGGTTCAGAGCCGTACCGTCGATGGTCTCCAGCAGCTGCTTGCGCTGGTCCTCCCACTCCAACTCGGCTATGCCAGCCTTTTTGGAGACCTCCTCCAGCTCGCGCTAGGCCGTCTCCAGTTCCGCCTTGAAGCGGAGAGCGTCGAGTTCCCAGTAAGGCACGGGGGAGTGGCCGTCAGACTCTGAGGAGTCGTCCGGAAGGGGCTGACCGGTCGGCGCAGGAGATGGATTCCACTGAATCAACCTGAAAAAGGAATGATCGTCAAAACAAAAGAAGATCAAAGATGAATCAGGGAAGGGGAATTGACGATCATTGCCTCCGGCGCGCATTGGCGCTACTCCCCTCCGCCTCATCAGAGGCGCGGCGTCGGTTGAGGCGGCGCACCATGCTGCTCTGGGATGTGCACTGTTTGGAAAGGAGAAGAAGAGTTGAGATTGGCAAAGATTCGAGAGCTAAAGGCTTGGTGGAGAGCTAGGGGCACCTACGGTTTCATTTATAGGCCTGGCAAGACAGATTGTGGCCTCAAGTCGTGGCTCTGGATCGTGGCGCATATCCCAAGAAAATCGGAAGGTAGAAAGGTTTCCTTGACCAGTCCGCTAATGGGTCGTTTGGAGTTCTAGGCTGAGTCATGTTCAGTTGACTGGCTCGGCTGAGAGGAGTCAAAGTGCCATTCGGGTGTTGGCATTTCTTTGCCGAATGGGTCATTCAGCATTACATTTAAGGTTACGCAGAAGAAAAAGGAAATAAAATTGCAAGAACAAATATTACAAGAGCGACCAATTCGGTTATACATCAATTGAAGTATCTAAATGTTCAAGTATTTTGCAATTACACTACGGACATTTGATGTTGCTTGGCGAAAATTGTCCAACCGCTCCTGATAATCTTTTTGGGCACTAGACAAGGTGGTAAGTTCTGCATCACATTGTTTCACCTTGGCTATAGCTGATATTGCTTCCTCTTGGGTCTTCTCTATCTCGGTCGACGGGCTTCTCGGTTCGCCTCCGGAGCGGTTTTTTACGGCAATTTTCAATTCACGAGAAGCTTGCAGATTGGCCAATGCATCTTTATGGCTCTCGGTCTGAGATTGTGCCCCTTTCATGGCTTGTTCAGCGCTGGCCCTCTTCTTTTCAACGGCTGGACGGGAGGACACCTTCCTCAAAGCTTGTCTTATGGGCACGTAGTGGATTTCCAGGCCGGAGATAGATGCAAGAGAAGCACTGATGTTCTCAGGGAGTTCTTGGCTAATGGGTTCGAGCATTTCTTCAAAATGATCGAGATCTTTGAACTCATCTCGTGCATCTCTTCCCAGCCAGGCACAGATCTCTTTGAGCTTTTCTAGCACTTATTCTGACAGAGTTTGAGGCACTCCTTCCCTTGCCTCGGCAACTGGATTGTTCCCCATTGACAGACTTGATGATGATGGGGCCTGATCCTAAGAAAGCAATATTGCCGAGTCAGGAGTGCTGAAAGTAAAAGGTAGCAGAGTTAAGTGCAAATGAGTACCTCATGTCCGATTTCTTGGTGGGGGCGGGACTTTGTTCGGGGGCAACCACCGGTAAAGGAGGTGTTCCGGGCGAGTTGAAGCTTCGTGTGAGAAGGTGCGATGCGATTCTTGGCAACTCGGGAGCTTCGGTCGAAGAGGAGATGGGTTCACCTTTGTTGGGGTTGATGTCTCGCATGACCGGTAGGTGATTGGGCCCTTGGAGGACTTGATGGTTACGGTTGGATTGGGAAACTCATCTCTGGAGAGTTTGTTGCTTCTGTTTGAACAGGGGGTGATTGAGTCCCTGATGAAGATGAGATTTCCACTTGGACAGGTAGCTCAACCCCGGGTGGACTTGTTTGTTGAGACACTGGGACGTCCACAAGTTGTTCTTCAATTGTTTTTTCTGGAAGTGCCAAATTAAAAGATAAATGCCAGTGTTCATCCTCAAGAAAGAAGACAGTGAAGGTCATACCAGTGGATGGGGCATTGGCAGGTCCTGAAACTGAAGATTGCTGATTTCTAGTCTGAAAATGCACAAGATGTGATTTATCAGAGACGGAGTAATCTTGTGATCAAGAAAGGGAAAGATTTTTACCTTAACAAGGACTTTCTTGATAGTTCTTCTCTTCTTGGCATTTGGAGGAGCAATCAGAGACAAACCTTGCCTCCTATCAGCAGCAAGGCTGGACAGACTTGGGTCTGTTGTGGCAAACCTAGCCATTAGCTGAGCCAGGGTTGGGGACTGAATCCCGAGCTTTGAGATCGGGCCTACGGCATTGTAGGCAATATTCCTGGCCCGAGGGGCAGGCACTGTGTTCTGTTGGTAAAAGAAATAAGATCAGAATCATGATTGGAAAAGGAAATGTCTGATTCAAGGGTTAATCATATTACCTCCGAAGTTGGCTCAAAATCAGGCATCAACTCTGCACAGAACAAGTGTACAGGCTCACTGAAGATATGATCATGGAATTCTTGCCACCAGGAGTTGAAGGTGGGGTGAGCTATTGTTGTGGGTACGAAGGGCCCGGTGTAGACAGTAGGACTGCACACATACTGTCACACCCGACTTTCCGAAGAAAACCAAGTGCAAACCTATATGCATGCCAGGCTCAAGTTTCATGCATATAGTGACATAAAAGTGTATACAGAAACAGTATCACGTAAGAAAAAGAAAGATTATCAGAGATTTACGCTTTATCCTGGAAACAAAGGCTCCAAACATCACAGGCAGTCGACTGGGGGTTGCGTACGCCTAGAACTCCACAACATCTTCACAAGACTTCAAAGTAGCATTCTTTTTCTGAGCAACAATGTTTATAGCAAGGCTGAGCACTTGTCGTACTCAGCAAGTGTGGGGAAAACATGAATGCAAAGGCTTTATAGTGGACTGGGCTATAAGCATTTAAGCAATTTTAGTTGGTCAAGTTTTATTAGCACCTAATTACTAATAAAGTATAAGTTTATACCACCCACAATTAAGCATAAGATAAGAGGTACGCCATAAGCACATGGCAAGCATAACCAGAGAACACGATTTAAGTTCATCTTCAAGTTCAATTATCATGTGAGGGTCCAGGCCGCTCTTGACCGTGAGCACGGCTAATCGATTAGTTTTACACTCTTGCAGAGGTTGTACATCTTTACCCACAAGTCGCGTAAAAGTTCTAGGAACTTTAAACCCAACCATGCGATGCTGGCCAAGCATCATACCACACTACCGAGGTGTGATTGCATAGGGACGCTACGAGGCCTTTACGAAGATCCTCTAATGCGCAACAACCCACTAGGTTTCAGGACGAAGCGGGGCATAAAGTCCCCTAGTATCGTGTCTTAGCAAAGCCCAACTCCCTACTAGAGCGAGTCTATACTCCGTCAATGCCTCCCCATTTGTCCCTTTCAGGTAAGGTTGCTACAACACTAAAGTCTCTAGTTATTCAGCCAAGGCAGAGCCATGTGCCTTGTGGTTGTACGGTTTTCCTGGGTGGTTCTCCATGTTCCGATTAAGCATATGGTCTTGTATTAAGCAAACAAAGATATAACATAAAGGTATAGCATGATTCATCATTATTGTTCATTAAAACCACCATAACCCAGGTATAGCAACTAAGCATAGCTACCCAACATAAATGTAAACCCAGGTTAACAAGGAATGATCATAAAGACTAGGTAAACTTTAATAGGACCCATCAATATTAATGCAAAGCAATGCAGAGTGATTAATCATGGTTATTGGGACAAAGATCAAGGACACACTTGCCTTTAACCAAAGTAGTTGCTCAGAATATCTTCATATTCACGTTCTTCAATACTCCCAAAAGATGTTCATACTATTCGCATCATTCATCCAAAGCAAAACATCCGGAGAACACATGTTTTAGCAATCAAATAATCTAAATTAAAAACAGTACAATCATCATAAAACGTACTAAAAACGGTACTAAACTAATATACACACTGAGATGAACACGTGGGCAGAAGAATTGCTGAATACGGAAGTGGTACAAGAAAGGCATCAGTATGGAAAGGACCTCACAACATACTGTGCGTACATGCTAATGCATAAAAGCTTGCACGGTTGGAGTAGAGTATCATAATGAGTTCGTGCTGAATTATATTACTGAAGGAAAAGATCATGTTTATTGCATAGTCAATACATCGATGGGTATTGAATTGATAAGCAGAGTGTTCCCATAATCAAAAGAAATAGTGCCGGCTAACTGCATGCACATACAACCATGCTTTACTTGGTTGTTCTTTACGTGCATGAAGGTGAAGGAAAACTGAGTCATTACTGCTCAACATGACATAAGCATGACATCACTTTGATACTCAAGTAATAAACAATGTCACAAAGGAATTGATTGTCACCTGCTGTGCATGGAAGGCGTGTGGTGCATGGCTTTGTTAATTGTATCGGCAGGCAACAGCATGCAGCGGCAGGCAACAGCATGCAGGGCGAGGCATGCAATGGTAGGGCAGGGCCGCAGGCAACACTGCAGCGTAGATTGTAAAGTTGCACGGATTAGATGAAAAAAACGATGGATGACGGAGGTTTGCATGCGCAGGTCACATCTCACCAGCGGCGATGACCGACTCGGCAAGAGGCATCGACGGCGACGGCGGCGCTATGGTGACGAAGAGGCGACGGGGACCGGCGGCGGGTGTGCGGCTTAACCTGGTGAAGCTGATGGTGACGACGTCTTGCCTCGGCTGCGCTTCGTGTCGGCGGATTCAGGCGAGCGGCCGGCGGAGCTCTTGCTCGGCGACTTCGATCGGTAGCGGCGAGCGAGGGCGCGGGGAAGCCGGGCGGCGGCTAGGGCGTGCGAGGGCGTGGCGGCGGCCTTTATAGAGGCGCAGGGCTCCTTGCAGCTTGGCGCGCACGTCAAAGATCGGCGGCGGCGGCGCGCGTGTCCGGCTTGGGCACGAGAGAGCGTGGCTCTTGTTGCTGGGCTCGGTTGGGCCTTGGCGGCTTGGCCGTTGGGCTGGAGCGGGTCGGGCGTTCGGGCTCGGCCCGGTAGGAAAGGATATGATTTTTTATTCCTGAATTTATTTTTAATGCGAAAACAATTCCAGTATAGACTAGAAATTGTTTAAAGGCGCGAAAAATACCCGAAAATCACAAAAATTCCAGGAAAATTCCCAAAGCTAGATTGAGACACGAACAAACCAAATAAAGTATTTGGTGCTCTTGAAAATTATTTTAGAGCCTTCAAATAGATAAAATAAGCTCAGGGAAAATGAGAATAAATTCCAGAAAAAGTCCGGAAAATTCTCGGAAGGATTTGGACAGCTCCTAAACGCATTTTTGAAACCTTTTGCACTCACAAAACACCAAGATGCATCGGCACGAATGCGACACTCACAACTTTTATTTGATTCAGAAAATCAAACAAGGATTTTTCCTATACTATATTCATGTAAAGAAAAATAAACGTTGGAAAACTTTTAAAATTATGAGAAAATCGTTATTTAATTATTCTTTCTATTCACATCCTGAAATTGGAAATTTCAGGGTGTGACACATACCGAAAGACTCTGCTACTGTGCATGAGTTCTTTGATTTCCTCTCTGGGCTTGAGGAATTCGTGCAGAAACAGTCTTGGGGGCATCTGGCCACATCCAAGTTGCCGAGCCATTGTGTTGGGCTGATAATATTCATAAGTGCTATAGGTCAGCCTTCCTCCTTCGAATTCGGCCGGCGAGAATGCATGGGCGGATTATGATATTGAGGATCTCCAGGAATCTCCCATCTTGGCGTCCAGTTTCAAAGGAGAATTCACAAGGGAAAATCAAATTGTCATTGTCCAGATAAGGGAGCCAGAGAGGATTTTGGAAACCTTTGAAGAATAGCTCGAAGAGCTGGCTGATATCCTGCTGGATAATAACAGTTGAAGCAGCTTCTCCATAAGTCTGGCATCCTCTGGTGGCTTGGGGTTCCATTTCAAGATGATTGGATGAAGGGAAGAGCCGGGTGTTCAAATCAACACCAACAATCTCATGCATGTGTAGCTGCAGCCACATTTGAACAAACCACCAGGGACCGTTGACACATGCTATCCTGCGGGGTGGTGTACATACGGGTGACGAGTTTGATGAAGCATATGGTACACACTGCCTAGGAGGAATTTCCCAAGAGGGAAGCGGTTGCCACTGACCAGTTGAGAAGCCATTGCAATGTGATTCAGGGTAGGCTCATTGGCTTTACCACAGAAGATGAACCTGCATAGCCACATGTTCAGAAATGCCCTGTATTCAATTTCACCAAGGGGGCCGTCCTTCATGTGGTTCAGGATATAGTTCTTGTATCCGCTCCCTGGTTTCACCCCTGTTTGTCGTGAGGAACCTTTGAAATCCCAGGGTTGAACGGATCCTGTAATGTCAAGGCCGGTGATCATATACACATCGGCCAGAGTTGGAGACATCGGGCCGTGGCCAAAGAGGAAGGCGTTGACTCCATTTGACCAAAAATGGCAAGCTGCTATCAAAAGGTCTTCATTCTTGGGGGTCTCGGCCAAAGATAACTCCAGGCACTGAGCAATGCGAAGGGTATCCCAGTTCTGGGTCCTGGCACTCTTGTCTGCAAGAATCCTCTGTACCAATTTTTCCAGCCTGCGATTGGGGGCAAGGGCCAGTTCTTGAAAGCATCCTGCCACTGAGGAGGTGTGGACAGAGCCGCTTTAAATGGGATCCTTTGAGATTCAGCTGCGATGAAATCTCGAGGATCAGAGTTTCCCACGGGACCAAGGTAGTAGGATCTTGAATTGGTCTCGATGCGAATCAAAAGCTCGGTGGAAGGCTCCTGAAGAAAAGCGGAAAAGAAATCTCAGGTAAAAATTGAAAACCTAAATGCCGAATGAAGCTTGCGGGAGGAGGATTTACCTGAGCAGCTTGGTTTTGAGCCGCCGTTGGGGATTTGAGCTCAGAACAAGGGGATCTAGGGTTTGGATCCAGACGAAGATTCCGGCGGATTGCGAAGAGAGAGAACAGGTGTTGACAGATTCGATTTGAAAATGTTTGAGGCTGGAGTCAATTCCGGAACAAAATCACTTTTATCCCGCAATTGAAGGGGCATGTGTTAACACCAAAATTTGGTAAGGAGTCTGACTTGTGGGTCCAGCTCGATGAGGAGTCCGTCTGGAGGAAGGAAGGTTTCCTCAGATGTATTCGGCAGAAAGATCCGCGGTCGGCTATCTGCTTCCGTTCGGCAAGGGAACAGTTGAGCTGATTTTGCGGGATTGGACGGTGACTTGGCTCAAGCAGGAAGGACGAATGGATGGATAAGCGATCAAGCTTAGAGATAAGTTAGGCAACAAATCCATTCGAGGTTGTACTTGGCAGGGTATAAATATGAGCCCTGAATGTATGTAACATACACAATCATTCTCAATACAAACCGGCCTTACGCCAAACCCTAGAGTCCATTTGTCGTGTCCTCGAGTTCTTCGAGAGGGTTCATCGATCCGTCGACCTCCGTGAGTACCGGCAACCTTGTATCATATCTAGTATCATGCGGTGGATTTAGATCTGATGCAAGTAGTCTTGTTACCATGCTTCGTGTCATGCGGTAGATTCAAGCTTGGTTCAAGAAGGTTTCTTGTTAGGTCATGAGCCATGCGGTAGGCTAAGATCTAGCTTGAGGCTAGTTATCGGCTCTATTGGATTTTGGCAAGATCCAATAGATTCATTAAGTTACCCCGTGTTGCTTTGAGTTTTTACTTTATGTTTAAATTCATGTAACACCTTTTGCCCAATCTAGATGGGTTTGGATCGGCTTTATCCCTTTTCTGATCCTTATGCGAGTCGAATTCGTACCTTGGGCAAATCTAACACGTGGATCACGTGCTTTTCGATAGCCGAAACCGAATCGATCTAGGTTGTTACGTGTTGCGGGTTCAAGCTTGCCAACGTTGGTATAAATCTTGAAAGAACTGAGTATCACGCGGTAGATGCAGGTTTTTGGGTTGCTTTGGAGCTAGTCATCCGGTGGACTAGATTTCAAACCAATCTGATAGATTTATTTCGCTTGGTAATGTTCGTTCCTTCTTCATGGACCCCGAATCGGTACGTTCGGACGTATTCGGTTATGTTTCTTCACGAGTAGAACACGTGCATAAATCATGCTTTAAATAATGTATGCTTTTAGCTTTCCATATTTAGATTGTATCATGCGGTGGATAGATCTATTTGTGGAAAGTGGTATGATCCCCATGCAAGTTGTATCATGCAGTGGATAGATTTGTTTGGCATCGTACCCGACGGGTTTTAAAATACCTAGACATGCGGTAGATAAGTGCTTTGGACCTATGCATGCTTGTTTATTACATGTTTATGCTCACGCTTTACTTTATTTATTTATTTAATGTTAATCATCATGGGGATCGGTCATGGCTTTGCGCATGTGCATCTTTGCTCAAAACAAAGATCGATCGTCGTCATGCTTACGTCACTCATTCGGCTATGTTACTTTTCCTTTTATAAGCTCCCGAATGGTCTCAGTTTATTGGCAGATAGCTTTCTATAGCTATGTGTCATCCCGTTTGGCTTTATAGCCGTAAATATGGAACTGTCTGGTACCACCCGGAAAGTTCCAAGCTTTGGTATCTAACTACTTTGTCTTTTGTTAATTTTCAGGAAAAATTGACTAGCACGTCTTGTGATTCTTTGCACGTGTGAAGCCAGCTTGTTCGGCTTGCTGTGTTCTTGGCGCTAGGTGCACATTTTGCGTCAACACGCTTATCTTTCCGTTTTTCTTTTGATTTTCTTTTGCATCTCTTATGTTTGATCATCCCCAAAAAGAAAAAAAGTCAATCTAATCTAGTTTTGATTAACCCTAATTTTTCTTTTGTTAGATTTTTGTTCTATTGCTAACCCTAACTGGAGATGGTCGGCTACCTCTCCAAGAAACCCAAACTTTTTTGTGGATGATCCAGGAAAACTTTACAGGCAAAGGAGAGGTGCAACACAAGCTAAAGGGTTGGAAACCCTAGATTCAAAAGCCGAAGTCGAAGGACCGTCGAAATCTCCAAGGGAATCACCACCTCCAAGTCCAAAGGAAGATCAACCTCAACCACTGGAGCGCGAGATCGAGCTATGCACCCCGAATATTGTTGATCTACCTATCATAAGCCTTCAAGACGCCAGAAGGCCGTTCAAGATCAAGGTCTCAACTATCCGCATGACGATTGCGAGAGCTGAATGCATACGAGCTGGATTCCTTGAGTGGCATATCGGTTTACTTAAGTGGAGGATGGAGAAGATAGAGATGGAGAAAGAAGCTCAACACCTAAAGGCCGCCGAAGCAAGATCCACATGCAAGGAGTGTGTGGAGCACGACCATGTCCAAGGACGTCGTCGCTAAGTTCGAGGCTATGGAGAAAATATTGAAGAATTTAGATGGCAAGGTGACGGAGGTCGGAAGCTCTATACGTGAAGTGTTCATCGTGATGAAGATGCTAGACGCAAGTGGGACAACTTGCCGGGCGCCCGATGGGTAACAAAGAAGAATACCCGAGACAACTCCAAGGTCCCAAGACGGCGAAGGCTACTCAAACTCATTTGGGAGAGATGGAGGATCACACTAGGAGACCATGAAGATCACGACCGAAGGACCGAAGTTCGAGATGCCGAGCCACAAGGAAATTGTTGCATCCGTCAAGACCAAAGGACAAAGCCAGCCTGTGAAGACCAAAAAAAATGACTAAGCCAAAGTGGGTACCCAAGATTGCAACGCCCGCAAAGAGCGTTGATCCGAAGTAATCAAACGAAGAAGTCTAGCCATGGACTATAAACGAGGCGCTAGGCGGGAGGCAACCCGTTTCGTCGAGTCAAGAATAAGCTACCGGGAGGACAACCCAATTCCAGGTTTTTCGAGTCTTTTCAAGTAATTCAGTTTTGAATTTTACTACGCAAAACATTAGACTTAGAATGGTTGAACAATATTAGAGACATAATTCTTGGTTGAATATTTTGCTTTGTCATAAACCCTTTGCATGAACCCTCCTATGTGTTTGTTTGTTCTTTTTCGAGAAATCACAACCAAATAATTTCAGAACTCAACTCAACCCTTCACCCTCATTATGGTGCTGTGGTTGACTTACTTTTTCATGCTAAAAACACACGAGTAGAGCCACGACTTATACCTAGGTGTTAATTAAATTTCAGCACGTGGTAGGACTCGCGTGAACCTAGAAACTAAAACTTTTGGTTGGTTTAAAAATCCTTATCATTGGTTTCTCTAAGATTAGAATTTTTCTAAGCCTCATTTAATTTTATTTTATTCAAAATCTCTCTTATCTAATCAAAATTACAACCTAAGCCTATGCCCCCGTTGACGGATAAAATACGTATCCCTCTACGATCCGCAAGCGTACGGACCCCACACCTTCTTCACCACGGGATTCCCAAGGTTCTTGTCAATCCGCGGAGCAAGGGGATTACAAGCGTTCGATCAACAACGACACACTAGCTACTAAAACCCTAACTACTATTATACTAGAAAAAACAACTAAACTCACTAGAGAGAATGATAGACGATCAAGAGAGAAGACACTCGCCCACGGGTCTACGATACTAGAGCATGCAATCGCTTAAAGACATGAAAAACCAATCTAATCTATCGGGGGTGTGACCACGGTTTCGCCCTTTCCCTCCTCTCGTACTGTCACTACGCGAAGGTATTCATGACTAGACCTTTGATGGCCACGGCGTATTGAATGGATCCAAGGAAGCATTGGAGCTCTACTCCCTCTATGGCACGGTTGCAAGCCTTAAGCATTAAAGTATATTCAACACAAGATGATAGATAGAAAATCCGACAAAGTGCGATTACATCTCACGATCGATTACAACCCATGGACGAATGAGAAGATTACCCCATCAAGGTGCTGATCATGGCACCGTTGATCATGGTTTCCCTTCCGCCGGTGTCTTCCTCCTTCTCCACGAGAGGGTGCTTCCTTCGAGGTGGTTGATCTCCGGCCGGAGATCCTCCTCCTCTCTCTCTAGCTTGTAGATGGCCTTACGGTGCGAATAAACTCCTCCCCGTCCGTTGGCGGCGCGTCGGGGGTTTTAGGGTCGAAGATCCTTCGAGGGGCAAGGAAAACGGGACCGAACCGGTGCCGAAGTGGGGGCGGGCCGATCCGGCCGGGCCGGCCGGCCCGGGCCCAATTTCGGCCCGGTTCGGTCGCCCTTTTTGCTCCGTGGGTCCTCGTGCACTTATCTACTTCGCCCCCTCCACTTGGATGATTTTGACGCCGTTATCCTCGCGATCAAGATGGAGACTCTCTTTGCATGAAGTTTAATCTTTTACGCTTCAATCCCCGGGGGTGTTCCTCGTAGCACTTCGGTCCTCGCCACCATTGGAAGTAATTTCAGCGAGCTCATGAACACGAACAAGACTCCATGAATGCTCCTTTGAACTTATTGCAAATCCGTCCTTTATGTCCATGATTTCCTACATAAACACAACACTTCCAAATGCATGTACAAAGATGAACTTGTTATATGATTAGCATGCCTAGTGGCGGGTTAGTTCAATAATCAAATCCAAACCAAAGTGTAATGAACATGCTAGGTGCACCAAAATACACCGTCAACATCTCCCCCACACTTAGCTCTTGCTCGTCCTCGAGCAAGTACTCGTAAAAGAACTTCGTCCAAGGTGTGTAATCGTGTATCACTTATCCTTCTTCACAAGTTAGTCAATCCCTTCATCATTAATACATAAACACAAAGTAATGATAATCAAACATAAACATGGGCGTTTAGAACTTTTACCACGTCAAGATTTACCCCACAACTCAAACTCTTCACTCGAAGCCTTCAATTTCAGCCATACTTACTTCTTTGCTTCCATCGGAGGGTTTTTATGATTTTTAAAACAAAAATCCCTGCAACAAGTATTAGACAAAAACCTTTCTCCAAGCTCTCTCAAGTCACTCATATGAAGTGGTTATCCTAACCAAATTTTATAAAACACTCACCTCCCATTAGTCTCTCATATATCATGTAAAGGTGGAGCTATAGGTAGGGCTAGCGCAATCAACACAAGTATTGTCAAACTAAGAACTTCCTCTAATGGTTGTCTACCTTTCAAAGCCAATGATCATGAGAATTAACCATATGTAGGGATATCAAGGATGAGAAGATTTAGAATGGTGGACATGTGCAAGGGCAAAAGAAAATTGTGACTTCAAGGCACCAATGATGTCCTCGTTGTCGGATTGCACATGGTTGGAAAAAGAGTAAAAGTTTCGTCTCACAATCAACGTGACATCCTTCCTTACACTTTATTATTTTTTTCTTTTCTTTCACTTGATCCATCCCTCTCATATCTTCATTGCTAACTCATCTCTTTTTTTTTCTTCCTTCATTCACATATGATTTTTCTTTCTTTCTTTCTTTCTTTCTTTTCCATACACATACTTTTTCTCTTTATTTTTCTCTCTCTTGACGACTTTTCAAAGCTTTCAATTCTCCCTTTTCTCGCATGCACACAATCTGAAATTTTTTTAAATAAATCATGCTAGAGACGAGACGAAACTTTGAAAATAGGTTGTGTTCAAGGAATACGATGTTCAAAAGAGGTGTATAGGTTTGGGTATGGAATTCGGCGATGTACATGACTTCCGTTGTGAAAGACATGTTACCGAATGAATGACGAGGCTAGCAACAAAAGATAAGCACAAGGACATGATCATTGCTCGAAATTAAAACTTACCAAGAGAGAAGGGTCCTAGCCTAACTCATCGTGCTAATCACACTTATGGTGGAGCGAAAAAAACAAACTTGGCTTTGGATAGGAATTTTTTTATACTCTCAACTTGGAAAAAGAGGTTTTGCTAACCTTTTTTACAAGGGTTTTAATATAATTTTCAGAACTGAAATCCTCCGATTTTTAGCATCGAAAATAGCACAACTAGCATATGAAGCTCAAGATCGAAGTGCGGTATGGGTACTTTAAGTAGTAGCAATTCCACTAAGCACCACGGTAAACGATTTTCAAACCATATACTTGTATTCATATATCAAGAATCGAAGATTAAACAAACAAGTAAATAAAGATAAACAATACAAAAAACACAAAGATATATATAAAGACTCTTTTTATTTGGTTTTCTTGACTCAACACTAATTTAAGACTCTTGCAAAAAAATTTTAAAACAGACTCGAAAACTAAAAACTCATTAAAACGCTAAGACTCTCACACGAAGATTAAACCGAACCTAAATTTGAAGTTCAAAAGCTAAGGCTAGCGAGCTAGCCCTCCCCCACACTTAAAACATACGACGTCCTCGTCGTATCTTACAAAAACCAAAGGGGAAAACTAGATCTAATGGTACTTTGAGCAAGCCTTGCACCACTTGCCTCTCATGTTTCCAACCATGCCGAAAAGTTTGCGCACGTTACGGTTAAGGAACTTGTAGTCATCTTCAACTACGCGCTCCAAATCCTCCATACGGTTGCTTCATCGCTTCCATGGTTTGAAGACATTCGTCGGCCGACGCGTAGAGAGCTGCGATGGATTGACGGCAAAATCGACAACACACCGGATGCAATCCGAAGGGGTCGTCGTCGCCATAATCTCCACCGTTGTCACCACCGTCGTCGCCACCTCCATTGTTGTCGCCTTCGCCACCGCCGTTGCCGTCGCCGTTGGGGCCCTCGGGGAGTCCTTTCATAGGGGCGTTCGCCCCAATCGTCATCGTCTCTACCGGCGGCCGCCCACGAGCTCGGGCTACGATCGTCGGAGTAGTCGCTATCCCCATATTCCTTAGGCTCGGCGACACCTCCTTGTAATCCTTACGCTTGATGCCTTGGAGACGTGCCGACCTTTGAACGGGTGTAGGGACCTTTTCTCCTTTGACGGGGTTGCGAGATGCAAGAGCTCCGGTCGGGACACGTCCTCCGCAACGGATACGTGCGGTCCTCTTGACGGGTAGCTTGACCTCGCATCGCATCGCCTCCTCCATCGATGGCTTCTTGGCTTCTACCTTCAACTCTAAGCTTTTTGGAGGCTCAATGGCTGCTACAAGGGTGCAACACATTGCTTGAAAGGATTGATTCTCGAGCTCCCAATTCGGCCAAATATATAGTCTGAGAGAAAAGCCACGGGAACCTTATTTTCCTTTTTTACACTTCCCTTAAAATTTTCGACCAAACAAGGAAGTCAAAAAGGAGCAATTCGGGGCGAAATTCGGGGACATCGGGCGTCGGGCCCTGCCTGGGCCGATCCTCTTGGGGCCGGCCGGCCCACCCGCCTCGGGGGCCGGGCCGGTCCGGTTTTTGCACACCGCCCTATTTTTTTTCGTCCTCGGCCCCGTGGGAAAAAGTTGGCCCGGTTAATCTTCGCGAAAAACTCCGAAAGCTAAAAGAAAAATTATTTACGAGAAGTTGGTGCCTTGTTTTTCGTCCTAGGCGGGACGTTCGGGCTCTTCCTCCATGGTAAAGACGTCAACATGATGAATGGGCACGACATCGGGTTCGTAGTAAACCTTAAGCCGCTGTCCATTCACCACAAATTGATCGCCGTTTATGTCCATAATGGTTACCGCTCCGTTGGAGAACACCGAATGCACAACATAAGGTCCGTCCCACTTGCTTTGCAATTTCCCCTTTCCGAAGGTTTTAAACCTCGAATTGTAGAGGAGGACCTTATCTCCTTCTTTGAATTCTTTTTTTCTTCAATCTTTTATCATACCACCTTTTGATTCTCTCTTTGTATATGCTTGCGTTTTCATAAGCTTTCAACCTCAACTCCTCTAGCTCGCTTATTTGAATTCTCCGTTTCACCACCGCGGCATCGAGATCAAGGTTCATCTCTTTAATCGCCCAATAGGCTTTATGTTCTAACTCAACCGGAAGGTGGCAAGCTTTTCCATAGACGAATTGATAGGGGGTCATACCTATCGGTGTTTTAAACGCCGTTCGATAAGCCCATAAAGCGCCGTCTAGTTTCTTTGACCAATCCTTGCCTCCCTTCTCTATGGTCTTGTTAAGTATGCTTTTTAATTGCCTATTTGACGTCTCCGCTTGTCCGTTGGTTTGTGGGTGATAGGCCGTGGAGACCCTATGCTCAATTCCCAACTTGGACAAGCACTTTTTAAAGTTCTTCCGGTGAAATGAGTTCCTCCATCACTTATCAAGATTCTCGGTGTACCGAAACGGGGAAAAATCACGTTCTTGATCATAGTGATGGACTCCTCCGTAGAAGCTTTACGACATGGTATAGCCTCTACCCACTTGGATACATAATCGACCATAACAAGTATATACTCGAATCCAAATGAGTTTTTAAAAGGCCCCATGAAGTCTATGCCCCATACATCGAATATGTCGACTTGCAAGTTGTATTTCAAAGGCATAGAATTTCTTTGAGAGATGTTTCCGGTTCTTTGGCATTCGGGGCATGACGCAACATATCTTTTAGTATCTTCATGCATCTCCGGCCAATAGAATCCGCTCGACCATACTTTGGCTTCGGTTCGAAAATGGCTATAGTGCCCACCGTACTCCGCCGAGTGGCACTTCCTTAGAATCTCAAGCCTCTCTTCTCTTGGCACGCATCTTCTCATCACTCCATCATTGCCAAGCTTGAAGAGGTATGGTGCATCCCAAAAATATTTCTTACTTTCGAAATTATCTTCCTTTGAGTGTTTTTGTCTAGATGATCGAGGGGCATCTTTCGAATCGCTCGAATGATGTCAATCATCCAAGTATCTTTATCAAGCACTCTATAGAGGTGGTCATCTCTCATCTTATCTTCTATGGGCTCTTTATCATCTTGCCCACGATTCATCCTAGACAAATGATCGGCCACAACATTCTCCACCCCCTTTTTATCACGAATTTCAACATCGAACTCTTGGAGAAGAAGGATCCAACGAATCAAACGTGGTTTAGCTTCCTTCTTAGCCAAGAGATACTTTATAGCTGCGTGATCGGTGTAAACAATGACTTTCGAGTTCACGATGTAGGATCTGAATTTTTCGAAAGCGAATACCACCGCTAGCAATTCTTTTTCCGTAGTAGCGTAATTTAATTGTGCCCCACTAAGAGTTTTGCTAGCGTAGTAAACGGCGTGAACTCGGCCTTCCTTTCTTTGTCCCAAGACCGCGCCTACGGCGTAGTCACTTGCGTCACACATGATCTCGAAAGGTTGGCTCCAATCCGGAGGTTGGATGATGGGAGCACTCACCAACGCATTTTTCAAGGTCGGAATGCCGCTAGACACTTCTCATCAAAGTCGAAAGCCACATCCTTTTGAAGAAGGTGTGTTAAAGGCTTGGTGATCTTTGAGAAGTCCTTTATAAATCTTCTATAGAATCCGGCATGGCCTAGAAAGCTCCTTAAGGACTTAATATCCGTAGGAGGTGGGAGTTGCTCAACCGTCTCTACCTTAGCCTTGTCCACTTCAATTCCTCTCTCGGATATAACATGTCCGAGCACTATGCCTTGCTTAACCATGAAGTGGCACTTTTCCCAATTTAAAACCAAATCTACCTCCGCACACCTTGTAAGGACCTTTTCTAAGTTTGCTAAGCAATCCATGAACGTCTTCCCGTAAACGGAAAAATCATCCATAAACACTTCAACAATTTCTTCGATGAATTCCGAGAAAACGGCCATCATGCAACGTTGAAAAGAGGCCGGAGCGTTGCATAGGCCGAAGGGCATCCTCCTATATGCAAACGTTCCGTAAGGACACGTAAATGTTGTCTTATGTTGATCTTCGGGTGAATGGGAATTTGCATGAACCCCGAGTATCCATCGAGAAAGCAAAAATAAGCGTGGTTTGCTAACCTCTCGAGCATCTCGTCTATGAACGGTAGGGGGAAGTGATCTTTCTTCGTCGCTTTGTTAAGCTTACGGTAATCAATACACATCCGCCACCCGGTCACGGTTCTTTGCGGTATTAATTCATTCTTTTCATTCTTCACCACGGTTAATCCTCCTTTCTTCGGCACACAATGTACCGGGCTCACCCATTCGCTATGTGGAACCGGGTAGATGATTCCGGCATCAAGTAACTTGATAACCTCTTTCTTTACTACCTCTCGCATGGCATGGGTTAGCCTCCTTTGGTGGTCCACTACGAGGCTTACATTGGTCTTCCATTGGTATACGATGAGTGCAAAAGGCTGGGCTAATACCTTTGAGATCGTTAATTGAATATCCAATCACCTTCCTATGTTTTTTTAATAAAATCAGCAACGCTTCATTTTCTTCGGGACTCAACTCGTCGCTCACAATGATTTGGATAAGTTTTGTCCGGCCCCAAAAATTCATATTTTAATCCCTTGGGCAAAGGTTTAAGGTCTACTTCGGGCACTTGTGGCTCCTCGGGTTTGATTTCTCCTATGTCTTCGAACTTCTCTTCCTCCACGCTACCATCATGCGGCTCTAAGCCTTTTGTTGCTTCCTCTAGTTCTTCATCTTGTTGATTACTAATTTGATTTTCCATCGCTCTTTGCAGCGGGTCTCTAAGGGTTTCAACAAAACAAAGACTATCTATCTCTTCTATTTCTTCATCTTCGGGAGGAAAAGGAGTAAGGTGTTTAGAAGCACGAAGAAAGTTATATGTGTACTTTGTTCCATTAAGGTTCATTGTTACTTTGCCTTCTCCGGCATCTAACACGGCATCAACCAACTTAAGAAAAGGCCTACCTAAGATTATATGATCAGAATTACTATGGTAAGCATCAATAACAAAGAAATCGGTTGGTATGTAGTTTCTAGAGATTTTTACTTTCATGTTGCAAGCAATACCTAGAGGTTTGATAGTTCTACCATCTCCCATAATTAATTTCGTTGAAGTTGGAGCTAAGTCTAGGTTGTGGTATTGAACTTTATCGTAAATTTTAGAAGATAGAACACTTACTTGGGCTCCGATGTCGCATAAGGCTTTGCATTGAACTCCGTTGATCTCGCAACTCAAGTGCGGCGTCATCTTCTCTTCTTCTTCGGATCCGATCGAATAAATTTCAGCAAGGCGGGCGTATGGTGATGCTTCGGGCTTGATCCCCATGATCCTCTTCACCTCGGCAATATGTTCCGGATCCACCACATCATCTCCAAAGAGCTTTTCAAAAATCTCACCGGTGGTTTCGAGGTCGTATGAATTTTCAGCTTTCCTCTCCGGTGGGAAATCCACTTCCAATGCTCTTGCCATTCCCTTTTGATTAGGGAACGGTCTTCTCTTGTCGAATACTTCTCCGTAATCAATAGGAACCCAATCCATTGGCTCGAACTCCCTTAGTGGCTTCGCGCTTGACATGCTTCTCTTGTTCGTCTCATTTGGTGCGGCGAAGTCGACGTTTGGTATAGTTCTTGACTTGATGTGTTCTTGTTCAAGCTTCTCCATGATTGGCTCCTCTTTTGTGACTTCGGGGTTGCCTCTTTAGAAAAATCAGCAAGCTTTTTCTTCCTTGAATTAAATTCCGGCTCTTCCGCAAGTCTTGTTTCCCAATCTCTTCGCATGGCAGCCGCTTTGCTAACTTTTTGTAGGAGTTGGGCGGCTTCCGTGAGTGTTTTCTCCATGAGATCCCCACCTGCACACATTTCGACGTGTCGCATGCAACTAGGGGTTAGGGAAAAGAAAAATGTATGCAAGAGTACGTCACCTAGGTGAAGCCGAGTTTTGGTCCTTGTTCGATTAATTCATTAAACCTATCCCGGGCTTGGTCTATCCCTTCCTCTTCTCCTTGCATGAAAGTGATCACTTGCCTCCTTAGATGTTGAACCTTGCTCATTGGAAAGAACTTCTCGCAAAACTTCTTTGTCAACTTGTTCCAATTGCCTTCAACTTCAAAGGATGCAACCGAATACCATGTCTTTGCTTTGCCGGCAAGTGAGTAGGGAAAGAGATTCCATTTGAACCATTCATCGGGAACTCCTTCTTGACGCACCGTGTTGCATATTGTCGTGAAATCCCTTATGTGTCTATATGGGTTCTCCTCAACCATCCCTTCAAATGGGTTTTCCGCCACCATCTTCATGATCTTGGTTTTAATTTCATACTTGGTCGCTTCGAGCTTCGAATCCGACTCTTGTACCTTTATGTCTTCACATCGAGGGCTAGCGTAATCCCTTAATGATTTCTCCGGTTCTTCCACGGGTTGATTATCGAACTCCATCTAGACAATAAGATAAAAACAAAAACAAAAAAGAAACAAGTGTTTTTCGATAATAAATGTTAGATATAGCGAATAAAAGATAAACGAAATATAAAACTAAGTTAGATGCAAATCAAACGATGTAAACTAACTTGCTCCCCGGCAACGGCGCCGGAAAAAGGGGCTTGTTGACGGATAAAATACGTATCCCTCTACGATCCGCAAGCGTACGGACCCCACACCTTTTTCACCACGGGATTCCCAAGGTTCTTGTCAATCCGCGGAGCAAGGGGGATTACAAGCGTTCGATCAACAACGACACACTAGCTACTAAAACCCTAACTACTATTATACTAGAAAAAACAACTAAACTCACTAGAGAGAATGATAGACGATCAAGAGAGAAGACACTCGCCCACGGGTCTACGATACTAGAGCATGCAATCGCTTAAAGACATGAAAAACCAATCTAATCTATCGGGGGTGTGACCACGGTTTCGCCCTTTCCCTCCTCTCGTCTTGTCACTACGCGAAGGTATTCATGACTAGACCTTTGATGGCCACGGCGTATTGAATGGATCCAAGGAAGCATTGGAGCTCTACTCCCTCTATGGCACGGTTGCAAGCCTTAAGCATTAAAGTATATTCAACACAAGATGATAGATAGAAAATCCGACAAAGTGCGATTACATCTCACGATCGATTACAACCCATGGACGAATGAGAAGATTACCCCATCAAGGTGCGATCATGGCACCGTTGATCATGGTTTCCCTTCCGCCGGTGTCTTCCTCCTTCTCCACGAGAGGGTGCTTCCTTCGAGGTGGTTGATCTCCGGCCGGAGATCCTCCTCCTCTCTCTCTAGCTTGTAGATGGCCTTACGGTGCGAATAAACTCCTCCCCGTCCGTTGGCGGCGCGTCGGGGGTTTTAGGGTCGAAGATCCTTCGAGGGCAAGGAAAACGGGACCGAACCGGTGCCGAAGTGGGGCGGGCCGATCCGGCCCGGGCCGGCCGGCCCGGGCCCAATTTCGGCCCGGTTCGGTCGCCCTTTTTGCTCCGTGGGTCCTCGTGCACTTATCTACTTCGCCCCCTCCACTTGGATGATTTTGACGCCGTTATCCTCGCGATCAAGATGGAGACTCTCTTTGCATGAAGTTTAATCTTTTACGCTTCAATCCCCGGGGGTGTTCCTCGTAGCACTTCGGTCCTCGCCACCATTGGAAGTAATTTCAGCGAGCTCATGAACACGAACAAGACTCCATGAATGCTCCTTTGAACTTATTGCAAATCCGTCCTTTATGTCCATGATTTCCTACATAAACACAACACTTCCAAATGCATGTACAAAGATGAACTTGTTATATGATTAGCATGCCTAGTGGCGGGTTAGTTCAATAATCAAATCCAAACCAAAGTGTAATGAACATGCTAGGTGCACCAAAATACACCGTCAACGGCCCCCATGATCAAGCCGGGAAAAGTTTGCTCTCAACCAATGAAGGTAAACTATACCGGTGAGACCGATATCAACGTAGTCGGAAAATATTTTCGACTTACATTTGTTTTTAATGGTTTAAAAACTTCTCTAAATTTATGCTTGAGATCTTGCATGGCTCTGAAACATATTTTTTAATTTCGAAATTAGAGGAGTGCTTAGCCTTAAACACACTTAAAGGGAGGCAATCTAGTTAACCTAACCATACATGCACCATGATACATCACGGGATGCCCCTCCAACATCTTTTATCAAACCACATGCAAAGTACAAGCATGGGGGCAGCCAAGGCCTTGTTTTGTTGGAATATCATGGGCGCATGTGAGGCAAGGGAGTAAGGAAGTGAGTCAAGCGAAAACATCAACTGGAAGGAGCAATAATGCAAGCGAAGGAGTGGACGGGAACGTTTGGAAGGTGCACGCGGTCATGAAGCAACATGAATGCACTAGAGAAGAACCGAGCCAAGAGGAGGAGAGAGGTAAGTCTTTCATCCAACTCTTTGTTTGTGTGCTCTAGTTTGTAGGCCGGAACCATCTTAGACTTAGCCATCCACCTCGCTTGTTTCGTGCAACAAATCACATCCTTAATCCACTCAAAGTCCAGACTCCAAAATAATATTTGTGTACCTTGTTATGGGGTGAAAACCCCGGGTATATATTTGTGAGGAAGAGCGCTGCAATCATGGAAGAAAACTACAAGCCTTTTCACCAAAAAGGAAGGGATCATCGTCGTCTAAGCCATCATCTACAACCTCTTCGAGGAGGCACTCGGTTTCCGAGTCTCCTCGGAGTATGGAGGAGGACACGACACCGCCGAGGAGGAACCACTCTTCTCCTTGGTGGCATGAGGGCCACACGAAACTCGTTTATGAGGTTTACCAAACTTCAATAACATATGGAGGAGCCGCCCGTCCAACCTCGCCACTTGACACGATCATCCGCTCCACCTCCATACGCTCCGCGGTATTCCGAGGGGTATGTCATCATGACGGAGGAGGAGGAGAAGAAGCTCACTCGCCTTAAATAGAGGCTTGTAGCGAACGTCGACATCGACGACCAAGCTCTCCACATATTGGGTTTTCATACGGGACACCGGTGCAATTCTCTAACGGAGTGTCGGCAAACACCCACAAGGAATTCGCCTAGGAAATTGATCATGGCGCATATCCTTGATGAAGGAGTGCTGAGTCTCTCATTCCGTTTGGAGGGAGCCCACAAGTGGAGAAGAAGGAAGACACCGTCTGAAGGTAACCTTGATCAACGGTGCTATTTCTAGCACCTTGATGGCACTACTAGATTTTCCCCCTAATGCAACGCACAAAATGTGTTGCAATATGCCATATTTGGTTGCAATAGACACAATTGCAACCAAATTGTTCCGTGGGCCATGGGATGCGAAAGGCCGCGTTGCATTAGGGTATTGCGTCGTTGTCCATCTAGTGGTTGCCAAAGTTTTTTTGTTGCAACGTAACGCAACGTTGCAATTAGGGTTTTTTACAACACTTGTTTTGGTTGCAAAGTGTACTATTGCGACACATACGCGGTGTTGCCAAAGGTGCAATTGCAACGTTTACGTTTCGTTGCAAGTTATAGTATTGCTACGCACCGACTTTGGTTGCTATTGGTTGAACCTCGTCTATTACCACGAAAGTAATTTGGTTGGAATATGTAGTATTGTCCGATGCCACGAAATTGGTTAGTTGCTATAGGTGGTCTCCTCTATTGCCACAAAAGTTGATTTCGGTGTGATAGGTAGCATTGTACGATGCCACGATATTGGTTACGTTGCTTTAGGTGGTATCCTCTATTGCCACGTAATTTGATTGGTTGTAATATGTGGTCCTCTATTATTGCTTCGACATTTGGTTGGTTGCCATAAGTTAAAGTCTTTATTACAACGTTTCTATTAGGGTTGCTACAAGTGCACTATCTATTGCCACGTAATTTGATTGGTTGTAATATGTGGTCCTCTATTATTGCTTCGACATTTGGTTGGTTGGCATAAGTTAAAGTCTTTATTACAACGTTTCTATTAGGGTTGCTACAAGTGCACTATCTATTGCCACGCTCATTTTGTGTTGCTACAAGTTGAACTTCTTATTACCGCGTTCCTATTTAGGGTTGCTTCAAGTACACCATACTATTGCCACGTTCCCTTTGTGTTGCTACAAGTTGAATTTCTTATTACCACGTTCGTATTAGGGGTGCTACAAGTGCACCTTACTATTGCCACGCTACTTTTGGCAACGAAAAACAACGATGTATTTCGTCACGCTCATTTATGTAGCAGCATTAATTGCAGCATTAATTAACATCGACGAGATAAATATAACAATGCATCTATAGTTAATTAACCAACATTGAACCATCCTGAGTTAATTACATGACTCATGAAGTACTTAAATACCGAAAAGTTTGGCACGGGACATTGTTTCAACACATAGTAGACAAATTTGCTAGGACATGAAGAACTTGGTCGGCCAATTGTTACTTGGAGATGATCCCAACACTTGATCGGCAAAGGGGGATTCAATGCAAGGAGGTGTCATCACCGTAAAGAATCAACAAAATTTTTAAGCTAGCATCAATTAATCTCTAATATTGGAATTTGTGAAACAACAACATATAGCAAACCAAAGATTGATTGTGATTCATAAAAATAGCATAATGACATCAAATAATTACCACAACCATAAACACACTTTGACAATTTGAAACATGAATTACATTCACGGCGGTAAGAGTTGTTGAAAAAAGCTTCACCTCTTGTCTTTTTGGTGCTTTGTCGTCTCCTTTGTGCAACTTGTACTGTAGTTTGTTGAGAAGAAATTTGTCTAATGGTGGATTGAGTTTCGGGATTGTTAACACCACCTTTAGTGCTTACGGTTTTGCGAAATACTTGTTTTCGAGCTTCTTCGATTCCTTCTCCTATGCACCAATCATTTGGAAGGACAAGATTAGGCGTAATTTCATCGGTAATATGTACTAGTAAAAAGTTGTGAATTCGAGAACAACTCGAGTACACGAGAGCACATTCACGGAGTACGGTTGTACATTCCCAAATGTAGGAATTGATGGTTCCGCCGCCACGTTGTCCGCGGATTCGGCGACAAGGTTGTTTCTTTGGGTGATTGATGCAACCGCCGCTTCGTCGGCGGATTCGGTGACATTGTTGCTTGGGCATGGTTGTACGGATATTGGCTGGTCAACCTACCAAAGGATACAAACATTCATATATAGAACCCAAGGAAAGAAACGCATTCATGCAAATAGCTTGACCGCACTGTGGAACTTGTGATTTGTCCATTTGATGCTTGCGGCATTGATAGGAACTCTTGCCTAAGCCGTTGTAGTTACTGTCTGCCTTCTCTTTTCACTTTCTTCAAGTTGGCGTGCATGTTCTCTCCTTTACGCTTCCCTTTCTTCTTCCCATCCCGACATTTTTTCTTGTAGCCGCCCAAATGCGTCCATGAGCTCGACGTGTTCCTCGTCTTTGTAGCTCTTCCCTACGAATTTGTTCCTCGCGCTCGCATTGAGCGGTTGCCTTCTAGTTGGGTTTTTTGCCGGGTACCCGTTTCCATGCAACTTGGTTGATTTGCACTTCGTGACATCTTTGTAGGCTTTTTGGAACATCTCGTTTTTTTCCTTTTGGGAAACAAAGTTGTTGTACGCATTTGATTCCGCCTCAGCAATAACGCTGCTTGCGGTGTCCTAACATTTGCAAGGCACAGGTGGAGGAGTTAGTTGAACAAGAGATTGGTTGCATTCTATAGTTGCATAAGCCTATGTATAGTAATGTATGTACTAATTCATTGAGAACTCACATAGACATTTTTAGATTGTTCGTCTGTCCAAGACCCCTGGTTAGTGTGAGTTATCCACCAAAGTTCCATAACATCAGGCTCTTCACCAGTTTCTGGGTCTCTCTGTTATGCCAAGCAAATAACAAATTAATGTTCTTCATCCTGCAAGACAGATTGGAGATGTGCTTGTCCAGTTATTACCTTCTCATAGCTGCGCTGAGAATAAGGCTTAGCGTCTAACAACCCAGGAATCTAGGTGTGTAAATTTTGCGAAAATTTAAAACTTTTTGCGTGCATTTGAGTGCTATCAATTTTTGAGCCAAAATTGCTAGCCTCTCACTAAATTCTCCACTAAATTATCCTATTTATAAAACATATGTTTAAAATATGGTATAATTTGTGAGTTGATTTTTCATTGGTTTATTTGGAGTTCAAATGAGTGAAGTTTGAATTTGAAAGGGGATCAAATTCAAACTATTTTTCAAATCCTAAGTCAAACTAATTGGTTTTATTAGGCAAGGGCGGCCAAGTGCGTTGGGCCGAATCCAACTTCCCCTGCGATGCGGCCGGCCCAACCCGGGGCATCTTGCGGCCCATTAACCGCCGCGCGCGCGCTGCTCTCTCCTCTCTTTCACCGCCGCGTGGGCCCCATTCGTCGGCTCCCATCTCTTATACTCTTCTCCTCTCTCCGCTTGACCCCCCCCGGCGCCGGTCCAACCGAGCGGCCCGGGCGCGCGCCGGTCCGGCCCGGACCGGCGCGCGGGACGGGGCGCGGCCGAGCTGCCGGGCGGCACGCACGCCAAGGGGCCGGCGCGCGCGGGACGGGGAGGCGGCGGGGAAAAGGTGAAGGACACCTTTGCCCCACCCGCGGGCATCCAAGGCGCCCGGGCCGCAGCCTTGGCGCGCCACCTGCCCCGCTCGGCGGCGGTGCCAAGGACACGGAGGACCTTTCCCCCTCGAGCCCCGCAGCGCGGATTCAAAAGAAGAGGAGGCCGGCGTGGATTGGAGGCAAGGCCAACCACCGCCCCCCCTCTTGGGGTTTCTGCTTCCACTTCGCGGCCGCGTGCCAAGGTTGGGGGAAGAAGGCGGGCGCGCGCGCGCGCGCGCCGTCGGGAGAAGAAGTGGGCGCGCCGCCTCCGCGACGCACCGGTCGGAGGGGAAGCCGAGGACCGGTCACGGAGCAGGGACATCTTCACCGCCAAGTACGCCGGGCCGCGCCGGGAGAAGAAGGGGACGAACACCAGGAGCGGCGGGATCTCGGACCGAAGCTGCGGAGTTCGTCGCCGGCGTGAACACCTACACCTCCGGGGAGCGTCTACTTCACTGGAACACCGACGCCACGTCTCCGGCAGGCCGGCCACGACTACACCGTCGACCCCTCGTGAGCACCGCAGCCCCTTTCTCTCTTCTTCCCCTTGGTCTTTCCTGTGTTGCCGCGACGTCGAGGCGCGTCGTCGATGAACCGTGCCGGGTAGCTGGCCGTCGCGCCGTAGGTTTGCCGCACCGCGACGGAGGGAGCCCCTGAGCCGCATGTGCTCTTGGGCGGCGCGCGTCGCCGTGCGGGGGCGGGGGGGAATGGGTCCGGCCTTCGCGCCGTGTTCGTGTGTGCAGGAGCGTGCGCGTGCTGGCCTTCGCGCCATGCCTCGTGTGCAGGAACGTGGGCGTCGCCGTGTCGCGGCGCGCGCGCGCGCGGTTACCGGGCGGCCGCGGCGGGACGAACGAGCCGGGACGCGCGGGGGTTTGAGGATGCTCCGGGCTTCGACCCGTGGCGTTGTGCGGGTGGGGGAAACGTGGGTCGTCGCGCGCGCGCGCGCGCGGCGGCGGCATCGTGTCCGGCTACCGGAACGACGCGCGCGCCCGCCGCGCGCGGGGAGCACGGGTGCGAGCACCCGAACGGCCGGAACGCCCCGGTTCGAGCCGTGGCGGGGGCGTTACCTTGCCGGGGAAGGTGCACGGGCGTGGAGCACCCGCGAGCGGACGCCGGCGACACGCCGCGCGGGCGCCGCGCCGTCTGAACCTTTTGGTCGAACACCTGGGGAGCGTGGAGATCCCATGCGGGCTGCCTGAGATTTGGGCCACCAGATGGACCGGGCTCTTAGCCCAGTTAGACGTCGCTAGCAGGCCGTCGGCCCGGTGCAGAAGGAAGTCGGAGGGGAAAAACCAGACTTCTGAGAACTATGTAGCAGGCTGTAGCGTTTGGGCCAGTATGGGCCGAAACCCATTCCGGGCTGGGACGAGTCCGCTGGGCCGCCCACGGCCCAGCGACGGATCTGGCCTTTGCGGCCTGTTAAATCCTGGGCCGCTGACGTCATGCTGACGTCAGCAGCATATTTTCTGAAAATTCCTTTTCTCTTCTGTTTAAAAATTCCAGAAAATGTATTTAATCTTTAAAAATTCATAATAAATTCTAGGAAGCTCAGAAAAATACAAAACTAATTTCTATAAAACCGTATTTGCGAAACCTTGCTGATTGTAGGTAGTTTGGGTTCATTTGGATCTTCTAAATTTATTCTTATTTGGAGTTATTGCTTAGATGTGCACCGTTATCTTATTTTGGCGTCGAATCTCGTGCCGCAGACCCGAGCTTCGACCGGGAGGACGTGGAGGACCCCGAGTACACTTTGCTCGGACGGCGGCGCTTCAACGGCAACGAAGGTGTCATGTCACTCCCAACCATATAGATCCTATGTTGCTATGTAGCTGCTAGTGCTTTACTTTAATGCATGGAATTGTTGAATTGCATAACCCGTTTAGTAGCCATGCCTTGATGCTTTGTTATACCCTGTTTCCTTGTTCTTCTACCTGCGGGACTAGCTACAGACCCCTAGCTAGTCCCTTACCTCAACTATCCATACTTTTGTTGCTTGATTATGGATGGTGCTCTGGGTTTGGACTGAGATGTGGGTATCTCGGTGTGATTCTAGCGTGCGTTCTGGGTTGCGTACCCCCTTCTTTGTGTTTTGGCGGGAGCGAGCCGCTGGTTACTTGTGAACGGCTGCCGAGGGAAGATGCGATCTGGCCTCTTACCCAAGGGTCGTGTCGTGTGGGATGGAGATGTTGAGTGCTCGCTCTCGGCCCCTTAAGGACCGATCGTCAGTTGACCTTGCTTCGGATGACTATTTTCGTACAGACCGCCCGCCTTGTATTGGGCGGGGGTGCGGGGTGAGACTTGTAGTGGATAGCACCCCTCCTGTTGGAGGATCGGTGTGATCGTGTCGGGAGTGGTCTTTCCCTCCTTAGTAGACTTTGCCCTGGCGAGGCCAGGGAAGGGTTCCACAGCTTCGAGGGACCTCTCGCGGGTAGTATGAGCTCTGCCGCGGAGGCTGGGCCAGGCTCGGAGATGCAGAAGGGTACTATCCACTTACTTGAGCTTCAGCCGTATGGTAGGGTCGGACACGGTGACGGCCGGTTTCGGACCTATTCGGGCGGGTACGGTTGTACAACCTGCGCGAGTGTTAAACCTATAGCTATAGTCCGTGTCCCTTGGTTATGGACGGTCTTTCGATCTCTCACCCGACTAGCTACACTTCTCTTGTGCTTCTTCTCTCCCCGAGTGTGTGAGCCGGCTTCGGCCGTTGAGATGTGGGGATAGGAGCCGGTGGGCCCCACATCGCGGATGAGAGTTGGGTTACGGATCGTGGTTGAGGTCCGGTGCTTTGGTGTGGTGTTCCTTGAGTGAGGTGTGGACCCCTGAGGTGTGGACCTCGGAAGCGGATGCTTCCCCGAGGTGTGGACCTCCTCGCTATATTCTGCTTACCTTGTACATTGCACTACTGCTTTGCTTAAGCTTTCTACAGCCAGATTAGGGATATCTCATGCATAGTAGAATATACACCGCTATTGCCTCTTTGTTGGGAAGCTGACATGACCTACCCGCTTATCGGGTAGACCCTGGTGACTCCGACGCGAGCCGGACTACGACTTCGACAACGACGGTTGGGTGGACTAGAGCTCTTCCTACACTTGAGCTGCTGCGGATATGGAGTTTCCCGCGCTTTCATGGAGCCGTTGCTAGACGTTTTAATTATGTTTGATTCGGTCCGATGGACTTGTACCCGGCATGTGCCGAAGAGATGTACTCTGATTAATGTAATAAAATAAATGATGTACTCTACATTATTGTTTTTATCTTTCTGTATGGATTTTTTGGAATCGCTGAGACAGGGATTGCACGTGGTAGCCCTCCTGGGACTACCACCGAGGTGCTAAGATTCGGGATTCCGTTCGCGGAAATCCGGGTCGTTTCAGTTGGTACCAGAGCCATGCTTGACTGTAGGACGAGCCCCAGGAATGGTCGATAGCATAGGAAGCCGTTTCTGAACCTTGAAACCTTATATAAACCCCTTGGCTTCCGTATGTATATAACTATACTTATATATATGCATTACCTTCATTAACTTTCACTAACTACCTTACTAACTACGCTCTAACAACGTTGTGCAGATGGCGGAGACTACGTGGGTTCCTTTGGAGTCGGACGGCAAGAGCTACGGAGGCTTCTGCCACTTGCTGAGAGAGTGCCTGGAGGCAGCTGGAGTGGAGACCGACGGAGTCAACTACAAGGGGAGGGCCATGGGACACTTGGAGCAGACCCCCACTTACCTGACCGTCACGGTGCGGCGGACCCACGGGTGCCGAGTTCGAGGAGGTCGATGTGCCTTGTTTCGAGAGTTCGGTCACGGAGGCACACCGGGCGGCGCACACGGGGCTCTCAAGAAGGTTTGTGTCCGGCTCGGGGGAGAGGCTGAAGGACACTCCTTTCAGCGTGCTTCCGACAGAGATCTACGACCAGGGTCGCTGGGACTCGAGCGACCGGGCACGGTACCTGGAGGTGACTTCTGTGGAGGAGGACCAGGTGATGCTCGCGGCTAGACGGTGCATCCTGGCTCAGGACCAGGCACTGTACTGGGCAGACGGGGAGATAGTGTACCTTCGGTGGAGGTGTGACGGCGCCTCGCGGCGGGTTCGGGACACGGAGGTGGAGAGAGAGGATATACTTGACGGGGCCGGGAGGCGTCGCACGTGAGGAACGGAGAGCTAGTGCGGCTTGGATGGCGGCGGCCGCGGCCGACGCGAGAGGGACGCCGGAGGATCGCTACTCGGGAGGCGCGGTTGAGGGCAAAGCGGGAGGGCCGCACCGGGCTTCGGTGGAGGCCTCGCGGAAGGACGGGGGTGAGGCGGGCGGCGAGGCGAGAGATCGGTTGGAGTCGGTCGGAGGCTGCGGCGGCCGCCGACTATCAAGTCAAGGTGTGGGATCTACGGGGAGGCGAGTCGACACAACTACCACCACTTGTGTTACCTTGGAGGACCGGTCTACGAGGAGAGGGACCAAGCGGCCGGGACCCGCGCGGCTTGGGAGCGGTCCGACCGACGAGAGGCCGACGGAGCCGGAGGCGCTCTCCGCACGGCTACCACCCAAGAAGAGACCCCGACTGAGGACAGAGACTTTCGAGCTTCCGCCGACGCACCTACCACGAGTACGCCCGTACCCGAGTGGTTCCCAGGACACAGCAGAGATGGACCGTGCTTTTCAGGATACCTGTGACTACTACGGAGGACCGGCGATCAGGGTGCCGGGATACCCAGGGGCACACTCACCGCCGTTCTACTCAGTTCCACCAGACACCAGCCCCGAGACACCTCAGTGTACCCCGTGATGGGAGCAGAGACTTCGCTGTAGATCCTGAGTCGTTGTAATAAGTTAGATGTGATGTTGTCGCTTATGTTGTCATGACCTTAGCAGCTACCCCCATGTTGTACCATGCGTTAGCGTGATGTGTTGCCGTGTACCCTCGAAGGCTGTTGGAGTAAACCTCGAGGTGCACCCCTTTTGTATGGTGGCATTGATTGAGTGACATGGATCTTCATGGTTTCTTTCGGATTTCATGCCTCTTTATGTACGTCCGAAATTTCGTGATCGTTAGCGGGGATTACTCCTTTATAGTTAATAACTCGATTAAATACATTCTCCCTACCACTACTAACTCTTGCAACCGGAACGGATGTCGGGAGCAAGGAGGTCCGGGCGACTCCGGCCCGTTTCGAGGAGGTCGGCCGGGGACGACGGAGGGGAGGATGCCCCTAACCCGGCGGGGAGCGAGAGGCCGTGGACGCCGTGGAGGTCACGCGCCACGAGGCGGGCTCCGCGGAGGCACGGGCGAGCCGCGGAGGCCGAAGAGGCCGAGTCGGCGGTCGAGGAGCCGCGCACGACGACGAGGGAGCTCAGGAGCGAGGAGCTCGAGCACGAGCGGTACCCCGCCCGAGGGAGGAGCAGGCCAGGCTCAGGGACACAAGGTGCCACCACCGCCACCTCCCCCGAACTTGGCCGACGTGATGGCAGTACAGACTCAGCTGATGCAGACGATCACCCAGATGCTAGCTCAGAACAACAACAACAACAACCCCAGGGGTCAGAACCGCTACGCGCCAGAGGGATTCCAGAAGAAGGTTGAGAACTTCAACAAGCTGCGACCGCCTACCTTCGACCACTCAGCAGACCCGATGGACGCGGACAAGCGGCTACGTGAGATCGAGAAGAAGCTGGAGCTGACCGAGCTTATCGAGGAGGAGTGTGTGACCGTGGCAGCGCACCAGCTGATCGGCACAGCCAGTGCGTGGTGGGACAGCTACTGTGACTCGCACCGGGACCCGTTGCACATCGGGCGGTACGAGTTCGTGGAGGCCTTCAGGAGTCACCACATTCCGGATGCGGTGATGGACGGGGAAGGCCGACGAGTTCGAGGCACCTCAAGATGGGAAACATGTCGGTGCGGGGAGTACGCCAACCGCTACCGAGGAGCCGATGAGGTACGTGCCGAAGACACCGACACAGAGAAGAAGAAGGTCTACTGGTTCAGAAAGGGGCTGCACAAGGGGATGGCACACCACTTGTCCGCGCACGACTGCCCGACACTTCGCTCCATTATCGACAAGGCACTGATCGTGGAGAGGTCAAGGCTTGAGTACATGGAGGTTCGAGGAAACAAGTCCAAGCGCTCAGACCAGGCAGGACGGTCAGGACCACCTCAGAGGCAGAGGACAGGTTACACTCAGGGCCACCAGTCACAGCAGAGGCACCACGTCTCTCAGTCTCAGCCGCAGAGCAGAGCCAACCCAGGTGGGAGTGGAGGTCAGAACAGCTGGAAATCGAGACCGCCACCGCAGTTAGCCGACAGATCCAAGGTGACTTGCTTCAACTGTCGTCAGGTTGGGCACAAGTCGTTCGAGTGTCCACGGCGCGGGGCGCCACCGGGGAGTCGAGCCGCGGCTCTCGGTTCCGGACCCCGGCCAAGCCACCGGCACCGGGAGGACGGCCACCCCGTACACGGCGAGAGGAGCGCTCGGCCGCCGGCTACTCGAGGCCGTGCGAACCACCTCACCGCCGAGGATGCGGGACGCCGCACCCGACGTCACACTTGGTGAGTTTCTTGTTGACTCAGTTTTGGCAACGGTTTTGTTCGATACTGGAGCTCAGTTTTCGTATATTTCTACCAAGTTTGCTAAAGAAAGGTCTTTACCAACTAAGTCTCGACCAAGGCCTATCTTGACTAGCTCTCCGCTAGGAGAGAAGAGGAGTACATTAGAGTGGAGGGGAGTGAGGATGGTGTTTGAGGGGCTACAGTTCACGGCAGACTTGACTGTTTTGGAGTCTACTGGGATAGACGTGATCCTAGGGATGGATTGGTTGGCAAAGCACAGCGGGATAGTCTCTTGCAACCCCAGAGTGATACGGCTAGAACACCCCGGTGGAACTATAGTGCGGATCGAGCCGCGAGTCCGAAGGTTGCTACGATGATGTGCAACATGAGTGGGAAAGAGATTGAAGAAATTCCGGTGGTCCGTGAGTTTCCGGACGTGTTCCCGGGGAGGAGCTTACGGAGTTACCCCCGAGCCGGGACGTGGAGTTTGTGATTGAGGCGATGCCGGGGCGGGGCCCGTTGCAAAGAGTCCGTACGGGATGTCGTCCGACGAGCCGTACGAGTTGAAGAAACAGCTCAAGAAGTTGCTCGAGCAAGGGTTTGTTAGGCCAAGTGCCTCACCGTGGGGTTCACCAGTGCTCTTCGTGGAGAAGAAAGACGGTACAAAGAGGATGTGCATTGACTACTGCACGCTCAACTCGATGACAATCAAGAACAAGTACCCGCTACCCGAGAATCGAGGATTTCTTTGGATAGACTCAAAAAGGCAAGGTTCTTCTCCAAGATCGACTTGAGGTCGGGCTACCACCGGATGAAGATCCGAGAGCGGGACATACCCAAGACGACCTTCACCACACGTTACGGCTTGTACGAGTTCGTGGTGGTTTCCTTTGGGCCGACCAACACCCCTCGCTTACTTCATGAACTTGATGAACAAGGTTTTCATGGAAGAGTTGGACAGGTTTGTAGTGGTGTTTATCGATGATATCCCGATCTACTGCGAGACCACCGAGGAGCACGAGGAGCACCCGAGAGTCGTGCTAGAGAGGCCGAGGCGACGAACCGTACGCCAAGTTCAGCAAGTGCGAGTTCTGGATGGAGAAGGTTGCGTTCTTGGGACACGTGTTGTCAGCAGAGGGGATAGCCGTGGACCCGTCCAAAGTAGAGTCAATGACCAAGTGGGAGCAGCCGTTAAACGTGACAGATGTCAGGAGCTTCCTTGGGTTGGCAGGTTACTACCGGAGGTTCATTGAGAACTTCTCCAAGATCGCAAAGCCAATGACCGAGTTGCTCAAGAACAACACGAAGTTCGAGTGGTCAGAAGCGTGTGAGAAGAGCTTCCAGGGCGAAGAAGAGACTCACCACGGCTCCGGTGCTTACCTTGCCGGATATCAAGAAAGACTTTGTGGTCTCCGTGACGCATCAAAGCAAGGACTTGGTTGTGTGCCGATGCGGGGAAGGGAAAGTTGTGGCTTATGCTTCCGGGCGGTGAAGAAACACGAGGAAAACTACCCGACACACGACTTGGAGTGGCGGTACCGTTGTGCATGCACTCAAGATGCGGAGACACTACCACGATAGGGAACAAGTGTGAAGCGTTTTCCGACCACAAGAGCTCGAAGTACTTCTTTACACGGACCGAGCTGAACATGAGGCAGAGACGGTGGTTAGAGCTGATCAAGGACTACGACGTCGAGATCAACTACCACCCAGGCAAAGCTAACGTCGTGGCAGATGCACTGAGCCGGAAAACCTATTGCAACAACCTCATGGTAAAAGAAGAGCAACCTGCTTTGCATGAAGAGCTAGAGAAGCTGAGAATCGAGATTGTGGACCAAGGCCAAGTCAACGTGATGCAAGTGACCTATGACCTGGAGGAGCGAATCCGTACAGCCCAGAAGGGGTGTGCAGAAATCAAAGTGCTGCGAGAACTAATGAAGCAGGGCAAAGCAGAGGACTATCGGGTAGATGAACAGGGCACTGTATGGTTGAAAGAACGGATCTGTGTACCACAAGACAGAGCACTCGGGAGCGGATCATGAGAGAAGCTCACGACTCGAGGTACTCGATTCACCGGCGACACCAAGATGTACGAGAGATCCGAAGATCGAGTACCGGTGGAAGGACATGAAGAAGGACATAGCACACTACGTGGCTCGTTGCGACACACCGTAGCGAGAGTAAAGATTGAACATCGAAACCCTCTTTGGTTTGTTGAAGCCGTTGGATATCCCAGTGTGGAAGTGGGAGGACATTTCCATGGACTTTGTGGTGGGACTTCCTAGAACACCAAAAGGAAATGACTCGGTGTGGGTCATAGTGGATAGGCTGACCAAAGTGGCTCACTTTGTGCCGGTGAAGACCCGGTATGCAACCGAGAAGTTGGCAGAACTGTACGTAGAGCACATACTCGGCCGCACGGAGCACCCGAAGTATTGTATCCGATCGAGGACCACGGTTGTCTCCAAGTTTTGGCGAGCTTCCACAAGCTTATGGGCACTACACTCGGCTACGGCCACGGCTTTTCACCCACGGACGGATGGTCGGACGAGAGAGGGTCAACCAGGTCTTGGAGGACATGCTACGAGCTTGTGCACTCACCTATGGTACTGATTGGGAGAGCAGTTTGCCGTTTGCAGAGTTCTCGTACAACAACAGCTTTCAAGCAAGTCTCCGGATGGCACCCTTTGAGGCACTTTACGGTCGCAGGTGCAGGACCCCGCTAGCTTGGTCAGAGGTTGGAGAGCGAGCTCTGTTTGGGCCAGCAATCATTGAGGAAGCAGAGAAGAAAGTTGAGGAAGTTCGTAAGAACCTGAAAATCGCTCAAAGTCGACAGAAGAGCTATGCCGACAAGAGGAGGAGAGAGTTGACCTTTGCAGTTGGCGACCGGGTGTACTTGAAAGTCTCACCGCTCCGAGGAACTAAGAGGTTCTTGGTGAAGGGAAAGGCGGCACCGAGGTACGTGGGACCGTACCCTATCACCCGAAGGATTGGAAGTTTTGCCTACCGGCTTGCACTACCCGAGACAATTTCGGGAGTTCACCCGAGTGTTTCACGTGTCACGCCGGGGAAGAAGAGCGAGAAGGCAGTGGAGGCAAAGCAAGTGCCCATGGAGTTGCTTGACTTGCAAGACAACCTGGAATATACAGAATATCCTGAAAAAATCTTGGACAGAGCTGTCAAGGAAACGAGGAGAACTACCATTCCTTTCCGTAGAGTGTTGTGGAGCAACCATACAGAGCGAGAGGCAACTTGGGAGAAGGAAGCTGATCTCAGGAAAGAGTACCCACACTTGTTCACGGAGGAGGTCGAGGACTAAATCTCGAGGACGAGATTCTCGGTGGTGGGGGAGAATGTAACAACCCAGGAATCTAGGTGTGTAAATTTTGCGAAAATTTAAAACTTTTTGCGTGCATTTGAGTGCTATCAATTTTTGAGCCAAAATTGCTAGCCTCTCACTAAATTCTCCACTAAATTATCCTATTTATAAAACATATGTTTAAAATATGGTATAATTTGTGAGTTGATTTTTCATTGGTTTATTTGGAGTTCAAATGAGTGAAGTTTGAATTTGAAAGGGGATCAAATTCAAACTATTTTTCAAATCCTAAGTCAAACTAATTGGTTTTATTAGGCAAGGGCAGCCAAGTGCGTTGGGCCGAATCCAACTTCCCTTGCGATGCAGCCGGCCCAACCCAGGGCATCTTGCGGCCCATTAACCAGCGCCGCGCTGCTCTCTCCTCTCTTTCACTGCCGCGTGGGCCCCATTCGTCAGCTCCCATCTCTTATCCTCTTCTCCTCTCTCCGCTTGACCCCCCCCCCCCCCCCGGCGCGGCCAACCGAGCCGCCCGGCGCGCGCGCCGGTCCGGCCCGGACCGGCGCGCGGGACGGGGCGCGGCCGGCTGCCCGCCGGCACGCACGCCAAGGGGCGCGCGCGCGCGGGACGGGGAGGCGGCGGGGAAAAGGTGAAGGACACCTTTGCCCCGCCCGCGGGCATCCAAGGCGCCCGGGGGCGCGGCCTTGGCGCGCCACCGCCCCGCTCGGCGGCGGTGCCAAGGACACGGAGGACCTTTCCCCCTCGAGCCCCGCGGCGCGGATTCAAAAGAAGAGGAGGCGGCGTGGATTGGAGGCAAGGCCAACCACCCCCCCCCCCTCTTGGGGGTTTTCGCTTCCACTTCGCGGCCGCGTGTCAAGGTTGGGGGAAGAAGGCGGGGCGCGCGCGCGCGCGCGCCGCCGCGACGCACGGTCGGAGGGGAAGCCGAGGACCGGTCACGGAGCAGGGACATCTTCACCGCCAAGTACGCCGGGCCGCGCTGGGAGAAGAAGGGGACGAACACCAGGAGCGGCGGGATCTTGGACCGAAGCTGCGGAGTTCGTTGCCGGCGTGAACACCTACGCCTCCGGGGAGCATCTACTTCACCGGAACACCGACGCCACGTCTCCGGCAGGCCGGCCACGACTACACCGTCGACCCCTCGTGAGCACCGTAGCCCCTTTCTCTCTTCTTCCCCTTGGTCTTTCCTGTGTTGCCGCGACGTCGAGGCGCGTCGTCGATGAACCGTGCCGGGTGGGCCGGCCGTCGCGCGCCGTAGGTTTGCCGCACCGCGACGGAAGGAGCCCCTGAGCCGCCTGTGCTCTTGGGCGGCGCGTCGCCGTGCGGGCGGGGGGAATGGGTCCGGCCTTCGCGCCGTGTTCGTGTGTGCGGGGAGCGTGTGCGTGCGGCCTTCGCGCCATGCCTCGTGTGCGGGGAACGTGGGCGTCGCCGTGTCGCGGCGCGGCGCGCGCGGTTACCCCGGGCGGCCGCGCCGACGAACGAGCCGGACGCGCGGGGTTTGAGGATGCTCGGGCTTCGACCCGTGGCTTTGTGCGGGTGGGGAAAAAAAAAAAAGGGGGGAAACGTGGGTCGTCGCGCGTGACGCGCGCGCGGCGGCGGCGGCATCGTGTCCGACTACCGAACGACGCGCCGCCCGCCGCGCGCGCGGAGCACGGGTGCGAGCACCCGAACGGGCCGGAACGCCCCCGGTTCCGAGCCGTGGCGGGGGCGTTACCTTGCTCGGGGAAGGTGCACGGGCGTCGAGCACCCGCGAGCCGGACGCCGGCGACACGCCGCGCGGGCGCCGCGCCGTCTGAACCTTTTGGTCGAACACCTGGGGAGCGTGGAGATCCCATGCGGGCTGCCTGAGCTTTGGGCCACCAGATGGACCGGGCTCTTAGCCCAGTTAGACGTCGCTAGCAGGCCGTCGTCTGAACCTTTTGGTCGAACACCTGGGGGGCGTGGAGTCCCCATGCGGGCTGCCTGAGCTTTGGGCCACCAGATGGACCGGGCTCTTAGCCCAGTTAGACGTCGCTAGCAGGCCGTCGGCCCGGTGCAGAAGGAAGTCGGAGGGGAAAAACCAGACTTCTGAGAACTATGTAGCAGGCTGTAGCGTTTGGGCCAGTATGGGCCGAAACCCATTCCGGGCTGGGACGAGTCCGCTGGGCCGCCCACGGCCCAGCGACGGATCTGGCCTTGGCGGCCTGTTAAATCCTGGGCCGCTGACGTCATGCTGACGTCAGCAGCATATTTTCTGAAAATTCCTTTTCTCTTCTGTTTAAAAATTCCAGAAAATGTTTTTAACCTTTAAAAATTCATAATAAATTCTAGGAAGCTCAGTAAAATACAAAACTAATTTCTATAAACCCGTATCTGCGAAACCTTGCTGATTGTAGGTAGTTTGGGTTCATTTGGATCTTCTAAATTGATTCTTATTTGGAGTTATTGCTTAGATGTGCATCGTTATCTTATTTTCGCGTCGAATCTCGTGCCGCAGACCCGAGCTTCGACCAGGAGGACGTGGAGGACCCCGAGTACACTGCTCCAGACAGCGACTGCTTCAACGGCAACGAAGGTGTCATGTCACTCCCAACCATATAGATCCTATGTTGCTATGTAGCTGCTAGTGCTTTACTTTAATGCATGGAATTGTTGAATTGCATAACCCGTTTAATAGCCATGCCTTGATGCTTTGTTATACCCTGTTTCCTTGTTCTTCTACCTGCGGGACTAGCTACAGACCCCTAGCTAGTCCCTTACCTCAACTATCCATACTTTTGTTGCTTGATTATGGATGGTGCTCTGGGTTTGGACTGAGATGTGGGTATCTCGGTGTGATTCTAGCGTGCGTTCTGGGTTGCGTACCCCCTTGCGGTGTTTTGGCGGGAGCGAGCCGCTGGTTACTTGTGAACGGCTGCCGAGGGAAGATGCGATCTGGCCTCTTACCCAAGGGTCGTGTCGTGTGGGATGGAGATGTTGAGTGCTCGCTCTCGGCCCCTTAAGGACCGATCGTCAGTTGACCTTGCTTCGGATGACTATTTTCGTACAGACCGCCCGCCTTGTATTGGGCGGGGGTGCGGGGTGAGACTTGTAGTGGATAGCACCCCTCCTGTTGGAGGATCGGTGTGATCGTGTCGGGAGTGGTCTTTCCCTCCTTAGTAGACTTTGCCCTGGCGAGGCCAGGGAAGGGTTCCACAGCTTCGAGGGACCTCTCGCGGGTAGTATGAGCTCTGCCGCGGAGGCCGGGCCAGGCTCGGAGATGCAGAAGGGTACTATCCACTTACTTGAGCTTCGGTACCGTATGGTAGGGTCGGACACCGGTGACGGCGGTTCCGGACCTATTCGGGCGGGTACGGTTGTACAACCCTGCGCGAGTGTTAAACCTATAGCTATAGTCCGTGTCCACTTTGGTTATGGACGGTCTTTCGATCTCTCACCGACTAGCTACACTTCTCTTGTGCTTCTTCTCTCTCCCCGAGTGTGTGAGCCGGCTTCGGCCGTTGAGATGTGGGGATAGGAGCCGGTGGGCCCCACATCGCGGATGAGAGTTGGTTTTCGGATCGTGGTTGAGATCCGGTGCTTTGGTGTGGTGTTCCTTGAGCGGGGTGTGGACCCCCGAGGTGTGGACCTCGGAAGCGGATGCTTCCCCGAGGTGTGGACCTCCTCGCTATATTCGCTTACCTTGTACGTTGCACCGTCGCTTTGCTTAAGCTTTCTACGACCGGATTAGGGATATCTCATGCATAGTAGAATATACACCGCTTTTGCCTCTTTGTTGGGAAGGCGACATGACCTACCCGCTTATCGGGTAGACCCTGGTGACTCTGACGCAGAGCCGGACTACGACTTCGACAACGACGGTTGGGTGGACTAGAGCTCTTCCTACACTTGAGCTGCCTGCGGATATGGAGTTTCCCGCGCTTTCATGGAGCCGCTGCTAGACGTTTTAATTATGTTTGATTCAGTCCTGATGGACTTGTACCCGGCATGTGCCGAAGAGATGTACTCTGATTAATGTAATAAAATAAATGATGTACTCTACATTATTGTTTTTATCTTTCTGTATGGATTTTTTGGAATCGCTGAGACAGGGATTGCACGTGGTAGCCCTCCTGGGACTACCACCGAGGTGCTAAGATTCGGGATTCCGTTCACGGAAATCCGGGTCGTTTCATAGCGCCTGACAAATGTCTTGTCATTTGTTGGCATCGAATCGCAGAATTTTGTGTGCTCCTTTCCTATACAATGAAAAGTTATGAACAAAAATCTTAAAGACTCAGACATCGCCATTTGAATGAAAAATGTAGTGGTCAGAAATCGTAATTAACAATGTGGAACAAACCTTGAATTTAGCGATCTTGAAATACTTCAACGAGATAGTGCCATTCAACAATATCTAATTTCGTAGGCTTATGTAACATTCTCTCGGTGGTAGTTGTTGTATGTCTTGGCCGTAGCACCGAAAGTTGAACGCCATCCTTTGTAACGCTCCCTAGCAATGGCCCATATCTTTTCCCTTGATTCAACATTATCCTCCATGTCCCACTTTGCTCGTTATATAATCACAATAGCATTCAAATATTGTGTGAGTTTATATGTTAGTTTTTATTTGAATTGTACCGAAAAGAAAAGTCTATTATTACCAATACATCGATTGCTATTGCGTTTTTGACTTCTTCCCTAACATTTTTCCATGATTTCACTCCAATGATAGGAGCCCTTTTCCTTGTATACATGACCACTTCATCAACGAATGAGTGGTAGTTATCACCTACCGGTCCTCCATGTTTAGAGAATTGAATGTCTAAGCTGCGCTTGCCCGCCTTGATTCTCTTGGCGATTACCGTCAATGCTCTTACGGGACCGCGTCCTCTTTTCTTAACTTTTTGGGAGCCTATTCCATGCGAACAACATGCATGTGATAATACCCACAAAATAACTGTATGCACAGACAGGTAATTTCTATGGAACACATGTTACCAGATCCTTGCTCCTGTTGTTTCCAACGCCGAGCATGAGATGGAGGCTGCACTGCAGGTGTTGGGTTCATTTCATTCCTGTGTTGCAAAATGAAGGTGGGGTCCACGTACCGTTCTGCAGAGAATTTAGTGGCATATGATGACCGATCATATTTTGTAGTATGACAAAAAATGGTAATTTGCTTGCAAATTAGGAGAGGGATATTACCGATGTCTTCAAGCGTCCCGCAACATTCGGGTATTCTCTCGTATGTATCGATTGTGTCATCCCGAAAATGTCTTTTAATTCTGAAATATAATCCGTAATTAATTTCATTCATGTGACTGAACATGCAAATTCCGGAGTATAAGTACACAAATATTTGGTGAAGCATATCTTACCCAAGGCTTTCTTCTCTTGATGCAAATCGGCTAGCCAAAGTTTGTATTCATCTAAGTCACATTCTTCTACTTCTTCTTCATCATCAGCATTTATGTAAGCACTTTTGGATTTCAAAGGTGTTATGGCCATGGTATGGTTTCTAGGTATTGGCTCTCTGGAGACAACTAATCTGATCACCATCTCCTCCTCGTGAATCTGTTTCATTCTTTCTACGTCGACGTCGTAGTCGATCTCAGTGAGGGTTGCTTCCGCAGTAGAGTCAGGAATTCTAGTCTTGTAGTAAACAATGTCCCTCATCCCTGTACCCCGTTTTTGTTTCGGGTTGTTTATGGTTTGTAGGGTGATTTGTGAACCACGAGGGTGACAAGTATGTGTTGTATCCGGCTCCCCCATCTATACCCTTCTCAATCATATACACGGTCCAAGACTGATCATCTAATGATCTGCGCATTCATTTCGATGTCATATCAATAACATGTGAAGAAATTTGGTGTGCAAATCGCGTGATCAAATGCATGAAATCTAGGGTACCAGTGCGTGCACAGATGCATGAGATGTTGGATGCAGTACGAACGAGGGGAAAGATGGAACCACGATACAGCGTACCTGGCCTCGGTCGTCTCGTCCTGAGATGAAGGTAAAACATCAGGGTCTGCACCTATGTCCACGTCGACGCGTGCTTCATCGTCGCCCGAAGGTGATGATGACCCAAAGAGAGCCCCCGTCGCCCTAGGCCTAGGGGCCATGGTGGCGGTAGGTTCACCAATCGCCGCACCAGGGGTTGTGAACATTCTAGGTAGCATGGCCGACGACGGTGTGCGCCGCGCTTCGAGGACGTAGGGGTCACCCTTGCCGGCTCCGTCGACGACGTCATCCTCGTGTACGCGCGGCGAGAAGCGCTTGGCGGCGGCGGCGGTGGTAGTCGTATCGTCTACCCGCCCCTAACGCGACCGAGTTGTAGATTTGTTTTGCGAGGGGATTCGGGGAGGGAAAGTAAAGACGCGCGACTTTTTACTCTTGTAACCTGGCGTGGTGGCCCCGGTCATGGTTGCGCGGTAGTTTGGGCGAAAGTTAAATAATTCGGATGGGAAAAAGCGGCGCCACATTCCAAATCGCCGGCTACCCATTTTTTCCGAACGTTTGGCGTATTTGAGGGATGCATTTTGGTGTGGCCACCGACGGGTGGGTCCCACAAAGTTTACTTCTTGTTTACCACAAAGTTATTGTATATTGGTTACACATTTTTCGATGTGGTCGAGTAAATTTACGAATGTCATATTTGTATAAACTTTAGCGAGACTACCATAAACCCTTTATCGATTTGTACCGTAGTAAAATGCATCACACAAATATGTGTAACAAACATAAAGATCGGGTAGCAATCGGTAAGATTTATGAAAAACCGAGTTTTCACGGGCTAGCTACCCGAGTCACGTTGACACCACACCAACTAAGGATCATCAAAAACATGCTCTACAAGGACACAAATTGTAAAGACACATACATAGTCGAAAGACACAACTTGAGAGACATGCTTTGTGTTTATTAGCTGGATTTCTTCAAAGATGTGACCGAAATGACGCCGAGCCTCTCCGCAAGGTCCCTCGTCACTTGCGGATAAATTTCCCGAACATGAAGAAAGCGTTAAACGAACCGTCGAACAAATGATAACTCAAATCTTGTGCCTCGAAACAATGTTTAGCAATCGGTGAACTTGTAAAACACAAGAAAGAACGCAAACATGTACACCGAAATCCAGAATGTCTTTTAGGGTGCATCATGTGTGGAACTAATTTATCAAGAAATATCAGCAATCACAACTTTTATACCTTCCTTCGGATCATTAACGCTTCCTTGAGTGTTTAGAAGAACCAATCACACTCGTTTCGGATCCTACACTCCTCGCCGGAACCTACGCCACGAGTACCAAGCATGCCATCTCGCGTGGTCGCCACACCCGCGACCCGCACACCGCAAATCGTCGTGGCGAGGTACGGGCGCCGCACCGGCGACACGGCAATCGCATTCGCATCCGTAAGCGGTAGTGCCACGTCGACGCAATGATCCCGGGAGCGGCGTTTTGTGCAAGTCAAATTTATCCAAGGAAGCACCGTCGCCCCCTCTTGGGGTGCCTCGACCAAGCGCAGGAGCCGCCTGGCCTCGTCGTCGTCGGCCTCGCCGCTGTTGGGTCTGTAGAGGAAGAGGGAGAGGGCGTACATCGATTCCTTGTGACCCGCCTCCGCGGCGCGCCGTAGCTGGTCGAGGCACGGCGTGATGACGCCACGTGTGTTCCCCGGCTTGCGCGCGGCGCAAGCCGCCCGGGAACAAGGCCTCGGGTTGCCGACGTTGGCCGGTGTGTTGACGAGCGCCGTGCGATACTCGTGGCCGAGGTAGAATCGACGCCGCAGACGCGTTTCGGGGCTAGGCGTCGTCCGACCGTGGCGGCGCCGCCCACCACGCACATTGCCTTGCATGTTGCGCGCGAGGTTGCGGAGATCCACAATGGCATCCTCCGACCGCGCGCGGCCGACGCGGGAGACGATGTCAATCGTCGGCTCCGTCGGCGGTTCCGGCGGCCTCGACGACGCCTCGTAGCGAGCCACGGAGATCTTTTCCATGGAGTGGTTGCAGTTCGTCACGCACGGTGGGTAATTGGATGTGCGACGCTGTTATCCCCGGCGAGGATGAGGGGAGATGGAAAAGAACCGCCGCCTCCAGATCATGTTGTAGATTGAATTTGGGGGGTCGCAGGGTTCATTGGGTTTTAAGGAAACTGCGCTTTCATAGGGAGGACACGGAATCACAGGGTCAATGACGGGTGTACCCAGGCACTAGTTGGCCCACAAATCAGTCTGTACGGAAATTTGACCCCCATCCGTGGACGGAGTTGCGGGACCCACTGTCGGTAGGGATTGTTGCGCCAAGCCGTCGGCCCGAACCCGCGAGAGATTTTCCCATTGGACGAGTTGTGGGCCCCACTGTCGGCACCCGCATTGGGATGTGTTCTTGAGTTGTTCATGTTCATAATGAACTTGATCATTTGTATCGTTTAATCATAACTTCAAAGTTGTTTATATTTGTCAAATGACGTCCAAATCGGGAAATGTTTTTTCCTACATTCTTATGACAACATAATCTAGATCATGGTGTCCACTCCATATCGTGTCACGGCGTACCGAGCAATAATAATTTGAAAATAGAACATTTCATAACTAGATTCAAGATTTTCAATCGTAGACGACGTCAATTTGAAATGAGATGAATACCAAAGTTTCATAGCTCGTCGAGATGAACAATCTTTATATTGGTTGGATTCTCATTTGAAGAAGTGGTCCTACACATTGTTAGTTAATCCTAGGTTCACTCTCATTGTTTAAGAAACTTGGTCGGAGACATGTCATTTTTGTTCTACGTGATCGTACCCCTTCTTCAAATCGAATCCAACCAATATAAAGTTTGTTCATCTCGACGAGCTATGAAACTTTGGTATTCATCTCATTTCAAATTGACGTCGTCTACCGATTGAAAATCTTGAATCTAGTTATGAAATGTTCTATTTTCAAATTATTATTTCTCGTACGCTCGTGACACGATATGGAGTGGACACCATGATCTAGATTATGTTGTCATAAGAATGTAGGAAAAAAAATTTCCGATTTGGACGTCATTTGACAAATATAAACAACTTTGAAGTTATGATTAAACGATACAAATGATCAAGTTCATTATGAACATGAACAACTCAAGAACACATCCCAATCTGGGTGCCGACAGTGGGGCCCACAACTCGTCCAATGGGGAAATCTCTCGCGGGTTCAGAGCCGACAGCTTGGCGCAACAATCCTACCGACAGTGGGTCCCGCAACTCGTCCCTTAGGAGTTGAATTGGCTTTACTCGGCTAGATTGCCAGGTAGCCAACCGTCCCCACTCACCACGGGGTGTTACCTCTCCATGTTGGCTATCTCTTTAAGACCGGGTATTATAAGGAACCCGAATCATCTCCTACCTGGGACTTCCCTGGGAATATATGAAGAAAGGAAAATATATAAGTGAAGATGAGAGAGGAGGCTTCAAAGTGGCCTAGGTGAATTTGCCCCTTTCGGAAGGAAGGTTAAGACTTTTTCTTGAGGGGAAGAAGATTGGTTAGAGGAAGGACTTCTTGTGCCGGCGAAGAAAAAAATAAAAGAGAAGTATTGTAGGAGAACGTTTTTCCACGGCCCAAGAAGGAGGTGCAGAACAAAATTATGTCCCACCATTGGGAGGAACCCCGACGCCGCCGAGTTACTACGGTGGTGTACCAATGCAAGCATGGGGAGTTGTGCAGCCATACCCCCACCATTTTTGCGGTGCCCAACGTAGCCTTTGCGGAGCCATATGCACACCTTCCTCAACCACAACAAAATGTGGCCACCATTGGAGGATACGCTGCAAGGAACATGCAAATTATTGCAGCCATCCAAACCAATGCAAACCAAATGGGTGAAGGAAATGCAAACATTGCTTATGTGCTTGGACACCTTCACCTAGCTCTGTCAGACAATTCATATGAGGAGAGGCGCAATCTTATTATGAGTAGGGGTACAACAACCAAGACTATCAATATCAACCACCGGCGGAAGATTAGAGAGAGGAGGAGCTTTAGTTCTCTTTCCTTTACCCCCCTTTCTTTAATTTTCAGCTTGTTTGCGCCTATGTATGCATAGTGTTTTCAGTTCTTATTTAAATTTCAGCATGTTTGTTAGTTTATTTTCAGCATGTGTCTTAGTATTTATTTTCATCATGAATAAAGTCACCACCAGGTTTTTACCATTAGTAAAGTTACAAAGTTTGTGCCATGACGATAAATGGTTAAAATTGCCGCTTTGTTTATCTTTGTAATTGATTTATGCATGTTTAACCTAGTGCTCTCTTAAAATACAAATCTGAAATTATCTAAATGCTAGCTTAATCTTTAGCGGAGGTTATGATAAAAATAAAGACCCATAGTGTTTTATGTGCTCTCAAGTTTTAGATGGATTAAAGATGATTTATTTTTGTTCTTAAATGTAAAGATAACCTTGTCATAAATACCACTTGCGTGTTGCTCTACCTATTGAGAGCCTTATAAATATTTGAGTGCAAAAACTTAGTATACAAGATTTATTGTTGGAGTTATTTCAGGCCTTGATTTCTCTGGCCCGAGACTAAGAAGCTGGTCATTTCGTTTTTGCGTATCTATCTTTTTGCTAGCCTTTTATCCGTGCATTGTGTATCCCCGCATCGGAGATCTCACAAACCTCGCCGGATATCCACCCTTAAAACCAAATATCATCTTTTGTGTTTACCTCCTTGACCACAACCTATCATTGAGAATGGATCATCAATTCAAGGAAGATCGCAAGACAGTGCCAACATTGAAGAATTCAAGCATCTCTCCAAGGAAAAATATTTCCGGTACCTACCTTATTTATCGCATCTTTGCTCGAGGACGAGCAACGTCTAAGCATGGGGGAGGAGGTAGGTACGATGCAATTTTAGAGTTCAAACGGGACTAATTAAAAAAAGAAAGTTCAAAAGGGGTGCAAATAAAAAAAATCAAAACTCCAAGGTGAAAGTCTCGTGACCGAATGAATGACAAAAACAATGAATGAATGAAAAAGAATGAAAGAAAGAAAGAAAGAAAAGAAGGAGAAATATGAAAAAGAGAAAAATATGAGTATGTGCAAAAATAAAATGAACTCCCTGGTTCTCTAAAGTGCATTAGAAAATTCATGGCTTCAAGATTAAAAGATCCATTCTCATTTTCCAACCATGTGCAATCCGATAACGAGGACTTCCTTTGTGCCTCGGGATCACCCTTTGTCATTTGCACATGTCCACTCATCTCAAGTGTGTGTATTTTTCTCTTTCCCCTCCTTGATATAACATCATTTTCCAATGACCTTTTTGACGAGTCTCGGTAAGACCATGAGAAGCTTGTCTTGTTTTGACAACATCTCATTTATAATATCTTTGTAGGACTAAACTTTCCCAAAAAGCTCCATATAAAGCCTACCACATATATATGTGTTATGAGAGGGAAAGGAGTAGAATAAATAGGCTTGAGAGACATGATGAGATAAGAGTTCATGAGCAAGATGCAAGGTGGTTTAAATTTGTGAACTTGGTTAGCTCTTTTTCATCTTGTTCTTTATTTCAAAATTTCTGAGATCCATTTGAATTTTGGGAGCATGTTAATACTTGTGGGATAAGCTTAATTAGATATCTACCCTCCGTAGGGATGAAGGCTAGCACATTATGGAACTTTAATGAATTAAACTTTTTAGAGCATTATGTTTTTTTTCATGTATGATCAAGTGCAAGGTTTAAACAATGAAGGGCAACGATGATATCCATCAAAGGCTTACTCGAGGACGAGCATGGTTTAACCATGGGGGAGCTGTTGACGGTGAAAATCCGTCAACCTAGCCATGAGTTTACCTTCGATGTTGGCATGACTTTTGTATCTTATCCATTGGTACTAACCCCCGTGGTATAACAAGTTCACTTGTGCATGTCGGTTTTGGAGTTAAGTGTTTACGTAGGGTTTTAACGTTGAAAGCAAGACTTCTGGGATAAGTTCATTAAGCACCTCATGACAAGACCTTGAAGCCCGGTACAAGTCAAGCAATGAAGTGAACATGACTCCAAGAGCCCAAGGACCAAGCCCGAGAAGATGATAAACTCCGAGGACCTAGCCAGAAAAGTGCTGAATCTTGCAAGACAAGGAGCTTCGTCCAATTCGGAGAGAAACCGACGTCAAGGGCCCACATGCAAAAGGGGAGAGCATCTAGAAGACGCGGGAAGCAACACCGGGCGAAGCAAGCCACGAGCCGGGCCGGGTGGGCCCTGTGCCGGTCGGCCCAGGCCGGCCGGCCCAGCCCGTTTCGGGGCCCAATCGGCCTCCCCTTTGACCTAGTTGCATCTCTGGCTATTTATAGCCCCCTGACCGAGAGCCACACATCAATCAATTCGTAATCCGCCGCCGAGGAGCAGAGAAGCTTGAGGGACACCATCTCGGAGATGAGGGTCGTGCTAGTTGTCTAGGGTTTCCCTAGCCGACGTGGGAACCTTGCATGGAAGACCACGTCGGAGCTCCGGAGCGAGGATCAAGATCGAGGGAGGGCCCCGGTGGTGATCTTGTTCATGTAATCATTCATGGTGAAGTTTGTAAGTGAATTCGATTTCTAGCGATCAAGTGCCTTCTCGATGATTTTGTTTTCTTCTTGGTTTTGCTTCTTCTACGATCTAGTTTGCAGCTAGATTACTTAGGGTGCTCTTGTAGCCGTGGTGGCTAGAGGTGCATACCGGACCGGCCAAGTGATTTCAACTTGTTCTATCGAACTCGCCCTAGACTACCCGCATGAGTAGGGAAACGTTGTGACAGAACAGGGGTTCCGAAAGGCAGGAGTTTTCGGAGTCGGATGGAAGGCCACGATTCAAAGGTGCTTTTAATGAGATTCGCTTTTCTATCTTCATCTATCTTGTTTGGAGCAACAACATAAGCATGATCTAGACTCTCTAGATCGGTTATCTCTTGCTTTCTCTTGCTACCTCTTTAGTAGATTAGATTAGATTCGTTTTCCTTATGATATCTTAGATTAGATGCAATTTGATTCTTCAACAGATAACTTTACCTTGCTTTTCTAGATTGAATCCTTGCGTTGCACATTGTTCCACGGATTCGATACCTTGGGTTCACCACTCGAGGGAAGAAGGGTCCCTTGACTACGACGGGAGACTTGTCCGCTTGCAAGTCTAAACGAACTTTGATACAACTATTAACCATCAACAGGTGGTTACCGTGGTGGTGTTCGTGGAGGTTGCTTTGGTAGGACAGATGGTTTGGTTTGTGCTAACCCCACTTTCGAGCAAATGGCTCGGCACTGGTTTTACTCTTTTGGTACTAACCCCAGTGTTGAGTCGTTTGTTCGCTCACGTGCTCATTTTTGAATTTCAGGTGGGAGACTTGAAGAACATTTGGTTGATTGACTCCGGTTGCTCGAGGCATATGACCGGAGACAGGGGGTGGTTCTCAAGTCTCGTCCCGGTGGTGACGAAGAGGTACTCACTTTTGGGGACAATGGGCGTGGGCGTGTGCTCTTAGAAGGTGAGATCAAAGTGAGTGACAAGATCACTCTGAGGCGTGTTGCTCTTGTTCAATCGCTGGGGTACAATTTGTTTTCTGTGTCCCAGTTGTTGGATGAGGGCTTTGAGGTGTTGTTTCAGCCAGGTAGTTCTCGGATTTTGGACTCTCGAGGGGACCTTGTCTGTATGGTCGTTCCCGAGGGTCGGGTGTTTCGTGCTGATTTTTCTCAGTCTTCGGGTGTGGAGCGTTGTTTCTTAGCTGGTTCTTCGAGTGAGTTGTGGAAGTGGCATAGGAAGTTGGGTCACTTGAGCTTTGACCTTTTGTCTCGCTTGAGTAAACTCAATTTGGTCCGAGGATTGCCACGGTTGAGGCTTGAGAAAGAGTTGGTTTGTGCGCCTTGTAGGCATGCCAAGATGGTAGCCTCTTCTCACCCGCCTCTCACCGATGTGATGGCTGAGCGTCCATGCGAGCTGCTCCATATGGACCTTGTTGGCCCAGCTCGTGTGCGATCTGCGGGTGGGAAGTGGTATGTCCTTGTTGTGGTGGACGACTACTCTCGGTATGCGTGGGTGTTCTTTCTCGAGGATAAGGGGGAGACGTTTGGTTTTGTTCGAGATCTAGTCTTGAGGTTGAGAAACGAGAGGCACGGAGATGCTATACGAGCTATCCACGGTGATAATGGCTCGGAATTCAGAAACTCTCATTTTGAAGCCTTTTGCCATGACTTGGGTCTTGAACACCAGTTTTCGAGTCCGTATACGCCTCCCCAGAATGGCGTGGCGGAAGGAAGAACAGGACCTTGTGCGAGATGGCTCGGACGATGCTTGATGAACATAGGACTCCAAGGAGGTATTGGGCTGAGGCGGTGAATACCGCGTGCTATGTGTCGAACAGGATCTACCTTAGAGTGCACAAGAAGAGAACATGCTATGAGTTGATGCATGGTCGCACACCCAAGGTGAGTCACTTCCATGTCTTTGGTTGCAAGTGTTTCATTCTGAAGAAAGGCAGGAAGTTGGATAAGTTTGAGGCTAGGTCTGTCGATGGTATTTTCTTTTGTTATGCATCTCATTCTAGAGCATATCGTGTGCTCAATCTTGAAACTAACCAAATCGTGGAGACTTGCGAGGTAACCTTCGACGAGACAGAGCCACATAGTCAGCTTGTCTTTGAGTGTGCAGGTGATGATGAGCTTGGCGAGGAGATCTTTCAAGAGGAGGAGCATGAACATGGAGATGATGAAGATGGCGGTGCGGTGCCCCCGGCTGAACATGTACCCACTACTTCAACTACGGTGATGGACGGACCCTCTCCTACACCTACGACGACAAATCAAGAACGAGGAGAAGCTGATGTTGAGGGGGAGGTAGCATCGAGGCAAGAACCTCCCCGGCGAGTACAAGTGGATCACCCAGCTTCGAGGATCATCGGCGACATGAATGAACGCACTACACGATCGAGGGTTCGAAACAATTCTCATTTCGCTCATGCTGCATTTGTTGCTACTTTTGAGCCCAAAGACATTGGACATGCACTATCTGATCACAATTGGGTTAATTCGATGCATGAGGAGTTGGAGAACTTTGAGAGGAATCAAGTTTGGGAGTTGGTTGACCGTCCCCCAGGGTGTAAGCCGATTGGTACAAAGTGTGTGTGGGAGAACAAAGAGGGAGAGAAAGGTGAGGTTGTGAGAAACAAGTCGAGCCTTGTTGCTCAGGGGTTCAGTCAGAAGGAGGGGATCGACTATGAGGAGACCTTTGCTCCCGTAGCCCGTTTGGAGGCGATTAGGATTCTTCTAGCCTTTTCGTGGCTAAAGGGTTCAAGCTGCACCAAATGGATGTGAAGAGCGCTTTCCTGAATGGTGTGTTGGAGGAAGAAGTGTATGTGAGGCAGCCTCCGGGGTTTGAGAGTGAGAAGTACCCCCACCGGGTGTACAAGTTGAGGAAGGCGCTGTATGGGTTCAAGCAGGCGCCTAGAGCTTGGTATGGTAGGTTGAGGGGGTTCTTGTTTGAGAGAGGTTTTGAGATGGGGAAGGTCAATCGACCTTGTTTTTTTCTCGAGGCAGGGCGTAGATATCCCGATTGTGCGGAGTGTACGTGGATGATATTGTCTTTGGTGGCTCGTCTAACTCTCTTGTTGCAAGGTTTGCAAGAGGATATGAGCAGGGAATTTGAGATGAGCATGATGGGCAAGTTGCAGTTCTTCCTCGGGCTACAAATCAAACAATCAAAAGGAAGGAACATTTGTGCACCAGGCTAAGTACACCAAGGACATTGTGCGGAAGTTCAAGATGGAGGACTCCAAGACTATGACGACGCCGATGAGTACGACTACAGCTCTTGATGCGGACGAGGAAGGTGAACTTTTGGACCAAAAGGAGTACCGGAGCATGATCGGGTCACTCCTCTACTTGACGGCGACGAGGCCGGACATGTAGTTCTCAGTGTGTCTGTGCGCTCATTTTCAAGCGTCTCCGAGGACTTCGCATCGGCAAGCGGTGAAGCGAATTTTCAGCTACTTGCGTCACACTCCCGACTTTGGCCTTTGGTACTCCGCGTCCTCTTCTCTGGCGCTTCATGGTTTTTTAGACGCGGATTTTGCCGGGTGTCGGTTGGATAGGAAGTCCACTTTTGGGACTTGCTAGTTTTTGGGTTCTTCTTTGGTGTCTTGGTCTTCCCGCAAACAATCGAGTGTTGCTCAATCCACTACCGAGGCAGAGTATGTTGCCGCTGCTAGTTGTTGCTCTCAGCTCCTTTGGATTTCATACACCATGAGTGACTTTGGTGAGGAGTATACCCATGCCCACTTCAATGTGATAGCACCAGTGCCATAAGTGTTGCAAAGAACCCAGTGCTCCATTCCAAAACCAAGCACATAGAAGTGAGGTACCATTTTCTGAGAGACAACGTAGAGAAAGGAAAGATAGCTTTGATCCATGTACCCACACATGACCGACTAGCCGATATTTTCACCAAACCCCTTGATCAAGCAACTTTCACTCGTTTGCGGGGGGAACTTTGTGTGTGTTTGATTTCTTGAGTTGGGTGTGTGGGAGCTCCTATGTAGCATATGTATAGTTTCCTTTGTGCATTTCTTGCATTTGGCATGGCATATGTAACATGATGTATAGGCATCCTTGTATCTTAGATTGTATGCATTTTGTATCATATGCATTGGTTAGGAAAAGCTTCTCTCATATACATTGTTCACCATGGAATGAGATATATGTCTTTGTGAGCTTGTTTGGTATGCTATGGTTAGTTTGGCTTAGCTCTTGATGATCTTGATGAATAATCCATGGTTGATAGCTATGTTTTTGAAAATGTCACATGTATGCTCTCTCATGTGTAAATGCCTTCATATGATCTTTACATGTTTAGTGGCTTGGATATGCTTAATTTGTGGTTGGATAGCTAGTTTATTGATCATATGGGGCCAAAGGCTCATTTGCCATCATGAATGTTTATCCCTCTTGCTTAATCTTGTGGAGGGGCATAAGTTCCTTTTTGTCGCAAAGACATTTCATGTACCAATTATAAATCTGAAAATGAAATGAAAAATGCTTGGAAAATGTGCTCCCATGTCATATGTGCTGAATTTAATTTGCTTTGGGTGCTAAACCGTTGCATGATGCCTACCAATGAGAAGTCTCATACATAGAAGTAGGCACATGGCTCGGTGGCTTTGACATGACATGAGGTGCTTGTGGGTGTTTGTGTGGTCTTATGATTAGAATGGCTGTCCTAGCATGAAGTTTGTGTGGCTTTGCCATTTTGATATGTCTTGATCATGTTTAGGACTTTGCTCATGAGAGGCAAGTTTTTCGCAAAATTGCCCAAATCCATCTTAGCTTCGTCCAATGGTTGTGAAACTTGGTGATCATGTAGTTGAGATCGATACGAAGCTATAGAGTATCTAACTTGCTCATTTGGACATGTGTAGCATTCTTTGTTGAATTTTGTCTATTTGAGAAGCTCTAGGTTGAAAATTTTGCATTTTTGGCTTGATTCATGCATTGCCAAAAAGGGGAGAAGTTTGAGCTTGAAATGGCTTGTCGGATGCATTTAGAAGGTTTTCAGTGGTTTCGAGCCATTTCTCGGTTTCGTTGTGCACCGGTCTGACCGGTGAGGAGCACCGGTCTGACCGGTGTGAGTGCTGGTCCTGTGCACATCTTAGGCACCGGTCTGACCGGTGGTGATGACCGGTCTGACCGGTGTGAGCTGAAGTTGCTGCAGCTGCCCTAGTTTTAGCTGGTTTGCATGCATTCGTCTAGGGGGAGGTGCATTGGTTCAGGGGGAGCTTGCATGTGTGCAGGGGAGTTCTTTGTGGTGTTTGAGCTTTGCTTTGGTGGTTTGTGCTCTTTGCTTGAGCCTTGCTTTGTCTCGGATGTGTCGAGCCGTTGCCCTTGCCTAAGGGGTTCGAGACTTGTATTCTTCAAGTGATCTTGCTCTTTGCCTTTGTTTGGCTTTCGATCACTTGTTGGAGTTTCTTTTTGTTCATTTCTTTTCTTTTTCTTTTCTCTCTTGTTACTTCCGTGTGGGTGTTGTCAATGCACTCATCAAGGGGGAGATTGAGGACCATGTGTGGTTCAAGGACCGGTGGATGGTCGCTTCCTTGTGTGATGAGCGATTGACAACGTTGTGTGGACTGATTCTTGTCTAAGTATTGCAGGTGCAGGTTGCGGCTTGACTGGTGTTGGTGCAGGTGAAGAACAAGCGCGAAAGGTCGTCGCCGGTGAGGCCTCCAGGTGTGGAGAAGACAAGTAGGCTTCGTTCGAGGGACCCGGTGGCCAGCGGGGTCAAGTGCGGACCGCATGGTGGAATGAACAGCAAGATGAAGTCGTGGACGGTTTCTTGGTTGAGCCTCAAAACCAAGGTCGAGCCGGGACTACGTGGGAGCCGAGTCATGAGTGGAGATTGGCGGAGGCTACACCGAGTTCGCGGGGTTTCCAGTGGTTCACCAGAAAACCACTGGGTTCCTTGGTTGATCCACAAAGCCAAGACTGAAGAACCGAAGACGGTGCCGCAAAGAAGCGGGCTGCAGACCGGTCCCGACCGGTGGGTACCGGCCTCCGGTTCGGTGAGGAGCACCGGTCTGACCGGTGTGCGACGATGCAGCCTGGAATCTTCGAAGCGGAGGACACGCGTCGGGATCGCAAGGCTTGTGTCGAGGCTAAGCAGGTTGCGGTCGCCGGGCATCTGTCCGATGGAGAAAGCTTCAATTCTTCCAAAACCGCCCTTGAGGGGCTTGTATCTGTAGTTGTTAGAGAAGGGTATTTTAGACTTTCGGTTGCCTCCATATAACCCAAGAGGTGAGAGGATGGCAGCCAACTCTTGGAACCCTAGTTCTTTTGCTTTCCTATTTTCCCTTCCTATTTTCTTAGGATTTCCATAGGACTAGCTTGAGAGCTTCATGGTGAGATCTTGTTGAGAGGGTTGGATGATCGGGCGGCAAGCTAGACCTTGTATGAACCTTTGTTGCATGTATAGATGATTCGGCGTGGTTCCTCAAGGTTTGGATGTGTTGTTCCCGGTTGTTCTAGGTGGTGATTTTCAGAGCCCTCTCTTGGTGATTTCTTTGGGTTGTTTTCGGGACCTTTCTCTTGGGGATTTGATGGGGGAAATTTGTGGGAACCCTTCGTGGTTCTTTGGGCTGTGATTCCCCGCCCAAATCCGCGAGTAAAGGAGCTCGATTTTGGGGCTTTCCGAGTTCTAGGGTTTGAGGTGTTCTTGGCGGGATTTCTTCGATTCCTCCTTTTTGGACGAGTTTTGGTGGAATTAAACTTGGCTATGGACTCCTCATGAGGTGTTCCTAATATCCCTAAAGTCTTGTTCAAGTCCGTTGAGCGATTCAGGAGATCGAGGTTTGGATTTGGGGGAGTTGACCCGCGGGTGCTGTTCATCCTGAGCTGCCCAGGCAACACCGGTCTGACCGGTGCTCTTGACCGGTTTCACCGGTGCAACCCTCGGTGGGTTTTTGCTCGGGTGAACATTTGGGTGTGTTCGCTATTGTCTTGTGTTGCAGCTGTTCCGAGTTTGGGTCAGTTTGGAGGTCGGTTGGCCTGTTTGGTGCTTTGGGGGCTTTCAGGTTGTTACCGGTCTGACCGGTGCGTTTCACCGGTCTAACCAGTGTGGAGCCACTTAGTGAAAGTTGCCCGGTTCACCGGCCAGGGACCGGCCTCGACCGGCGTGGTGCTCACCGGTCTGACCGGTGTTGGTCAGTGGACTCGAGGTTTGGTGTTGCACTGCATTCTCGGGTCGGAAGGGTGTGTGTGTTGGTCCCTAGGTCCAGTGGCACTACAGTGGCTACGTGTGCTTGGCCAACTTGGGTAGTGAGTCGGAGACGTGTGTCGGAAGCCGTGTTCATCTTGTTGGAGTTTCCATCTCCTTTGAGAAGAATTTTTATCGGCTCCCATTCACTCCCCCCCCTCTCTGGTTCGCCGTATCGGTCCTTCACCTGCTCATAGACTTGAAATTTTATTAGCTACTTAAGCATACGTCATTAAACACCAAAACCCACTTAGGGGGCCAAGATACTCTTCACCCCGTCCGGCCGGTGGCGCTACCGCGTCGCCTCACCTCCGCCGCCGGCCACACCGCCACCATCGTCGATCCTTCGACGCCCCCACCCCCTCCTCTTCAGGCCTGGTAATCATTGGAATCCAACCATAGAAACCCCAGAACCCTAAGCCCCGCCCACCGGAAACCCAGATCCATAAAACTGTCGCCTCCACCACCACCCACGGCCGGCGACGACCTCGCCGCCGCACCCCCCCCCCCCCCCGCCCACCAACCGCTGGAGTTGGAGAAGATCACCGGAGAAGGTGTCACACTTGATTTCCGAAGAGAAACCAAATGCATCTCATATGTGTGCCTGGATCAAGTTACACACATATGATAGACAAACAAGTGTAATATCATAAACAGTATTCAAAACATAACATAGAGTTTAACATATTTATTACACTCATTCAGAAGACACGAAGGTCTTTAGCATCGAACAACGATAACTAAACGAAGAGTCTCCGTCTTCCACTTCCACAAGCACTTGACTAAGCATCACATGCCTCAGAACTCCTCAAAGTCGTTGTAGTACTCCTCACCATTATTCTCTTTTGAACAGTGGTAAGCAAGGATGAGTACACTTATGGTTGGTACTCAGCAAGTGGGGGGAAGATGCAAGGCTTCCTAGGATAGGCTAAGGTTTTGCAGCGGCAAGCATTTTAATGTTGGTCAGGTTTTAATTAAAGAACGCCTAGTTACTAGGTGTAAGTTTATACCAACCCACTTAAGAAATTATAAACAACTCATCTCAAAAGCACAAGAACCACGATTTAATTCCATTTTTAAGTTTAATTATCATGTGAGGGTCCAAGCCGCTCATAACTGTGAGCACGGCTGATCGATCAGCTTTACACTCTGCAGAGGTTGCACACTTTACCCACAACTCGCATAAAAGTTCCGAAGAATTTTGGACCCAACCATGCGATGCTAGCTATGCATCATACCACACTTTCGAGGTGTGATTGCATAGGGATGCTATGAAGCCTTTCCAAAGGCATGCAAAAGACTAACGACCCGCATAGTTACGGATCAGGGCGGACCATAACCCTCCCTAGTGGTCAGCACCTTAGCAAAAGTTGCTACCCCAAGAGGACCTTCTATACCCTGCAACTCGGATCCCCCTGTTCTCCTTTCGAAAAAGGGCCATCAGATCGATCGCACACCTAATTCATTGGCTAAGGTTAGAGCCATAAGACACTGTAGTTGCACATGTTTTCTTGGGTGGTTCAACATGTTTCGATTAAATCATATGACGTTGTATTACCAAAAGCATCATCATCATTAAAAATACAAGCCTTTGTCATGGAAAACCATTATATCCAACCCGAGTTAAGAAACTAGCATATTCCACCCAAACCATTTATTAAACCGGGTTGATCCAAGGATTATGGATAAAAAATAGGTAAGTCCTTAGAAAGGTGTTCCCATCAATTTAATGCAATAACAGAATAAATGTAAACTTAATTATTACGCAATTGCATAGGACAAATAGAATCATGCAGGGGGACAAGACCACTTGCCTTCCTTGCCTAAAAATTGTTCTTCTTCCTCAAAAAGTTGCCCTTGATCAACTCCAACTAGCTGATCACTTGAAACTGGCACGAGATCTACGAGCACAAAAATTAATCATACAATAAATAAAACAATTCATCAATCAACTCTAAAGGCTACAAATACACTACTAAGCAATGGCTCACTGAGATGATCGCACATAAACCAAAAACGCTAAAAACAAAGCTAAAACGACAAAGATACGCTAAAAACAAGGTTCATGGGCCAAACTGTGAAGAAATTAGGTTCCAGGGACCTAACTACAAGAAACCGAGGGCCTATATCTAATTATGTGTAAAACAAAAGGTCCAAAGCGCAAAAGGACCTATACAGGACCTCGTGTGATAAAACTAACAAGGGCAGGGGCTTAAACATAAAAGAAATGACCTATTTGCAAGGGTTTCTATAGGTGGAAGGACCAGCTTGTGAAAAAGAATAAACCGAGGGGCTCTTTAGCAAAACCGCCCTGATTGACCGGTATGAGGCCGGTTGACTCACAGATCAAGCGGATCTTGTCGGTGCGGAAAGTAGTCCCGACACTAACTAGTACAAGCGTTGAGATCTATCTCTCAATGGCCATTGCTAAGCAACACATGACGCGGGTTTTATCTTGGTTCCGGTCGTGGGCCGTACGTCCAGCAGGGGTGCGCTCGGGGTGCTGTATTGCGTCGCACCATAGTGCTTGTAGAGGGGGCTACAAGTCGTAAGTGAGCATTTTTCGGGCCGGGCCACGTTCGGGTCAGGCCGAAAAAAATTCTGTTAATTCAGGCCAAAAAATCCTGCCCATGACCATCCCACTGGACGGGTCGGGCCTTAATATTCTAGCCGGGCTCGGGCCGGGCCCGGGCTTGGGCGGGCCGCCCGTGCATTCTATAGTGTAAAACAACTAAAAATAGCATTTCGGGCCGGGCTCGAGCCAAAAAAACTTCGCGGGCTTCACGATCTCTGCCCACGCCCATCCAGTAAGGTTCGTGGGCGGGCCTGGCACGGGCCGGCCCCGGTGCCGGCCGCCGGGCTCGGTCGGGCCGGGCTCGAAATGCTCAGGTATACTTGGCGAGAGAGGAGGGAGAGCCTCCAAGTCCCTGAGGTTTGATTGAGGCCAAGTGCCAATATCGTGGTGAAGGTAGAAATGTCCAAGTATGCAACTAACCGTCCTCCCCCCGCGGTCAGGGGACCGCACCCTCCTTTTATAGACCAAGGGGGGGCGGTTTACAATCGTGTCGCATAATTCTAAGCTACATATGGCGGTATGGTGTACAACATCGCGGAGTTGACGGTCGTCCGGACGATCTCGCCCCTGCCGTACATCGTCGCGAGCCTTGTACCTACCCAGGAGCGGCTTCGAGGGTGGTCATGTGGGAGCTTCTCGTCTGGTCGCCGTCCGTACGCTGACTCAAGGGTCCGGCCGACGGAAGGCCAGCGGATGCACAACAGCGGTCGTGGTGGTATCTTGTCGTCCCAGGATCCCACAGCACCGAGGATGGTGCTGTAGTGCTTGGGATGGCGGTACGGCAACGAGGATGGCCGCACAGGGCTGGAGTTAGTGGAGGGGACGCGCTCCACTAGTCCAACGTCACGGCGCCGTCCCGTGCGGGTGCGGTAAAGGCGTCCGTACCCCTTTCGAGGGTTCCGCTGCCCTCTTTCGAGGGGCGCGGCGTGCAGGCCATACGGGAGTGGGCGGCACAGTGTTACGGAGTTAACACCGGCCTTCCGCACAGCTCCTCTGCTGTGCCAGGGATGGCCGCACGGGGAGGGTTGGCGGAACAGCGTCGGGATATGATTCTCAGGCGGTGTGAGAGGGCCGGCGTGGTGAGGATTCGCTTTTGACCTGGCGCCCGTGTTGTACCAGGGAATTTAATGCTCTGGTCAGGGAGTGGGCGCGGGGGCCGTGAGCTCTGGGTGGCCTCGAGCGATGCTGAGATTCGCCCGAGGGGGCGTCCGGCCCTCGAGCGAGGCGGAGATTCGCCCGAGGTCGGCCCTCGAGCGAGGCAGAGATTTTGCAGTGTTGCGCCCGACCCTCGATGGAGGTGGAGATTATCCCGAGGTGCGCCGAGGCTTGCCGCTTCGATGGGTTGGTTGAGGTTACTTGGGTTGTGGTTCTCTGCATCAGGCCATGATTATGCGGGGTGTGATTTACGGTTTGCGGGTTCGTTTAGGTTTTGTTATTTTGCAAGAAATGGGTTTTTCCCTAGCCATCAGGGGACCCTCATGGTTGTCTCCGACAGTAGCCCCTGAGCCTCTATGGTGGTGTCCGTTAGGAACCCGCAAAGGCTGACGCTTACTGATGGGACATTCTTCCCTCCTGGTTGCTATGCTATTCCGTGGGGGCACTAGCGCACCCGCGGGTGTAGCCCCCAAAGCCTTGCAGGAGCGTGGATGCTCCTGCAAGGTTTTTCACAGCGTTTGTCAGCGTGCGAGGTGTTAGTTTCAACCAGCGTCGGTGGTGTTTCAGCCGGCCTTAGCGGTGCCATGCGCACATATCTACACTCGTCCGCGTTTAGTGCATATCCAGGAGGTGTAGCCGTGCGTCGAGCCACCAAGCCTGGGCCCACTCGAGGCGATCGGGGCGGGCTCTCCGACCTGTTTGCACGTCCCTTCGCCGTCCTTCCGCAGGATAGAGGGGTGAGGCGTCCATGACTCCCATCGAGTGGGTCGCGAATCACGGATTCCTCGTTGAGCTGTTAACGGGTGATTCAAGTGGACGTCTGTGCCCTGTTCGATAAGGGTCAGCTCGTGGTCCAGAGACACGTCCATGAAAGCACTTACGTGGGTGTGCTAGGCAGGGCTCGATCTCGTTCGGTGAGGACTGAGGGCGTGGAAGCTCTCCCTCGATGGGATCCCTTGACTAGATGCCCACATTGGCTCTTGAATACGACATGTAGGGCGCCCTCGAGCCGGTGGACTCGAGGTCAGACTAGAATGCGCGCACCCTAGTCATCCTTGACTCTATCAATCTGGGGCGCCTGTTCGAACCCTTCGAGGGTCAGGCTCCGAACCCCTGATCAGTAGGGCCGTTGCGGGGTGGCAACGAGGTTCCCCCGTCTTGGTCGCATCTGCAGGATTCGTGGGGTCGGGTTTGACCCATCCTTCGAGCCGCTGATCAGTAACCCTCTGGGTTGAGGGCATCTGTGGTGCCCACCTTCGATGGGTGGGACTTAAGACCACTGATCAGTAATCGCACCCTTCGAGGGTCTGGTTTTTTCTTGATCCTTTGGCTCAGGCCACACGGGGGGTTACCCTTACTCGGTATGGAACCGGGCCATTAAATGGCTGTGGTCGTGGCAGCGGTCGAGCGCAGCGGATGCACCTTTTCAGGCGGTGCTTCCGTGGGCGTAGTGGACGACGTGGGGGGCGGACGTGAAGGGGCGTCGCGGCCCTTCGGTTGCCACGCCGTAATGATCGCGCACGCGCGCGCACCCGGCCGTTTCAACACGGTGGGGCCCGTCGGTCAGCGGCACACGGTGTTGCCTGTAGTTAATGCGCGCGGCGTGCGGAGTTCCCGGGAGCGTGGCTCCCCTAGATCTATAAATTGTGGGAAAGGGAAGGGTGAATCCCTAACCTCGCCACTTAGCATCCATAGCATTTGATTCACCTTCTCCTCGCCTGCGCGCTTTGCCAACCCTGCTACTGCCCGCCTCGCTTTCGATCCGTCGCCTCCCCAGCTTCTAGCTCTCGCCCGCCATGGCCCCACCTCAGCCAATCGTAGTGCTAGAGCCTCTCCCTTGGACCCAGTCGATAGTGACGTCGTTCGCTTTGAACGAGCTAGTAAACGGCAGGCTGCTGGTGCCGACCAGTGACGGGACGTACCCGGCGTGGATGGTCCCGCCGGCGTCGGACGTGGAGCCCAACCCACCGTGCGGCTATGTCGTCAGCTTCATCCGGCTACACGAGCGTGGCTTCACCGCCCTGGCGAGCCGCTTCATGCGGGGGTTGTGCTACCATTACGGGGTGGAGCTCCACAACTTCGCCCCCAACGCCATATCGCAAGCGGGCACCTTCGTCGGCATCTGTGAGGGGTTCCTGAGGATCCCAGTGAACTTGGATCTCTGGGTGCACCTATTCTGTGTGGAGCTGCACACCCTCACCATGGGCGAGTCGCGGGTGCGCCGGGCAGTTCGCGCTGGTGGTTTGACGTTCGCGCTGTGGGACTCTCCCCTACACCGGCAAGGTGGATTGGGAGAAAGGGTGGTTCTACCTCCGCAACAATGGCACCGGCCTCCCCCCTACACCGGCAAGGTGCTGATGGCGAAAATTGATGCCTGGCACCACGGCGTGTCGCCTTCCTCACGTCAGCAGAGGCTGGAATCACTCATCGACGAGCTGTGACGCATGGCGGACGCCGGGCCGGGGGCGGCCTCGGTCCTCGCCAACCTCCACCACCGGAGGATTGTTCCCCTCATGGAGAGGGAACTCCACATCTTCGAGATGAGTGACGTGGCCAACCCTACATCGCTGGCGTGCTCGCGGCTGCTGCAAGACCGCCTGCTTCCGGAGTACGCGGCCACGAGGGTGAGGCACGCGATTAGCCTCAAGTCGGTGCCACACAGCGACGACGACCTCTGGTCATTCGTGATGCTCCCCAACGCCCCGGCGGTGAGTCTGCCTCTTCTCCCGTCTCAGGTTTGATATCGTGTAGGTGTGGGCCTTGATAGCCTTTTTTAGCAGAGGGTGACTGTGCACGCCGCGCGGTCGGACCCTCCAACGCCCCGGACCCGGCCGGCCGCCCGCGCGCGCAGCCGGCGGGAACAGGAGCGGGCGGCGCGCATGAAGGAGAGGAGGCTCAGGCGGCGGGAACGTCTGGAGCAGTATGATGAGGAGTACCGACCGCGCGAGCAGCAGAGACTCTCCCCTCTGCTGGCACCGGTGAACTCTTCGTCGGAAGAGGAGGAGGAGGAGAGCGACGGGGGTGCCGAGAGCTGGAATCCCCCACCCCCGTCACCACGGGCCACGGAGGCGGTTGTGGAGCTAGTGCCCATGGCGGGCGCGGAGGCGCCCGCTGCCTAGTTGTCGATGGAGGCGCCCACGGGCAGTGCAGAGGCGCCAGCGGGCGCGACGGAGGCACCCCCCGAGCCCTCGAGGAAGAGGAAGTGGGGTTTCTCCAACTTGAGGTGAGCAGCACCTCCCCTCTACGCTCTTGATTTCGAGCGGCTGGTGCTTATCATTTTGCGTTTTTGTTCATAGGGTGACACCGGTCGGGAGCACCCATGACGATGAGGCGGCGTTCAGCAAGGGTGCCGCAGATAGCGGTGGGCGCGGCGGCGACAGGAGAGCCGTCATGCGACACGGTTGTGGCCACAGGGCCGCGGCAAGAGGAGGCGGTGGCGGCGGTGACGTAGGTACTGGTTCCCCGCGCCTCTTCCCATGGGCGCGGGCGGGATTGTCCGGAGAGCCGGCCCGCGGGGGACTGTGAGGTGACGTGGGATGCTGCTGACGAAGATGGCCCCTAGGTGGGGCCAATTGGGAGGCCAGCCTGTGCCAGCCCCAGAGCGCACGCCAGAGGTGCTGGTGATGCGGGAAGACGACTGTGTGATGTCGCAGTGCCCGGTGCACGGCGCCGAGGCCTCGACGTCATGCGCCGCCGCGCCCGCCCCCGACGTCGTCGTCGCGCACCCGGAGCAGGGGCCACACCGCGCCGGCACGCCGTCGGCCCATTTCGACGAAGCCCAGGCCGAGTAGGCACTATGGAAGGAGTTTCAGAACCACGGCTCCTCGATCAACAACACGCTGACCGAGGCGATGCAGATCCACGGGGTTCCCTCAATTCAGATGTTCCAGGTAAGGGTTCTTCGTCGAGTTTAAGATTCGTTCCCCCATCCCCGTTGTGTTCGCGTGTCTCTTGACTCCGTTCTCTTCCGCGTTCTTAACTGCTGGTGACAGGAGCTGGAGGGCCGAGCTCGGGCAAGGTACAACCGCCTCACTCAGTTGAGCACCGAGCTCGACTGGTACCGAGGCTAGTACGACTCCCTCGACGCCCTCGTGGAGGCCCTGTGGACCAACAACGGGTGGCTGGAGTACCGGCTGCGGGCCGTGCGGGACGAGCTCCTGGACCAGGGCATCCAGACTACGGAAGGCGGATCCACGGTTGACATGGTGAGGGCCGCTCTCCTGGAGCGGGGCGAGGCGCTGCAGAAGGCGCGCGAGGCCCTAGCTGCGGCGCAGACTGCAGCGGCTGAGAAGGAGACGACGCTTGCCTCAGCGCAAGCTCAGCTCCAACAGGACTGCGCCACCCTCGAGGGGGCGTGGTCTTGGCAGAGCCAGGACGAGGAAAAGGCCAAGGAGGCCGAGCAGCTGAGGGCCGACCTGGCGGACAAGGTCGCCTCGCTTGCCACGGTGGGGGAGCAGCTCCGGCAGGAGCAGGGCATGCCCTAGGTTGCGGAGTCCTGGCTCCAGCAGGAGTGGTATGTTTTGAAAGAGGCCCATGCTGCCCTTTAGCTCGAACGCTCGGCCCGGAAGGAAGCGCAGGGCCAACTCCAGCGGGAGCGCGCCACACTGGTGAAGGTGCAGGCCACCATCAAGCTCCGGGACGTGGAGATCATGCTACTTTCTGGTGAGCTGGTCCAAGAGGGTGTGTCCTACAAGGACTTGCGACAGGCCAGCAAGGAAAAGGATGCCGACATCCTCGAGTTGCAGCAGGCAGCCGCCACCGCGCGCGCCTCCCTCGAGTCGGAGAAGAAGCAGGTCGAGGGTGAGTCGCTTTTTTTGTCTCTCGTTTGCTAGACAAGTTCGTTTGGGGATCCGCTCCCAACTAAGTTTGTGTTCTTGCCTTCAGGCCTGCGGACGGCTCTCGGGACGTCGGCGACCCAAGCGCAGGCAATCAGACGACCTACAACTCCTCCCAGCAGAAGCTGGAAGAGCTACAGGCCGCGGCTCTCGAGGCGTGCCAGGGCATCGAGGAGGGCGAAGCGCAGGCCGGGAGTTCCATGGCGAGTCACCTCCGCGCCTTCGGCGGGCATGTTACCCGACACATGCGATGTGCCCTGCACCTGGGGGTCCAGAAGGCCCTTGGTGTGGTGGCGTCGCACCACTGGGTCAACCTCGAGGTGATCTCCATGAGCTACGTCGTTCCTGCTGGTGTCGACGATGAGGTGGAGATGAACCGCGTGGACGCGCTTGCCGCTCCTGTCGCCAATGTCCTCGCGGAGAACTTCATGGAGTTTTTGTTCCCGGACGCTCCTCCCGCCAACGGTCTCGAGCCCTGAAAGTAGTTGGGCATTCGTGCCCTTTAAGTTGTTTGTTAGAACTTGAGCCACGCGGCTTTATGTAATAAACATGGTTTCATTTGAATGTTTGTAAGTTCGAATGCTCATTTTTTGCAATGGTTGCGTTGTTCCGTCTCTTTTTCCTTTGCCTGAGCGAATTTGATCTAGGAGGATTCATTTTCGCGAGTAGCTTGTAGGTAAAGGGACAAGGGGAAAGGGTCGTATCCTGCTGGAGGCGTAGGCTATTCCCGACTTGCGCGTCTTTTCCTTCTGGCTGCTCGCGCCTCGCGTGAATTCGCCTGAGGCTCGGGTCAGGTCGTACTTAGTGTATTTGAAGTGCGGTTTTTTGTGAAAATGGAACCATTTTTCGGGGGGAGTACCCCCCGCAGTAGCCCCCGAGGGGGACTTGGTTTTCGAGGGAAAGCCGAGTCGCCCTTTGACTTTATTCAATGGTGAAATTTACATTTATACAACCAACTGGGGCATTGGGTATGTGAAAACGAAGAAACTCGGAAATCCTTTTTAAGGGTAGAAGCGACGTAGCTATTGGATGTTCCAAGCGTTGGTGAGCTCTTCGCCGTCCTCGTTCGCCAACTTGTAGGTGCCGGGCTTGAGCACTTTGATGACAACATAAGGCCCCTCCCATGGAGGTGATAGCTTGTGGCGGACTCAATTGTCTTGGTGTAGCCTTAGGACTAGGTCGCCTCGTCGAAGTCTCGACGCCGGATCTTCTGGGCTTGGTACCGCCTCAGCGCCTGCTGGTACCTTGTCGAATGCATCAAGGCCACAGTGTGGGCTTCGTCCAACTGATCCAGTGAGTCCTCGCAGGCTCGCTGGTTGGCATTTTCATCATAGTCTTTAACTCTGGGTGATCCGTATTCCAAGTCTGTGGGGAGAACGGCCTCCGCGCCATAGACTAGGAAGAACGGGTGAATCTCGTGGCTCTACTCAGGGTGGTCCTGAGGCTCCAAACGACAGACGGCAACTCCTGGAGCCATTTTCAGCCAGACTTGTTCAGCCCATCGAAAATCCTGGGCTTCAGGCCTTGTAGGATCATGTCGTTGGCACGCTCCACCTAACCATTGGTCTGTGGATGTGCGACAGCTACCCAGTCCACGCAGATGTGGTATTTGTCACAAAACTCCAGGATTTTCCTGCTGGTGAATTGGGATCTGTTGTCGGTGATGATGGAATTCGGCACCTTGAACCGATGGATGATGTCGGTGAAGAAGGACACGGCTTGCTCTGCCCAGAGGTTTGTGATTGGGCGTGCCTTGATCCATTTGGAGAATTTGTCCACGGCGACCAGCAAATGGGTGTAGCCCCCGGGCGCCTTTCGCAAGGGCTCGACGATGTCCAGCCCCCACACAACGAAAGGCCATGTGACGGGAATCGTTTGCAGGGCGTGAGCCGGGAGATTAGTCTTGCGGGCATAGAACTGGCACCCCTCGTAGGTGCGTACGACCTCGTTGGCATCGGCGACCGCGGTGGGCCAGTAAAAGCCTTGGCAAAATGCATTGCCAACGAGGGTGCGCGGCGCCACATGGTGGCCGCACATGCCTGCGTGGATGTCTCGAATGAGCTCATGACCATGGGGGATGGGGATGCACCGCTGCAGGACGCCGGACGCAGCACGCTTGTACAGCTCGGCGTCGATTATGGTGAACGATTTGGCCATACTAGCGATGCGTCTAGCTTCAGACCGATCCGGGGGAAGCTCCCCTCGATCTATCCAAGCGAGGTATTTGGCCCGCTGTTGATGGTGAAAATGCGTCAACCTAGCCATGAGTTTACCTTCGGTGTTGGCATAAGTTTTATACCTTATCCATTGGTACTAATCCCCGTGGTATAACAAGTTCACTTGTGCATGTCGGTTTTGGAGTTTAGTGTTTATGCAGGGTTTTAACGTTGAAAGCAAGACTTCCGGGATAAGTTCATCAAGCACCTTGTGACAAGACCTTGAAGTCCCGTACAAGTCATGCAATGAAGCAAACTTGACTCCAAGAAGCCAGGAACCTAACCCGAGAAGATGACAACCTCCGAGGACCTAACCAGAAAAGTGCCGAATCTTGCGGGACAAGGAGCTACGTCCAACTCGGAGAGAAACTGACGACAAGGGCCTACATGCAGAAGGGGGAAGGATCTAAAAGACTCGGGAACCGACACCGCGCGAAGGAGGCCGGGAACTGGGCTTGGATGGGCCCAGGCCGATCGGCCCAGGCCGGCCAGCCCAGCCCAGTCCAGGGCCCATTTGCCCCCTCCTTTGACCTAGCCGCCATTCGAGCTATTTATAGCCCCGGGGTTGAGAGCCACGGATGAATCAATTCGTCATCGGCCGCCGAGGAGCAGAGAAGAGAGGGACACCATCCCGGAGAGGAGAGGGTCGAGCTAGTTGGCTAGGGTCTCCCTAGCCGACGTGGGAACCTTGCAAGGAAGACCACGTCGGAGTTCCCGGAGCTAGAAGCAAGATCAAGGTAGGATCCCGGTGGTGTTCTTGTTTATGTATCACTGTATTAGTTGAATTATCAAGGTGAATATATTTCTAGCGATCAAGCGTTCCTTCGATGATTTCATTTTTCGATCAGCTTTGCTTATTCTAGATTTATTCTCGTGATAGATCACATAGGGTGTTCTTGTAGCCGCGGTGGCTAGAGGTACACGCCGGATCTTCCGAAAGAACTAGACTTGTCCTTGGACTCGCCCTAGACTACCCGCATGAATAGGAATACGTTGTGACAGAATGGGGGTTCCGAAAGGCGGGCATTTTCAGAGTCGGACGGGAAACCACGATTTAAAGAGGCTTCTAATAAGATTCGATTTGCTACTTCTTCTCTTGCTTGGAACTTCAACAAAAGGCTTAACCCAATCTCTCTAGATCGGTTTACCTACCCTATTGATCTTTGTTACCTCCGGTCTTTAGTAGATTAGATTAGTTTTGTGTTCTTTATCTAGATGCATTAGGGTTTCTCTTTACCGAAGATTGAAGTTACTTGGCTTTACTAGATCATATTTTGCGTCACACATTTGTTCCACGGATTCGATACCTTGGGTTCACCACTCGAGCGAAGAAGGGTCCCTTGACTACGACGGGAGACTTGTCTGCTTGCAAGTCTAAACGAACTTTGATACAACTATTAACCGTCAACAAGCCCCTTTTTCCGGCGCGATTCTGGGGAACAAGTGATCAAGATTTGATCTTTTATTGCTTTTTTGTGATTTTCAGTTTTCTTTTAGTTTTTCTTTTGGCATCTACTAAACTTTGATCATCCTCAAAATAAATCTAATCTAGTTTGTCTAACCGTAGTTTTAATAGATTTGTTTTCACTTTCTAGTTTTTGCATATTTTGTTTATTGCTAACCCTAACAGGAGATGGACGGCTACCTCTCCAACAAACCCGATAATTTTCTGGGTGATCCAGAAAAACTTTACAGGCTAAGGAGACGCGAAGCACATCAAGCTAAAAAGCTGGATTTTGTAGATTCGAAGTCGGAAGACAAAGTATCGAAGGAATCTCCGAAGAATTCACCACCTCAAAGTCCTCGGGAGAATTGACTTCCACTGATGGGTGACCAACCGCAAGAGCGCAAGATTGGCGAGCTATGCACCCCGGATATCATCGACCTACCAATCTTGAATCTTGAGGAGATCGGAAGACTGTTCGAGATCAAAACCTCAAAAATACGCATGGTGCAACATTCACCCTTCACCGGTAAAGAGGATCCGAACCTTCACCTACAAGCATTCGTTCAACTATGTCAAACTTTCAACATGGATGGGGTGAATCAAGATCAAATGAGGGCAAGGCTTTTTCCGTTCTCGCTACTCGGAAAGGCTTTGCAATGGTTCCACTCTCAACCGGTGGAGACGGTGCAAAATTGGAACACGTTGATGAAGGCTTTCATGAAGGAATACTACTCGCTGGGTAAAACTCGAAGCTTGCGTAATAAGATTGCCACCTTTGTTCAATATCCTACGGAAACTGTCTCAGAGGCATTCGAGCGCTTCAATGAATACACTCGGGCGGTTCCACATCACAAGTTCCCGAAGGAAGACCTCATGCAAAAGTTCTACCAAGGACTCACCATGGCGTTTAGGACGATCATCGATGCATCGGCGGGAGGATCTATCATCGAGCTTACACCGACGGAAGCTTTCACTCTATTCAAGAAGGTCGCGGATAATGACACATGGGCGTCATCCGGACGCCTACATCCGGTTCAACCCACGGGAAACGTCAAAGGAGTCTTGCAAGTGGAGAAGGAGAACATACTTGAAGGCAAGATTGATTCACTCATGAAGAGGTTGGAGAAGATGGAGATGGAAAAGAAAGAGGCTCAAGACTTGAAGGCCGCCAAAGCAAGATCCACATGCGAGGAATGTAGAGAGTATGTCCATGTCCACAAATATTGTCCAGAGGAAGCCAAAGTGCTCGACTACATGAGGAAGGGAGAATTGTCGAACTTCCGCTACGGGCAAGGTAGACCTCAATTCAATGCAAGCTCATCCATTCCGAATTCGGTTCCGCTTCGTATACAATTGAAGGAATTCATGGACGAGCAAGCGAAGATCAATAAGGACACCATCACCAAGTTCAAGACCATAGATAAGGTGTTGGAGAACATCGATAGCAAAGTGACGGAGGTCGGGAGCTCCAACCATCAAGTGCTCAACATGATGAAGATGCTCGAGACACAAGTGGGACAACTTGTCGGGTGCCTCACTAATGATGAAGGGAAGCTTCTGGGACAACCAAAAGGTATCTAATCGGCGAAGTCCATTCAAACACGTTCGGGAAAGGAGACTGAAGATCCGAACGTTCCACGGGAGCACGGAAGCCTAAACCATTCGCCGAGGCGGAGGGAATTGCTAAGGAGAAGGTTACGGGGATCGTCACTAAAGAGCCCGGGTTTGAGATGCCGGAAGAAGACACGAGGATACCACAACTCAAGCCACGCTACTTCCAAGTTAAACTTGACAACCACTTTGAGAAGTTTGTGGAGGTTGTGTGTAGACTTAGCATCAACATGCCATTATTAGATGCCCTACAAGTACCTACATATTCTCGTTACTTTAAAGACATACTTGCAAATAAATATGAGATAGCAACACTTGAGGTAGATCATGCCAAGATGTCCGAGGAGTGCAGTGCCGCTATTGCTAATGGGCTAGAAAAGCAAAAGGACCTCGGATGCCCTACGATTCCATGTTCTGTTGGTTCATTCAATTTCGAGAAGGCGTTATGCGACCTTGGAGAAAGTGTGAGCGTCATGCCAAGGGATGTGTTCGAGAAGCTACGCCTACCGTTGGAGCCTACGGGTATGTGTTTGGAGTTGGGAGATAACTCTATTCGCTATCCCTTGGGCATTGCCGAAGATGTACCCGTGAAGGTCGGACACCACTTCATCCCCGTCGACTTCGTGGTGCTCAAGATGGGAGAGAGGGAGAAGCCACCGCTCATCCTCGGGAGGCCTTTCCTCAAGACCGTGGGAGCTACTATAGATGTTGGCAAGGGGGAGATCAAGTTCGATATTAACGGAGAAAGGAGTTCCTTCATGTTCCAACCACGACTTGAGGCATGCAATATGATTGGAGTTAAAGATGTTCCACCTCATCGTCGCGTTGTTGAAGGACCGATACGGCGAACCAGAGAGGGGGGAGTGAATGGGAGCCGATAAAAATTCTTCTCGAAGGAGATAGAAACTCCAACAAGATGAACAAGGCTTCCAACACACGTCTCCGACTCACTACCCAAGTTGGCCAAGCCCACGTAGCCACTGGAGTGCCACTGGACCTAGGAACCAACACACAACCTTCCGACCCGAGAACGCAGCGGAACACCAAACCTCGAGTCTACAGACCCACACCGGTCGACCGGTGAGCACCACCGGTCGAGCCGGTCCCCCGCTGGTGAAACCGAGCAACTTTCACTAAGTGGCTCTACACCGGTCAGACCGACGAGACACACCGGTCAGACCGATCCCGGCTCCGAAAGCCCCCAAGGCACCAAACGAGCCAACCGACCACCAAACCGACCCAAACTCGAAACAGGCGGCACCACGGGTCAACAACGAACACACCAAGACGTTCACCCGAGCAAAATCCCACCGAGGGTTGCACCGGTCGGATCGGTCAAGAGCACCGGCCGACCGTTGTAGCTCGGGCGCTCGGGATGAACAGCACCCGCGGGTCAACTCCCCAAAATCCAAACCTCGATCTCCAGAATCGCTCCACGGACTTGAACAAGACTTTGGGGATATTAGGAACACCTCATGAGGAGCCCATAGCCAAGTTTAATCCCACCAAAACTCGTCCAAAGGAGGAATCAAGGAAATCCCGCCAAGAGCACTTCCAACCCAAGAACTCAAGAAACCCCAAAATCGAGCACCTTTACTCACGGATTTGGGAGTGGAATCACAGCCCAAAGAACCACGAAAGGTTCCCACAAATTTCCCCCATCAAATCCCCAAGAGAAAGGTCCCAAAAACAACCCAAAGAAATTACCAAAAGAGGGCTCCGAAAATCACCACCAAGAACAACCGGGGAAAACACATCCAAACCTTGAGGAACCACGCCGAATCATCTATACATGAAACAAAGGTTCATACAAGGTCTAGAAAGCCGCCCGATCATCCATCCCTCTCAACAAGATCTCTCCATGAAGCTCTCTTGCTAGTCCTATGGAAAACCTAAGGAAAATAGGAAGACAAATGAGCTAGAGTTCCAAGAGTTGGCTGCCATCCTCTCACCTCTTGGGTTATATGGAGGCACCCGAAAGTCTAAAATGCCCTTCTCTACTAACTAGGGATACAAGCCCCTCAAGGGCAGATTTGGAAGTCTTCATGTCTTCACCATCGGACAGATGCCCGGCGACCGCACCCTGCGTAGCCTCGACGCAAGCCATGCGATCCCGACGCGTGTCCTTCGCTTCGAAGTCTCCGGACTGCGTCGTCGCACACCGGTCAGACCGGTGCTCCCCACCGGTCAGACCGGTACCCACCGGTCTGGCGCTGCTGCAGCTCCGTGTTCGGTTCTTCGGTCTTGGTTTTGTGGATCAACCAAGGAACCCAGTGGTTTTCTGGTGAACCACCGGAAACCCCGCGAACTCGGTGTAGCCTCCACCAATCTCCACTCATGACTCGGCTCCCACGTAGTCCCGGCTCGACCTTGGTTTTGAGGCTCTACCAAGAACCGTCCATGACTTCATCTTGCTGTTCATGCCACCATGCGGCCCGCACTTGACCCCGCTGGCCACCGGGTCCCTCGAACGAAGCCTACTTGTCCTCTCCACACCTGGAGGCCTCACCGGCGACGACCTTTCGCGCTTGTTCTTCACCCGCACCAACACCGGTCAAGCCGCAACCTGCACCTGCAATACTTAGCCAAGAATCAGTCCACACAACATTGTCAATCACTCATCACACAAGGAAGCGACCATCCACCGGTCCTCGAACCACACATGGTCCTCAATCTCCCCCTTGATGAGTGCATTGACAACACCCACATGAAAGTAACAAGAGAGAAAAGAAAAAGAAAAGAAACGAACAAAAAGAAACTCCAACAAGCGATCGAAAGCCAAACAAAGGCAAAGAGCAAGATCACTTGAAGAAGACAAGTCTCGGACCCCTTAGGCAAGGGCAACGGCTCGACACATCCGAGACAAAGCAAGGCTCAAACAAAGAGCGCAAACCACCAAAGCAAAGCTCGAACAACCACAAAGAGCTCCCCCTGCACACATGCAAGCTCCCCTGAACCAATGCACCTCCCCCTGGACGAATGCATGCAAGGCACCACTTGAAACAGGGCAGCTGCAACAACTCAGCCCTGACCGGTCAGACCGGTCAACACCACCGGTCAGACCGGTGTGCAACATGTGAACAGAACCAGCACTCACACCGGTCAGACCGGTGACCTTGACCGGTTAGACCGGTGCACAACAGAGCCCAGAAATGGCTCGAAACCACCTGAAAACCTTCTAAATGCGTCCAGCAAGCCATTTCAAGCTCAAACTTCTCCCCCTTGTTGGCAATGCATGAATCAAGCCAAAAATGCAAAATTTTCAACCTAGAGCTTCTCAAGTAGACAAAACTCAACAAAGAATGCTACACATGTCCAAATGAGCAAGTTAGATACTCTACGGCTTCGTATCGATCTCAACTACATGATCACCAAGATTCACAACCATTGGACGAAGCTAAGATGGATTTTGGCAATTTTGCGAAAACTTGCCTCTCATGAGCAAAGTCCCAAACATGATCAAAGCATATCAAAATGGCAAAGCCACACAAACTTCATGCTAGGACAGCCATTCTAACCATAAGACCATCACAAACACCCACAAGCACCTCATGTCATGTCAAAGCCACCGAGCCATGTGCCTACTTCTATGTATGAGACTTCTCATTGGTAGGCATCATGCTACGGTTTAGCACCCAAAGCAAATTAAATTCAGCACATATGACATGGGAGCACATTTTCCAAGCATTTTACATTCCATTTTCAGATTTGTAAATGGTACATGAAATGTCTTTGCGACAAAAAGGAACTTATGCCCCTCCACAAGATGAAGCAAGAGGGCTAAACATTCATGATGGCAAATGAGCCTTTGGCCCCATATAATCAATAAACTAGCTATCCAACCACAAATTAAGCATAGCAAAGCCACTAAAACATGTCAAGATCATGTAAAGGCATTTACACATGAGAGCGCATACATGTGACATTTTCAAAAATATAGCTATCAACCATGGATTATTCATCAAGATCATCAAGAGCTAAGCCAAATTAACCATAGCATACCAAACAAGCTCACAAAGACATATATCTCATTCCATGGTGAACAATGTATATGAGAGAAGCTTTTCCTAACCAATGCATATGATACAAAATGCATGCAATCTAAGATACAAGGATGCCTATACATCATGTTACATATGCCATGCCAAATGCAAGAAATGCACAAAGGAAAGCTATACATATGCTACAAAGGAGCACCCACACACAAAGCTCACAAACCACCGGCTCCTCGAGGGGAGGCAAAAAGGGCTCGACACCACCGGCAAAAGAGCAAAAGAGCACAAAACTCACAAGCTTCCCCTAAACACATGCACTAGGGCCAAAGATCATACAAAGCTCACCCTACACACATAAGATAGAGAAGGAGCAAAACAAACCAAATGGCTTGACCAAGGCCACACACTTGAAGGTCACAAATACACTTACCTTTATCATTTCTTCACAATTCACTCATCCTTGTCCACCATCCCCGAAAGTGATGTACCTCCATGTCACCATCGGGATATTAGGCCGAAGAACCACCCCCGATATCAACCAAATGTTCTCCGGGCCATCCACCTGCAACTCAAAACCAAGAGCGAGAGCGAGCAAACGACTCAACACTGGGGTTAGTTCCAAATGTGTAAAACCAGTGCCTAGCCATTTGCTCGAACGTGGGGTTAGCACAAACCAAACCATCTTTCCTACCAAAGCTACCTCCACGAACACCACCACGGTAACCACCATGAGGTAACCAAACCTCTCTACCTAGAGGAGGACCAAAACCACGAAAGAAAACCCGTGGACTGTCCCTCCTCTCCTTCTCAAAACTATGGATCCTCTCATCCCCGTATTGAGCACGAGGAGGAGAATGCCTAGCAAACTGACCTCCTGCAAACTCTCCAGCCCAACCACCAGAACCACGAACTCCAGAACCAAACCTCGCACCTGTACGAGCACGAAACCCAAGCCGCCGCCCGTCCGAGCTGCCGCACCGGTCCGACGGTGCCCCTCACCGTCGGACCGGTGTAGCCTGGGCAGCAGCACCTCCAACAGCCTTCCGCTCTCCCCAAGCCCGAACTGACCTCACACTCGCCTTGGCCCTAGGCAACTACACACAAGGCCCAAGTACACCATCGGAAGGGTGGTACTTGTCCTTGTTAGCCCACTCCTTCGCCATTCTCTCCTCACGCTTCCTCTTGAAGCAAAACGCTCTCTTGTGACCATCCTTTCCACAAAACTTACAATGGAAACGGATTGATCTGGACTTAGGCTTGGGATGAGGCTCTTCACAAGGCTTCTCACTTGTTTTCTCACTAGGCGTTTCACTTGCCTTCTCACTCGGTTTTTCTCTTGGTAGGTTTGGCTTGAATGCAAACTTGTCTTTGGGTGTGGGTTGTGGTGGAACTGAAACATTCTCAAATATTCTTTCTCTCTCACCACTGCCCTCACCAACCTTATCCAATCCCAAAGCCCAACCGTCAAAGCGCTTACAGCTAGCAATCATCATACCAAGCTGAGGTTCTTGACCCGACAACCAACTCAGTGCTTCACGCAAGTTATCATTCTCATCTTGCAAGCGACCAACACATTTTGCAAGATCCAAATTCTTCATAGCATGCAACTCACATGTAAAACAAGAAGTAGAAATAGGCACTTTCAAATCAGCCTCAAGCGAAATAATGCGAGAACGAAGCTCAACAATTCTCTCATGCAAACCAGGGCAAGAAGTGCAAGCACCAAGCAAAGTGGGTCTAGATTGTAGCTCAGCCAACTCAACCCTAAGCACATCTAGTTCCTCACACTTGGAGGCATACTTCTCCCTAAGATCAGTCAAATCAGCTAGGAAAGCAGAGCAATTAGCATAATCATTTTCATCAGAAACAACAGGGCTAGCCTTAAGCAAATCAATTTCAAGCTTGCTATCAAGAACCTGTGTTTCTAGCTCAGCCACTCTAGTCCTAGCATCCTCGAGAAAAGATCTAAGCTCCTTCCTAAGCTTCTTAGCCTCTCTAAGCATGTGATCGCGATTATCAAGCAAGTCAACCAACTCCTCATTCTCCTTGCACAAAGAAGAGAGCTCATCACATACCTCATCCTCGGAATCCAAGTCCGAGGTATCCTTCTCGGCTTCTCTTGTCGCTCGAACCGCGAGCCGTTGACGCAAAATGCGCACTCGGCGCCAATCACACGGCAAGCCGAAAAGCTTAGCTTCGCACGCGCGAGAGAAAGTGACGTGCCGGTCAATTTTTCCCGAAAATTAACAAAAGATAAAACAGTTAAATACCAAAGCTTGGAACCTACGGGTAGTACCGAGCGGTTCCATATTTACGGCTAAGAAGCCAAGCAAGACGACATATAGCTATGCGAAGCTACCTGTCAAAGAACCACAACCATTCGGGTAACCGCGAAGGAAAAAAGAACATTGCCGAATGGATGACGTAAGCATGACAACGATCGATCTTTGAATAAACATGGATGCATGTGCAAAGCCATGACCGATCCTCATGAAGATTAACATTAAATGAAGTAAAGCACGAACATGATCATGTATTAAAATAAGCATGCATAGATCCAAAGCATTAGTCTACCGCATGTCTAATTACTTTAAGATCCGTCGGGCACGATATCAGCAAATCTATCCACCGCATGATACAACTTGCATGAAAGAACGCACCACTTTCCACAAATAGATCTATCCACCGCATGATACAACCTAAATATGGAAAGCTAGAAGCATACGTCTTTTAAAACATAAATAACGCACGTGATCTACTCGTGAAGATATAACCGAATGCGGGCCGAACAACCGATTCGGGGTCCATGAAGAAGGAACAAACATTACCACGTGAATAAATCTATCGGGTGAATTGGAAATCTAATCCACCGGATGACTAGCCCCAAAGCAACCCAAAAACCCGCATCTACCGCATGATACCCGGCTCTTTCAAGATTTATACTAACAAAGCAAGCTTGAACCCGCAACACGTGACAACCTAGATCGATTCGGTTTCGGCTATCGGAGAGCACGGGATCCACGCATCAAAACACGAAACCTGCTCATGCACGGATCTTAAAAGGAAAAGAGCCGATCCAAACCCATCTAGATTGGGCAAAAGTGTATTACATGAATTAAAACATAAAGTAAAACTCATGATAACACGGGGCAACTTAATGAATCTATTGGATCTTGCCAAAATCCAATAGAGCCGATAACTAGCTTCGAGCTAGACCTTAGCCTACCGCATGGCTCATGATCTAACAAGAAACCCTCTTGAACCAAGCTTGAATCTACCGCATGACACGAAGCATGGTAACAAGACTACTTGCATCGATCTAAATCCACCGCATGATACTAGACATGATACAAGGTTGCCGGTACTCACGGAGGTCGACGGATCGATTGGCCCTCTCGAAGAACTCGACGACACGACAAGGGACTTTAGGGTTTGGCGTAAGGCCGGTGTGTATTGAGGAATGAACGTGTTTTTACATACATCCGGGGATCGTATTTATACCCCGCTGATTACAACCGCGAATGGATTCATTGCCTAACTAAACTTGATCGCCTATCCATCCATTCGCTCCCCTCGATCGAGCCACGTCACCGTCCAATCCCGCAAAATCGGCTCTCTTGTTCCTTTGCCGAACCGGGAGCGGATAGCCGACCGCGGATCCTTCGCCGAAAATCTCCGAAGATATCTTTCCTTCCACCAGACGGACTCTTTTCCGAATCGGACCCACATGTCATACTCCTTACCAAATTTTGGTGTTAACACATGCCCCTTCAATTGTGGGATAAAAGTAATTTTGTTCCACAATTGACTCCGACCACGAATCCTTGAGCCAAACCTGTCAACACCTATTCTTCGCAATCCGCCGGATTCTTCGTTCGATCCAACCCTAGATCCCCTTCGTTCCGAGCTCGAATCTCCAATGGCAACTCGAACCAAAGTTGCTCGGGTAAATTCACCCCTCCAAACCTTTGTTCGGCATTAGGTTTTCAATTTTACCCGAGATTTTCTTCTTCCGCTCTCTTCCGAGAGCCTTCTCTTCGCTCTTCTGATTCCTATTGAGGCCAATTCGCAGTCTTATTATCTTGGTCCCGAAGGGAATCCTGACCCTCGAGATTTTATTGCCGCTGAATCTCAGAGAATCCCTTTCAAGGTAGCTTTATCTCCGCCTCCTCAGTGGCAAGATGCGTTCAAGAACTGGCCTTTGCCCCCAATCGCGGCCGGAAGACTTGGTACCGTAGGATTCTTGCGGATAAGAGTGGATTGACCAATCCGGATACTCTCCGCATTGCTCAATGTTTGGAGTTATCCGTAGCTGAAACACCCAAGAATGAAGATCTTCTGATAGCCGCGTGCCACTTCTGGTCCAATGGCGTCAATGCCTTCCTTTTTGGGCATGGCCCAATGTCTCCAACTTTGGCCGATGTGTACATGATCACCGGCCTTGACATCACCGGGTCTGTTCAGCCTTGGAATTTCAAAAATTCCTCACGCCGGACGAGGGGTAAAGCCGGGGAATGGCTACAAACAATATATTTCGAAGCACATGAGAGACAATCCCCTTGGCGAAGTTGAATACGAGCCTTTTTAAACATGTGGTTATGCGATTTGTCTTCTCGTGGCAAGGCCAACGAACCCACTTTGAATCATATCGCAATGGCGATCCATCCGGCCGATGGCAATCGCCTTCCTCACGGGAAAATTCCTCTTGGGCGGTGTATACCATATGCTTCATCGGACGAGTTACCCAAATGTATACCGACCGAGAGGATAACGTGCGTCAATGGCCCTTGGTGGTTTGTTCAAATTTGGCTGCGACTTCACATGCACCAGATTGTAGGCGTCGACTTGAACTCCGGGTTCTTCCCCGGTCCAATCCCCCCGAAGGAGAGCTTCAAGTCACTAGAGGATGCCAAAGCTATGGAGAAGCGACTTCAATCGTTATCGTTCGACAGACATCACCCAATTCTTCGAGTTGTTCTTCAAAGGCTTCTCCAATCCTCTTTGGCTCCCTTATCTAGGCTATGACACTCTGACCTTCCCTGTCGAGTTCTCCTTTGAGCCCGGCCATCAAGATGGGAGATTCTTGGAAATCTTTAATATCATAATCCGCCCATGCATATTACCGGCCGAGTTTAATGGAGGGAGGCAGAATGCCAGTACTTATGAGTACTACCAGCCTAATGTAATGGCCAGGCAGCTTGGATGCGGTCGGTACCCCCAAGATTGTTTCGCATGAATTCCTCAAGCCCGGGGAGGAAATCAAAGAACTAATGCAAAGTGCGACAGAAGTTTTCAACTACGTGTGCAGTCCCACTGTCTACACATGTCCTTTTGTGCCTGCAACCATAGCTCACCCCACTTTCAATTCATGGTGGCAAGAATTCCATGACCACATCTTTAGTGAACCCGTTCATGTGTTCTGTGCAGAATTGGCGCCTGATTTCCTGCCGACTTCAGAGGTAACACAATAGACCCTTGGATCAAACACTCCTTCTCCATTCATGGTTTTGACCTTCATCTTTTGTCCACAGAACACAGTACCTGCCCCTCGAGCCAGGGTAATCACTTATAATGCCGAAGGCCCAATTTCGAAGACCGGGGTTTAAATCTACCACCCGCGCCAACTGATGGACAGGTATGCTACCACCGATCCTAGCCTTTCTAGCCTTGCGTCGACGGGAGGCAAGGTCCGCATCCGATTCCCCCCTCCGAGCGCCAAAAGGAGGAGAACTGTCAAGAAAGTACTGGTTGAGGTAAACTCCTTTACCTTCTTGATTACTGGGTCACTCTGTTCTTGATGGATCATATCATTGTGTATTTCAGACCAGAGCCCAACATTCTTCAGAACCAACACCTGCCGATGCTCCATCCATTGGTATGACTTTTTTGTTCTTTCTCAAGGATGAGCACCGGCACTTATCCCTTCAATTGGACATTTGCGAAGAAACCGTTGGAGAACCACTTGTAGATGTTCCGGTGGTTCAACGAGCGAGCCCTTCCGGGGTTGAATTGCCCATCCCAGTAGAGGTTTCATCTTCATCACCTTCTGCAGAAGCAGTACGCTCTCCAGAGATGAATCCCTCAACTCAACTGGAGCCACCAAATACCCCCAGGATGCCATCGCCTATCGGTCAAGCAGCAATGACCAACCCAACAGAGGAGGATCCAATTCTTCACCAGCCAGAAACTTACGAGCCACTGATGGCTGCATCAGCATCTCCTGACTTGGAAGTTTCGGCTCTGCTCGGGACGCCTCTTCCGTCTGCAATTGCTCCCGCTCAAGAAACCACTCATGAGGTGCCCAATTCTGCTCTTAATCTTGATACCTTGATCCTAGCATTCTCACCTCGGCAGCGTTGTTTTCAGGATCACGCCCCGTCATCATCGAGCTTGCCATCAGAGGGCCCATCAAGCGCCGATGTGATGAAAGAGATAAACCGGCCGTTGCCGGACGAGGTGTTGCTCAAGCTCAAAGAAATTGCGGCCTGGCTAGAAAAAGACGTTCGGGATCGGCTCAATGATCTTCGCCATTTTGAAGAGATGTTTGAGCCCATTAGTCGCAAACTTCCCGATGACATCAGAGCTTTTCTGTCGTCCGTCTACGACTTAGAGCCCTTCTATGTTCCCTTGAGGCGCACTTGGAGGAAATTGCGCTCCCGTTCGGCCATTGAAAAGGAGAAAACTGACGCTGAACAGGCCATGAACGGGATGCAATCCCAAGCAGAAAGCCACAAAGATGCTTTGGCTGACCTGCAAGCCTCTTATGATCTGAAAGTCGCCAGAAAGGCTGCTCTAGAGGCGGAACTGAAAAGCCTGTCAGCGGAGATGGAGATTGACCAGAAGAAAATAGCCGATCTTCCTGGATTAATAGCAAAGACCCAAGCGGAGGTGGAATCGGCTGTTACCAGAGTAAAGCAGTGCGATGCAGAGCTTACTGACTTATCTGATGCCCAAAAGGACTATCAGGAGATCTTGGATAACTCCCACTTGATAGTATCCAATGTTCGTCATGCACTTGCAAAACTCCTTAATGCTTGAATGTTCTTATTGATGTATACCTGGACTGGTCGTTCTTGTAATATTTCCTTTGCAATTTGTAATGCTGAAACGACCCATTCGGTAGTGAAACGCCAACTCCCGAAAAACACCTTGATTTCCTTTAGCCGAAACAATCGATCCGCACGCGTTTCAGCTTAGAACTCCAAACGACCCACCGGCGGGTTGGTCAAGGAAATCTTTCCACCTTCCGATTTTATTGGGACGTGCGCCACGATCCACAGCCACGACTCGAAGCCACGATTTACCCTGCCAGGCCTATAAATGTTGCCATAGGTGCCCCTAGCTCTCCACCAGGCCTTCTAGCTCTCGAATCTTTGCCAATCTCTGGCCCTCTTGCAAACAGTGCACATCCCCAAACCGCAATGGTGCGCCGCCTCAACCGCCGCCGCGCCTCCGACGAGGCTGAGGGAAGCAGCGCTAATGCGCGCAGGCGGTGATGATCATCAATTTCTCCTTGTCGATCTTCCTTTTGATCTTCCTTTGCCTTGATGTCATCTCCCTTTTTCAGTTTGATTCAGTGGAATCCGCCCCGCGCGCCGGCCAATCAGCCCCTCCCTGATGATTCTTCGGAGTCCGATGGCCACTCCCCGGTGCCGTACGGGGAAGCGAGACGCTATTCGCTTCAAGGAGGAGCTAGAGGCGTCCCGTCTTGAGCCGGGAGGACGTCTCCAAAAAAGCGGGCGTGGCCGAACTAGAATGGGAGGACCGGCGGAAACATTCGCCGGAGGCCATCGATGGTATGGCTCGATTCTTGATTCGGCCCGGCCTTTGATGCTAATCCTTTCTTGTTTGTCTTTTGCAGCCCGTGATGCCTGAGCTCGACCCGCCTAAAGGCGCGCGGTAGAGCAACCGGCCGAGAAGGTGAACGCCCACGGCGACACGCCGGCGGAGCGCCCGGCCGCGGTGGAGCGCCGCATTGACGAGGTGGCCGTCCATGGTGTTCGTGCGGGCACCACCTTGGGCCCGGCTGCGATGGCGACGCATACGGACGTCGACTATTCCACCGGGCCGCGTGGCTTCCGGGCGGCGCGCGCGAGGGATATCGACGAGATCGAGCTCATCTGGAGCGCCTCGACGGCCACGGCGACGCCATTGCCGAAATTACCCATCCCCAGTCTGTGTTGAACAGACTCTTTGACTAGATTGTACTAGGGATGTGTAAATGTCGGCAATATATGATGAACTTTTGGAATCCGCACTTGTTCCGTGATATTTCCCTTCGCATTTGCATCCGTGAATTTGTCCTCTTCGAATGCATGCGGGAGCTGTCTTTAGCCGAACGCTCGCAAACAAGCGCCCCTTGGCGCAAGATCCACAAAGGATCCCAATTCGGCAATCCGTAAATACTTGTTCAAAGAAAACCCTTCGCACTCGGTGGAAAACCCCGCCGCTTGGTATTCCAACGGTGTGTGCGCGGATCATCACTCCCAATGCGCCTCCTTGGTCAATAAAATAGCCCGTGGGGTGCTCGCAAATCCACTCGCACACTCCTCCATCACTTCTCGTCTCTTCTTCTGTCGCTAGAAGAAAAAACCCCAACGCCATGGACAAGGGTAAACGGCCTCGGGGGAGCGGCTCGTCAAGGAAGCGTACGATTCGGAAGTGAGCTCTTTCTTGATCTCGCTCCTTGTCCTTCGCTTGATCTTGCACTTCATGTTTTCCTCTCGCCTCTTTCGGCCTTGATTTGCTTCCTGAAGAAGTCATCGGAACCGAAGATGTTCCTGAGTACATCTCCTCCGATTCTTCTCCTGAGGCGGAGGATGCCACGCCCGAGCAAAGGGTCATTCATCAGCTGCGCCGGCCGTGCCGGCACCTGGAGCGTGACCTCAGGGACATGTCCGTCCGCTGTCAAGCCGAACGCGAGCGTCGTATGGCGCTGGAAGCGCTAGTAGGGGGTAAACGCTTCTGCCCCCCTTCATGTTTGCATCTGGATTTCTTGCCCCTAACCTTGATTCTTTTGCTCCGGATGTCTCGACGGTGTACGGCAACCTGAAGGCGGCCTGGGATAGCTTGGTAGAGGCCGCCAATCGTGGTCATCCTCGTGCGTTCCAAGTCGCCGTCACGGTGGTCCTGGAACAAGCGAAGAGGGAGCGACGACCGAAGAAGCAAAGAAAAGATTGAACCATACTTTCGCTTCTTACTCCACGCCTTCTCGCTTCCCTCCCTTAGGGGACTTGGCCTTCGGGGCTGCTATGTGTAATCCCGCAAGAAACCGGTTGTAGTGTAGTATTGAGCTAAGGGCAATGCATCGGCACGCGGCCATTTTCTCTTGTTCATGGATTTTTGTTCTAAAGGCGGCCTCATCCACGAGCGCCGCCGTTTCGTGTCGGATGTGTATAATCATCGATCGATTTCAATGTTAGGATAATACTTCTTCAGATATCTTCCATTTATTGCGGCGGAAAACTCCTCTCCTAGCAAAGTTTTCAATATGTATGCATTACCGAGAACGCATCGACCACACGAAAAGGCCCCTCCCGGTTAGGGGACCATTTGCCGAATTCATTGTATTTAGTTCCAATCGGCGGTAGCGCTTTCCAAACTAGATCGCCTTCGTGAATTGCTTTACTTTTACTTTCTTGTTATAGTATTTGGCGACCCGCGGCTTGTTTTTTCTCGATGTTCTCCGGGGCCACGAGACGGATCATATGCAAATCTTCTAACTCATCCATCATCGGGCCACCGTAATCCTTGGAGCTCAAATCGTTTTGCGGCACTACTCTCCTTGACTCGATTGCATTTCCCGGGGCAAGATCGCGTGATGCCCGTAAACCAACTCGTAAGGAGAAGTCTTTGTAGCTCCATGGGGGGCCATTCGGTAAGCCCACGGCGCTTCACCGAGTACCGAATGCCACTTCCTCGGCTTACGGTCGATCTTCTTCCGTATAAGCTTGATCATGATCTTGTTAGAAGCCTCTGCTTGACCATTGTTGACGGTGAAAATCCGTCAACCTAGCCATGAGTTTACCTTCGGTGTTGGCATAACTTTTGTATCTTATTCATTGGTACTAACCCCCGTGGTATAACAAGTTCACTTGTGCATGTCGGTTTTGGAGTTTAATGTTTATGCGGGGTTTTAGTGTTGAATGCAAGACTTTCGGGATAAGTTCATCAAGCACCTCATGACAAGACCTTGAAGTCTGAACAAGTCATGCAATGAAGCAAAATTAACTCCAAGAAGCGGGGGACTTGATCCGAGAAGACGACGGACTCCGGGGACACGACCGAGAAAAGTCTTTGAATCTTGCAAGACAAGGAGTTGAGTCCAATTCGGAGAGAAACCGACGACATGGACCTACATGCGGAAGGGGGAAGCATCCGGGAAGCAAGGGAACCGACCTCGGGCAAAGGAGCCGCGGGGCCGGGCCTAAATGGGCCCGGGCCGGCCGGCCCGGGTCCGGTCGGCCCGGAGCCCATTTAGGGCCCAAATTCGTCGTCCTTTGACCTAATTGCTTCTCGGGCTATAAATAGCCCCCCGACCGAGAGCCACGCGAACGGAAGTCGTATTCCGCCGCCGAGGAGCGAGAGAAGCTTGAGGGACACCAACTTGAAGATGAGGGTCGTGCTAGTTGTCTAGGGTTCCCCCGGCCGACGTGGGAACCTTGCATGGAAGACCACGTCGGAGCTCGGAGCGAGGATCAAGATCGAGGGAGGGCCCGGTGGTGATCTTGTTCATGTAATCATTCATGGTGAAGTTTGTAAGTGAATCCGATTTCTAGCGATTAAGTGCCTTCTCGATGATTTTGATTTCTTCTTGGTTTTGCTTCTTCTACGATCTATACTTAAGATAGATTACATAGGGTGCTCTTGTAGCCGCGGTGGCTAGAGGTGCATACCGGACCGGCCAAGTGATTTCAACTTGTTCTATCGAACTCGCCCTAAGCTCCCCGCATGAATAGGGATACGTTGTGACGAACGGGGGTCTCGAAAGGCGGATGTTTTCGGAGTCGGATGGGAAGGCCACGATTTAAAGATGCTTTTAATGAGATTCTCTTTGCTATCTTCATCTATCTTGTTTGGAGCTACAACATAAGCATGATCTAGATTCTCTAGATTGGTTATCTCTTGCTTTCTCTTGCTACCTCTTTAGTAGATTAGATTAGATTCGTTTTCTTTATGAGTTCGTAGATTAGATGCAACTTGTCTTCATTAGATAGCTTTACCTTGCTTTACTAGATTGAATCCTTGCGTTGCACATTGTTCCACGGATTCGATACCTTGGGTTCACCACTCGAGGGAAGAAGGGTCCCTTGACTACGACGGGAGACTTGTCCGCTTGCAAGTCACAAACGAACTTTGATACAACTATTAACCGTCAACAAGCCCCTTTTTCCGGCGCCGTTGCCGGGGAACAAGCAATCAAGATCCGATCTAGTATCGCTTATCTTTCGTTTTTCTTTTGATTTTCTTTTGTATCTCTTATGTTTGATCATCCTCAAAAGAAAAAAAAATCAATCTAATCTAGTTTTGATTAACCCTAGTTCTTATGTTTAGATTTTTGTTTTATCACTAACCCTAACTGAGGAGATGGTTGGCTACCTCTCCAAGAAACCCAAACTTTTTTGTGGATGATCCGGGAAAACTTTACGGGCAAAAGGTGACATGCAACACAAGCTAAAAGGGTGGAAACCCTAGATTCAAAAGTTGAAGTCGAAGGACCGTCGAAATCTCCAAGGGAATCACCACCTCCAAGTCAAGACGCCGGAAGGCCATTCAAGATCAAGAGGAGGATGGAGAAGATGGAGATGGAGAAAGAAGCTCAACACCTAAAGGCTGCCAAGGCAAGATCCACATGCAAGGAGCGTGAAGTGTTCATCGTGATAAAGATGCTAGACGCAAGTGGGACAACTTGCGGGCGCCCGATGGGCAACAAAGAAGAATATCCGAGACAACTCTAAGGTCCCAAGACGGCGAAGGCTACTCAAACTCATTCGGGAGAGATGAAGGATCACACTAGAGACCATGAAGATCACGACCGAAGGACCGGAGTTCGAGATGCCGAGCCACAAGGAAGATGTTGCATCCGTCAAGACCAAAGGACAAAGCCAGCCTGTGAAGACCAAAAAAAAATTGACTAAGCCAAAGTGGGTACCCAAGATTGCAACGCCCGCAAAGAGCGTTGATCCGGAGTAATCAAGTGAAGAAGTCTAGCCATGGACTATAAACGAAGCGCTAGGCGGGAGGCAACCCGTTTCGTCGAGTCAAGAATAAGCTACGGGAGGACAACCCGATTCCGGGTTTTTCGAGTCCCTTTAATTCAGTTTTGAATTTTACTACGCAAAACCTTAGACTTAGAATGGTTGAACAATATTAGAGACATAATTCTTGGTTGAATATTTTGCTTGATCATAAACCCTTTACATGAACCATCCTATGTGATTGTTTGCTTCTTTTCGAGAAACCACAACCAAAACCAAAAAAAATTTCAGAACCTTAATCAACCTCTCAACCTCATTATGGTGCTGAGGTTGACTTGTTTTTCATGCTAAAAACACAAGAGTAGAGCCACGACTTGTATCTAGATGTTATTTAAATTTCAGCACGTGGTAGGACTCGCGTGAACCTAGAAACTTGATTTTTGGTTGGTTTAAAAATCCATATCCTTGGTTTCTCTAAGGTTAGAATTTTTCTAAGCCCCACTTAATTTTATTTCATTCAAAATCTCTCTCATCTAATCAAAATTAGGACCTAAACCTATGCCCCCATGATCAAGCCGGGAAAAGCTTGCTCTCGGCCAATGAAGGCAAACTATACCGGTGAGACCGAAATCGACGTAATAAAAAAATATTTTCGGCTTGCATTTGTTTTTAATGGTTTAAAAACTTCTCTAAAATTATGTTCGAGCTCTTGCATGGCTCTGAAAAATATTTTTAAATTTCGAAATTAGAGGAGTGCTTAGCCTTAAAGGGAGGCAATCTAGTTAACCTAACCATGCGTGCACCATGATACATCACGGGATGCCCCTCCAACATATTTAAACCACATGCAAAGTACAAGCATGGGGGGCAGCCAAGGCTTTGTTTTGTAGGAATATCATGGATGCATGTGAGGCAAGGGAGTATGGAAGTGAGTCAAAACATGAAGCATCAAGTGGAAGGACCAATAAAGGAGTGGACGAGAGCGTTTGGGCGGTGCAACTCGTGGAGCACGCGGGCGGGGAAAGTTGCGGAGGTGAAATGATCGTCTTTGGAAGAAAGACGAGGCGGGGGAGGAGCACCGAGGCCGGCCTCACCTACATAAGGAGCCCCCCGCTCCCGTTTTACGCGCAGCAAGCTTCCCTCTCCTTCCTTTGTTTGTGTGTTCAAGTTTGTGTGCTCAAAACCTCCGTAGACATAGCCAACCTTCCCAAGCTTGATAGCTCAAAAAAAAATCCACATCCTTAATCCACTCAAAGTCCGGACTCCAAAATAATATTTGTGTACCTTGTTACGGGTGAAAACCCCGGATATTTATTTGTGAGGGAGAGTGCTGCAATCAAGGAAGAAAACTACAAGTCTTTTCACCGAAGAAGAAGGGATCATCGTCGTCTAAGCCATCATCGACAACCTCTTCGAGGAGGCACTCGGTTTCCGAGTTTCCTTGGAGTATGGAGGAGGACACGGCACCGCCGAGGAGGAACCACACTCTTCTCCTTGGTGGCATGAGGGCCACACAAAACTCGTTTATTAGGTTTACCAAACTTCAATAACATATGGAGGAGCCGCTTGTCCAACCTCGCCACTTGACACGATCATCCGCTCCACCTCCATACGCTCCGCGGTATTCCGAGGGGTATGTCATCATGACGGAGGAGGAGAAGAAGCTAGCTCGCCTTGAGTAGAGGCTTGTAGCGAACGTCGACATCGACCAACCAAGCTCTCCACATATTGGGTTTCACACGGGACACCGGTGCAATTCTCTAGCGGAGTGTCGGCAAACACCCACAAGGAATTCGCCTAGGAAATTTTCATGACCATGGCGCATACCCTTGATGAAGGAGTGTTGAGTCTCTCATTCCGTTGGAGGGAGCCCACAAGAGGAGAAGAAGGAAGACACCGTCGGAAGGGTAACCTTGATCAACGATGCTATTTCTAGCACTTTGATGGGGTAATCTCCTTTCATCCATAGGTTGCAATCGATCTTGAAATGTAATCATACTTTGTTGGATTATCTATCTATCATCTTGTGCTGAAAATACTTTAATGCTTAAGGCTAGCAACCATGCCATAAAGGGAGTAGGGCTCCAATGCTTCCTTGGATCCATTCAACACAATCCCCGATAGATCGATTGGTTTTCATGTTCGAAACGATTGCATGTCTAGTATCCTAGACCCATGGGCGAGTGTCTCCTACTTTCAAAAGGGAGCTCGGAACAAGTATGTGCATGAAGGCACATGGGAAGGCTTTTGGAGTATGATCACGGGAAGAGACCATCAACGAAGATATACTTATCAGGAACCCCATCATCCAAGTGTGTCACTTTTGTGCAAGTGGATTTTTGGGGAGAATAAGAGAGACATAGATAACCAACACGGAGTTGAATTGGATTTACTCGCAGCCAATCAACCCTACTCACCTATGATCAACCGGTGGTGTTGTGGCAACATCGGATTCGGGAGATCGGGTTGTTACCTCTCCATGTTGACTATCTCTTTAAAACCGGGTATTACAAGGAACCCAAATCATCTCCTACCCGGGACTTCCCTAGGAATATATGAAGAAAGGAAAATATAAGAGTGAAGATGAGAGAGGAGGCTTCGAAGTGGCCTAGGTGAATTTGCCCCTTCCGGGATTGAAGATTAAGACTTTTCTTGAGGGGAAGAAGATCGGTTAGAGGAAGGACTTCTTGTGCCGGCGAAGAAAAATAAAAGAGAAGGATTATAGGAGAAGGATCTTCTATGGCCCAAGAATAAGGTGCACAACAAAATTATGTCCCACCATTGGGAGGAACCCCGGCGCCGCTGAGTTACTACGGTGGTGTACCAATGCAAGCATGGGGGAGTGGTGCAGCCATACCCCCACCATTTTTTTTGCGGTGCCCAACGTAGCCTTTGCGGAGCCATATGCACACCTTCCTCAACCACAACAAAATGTGGCCACCATTGGAGGATACGCTGCAAGGATCATGCAAATTATTGCAGCCATCCAAACCAATGCAAACCAAATGGGTGAAGGAAATGCAAACGTCGCTTATGTGCTTGGACACCTTCACCTAGAACCGTCAGACAATTCATAGGAGTAGTGGTGCATTCCTATTGCAAGTAAGGGTACAACAACCAAGACTATCAATATCAACCACCGGCGGAAGATTAGAGAGAGGAGGAGCTTTAGTTATCTTTCCTTTACCCCTTTTTCTTTAATTTTCAGCTTGTTTGCACCTATGTTTGCGTAGTATTTTCAGCTTTGCTTTAATTTTCAGTTTTTAGTTTAATTTTCAGCGTGTATCTTAGTGTTTATTTTCATCATGAATAATGTCACCACCAAGTTTTTACCTTTGGTAAAGTTACAAAGTTTGTGCCATGATGATATATGATTATAATTGCCGCTTTGTTTATCTTTGTAATTGATTTATGCATGTTTGAACTAGTGCTCTCTTAAAAATACAAATCTGAAATTATCTAAATGCTAGCTTAATCTTCAGCGGAGGTTATGATTAAAATAAAGACCCATAGTGTTTTATGTGCTCTCAAGTTATGAATAGATTAAAGATGTCTTTTATGCTCAAAAATATTGCTAACCTTGTCACAAATATCACTTGTGTGTTGCTCAACCTATCCAAAGCCTTATATATATTTGAGTGCATAAACCTTAGTGTACAAGATTTATTTTTGAGTGCGTTATTGCAGGCCATGATTTCTGCGGCCCGAGACTAAGAAGCTGGTCATTCCGTTTTTGCGTATCTATCTTTTTGCTAGCCTCTTATCCGTGCATTGTGTATCCCCGCATCGGTGATCTCACAAACTTCGCCGGATATCCACCCTTAAACCAAATATCATCTTTTTGTGATTACCTCCTTGACCACAACCTATCGTTGAGAATGGATCATCAATTCAAGGAAGATCGCAAGACGGTGCCAACGTTGAAGATTTCAAGTATCTCTCCAAGGAAAAATATCTCGGTACCTACCTTATTTTTTGCCTCTTTGCTCGAGGACGAGCAACGTCTAAGCATGGGGGAGGAGGTAGGTACGGTGCGGTTTTAGAGTTCAAAAGGGAGTATTTTAAATATATATATATATATAATGATGAAAGAAAAAATTCGGCGATGTACGTGACTTCCAAGGTGAAGAAAGAAAAAAAAACATATATATATAAGAAAGAAAGAAAGAAAGAAAGAAAGAAAAGAATGAGAAATATGAGAAAGAGAAAAAAATATATATGAGCGTAAAGTGAACTCCCTAGGTTCTCTAAGAGTGCATTCAAGGCTTCAAGTTAAAAAGATCCATTCTCATTTTCCAACCATGTGCAATCCGATAACGAGGACTTCTTTTGTGCCTTGGGATCACTTTTTGCCATTTGCACATGTCCACTCATCTAAAAGTGTGTGTATTTTTCTCTTTCCCCTCCTTGATTTAACATTATTTTCCAATGACCTTTTTGACGAGTCTCGGTAAGACCATGAGAAGCTTGTCTTGTTTTGACAACACCTCATTTATAAAATCTTGTTAGGACTAAACTTTCCCAAAGCTCCATATAAAGCCTACCACATATATATGAGAGGGAAAGGAGTAGAATATATAGGCTTGAGAGACAAGTGAGATGAGAGTTCATGAGCAATATACAAGATGATTTAAATTTGTGAATTTGGTTTAGCTTTTCTTTATCTCGTTCTTTATTTCAAAAAATTCGAGATCTATTTAAACTTTGCGAGCATGTTAATACTTGTGGGATAAGCTTAATAAGAATCTACCCTCCGTAGAGGTGAAGGCTAGTACATTATGGAACTTTAACGAATTAAACTTTTGAGAGCATTATGTTTTTTTCATGTATGATCAAGTGCAAGGTTTAAACATTGTTTGGCAATGATGATATCCATCGAAGGCTTACTCGAGGACGAGCAAGGTTTAAGCATGGGGGAGATGTTGACGGTGAAAATCCGTCAACCTAGCCATGAGTTTACCTTCGGTGTTGGCATAACTTTTGTATCTTATTCATTGGTACTAACCCCCGTGGTATAACAAGTTCACTTGTGCATGTCGGTTTTGGAGTTTAATGTTTATGCGGGGTTTTAGTGTTGAATGCAAGACTTTCGGGATAAGTTCATCAAGCACCTCATGACAAGACCTTGAAGTCTGAACAAGTCATGCAATGAAGCAAAATTAACTCCAAGAAGCCGGGGACTTGATCCGAGAAGACGACGGACTCCGGGGACCGACCGAGAAAAGTCGTTGAATCTTGCAAGACAAGGAGTTGAGTCCAATTCGGAGAGAAACCGACGACATGGACCTACATGCGAAGGGGGAAGCATCCGGGAAGCAAGGGAACCGACCTCGGGCAAAGGAGCCCGCGGGGCCGGGCCTAAATGGGCCCGGGCCGGCCGGCCCGATCCCGGTCGGCCCGGAGCCCATTTAGGGCCCAAATTCGTCGTCCTTTGACCTAATTGCTTCTCGGGCTATAAATAGCCCCCCGACCGAGAGCCACGCGAACGGAAGTCGTATTCCGCCGCCGAGGAGCGAGAGAAGCTTGAGGGACACCAACTTGAAGATGAGGGTCGTGCTAGTTGTCTAGGGTTCCCCCGGCCGACGTGGGAACCTTGCATGGAAGACCACGTCGGAGCTCGGAGCGAGGATCAAGATCGAGGGAGGGCCCGGTGGTGATCTTGTTCATGTAATCATTCATGGTGAAGTTTGTAAGTGAATCCGATTTCTAGCGATTAAGTGCCTTCTCGATGATTTTGATTTCTTCTTGGTTTTGCTTCTTCTACGATCTATACTTAAGATAGATTACATAGGGTGCTCTTGTAGCCGCGGTGGCTAGAGGTGCATACCGGACCGGCCAAGTGATTTCAACTTGTTCTATCGAACTCGCCCTAAGCTCCCCGCATGAATAGGGATACGTTGTGACGAACGGGGGGTCTCGAAAGGCGGATGTTTTCGGAGTCGGATGGGAAGGCCACGATTTAAAGATGCTTTTAATGAGATTCTCTTTGCTATCTTCATCTATCTTGTTTGGAGCTACAACATAAGCATGATCTAGATTCTCTAGATTGGTTATCTCTTGCTTTCTCTTGCTACCTCTTTAGTAGATTAGATTAGATTCGTTTTCTTTATGAGTTCGTAGATTAGATGCAACTTGTCTTCATTAGATAGCTTTACCTTGCTTTACTAGATTGAATCCTTGCGTTGCACATTGTTCCACGGATTCGATACCTTGGGTTCACCACTCGAGGGAAGAAGGGTCCCTTGACTACGACGGGAGACTTGTCCGCTTGCAAGTCACAAACGAACTTTGATACAACTATTAACCGTCAACAACCATTAGCTTGGGCATAGTATGGAGAAGAATTAAACAGTTTGATTCCCATGCTTTCGGCAAAATCTCTGAATTCCAATGACACGAATTGTGCCCCTTGGTCGGTGGTAATCGTCCGAGGAATCCCAAATCGATAGATGATGTGTTCCTTGACGAATTCGATCATGTTTTTCGACGTCACCTTCTTGAGCGGGATTGCCTCGACCCATTTGGTGAAGTAATCGTAGCCAAAAGCACGAACTTATGCCCCTTGCTAGATGGTGGATTAATTTGGCCAATCAAGTCTATACCCCGGCCCCCCGAATGGCCATGGCTTGATGATGGGATTCAATGCCGATGCGGGGACTCTTTGAATATTCCCGAACCTCTGGCAATCTTGACACCCCTTGTAATACTCAAAGCAGTCCTCTAATATCGTCGGCCAAAAGCATCCAGCCTGCCTAATGACCCATTTCATGCGATAGGCCGATTGGTGCGCTCCACATATCCCATCGTGCACCTCGCTCATCATGTTCTTGGCTTCTTCTGGACCCAGGCATCGTAGCAGTACTCCGTCCAATGACTTATAGAATAAATTGTCATCCAGAAGAACGAACTTGATTGCCTTGTACCTGAGCTTCCTAGAGACTTTTCGGGATGGATCTCTCAAATAATCAACGATCTCTTTCCTCCAATCATCTTCGTAAGATCCGTCCCTAGTGCGCTCACCTCTGCGCAAGCAAATGCTTCTTGACTCTCTTTATAACCAGAGGCGCTGCGAGCCGGCCCGTTTGCTTCCTCGTTATGCTCTCTAGGAATGTCTTTGTAGGGTTACCGGTGGAAAGCCCTTCAAGATTTCTCTCGCATTCCTCGTAGTAACTCCTCGGCGCCTCGCTTCGCACTCGTACCGGCCGTTCAATTGCTTGATGACCAACTCGAATCTCCATAAATTTCAACCGAAACGGCCCCGGCTTCTCTCAAATATTGAAGCCCTCGAAGCGGTGCCTCGTACTCGGCTCGGTTATTTGTGACGGTGGGTTGTATAGGAATGGCGAATTCGAACATCTCACCTCTCGGGGAGAAATTAGTAGAATCCCTACTCCCCCACCTTTGCCACATGATGACCCGTCAAAGAATAGAGCCCATGGGGTAATTTCAAGCGAGATCAATCGAAGGGTCACGGTGTTCGGTTATAAAATCGGCAATGACCCGACCTTTGATGGCTTTTGCCGATTCGAACTTCAACTCGAATTCGATAGAGCTAAAATCCATTTGCCAACCCGACCATTCAAAATTGGCATAGATAACATATGTTTTATCACATCAAACTTCGAGTATACGGTGCATTCGGCATTCAACAAGTGCCGAAACTTTGTACACGAGTAGTATACGCAAAGACATAATCTTTCTATAGCCGAATACCTGGTTTCAGGATCAAGTAGTTTTCGGCTAAGATAAGCTACTACCCGCTCCTTCCCTTCGAATTCTTGAATAAGGGCCGATCCAATAGTTTGGGTATCGGCCGCCACGTACAACTTGAAAGGCTTGTTCAGCTGAGGAGGAACCAAAGACCGGCGGCTCCTTCATGTATTGCTTGATTTCCTCGAAAGCCTTTTGTTGTTCGTCGCCCCATGTGAATTTCGATCCTTCTTCGGCTTCAACAACGGGAGAGAATGGCAACACCTTCGTGATAAATTTGAGATGAACCTTCTCACAAAGTTGATCTTGCCGAGCGGTGATTGCAACTCCTTGAGGTTGGTTGGAGGAACGACTTCATCAATGGCTTTCATGCTCTTTTTGCCAACTTCGATCCCTCCTTCGTGGACCAAAAACCCCAAGAACTCTCCAGTGACACCCCAAATGCACACTTGTTTGGATTCATCTTCGAGCCATGCTTCCGGTGCATTCCGGGGTCTTCTTCACATCTTCCGGATGGGTGCCATGACTTAAGGACTTGATCACCACGTCGTCAATGTAGATTTCCACGGTCTTGCCGATCAACTCATGAAAAATGTAATTCATGGCCCGCTGATAAGTTGCACCGGCATTTTTCAACCCAAATGTCATGACGATCCATTCAAATAGGCCTATATGACCGGGACATCTAAAGGCCGTCTTCGAGATGTCTTCTATTGCCATAAAGATCTGATTGTACCCTGCGTTGCCATCCATGAAGCTAATCACCTTGTGCCCAGCAGCGGCGTCAATCGCAAGCAAATCGGCAATAGGCATCAGGTATCCATCCATGGGAGTAGCTCTGTTTAGATCCCTGAAGTCTATGCAAACTCTCATTTTTCCATTTTTCTTATACACGGGGACGATGTTAGAAATCCACTCCGCATATCTGCAGGGCCGAACGAAGTTTGCGTCAAGTAATCTTTCGATTTCCTTCTTCACATCGGCCAATACTTCATCCTTGTAGATTTTCCGGGGCGGTTGCTTATATGGCTTGAAACCGGGCTTGATTGGCAACCGGTGCTCGACGATGGATCGATCCAATCCAGGCATCTCCGAGTAATCCCAGGCGAAGCAATCTTTATATTCTTTGAGAAGCTCAATTAAGTTCCCCCCGAAGTCCGGCCGCAAATTCGCACCGATGAACGTCGGCCTTGGCTTATCACCGCTTCCAATGTCAACTTCCCCCGCCTTATCGGCCGACATGAATCCTCGTCCCGGCTTGCCATCGGTGCCATCCACGGGGTTCTCCATTAAAAATTACCGTAAGAGCCGATCGCTTGAATCGGCCGTTGGTCACCGCCGACGGGTTCAACGGGACCTTCTCCCCGGTCCTTCCCCGAGAAGCAATCGATGCCTTGGTACTCCCGAAGGCCGGTTCCATGTTAGCCACGCTCACGGAGTCATCCGCCCGGACGACCTCGATTTCATCGTCCACCCACCGGATCGGCTGTTGATGCATAGTGGATGGGACGCGGCGAGTTGGCGTGGATCCGGGCCCCGCCCAAGCAGCGGCCGTAGGCTCCTTTCCCTTCGATGACGAAGAAGGTAGTGAGCAACGTTTTGGACCCGATCATCAAGTCCACGTGAGCGCATCCTTTGGTGTCCGAGGGGTTCCCGCGAAGTCGTTTAGGATGATGCTTGTTGGTGTCGGATCGCTCGGGGTCATGCCAAGCTTCTCGAAGGTGGTGTACGGCATTACGTTGACCGCCGCGCCACCGTCGACGAACATCTTGGTCAATGGCTTGCCATTGACGTACCCCCCTCAAGTACGGCGGCCTCATGTGGCGATTTTTGGCCGGCTTGTCGAAGATGGCCCCGCTTGGCAAGCACCGAGCTGCGCCATCATCTCCTCGGGCGCTCGTCGTCAAAGGAAGCTTCCTCCGCATCACCCGGTTAGCGGGAGCCATGAACTCGTTTGGCGGGAAGTATACCATGCATGCGGGGGCCGGACGCTTCGATCCTTCCGGGTCGGTCCTTGGGGCGCCACTCTCGCCTTGTCCGGATCCCGGCTTGTTTCATCTCGCGGTTCCTCAAGCGTTGGACCCGCCTCTTCGGCTCTTGCGTAGACCGGGTGGGCACCATTGCCCCTTACGCCGGACGTACACATCTTCGTCCTCCTCTCGGTCGGCCCACCTGAGATCAGCGTGGCGTTTCCTGGGGTGATCTATAACCTCAATTTTTGCCGCCGATCCCCATTTGGGTGAACCCTTCCAAGCCTTTCATGGACGGATCGGCGATTGGCGCTTTCTGCCCGTACTCGCATATCCGTCGCCTGCATTCGGGACGGTTCCTTAATGTGGGCAGCTTTAGGCCCTCATTCCGGCGGTGCTCGAAGAAGGCGCATCCCCGGTGGGCGCGCTCCTGCGCGCGCGCGTGCGTTCCCCGATTCCACCGCGCGCATCCTCTTCGACCCCCGCGCCGCTCCTCCTCGTGACGACGCTTTTGGTAGCGCTCCTTTTCCATCTGACGCTGCCATTTGTTGAGGAGAATGCGTGACGTCACCTTGGGCTTAGGCTTGGACGATTCCCCAATCTCGATGTGGCTCTTGAGAACGCGGGGGGCGTCGCCCTGCACTTGCTCTAGGGTCACCTGACGCTCCGGGTCAACTGATCCATCTTGCTTGGACCTGGCTGAGGTTAGGACCTTGACTTTCCCTTTCTCTTCGGCTGTTATCGCGTTGATAGAAAAGCCGAGCATGTTCTGCGGGAAGGGATGGCCATCCGACTTCATCTTGTTATCGAATTTGAGGTGCCCTTCCCTGGATAGCCTTCCGGATCCTCATCCCGAAGACCCCGCAATCGTTGATGGAGTGCGAGTCCCCTGTCATGGAAGCCGCGAGTAACGTTTTGCTTTGACTCCATCGAGCCGAAGCATAGAGTGCCCTTCGAGCGGCTTGATTCGGCCTTCCTTTACCAAGAGCTCAAACAACTTATCGGCCTTTGTGATGTCAAAGTCGTAGGTTCCTTTGGTCCGCCCGACCCACCGCCGATTCATTGTCAAGGGCTCTTTACCCCACAAGATTTCTCGCTGCAGCCTACCTCCAATTCGTCGTCGGAATCCTCGCACAAATCAGCTTTGTCCAAGAATTGATTGTAGATATCGGCGATGTCGTCTTGCTTGCCAAACTTGGGGTCCTTCTTGAGGCCATATGCCCGATTGCTCATCAAGGATAACTTCGCGACGGTTGGCCTAAGTTTTCAAACTCCATCCCAAATAGCTTTTCGCGCACGGTGGTAACATCCCGGCGACGGCCATATCGGCCACCGATCGTCCGGCAAGTTCAATGAGAAGCACATGCCCTTGACTTCTCCGAATCTTCCGAGAAACTCCGGCGGTGTTTCCACGTGCCTTTGTTTCAGGGTGGCGAGGTCAATCAACTTCTTCTCAGAACTGCCGCTGAAGTAATGAGCGTGGAATTTACGCTCCAAATCTTTCCACACGGCCACCGACTCGGGCGGCAAGGACGAGAACCACCGAAAAGCCGGACCGTCAGTGAGGCGGGGAAGTAGCGAACCCTGAACGTCTCTTCGGCCGAACATTCCCCCACCGCATGAGATAACGAGCGATATGCTCGACCGTGCTTGTCTCGTCCCGCCCGAGAGAACTTTGTGAATTCCGTCGGCGGTTTTACCCTTGGCGGCGGGGAGCACGTTATAGTACCACTGCGGGAACGGCGGCCCGTAGGTGGGGCCCCGCATCCTTGGCTTGAGGCCGAACCGATTCTCGCATCAATTCGGCCATCTTGCGTGCTAGGGCATCTTCCTCCCGAGCGCCGCGGCGGCCGCGCGCGTACCCGGGTGCGGGAAGGCGTCGAACGCCCCGTAATTTCCCACTTCATGATAGCCACCGCCGTATAGATTCTTCTGGAGCCAGTTGGTTGACGGAGCTATTCTTCGACTGGGGTCAAGTGGGGCCCCAGGTGAGCCGAACGCTAGATCTCCGTACGTAGGCTGGTACGGATTCGGCTGTTGCACAGGCTGACCCGTGCTGCTCTGTGGTGGCGGCAGGATTGGTTGACTTCCTGAAGCTTGCAGCGGAGGCTGAACCGGCCGCCCCCCGGCGCCCGCGGAGGAGGTTGGAATGTCTCGCTCCGGAGCTTTGAGGAGGAGGCTGCCGCACCCGGCTTCGCGGCGGCGGCCGAGAGCTTGATTCACCCGGCTCACGGTGCTCTTTCCGGTGTACGTCTTCCCAAACGCCCGCCCCCGCGCCGGGCCAAAGAGGGCCACCATCATCCGCCGGAGCGACCCGAGGAAAGCTTGGTTGTGCTTGGTGAGCATGCGTCTACCGATTCCGGAAGATCCTCGCGCATTCCTCTTTTTCTTGTTGGGTCGTGGCGTCGGTCTCCCCCGGCAACGCACTGCGGGCGAGGCTACTCTTCGGATATGGTACACCACTCCGATTCTTCTTGAATGACATGAGACACTTTTGTTGAAACCGATTGACGGCGTCTACGAGCCGCCGATGCCGCTGCGGAGAAAGCTCCTCGATGCCGACATCCGGGAGGTCCGTGATCTCGGGCATCCCGAACCAATTCGGCCGTGGGTCCCACGCGGGCGTGCCAAAAAGTGTGTTGACGCAAAATGCGCACTCGGCGCCAATCACACGACAAGCCGAAAAGCTTAGCTTCACACGCGCGGGAGAGAAAGTGACGTGCCGGTCATTTTTTTCCTGAAAATTAACAAAAGATAAAACAGTTAAATACCAAAGCTTGGAACCTACCGGGTAGTACCAGGCAGTTCCATATTTACGGCTAAGAAGCCAAGCAAGACGACATATAGCTATGCGAAGCTACCTGTCAAAGAACCACAACCATTCGGGTAACCGCGAAGGAAAAAAGAACATTGCCGAATGGATGACGTAAGCATGACAACGATCGATCTTTGAATAAACATGGATGCATGTGCAAAGCCATGACCGATCCTCATGAAGATTAACATTAAATGAAGTAAAGCACGAACATGATCATGTATTAAAATAAGCATGCATAGATCCAAAGCATTAGTCTACCGCATGTCTAATTACTTTAAGATCCGTCGGGCACGATATCGGCAAATCTATCCACCGCATGATACAACTTGCATGAAAGAACGCACCACTTTCCACAAATAGATCTATCCACCGCATGATACAACCTAAATATGGAAAGCTAGAAGCATACGTCTTTTAAAACATAAATAACGCACGTGATCTACTCGTGAAGATATAACCGAATGCGGCCGAACAACCGATTCGGGGTCCATGAAGAAGGAACAAACATTACCACGTGAATAAATCTATCGAAAGCTGAATTGGAAATCTAATCCACCGGATGACTAGCCCCAAAGCAACCCAAAAACCTACATCTACCGCATGATACCCGGCTCTTTCAAGATTTATACTAACAAAGCAAGCTTGAACCCGCAACACGTGACAACCTAGATCGATTCGGTTTCGGCTATCGGAGAGCACGGGATCCACGCATCAAAACACGAAACTCGCTCATGCACGGATCTTAAAAGGAAAAGAGCCGATCCAAACCCATCTAGATTGGGCAAAAGTGTATTACATGAATTAAAACATAAAGTAAAACTCATGATAACACGGGGCAACTTAATGAATCTATTGGATCTTGCCAAAATCCAATAGAGCCGATAACTAGCTTCGAGCTAGACCTTAGCCTACCGCATGGCTCATGATCTAACAAGAAACCCTCTTGAACCAAGCTTGAATCTACCGCATGACACGAAGCATGGTAACAAGACTACTTGCATCGGATCTAAATCCACCGCATGATACTAGACATGATACAAGGTTGCCGGTACTCACGGAGGTCGACGGATCGATTGGCCCTCTCGAAGAACTCGACGACACGACAAGGGACTCTAGGGTTTGGCGTAAGGCCGGTGTGTATTGAGGAATGAACGTGTTTTTACATACATCCGGGGATCGTATTTATACCTGCCGCGATTACAACCGCGAATGGATTCATTGCCTAACTAAACTTGATCGCCTATCCATCCATTCGCTCCCTCCGATCGAGCCACGTCACCGTCCAATCCCGCAAAATCGGCTCTCTTGTTCCTTTGCCGAACCGGGAGCGGATAGCCGACCGCGGATCCTTCGCCGAAAATCTCTCGAAGATATCTTTCCTTCCACCGGACGGACTCTTTTCCGAATCGGACCCACATGTCATACTCCTTACCAAATTTTGGTGTTAACACGAGCCATGCCGCAGAAGTCGTCCTTGAGGCTTAGACCCGTCACACAAAGGCTGTTGAGATACTTGCCGAGGTTCTTCTTCTTCTTCTTCTTGACATCCTCTTTGTCTTCATCACTCGAGCTTGAAGACGTGTCCTCGGAGTCGGACTCAATGTCGCTCGATCTCTTCATCTTCTCTCGAGACCGAGCCTTCTTCCCATGTTCATGATCCTTCTTCTTGGACTTCTTCCTCTTGTCCATGAGCTTGTGCTTGTCGTGGTAGTTCACCTTCGAACACTCGGTGAAATAGTGTCCAGCCTTGCCGCATTTGAAGCATGTCCTCGTGTTCCTCCTCATGTTCACCCGGTTCTCGTGCAGCCTCTCGAACCGCCTCGTCAGGAGCGCCAGCTCGTCCTCTCCAAGCACGTCGAACTCCTCATCTGGCATAGACATCAAAGAGGACAAAGAGAACATCCTGGTGGATGGGTTAGTGTTAGACTTTCCTTTCGAACCACCAATGAGGGCAAGACTATGGGAATCAGTCGGACCCTCGAGCTTGGCAGTCATGCCCCTATCCACCTCAGCCGACTTGAGCTTCGAGAACAACTCGTTCACTGTCAGAGTGTCATACTTCTCTGACTCCACAATGGCCTCGAACTTTCCGCCCCAAATCGTACGATCCAAAGAGTGTAAGAGCTTGACCGCTCTATCATGATCATCGTACGGGAGCACGTCCACATTGGCCCTCATGTTGTTCGCAACCACCATGAACCTCTGAAACAAGGCATCGATGGACTCACCGGGGAGATGAGTGAAGTTCTCGTACTCTCTCCGGTAGGTCGCATACATCCGTGCCTGAACCTAGGCATTCCCAACATGAGCCTCCTTCAACACCGACCAAATTCTACAAGCCAAGTGCTCAGTGTGCACCCGATCGAACTCAGGCTGACACAAAGCACGAAACAAGTAGTCGACCGCCTTATTGTTGGCACCGAATCTGTCCCTCGATCCTGGAGCGAGGAAGTCCATCGGCTGGACATATCCTGTGTCCACCGTGACATCCCAAAGGATCTGACCCTTTCCGCAGAGGAACGCACCCATCCGCTTGCTCCACATCTGGTAGTTCTTGCCATCGAACTGTGGAGGACCCGAACCCTGTTCCTGGTATGCCATCCTTGGATCTTAGACTAGTTAGAGTCAATAAAGACCCGAACCGGCTCTGATACCACTTGAAGGACCGATACGGCGAACCAGAGAGGGGGGGAGTGAATGGGAGCCGATAAAAATTCTTCTCGAAGGAGATAGAAACTCCAACAAGATGAACAAGGCTTCCAACACACGTCTCCGACTCACTACCCAAGTTGGCCAAGCCCACGTAGCCACTGGAGTGCCACTGGACCTAGGAACCAACACACAACCTTCCGACCCGAGAACGCAGCGGAACACCAAACCTCGAGTCTACAGACCCACACCGGTCAGACCGGTGAGCACCACCGGTCGAGCCCGGTCCCCGCCGGTGAAACCGAGCAACTTTCACTAAGTGGCTCTACACCGGCCGACCGGCGAGACACACCGGTCGACCGATCCCCCACCGAAAGCCCCCAAGGCACCAAACAGGGCCAACCGACCACCAACTGACCCAAACTCGAAACAGCAGCACCACGGGTCAACAACGAACACACCAAGACGTTCACCCGAGCAAAATCCCACCGAGGGTTGCACCGGTCAGACCGGTCAAGAGCACCGGTCAGACCGGTGTAGCCTGGGCAGCTCGGGATGAACGGCACCCGCGGGTCAACTCCCCCAAATCCAAACCTCGATCTCCCGAATCACTCCACGGACTTGAACAAGACTTTGGGGATATTAGGAACACCTCATGAGGAGTCCATAGCCAAGTTTAATCCCACCAAAACTCGTCCAAAAAGGAGGAATCAAGGAAATCCCGCCAAGAGCACTTCCAACCCAAGAACTCAAGAAACCCCAAAATCGAGCACCTTTACTCACGGATTTGGGAGTGGAATCACAGCCCAAAGAACCACGAAGGGCTCCCACAAATTTCCCCCATCAAATCCCCAAGAGAAAGGTCCCGAAAACAACCCAAAGAAATCACCAAAAGAGGGCTCCGAAAATCACCACCAAGAACAACCGGGGAAAACACATCCAAACCTTGAGGAACCACGCCGAATCATCTATACATGAAACAAAGGTTCATACAAGGTCTAGCAAGACGCCCGATCATCCATCCCTCTCAACAAGATCTCTCCATGAAGCTCTCTTGCTAGTCGTATGAAAAACCTAAGGAAAATAGGAAGGAAAATAGGAAAACAAATGAGCTAGAGTTCCAAGAGTTGGCTGCCATCCCCTCACCTCTTGGGTTATATGGAGGCACCCGAAAGTCTAAAATGCCCTTCTCTACTAACTAGGGATACAAGCCCCTCAAGGGCGGATTTGGAAGTCTTCATGTCTTCACCATCGGACGGATGCCCGGCGACCGCACCCTGCGTAGCCTCGACGCAAGCCATGCGATCCCGACGCGTGTCCTCCGCTTCGAAGTCTTCGGACTACGTCGTCGCACACCGGTCAGACCGGTGCTCCCCACCGGTCAGACCGGTACCCACCGGTCGGACCGGTCAGACCGGTCTGGCGCTGCTGCAGCTCCGTCTTCGGTTCTTCGGTCTTGGTTTTGTGGATCAACCAAGGAACCCAGTGGTTTTCTGGTGAACCACCGGAAACCCCGCGAACTCGGTGTAGCCTCCGCCAATCTCCACTCATGACTCGGCTCCCACGTAGTCCCGGCTCGACCTTGGTTTTGAGGCTCTACCAAGAAACCGTCCATGACTTCATCTTGTTGTTCATGCCACCATGCGGCCCGCACTTGACCCCGCTGGCCACCGGGTCCCTCGAACGAAGCCTATTTGTCTTCTCCACACCTGGAGGCCTCACCGGCGACGACCTTTCACGCTTGTTCTTCACCTGCACCAACACCAGTCAAGCCGCAACCTGCACCTGCAATACTTAGCCAAGAATCAGTCCACACAACGTTGTCAATTACTCATCACACAAGGAAGCGACCATCCACCGGTCCTCGAACCACACATGGTCCTCAGTTGTTAAGGAAGAACCAAGGAAGAAGGAAGGGCTGAAAAAGAAGAAAGAGCCGAAGAAGAAGGACGTAAAGAAAGTCAAGGAAGATGTTGCATCCGTCAAGACAAAGGAAGAAAAGCCGCCTGTGAAGACCAAAAAAATGACTAAGCCGAAAGATAAGCCCGTGCCCAAGATGGTGCGGAAGTGGGTACCCAAGATTGCAACGCCTGCAAAGAGCATTGATCCGAAGTAATCAAGTGAAGAAGTCTAGCTATGGACTATAAACGAAGTGCTAGGCGGGAGGCAACCCGTTTCGTCGAGTCAAGAATAAGCTACCGGGAGGACAACCCGATTCCAAGTTTTCCGTGTCTTTTTAATAATTCAGTTTTGAATTTTATTACGCAAAGACATTAGACTTAGAAGTGGTTGAACAATATTAGAGACATAATTCTTGGTTGCATAGTTTGCTTGATCATAAACCCTTTACATGAACCCTCCTATGTGTGTGTTTGTTTCTTTTCGAGAAACCACAACCAAATAAATTCAGAACCTAACTCAACCATTCATCCTAGTTATGGTGTTGTGGTTGACTTGTTTTTCATGCTAAAAACACACGAGTAGAGCCACGACTTATACTTAGGTGTTAATTAAATTTCAGCACGTGGTAGGACTTGCGTGAACATAGAAACTAAACTTTTGGTTGGTTTAAAAATCTAATCCTTGGTTTCTCTAAGATTAGAATTTTTCTAAGCCTCATTTAATTTTATTTGATTCAAAATCTCTCTCATTTGGCCAAAATTAGAACCTAAACCTATGCCCCCATGATCAAGCCGGGAAAAGTTTGCTCTCAACCAATGAAGGCAAACTATACCGGTGAGACCGATATCAACGTAGTCGGAAAATATTTCTGACTTACACTTGGTTTTAATGGCTTAAAACTTCTCTAAATTTATGTTTGAGTTCTTCCATAGCTCTGAAAATATTTTTAATTTTCGAGATTAGAGGAGTGCTTAGCCTTAAACATACTTAGAGGGAGGCAATCTAGTTAAAGTTAATCATGCATGCACCATTGGATGCCCTTTCATCAACTTTCATCAAGACCACATGCAAGGGACAAGCATGGGTGGGCAGCAAGCATAACTTTGCTGGAAATTCATGGTGACATGTGAAGCAAGTGGAGCAAGGGAGGACATGACTCAAAGCATGAAGCATCAAGTGAAAGGACCGATAATCCAAGAAAAGGAGTGGACCAGAGCGTTTGGGCGGTGCAACTCGTGTTGCACGCGGGCAAGGAGGTCATGGAGGAGAAATGGTCGTGTTGGAAGAAAGCCGAGGCGGGGAGAAGCAAGCGGCCACCCAGGCCGGTCGGCCCAGGCCGGCCGGCCTCCCCTACAAAAGGAGCCCCCCAGCTCCCGTCTTCTGCAGGCAAGCATCCCTCCCCTTCCTCAGCTTGTGTGCTCAAGTTTTTGTGCCCAGAACCACCATAGACATAGCCAACCTTCCCAAGCTTGATAGCTCAAACAATACACACCCTTAATCCACTCGAAGTCCACATTCTGAAGTAAGTTTTTAAGTACCTAGCTATCGGTCGCAACCCGGAATTTCAGTAGAGAGAAGAGTGCTGCAATCATGTGGAAGAAAACCACAAGTCTCTTCACCAAGAAGAAGGGGCCATCGTCATCCAAGCCGTCTTCAACGATTTCTTCGAGGAGGCACTCGGTTTCCGAGTCTCCTCGGAGCATGGAGGAGGACACGGCACTGCCAAGGAGGAACGACACTCTCCTCCTCGTGGCATGAGGGCAACAAGGAGCACGTCCATGAGGTTTACCGAACCTCAAGGGCGTACGAAGGAGCCGCCCGTCCCACCTCATCGATCAACCCGTTCATCTGCACCACCTCCATACACTCTGTGGTATTCCACATATGGCTTCATCATATTGTCGGAGGACGAGGAGAAGAAACTCTCTCGTCTTGAGAAGAGGCTTGTGGCAAATGTCGATTTCGACGATCAAGCACACAACTATTTGGGTTTCGGCGCAGACATATATTATATGTTGGGGCACCTTGGATGGGTGCAATTCCCCAACGGGGTGTCGGCAAACACCCACAAGGAGTTTGCCTTGGAAATCTTGATGACTATTGCGCCTATCCTTGATGAGGGGGTGCAAAGTTTATCATTCCATTTGGAGGGAATCCAACAAGTGGTTCCCTATGAGTATGTTAGGGAGCTACTTGGGTTCCAAAAGGGAGCTCCAGAGAAAGTCGACGTGTCGGACGGCTTGTTAGATGGATTTTGGAATTTGATCTCCGGAGAAGCCCACCAACAACGCAATTGCATCTGCAACCCCATTATCCAAGTATTCCACTCTTGGATGTGCAAGAGGATTATGGGGAGGATGAGGGAGACGAAGGTGACCGACACGAAGTTGAATTGGCTCTACTCGGCTTTAATTGCCAAGCATCCAATAGACCCCTCATACCTCATGATCAACCGATGGTGTTGCGAGGCAACATCGGGATCGGGAGATATTGGTTCGGGGTGCTGCCTCTCTATGTTGGCCATCTCCTTAAGGCCGGGGATTACAAGGAATCCCGAACATCTTTTACGTGGAACCCCTCTCGGTTTTCCAACCCTACTACGAGCAAGGGTACAACTACCAAGATTATCAACACCAACCACCGGCGGAGGATTAGGAAGAAGGAGGAACTTTAGTTTTCTTTTCTTTTCCTTTTTCTGTAATTTTCAGCTTGTGTTTTCTTGTGTTTGCGTAGTATTTTCGGTTTTCATTTAAATTTCAGCAAGTGTGTTAGTTTATTTTCAGCATGTATTTCAGTTTGTTTTCATCATTAATAAAGACACCACCTTGTTTTCACCATTGGAAAAGTTACAAAATTTGTGCCATGATGATATATGATTATAATTGCCGCTTTGTTTATCTTTGTATTTGTTTTATGCATGTTAAAGCTAGTGCTCTCTTAAAATACGAATCTGAATTTATCTAAATGCTAGCTTAATCTTTAGCGGAGGTCATGATTAAAATAAATACCCATAGTGTTTTATGTGCTCTCATGTTATAGATAGATTAAAGATAGTTTTTATGCCCAAAAATATCGCTAACCTTGTCATGAATATCGCTTGTGTGTTGCTCAACCTATCTAGAGCCTTATATATATTTGAGTGCATAAACCTTAGTGTACAAGATTTATTTTTGAGTGAGTTATTGCAGGCCATGATTTCTCTGGCCCGAGACTAAGAAGCTGGTCATTCTGTTTTTGCGTATCTATCTTTTTGCTAGCCTCTTATCCGTGCATTGTGTATCCCCACATCGGAGATCTCACAAACCTCGCCGGATATACACCCTTAAAACCAAATATCATCTTTCGTGATCACCTCCTTGACCACAACCTATCGTTGAGAATGGATCTTCAATTCAAGGAAGATTGCAAGACGGTGCCACGATTAAAGATCTCAAGTATCTCTCCAAAGGAAAAATATTTCTGGTACCTACCTTATTTATTGCCTCTTTGCTCGAGGATGAGCAACGTCTAAGCATGGGGGAGGAGGTAGGTACGATGCAATTTTAGAGTTCAAAGGGGAGCAAATAAAAAAATTCAAAAGAAATAAAGAAAGAAAGAAAGAAATATATATATATATATATGAGAAAAAGAGAAAAAATATGAGTATGTGTAAAAAATAAAAATAAAGTGAACTCCCCGGTTCTCTAAAGTGAATTAGGAATTTCAAGGCTTCAAGATTAAAAGATCCATACTCATTTTCCAACCATGTGCAATCCGATAACGAGGACTTCCTTTGTGCCTCGGGATCACTCTTTGCCATTTGCACATGTCCACCTATCTCAAGTGTGTGTATTTTTCTCTTTCCCCTCGATATAACATCATTTTCCAATGACCTTTTTGACGAGTCTCGGTAAGACCATGAGAAGCTTGTCTTGTTTTGACAACACCTCATTTATAAAATCTTGGTAGGACCAAACTTTCCCAAAAAGCTCCATATAAAGTCTACACCACATATATGTTATGAGAGGGAAAGGAATAGAATATATAGGCTTGAGAGACAAGATGAGATGAGAGTTCATGAGAAATATGCAAGGTGATTTAAATTTGTAAATTGGTTTAGCTCTTTTTCATCTAGTTCTTTATCAAAATTTCTGAGATCTATTTAAATTTTGGGAGCATGTGAATACTTGTGGGATAAGCTTAATTAAGAATCTACCCTCCGTAGAGATGAAGGCTAGTACCTTATGGAACTTTAACGAATTAAAATTTCGAGAGCATTATGATTTCTCATGTATGATCAAGTGCAAGGTTTAATCATTGATGGGCAACGATGATATCCATCAAAGGCTTACTCGAGGACGAGCAAGGTTTAAGCATGGGGGAGATGTTGACTGTAAAAATCCGTCAACCTAGCCATGAGTTTACCTTCCATGTTGGCATAAGTTTTATACCTTATTCATTGGTACTAACCCCCGTGGTATAACAAGTTCACTTGTGCATATCGGTTTTGGAGCTTAGTGTTTATGCAGGGTTTTAACGTTGAAAGCAAGACTTCCGGAATAAGTTCATCAAGCACCTTGTGACAAGACCTTGAAATCCCATACAAGTCATGCAATGAAGCAAATTTGACTCCAAGAAGCCAAAGACCTAACCCGAGAAGATGACAACCTCCGAGGACCTAACCAGAAAAGTGTTGAATCTTGCGGGACAAAGAGCTACATCCAACTCGGAGAGAAACTAACGACAAGGACCTACATGCAGAAGGGGGAAGGATCTAGAAGACTCGGGAACCAACACCGCGCGAAGGAGGCCGGGAACTGGGCCTGGATGGGCCCAAGCCGGTCGGCCCAGGCCGGCCGACCCAGCCCAGTACAGGGCCCATTTGCCCCCTCCTTTGACCAAGCCGCCATTCGGGCTATTTATAGCCCCGGGGTCGAGAGCCACGGATGAATCAATTCGTCATGCCGCCGAGGAGCAGAGAAGAGAGGGACACCATCCCGGAGAGGAGAGGGTCGAGCTAGTTGACTAGGGTCTCCCTAGCCGACATGGGAACCTTGCAAGGAAGACCACGTCGGAGTTCCCGGAGCTAGAAGCAAGATCAAGGTAGGATCGGTGGTGATCTTGTTTATGTATCATTGTATTAGTTGAATTATCAAGTTGAATCTATTTCTAGCGATCAAGCGTTTCTTCGATGATTTCGTTTTTTCGATCGACTTTGCTTATTCTAGATCTATTCTCGAGATAGATCACACAGGGTGTTCTTGTAGCCGCGGTGGCTAGAGGTACATGCCGGATCTTCCGAAAGAACTCGACTTGTCCTTGGGCTCGCCCTAGACTACCCGCATGAATAGGAATACGTTGTGACAGAACAGGGGTTCCGAAAGGCGGGCGTTTTCAGAGTCGGACGGGAAACTACGATTTAAAGAGGCTTCTAATAAGATTCGTTTTGCTACTTTTTCCCTTGCTTGGAACTTCAACAAAATGCTTAACCCGATCTCTCTAGATCGGTTTATCTACCCTATCTATCTTTGTTACCTCCGGCCTTTAGTAGATTAGATTAGTTTTCTGTTCTTTATCTAGATGCATTAGGGTTTCTCTTTACTTGGCTTTACTAGATCATCTTTTGTGTCACACATTTGTTCCACGGATTCGATACCTTGGGTTCACCACTCGAGGGAAGAAGGGTCCCTTGACTACGACGGGAGACTTGTCCGCTTGCAAGTCTAAACAAACTTTGATAGAACTATTAACTGTCAACAATCGCCAATCCTCCGTGTGGGGGGCTGGCTCTGTCTCCATGGCCTCAGCTTCATCCACGCCATAGCCCTCGAGCAAGGAGAGCACGAACGCCTCATTCGAGGGGTCCTCATCCATGGGCTCCTCACCTGCTGGATTCGAGGGATCCCTCGAGGGTTCCTCCTGACTCGAGGGTGACGTTCTAAGGTCGACGGAAGGCTTCGCGACATCTCGCGCAAGAACATTCGGGGGAACGGTAATTTGCCCCGACGCGATCTTTGCGAGTTCGTCCGCCTCCTCACTGTACTTGCAGGGGACGTGATTGAAATCAATCCCGTAGAATTTGTCCTCGAGGGCACGTACGGCATTGCAGTATGCCTCCATCTTCTCATCGTGGCAACTCGCGTTCTTCATGACTTGGTCAATCACGAGCTGCGAGTCTCCCCTGACGTCAAGGCGCTTGATGTCTGTCTCGATGGTGATTCGAAGGCCACAGAGGAGCGCCTCGTACTCTGCCATGTTGTTGTACGTGGGGAAATGCAAGCGCACTGCGTACATCATGTGCTCCCCGAGGGGCGAGATGAAGAGCAGGCCCGCGCCTGCCCCGGTTTTCATCACCGACCCATCGAAGTAGTGGGTCCAGCATTAGGCCAGAATCTGTAGTGGGGGCAGCTACGTGTCCGTCCACTCAGCGACAAAATCCACAAGGATCAAAGACTTGGTCGCCTTGTGCGGTGCATAGGCGAGCGTCTCGCCCATGAGCTCCACAGACCACTTGGTGACCCTGCCCGCGGCGTCCGGGTTACGGATGATTTCCCCCAACGGGAATGAGGAGACCACCGTGACCGGGTGAGCCTCGAAGTAGTGCTGCAGCTTGCGCCGCGTGAGCACCACCATGTAGAGCAGCTTCTGGATTTGCGGATACCGTGCCTTAGTCTCATACAGCACTTCGCTGATGTAGTACATCGGCCTTTGGACCGGTAGGGTGTGTCCTTCCCCTGTTCGCACCACGATGACCGCGCTGACCACCTGGGTGGTCGCAGTGATGTAGAGGTACAGAGGTTCGCCGCTCTGGGGCGTCGTAAGGATCGGTGCGCGGGCGAGTGTCGCCTTGAGTTTGTCCAGCGCCTCCTGGGCCTCGACAGTCCAGGAGAAGCGCTCGTGCTTCTTCAGGAGCCGGTAGAGGGGCAAGCCCTTTTCACTGAGCTGTGAGATGAAGCGGCTCAAGGTGGTGAGGCACCCCAACACCTTTTGAACCCCTTTAAGGTCTCAAATTGGACCCATTCGGTCGAGGACTGCGATCTTGTCGGGGTTGGGCTCGATGCCCTGCTGGGAAATGATGTATCCCAGCAACATACCGCGCGATACCCCAAAGACGCATTTTTCGGGGTTCAGTTTCACCCCGTTGGCCTGCAGGTAGTTGAACGCGATGCGCAAGTCGCTAACTAGGTCGTCCGCCTTCCTGGTTTCCACGACTATGTCGTCTACGTATGCCTCAACGGTTCGCCCGATGTGGTCTCCGAAAACATGCTTCATACACCGTTGGTACGTAGCGCTCGCATTTCGGAGGCCAAATGGCATTGTTACGTAGCAGAACATTCTGAACGGCGTGATGAAGGAGGTCGCGAGTTGATCGGACTCCTTCATCTTTATTTGGTGGTACCCGGAATAGGCATCAAGGAAACATAAAAGCTCACACCCCGCAGTAGAATCTATGATTTGATCAATTTGTGGCAAAGGAAAAGGAACTTTGGGACATGCTTTATTCAAACTAGTGTAATCCACACACATCCTCCACTTCCCATTCTTTTTCTTAACTAATACAGGATTGGCTAGCCACGTAGGGTGACAGACTTCCTTGATGAATCCGGCCTCGAGGAGCTCCCACAGCTCCACTCCGATCGTCCGGCGCCGTTCTTCGTCGAAGCGCCACAGCCGTTGTTGCACGGCTCGGGATTGAGGTAGGATGTCAAGGGAGTGCTCGGTGACCTCCCTCAGGATGCCTGGCATATCACTACGTGAAAACCTCAAATAGGTCACGCAACATTTGGAACGGGCCCTTAACACTCGTTACATGCACCCACATTTGTAACGGTTGTTACTTGGCACCCGTTACAGATAAGCGTGGCAGGTCGACCCCGGGGTTTGCCTCCGCAACACCTGTTACAAATGTGGACTTCTGGTAACGGTCTTCTTAAATGCCTGTTACATGAATTCTTTGTAACTGACGCAAAATAGAGCCTGTTACACAAGTTAAACCTATCGGTAACGAACTAGTAAAGTCCGATACTGATCAACGCCCTATCGGTAACGGGCTGTTTAAGTCCGTTACTGATCACTCCATATTGGTAACGTGCTATAAAGTCCATTACCGATGAGCATTTGACGCCCGTTACTAGTTTGAGAGACCAATAATTAAAGTCTGAGAGCACTCAACTGCCGTGAAGTGGGAGCGCGGAGTCAGTGAACAAATGAGATGGAGGTTTGTTAATCATTGTCTCCTTTGAGTGTGTCCTCATTGACAGGTGAACTCGATCCATCTCTCATTGCTTCCATTTCGACATACAGGCACAATCAACACACATATCTTCTGAGACAAAACAGACATCATAAGAGAGATAACTTGTCCACAAAGATGAAGATATAACTTGTCCACAGGAATAAAGATAATTATTACAAAAGGTTAACTTGTCCATATATCAAGCTAGGACTTAACTAGTCCATCACATTATTTACTATGGTCATGCTATCTGACCATACACATCAACAAAGGCATGCCCCTTGAACATCCACAAAAGTATGGTTACTCACCCTGCACATCAACAAGCTTGAACTAGATCATGCCCCATCAGGATTATTGACTCTTTTTGCAGTAAGAAACCAAGGATTCTTGAAGCCCTTCTAGCGCACTTTCAATGGGCTCGAGATTTTGTTCAATAGTATAATTGTACCTCCTTATGTGCTTAGCCTTTTTGATGAGGATGTTCACTTCTTTTGTGATTTTTTTTCCAAACTCAGGTTTCACATAATCCCAGACATTAAGGTTAAGAAGTAACTCAAGCTCTGCTCGCGACTCAAAGAGTTTTGCCTGCAACAGGGTTAAACATAATATAAGAACAACATAGTTAATTCAGAACTAATTTGCCTCAGACCTTGGAGCGGGGTGTGACAAGTAAAAGCAGAACTTAGTTCAGAACTGATTTACCTCGGAACTTGGTATAATTAAGATCATGACAAGCATGGAAGACATCATCATAGGCACTAATTAACTTTATGAAGCTCAAGATCAAGCTACCTTAAGCTCCATCTATAGAACAAGTAAAGAGGTAGTGAGATTCAGAGAAATTTGCCTCGCCGTCGTCGTAGTCGTTGCCAGACTCAGAGATGAGGTCCTCTACACCATCTTCGCTGCTCCCTCGACACCTCTCGTAGTTGCCAGACACTTGTGCTCGCAAACGTGAGGCAGGCCACTCGCCCACTTCGCTGCCCCCTCGCCGGCACGCTCCTCCTTGCCGCTGCTTGGCCCCTCGTCGGAATCCGAGAGGATCCAGTCGACGACCCTCGTCTCCGGCATTGGGTTCACTCCACCGCAGCTTGGCCCCTCTCTAGCGCTCATCGTCGTCTCCCTCTTCGCTGCCATCTCGTCGGCATGCGCGCGGATCCAGTTGTGATACCGCTTCGCGTTCTGGTTCTCCTCGATCCCTGCCTTCTGCCTTCTATCCCCTTCTTTGGCTTTCGCCTTCCTCGTCTCCGTCGCAACCTCGTCTCCATCGCAGGTATGGCCCGCAACTCTAGGGGGAGGTTCTGCAAGGAGGCCTCGCGGCCACATCTCCGTCCGTCTTCCTCGGTGATGTCCGCCGCCCCCGCCAAGAGAGTGAGGTTCCACAGTGATGAAGAGGAGCCGTACCAGCGCGCCGCCCCCATGCGTCTTCCTCGGCGCTCCATGGAAGAGGCCGGTTCTTCGTCGGCCCGGGGGAGGAAGCCGTACACGCGCGCAATGGCCAAGTTGGCGGACTCTAGCGACGCCCGCCATGGAGAGGCATGGTTTTTTCCTCAACGCGAAGGAAGAAGCGGTCCACACGCATTAAGGTGAGCGCGGACCCCTCTAGCGACAACCCGGGCAGAAGAGTGGTGCTGGTAGACCTCATCTCCTCCGGCGACTGGCAACAACTCCGGCGACGACTCCGGCAACGATTCTGAAGACCATGAGGCAAGTTCTGAAACTATCACACATGAGATTTGTCCTTGGACCTTCACATCTTCACTGATCAATTGTTCTAATGCATCAATTTCCATTTGTCGTAGGAAGTTGTTGCACATGACATTGACAGGATTTGGACTGAAATCAACAAGCTCAAGGAATCGACTGAAGAGAAGCAGGCAAGTTTTGAAACCAGTTAGAGCTAAACAGCTTTCTTGTAAATTACAACTGTTATGAAGCTTGCATCAATATAATTTTTCCTTTGTTTTAGGACCGTGTTGTTACTCGTGATGACATTGACTACATCTGGAAAGGAATCGACAAGCAGGATGAGCAGCTTAAAGCCGCACAAAAGAGGCAGGAGATTGAACTTCTAAAGAAGAATGCTGAGCTGGCAGAAAGAGTTGCAAAACTGGAGACAAGGCTAGCTGAACTTGAGGCAGCAGCACAAAAGAAGCCATGTAGCTAGCTAACCAGTTCCCTTGCAGCAACAATCTAGTTTGGTGATGCGCCCAGCTGATGCAGTCTTATTTGGTGATGTACCCTGCTGATGCATGTCAGATGTGAATATGTTTGTTATGACTTCTGAGTTAGTTTGCTTGGTGATGTGACCTACATTACTCGTTTTAAGGCCCACACAAGCCCACTCACGCTAGGTTAGTACTTAGTAGGGAAGGACGCCTCCCTCACGCAGTCTCCTCCCACTCTCCCCCACGCGCCTCCGCCGCCACTTTCTCTCCCCCTCGCCTTCATCCCCCTCACCTCCCCCCACGCCGCGACCCACTCTACACCCCTTCGCTGAGACGCGCACCACACCTCTGACAGCGAGATCTAGAGGAGGAGGGACCTAGCTACGGCGGCGATGATGACAACGACTAGAGGAGGGATCCAGCGACGACGACGACTAGGAGGAAGAGGGATCCAGCCACGAGGTCGACGCGAGGACGAGGACATGGTGGCGAGCAAGCAGCGATGTGGAGTAGAGATCCCTCCGCTCCGGCAGTGCGAAGATCAGTGGCGAATCTAGGATTTGAGTTTATGGTATGCCGCTCTAAAAATGTCTTATACAATTCGGTAAATGCATTCTACCAACTCGGTAATAATTGTAAAATTAACAACAATTCAGTAATAAGGTAATTTGGTATATTCTCTCGAGTTTATGGAATTAGGCCAAGTGCACTTTTGCAGCACACATGCGTTCAAGTAATCAAGTATACAACATATGTGTGTGTATGGTTTTCTTTTTATATAAATGTGTATAATATACTTGTACTTGTGGGAATTGCAGGGTATGTCATGGCTCCTTTGTATAAGTACATGTGGACATACTTAGCTGTCGATCGTATACATACTTAGCATTTCCCTTTAGATTGACTCTTACATTTGGTTTTGCTCTTGTTCCTATGCACATCTGCACATTCTCTCCAAGTTGAATAAGTATCTCCAACTCATATGGACCTCCCTGGGCCCACTAGCTCGGTGGGTACCAGGACCGACTACTCGGTGGGCCCCTGGGACTACCCGGCTTGCGCTACACGGCACCTGGAAGCGTGGAGCACAAGGACTGCAGAGGAGAAGTACTTGGTTAGGAAGGTGTACATGTCCCGCACTGTATGGAAGACTCCTAGACGTACTCGACTAGTACTCTCTCCCTACTCCGACTTGTAACCCTGCCTCTCGGACTATATAAGGCGAGGCAGGGACCGATCTCTAGGATCACCTCAACACAACTCATCTCATACAACCCACGGCGCACTATTGCACCATCTTGTAATCGTGCCCGATCAATCCAGAGCTACGCAGCATACAGGACGTAGGGTATTACGCACCTCGCGGCCCGAACCTGTCTAAATTGTGTGCCATGTGTCCCTTCCTTCGAGTTACCGATCTCGGCGAGGCCACATTCATCTACTTCGGGTACTCCCCTTAGTAGGTTGTCGGTCTAAAACACCGACAGCTGGCGCGCCAGGTAGGGGTTCTCGCCCCAGATCACATGGCAAACTCGACGGCTCCCGTCTACTTCAAGCCAACCGTCGCCTTCAACCGCGGCGACACCTTCGTGTTCGGTGCCTAGGTCTGCACCGCTGACGGCGCGGGCTCCTTCCAGTGCTGCCTAACCATGCAGCCCAACCCGAAGACAGGCTTCGTGACGCTTCTTGAAGTCGTCACAGGCGAACTCGCCGGCAAGTTCGGCGAAATTTCGCTCTTCGACCATCACGCTGACTTCGAGCTCGAGTCCGTTTCCAACTCGAACTCGACGTCTCCATGGGCCATCGCTTGCAAGCCGGCTACCCAGCCATCGCAGGCGGTCCCCTCACCTCGCGAGTGCTCCACGCGTGGCCCCCGCATCCTCAGCCGGGCCCGCACGGGGGGCTGTCGTATGGACCTCCCTGGGCCCACTACCTCGGTGGGTACCAGGACCGACTACTCGGTGGGCCCCTGGGACTACCCGACTTGCGCTACACGGCACCTGAAGGCGTGGAGCACAAGGACAGCACAGGAGTAGTACTCGGATAGGACTCTGTACATGTTCCGCACTGTGTAGAGGTCTTCTAGACGTACTCGACTAGTACTCCTTCCCTACTCCGACTTGTAACCCTGCCTCCCGGACTATATAAGGCGAGGCAGGGACCGATCCCAGGATCACCTCATCCAATCTCAACTCACGGCGCACTGTTGCACCATCCTGTAACCGTGCCCTATCAATCCAGAGCTACGCAGCATACAGGACGTAGGGTATTACGCACCTCGCGGCCCGAACCTGTCTAAATTGTGTGCCACGTGCCTCTTCCTTCGAGTTACCGATCTCGGCGAGTCACATTCATCTACTTCGGGTACTCCCCGTAGTAGGTTGCCGGTCCAAAACACCGACAGCTGGCGCGCCAGGTAGGGGCTCTCGCTCGAGATCACATGGCGAACTCGACGGCTTCCGTTCTCATCAAGCCAACCGCCGCCTTCAACCGCGGTGACACCTTCGTCTTCGGCGCCTGGGTCTGCACTGCTGATGGCGCGGGCTCCTTCCAGCGCCGCTTGATCATGCAACCCGACTCGAGGACAGGCCTTGTGACGCTTCCCGAAGTTGTCACGGGCAAGCTCGCCGGCAAGTTCGGCGAAATTTCGCTCTCCAACCTCCACGGCCGACTTCGAGCTCGAGTCCGTCTCCAACTCGAACCCGACGTCGCCATGGGCCATCGCATGCGAGCCGGCTCCTCGCCCATCGCGAGCGGTCCCCTCTCCACGTCGGCGCTCCGTGCGTGGCCCTCGCGTTCCCGGCCGGGCCCGCACGGAGGCTTCTACGCCACGCCGGGCCGGCAAGGAGCCCGTAACCGAGTACAACTCGGACTCCGACGCCGTCTCCAACCGCGTCTCGGACTCCGGCCCTCTCTCCGAGTTCTACTCGAACCCGGACTACGAGTTCGACTTCGGGTCGGACCCCCGAGGAGCCCGAGTCCGAAGACAACTCCTCCGAGCTTCCCTTGTCGGGGCCGGCCTGCGGGGCCGGTTATAAGATCAACGCCGGCCGGGAGATACGTCTGCGGCCGGACCGCAAACCTGCCGAGCCGACAACGAGAGGACTCACGCTACGTCGCCTACATCGACTCGCTACCGTTCCGGAGGGAACACCACTAGCCCAAGCCGACTCAAGCACACCAAGCGAGGGTGGCACCTTCGAGCCAAGCTTGGGTACCCCCGATCGTCAAGTCTTCATGGCTGCCGGCGACACCCGGGAACCTCGAGCACGGCCGCGGACAAGTACACGGAGGACATCTCCGCGACGAGGCGTCCGCGATGCCCCCGCGGACGAGACCGACGCCAACGGGGGACGCCCGGCGCGAACGTAACGGGAAGCGCAACGAACGACGCCGGCGGCTCGGGAGACAACCTCCCCATCCGCAACCTCGCGGAAGCTCTCGGCGCCGGTCGAGAGCGAGAGTTCACACCACTCCGAGCAATGCCTCATGTCGATCACAACGATCGCACGGCGGAGCTCGGGGCATACGGGCCGGAGAAGTCATCGCCAAGCTCGGCCGAGGAAGCCTACTTCATGCGGGTTGACAAGAGAGTCGGCCAACCTCTCCCCGGCCAAGCCTCGCGACAACGAGGCTACTAGTCGCGAGTGTTGACCCCGGTCCTAACCGTACTCGGGGGCGACATCCCGGCCTGAACCAAACCGTCGACGCTCCACCGCGGCGGACCCTCACGACAAGACAACGTCAACCGAGAAGTCGTCCCCCACCATGCTCCGGCCGGTGGTGGCGGCAACGACCCCGACGGCGGCGGCGGGCGGCGGCGGCTCCAACCACGGGGCCAACAAGAAAGGCGGGAGGCGGCGGCGCCGCGGCGGCCGCGGCCACGCGCACAGCCATGCCTCCGGCGCCTCTCACGGCGGGTACGATGCTCGCCAGAGAATCGATGAGTTGCGGCGGAAGAAGTCGACGACCGCTGCCGAAGGCGACGGCTTCCCCGCCTTCTCACCTCGGCTTCGCAACCTGCTCCTCCCCGACAAGTTCAAGCCTTTGGGGATCACCAAATACGACGCGAAGCAGGATCCCATCCAGTGGCTCCGATGCTATGCTCTCTCCATCGAGAACGGCGGCGGCAACGGCCGACACCAAGTGCCTCTACTTCCCCTTCTGCCTGGACCAAGCCCCACTCACGTGGCTCGAGTCGGCCCGGACAAGCACTCAATCGACAAGTGGGACCGGTGAAGGAGCAATTCACAAGCAACTTCGCGGGCGCCATGGGCCGTTCGGGTACTCGCATGGACCTTGCCATGATCAAGCGGGAACAAGGCGAGACCCTCCGCAAGTACATGCGCCGTTTCTTCGACAAGCGCGCTACCGTCGTGGACGTCACCGACAAGGAGGTCATCGACCTCTTCCGGGACGGGCTCTACCATCGCCGCACCTTCGAGGACTTCGGCCGGCGCCGCCCCAAGTCCATTCCCCACCTCAAGGACATGATCACGTCCGGGCGGATGAAGAGGACAAGGCCAACGCCAAGTACGACGCCATCCGCGGCAAGTCCAAGCAGAACCAAGGTGGCGGCAGCAGCAGCAATCCAAACCAAGGCGGCCGCAACAACAACAACAACAACAACAACTTCTCGGGTCCCAACCGCAAGCGCAAGCCAGACAACACCGTCGCGGCTATCCAGCGTCCCCCGAAAGGGAACTCGAAGAAGAACTCCGGCGGGTTTAAAGACCTGCTGAAGGAGAAGTGCCCGTGGCATCCAAACGGCAACCACACCACCGAGCAGTGCTACCGGCTCGGGCATGCGCTCAAGGATACGCCGGAGCCACCGCACCCTCACGATCGAGAAGAACAAGAAGAAGGACGGCGACGACTTCCAAGAACCCGAGAAGACCGTCAACGTCCTCTTCGGCGGACTACCTTGCGGGCGGGAGCGAAGGCTACTCGCCGTGAAGTGATGTCCATTGAACCGGCGGTTATGACCCCTCTCGGGTGGTCGGAGACGCCCATCACCTTCTCCCGCGCGGACCAATGGACCCGGCTTCTCCCGAACCGGGACGCTTCCCTCTCGTCCCGAAACCAACGATGGCGGGCTCTAAGCTCAACAAGGTGCTCATCGACGGCGGAAGCGGGCTCAACGTCCTCTTCACCAAGACTCTCAGGAAGATGAACCTTGACGTCACCCCCATGCTCGACAAGAGCAGCATGCCTTTCTACGGCATTGTCCCAGGCAACGCGGCTATCCCACTGGGCTCGGTGGTGCGCGATTACCTTCGGGGCGTCCCGCGACAACTACCGCACCGAATACATCAAGTTCGAGGTCGCGGATATCGAGACTTCCTACCATGCCATCCTCGGCGGACCGGCCATCGCCAAGTTCATGGCGGTGCCCCACTACACATACTTGGTACTCAAAATGCCAAGCCCGGCCGGCGTACTCTCCCTCCAAGGGGACTTGAAGATCTCTCACGGCTGCGATACGAGAGGCCGTAGTGATTGCTTCGACAAATCAAGTACCCACCCCAATGATGGAGGTCTACGCCGCGTCGAAGAAGCTTGCCACAAGCGAACTCGACATCCCGGAGAAGTCCGACGGCGCCAACAAGCCTCGGCCACCCGAGGAGGTGCTCACCAAGTCGGTCGACCTCGGAACGGGCGACCCCACCAAGACTACCACCATCGGGGCCGGCCTCGACCCCAAATAGGAAGACGCGCTCATCGGCTTCCTTCGGGCTAACCGCGACATCTTCGCGTGGAGGCCGACGGACATGCCGGGAGTGCCCGGGGAGCCGATCGAGCACCGCCTCAACGTCGACCCAAAGGCTACCCCCAAGCGACAACATCTCCGACGCTTCGCCGACGACGGACGGGATGCCATCAAGAAGGAGCTCGCCAAGCTACTCGGCTGCGGCTTCATCGAGAAGTCTTCCATCCCGAGTGGCTCGCCAACCCCGTCCTCGTCCGCAAGAAGAACTCGAACGAGTGGAGGATGTGCGTCGACTACACCGACCTCAACAAGCACCGCCCCAAGGACCCCTTCGGGTTGCCGCGGATTGATCAAGTCATCGACTCCACGGCGGGCTGCGATCCGCTCTCCGCTTCCTCGAGCGCTACTCCGGGTACCACCGGATCGCAATCAAGGAGGAAGACCGAGGAGAAGACCGCGTTCATCACCCCGTTTGGCGCGTCTTGCTACACGACCATGTCCTTCGGGTTGAAGAACGCCGGCGCTACCTACCAACGGGCCATCCGGGCACTGCTTCAAGCGGCAACTCAACAAGAACGTCGAGGCCTACGTGGATGACGTGGTTGTCAAAACCGAGGGACTCCGGTACCCTCATCAACGACCTTGAAGAGACCTTCGCATCGCCGCGCGAGTACCGCCGGAAGCTCAACCCGAACAAGTGCGTCTTCGGCGTACCTTCGGGCAAACTACTCGGCTTCATCATCGGCCAACGTGGCATCGAAGCCAACCCCGAGAAGATCTCCGCCATCACCGGCATGGAAGCTCCCACGAGCATCAAGGACGTCCGAAGGCCGACGGGGTGCATGGCGGCATTGAACGGATTCATCTCGAAGCTAGGAGAACGGGGTCTCCCCTTCTTCAAACTACTCAAGCACCACGAGAAGTTCGTGTGGACTGCAGAGGCGGACCAAGCCCTTGCCCGGCTCAAGGACTTCTGTCGAAGCCCCCGGTCCTCACGGCTCCCTACAAGGGCGAGCAGGCCGCTCTACCTCGCCGCGACTACTCACGTGGTCGATCTTGCCATCGTCGTCGAGCGGCGGGGAAGACGGCCACGCCTACCGGTCCCGGGCGCCCGGTCTACTTCGTCGGCGAGGTTCTATCGAGTCCAAGGCCCGCTACCCGCCCGTGCGAAGCTCCCGTACGCTCTACTCATCACCTCGCGGAAGCTACGACACTACTTCCGGGAGTACTCGGTCTCCGTCGTCACCGACTACCCACTCGGCGACATCCGAGGAACCCGGACGCCACGGAAGGATCTCCAAATGGGCCGTCGAGCTCGGCGCCCTCACCATCGACTTCAAGCCACGCACGGCCATCAAGTCGCAAGCTCTAGTCGACTTCATGGCGGAGTGGCGGGGAGAACCGGCTACCTACTCCCACCGCGCGACCGAGCATTGGGTGATGTACTTCGACGGCTCACTCAACCTCGAGGGCGCGGGGGCGCGAGGGGTACTCCCCGATCTCCCCAACGGGCGAACAACTCAAGTACGTCCTGCGGATCTTCCGGAAGGTCTCGAACAACGAAGCCGAGTACGAAGCCCTCCTACACGGGCTCCGCCTCGCGGCTTCACTTGGCATCAAGCGGCTACTAGTCTACGGCGACTCCGCGGTGGTCATCAACCAAGTCAACAAGTCCCGGGACCGCAACAAGGAGAACATGGACGCCTACGCCTAGAAGTCCGCAAGCTCGAGAACAAATTTTACGGTCTCGAGTTCCATCACATCGTTCGCGACAACAACGTTGCGGCGGACGTCCTCTCGAAGCTCGGATCCACCCGCGCCCAAGTACCGCGGGCGTCTTCGTCCATGAGCTTCACGCGCCGTCCATCCCGGAGCCGGCGCCACCGACCATTGTCCCGGCTAACCAACCAGTGGGCGAGGAGGTCATGATGATCGACGTGGACGGAGGCAACCCTTCATCGACTACCTCGGCGAGCGAAGGTCCCCTCCGACAAGAACGCGGCCGAACAACTCGTTCGCCGCGCCAAGTCTTACGTCCTCGTCGGCGACAAGCTTTACAAGCGAGGCGCATCTTCGGAGTACTCATGAAATGCGTTCCTCGCGAAGAAGGCAAGGACATCTTGGAGGAGATCCACAAGGGTGTGCGGCAACCACGCGTCCTCCCGCACGGCGGTCGGCAAGGCCTTCGACGAGCCTTCTACCGGCCCACGGCCACGGGGGGATCTTGAAGAACTCGTCGAAGGTGCCAAGGATGTCGGTTCTTCGCCAAGCGGCAACACGTCCCCGCCTACAAGCTAGTCACCATACCGCCAACCCGGCCCTTCGCCTTTGGGGGCTCGACATGATTGGGCCACCGCCAAGCTGCGCGCCGGGAGGATTCAACGAGGGTACTGCGGTGGCTATCGACAAGTTCACCAAGTGGATCGAGGTCAAGCCGGTCACATGCCCCAAGGGCGACGAGTACTCGACTTCTGGATGAACTCGTACACCGCTACGGGCTACCCCACCGCATCATCACGGACACGGGGTCCAACTTCAACAACCACCGGTTCGGGAGTGCGCGAGAACGGCGGAATCGACGTCGGATACGTCTCCGTCGCCCACCCACGGGCCAACGGACAAGTCGAGCGCGCCAACGGGATGGTGCTCGACGCCCTCAAGAAGCGGCTACACGACGCCGCTAACTCAAAAGGGGGCAGGTGGATCAAGGAACTACCCAACGCACTGCGGGGGCCGCGGACTCAACCATCCAAGCCAACGGGGCAATCCCCCCTACTTCTGGTCTACGGCTGCGAAGCCATCCTCCCTGCCGATGTCATATGGAACTCGCCAGCAGTGGAGCACTACGACGAAGGCGTCTCAGAAGACGGCAGACGAGTTGATATCGACGGCCTCGAAGAAGCTCGCCGTGCCGCCCTCGTCCAATCAGCAAGGTACCTCGAGGGTATCCGACGCTACCATGACCGCAACGTCAAAGAACGTTCCTTCAACGTGGGAGATCTTGTCCTCCGCCGTATCCCGAACACGGAAGGACTTCACAAGCTCGGCTCCCCACGGGAAGGACCCTTCACCGTGGCTAAGGTGACCGGGCCGGGCTCCTACCGCCTCCAAACACTTGAAGGCGAAGAAGTCAACAACTCGTGGAACGTCGACCGGCTCGTCGATTCTACGCCTAGTCTACTCGACTACTCGGGGGTTCAAGTCCACACGACCGCATCAACACCCCCTTGCCGCAAACGACCCTCTCGGGTCCCGGCTTCAAGTCTCGGACTATTCTACTCCCGAGTCCGGCCCCGTGCGGCTACCTACGGACCATGGGCTGCAATGAGCGTCAAGGACTCTAGCAGCGGTCTACCAAGAAGACCACACTCCAAGATCCAGCCTGCGCGGCTACTTACGGATCTGCGATCCAGCCTGCACGGCTATCTACGGATCACTCACTGTAAGCGGCTACCCGCTCCAGTACTACTCAGCTGTAAGCGGCCTCCGGGTCCAGGCGACTACTTGTAACTACGGCCCTGGCCACCCAGGTGTACTTCTTCAGTAATAAAGTTCGATTGTTCATCAACTTCTTTACTGCCTACTCCCTGCGACGGGACTACTAAGCCGAGTACTACTACTCGCACCTACTCCACGATGGGCGCTCCGCACTCTGAGATCGCGGTTACGAGTACTCATTGATGGAACTTCACATTTCATTGATATATGAGATAGTTCATTACAAGCTCGTTTCCTATACAACCATGGCTACTAGCTATCTATGCGGGGCTAGCGGAGATTCGGCTTATCGGCTACTGCTCCGCGATGGGAGCCATGCTGCTCCGGCAACTGCGCATCTTGCTCATCCGAGCGGTTGGCGGCTACCCCCGCCGGCGACTACTTCCACCGGGGCCTTCGGGAAGTACGACTTCATGAAGGCCGGCACCTGCTTCGGGATTGACTTGGCCATGTGCTTCACGTAGGCGGCCGGCCGGCTTGGCGCCTCACGAAGTCGATCCGCCAACGGAGCAATCTTGGGGCCGCCGGGTGCGGCACCGGGAGCCTCGCGATCGGGAGGGCGACCTCTTCAAGGTCCTTCGAGGCCGGGCCGGAGCGCCTCACAGTCCTCGTTCAACTTCTCCAAGGTTTTTAGCGATTTACGAGATCCCGGTCGAGATGCAATTCTCAACTCCATGTGCTTCTCGCACTCGAAGGCCAGCTCCTTGTAGTCGAGTTCAAGTACCTGGCGGGCTTCTTGCTCCCGGTAGAAGAGATTCTTCATGCTGATCTCCGAGCCCTTCAGACGCTCCACCTGGCCTTCGAGTTCTGCAGCATCGGAACACACACAACGGGTCAGAGCTTGATGACTCCTAACAAGTACCCGACGAGTCAAGAGACATACCTCTATTCTTGTTGCGGAGGCCCTTGTTCTTCCGCACCAGCTCGTCGCTCTTCGCCTGCAAGTCCATCACATCGTTATGGTACACGGCGAAGGCGGCGTCAAGCTTCGGCGCATGGCGGCCGCATGCTTCCTCGACTTCATGAGCTGCTCCTCCAAGGCTTCAGCTCGCAGTACCGTGTCGCCGTAGCCTTGCGGCAGATTTGACTTCTCGCGGGATCGCTCCGCGACGTCCCGCACAAAACCAATTCAAGTCAAGCGAGTACTCAACGAAAGGATTGACTACTCGGGAGGCAACGGCTACGTACCTTCATCCTTTGTTCGGCTCGCCGCATCGCCTCCGGATCTTGCGCCGGCACCGCCGGCTCGACGAGATCGTCGGCAAGCAACTCGATCCCGCCACGGCTACTTGTCGTAGCCTCCGTCATTGGCGCCGAGCGGATAGGCTCCGCGTCTTGGATCTCCGGGGACCGGATCGCCACCTCCGGGGCAACCCCCCGGCGACGTGGCGGCCGCCTCCTCCTCGGCGGACTTCTCGACGGTTTCCCCCATGGGCTCGGGGGCTCCCTCCGCAGCCTCCGGGACTCACGGTGTCAACTCCTGCACGGGCACCCCTGCAGGGATGTCACCCCCTTCAGCGCCTGTCAGCAAAGAGCACGCGCATCAGCATCTACGACTACTCTTTTTGGGGCTCTACAGCTTCAAGAAGAGTACTCACCTTCGACCACGACCGCCTCTGGCAGCGGCGCTTTGGCAGCTGGGGGCTCGGTCGCGGCTTGGGCCTCTGGAGCGGGCTTTTCGACGGGCGGCGCGGCCTTCTCTGCCTCCGCTGCCGTGGGCTCCTCTCCGTCCCAGCTCAAGTCTGTGGATTTTCTGCACAAGTATCCACAGAGGATCGTTAGACAAGATCGACTACTCTAATGAGCACTACTGAAGAAAGTGTGGTACTTACAAGTTCGACCGGACGATAGTCACGGCCGGCGCACCGAGGATGCTGGCGATATCGACCAGTCCACCCTCGGCGGGCGTTTCTTCCTCCGCCTCTCCGACTACCGCCTCTTCCACGGCGGCGGTGGCCGGCGCAGACGTTCTCTGCGCCCCCGCGGCTTCCACCTCTTCGGCGGCGGCGGCGCGCGGGTACTCGCTCCCTTACGGGGGCGGGGGGGCGCGCTCCGAGCCGCGCCGAAGCTCTTCGACGGTGGGAGGCCGGACTTCGGCTTCCGGCCCGGTTCCCCCATTGTGGGCCACGTGCCCTCATCGCCCTCCTCCACGGGCTCCGCCGGCGGCCTCTCCCGCACATGGGGATAACTACTCGTCGGCACCGTACTCGATCATTGGGTACTCGACGCCTTCGCTCAAGATGACTTACCTCTGGAGGCGTGGCCTCTGAGACCTTCATCTTCTTGGCCACCCGCTTCTTAGTAGGGTTGCGCGGCTTCCTCGGCGGCGCGGCAAGGCTAGCCTCCAGGCTAGCCGGAGGGTCTTGGATGAGAGGCACATGAGGCAAGCACGGACGGCTAAACCTCGACCGCAGCTGGAAGCGATCTGCAGCGTCTCCTCGTCCTCTTCGTCATCGGAGGTATCCTCCACGATGACGGGATCGTCGTCGTCTCCGACTACTCGGCGCTCCTTCACCTTCTCCACCGCTGGAATCTCAATTCCGCTCGGTGGTGGCTGCGGTTCGGAGACAAACCGCTTCACATCGTCCTGCATCAAAAAGACACAAAAGGCGTTAGCAACTCTGCTACAAGTGCCTACTACTCGACGAGGCGGGTACGGCTACTTACCTCGTTGGGCGGGCGCGCGGCGGAGAACTCCTCGACAGGGCACGCCGTGTACTCCGGCATGTCCTTGAAGATCCTCGACAACCTCTCGATGATGTCGTTGTCTTCAATTTCGCCCCCCGGCATCCGCGACGTGTCGTCGTCGCCGGTGTACTCGAAGCCCATCGTATCCCGCGCTGACAGCGGCTGGATCCGACGCTTCATGAAACTGAAGGCCACATGCTCGGCCCTCAGTCCTGCATCACGCAGGGCCTTGATTCGTCCCAGCAACTCCGGGAGCTGGATCCCCTCTTGCATGGTGGGTTCCGTGTTCCACCACTCTTGGTGCTTGGGCTGCCGTCCGCTCGGCTTCGGCAGCTCGGGATGGTGGTTCGTGGTATAGAACCACCTCGTCTTCCAATCCGTGTTGGAGTCCACGAGCTTGTACGCCAGGTACTGCTCGGCGGCATCTTCCCTCAACTGGATCCCGGCCCCGCCGACTACTGCGGGGTTGGAGGCGGCCGGGGTGCGGCTTCACGCGGAAGAATTTCCGGAAGAGAATCCAATGCGGCTTGATCCCCAAGAATGCTTCGCAGAAGTGGACGAAGACAGAAGTGTGGAAGATTCCGTTGGGGTTCAAGTTGAGGTACTCGATGCCATAGTACCTGAGAAGCCCTTTGAAGAAATCGCTCGCTGGGAGCGCAAGCCCGCGCTCCACGAAGCGCGAGAACATCGGGATCTCGTCTTGCGCCTTCTCCATTGGATAGGGATCTCCTGCGGCAGATCTCCACATATCGATCTCCTTCTCCCTGATGAACCCGGAGTTCAACAGGGTCAGCAAGTCCTCGGTCTTCACCTTCGACCTTTTCCACTCGCGGCTTGGGTCAGCGCGCGGTGGAGACGTGGGCGGCGCCGCTCCGGTACCGGCCGCGGCAGCTTCTGCATGGCTCCTCTTCTTCCCGCCGGCCTTCAACGTCTTCGACGGGGACGGCTTCATCCTCCAAGAACAGGGAGTCTTCACTCGCATCCGCTCGGGGGCTACCCTACGGCTTTCGGGTGGCGATGCGCTTGGATCTCTTGCGGCGGCGGTGCTCGTTGGAGTGGATCTACTTCAAGATTCAAGTGGCGAATGACTGCGGCTCACTTGGGTGAAAAACCCTAAGGGTTTCGGCTTGAATTTATAAGCCAAATCGCCTCTGTAACGGGCGGCCGGATAAGTCTGCGCGTGGCTGACTCAGCGGCTGCGCGTGACTCTTCGTATTCTACTAGTCGACGCACCTCACTTCGGGGGTTCGGCTACTTCTACTCGACTACCTGGGACGCGGCTAGTCTCAAGAGCATCTCAGGACACATTCTTCAAGAAGACCCTTCAATTCGAGAGGAAGTACTCGACTCAAGGCTCGGGGGCTCCGTGCCACGTGTCCTTCGGTTTTTTTCTCTCCGGATTTTTCGGGGTTTTCTCGCGAAGGCTTCGGATAGATCCTCAGCCAGAGCCCGCGGCTCGAGGCTCGGGGGCTGCCCTACGTGGATTGCGGTTCCGCAAATCGTATCTTCTTGACGGCTCCGGCTTCAAGACAAGACAGGCATTTTTGAAGACCTTCGAAGGCGGATTTCAAGGACGCTTGGGACTACTCGAGAAGACTTCAAGATTGCTCAAACATCGGTGAGTACATTCCCGGCCTCGGGATGCTTCGACTACTCTTGAGGACTTTTGACTTGTAGCACTCGGGGACGCTTGAGGACTACTCGTTAAGGCCGTCAAGACTACCGGAAGCTATCCTTCTCGACTACAAAGTACTCGGGGGCTTGTCGTATGGACCTCCCTGGGCCCACTACCTCGGTGGGTACCGGGACCGACTACTCGGTGGGCCCCTCGGGACTACCCGACTTGCGCTACACGGCACACGAAGGCGTGGAGCACAAGGACAGCACAGGAGTAGTACTCGGATAGGACTCTGTACATGTTCCGCACTGTGTAGAGGTCTTCTAGACGTACTCGGCTAGTACTCCTTCCCTACTCCGACTTGTAACCCTGCCTCCCGGACTATATAAGGCGAGGCAGGGACCGATCCCCGGATCACCTCATCCAATCTCAACTCACGGCGCACCGTTGCACCATCCTGTAACCGTGCCCTATCAATCCAGAGCTACGCAGCATACAGGACGTAGGGTATTACGCACCTCGCGGCCCGAACCTGTCTAAATTGTGTGCCACGTGCCTCTTCCTTCGAGTTACCGATCTCGGCGAGTCACATTCATCTACTTCGGGTACCCCCGTAGTAGGTTGCCGGTCCAAAACACCGACGGGGGCTCCCTCTTCGCGTCGGGCCGGCAAGGAGCCCGTACCCGAGTACAACTCGGACTCCGACACCGCCCCCAGCCAAGCTTCGGACTCCAGCCCTCTCTTCGAGTTCTACTCGAACCCGGATTACGAGTTCGACTTCGGGTCGGACCCTGAGGAGCCCGAGTCCGAGCACAACTCCACTGAGCTTCCCTTGTCAGGGCCGGCCTCTGGGCTGGTTATAACATCCACACCGGCCGGGAGATTCGTCTACTGGCCAGACCGCAAGCCTGCCGACCTAATAAGGGGAGACTCACGCTACGTCGCTTACATCGACTCGCTACCGTTCCAGGAGGGAACACCCCCAGCCCGGGCTGACTCAAGCACACTAACTGAGGTGGCACCCTCTGAGTCCAGCCTTGGCACCCCCGATCGCCAAGTCTTCATGGCTGCCGGCGACACCCCAAGGCCTTCAGGCACGGCTTAGGACAAGTACCTGGAAGACATCTCCTTCGATGAGCTCTCTGCTGATGCTCCACCGAACGAGAACCCTGCAGATAGAGACGCTCGACGTGAGCGTAACCGGAAGCGCAGCGAACATCGCCGGCGCCTCCGCGACAACTTCCCCGTCCGCAACCTTGCGGAAGCTCTCGAGGCGGTCGAGAGCAGAGTACACACTACCCCTGAGCAATGCCTCATGTCGATCACAGCGATCGCATGCCAGGCTCAGGGCATACGCACTGGAGAGGTCATCGCCAAGCTCGCTGAAGACGCCTACTTCATGCGGGTCGACAACAGAGTCAACCAGCCTCCTCCAGCCAGACCCCGCGACAACGAGGCCACAAGTCGCAGCGCCAACAACGGTCCCAACCGTACTCGAGCTGACCTCCCAACCGAGCCCAACCGTCGTCACTCCAACACCGGCGGACCTCCACAGCGCGACAACAGCAACCGTGAGGTCGTCCCTCACCGTGCTCCGGCCGGCGGCGGCGGCAACGACCCCGACGGCGGCGGCGGCGACGGCGGAAGCTCCAACCATGGAGCCAACGGGGAGGGCGGCGGCGGCGGCGGTCGCGGCGGCCGAGGCCACGCGAACGGCCATGCTTCGGCGCCTCACAGGGCGGGTACGATGCCCGCCAGAAGATTGAGGAGGCTGCGGCGGAAGAAGTCGACCGCCGCGCCGACGGCGACGGCTTCCCCGCCTTCTCACCTCGACTTCGCAACTTGCTCCTCCCCGACAAGTTCAAGCCTTTGGGGATCACCAAGTACGATGCGAAGCGGATCCCATCCGGTGGCTCGGATGCTACGCCCTCTCCATCGAGAACGGCGGCGGCAACGGCGACACCAAGTGCCTCTACTTCCCCTTACGCCCGGACCGAGGCTCCACTCACATGGCTCGAGTCGGCCGGACAAGCACTTGATCGACAAGTGGGACTAGCTGAAGGAGCAGTTCACCAGTAACTTCGCGGGCGCCATGGGCCGATCGGGTACTCGCATGGACCTGGCCATGATCAAGCAGGAACAAGGCGAGACCCTCCGCAAGTACATGCGCCGCTTTTTCGACAAGCGCGCTACCGTCGTCGACGTCACCGATAAGGAGGTCATCGACCTCTTCCAAGACGATCTCTATCATCGCCGCACCTTCGAAGACTTCGGTCGTCGCCGCCCCAGGTCCATCCGCCACCTCAAGGACATGATCACGTCCTGGGCAGATGAAGAGGACAAGGCCAATGCCAAGTACGACGCCATCCGTGGCAAGACCAAGCAGAACCAGGGCGGCGGCAACAGCAGCAACGCGAACCAAGGCGGCCGCAGCAACAACAACAACTACTACTACTCGGGTCCCAACCGCAAGCGCAAGCCAGACAACACTGTCATGGCTATCCAGCGCCCTGCGAAAGGGAACTCGAAGAAGAACTCCGACGGTTTCAAAGACCTGCTGAAGGAGAAGTGCCCGTGGCATCCAAACGGCAACCACACCACCGAGCAGTGCTACCAACTCAGGCACGCACTCAAGGATACGCCAGAGCCACCGCATCCTCACGACCAAAAGGACAAGAAGAAGGACGGCGACAACAACGACTTCCAGGAGCCTGACAATACTGTCAACGTCCTCTTCGGTGGATTACCCAGCAGGCGGGAGCAGCTACCCGTCGTGAAGTCATGTCCATTGAGCCAGCGGTCCCGACTCCTCTCAGGTGGTCGGAGGTACCCATCACCTTCTCCCGCGCGGATCAATGGACCAGCTTCTCCGAACCAGGACGATTCCCCCTCGTCCTGAAGCTAGTAGTCGCGGGCTCCAAACTCAACAAGGTGCTCATCGACGGTGGAAGCGGGCTCAACGTCCTTTTCACCAAGACCTTGAAGAAAATGAAGCTCGACATCACTCACATGCTCACCAAGAGCAACACGCCCTTCTACGGCATCGTCCCCGGCAACGCGGCTATTCCACTGGGCTCAGTGGTCCTGCCAGTTACCTTCGGGGCATCTCGGGACAACTACCGTACCGAGTACATCAAGTTCGAGGTCGCGGACTTCGAGACTTCCTACCACGCCATCCTCGGCAGACCGGCCATCGCCAAGTTCATGGCGGTGCCCCACTACACCTACTTGGTACTCAAAATGCCAAGCCCAGCTGGTGTACTCTCCCTTCAAGGGGACTTGAAGATCTCTCACGACTGCGACACAGAAGCCGTGGAGATCGCCTCTACGAACCAAGTACCCAACGCGATGATGGAGGTCTACGCCGCGTCGAAGAAGCTTGCTACAAGTGAACTCGACATCCCAGAGAAGTCTGACAGCACCAACAAGCCTCAGCCACCTGAGGAGGTACTCGTCAAGACGATCGACCTCGGAACAGGCGACCCCAGCAAGACCACCACCATCGGGGCTGGCCTCGACCCCAAATAGGAAGAGGTGCTCATCAGCTTCCTTCGGGCTAACCGCGACATCTTCGCGTGGAAGCCAGCGGACATGCCAGGAGTGCCCAGGGAGCTGATTGAGCACTGCCTCAACGTCGATCCTAAGGCCACCCCCAAGAGACAACACCTCCAACGCTTTGCCGACGACAGACGCGACGCCATCAAGAAGGAACTCGCCAAACTACTCGCGGCTGGCTTCATCAGAGAAGTCTTCCATCCTGAGTGGCTCGCCAACCCCGTCCTCGTCCACAAGAAGAACTCGAACGAGTGGAGGATGTGTGTCGACTACACCGACCTCAACAAGCACTGCCCCAAGGATCCCTTTGGGTTGCCGAGGATTGATCAAGTCATCAACTCCACGGCGGGCTGCGACCTGCTCTGCTTCCTCGACTGCTACTCCGGGTACCACCAGGTCGCGATCGAGGAAGAAGACCAGGAGAAGACCGCGTTCATCACCCTGTTTGGCGCGTATTGCTACACGACCATGTCCTTCGGGTTGAAGAACGTCGGCGCTACCTACCAACGAGCTATCCAGGCCTGCTTCAAGAGGCAACTCAACAAGAACGTCGAAGCCTACATGGATGACGTGGTCGTCAAGACCAGAAACTCCAGTACCCTCATCGACAACCTTGAAGAGACTTTCGCATCACTGCGCGAGTACCGCTGGAAGCTCAACCCGAACAAGTGCGTCTTCGGCGTACCTTCAGGCAAACTACTCGGCTTCATCATCAGCCAGCGCGGCATCGAAGCCAACCCCGAGAAGATCTCCGCCATCACCAGCATGCAAGCTCCCACGAGCATCAAAGATGTCCAGAGGCTGACGGGGTGCATGGGCGCACTGAACAGATTTATCTCGAGGCTAGGAGAACGGGGGCTCCCCTTCTTCAAACTACTCAAGCATCAAGAGAAGTTCGTGTGGACTCCGAGAGGCGGATCAAGCCCTTGCCCGGCTCAAGGACTTCCTATCGAAGCCACCGATCCTCACGGCTCCTCACAAGGGCGAGCGGCCTCTTGCTCTACCTCGCTGCGACTACTCACGTGGTCGATCTTGCCATCATCGCCGAGCGGCGGGGAAGACGGCCCACGTCTACCCCGGGTCCGGCGCCGGTCTACTTCGTCAGTGAGGTTCTATCACAGTCCAAGGCCCGCTATCAGCCTGTGCAGAAGCTCCTGTATGCAGTACTCATCACCTCGCGGAAGCTACGACACTACTTCCAGGAGTACTCGATCTCCGTCGTCACCGACTACCCGCTCGGCGACATCCTGCGGAATCAGGATGCTACTGGAAGAATCTCCAAGTGGGCGGTCGAGCTCGGCGCCCTCACCATCGACTTCAAGCCACGCACAACCATCAAGTCGCAGGCACTAGTCAACTTCATGGCAGAATGGCGGGAGAATCAGCTGCCTACTCCCACCGTGCGACCAGAGCATTGGGTGATGTACTTCGACGGCTCACTCAACCTCGAGGGCGTAGGTGCAGGGGTACTCCTGATCTCTCCAACGAGCGAACAACTCAAGTACGTCCTGCAGATCTTCTGGAAGGTCTCAAACAATGAAGCCGAGGACGAAGCTCTCCTACACGGGCTCCGCCTCGCGGCTTCATTGGGCATCAAGCGGCTACTAGTCTACGGCGACTCCGCAGTGGTCATCAACCAAGTCAACAAGTCCTGGGACCGCAACAAGGAGAACATGGACGCCTACTGCCTAGAAGTCCGCAAGCTCGAGAACAAGTTTTATGGTCTCGAGTTCCACCACATCGTCCGCGACAACAACGTTGCAGCGGACGTCCTCTCGAAGCATGGATCCACCCGCGCTCAAGTACCAGCGGGTGTCTTCATTCACGAGCTTCACGTGCCATCCATCCCGGAGCCGGCGCCACCGACCAGTGTCCCAGCCCATTCCCCAGCTGGGCAGGAGGTCATGATGATCGACGTGGACTGGAGGCAACCCTTCATCGACTACATCAGCGAGCAGAAGGTCCCCTCCGACAAGAACTCGGCTGAGCAGCTCGTCCGCCGCGCCAAGTCCTACGTCCTCGTCGGAGACAAGCTTTACAAGCGGGGCGCATCTTCTGGAGTACTCATGAAGTGCGTCCCTCGTGAAGAAGGCAAGGACATCTTGGAGGAGATCTACAAGGGCGTACGCGGCAACCATGCGTCCTCACGCACGCTAGTCGCCAAGGCCTTCGGCGAGCTTTCTGACCGGCCCACGGCTGCGGGCGATGCCGAAGAACTCGTCAGAAGGTGCCAAGGATGCCAGTACTTCGCCAAGCAGCAACACGTCCCAGCCTACAAGCTAGTCACCATACCGCCAACCTGGCCCTTTGCCTCGTTGGGGGCTCGACATGATTGGGCCCCGCGCCAAGCCGCGCCGGGGAGGTTTCAACAGGGTATTGGTGGCTATCGACAAGTTCACCAAGTGGATCGAGGTCAAGCCGGTCACATGCCCCAAGGCTGACAGAGTACTCGACTTCCTGGATGAACTCGTGCATCGCTACGGACTACCCCACCGCATCATCACAGACCTGGGCTCCAACTTCAACAACCACCAGTTCTGGGAGTACTGCGAGAACAGCGGGATTGACGTCCGATACGTCTCAGTTGCCCATCCACGGGCCAACGGACAAGTCGAGCGCGCCAACGGGATGGTGCTCGACGCTCCCAAGAAGCGGCTACACGACGCTGCTAACTCCAAACGGGGCAAGTGGATCAAGGAACTACCCAACGCACTGTGGGGGCTACGGACTCAGCCATCCAAGCCAACGGGGCAATCCCCTTACTTCCTGGTCTACAGCTCCGAAGCAATCCTCCCTGCCGATGTCATATGGAACTCGCCAGCAGTGGAGCACTACGATGAAGGCGTCTCAGAAGACAGCAGACGAGTTGATATCGATAGCCTTGAAGAAGCTCGCTGCGCCGCCCTCGTCCAATCAGCAAGGTACCTAGAGGGTATCCGCCACTACCACGATCGCAACGTCAAGGAACGCTCCTTCAACGTTGGAGATCTTGTCCTCCGCCGTATCCAGAACACGGAAGGACTACACAAGCTCAGCTCCCCCTGGGAAGGTCCCTTCACCGTGGCAAAGGTGACCGGGCCGGGCTCCTACCGCCTCCAGACACTTGAAGGCGAAGACATCAACAACTCGTGGAACGTCGACCAGCTCTGTCGATTCTACGCCTAGTCTACACGACTACTCACGGGGTTCAACTCTACACGACTACACCAACACCCCCTCTGCCGTAAGCGGCCTCCGGGTCCGGCTCCGGTCTCGGACTACCCCTATCCAGGATCCAGCCCACGCGACTACCTACGGATCACGGGGTCGCGACGAGCGCCAAGGACTCTAGCAGCGGTCTACTAAGAGACCATGTACTCCAAGATCCAGCCTACACGGCTACTTACGGATCTACTGTTGTAAGCGGCTACCCGCTCCAGCACTACTCAGCTGTAAGCGGCCCCCCGGGTCCAAGCGACTACTCTGTAATTACGGCCCTGGCCATCCAGGTGTACTTCTTCAGTAATAAAGTTTGATCGTTCATCAACTTCTTTACTGTCTACTCCCTACAACGGGACCACTACTGCCGAGTACGACTACTCGCATCCACTCCACGATGGGGGCTCCGCACTCTGAGATCGCGACTACGAGTACTCATTGCTGGAAATTTTCTTTCATTGATACTTAAGCAATTCATTACAATTGTTTTTGTACAACCTTGGCTACTAGCTATCTATTACAGGGCTACTGGAGATTAAGCTTCTCAGCTACTTGCTCCGCGATGGGAGCCATCTGCTCCAGCAGCTCCGCATACTGCTCATCAGTGCAGTTGGCGGCTACCCCGCCGGCGACTACTTCCACTGGGGCCTTCGGGAAGTACGACTTCATGAAGGCCAAGACTTGCCTTGGGATCGATCTCGCCATGTGCTTCACATAGGCCGCCAGCCGGCTTGGAGCTTCCTTGAGGTGATCCACCAGTGGAGCAATCTTGGGGCCGCCCGGGTGCGGCACCAGGAGCCTTGCGATCGGCAGTGCGGCTTCCTCAAGCTCCTTCAGTTGGGACCACAGTGTCTCGCAGTCTTCATTCAACTTCTGCAAGGATTTGTAGCAGTTGACGAGATCGCGGTCAGATGCAATCCGGAGCTCCATGTGCTTCTCGCACTCGAAGGCAAGTTCTTTGTAGTCGAGCTCGAGTACCTGGCGGGCTTCTTGCTCCCGGTAGAAGAGATTCTTCATGCTCATCTCCGAGGACTTCAGCTGCTCCACCTGGCCCTCAAGCTCTGCAACACAGCAACAGTACAGCGGGTCAGACTACCTCTCGACCTCCAACAACTACCCGACAAGTCCAGCGGCGTACCTTTGTTCTTGTCGCGAAGACTCTTATTCTTCCGCACCAAGTCGTCGCCTTTTGCCTGCAACTCTTGGACATCGTTGTGGTATTTGGCGAAGGCGGTGTCGAGCTTAGACTGCATGGCGGTCGCGTGCTTCCGCGACTTCAAGAGCTGCTCTTCCAGTGCCTCAGCCCAGAGCACCGCGTCACCGAAGCCCTGCAGCATGTTGGACTTCTCGCGGGACCTCTCCGCAACGTTTTGCATAGACAACTCAAGTCACACGAGTACTCAACAACAGAGGATTGACTACTCAGAAGCTACGGCTACTTACCTTCATCCACTGCTCGGCCTGGCGGGCTGCCTCCAGGTGCCTGGCCACCGTTGCCGGGTCGACCAGATCATCCGCGAGCAGCTTTATCCCGCCACGACTACTCGAGGCGGCTTCCGTCATCGGTGCAGAGCGGATGGGCTCTGTGTTTTGGATCTCTGGGGAGCGGATAGCCACCTCCAGAGCGATCTCTGGCGACGTGGTGACCCCCCCTCCTTCGGCCACCACGGCGGCTTCCTCGACGACTTCCTCCATGGGCTTGGGGGCTGCTCCGGCAACCTCCGGCTCGCCTGGTGTCGACTTCCGCATTGGCACCCCTGCTGGGATGTCACTCCTTTCGGCCTCGGCACCTGTCAAAAAGAAGACAAGTGTATTAGTGACCACGACTACTCCTCGAGGAGTTCTACAGCTTCAGACGAGTACTCACCTTCGACTACGCTGGCCTCTGGCAACGGCGCTTCGGTAGCTGGCGGCTCGGGCACCGCCTGGGAAGCAGGAGCGGACTCCTCAGCGGGCGGCGCGACCTCTTCTGCCACCGCTGAAGAAGGTTCATCCCCTTCCCAGGACAGATCCGTGGATTTCCTACAGAAGCACACACAATTGGTCGTCAGTCAACCTCGACTACTACAACAAGTACTACTCGGGAAGATGCAGTACTTACAAGTTTGACCGGACTATCGTCACGGCCCGGGCACCGAGGATGCTAGCAATGTCTACCAGTCCACCCTCGGCGGGCACCTCCTCTTGCGCCCCTGCGGCTACCGCCTCCTCTGCAACAACGGTGGCCGGCGCAGTACTCTCCTGCGCTCCTGAAGACACCACCTCTTCAACGGCGGCGGCTACGGGCTCCGTGCTCCCCTGTGGAGCAGGGGGCTGGCGCTCCAACTGCGCTATGAGCTCCTCAACAGTGGGGGCTGGACTACGACTTCCGGCTGGCTCCCCTACTGTGTCCCATCCGCCTTCGTCGCCCTCCTCGACGGGCTCCGCTAGCGGCACCTCCTGCATACAAGGAAGGCTACTCATCAGCAACCGTACTCGTACAACGGGTACCCGACTACTCTAGTCAAGACACCTTACCTCCTGAGGCGTGGTCTCTGAGACCTTGAGCTTCTTTGTCACCTGCTTGCGGGCGGGGTTGCGCGGCTTCCGTGACGGCGCAGCCAGGCCAGCCTCCAGGCTAGTCGGGGGGTCTTGCACCAGAGGCACATGAGGCAAGCCTGGACGGCTAAACCTCGAGCGCAACTGAAAGCGGTCCTGCAACGTCTCGTCGTCGTCATCGTCGTCGTCATCGGTAGTGTCCTCCACGATGATGGTGTCATCACCTTCACCGACTTCTCGCCGCTCTTTGTCCTTGGTCTTCCCTTCCTTTGGGATCTCGATCCCGCTTGGGGGCGGCTGCGGCTTGGAGATGAACTTTTTCAAGTCATCCTGCAAGACACAAGAACATCAGCATGTCTACTCCAGGCAAGGACTACTCGACTAAGGGAGTACGACTACTCACCTCCCTTGGCGGGCGCGCGGCGGAGTACTCCTGGACAGGGCACGCCGTGTACGGCGGCATATCCTTGAAGATCCGCGACAGCCTCTCGATGATGTCGCTGTCGTCTAGCTCGCCTCCAGGAATCCGCGACGTGTCGTCGTCGCCGGTGTACTCAAAGCCCAAGGTGTCTCGAGCCATCAATGGCTGCACCCTCCGCTTCACGAAACTGAAGGCCACGTGCTCGGCCCTCAGTCCCGCTTCCCTGAGCACCTTGATGCGTGCCAGCAGCTCGGGAAGCTGGATTCCTTCCTGCATGGTGGGCTCCGTGTTCCACCACTCGCGGTGCCTGGGCTGCCGTCCGCTCGGCTTCGGCAGGACGGGATGGTGGTTCGTGATGTAGAACCACCTCGTCTTCCAATCGGTGTTGGAGTCAACGAGCTTGTACGCTAGATACTGCTCCGCGGCGTCTTCTCTCAACTGGATGCCGGCTCCTCCGACTACTCTTGGGTTGGTGGCGCTTGGCTGCGGCTTCACCCGGAAAAACTTCTGGAAAAGGATCCAGTGCGGCTTGATCCCAAGGAAGGCCTCGCAGAAGTGCACGAAGACCGCGGCATGGAAGATACCGTTGGGGTTCAGATTCAGGTACTCGACTCCATAGTACCCGAGGAGACCCTTGAAGAAATCGCTAGCCGGGAGCGCGAGTCCGCGCTCCACGAACCGCGCAAACATCGGAATCTCGTCTTCGGCCTTCTCCATCGGATATGGATCTCCGGCAGCGGCCCTCCACATGTCAACCTCCTTCTCCCGGATGAACCCGCTGTTCAGGAGGGCCAACAGATCTTCGGTCTTCACTTTGGATTTCTTCCACTCGCGGCTTGGATCGGCGCGCGATGGAGACATTGGCGGCGCTACTCCGGTGGCAGCCGCGGTGGCCTCTTCGCGGCCCCTCTTCTTCCCGACGGCCTTCGATGATTTGGACGGTGACGGCTTCATCCTCCAAGTACATGGCGTCTTCATGCGCATCCGCTCGGGGGCTACCCTAAAAGCTCTGGGTGGCGGCGCACTTGGATCTACTATGGAGGCAGCGTGCGCTGGGAGTGGATCTACCTCAGATGGAATCGAAATGACTGCAGCTCGGATGGGTGAAAACCCCTAAGGGTTTTGGCTTGTATTTATAAGTCAAACCGGCTCCGCAACGGCCGGCTGGATAAGTCCACGCGCAGCTGACTCAGCGGCTAAGCGTGACCCTTCGTATTCTACTAGTCGACGTGCCTCACCCCGGGGGCTCGGCTACTTCTACTCGACTACCTGGGCAGCAGCAAGGTTCAGGAGCGACTCAGGACACATTCTTCAAGATGACCCTTCAATTCGAGAGGAAGTACTCGACTCAAGGCTCGGGGGCTCCGTGCCACGTGTCCTTCGGTTTTTTCTCTCTGGATTTTTCGGGGTTTTCTTGCCAAGACTTCAGATGGACCCTCAGCCAGAGCCTACGGCTCAACCTAAGGCTCGGGGGCTACTCCATATGGAGTGCGATTTTGCAATCGCACCTCCATATCAGCTCCGGCTTCAAGACAAGACGGGCATTTTTTGAAGACCTTCGAAGGCAGTGCTCGAGGACGCTTGGGACTACTCGAGAAGACTTCGGGATTGCTCAAACATCGAGTGGAGTACATTCCAGCCTCGGGATGCTTCGACTACTCTTGAGGACTTTTGACTTGTAGTACTCAGGGACGCTTGGGGACTACTCGTTAAGGCCGTCAAGACTACTTGAAGCTATCCTGCTCGACTACAAAGTACTCGGGGGCTTGTCGTATGGACCTCCCTGGGCCCACTAGCTCGGTGGGTACCAGGACCGACTACTCGGTGGGCCCCTGGGACTACCCGGCTTGCGCTACACGGCACCTGGAAGCGTGGAGCACAAGGACTGCAGAGGAGAAATACTCGGTTAGGAAGTTGTACATGTCCCGCACTGTATGGAAGACTCCCAGACGTACTCGACTAGTACTCTCTCCCTACTCCGACTTGTAACCTTGCCTCCCGACGATATAAGGCGAGGCAGGGACCGATCTCTAGGATCACCTCAACACAACTCATCTCATACAACCCACGGCGCACTATTGCACCATCTTGTAATCGTGCCCGATCAATCCAGAGCTACGCAGCATACAGGACGTAGGGTATTACGCACCTCGCGGCCCGAACCTGTCTAAATTGTGTGCCACGTGTCTCTTCCTTCGAGTTACCGATCTCGGCGAGGCCACATTCATCTACTTCGGGTACTCCCCTTAGTAGGTTGCCGGTCTAAAACACTGACAGCAGTCTGCATCTTGCCTTTAAAATGGCATGGTCGCTTTGCCTGCACTAATGTTTTGGTTACTAATTTTTCCATTTATGTTAATGGTTTACCAAGAACCAATGATATTATAGTGGGCTAAAGTAGTTACTGTAATTCCCTTGACTATTAATTCACAGGATAATTCCGACGAGGACTATAGACCTGGGCCACAAGATGAAGAAGAGGGTTAGGGCACTATTAGTGCACAACAAGACCAGATGGGTGGGGCTCAGCGCCGAGGCAGAGCGCCAAGGACATCCACAAAGTGGCCAAGTGACACAATGATAGTAATTGAGGTCGACATAGTGGGGATGCCAGTACCATTGACTCAAAAGCGCAGGTTCATGGTGCTTACGGGGCTTGTTGCTAGACAAAAGGTACCTTTGAACTTGCCGGAAATCAAAGAACTAAGCAATGATGAAAAGTGGGACTTGTTTGATAAGCATGTGCAGAAACACTTGAAGTTCCAGGAAGATGCGAAACCGCCGGCGTTCAAGCTTTTCTGGAAGACGGTTGCCAAGGCATGGAGATAATTCAGATTTCAGCTTAGGCGAGATTTTATCAGAAAAGGACTTGAGCCATTTACAAGGCACCCGTTTATTGTCCCGGAACAGTGGAAGGAGTTCATGAAATAGGCAGAAACCGAGCAAGCCTCATCTGCTAGTGTCAAAGTTCAAAGAACTCCAAAGCCGGAACACAAGCGAGCACAACATGGGTCCAGCTGGTTATACTATGAAACTAGAACAATGGGAGGAAGCGGATAGACAATTAGCTGCAGCTGCTATCCCCAACCCATATGACGCCTACCCTGACGATCGTTCGAGGAATTGGCTACGAGCAAGGAGTAAGCTAGTGATTAAAGACCGTGTTGTCGTGATAGTGTTCAACAACAAAGAGGCAGAAAAATTGGCTGTGGACATCAAGGAGAAGATTGCATGTGCAAAATCTTCAGGAATGGCAGGGCAGAGGGAGTATGATGTGCTAAGTCAGTGCTTGGGCCGCCCTGAACAACATGGTCGTGTGCGTGGTGTCTCCAGCTACCAGGGCTGGAAGTATGCATGGCCTCAGCATGTCGAGATGTACATGAAGAGGAAGAGTACGAAGACCGACACATCAGTTGATACGGAAAAGATAAAGGAACAAATCAAGCAAGAACTGGTGGCTGAGATGCAGATGCAAAACATGCAAATGCAGAGGTGGTGTTGTCACCAGATGGTGTTGTCATTAATGTCCAATCGCACAAGCCCTTCACCCACCACACTGAAGAGTAGTTGTGTGTCCATAGATGTGGATTTGATCGATAGCACTACTGAGTTGGCGACAGAGGTGCGCTGTGACAATCGTACACACGAAGACTTTATAGGCGTGTTGACTGAACCCACACACTATGGCCTATGGATCACATGGAGGGGGCTTCTATGTGAGGCTGCACTTGGTCTTGATCATCCAGAGGAGACTACGCTACAAACAATCCCGATTCATGAAGACTGTGTTGTGGTTGAAGTGATCACTGTATATACTATCTTTGCAGATGAACTGTTGGAATACCCTCCTAATGACGAGGTGATGAAACTCGGACAAGCTCAAGGACAGAGGTTACAATTGAGAAGTTGTCGGATAAACATCAAAGGAGCGCCAACATGTATATCTCGTTCACAGGCTATTGTACAGATTCCTTGTAGTTCACACAGTATGGTACAGGTTCCTTCCTCAGATGGTTCCCCTCCTCTTCCTCCTTCTCCTCCTCAATCCCCACACGTTCCATCCCCACATCCGGAAGGTACACAAAATATTCCATCCCCACCTACTCCTAGTCCTGAAAAAACAGAAAAACTTGCATCCCCACATCCGCAAGAGACACCAAATATTCCATCCCCACCACCACGCCCACCACCACCTCCTCCTTCTCCTCCTCATGAAACAACAAAACCTACACCCCCAAACGGAAGTGCTCAAAACAATCATGATTTGACAATCATGCCAAATCAGGTACATCTGGGCCTAATACCCTGTAATAGGTCCTGGTGAGACACCACTAGGCAAGAAAACCCTTGAGCAACCTTCATCCATTTCAAATCAGCAAGGAAAGAAACTTGCCGAAAATAATATCTCTACACCATGTACAACAGGCAAGCAAGCCCTTAAGAAACCTTCTTCAGCCATCTCAAAGCAGCAGGAAAAGGAAATTGATGTAAATAAAACCTCCAAGAGGCCTACTAGAAAGCGATCTAAAGGAAACACCAAGGAGAATCGTCGGTATATGACTAACCCAAAGCAATCTGAGTGACACTGAGAAGAATCCTTGGGCTATGGCTAACCCAAATTACAAATTCGGAAAGAATCTTCTCAGTGATGGTGATCTCAAAAAGGCTGCTCATTTTACCAGAAAGCTCCACACATTCTACATGCAATGTGGTAAGTCAGATGATGATTCTGACATTATGGTCGCACTTCGGCCCGGGACCAATGCATGGATGAAGAGAGATGAATCGTCAAACGAACTCCAGCAGCTACCTGTGCAACTCAGTGATTTATACAATCTCTTCAACTTGGATGCTTTGGATCTGACACTTCTCCGCTGCTTCATCCTGTAAGTTGCTTGAAAATTTAATCTGCTTCTCACTAATCACATCCTCTATCGAACTGTGCTTTTTGCCTCACATCATCTTTATTACCATGTATTTTTCCTCCTTATACTTTGTTTTTTCTTACTAATAGGAATATGACTGTAGAAGTTGACAACAAGGGCCCTGCAGTTGGCTACCTTGATCCTGAATGCCTTTGCTCGACAACGTTGAGCAGCACGGATAACACTGTTTCTTTCTCTGTTGACTATATGCTCAGAGCCTTCGAACAATATGCTACAAAGGATTTAATGCTTACCGCTTATCTCAGTACGAACCACTGGATTGCAGTGGCGATCGTTCCGAAGCAGCGGAAGGTCTACTATCTTGATTCATTGAAGACAATTAATACTAATACTGGCCCTTTCGAGCTAATCATTAATGAGTAAGTTATTTCTTTCTTAACCTGCGGACGTTCCTCAACAAACTGTACAAAGTATATTAATTAATAGTGTCCTAACCATTGTTGATATTTTCGTTGTAGGGCTTGGAAATGTTACTGCCGCAAAAAGTTCTCGCGTCGTGGCCCCTTGAAACACGTCAAAGATGTTAATGTACATACCACTTATTTCCTTCTTGTGGAAGCTAGTACTAAAGCTTGAGTTTATTTCTTCTCGATCACCACTATTTTTCTTTGTACATTTATTGCAGTGCCACCAACGACCTACTGGATCCAGTCTGTGGCTTCTATTGTCCCTATCACATGCTTCGATTAAAAGAAAGCGGCCCACATATGGAGGTACTTTATTGGGATCTTCATTTGTAAAACCTGCAACTGAGCACAGTTCTTGCTTATTAGCACTGCACATGTTTGGTAACCACATATATATGTGTGCTGACTGGTGACATTTTATTTCCACAGCTTAGGGCTAGAGGAGCATCCTCTCAACAAATCATTGCTGTCAGATGTTCGTGAAACAATTGCCACATTCCTCATAGAACATGTGATCACAGCCGGAGGAAATTTTTTTTGCTGATGACGCTATGTGGGCTGAGATTATGTTTGGTGACTAGGAAATTTTTGCATTCCTCCTTGTCCATGAATTTTTGCATTTCTCCTCATTGTCCATGAATTTTTGTGATATTTTTGCATTCCTCCTTGGGAGATGCATTTCCTCCTCGTGTGAGATGATGATGCTGAATTTTGTCATATGATGCATGTGAATCGTGGATTTCTGTGAATTTGGATGTTGGATCTAATTTCTGTGAATTTAGTCATATCCTGGTTGGTTCCAGGATGCAGCCCCTGATGGCTGCCAAATCCTAGCTGGATCCAGGATGCAGCCGGCAAGCAGGCAGTAGGTTACTGTAGGGGTGGCCTACGTATCTGTAACGGGCGCTAATTAAAACTCGTTACAAACACTGGCCACTGAGTAACAGGCTTCAATTGGAACACCCGTTACAAACTTGCAAACAAAGTAACGGGCACCGTAAAAGCCCGTTACCAATACGTGGCCCATTCGTTGAGACATCTAAGACGCAGGTTCACCACACGCATCTCTGATATTGATTACACAGTAACGAGCTTTGTTTTGGTGCCCGTTACCAAAATTCCCTGTGGGCCCAGAGAAACAGTCATTTTCACGTGACCGGTGGCTAGTTGTGGTAACGGTTGTTGTTTTATGCCCGTTACGAATATGTGTTATCAGTAATGGGCATCTGCTCGTTACCTTTCTTGGCTTATTTGTAACACTTGATCGGTAACGGGCGCATTGCCCGTTACCAAAGGCGATCTACACCTGTTACCAAAGCCAGTTTTTCACGTAGTGTGTCCGAGGGGCTCCACGCGAAGATGTCGGTGTTGGCGCGGAGAAATTTGATGAGCACCACTTCCTATTTCAGGTTGAGGGTGGAACTGACCCTCAACGCCTTGCCCTCGGGGGCAGCAGGGTCGAGGGGCACCTCCTTTGTTTGCTTAGTAGCCATGAAGCTGCCCGCATGCTTGGCTGAGGAGTCGAGGTCCTCGTTGACCAACTTCTCCATGTTCGCGACGAGCGCCTCGTCAAGCGCCAGCACCTTGGCGTGCTCCACGCACTCGACGTCGCAGTCGAATGCGTGCTCGATCGACGAGCCCACGGTGATGACGCCTTTTGGCCCTGACATCTTCATCCTGAGGTAGGTGTAGTTCGGGACCGCCATGAACTTGGCGTAACACGGACGCCCAAGGATGGCGCGGTACACGACCTTGAACCCCACCACATCGAAAGTGAGGATTTCCTTGTGGAAGTTGTTTGGCGTGCCAAACCAGACCGGCAGATTGATCTGCCCGAGGGGCTGGACACGCTTGCCTGACACGACGCCGACTTGCACTTGCTAATGCTACGTAAACTACTAGGCTCGCCTATGGAATGGCGTTGTGCTGGGCCGCAGCTGGTCCAACCCGATTCCCATCAGCCATAGGGTGTGCGCGTACAAGATGTTGAGGCTGCTGCCTCCGTCCATCAGCAACTTGAAGAACCGTGAGTTGCCGATGACCGGATCAACAACCAGTGGGTACTGGCCTGGGTTGGGGATGCGGTTCGGGTGATCCTCGCGACTGAAGGTGATGGCATCTCCCGACCAGTCGAGGAAGGAAGGAGGAGCCTTCTCCGCAGCGAGGACCTCGTGCCGCTGCCGCTTGCACTGGCTGTTGGACATGTTCACGGTCGGTCCCCCGAAGATGAGGAAGACGTTCTCCACGGCTGGGAAGTAGCCGGCATCCCCGTCTCCACCGTCCTTCTTGGCCTCGCCTTCCTTCGTGGTGGCGCGGCTGTAGTACTTCTTGAGCATGTCGCACTGCTCGAGGGTGTGGTTGACTGGGGTTTTGTGGTACGAGCACGACTTCTTCAGCATATCGTCAAACACGCTGGGGCCTCGAGGGGCTGCTCGAGGGCCCTTTCAGGCCGGGTCGACCGCAAGGGCCTCATCCTTGTCGTTGTCGTGCACCTGCGCGCGCGCCTCGCCGCGAGGCTTCTTGCCCTTCTTGCCCCGCTTGTGCTTTTATTGGGGCTCCTTGGACTTGCTGCCCTCCGCGGGCGCATCGTCCACTCGCTTGCCTTTCTTGCCGTCGAAGATGGCCCCCACCGCCTCCTCGCCGGAAGCGAAACTGGTGGCGATGTCGAACAGCTCGTTGGAGTCGACCGGCGGGCTCTGTCCGAGTTCGCGCACGAGGTCTCGGCAGGTCGTGCCCTCGAGGAAGGCGTGCATGATCTCGGACTGGGCTACGCTCGGGAGTTTAGTACAGCGCTTGGAAAAGCGTCGTATGAAGTCCCGGAGCGACTCAACGGGCTTCTGGGTGCACACCCACAGGTCCCACGAGTTCCCGGGACGCACGTATGTGCCCTGGAAGTTCCCCACGAATGTGCGAACCAGGTCGTCCCAGTTGTGGATCTGACTGGGCGGCAGGTGTTCGAGAAATGTCCGAGCCGAGTCCGCGAGGTACAGTGGCAGGTTGCGGGTGATCACTTCATCGGTGGTGGCGCCACCCAGCTGGTAGGCTAGGCGGTAATCATTGAGCCATACATGTGGGTCCGTATCCCCCGTGTACTTGTCGATTGAGGTGGGCTGGCAGAAGTGCTGGGGGAAACTCGTCGTGCGGATCTCTCGGCTGAACACACAGGTCCCCAGGGGTTCCGGCGTCGGGGAACGATCCTCGCGGTTGTCATAGCAGTCACCCCACCGAGGGTGGTAGCCGCTGCCGCCCGTGCCTCCGCGTCGCCCCTTCGGCGAGCATTGATGACGTTGCGGGCGTCGCCGTCGTGGGCCTGTACGCGCGTATCAAGGATCCGCTCCCTGTCCGGCGTTCTTCCCTGGTTGGTTGGCTGCCCCGCCCAAACACCTGCGTGAACGGACGCCTCTTGTCCTTGGGCGCTGCCATCGTCCCACGCGCTGCCCTGCTGGCGTATGCGGGAGATCGAGCTTTCGGCCTGTTGCACGGCTGCCTGCTCGATGAGCACCTGCGCCTCGCGGTGCAGGTTTCGCGCCTCAGGCGTTGAGGGTGCGGCCATGGCCCGAAGCAGCATCGCAGCTGCGATGAGCTTCTGGCTCGCGCGCGGTGGCGTGTTTGGATCGTCGACGTTGATGCGCTCGCGAGCTTTCTTTCCTAGCTCGCACATGCGTTCGCCGCGCGCGGATGCCTCTCTGGCAATTTAGGCGCGTAGTAGTCGCACCGCGCGGTACTCCTCTGCGAGCTTAGCCTCGAGCTCGCGCGCTTGAGGTAGTTGTGTGTTGATGTCCATTGCCCTCGTCGGCGAGGTGGGAGGTGCACTTCGCCCTGGGTTCCGGGGTGCGCTCGTCCCCGGGTCCTGGGGGGTTTCTCCGTCGCTAGCCCCTGCCACGTTTGCACCGTCAACCGGGTCATCGATGGCAACCATGAAGCACTCGCATGCGGGGTCGTAGCTTCCAGCGCTGGAGTCGTCGGAGCAACCGAACTAGTAGTCTGCGACGTCGAGGAACCGCTTGAACATCACCAGGTCCGGCACGCCGGAGAAGTCCCACTCGGCATACCCATGCGAGGTTGCGGGGGGGGGCAACTCACTGGCTAAGCCATGGTACGACTCGTCGCTGGTGGTGGAGATGAGGTTCCGGACCGCCAGCATGTGGTGGCCGGGAAGGTCCTCGTACGCCGCCACGTCGGTGCTGGCGGACGAAGCGTATGCTATAACGGCGTTGGGCATCCTGTAGGGGGACTGCGGCACGGGGGCCGCGCGCTCCCCCCTGGGCGCCGTCGCTGTCTCGCTGATGGGCGCGTCGCCTCGTGCCGCGGCGCGTGCGGCCCGACGTCGTTCCATTCGCGCCGGCGTGAGCGCCGACCGCAACGCCGTCGGCGTCGGGGTGCCGAAGGGCCCACGAGCATCCGCCCCTGCACGGGTGCGGAGCGTCGGCGTAGGCGTGGCGGGAACCGGGCCTAGCCCAGTTAACCGCCACGGGTGGAGCTTGGCGCGGTTGGTGATTCGCATGAGGTAGTCGTTCCCCGTAGCCTGAAAGTTCAGGCTCCCGAACCGGATTTCGAATCCGGCTGGGAGGGGGTCCGAGTTGCCCATGGAGTACCTCTGGAACCTGTACTCAGTGCGGATCACCATCAAGATGGCTGGTGGAAAGCTGATCTTCAGCGCGAGTCCCCCTACCTGGTGCGCCAACTATCGGTGCGGAAAGTAGTCCCGACACTAACTAGTACGAGCGCTGAGACCTATCTCTCGATGGCCGGTGCTAAGTAACACAGTGACGCGGGTTTTATCCTAGTTCCGGCCGTGGGCCGTACGTCCAGCAGGGGTGCGCTCGGGGCGCTCTATTGCGTCGCACCATAGTGCTTGTAGAGGGGGGCTACAAGCTTGGCGGGAGAGGAGGGAGAGCCTCCAGGTCTCTAAGGTTTGATTGAGGCCAAGTGCCAATATTGTGGTGAAGGCAGAAATATGCAAGTATGCAACTAACTGTCCTCCCCTGCGGCCAGGGGACAAGGGGAGGCGGTTTACAATCGTGCCGCATAGTTCTAAGCTACATATGGCGGTATGCTGTACAACACCGCGGAGTTGACGGTCCTCGCCCCTGCCGTACGTCGTGGCGAGCCCTGTACCTGCCCAGGAGCGGCTTCGAGGGTGGCCATGTGGGAGCTTCTCGTCTGGTCGCCGTCCGTACGCTAACTCGAGGGTCCGACCGACGGAAGGCCAGCGGACGCACAACAATGGTCGTGGCAGTATCTTGTCGTCCCAGGCTCCCATAGCGTCGAGGATGGTACTGCAGTGCTCGGGATGGCAGTACAGCGGCGGGGATGGCCGCACAGGGCCGGAGTTGGCGAAGGGGACGCGCTCCACTAGTCTAACGTCACGGCGTCATCCCGTGCGGGCGCGGGGAAGGCGTCCGTACCCCTTTCGAGGGTTCTGCCACCCTCTTTCGAGGGTCACGACGTGCAGGCCGTACGGGAGTGGGCGGCACAGTGTTACGGAGTTGACACCGGCCTTCCCGCACAGCTCCCTGCAGTGCTAGGGATGGCCGCACGGGGAGGGTTGGCGGAACAGCGTCGGGATATGATTCCCAGGCGGTGTCAGAGGGCCGGCGTGGCGAGGATTCGCTTTTGACCCGGGCGCCCGTGTTGTACCAGGGCATTTAATGCTCTGGTCGGGGGAGTGGGCGCGGGGACCGCGAGCTCGGGGCGGCCGCGAGCGAGGCGGAGATTCGCCCGAGGGGGCGTCCGGCCCTCGAGCGAGGCGGAGATTTCGCGGCCCTGCGCCCGGCCCTCGAGCGAGGCGGAGATTCGCCCGAGGGGCGTCGAGGCTGGCCGCTTCGATGGGCTGGCTGAGGTTATTTGGGTCGTGGGCTCTTCTCTACATCAGGCCATGATTATGCGGGGTGTGATTTACAGTTTGTGGGTTGATTTATGTTTTGTTGTTTTGCGAGAAATGGGGTTTTCCCCAGCCATCAGGGGACCCTCATGGTTGTCCCCGACAGATCTGGGCCGTTGGTTTCGCGATGGACGACTGAGAGCGGTGGCAGGAGGCGGGCGGCGGCAGATACACCAGACACCGATGGTGCACGGCGGCCGGCGGGCACGCCGGCGAGGCTCAGGAATGAGCTCCCGGCCATGGTTCTAGACGCGGTTTGATGCTACGAGAAACTAAGGAGACGGCGAAGCTATCTAGGGGCACATGAAGGTGGCTCGGGCGACGGTGGAGCTGCCACACATGGTGAGGCGGACGACTCAAGGCCGACGACGGCGCTAGGCATCTCAGGTGCGAGCACAGAGAGAAGGAGATGGCTGTCTCACCTTGATGCACTACCGGATTTTCCCCCTAATGCAACGCACAAAATGTGTTGCAATATGCCATATTTGGTTGCAATAGACACAATTGCAACCAAATTGTTCCGTGGACCGTGGGCGCGAAAAGCCGTGTTGCATTAGGTTATTACGATGTTGTCAATCTAGTGGTTGCCAAAGTTTTTTTTGTTGCAACGTAACGCAACGTTGCAATTAGGTTTTTTTACAACGCTTGTTCTGGTTGCAAAGTGTATTATTGCGACACATCAGTGGTGTTGCCAAAGGTGCAATTGCAACGTTTCTGTTTCGTTGCAAGTTATAGTATTGCTACGCACTGACTTTGGTTGCTATTGGTTGAACCTCGTCTATTACCACGAAAGTAATTTGGTTGCAATATGTAGGATTGTACGATGCCACGAAATTGGTTAGTTGCTATAGGTGGTCTCCTCTATTGCCACAAAAGTTGATTTCGATGCGATAGGTAGCATTGTCTGATGCCACGATATTGGTTACGTTGCTTTAGGTGGTATCCTCTATTGCCACGTAATTTGATTGGTTGTAATATGTGGTCCTCTATTATTGCTTCGAAATTTGGTTGGTTGCCATAAGTTAAAGTCCTTATTACAACGTTTCTATTAGGGTTGCTACAAGTGCACTATCTATTGCCACGTAATTTGATTGGTTGCTTCGTCATTTGGTTGGTTGCCATAAGTTAAAGTCTTTATTACAACGTTTCTATTAGGGTTGCTACAAGTGCACTATCTATTGCCACGCTCATTTTGTGTTGCTACAAGTTGAACTTCTTATTACCACGTTCCTATTTAGGGTTGCTTCGAGTACACCATACTATTGCCACGTTCCCTTTGTGTTGCTACAAGTTGAATTTCTTATTACCACGTTCGTATTAGGGGTGCTACAAGTGCACCTTACTATTGCCACGCTACTTTTGGCAACGAAAAACACCGATGTATTCTCGCCACGCTCATTTATGTAGCAGCAGTAATTGCAGCATTAATTAACATCAACAGATAAATATAACAATGCATCTATAGTTAATTAACCAACATTGAACCATCCACCGAGTTAATTACATGACTCATGAAGTACTTAAATACCGAAAAGTTTGGCACGGGACATTGTTTCAACACATAGTACACAAATTTGCTAGGACATGAAGAACTTGGTCCGCCAATTGTTACTTGGAGATGATCCCAACACTTGATCAGCAAAGGGGGATTCAATGCAAGGAGTTGTCATCACCGTAAAGAATCAACAAAATTTTTAAGGTAGCATCAATTAATCTCTAATATTGGAATTTGTGAAACAACAACATATAGCAAACCAAAGATTGATTGTGATTCATAAAAATAGCATAATGACATCAAATAATTACCACAACCATAAACACACTTTGGAATCTGAAACATGAATTACATTCACAGCAGTAAGAGTTGTTGAAAAAAGCTTCACCTCTTGTCTTTTTGGTGCTTTGTCGTCTCCTTTGTGCAACTTGTACCGTAGTCGTTGAGAAGAAATTTGTCTAACGGTGGATTGAGTTTCGGGATTGTTAACACCACCTTTAGTGCTTCGGTTTTGCGAAATACTTGTTTTCGAGCTTCGTCGATTCCTTCTCCTATGAACCAATCATTTGGAAGGACAAGATTAGGCGTAATTTCATCAAGAATCGATGATATGTACTAGTAAAAAGTTGCGAATTCGAGAACAACTCGAGTACACGAGAGCACATTCCCGGAGTCGGTTGTACATTCCCGGATGTAGGAATTGATTGTTCCGCCGCCACGTTGTCCGCGGATTCGGCGACAAGGTTGTTTTGTTGGGTGATTGATGCAACCGCCGCTTCGTCGGCGGATTCGATGTGACATTGTTGCTTGGGCATGGTTGTACGGATATTGGCTGGTCAACCTACCAAAGGATACAAACATTCATATATAGAACCCAAGGAAAGAAACGCATTCATGCAAATAGCTTGACCAGCACTGTGGAACTTGTGATTGTCCATTTGATGCTTGCGGCATTGATAGGAACTCTTGCCTAAGCTGTTGTAGTTCTCGCCGCCTTCTCTTTTCACTTTCTTCAAGTTGGCGTGCATGTTCTCTCCTTCTCGCTTCCCTTTCTTCTTCCCATCCCGACATTTTTTCTTGTAGCCGCCCAAATGCGTCCATGAGCTCGACGTGTTCCTCGTGGCGTAGCTCTTCCCTACGAATTTGTTCCTCGCGCTCCGCATTGAGCGCTGCCTTCTAGTTGGGTTTTTTGCCGTGTACCCGTTTCCATGCAACTTGGTTGATTTGCACTTCGTGACATCTTTGTAGGCTTTTTGGAACATCTCGTTTTTTTCCTTTTGGGAAACAAAGTTGTTGTCCGCATTTGATTCCGCCTCGGCAATAACGCTCGCTTGCGGTGTCCTAACATTTGCAAGGCACGAGGTGGAGGAGTTAGTTGAACAAGAGATCGGTTGCATTCTATAGTTGCATAAGCCTATGTATAGTAATGTATGTACTAATTCATTGAGAACTCACATAGACATTTTTAGATTGTTCGTCCGTCCAAGACCCCTGGTTAGTGTGAGTTATCCACCAAAGTTCCATATCATCGGGCTCTTCACCGGTTTCGGGTCTCTCTCGTTATGCCAAGAAAATAACAAATTAATGTTCTTCATCCCGCAAGACGGATTGGAGATGTGCTTGTCCGGTTATTACCTTCTCATAGCCGCGCCGAGAATAAGGCTTAGCGCCCGACAAATGTCTTGTCATTTGTTGGCATCGAATCGCGGAATTTTGTGTGCTCCTTTCCTATACAATGAAAATTTATGAACAAAAATCTTAAAGACTCGGACATCGCCATTTGAATGAAAAATGTATGGTCGAAATCGTAATTAACAATGTGGAACAAACCTTGAATTTAGCGAAGATCGAAATACTTCAACGGATAGTGCCATTCAACAATATCTAATTCGTAGGCTTATGTAACATTCTCTCCGGTGGTAGCCGTTGTATGTCTTGGCCGTAGCACCGAAAGTTGAACGCCATCCTTTGTAACGCTCCCTAGCAATGGCCCATATCTTTTCCCTTGATTCGAAGATTATCCTCCATGTCCCACTTTGCTCGTTATATAATCACAATAGCATTCAAATATTGTGTGAGTTTATATGTTACTTTTTATTTGAATTGTACCGAAAAAACAAAGTCTATTATTACCAATACATCGGTTGCTATTGCGTTTTTGACTTCTTCCCTAACATTTTTCCATGATTTCACTCCAATGATAGGAGCCCTTTTCCTTGTATACATGACCACTTCATCAACGAATGAGCGGTAGTTATCACCTACCGGTCCTCCATGTTTAGAGAATTGAATGTCTAATCGTCGCTTGCCCGCCTTGATTCTCTTGGCGATTACCGTCAATGCTCTTACGGGACCGCGTCCTCTTTTCTTAACTTTTTGGGAGCCTATTCCATGCGAACAACATGCATGTGATAATACCCACAAAATAACTGTATGCACAGACAGGTAATTTCTATGGAACACATGTTACCAGATCCTTGCTCGTGTTGTTTCCAACGCCGAGCATGAGATGGAGGCTGCACTGCAGGTGTTGGGTTCATTTCATTCCTGTGTTGCAAAATGAAGGTGGGGTCCACGTACCGTTCTGCAGAGAATTTAGTGGCATATGATGACCGATCATATTTTGTAGTATGACAAAAAATGGTAATTTGCTTGCAAATTAGGAGAGGGATATTACCGATGTCTTCAAGCGATCCGCAACATTCGGGTATTCTCTCGTATGTATCGATTGTGTCATCCCCGAAAATGTCTTTTAATTCTGAAATATAATCCATAATTAATTTCATTCATGTGACCGAACATGCAAATTCGGAGTATAAGTACACAAATATTTGGTGAAGCATATCTTACCCAAGGCTTTCTTCTCTTGATGCAAATCAGCTAGCCAAAGTTTGTATTCATCTAAGTCACATTCTTCTACTTCTTCTTCATCATCGGCATTTATGTAAGCACTTTTGGATTTCAAAGGTGTTATGGCCATGGTATGGTTTCTAGGTATTGGCTCTCGGAGACAACTAATCCGATCACCATCTCCTCCTCGTGAATCTGTTTCATTCTTTCTACGTCGACGTCGTAGTCGATCTCGGTGAGTGTTGCTTCCGCAAAGAGAGTCGGGAATTCTAGTCTTGTAGTAAACAATGTCCCTCATCCCGTACCCCGAGTTTTTGTTTCGGGTTGTTTATGGTTTGTAGGGTGATTTGTGAACCACGAGGGTGACAAGTATGTGTTGTATCCGGCTCCCCATCTATACCCTTCTCAATCATATATACGGTCCAAGATCGATCATCTAATGATCCGCGCATTCATTTCGATGTCATATCAATAACATGTGAAGAAATTTGGTGTGCAAATCGCGTGATCAAATGCATGAAATCTAGGGTACCGGTGCGTGCACGGATGCATGAGATGTTGGATGCGGTACGAACGAGGGGAAAGATGGAACCACGATACGGCGTACCGGCCTCGGTCGTCTCGTCCCGAGATGAAGGTAAAACATCGGGTCCGGACCTATGTCCACGTCGACGCGTGCTTCATCGTCGGCCGAAGGTGATGATGACCCAAAGAGAGCCCCCGTCGCCCTAGGCCTAGGGGCCATGGTGGCGGTAGGTTCACCAATCGCCGCACCGGGGGTTGTGAACATTCTAGGTAGCATGGCCGACGACGGTGTGCGCCGCGCTTCGAGGACGTAGGGGTCACCCTTGCCGGCTCCCTCGACGACGGCATCCTCGTGTACGCGCGGCGAGAAGCGCTTGGCGGCGGCGGCGGCGGTAGTCGTATCGTCTACCCGGCCCCTAAGCGACCGAGTTGTAGATTTGTTTTGCGAGGGGATTCGGGGAGGGAAAGTAAAGACGCGCGACTTTTTACTCTTGTAACCCGGCGTGGTGGCCCCGGTCATGGTTGCGCGGTAGTTTGGGCGAAAGTTAAATAATTCGGATGGGAAAAAGCGGCGCCACATTCCAAATCGCCGGCTACCCATTTTTTCGAACGTTTGGCGTATTTGAGGGATGCATTTTGGTGTGGCCACCGACGGGTGGGTCCCACAAAGTTTACTTCTTGTTTACCACAAAGTTATTGTATATTGGTTACACATTTTTTGATGTGGTCGAGTAAATTTACGAATGTCATATTTGTATAAACTTTAGCGAGACTACCATAAACCCTTTATCGATTTGTACCGAGTAAAATGCATCACACAAATATGTGTAACAAACATAAAGATCGGTTAGCAATCGGTAAGATTTATGACAACCGAGTTTTCACAGAGCTAGCTACCCGAGTCACGTTGACACCACACCAACTAAGCATCATCAAAAACATGCTCTACAAGGACATAAATTGTAAAGACACATACATAGTCGAAAGACACAACTTGAGAGACATGCTTTGTGTTTATTAGCCGGATTTCTTCAAAGATGTGACCGAAATGACGCGAGCCTCTCTCGCAAGGTCCCTCGTCACTTGCGGATAAATTTCCGAACATGAAGAAAGCATTAAACGAACTCGTCGAACAAATGATAACTCAAATCTTGTGCACCGAAACAATGTTTAGCAATCGACTGAACTTGTAAAACACAAGAAAGAACGCAAACATGTACACCGAAATCCGAATGTCTTTTAGGGTGCATCATGTGTGGAACTAATTTATCAAGAAATATCAGCAATCACAACTTTTATACCTTCCTTCGGATCATTAACGCTTCCTTGAGTGTGTAGAAGAACCAATCACACTCGTTTCGGATCCTACACTCCTCGCCGCGTAACCTACACCACGAGTACCAAGCATGCCATCCTGCGTGGTCACCACACCTGTGACCCGCACACTGCAAATCGTCGTGGCGAGGTACGGGCGCCGGCACCGGCAACACGGCAATCGCATTCGCATCTGAGGTAGTCCCACGTCGACACAATGATCCTGGAGCGGCGTTTTGTGCAAGTCAAATTTATCCAAGGAAGCACCGTCGCCCCCTCTTGGGGTGCCTCGACCAAGCGCAGGAGCCGCCTGGCCTCGTCGTCGTCGGCCTCGCCGCTGTTGGGTCTGTAGAGGAAGAGGGAGAGGGCGTACATCGATTCCTTGTGACCCGCCTCCGCGGGCGCGCCGTAGCTGGTCGAGGCACGGCGTGATGACGCCACGTGTGTTCCCCGACCTTGCGCGGCGCAAGCCGCCCGGGAACAAGGCCTCCGGGTTGCCGACGTTGGCCAGTGTGTTGACGAGCGCCGCGCGATACTCGTGGCCGAGGTAGAATCGACGCCGCGGAGACGCGTTTCGGGGCTAGGCGTCGTCCGACCGTGGCGGCGCCGCCCACCACGCACATTGCCTTGCATGTTGCGCGCGAGTTGCGGAGATCCACAATGGCATCCTCTCGACCGCGCGCGCCGACGCGGGAGACGATGTCAATCGTCGGCTCCGTCGGCGGTTCCGGCAGCCTCGACGACGCCTCGTAGCGAGGCACGGAGATCTTTTCCATGGAGTGGTTGCGGTTCGTCACGCACGGTGGGTAATTGGATGTGCGACGCCGTTATCCCCGGCGAGGATGAGGGGAGATGGAAAAGAACCGCCGCCTCCCGGATCGGGTTGTAGATTGAATTTGGGGGGTCGCAGGGTTCATTGGGTTTTAAGGAAACCGCGCTTTCATAGGGAGGACACGGAATCACGGGGTCAATGACGGGTGTACCCGAGCACTAGTTGGCCCACAAATCGGTCCGTACGGAAATTTGACCCCATCCGTGGACGGAGTTGCGGGACCCCCTGTCGGCACCCGCATTGGGATGTGTTCTTGAGTTGTTCATGTTCATAATGAACTTGATCATTTGTATCGTTTATTCATAACTTCAAAGTTGTTTATATTTGTCAAATGACGTCCAAATCGAGAAATTTTTTTCCTACATTCTTATGACAACATAATCTAGATCATGGTGTCCACTCCATATCGTGTCACGGCGTACCGAGCAATAATAATTTGAAAATAGAACATTTCATAACTAGATTCAAGATTTTCAATCAGTAGACGACGTCAATTTGAAATGAGATGAATACCAAAGTTTCATAGCTCGTCGAGATGAACAATATTTATATTGGTTGGATTCTCATTTGAAGAAGGGGTACGATCACGTAGAACAAAAATGACATGTCTCCGACCAAGTTTCTTAAACAATGAGAGTGAACCTAGGATTAACTAACAATGTGTAGGACCACTTCTTCAAATGAGAATCCAACCAATATAAAGATTGTTCATCTCGACGAGCTATGAAACTTTGGTATTCATCTCATTTGAAGAAGGGGTACGATCACGTAGAACAAAAATGACATGTCTCCGACCAAGTTTCTTAAACAATGAGAGTGAACCTAGGATTAACTAACAATGTGTAGGACCACTTCTTCAAATGAGAATCCAACCAATATAAATTTTGTTCATCTCGACGAGCTATGAAACTTTGGTATTCATCTCATTTCAAATTGACGTCGTCTCATCGATTGAAAATCTTGAATCTAGTTATGAAATGTTCTATTTTCAAATTATTATTGCTCGACACTCGTGACACGATATGGAGTGGACACCATGATCTAGATTATGTTGTCATAAGAATGTAGGAAAAAAAATTTCCCGATTTGGACGTCATTTGACAAATATAAACAACTTTGAAGTTATGAATAAACGATACAAATGATCAAGTTCATTATGAACATGAACAACTCAAGAACACATCCCAATCTGGGTGCCGACAGGTGGGGCCCACAACTCTGTCCAATGGGGAAATCTCTCGCGGGTTCAGGCCGACAGTTTGGCGCAACAATCCTACCGACAGGTGGGTCCCGCAACTCCGTCCACAGATGGGGTCAAATTTCCGTACAGACTGATTTGTGGGCCAACTAGTGCCTGGGTACACCCGTCATTGACCCTTGGTAACCGCCCCACCCCGCCGAGTTAGTGGGGTCGCGTCCCTGCAATGGGATATTCTGCCTTTTAGTCATTGATCTGTGGGCCCCACACGGCGGGTACGAATGCGGTGGATATGCCGCCGCGTCTCCGTCGGTTGATTTCTCGCCGGGGTGAGTGTCTTCTCGTCTCCATAATTTCCTCGTGCTCGCCGAGGATCCGATGCCGTCATCCTTCTTCTCGTTTCCTAGTGCGACATATGGCCGGGTCCTTCGGGCCCGCGCGGCGCCTCCGTCCGGTGGATCTTCGTCGTCGGAATCTTGGAGCTTGTCTTCTTCCTCGTCTCGGGCGACGCCCCCGTTCGTCGGGAGGCCGGGGACTCGGCGGAGGAACCGGCGAGGACGCGGCGTAGTCTAGACGACGCGCTGCGCAAGGTACGGGACCCGGAGGGGACCCGGGATGCGATGCACACCGCCCTTCGGTGCGGGCCGAGACCGGAGACGGCCCGAAGTTCGCGCCGCCAAGGCCGATGTGGAGGCCCGGCCGCTTTGGTGAGTTCCCCGTACTCCGTCGGTGCACGCCGCCCACTAGGCTCTTGTTTGACTCGTCGCCATTGTTTCTTGCCTCGGCCCGAGGAGGCGGAGGCGTCTTTCCGCCGCGAGCGGGCGGAGGAGCCGCGCCGCCGCCCGAACGATGCGGAGGATCGCCACGATGAACTTACGCGCGCGGCGGAGGTCGCCGTCACGGTGGTCGGCCGGGGCTCCGAGCCGCCGCCCGACCGTCTTCGCGCGCTCCCAAGGCGTGTCAAGGAGGCGGTGCGTGCCGGTGCGCGCGCGGGGAGCCGCCCGCGCGCTCGCGACGGCGGACGCGCAAGTCGACTTTCCCTTGGCGATGCGGCCGGAGTGGCCGTTCCCGCCGGAGAAAGACCGGCACTACGCGCCGCACTTCCGCATTGCGGCCGATGCCGCCGCCGCGGGGGTTGACATCGACGGCGTGCTTCGCGACGGCGCCGCCGCCGACATTGGCGGCCCGTAACTCACCTTTCTAAGATTAATCCGTACCGGCCCCTCGTGGCCGATGAAATCGAACTTCGCATTGTTCCTTGTTTGTGCCATTGCGATTTTTGTTCCACGGGGGGGGGGGGGGGGCGTGGTCGGGTGTACGAAGCAAACTACTCCGGCCCCCCGTGCCGTCTTGTCACCCGTCGCGGCGGCCGACGCGTGCGCGAGGGAGGCTAGGAGCTTCGTTGAACGGGCGTCCGGTGCGTAGGGCACTCGAGTAGAGTACGTGGGACCGAACGCGTGGGAGATCGCGAGGCGCGGCGCTACGTTTCATCTTCCGTTCGCATCTAAATGAAATTAGCCCCAAGAATCTTTCATAAATGGAACACTAAATATAATTTATTTGTAAAACCTTTTCACGTGTCGGCGTAACTTTGTGTGACGAATCTAATGAACCTACTTAATCCAAGTATTTAGCTACGGATTTTGAAAGTAGTTTTGAAAATAACTTACTTTCCATGGAGTAGTAAATGTAGATGAAATCTAAAACTACATAAATAATTTGGATCTACTTTGCGATACGAGCTTTTCGCAAACCTTTTCGGACATCAAACCCCTTAGTGTGATTTTGCATGCAAATATCCGGTGCCGGCGAAGCGTTGCGGCGGACCACGACTCCCCGTGCGCGCGTGCGTGTAGCGGTTAATTAAGATCCGCCGCCCCTTCGTGTTGCCGGTTGTCTTCAAATCTTGCGATGCGCTTCGGCAACCGAAGACGTCGATTTGACCCGTATATGAAGCCGCAACGACAGCATATAATATACTAGTTTAGCCTCTTCCCTACCCCGCCCCACCCACTCGCTCCCACCGTCGCATCGAAGGAGAAGGGGTTTTCTTCTGCCTCCATTGCCGGCGACCCCCCCAAAGCTTGCAATCTCTCGCAACCGCCATCGCAAGCGCGACCTCGAAACGGCGGCGATGACCCGAAGCGACGCATCGGGTGACGGCGGCGCCCCACAAATGAAGGGGGATGCCGTAGAGGCCGATGCCGTCGCCGGCCCGTACAGGTAACCTAGGGTGATGCGGGCGGAGCAATCCCGCCGCGTCGTCGGCGAGCGAGCGTCGCTTCGAAGCGGGGTTAGTCCCGCAAGGCACAAACGAGTTGCTAGCTAGTCGTGGATTTGTCCCTCGACGACGATTTGGAACTTTGCTTTCTTGGTTTGGGACTGGGGGTGGCAAGCGTGTCGCCCTCAACCCGTGGGAGGCCGCCGTTGATCCGGCCCGACGTTCGAGATCGGAGCGGCCGGGACGAATGGCGCCCCGCCGTCATCCGTCCACGACTTTTGGAGAAGCGAGGACCGCCCCCAACTACCATGCACGAGGTTGAATTCTTCAAGGAGCGGTACCCGAACATCAACACCATCGTCACTTGCGACGCCGGAGTAGTGGCGGAGTTCATCGACGAAATCAAAGGTAGCCCACCTCCACAACGTTTGCTCGTCGGATTGGACACCGAGTGGATTCGGCTTCGCGGTGGCGGGTACAAGCTCGCATTGCGCAATTGTGTGTCGGTTCGAGCCGCCTTATTTACCGGGTGCACCACGCCGGCTACAAGCTTCCCGATGTCCCGAGCAAGTTTCTCGGCGAGGAAGGCCACATCTTTGTGGGAGCGCACATCACCAACGATGCCGAACGCCTACGGGAGGACCGCGGCGTCAAGATTTCTAATTGGAAAGACCTTCAAGCGATTGTTGCCGACGTTCATGAGAAGTATAGGCATCCGTACCGAAATGGTTACGGATCGTCACCGGAGAAGATTGGAAATCGAGTGCGGAGCTACCTCCGTACAAGGACAGAAATGTGAACCACAAGGCTTTGGGGTTTGAGGGTGTTGCACGAATGGCGGGTGCAATACGCCGCCAAGGATGCATTTGTCTTTTGAGATCGCTAATCGGCTTGAGATCAAGCATGGTTACCGATTTCGCCGTATGCTCATTTGTAGAATCATGTAAATAATGTACTAACCAAAAGTAGCAAGTAGAATTTCTTGGTTTTCGGAACAAGTACATGTGTACATATTAGTAGTAATTCGGTGATGGATTGAAACTAGGAGGCCTTGTTTATTTGGGCAATTTTGACAGATAACTTCCATATTACTCTAATTATTTGTTGATTTACTAAAGATTAATTTGTATCATTTGTTAGTCAATTTTTTATTTTCTATATCAACATATTAAAAGCAACAAGACATTTGCAAATTATCAATGTTCCCTTTTGTTAGAAAAGGATTGCGAGTCCGAGATTGGGCCGGCCCATTTGTCCTTATTACTTCCGGTGTGTGCGAAGCGCTGCACAGCAGCACATCAGCAAAATCTTTAGTGCCACACCGCTACCTCAAGCGGGCGCACCACAACTTAAAAGGGGAGGCGTGCTTGCCATCCCGAACTCCTCCGAACACTTGCTTCCTCTCTACTAACCTCGGGCTTGTTGGGTGGCCGGCCCATCGGGCTCCCGCTCGCCGGGCTTCACGCTCGCCGGTAGAGCACATTGGTGACCTGGCCCGCCCTACGGCCCCCTATTTTTTGTTTGTCATACCAATTTTTTGATTCATATTTTAAATATTAAGATTTATGCAAAAGTCTTCCGAAGTAGTAAATAATGGCAACATAGAAGTCGGGACTACGGTCGAGTAAGTATCAATTGAAAAACTCATCATCTTGGGCATCTTGAACTATTGGTGCAACAATTCCATCATCAATGTACGTGTCATCCGCATCATGTTCATCATCAACATCAAATACTTCGTCGTCCGGTTCGTCAACCGCCTCGGCCCGAACCCGATTAATAAGCGAGACATCGCCGGTTGTGCCTTCCTTGTCCGATCTAGACCAATTTGTCAAAACTCGGTGTTCACCGAGCAAATTAATACCTTCGATACCCACGGCAAGTGAGTCCTCGAGATCTAATTCGAGCATGGCAAACAAGTTCCTTGGTTTCATTGAAATAACACTGCTCCGGCCCAGGTTTGTTCACCAGATTCACATAAAACACCAGTTCTGCCTGTGTTGCCAGAATATAGGGTTCATTGCTAAACTTGTGTCGAGTAGTATCGATGTCAATGACCCCATATTTATCTTTACTGTATCCTCTGCCTCTGTTGGTACTTGTGACAAGAGGCACATCAAACCAGATCACCTTTGGAAGAGAATAACTTCTTTTTGTCCGGGGAATTCCGGTGAGATCATTCTTTTAATCACCCCATACCAATTTGTGCCTTCGCCTCACCCTTGACAAGCACACCACCGTTTTGTGTCACAAGGGTTCTCTCGATGTTAACGGTACGAAACAGCCAATTGTTGATATGACATCTATTCAATGTACGAGGTCAGGGATCCAGTCCTTGAGCAAGTGCAAACAAATCTGAACTTACTTCCCCTCTAGCATGTAAACTTGATCTTGCTTTCAAACCATCTTACGAGTTGAGCCTCATGTCGCTTATCAAGATTTACGGATCCATGTGCCCTCGAGTTCTTCCAAATGCTCGCTGCACACAAAAGAATATTACCGTTAGTTTGATATTTAAAATTAAAAGCAATAATGATGTTCAGTAGTGCATCTTACTCGACATATGGTCTAGCTTCATCACAATTGCAAATTATGTAGTGCCTCATCTTCCGAAACTCATTTGGTGGTATTTCTTCAACCGTCTGTCCTCTCCTCTTGTAATCCATTTACGAAAAAATGCTCAAACCGGATGGTGGCTCATTAACAGAACTGCGTTTCATGTCGATCAACACGATTGTCTTTGGTGTCCACGTCCAAGAATCTTGAGCGAGAATGTAAGGCACTCCTCGAGTATGTATCCCTCAAGGCAATTGAACCTTCGGGGGTGAGCCTTGTTCCTCACATATCCTTTCACGGTGCGTAGGTACCGTTCCACCGGGTACATCCATCCGTAACACACTGGCCCCCCAAGTTTAGCTTCTTCGCCTAGATGAACGAGCAAATGGATCATGATATCAAAAAATGCGGTGGGAATATCATCTCAAGTCGACAAACGGCCTCCCTAATTGAACAGTCGAGCTCGTCCAATTTCGATTCCACCAACTCCTTTGAACATAGTGCATCGAAGAAATTACTAAGTTGAATCAATCCAATGACAACGGCACGGCAAAATCCTACGCACCACTAAGGGTAAAAGTTTCGTAGAATTAGATGGTAGTCATGCGTTTTCAAGCCCGACACCTTACGTGACTTTACATCAACACATCTTCTTATATTCGAGGAAACCCCATCGGGCATCTTCACTCCATATAAAAATTCACACAAACTTTCCCCGGCATCCTTATCTAACTCGTACAAGGCTGATGGCAAGGTATACTTATCATCTTTAATCACGGGGTGCGATACGGTCGTATCCGTAGATGCTCCATGTCAAGCCGAGCATTCTCCCCGTCCTTACATTTGCCATCCAACTTAAGCGAGTGCCTAGTATGCTCTCGCATATATTTTTCTCAATGTGCATCACGTCCAAATTATGCACGATGAGCAAAGAAGACCGAAGTAAGGGAGCTCAAAAAAAATACTCTTCTTCCTCCGGTTGTGCCATCCGTTGTCTTCGTCACGCTTCCTTTTTTTTGATAACAATGTCTTTCCAAATTCTACTTGTTCAAAAGTAGAATACCGCTCAAGTACACTGTGCACCGGATAGTGGTTCCGGTGCCTCCCCGGTTTCGACCTTGTTGTTGAAGGCGACCGCATTGTTGCGCCATGGATGGTCGGGGGCCAAAAAACGTCGATGTGCCATGTAGCGGTGCTTCCGCCCATGTTTCAACCACAAATACTCGGTATGTTTGTGGCGGTATGGACATGCAAACTTCCCTTTAGTGCTCCAACCGGACAACATAGCATAGGCCGGGAAGTCATTAATTGTCCAAAGAAGTATAGCACGCAATCTAAAATTCTCCTTAGTCCCCGCATCTCTTGTTTTAACACCATTATTCCAAAGCTCCTTGAGCTCCGGTATCGTGGGCCTCAAGTATACATCAATATCCATTCCGGGAGATTTTGGACCGAGGAATCAACATTGACAAAATCCCAGTTAGATTGTTTCGACACATCCATGGAGGCAAATTGTAAGGAACCGGGATGACGAGCCAAATGGAATACGTAAGACTTTGCATGCCAAAGGGATTGAACCCATCGAAGCAAGACCCGGCCCTAACGTTACGACCTCCTCCTTCGAAAACCATGTAAACTGCGAATCCACGTGCTTCCATGCCTTTGAGTCGGCGGGGTGACGCATTTTCGCATCATTCACCAATTCATTCTTGTGCCACCGCATATCCTTTGACATTTGCTTTGACATATACATTCTTTGAAGCCGAGGAATAAGAGGAAAGTAGCGTAGGATCTTAATCGGTAACCGCTTCTTAACGAAGTAGCACCCACCGCACCGCAATTATTATCGAGGTTTTATCTACAACTTTCCACCTTGACTCCTTACAAATGGGACATGTTTCCAGATTTGCGTATTTATCAAAAAATAACACACAATCATTTTGGCATGCGTGTATCTTGACATAGTCCAAGCCCGGGTCTCGAATCACCCTTTGCACTTTATCCAAGGAGTCGGGAATACAATGCGGTCGGGGAGAACCTTTCCAAAGAGCTTAAGTATGGCCTCCAATGACGCGTTACTTAAGCCATACATGCACTTTATCCGAAAAAGCTCCACAATAAAAGAGACCTTCGTTGCATTTTTGCATCCTGGATACAATTCCTTCTTTGCCTCGCTCTAATAGTTTCAAAAAGATCTCTCGCTGCTTATCCGCCTCTTCCTCATCTCCGGTTTGTCTATGATGTATAGTGCCACCGATAATGTTTCTAATCGAGTATTGGTGGCGGCGGGGTTATCATCCAAACCATCTTCTTCATCGTCTTCTACAAATAAATGTGTTGTATCATCATCGTAGGTAGTGCATCATGATTTTCGAGATCGAGCAGTAACATCTTGATTCACGGGACCCCGAGAAGAAGTATTAGTTTGGTCTTGAATGTTGCCGCATCGATGAAACAATCGGCAAACCCTCTATTGAGTAAATGAATTTGAATGCGACCCACGGTGGAATGTCCGATCATGCATTGACACAATTTACATGGACACGCAATAGATCCACCTCGCGGCGATGAGGCCGTAAATTTTTGCAAAAAAATTCGAAAATTGTTCGCCAATCCGCCGAGTGTCGAGGCAAGCGCATCCAACTTCGATCTTCGTCGATGCCATTAGTTAATCTGCATTGTTCATGTTTAATTTCAATCGACCTTGATGACGATATATATACCAATATGCATATATATGCAGCGAACGATTGGATATATATACGAGATCAAGACATCGGTACGTACGGACGTGGCCGTAGCGCCGCTCGGATCTCCGCAACAAGAATCACGTGGAGATCGCCGTGGAGATCAATCCCCTAGAGGCCCTCGTGGAGATCTCCGCAACAATAACCGGTGTTGTCGAAGACGGAATTTTGGAATGGTCCGGATCGGAAGAGCCCCTATCCGATCGTGGCAATACATACACGATAGACAAAATTTTAGTACAACCAAGGAATACCGGTTTCAATATTTACGAGGTTGTACGTAGTATGACCTTTCTCGGGGTTTTCAACATATGCGTAATTCATTATTTTTCTTTTCGATCGGCTACTATAGGGGCTAACAATAATACACAAAATTCGGGAGTTCTAGTGAAGAGTCTCCAAATTGTTGATCACAATGCTTTGTGAACATTCACATGAATAGCATAAACAATAGCATGTCGCAATTCGAAAACGGACGGATGGTTAGTCTAAATATGCATGACGGGACCCAACGGATTTCAATTTGTGTCACTCATGAGTTCAAATATTTTGCAAGGGCTCATCCGGATCCAAACACATAGACATACGAAGATGCATGTATAAATGTTCAAAGTTATTACTTAGATGTTGCCACATACACATCCATAGACCATTCACCAAAGCATCTCGCATAACATTCACCTAGGACCTGGTTATGTTACGTACTAAGCTAGATTACTACTACTTGCGATTGACTTTATCCCGAAGCTTGCGGATCTTCTTCGCCATCACTTCTAACTTGTCGGCAACAGTCTCCATGAATTCCTTCGGGGTCATCTCCATGTCTTCTGCGTTCCAGGCAATGTCGACGCTTAGGTTCTCAATCGCTCCCGCAAATCATCATAGCGCTCCTTCGACGTTGAACCATTTGGCGCAAGGGCATTTGCTATGGCGGACAACAAACACAAGTTACTAACATGAAATGTGTTACAACGAATTGTACGTGGCCAATGCAGCAAATTAGTCAAAAAAATGCACCTTTCTTTTTGATGATCCCGAAGCTTTTGATGGAGACGGTTTCTTGCTATTGTCTGCTCGAGGCATCCGAGTCCGGAATGATGATCCTCACGACTAGCAGTGTTCACTAGCCCGAGCAAACAAAACAATTTGCTGTTATTCGAGTTTTAAACGGCCTATTCAATCTCTTGACTCATAATGTATACCAATTTACCCGTGATCCCCCGACTACCCGCCGAAAAGGCCTAACCTACTAAATGGGACGACTCGCATTCATTTGGGCGGCTTTGTTTTCGTGATTGTGATCAAATGTACACGGAGTCGATTCACGACAAAAGATGGCAAGAAATCAAGCCAATTATCATTATCATTATCTAGTATGGGGTGAGATGGATGCACACAAAAACACAATTACCATTATCTAGTATGAAATTTTGATTACTATGAACTACTAACATTTTTCTAATTGCAAAAGGAGTCACACGATTCCGGAAAATCAAAGAGGGTAGGGCGTGTACCTCACTTCTCTTCGGGAACGCTTGCATCCGACTAGGGCCTCGCTTACCCTTACCGGATGGATCGACTTGGCGATGCGGGCCGTCAGACGACGACGACGAGGTGGCGGTGTCGTCCGTACCGAGGACGACGGGGGTTGGGGTGCCGCCGACCATGCGGAGGACGACGAGGTAGGTGGTGTGGAACACTTGAACCGCCCGCGTGCATCGCGCTTCGTGTGGTGGAGTAGTAGCACCTCCGTACGCCGCCGCCGCTCGCCTGAAAACCCTCGGTGCGGCCCCGCCGTCCGCCGCCGCCGCTCTCCGGGATCCCCTCGATGCGGCCCCGCTTGCCGTGGCGGCGCTCGGCCGTGTTACGGCGGCCGCGGCCCTTCGTCCGCGCCCGCCACCGGTCCGGGAAGGCTCGATGCGGCCACTCCGCCGCCGGCGCGCCGCTTGCGCGGGGGGGGGAAACCGCGATGCGGGGCATCTCGATGTGGACGCGACGGTCGCAGCCGACGAGGGGGGATGGTCGGGAGCAACGGTGTATTGGGGGTGGGGGAGCCGTAAGTTATAGACGATTTGGGCCGGCATATCCTTGTTTTTATTACTCTCATCGGCCCATTTGACATTTTCACATCCTAGTCTCCGGTACCTTTAGTGCCGCCGCGTAAAGCGAGAAGGGGGTATCCCGGCTTAAAAGGAGAGGCGTGCTCGCGATTTCGAACTCCGTATGACCATCATCAACTAATGCTTGCTACTTGCGCTGCGGGGCTTAATGGGCTGGCCGGTCCACTCGGGCTCCCGCTCGCCGGGCTTTACGCTCGCCGGTTGAGCCTATTGTGGTCCGGCTTAGCCCACATCCCCATAGAACACAATTTTTTTTTCCTCTCTTTTTTTCATGGTACATATAGTCTATACCATATTGTTAAAATTCAGATTTTTCATAATAAAATTTATTTATTAAGTCGCATTTTAAATTTCGCTACAACCCCATAGCACATTTTTTTCATCTAAACAAATTTTGTGGCAATACATACACAATATTCCTCCTTGAGGCTAGAAACGAAGGCGGTAGCCTTCCTTGTATTGCAACAACACAAAGAGATATTTGCAACCCAAATAAGACGTTGCGTAAGGCATTTCAAACGCAACCAACCCTAGTATGGTGGCCATAGCAAGTTTATATTGCAACACCCGAATTTCTAGTGCAACGCAGAAGTAGGGTAGCAATATTTCCTACCAAATGCAACACAATTCTGAATAATGGGTGCATTAGCGCCAACTTGTTGCAACATCGCAAAGATATATTTGCAACCAAAATTCTACGTTGCGACATACTTGTTCAAGCGCAACCATCCCTAGTATGGTGGCTATAGCAACTTTTCGTTGCAACGTAAGGAATGCTAATGCAACACAAAATTGGGGTGGCATTATTTCCAACCAAATGCAACGGAAATCCTAAAAAAGGGTGCATTAGCGTCAACATGTTGCAACCGAACAAATAAATAATGCAACTCAAATTTTGTGTTGCAATAGACACACAAATTGCAACCAAATCACCGTTTCGGTGCAATAGTACCCCCTATTGCAACCGAAATAGTGGTGTTGCCTAAGGGGTTTGTTGCAATAGGGGGAAAACCTTGTAGTGATGCGAAGCTATATGCGAGGAGACAGTGACAAGGGAGAGGTGATGACAAAGATCAAGCTCGGGCGGCGCACTGGGGAAAAGACAGGGGATCTCCGGGGTGAGGCTCGGTCTGGCGGGGAAGGAGAGGGCTCCGGGCAAGGGATCCTCATGCGGGCGGAGCGGGTGACGAGAGGAGACACGAGGTGCTCAAGGAGGTGTTCACCGGCGACGAGTAGCTCCGAGCGGTCGGCAGTGGCGCAATGGCGGAAATTTCCCCAAAGCGTCGGCGAGTGCGCGAGAGAGGAGAGTGCGGGAGCTCGATTGAGTGCGAAGGGGCGACTGCAGGAGCCCTTGGGTGACCTTTATAGGCCGGGGAGAGGGAGCGGGAGCGAGGACGATCGGGAGAGCAATGACCATCAATGGCCATGGGGTTGGCGACCTTGATTGCCATCAAGAGAGAGCTTGATTGAGGTGAAATGCATGGGGATTGATGGGAGGAGGCGGCGGCCAGTGCTTAAGTGCTCCTTGATGGCGGCTTGATGGCGGAGGGGGCGGTGGACGCGGGGGAAACGACCGGCGGGTGCCGCAGTTGCGGCTTTGCCACGGCGGGAGGAAGGGGACGGGACTGACACGCGGGCCCCGTCTATCAGTGGGTGGGAGAGAAAGGGGAGTTAGTGCGGCCTGCTGTTGGGCTGCGATGGGCCGCAGAGGGAGCTGGGCCGCGTAGGCTGTTTGGGCCGCGGGGAGAAAAACGAAAAAAAGGCCCAGCTGTGTTGTTGTTGGCCGAGCGGGCCGGGGAGAGCAGCTGGGCCGGGACGAGGCCGACGGCCTTGGTGCTGCTTGGGCAGAAAGAGAGGGGAGGGAGGCTGGGTTGGGCCAAAAGAGAGAGAGGGGGAGAGAAGAGGGGTTTGGGTTTTGAACTTATAAACCTTTATGATTTTCAAAACCTCACACATTCAAACAAAAATCGTGCAAACCAAAGTATGATGAACAATCACTTATTGTTTCTAAAATTATTAAATAACATTTAACTATTTTATGGCTCAAATTAATTGATAATTTAATTATATCCTTAGAAAATTAAATCTAAACACCATGTTGCTTACATTATTTTAGTAATGGAATTTTAGGGTGTTACAGAAGGTGGAGTTACTTTTTTGGAGGGGATTTGTTACTTTTCTTTTCTTTCCCTTTGTGGCTCTTGCTTCTTCGAGTTACCTGGTTTTGCCATATTTGGGAGGCTCTCCATCTAAGACTAAACGGAGAGCCCTCTCTGTTTAGATTTTACGTAAAACTAAACGGGTGTTTGGATCGTAGACTAAAATTTAGTACTAGTTTGGATCTTAGATTTAGACTAAAATTTAGTAGTTCCTTATTCTAATGGTACAACTAATTGCATAAGTCGCGGTTGATTCGAGAGAGAATGTATAAAATCTAATTAATAGAGTAAGTACATCATTAGCACATATTTATTAATCTAATTAATAGAGTACATCGTTAGCATATATTCCATTTATTGTGTCACAACATTGTCTAATCATGAACTAATTATACTTAATAGATTCGTACCACGAATTAGCCGCGACTTATGTAATAGTTTTATAGTGAATTTATATTTAATATTTCTAATTAGTAACCAAATATTCGATGGGATAGAAAACTTCAAGGGCATATTTTGTTCGCGCATCAAAAACTTTTACCAGTCACATAGAAATTAGCGACACTAATTAGGAATATTAAACGTAAATTAATTCTTAAACCCATTTCGTAACTCCTGGCTGAAATCACGACACGAATCTAACGAGCCTAACAACTCCCTCCGGTTTGGTAAATGAAGTCGTTTTAGATAACGTTTGAGTCAAACATTAGGAATATAAATCATGAAAACATTTAAGTCGTTGAGTTTGAAATGTAAAAACTACATGAATAAATTTATTTTGTAAAATACTTTCATAAAAATATACATATGTTAGTTTTTAATAAATATTTTTATAAAAACAAGAAGTCAAAGTTGTATTTTTGAGACCGTGTAGCTATCCTAAACGACTTCATTTCCAAACTGAAGGGAGTATGTCATGATTAGACAATGTTGTGCTATAATAACCATTAATTAGACAGATTTGTCTCACAATTTTTTCTGTTCATATATGCAATTAATCTTGTAATTAATATATAATTAATACTTCTAATAAACCTTATTTTAGTTGCCCACAATTTTTGACAACTAAACAAGGTTTGCCCCTTAGCATCATCGGTGCATCATCCATCGTAAACTAACTTGCCCGTTTGCCACTTTGCACTGTGAAAATGCCAAAATTTATTCAACCTACTTACGCAAGCTCGTCTCGTGCTTGTACCGTGGCTAGACAATGATGAAATAATTAAGTTTGATAGGTTCGTCTCGTGCTTTCACGTTACTCCTGTGTAGTTAATTTTATAATGAAATCGTATTTAGTCCACCTGAAAATGTTGCAAAGTCTTTTTTACCAAATTAAACACAACAAGTAGGTTCCTTTTGCCAAAACAAATCTACTCCTCCGTCCCAAAATAAATGCAATTCTAGGACCAACCACGTAAATCAAGGTGAGATGTAAAATGACTAAATCGCCTCTTGTCTTTTATGAGAATGATCTAGACATTTGCTTGTCTTTTGTGTGAGAAACTTCTAGAGCCTCTTGTCTTTTCTAGTTGGTTAGCCAAAGTTGCATTTTTTTAGACAAAATTCAAATACTGGAATTGCATTTATTTTGGGACGGCGGGAGTACCCATTCTAAAAAAACAAATCTACCCACGATGTGCCAATCTGCCGGTAAAACAAACGAAAATCCCCTTTACAGCGCGACGCTACCGGGACTACCGTGAACCGGTCGGTTTCCGGAAAGGAAAAAACCAGTTCGGTTCACTGGTGGAACCGGCGGTTTACCGAGGTATCTAAATTACAGACACGATTTTAGGGTAGAAACCGGACCGGTTCATGTAACGGGCCGGACCGGTCTACCGTGAACCGACCGAACCGATCCGGTTACCACCGGTTCCGTGAACCGGCCACATTTCCCTCACTTTTCAGCTGGTCCCGGCGTCCGAGGTGGCCGCCGCCCTCCTGTGCGGGAACAGTTCCGGCCCGGCTCGCCACGGCAACAACGGCGCTCGAGGAGAGACGAACCCCACCAAAACCACCACCCGAAAGCAAAAGCCAGCGCCCACCCGCCCGGCTGGGTGCCCCTGCTCCCTCGCCCCCACCATAAGGTCGCCACGGCCGGTGCCCGCCCGTGCAGCCGCGGCGCGAGCGTGGCGGCCGGGGCGGGAACGAACAGGGAACCGCGGCCCGCACGCATCGAAGAAGCTGCTGCGGTGGTGGGCTCTGGCGCTGGCGCAGGGGCGTGGGGGACGGGACTGTCGCTGGCTGCCGCAGCCCCGCCCCGGGAGCGGCGCCCGCGGGGGGACAAGCGCATTAATGCCACTGCCGCCTCCGCCGATTTAACTGCCCGCCTCCCTTTTCCGGCCTCACCTATCGCTATCCGGCGCCCGCCCGCCTGCATCGGAGGTTGCTGCCTGCCACTGCCATTAACGTGCCGCGCGCGTGGGTAGGGCTAGGCCGACGACGCCGACCGGCCGAAAGACCCACCCGAGAGGAGGCGGATGGGGATCGATCTCAACGCCGTGGAGGAGGACGAGCCGGCGGGGCCGGCGGTGTGCGGGGAGCTGTGGCACGCGTGCGCGGGGGCGGGGGTGGCGCTGCCGCGGCGGGGCAGCGCCGTTGTGTACCTCCCGCAGGCGCACCTCGCGGCGGCGGGCGACGGCGGCGGGGAGGTGCTGGCCGGTGCCGCGGCGCGCGTCCCGCCGCACGTCGCGTGCCGCGTCGTCAACGTCCAGCTATGCGTGAGTTGCTCCGCTGCTTTCGCTCTGACTGGCCGTCTGGTCGTTTGGCTTTTGTTTCTGACGCCCGTTGCGGCGCGTGAGCATGCAGGCGGATGCGGCGACGGACGAGGTGTACGCGCGGCTCGCGCTGGTTGCGGAAGGCAAGGTGAGGCAGAGTGCCGCCGCTTCCAACTCTAGTTGATGCAAACGATTTGTATTGGGGATGATGGCAATGGTGTCTGTTCCATTTACACTCTGCATTTTGTCTGAGGGCTGAGCTTGGTATCACTAGCGTTTTTGGTAATTCAATGTTGGTACCTCCCACAAGAGTCCCATAGAGGCATAGAATGATTTACATTCACCATTGATCAAGATGGGTTTGGGAGTTGCTCGGAATGATTTGAACGGGAGGAGTTTAATATTACGTTTTTGGATCAGTTAGACCACCAAATCGACTGTAGTATATATTTGTTTGGCTGCTCCTTTTTCATATTTTCCTCGTCATTATTTGTTCAAAACCTTGGATTATGCTTGATATCAGTTAAGAACGAACCTACTAGTATACTTCCACTGGTCAATATCAGGGAGGTGCGGTGTCCACTGCTGCCTCACCTCACTTGTAGGAAATTAGCTGCTTGGGGGAATTCTTGGTGTTCTCAGGCAAAGGGTTTGATAATTGTGGTTGTGTTAGTGTCTGTTTCATTTACCGTTTTGAATGCAAATGGGAGACCTTCTTAGATTTAATGATTTTTCTTAACTATTGATTAAAATGGACTTTGGAGTTGCACTTGGAGGAGTGAAAGGTGCAAGCTTGAGACCAATTAGCACAACATTATTATTTATTTTGTTAGAGGCTATAGAACCAGTCAATTATAGTCATTGCTTATTTGGTCATTTGCCTTGTCAGCAATTGGTTATAACTTTGGAGACATAACTTGATATCAACTAGTAATGAAACTTTGCTGGTTTGCTAGTTTCTTCTCATTTTTTTTCTTATTGGTACTTCACTATAACTTTGGAGGCATACTGCTTCTTCCTTGGTGGTAGTGCTACTAGTTGTCCTCTTATTTGGATTCTCATTGTAATGGCCAATGGACAATGTTGGGAATTGGGATCTTACACTATATAGTTGAAAACAAGAAGGAAAAAACAACATGTCTCAAAAATATTGTTTATTGGACTTGGACCCAGATGTTTGGCCGAAACAACCATGATGGTGAAACTGAAGAGAACAGTGAGATGGAGGATGGTGATGGAGGAAAGAATCTAGGAACGTCACACATGTTCTGCAAGACACTCACAGCTTCTGACACAAGCACACATGGAGGATTCTCTGTTCCTCGGCGGGCTGCTGAGGACTGCTTTCCACCATTGGTAATAGACATGGAGACTAGCTTTAATTGTCTTCTAAATTCCAGATTAGGTTGAATTGTTGCTCTAACTAGTTTATGTTTCTTCTATTCCTTCTAGGACTATGAGCAGCTTAGGCCCTCCCAAGAGCTCATTGCAAAGGACTTACATGGCATGAAATGGAGTTTCCGGCATATCTATAGAGGTATCAACACATGAGTTATTTGAAGTGAGTTACAGGTCTAATTTCCTTCAGATTTAAAATTGATAATGTAACATGTATCTTGTGGATACTTCTTCATGCTTCACATGGAAAAGGAATGCACATACACACCCATCAATGTCATGTTGTTCTTGGTAAATGGTATAGGTATGAAATAAGAGGATGAAATTGGTCTGTATTAGTTGTGAGTGTTAATTGTTGGATCGGGAAGTGTTCATATGATTCAGATTCTAAAGCAAGAGTTTGTTTTGATGCGGTAAGAATTCAATTGGTCCATTTACATGGTTAGCGTCTTCCCTGCTTGTGGCCCCAAAGAAAGAAACACAATTTTGAAAGAGTATCAATAAGTTACCGTCAATAGTATCAAGGAACCTATTAATGACTCACACAAACATTTTCTTTCTGTCATTGTCTGTGCGAGTACTAAGTTTCATACTCATTCTACCCACTCTTGTTATCTGTGGATGCTTGTCATAACTTCGGGCTGTCAATAGAAAAGGCCCAAAAGGTTAGATTAGAGCTAAAGATCCTTTCTCAATCAGGTCAACCACGTAGGCATCTTCTGACAACTGGATGGAGTTCGTTTATCAATAAGAAGAAATTAGTCTCAGGGGATGCGGTCTTGTTTCTTAGGTAAGCATGTTGGCAATTTGCTAAACTTAACTACTGAGTAGTTTTCCACCTTTTGTAAAGTGTTTGTTCTTTTCCCAAACAGAGGTAATGATGGTGAGCTAAGATTGGGTGTAAGGAGAGCAGTTCCATTGAAAAATGAAGTTCTTCTTGAAGCTGTCAACAGTACCCATTCAAAGCTACGCACACTGTCTGCTGTGGCCAGTTCCTTGAAGAACAGAAATGTATTTCACGTATGTTTCAATCCGAGGTATGTCTACTGTGCACAATATATTCATTAGCTTCTAGTTAATCTCTGCAAATTAAAAGAGGGCACATTCTAGCTGACACTAATTGCAAGTACATCCTTGGATCTTGCTAATCGTTTTTAAAATTCTCACATTCATTTTCTTTGTCATTTACTGAGTTTTGTTTATATTATTGCTGATAATTTATACATGGAGAAGTATACTGGTTAACCCAGCTACTACATGGTCTTTAAAATTTGGACTTCTAAGGTCATCTGGTGATGTCTGACACAATTTGGATTATATGGTGTATGCTTATTGTGGCATTGCATGTTTGTCTGCACTTCTCATCTCATGCACATTTGTAAAGCACATTTAAATAAGCAATGTGTACTTTGGGTAATCGCATAGTTGGAGTGACTTAATTAACATCAGGTGTTTCTTCCTGAAACAGGACTGGTGCGTCAGAATTCATTGTGTCATATGAAAAATTCTTAGAGAGCTTGAACTATCCCTTTTCAACTGGGATGAGGTTTAAAGTTTGTTTTGAAAATGAAGATGCTAACCAGAGGTCTACACTCTTCACTTTGGAATTCCTTTTTCATTCATATACAACAGTCTCTTGAATTGTCTTCTGTGTTTGTAGGTCTTGTGGATTGATCTCAGGTATTAGTGAAGTCGATCCCATACGCTGGCCTGGATCAAAATGGAGATGTCTCCTGGTATGCATTTTAGATGGGTCCTGTTTATTTTTTCTAGTGAAAGAGTTGTACTCAGTTTTTCCTGTACGGTTCTGCTTGTTGTAGTTTACTAGTTCTACCTGCTAAGCTTTATTTACCCTCTGAACTCAATCTAATTAGCTTGCAATGCTAGTTTACTACTGATACCTGCTAAGTTCTATTAACCTGAATTCGATCTGGTTAGCTCGCAATGAATCTCAACAAGCTGGTAAACTTTGGTCTTGGACTTCTGATTCCTTGGATGGAGTTTTAGATCATTGTTAAGGCCTAAGCTGCCAAGCTGGCTATATACCTAACGGAGAGTAGTTTCTTATCACATATCTTGTCCATAGCTATGGTCAGCTGAAGGTGTAAAGGAGTTTTTGTACTTCCCTACACAGTATAAACAGGGATGGATGAGTATTTAAAGAATTCCTTATTTAGAGCTAATTTTGATAGCATGTTGGTCCTCAGCCTTCCACAAACTGAAACGGTCATCTATTTGCATGATTCACAGGTTAAATGGGATGATGATACTAAATGCAACCATGAGAACAGAGTATCTCCATGGGATGTCAAGGGCATTAGCAGCTCAGTTTCAATGAATCATTGCCTTTCCTCATCTGTTTCAAAGCGAACAAAATTGTGCTTCCCTCAACGGGAATTGGATGCACCAATTCTAGGTAGGTTCCACAACATGAAAATGATGCAAGTTCATAGCAGAAAGTTTTATTTAACCATGTCCATTTAACAGCTCACATGGAATATACAGATGGAAATGGTCGTCTGGACTCCATGGAAACTAAATGTTTCCATCGGGTCTTGCAAGGTCAAGAATTGGTGTGCTCCAGGACTCACAGTGTTGCATGCTCTCATTCGTCAGATACCCCCAAATGCCAAGGCTCTTATGAAAGGACATTCTCTGCTGATGTGTGGAACTGCAAGATGAATGATGCAATGAGTGGGTTCCGGCACCGAAATGCCACTGGTTTTGCTTACCAGCCCCTACGCTTCAGTGAATCTGTCAGATTCCAAGAGGTCTTGCAAGGTCAAGAAATGTCTCAGGTGGTTCCTTCCTTCATTGGAGCTGCTTTAGATGCTCGTGCACAGGATGGCAGAATTGGCTCGTTTGATTACGGGCATAGATCAACTGCAAGTCAAGGCTATCCTCTCCAGCAATTTAACATGCCAGCAACAGAAGTGCATTCACCCTCTTCTGTTCTTATGGTTAATCAAACCACGGTACTACAGCCTGAGTTTGAAGGTATGACCAACCCTGAAGAAGCAAATATCAGCCGCTACACACCCATTGAAGTGCAGAGAGAACCTGAGAAGTGGCCATCTACGCAGCAGCCAAGGGCAAGTGGAAATGGAAGCGGGCTGTTCAACACAACTGAAGCCTCAGCTCCAGCAACTGGAGCTAAGCCTGTCAACAGGGGAGTCGGGAGGAGCAGCTGCAGGCTTTTCGGTTTCTCCTTGACGGACAAGATCCTGGGAGCAGAGGAGGGCGTGAAGGAAGGGAACTACGAAGCGGATGATAAGACTCCACTGGCGCTGGACTTGTTTGGGCACGGCCAATCTGCACCCAGTGCTCTGCATGTTCTCTGTGCTGCTCCCTTGGGAATCTGATGATGCTTAAGTGTTAGCGGTTAGATTCGCGTAATCCTTCAGCCATTACCGTTCCATGTGAAACTTTGGATCATGTGGGTTCCTGGTTCGGCCAAAACTGCACCATACCAACTTAGGCTACTCGATCTGCGTATGTGTTATTTTGGCATTTTTTCCTGGTACGAAATCCCGTGTCTCTTTAAAAATAGTGGCTGCTATTTCCGGCAAAGGCATGGGTGTTTGTTCCTTAGTGTGTTTCCATTGTGGTATACCAATGAAATCGACATGGAATCTGAAGTTCATAAATAGCAGGAATCTGAAGCATCAAGTTATGTAGATCTCGCAGAGCAAGAGACTCTGCCAGCTTCATTCATCGATCGATCCGTCCAAGCCAAAGGTAGAGCCCGCTGCTGCTCGTAGCACGTGGTTTGTCGTGGCGAGAGTGCCACTTGAAGGTGAATGGCTCGCCACTTGAAGTTGAATGGAACAAAAATTGAAGGAAACGTGAAACACGTGCGATGACGCACAGGATCACATTTGTTGCCACGCATCGATTGTGACCGGAGGGTTTATTGGATCCACCACATTTAAATATACTCCGCTTTATCTCATAATATAGATAAAGACTAAAGTGTAGCTATACCTAAACTTCCAACTCTATTTTGCAAACCAGGCACGAATCCAAACCGACACGATCCATGGCAATATGACCGTCTGCTCACGAGTCACGGAAACGATTGCAGGATGACCTTGATATTGATCTTCGGGCATCTAAAACGGGCGACACCGATCTTAAGTTGATCATGTCCTTTAACCTAATTGGTTAGAGGGGTTGAGGTATGATCACAACCTAGGTACTCGTAGTTCGATTCCTTGTTGAAGCGAATTTACTTAATTGGAATTAGGTTTCTTTCTTTTAATAAAAATCGTGGGGCGGTCTTAATCCCACCGACTTAATATTTGAATGGAGGAGTGCATGTAGATTGAGCTAGTAGCTAGCACGATCCATACAAGTAGTGCCGACACATTTGCGAAACCATTGTGTTAGACTATCTCCAACAACACTACCTAAAATAGCAACCCATTCTAGGGATTTGGCTCCTGCACAGTAGATGGATCTCCAACCCAAAAATATTAATTTCCAACAGCAAAGGAAAAAGACCATTGTGTTAGACTGTCTCCAACAACACTACCTAAAAGAGCAACCCATTTTAGGGATTTGGTTCCTGCACAGTAGATGGGTCTCCAACCCAAAAATATTGATTTCCAACAGCAAAGGCAAAAGAGCAGGCCCTGCCGACCGCCGGTCGGTTCCTTCCCGCGCCGACCGCCGACCACCTCCCTCCCTGCGAAGCGCCGCCGCCAATTGTCGGGCTCCGTCGCCGGGGTTGAGCGCGCCGCCGAGGGAGCTCGCGCCGGAGAGGGGGCGCTACAGGGTGGAGAGCTCGGGCCGCCGCAGGATCTCCGCCGGGTGCCACAGAATCTCCGCTGAGCACCGTGCAGGAGCTCCGCCCGCCATGGGAGCACCACCGCGCGCGAGAAGCTGTGGGGGCCGCGCGCGAGTCTGCCGCGCAACTCTGCTGGCCGGCGAGCTCCGCCGAGCGCCGACCACGGGCACCAGCCGCGGGGACAAGCTCCGTCAGCCTCGTCGCGGGCCCCGTCGTCTTCGTCCGTCTTCTCGGCGAACTGGGCTCCGGCCATCCGCCATCGTGGGTGGGCCAAGGAGACGCAAAAGGATGCATGTTTGCCTCACGCTTCAGCTCGAACCCAAAATGCATAGCTGGTTTGCATAGTCCGTTGGAGGTAGTTTTGATAGGCAAAAGTACTGTGCATAACCTATTTTTGGGTTTGGGTCACCCTGTTGGAGTCAGTCTTATGCTCCTTTCATATCAAATTCTAATTGACTTTTTAATCTCAAATTTGATTATGTCTTATTTAAAACATTTGTGCAAATTTAGCCTATTCTTGCTAAAAATTATTAATAAATCAAACCACAACAAAAGATGCGATATTTTACATAATTTTTTTATCAAGACGAGGATCCAAACTTGGATAAAGAAACTCAAACGAATTACAATTTGTAACGTAGAGTATATATTAGATCTGACAAAGCCCACCTAGAAATGAGAACATTGAATACTAGTTAGCAGAGGTGGTTGTATTCTTGCCTGCCAATGCAACCTTGGGTTTGAGTCATGTATTGTTTAGCTTTCCCAAAACAAAATTTTGGTATAGTGATGAGCGACAATCTGAATCAGCGGTTCTGTCCTGTCTGGTTTTTCCTTTTCTGGTATGCGTGTGGTGGTTGGCTTGTATTTAAAATTTGAATCAACGGTTCTTTGGTGTTTCCTTTTTAAGACAAAAGGAATACTAGCTAGGAACGTGCTATAGTCAAGTTCCACAATATATGATCAAATGTTAAATATATGTGAGATTACAGGAGCAACCAATAGCAGCGTTCTAATTTCTTTTTCCCAAACACACCAATTTATTAAGGAAATGAGTTTTGTTACAGTAATTGTAAAATACGAAAAGGTACTTGAAAAATTATTATCCTCCACAATAAATCAATAAATTTATTCAGAATAAAAATTAACCCACACAATCCAGGCCTGTAACCATTTGCCGGAGACGTTTATGGGTAGACCTCGATGATTGATCTAGCACCTAACACCGGTGATATCTTGTAGTCGCTGAATCCTGCTTTGATAAAGATGTTTTTCCACTCCTGCTCATCTCGCTCGATGCCATTCACAAGCATGATATATAGGTCGAACAAGGCCTGTGTTTCTCTTTGCTTTGAGTTTGACGAGGACCCTTGTTCCACCACTATATCTATGATTATCACCTTTCCTCCTTCCTCTCTGGGAGGAATAGCTTTCCTGCAATTCTTCAGTATCCTGACACAGTCCTCATCGCCCCAGTCATGCAAAACCCACTAAAACATAGCAAAAGAAAGGATGTGAGAAGTGGGGAAAATATTTTGTAAACCAGATATTAGGTTTTTGCATGAACTTGTTTTTTGAAAGGAAATTCCGCATGACATTCTCATGTATTAGAGGTCTGTTAATGTCTTTTCTAACTAAGAGAACCAAAATGTACCAAGATGACTTACCTTGAAGAACACAGCATCCGCCGGTGGGACGCTCTCAAACATGTCTCCGGCGATGTACTGCACGCCTATGTCACGGGGAGCCTTGGCGACGACGTGGTCCAGATCCAGCACGCTACACTTCACACCGGGGAACGCCTTGGCGATGGCCTGCGCCGCCGCCCCAAGACCCCCGCCGACGTCCACCAGCGAGCTTATCCCCTGAAAGGCATCCGCGCACTCCTTGAAGGCGATGTCCATGATGAAGTGGCTGTCCGAGACCATCCCGTCGTTGACGAGCGCGTCGAAGGCCGCGTCACGGCCGGCGTGCTCCCACAAGGTCTGGCCGTGCGTGTGCTCGAAGACGCACGACTCCGGCTGCTCCTCCTTCTGGAACCACGCGCCGAGCTCGAGGAACGGGGACACGAAGGATGGGTGGAGTATCATGGCGGTGATAGGAGCGAGGTTGTTCTGCGAGCCGACGAGGAGCCGGGACACCGGCGTGAGCGCGTACGCGGGCTCGCCGCCGCTGCCGGAGGGATTGCTCTGGGCACTGAGGAGACCCGTGGCCCCGAGCACGCGCATGAGGCGGCGGAGGCAGGGGATCTTGGACGGGTGGAGCTGCACCGTCGCGACAATCTGGGGGAGGGTAGCGACGCCGCCGTGGCTGTGGATGGCGTCTGGGATGCGGAGGTCCAGGGCGGATTTGAGCGCCATGGACTTGATGTAGGCGAAGGTGCTGTTCCAGAGCTCGACCTGTGCGTCGAGCAAAACTTGGTTAGCGCTGCTCTGGGTCGGGGTGGTGAGCGCCATGTACACTCTCCTGCTGTTTTAGTTTTTGGTGAGTGGAGATGATGGACGCACAGATCATCACGTTAGGCTGTTTATGTAGACGCGCCTATCGGTCAACTATTGCACTTACCGCTTTCTATAAAAGGAGAGGCATTTTCTTTTCTAAACAAAAAGGCAACCAATAATCAAGTCTTTTTCTACGTCCGGGCTGGGTTCAAAGTGTACATGTGGTGTCTAATAATTTTCAGGGGAAACAACAACTTTGTGAAAATTATTGGATATGATCCGAATTCTTAACTTGAGTCTTGTTGGAACACCTGGGGAGTCCACAGTTCGGGTTATGTGTTTAGCGGATTTGTTTCCGTATTTGACCGCAGTCAGTTTAGTTCACAGTATATATACATCTTGTAAGCCGTACGGAAAAGCAAGAGATATATATACATCTTGTAAGCCGCACTGAAGAGCAAGAGAGCTCATTGTATTCTCTGCGTTGTAACTCTCTCATCATAGTGAAGATCACCGATTGACGCCCGTGGTTTTTTCCCGCAAGGGTTTTCCACGTAAAAATCGTGTCTCGTGTTCGATCTTAGTTTCGCATTATTTGCTAACCAGTGATACCAGAGCTTGGTACGAGTTTCGATTGAAAAAAGGGTTTCTACCCTGTTTCATCGCGCCGCCGCCGTTCGCCGAACACATCTGCTATCAGGCGATTCTTGGTGACGCATCGCTTCTGCGCGCCAGCGTGGTGCTGCACTGGTGCCTCGATTACGAGGCGGAGTCCGACAGCTGCCCGAGGTGGAGTCGAATTCGCCGTGATTTGCATCTACAGAAGATGTGTTGCTGCCGTCCCCTCCGTATCAAATCCTGCTGCATTGTTGTTGCTTTGGCATGATCAGGGTTCACAAAACCGCGGTAAACCGGTCGGTTACCGCGGTAACCGGCCTAACCGAGCCGGCTCGGTTACTAAAACCGACCGGTAACCGCCCCCCTAACCGTGCCTACGAAACCGAACTTTTCGGCTAACCGGTCGGTTTGGTCGGTTTACCGGTCCGGTTTCGTTGAATTTGAAGTGTGAACCTTGTGCATGATCGTGTGCCGCAGTTGCTGCTGCGCTGTGCTGCGCAGATTATTTTTTAGGCAGAGAAAATCTTCTGCTGTTGCTGCACGGATTTCGAAGGAGAGCATCGATCACAGTTTGTTGCTTCTTGTTCTCTCGGTGCCATTCAATTTGGTGGAATTTTGCAACGACCACACAGGAATCCTAGCAGGAGATTCATTAGCTCTTGCTAAATGTACACAAAGTTGTACACAAGGCTGCAAGTTATTACTAGGGTTACACAATTTCATACCTAGTTTATTTACTACAGATTATTTTCTCTTAGTTATTTCTTCCTAATGGCTACTATGAAGTATGATATTCCGCTTATTGATCGAGATACAAGGTTCACATTATGGCAAGTTAAGATGCAGGCTGTTCTAGCGCAAGATGATTTGGATGATGCGCTTGATAAATTCGGGAACAAGGATTCAAAAACTTGGTCCGATGATGAGAAAAAGAAAGATCGTAAAGCCTTGTCTCATATTCATCTTCATCTTTCAAACAATATTTTGCAAGAGGTTTTGCAGGAGAAAACCGCTACTGCTTTATGGCTCAAGTTGGAGTCAATTTGCATGTCAAAAGATTTGACAGGCAAGATGCATATGAAGATGAAGTTATATACGCACAAGTTGCAAGAAGGTGGCTCTGTGTCTACCCATCTTTCGGTCTTTAAAGAGATCGTCGCTGACCTACAGTCTATGGAGGTAAAATATGAGGATGAAGACTTAGGTCTTATTCTTTTGTGCTCACTGCCTAGTTCTTTTGCAAACTTCAAAGACACTATATTGTATAGTCGTGACACTCTAACGGTGAATGAGGTTTATGAAGCTTTGCAAGCTAAGAAGAAGATGAAACAAATGGTGTCTTCTAAAGGTTCCGCTTCCAATGGAGAAGCATTGTCTGTTCGTGGCAGGACACAAAATAAATCAAATGATGGTTATAGAGGCAAAAACTCAAATGGCTATAGAAGTCATTCAAAGTCTAGAGGCAAGGGTGAAAAATTCTGCAAGTACTGCAAAAAGGATGCTCATTTTATTTCTGACTGTTATAAATTGAAGAACAAGGAAAAGAGAACTGGCACTTACAGACCGAAAGGTAATTCTGATGAAGGTAATGCTTCTGTTGCTGCTACTACTGATAGTTCAGATCGCTTTGAGGTTCTTGTTGCTTTCGCTGGATGTGCAAATAATGGTGATGAGTGGATCCTTGATTCTGTTGCTTCGTTTCATATATGCATTAATAGAGATTGGTTCATCACTTATGATTCTGTCCAAGGTGGTTCTGTTAAAATGGGTGATGATAGTTCACATCAGATTATTGGCATTGGATCTGTTCAGGTTAAGATGCATGATGGTATTATCAGAACTTTGACAGATGTGAGGCATATTCCAGATATGAGCAAGAATCTTATTTCTTTGAGTACTCTTAATGGCAAAGGGTACAAGTACTCTGGTGGAGATGGAGTTTTGAAAGTGTCAAAAGGTTCTCTTATTGTTATGAGGGGTGATATAAAATCTGCCAATTTGTATCGTCTTCGAGGTACTACAATTACAGGTGATGCTGCTGTAATTTCTAATTCATTATCTACTTCTGATGCTATTAACCTTTGGCATATGCGTCTCGGGCATATGAGTGAGCTTGGCTTGGCAGTGCTGAGTAAGAGAGGACTTCTCAATGGGCATAGCATCAGCAAGTTGGATTTCTGTGAGCATTATGTGTTTGGCAAACACAAGAGGGTGAAGTTTAATACCGCTACTCATTCAAGTAAAGGTATTCTTGATTATGTGCATTCTGATTTATGGGGACCATATCGCAAGCCTTCTCTTGGTGGTGCTCGTTATATGTTGACCATAATTGATGATTATTCTAGAAAGGTGTGACCATATTTCTTGAAAGATAAATCAGAAGCATTTTCAATATTTAAAGAGTGGAAGACTATGGTTGAAAACCAAACAGAAAAGAAGGTTAAAAAGCTTCGTACTGATAATGGGATGGAATTCTGTTCTTAGGAATTTAAGTCATATTGCAAATCTGAAGACATTGTTAGGCACTACACTATTCCTTATACACCCCAACAAAATGGTGTAGCTGAGCGTATGAACAGGACTATCATCTCTAAGGCTCGTTGCATGTTGTCCAATTCTGGTTTGAATAGGCGTTTTTGGGCTGAAGCTACTTGCACCGCTTGCTATTTGATTATTCGTTCACCCAGTATTGCTATTGATAAGAAAACTCCAATTGAGGTATGGTCCGGTTCTCCAGTTGATTATTTGCAATTGAGAGTTTTTGGTTGTACTGCCTATGCTCATGTTGATAATGGTGTTAACACCAAAATTTGGTACAGGAAGGAGTCTGATTTGTGGGCCCAGCTTGGTAAAAAGTCCCTTCCAGGGAACGAAGGTTTCTTCAAAAGGATTCGGCAGAGAAACTTGCGGTCGGCAGTTTGCTTCCGCTCGGCAAAGGGACTGTTTGCGCTGATTTCGCGGGATTGCGTGGTGACGTGGCCCGAGCGGAAGGGACGAATGGATGGATAAGCATTCGCGCTTGGGCGATAAATTAGGTATCAAATATTGTACGCGTAGTCCACCAGGAGTCATACCACGACAGGGTATAAATATGAACCCTGGATGTATGTAATTGTAACGAAAAACATTCTCATAACAAACCGGCTTTACGCCAAACTCTCGAGTCCTTTAGTCGTGTCGTCGAGTTATTCGAGAGGGTTATCGATCCATCAACCTCCGTAAGTACCGGCAACCTTGTATCATGTCTAGTATCATGCAGTGGATTTAGATCGTGATGCAAGTAGTCTTGTTACCATGCTTAGTATCATGCGGTGGATTTAAGCTTGGTTCAAGAAGGTTTCTTGTTAGGTCATGAGCCATGCGGTGGGCTAAGATCTAGCTTGGAGATAGTTATCGGCTCTATTAGATTTTGGCAAGATCTAATAGATTCATTAAGTTACCACGTGTTGTTTTGAGTTTTTACTTTATGTTTAAATTCATGTAACACTCTTTTGCCCAATTTAGATTGATTTGGATCGGCTTTATCTTGTCTAGTGATTTTCACATCGCACGTTCATATCTTGCTTCAAAAGGCACGTGGATCACGTGTTTGCCAAATAGCCGAAACCGAACCAATCTAGGTTGTTACATGTTGCGGGTTCAATCTTGTCAATCTTGCGTAAATCTTGACAGAACCGAGTATCATGCGGTAGATGCAGGTTTTTGGGTTGTCTTAAAGCTAATCATCCAGTGGATTAGATTTTTAATTCAATCTGATAGGTTTGCCATCTTTGACAATGTTTGTTCCTTCTCCATGGACCCCGATTCGGCTGTTCGGCCGTATTCGGTTATGCTTTCATGAGTAAAACGTGCTTATAAGTCATGTCTTAAACAATGTGTGCTTTTAGCTTTCCATATTTAGATTGTATCATGCGGTGGATAGATCTATTTGTGGTTGGTGGTGTGATTTCAAACAAGTTGTATCATGCAGTGGATAAACTTGTTTGGCCTCATGCTTGACGGGTTTTAAAGTATCTAGACGTGCGGTAGACTAGTGCTTTGGGCCTATGAATGCTTGTTCATTACATGTTTATAATCATGCTTTGCTTCATTTATTGTTTATTGTTATTTATCCTCGAGGATCGGTCATGTTTTTGTGCACGTGCAATTTTGTCCAAATAAAGACCGATCTATTGTCATGCTTGCGTCATCCGTTCGGCTATGTTTTATTTTGCGCTTTAAAGCTCCCGAATGGTTTCTAATTTGCTGGCAGATAGCTTTTCATAGCTATATGTCATCTTACATGGCTTTCTAGCCGTAAATATGGAACTGTCTGGTACCACCCGACAAGTTCCAAGCTTTGGTATTTAACTACTTTGTCTTTTGTTAATTTTTCAGGGAAAATTGACTGGCACGCTTTGGAATCTGCTCGTGTGTGAAGCTAGCTTGTTCGGCTTGCTGTGTGCTTGACGCAGGGTGCGGATTTTGCGTCAACACACTTTTTGGCACGCTCGGTGGGACACTTCTAACTGAAATCAAGATGCCTGAGATCAGCGACGTTATGGACGTCACCGTTGATGACCTTTCTCCAGAGCAACTACAACAGCTGAAAGACGCTACAGATCAATTCCAGTTGAAGTGCTTGATGTCGTTCAAGAAGAACAGAAGTGGCGTTCCATATCTTAAAAATGAAATGCCCAGGGTTCTGCTGTCAGGAGAGACTGACGCCACATCTCTTCAAGAGAAAGAAGAGGCTCTATAGGCGTTTCGGGATTCTGCGGAAGCTGTGCTGGATAGGCATCATAGGGCTTTCCTGAGCATGTTCAAGCAAATGATGGTGGGTGTGTTTGGCCCAGGCATGGAACAGGTTTTCAGTCGAGTATCCCCTCACGCATATTCTACAGAAGTCGGGAAACCAGTTCTGCTCAACCAACAGGAGCTCAACCACCATTGCAGAGCCAGCCAATCCAGCCCCCTCCACAAAGCGTTGGGACAGCCGATCCAGCCGCCTCCACAAAGCGTTGGGAGCCAGCCAATCCAGCCTCCTCCACACAACGCTGGAAGTCAGCCAATGCAACCTCCTTTGCGGGGGGGGGGGGGACAGCCAGTCCAGCCACCTCTGCAAGGCAATGCAGGTCAACCAGTTCAACAGCCAAATCCATATCAGCCTACATATGGGGAAATGGCGTTCGGCTCGTCTGGACCACCGCCCAATTCCACTTACAAGATAGCTCCAGCTAGTAACAGGTTGCAGAGAAACATGTACGGTGGGGGTTATCACGAAGTCATGGATTATGGCGCCATTGACGCTCTCCCGAATCCTGGGTACGGCACAACTGCAGGAGTGCAGGAAGATGACATTCTGGTTCAAAAGATGGCCGGTCTGAAGCAAAATCAATTCGGCCTCAAGCCTAAAATGCAAGGACCAGCTTACACGCCTCCCTTCCCGGAATGGTACTACAGAGTGATCCTGCCGCCAAGGGTAAAGCCTCCCACGGAGTTTACGAAGTTCTCTGGGCAGGACGATACGAGCACAGTGGAGCACATTGCTCGTTATTTGATGCAGCTTGGGGAGGCCTCAGCTGATGAGGCATTCAGGGTTAGATATTTCCCTCTGTCATTGATGGGCCCGGCGTTCCAGTGGTTTACTTCTTTGCCTCCCCAGTCAGTTGGCACATGGAGGGAGCTGGAGCAAAAGTTCCACGCCCATTACTTCAGTGGTAGCACAGAGAAGAAGCTGATCGACTTGACCACCTTAAAACAGAGGCACAATGAGATGCCTCTGGAGTTCCTCAGGAGATTCAGGGAAGTCAAGGGTATGTGCTTCTCTTTGACTCTACCAGATGATCAGCTGGCTGATATGGCCGTTGCAGGGATGTTGCCGGCTGTGCGAGAGAAGTTGTTTGGCATGGAATTTGACAATCTAGGTCAAATGTCTCAGAAACTGTCATTGATGAGCAACCAGGCCTATGGGTTCAAGAAGGACACCAGATTTGCCAAACACAATGACATAGCTGACATCTACAATCAGTTCCTCGAGAAGGCCGACCAGATGGGAGATTCTGATGATGACGAGGAAGTGGCCGCCGCTGAGATCATGTGGGGCAAGGAACCTTTGACTATGAACCAGTGGTGGATCAAGCAAACCAAGGGCACATATGACTTTGACGTCACCAAAGCTGATAAACTTTTTGTGTTCTTGGTAAAGGAAGGCCGAATCAAGTTTCCTGAAGGGAATTCTATGCTTCGGCCCGATGGGGTTAAAGAGAAGCGTTACTGTGGCTTCCATGATAGAAATTCTCACTCCATCAATGATTGCAGGGTCTTCAGGATGAGGATCCAAAAGGCTATCCAGGAGGGGCACCTGAAGTTTGACAATAAGATGAAACTGGATGGCCATCATTTCCCTCAAAATATGATTGGCTTTTCTGTCAACATGGTGACTGCTGAGGAGAAGGGGAAGGTCAAGGTCCTGACGTTAGCTAGAGCAAAACAAGGTGGAACAGTGGATCTAGCACGACAAGTGACGTTGGAACAGGTCCGTGGAGAAGCCCCTCATGTCCTCAAAAGCCATATTGAAGTTGGGAAATCATCCAGAACCAAGCCCAGGGCCACCACGCGCATCCTCCTGAACAAATGGCAGCGTCAGCAGGAGAAAGAACGCTACCAGAGGCAAAGACACGAGGAGGAGAGGCGCAGGTTTGAGGAAGAAACGCGCAGGAAAGAGTTGGAGCAGTACACGCGGGAACAAGAGCGTGCACATTGGGGGTGCGCATTCTTCAGACACTGCTGGAATGAGGGTTTAAAGCTTCCCACATTGAGGAACTGCCCTGAGTGCAGTGACAAGTACTTTGAATATAGGTAGGAAACTGTCAATCGCCAATCCATCCATGAGAGAATTGGAAGGATGCATCCTAATGACGATCGACGTCAAAAAATAATTGAGGTCATTGATCACCCCAGGAAGAGGCAAGCTGATCAGAGATGGGCTGATCAAGAAGAAGAAGAACACGAATACATCTGGCAAGAGGGACAGTGGTGCCCGCCTGGCTGGAGGAAAAGCCAAAAGAGAATGGTTCAACGCTTGAGGAACCGGGAATTAAAGCAGGCGGGGATCCAGAGAAAACAAGTATGGCACCCAAAAGACAAGCCTGAAGGATCGGGTCGTTCGGCTCCAGCGTGCATGGTATACTTTTTGCCGAATGAATTCATGGCTCCCGCTAACCAAGTTGTGCAGGAGGAAACGTCCCTGGATATCAATGATGATGAACAACTTGGGGGATTGATGGTGCAACTGGTATTGGCCAAGCAGGCCACCTTCGACAAACCGGCCAAGAATCGACACATGAGGCCATTGTACTTGAAGGGATACGTCAATGTCAAGCCATTGACCAAGATGTTTGTTGATGGCGGGGCCGCGGTCAACGTGATGCCGTACACTACCTTCAGAAAGCTTGGCATGGGCCCCGGGGATTTGACGCCAACGAGCATAATTCTGAATGATTTTGCTGGAAATCCTTCAGATACCAAGGGCTGCATTCATACTCAAAAACCCTTCTGGCTTGTATGTTGTCCTTGATTTCCTCTCTGGGTTTGAGGAATTCATGAAGGAATAATCTTGGAGGCATTTGGCCACATCCAAGCTGTCGGGCCATCATATTTGGCTAATAATATTCATAAGTGTTGTGATTTAACCTCCCTCCACAAAATTCAGCTGGCAAAGGACATGGGTGGATGAAGATATTAAAGATTTCTACAGACCTTGCATCATATCGTCCAGTTTCAAAGGAGAATTCACAGGGGAGAGTTAAATTTTCATTGTCCAGGTAAGGGAGCCAAAGAGGATCAGGGAAGCCTCTGAAGAAGAGCTCGAAAAGCTGACTGACATTCTGATTAATGGAAACAGTTGAAGCAGCTTCCCCATGGGTTTGGCATCCTCTGGTGATTTGAGCTTCCCCTTCGTTATAGCTGGATGAAGGGAAAAGCCAGTTGTTGAGGTCAACGTTGACAATCCGGTGCATATACAGTTGCAGCCACATCTGCACAAACCACCAAGGGCCGTTGACACATAGTATCTTCTGGCCAATATGCATTTGAGAGATAGTCTGATGGAGCATATGATACACACTCCCCAGGAGGTATTTTCCAAGAGGAACACGACTACCAGCGGCCAAACGTGTAGCCATTGCAATATGATTCAAAGTTGGCTCATTGGCTTTACCACAGAAAATGAACCTGCACAACCACATGTTCAGGAACGCCCTGTATTCGACTTCACTCAGAGGGCCATCTTTCATGTGATTCTGGATATATGATTTATATCCACTTCCTGATTTCACTCCCGTCTGCCTTGTGGAGCCTTTGAATTCCCAGGGGTACACGGATCCTGAAATGTCGAGGCCGGTGATCATGTACACATCGGCCAGTGTTGGGGACATTGGACCATGACCAAAGAGAAAGGCATTGATGCCGTTTGACCAAAAATGGCAAGCCGCTATCAAAAGATTTTCATTATTTGGGGTCTCGGCCAAGGATAACTCCAAACATTGGGTGATGCGGAGGCTGTCCCAGTTGCTGGTCTTGGCGCTGTTGTCTGCAAGTATCCTTTTATACCAATTTCTCCACCCGGCAATTGGGGGAAAAGGCCAGTTCTTGAAAGCATCTTGCCACAGGGGAGGTCCTGATAAAGCCGCCTTGAAAGGGATTCTTTGGGATTCGGCTGCAATGAACTCGCGGGGATCGGAAGTTCCCACAGGACCGAAGAAGTAAGATGTCGAATTGGTCTCAGTGCGAATTAAAAGCTTGGTGGAAAGCTCCTGTCAAGAAAAAGGTGGAGGGAGAAATCTGAAGTAAAAATCGAAAAGGGTAATGCCGAATGAAGCTTACGGGGATGAAATTTACCTGAGCAACTTGATTCTGACCCGTCATTGAAGATTTGAGCTTGGGGAAAAGATGACCTAGGGTTGGATCTAGACGAAGACTCCGATGGATTGCGAAGAGAGAGAATAGGTGTTGATCAGATCCAACTTGAAGACGTTGGCAATTGGAGTCAATTTCGGAATAAAATCACTTTTATCCCGTAATTGAAGGGGAATATGTTAACACCAAAATTTGGTACAGGAAGGAGTCTAATTTGTGGGCCTAGCTTGGTAAAAAAATCTCGTCCAGGGAAGGAAGGTTTCTTCAAAAGGATTCGGCAGAGAAACTTGCGGTCGGCAGTTTGCTTCCGTTCAGCAAAGGGACTGTTTGCGCTGATTTCGCGGGATTGCGTGGTGACATGGCCCGAGCGGAAGGGACGAATGGATGGATAAGCATTCGCGCGTGGGCGATAAATTAGGTATCAAATATTGTACGCGTAGTCTACCAGGAGTCATACCACGACAGGGTATAAATATGAACCCTGGATGTATGTAATTGTAATGAAAAACATTCTCATAACAAACCGGCTTTACGCCAAACTCTTGAGTCCTTTAGTCGTGTCGTCGAGTTCTTCGAGAGGGTTCATCGATCCATCGACCTCCGTAAGTACCGGCAACCTTGTATCATGTCTTGTATCATGTGGTGGATTTAGATCGTGATGTAAGTAGTCTTGTTACCATGCTTAGTATCATGCGGTGGATTTAAGCTTGGTTCAAGAAGGTTTCTTGTTAGGTCATGAGCCATGCGGTGGGCTAAGATCTAGCTTGGAGCTAGTTATCGGCTCTATTAGATTTTGGCAAGATCTAATAGATTCATTAAGTTACCACGTGTTGTTTTGAGTTTTTACTTTATGTTTAAATTCATGTAACACTCTTTTGCCCAATTTAGATTGATTTGGATCGGCTTTATCTTGTCTAGTGATTTTCACATCGCACGTTCATATCTTGCTTCAAAAGGCACGTGGATCACGTGTTTGCCAAATAGCCGAAACCGAACCAATCTAGGTTGTTACATGTTGCGGGTTCAATCTTGTTAATCTTGCGTAAATCTTGACAGAACCGAGTATCATGCGGTAGATGCAGGTTTTTGGGTTGTCTTAAAGCTAATCATCCAGTGGATTAGATTTTTAATTCAATCTGATAGGTTTGCCATCTTTGACAATGTTTGTTCCTTCTCCATGGACCCCGATTCGGCTGTTCGGCCGTATTCGGTTATGCTTTCACTAGTAAAACGTGTTTATAAGTCATGTCTTAAACAATGTGTGCTTTTAGCTTTCCATCTTTAGATTGTATCATGCGGTGGATAGATCTATTTGTGGTTGGTGGTGTGATTTCAAACGAGTTGTATCATGTGGTGGATAAACTTGTTTAGCCTCATGCTTGACGAGTTTTAAAGTATCTAGACATGCGGTAGACTAGTGCTTTGGGCCTATGCATGCTTGTTCATTACATGTTTATAATCATGCTTTGCTTCATTTATTGTTTATTGTTATTTATCCTCAAGGATCGGTCATGTTTTTGTGCACGTGCAATGTTGTCCAAATAAAGACCGATCTATTGTCATGCTTGCGTCATCCGTTCGGCTATGTTTTATTTTGCGCTTTAAAGCTCCCGAATGGTTTCTAATTTGCTGGCAGATAGCTTTTCATAGCTATATGTCATCTTACATGGCTTTCTAGCCGTAAATATGGAACTGTCTGGTACCACCCGGCAAGTTCCATGCTTTGGTATTTAACTACTTTGTCTTTTGTTAATTTTTCAGGGAAAATTGACTGGCACGCTTTGGAATCTGCTCGTGTGTGAAGCTAGCTTGTTCGGCTTGCTGTGTGCTTGACGCAGGGTGCGGATTTTGCGTCAACAAATGGTAAATTAGAGCCTAGAGCTGTTAAGTGCATCTTTCTTGGTTATCAATCTGGTGTTAAAGGCTACAAATGGTGGAATCCACAAACTCAAAAGGTTGTCATTAGCAGGAATATTATTTTTCATGAATCTGCTATGTTGCCTGACAACCCTTCTACTAGTGCTCCTATTCAGCAAACTTCAAGTGTGCAGGTGGAGCATTTTATTGATGTTGATAGTACACTAGATAATGATAATGTTGTTGTTTAAGATGCACCTAATGTTGATGATTCTCCAATTGTTGATGATCCATCTATTGTTGAGAATTCTTCTCTAGTTGTGTAGCCTCCACAACATTCAATTGCTAATGATAGGCCCTGAAGGGGACCTAAGCCTAGAAAAAGGTTGATTGAAGAATGCAATGTTGCTAATGCGTTAAGTGTTGCAGAAGAGATTGAAGGTGCTGAACCTTCTAATTATCCTGAGGCTATTATTTCTGCTAATGGCAACAATTGGATGGTCGCTATGCATGATGAGATGGAATCTGTTGAAAAGAATGGTACTTGGGATTTAATGCAATTGCCCAAGGGTAAAAAGACCGTTCATTGCAAATGGATTTTCAAGAGAAAGGAAGAAAGGTATAAAGCAAGGTTGGTTGCTAAAGGCTATAGCCAGAGTCCAGGTATTGATTTTAATGATGTTTTTCCCAGTTGTTAAGCATAGTTCCATTCGTACTTTGTTGAGTATTGTTGCTATGCATGATTATGAGTTGGAGCAGTTAGATGTCAAAACTGCGTTCTTGCATGGGGAGTTAGAAGAAGTCATTTGTATGGACCAACTTGAAGGTTTTGTTGTTCTTGAAAAAGAAAACCTCGTTTGTAGATTGAAGAAATCTCTTTACGGTTTGAAATAATCTCCTAGGCAATGGTATAGGAGATTTGACTCCTTTATGATCTCTCATGGTTTTAAGCAGTGTGATTATGATAGCTGTGTCTATTTGAAGACAGTTAATGGTTCAACTATTTATTTACTTCTTTATGTTGATGATATGCTGATTGCTGCAAAAGATAAATCAGAAATAGCTAAGATGAAGGCACAACTGAATTTAGAATTTGAGATGAAGGATCTCGGTGCAGCCAAGAAAATTCTTGGTGTGGAAATTATCAGATAGAAAAGCTGGTATGTTATATCTCAGTCAGCGAGGTTATGTTAAGAAGGTTTTTCGTCGTTTTAATATGCAAGACACAAAGTCAGTGAGTACTCCGTTAGCTCCACATTTTAAATTGTCCTTAGATTTATGTCTAGCTTCAGACGAAGATATTAAGTACATGTCTAGAGTTCCATATTCTAGTGTTGTTGGTTCACTTATGTATGCCATGGTCTATTCTCGTCCTGATTTAGCTCATGCAATGAGTGTTGTCAGTAGATACATGGCTAATCCTGACAAAGAGCATTGGAATGCAGTTCAGTGGATTTTCAGATATCTGCGTGGTACTTCTAATGCTTGTTTGCGGTTTAGGAAATCTACACGTGGACTTGTTAGTTATGTTGATTCTAATTATGTTGGTGATTTGGATACTAGGAGGTCTCTCACAGGTTATGTTTTCACCATTGGTGGTTGTGTTGTGAGTTGGAAAGCACATTTACATGCTACTGTTACTTTGTCCACTACTGAGGCTGAATATATGGTTGTTTCTGAATATGCTAAAGAAGCTATTTGGTTGAGAGGTTTATACTCTGAACTTTGCGAGATTTCTTCTTGCGTTACTATACATTGTGATAGTCAAAGTGCTATTTGCCTTACTAAAGATCAGATGTTTCATGAGAGAACAAAGCACATTGACATTAGGTATCATTTTATTCGAGATGTTATTGCTCCAGGTGGTGTTATTAAAGAACACAAGATTCATACTCGTGACAATCCCGCTGATATGATGACTAAGCCTGTTCCTACAGCTAAGTTTGAACTATGCTCAAGATTGGTTGGGATTAAAGTTTAAGTCCTAGTGATTTTGGCGCCGATGATTATTTATTATTGAAGTGAGTTCATTGATGATACTTCATTTGCTGCAGATGGAATTCGTCTCAAGGTGAAGTTTGTTGGATATGATCCGAATTCTTAACGTGAGTCTTGTGGGGACGCCTGGCACTACAAGAAACTTTTTAATCTGTGACGTAACCATTCTGTCGCGGATTAAATAAAATTCGTCGCAAATCAGCATCCGCGACGATTTACATTTTCGTGGTGGAATGAGCGTCATTGATTAAATCTCTCGACGTTCCCTTAATAAACGTCGCGATCCGTGATGTATCTGAATCGTCACGGAGCAGCCCGAGGCCCATGCAACCCAACCCATGGCTCACTATCCGTGACAAAATAAAATCGTCACGGATTGCTACTGACTGATGTGACATGGCTGCTGACTTGGATGCCACCTGGATGCCGACGTGGTGTGCCACCTGGCTGCCGACGTGGCGTGCCACCTGGCTGCCGACGTGGCGTGCCACCTGGCTGCTGACTCAGATGGTTTTAATGACATGGACAATGATGCAGTTTGGCACGTGGCTGCTGACGTGGCTGCTGACCTGGACGACAATGATGATGTGGACAATGACGTGGCGTGATGATGTGGAATTTTTAGGACCCCTGTCTGACGGGCCCTATTCTAGCAGTGGGCCACATTTCGGTCCAGAATTTCAGCCCACCAAGAATACCCATCACATTTAACCCACAAAATAATAAACACAAAAATCTTTCATACAGAATTCAGCCCAGATACAGGACAACACAGATACACAGATGATACAACGCATATAGGACAACACATATAATCAAAACCGCTTAAATACAAATTCAGCAGATTGGCAACAGCTAACAGATTGCCAACAACCAAGTATAAGCCAAAATGTGCCATCTAGACAAGCGACCTAAGTAAGCCAATACAAGTTTAAGCCAAAAATCTGCCATCTACACAACGACGGGAAGTATAAACCAACACACGGTATTATAGACAAGCGACCATCTTGTTTTTCACCACTAGACAGATTGCCAACAACCAACAGATTTGCCATCTAGACAGATTGCCAACAGCCAGGATGCCATCCTCCAGCTGACTGAAGCAAAAAAAACAAGGAGCAATGTCAATATGATTGAGATCATAAAATTTTTTCTGTCAGTATATAAGCGCAAGAGAACTAAAGTGAGACTGACAACTGCTGCTATATCTAAACTTCAGTCATAACCACGTGAGCAGAAATGATTCATCATAGTCTCAAAAAAACCTACCCATAGCTAACAAACTATGCAACAAAGTATACTGCATTGTTGGTTGGATCATAAAACTATATGTATCATCTCAGGTAGGCAACATCTAGTGGAATACTGCCAATTATTTGTCATGTATTGAGTAGCAGAACAAGCAGGGAAGCAATTAAATGGGTATAACATTTTGTGCAGTAGATGGAGTAATGAAGCAACCAAAGGATAATCAATCAGTCCCTTATTTAATTGGATCGACATCAAGTAACTAGAGGGTGGGGGTGGTTAATGGGTTCCTGTGCAAACAGATGCTATTTCATCCTATTTTCCTAACAATGTTCAACAACTGTCCACATCATATGACAAATCAAAGACTACCTTACCGGTTGCCCTAAATTTCATGTCTGAACACTTGCACTGATGCACAACCAAGGTGTAGTTTGAGTGATAAAGAAAATCTTGACAAACTTCTCAGAGTAGTGTGCACATGAACAAGCAATCAAAAAGCCTGCTACATAAAGGATACATGTGAAATAGTAGTGACATTTAGCCCTAATAGTGTAGAAGGTGAAATCTAGCATAAGGTAGATCAGTTTCTAGGCATTCATAAGAATTAACCATGCTACCATTTGTGGAACAAAGCAAGATAGGATTGCTTCACATGCATACTTCTTGAACCCATTAAGAAAGGAACAAAACAGGATGAAATGACACTTACGTTCGTCAGCATTAACAATCTTAGTCGTGCAACCTAGCAGAAATTGTTTGGGGATTTCAAAGGGAGGCACTTATCTGTAGCTAGAGATGAATGATTGGTGCCTAGGATCGACGCTCAAGCAAGATGGCAACCACGCAACAACTTCCAAGACCGAAACCCAGGTTTGACGCAGATCCACCGCAGCTTGCAGCAGCAAGGACGCTCCGCTGCTGGGGACGAGGGGCGCTAGCCCTTGAGCCGCTGCAGCTGCTCCTCCTCCTGATTACTTTTTAAAAAAGGGAAAGACTATTATTTGTCAGTCCAAGCAGCCAGCACCAACTAGCTAGAGTTAAGCACAAGCATACACATTATGTACTCTAATTGATCTTCACTCATGCATATGCAAACTAAGTATACTACCAGCAACCTATTGGCCAGTGGGTATAAAGTGGTATAAACTATTTCTCATTAAGTAAGCTTTATTCAGTGTTTAGTCAATTTGAAATAGGCTGGAAATAAAGAGATAATTTCCAAAACTTGCAATTGACAAGCACAAACACAAAATAATGATAGACAAATACATCAGGGCTGGTAGCCAAATCAAAACTTGCAATTGACAGGCACATATGTCAGTATTTTATTCGAATCTTACAAGGCTGCTATTTGATGCCTTCAGTTCTGCATAGCAAAACCCAAACAATCTAACTGTCTTCCTGAACCTAATTCATGAACCTACTACTAATTTTATCTTCATCGGTATCAATGCTCATCCTAGCCGGTAGCTACTACCACAGAACTGAGGCACAAAATTAGTATCATTTAGCAAGTAAATAGTAAACAAGGCAATGTCACATAAGCACACAAGCAGTGAGCAATATCAGTTAGTGATATGTGCATACATGTGTGAACTATAGCAGTTTAGCACTTACACAGGAATGAACACAAATAGAAAATATATACAATTTAGCAAGTGAAGGGGTACAAGGGAAGACAGATTTAAACAAGGCTAGTTGCTTACACTACTACTATGAGGCATGAGCTTTCATCTCTGAAAATGTAAAAGGAGACTTGTTCTCCGAAATATCGATTAAAGGTAGATTAACACATACACCATTTTTATCTTCATGTCTAGTTTGCATTTAGAATAGCAGTGCCATGGTCTTTCTGACAATAAAAGAGCAATGGGAGCTACATCATTGCAGACACAGACACAAAGTATAACACTGTCAAGCATTTAATCTTTGGAGGACAGTGGACCTGCAAATTCAACTACACTAATTAAGAATAGGGAGGATAGTGGACCTGCAAATTCAACTATACTAATTACACATCAACAATGTTTCAGTTCAGCTAGGGGGTAAAGAGAATGGACCTGGGCACATACCTATACTACTGTAGGAGCATGATTGAGAATTGAGATACAATTATACGTGGAAAATAATTATATCACAAGGGGAAATAGATATTACTTAAGTGCTATTGACAGTCCAAGTGCACATAAATCTGACTACATAGGAGATAAAACATATCTTAAATAATTAAGTTCTCTATTTGCTGAATTGACATATCTAAAATAAATGAATGACCTAAGAGGCATTTCCTCAAACACTCTGCAAGTGGACAAGGCCAAAGACTACTATGGCAGCAATAACACCTGAGTTCTGGTATTGCAGAACACGTATTGCAAAAACTATCCAAACAACAAAATACCACTGGCAGCAGGTTAATAACCAAGCAATCAGTTAATAACCAAGCAAATCTAACAAGTCTTGTTATCATATTAATGTTCTTTTCACTTACACCCATGACAGCCAACATATCTAACTGAAAAGAAACAAGCATTCAATTTAAATGTCTAATAAAACTGCCTTCTATCTGTATTCAATAGTAACAGATTTCCATATAGTTTGTGCCAATAAGGCAATAAAAATTATCTTACCAAAACCAGGGATCCATACTGATTTAACAATGAACTACTACATGCCAGCAATCAATGAGAAGTCATCAGCAACACTAATAAGTACTCTATAAAGATACAGATGTACTTTCACGGCACAATAGCTGCTGCTAAATCAACTTAGCAACTGAACATAAACCATCCAGGCTTGGAACAGCACAATCCCCACACCAACCATTACTAGCACCTAACACGTAAGCAACTGATCAGATGCAAAATTCATCTGCTACTGTCCGATTCCAAGGCCAATGGAAAACCCCCAGAAACATTTGCTACTGCTCGATTCCAAGGGGGAAATCCCCCTAGAAATGATGGATCGATTCGGGTTACTAGTCACTAGCACGAACACAAGTGATTTGTCGATGATCATCATCAGGATCCAGGGAGTCAAAACTCAGGAGGGGCGCGGGGGGAAATACAGAGAGAGATCAGGGAGCCGCGCCGAAGGCGTAGTATACGTACCTCGACGGGCGCCGGCGCCGGCGCGGATGTTGCGGCGGCGACGACGACGACGTCGGCGGGCGGCGCCTCGCCGTTGCCGTCGGCCGCCCCTCCGTTGTCGTTGGACGCGAGGCGGAGGTTGTCGTCCGTGGCGGTGGAGTTGCCGGTGGAGAAGCTGAAGATGTCGGCGAGGCGACGCATGGGGTTGGCGGACACGAAGGAGAGGACGCAGACGGTGGCCATGGCAGCGTCGAGGACGATTCACGCTGAGACGGTGGCAAACCGTCCTCGTCCAGATCCACCGCCGCCGATTCGCGGCCTCTGGAGAGGGACCCTAATTGAGATTTGGTGTTCAGTACTACAGAGTGCAGACAGGGGAGCACTCACGAACGATGAGAAGCGACTAGAACCCTAGGATTCGGGTGGTTTCGAGTGATTGAGAACGAATACCTCAGGCGACCCCCCTACGCGCGACGCGAGTTGAAGAATTGGAAGGCGAGGCGGAACCGCGAGCGCTGTGGAGAACTCGAGAACCGAGGGGGACAAATGGAGGCCAAACTCCGACTCGGCTCCTTTGGCCGCCAGGAGACCTCCCCACCCCTACGCACGGAGGCCATCCCTGCCTGCTTGGCCAGGAGAGGTAGGGCGGCGGCGGGGTGGAGAGCAGGGTGAGAGAGGGTTATGGGGGAGGGGAGGGGGCGATGCTAGGGTTCAGGCGACGGGGGAGGGCAGCGAGGCTAGGGTTGCATCTGCTCTGCATCTGCTCCATGCGCGGTGGATCTGAGGAGGGAGAGGCGAGGAGAAGAAGAGGGAGCGGTCGGCGGGAGGAGGCTGGGGGGAGGAGGAGGCAGTGGAATAGGGTTTGGGGATCCTTTTATACGAAGCAAATGCAATTTTAGCCGTCCGTTCGCAGATGGACGGTCTAAAATGATTGGGCTGTTTTAGGCTCAAACGGGCCTGTTACATTTCTCCCCTGCTTAATTTTTTCTTTCTCTTTTTCATTTATTTGAAATAAGAAAATAATTACAATTTGAACTATGTGTACCTCCAATAGGATTGGAAAAATTTCACAAAAATCATAATTAGGCTTCTATGGTCCATTCTAGGCCACATCTAGGAGATTGACGAAAACTTCAATTGACTTGTAGGAAAAACTCGAACTTCTACTAGTCACCTTGTTGTAAAATAATGATAATGATACTTAAATTTGTTCAAAATATTCTACAAATTGACATGAAACCATATTTTAAGTGTATAATGCTCCTATAAAAAATTCATATGGTTTTAATAAAGTGAGATAATAGATGTTCACAAATAGGACACAAGACTCACATAGTTTCCTACAATTGAAAACAAACTTTGAGATTTGAACAACTAATAATGTGACCAAACTTGTATGCACCTCAATTTTTGACACCATCTCATGTTGACCATAACATTAGAGAATATTAAGTTATATTAGCAATTATTATGAAAAAACATGTTTTTATATTCTCTTTTTAGTTGGAAAAGTTATGTTGTATGAAAAGCAACCAATAAATAGTAATTAAGATACAAACAAATGGAAAAAGAATCAACCGATTTGGAGTTCGTATGAGGAAGAAAAACAGTTTACAAGTTTTATCCGAAGATTAAAAACAGAAATTGAATTGCTATGAACTGAGATGAACAAGTGTGTTTTCTCTTTTTAATCTTTGACTAAAACTTATAACTAGTTTTTCTGCCTAATACTAACTCCAAATTCGATGATTCTTTTTTCTAAAATTTTCAAAAATCATTCTCTACCACGTGGTTGTGACGTGGCGCCTGGGTGAGGTGGCGCCTGCGTGGCAGTGTGGTGGGCTCCTGGCGCTCGCGTGGTGGTGAGGTGGCGCCTGCGTGGCAGTGCGGTGGGCCCGGGGTGCTCACGTGGTGGTGAGGTGGCGCCTAGGTGAGGTGGCGCTCGCGCGTGGCGGTGAGGTGGGCCCCGAGTGCTCACGTGGTGGTGACGTGGCGCACGGGTGAGGTGGCGCTCGCGTGGCAGTGAGGTGGGCCCCTCGGTGCTCGCGTGGTGGTGACGTGGCACCTGGGTGAGGTGGCGCCTGCGTGGCAGTGTGGTGGGCCCGTGGCGCTCACGTGGTGGTGAGGTGGCACCGGGTGAGGTGGCGCTCGCGTGGCGGTGAGGTGGGCCCGGCGCTCACGTGGTGGTGACGTGGCGCCCGGGTGGCGGTGAGGTGGGCCCCGGCGCTCGCGTGGTGGTGACGTGGCGCCTGCGTGGCAGTGAGGTGGGCCCCGGGCGCTCGCGTGGTGGTGACGTGGCGCACGGGTGAGTTGGCGCCTGCGTGGCAGTGTGGTGGGCCCGTGGCGCTCACGTGGTGGTAAGGTGGCGCCTCGGTGAGGTGGCGCCTGCGTGGCAGTGAGGTGGGCCCCTGGCACTCACGTGGTGGTGACGTGGCGCCTCGGTGAGGTGGCGCCTGCGTGGCGGTGAGGTGGGCCCCCGGCGCTCGCATGGTTGTGACGTGGCGCACGGGCGAGGTGGCGCTCGCGTGGCGGTGTGGTGGGCCCTTGGCGCTCACGTGGTGGTGAGGTGGCGCACGGGTGAGGTGGCGCCTACGTGGCGTGAGGTGGGCCCCGGCGCTCACGTGGTGGTGACGTTGCGCACGGGTGAGGTGGCGCTCGCGTGGCGGTGTGGTGGGCCCCGGGCGCTCGCGTGGTGGTGACGTGGCGCCTCGATGATGTGGCGCTGCGTGGCGGTGAGGTGGGCCCGTGGCGCTCCCGTGGTGGTGACGTGGCGCATGGGTGATGAGGTGGCGCCTGCGTGGCCTTGAAGTGGGCCCCGGGCGCTCACGTGGTGGTGACGTGGCGCCTGGGTGAGGTGGCGCCTGCGTGGCAGTGAGGTGGGCCCGGGGGCGCTCACGTGGTGGTGACGTGGCGCCTGGGTGATGAGGTGGCGCCTGCGTGTAAGTGTGGTGGGCCCTTGGCGCTCACGTGGTGGTGAGGTGGCGCCTGGGTGAGGTGGCGCCTGCGTGGCAGTGAGGTGGGCCCCGGGCGCTCACGTGGTGGTGACGTGGCGCCTGGGTGAGGTGGCGTCTGCGTGGCAGTGTGGGTGGGTCCTAGGTGTTGGTGAGGTGGCTGTTTTTTTAGGGATCGCGAAGAATCTGCTAAAACGTCACGGTGTTGTGGGCCGTGTTGTGACGAATTTAACAAATCGTCGTGATGGTTTGGGCTTCAATATCCATCAATGCACGTCCGTGACGAAAAATATGAATACGTCGTAGAATCACGACAAACTAAACAAATCGTCGCAGTGTTTGTGACGAAAAAAGGAATACGTCGTAGAATCGCGACGAATTAAAGAAATCGTCGCAGTGTTTTGGGCTGCAATGCGCATTCGTGACGTTTTCTGAAAACGTCGCGGAGAATGCGTCACAGATTAAATAGTTTCTTGTAGTGTGGAGGGCCCACGGTTCGGGTTATGTGTTTAGCGGATTTGTTTCCGTATTTGGCTGCAGTCAGTTTAGTCCACCGTATATATACATCTTGTAAGCCGCACAGAAGAGCAAGAGGGCTCATTGTATTCTCTGTGTTGTAACTCTCTCATTATAGGGAAGATCGCCGATTGGCGTCCGTTTCTTCCCGCAAGGGTTTTCTACGTAAAACTCGTGTCTCGTTTCGATCATGTTTTCGCATTATTTGCTAACAAAAATTAAATTCGCAACCTAATCTGATCAAAACCACAAAATCCATAATACTCCTACAGTAAACTATCGACTTGTAATGTTACACGAGGTACGAAATTTAAGGCAAAATAGACAAAATCGTCTATGAACTTTCTATAAAAGGAGAGGGAATCTCTTTTCTTAAAAAAACAACCAAAAATCAAATCTTTTTCTACGTCCAGGCTGGGTTCAATCGAAGTGTTCTGTGTACATGTATGTGGTGTCTAATAATTTTCATGGGAAAACAACAACTCTGAAAATTAAATTCGACCTAAACTGATTGTCTCTACAGTACGTTCAAAACCTTCCTACAATAAACTATGACATGTAATGTTACACGAGGTACTGATTTTAAGGCAAAATAGTCAAAATCATCTCTGGACTTTTGGCCATGAGCCAAATTCGTGCTCATACTTTTGGTTTGTCCAATTTAATCCTCAAATTATAGTTCTTCGATCGAGTTTCGTCCTTCATTCGAGCTGGACATCCATGTAGGCATCCCTGTCAGTGAACCACATTGCCACGGAGCTGTCAGTGCTGTTCAAGGGGGATGAAGTCATGAAGATGAAGATGAGTGGGTACGGTGGCGTGATGGGTCGGGAGGCCGGGGTCGGCTAGGCATGCAGCGTCAGCTAGACATGGGTGAAGTACTAGAGTCTCCTCTGTAGTACTGCAGAGGGGCTACTCTCACCGACATGTGGGACTGGGCCCACATGTCATTGGCAGTGAGTCCCTCTAAGTACTGCAGATGATTGGTTTTCCCAATAGAGATGTTTTGGTGACCCTGTCCGACGAGGACCATGGACTATTTGGATCAAAGAACAAAGTTGAGGGACTAAATTGGACGAAAAGGAAGTCTAGGGATGAAAATGAGCCACACGCGGAAGTTGTGGGACGAACTTGCCTATTTTACCAAATTTTAATGTAAGTTCAAGTTTAGTGAACATGAGAGGTCAAATAACTTCTCTCAATAATCTATTTGTGTTAACACGTCCAAAAGGCTGCATTAAGATCAACTAATTTGTGAGAACAAATGTTTTACAACCTTACTCCATTATTAATGCTTATAGTGTGAAACAAAATTATAACCACAAGTATTCTTTTAGTACGAATCTGTAATAACATAAAATCTTATCACAAAAAATGTGCTTTAATAGATCAACTAGTCAAAGAAGGTTTGTCCTAACTAAACAAAATAAGCTTTATAATTTGAAAAGGGGAGAATATTTCTTTAGTAGGATTAGAGAGGTTGGTAGTACTAAAGACGGCCTGTTGTCGCTTTTCTCTAGCTACCTACTGAAAATCAATAACGTACGCATAGTACTTAAAAAAGGAGAGTAAATTATACCTATCACACACGTGTTGTTTTAAAAAAAAAAAGAGAGTAAATTATACTTATCACACGTGTTGTTTCTTCTAGCTACGACTGTACTAGTACTGAGGAATCAAATAACATCACAATTAATATCCAAAGAAATACTCGCTCCTCGGTCCCGCAAAAAGTGTCCCTCCAAGTTTGTCACAAGTGAAACCATCTATATTTGACAAAGTTTATATAAAAATATATCAATATTTTTTAAGTCTAATAAATTTCATTAATTGTGATATATATTTTTCATACCATGCCTATTCAGTGAGAAACTCCAACAGTTCCCCATCCTAAGTTGTCATTGTTATTTTTTGGTAAGAATAGAAAAAATCTTCTCTAACAGTTCTCCATCTCAGGTTGCAATTTATTCCAATTTAGGAAAAATAGACTCGGCACGCGCATATATGCGCGCAACTATCCGTGACGCATCCTTCCCTATCGAAGAGGTGGAAGGGTATAAAGATATTTTTGTTTTTCGCAGGGTTCCCAATTTAAGTTCTGAAGAGGTGGAAGGGTAGAAACATAATTTTGTTTCTCTCTCAGGGTTCCCGATGTAAGTTAGATCTGGATTTGACAAGTGAACTATGCCAAACTGTTGGAGATATAACTTTTTTATACCTGTCGTATGTTTTTAGAAATCGGCAAAACACAAAATTTGCCAAGTAAAATTTGCCTAAACTGTTGGAGAACTCTTCTATATCACTCTCCATCTTTAAATTTAAAGACTTTCAACAAAAGACGTGATCCAACAGATGTTTTATCTTAATCTCTGTTTGACCAGATAGCTAAAATGACCTCCCAACTAGCTATTTTTTGCTACGGATGGGAGGTAGCTATATTCCCACAATCCTTACATGCAAGAGAGATAAACCCGTGCATGCAATAGAGTGTCACATGGAACTTTAATTTAACATTTTAAAAATATGATAACTCACAAACCGAATGTCTACATCGAAAACCGATTTCACCATTGTATTCGTATGATGAAAGCTTTAAGATTAGATCACACTTGCCTATACTTCAACAATTTTCCAATATAGAGATTAAAAATTGTAGAGAGTCTTCGCTCAAAAAAAATTTAGAGAGTCTATTGGATTGCCTATAAGTGTTTTAGAAGGCATTTCATTTTAGAGTAGCTAAAATCAAGATTTAGCTGGTCTGTTTTTAGCTAGTCTCTTGGAGTAAATATTGATACTCTTTATTGAAATTTCAAATAACTTAGAACATGTTTGGATCACAGGAACTAAAATTAGCCTGACTAATTTTAGCCTCTACAGGAGTTAAACTTTCAAACAGGTGAGGCTAAGAGCATGTTTGGATCACAGGGACTAAAATTAGTCTGACTAATTTTAGCCTCTAGCAGGAGCTAAACTTCCAAATAGGTGAGGCTAAAGAGAGGCTAAAATTAGTCTTGAGGCTAAAATTTGCTAGTAGGGGGTGGGGGAGCTAAAAGGGACTAAAATCCCCTCACTAATGAACTTGTGCATGCTGCATAGTCCCCATGCCAATCCCACCATGAGAGAGGTGAGAGAAGAGAGAGGGAGAGGAGAGAGAAGGTAGAAGGAGGGAGAAACCTGGACTTTAATGCTCTTTTAATACCACTTTAACTTTTGCTTCCAAAAAGGGGGCGACTAAAGTTTTTTAGTCTGACTAATTTTATTAATGGGACTAAAGGTGATCCAAACATGCTCTAAAGAGAGGCTAAAATTAGTCTTGAGGCTAAAATTTGCTAGTAGGGGGTGGGGGAGCTAAAAGGGACTAAAATCCCTTCTTCTTCTCTCCTCATTAATGAACTTGTGCATGCTGCATAGTCCCCACGCCAATCCCACCGTGAGAGAGGTGAGAGGGAGAGGAGAGAAGGGAGAAATCTGGACTTTAGTGCTCTTTTAAATACCACTTTGGCCGTTGCTTCCAAACAGGGGTGACTAAAATTTTTTTAGCCTGGCTAATTTTAGTCAAGAGACTAAATGTGATCCAAACATTCTCTTAACAGGAAAGAAATCAAAGTAGACACTTTTTACGGGTGTAAGCGTCAATTGCAACAATGGCTTTTCATGCTAAACGGCAGCTCACAGATCGTCAGATCGATCGACGTCAGATGTGCAGGGAGGCATACATATCGGGAGTTAAACAATTGAAGACATGTCTGATTCATGCATGTGACCTTGTCAATATAATCTCAAATAATTCATTCAACCACTCAATCATCTCGATATGAAAATGATTTCATTTCGAAATTGAATAATATACCTGCTTCTCTGCAAATCGCACTGGCAGCAGTTAGCGATGGTCCTCGTTCACGATGCATTGGGCACTTGGAGTAACTAGTACACAACCTCCGTCCCAAAATAAGAGTCGTTCGGAATCCGTGCTTGTGAGGAGAATACGATTTTCTAACACGCTTATTTGAGACGGAGGGAGTAGCCCACTAGCACTACGCAGTTAGGCATGGAACTGCGGGCATGTCACATGAAACGTCAAGAAAATGTGCCAAACTAACTCCACTGCATTTAGCCAGGGCATGCCGATCGAAGCTGAACTGGTGGAGTCGATCTGTGGTCACATCGTCATCGCGATCAGATTCACAGCCGTTTCAGATCAACATCTCCCAGCTCCCGCCTGATCCTCGTACATCAGTGTGAATCCTTATTGTTTTCGCTAGTGCCGAGAGCAACAGGTCGAGTGACAACAAGACACACACTAACCTTTATTTCACTAGCCGAAAAGGGGGCTCGCGCGCGTCGGACAAACAGAAGCTAAACGCGCGACGCATATACGTACCCGCATAAAGATACACATGATCGGTCGTACGCGATCGGCAATCGAATCATCAAAGATAAAAAGACGTCAACAATCAGCTGGTTTCGCTAACAAACACTACTAGAATGGGCCGGTGCCTTTAATTTTACATACTTCCTCTGTTCGTTTTTATATGACGTTGGACAAAAAAACCTAGTTTACTTTGTACTACATCTTCTTGTCTGAAACGACAACTATATGTGACCGGAGGGAGTAGCTTTTGTTGTAAGCTCATCTGAACCACTGATACGATTTGGGATACAGCGCACAACCTATATATGGTCGAAGTGAAAGTTCACAGACAGTGTGCAGTCACCAGTCACTACTGGAAACTGACATTACCGTGTGCGCCAAAAACTGTCTGCCGACGCCTAGTTAGGCAAATCCTGTCAGGGAGGGATAGATTGACAGAGAAATAAAAATGTGCCCGTGGCAAGATTTGCGTGTGTAATGAATTGATTACACATTGTGCAATTTGACAATTAAGTACGGTGTTCACTGCAGCTTGGAACTGCAACTTGTTCACCAAACAATTATGGGTAGATCTCTATGATGGATCGAACGCCTAGAACGGGTATGATTTTGTAATCACTAAAGCCAGCTTCGAAAATGATCTTCCTCCACTCTTGCTCGTCTCGCTCGGCCCCATTGACAAACATGATGAAGAGATCAAACAGGACCTGAGTCTCTTTGTGCTTATTGTTCGACGACCCGGCTCCGACAACCATATCTAATACTATCACCTTTCCTCCGGCATCTCTGGGTGGTACGGCTTTCCTGCAATTCTTCAGTATCTTGACGCAATCGGCATCGCTCCAGTCATGCAAAACCCACTGAAACAGATAAACAAATAATTTTGAAGCAATTTAGCGTTAGTAACCACAAACAATGAAACACGCAAACACTATTATTAACAAAAGCAAAGTTTAATCAATATTACTGAACAACACACACCTTAAGGAAGGTAGCGTTTGCCGGTGGAATGCTCTTAAACATGTCACCAGCAACGTACTTAACATTGGCGCTGGCCATGGTGGAAGACGAAGCTGTCTTGGCAACAACGTGTGGGAGATCCAACACGCTGCACGCGACATGCGGGAACGCCTTGCAGATGGACTGGGCTGCGCCACCAAGCCCTCCGGCGACGTCAATCAGGGAGCTCAGCCCCCGGAAGACGTCGCCGCACTCCTTGATTACGATGTCCATGATGAAGCTGCTGTCGCAGACCATCCCTTCATCGAAGAGAGCACCAAAGATCGGGTTGTGATCGTTCAATTCCCACGCACTCCGCCCGTGCGTCATCTCGAAGAGAGAACGATGGTCTACATGCTCCTGTCGTTGTAACCATGTGCCGAGGCCAAGGAATGGGGACACATAGATCCCATGTAGCACCAGGGACATGAATGGAGCCAGGCTCGCGGTGCCAACCAGCAGCTGAGATGCCGGTGTGAGCCCGTAGATGAGCTCGCCGCCGCTGACATTGCCGTCGTCCGGGTGTTGGACGCTGAAGATGCCGGTGGCTGTGAGTACCCGCATGAGGCGGCGCAGGCAGGGGATCTTGGACGGATGGAGCGGCGGCGTGACCCCGGAAACTATCTCGGGCAGGGTGGCGGTGCCGCCGTTGCCGTGGATGGCGTCAGCGATGCGAAGGTCCAGCGCGGACTTGAGCGCCATGGACTTGATGTAGGCGAAGGTGGTGTGCCATAGCTCCAGCTGAGCGTCCAGCAAGGCACCGTTGGTGGTTGTGGTGAGTGCCATATCGTGCTGTGATATATTTGGCTTAATGTGTGTGTGTGTGATGGTTGGTGCATCACACTATGTCTTTATAAATAGGCGTGCCGCGTGCCCCGGCAATGAACTGATGAAGTGAACATGTATAATTCATTGCACATGTTAAACGGGTCCGCACCTCTAGCGTTGTCGTCAGGGCTTACGGTGCGGCGGACCCGCCGCGCACCAGGGTGTTCAGTGAATCAGTGTGCTCCTGCCGACAAGGGAATCAAAGTTCTGATACTACACTGATACCGACTGCATCCTGATGCTTTGTTTTTTTAAGATGGGCACCGACAATGAATTGAACACGCTTTAAACGAAAGATCATTTGATTCGAGGAAAAAGTCCATTCCATGCGCTGGGTTAACCTTAGTTCAAATACAACATATAATTCAACTCAAACCACTCTGACATCACTTCAATTCTCGCGATCGTTCATCCCCCTACAACGGGGTAGAGGGTCCTTTTTATAGTGCTAGGGGGCAACTTTACATTTTAAATGTACCCTCCCAAACCTAGCTATGAGGGCACCCGCAGTGGTTAGCGACATTCATTCTCTACAAGACCGACGTGTCCTTGCCAACTCAGATGTAAACGACGACCGGCCCAACAATCCTTCTTTAGCACACTGCCCTAGATGTGGTGGGGGTCTCAAGTGTCAGGTTCTTCTTTCCTGAATAGACTCGCACCGCTTGCCATCAGCCTCCGACTGTGAATCTTCGTCGGTTCCTTGCGTTCTCATGCATTCTCAGCCAGCAAATCCTACCACCCTTGCGCGCGGCTGCGTCGGAGTTCACGACCAGGAGCTTCGACTACTGCCGTCGGAGCAGCTCGACCAAGCACCAGCCTGTTAGGCCTCGACCGGGCGTTGTATGCCGGCGGCGAGGCTAGGAGCTCGAGCACACAACGCCCTGTTTGGTTCCCATAAGTAGGGGTGACTTATAAGTCACCCGACTTATAAGTCGGGCTACTTTAAGTCAGTCCCGTTTGGTTACAGTGACTTATAAGTCAGCGAATAATGACTGTTTTGCCCCTAGCACATGCCCCTGTACTACACCGCTGCTTTTGCACCTCCCGCCACTGTTTTTCTCCTGAGACCTGGCATTCTCCTGAGACCTGGCACCGGCCACTGTTCTGCAGCCACCCACCACTGTTTTTTCACGCCAATCCACTTCAACCTCTTTCATTTCAAACAAAAATGAGATCAAGATAGAAACTACAGTCTGCAGTGTGCAGCAATGGTCCAAACGACATGAAATGTTGCTTTGTTTCTGGAGAAGGTCCCCAATTACAAATAAAATGCAAGAAGAAACGTGGCCATTGAAAATTACAACGGCAAAAAATGCAATACAAATGTTCCATTCAAGAGAGCTTATGCAGAAGAAAGGCAGCACTTCAGACACTTCAAGAGGCAGCACTTCAGGCACTTCAATAAATTTTTCAGGCCATCCTCCTTGCATACAACCCATTTGCCATCCAATCACGAAATTCGTTCATGTTACGATCATCACTCATGTCTTCCCCCACTTGTTCATTTGCACGTCTTAAACGTTGACGTCGCCGTCGTAGCTCACTTGGCTCATCCACCGTTGGGATAAAATTTTCATCTTCATCACACTCGCGAAAATCTTTATCTTCTAATCTACTCTCTCTAATGAAATTATGTAAACCCATACATGATGAAATAATTTTGCTTTGCTTTTTTGGTGGATATGAAGGCATATGCATCAAAATCTGCCACTTATTCTTTAGCACACCAAAGGAACGCTCTATTGCATTGCGAACTTGGGAATGCTTATGGTTAAATATCTGTTTTTTACCTCTTGGTGGCACACCTTCCTTGTACTCCTGGAAATGGTACCTTGTCCCCTTGTATGGTGCAAGATAACCCGGTCTGTTAGAGAATCCCGAGTCCACCACATAAAACTTCCCTGCAATGTTACATTACCAGTTAGTGCAAAAATTGTAACTGATCAATGAATTGTTAAGCAAAATCGTAATGTACCTTGTGGAGGATGTGGGAAACGCCTTCCAAATTTTTGAAGTGCATCCTTGAACACCCTCATGTCATGAACCGATCCAGGCCATCCAGCAACAATAAAGGTGAATCTCAAGTCAAAATCACAAATTGCTAGCACATTCTGACTTGTCTTTGATTTTCGGTTCAAATGTGTAATCTTCTCTTTCTTTGGCACAACCACCTCTACATGTGTCCCGTCAATTGCTCCAATGCAATTGTCAAAGAACGGAGCAAACATGGGATGTTGTACTCTTGGATGAGGTGTCCTAAATTCAGGGTCTACAGGCCGAATTATGTCACTTGACAACTTAACCAAACATACCAACACTTTATCAAACTTCCTACTGAGTGTCCCCATTAATCTTGCAAAGCGATTTTCAGCTTGCCGCATGGATTGAGGAGCACCACATACCCAGAGAAACAAAGCTAAACATTCCACACTTGACATCCTCCTAGTCGACTTCAACCCATACGATTCAACTAGCAAATTGTGCAGCTTCTCAAACACTGATCTATCCATTCTAAACATATTGTAACATTGCCTCTTAACCCCTAGTGTCTCAATAACCCATTCGTACCCAGTTGTGGAAGGACAACGATAATCAGATTTATTGCTAATGTTTTCAAGGTGGTACGTACCAATCATTTCAGCAGCTGTCACTATCAGTTTTTTCCTCCTCTCTCTGTCTTCAACCTCCTCTTCCTCATCCTCTTCATCCTCTAGTACCCACTGCTCATATGTGGCAGCAATCAAGTCCTACAAGACAGCAGCAAGCATAGGTAAAAATGCTCATAAGACATCAACAAATATAGGTACAAATGCTTATAAGACAACAACAAATATAGGTAAAAAATGGTTATAAGACAGCAACAAATGTAGGTCGATATGCTCATAAGACAGCAGCAAATATGGGTAAAAATGCTCATAGTTCACACACATAACAGAAAACAGAACACTAATGGTTCAACACACAATGCTCATGGTTCAACACAACGCTAATGGTTCACACACATAACAGAAAACAGAGTCTCAACAACAAGTTCACAGCAGTCCTCCGGTTCTTTGCGCATAGTGCCACTTGATCCACCCATATCGGCTCTCTGGTATCTTGATGGATCTGAAAAATGCCCTCTTGGCAGCATCCATGAACAACTCCGAAGCCACAAACATCTCAGTTGAATCCTCAGCTATGCCACACTCTTTAGCCAGGTTGACACATTCATCCATCTCAGCTTGCAATTTCATTTGCTTCTTCTCCATGATCTGCTCTTTTGCACTAACCAGTGCCCTGGACCGTGCCTCCTCCCTCTTGGCATAATTGTCTTCTTTCTTCTTGCCCTCCTCCCTATCAATCTTGATTTCAGCTACCAGACCCCTAAGTGCTCTGACCATGGGACTTTTGATTCTCTTGATGGGACTCTCTCCTGTTGTGGCAGTGCTACTTGGCCGCTTGGTACTAGTGCTCATGGGACTACAGTCATCTTCTCTTCCATCAAGATCAAAAGGGTCTGTTGCAAGGCCTGTACCTTTGTTCCCTGCATTGGTCGCTTTGCTCAAAGCACAGACGAGAAAAGCTGAGCTTCCATCTACTGTTAAATTTTGGAAGATCTCCAACAGCTCATCTAGGTAGGGGGGGATGCGGTGGTAGAACACTTTGTAGCATTCTGCTTTTCCCTGTAATGTAACAAAGGACATCAGTACATAATAATAGGCAACAAACAACCAATTGACAATAGGCACTGGAGGTGATCAATACCTTAGTGTTTTGGTCCCACCAAGTATCTGATGCCACAATTGCACCATTGGGAGCTCGGCCTAGTCCAGTGGAGGGGAGGTGCTCTTTCCAAAAGGTTGCCAGACACTTAATTTGTGTGTACCTATTCTTCAATTGCTTCTTGGAATAATTCTGTCCAGTCAATCTAAGAAAATCCTTGCCAATATTCTCCCACCCTACCACATCCATTTGACCATTTGGTCAATTTCCAGCCCTAATCTCGCGTACAACTAATCGACAATAAACAGTTGTCCGCTCCTTAGTCCATCTAGCATGATCATACCCACGCTGTAATATAATCAAACAACATTGCCATCAAATTCAATATTATACATCCAACATCAGTTCTCAATTTGCGAAAATCAGTTCCAGAATACGCAAGAAAGAGACACACTATTATACAGCCAAGCCCATTTCTAGATTGGGCGTTGTACTATTACACAGAGCGAGACGGACCAGGCCCCATCCCAGATTACCAATTTTGATGGGAAATATAAATATTAAGATTGTTAGCACCCTGTGATTTCTCTTTGAAACATCATGCATGTGGTCCGTCTATTCTGGTTGCTTCAGTTGTGAAGTGCTAGTTTAATTTAGTCGTCTTGCCCTTATTGATTTATACTTGCAGGTGGACAACAACAAAATGATCAGGCACAAATATTTGTTAAATTTTTCTGCTCTGAAAATGTCGGTTAAATTTGTTATCTTGCCCGGATCGTAAGTAATTTCTCTGTCTAAATTGATATGTTGCGGATTGTAAGCAAATTGATATTAATAAGGCGGAAGAAGCGCAAACCCATTCAGTTGGTTGTGCATTAGTCTGGTTACTTCAGTTTTGTACTAAATACAGGGTAGTCTTTCTGGTTGCTTGAGTATATAGCAGATGTATATAGCAGGTATTATCCTTGCATGCTTTAACATAAACAACCATTGCTTTTTCATATTGGCATCTTTTTGGTACTGTGGGGCTACATTAATATTACCCGAATGGAAGTGTGTGAATCCTGATTCCTTTATAATAGAATGTAATACAACGACACCAACACCACGGTTTAAGTGTTTTTTTTAAAAAAATACTTGACGATCCGAGTTTAAGTGTTGTTACGATGCTCACCGGGACTACATCTTAGTGGATTTAGTTGTCGAAGCAAAAGTTGTTCTGGTGTACAAGCCAACATCTTAGTTTGTAGCTACTTAGTGTAGCTTGGATATTGCTTTAGCATTTCCTATCTAAATTTGTACAAAAACAAGTGTCGATGTTATAATGAAAATGATGAGCAATGTTTTCTAGCAATCAGTAGAGGCGTGTCTCGATCTTTTTTCGCTCAGCAACCATGCCGTGTGTCTAGTGTCCTCGTGCAACTAATGGCTACAGTGGTTTGTGCGATTTGTCGGATCAGCTCACTGCTCAACCGGAAAATGAACACAAAGCTCCAGCAACGAGACGACACACACAGACACATTAATCAAACATATGCAAGAAAGATAATTTAACCTCTAGCATTAATCAAATGCATCCATCAATCACAAGAAATATAATCTTGTTGTTGTACACAGCTAATCCCCAACCAAAGGCAGAGGAGCAAAGTAGACATGTAGGAAAATTCACTATGCAAATGCACAGACTACTAGGTGATACTGTGATTTGTTAAAGTACCTCGTCGGAGTCGTCATCATCTTCACCCGAGTCCACCATGAATGCATCGCCAACCATAGGATTTTCAGTAGCCATTGACGTGCTCCCGTCCTCGTAGTCGTTCACGGCGGATCGACGACCACGGCTTCCCGACCGAGCAGTACCACGGCTGCCGCGTGTAGTACCACGACCACCACGCGCAGGACCGTCCCTTCTTGCTCGAGGAGGCAGAGATGTGTTGCGCTGGGAGGGGCCGACGGCCGACGAAGCACGTGCGGCACCTCCGCTCGCATTCTTGCGGCGAGGCTGGCTCGCGGATGTTGCCTTCCCGATGCGCCCACGGGCCGGGACATCCACAGAATGGACGAACTGCTGGTACTGACCAAGGTCGGGATAGGAGACCGTCGGCGAGTAGAAATCACCGACGATGTAGTTGTCCGCCTGGGAGTTGACGTCGACGAGGCCAGGAACCGTCGCCGCCTCCGAGTTGAGGTCCAAGCTGTCGCCGCCTTCCAATCTTGCCGGTCTGGGAGCTCGAAATCCTGATGCGGGCGCACCCATTCGCGGTGCCGCCGCGCGCATCGAGCCTGCCACAGAAGAAGGGTTGAAGCCGGGCGCCGGCGGAGAGTAGGAAGAAGGGTTGAAGCCGGGCGCCGGCGGAGAGTAGGTCGCCACCTGCGAGCTGTTGTGACCGAAGAAGTCATCCTCCTCGTCGCCTGCCTGGGAGCCATCGAACAAATCGAGCAAGTTCTTCGAGGTCCCGGCCATGGTGGAGAGGGGAAGAGGCGGCTTCCGGTGGAGGGGGGGCACGGGCAGACTTGGAGGCGGCCGCCGCGGTGGCGGTGGCGGTGGTGGGGGCGTGGGGGGTACGGGCGGCGCGGCCGGCGGTGGGTGCGCGGTCGCGCGGATGCGGGGTCGTGGCGGGGTCGCGCGGATGCGAGGGGCGTGGGGTCGGGCGGCTGCGAGGGGCGCGGGGGAGGGAGAGGATCCGGTGGTGAGGGCGTGGGGGTGCGGGCGGCGCGGCGGCGGTGGGTGCGCGGTCGCGCGGATGCGGGGGCGCGGCGGGGGGGCGCGCGGTCGGGCGGCTGCGAGGGGGCGCGGGGGGAGGGAGACGATAAGGTCGTGGTGGGACCCACAAGGGGTAGAGGGAGAAAAAGGTAGAAATAAGTCGCTTTAAGTAGGGGTGGAGCTACTTATGCAACTTATAAGTTGGAGCACTTTAAGTCAGGGCTGTTTGGTTTCACAGGTGACTTATTTTCCACTTTTTGCACTTTAAGTCACACTACTTATGGGAACCAAACAGGCCCTCACACTTTGGAACACCTGGAACATGAGAGCTCTGGCTTTTTTGTTCTGCGAACAACAGGCAGCGTTTTTCAGTCTATTGATCAAAATATAGTAAGGAAACAAGTGCAGGGGAGCCCACGGGTTCAGCTGCACGCCGCGTATTTGGCGCGTCCATCCCCACGCCCGCGACGAGTTCCGTGGCCGTGAACTCCAGATCATGGCGAGCTAATCCCGTGCACGATCCCTACGACTCGCATGCATGGCGTTCCACAGGCCGGTGCTCATGCATGCTTTGACTAAACAAACGGCACACTCTAACAAACTAAAACTACCCTGTGTGCAAGATTTATTCCTAACATATCTCCTCCTAAGCCTTGCGCACAGACTGTACATTAATGACTCCAATCTTGGAGCGCAGCTCACAGAAGTGCTCATGCCCAAAGGCCTTTGTCAAAATGTCTGCCAACTCTTCAGCTGTTCTGATGAACTCCAGCCTGACCCTGTTATGCTCCACACATTCATGAATGAAATGGTAACGAGTTTCTATATACTTACTGCGGTCATGAAACACAGGGTTTTGCTTAGCTGAATTGCAGACTGACTATCCATCTTCAACGAGTAGGCCCTGACCTTCTCACCCCTGAATTCAGCAAGCAGTCGAGCCAACCACACACCTTGGCAAGCAGCAGTGGTAACAGCAATATATTCAGCTTCGCAGGAGGATAGTGCCACTACCTTTTGTTTCTGAGATTGCCAAGTAATGATGCTGGAACCTAGGAAGAAAAGAATCCCTGATGTGCTTTTCCTTGTATCAACATCACCAGCTAGATCACTGTCACTGTACCCTTCAAGCAGTGCTCCTTTCTTCCTCTGATAGTAGCAGCCAAAATGCAAAGTTCCAGCAACATACCTGAGTATCCTTTTGACTGCCACCAGATGCTCAGTAGTAGGGTTCTCCATGAATCTACTAATGTACCCTACAGGATATGCCAAGTCAGGTCTTGAATTCACCAAGTACCTCAGAGCTCCAACAATGCTTCTGAATTTTGTGGCATCAACTGCAGGGGCTGAGCTGTATTTGCTGAGCTTGAGCCTTGACTCCATGGGAGTATCACTTGGTTTACACCCTGTGAGTCCAACACTTTCTAGAATCTTTGCAGCATAAGCACTTTGACAGATTGTTATACCTTCTTCAGTTTGTGTCACCTCCAAACCAAGATAGTAATGCAATAGTCCAAGGTCACTCATCTTAAAGGTTGCCTTCATCTCTTTCTTGAACAGATCAATATCATGTGTACTTGCCCCAGTGATCACCAGATCATCTACATACATGCCCACAATGAGTCGATGAGATCCTGTTCCTCTGAGATAAACTGCATGCTCAGAAGAGCTTCTCTGAAAACCCAATTTAATCAGAGACTCATCCAATTTGGAGTACCAGGCCCTTGGAGCTTGCCTTAGGCCATACAGAGCTTTTACCAGATGGAGGACCTTCTTCTCTTGTCCCTTCACCACAAAGCTAGGTGGCTGTTCAACATACACATCTTCCAGCAACTCACCATTCAGGAATGCTGACTTCACATCCATATGATGCACAGTCCAACCTTCTGTTGCTGCAAGTGCTATCAGCAATCTAACAGACTCCAAGCGAGCTACTGGTGAAAAGACTTCGTCAAAATCTATCCCAGGACGCTGAACATACCCCTTTTCAACCAGCCAGCCTTTGTACTTGGTGATGAGACCTGCTGCATCTCTCTTGATCTTGTAGACCCATTTGAGTCCAATAGGGCGCACTCCATGTGGCAGATCAACCAGAGTCCACGTGCCATTGTCCTCAATAGAAGTAAATTCATCAAGCATAGCTAAGCACCAATGTTCATACCTATGAGCTTCCTCAAACGTAGCAGGTTCAGATTCGCTTGCCAACAGCAGCTGCTCAGCAAGCACCCGCTCGACCGGCCCTGGCGGTGTGGTAGACTCCAGTACATGGTCAAGCGGCCGGAACCGTAGTGGTACGTCTTCCTCATGCGCCGCATCCAGCCGCTCGGACACACCGGAGCTTGGAGGAGAGACGAAGACAGGTGAAGCAGAAGTCCCCGCGCTCTGGAACGTCGGGGTTCTTGGCGTGTCGCTCCTAGAAACAGGCACTGGTGATGATGTTGGCGCTGGCGGTGGTGATGACGAAGTTGATGGTGCCGAGTGTGTTGATGCCGTCGAGGTCGTGGTGATGACGACCTCTGGTGCTACGCTTGGCTGCCCCTCGATGATGAATTCCCTCGTGTTGATGTTGGCCGCCCAGTCCCACTGCACCATCTCGTCGAACACGATGTCGCGACTGATCACGACACGTCCTGCCTCTGGATCATATGCCCGATACGCCATGGAGCCGGGCTCGTAGCCGACGAAGATCGCGCGGCGACTGCGGTCATCAAGCTTCTTCAAGTGCGGCGTGGTGACCTTGACATGGGCCACACAACCAAACGTCCGGAGATGCTGAACTCCAGGTGTACTCCCGGTCCAAAGCTCGTACGGAGTCTTGCCGGCGATGCTCTTTGACGAAGAACGGTTGAGCAGGTACACCGCCGTGGTGGCGGCCTCTCCCCAGAACATGCCGGGAAGACCCTTTGCCTTCATCATGCTTCTAGTTGTCCCCACAACAGTCTGGTTCCTCCGTTTCACGACGCCATTCTGCTGTGGCCAATATGGTGCTGTCAATTGGCGGTGCACACCGAGCTCGGCGTAGTACTTGATGAAGTCCATTGCGGCGAACTCTCCTCCACGATCCGTGCGCAGAGTTATCAGCTTCTTCCCACTCTTTCTTTCCACCGCGGCTTGAACACGCTTGATGGCGTCCGCAGCTGCATCTTTAGAGGGCAGGAGGCAAATCCACATGTACCTCGAGTAGTCATCCACGAGCAGGAGAAAGTACCGGTTGCCGCTGGGTTTCGGAGGGGTGATGGGACCGCAGTTGTCGCCATGGAGCAGCTGCAGCACCTCTGATGAATGGCGCTGAGCTTGGTGTGGGAACGGCGTCCGCCGGTGCTTCCCGGCGAGGCATGCACACTTGCTCCACCTGAGAGAGCAGTGGCATGCCGTTCACGATGCCATCGCGCCCCATCTTCCTAAATGCACGGAAGTTCAGATGGCCGAACCTGGCATGCCAGACCCACGCTTCTTCATCTCCACGCGCCGCCAAGCAAACCGGTTGTGCAATGTTGATGTTGAGCACATAGAGCCGGCCTGCATTGCGACGAATCTTGGCGAGGAGGCAACGCTCTTCATCTCGAACTCGCAACTCACCGTGCTCCACCAACACCTGGTAGCCGCGCTCGTCCAATTGGCCGACGGAGATAATATTCGCCGTCAACCGTGGGAGGTAGTAGATGTGGTGCAGCGCCCGGTGCTCGTCGGACTTGCAGGCGAGCAAGACAGTGCCAGCCCCCTCGATCCGGGCGACTGACCCATCCCTGAAGCGGACGTCCCAGTGACGCCGCTGTCGATGTTGGAGAACGCCGCCCGGGACCCCGTCATGTGGTTGGAGGCCCCGGTGTCCAGCACCCACCGCGTGGGGTCTCGGTCGCCGGCGTTGTCGAAGGTGGCGAGGACCTTGTTCTCGAGAAAGTGGAGCGAGCCATCAGGTGCGGCCGCCGGGGATGCCGCCGGCGTGAACTCCAGTGGCGGCTCGATGTGGGGATCGATCCCCTTCTCTCCCGAGTCAACGCACACGGATAGAAGGAGCGCCTGCTCCTTCTCCTCCTGGGCCACATGGGCCTGATCTTCCCCCTTCAGCTTGCCGCGGCATTCATGGGCCCAATGACCTTTCTTCACACAACTTTTGCACGTATCGCCAGGATTGGCCCGGCTGGAGCTTGACGAACCACTAGAGTTCCCGTGTCCGCCGCGCCCGTGCGGTTTGCCGTGGCCGCCGCGTGACTTGCCGCGCCCGCCGGAGTTGGAACCGTAGTGCCCCCATCCTGAGAGTGCGGCTTATACTTCTCCAGCCACTCCTCGTGCGTGAGGAGTAACTTTCCCGTGTTGGAGTCGGATGACGCCAGCGACACCTCTTCGTCTGCATCGTCTGAAGACTTCAATGTTCCAGTGATTTCCTCGATCGTCAGCTTGGAGAGGTCGACGAAAGCCTCCATTGAGACGACGAAGTGCTTGTACCTGGCGCAAACGACACGCAGGTACTTCTTCACCGCCTTCTCCTCTGGCTCCGGATCGCCGAGGTCCTCGAGACGCTGTAGAATGCCGGCAAAACGGAGTGCGAACTCTTCGATCGCCTCGCCGTCATGGAGTTTGATGTTGTCGTACTCCGTCCGGAGAGTCTGCGCCGACACAGCCCTCCGCCGCTCATCGCCGATGCGCAGCATCTTGATGGCTTCCCACGCTTCAACCGCAGTTTCCTTCACGGCAAGCGCATGAACCATCTCGGCGGGCACACCGCTGCAGATCGCGTTGAGTGCGCTTCGGTCGTCGCGGTAGTCGCCTTCACCGTACTCGATGACGTCCCAGAGATCGCACGCCTGGAGCTTCACCTTCATCCGCAGTGACCACTCGGTGTAGTTTACCTTGGTTAGCTGCGGCCATGTCCCAGAGCTCCCGGAGTCGTGGATCACGTGTTCCACGACACGTTCCCTGGGTTTTCCTGAGTCGTGGTGGCGCGAGCTTCGACCGCGAGGAGGGGAGCAGCTTGGCGACGACTTGCGACTAGACGACCTGCGCCCGATCTTCTTCTTGCTGTCGCCAGATGTGCCACCCTTCTTCAATGGCGGCGAGGAACCAGATGGCTTGAGCGACGGCGTGGCGCCGCTCGCCTTCTTGGGCGGTGAAGACATGACTTCCGACGCCCTCGGACCTTGACTTGGCTCTGATGCCAAATGTTAGGCCTCGACCGGGCGTTGTACGCCAGCGGCGAGGCTAGGAGCTCGAGCACACAACTCACACTCTGGAACACCTGGAACACGAGATCTCTGGCTTTTTTGTGCTGCGAACAACAGGCAGCGTTTTTCAGTCTATTGATCAAAATAAATAGTAAGGAAACAAGTGCAGGGGAGCCCACGACTTCAGCTGCATGCCGCGTATTTGGCACGTCCATCCACACGCACGCGACGAGTTCTGTGGCCGTGAACTCCGGATCATGGCAAGCTAATCCCGTGCACGATCCCTAAGACTCGCATGCATGGCGTTCCACTGGCCGGTGCTCATGCATGCTTTGACTAAACAAACGGCACACTCTAACAAACTAAAACTACCCTGTGTGCAAGGTTTATTCTTAACAAGCCCGCGGTAGAGCCCTTGTGGTAGCCGCCGGCTGAATCTCTGCACGCAGAGCTCAGCTCCACGCCTCCACCACGACTCGTTCATGGCGGCAGCACAGCTCCAGCAACGCTTCGCCTCCACCTATGATGATCATCTCCTCCGTGGCTCCTCAGGCTTCGGCCACTACGCATCTCCTCCCCCATTATTGGCACTCCGGTGGCCGCGCTCGCGTTTGCCCGCACCGCTCTCCTCCCCATGCTGCGCGCCGGCAGCCCCTCCCCTTCATCCGCGCCGGGCACACATGGCCGAGGTCCTGCCCTCCAACCCACTTACCGGTGTTGGTGGCTTCCAAGGCAAGATGCAACGCCTAGAGGGAAGAGAAACAGGGGAACCACGATGGAATGAATGAAGCAGGGCCCGCTCGGTGTCGGGAGCCGTGCTATCGACTCTCGCCAGAGCCAGCGACCTTCTTTTCTCTCTCTTCATTTCTCTCCCATCCACGTAAACTGAAATGTGACGTGGAACTGTTGCAGCACCCTCTTATCGACCCCGTTGCGGCTGCCCTGAGACTCCAGGTTACGCGACACCCCGGAGCAAGGGATCATTATCGCCTCCCAAAGATCATGCAACCTGTTTGAAATATGCCCTAGAACCAACTGGATTTGATCCACGAGTGAGCTCAAATGGATTTGATCCATTATAATGTAAAAGTCATAATGGATCACAAATGTTGTAAAGCTCATTAGCGCTGCAAGGGTACAACATCCATTAGTCCCGTATTGCTAATGGATGATGGTGTGTATGTGTGGGGGATTCCTCCTAATAAATATGGACCACACCCCTCCTGAAAAGGCACGACTTTCAAGCAGCAACCGTACCGCCAACGCTCTCTCCTCGTCGCACTCGCGGACCTAGCAGTCCGGTGTGCGACGCTTCCTTCTTCGTACGTGTGGATACCTTGGAGGTGCTGCATCTGGAGAACTTGGATCGAACGAGCCACACGTGCAGGTCAAGAAGGACGTGAGCAACTGCACTGCCTGCTACCTCGACGCGTTCGTCTACATCGAGACGGTTCTGCTGCATCTGTGCGTCTAGTGGTAATCTCGTGATCTATAACAATAGTAGTTCCTGGTTTATGGGGTAAGAAATTTTGTTTTGCGCTAGCATAGCCACCCCACATTCCTTCAGTGGTACCAGAGCTGTAGCTGCTAAGTTTTAGATTTGGGATGTGTGCATATGGAGATATGCAGATGTAGATCAAAGTTTTGATCGGCTTCAACGCTTCGTGTTCTTGCTGTGATGGTCGTGTAACGAATTACTCCTATCGGTCGGAATTCCGCCATCGGAGTTAAGTGATACACGTAATCCAGTCACAACGAGAAGGAGATCAATTGGATTGGTCGAATCGAAGCTAGGTCAAGTGCCAGGCGCATGGGATGCGTGGCGGCGGCAGATTGGATCTGCTACCGGACTGGGAAAACCAGAAAACATGCTGTTCGGTAAAACAGCCATAACTTTTCGTGGTTAACTCGGATGAAGACGTTTTCTATACGAAAATTGATCTACATAAAATTTTACACTTGTCTCGGAAAAATTAGTTTTGCCAAATTCGGCTTGCAAAATGGTTTTTCGGGCGTTTTAAGTTTGGATGTCGGTATTGCGATAATCTGTTTTGCAGGTTTTGTGATCGGTATGGCCTATATGTGTATGTGATGCATTTGTGTAATTTTTTCGTGACCTGCGTGTCACGCCTACGACAATACGGCTGGAGCCACATGTATTGTCAAAATTAATGTAATGGTATGCGTACCAATTTGTGATGATCTAATGTGCGATTGTGTAACTTTCAATACTAGCACGCGTTAGATAGTTCTTGGAGGACTCATCACATGGAGGATGACACACACAGATCATGGAGATGCAGATCAACATGATGTACATGTCAATGGAGATGGAGATCACCATGTGACAATAGGTCATACCGTGTTACAACTGTGTGAATGTTGTTCTTATTGTTCTACTTTACATGCGACAATGGTTAACTTCTTGCGTGTGATGTTATGAGTAGAACGATCCCTGTTGAATGTTAAGTTAACATGCCCTCCCAACTCTTGCCACCGTCCCACGTCTTGTACAATTAGTGGTGGGTCTATGAAATTAGGGTGCCACTAGTTTTCCTTGACTAGACGGGTTTGTATCGGATACTTACACACATATTTGTTGCTTTGCTTATCAAAGTCATCTTAGCGGTTAAGGACTTTGGGGCATAAAGGTTGGGAGCCTAGATATAGAGATGTCATCCAACAACAGGAGTCATATGTGATATGATTAGCAAAGAGTTGCTTACCGATCTACCTTGTTTACTAGCAGTGACGCAAAAGCTCACTAGTAGACTTGTTAGTTGTGGATTCTGAATCACTAAGTATCAATGTGGGGATATTGATTTTAGTGGGAGTAAATTCTTTTATTTTACTCAGTCATGGATACTGTCTTAGTATTTTGCATTTATTATTTTGTTGTAGATGGCACCTAGTAAGGAATTTTCTTTTGTATGATCCTTGAGAAGGACAAGTTGAATGGAACGTACTATACAGATTGGATCCATAACCTTAGAATTATTCTCAAGGCTGAGAAAAAGGAAGAGGTTCTAGACACCCCTTTACCAGAGGAACCTGATGAATATGCAACACTCGATGAAAGGAACGCTTACAAGAAGGCATGGGATGTCGATCTTGAAGTGGGCTGCCTTATGCTTGCGTGTATGGAACCTGACTTGCAAATGCAGTTTGGGTCAGTCCATGTGCACGATATGGTCATGGCACTCAATGATATGTTTGCCACACATGCTAGGAGTGAAAGGTTCAATGTCTCTAAAGCTTTGTGGAGTGCAAGTTGGCAGAAGGCGCGCCAGTAGGACCACATGTAATCAAAATGGTTGGTTACGTTCAAAGGTTGGAGAAGCTAGGCTTCCCACTAGGCAAGGAGTTGTCCACTGACTTCATTCTCACGTCTCTTCCAGCTAGCTATGGGAACTTCATCTCGAACTACCATATGCATGGGGCGGAGAAGGGCTTGAATGAACTGTGTGGTATGCTAAAGACAACAGAGAGTGACATTAAGAAAGGCGCTGGTAGCACTCATGTGATGGCGATCCAAAACAAGCCGACCTTTAAAAGGAAGGGCAATTCTTGGAAGAAGAAAGGCAAGGCCAAGGATAAGATCCCCATGCCAAACCAGGCACCCAAGGCTAGTCCAGCTGCTAATGCTGAATGTTTTCATTGTAAGGAAATTGGTCATTGGAAAAGAAACTGCAAGCTGTACCTAGCTTCTTTGAAGAACAAGGGAAGTAAGGGTACTTCCACTTTAGGTACACTTCATGTTTATGTTACAGATCATATTTTCCTTGCTGATACTGTTATTAATTCTTGGGTATTTGATACTAGATTGGTTGCTCACATTTGCAATTCGATACAGGGAATGATAAGAAGTAGAAGCGTTGAAAGAGGAGAAGTTAATTTCCGTGTGGGCAATAATGCAAGATTTGCTACGTTGACCGTTGGGACGATGCAACTCCACCTCCCATCAAGACTTACTATAGAGTTGAATAATAGTTATTTTGTTCCTAGTTTGAGGCAAAACATTTTGTCCCCTTCATGTTTGATGAAGGATGGTTATTCATTTGCGAGTGAAAACAATGGTTGTGTGATCTCTAAGGATAATATGTTTGTGGCTTGTGCATTCATTGTGAATGGCGTATTTGTTTAAATCTTGATGATTCACCTTGTCGGTGTTTTAGAATGGCAACCTACCAAGGGGAGTACCCGAGGTAGATGAATGTGGCCTCGCCGAGATCGGTAACTCGAAGGAAGAGGCACGTGGCACACAATTTAGACAGGTTTGGGACGCGAGGTGCGTAATACCCTACGTCCTGTATGCTGCGTAGCTCTGGATTGATTGGATGTGTTTACAAGAAGATGCATATGAAAGAGGGAAGGGTCCCTGCCTCGCCTTATATAGCCCGAGAGGCAGGGTTACAGGTCGGTTTGAGGAGAGAGTACTAGTCGGGTACGTCTAGGAGTTCTCTACATAGTACAAGACATGTATAGCTTCCTATCTGAGTACTTCTCCACCGTAGTCCTTGCGCCCCACACCATCAGGTGCCATGTGGCACAAGCTGAGTAGTCCCAGGGGCCCACCGAGTTGTCGGTCCTGGTACCCACCGAGGTAGTGGGCTCAAGGAGGTCCATACGACAAGCCCCCGAGTACTTTGTAGTCGAGTAGGATAGTTTCAAGTAGTCTTGATGTCCTTGACGAGTAGTCCTCATGCGTCCCCGAGTACTACAAGCCAAAAGTCCTCAAGGGTACTTGAAGCACCCCGAGGCTGGAAGGTACTCCAGCTGATCCTTGAGTAGTCTTGAAGTCTTCTCGAGTAGTTCCCAAGCATCCTCGAGTTCTTCTCTTGAAGGTCTTCAATAATACTCGCGTTGTCTTGAAGAAGAAACCATATGGAAAATGTGATTCGAAGAATTGCATTCCATATGGAATGTAGCCCCCGAGCCTTAGGTCGAATCGTAGATTCAAGCTGAGGGTCATTATGAAGTTCTGCCAAGATTATCCCACAAAATCCGGAGAAAAAACCGAAGGACACGTGGCACGGAGCCCCCGAGCCTTAAGTTGAGTACTTTCTCTTGAATTGAAGGGTCATCTTGATTGTAGAATGTGTCCTGAATTGCTCTTGAATCTTGTCGTCACCCAGGAAGGTGAGTAGACGTAGCCGAGCCCCCGAGATGGGGTGCGTCGACTACTGGAAGATGAAGGGTCAGGCGGCCTCTGCTGAGTCAGCTGCCGATACTTATCCATCTGGTTTGCAGCGCCGCCGGTTGGGTTATAAATAGAGGCCGAAACCCTTAGGGTTTTCTATCCCTCACATTCGCAGTTGTTTGAAATAGATCTAGCCAAGAGTCCAGCCACCCGTGCCACTGTTGCCACGCTGTAGTATGCAGATCCACGCGCACCGCCGCTACTTGCCACCAGTGAAGCCCCCGAGCGGATGCGAGTGAAAACCCGGTGCACTTGGAGGATGAAGTCTTCCCCGTCCAAGAGCATGAAGACTGGTGCCAGCGCCGGGATGAAGAGATCCCGCGATGAGGCGGTTGGATCTCTGGTGTTCGCCCGGTTCGTGAAGGAGTGGAAGAAATCCAAAGTGAAGACTGAAGATTTGCTGGCGCTGGTGAACAGTGGGCTCCTCCGGGAGAAGGAGATGGACATGTGGCGCGCCGCCGCGGGTGACCCGTACTCGATGGAGAAGAACCCCGATGAGATCCTGATGTTCGCCCGGTTCGTGGAGCGCGGACTGGCACTCCCGGCGAGCGACTTCTTCAATGGTCTCCTCGAGTACTACGGTATCGAGTACTTGAACTTGAACCCTAATGGGATTTTTCACGTCTCCGTCTTTGTTCACTTCTGCGAAGCCTTCGTGGGGATCAAACCCCACTGGATATTGTTCCGGAAATTCTTCTGTGTGAAGCCACAACCGAGCGCCAACGACCCATGAGTAGTCGGAGGAGCCGACATTCAGATGCGTGAAGACACTGCCGAGCAGTACTTGTCTTACAAACTCATCGACTCGAATCAAGACTGGAAGGCGAAATGGTTTTATATCACCAACCACTACCCAGAGCTACCGAAGCCCAGCGAGAGGTAGCCAAGGCATCAGGCATGGTGGAACACGGAGCCGACGATGTAGGAGGTTATTCAACTACCCGAACTACTGCAGAAGATCAAGGCTTTGAGAGAAGCCGGTCTGAGGGCTGAACACGTGGCCTTCAGCTTCATGAAGAGGAGGGTGCAACCGTTGATGGCACGCGACACCCTCGGGTACTAGTATACGGGCGATGACGACATGTCAAGGATGCCTGGCAATGAAGTCGACGATGAAGACATTGTCGAGAGGCTGGGCAGGATATTCCAGGATATGCCGCCATACACACCATGCCTAGTCCCTGTGTACTCCGTGTCTCGTCCGCCAAACGAGGTTAGTAGCCGATGTCCACTGTTTTCGAGTACTGATTAGAGTGAAGCAATCGCACTAACCCAAGTCATTTGTTGTAGGGTGACATTGCGAAGTTTGTCTCCGACCCAGCTCCCCCTCCTCGACTTGTAGATATTACAGAGGAGGGCAAGGGCAAGGCCAAGGAACGCCGTGAAGTCGGCGAGGGTGACGATACCGTCACCATTGAAGATACGTCCGACGAGGAGGACGGGGAGACGCTACAGGAGCGATTTCAACTGCGGTCCAGGTTCAGCTGACCTAGGCTGCCCAATGTCCCCCTTATCTACGATCCACCGACTAGCCTGGAGGCTAGTCTCCCTGCGCCACCGAGGAGGACGCGCAATGTGGCGCGCAAACGTGTCGCCAAGAAGTTGAAGGTGACAGAAACGATGTCCCAAGAGGTGAGTTCCTTGAGTAGAGTAGTCGAGTACTTGTTTTGAAGCACTTGTATGCTGACAATTAAACTCTCTAGTCTTGCAGGAAATTCCATCATCCGGCCCCATCGATCTAGGGGAAGGAGATGACTGGGACATGGTAGGCGAGCCGACTGAGAGAAGCAGCAGTCCAGCCCCCACCGTAGAAGAACGGTGTCGCAAATGACACAGCAGACGACTAGAGTTGTCGAGCTGCAGGCGCCAGCCATGGAGAGCAGGCCAGAACCGAGCGCAACTACTGGGGCAGAAGAACCAGTAGCAGCCCAGGTTGAAGAAGAGGCGCCCGCGGAAGCCTGGCTCGTCAACATTGCCAGCATACTTGGCGCCCCGACCGTGACTGTTGTCCGGTCTAGCTTGTAAGTGAAGTCAATCCCTGAGGAGTTCATGGATTTGAGTAGTCGTGCTTGGATGACCACTCTGTGTGTACTTTACAGGAAATCGACCGATCTGTCCTGGGAAGGAGATGAACCCAGCACGGAAGCAGCTGAACAAAATCCAACGCTCGCTGTCGAGGAGTCCGCTCCCTCCCTCAGGCCGAGACCGTGGCGCCGGGTGCGGAGGCTATGCTGCCGAAAGCCAGTGTCGTAGAAGGTAAGTAGACTACGGTGATGCAGCCTACCTCAAGTAGTAGTCATAGCCCCCGGGTACGGATACCATGTGTCTTGTGTTGACAGGAGCACAAGTCGAGGGAACCGTTATCCCTGAAGTCGTGCCGGTTGATGGCGTCGTGCCTGAAGCCGAGAGGACCGCGAGAGAAGCATCCGGGCCTGTGGAGATAGCAGCCCCCGGGGTGACAGAAGAGGTGTGTGATGATGCACTACCAGAGACGAGTATGGATGTAGTCGTCTGCTCGTCGGAAATCCAAGACGTGGAGCCGATTCGTTCGGCACTGATGTCTGAGGCTGCAGCAACTAGTCGAGATGGGCTCGAACTTCTGACAGATGACCTTATCGACCCAGTGACAGTAGCCCGCAACTTAGAGTCGATGTGCTGGGCTGAGCAATGGATGAAGGTACATGCCAGTATCCTTGAGTAGTTGAATTCCGATAGAATTGAGTACCCAAGTAATAATTGTTGCCTTGTGCAGGATGTCGTGGAGAGATCCCGACAGAAATCCGATATGCTCCAGGGGTATGGCGATACATTGCTCTGGGTGGAAACGTTGGAGAAAGAACTCAACAAGGCTAGGAAGCACTCCGCCATGCTGCAGTCCAAGCTCGATGGTGCCTTCGCCCAGTACCACAACGAGGTACAAGACATGCAGGCGGAGAGCGATGAATTGGTCCGCAAGAACAAGTCGCTGCGCCAAAAGAACAAGGGTAAGCTGGTGTCAGCCTTTCGAGTACTTATTGAGTGTACCTTGTAGTAGTCTGACATCCCCCATTGAGTTTGTGTGCAGATCTTGAGACCCGAGTGGAGCAGCTGAGGGCATCGGAGACCGATATGAAGAACCTCTTCTACCGAGAGAAGGATGCCTGAGAGGTACTTGAGTACAATTATAAGCATCTGGCCCATGAGTGTAATACGCACATGGAGCATCGGATCGCGTCGGATCATGACCTTGTCAACTGCTATAAATCTCTGCAGAAGCTCAACGAATACTACGAGAGGTTGCGGGGGCAGCTCATGGAACTTGAAGAAGCCGCACTTCCCATCGCGAGGCTGCTGGTGCCACACCCGGGTGGGCCAAAGATAGCTCCTTTGGTTGACCGTCTGAAGGAAGCCACCGGACGCCTGGCTACTTATGTCAAGCATCTAGCGAAGTCCATCCCGAACCAAGTCTTGGCGTACATGAAGTCGTACTTCCCCAAGGCTCCGGTAGATGTAGTCGCGGGTGGACTAGACGCCAATTGCACAGATGAGCAATATAAGGAGCTTCTGGAGCAGATGGCGCCGATCGCGGAACAAGTCACGAAGAAGCTGGACCTCCAGTAGTTATCCTATAGGGTTAGCTTGTAGCAGTAATTGTAATATAAACAAAGTTGTAATGAACTTGTCTAAGTTTTAATGAAAAGATCTTCCATAAATGAGTACTCGTTGTCGCGGTGTATATGTGCGGAGTGCCCATCATGGAGTTGTCGCGAGTAGTAGTACTCGGTAGTAGACTCGTGAAGGGAGACACAGTAAATGAGTTGATCGAAAATCAAACTTTATTACTGGAAGGGTACACTTGGATGGCCAGGGCCGTTTACAAGTGTAGTCGCCACGACCCGGAGGCCGCCTATGGCTAGAGTAGTGCTAGGGCACGTGGCCGCTTACAGCTGTAGATCCGTTAGTAGCCATATAGACTGGATCTAGAAGTACATGGTCTCTTGATAGACCGCTGCTAGAGTCCTTGACGCCCTGAGCAGCCCGAGATCCGTTAGTAGCCGTTAGCACTGGATCTTGGAGTAGAGTAGTCCGGAGACTAGTGCCTGGACCCGGAGGCCACTTACAGCGAAAGGCCCGGCGGTAGTCGGGTAGACTTGAGCCCCCAGAGTAGTCGAAAGACTATGCGTAGAATCGACAAAGCTAGTCGACATTTCACGAGTTTGCTGATGTCGTCGCCTTCAAGCATCTGGAGGCGATACGAGCCAGGTCCGGTCACCTTTGCGACAGTGAAGGGACCTTCCCATGGCGAGCTGAGCTTGTGTAGTCTGTCCGTGTTCTGGATGCGGCGGAGGACTAGATCACCAACGTTGAAGGAGCGTTCCTTGACGTTGCAATCATGGTAGCGTCGGATACCCTCGAGGTACCTTGCTGATTGGACGAGGGCAGCGCAGTGAGCCTCTTCGAGTCCATTGATGTCAACTCGTCTGCTATGTTCAGATATGCCTTCGTCGTACTGCTCTACTACCGGCGACTCCCACATGACGTCGACAGGTAGAATAGCTTCGGAGCTGTAGACCAGGAAATAGGTTGACTGTCCCATCGGCTTGGTGGGTTGAGTACGCAGCCCCCAGAGTGCATTGGGCAGTTCCTTGATCCACTTGCCTCCTTTTGTGTTAGCAGCATCGTGCAGTCGCTTTTTGAGAGCGCCAAGTTCCATCCCATTGGCGCACTCGACTTGTCTGTTGGCCCGTGGATGGGCGACTGAGACGTACCTGACGTCGATCCCGCTGTTCTCGCAGTACTCCCAGAACTGGTGATTGTTGAAGTTGGAGCCCAGGTCTGTGATGATGCGATGGGGCAGTTCGTAGCGGTGCACGAGTTCGTCCAAGAAGTCGAGTACCCTGTCAGCCTTGGGACAGGTGACCGGCTTGACTTCGATCCACTTGGTGAACTTGTCGATGGCCACCAGAACTCTATTGAATCCTCCTGGCGCAGTCGAAAGAGGCCCAATCATGTCGAGCCCCCAGCAGGCGAAAGGCCAGGTTGGTGGTATGGTGACTAGCTTGTAGGCCGGAACATGCTGTTGCTTGGTGAAGTACTGGCACCCTTGACATCATTTGACGAGTTCCTTAGCATCGCCCAGAGATGTGGGCCAATAGAAAGCTCGTCAGAAGGCTTTGCTGACCAGTGTGCATGAGGACGCGTGATTGCCGCAGACGCCTTTGTGGATCTCGTCCAAGATGTCCTTGCCTTCTTCTCAGGGAATGCACTTCATGAGTACTCCGGAAGTGGCGCCCCGCCTGTAGAGCTTGTCCCCGACTAGGACGTAGGACTTGGCCCGGCAGATGAGCTGCTCAGCCAAGTTTTTGTCCGCGGGTACCTTCTGCTCGCGGATGTAGTCGATGAAGGGTTGTCGCCAGTCCACATCGATCATCATGACCTCCTGGCCAGCTGACAGAGGCGCTGGGTTAGTGGTCGTGGGCGCCGGCTCCGGGATGGATGGCGCGTGAAGCTTGTGGACGAAGACACCAGCTGGTACTTGAGCGCGAGTAGAACCAAGCTTCGACACGACGTCCGCTGCAAGGTTGTTGTCGCGGACGACGTGATGGAACTCGAGACCGTAGAATTTGTTCTCGAGCTTCTGGACTTCAAGGTAGTAGGCGTCCATGTTCTCGTTGTTGCGGTCCCAAGACTTGCTGACTTGGTTGATGACCACTGCAGAGTCACTGTAGACTAGTAGTCGCTTGATGCCCAGAGAAGCTGCGAGGCAGAGCCCATGTAGCAGGGCTTCGTACTCGGCTTCGTTGTTTGAGACCTTCCAAAAGATCTACAGGATGTACTTGAGTTGCTCGTCTATTTGAGAAATCAGGAGTACTTCTGCACTTGCGCCTTCGAGCTTGAGCGAGCCGTCAAAGTACATCACCCAATGCTCTGGCCGCTCGGTTGGAGTTGATAATTGATTTTCCTGCCACTCTGCCATGAAGTTGACTAGTGCTTGCGACTTGATGGCTGTTCGTGGCTTGAAGTCGATGTTGAGGGCGTCGAGTTCGACTGCCCACTTGGAGATTCTTCTAGTAGCATCTTGGTTCCACAAGATGTCACCGAGCGGGTAGTCAGTGATGAAGGAGATCGAGTACTCCTGGAAGTAGTGTCGCAGCTTCCGCGAGGTAATGAGAACTGCATACAGTAGCTTCTATACTGGTTGGTAGCGTGCCTTCGATTCCGATAAGACCTCGCTGACGAAATAGACCGGTCGCTGGACTGGGTAGGTGTGGCCGTCTTCCTGCAGCTCGACAACGATGGCAGTACTGACCACATGGGTAGTCGCAGCGAGGTAGAGCAGTAGCTACTCCTTTTTGCGAGGAGCCGTGAGAACTGGTGGTTTGGATAGGAAATCCTTGAGCTGAGCGAGAGCTTGATCTGCCTCTGGAGTCAACACAAACTTCTCTTGATGCTTGAGTAGTTTGAAGAAGGGTAGCCCCCATTCTCCAAGCTTCGAGATGAATCTGTTCAAGACCGCCATGCACCCGGTAAGCTTTTGCACATCTTTGATGCAGGTAGGAGCTTTCATCTTGGTAATGACTGAGATCTTCTCAGGGTTGGCTTCGATGCCGTGATGGCTGATGATGAAGCCAAGTAGTTTTCCCGACGGTACGCCGAAGACGCACATGTTCGGGTTGAGCTTCCAGCGGTACTCTCGCAGGGATGCGAAAGTCTCTTCAAGATCGGCGATTAGCGTGTCGGAGTTTCTGGTCTTGACGACCACGTCATCCACATAGGCCTTGATGTTCTTGTTGAGGTGTCTCTTGAAACAGGCCTGGATAGGTCGCTGGTAGGTGGCGCCGGCGTTCTTCAACCCGAATGACATGGTCGTGTAGCAGTAGGCGCCAAACGGGGTGATGAACGTGGTCTTCTCTTGGTTTTCTTCCTTGTTAGCAATCTGGTGGTACCCGGAGTTGCAGTCGAGGAAGCAGAGCAGGTCGCAGCCCGCCTTGGAGTCGATGACTTGATCTATCCGCGGCAACCCGAGGGGGTCCTTGGGGCAGTGCTTGTTGAGGTCGGTGTAGTCGACGCACATCCTCCACTCATTGGTGTTCTTCTTGCGGACGAGGACGGGGTTGGCGAGCCACTCAGGATGGAAGCCTTCTCCGATGAAGCCAGGCGCGAGTAGTTCGGCGAGTTCCTTCTTGATGTCATCCCGTCGGTCGTCAGCGAAACGGCGGAGGTGTTGTCATTTTGGGGTAGCTTTAGGGTCGACGTTGAGTGAGTGCTCGATTAGATTCCTGGGCGCCCCTGGCATGTCCGCAGGTTTCCAAGCGAAGATGTCTCGGTTAGCCTGGAGGAAGCTGACGAGCACGTCTTCCTATTTCGGGTCAAGGCCCGCCCCGATCATGGTAGTCTTGCTGCTGTCGCCTGTCCCAAGATCAATTGCGTTGACTTGCACTTTCTCGGATGGCTGAGGCTTGTTGGCTTTGTCCGACTTCTCTGGGATGTCGAGTTCACTTGGGGCAAGCTTCTTTGATGCAGCATAGATCTCCATCATGGCATTGGGTACTTGATTGGTGGCTGCGAGTTCCACAACTTCTGTGTCGCAGCCGAAGGATATCTTCAAGTCCCCTTGTAGCTAGAGTACACTGGCCAGACTTGGCATCTTGAGTACCAAGTACGTGCAGTGGGGTACCGCCATGAACTTGGCGATAGGTTGTCTGCCGAGGATGGCATGGTAAGAAGTCTTGAAGTCCGCGACCTCGAACTTGATGTACTCAGTGCAGTAGTTTTCTCTGGTTTCCCCGAAGGTAACTGGCAGGACCACTGAGCCCAGTGGAATAGCCGCGTTCCCGGGGACGATGCCGTAGAAAGGCGATGTGCTCTTGGTGAGCATGTGAGTGATGTCGAGCTTCATCTTCTTCAAGGTCTTGGTGAAGAGGACATTGAGCCCACTCCCACCATCGATGAGTACCTTGTTGAGTCTGGAGCCCGCGACTACCGGCTTCAGGACGAGAAGAAACCGCCCTGGTTCAGAGAAGCTTGTCCATTGATCCACGCAGGAGAAGGTGATGGGTACCTCCGACCACCTGAGAGGGGTCGGAACCGCTGGTTCAATGTTCAAGACAACCTGTCGAGTGACCTTCTAAGACCGTTTAGTGGGTAGTTCGCCGAAGAGAACGTTCACCGTCTTGTCGGATTCTTGGAAGTCGCTGTTGCCTTCGTCGGCTTTTTTCTTGCCTTTCTTTTCATGAGGAGGCCGTGGGTTTGGAGAGTCCTTGATAGCTCGCCGGAGTTGGTAGCACTGCTCGGTAGTGTGGTTGCCCTCCAGATGCCACGGGCACTTCTCTTTGAGCAAGTCCTTGAAGCCGCCGGAGGTCTTCTTCGAGTTGTCTTTCGCAGGGCGCTGGATAGCCGTGACTGTGTCTGGCTTACGCTTGCGATTAGGACCCGAGTAGTTATTGTTGCTACCGCCTTGATCCCTCTTGTTATTATTGCCGCCGCCCGCATTTTGCTTGCTCTTGCCGCGAATAGCATCGTACTTAGCATCCGCCTTGTCTTCTTCGTCGGCCCATGAAGTGATCATGTCTTTGAGCTTGGTGATGGGGCTCAGGCGGCGGCGACCGAAGTCTTCGAAGGTGGGACGATGGTAGAGAACGTCTTGGAAAAGGTCGATGACCTCCTTGTCGGTGACATCGACCACACAGGCGTGCTTATCGAAGAAGCGCCGCATGTACTTGCGTAAGGCTCTCCCTGTTCCTGCTTCACCATAGCCAGGTCTATGCGAGTACCCAAGCATCCCATGGCGCCCGCGAAGTTGATGGTGAACTGTTCCTTGAGCTGGTCCCACTTGTCGATCGAGTACTTTTCGAGTGACTCGAGCCATGTAAGTGGAGCTTGGTCCAGACAGAAGGGGAAGTAGAGGCACTTTGTGTCTTTGTTGCCGCCAGCATTATCGATGGAGAGGGCATAGCATCTGAGCCATTGGACTGGATCTTGCTTCGCATCGTACTTGGTGATCCCTAGAGGTTTGAACTTTTCTGGGAGAAGTAGGTTGCGAAGTCGAGCAGAGAAGGCATGGAAGCCGTCATTCTCGCCTGTCGTGGAGGACTTCTTGCATCGAATTTCTTCAATTCTGCGGCGGGCATCATAGCCACTGCGTGAGACACCTGTTATGTGGCTGTCTGCATGGCCTCAGCCTCCGCGATCGCCTCCGCCACCGGCTCTTCTTCCAGCCTCGTGTGAGGAGCTCCCGCTGCCGCTACCTCCGCCGCCAGCATCACCATGAGCCGCTGCGCCGCGACTACCACTAGCGCCGTCGGCACTGTTGCCGCCCTGAGAAGGTCCACCAACTGATTCCCTAGTGCGGTTGGGGTTCTGTGGTAGTTCTCCTCGAGTACGGTTGTGTTCGTTGTCAGCTGGACTACGACTTGTGGCTTCATGGTCGGCTTCGCGAGTTCTGAGGGGAGGCACTTGAGTGACTCTGTTGTCGACTCTCATGAAGTAGGCGTCCTCCGCGAGCTTGGCGATGACTTCTCCCGCGCGCATCCCCTGAGCCTGACGCGCTATCATGGTGATAGACACGAGGCATTGTTCAGGGGTAGTATGCACCCGACTTTCAACTTGGTTAAGTGCCTTTGTGAGGTTCCGTATGGGGAGGCTCTCACGGAGACGTCTACGCCGTTCGTTACGCTTCCTGTTGCGCTCACGTCGGGCATTCTTGTCGTCGCTGGTTTCGTCTGCGGGTGCATTGGCAGACAACTCGTCTGCTGAGATATCTTCGAGGTAGCGGTCAGGTCGTGTCCCTGAGGGTCCTGACGTCTCGTTGGTAGTAATGAAGACTTGGCGATCAGGAGAGCCGAGACTGGAGTCAGTAGTTGCCACTTCTGTTGGAGTGTGCTCCTCCGCTGGAGCTAGTGGTGTTCCCTCCTGGAAGGGAAGCGAGTCGAGGTAGGTGATGCAACATGAGTTCCCGTCTGTCAGGTCCGCAGGCTTGCGGTCTGGCCAGTAGACGAATCTCCCGGTGGGTGTAGATGTTATAACCAGGCCAGTAGCTGGTCCTGACAGAGGTTGCTCGGTTGTGGAGTTCTCGGACTCGGGCTCGTCGGGGTCCGATCCGAAGTCGAACTCGTAGGAGGAGTCCGAGTAGTAGCCAAAGACGGGGTTGGAGTCCGAGGTGTAGTCGGAGACATGCTCCTTGCCGGCCCGGCACACGGTGAGAGCCTTCACATGGGCCTTGCTAGCGTTGCAGAGGCCGTGTGGGAAGTGCTCATGGAGTGGGAAGTCCGCACACGATGGCTTAGTAGCCGGCTCGCATGCGATGGCCCATGGGGCGTCGAGTTCGAGTTGGAGGCGGATCCCAACTCGAAGTCAGCGTGTTGGTTGTAGAGCAAAATTTCGCCGAATTTTCCGGCGAGTTCGCCCGTGACTACTTCAGGAAGCGTCACAAGCCCGGTGCTCGGGTTGGGAGTCATGGTGAGGCGGCGTTGGAAGGATCCGGCGCCGTCAGCAGTGCACACCTAGGACCCGAAGATGAAGGTGTTGCCGCGGTTGAAAGCGACGGTTGGCTTGATGGAGATTGAAGCCGTCGAGTTCGCCATGAGATCTTCGGCGAGATCCCCTACCTGGCGCGTCAGCTGTCGGTGTTTTAGACCGGCAACCTACCAAGGGGAGTACCCAAGGTAGATGAATGTGGCCTCGCCGAGATCGGTAACTCGAAGGAAGAGACTCGTGGCACACAATTTAGACAGGTTCGGGCCGCGAGGTGCGTAATACCCTACATCTTGTATGCTGCGTAGCTCTGGATTGATTGGATGTGTTTACAAGATGATGCGTATGAGAGAGGGAAGGGTCCCTGCCTCGCCTTATATAGCCCGGATGGCAGGGTTACAGGTCGGTTTGAGGAGAGAGTACTAGTGGGGTACGTCTAGGAGGTCTCTACATAGTACAAGACATGTATAGCTTCCTATCCGAGTACTTCACCGTAGTCCTTGCGCCCCACGCCATGAGGTGCCGTGTGGCACAAGCCGAGTAGTCCCAGGGGCCCACCGAGTTTTCGGTCCTGGTACCCATCGAGGTAGTGGGCCCAGGGAGGTCCATATGACACACCTTTCTGTAACATGTGTTAAAGGTCTCAACCTAATGATTTGAGTCCTACCTACATATGGCATTGTCGTTTGGGTCCCATTAGTGAGAAGCGCATGAAGAAGCTCCACAATGATGTACTTTTAATTTCGTTTGATTTTGAATCCTACGAGACATGTCAAGCTTGTTTGCTAGGCAAGATGACCAAGGTGCCTTCCTCAGGTTTTCTTGAGAGAGCCTCAGACTTACTGGAACTCATACATATGGATGTGCGCGGACCAATGAGTACGACAGCTAGAGGTGGATACCAATACTTCATAACGTTCACTGATGGTTTAAGTAGATATGGTTATGTCTATTTAATGAAGCACAAGTCTGAAACTTTTGAAAAGTTCAAAGAATTTCAGAGTGAAGTAGAAAATCAATGTGTCAAGAAAATCCAGACCTTGCGATCTGATCGTGGAGGTGAGTATTTGAGCCACGAGTTTAGCAGTCATCTAAAGAGTTGCAGAATTGTTCCACAAGTTATGCCACCTGGAACACCTTAGAGAAATGTTGTATTCGAGCGACGTAATCGAACCTTGTTAGACATGGTCCGATCAATGATAAGCCAGTCGGACCTACCATTATTATTTTGAGGTTATGCTCTAGAAACCGCAGCTTTCACTTTAAATAGAGTACCTTCTAAGTCCGTAATTAAGACACCATATGATATGTGGACTGGTAAGACTCCCAGTTTGTCTTTTCTGAAAATTTGGGGTTGTGAGGTTTGTGTCAAGAAACTTCAATCAGATAAATTAACACCCAAATTGGACAAGTGCATATTCGTGGGATACGCAAAGGAAACCTTGGGATATCATTTCTACAACCGATCGGAAGGCAAAGTGTTTGTCGCTCAGAACAGTGTTTTCTTAGAGAAAGAGTTTCTTAAAAGAGAGAAATGTAGATAGAAGGTATATCTTGAAGAAGTTCAAGATGAGCCGCTTGGGAAAGTTTCACAAGTGATGCTAATGTAGCTGAACGAGTTGAGATGCCTATGGCAAGAGAAGCACCACCACAACCACGAAGGTCTGAAAGGGCACGTCGCGCAACTGATAAGCTCAATCTCATGATCACGGGAGAGCGCGACATATTGTTGCTAGACAATGATGAACCTATGACATATGCAGAAGTAATGATGGACCCAGATTCTGAGAGATGGCAAAGTGCCATGAGATCTGAAATAGATTCCATGGATGACAATCAAGTTTGGAACTTGGTTGACCGACCAGATGGTGTTAAACCCATAGAGTGCAAATGGATCTATAAGAAGAAGAGGGACATGGCTGGAAATGTTCACATCTATAAAGCTCGACTTGTTAAAAAAGGTTTTTGACAAGTTCAAGGAGTTGACTACGATGCGACATTCTCTCCCATAGCAATGCTTAAATCTATTTGAATCATTCTAGCTATACCTGCATATTTCGATTATGAGATATGGTAGATGGATGTCAAAACAGCTTTCCTAATGGGAATCTGACTGAGGATGTGTATATAACACAACCTAAGGGATTTGTTGATCCAACCAATGTTGGAAAGGTGTGCAAACTTCAAAAGTCCATTTATGGATTAAAGCAGGCATGTCAGAGTTGGAACCTTCGCTTTGATGAAGTGGTCAAAGGGTTTGGCTTCATTTAGAGTGAAGAAGAGCCTTGCGTTTACAAGAAGGCAAGTGGGAGCTCCGCAGTATTTCTAATCTTGTATGTGGATGACATATTGCTGATTTGAAATGACATTCCTATGTAAGGACCATGTGTGGTTCGAGGGCTGGTGGATGGTCGCTTCCTTGTGTGATGAGTGATTGACAACGTTGTGTGGACTGATTCTTGGCTAAGTATTGCAGGTGCAGGTTGCGGCTTGACTCGTGTTGGTGCAGGTGAAGAACAAGCGTGAAAGGTCGTTGCCGGTGAGGCCTCCGGTGTGGAGAAGACAAGTAGGCTTCTTTCGAGGGACCGGTGGCCGGTGGGGTCAAGTGCGGGCCGCATGGTGGCATGAACGAGCAAGATGAAGTCGTTGACGGTTTCTTGGTAGAGCCTCAAAACCAAGGTCGAGCCGGGACTACGTGGGAGCCGAGTCATGAGTGGAGATTGGCGGAGGCTACACCGAGTTCGCGGGGTTTGCGGTGGTTCACCGAGAAAACCACCGGGTTACTCGGTTGAGCCACAAAACCGAGGCCGAAGACTCGACGAGGGGGGTGCGGCCACCCGGACCGGTTCAACCGCCCGGGAGGGGCGGTCGAGCCGCCCGGGGCCGGTCGGATCTCCCGGGCCGGTCTAACCGCCCAGGGGGCGGTCTGACCGCCCGGTGTTGACGGTGAAAATCCGTCAACCTAGCCATGAGTTTACCTTCGGTGTTGGCATGAGTTTTATACCTTATCCATTGGTACTAACCCCCGTGGTATAACAAGTTCACGTGTGCATGTCGGTTTTGGAGTTTAATGTTTATGCAGGTTTTTAGTGTTGAATGCAAGACGTTCGGGATAAGTTCATCAAGCACCTCATGACAAGACCTTGAAGCCCCGTACAAGTCATGCAATGAAGCAAACTTAACTCCAAGAAGCAAAGGACTTGATCCGAGAAGACGACAGACTCCGAGGACCTGACCAGAAAAGTGCTAAATCTTGCAAGACAAGGAGTTGAGTCCAATTCGGAGAGAAACTGACGTCATGGACCTACATGCAGAAGGGGGAAACATCCAGGAAGCAAGGGAACCGACGTAGATCAAAGGAGGCCTCGGGCTGGGCCTGGATGGGCCCGTGCCGCCCGGCCCCGGTCCGGTCGGCCCAGGCCCATCCAGGGCCCATTTGCCCCCTCCTTTGCCCTAGCCGCCAATCGGGCTATTTATAGCCCCCTGGCCGAGAGCCACGGGGAGAGGAATTCGTCATCGGCCGCCGAGGAGCAGAGAAGAGAGGGACACCATCTCGTAGAGGAGAGGGTCGAGCTAGTTGACTAGGGTTTCCCTAGCCGACGTGGGAACCTTGCACGGAAGACCACGTCGGAGTTCCCGGAGCTAGAAGCAAGATCAAGGAAGGATCCCGGTGGTGATCTTGTGTATGTTTCATTGTTAAAGTTGAATTATCAAGTTGAATCTTTTCCTAGTGATCAAGTGTTTCCTCGAAGATTTCGTTTTTCGATCGGCTTTGCTTTTTCCAATTCTATTCTCGAGATAGATTACATAGGGTGTTCTTGTAGCCGCGGTGGCTAGAGGTACACACCGGATCTTCCGAAAGAATCTCGACTTGTCTTTTGACTCGCCCTAAGCTCCCCGCATGAATAGGGATACGTTGTGACAGAACGGGGGTTCCGAAAGGCGGATGTTTTCGGATTTGGACGGGAAACCACGATTTAAAGAGGCTTCTATTAAGATTCGATTTGCTACTTCTTCTCTTGCTTGGAACTTCAACAAAAGGCTTACCCCGATCTCTCTAGATCGGTTTATCTACCCAATCTTACTTTGTTTTCTCCGGTCTTTAGTAGATTAGATTCGTTTTGTGTCTTTTACTTAGATGCATTAGGGTTTCTTTTATCGAAGATTGGAGTTACTTGGCTTTATTAGATTAAGTTTTGCGTCACACATTTGTTCCATGGATTTGATACCTTGGGTTCACCACTCGAGGGAAGAAGGGTCCCTTGACTACGACGGGAGACTTGTCCGCTTGCAAGTCACAAACGAACTTTGATATAACTATTAACCGTCAACAAGCCCCTTTTTCTGGCGCTGTTGCCGGGGAACAAGTGATCAAGATTTGATTTTTTATTGCCTTTTTGTAATTTTCAGTTTTCTTTTTGTTTTTCTTTTTGCATCTACTAAATTTTGATCATCCTAAAAATACATCTAATCTAGTTTGTCTAACCCTAGTTTTTATAGATTTGTGTTTACTTTCTAGTTTTTGCATACTTTGTTTATTGCTAACCCTAACGGGGAGATGGACGGCTACCTCTCCAACAAACCCAATAATTTTGTGGATGATCCGAGAAAAACTTTACGGAGCTAAGGAGACGTGAAGCACATCAAGCTAAAAAGCTGGATTTTGTAGATTCGAGTCGGAAGACAAAGGATCACGGGAATCTCCGAAGAATTCACCACCTCAAAGTCCTCGGGAGAATCGACTTCCACCAATGGGTGACCAACCACCGCAAGAACGCAAGATTGGGGAGCTATGCACCCCAGACATCATCGACCTACCAATCTTGAACCTTGAGGAGATCGGAAGACCGTTCGAGATCAAGACCTCAACAATCCGCATGGTGCAACATTCACCCTTCACCGGTAAAGAGGATCCGAACCTTCACCTCCAAGCATTCATTCAACTATGTCATACTTTCAACATGGATGGGGTGACTCAAGACCAAATGAGGGCAAGGCTTTTTCCGTTTTCACTACTCGGGAAGGCTTTGCAATGGTTCCACTCTCAACCGGCGGAGACGGTGCAAAATTGGAACACGTTGATGAAGGCTTTCATGAAGGAATACTACTCACCGGGTAAAACTCAAAGCTTGCGTAATAAGATTGCCACCTTTGTTCAATATCCTATGGAAACTATCTCGGAGGCATTCGAGCGCTTCAACGAGTACACCCGGGCGGTTCCACATCACAAGTTCCCGAAGGAAGACCTTGTGCAAAAGTTCTATCAAGGACTCACCATGGCGTCAAGGACGATCATCGATGCATCGACGGGAGGATCCATCATCGAACTTACACCGACGGAAGCTTTCACGCTATTCAAGAAGGTCGCGGATAATGACACGTGGGCGTCATCCGGGCGCCTACATCCGGTTCAACCCACGGGGAACGTCAAAGGAGTCTTGCAAGTGGAGAAGGAGAACATACTTGAAGGCAAGATCGACTCGCTCATGAGGAGGTTGGAGAAGATGGAGATGGAAAAGAAAGAGGCTCAAGACTTGAAGGCCGCCGAAGCAAGGTCCACATGCGAAGAATGTGGAGAGTATGGCCATGTCCGCAAAGATTGTCCGGAGGAAGCCAAAGTGCTCGGCTACATGAGGAAGGGAGAATTGCCGAACTTCCGCTATGGGCAAGGTAGGCCTCAATTTAATGCAAGCTCATCTATTCCTAACGCGGTTCCGCTTCGTATACAATTGAAGGAGTTCATGGATGAGCAAGCTAAGATCAACAAGGACACCGTCACCAAGTTCAAGACCATAGACAAGGTGTTGGAGAACATCGATAGCAAAGTGACGGAGGTCGGAAGTTCCAATCATCAAGTGCTCAACGTGATGAAGATGCTCGAGACGCAAGTTGGACAACTTGCGGGGCGCCTCACTAATGATGAAGGGAAGCTTCCGGGACAACCCAAATGTCCTGAATCGGCGAAGGCCATTCAAACACGTTCGGGGAAGGAGACCGAAGATCCGGAACATTCCGCGGGAGCAAGGAATCTTAAACCATCCACCAAGGTGGAAGGAGCTGCTAAAGAGAAGGTTACGGGGATCGTCACCGAGGAACCCGAATTTGAGATGCCGGAGGAAGACACGAGGATACCGCAACTCAAGCCACGCTACTTCCGAGGTAAACTTGACAACCACTTTGAGAAGTTTGTGGAAGTTGTGCGTAGACTTAGCATCAACATGCCATTACTAGATGCCCTACAAGTACCTACATATTCTCGTTACTTTAAAGACATACTTGCAAATAAATATGAGATAGCAACACTCGGGGCCCTTGACCAAGTCGAAAGTCGGGTGCACACAACCCAAGAACAGTGCCTCATGTCATCACCATGATAGTCAGGGGATGCACGCGGGTGAAGTCATCGCCAAGCTCGCGGAGGACGCCTACTTCATGATAGTCGACAACAGAGTCACTCAAGTGCCTCCCCTCAAAACTCGCGAAGCAAGCCATGAAGCCACAAGTCGCAGTCCAGCGGACAACGGACGCAACCGTACTCGAGGAGAACTACCGTAGAACCCCAACCGTACTAGGGCATCAGGTGGTGGACCTTCTCACGGCGGCAACAGTGCCGGCGGCACCGGTGGTAGTCGCGGCGCCACTGCTCATGGTGATGCTGGCGGCGGAGGCAGCGGCAGCGAGAGCTCCTCACACGGGGCTGGCAGGAGAGCCGGTGGCAGAGGCAATCACGGAGTCTGAGGCCACACAGACAGCCACGTCACTGGTGCCTCACGCGGTGGCTATGACGCCCGCAGCAGAATTGAAGAAATACGACGCAAGAAGTCCTCCACGGCAGGCGAGAACGATGGCTTCCCCGCCTTCTCTGCTCGACTTCACAACCTACTTCTCCCAGAAAAATTCAAGCCTCTGGGGATCACCAAGTATTATGTGAAGCAAGACCCAGTCTAATGGCTCAGATGCTACGCTCTCTCCATTGAAAATGCTGGTGGCAACAATGACACGAAGTGCCTCTACTTCCCCTTATGTCTGGACCAAGCTCCACTTACATGGCTCGATTCACTCAAGAACTACTCGATCGACAAGTGGGACCAGCTCAAGGAATAGTTCACCAGCAACTTCGTGGGCGCCATGGGGCGCTCGGGTACTCGCATGGACATGGCTATGGTGAAGCAGGAACAGGGCGAGACCCTACGTAAGTACATGCGACGCTTTTTCGACAAGCGCGCCACTGTAGTCGATGTCACCGACAAGGAGGTCATTGACCTTTTCCAAGACGGTCTCTACCATCATCGCACATTCGAAGACTTCGGTCGCCGCCGCCCGAGCTCCATCACCAAGCTCAAGGATATGATCACTTCATGGGCCGACGAAGAAGACAAGGAAAACGCTAAGGACAATGTTATTCGCGGCAAGAGCAAACAAAACGCGGGCGGCAGCAACAACAACAACAGGGATCAAGGCGGTCGCAACAACAACTACTTGGGTCCTAACTGCAAGCACAAGCCAAACAACACAGTCGCGACTATCCAGCACCATGCAAAAGACAACTCGAAGAAGACCTCCGGAGGCTTCAAGGACTTGCTGAAAGAGAAGTGCCTGTGGCACCTGGAGGGAAACCACACCACTAAACAGTGCTACTAACTCCCGCGAGCACTCAAGGATTCTCCAGACTCGCAGTCTCCTCACGACATGAAAAGCAAGAAAAAAGCTGACGAAGGCAACGGCGACTTCCAAGAACCCGACAATATGGTGAACATCCTCTTCGGCGGACTACCCACCAGACGGTCTCAGAAGGCCACTCGACGGAAAGTCTTGAACATCGAACCAGCGGTTTCGACCCCTCCCAGGTGGTCGGAGGTACCCATCACCTTCTCCCGCGTGGATCAATGGACAAGCTTCTCTGAACTAGGGCGGTTTCCACTCGTCCTGAAACCAGTAGTCGCGGGCTCCAGACTCAACAAGGTACTCATCGACGGTGGGAGCGGGCTCAATGTCCTTTTCACTAAGACCTTGAAGAAGATGAAGCTTGGCATCACTCACATGCTCATCAAGAGCACATCGCCTTTCTACTGCATCATCCCTGAGAATGTGGCTATTCCACTAGGCTCAGTGGTCCTGCCAGTTACCTTTGGGGAAACCAGAGAAAACTACCGCACCGAGTACATCAAGTTTGAAGTCGCGAACTTCGAGACTTTCTACCATGCCATCCTCGGCAGACTAGCTATCGCCAAGTTCATGGCGGTACCCCACTACACGTACTTGGTACTCAAAATGCCAAGTCCGACCGGTGTACTCTCGCTACAAGGGGACTTGAAGATATCCTTCGACTGCGACACAGAAGCCATGGAACTCACAGCCACCAATCAAGTACACAATGCCATGATGGAGATCTATGCTGCATTGAAGAAGCTTGCCCCAAGTGAACTCGACATCCCAAAGAAGTCAGACACAGCCAACAAGCCTCAGCCACCTAAGGAAGTGCAAGTCATGGAAATTGACCTAGGGACAGGCGATAGCAGCAAGACTACCATGATCGGGGCGGGCCTTGACCTGAAATAGGAGAAGTGCTCGTCAGCTTCCTTTAGGCTAAACGAGACATCTTCGCTTGGAAACCAGCGGACATGCCAGGGGTGCCCAGGAATCTGATTGAGCATTCACTCAACATCGATCCTAAAGCTACCCCGAAACGAGAACACCTCCGCTGTTTTGCCGACGACCGACGGGATGCCATCAAGAAGGAACTCGCCAAACTACTCGCGGCTGGCTTCATCAGAGAAGTCTTCCATCCTGAGTGGCTCACCAACCCCGTCCTCATCCGTAAGAAGAACACCAACGAGTGGAGGATGTGCATCGACTACACCGACCTCAACAAGCACTACCCCAAGGACCCCTTCGGGTTGCCGTGGATAGATCAAGTCATCGACTCCACGGCAGGCTGCGACCTGCTCTGCATCCTCAACTGCTACACCGGGTACCACCAGATTTGTATCAAGGAAGAAGACCAGGAGAAGACCGTGTTCATCACCCCGTTTGGCGCCTACTGCTACACGACCATGTCGTTCAGGTTGAAGAACGCTGGCCCTACCTACCAGCGAGCTATCCAGGCCTGTTTCAAGAGACAGCTCAACAAGAACGTCGAAGCCTACGTGGATGCTATGGTCGTCAAGACCAGAAACTCCGACACGCTCATCGCCGATCTTGAAGAGACTTTCGCATCCCCGCGATAGTACCGCTGGAAGCTCAACCCGAACAAGTGCGTCTTCGGTGTACCGTCGGGAAAACTACTCGGTTTCATCATCAGCCATCGCAGCATCGACCCCGAGAAGATCTCTGCCATCACCAAGATCAAAGCTCCCACCTGCATCAAAGACATGTAGAAGCTTACCGGGTGTATGGCGGCATTCAACAGATTCATCTCGAAGCTTGGAGAACGGGGGCTACCCTTCTTCAAAATACTCAAGCATCAAGAGAAGTTCGTGTGGACTCTAGAGGCAGATCAAGCTCTCGCTCAGCTCAAGGACTTTTTATCCAAACCACCTGTCCTCACGGTTCCTCACAAAAAGGAGCAGGTACTGCTCTACCTCGCTGCGACTACTCACGTGGTCAGTACTGCCATCGTTGTCGACCAGTAGGAAGACGGCCACGCCTACCCAGTCTAGCGACTAGTCTACTTCGACAGCGAGGTCCTGTTGGAATCTAAAGCATGCTATCAACCAGTACATAAGCTACCGTATGCTGTGCTGACCACCTCGCGAAAGCTACGACACTACTTCCAGCAGTACTCGATCTCCGTCGTCACCGACTACCCGCTCGGTGACATCCTGCGGAACCAAGATGCTACTGGAAGAATCTCCAAGTGGGAAATCGAACTCGGCGCCCTCAACATCAACTTCAAGCCACGAAAAGCCATCAAGTCGCAAGAACTAGTCGACTTCATGGCAGAGTGGCGGGAAAATCAGCTACCAACTCCAACTGAGCGGCCAGAGCATTGGGTGATGTACTTCGACGGCTTGCTCAAGCTCAAAGGCGCGGGTGCAGGAGTACTCCTGATTTCTCCAACAGGTGAACAACTCAAGTACGTCTTGAAGATCTTCTAGAAGGTCTCAAACAACGAAGCTGAATACGAAGCTCTACTACATGGGCTCCGCCTCACAGCTTCTCTGCGCATCAAGCGACTACTAGTCTATAGCGACTCTAAAGTGGTCATCAACCAAGTCAACAAGTCTTGGGACCACAACAAGGATAACATGGATGCCCACTTCCTATAAGTCCGCAAGCTCGATAACAAATTCTACGGTCTCGAGTTCCATCACGTCGTCCGCGACAACAACGTTGCAGCGGACATCCTGTCCAAGCTTGGTTCTACTCGCGCTCAAGTACCAGCGGGTGTCTTCGTCCACGAGCTTCACACGCCATCCATCCCGGAGCCGGCGTCGACGACCACTGACCCAGCTGGTGACAGGAGGTCATGATGATAGACGTGGACTGGCGACAACCCTTCATCGACTACATCCGCGAGCAGAAGGTTCCCACGGATAAGAACTCGGCTGAGCAGCTCATCTGCTGCACCAAGTCCTACGTCCTAGTCGGGGACAAGCTCTACAGGCGGGGCGCCACTTCTGGAGTACTCATGAAGTGTGTTCCCCGAGAAGAAGGCAAGGACATCTTGGAGGAGATCCACAAAGGCGTCTGTGGCAACCACGCGTCCTCACGCACGCTGGTCAGCAAGGCCTTCTGACGAGCTTTCTACTGGCCCACCGCTCTAGGTGATGCCGAGGAACTCTTCAGAAGGTGCCAAGGGTGCCAATACTTCGCCAAGCAACAACACGTTCCGGCCTACAAGCTAGTCACCATACCACCAACCTGGCCTTTCGCCAGCTGGGGGCTCGACATGATTGGGTCTCTTCCGACTGCGGCAGGAGGATTCAACAGAGTTCTGGTGGCCATCGACAAGTTCACCAAGTGGATCGAAGTCAAGCCGGTCACCTGCCCCAAGGCTGACAGGGTACTCGACTTCTTGGATGAACTCGTGCACCGCTACGAACTACCCCATCGCATCATCACAGACCTGGGCTCCAACTTCAACAACCTCTAGTTCTGGAAGTACTGCGAGAACAGCGGGATCGAAGTCCGGTATGTCTCTGTCGCCCATCCATGGGCCAACGGACAAGTCGAGCGCGCCAACGAGATGGTACTAGATGCTCTCAAGAAGCGACTACACAACGCTGCTAACACCAAAGGGGGCAAGTGGATCAAGGAACTACCCAACGCACTCTAGGGTCTGTGTACTCAACCCACCAAGCCGACGAGACAGTCACCCTATTTCCTGGTCTACGGCTCCGAAGCTATTCTACCTGCCGACATCATGTGGGACTCACCATCAGTAGAGCAATACGACAAGGGCATATCTAACGACAGCAGACGAGTTGACATCGACGGACTTGAAGAAGCTCGTTGTGCTGCCCTCATTCAGTCAACACGGTACCTCGAGGGTATCCGACGCTACCATGATCGCAACGTCAAGAAACACTCCTTCAACGTTGGTGATCTCGCCCTCCGTCGCATCCAAAACACGGAAGGACTACACAAGCTCAGCTTGCCATGGGAAGTTCCCTTCACAGTCGCAAGGGTGACCGGACTAGGCTCATATCGCCTCTAGACACTTGAAGGCGACGACATCAGCAACTCGTGGAACGTCGACCAGCTCTGTCGATTTTACGCATAGTCTCTCGACTACTCTGGGGCTCAAGTCTACACGACTACTCCCGGGCCCTCCGGGTCCAGGCACTAGTCTCCGGACTACTCTACTCCAAGATCTAGTGCTAACGGCTACTAACGGATCTCGGGCTGCTCAGGGCATCAAGGACTTTAGCAGCGGTCTATCACGAGACCATGTACTTCTAGATCCAGCCTATACGGCTACTAACGGATCTGCAGCTGTAAGCGGCCTTGTGCCCCAGCACTACTCTAGCCGTAGGCGGCCTCTGGGTCCTGGCGACTACACTTGTAAACGGCCCTGGCCATCCAGGTGTACTCTTTCAGTAATAAAGTTTGATTTTCGATCAACTCATTTACTGTGTCTCCCTCGACGGGTCTACTACCGAGTACTACTACTATTAAAACTCAAACAAGTTCATCATAACTTTGTTTATATTACATATGTCGCCATAAGCTAACCCTACAGGACAACTACTGGAGGTTCAGCTTCTCTGCGACTTGTTCGGTGATTGGCGCCATCTAATCCAGAAGCTCCTTGTATTGATCATATGAGCAATTGGCGGCTAGTCCACCCGCGACTACATCGACCGGAGCCTTGGGGAAGTACGACTTCATGTACGCCAAGACTTGGTTCGGGATAGACTTCGCCAGATGCTTGACATAAGTTGCCAGACGTCCGGGGGCTTCCTTCAATGGATCGACCAACAGAGCTATCTTCGGCCCGCCCGAGTGAGGCACTAACAGCCTTGCGATGGGTAGTGCGGCTTCTTCAAGCTCCTTGAGTTGGCCCCTCAGCTTCAAGCAGTCTTCATTAAGCTTCTGCAAAAATTTATAGCAGTTGACAAGGTCACGGTCCGAGGCGATCCGAAGCTCCATGTGCATACAACACTCATGGGCCAGCTGCTTATAATCATACTCAAGTACCTCGCGCACATCCTTCTCTCGGTAGAAGAGATTCTTCATATCGGTCTCTGATGCTTTCAGCTGCTCCACTCGAGACTCAAGATCTGCAAACAACTCAAGGGGAGATGTCAGACTACTACAGGGTACTCCCAATAAGTACTCGACAGGCTGATACCGGCATACCTTTGTTCTTTTGGCGCAACGACTTGTTCTTGCGGACCAATTCATCGCTCTTCGCCTGCATGTTGAGGACCATGTGTGGTTCGAGGACCAGTGGATGGTCGCTTCCTTGTGTGATGAGTGATTGACAACATTGTGTGGACTGATTCTTGGTTAAGTATTGCAGGTGCAGGTTGCGGCTTGACTCGTGTTGGTGCAGGTGAAGAACAAGCGCGAAAGGTCGTTGCCGGTGAGGCCTCTAGGTGTGGAGGAGACAAGTAGACTTCGTTCGAGGGACCCGGTGGCCATTGGGGTCATGCGCGGACCGCATGGTGGCATGAACAGCAAGACGAAGTCGTGGACGGTTTCTTGGTAGAGCCTCAAAACCAAGGTCGAGCCGGGACTACGTGGGAGCCGAGTCATGAGAGGGGATTGGCGGATGCTACACCGAGTTCGCGGGGTTTGCAGTGGTTCACCAGAAAACCACAGGGTTACTCGGTTGAGCCACAAAACCGAGGCCGAAGACTCGACGAGGAGGTGCGGTCGATCTACCGGGCCGGTCTAACCGCCCAGGGGGGCAGTCTGACCGCCCTGGCTGCCGGCGACGAGATGCTTCGAAGCGGAGGACACGCGTCGGGATCGCAAGGCTTGCGTCGATGCTAAGCAGGTTGCGGTCGCCGGGCATCCATCCGATGAAGATATTCCGAAGATTTCCAAATCCGCCCTCGAGGGGCATGTATCCCTAGTTATTAGTGAAGGGTAGTTTAGTCTTTTGGGTGCCTCCATATATACTCATTGAGTGGGTGGATGGCAGCCAACTCTTGGAACCCTAGCTCATTTGTTTTTCCATTTTCGTTCTTCATTTTCCCTAGTTTTTCCAAGGACTAGCTTGAGAGCTTCATGTGAGATCTAGAGAGAGGGATGGATGTTTGGGTGGCAAGCTAGACCTTGTACGAACCTTTCATGGTATGTATAGATGGTTCGGCGTTGTTCCTCAAGGTGGTTTCCCGTCTCTTTTGTTGTGATTTTCGGAGCTCTTTGTTGGCGGTGTTTTGAGAACGATTTCTTGGGGTTTTTTGTGGGTGTCACGTATGAGGATCTTGTGCTTCTTTGGCTGGTGACTTTGCCCACAAATCTCCTTAGAATCGGACTCGATTTGGTGGTTTTTCGAGTTGGGCGAGTTCTTGACCTAGAGAGGCGATTTCGTCGATTCCTCTTGATTGTGAGCGTTTCGGGTCGATTCCTTTGAGGTAGAGGTTGCCCAGGAGGTAACCCAACTAATACCAAAGTTTCGCTGCAATCTGTGGAGTGATTCGGGAAATCAGGTGCGAGGAAGTTAGGGTTTGACCCGCGGGCTTTTTTTTTGGGAGAGGCGGTCTAACCGCCTGGAGGGGCCGGTCTAACCGCCCCAGGTGTTTCCAGGTCGAAGTTTTGTTTCGCCGGATTTTCCTCTGTGAGTCTGTTCGCCTTGATCAGAGGAGCGTCTGGGTGAAATTTGGGGTCGTTCTCGTGCTGTTTGCTAGGAGTTCTTGTTTGAAGTTCGTTGCTGGGTACAGGAGGTTAGACTGCCCCTGGTAGCCGGTCTAACCGCCCCTAGGCCCCTGGGTGGAGTTTTGGTTTTCGCCAAGATTTTCTGGTAACTAGCATGGCCTTGACCAGAGATCTTTGTTGGTGAAACCGTGGTGCGTTTTGGTGCTCGGAACAGGTGTTTCGAAGGATTTCTTGGTTACCGGGTGGAGGCGGTCTAACCGCCCCCTATAGCCGGTCTAACCGCCCCCTATGGACAGCCGGCTTTCAAGGTGTTTCCGCTGTCGTGGGTGCGTGTATGTTGAGGTTGCTGGTAGAGTTTGTTCCTAGGACCAGTAGCACTCCAGTGGCAACGTGGTGTTGGCAAACGGAAGGTAGAAGTGCGGAGCGTGTGATTTTGGGGGTCTTACCGAGCGAGTTCATCTTGTCGGAGTTTCAATCTCTTTCGAGAAGAATTTTTATCGGCTCCCATTCACTCCCCCCCTCTCTGGTCGCCTAATCGGTCCTTCAAGTGGTATCAGAGCCGGTACGAGTCTTTGTTGACTCTAACCAGTCTAAGATCCAAGGATGGCGTACCAGGAACGGGGCTCGGGTCCTCCACACTTCGATGGCAAGAACTACCAGATGTGGAGTAAGCAGATGGGTGCGTTCCTCCGCGGAAAGGGTCAGATCCTTTGGGATGTCACGGTGGACACAGGATATGTCCAGCCGATGGATTTCCTCGCTACAGGATCGAGGGACAGATTCGACGCCAACAATAAGGCGGTCGACTACTTGTTTCATGCTCTGTGTCAGCCTGAGTTCGATCGGGTGCACATCAAGCACTTGGCTTGTAGAATTTGGACGGTGTTGAAGGAGGCTCATGTTGGGAATGCCCAAGTTCAGGCACGGATGTATGCGACCTACCGGAGAGAGTACGAGAACTTCACTCATCTCCCCGGTGAGTCCATCGATGCCTTGTTTCAGAGGTTCACGGTGGTTGTGAACAACATGAGGGCCAATGTGGACGTGCTCCCGTACGATGATCATGATAGAGCGGTTAAGCTCTTACACACTTTTGATCGTACAATATGGGTGGGGAAGTTCGAGGCCATTGTGGAGTCGGAGAAGTATGACACTCTGACGGTGAATGAGCTGTTCTCGAAGCTCAAGTCGGCTGAGGTGGATAGGGGCATGACTGCCAGGCTTGAGGGACCGACTGATTCCCATAGTCTTGCCCTCGTTGGTGGTTCGAAAGGAAAGGCTAACATTATCCCATCCACCAGGATGTTCTCTTTTTCCTCTTTGATGTCTATGCCAGATGAGGAGTTCGGTGTGCTTGGAGAGGACGATCTGGCGCTCCTGACGAGACGGTTCGAGAGGCTGCACGAGAACCGAGTGAACATGAGGAGGAACACGAGGACATGCTTCCAGTGCGGCAAGCTAGGACACTTCGTCGCCGACTGCCCGGAGAAGGTCGAGAACAAGGACGTCTACAAGCACAAGCCGAGGAACGATGGCAAGTACCGGTCGAGGCGCGACCACAAGAGCAAGCACAAGAACAAGTACAAGGACGAGCGACGATCGAGGAAGAAGGAGAGCCGAGGCAAGGCCCGAGTGATGGTTGGAGCGAGCGACGTCGAATCTAGTTCCGCGTACTCCACCTCGAGCTCGAGCAGCAGTGAGGATGAAGGTGATCATCGCAAGAACAAGAAGTCGTCCAAGAACCCGAGCGGGCTGAGCTGCTTCGCGAGAGACGGCTTCTGCACCATGGCGCTGAGCTCTGGCAGCAAGAAGAGCACACAGAGCGACTCAGACTCTGAGTCCGACAACGAGGTGCGTAATGAGCTTCCCTTCTTGCGCTAGGAGAATGAACGGCTCGGTACTTTGGTTGATAATCGTGACGACATGCTTAGAGAGGAAAAGAAAATGAGAAAAGAGCTTAGGGCTTCACTCGTGGAAGCTAGGACTAGAGTGGCTGAGCTAGAGACACTGGTGCTTGATAGCAAGCTTGAGATTGATTCCCTTAAGGCTAGCCCTGTTGTTTCAGATGATGTTGATTATGCTGATTCCTCCATATTTCTTGCTGATCGTGCTTTGTTTAAGGAGAAGCATGCCTCCAAGTGTGAGGAACTAGATGTGCTTAGGGTTGAAGTGGCTGAGCTTAAGTGTAGATCTGCTTTGCTAGGTGCTTGCACTTCGTGCCCTGTTTTGCATGCTAAGATCGATGAGATGCATGTCTACACTACTTCTCTTGAGGCTAACTTGAAGGAACCCATGCCTACATCATGCTCTACCTGTGAAATGCATGCTTTGAAAAATTTGGAACTTGCCCATTATGTTGATCGTTTGCAGGATGAGAACGATGAGTTGAGAAAGTTGATGGGTTGGTTGTCGGGTCATGAGCCTCAGTTGAGAATGATGATTGAGGCATTTAAGAGGCGGGATGGTGAGGGACTTGGAGCAAACAAGGTTGGTGAGGGAAGTGGAGAGAATATCCCAGAGCCACTAAAAACCCACCACAAGAATGATTTCCCCCCAAAACCTAACCATCTTAGGAACCGACTAGACACAACCCCAGCTCGACCCATATTTCCTACACCCATAAATGATCTCCAAAAGCCTATCAAGTTTGTGAGCACTTCCGGGAAAGTGTTCTTTGGGAAAGATGAGGAAAAATCGGTGGAGGAGTTGAGTGCAGAGAAACCAAGCGAGCAGCCCCAATCCAAGCCTAAACCTAAGCTTGTGAGGTTCCATTGTGGCTATTGTGGGAGAGAGGGTCACAAGGATGAGTTTTGCTTCAAGAGGAAGCGGGAAGAGAGGATGGCAAAGGAGTGGGCAAACAAGGATAGGTACAACCCTTCCCATGGTGTACCTAAGCCTCGTATGCCACCGCCGGGGGGTAAAGGCGGGGTGAGAAGTGTTCCGTCATGGGGAGATGCGAGTTCCCGCGGCCCGAGGAGCGGTTCGGAGAGAACGGTCGAGGCCGGCCCGGCTAGGCGGTCGGGCCGACCCCCCCGAGAGGTGGGCGGTTAGGACCGGCTGGCTAGGCGGTTTAACCGACCCCCCCGAACTGCGGGGCGGAGTGGTTTTCGAGGTGGTGAGTCGAGAGGTTTCGGGTCTGGAGGTGGAGTTTCTGGTGGTTGGTCTGGAGAGAGAGCAGGTGGTCAGTTTGCTAGGCATTCTCCCCCTCGAGTTCACTACGGTGATGGGAGGAGTCGTAGCTTTGAGAAGGAGAAGAGAGACGGTCCACGGGTTGTCTTCCGTGGCTTTGGTCCACCTCCAGGCAGTGAGGGGTGGTTTCCTCGGAGTGGTTACCGAGGTGGTGTTCGTGGTGGTAGTTATGGTAGGAAAGATGGCTTGATGTGTGCTAACCCCACTTTCAAGCAAATGGCTCGGCACTGGTTTTACTCTTTTGGTACTAACCCCAGTGCTGAGTCATTTTTTCGCTCACGTGCTCATTTTTGAATTTCAGGTGGGAGATTTGAAGAACATTTGGTTGATTGACTCCGGTTGCTCGAGGCATATGACCGGAGACAGGGGGTGGTTCTCAAGTCTCATCCCGGTGGTAACGAAAAGGCACATCACTTTTGGGGACAATGGGCGTGGGCGTGTGCTCTCAAAAGGTGAGATAAAAGTGAGTGACAAAATCACTCTGAGGCGTGTTGCTCTTGTTCAATCGCTGGGATACAATTTGCTTTTTGTGTCCCAGTTGTTGGATGAGGGCTTTGAGGTGTTGTCTCGGCCTGGTGGTTCTTGGATTTTGGACTCTCGAGGGGACCTTGTTTTTATGGTCGTTCCCGAGGGTCGGGTGTTTCGTGCTGATTTTTCTCAGTCTTCGGGTGTGGAGCGTTGTTTCTTGGCTGGTTCTTCGAGTGAGTTGTGGAGGTGGCATAGGAAGTTGGGTCACTTGAGCTTTGACCTTTTGTCTCGCTTGAGTAAACTCAATTTGGTCCGAGGATTGCCACAGTTGAGGCTTGTGAAAGAGTTGGTTTGTGCGCCGTGTAGGCATGCCAAGATGGTCGCCTCTTCTCACCCGCCTCTCACTGATGTGATGACTGAACGTCCATGCGAGCTGCTCCATATGGATCTTGTTGGCCCAGCTCGTGTGCGATCTGCGGGTGGGAAGTGGTATGTCCTTGTTGTGGTGGACGACTATTCTCGGTATGCATGGGTGTTCTTTCTTGAGGATAAGGGGGAGACGTTTGGTTTTGTTCGAGATCTAGTCTTGAGGTTGAGGAACGAGAGGCACGAAGATGCCATACGAGCTATCCGCAATGATAATGGCTCGGAATTCAGAAACTCTCGTTTTGAAACCTTTTGCCATGACTTGGGTTTTGAGCACCAGTTTTCGAGTCCGTATACGCCTCCCCAGAATGGTGTTGTGGAAAGGAAGAACAGGACCTTGTGCGAGATGGCTCGGACGATGCTTGATGAGCATAGGACTCCGAGGAGGTATTGGGCTGAGGCGGTGAATACCGTGTTCTATGTGTCAAACAGGATCTACCTCAGAGTGCACAAGAAGAAAACATGCTATGAGTTGATGCATGGTCGCACACCCAAGGTGATTCACTTCCATGTCTTTGGTTGCAAGTGTTTCATTCTGAAGAAAGGCAGGAAGTTGGATAAGTTTGAGGCTAGGTCTGTCGATGGTATTTTCTTTGGTTATGCATCTCATTCTAGAGCATATCGTGTGCTCAATCTTGAAACTAACCAAATCGTGGAGACTTGCGAGGTAACCTTCGATGAGACAGAGCTACGTAGTCAGCTTGTCTTTGAGTGTGCAGGTGATGATGAGCTTGGTGAGGAGATCTTTCAGGAGGAGGAGCATGAACATGGAGACGATGAAGATGGCGGTGCGGTGCCCCCGGCTGAACATGTACCCACTACTTTGACTACGGTGATGGACGGACCCTCTACTACACCTATGACGACAAATCAAGAACGAGGAGAAGCTGATGTTGACAGGGAGGTAGCATCGAGGCGAGAACCTCCCCGGCAAGTACAGGTGGATCACCCAGCTTCGAGGATCATCGGTGACATGAATGAACGCACTACACGGTCGAGGGTTCGAAACAATTCCCATTTCGCTCATGCTGCATTTGTTGCTACTTTTGAGCCCAAAGACATTGGACACGCACTATCTGATCACAATTGGGTTAATTCGATGCATGAGGAGTTGGAGAACTTTGAGAGGAATCAGGTGTGGGAGTTGGTTGACCCTCCCTCAGGGTGCAAGCCGATTGGTACAAAGTGGGTGTGGAAGAACAAAGAGGGAGAGAAAGGTGAGGTTGTGAGGAACAAGTCGAGGCTTGTTGCTCAAGGGTTCAGTCAGAAGGAGGGGATTGACTACGAGGATACCTTTGCTCCCGTAGCCCGTTTGGAGGCGATTAGGATCCTTCTAGCCTTTTCCGTGGCTAAAGGGTTGAAGTTGCACCAAATGGATGTGAAGAGTGCTTTTCTGAATGGTGTGTTAGAGGAAAAGTGTATGTGAGGAAACCTCCGGGGTTTGAGAGTGAGAAGTACCCCCACCGGGTGTACATGTTGAGGAAGGCGTTGTATGGGTTGAAGCAGGCGCCTAGAGCTTGGTATAGTAGGTTGAGGGGGTTCTTGTTTGAGAGAGGTTTTGAGATGGGGAAGGTCGATCAGACCTTGTTTTTGCTGAGGCAGGGCAGAGATATCCTGATTGTGCAGCTGTACGTGGATGATATTGTCTTTGGTGGCTCGTCTAACTCTCTTTTTGCAAGGTTTGCAGATGATATGAGCAGGGAATTTGAGATGAGCATGATGGGCGAGTTGCAGTTCTTCCTCGGGCTACAAATCAAATAATCAAAGGAAGGAACATTTGTGCACCAGGCTAAGTACACCAAGGACATTGTGCGGAAGTTCAAGATGGAGGACTCCAAGGCTATGACGACGCCGATGAGTACGACTACAGCCCTTGATGCGGACGAGGAAGGTGAACACGTGGACCAGAAGGAGTACTGGAGCATGATCGGGTCACTCCTCTACTTGACGGCGACGAGGCCGGACATACAGTTCTTGGTGTGTCTGTGCGCTCGTTTTCAAGCGTCTCCGAGGACTTCGCATCGGCAAGCGGTGAAGCGAATTTTCAGGTACTTGCGTCACACTCCCGACTTCGGCCTTTGGTACTCCGCGTCCTCTTCTTTAGCGCTTCATGGTTTTTCAGATGCAAATTTTGCCGGGTGTCGGTTGGATAGGAAGTCCGCTTCTGGGACTTGCCAGTTTTTGGGTTCTTCTTTGGTGTCTTGGTCTTCCCGCAAACAATCGAGTGTTGCTCAATCCACTACGGAGGCCGAGTATGTTGCCGCTGCTAGTTGTTGCTCTCAGGTCCTTTGGATTTCATACACCATGAGTGACTTTGGTGAGGAGTATACCCATGTCCCACTTCAATGTGATAGCACCAGTGCCATAAGCGTTGCAAAGAACCCAGTGCTCCATTCCAAAACCAAGCACATAGAAGTGAGGTATCATTTTCTGAGAGACAATGTAGAGAAAGGGAAGATAGCTTTGATCCATGTACCCACACATGACCAACTAGCCGATATTTTCACCAAACCCCTAGATCAAGCAACTTTCACTCGTTTGCGGGGGGAACTTGGTGTGTGTTTGATTTCTTGAGTTGGGCGTGTGGGAGCTCCCTTGTAGCATATGTATAGCTTCCTCTGTGCATTTCTTGCATTTGGCATGGCATATGTAACATGATGTATAGGCATCCTTGTATCTTAGATTGCATGCATTTTGTATCATATGCATTGGATAGGAAAAGCTTCTCCTATATACATTGTTCACCATGGGATACTATATATGTTTTTGAGAGCTTGTTTGGTATGCTATGGTTAGTTTGACTTAGCTCTCGATGATCTTGTTGAATGATCCATGGTTGATGGCTATATTTTTGTAAATGTCACATATATGCTCTCTCATGTGTAAACACCTTTATATGATCTTGACATGTTTTAGTGGCTTTGCTATGCTTAATTTGTGGTTGGATAGCTAGTTTATTGATCATATGGGGCCAAAGGCTCATTTGCCATCATGAATGTTTAGCCCTCTTGCCTTATCTTATGGAGGGGCATAAGTTCCTTTTTGTCGCAAAGACATTTCATGTACCATTTATAAATCTGAAAATGAAATGAAAAATGCTTGGAAAATATGTTCCCATGTCATATGTGCTGAAATTAATTTGCTTTGGGTGCTAAACCGCTGCATGATGCCTACCAATGAGAAGTCTCATACATAGAAGTAGGCACATGGCTCGGTGGCTTTGACATGACATGAGGTGCTTGTGGGTGTTTGTGATGGTCTTATGATTAAGCCTACCAATGGTTTAAGAACCACACTCTACCCACACCAGACCAATATGTCTTTCTTTCATCAACCCACCCCACCCCACCATCATTATTATTCATTGTAGCATCAAACCAAACTGAACCACATAAATGAGTCCACCAAACCATTCCACAAAACCAGTTTGAACCCATTGGTCTCTTTGTCAGTTTGAATTCTCAGGACAGACTGATTCGGTTTCAGTCAATTAGGTAAAATAATCGCCTACTCTGTCACGACCGAATTGACTGAGCTGCTGGTAAATACATCAAGTAAAATCACAAATCTAATTGTCGTAAATACATCAAGTAAAATCACAAATACAACTGTCCACGTGCATGGTTCTAAGCTCTGCATATTACCAAACTAAAAGAATACAATACATGTTTCAAGTGCATTCAAGTGCAGCTTCTGCAGCAACATAAAGGCAGGCGAGCAGGCTAAGCAATGTCAATTAAATAGTTGCTCAAGCAGAGCTAAGTTCCACCCAACAATGTTCCATTGCCAATGCCGAGAACTACAGGAACAACAAACAGAGGAGGGCAAAGTTTGTGTAGGAACAGCAACAAAGGTTGTTCATATCAAATGTCATTTTTATCTCCATGAAGTCCCGTGATACAAATATAGCCTGGAAATAGAATGAAAGAAGCAAATCAGTATTGTAACAGTCGGAGAATAAACAAGATGCAGTCACATATCAACAGGAATAGCTGTCTAAAAACATTGAAACTAAGTTGGAAAATACTATATCTCTAGGGCTTAATAACACTGATATGAAACTAAGGAACCTTTAACAGGGTGATCATAAATAACACTGATATGAAACAAATTACAACTGAATGTAGCTGATTTCTGAATCTACTTGCACCATAGAGCTAACTACTAACATGCTTGTGTGCAACAAGAGTTGGACACACAGAAGAGGGGAAAACTAAGAACAAAATGCTTAAAATTAAGGCAGGTGAAGTGGAAGTCGAGAAAATTTGCAGATCAACTAAATTGGATGAAAAAAATACACCACGGAAGGAAATAAAGATGTTAATGAATGACAACATGCCGTGTTGGGAGTAGTCAGAATGCAGGAGCGTCAGACTGGCAGAAACTGTTTTCAGGAAGATGACATTCAGAAAAAATGCAGTTGTACTGATGACATCAGAGCAACATAGCTACATTATTAGGCATGAAATTGTTGTACTTGTACTGATTACAGTTCAAGTTGTTGTAGCCTTTTGTATTTTTACACTGATATAGTGGTATAATACAGCAAATGCAGCAGAGCTCTCTATGTGTGAAATGCCAAGCATCTATGATTTCAATTGAATGTGCCCAAGAACTATATATCATCGAGGCTACTCCCAATTATGTTTTTGATGTTTGCAGACTGAATTCTTGGAAGAGAGTTGAAATCTTTGGACACTGAATTCTTTGGAGAGGCTACATTGACCCATGGCCGGGTGTCGATACACATGGATGTACAACTAGAGGCTATATATCATCATGATGTAGCCTTGCTTTGCATCGTGGCATCTTCCACTATATATATAGGTACTAGTACAATTGGAAGAAGGCCTCCAGCAAATAATAATAATAATTAGAAAAGGGGAAACAAAATTTAAGCAAAAAAAATGGATTGATAGGAATAGTATGTTTATGCAGCATCAGACTAGGAATAGTAGCACATTTTACACTACACTATATACACTGAAAAAAGTAAGCGATAAAGAAGTAACAACAAACCTGGTCACCAATCGTATGAGCTTCATGACATCTTTTAATCTTGCTCAGAACCTACAAACAACCAACAAATTAGTTGGCTCCTGCAAATATTGCAGACCCATACACACTAAGTAGCAGGAGACAAAGGGAGCAAATGAATGACAACATTCCTTGTTAGGAAGAACAAAACAATAATAAAGAACAAATGTTGTAGCAAACAATACTACCAGAGAATAGCTAACATACCTTCACTTTCTTCACTTTCTTTGGGTTTATATAGCCAATCTTTTGTGCAAACTAGAGCCTCCAGCATTTCTGGAGTTAATGAACTTCTGTGGTCTCCAAGAATTCTTTTCCCTAAACTGAAAGCTGATTCCGATGAGACTGTACTAAGAGGAATCGCCAAGAAGTCGCGAGCCATAGAAGATAGTCCTAGAAACTTTTGTGATTTTCTATTCCACCAAGCTAGAACATCAAAACCTTTTACATGCTTTTCAGACTCTTCTTCTAAGTACACATCGAGCTCAGATTTTTGTGATTGGTCAACCCTTACTTGTGATTTGTACTGTTCAAACTCAGCTTCAAGCTTCCTTTTTCCTAGAGCTGGAGAGCCCATGATGGATATATCACTAAAATGTGCTCCAGTGTTTATGGTACTTGTTCTTTGATAATGTTGTTCATACTCCATGAAGTACTTTCTCATCCATACCAAGGAAGAATTCACATAAATACCAATCTGGTCGACATTCTTACAGACCCTCTGATAAAAGAACTCTAAATAAAGCACTTTTCTTCTTGGATCTAATATTGTGGCAATGACCAAAGCAGTGTTGAAAGCAATCTCTTTATTCTTTCTAAGAGGATTACCTTTACTTCGAAGGCTACATTCATCTGGCTCCCAATACTTTTCAAACTTAGAACACATACATGCACCCAACTCCTTCAAAATGTCATTAGTTTGCAAGGCCTTGTCCTGCTTCAATGCATGCAAGATAGAAAGAACCAATGGCAAAAACATGTGTGCTGTTGGTTCCCTGTGAGCTGAAACTGCAAGGGTAAGTTCTTCGAAGGCTTTGAGAAATTCGCAAATTGCATCCGCTTTTTCCCATTCATATTCACTCGGACCATCTTCCATATGCTTAGAAGCATAAGTATTCAGAACAGCCTTGTATTCTGATGCTTCTACAATCATTTTGTATGTCGAGTTCCACCTCGTTGGGACATCAAGGTAAACACCTTTCTTTGATACCATTCCTTTCCCCTTTGCAATCGAATTGAACACTTGAAGCCTAGCCGGTGAACAATCAATATGTTTTAGTAGCTCACGAATTTTATGGATCGCTGAATGTATTATACTCATTCCATCTTGAACCAAAATGTTAAGGATGTGAGCACAGCATCTAACATGTAGATGTTCTCCGCCAAGCAACAGATCATTCTTGCAGTCTGATACCAGCAACTCACAAGCAGTAGTGTTATTGCTCGCATTGTCTACTGACAAGGTAAAGATCTTCTCTCTTATTCCCCAATAAGTTAGGCATTTTAACAGTTCATCTTCTATTGCATAGCCTGAGTGGGGATATTCTAGAGTTTTGAACCAAATAATTTTTTTGATCTTGAAATCTGCATCAATATAATGCGCAGTCACTGCCATGTATCCTAAGTCTTGTGAAGATGTCCAGATATCTGATGTCAAGCAAACACGAGACTCCAAACTCTGGAGTTCGATTTGAAGCTCCTTTTTCATCTCTACATACTTCTTCATGCAGTCATCACGGATTGTTTGCCGGTGCCTAACTTTAAAAGCTGGCTGCAAGGTCTTTAGCCATGGTCTAAGGTAGGGATTTTCAAACTGTAGGAATGGAACCTCAGCATGAATAATATACTTAATCATCTCCTTACGGCAAAGATCAGGGTCAAAGACAAAAGGAACATTAGGCTCAGGCTGCTTATTGAGAGTTGCTTGGAACTTCAGTCTGACATGAGTAGGAATTGTTGGGCAAGCATTTGCAATATGACCTCTAAGACTGCTTGTGCCTGATCTTTTTTTCAAATGAATTCCACAATATTTGCAAACAGCTTTTAGTTCACCATCAATGTCGACTAAATTTGGCTCAAAATGCTCCCAAACATTGGACCTTGTACGACGTGACGTCGAGGGTGTGACTAAGTCCATGGAATCGTGACTTGACGAACTACCAGATGCTGTGGATGACATGTTTACCTACTTAACACACAAAAAATTCATTGCATAAACTACATGCGGACCAAATGTAATATACTCTAAAGATACCTACTGCCATTTATGTCTCCTACATGCAGACCAAGTAATAGCATAAAAATACTGACTATCACAATTAAGTAAAAAAAGAACAGAATGGTATATCCTGTTTCTAGACCCTGGTGGAGTGAATCTCAACTATGTTCCTACTAGTTTTGCTGCTCCGCAACTATGTTTTCACATCCAGAGTCGTGCACAATGAATTTGGGGTGATTCTTGTAGGTCCTTGGGTACTGACTACTGAGGCTGTTAGTTGGCCCTAATCATACAGCATTAGCATGCTCAAACTGCTTGTCTGATTCTTGTAAGCATCTTTCCAAGCTTTTGCAGTACAGAGGAATGCTTGTAAATCACATCATCTTCATCTACCACCCCTTGATTAGCTCTCTAATCTCTTTTCTTTCAAGGTAATAGAAAAATCATAATCACAACAAAGTGCTTGTCGGTTCTGACAAATCCACATCATAGTCAAATGAGATCACCCCCACTACCACCTTACCAAAAAGCTACTGCTCTGCTAGGCTCCAAGGGAATCCGATCGAACGCGAATGCCACGTCTCTGTTCAACAGGGGGCTTAGAGCATTGCCGCATGATTGGAACCATATTCAAAATATAGTACAGAAAGATTTGAAATTGCTATAACACCTCAAAGAATTTTCCAAATATCCTGATAAGACTGCAAGCTGCAATTTTATTCAGAGTCCTACGTACTACACTAATTTCACCAAGTAAAATACCCTACGAGTACTCCCACAGCACCTAACACATCAAAGACTTCCAAAGAGCCTGATATTCCAAAAGTACTACTGACTACATCAGTTAACGTGAAGCTTAAAAGATTAGCGACAAACAAAGGGGCGAAATTAGCTAAATCTGCTGCGGTCAGGCAAACCATACCAGTGGAAGCGGAGATGTTGAAGGTGGCAGGCTGGCCGGGCTGGACCGGATCAGGAATGATCTCCACCGCGCTCAACTTCACCGGGTACTTCTTGCCCTTATCTGCACGGAACAGCAAGCGAAATCACAAACTGAAGCTAGCTGTACTGAAGAAATAAAAATGATTCTCAAATCCATCACTTTTCATAAATCATAAATCCAAGAAGGGAGAAGGGATGTGTAGCCTAACCTATGGAAGGGGACGACCAGATCCAATCCTCGTTGCGGGGCGGGACGGGGCGGGACAAATGCAGAGCTTGTGGTTGTCGTTGCCGGAGGTGGAGGAGATAGGGGCGTGGGGGTGCTGGCCTCCTGGGTCCCGACGAGGTGGTCGGGTTGAAGGAGATGAGATTGAGCTGACAGCTGAGGGGTCGAGCGGGAGGGAGGGCCGACGCGGGCACCGTGTCGTCGATGTCAGGGGCGGTGGACTTGGAGTCTTGGAGGGGAGGCGGCCAGGGAGAACTGGAGAGGGGGAGGAGCCACCATGACGTCCAGCGGCGGAGCGGCGCCCGGCGGTGGCTCGGGAGTCGACTTGCTTCTGCTAGGTTACGGGTCAAACCCAACCAGACCAAACCACACTGTTTTTAACAAAAATCCGAACCAGACCAACCCATTAACACCTTGGCCCATTTTCCACCACACCAGCTAAGCCCAAGTAGCAAAACCAAATCATTTTAACCGGGTTGGGCCCGAACCATTGGTAGTCTTACTTATGATTAGAATGGCTGTCCTAGCATGAAGTTTGTGTGGCTTTGCCATTTTGACATGTTTTGCTCATGTTTAGGTTTTTGCTTATGAGCGAGTAACTTTTCGCAAAATTACTCAAATCCTTTTTAGCCTTGTCCAATGGTTGTGAAACTTGGTGATCTCGTAGTTAAGGTCATTACGAACCTGTAGAGTATCTAACTTGCTCATTTTGACTTGTGTAGCTCCTTGTGATGAATTTTGTATATTTGAGAAGCTATATGTTGAAAGTTTTTGCATTTTGCCTTGATTCATGCATTGTCAACAAGGGGGAGAAGTTTGTGCATGCTTTGGGCACCTGGGAGTGTTTGGAAGGTACTCAAATTGGTTCGGGCAAATTTTGAGCAGTTTGGTGCAGGGCCGGTCACATGGGGCGGTCTAACCGCTACCAAGGCGGTCAGATGGAGTGCAAGCGGTCTAACCGCCCTGTACAGGCGGTCTAACCGCCCTGGGCAGTGTGAGCAGTTCTTTGCTCTTTGTTGCATTCCCGTGTTGTATTGCTGCATTTGTTCATGGGGAGTGTGCTTTGTCTCAGGGGGAGCTTGCATATGTGCAGGGGGAGCTCTTTGTGGTGTTCGAGTTTTGGCTCGGTGGTTTGCGCTCTTTTCTTGAGCATGGTTTTGTCTCGGATGTGTTGAGCCGTTGCCCCTGCCTAAGGGGTCCGAGACTTGTCTTCTTCAAGTGATCTTGCTTTTCGCTTTTTCTTTGGCTTTCGATCGCTTGTTGAGGTTTTTTTATTTGTTTCTTTTCTTTTTCCTTTTCTATTGTGTTACTTCATGTGGGTGTTGTCAATGCACTCATCAAGGGGGAGATTAAGGACCATGTGTGGTTCGAGGACCGGTGGATGGTCGCTTCCTTGTGTGATGAGTGATTGACAACGTTGTGTGGACTGATTCTTGGCTAAGTATTGCAGGTGCAGGTTGCGGCTTGACTCGTGTTGGTGCAGGTGAAGAACAAGCGCGAAAGGTCATTGCCGGTGAGGCCTCCAGGTGTGGAGGAGACAAGTAGGCTTCGTTCTAGGGACCCGGTGGCCAGTGGGGTCAAGCGCGGACCGCATGGTGGCATGAACAGCAAGATGAAGTCGTGGACGGTTCTTGGTAGAGCCTCAAAACCAAGGTCGAGCCGGGACTACGTGGGAGCCGAGTCATGAGTGGAGATTGGCGGAGGCTACACCGAGTTCGTGGGGTTTGCAGTGGTTCACCAGAAAACCACTAGGTTACTCGGTTGAGCCACAAAACCGAGGCCAAAGACTCGACGAGGAGGTGCGGCCACCCAGGCCGGTTCAACCGCCCAGGAGGGGCGGTCAGACCGCCTGGGGCCGGTCAGATCTCCCGGGCCGGTCTAACCGCCCAGGGGGGCGGTCTGACCACCCTGGCCGCCGGTGCCGAGATGCTTCGAAGTGGAGGACACGCGTCGGGATCGCAAGGCTTGCGTCGAGGCTAAGCAGGTTGCGGTCGCCGAGCATCCGTCCGATGAAGATATTCCGAAGATTTCCAAATCCGCCCTCGAGGGGCATGTATCCCTAGTTATTAGTGAAGGGTAGTTTAGTCTTTTGGGTGCCTCCATATATACTCATTGAGTGGGTCGATGGCAGCCAACTCTTGGAACCCTAGCTCATTTGTTTTTCCATTTTCGTTCTTCATTTTCCCTAGTTTTTCCTAGCACTAGCTTGAGAGCTTCATGTGAGATCTAGAGAGAGGGATGGATGTTTGGGTGGCAAGCTAGACCTTGTACGAACCTTTCATGGTATGTATAGATGGTTCGGCGTTGTTCCTCAAGGTGGTTTTCCCGTCTCTTTTGTTCTGATTTTCGGAGCTATTTGTTGGCGGTGTTTTGAGAACGATTTCTTGGGGTTTTTGGTGAGTGTCACTTATGAGGATCTTGTGCCTCTTTGGCTAGTGTCTTTGCCCCCAAATCTCCTTTGAATCGGACTCGATTTGGTGGTTTTTCGAGTTGGGCGAGTTCTTGACCTAGAGAGGTGATTTCGTCGATTCCTCTTGATTGTGAGCGTTTCGGGTCGATTCCTTTGAGGTAGAGGTTGCCCAGGAGGTAACCCAGCTAATCCCGAAGTTTCGCTGGAATCCGTGGAGTGATTCGGGAGATCGGGGCGAGGAAGTTAGGGTTTGACCCGTGGGCTGTTTTTCTGGGAGAGGCAGTCTAACCGCCTGGAGGGGCCGGTCTAACCGCCGCGGGTGTTTCCAGGTCGAAGTTTTGTTTCACCGGATTTTCCTGTGCGAGTCTCTTCGCCTTGATCAGAGGAGCGTCTGGATGAAATTTGGGGTCGTTCTCGTGCTGTTTGCTAGGAGTTCTTGTTTGAAGTTTGTTGCTGGGTACAGGAGGTTAGACAGCCCCTGGTAGCCGGTCTAACCACCCCTAGGCCCCTGGGTGGAGTTTTGGTTTTCGCCAAGATTTTCTGGTAGCTAGCATGGCCTTGACCAGAGATCTTTGTTGGTGAAACCGTGGTACGTTTTGGTGCTCGGAAGAGGTGTTTCGGAGGATTTCTTGGTTACCAGGTGGAGGCAGTCTAACCGCCCCCTATACCCGGTCTAACCGCCCCCCTCTGGACAGCCGGCTTTCGAGGTGTTTCTGCTGTCGTGGGTGCGTGTGTGTTGAGGTTGCTAGTAGAGTTTGTTCCTAGGATCAGTAGCACTCCAGTGGCTACGTGGTGTTGGCAAATGGAAGGTAGAAGTGCGGAGCGTGTGATTTTGGGGGTCCGACTGAGCGGGTTCATCTTCTCAGAGTTTCAATCTCCTTCGAGAAGAATTTTTATCGGCTCCCATTCATTCCCCCTCTCTGGTCGCCTAATCGGTCCTTCAGAGAGGCGGTCTAACCGCCTGGAGGGGGCGGTCTAACCGCCCTGGGTGTTTCCAGGTCAAAGTTTTGTTTCGCCAGATTTTCCTCTGTGAGTTTGTTCGCCTTGATCAGAGGAGCGTCTGGGTGAAATTTTGGGTCGTTCTCGTGCCGTTTGCTAGGTGTTCTTGGTTGGAGTTCGTTGCTGGGTACAGGAGGTTAGACCGCCCTGGTAGCCGGTCTAACCGCCCCTACGCCCCTGGGTGGAGTTTAGGTTTTCGCCAAGATTTTTTGGTAACTAGCATGGCCTTGACCAGAGATCTTTGTTGGTGAAACCGTGGTGCGTTTTGGTGCTCGGAAGAGGTGTTTCAGAGGATTTCTTGGTTACCAGGTGGAGGCGGTCTAACCGCCCCCCTCTGGACAGCCCGCTTTCGAGGTGTTTCCGCTGTCGTGGGTGCGTGTGTGTTGAGGTTGCTGGTAGAGTTTGTTCCTAGGACCAGTAGCACTCCAGTGGCTACGTGGTGTTGGCAAACGGAAGGTAGAAGTGCGGAGCGTGTGATTTTGGGGGTCCGACCGAGCGGGTTCATCTTGTCGGAGTTTCAATCTCCTTCGAGAAGAATTTTTATCGGCTCCCATTCACTCCCCCCCTCTCTGGTCGCCTAATCGGTCCATCAAGTGGTATCAGAGCCGGTTCGGATCTTTGTTGACTCTAACCAGTCTAAGATCCAAGGATGGCGTACCAGGAACGGGGTTCGGGTCCTCCACACTTCGATGGCAAGAACTACCAGATGTGGAGTAAGCGGATGGGTGCGTTCCTCCGCGGAAAGGGTCAGATCCTTTGGGATGTCACGGTGGACACAGGCTATGTACAGCCGATGGACTTCCTCGCTCCAGGATCGAGGGACAGATTCGACGCCAACAATAAGGCGGTCGACTACATGTTTCATGCTCTGTGTCAGCCTGAGTTCAATTGGGTGCACACCAAGCACTTGGCTTGTAGAATTTGGACGGTGTTGAAGGAGGCTCATGTTGGGAATGCCCAGGTTCAGGCACAGATGTATGCGACCTACCGGAGAGAGTACGAGAACTTCACTCATTTCCTCGGTGAGTCCATCGATGCCTTATTTCAGAGGTTCACGGTGGTTGTGAACAACATGAGGGCCAATGTGGACGTGCTCCCGTACGATGATCATGATAGAGCGGTCAAGCTCTTACACTCTTTGGATCGTACAATATGGGGTGGAAAGTTCGAGGCCATTGTGGAGTCGGAGAAGTATGACACTCTGACGGTGAACGAGCTGTTCTCGAAGCTCAAGTCGGCTGAGGTGGATAGGGGCATGATCGCCAAGCTCGAGGGTCCGGACCGATTCCCATAGTCTTGCCCTCGTTGGTGGTTCGAAGGGAAAGGCTAACACTAACCCATCCACCAGGATGTTCTCTTTTTCCTCTTTGATGTCTATGCCAGATGAGGAGTTCGATGTGCTTGGAGAGGATGAGCTAGCGCTCCTAATGAGACGGTTCGAGAGGCTGCACAAGAACCGAGTGAACATGAGGAGGAACACGAGGACATGCTTCCAGTGCGGCAAGCCAGGACACTTCGTCGCTGACTGCCCGGAGAAGGACGAGAACAAGGACGGCTACAAGCACAAGCCGAGGAACGATGGCAAGTACCGGTCGAGGCGCGACCACAAGAACAAGTACAAGATTAAGCACAAGGACGAGCGACGATCGAGGAAGAAGGAAAGCCAAGGCAAGGCCCGAGCGATGGTTGGTGCGAGCGACGTCGACTCTAGTTCCGTGTACTCCACCTCGAGCTCGAGTAGCAGTGAAGACGAAGGTGATCGTCGCAAGGGCAGGAAGGCGTCCAAGAACCTGAGCGGGCTGAGCTGCTTCGCTAGAGACGGCTTCTGCACCATGGCGCTGAGCTCCGACAGCAAGAAGAGCACACAGAGCGACTCGGACTCTGAGTCCGACAACGAGGTGCGTGATGAGCTTCCCTTCTTGCGCCACGAAAATGAACGGCTCGGTACTTTGCTTGATAATCGTGATGACATGCTTAGAGAGGCAAAGAAAATGAGAAAAGAGCTTAGGGCTTCACTCGAGGATGCTAGGACTAGAGTGGCTGAGTTAGAGACACAGGTGCTTGGTAGCAAGCTTGAGATTGATTCCCTTAAGGCTAGCCCTGTTGTTTTAGATGATGTTGATTGTGCTGATTGCTCCATCTTTCTTGCTGATCTTGCTTTGTTCAAAGAAAAGCATGCCTCCAAGTGTGAGGAACTAGATGTGCTCAGGGTTGAAGTGGCTGAGCTTAAATCTAGACATGCTTTGCTAGGTGCTTGCACTTCTTGCCCTGTTTTGCATGCTAACATTGATGAGATGCATGCTTACACTAGTTCTCTTGAGGCTAAATTGAAGGAACCCATGCCTACATCATGCTCTACCTGTGAAATGCATGCTTTGAAAAATTTGGAACTTGCACATTATGTTGATCGTTTGCAAGATGAGAACGATGAGTTGAGAAAGTTGATGGGTTGGTTGTCGGGTCATGAGCCTCAGTTGAGAATGATGATCGAGGCATTTAAGAGGCGGGATGGTGAGGGACTTGTGGCAAACAAGGTTGGTGAGGGAAGTTGAGAGAATATCCCAGAGCCATCAAAAACCCACCACAAGAATGATTTTCCCCCAAAACCTAACCATCTTTGGAACCGACTAGACACAACCCCAGCTCCACCCATATTTCCTACACCCACAAATGATCTCCAAAAGCCTATCAAGTTTGTGAGCACTTCCGGGAAAGTGTTCGTTGGGAAAGTGAGTGAGAAGGCTAGTGAGGAGAAATCGGTGGAGGAGTTGAGTGGAGAGAAACCAAGTGAGCAGCCCCAATCCAAGCCTAAGCCTAAGCTTGTGAGGTTCCATTGTGGCTATTGTGGGAAAGAGGTCACAAGGATGAGTTTTGCTTCAAGAGGAAGCGTGAAGAGAGGATGGCAAAGGAGTGGGCGAACAAAGATAGGTACAACCCTTCCCATGGTGTACCTAAGCCTCGTATGCCACTGCCCAGGGGTAAAGCTATGGTGAGAAGTGTTCCGGCATGGGGAGATGCGAGTTCCCGCGGCCGAGGAGCGATTCGGGAGGGGGGGCGGTCGGACCGGCCGGCTAGGCGGTCGGGACCGGCCCCGCCCGAAGGGGGCGGTTAGACCGGCCCGGCTAGGCGGTTCAACCGCCCCCCCACTGCGGGCGGAGTGGTTTTCGAGGTGGTGAGACGAGAGGTTTCGGTGTCCGGAGGTGGAGTTGCTTGGTGGTTGGTCTGGAGAGACAGCAGATGGTCAGTTTGCTAGGCATTCTCCCCCTCGAGTTCACTATGGGGATGGGAGGAGTCGTAGCTTTGAGAAGGAGAGGAGGGACGGTCCACGGGTTGTCTTCCGTGGTTTTGGTCCTCCTCCAGGCAGCGAGGGGTGGTTTCCTCGGAGTGGTTACCGAGGTGGTGTTCGTGGTGGTAGTTATGGTAGGAAAGATGGCTTGATGTGTGCTAACCCTACTTTCGAGCAAATGTCTCGGCACTGGTTTTACACTTTTGGTACTAACCCCAGTGCTGAGTCGTTTGTTTGCTCACGTGCTCATTTTTGAATTTCAGGTGGGAGACATGAAGAACATTTGGTTGATTGACTCTGGTGGCTCGAGGCATATGACCAGAGACAGGGGGTGGTTCTCAAGTCTTGTCTCGGTGGTGACGAAGAGGTGAATGACAAGATCACCGTGAGGCGTGTTGCTCTTGTTCGTCGGCGGGGTACAATTTGCTTTCTGTGTCCCAGTTGTTGGATGAGGGTTTTGAGGTGTTGTTTCAGCCCGGTGGTTCTCGGATTTTGGACTCTCGAGGGGACCTTGTTTGTATGGTCGTTCCCGAGGGTCAGGTGTTTCGTGCTGATTTTTCTCAGTCTTCGGGTGTGGAGCATTGTTTCTTGGCTGGTTCTTCGAGTGAGTTGTGGAAGTGGCATAGAAAGTTGGGTCACTTGAGCTTTGACCTTTTGTCTCGCTTGAGTAAACTCAATTTGGTCCGAGGATTGCCACGGTTGAGGCTTGAGAAAGAGTTCGTTTGTGCGCCGTGTAGGCATGCCAAGATGGTAGCCTCTTCTCACCCGCCTCTCACCGATGTGATGACTGAGCGTCCATGCGAGCTGCTTCATATGGACCTTGTTGGCCCAGCTCGTGTGCGATCTGCGGGTGGGAAGTGGTATGTCCTTTTGGTGGACGACTATTCCCGGTATGCGTGGGTGTTCTTTCTTGAGGATAAAGGGGAGACGTTTGGTTTTGTTCGAGATCTAGTCTTGAGGTTGAGGAACGAGAGGCACGGAGATGCCATACGAGCTATCAGCAGTGATAATGGCTCGAAATTCAGAAACTCTCGTTTTGAAACCATTTGCCATGACTTGGGTCTTGAGCACCAGTTTTCGAGTCCGTATACGCCTCCCTAGAATGGTGTTGTGGAAAGGAAGAACAGGACCTTGTGCGAGATGGCTCGGACGATGCTTGATGAGCATAGGACTCCGAGGAGGTTTTGGGCTGAGGCGGTGAATACCGCATGCTATGTGTCGAACAGGATCTACCTCAGAGTGCACAAGAAGAAGACATGCTATGAGTTGATGCATGGTCGCACACCCAAGGTGAGTCACTTCCATGTCTTTGGTTGTAAGTGTTTCATTTTGAAGAAAGGAAGGAAGTTGGATAAGTTTGAGGCTAGGTCTGTCGATGGTATTTTCTTTGGTTATGCATCTCATTCTAGAGCATATCGTGTGCTCAATCTTGAAACTAACCAAATCGCGGAGACTTGCGGGGTAACCTTCGACGAGACAGAGCCACGTAGTCAGCTTGTCTTTGAGTGTGCAGGTGATGATGAGCTTGGCGAGGAGATCTTTCAGGAGGAGGAGCATGAACATGGAGACGATGAAGATGGCGGTGCGGTGCCCCCGGCTGAACATGTACCCACTACTTCGACTACGGTGATGTACGGACCCTCTACTACACCTACGACGACAAATCAAGAACGAGGAGAAGCTGATGTTGAGGGGGAGGTAGCATCGAGGCGAGAACCTCCCCGGCAAGTACAAGTGATCACCCAGCTTCGAGGATCATTGGCGATGTGAATGAACGCACTACACGGTCAAGGGTTCGAAACAACTCCCATTTCGCTCATGTTGCATTTGTTGCTACTTTTGAGCCCAAAGACATTGGACACGCACTATCTGATCACAATTGGGTTAATTCAATGCATGAGGAGTTGGAGAACTTTGAGAGGAATCAGGGTTGGGAGTTGGTTGACCCTCCCCCAGGGTGTAAGCCGATTGGTACAAAGTGGATGTGGAAAAACAAAGAGGGAGAGAGAGGTGAGGTTGTGAGGAACAAGTCGAGGCTTGTTGCTCAAGGGTTCAGTCAGAAGGAGGGGGTTGTGAGGAACAGAAGGCACCATCAAGGGCGGGATCTCTCCGGGCCACACATCACTTAAGGCATTACCTGGATCAACACATTATGGCAAGGGTGAGTATACTAATACTCAGCAAGACTTACCCGTCGGTGATAACTACTTCACCAAATCTAGACCATGAAAGGCTTTTTGTCTACTGGGTTGCTCTTGCTAAAAAGTAACAAAGAGTAGGTCCTTACTTTCAAGAAATTAGCACAAGTTCTAGTAGGTTTAATCTTTACCACATTAGCCAACTAGTACCAACAAAGTTGTACAATACAATTAATCAAGCATAGTATTCATCATCTTCCATCATTAGGGATCTCATGACTAGTGGAGTAAGTAGTCTCAGATAACGGTGAGAGGCCGACAATCGATTGATTTAAACCTTGCAAGGTAGACCCAAACACACGGTAGGCTGCCCACAAAGGTACAACTGTCCCCGGCCGTTTCCAAAAATTCTCGGGTCGGTATGAAAGGCCACAGTCTTTGGTGCAGGCTATCCGGCATACCCCGCGACATACCCGGAATCACCATACACCACTGGTAGCTAGCCGTGAGAGCGAATCCCAAGAGTAGTGACGGTTCCATCCCAAGCCGCCTCATTAAGGTACTAGGCTTACCGGTCCCATTCCCGACATGTGCTTAGTACTTTGAAACACTTAACCCACATAACCACTGGACCGGAGCCCAGATCCCATGCTCTTACCACGTGAGCAATCCATTTAGGATATATCATGATTCCTATCTAGGAACCTATTCCCGCGAGTGAGGTCATCACTCGACTTGTAACGGTCCTATAGCTTAGCAGCTATCGACCTATGATACTAGTAAGGACAAAGGTACCTAGGGATCATGCATCTAGGGTTTCATTCAACTCCTGAACGTAAATGCACAATCATCCATAGATAATTGAATAAGGAATTTGAAAAACTGGGTTAGATGCACCGGAGCTTGCCTTCGTCAGCTAGGTTAGCTTGGGCACCCTCGGTGTCGAGCACTTCCACGTACTGCAGCGAAGCTTCCGCTCCTCCTTCCTCGGTTTCCGGGACAAGGGAGTAATCTCCGTCCGGAAGATCTACACGAAATGCAATGCAAGTTTAGGTGATGTGATAGTTTGTTGTCTTATCCAACTCTGGGTTGGTCATATTCACCTTAACAAGCATCTAAATAGTGTTTCTATTTTAGGAAGGTTATTGGGTGTACATGGGTTATTCTTTTATTGTACATTTGAATAAAGGTTTTTATTATACTTGTTATTTCATGTGAAGGCTTTAATTCCTTTTCTTTTCACAAGCAAAGGTATAAATAATATTTTTATCCATGGATTAATTTCTTATCAGCAAGGATAATTAATTATCTTTTAATCACATTAAATAATACTTTCAAAAAGGAAAAGAATTAAATAAGGGCTTTTCTTTATTTAATTCCTCTTTAATAGTAAAAAGGGCTTTTAAGCTTTTTATTAAGCAATTAAATTACCAAAAATTGAAGGAGTGTTTCTTAAGCAAACTAGCACCTATCCTGGTCCATTGGACCTACATGTAAGTGTTGGATGCTAGGAAATTAAATATTATTGAAAATAACAAAGGGCTAGCTAGTGATTCACTTTAAATGCATACAAAAATAAATAAGCCTCAAAATGATCCAAACTTTCTCACGCATGCTCTCTGGCCCTAAACAAGCCTAAAGAACCAGCATATACACCTAGGAACTTTACTGATCTTAGTTCATTAATTTACAAAGGAAAACATGCCTAAGTTGAGAATAATTATTTCTTGTAAGCCAAAAATCATGATTAATTCACAAGATGTGCCTTTTGGCATCACAAGACAGTGTGCACAAGTTGAGCTCAAAAACATAAATATATTTAGCAAGAAACATCATCTAGGCAGTTTCTGCACGAATGGGAAACAATTTATTTAACAAGATCCACAGAATAACTTTGTGCAATTTTTGGCACAGCAGCTAGTCATGACCTAACACACAACATATCCAAAATTGGGATACAGAGGAGTTATGGATTTAAAGTTATACCAGATCTAGGTTTTCACCTTTGTATTTTTCAAGCTAAAACTATTTAGAATCCAGCCATGTGCAAATAATAAAAGTGGTGGGATTTCTCTTCCCGAACCCAACAAAATCGGTTCGGTATTTTTCTGATTTTCCTACGAATTTCTAGGAATTTTATAAGGCACTGGACTGAACTGTAAAGAAACTTAGATAGGGTTCTTAACAACTAGGCTTGGACTTTTACGCGAAATACCGTAGAACTATTGAAATCAAAGCAATTTGGCCCTTGGCCGGGTCGGGCGGCGCGGGCACGGCCGCCGCCGGCGAGCCGGCGGCGCTACCGGCCGGGCAAGTGGCGGGGGCTGGACCACACGCTCGCCTAGGAGTGGTAGGGGGGGACGGAGTGGAGGCAGAGAGGTGGCCGGCGACGAGGTTCGGCGGCGGCCGCCGGCGGTGGCCGCGACGGCTTGGGGAAACCCGGCGAGGGGGCGAAATGGGTGGCAACAAGCGAACGCGTGAGCTTCACTAGGGCCCTAGGGGAGCTAGCCGGACGGGCCGGGACGGCGGCGAGCACGGGCTGCGAGCTCTAGCACCGGCGGCGGCGGCAATGGCGGCGGGCGGCTCGGGGCTGGCGCGCGGAGGGACGCAAGGGCCTTAAATAGGCCGGGGAGGCGCATCGTTGTGACGACGGGTGTTGACGGTGAAAATCCGTCAACCTAGCCATGAGTTTACCTACGGTGTTGGCATGACTTTTGTATCATATTCATTGGTACTAACCCCCGTGGTATAACAAGTTCACTTGTGCATGTCGGTTTTGGAGTTAAGTGTTTACGCAGGGTTTTAACGTTGAAAGCAAGACTTCCGGGATAAGTTCATTAAGCACCTCATGACAAGACCTTGAAGCCCGATACAAGTCAAGCAATGAAGTGAACATGACTCCAAGAGCCCAAGGACCAAGCCCGAGAAGATGATAAACTCCGAGAACTGAACCAGAAAAGTGTTGAATCTTGCAAGACAAGGAATTGAGTCCAATTCGGAGAGAAACCGACGTTAAGGGCCCACATGCAAAAGGGGAGAACATCTGGAAGACGTGGGAAGCAACACCGGGCGAAGCAGGCCGCGGGATGGGCCGGGTGGGCCCGGGCCGGCCGGCCCGGCCCCCATTCGGGGCCCAATCGGCCTCTCCTTTGACCTAATTGCTTCTCGGGCTATAAATAGCCCCCCGACCGAGAGCCACGCGAACCGAAGTCGTAATCCGCCGCCGAGGAGCGAGAGAAGCTTGAGGGACACCATCTCGGAGATGAGGGTCGTGCTAGTTGCCTAGGGTTTCCCTAGCCGACGTGGGAACCTTGCATGGAAGACCACGTCGGAGCTCGGAGCGAGGATCAAGATCGAGGGAGGGCCCCGGTGGTGATCTTGTTCATGTAATCATTCATGGTGAAGTTTGTAAGTGAATCCGATTTCTAGCGATTAAGTGCCTTCTCGATGATTTTGTTTTCTTCTTGGTTTTGCTTCTTCTACGATCTAGTTTGCAGCTAGATTACATAGGGTGCTCTTGTAGCCGCGGTGGCTAGAGGTGCATACCGGACCGGCCAAGTGATTTCAACTTGTTCTATCGAACTCGCCCTAGACTACCCGCATGAATAGGAATACGTTGTGACAGAACGGGGGTTCCGAAAGGCGGGCGTTTTCGGACTCGGATGGGAAGGCCACGATTTAAAGATGCTTTTAATGAGATTCGCTTTACTATCTTCATCTATCTTGTTTGGAGCTACAACATAAGCATGATCTAGATTCTCTAGATTGGTTATCTCTTGCTTTCTTTTGCTACCTCTTTAGTAGATTAGATTAGATTCGTTTTCTTTATGAGTTAGTAGATTAGATGCAACTTACCTTCATAAGATAGCTTACCTTGCTTTACTAGATTGAATCCTTGCGTTGCATATTGTTCCACGGATTCGATACCTTGGGTTCACCACTCGAGGGAAATAGGGTCCCTTGACTACGACGGGAGACTTGTCCGCTTGCAAGTCACAAACGAACTTTGATACAACTATTAACCGTCAACAAGCCCCTTTTTCTGGCGCCGTTGCCGGGGAACAAGCAATCAAGATCCGATTTAGTATCGCTTATCTTTCAGTTTTTCTTTTGATTTTCTTTTGCATCTCTTATGTTTGATCGTCCTCAAAAAGAAAAAAAAAATCAATCTAATCTAGTTTTGATTAACCCTAGTTTTTATGTTTAGATTTTTGTTTTATTACTAACCCTAACCGGAGATGGTTGGCTACCTCTCCAAGAAAACCAAACTTTTTTGTGTATGATCCAGGAAAACTTTACAGGCAAAGGTGACGTGCAACACAAGCTAAAGGGGCGGAAACCCTAGATTCATAAGTCAAAGTCGAAGGACCATCAAAATCTCCAAGGGAATCACCACCTCCAAGTCAAGACGCCGGGAGGCCGTTCAAGATCAAGGTCTCAACTATCCGCATGACGATAGCGAGAGCTGAATGCATACGAGCCGGATTCCTTGAGTGGCATATCGGTTCAATTAAGAGGAGGATGGAGAAGTTGGAGATGGAGAAAGAAGCTCAACACCTAAAGGCCACCAAAGCAAGATCCACATGCGGGGTGTTCATCGTGATGAAGATGTTAGAGACGCAAGTGGGACAACTTGCCGGATAACCGATTGGTGACAAAGAAGAATATCCGAGACAACTCCAAGGTCCCAAGACGGCGAAGGCTACTCAAACTCATTCGGGAGAGATGAAGGATCACACTAAGGAGACCATGAAGATCACGACCGAAGGACCGGAGTTCGAGATGCCGTGCCACAAGGAAGTTGTTGCATCCGTCAAGACCAAAGGACAAAGCCAGCCTGTGAAGACAAAAAAATGACTAAGCCAAAGTGGGTACCCAAGATTGCAACGCCCGCAAAGAGCGTTGATCCGAAGTAATCAAGTGAAGAAGTCTAGCCATGGACTATAAACGAAGCGCTAGGCGGGAGGCAACCCGTTTCGTCGAGTCAAGAATAAGCTACCGGGAGGACAACCCGATTCCAGGTTTTTCAAGTCTTTTTAAATTTAATTCAGTTTTGAATTTTACTACGCAAAACATTAGACTTAGAATGGTTGAATAATATTAGAGACATAATTCTTGGTTGAATATTTTGCTTGATCATAAACCCTTTACATGAACCCTCCTATGTGTTTGTTCGTTCTTTTTCGAGAAACCACAACCAAAAAAAAAATTCAGAACCTAACTCAACCCTTCACCCTCATTATGGTGCTGTGGTTGACTTGTTTTTCATGCTAAAAACACTCGAGTAGAGCCACAACTTGTATCTAGATGTTATTTAAATTTCAGCACGTGGTAGGACTCGCGTGAACCTAGAAACTTGATTTTTGGTTGGTTTAAAAATCCATATCCTTGGTTTCTCTAAGATTAGAATTTTTCTAAGCCTCACTTAATTTTATTTCATTCAAAATCTCTCTCATCTAATCAAAATTAGGACCTAAACCTATGCCCCCATGATCAAGCCGGGAAAAGTTTGCTCTCAACTAATGAAGGCAAACTATACCGGTGAGACCGAAATCGACGTAGTCGAAAAATATTTTTGACTTACATTTGTTTTTAATGGTTTAAAAACTTCTCTAAATTTATGCTTGAGCTCTTGCATGGCTCTGAAAAATATTTTTAAATTTCGAAATTAGAGGAGTGCTTAGCCTTAAACACACTTAAAGGGAGGCAATCTAGTTAACCTAACCATGCATGCACCATGATACATCACGGGATGCCCCTCCAACATATTTAAACCACATGCAAAGTACAAGCATGGGGGGGGGCAGCCAAGGCTTTGTTTTGTAGGAATATCATGGATGCATGTGAGGCAAGGGAGTATGGAAGTGAGTCAAAGCGAGAACATCAAGTGGAAGGAGCAATAATGCAAGCGAAGGAGTGGACGGGAACGTTTGGAAGGTGTACGCGATCACGAAGCAACATGAATGCACTAGAGAAGAACCGAACCAAGAGGAGGAGAGAGGTAAGTCTTTCATCCAACTCTTTGTTCGTGTGCTCTAGTTTGTAGGCCGGAATCACCTTAGACTTAGCCATCCACCGCGTTTGTTTCGTGCAACAAATCACATCCTTAATCCACTCAAAGTCCAGACTCCAAAATAATATTTGTGTACCTTGTTACCGGGTGAAAACCCCGGATATATATTTGTGAGGGAGAGTGCTGCAATCAAGGAAGAAAACTACAAGTCTTTTCACCGAAGAAGAAGGGATCATCGTTGTCTAAGCCATCATCGACAACCTCTTCGAGGAGGCACTCGGTTTCCGAGTTTCCTTGGAGTATGGAGGAGGACACGGCACCGCCGAGGAGGAACCACACTCTTCTCCTTGGTGGCATGAGGGCCACACAAAACTCGTTTATTAGGTTTACCAAACTTCAATAACATATGGAGGAGCCGCCTGTCCAACCTCACCACTTGACACGATCATCCGCTCCACCTCCATACGCTCCGCGGTATTCCGAGGGGTATGTCATCATGATGGAGGAGGAGAAGAAGCTCACTCGCCTTAAGTAGAGGCTTGTAGCGAACGTCGACATCGACGACCAAGCTCTCCACATATTGGGTTTCACACGGGACACCGGTGCAATTCTCTAGCGGAGTGTCGGCAAACACCCACAAGGAATTCGCCTAGGAAATTTTCATGACCATGGCGCATACCCTTGATGAAGGAGTGCTGAGTCTCTCATTCCGTTGGAGGGAGCCCACAAGAGGAGAAGGAAGACACCGTCGGAAGGGTAACCTTGATCAATGATGCTATTTCTAGCACCTTGATGGGGTAATCTCCTTTCATCCATGGGTTGCAATCGATCTTGAGATGTGATCATACTTTGTTGGATTATCTATCTATCATCATTCACTGTGACCATCATAGGTCTAGTCATGAATACCTTCGCGTAGTGAGAGTACGAGAGGAGGGAAAGGGCGAAACCGTGGTCACAACCCCCGATAGATTAGATTGGTTTTCATGTTCGAAATGATTGCATGTTCTAGTATCGTAGACCCATGGGCGAGTGTCTCCTATTTTCAAAAGGGAGCTCGGAACAAGTGGATATGCATGAGGCACATGGGAAGGTTTTTGGAGTATGATCACGGGAAGAGACCATCAACGAAGAAATACTATCCAGGAACCCCATCATCCAAGTGTGTCACTTTTGTGCAAGTGGATTTTTGGGAGAACAAGAGAGACAAAGATAACCAACACGGAGTTGAATTGGCTTTACTCGGCTTTGATTGCCAAGTGGCCAATAGACCCCACTCACCTATGATCAACCGGTGGTGTTGTTAAGCAACATCGAGTTCGGAAGATATTGGTTCGGGGTGTTACCTCTCCATATTGGCTATCTCTTTAAAACCGGGTATTACAAGGAACCCAAATCATCTCCTACCGGGACTTCCCTAGGAATATATGAAGAAAGGAAAATATAAGAGTGAAGATGAGAGAGGAGGCTTCCGAGTGGCCTAGGTGAATTTGCCCCTTCCGGATTGAAGATTAAGACTTTTCTTGAGGGGAAGAAGATCGATTAGAGGAAGGACTTCTTGTGCCGGCGAAGAAAAAAATAATAAAAGAAAAGAATTATAGGAGAAGGATCTTCTATGGCCCAAGAAGGAGGTGCACAACAAAATTATGTTCCACCATTCGGAGAAATTCCGGCATCGCCAAATTACTACGGTGGTGTACCAATGCAAGCATGGGGGAGTGGTGCAGCCATACCCCCACCATTTTTGCAGTGCCCAACGTAGCCTTTGCGGAGCCATATGCACACCTTCCTCAACCACAACAAAATGTGGCCACCATTGGAGGATACGCTGCAAGGAACGTGCAAAATATTGCAGCCTTCCAAACCAATGCAAACCAAATGGGTGAAGGTAATGCAACATTCGCTTATGAGCTTTGACACCTTCACCGTCGGACAATTCATAGGAGGAGTGGTGCATTCCTATTACAAGTAAGGGTACAACAACCAAGACTATCAATATCAACCACCAGCGGAAGATTAGAGAGAGGAGGAGCTCTAGTATCTTTCCTTTACCCCCTTTTCTTTAATTTTCAGCTTGTTTGCACCTATGTATGCGTAGTGTTTTAAGTTTTTATTTAAATTTCAGCAAGTATGTTAGTTTAATTTTTAAGCGTGTGTCTTAGTTTTTATTTTCATCATGAATAATGTCACCACCAAGTTTTTACCATTAGTAAAGTTACAAAGTTTGTGTCATGATGATATATGATTATAATTGCCGCTTTGTTTATCTTTGTAATTGACTTATGCATGTTTGAACTAGTGCTCTCTTAAAAATACAAATCTGAAATTATCTAAATGCTAGCTTAATCTTCAGCGGAGGTTATGATTAAAATAAAGACCCATAGTGTTTTATGTGCTCTCAAGTTATGAATAGATTAAAGATGTCTTTTATGCTCAAAAATATTGCTAACCTTGTCATAAATATCACTTGTGTGTTGCTCAACCTATCCAGAGCCTAATATATATTGAGTGCATAAACTTAGTGTACAAGATTTATTTTTGAGTGAGTTATTGCAGGCCATGATTTCTCTGGCCCGAGACTAAGAAGCTGGTCATTCCGTTTTTGCGTATCTATCTTTTTGCTAGCCTTTTATCCGTGCATTGTGTATCCCCGCATTGGAGATCTCACAAACTTCGCCGGATATCCACCCTTAAACCAAATATCATCTTTTGTGATTACCTCCTTGACCACAACCTATCGTTGAGAATGGATCATCAATTCAAGGAAGATCGCAAGACGGTGCCGACATTGAAGATTTCAAGTATCTCTCCAAAGGAAAATTATTTCCGGTACCTACCTTACTTTTCGCCTCTTTGCTCGAGGACGAGCAACGTCTAAGCATGGGGGAGGAGGTAGGTACGGTGCAGTTTTAGAGTTCAAAAAGGGAGTATTTAAAAAAAATAAATAATAATAATAATATAATGATGAAAGAAAAAAATCCGGCGATGATCGTGACTTTCAAGGTGAAGAAAGAAAAATATATATATAATGAATGAAAGAAAGAAAGAAAGAAAAGAATGAGAAATATGAGAAAGAGAAAAAAATATATGCGTAAAGTGAACTCCCCGGTTCTCTAAGAGTGCATTCAAGGCTTCAAGTTAAAAAGATCCATTCTCATTTTCCAACCATGTGCAATCCGATAACGAGGACTTCCTTTGTGCCTCGGGATCACTCTTTGCCATTTGCACATGTCCACTCATCTAAAAGCGTGTGTATTTTTCTCTTTCCCCTCCTTGATTTAACATTATTTTCCAATGACCTTTTTAACGAGTCTCGGTAAGACCATGAGAAGCTTGTCTTGTTTTGACAACACCTCATTTATAAAATCTTGTTAGGACTAAACTTTCCCAAAGCTCCATATAAAGCCTACCACACATATATGTTATGAGAGGGAAAGGAGTAGAATATATAGGCTTGAGAGACAAGAGAGATGAGAGTTCATGAGCAACATGCAAGGTGATTTAAATTTGTGAACTTGGTTTAGCTCTTTTCTTTATCTTGTTCTTTATTTCAAAAATTCTGAGATCTATTTAAACTTTGTGAGCATGTTAATACTTGTGGGATAAGCTTAATAAGAATCTACCCTCCGTAGGGATGAAGGCTAGTACATTATGGAACTTTAACGAATTAAACTTTTGAGAGCATTATGTTTTTTTTTCATGTATGATCAAGTGCAAGGTTTAAACATTGATGGGCAACGATGATATCCATCGAAGGCTTACTCGAGGACGAGCAAGGTTTAAGCATGGGGGAGATGTTGACGGTGAAAATCCGTCAACCTAGCCATGAGTTTACCTTCGGTGTTGGCATGACTTCGTATCTTATTCATTGGTACTAACCCCCGTGGTATAACAAGTTCACTTGTGCATGTCGGTTTTGGAGTTAAGTGTTTACTCAGGGTTTTAACGTTGAAAGCAAGACTTCCGTGATAAGTTCATTAAGCACCTCATGACAAGACCTTGAAGCCCGATACAAGTCAAGCAATGAAGTGAACATGACTCCAAGAGCCCAAGGACCAAGCCCGAGAAGATGATAAACTCCGAGGACTGAACCAGAAAAGTGTTGAATCTTGCAAGACAAGGAATTGAGTCCAATTCGGAGAGAAACCGACGTTAAGGGCCCACATGCAAAAGGGGAGAACATCTGGAAGACGTGGGAAGCAACACGGGCGAAGCGAGGCCGCGGGATGAGCCGAGTGGGCCCGGGCCGGCCGGCCCGGGCCGGCCGGCCCGGCCAATTCGGGGCCCAATCGGCCTCTCCTTTGACCTAATTGCTTCTCGGGCTATAAATAGCCCCCCGACCGAGAGCCACGCGGAACCGAAGTCGTAATCCGCCGCCGAGGAGCGAGAGAAGCTTGAGGGACACCATCTCGGAGATGAGGGTCGTGCTAGTTGCCTAGGGTTTCCCTAGCCGACGTGGGAACCTTGCATGGAAGACCACGTCGGAGCTCGGAGCGAGGATCAAGATCGAGGGAGGGCCCGGTGGTGATCTTGTTCATGTAATCATTCATGGTGAAGTTTGTAAGTGAATCCGATTTCTAGCGATTAAGTGCCTTCTCGATGATTTTGTTTTCTTCTTGGTTTTGCTTCTTCTACGATCTAGTGTGCAGCTAGATTACATAGGGTGCTCTTGTAGCCGCGGTGGCTAGAGGTGCATACCGGACCGGCCAAGTGATTTCAACTTGTTCTATCGAACTCGCCCTAGACTACCCGCATGAATAGGAATACGTTGTGACAGAACGGTGGTTCCGAAAGGCGGGCGTTTTCGGAGTCGGATGGGAAGGCCAAGATTTAAAGATGCTTTTAATGAGATTCGCTTTACTATCTTCATCTATCTTGTTTGGAGCTACAACATAAGCATGATCTAGATTCTCTAGATTGGTTATCTCTTGCTTTCTCTTGCTACCTCTTTAGTAGATTAGATTAGATTCGTTTTCTTTATGAGTTAGTAGATTAGATGCAACTTACCTTCATAAGATAGCTTACCTTGCTTTACTAGATTTAATCCTTGCGTTGCATATTGTTCCACGGATTCGATACTGTTGACGGTGTATTTTGGTGCACCGAGCATGTTCATTACACTTTGGTTTGGATTTGATTATTGAACTAATCCGCCACTAGGAACACTAATCATATAACAAGTTCATCTTTGTGCATGCATTTGGAAGTGTTGTGTTTATGTAGGAAATCATGGACATAAAGGACGGATTCGCAATAAGTTCAAAGGAGCATTCATGGAGTCTTGTTCATGTTCATGAGCTCGCTGAAATTACTTCCAATGGTGGCGAGGACCGAAGTGCTACGAGGAACACCCCCGGGGATTGAAGCGTAAAAGATCAAACTTCATGCAAAGAGAGTCTCCATCTTGATCGCGAGGATAACAGCGTCAAAATCATCCAAGTGGAAGGGGCAAAGTAGATAAGTGCACGAGAACCCACGGAGCAAAAAGGGCGACCGAACCGGGCCGAAGCGGGCACGGGCCGGCCGGCCCCCCGGATCGGATCGGCCCGGCCCATTTCGGGCACCGGTTCGGTCCCGTCTTCCTTGCCCTCGAAGGATCTTCGACCCTAAAACCCCCGACGTGCCGCCAACGGACGAGAGAGGAGATTATTCGCACCGAGAAGGCCATCCACAAGCTAGAGAGAGAGGAGGAGGATCTCCGGTGGAGATCAACCACCTCGAAGGAAGCACCCTCTCGTGGAGAAGGAGGAAGTCACCGGCGGAAGGGAAACCATGATCAACGGCGCCATGATCAGCACCTTGATGGGGTAATCTTCTCATTCGTCCATGGGTTGTAATCGATATTGAGATGTAACCGCACTTTGTCGGATTATCTATCTATCATCTTGTGTTGAATATACTTTAATGCTTAAGGCTTGCAACCGTGCCGTAGAGGGAGTAAGAGCTCTAATGCTTCCTTGGATCCATTCAATACGCCGTGGCCATCAAAGGTCTAGTCATGAATACCTTCGCGTAGTGACAGTACGAGAGGAGGGAAAGGGCGAAACCGTGGTCACAACCCCGATAGATTAGATTGGTTTTCATGTCTTTAAGCGATTGCATGCTCTAGTATCGTAGACTCCGTGGGCGAGTGTCTTCTTCCTTGATCGTTTATCATCCTCTCTAGTGTAGTTTAGTGTTTTCTAGTATAATATAGTTAGGGTTTTAGTAGCTAGTGTGTCGTTGTTGATCGAACGCTTGTAATCCCCTTGCTCCGCGGATTGACAAGAACCTTGGGAATCCCGTGGTGAAAAAGGTGTGGGGTCCGTACACTTGCGGATCGTAGAGGGATACGTCTTTTATCCGTCAACAAGCCCCCTTTTTCTGGCGCCGTTGCCGGGGAGCAAGTTAGTTTACATCGTTTGATTTGCATCTAACTTAGTTTTATATTTTAGCTTATCTTTTATTCGCTATATCTAACATTTATTATCGAGAAAAACACTTGTTTCTTTTTTGTTTTTGTTTTTATCTTATTGTCTAGATGGAGTTCGTTAATCAACCCGTGGAAGAACCGGAGAAATCATTAAGGGATTACGCTAGCCCTCGATGTGAAGACATAAAGGTACAAGAGTCGGATTCGAAGCTCGAAGCGACCAAGTATGAAATTAAATCCAAGATCATGAAGATGGTGGCGGAAAACCCATTTGAAGGGATGGTTACGGAGAACCCATATAGACACATAAGGGATTTCACGACAATATGCAACACGGTGCGTCAAGAAGGAGTTCCCGATGAATGGTTCAAATGGAATCTCTTTCCCTACTCACTTGCCGGCAAAGCAAAGACATGGTATTCGGTTGCGTCCTTTGAAGTTGAAGGCAATTGGAACAAGTTGACAAAGAAGTTTTTCGAGAAGTTCTTTCCAATGAGCAAGGTTCAACATCTAAGGAGGCAAGTGGTCAATTTCATGCAAGGAGAAGAGGAAGGGATAGACCAAGCCTGGGAAAGGTTTAATGAATTAATCGAACAAGGACCAAAACTCGGCTTCACCGGTGACGTACTCTTGCATACATTTTTCTTTTCCCTAACCCCTAGTTGCATGCGACACGTCGAAATGTGTGCAGGTGGGGATCTCATGGAGAAAACACTCACGGAAGCCGCCCAACTTCTACAAAAAGTTAGTAAAGCGGCTGCCATGCGAAGAGATTGGGAAACAAGACTTGCGGAAGAGCCGGAATTCAATTCAAGTAAGAAAAAGCTTGCTGATTTTTCTAAAGAGGCAACCCCGGAAGTCACAAAAGAGGAGCCGATCATGGAAAAGCTTGAACAAGAACACATCAAGTCAAGAACTACACCAAACGTCGACTTCGTCGCACCAAATGAGACGAACAAGAGAAGCATGTCAAGCGCGAAGCCACTAAGGGAGTTCGAGCCAATGGATTGGGTTCCTATTGATTACGGAGAAGTATTCGACAAGAGGAGACCGTTCCCTAATCAAAAGGGAATGGCAAGAGCATTGGAAGTGGATTTCCCACCGGAGAGGAAAGCTGAAAATTCATACGACCTCGAAACCACCGGTGAGATTTTTGAAAAGCTCTTTGGAGATGACGTGGTGGATCGGAACATATTGCCGAGGTGAAGAGGATCATGGGGATCAAGCCCGAAGCATCACCATACGCTCGCCTTGCTGAAATTTATTCGATCGGATCCGAAGAAGAAGAGAAGATGACGCCGCACTTGAGTTGTGAGATCAACGGAGTTCAATGCAAAGCTTTATGCGACATCGGAGCCCAAGTAAGTGTTCTATCTTCTAAAATTTACGATAAAGTTCAATACCACAACCTAGACTTAGCTCCTACATCAACGAAATTAATTATGGGAGATGGTAGAACTATCAAACCTCTAGGTATTGCTTGCAACATGAAAGTAAAAATCTCTAGAAACTATATACCAACCGATTTCTTTGTTATTGATGCTTACCATGGTAATTCTGATCATATAATCTTAGGTAGGCCTTTTCTTAAGTTGGTTGATGCCGTGTTAGATGCCGGAGAAGGCAAAGTAACAATGAACCTTAATGGAACAAAGTACACATATAACTTTCTTCGTGCTTCTAAGCACCTTACTCCTTTTCCTCCCGAAGATGAAGAAATAGAAGAGATAGATAATCTTTGTTTTGTTGAAACCCTTAGAGACCCGCTGCAAAGAGCGATGGAAAATCAAATTAGTAATCAACAAGATGAAGAACTAGAGGAAGCAACAAAAGGCTTAGAGCCGCATGATGGTAGCGTGGAGGAAGAGAAGTTCGAAGACATAGGAGAAATCAAACCCGAGGAGCCACAAGTGCCCGAGGTAGACCTTAAACCTTTGCCCAAGGGATTAAAATATGAATTTTTGGGGCCAGACAAAACCTATCCAGTCATTGTGAGCGACGAGTTGAGCCCCGAAGAAAATGAAGCGTTGCTGATTTTATTAAAAAAACATAGAAAGGTGATTGGATATTCAATTAATGATCTCAAAGGTATTAGCCCAACCTTTTGCACTCATCGTATACCAATGGAAGACCAATGTAAGCCTGTAGTGGACCACCAAAGGAGGCTAACCCATGCCATGCGAGAGGTAGTAAAGAAAGAGGTTCTCAAGTTACTTGATGCCGGAATCATCTACCGGTTCCACATAGCGAATGGGTGAGCCGGTACATTGTGTACCGAAGAAAGGAGGTTTGACCGTGGTGATGAATGAGAAGAACGAATTGATACCGCAAAGAACCGTGACCGGGTGGCGGATGTGTATTGATTACGTAAGCTTAACAAAGCGACGAAGAAAGATCACTTTCCCCTATCGTTCATAGACGAGATGCTCGAGAGGTTAGCAAACCACGCTTATTTTTGCTTTCTCGATGGATACTCGGGGTTCATGCAAATTCCCATTCACCGGAAGATCAACATAAGACAACATTTACATGTCCTTACGGAACGTTTGCATATAGGAGGATGCCCTTCGGCCTATGCAACGCTCCGGCCTCTTTTCAACGTTGCATGATGGCCGTGTTTTCGGAATTCATCGAAGAGATTGTTGAAGTGTTTATGGATGATTTTTCCGTTTACGGGAAGACGTTCATGGATTGCTTAGCAAACTTAGAAAAGGTCCTTACAAGGTGTGCGGAGGTAGATTTGGTTTTAAATTGGGAAAAGTGCCACTTCATGGTTAAGCAAGGCATAGTGCTCGGACATGTTATATCCGAGAGAGGAATTGAAGTGGACAAGGCAAAGGTAGAGACGGTTGAGCAACTCCCACCTCCTACGGATATTAAGTCCTTAAGAAGCTTTCTAGGCCATGCCGGATTCTATAGAAGATTTATAAAGGACTTCTCAAAGATCACTAAGCCTTTAACACACCTTCTTCAAAAAGATGTGGCTTTCGACTTTGATGAGAAGTGTCTAGCGGCATTCGGACCTTGAAAAATGCGTTGGTGAGTGCTCCCATCATCCAACCTCCGGATTGGAGCCAACCTTTCGAGATCATGTGTGACGCAAGTGACTACGCCGTAGGCGCGGTCTTGGGACAAAGAAAGGAAGGCCGAGTTCACGCGTTTACTACGCTAGCAAAACTCTTAGTGGGGCACAATTAAATTACGCCACTACGGAAAAAGAGTTGCTAGCGGTGGTATTCGCTTTCGAAAAATTCAGATCCTACATCGAGAACTCGAAAGTCATTGTTTACACCGATCACGCAGCCATAAAGTATCTCTTGGCTAAGAAGGAAGCTAAACCACGTTTGATTCGTTGGATCCTTCTTCTCCAAGAGTTCGATGTTGAAATTCGTGATAAAAAGGGGGTGGAAAATGTTGTGGCCGATCATTTGTCTAGGATGAATCGTGGGCAAGATGATAAAGAGCCCATAGAAGATAAGATGAGAGATGACCACCTCTATAGAGTGCTTGATAAAGATACTTGGATGATCGACATCATTCGAGCAATTCGAAAGATGCCCCTCGATCATCTAGACAAAAACACCCAAAGGAAGATAATTTCTGAAAGCAAGAAATATTTTTGGGATGCACCATACCTCTTCAAGCTTGGCAATGATGGAGTGATGAGAAGATGTGTGCCAAGAGAAGAGAGGCTTGAGATTCTAAGGAAGTGCCACTCGGCGGAGTACGGTGGGCACTATAGCCATTTTCGAACCGAAGCCAAAGTATGGTCGAGCGGATTCTATTGGCCGGAGATGCATGAAGATACTAAAAGATATGTTGCGTCATGCCCCGAATGCCAAAGAACCGGAAACATCTCTCAAAGAAATTCTATGCCTTTGAAATACAACTTGCAAGTCGACATATTCGACGTATGGGGCATAGACTTCATGGGGCCTTTTAAAAACTCATTTGGATTCGAGTATATACTTGTTATGGTCGATTATGTATCCAAGTGGGTAGAGGCTATACCATGTCGTAAAGCTTCCACGGAGGAGTCCATCACTATGATCAAGAACGTGATTTTTCCTCGTTTCGGTACACCGAGAATCTTGATAAGTGATGGAGGAACTCATTTCACCGGGAAGAACTTCAAAAAGTGCTTGTCCAAGTTGGGAATCGAGCATAGGGTCTCCACGGCCTATCACCCACAAACCAACGGACAAGCGGAGACGTCAAATAGGCAATTAAAAAGCATACTTAACAAGACCATAGAGAAGGGAGGCAAGGATTGGTCAAAGAAATTAGACGGGGCTTTATGGGCTTATCGAACGGCGTTTAAAACACCGATAGGTATGACCCCTTATCAATTCGTCTATGGAAAAGCTTGCCACCTTCCGGTCGAGTTAGAACATAAAGCCTATTGGGCGATTAAAGAGATGAACCTTGATCTCGATGCCGCGGTGGTGAAACGAAGGATTCAAATAAGCGAGCTAGAGGAGTTGAGGTTGAAAGCTTATGAAAACGCAAGCATATACAAAGAGAGAATCAAAAGGTGGTATGATAAAAGATTGAAGAAAAAAGAATTCAAAGAAGGAGATAAGGTCCTCCTCTACAATTCGAGGTTTAAAACCTTCGGAAAGGGGAAATTGCAAAGCAAGTGGGACGGACCTTATGTTGTGCATTCGGTGTTCTCCAACGGAGCGGTAACCATTATGGATATAAACGGCGATCAATTTGTGGTGAATGGACGGCGGCTTAAGGTTTACTACGAACCCGATGTCGTGCCCGTTCATCATGTTGACGTCTTTACCATGGAGGAAGAGCCCGAACGTCCCGCCTAAGACGAAAAACAAGGCACCAACTTCGTAAATAATTTTTCTTTTAGTTCTCTCGGAGTTTTTCGCGAAGATTTACCGGGCCAACTTTTTCCCATGGGCTGAGGACGAAAAAAATAGGGCGGTGTGCAAAAAACCGGACCGGCCCGGCCCCCGAGGCGGGGGTGGGCCGGCCGGCCCGGTCGGATCGGCCCGGGGGGGGGGCCCGACGCCCGATGTCCCCGAATTTCGCCCGAACTGCTCCTTTTTGACTTCCTTGTTTGGTCAGAAAATTTTAAGGGAAGTGTAAAAAAGGAAAATAAGGTTCCCAGGGCTTTTCTCTCAGGACTATATATTTGGCCGAATTGGGAGCTCGAGAATCAAACCTTTCAAGCAATGTGTTGCACCCTTGTGGCAGCCATTGAGCCCCCAAAAAGCTTAGACTTGAAGGTAGAAGCCAAGAAGCCATCGATGGGAGAGGCGATGCGATGCGAGGTCAAGCTACCCGTCAAGAGGACCGCACGTATCCGTTGCGGAGGACGTGTCCCGACCGGAGCTCTTGCATCTCGCAACCCCGTCAAAGGAGAGAAGGTCCCTACACCCGTTCGAAGGTCGGCACGTCTCCAAGGCATCAAGCGCAAGGATTACAAGGAGATGTCGCCGGAGCCTAAGGATTATGGGGATAGCGACTACTCCGACGATCGTAGCCCGAGCTCGTGGGCGGCTGCCGGTAGAGACAATGACGATTGGGGCGAGCAGCCCTACGAAAGGACTCCCGAGGGCCCCAACGGCGACGGCAACGGCGGTGGCGAAGGCGACAACAATGGAGGTGGCGACGACGGTGGTGACAACGGTGGAGATTATGGCGACGACGACCCCTTCGGATTGCATCCGGTGTCTTGTCGAGTTTGCCGTCAATCCATCGCAGCTCTCTACGCGTCGGCCGACGAATGTCTTCAAACCATGGAAGCGATGAAGCGGCGTATGGAGGACTTGGAGCGCGTAGTTGAAGATGACTACAAGTTCCTTAACCGTAACGTGCGCAAACTTTTCGGCATGGTTGGAAACATGAGAGGCAAGTGGTGCAAAGCTTGCTCGAAGTACCATTAGATCTAGTTTTCCCCTTTGGTTTTTGTAAGATACGACGAGGACGTCGTATGTTTTAAGTGTGGGGGAGAGCTAGCTCGCTAGCCTTAGCTTTTGAACTTCAAGTTTAGGTTCGGTTTAATCTTCGTGTGAGAGTCTTAGCGTTTTAATGAGTCTTTAATTTTCGAGTCCGTTTTTAAATTTTTACAAGCGTCTTAAATTAGTGTTGACTCAAGAAAACCAAATAAAAATAGTCTTATATATATCTTTGTGTTTTATGTATTGTTTATCTTTATTTACTTGTTTGTCTAATCTTCGATTCTTGATATATGAACACAAGTATGTGGTTTGAAAATCGTTTACCGTGGTGCTTAGTGGAATCGCTACTACTTAAAGTACCCATACCGCACTTCGATCTTGAGCTTCACATGCTAGTTGTGCTATGTTCGATGCTAAAAATTGGAGGATTTCAGTTCTGAAAATTATATTAAAACCCTTGTAATAAAGGTTAGCAAAATCTCTTTTTCCAAGTTGAGAGTATGAAAAAATTCCTATCCAAAGCCAAGTTTGTTTTTTTCGCTCCATCATAAGTGTGATTAGCATGATGAGTTAGGCTAGGACCCTTCTCTCTTGGTGAGTTTTAATTTCAAGCAATGATCATGTCCTTGTGCTTATCTTTTGTTGCTAGCCTCGTCATTTATTCAGTTCATGACTTTCATAACGAAAGTCATGTATATCCATTGGATTCCATACCCAACCCTATACATCTCTTTTGAACATCGTATTCCTTGAACACAACCTATTTTCAAAGTTTCGTCTCGTCTCTAGCATGATTTATTTAAAAAAAAATCAGATTGTGCGTGCGAGAAAAGGGAGAATTGAAAGCTTTGAAAAGTTGTCAAGAGAGAGAAAAATAAAGAGAAAAAGTATGTGTATGGAAAAGAAAGAAAGAAAAAAAAAAGAAAAAAAATCATATGTGAATGAAAGAAGAAAAGAAAAAAAAGAGAGAAAGATGAGTTAGCAATGAAGATATGAGAGGGATGGATCAAGTGAAAGAAAAGAAAAATAATAAAGTGTAAGGAAGGATGTCACGTTGATTGTGAGACGAAACTTTTATTCTATTTCCAACCATGTGCAATCCGACAACGAGGACATCATTGGTGCCTTGTGGTCACAATTTTCTTTTGCCCTTGCACATGTCCACCATTCTAAATCTTCTCATCCTTGATATCCCTACATATGGTTAATTCTCATGATCATTGGCTTTGAAAGGTAGACAACCATTAGAGGAAGTTCTTAGTTTGACAATACTTGTGTTGATTGCGCTAGCCCTACCTATAGCTCCACTTTACATAATATATGAGAGATTAATGGGAGGTGAGAGTTTTATAAAATTTGGTTAGGATAGCCACTTCATATGAGTGACTTGAGAGAGCTTGGAGAAAGGTTTTTGTCTAATACTTGTTGCGGGAATTTTTGTTTTGAAAATCATAAAAACCCTCCGATGGAAGCAAAGAAGTAAGTATGGCTGAAATTGAAAGCTTCGAGTGAAGAGTTTGAGTTGTGGGGTAAATCTTGACGTGGTAAAAATTCTAAACGCCCATGTTTATGATTGATTATCATTACTTTGTGTTTATGTATTAAGGATGAAGGGATTGACTAACTTGTGAAGAGGGATAAGTGGTACACGATTACACTCCTTGGACGAAGTTCTTTTACGAGTACTTGCTCGAGGACGAGCAAGAGCTAAGTGTGGGGGAGATGTTGACGGTGTATTTTGGTGCACCGAGCATGTTCATTACACTTTGGTTTGGATTTGATTATTGAACTAATCCGCCACTAGGCACACTAATCATATAACAAGTTCATCTTTGTGCATGCATTTGGAAGTGTTGTGTTTATGTAGGAAATCATGGACATAAAGGACGGATTCGCAATAAGTTCAAAGGAGCATTCATGGAGTCTTGTTCGTGTTCATGAGCTCGCTGAAATTACTTCCAATGGTGGCGAGGACCGAAGTGCTACGAGGAACACCCCGGGGATTGAAGCGTAAAAGATCAAACTTCATGCAAAGAGAGTCTCCATCTTGATCGCGAGGATAACGGCGTCAAAATCATCCAAGTGGAAGGGGCAAAGTAGATAAGTGCACGAGGACCCACGGAGCAAAAAGGGCGACCGAACCGGGCCGGCCCGGGCACGGGCCGGCCGGCCCGTCGGATCGGCCCGGCCCACTTCGGGCACCGGTTCGGTCCCGTCTTCCTTGCCCTCGAAGGATCTTCGACCCTAAAACCCCCGACGCGCCGCCAACGGACGAGAGAGGGGATTATTCGCACCGAGAAGGCCATCCACAAGCTAGAGAGAGAGGAGGAGGATCTCCGGTGGAGATCAACCACCTCGAAGGAAGCACCCTCTCGTGGAGAAGGAGGAAGTCACCGGCGGAAGGGAAACCATGATCAACGGTGCCATGATCAGCACCTTGATGGGGTAATTTTCTCATTCGTCCATGGGTTGTAATCGATATTGAGATGTAATCGCACTTTGTCGGATTATCTATCTATCATCTTGTGTTGAACATACTTTAATGCTTAAGGCTTGCAACCGTGCCGTAGAGGGAGTAAGAGCTCCAATGCTTCCTTGGATCCATTCAATACGCCGTGGCCATCAAAGGTCTAGTCATGAATACCTTCGCGTAGTGACAGATGCGAGAGGAGGGAAAGGGCGAAACCGTGGTCACAACCCCGATAGATTAGATTGGTTTTCATGTCTTTAAGCGATTGCATGCTCTAGTATCGTAGACCCGTGGGCGAGTGTCTTCTTCCTTGATCGTTTATCATTCTCTCTAGTGTAGTTTAGTGTTTTCTAGTATAATATAGTTAGGGTTTTAGTAGCTAGTGTGTCGTTGTTGATCGAACGCTTGTAATCCCCTTGCTCCGCGGATTGACAAGAACCTTGGGAATCCCGTGGTGAAAAAGGTGTGGGGTCCGTACGCTTGCGGATCGTAGAGGGATACGTCTTTTATCTGTCAACAGATACCTTGGGTTCACCACTCGAGGGAAGAAGGGTCCCTTGACTACGACGGGAGACTTGTCCGCTTGCAAGTCACAAACGAACTTTGATACAACTATTAACCGTCAACAACGGGGTGACGGCGGAGATACCCGCCGTACCACGGCGCCTCAGGCGACGCGCGTACGGCGGCGCGCGCCGCCGACGGACCGCGGTCCGCGGCGCGCGCGCGTACGGCGACGCGGCTCGAGGCGCCTCGGGGCGGGGGGCGTTGGGGCGTGGGCGACCTCGGGCGGGGGCGAGCCTCGGGCGGCGCTAGGCCTCGGGCGGCGCGGGCGCGGACGCCGGGGCGCCCGCCGGCGCGGCGGCCGACAACGGGTGGCGCGCGGGCGCGCGACGTCGCGGCGCGCCGGCGTTCGGCCTATTTTTGTTTTGCTGGGACTGTTTTGGAAATTGCAAAACTCAAAATTTTCGTACAGAAGTCGACCAAGTGATGAATACCAAAGTTGTAGATCTAGTTACCCTTAATAGTTTCTACAAAGGCTATATAGGGTTTTTCTGCCCAGATTTGAAGTTATTTGAATGCCAAAAGTGAATGTCAGTCTGTCTTTGACAGTGAAAACTGCCTTGCAACTCATTTTCCAAGATTTTGCCCTCAAAATTTGAAATGGCAACCTACATGAAAGTTGTGTCCCTCATCAAGATGGACAACTTTCATAAAGGTAGAATTTTAAGTGTTTAGGTGAATTTTGGAGAACGCGGCAAAAGTACAGCGGACACTGTGGACACTAGGGTGGCAAGGGGTTTGACCAAACCTTTGACCATGGGTTGGCCCCACAAGTGTGTTTACTAGTCAAATAGGGTCACTAGGGTGGGTTAGTGAGTTTTTCGAGTTGAGGGCCCAGGTTGACCGTGGTTTGACCACTGTTGACCCTTTGACCGGCTATTATGGCTAATTAAAAACCTGGGGCGTCACAGCCTACCCCCCTTAAATGGAATTTCGTCCCAAGATTCGATCTGATAACGAAGAAATGGGGAGAAGAACTCACGATTTTGGGATTGTAGGAAGCCCGGATACTTAGTGTTAAGATAGTCCTGCGTCTCCCATGTTGCTTCTTCCTCCGTGTGGTGACTCCATTGGATCTTGTATATTCGCACAGTCTGCCTTCGGGCCTTTCACTCTTTTTGGTCTAGTACTTTCAATGGGTACTTGATGAGCGAGAAATCCGGCTCAATCCAAGCATTAGCTTCTGTGATGATCTCATTCTCCGGCACAGGCATTCCCTTCTTCAACTGAGTTACATGAAAAACATTGTGAACTGCGGAAAACTGTTCTGGCAATTGGATACGGTAAGCCACGGGTCCACATGCTAATTTCCCTTGACTCCAAACCTTTGCACACTTTTGGTGGGGGATACTTTCAAATATACATAATCTCCCACTTCAAAGTGTCGAGGTGCGGTTCCCTTGTCATGGTAACTCTTTTGCCTCATCTGTGCCATCTTCAAATTCTCTCTTATCACTTGCACCCTTCTTTCGGCCTCTTTAACTAACTCTGGTCCAAAGAGTGTTCTCTCTCCGGCCTCGGACCAATTCAGCGGAGTGCGGCATCTACGTCCGTAAAGAGCATCGAACGGTGCCATTTTCAAACTGGCTTGATAGCTGTTATTGTAGGAGAACTACGCAAGGACAAATACTTGTCCCAACTCTTGTCAAAGTGCAAGATGCTTGCTCTCAACATATCGTCCAAAATCTGATTTATTCTCTCCGTCTGACCATCGGTTTGCGGATGATAACTGGAACTGCGGATCAGCTGGGTTCCCAAACACTCATGCAATTATTCCCAAAAACGAGCTACAAGGCGAGTCCCTCTATCGGAGATTATAGTCTTTGGGATTCCATGCAAACGAACTATGTGATCCATGTACAACTCTGCATATTGTTGTACGGAGTAAGTGGTGTGCACGGCAATGAAGTGAGCGGTCTTGGTGAGTCTGTCCACAATTACCCAAATAGAGTCTTTCTTTCTAGCTGTTAGGGGTAAACCCACAATGAAATCCATACTAATATCGTCCCACGTCCACATAGGTATCGACAGGGGTTGGAGTACACATGCCGATTTCAAATGACTTGCTTTCATTCGGTGGCAAGTATCGCACTAGGCTACATACTTGGCTACATCCACCTTCATATTGGACCACCAAATGTTCTGCTTTAGATCTTGGTACATCTTGGTACTACCGGGATGAATAGAGAATTTGGACATGTGAACTTCATCTAGAATGATTTTCTTGATTTCTGTGTCAACGGGGACCATTAGACGTTTCCCAAACCAGACCACATCCTGGTGATCCTTCTGGAAACAAGTGTACTTGGGGTCTCCCTCTGCTAGCTTCTGTTTGATGGTTTGGATATCTTCATCATTGCGCTGGGTAGTGACAATTCTGTCATAAAGATCGGACTCTGCCGTCAAGGCATAAAGAATTCCCTGCGGTACCACTTCTAAGTTGAGCCTTCTCATTTCTTCACACAACGGTTCACTAACTGGCTCCAACTCTAGGTGGTTGCAATGATCTTTGTGGCTAAGAACATCCGCAACAACATTTGCCTTGCCGGGGTGGTAGTGCACTTCTTGATCATAATCCTTAATCAGCTCAAGCCACCTTCTCTGTCTCATATTCAATTCTGACTGGGTGAAGATGTATTTGAGGCTCTTGTGATCGGTGAAGATATTGCAATGATTACCCATTAGATAATGCCTCCATATCTCGAGGGCATGGACAACAACAGCTAACTCAATATCATGGGTAGGATAATTGAGCTCATGGGGTCGAAGTGCCCGTGAAGCATAGGCAATGACTCGGCCTTCTTGCATAAGGACACAGCCGAGACCCGTGCCTGATGCGTCACAGAAAACTTCAAATGGTTTGGAGTTATCCGGTTGCACTAACACTGGGGCTGAAGTTAGATGTTGCCTTAGGGTGTGGAAAGCTTTCTCACATGCTTCACTCCACACGAATTTCACTCCTTTCTTGAGTAATTTGGTCATGGGTTTTGCGATTCTAGAAAAGTTAGGAATGAATCGACGGTAGTATCCCGCCAATCCTAGGAAACTGCGGATTTGATGTACGGACTTGGGTGGTTTCCAATCCATCACCTCTTGAACATTGCTAGGATCTACGGAGATACCATCGTGGGAAATGGTGTGCCCTAAGAATTTCACACTTGTCAACTAGAATTCACATTTGGAGAACTTAGCATAAAGCTTGTGATCTCGCAAATGCTGAAGGACAACTCGGAGATGTTTGGCGTGTTCTTTCTCGCTCTTGGAATAGATGAGAATATCATCGATAAAGACCACAATGAATTTATCGAGCTCCGTCATGAACACGGAGGTCATGAGGTACATGAAGTAGGCTGGGGCATTTGTGAGTCCTAAAGACATTACCAAGAACTCGTAAAGACCATAACGAGTGGAAAAAGCGGTTTTGGGAATGTCGCAAGGTCGAATCTTGATTTGGTGGTTGCCAAAACGAAGGTCGATTTTAGAGAAGACTTTGGCACCAGCCAATTTATCAAAAAGAACATAGATTCGGGGAAGCGGGTATTTGTTTTTGATGGTGACTGCATTGAGAGGGCGGTAATCCACGCACATCCTCAAGCTACCATCTTTCTTCTTGACAAAGAGAGCAGGGCAACCCCAAGGAGAGGAGCTCGAGCGAATATACCCCTTATCTAACAATTCTTGGAGTTGGGTTTTTAGTTCGGCTAACTCTTTGGGTGGCATACGGTAAGGTCTTTTGGAAATGGGTGCGGTACCGGGCTGGAGTTCGATCACAAACTCGACATCTCTGTCTGGTGGCATACCAGGCAACTCATCCGGAAAGACATCCGGGTACTCGCACACTACTGGAATTTCATCAAGAGTAGAGATAATGGTCACATAGGCACAAGAATCGGTACCGTTCTTAAAAGGTAGGTACAAGGTGGTGTGCCCGACCGTATCTGATATATCCAGAACCACCTTATGCTGATTCATCCATTCCATACCCAAGATAACATCCATCCTAACCAAGTTTATGACGATAAGGTTTGTCGAAATGATTTTACTACCTAAACCCAAACTTACTCCTCGGATTAAGATATTGGAGGTGATTTGTCCTCCGGGAGTAATTATCTTGTAAGCGGAAGTGGTATGAGAACCCTTCAAACCCAATTTGCTTATTAACTTTTCACCGATGAAACTATGGGTAGCTCCCGAATCAAATAAAATCTTAACAGGAGTGTCGTTGATAGAGAATGTACCCGTGAGCACTGAAGCTCCTTCTGGGATGTCACTCATGGCGGTGAAGTTCAGCTTGCCCTGGCGTACTTGAACCATGGGCTTCTTAGCGGGAGTGGCAGGCTTGTTTCCAACACCCTGATTCTGCGGGTTGGGCTTGATCTGCCTGGGCTTGGGGCACTCGTTGATGTAATGCCCTGGCTGGCCACGGTTGTAGCAACGACGATCACCAACGTTGCGAGGAGGTGCATTGGGCTTTGGAGCCTGCTGCTGAGCACTGCGGAACTGGAAGTTCCCTGTGGGTTTGCTCTGGGGTGGCTTCATCGTCCAGCGTCGAGTTGAAGATTGCTGGGATGGGCCTGGAGCGTTCTTCTTCACAAAGCGAAACTTCTTGCCCGTTCCGCTGCCTGGAGTGAAACCAGACATCCTCTTCTTGTCCCTGTGGGCTTTCTTCATAGCATCTTCTTGGGAGATAGCCTTGTTCACTAGCTCATGGAAGTTTGCGGGCTCGAGCAGGTTCAGACGCTCATACAGCTTGCCATCAAGCCCGTCATGGAACCTCTCCATCTTCTTTGCGTCAGTATCAACGTGATGCCCACCATATTGGCACAAGCTATTGAACTTCTGAGCATAGCGATACACTGTGTCAGATCCCTGTCTGAGGGCCAACAGCTCCCTCATCTTCCTATCTATCAGTCCCTTAGGAATGTGGTGGCTCTTGAAAGCCTGCTTGAACTCATCCCAAGTCACAGCGTGCCCTCGCTGCATTGACTTGAAGTGATCCCACCACATCAAAGCTTCGCCTCGCAGTTGCAGCGCTGCGAAGTTAGCTTTGTTCTCTTCGGAGCAAGGCAGCACAAAGGCAGAAAATTTTTCCTATATGGCCTTGATCCAAGCCTCAGCTTCCAGGGGGTCTTCTGCTTTACCGAAGGTCGGCGGCTTCATAGCGATGAACTGGGCATACGTGGTGACCTGATTAGGCCCCTCGTGGTTGGCCCCGTGTGGCGGCCCCCGGTTCACCTGCTGCGTGATCTGTTGCTGCGTCTGTAGGATCTGGCGTAGCACCTCGGTTTGGGTGGCCATGAAGGCCTCCGACGGCGTCATGGGCGGGGGTGGCGGTAAGTCACCGCTACCACTTGCTCCGAAACCGTTGGGCGAGGTGCGCGTGGTTCCCACCATCTGAAAAGCGAGTCTTATTAGTGAGATAGCCAAAAGCTTACTCTAGAATGATGACAAGCATGATCTTGCATAACCACATCTCATTAACATTTAAATGATGAGGACAACAACAGTTGAACAATATTCCATAGCCACCAAGATTCATAGAATCGTTTTCTTAACACGGTTAGGAATGCGATCACTCGAATGCACGGGCCCGCATTTACCCTCGGACGATTACTGTCACTTCGGGTACCAACGAAGGTGGTATACGAACGAGCGCTTAATCGCTGGCAACGAGCGATGCCCCAAGAAATGCTTTGGTTTACCAACATTTTTAGGCGGGAATGCAAGATTGACAAGCGTGGTCATTAGCAACGGTTTAAACAAGAATTTGGGTCATACACGACGAAACTTCCATTTCTGAAAGACAAACGAATCCACTTAAAGCACACATGCTTAAGCATTCCTTATTACAATACGACAGAACAAGGTTCAAGGACATTACAACTCTCGAATTTGAAACAACATGACATGACACGATACAAGCAGTTACTTGGCACGAAAACGTGTCGAAAAGCCAACTACTCCAAACATCTCAAAGACAACTCGATAGGATCGGCATCCTTCATCTTCCTACTGTCGGCAACCTAGTTGCCCACTGGAGCACCACTGTACGTAGGCGAAGCTGGGGGAGTCGGCAACGGTGGTCATGCCTGGCTCGTCTGATCCAGACCGGACAAAGCCTGCTGCTCCTCCGGGTGTGCCTGTACTGGGGGCAGTGGCTGTAAGGCCACTATAGCCTGCAAGGCTGCCACCTGTACCTCGGCCTCCTCCACCTGCAGCTGCATATCAGCAATGTTCTGAAGTAACGTCAGTCTCTCAATCTCATGCACATCGGCATTCTCCTCTAGTGCATGGTTCTCGGCCTCCAGATCTACAATCCTCAGTAGGCGGTTGCCTCTCTCAAGCTCTAACTGAAATCTACTAGCACGCAGCCTGTCATTCTCCTGCTGCACCTGAGTAAGAGTAAAGTTCAGCTGCTAGTGTGCTGCTGAAAGCTGCTACCAATCACGCCTAGACGCCTCCAAATGCTGCCCAATAATCGCTGCAGTATTGTAGCGCAGCCCCTGAAGTGTGAAAACCACATTCAGACAACGAGCTAGCGTCTGAGTAACATCCAACGGCTCTGCTAGTGTCAACATCTCCCGTAGGTGATCCATACAGTCCAACCATACTGGGTCGTGAGGACTCACAGCAGGAAACAATCCAAACGAGAGAGAGATCTACCACGGTGGGGTTGTGGTCACGAAATGCGTCGGCACTGCGAGGGCGGGCGACTCAATGGACTCGTGAGTGATAAATCCCCGGTAGATAAAACTCATTTCGAACCGGTCGGGGTGGTCCGGGTGTAGCGAAACGGTGACAATCACTCGCAACGGGGAAACTTCATAACGCTCGAACTCCTTCACCTCGCAAGTGGGTGGTGTGAGGTAGCTGCGCGCGCCGAGTGCTTCCCACGCAAGGCGCGGAAAACCCTCCCAGTGCAACCCGTTGGTACGGATCGTACCGTCAGCGTCGAACTCGTGGAACACGGGGAAAGCCCTCTTTACACAAATGTAACTCATGTCAGATCTCAAAGAGAACGGCATGTCAAATGGTGAAGTTCTGGCAGCTGTGAATAAAAATTCATAACCAGAAATCCAGAAACCTCAAAACTTCCCAAGTTTTCCGGGTTCAAAAATAAATTCTTTAACACCTAATTAAATTTTAAGGTTGAGCATCGAACAAGGAAACAAGGTGGATGGTCCTGAACCTGGATGTGCCTAGGAAAGTGTGAACCAACCCAAACGAAACTGGGATTGAGACTTGCTATTACAAGATAACTAGTTAAGGAGCAATTGTTTTTAACAAGTTGGTTGAATTAACCTAGCACAAGGTAACAACTTTTTCAAAATTTCGGCAGCATGACAGCTAGGAATGAGAGGTACTTCTAATTTATAAAAAGCACACACTAGCCTAATCTTCCTTAGAGAGTATATGGAATTTCGATTCTTGGGTCCATTTTAGTTGTTTCGATTTTTAACATGCATGCAAGACGTCCTAATCGACCTCACATGGCAATCAAGCCAAAAATCGAAGTTAGTGCCGTTGGCAAGGCTTTCATTCGTCTCTCCCTATAATATCTAGTCAAGAGCTATATGGTACTCGCTTAACGACTAACGAAGCGCGTTATGTACACGTAGAAAACGAACCTTTCGTGCCGGCACGTCACGAAAGCGTCCACATACATTACCGTTCACTATAGAAACGGTATCCATGCGTTAAGCCGCCGCATGGACGGCGTCCAACCTCGGACACCCTCCGTTTGAATGGAGTGTATCCTTGCCTCGCATGAGCGACATGCGGAATGCACATGTACGAAACACGTGGCGACACATAACTCATAAACGGACACGAAGATGGGATCCGTGGAATGGATCACTCCATCAATCCTCGCAATTCCCGTGATGCGGAACAGCACACGTATAAAACACATGGATCCTAGTTTGGTTGTGCAAGAAAGTAAGTCGACATAAAGTAATGTGTCGGAAGTTAGCAAAATACACCATAAGTTAATTAAGCCACCCGAAAGAACCCAAAATTCCCTCTAGGGCCTCTCGATCTAGTTTATCCTTAGCGGACCAATGTATTTTAAAAAATCGGACAATCTTGGCATATTTTATTCAAAAACCATTGATTAAGTTTATTAATTGATCTGCGGTGCATATAAGCTCCGATGCCAAGCGTGACAACCCGCCCGAGGAAAATACCGTACTATCGCCTAAGGCTGATCCACTTTGGTCATTAAGCAACAATAAAGTATCATCTTGTCGTTAGTTGTCGGGTTAACGCCGGTAAATCACTTGGAAAGCAACAAGGATCGAATATATGCATTAAAACTCACTCGAAGGCAAGTCCGGAGATACAACAACATTAAAATCCAAATTCGTACCCCGAAGGGTTTAATTATTACAAACCATAGTTTTTGCCATCACGAAATGGTTCGAGTTTTCGAAAAGCAGCGGAAATAAACTAACGGAAGCGAAGACACCACGGGAGGCCATCCATGATGCTTTCGGTAGTCGTCCTCCACCCACTCCGGCTCCCGGTGGCGGGATCTCTCGGGCCACACATCACCGAAGGCATTACCTGGATCAACACATTATAGCAAGGGTGAGTATACTAATACTCGGCAAGACTTGTCGGTGATAACTACTTCACCAAATCTAGACCATGAAAGGCTTTTTGTCTCTTTGGGTTGCTCTTGCTAAAAAGTAACAAAGAGTAGGTCCTTACTTTCAAGATTTTAGCACATGTTCTAGTAGGTTTAATCTTTACCACATTAGCCAACTAGTACAAACATAGTTGTACAATACAATTAATTAAGCATAGTATTCATCATCTTCCATCATTAGGGATCTCATGACTAGTGGAGTAAGTAGTCTCGGATAACGGTGAGAGGCCGACAATCGATTGATTTAAACCTTGCAAGGTAGACCCAAACACACGATAGGTCGCCCACAAAGGTACGAAATTTGTCCCCGGCCGTTTCCAAAAATTCTCGGGTCGGGATGAAAGGCCACAATCTTTGGTGCGAGGCTATCGCATACCCCGCGACCTACCGGAATCACCATACACCACGGTAGCTAGGCGTGAGAGCGAATCCCAAGAGTAGTGACGGTTCCATCCCAAGCCGCCTCATTAAGGTACTAGGCTTACCGGTCCCATTCCCGACATGTGCTTAGTACTTTCAAACACTTAACCCACATAACCACTGGACCGGAGCCCAGATCCCATGCTCTTACCACGTGAGCAATCCATTTAGGATATATCATGATTCCTATCTAGGAACCTATTCTCGCGAGTGAGGTCATCACTCGACTTGTAACGGTCCTATAGCTTAGTGAGGACCATGTGTGGTTCGAGGACCGGTGGATGGTCGCTTCCTTGTGTGATGAGTGATTGACAACATTGTGTGGGGCCGATTCTTGGCTAAGTATTGCGAGGTGCGGGTTGCGGCTTGGCGGTGTGGTGCGGGTGAAGAACAAGCGCGAAAGGTCGTTGCCGGTGAGGCCTCCGGGTGTGGAGAAGACAAGTAGGCTTCGTTCGAGGGACCGGTGGCCAACGGGGTCAAGTGCGGACCACATGGTGGCATGAACGACAAGATGAAGTCATGGACGGTTTCTTGGTTGAGCCTCAAAACCAAGGTCGAGCCGGGACTACGAGGGAGCCGAGTCATGAGTGGAGATTGGCGGAGGCTACACCGAGTTTGCGAGGTTTCCGGTGGTTCACCGAGAAAACCACCGGGTTCCTTGGTTGATCCACAAAGCCAAGACCGGAGAACCGAAGACGGAGGCTGCGGCGGCGCGGACCGGTCCCGACCGGGGTGTGCGACGACGCGGTCCGGAGACTTCGAAGCGGAGGACACGAGTCGGGATCGCATAGCTTGCATCGAGGCTACGCGAGGTGCGGTCGCGGGCATCCGTCCGATGGTGAAGACATCAAGAATTCCAAATCCGCCCTTGAGGGGCTTGTATCCCTAGTTAGTAAAGAAGGGCGTTTTAGACATTCGATTGCCTCCATATAACCCAAGACGTGAGAGGATGGCAGCCAACTCTTGGAACCCTAGCTCATTAGTTTTCCTATTTTTCCACCTATTTTCCTTAGGTTTTCCTTAGGACTAGCAAGAGAGCTTCACGGAGAGATCTTGTTGAGAGGGATGGATGATCGGGCGGCTTGCTAGACCTTGTACGAACCTTTGTCTCATGTATAGATGATTCGGCGTGGTTCCTCAAGGTTTGGATGTGTTTTCCCCGGTTGTTCTTGGTGGTGATTTTCGGAGCCCTCTCTCGGTGATTTCTTTGGGTTGTTTTCGGGACCTTTCTCTTGGGGATTTGATGGGGGAAATTTGTGGGAACCCTTCGTGGTTCTTTGGGTGTGATTCCCCTCCCAAATCCGTGAGTAAAGGTGCTCGATTTTGGGGTTTCTTGAGTTCTTGGGTTGGAAGTGCTTTCGGCGGGATTTCTTCGATTCCTCCTTTTTGGACGAGTTTTGGTGGGATTAAACTTGGCTATGGACTCCTCATGAGGTGTTCCTAATATCCCAAAGTCTTGTTCAAGTACGTGGAGCGATTCGAGAGATCGAGATTTGGATTTGGGGGAGTTGACCCGCGGGTCTTGTTCATCCCGAGGCTGCCCGAGCTACACCGGTCGCCGGTGCTCTTGGCCGGTCGACTGTGTGAGCCCTTGTGGGATTTTGCTCGGGTGAACGTCTTGGTGTGTTCGTTGTTGTCCCGTGTTGCTGCTTGTTTCGAGTTTGGGTCGGTTTGGTGGTCGGTTGGCTTGTTTGGTGCCTTGGGGGCTTTCAAGCGCCATCGGTCCGACCGGTGTGTCTCACCGGTCGACCGATGTAGAGCCACTTAGTGGAAGTTGCTCGGTTTCACCGGCGAGGGACCGGTCGGCCGGTGGTGCTCACCGGTCCGACCGGTGTGGGTCCGTAGACTCGAGGTTTGGTTTTTCGGTTGCGTTTCTCGGGTCGGAAGGTGGTGTGTTGGTTCCTAGGTCCGGTGGCACTCCGGTGGCTATGTGGGCTTGACCAACCTTGGTAGTGAGTCGGAGACGTGTGTTGGAAGTCGTGTTCATCTTGTTGGAGTTTCCATCTCCTTCGAGAAGAATTTTTATCGGCTCCCATTCACTCCCCCCCCCCTCTCTCGGTTCGCCGTATCGGTCCTTCAAGTGGTATCAGAGCCGGTTCGGGTCTTTGTTGACTCTAACCAGTCTAAGATCCAAGGATGGCGTACCGGGAACGGGGGTTCGGGTCCTCCAAACTTTGATGGCAAGAACTACCGGATGTGGAGCAAGCGGATGGGTGCGTTCCTCCGCGGAAAGGGTCGGCTTCTTTGGGATGTCACGGTGGACACGAGGCTATGTCCGGTCGATGGATTTCCTTGCTCCGGTGTCGAGGGACGGATTCGACGCCAACAATAAGGCGGTCGACTACTTGTTTCGTGCTTTGTGTCGGCCGAGTTCGATCGGGTGCACACCGAGCACTTGGCTTGTAGGATTTGGGCGGTGTTGAAGGAGGCTCATGTTGGAAACGCCCGGGTTCGAGCACGGATGTATGCGACCTACGGAGAGAGTACGAGAACTTCACTCATCTCCCCGGTGAGTCCATCGATGCCTTGTTTCGAGAGGTTCACGGTGGTGGTGAACAACATGAGGGCCAATGTGGACGTGCTCCCGTACGATGATCATGATAGAGCGGTCAAGCTCTTACACTCTTTGGATCGTACGATATGGGGCGGAAAGTTCGAGGCCATAGTCGAGTCGGAGAGGTATGATACCCCGACGGTGAACGAGCCGTTCTCGAAGCTCAAGTCGGCCGAGGTGGATAGGAGCATGAGCGCCAAGCTCACGGGACCGAGCGATTCTCATAGTCTTGCCCTCGTTGGTGGTTCCAAAGGAAAGACTAACTCTAACTCATCCTCCGGGATGTTCTCATTTTCCTCTTTGATGTCTATGCCGGATGAGGAGTTTGATGACCTTGGAGAGGACGAGCGGCTCTATTGACGAGGCGGTTCGAGAGGCCGCACGAGAACCGCGTGAACATGAGGAGGAACACGAGGACTTGCTTCCGGTGCGGCAAGCGGGACACTTCGTCGCCGACTGCCCGGAGAAGGCCGAGAACAAGGACAGCTACAAGCACAAGCCGAGGATGAACGATGGCAAGTACCGTTCGAGGCGCGACCACAAGAGCAAGCACAAGAACAAGTACAAGGACAAGCGACGATCGAGGAAGAAGGAGGGCCGAGGAAAGGCCCAAGCGATGGTTGGAGCGAGCGACGTCGACTCCAGTTCCGCATACTCCACCTCGAGCTCGAGCAGCAGTGAAGACGAGGGAGATCGTCTCAAGAACAAGAAGTCGTCCAAGAACCCGAGCGGGGCCGAGGCCGCTCGCGAGAGATGGCTTCGCACCATGGCGCTAAGGTGCGGCGGCAAGAAGAGCACACGGAGCGACTCGGACTGCGAGTCCGACAACGAGGTGCGTGATGAACTTCCCTTCTTGCGCCGGGAGAATGAGAGGCTTGGCTCTTTGCTTGATAACCGTGATGACATGCTTAGAGAGGCCAAGAAAATGAGGAAAGAGCTTAGGGCTTCACTCGAGGATGCTAGGACTAGAGTGGCCGAGCTAGAGACACAGGTGCTTGATAGCAAGCTTGAGATTGATTCGCTTAAGGCTAGCCCCGTTGTTTCGTTGAGAATGATTGTGCTTGATTGCTCCATATTCCTTTCGATCTTGCTTTGTTTAAGGAGAAGCATGCCTCCAAGTGTGAGGAACTAGATGTGCTTAGGGTTGAAGTGGGCGAGCTTAAGTCTAGACTCGCTTTGCTAGGTGCTTGCACTTCTTGCCCCGTTTTGCATGCTAAGATTGATGAGATGCATGCTTACACTAGTTCGCTCGAGGCTAAATTGAAGGAACCCATGCCTACATCTTGCTCTACCCGTGAAATGCATGCATTGAAAAATTTGGAGCTTGCACATTATGTTGATCGTTTGCAGGATGAGAATGATGATTTGAGGAAGTTGATGGGTTGGTTGTCCGGCCATGAGCCTCAGTTGAGGATGATGATCGAGGCCTTTAAGAGGCAAGATGGTGAGGGGCTTGGGGCAAACAAGGTTGGTGAAGGAAGTGGAGAGAATATCCGGAGCCACCAAAAACCCACCACAAAAATGATTTCCCTCCAAAACCTAATCATCTAAGGAACCGACTAGACACAACCCCAGCTCCACCCGTGTTTCCTACACCCACAAATGACCTACAAAAGCCTATCAAGTTTGTGAGCACTTCGGGGAAAGTGTTCTTTGGGAAGGAGAGTGAGAAGGCAAGTGGTGAGAAACCCTGTGGAGGGTTTGAGTGGAGAGAAACCGAATGAGCGACCACATCCCAAGCCTAAGCCTAAGCTTGTAAGGTTCCATTGTGGCTATTGTGGGAGAGATGGCCATAAGGAGGAGTTTTGCTTCAAGAGGAAGCGAGAGGAGAGAATGGCAAAGGAGTGGGCTAACAAGGACAAGTACCACCCTTCCGATGGTGTACTTGAGCCTCGTATGCGGATGCCCGGGGGCAAGGCGAGTGTGAGGACGAGTTCGTGCTTGGGGAGAAAAGAAGGCTGCGGGTGGTGCGTTGTCCCGAGTCACACCGGTCGGGACCGGTGTGGGGCACCGGTCGGCCGGTGCGGGCACGGACGGACATCCGTTTGGGTTTCGAGCTCGTACGGTGTGTGAGGGTTGTTTCGGGTGGTCGTGGTTACGGTGGTTGGGGCCGGAAAGGGTGCAGGTGGTCAGTTTGCTAGGCGTTCTCCTCCTCGTGCTCAATACGGGGATTGGAGGAGTCGTGGTTTTGAGTTGGAGAGGAAGGACGTTCCACGGGCTTTCTTGCGTGTATTTGGTCCTCCACCAGGCAGAGAGGGGTGGTTCCCTCAGGGTGGTTACTGTGGTGGTGTTCGTGGAGGTAGTTTTGGTAGGAGAGATGCTTTGGTTGGTGCTAACCCCACTTTCGAGCAAATGGCTCGGCACTGGTTTTCCTCCTTTGGTACTAACCCCGGTCTTTGAGTCGTTTGTTCGCTCACGTGCTTATTTTTGAATTTCGGGTGGGAGACTTGAAGAACATTTGGTTGATTGACTCGGTTGCTCGAGGCATATGACCGGAGACGGGGGGTGGTTCTCAAGTCTCGTCCGTGGTGACGAAGAGGTACATCACCTTTGGGGACAATGGGCGTGGGCGTGTGCTTTCGGAAGGTGAGAAAAAAGTGAGTGACAAGATCACTCTGAGGCGTGTTGCTCTTGTTCAATCGCTGGGGTACAATTTGCTTTCTGTGTCCCAGTTGTTAGATGAGGGCTTTGAGGTGTTGTTTCGACCAGGTGGTTCTCGGATTGTGGACTCTCGAGGGGACCTTGTCTGTATGGTCGTTCCCGAGGGTCAGGTGTTTTGTGCTGATTTTTCTCAGTCTTCGGGTGTGGAGTGTTGTTTCTTGGCTGGTTCTTCGAGTGAGTTGTGGAAGTGGCATAGGAAGTTGGGTCACTTGAGCTTTGACCTTTTGTCTCGCTTGAGTAAACTCAATTTGGTCCGAGGATTGCCACGATTGAGGCTTGAGAAAGAGTTGGTCTGTGCGCCGTGTAGGCATGCCAAGATGGTGGCCTCTTCTCACCCGCCTCTCACCGATGTGATGACTGAGCGTCCATGCGAGCTGCTCCATATGGACCTTGTTGGTCCAGCTCGTGTGCGATCTGCGGGTGGGAAGTGGTATGTCCTTGTTGTTGTGGACGACTATTCTCGGTATGCGTGGGTGTTCTTTCTTGAGGAGAAGGGGGAGATGTTTGGTTTTGTTCGAGATCTAGTCTTGAGTTTGAGGAACGAGAGGCACGGAGATGCCATACGAGCTATCCGCAGTGATAATGGCTCGGAATTCAGGAACTCGTTTTGAAACCTTTTGCCATGACTTGGTTCTTGAGCACTAGTTTTCGAGTCCGTATACGCCTCCCCAGAATGGTGTTGTGGAAAGGAAGAACAGGACCTTGTGCGAGATGGCTTGGACGATGCTTGATGACCATAGGACTCCGAGGAGGTATTGGGCTGAGGCGGTGAACACCGCGTGCTATGTGTCGAACAGGATATACCTCAGAGTGCACAAGAAGAAGACATGCTATGAGTTGATGCATGGTCGCACACCCAAGGTGAGTCACTTCCATGTCTTTGGTTGCAAGTGCTTTATTCGAAGAAGGGCGGGAAGTTGGATAAGTTTGAGGCTAGGTCGTCGATGGCATTTTCTTTGGTTATGCATCTCATTCTAGAGCATATCGTGTGCTCAATCTTGAAACTAACCAAATCGTGGAGACTTGCGAGGTAACCTTCGACGAGACAGAGCCACGTAGTCAGCTTGTCTTTGAGTGTGCAGGTGATGATGAGCTTGGCGAGGAGATTTTTCAGGACGAGGAGCATGAACATGGAGATGATGAGGATGGCGGTGCGGTGCCCCCGGCTGAACATGTACCCACTACTTCGACTACGATGATGGATGGACCCTCTGCTACACCAACGACGACAAATCAAGAACGAGGAGAAGCTGATGTTGAGGGGGAGGTAGCTTCGAGGCGAGAACCTCCCCGGCGAGTTCAAGTGGATCACCCAGCTTCGAGGATCATCAACAACATGAATGAACACATTACACGGTCGAGGGTTCGAAACAATTCCCATTTTGCTCATGCTGCGTTTGTTGCTTCTTTTGAGCCCAAAGACATTGGACACGCACTCTCTGATCACAATTGGGTTAACTCGATGCATGAGGAGTTGGAGAACTTTGAGAGGAATCAGGTGTGGGAGTTGGTTGACCCTCCCCCAGGGTGCAAGCCGATTGGTACCAAGTGGGTGTGGAAAAACAAAGAGGGAGAGAAGGGTGAGGTTGTGAGGAACAAGTCGAGACTTGTTGCTCAGGGGTTCAGTCAGAAGGAGGGGATTGACTACGAGGAGACCTTTGGTCCCGTAGCCCGTTTGGAGGCGATTAGGATCCTTCTAGCCTTTTCCGTGGCTAAAGGGTTCAAGTTGCACCAAATGGATGTGAAGAGTGCTTTCCTGAATGGTGTGTTGGAGGAAGAAGTGTATGTGAGGCAGCCTCCGGGGTTTGAGAGTGAGAGGTACCCCCACCGGGTGTACAAGTTGAGGAAGGCGTTGTATGGGGTGAAGCGGCGCCTAGAGCTTGGTATGGCGGCTTGAGGGGGTTCTTGTTTGAGAGAGGTTTTGAGATGGGGAAGGTCGATCAGACCTTGTTTTTGCTGAGGCAGGGCAGAGATATCCTGATTGTGCAGGTGTACGTGGATGATATTGTCTTTGGTGGCTCGTCTAACTCTCTTGTTGCAAGGTTTGCAGATGATATGAGCAGGGAGTTTGAGATGAGCATGATGGGTGAGTTGCAGTTCTTCCTCGGGCTACAAATCAAGCAATCAAAGGAAGGAACATTTGTGCACAAGGCTAAGTACACCAAGGACACTGTGAGGAAGTTCAAGATGGAAGACTCCAAGGCTATGACGACGCCGATGAGTAAGACTACGACTCTTGATGTGGACGAGGAAGGTGAACATGTGGACCAGAAGGAGTACCGGAGCATGATCGGGTCACTCCTCTACTTGACGGCGACGAGGCCGGACATACAGTTCTCGGTGTGTCTGTGCGCTCGTTTTCAAGCGTCTCCGAGGACTTCGCATTGGCAAGCAGTGAAGCGAATTTTCAGGTACCGTCGTCACACTCCCGACTTCGGCCTTTGGTACTCCGCGTCCTCTTCTTTGGCGCTTCATGGCTTCTCAGACGCGGATTTTGCCGGGTGTCGGTTGGATAGGAAGTCCACTTCTGGGACTTGCTAGTTTTTGGGTTCTTCTTTGGTGTCTTGGTCTTCCCGCAAGCAGTCGAGTGTTGCTCAATCCACGACCGAGGCCGAGTATGTTGCCGCTGCTAGTTGTTGCTCTCAGCTCCTTTGGATCACCTACACTATGAGTGACTTTGGTGAGGAGTATACCCATGTCCCACTTCAATGTGATAGCACCAGTGCCATAAGCGTTGCAAAGAACCCAGTGCTTCATTCCAAAACCAAGCACATAGAAGTGAGGTACCACTTTCTGAGAGACAACGTAGAGAAAGGAAAGATAGCTTTGATCCATGTACCCACACATGACCGACTAGCCGATATTTTCACCAAACCCCTAGATCAAGCAACTTTCACTCGTTTGCGGGGGGAACTTGGTGTGTGTTTGATTTCTTGAGTTGGGTGTGTTCTCTCTTTTGCCGGTGGTGTCGAGCCCGTTTTGCCTCCCCTCGAGGAGCCGGTTTGTAGCATATGTATAGCTTTCCTTTGTGCATTTCTTGCTTTTGGCATGGCATATGTAACATGATGTATAGGCATCCTTGTATCTTAGATTGCATGCATTTTGTATCATATGCATTGGTTAGAAAAGCTTCTCTCATATACATTGTTCACCATGGAATGAGATATATGTCTATATGAGCTTGTTTGGTATGAAATGGTTAGTTTGGCTTAGCTCTTGATGATCTTGATGAATAATCCATGGCTGATAGCTATGCTTTTCAAAAATGTCACATGTATGCTCTCTCATGTGTAAATGCCTTTACATGCTCTTGACATGTTTTTGTGGCCTTACTATGCTTAATTTGTGTTTGGACAGCTAGCTTATTGATCGTATGGGGCCAAAGGCTCATTTGCCATCATGAATGTTTAGCCCTCTTGATTTATCTTGTGGAGGAGCATAAGTTCCTTTTTGTCGCAAAGACATTTCATGTACCATTTACAAATCTGAAAATGAAATGAAAAATGCTTGGAAATGTGCTCCCATGTCATATGTGCTGAATTTAATTTGCTTTGGGTGCTAAACCGTTGCATGATGCCTATCAATGAGAAGTCTCATACATAGAAGTAGGCACATGGCTCGGTGGCTTTGACATGACATGAGGTGCTTGTGGGTGTTTGTGATGGTCTTATGATTAGAATGGCTGTCCTAGCATGAAGTTTGTGTGGCTCTGCCATTTTGATATGCTTTGATCATGTTTAGGACTTTGCTCATGAGAGGCATGTTTTTCGCAAAATTGCCAAAATCCATCTTAGCTTCGTCCAATGGTTGTGAAACTTGGTGATCATGTAGTTGAGATCGATACGAAGCCGTAGAGTATCTAACTTGCTCATTTGGACATGTGTAGCATTCTTTGTTGAATTTTGTCTATTTGAGAAGCTCTAGGTTGAAAGTTTTGCATTTTTGGCTTGATTCATGCATTGCCAACAAGGGGGAGAAGTGTGAGCTTGAAATGGCTTGCTGGACGTGTTTAGAAGGTTTTCAGGTGGTTTCGAGCCATTTCTGGGCTTTGTTGTGCACCGGTCTGACCGGTCAGGGTCACCGGTCTGACCGGTGTGAGTGCCGGTTCGTACACATGTTGCACACCGGTCTGACCGGTGGTGTGGACCGGTCGACCGGTCGTGGGGCTGTTTTGTTGCAGCTGCCCTGTTTCAAGTGGTGTCTTGCATGCATTCATCCAGGGGGAGGTGCATTGGTTCAGGGGGAGCTTGCATGTGTGCAGGGGGAGCTCTTTGTGGTGTTCGAGCTTTGTTTTGGTGGTTTGCGCTCTTTGCTTGAGCTTTGCTTTGTCTCGGATGTGTCGAGCCGTTGCCCTTGCCTAAGGGGTCCGAGACTTGTTTCCTTCAAGTGATCCTGCTCTTTGCCTTTGTTTGGCTTTCGATCGCTTGTTGGAGTTTCTTTTTGTTCGTTTCTTTTTCTTTTCTTTTCTCTCTTGTTACTTTCGTGTGGGTGTTGTCAATGCACTCATCAAGGGGGAGATTGAGGACCATGTGTGGTTCGAGGACCGGTGGATGGTCGCTTCCTTGTGTATGACTGATTGACAACGTTGTGTGGACTGATTCTTGGCTAAGTATTGCAGGTGCAGGTTGCGGCTTGACTGGTGTTGGTGCAGGTGAAGAACAAGCGCGAAAGGTCGTTGCCGGTGAGGCCTCCAGGTGTGGAGAAGACAAGTAGGCTTCGTTCGAGGGACCCGGTGGCCAGCGGGGTCAAGTGCGGACCGCATGGTGGCATGAACAGCAAGATGAAGTCATGGGCGGTTTCTTGGTTGAGCCTCAAAACCAAGGTCGAGCCGGGACTACGTGGGAGCCGAGTCATGAGTGGAGATTGGCGGAGGCTACACCGAGTTCGCGGGGTTTCCGGTGGTTCACCGGAAAACCACCGGTTCCTTGGTTGATCCACAAAGCCAAGACCGGAGAACCGAAGACGGAGCCGCAGCAGCCGCCGCACCGGCTCGACCGGTGGGGACCGGCCCGACCGGTGAGGAGCACCGGTCCGACCGGTATGCGACGACGCAGTCCGGAGACTTCGAAGCGGAGGACACGCGTCGGGATCGCATAGCTTGCGTCGAGGCTACGCAGGGTGCGGTCGCCGGCATCCGTCCGACGGTGAAGACATCCGAATTCCAAATCCGCCCTTGAGGGGCTTGTATCCCTAGTTAGTAGAGAAGGGCATTTTAGACATTCGGTTGCCTCCATATAACCCAAGAGGTGAGAGGATGGCAGCCAACTCTTGGAACCCTAGCTCATTAGTTTTCCTATTTTCCACCTATTTTCCATAGGTTTTCCTTAGTACTAGCAAGAGAGCTTCACGGAGAGATCTTGTAGAGAGGGATGGATGATCGGGCGGCTTGCTAGACCTTGTACGAACCTTTGTCTCATGTATAGATGATTCGGCGTGGTTCCTCAAGGTTTGGATGTGTTTTCCCCGGTTGTTCTTGGTGGTGATTTGCGGAGCCCTCTCTCGGTGATTTCTTTGGGTTGTTTTCGGGACCTTTCTCTTGAGGATTTGATGGGGGAAATTTGTGGGAACCCTTCGTGGTTCTTTGGGCTGTGATTCCCCTCCCAAATCCGTGAGTAAAGGTGCTCGATTTTGGGGTTTCTTGAGTTCTTGGGTTGGAAGTGCTTTCGGCGGGATTTCTTCGATTCCTCCCTTTTGGACGAGTTTTGGTGGGATTAAACTTGGCTATGGACTCCTCATGAGGTGTTCCTAATATCCCCAAAGTCTTGTTCAAGTCCGTGGAGCGATTCGAGAGATCGAGATTTGGATTTGGGGGAGTTGACCGCGGGTGCCGTTCATCCCGAGCCGCCGGAGCTACACCGGTCCGACCGGTGCTCTTGACCGGTCCGACTCCGTGTGAGCCCTTGTGGGATTTTGCTTGGGTGAACGTCTTGGTGTGTTCGTTGTTGTCCCGTGTTGCCGCCGTTTCGAGTTTGGGTCGGTTTGGTGGTCGGTTGGCCTCGTTTGGTGCCTTGGGGGCTTTCGAGTCGCCATCGGTCCGACCGGTGTGTCTCACCGGTCGACCGGTGTAGAGCCACTTAGTGGAAGTTGCTCGGTTTCACCGGCGAGGGACCGGTCGGCCGGTGGTGCTCACCCGTCCGACCGTGTGGGTCTGTAGACTCGAGGTTTGGTTTTTCCGCTGCGTTTCTCGGGTCGGAAGGTGGTGTGTTGGTTCCTAGGTCCAGTGGCACTCCAGTGGCTACGTGGGCTTGACCAACCTTGGTAGTGAGTCGGAGACGTGTGTTGGAAGCCGTGTTCATCTTGTTGGAGTTTCCATCTCCTTCGAGAAGAATTTTTATCGGATCCCATTCACTCCCCCCCTCTCTGGTTCGCCGTATCGGTCCTTCACTTAGCAGCTATCGACCTATCATACTAGTGAGGACAAAGTTACCTAGGGATCATGCATCTAGGGTTTCATTCCACTCCTGAACGTAAATGCACAATCATCCATAGATAATTGAATAAGGAATTTGAAAAACTGGGTTAGATGCACCGGAGCTTGCCTTCGTCAGCTAGGTTAGCTTGGGCACCCTCGGTGTCGAGCACTTCCACGTACTGCAGCGGAGATTCCGCTCCTCCTTCCTCGGTTTCCGGGACAAGGGAGTAATCTCCGTCCGGAAGATCTACACGAAATGCAATGCAAGTTTAGGTGATGTGATAGTTTGTTGTCTTATCCAACTCTGGGTTGGTCATATTCACCTTAACAAGCATCTAAATAGTGTTTCTCTTTTAGGAAGGTTATTGGGTGTACATGGGTTATTCTTTTATTGTACATTTGAATAAAGGTTTTTATTATACTTGTTATTTCATGTGAAGGCTTTAATTCCTTTTATTTTCACAAGCAAAGGTATAATAATATTTTTATCCATGGATTAATTTCTTATCAGCAAGGATAATTAATTATCTTTTAATCACATTAAATAATACTTTCAAAAAGAAAAAAGAATTAAATAAGGGCTTTTCTTTATTTAATTCCTCTTTAATAGTAAAAAGGGCTTTTAAGCTTTTTATTAAGCAATTAAATTACCAAAAATTAAATGAGTGTTTCTTAAGCAAACTAGCACCTATCCTGGTCCATTGGACCCACATGTAAGTGTTGGATGCTAGGAAATTAAATATTATTGAAAATAACAAAGGGCTAGCTAGTGATTCACTTTAAATGCATACAAAAATAAATAAGCCTCAAAATGATCCAAACTTTCTCATGCATGCTCTCTGGCCCTAAACAAGCCTAAAGAACCAGCATATACACCTAGGAACTTTACTGATCTTAGTTCATTAATTTACAAACGAAAACATGCCTAAGTTGAGAATAATTATTTCTTTTAAGCCAAAAATCATGTTTAATTCACAAGATGTGCCTTTTGGCATCACAAGGCAGTGTGCACAAGTTGAGCTCAAAAACATAAATATATTTAGCAAGAAATATCATCTAGGCAGTTTCTGCAGGAATGGAAAACAATTTATTTAACAAGATCCACAACATAACTTTGTGCAGTTTTTTGGCACAGAACCTAGACATGACCTAATACACAACATATCCAAAATTGGGATACAGAAGATTTATGGATTTAAAGTTATACCAGATCTAGGTTTTTCACCTTTGTATTTTTCAAGCTAAAACTATTTAGAATCCAGCCATGTGAAAATAATAAAAGTGGCGGGATTTCTCTTCCTGAACCCAACAAAATAGGTTTGGTATTTTTCTGATTTTTCTACGAATTTCTAGGAATTTTATAAGGCGCTGGACTGAACTGTAAAGAAACTTAGATAGGGTTCTTAACAACTAGGCCCTAGACTTTTACGCGAAACAACCTAGACCTATTGAAATCGAAGAAATTTGGCCCTTGGCCGGGCCGGGCGGTGCGGGCACGGCCCGGCCGCCGGCGAGGGCGGCGGCGCCGGCCGCCGGCAAGTGGCCGGGGCCGGACCACATGCTCACCTAGGAGTGGCGGGGGCGGAGTGGAGGCGAGGAGGTGGTCGGCGACGAGGTTCGGCGGCGGCGGCGGCGGTGGCCGCGGCGGCTTGGGGAAATCCGGCGAGGGGGCGAAATGGGTGGCAACAAGCGAACGCGTGAGCTTCACTAGGGCCTAGGGGAGCTAACCGGGCGGCTAGACGGCGGCGAGCACGGGCGGCGAGCTCTAGCACCGGGCGGCGGCGGCAATGGCGGCGGGCGGCTCGGGGCGGCACGCGGAGGGAGGCAAGGGCCTTAAATAGGCCGGGGAGGCGCATCGTGGTGACGACGGGGTGGCGGCGGAGATACCCGCCGTACCACGGCGGCTCGGGCGACGCGCGTACGGCGGAGACGCCGCCGACGGACCGCCGGTCCGCGGTGCGCGCGCGCGTACGATGACGCGGCTCGAGGCGCCTCGGGGCGGGGGGCGTTGGGGCGCGGGCGACCTCGGGCGGGGGTGAGCCTCGGGCGATGCTAGGCCTCGGGCAGCGTGGGCGCGCGACGTCGCGGCTCGCCGGCGTTCGGCCTGTTTTTGTTTTGCTGGGACTGTTTTGGAAATTGCAAAACTCAAAATTTTTGTACAGAAGTCGACAAAGTGATGAATACCAAAGTTGTAGTTCTAATTACCCTTAATAATTTCTACAAAGGCTATATAGGGTTTTTCTGCCCAGATTTGAAGTTTTTTGAATGCCAAAAGTGAATGTCAGCCTGTCTTTGACAAACAGTGAAAACTGCCTTGCAACTCATTTTCCAAGCTTTTGCCCTCAAAATTTAAAATGCCAATCTACATGAAAGTTGCGTCCCTCATCAAGATGGACAACTTTCATAAAGGTAGAATTTTAAGTGTTTAGGTGAATTTTGCAGAACGCGGCAAAAGTTCCGGCAGACACCTGTGGACACTAGGGTGGCAAGGGGTTTGACCAAACCTTTGGCCATGGGTTGGCCCCACAAGTGTGTTTACTAGTCAAAATAGGGTCACTTGGGTGGGTTAGTGAGTTTTTCGAGGTGAGGGCCCAGGTTGACCGTGGTTTGACCACTGTTGACCCTTTGACCGGCTATTATGGCTAATTAAAAACCTGGGGCGTCACACTAACCGCCTAAGGGGGCGGTCTGACCGTCTGGGTCGCAGGCGCCGAGAAGCTTCAAAGCGGAGGACACGCTTCGGGAAGAAAATTTGAAGACTTCCAGGCTAGGCAGGTTGTGGTCGCTGGGCATCCGTCCGATGAAGAAAATTTGAAGACTTCCAAATTTGCCCTTGAGGGGCTTGTATCCCTAGTTATTATGTAAGGGTAGTTTAGTCTTTTGGGTGCCCATATAAACACTTGAGGGGATGGATGGCAGCGAACTCTTGGAACCCTAGCTCATGCGTTTTTCTATTTTTGTTCTTATTTTTTCCTCTAGTTTTTTGTAGGACTAGCTTGAGAGCTTCATGTGAGATCGTGAGAGAGGGATGGATGTACGGGTGGCAAGCTAGACCTTGTATGAACCTTCATGGTATGTATAGATGATTCGGTGTGGTTCCTCAAGGTTGTGTGGTGCTTTTCCCGTTCTCCTTTGTGGTGATTTTCGGAGCACTTTGTTGTGATTATCTTGGCGAAGTTTTGAGGATTATTTCTTGGGGATTTTCACTAGTAGGGATGTTGTCATCAATGACGTTACATTAATGTCATTGAAGACGCCAGAATGGTCACAATTAGTCTATTGTGACGATTTTGTTTTGGTCACTATGGTGGCATCACATTTGTTCATCAGTGACGAATTTGGTTTTTCGTCATAGATGTGTCTCCAATCTGTGACGAATTTTGTGTCATCATGGATTTAAATTCATTCTATGACAAACGTTTTTGGTCATAGATTATACCCTGTTTTCGTCATAATTTCACGTCCGCCTGGCTAACTGACGTCACCGTTAACACCGTTAGTGATTTTGTGACGATCCTTTTTCGTCATAATCTCCCGTTAACGGCGTTTGCATCTGACGTGGCGCTGACGTCAGCAATGATGTGGCAGCTGACATGGCGTTGACGTCATCAATGACGTGGCAGCTGACGTCATCGTTTTGGAATCATCATAGAAGACAAGTTTATGTCGTCACAGAAAGTTATTTGTCATCGTCACCTTTTGATATAAAACGGTCACAAATTTACCATTACTTTGGTCACAAAATAACATCAATTCATCATAGTTTAGAAATTAGTTTCTCACAGGTACAGGATCACAATGGTCACAGAATTGCAGATAATAATTTAATTTGAATTTGCAAATGATATATAATGGCCACACAAATCCATGTACGATTGGAAATAGTATTCAAGTGTGCATACAACTGATTGGACACCAGTACACATAGCATCACATAGTTTGTTGAAACAGTACCAAATATAATTAAAAGTTTCTCACACGACCTAGGTACTGAGTAGCGAAGTGAACATGCAGTTCAAAGCATAAGCGTACGCTGCCTATGTTCATGTCGATGAAGAAGCATTTCCCTGGAGGGACAAGAGCTTCTTGATGAGCAAATTGGTCTCGGCCATCTCCTTGGTGTTCTGCTCTGTACTCAGATGCTTTCATATTTTGACGTGGTTTACACTGCAGAACAATAGCCAAAGACAACAATAGCTCAATAAGTGGTCTAAAAAGAAGAGCAACTGCAGGCACCAACAGACAGCCAGTTACTAAGCAAATGACAAGTCGATATACATAATCAAGACTTAAGTGACATATAGAAAAAAATGGACACACATCATGTGTTGACAGTTTACTAGCATGTGTTCAACATGAAGCTAAACTATGTTTCAATAATGCATCACGTATCAACTGCTACATGTTAGATAAGCACACTCAATCAGAGGGGAGATGCAGACCTTGAGTGTGATTTACTCAAGAGCTCCTATAGATCCACGTGACTTGCACACCTTACAAGAAGATAGATTCTTCAGTTTTCTCATATGCCTATTCAATTTAGGTTATCTTCATTTCTAGTGGGCAGTGCTATGTATATTTGTAGGCTCATTTCTAAATCATCCTGTTCTTTTAACTAGAGAAGAAGAAAAGGTAATTCAACCACAGTAGAAAAATGCATACCTGCAGTGCCCCCACAAGACTGTGACGCCTCCATTAACTGTCATATTTATCAATAGTTAGAAAATTTGTTGCCTCTCAACACATTAATAAGGGAACAAAGATAAGTATATTACAAGTTGAAGTATCATGAATAGAGATCCAACCTAATTGATGTTGGTCAGCAAGTACTCAAAATAGTCATCAGAATGCTTCAAAATCCATTCTATTTTTTAAACCTAAAATGTGCTTTGCTAGTAATAGGATGAAGCATGAATAAACATTTTTCTTCCTAACAGATCAATAACAAACTTGCAAAATTATACCATTCAGGAGAAAATTGTTTATATCTTACTACAAGCTTGCTACATTATATCTTACCACAAGACATTATAAACAATCTAGACACCGTGGCACATTAAGCATTCCCAGAAAAGTCATTGTGTCGATATACATAATCAATTGGGGAAACTTGTAGATAAGTTTTACAGTATATATTTACAGTTAAGTGTTAGTTCCAGAAAATATTTATGCGACCTCCACTCTTCAGTTCATTCAAAATGCACAAAAAGAGAAAGAAATCATGCACATGACGAGTCGTTGGGCATGCCTCCACAGGCTCCACTGCTTTATCCACATTGACTGGAGGCAAGGCCGTCGCCCGTTGTAGTTGGAAGAGGGAGGAGGCACCGCCGGATTTGAGGAAGGGAGCAGGGGTGCGCCTTGTGCCGCCACCGGTTGGAGAGTGAGTTGGGGACGATTGTGCACGCCGGATCTGAGGGACCTAGGTGGGGAGGAGCCACCTGCTGCTGGATTTGAGGGAGGGAGGGACGAAGCAGTGGCCTGCCACTGGATTCAAGGGACGGAGGAGGGGAGGAGTCGGGTAGCCAAAGCCGGCGACGTACCTGCTGCTGCTTGGAGGCGAGAGGCGGTGTAGCGCGCGCGCTTGGAGCGCGGCGGGGAGGTGCGGGTGCGCGGCGCGCGCGGCCGGCTGGCCGCTGCCGATTGGAGGTGGCGGGGAGGCGCGGGGGCGCGCGGGCGGCGCGGCTGGCCGGCCTACCGTCGCTTGGAGGCGGGCGACGGCGGCGTGGAGCGGGAGGGTGAGGGAGGAGAGGAAATGAGTAAGGGTAGGGATGTGGGCTGGTGGAGAGCTTCAGGGTGTGTTTGGGCCAATGCAATATGGACTGGTATATGTATATCGACGGACTGTTTGAAGCGTATATTGAGTTGTGCCGACGGACAGTTCAGAGGCACATCGAAATTAATATACCGACTAATAGTTGTTTGTTATAACTTGATACCGACGGACAGTCCGTTAATAAGTTATACCGACGCATGGTTGCTCGGTACTATCCTACTTATAACGACAAAGTTCGCCTATTATTGTAAATATTTGTTGATTTAATAAGGAATAAATGTAAAAAACTTGTAACCTTGCTTATAAAATCTGAAATTTTGCTAGAGCTCCTCCTTTTGGTACAGTATGTTGTCAAAAAAGTTTCAAGTGATTCTGAGAAAGTGATGATGCACTTCCCCACTTAAGCACATGTCTCACACATGTCACTGTGAGTCACCAAGAGATGTTCATCCCTATGTGGGACGTGTAGTACAAGTTGCTTGAAATCATGTGAAACTTTTTTGATGCTAATGGATGCAATCTAAGATGTTGGGTGAAGTTTCAGAATTTTCTGACCAAGTTTGCCTATTATTATAAATATTTGTTGATTTAATAAGGAATAAATGTAAAAAACTTGTAACCTTGCTTAAAAAATCTGAAATTTTGCTGGAGCTCCTCCTTTTGGTACGGTATGTTGTCAAAAAAGTTTCAAGTGATTCTGAGAAAGTGATGATGCACTTCCCCACTGAAGCATACATGTCTCACACATGTCACTGTGAGTCACCAAGAGATGTTCATCCCAATGTGGGACGTGTAATACAAGTTGCTTGAAATCGCGTGAAACTTCTTTTGGATGCTAATGGATGCAATCTAAGATGTTGGGTGAAGTTTCGGAATTTTCTGACCAATTTTGCCTATTATTGAAAATATTTGTTGATTTAATAAGAAAGAAATGTAAAAAAACTTGTAACCTTGCTTAAAAAATCTGAAATTTTGCTGGAGCTCCTCCTTTTGGTACAGTATGTTGTCAAAAAAGTTTCAAGTGATTCTTGGAAAGTGATGATGCACTTCCCCCACTGAAGCATACATGTCTCACACATGTCACTATGAGTCACCAAGAGATGTTCATCCCTATGTGGGACGTGTAGTACAAGTTGCTTGAAATCGTGTGAAACTTTTTTTTGGATGCTAATGGATGCAATATAAGATGTTGGGTGAAGTTTTGGAATTTTCAGACCAAGTTTGCCTATTATTGTAAATATTTGTTGATTTAATAAGGAATAAATGTAAAAAACTTGTAACCTTGCTTAAAAAATCTGAAATTTTGCTGGAGCTCCTCCTATTGGTACAGTATGTTGTCAAAAAAGCTTCTAATGATTCTGAGAAAGTGATGATGCACTTCCCCACTGAAGCATACATGTCTCACACATGTCATTGTGAGTCACCAAGAGATGTCCATCCCTATGTGGGACGTGTAGTACAAGTTGCTTGAAATCGTGTGAAACTTTTTTTGGATGCTAATGGATGCAATCTAAGATGTTGGGTGAAGTTTCGGAATTTTCTGACCAAGTTTGCCTATTATTGTAAATATTTATTGGTTTAATAAGGAATAATGTAAAAAACTTGTTACCTTGCTTAAAAAATCTGAAATTTTGCTAGAGCTCCTCCTTTTGGTGCGGTATGTTGTAAAAAAAGTTTCAAGTGATTCTGAGAAAGTGATGATGCACTTCCCCACTGAAGCATACATGTCTCACACATGTCACTGTGAGTCACCAGGAGATGTTCATCCCTATGTGGGACGTGTAGTACAAGTTGCTTGAAATCGTGTGAAACTTTTTTTGGATGCTAATGGATGCAATATAAGATGTTGGGTGAAGTTTTGGAATTTTCTGACCAAGTTTGCCTATTATTGTAAATATTTGTTGATTTAATAAGGAATAAATGTAAAAAACTTGTAACCTTGCTTAAAAAATATGAAATTTTGCTAGAGCTCCTCCTTTTGGTACGGTATGTTGTCAAAAAAGTTTCATGTGTTTCTGAGAAAGTGATGATGCACTTCCCCACTGAAGCATACATGTCTCACACATGTCATTGTGAGTCACCAAGATAACCTACCCTGGATAACCTAGAGGCCTGCTGCCACCAGAGACAATCCGGAGGCGACGATCACAATCACGACACAATAGAAACCTGGTCGTGATGACCTGGGCGTGATCGCTACGAAGGGCTAAAGGTGATCAACGTTATTAGCCCAACTTCTGATCCATGCAGGTAAAGGCCCATTATTCATTACTAAAGTGACAAATAAAAAAATAGCATACTTACAACACGAACGACCACATAGCACAGTGGTAGAGCTCCTTCCTTTGTATCACAAGGTCCCTGGTTCGAAACTCCAAGACAACCTTTTGTTTTTATTTAACACAATTAAAAAATGGGTCGACACATTAAACAAGATGATGGGCCACACGATCATGGGCCTTGTGGCAGACACATCCCACGTCGTTAGTGCACTATTAATTTGTGACCAATTTGATTCTTCATTAGTTGTGCCAAATGATTCTAATAAATTATGACGATATCCAATCTAATATGTGACCATTAGGTTTCATCATTACTATACGCCATACCAAAACATTATCTATGACGATCTCCTCAATCTATTTTGTGACGTAAATTATATTTTCGTCATTATTCTTTCACCTATTTCATCGTCACATGCAACTTATGACGAAAATGGACATTTCGTCGTGGAATACGTACCATTCTGTGACCAAAGTTTGCAGCGTCACGAGCAAATCGTCACTGATAAACAATTTTCTAGTAGTGTTTGTTGGGTGTCACGTATGAGGACCTTGTGCCTCTTTGGCTGATGACTTTGCCCCCAAATCTCCCTTGAATCGGACTTGATTTGGTGGGTTTTCGAGTTGCTCGAGTTCTTGCCCTAGAGAGCCGATTTCTTCAATTCCTCTTGATTGTGACCGTTTCGGGTCAATTCCTTTGAGGTAGAGGTTCCCCAAAAGGTAACCCAACTAATCCCGAAGTTTCGCTGCAATCCGTGGAGTGATTCGGGAGATCGGGCGATGGGAAATTGAGGGTTGACCCGCGGGTAGGTTTTCTGGAAGGGGCGGTCTAACCGCCTAGGGGGTGGTCTAACCGCCCTGGGCCTTCCAGGTCGAGGTTTTGATTATGCCAGATTTTCCTCTATGAGTTTGTTCACCTTGATCAGAGGAGCGTTCAGGTGAAATCTTGGGTCATTTTCGTGTTGTTTGCTAGGAGTTCTTGCTTGGTGTTCTTTGCTGGGTACAGGAGGTTACGCCCCTGGTAGCCGGTCTAACCGCCCCTAGGCCCCTGGGTGAAGTTTTGGTTTTTCGCCAACATTTCCTGGTAGCTAGCTTGGCCTTGACTAGAGATTTCTGTTGGTGAAACCATGGTGCGTTTTGGTGCTCGGAAGAGGCTTTTCGGAGGATTTCTTGGTCACCAGGTGGAGGCGGTCAAACCGCCCCGCATACCCGGTCTGACCACCCCCCTCCTGTCAGCCGGCTCCCGAGTTGTTTCCGCTACCGTGTTCGTGTAGGAGTCGAGGTTGCATGTAGTGTTTGTTCCTAGGACCAGTAGCACTCTAGTGGCTACGTGGTTTTGGCAAACAGAAGGTAGAAGTGTGGAGCGTGTGATTTTGGGGGTCCGACCGAGCGAGTTCATCTTGTTAGAGTTTCAATCTCCTTCGAGAAGAATTTTTATCGGCTCCCATTCACTCCCCCCTCTCTGGTCGCCTATTCGGTCCTTCACCTGTGTATAGGACTAGTTGAGTCTTATATTGTTCAGGTTGTTTCAAGTTTCGGCCTTGATCCTCCTGGATAGTCTCCCTATGCATTAATATAATAGTTCTTCTTCCATGATTGCTAAATGTTTGCACTAATCGTAGTTTGCATTGACATATAGTTTAGAGTTAGCGAGGAGTATCCTCTCTAGCTAGACTTTGCTATGCTTCTCTTGCTATAATTACACTTTCTAGCTGCTCATGATGTTATGACTTGAACAATGCTATCATTATCTATATTTTATGTGACTTACCCCTGTTTATAGCAATTGATATATTTTTGGCCACTCTACATTATAAAATTGAGAGATGAGCATGTATTATCTATTATGGGTTAGAAGGACTTCTTTCCCTGTGGTAGAACATAAATACGATACCTGGTTTTACTCCTGGCTAAAATGCTACAATGGTATATTCATATCTGTGCGCTTGCAGATACTCTGTTTATATATATCTTCTTTTCTAGAGGTTCAAGGCATATGTAAGAGTACCATATCCATGCGGTTTTAGGCACACCTATCAGGGTTGACAACCTATATCGAGTTGTGCTATGAATCGTGTTGGATTGGGCCGTCTCTGAAAGCAACATCTGATATACACTTAGCATCATGTTAAGATATACCTCTGCATTTCTGGTGCCGTCGATAGAGATGGATCTTATATGCGTTTCTAGTCCATGACTTTAGCAATGTCAACATTAGTTTACACATTCCTATTGTATTGTTGACATTCCTCATCCTTACTACTAGGTTTGGACTCATGGTGACGGCGCCAGAAATGCCTGCTGGCACTTGCGAGTGTCGCTACCGGGTTTATACCCCTAATAGTGGAGCTAGGAACGTCTTTGGTAAAACACACGTGCAGAGCTGTCACCTCCCTATGATACCACATCTATTACGTTGGATGGGACACCAATCTAAGACTAAGGCAAGCTCTGAGAACCGCGCTCACAACGAACCAATGAACCTTTCCCCGGATATCACGAAGGAGGGTCACTCTCCGCTACTAAGCACAAACGTACTCGGTAGAAGATCAAGTGAAGAATGACCACAACACTATAGGGTTTAAGAGAGCTTCGCTAACCAAGATTAAACTAACTTTAGTCTGAACCAAGAATAAAACATCTAGAGAAAAGTTAAAGATGAATGTAATTGACTCAAAAGGTAAGATAGAAAGTTAACTTGAATTGTACTTGATTCTAAACAAATAAAGGATAAAAGAGTAGTACTGAAACCCTAAAGAAGACTCCTCTGGAACCCCGAGACTAGCTCGACTCGACTCTAACTCCCAAACTACACTAATCCTACTCTAAGTGAACAATAGAGAGAAATGGAGATGCTCCTGTGTTGTGTGTCCATTCTAGTGAGTGTGAGGTCCATTTTATAGGCAACGGAGGTCGGTGGAGCACAGGGGAGGAAAACCCTAGGTGCGGCCATATCTCAAGGCACTGCCGGCCCTAGGATGTGCCGCCTCTCACCATGGACACTCCTGATCACTGCTCCTGAGGCGGTTGTAGGTCAGCTCCTTGGGTCGGTTTCGCCCGGCGCGCCAAGTGGTAGGTGCAGCCGGCCCTACCCCGTGCTGTGTGATGCACCGACCGTGTTAGGGGACGCCTAGGATTGCCTCTGGATGACGGTAGGAAGACGAGGCTAGCTCAAAAGCCTTTGGTGAGGTAAAAATACCACTTGAGTGATCGAGGGAACCATCCAAGGGACCTTGTCTTTCTTTGCAAAAATTTCAAAACTCCGAGATAGGATCCAGAAAAGAGAAGAGCAAGTGATGCAAAGTCAAAACCATTCTACTCTTCAACCTCCGAAGGCATGGTGGAAAGTTACAAGCCCCGCAGGTAAGATAAGGCTAAGTTTCTCTCGTACCAATCTTTTCAAATAGCAAGTAGAGCACAGATTTGTGCATAGGTACTTGCAGAGTGGTAACTCATGATCCACCGAGGCCAAGTCTAGGCTTTGCTCGAGGATGAGAAAACGTTTAGCTTGGGGGAGTTTGTTGACGGTCCTTACAACAAAAAATTGACCGTCAAAACCTCAGGTTCGAGAGGAGTATATGACAAGCTTCATGCACATTCTTAGTACTAATAAAGGTCCACGAGTTGTGTTGTGAATTTCATAGGTAGGTACACATTTTGGGACAATTTGGGACCAACACGCCACATGTGCCAGGCACGGCCGAACCACCTGGTTCGGCCGAACCTGCAGGTGCAGCTGGCCCTCTAGGACCGGTTGGCCTTGCCCAGTTGCAGGCCTCTAGTCTTGAGTGCCCCTACTCCCTCAAGAAAAACTTGGACGAATGTGATTCACTAAAGAAACGTCGGTTTGATCAAAGGGTGTAGGCTAGGATCACTTGGATCAATGGGTCCACTTATCCGATTGCTCAACCGCCACAACTCTGTGGCTTGTATGTGGAGCTTTGGGTAGGATAAGAATCAAACTTACTTGTGCCACATGATGTTGTTGAGCCAAAGACCGGATCCAAGAAGAAACTAGTCATGCAACGTGATCGAGATGTCCAAGTGTGTAGAATATTTTTGTTTGTTTTTCTATGTACTCCTTGGTTGAGATTCTTCTCTTGCTTTTATTTTGGAAGGGGGTCATGCTTCATCACTTTTTTCTATGCTCTCTGATTGGAGCACATATATTTTTTCTATGCTTTTTGAGCATATACTTTTCTTTTTTTTCAATGACCCATCTCGACTTTTGCAAGAATACAAGAAGAGAAATCTCTTTGGAACTTTGAAGCATTTATTTTTGGTGGGTGGATGGCATATTTTGCGTAACTCCCGGTGTGGAAGGTAGCATGTGTATGTGGGTGTACGTGATCTCGATCACGGGAGCATGAAAAGATTCTACTAAGAGTCGCAACAATTTGGCAAATCTCAATGGGTCACAAGCAAGAATATGTAGAAGGTTTATACTTTGATATCAACATATGGCTTTGGTAGGTGATATGACCATTGAGGAACTTGTCTTGTTTTATTTTCTCAAAAGAAATCATCCGAGATTTTCACCATACTATGAGATAAAGCAAGATCAACATTGTCTCACCGTATCATACTAGCTAACACCCTAGGTTTGGTCATAAGCATTTTCTTCACACAAAGTTTTAATTCATGCTCTTGTCTCAAAATATACCAACAAATTCAAATGCTCATAGAGCACAAAGCTGTACACTAGGTTTTTGAAAGTTTTAACAGAGCAACTATTCATCATTTCCAAAGTGACACTATATAGACAAGATTTCAAGTGCACGTGGTTGAAGCAATTATTTTTGTTGTTTTTCTTTTATTCAAATGTGATAAACAAGATGTTGAAAATTGGTTTGGATGGACATACCTTCCTGGATTGAAAAATGGGGTCTCCCGAAGCTAATTTTTGGCTACCTGGTTGGCGTGTCTTCATTTTCATGTTGAGTTGAGCACTTGGAAGCTTGTAGTGGTTGGCTTGATGGATTTGTGGAAGATCATAGGTATGACCGTACCACTAGGTTCGTCCGGCCCTACTCCATTTGCTCCAAGCACTTGTGTCCCCTCCTGTAAATATCCTACACAAAAATTTTGTCGGGGGGGGGGGGGGGGGGTACGGCTGTACCTCTAGGTTCGACTGTATCACCAAAAATCTCCAAAGCTATTTTTCTATGTCTTGTTTACTTACTAATGCAATGGTGAAATCAAATTTGAAATTTAAATATGCTTGATGCATGAAATAAAATGTTGAAAGAGAAATATGAGATAGATACCGGTTTACTTCACAGTGAGGGCTGTAGTTTAGAGTCCGTGAGCGGGACTCCTCCGTTTGCTCAATTGATCTTGGATTCGTCCGGTCCCAGAGTGGAAGACTCGAACGATACTCCGTTCACACTCCACACCCTCTTTGTTTTCTTTGGTGACGCTGAAGTCAGTGAGGCTTTAGCGGGGGTGTTTTTGGTTTCGTCTTCTTTCCCCCTTATCCTTGTTGATTGCTTTCGACTTCTTTGGTTGGTGGCGCCCTTCGAATGTTTTTGCTCCCAACGCTTCCTCGTCATGGCAATGAGACTATCCACCTTGGGCTTGGTCGGGGCCACCTCATCTTCCTGCACATAGTTTGAAATTTTGCTATCAAATATTTGTACCTGTGAGCATTGCTCCACCTTTGGTCTAAAGGTAAATCGTTTTCATCGTCGTTTATGTTAAGGAGGATGTCTCTGGCTCCTACATCGATGTTAGCATTGGCGGTACTCAAGAAAGGTCTCCCGAGGATTAGAGGCATCCTTGTATCGACATCCATGTCTAGGACGACAAAATCCACGGGTACGAAGAAATCCCAAACTCTCATCGGAATGTCCTCTGCGATCCCCGCTGGGTAGCAGACAGATTGATTCGCTAGCTGCAGGCACATGGTTGTAGGGGACAAGGAAGTATAGTTAAGTTTGTCAAAGACTACTTTAGGCATGAGGCTAACGCTGGCTCCAAGGTCGCATAATGCATTCTCAAAGTGTTGGGACCCAATAGAGCAGCTGATTGTAGGGCACCCGGGGTCTTTGAAGGACCGGAACGACGAACCAGATAGGGGGAGTGAATGGGAGCCGATAAAAATTCTACACAAGAATTCGGCCTATGAACCCAAAATCACTCGGACACCTCCGTAAACTTCTCTTGCCGAATCCACATAGCTATTGAAGTGCTACTGGACCTAGGAGCAAGATTCAACCAACAGCTACACAAGACATGCAAAGGAAAATAACTCGAAACAGCTGCTGGCAACCAAAACTGGTCAGGCCGGTTTCTAAAACCGGTCAGACCGACCTTCAGGGACTTAGCCTCTCTTAGGCAGGGGAAACCAGTCAGGCTGGTTTTGACTAGGAAATTCCTATAAGGCCTTCGAGACAAAACCAACCCAAAACACCTCAAGAACCTCTCAACTTTTGAACAAGAAAAGCCATAGCTCAAACGAGACTCTCTTGTCCAAAAACTTCTCTCGACAGCCCACTGGGGGTAAACTGGTGGTACCGGTTTGAGAAACCGGTCAGGCTGGTTTTGCCCAGGCAGTCTGGAAGAACTCAACCCGCGGGAAAACTTCACATTCACCTCGATCGATTTCCCGACTCGTTCCACGGATTCAAGTGAGACTTTGGGGATAGCTGGGGTACCTCATGGGCTACCTGTGGCTAGATGTTCGGTCCCCAAAACCAATCCAATCAATAGGAATCAGAAGTCAACCCTCAAGAACACCTTTCCATGAACTCCACCAAAACCACCAAATTGAAGCCGTTTCAGAGGGTTTGTTGGAGCAAGATCACCAAGCAAAGAGGTACAAGGTCCTCTTATGTGACATCCAACAAGAATCCCTCAAAGAAACGTCCCCAAAACTTCCCCACGGAAAATCCAAGAAAAGGCTCCGAAAATCACCAAAAGGGGAAAACAGGAAGAACGCAAACAAGCCTTGAGAAACCACGCCGAATCATCTATACATACCATGAAGGTTCATACAAGGTGTAGCTTCTGCCAAATCATCCTTCCCTCTCATAAGATCTCACCATGACACTCTCAAGCTAGTCATAGAAATCATAAGGAAAATTTGAAGGAAAATAGCAAAGGGAAAATGAGCTAGGGTTCCAAGAGATGGCTACCATCCTCTCATCACTTCGGTTATATGGTGGCTAGCCGAAAGACGAAACTACCCTGTCGTATGGACCTCCCTGGGCCCACTACCTCGGTGGGTACCAGGACCGACTACTCGGTGGGCCCCTGGGACTACTCGACTTGCGCTGCACGGCACCTGATGGCGTGAAGCACAAGGACTACAGAGGAGAAGTACTCGGTTAGGAAGCTGTACATGTCCCGCACTGTATAGAGGACTACTAGATGTACTCGACTAGTACTCTCTCCCTATTCCGACTTGTAACCCTGCCTCCCGAACTATATAAGGCGAGGCAGGGACCCCTCTCTCATCATCTCATCTCATGGCGTAAGATTGCATCATCTTGTAATCGTACCCAATCAATCCAGAGCTACGCAGCATACAGGACGTAGGGTATTACGCACCTCGCGGCCCGAACCTGTCTAAATTGTGTGCCACGTGTCTCTTCCTTCGAGTTACCGATCTCGGCGAGGCCACATTCATCTACTTCGGGTACTCCCCTTAGTAGGTTGCCGGTCGAAAACACCGACAACTGGCGCGCCAGGTAGCGGCTCTCGCCCGGGATCACATGGCGAACTCGATGGCTCCTGTCTACATCAAGCCAATCGTCGCCTTCAACCGCGGCGACACCTTCGTCTTCGGTGCCTGGGTTTGCACTACCGACGGCGGTGGGTCCTTCCAACACCGCCTCACCATGCCGCCCAACCCGGAGACCGGCTTCGTGACGCTTCCCGAAGTAGTCACGGGCGAACTCGCCGGCAAGTTCGGCGAAATTTCGCTTTTCGACCAACACGCCGACTTCGAGCTCAGATCCGCTTCCAACTCGAGCTCGACGTCCCCGTGGGCTACCGTGTGCGAGCCGGCTGCTCAGCCATCGCATGTGGTCCCCCCACTCCGCGAGCGCTCCACACGCGCCCCCCGCAACCTCTGCAGGGCCCGCACGGAGGCTTCCCCCCGCGCGCCGGGCTGGCAAGGAGCACGTACCCGAGTACACCTCGGACTCCGACACCGCCCCCGGCCACGCTTCGGACTCCAACCCCCTCTCCGGCTTCTACTCCGACTCTGCGTACGAGTTCGACTTCGGGTCGGACCCCGAGGACCCCGAGTCCGAAGACAACACTACCGAGCAACCCTTATCAGGGCCGGCTTCTAGGCTGGTTATAACGTCGACACCGGCCGGCAGATTTGTCTACTAGCCAGACCGCAAGCCCGCCGACCTTATAAGCGGGGACTCACGCTACGTCGCCTACCTCAATTCGCTCCCGTTCCAGGAGGGAACACCACTTGCTCGAGCTGACTCGTACACTCCAACTGAGGTGGCGAGCTCCGACTCCAGTCTTGGCAACCCTGATCGCCAAGTCTTCATGGCTGCCGGCGACACGCCAGGACCTTCAGGAACGGCTCAAGACAAGTACCTTGAAGACATCTCCACAGACGAGCTGTCTGCTGAGGCACCCATGGATGAAACTGACGCCAACAGGGACGCTCGACGTGAGCATAACAGAAAGCGCAACGAACAGCGCCGACGTCTCCGAGACAAGCTCCCCATCTGCAACCTCGCGGAAGCTCTCGAGGCTGTCGAGAGCAGAGTACACACTACCCCCGAGCAAGGCCTCATGTCGATCACAGTGATCGCACGCCAAGCTCAGGGGATATGCGCTGGAGAAGTCATCGCCAAGCTCGCTGAAGACGCCTACTTCATGCGGGTCGACAACGGGGTCCCCCCCCCCCCCCCCCCCCGCCAGGAACCGCGACAACGAAGCTACGAGTCGCAGCGCTGACCTCGGCCTCAACCGTACTCGAGCCGAGTTCCCGGCTCAGCCCAACCGTACACGCGCAAACGCCAGTGGACCCTCACAGGGTGGCAACAGCAACCGTGAGGTCGTCCCTCACCAAGCCCCCGGCGGCGGCGGCCGTGACCCTGGCGGTGGCGGCAGCGACGACGGAAGCTCCAACCATGGAGCCAACAGGAGGGCCGGCGGCGGGGGCAGTCGCGGCGGTCGAGACCACGCGAACAGCCACACCTCCAGAGCCTCACAGGGCGGCTACGAGGCCCACCAGAAGATTGAAGAGCTGCGTCGGAAGAAGTCATCCACTGTAGGCGACAACGACGGCTTCCCCGCCTTCTCACCTCCACTTCGCAACTTGCTCCTCCCCGACAAGTTCAAGCCTTTGGGGATCACCAAGTACGACACAAAGCAGGACCCCATCCAGTGGCTCAGGTGCTAGGCCCTCTCCATCGAGAACGCTGGCGGCAACAACGACACCAAGTGCCTCTACTTCCCCTTCTGCCTGGACCAAGCCCCACTCACATGGCTCGAGTCGCTGGACAAGCACTCGATCGACAAGTGGGACCAGCTGAAGGAGCAGTTCACCAGCAACTTCACAGGCGCCATGGGCCGCTCGGGTACTCGCATGGACCTGGCCATGGTCAAGCAGCAACAAGGAGGGACCCTCCGCAAGTACATGCGCCGCTTCTTCGACAAGCGCGCTACCGTAGTCGACGTCACTGACAAGGAGGTCATCGACCTCTTCCAAGACAGCCTCTACCATCACCGCACCTTTGAAGACTTCGGTCGCCGCCGCCCCAAGTCCATCCCCCACGTCAAGGACATGATCACGTCCTGGGCGGACGAGGAAGACAAGGCCAATGCTTAGTACGACACCATCCGTGGCAAGAACAAGCAGAACACGGGCGGCGGCAGCGGCAACAACGGGGACCAAGGCGGTCGCAACAACAACAACTACTACTCGGGTCCCAACCGCAAGCGCAAGCCAGACAACACTGTCGCGGCTATCCAGCGCCCTGCGAAGGAGAACTCGAAGAAGAACTCTGGCGGCTTCAAAGACTTGCTGAAGGAGAAGTGCCCGTGGCATCTGGACGGCAACCACACCACCGAGCAGTGCTACCAACTCAGGCGAGCACTCAAGAGTACTCCAGAGCCACCGCACCCTCACGACAAGAAAGGCAAGAAAAAGAACGACGGAGACAACGGCGACTTCCAGGAACCCGACAAGACTGTCAACGTCCTCTTCGGCGGACTACCCAGCAGACGGGAGCAAAAGGCTACTCGTCGAGAAGTCATGAGCATTGAACCAGCGGTCCCGACCCCCCTCAGGTGGTCGGAGGTACCCATTACCTTCTCCCGCGCGGATCAATGGACCAACTTCTCCGAACCAGGACGGTTCCCTCTCGTCCTAAAGCCGGTGGTCACGGGCTCCAGGCTCAACAAGGTCCTCATCGATGGTGGAAGCAGGCTCAACGTCCTTTTCACCAAGACCTTGAAGAAGATGAAGCTCGACATCACCCACATGCTCACCAAGAGCGCCTCGCCCTTCTACTGCATCATCCCCGGGAACGCGGCTATCCCACTAGGCTCAGTGGTCCTGCCAGTTACCTTTGGGGAATCTCGGGACAACTACCGTACCGAGTACGTCAAGTTCGAAGTCGCGGACTTCGAGACGTCCTACCATGCCATCCTCGGCAGACCAGCTATCGCCAAGTTTATGGAGGTACCCCACTACACCTACTTGGTACTCAAGATGCCAAGCCCAGCACGTGTACTCTCGCTCCAAGGAGACTTGAAGATTTCGCACGACTGCGACACCGAAGCCGTGGAGATCGCCTCCACAAATCAAGTACCCAACGCAATGATGGAGGTCTACGCCGCGTCGAAGAAGCTTGCCCCAAGTGAACTCGACAACCCTGAGAAGTCAGACAAAGCCAACAAGCCTCAGCCAGCTGAGGAGGTTCTGGTCAAGACGATCGACCTCGGGACAGGCGACAGCAGCAAGACCACCACCATTGGGGCCGCCCTCGACCCCAAATAGGAAGACGCGCTCATCAACTTCCTCCGGGCTAACCGCGACATCTTCGCATGGAAGCCAGCGGACATGCCAGGAGTGCCCAGGGAGTTGATTGAGCACTGCCTCAACGTCGATCCTAAAGCTACCCCCAAGCGACAACACCTTCACCGCTTCGCCGACGACAGACGGGATGCCATCAAGAAGGAACTCGCCAAACTACTCGCGGCTGGCTTTATCAGAGAAGTCTTCCACCCTGAGTGGCTCGCCAACCTCGTCCTCGTCTGCAAGAAGAACTCGAACGAGTGGAGGATGTGCGTCAACTACACCGATCTCAACAAGCACTGCCCCAAGGACCCCTTCGGGTTGCCGTGGATTGACCAAGTCATTGACTCCACGGTGGGCTGCGACCTGCTCTGCTTCCTCGACTGCTACTCTGGGTACCACCAGATCGCAATCAAGGAAGAAGACCAGGAGAAGACCGCGTTCATCACCCCGTTTGGCGCGTACTGCTACATGACCATGTCCTTCGGGTTGAAGAACGCCGGCGCCACATATCAACGAGCTATCCAGGCCTGCTTCAAGAGGCAACTCAACAAGAACGTTGAAGCCTACGTGGACGACGTGGTCGTCAAGACCAGAAACTCCAGTACCCTCATCGAAAACCTTGAAGAGATTTTCGCATCCCTGCGCGAGTACCGCTGGAAGCTCAACCCGAACAAGTGCGTCTTCGGCGTACCTTCGGGCAAACTACTCGGCTTCATCATCAGCCAGTGCGGCATCGAAGCCAATCCCGAGAAGATCTCTGCCATCACCAACATGAAAGCCCCCATGTCCATCAAAGACGTTCAGAAGCTGACCGGGTGCATGGCGGCCTTGAACAAATTTATCTCGAAGCTTGGAGAACGGGGGCTCCCCTTCTTTAAACTACTCAAGCACCAAGAGAAGTTCGTGTGGACTCCAGAGGCAGACCAAGCCCTTGCCCAGCTCAAGGACTTCCTATCGAAGCCACCAGTCCTCACGGCTCCTCGCAAAGGCGAGCAGTTACTGCTCTACCTCGCTGCGACTACTCATGTGGTCAGTACTGCCATCATCGTCGACGGCCACGCCTATCCAGTCCAGCGCCCAGTCTACTTCGTCAGCGAGGTCCTATCAGAGTCCAAGGCACGCTATCAGCCTGTGCAGAAGCTCCTGTACGCAGTACTCATCACCTCGCAGAAGCTACGACCCTACTTCCAAGAGTACTCAATCTTTGTCGTCACCGACTACCCGCTCGGCGACATCCTGCGGAACCAAGATGCTACTGAAAGAATCTCCAAGTGGGCAGTCGAACTCAGTGCCCTCACCATCGACTTCAAGCCACGCACAGCCATCAAGTCGCAGGCACTAGTCGACTTCATGGCGGAGTGGCGGGAGAATCAGCTGCCTACTCCAACTGAACGACCAGAGCATTGGGTGATGTACTTCGTCGGCTCACTCAGCCTCGAGGGCGCAGGTGCAGGGGTACTCCTGATCTCTCCAACGGGCGAACAACTCAAGTACGTCTTGCAGATCTTCTGGAAGGTCTCAAACAACGAAGCCGAGTACGAAGCTCTACTACACGGGCTCCTCCTCGCGGCTTCACTGGGCATCAAGCGGCTACTAGTCTACAGCGACTCCGCAGTGGTCATCAACAAAGTTAACAAGTCCTGGGACCGCAACAAGGAGAACATGGATGCCTACTGCCTAGAAGTCTGCAAGCTCAAGAACAAGTTCTATGGTCTCGAGTTCCACCACATCATCCTCGACAACAACGTTGCAGCGGACGTCCTGTCGAAGCTTGGTTCTACTCGCGCTCAAGTACCAGCGGGTGTCTTCATCCACGAGCTTCACGCGCCATCCATCTCGGAGCCGGCGCCACCGACCACTGTCCCAGCGCATCCCCCGGCTGGCCAGGAGGTCATGATGATCGACGTGGACTGGAGGCAACCCTTCATCGACTACCTCAGCGAGCAGAAGGTTCCCTCGGACAAGAACTTGGCTGAGCAGCTCATCCGCTGTGCCAAGTCCTACGTCCTCGTCGGAGACAAGCTTTACATACGGGGCACATCTTCTGGAGTACTCATGAAGTGCGTCCCCAAAAAAGAAGGCAAGGACATCTTGGAGCAGATCCACAAGGGCGTCTTTGGCAACCACGCGTCCTCTCGCACGCTGGTCAGCAAGGCCTTCCGACGAGCTTTCTACTGGCCCACAGCCCTGGGCGACGCCGAAGAACTCGTCAGAAGGTGCCAAGGGTGCCAGTACTTCGCCAAGCAGCAACACGTCCTAGCCTACAAGATAGTCACCATACCGCCAACCTGGCCCTTCACTTCCTGGGGGCTCGACATGATTGGGCCACTACCAACTGCGCCAGGTGGATTCAACAGAGTATTGGTGGCCATTGACAAGTTCACCAAGTGGATCGAGGTCAAGCCGGTCACATACCTCAAGGCTGACAGAGTACTCGACTTCCTGGATGAACTCGTGCATCGCTACGGACTACCCCATCGCATCATCACAGACCTGGGCTCCAACTTCAACAACCACCAGTTCTGGGAGTACTGCGAGAACAGCGGGATCGACGTCCGATATGTCTCAGTTGCCCATCCTCGGGCCAACGGACAAGTCGAGCGCGCCAACGGGATGGTGCTCGACGCTCTCAAGAAGCGGCTACACGACGCTGCTAACTCTAAAGCAGGCAAGTGAATCAAGGAACTACCCAATGCACTCTGGGGGCTATGTACTCAGCCTTCCAAGCCAACGGGGCAATGCTCCTACTTCCTGGTCTACGGCTCCGAAGCAATCCTCCTCGCTGATGTCATATGGGATTCACCAGCAGTGGAGCACTACGACGAAGGCGTCTCTGAAGACAGCAGACGAGTTGACATCGACGAACTCGAAGAAGCTCGCTGCATTGCCCTCGTCCAATCAGCACGGTACCTGGAGGGTATCCGACGCTACCACGACCGCAACGTCAAGGAACGTTCCTTCAACGTTGGCGATCTCGTCCTCCGTCGTATCCAGAACACGAAAGGACTACACAAGCTCAGTTCCATCTGGGAATGTCCCTTCACAGTCGCAAAGGTGACCGGGCCGGGCTCCTACCGCCTCCAGGCACTTGAAGGCGAAGACGTCAACAACTCGTGGAATGTCGACCAACTCTGTCGGTTCTACAGCTAGTCTACACGACTACCCTGGGGATCAAGTCTACGTGACTACATCAAGACCCCTCCGCCATAAGAGGCCTCCATGTCCAGGCTCCAGTCTCCGGACCACTTCACTGTAAGCGGCCTCTGGGTCCAGGCACCAGTCTCCGGACTACTCCTTTCCAGAATTCGGTCCATGCGGCTACCTACGGATCCTGGGCTGCGACGAGCAACAAAGGACTCTAGCAGTGGTCTACTGAGAGACCATGTACTTCTAGATCCAGCCTACACGGATACCTATGGATCTACTGTTGTAAGAGGCTACTCGCCCTAGCACCACTTAGCCGTAGGCTGCCTCCGGGTCCTGGCAACTACTCTGTAACTACGGCCCTGGCCATCCAGGTGCACTTCTTCAGTAATAAAGTTTGATTGTTCATCAACTTCTTTACTGACTACTTCCCTCAACGGGACTACTGCCGAGTACGACTACTCGCGACAACTCCACGATGGGACTCCGCACTCTGAGATCGCGACTACGAGTACTCATTGATGGAACTTTTCTTCATTAATAATTAAACAATTACAATTGTTTCTGTACATCTACTGCTACGAGCTAACTATTACAGGACTACTGGAGATTAAGCTTGTCGGCGACTTGTTCCGCAATGGGCGCCATCTGCTCCAGCAGCTCCGCATACTGCTCATCACTACAGTTGGCGGCTAGTCCACCAGCGACTACGTCTACGGGGGCCTTCGGAAAGTATGACTTCGTGAAGGCCAGCATCTGGTTCGGAATTGACTTCGCCAAGTGCTTCACGTAAGCCGCCAGCCGGCTGGGGGCTTCCTTCAACCGATCCACCAGCGGTGCTATCTTGGGACCGCCATGGTGAGGCACCAGCAGCCTCGCGATGGGGAGCGCAGCTTCTTCAAGCTCCTTGAGTTGGGCCCACAGCTTCTCACAATCCTCGTTCAGCTTCTGCAATAATTTGTAGCAGTTGACGAGGTCACGGTCGAATGCAATACAGAGCTCCATGTGCTTGTCGCACTCGTAAGCAAGCTCCTTATAATCTAACTCGAGTACCTGGCGGGCCTCCTGCTCCCGATAGAAAAGATTCTTCAGATAAGTCTCTGAAGTCTTCAGCTGCTCTACCCGAGTCTCAAGCTCTGCGAACAACAAGGCACAGTGGGTTAGACTACCTCTCGACCTCCAACAAGTACTCAACAAGACAAGTGGTGTACCTTTGTTCTTGTTGCGGAGTGACTTGTTCCTCCGCACGAAGTCGTCCCCCTTCGCCTGCATCTCCTGGATATCATGTGGTACTTGGCGAAGGCGGCATCCAGCTTTGACTGCATGGCGGCGGCATGCTTCCTGGACTTCACAAGTTGGTCCTCCAGCATCTCGACCCGAAGCACAGCGTCGCCGTATCCCTGAAGCATCCCCGACTTCAGGCGGGACCTCTCAGTGACGTCCTGCGCAGACAAGACACATCAGATGGGTACTCAACGCTACAGGATTGACTACTCACGGGTGATGACTACTCACCTTCATCCACTGCTCGGCTTGTCGCATCGTTTCCAAGTGTCGAGCCACCATTGCCGGATCGACCAAGTCGTCTACCAACAACTCGATTCCCCCACGACTACTCGTAGCGGCTTCCGTCATCGGCGCCGAGCGGATGGACTCCGCTTCTTGGATCTCCGATGAGCAGACGACCACGTCCAGAGCGGGTTCTGGTAACGTGGCGGCCGCCTCTCCTCCAGATGTCGCGGCGGCTTCCTCGGCGACCACCTCCATCGGCTCGGAGGCTTCTACGGCTGCCTCCTGAGTCTCCGGTGCCACGTCCTCTACGGGCACCGCCGACGGGATATCGTTCCTTTTGGCCTCAGCACCTGTCGACCAGAAGACAAGTGTATTAGTCAACATGCGACTACGACTACTCTGCGAAAGCACTCCAACTTCAGCAGAGTACTCAGTGGCCTCGGGCAACGTAGCCTCAGTGGCCACCACGTCGGGCTCCGCCTGAGGGGCGGGAGCGGACTCCTCAGCGGGTGGCTCGGCTTCTCCTTCTGCCACCGCTGCAAAGGGTTCATCCCCCTCCCAGGACAGGTCTATCGATTTCCTGCAGAGTACACAAGCCGGTTGTCAATCAAGCACGACTACCACATCAAGTACTACTCGAAAAGATTCAACACTTACAGGATTGACCGGACTACCATCACGGTCGGGGCGCCGAGGATGCTGGCGATGTCCACCAGTTCAGCCTCGGCGGGCGCCTCCTCCTGCGCCTCTGTAGCCGCTGCCCCTTCCGCTGCCTCTTCCGCAGCAGCAGCAGGTTCCGTGCCCCCCTGAGCAGCAGGGAGCTGGTGCTCCATTTGCGCCAAGAGTTCTTCGAAAGTGGGGGCTGGGCTACGACTCCCAGCGGCCTCCCCCATTGTATCCCACTCGCCTTCGTCGCCCTGATCAACGGGCTCCGTAGGCGGCAACTCCTGCAAGCAAGGAAACTTCTTCATCAACAAGTGAACTCGAGACACCAGTACTCGACTACACTACTCAAGATGGCTTACCTCTTGGGGCGTGCTCTCAGTGACCTTCAATTTCTTCTCCACGCGCTTGTGGGACGCATTGCGCGGCCTCCTCGGCGGCGCGGACAGACTAGCCTCCAGGCTAGTCGGCTGATCCTGAACGAGAGGGACCTGAGGTAGGCCAGGATGGCTGAACTTCGACCGCAGCTGGAAGCGGTCCTGCAGCGTTTCCTCATCGTTGTCCTCGTCGGACGTGTCCTCCACGACTACGGTGTCGTCTCCTTCGCCGACTTCACGACGCTCCTTGGCCTTGGTCTTCTCCTCCTCTGGGATCTCGACTTCCTGAGGGGGTGGCGGCGGCTCGGAGACAAACTTCTTCAAGTCATCCTGCAAGAAACAGCTCGTCAGTGCGACTACTCACATGGAATGGGTACTCGACTATGGGTGCGGCTACTTACCTCCTTTGGTGGCCGCGCGGCAGAGTACTCCGGTACGGGGCACGCCGTGTACGGCGACATGTCCTTGAAGATCCGGGCCAGCCTGTCAACAATATCGTCGTCGTCGACTTCGCCCCCAGGCATCCGCGACGTGTCGTCGTCCCCGGTGTACTCGTACCCCAGGGTGTCGCGAGCCATCAGCGGCTGCACCCGGCACTTCATGAAGCTGAAGGCCACGTGCTCGGCCCTCAGCCCGGCTTCCCTCAGCGCCATGATCCGCGCCAACAACTCGGGCAGCTGGATCACTTCCTGCATCGTCGGCTCTGTGTTCCACCAATGGCGATGCTTGGGCTGCTTCCCGCTCGGCTTCGGCAGCCCCGGGTGGTGGTTCGTGACGTAGAACCACTTGGCCTTCCAGTCTTGGTTGGAGTCTATGAGCCTGTACGAGAGGTACTGCTCGGCGGCGTCCTCCCGCATCTGGATCCCCGCTCCAACGACTACCCATGGGTTGCTGGCGCTAGGATGCGGCTTCACCCGGAAGAACTTCCGGAACAAGTTCCAATGGGGCTTGATCCCCAGAAAAGCTTCGCAAAAATGTACGAAGACGGCGGTGTGGAAAATACCGTTGGGGTTGAGGTTGAGGTACTCGATGTCGTAGTACCCCATGAGCCCCTTGAAGAAGTCGCTCGCCGGGAGAGAAAGTTCGCGCTCCGCGAACCGCGCGAACATTGGGATCTCATCTTCATTCTTCTCCATCGGGTACGGATCCCCGGTGGCGGCCCCCACATGTCGACCTCCTTCTCGCGCAGGAAACCACTGTTGAGGAGAGCGAGCAAGTCTGCGGTCTTCGCCTTCGACTTCTTCCACTCATGGTTTGGATCTGGCCGCAGCGGGGACACCGGCGGTGATGTCCCTGCGGCAGAACCGGTGGCCTCCTCACGGCCCCTTTTCTTCCCGCCGGCGGCTTTCGTGTCTTGGACGGAGATGGCTTAATCCTCCAAGTGCACGGGGTCTTCACGCACATTCGCTCGGGGGCTACTACGGTGGCTCTCTACGGCGGTGCACTTGGATCTACACATCACTCAGCGGAGGTGGCGCGCAATGGTGGCGATTTCTGGCCAAGATCTGCTTGGAATGGCTACAGCTGCGTAGTGTGAAAAACCCTAAGGGTTTCGGCTTCTATTTATAAGTCAACGTGGCCCTCCAACGGCCGAATGGATAAGTCTGCGCCCGGCTGACTCAGCGGCCGCGCGTGACTCTTCAACTTCAACTAGTCGACGCGCCTCACCTCGGGGGGCTCGGCTACTTCTACTCAACTTCCTGGGAAGCGGCAAGGCTCAAGAGCATCTCAGGACACATTTTACAAGATGACCCTTCAATTCGAGAGGAAGTACTCGACTCAAGGCTCGGGGGCTCCGTGCCACGTGTCCTTCGGTTTTTCCTCCGGATTTTTCGGGATATTCTTGCCAAAACTTCAGATGGACCCTCAGCTAGAGTCTACAACTCAACCTAAGGCTCGGGGGCTACTCCATATGGAGTGCGATTTTGCAATCGCACTTCTATACCATCTTCTGCTTCAAGACAACACGGGCATTGTTGAAGACCTTCAAGGGCAGCACTTGAGGACGCTTGGGACTACACGAGAAGACTTCAGGATTGCTCAAACATCAGCTGGAGTACATTCCAGCCTCGGGATGCTTCGACTACTCTTGAGGACTTTTGACTTGTAGTACTCGGGGACGCTTGAGGACTACTCGTTAAGGCCGTCAAGACTACTTGAAGCTATCCTTCTCGACTACAAAGTACTCGGGGGCTTGTCGTATGGACCTCCCTGGGCCCACTACCTCGGTGGGTACCAGGACCGACTACTCGGTGGGCCCCTGGGACTACTCGACTTGCGCTGCACGGCACTTGACGGCGTGAAGCACAAGGACTACAGAGGAAAAGTACTCGGTTAGGAAGATGTACATGTCCCGCACTGTATAGAGGACTCCTAGACGTACTCGATTAGTACTCTCTCCCTATTCCGACTTGTAACCTTGCCTCCCGGACTATATAAGGCGACGCAGGGACCCCTCTCTCATCATCTCATCTCACGACGTAAGATTGCATCATCTTGTAATCGTACCCAATCAATCCAGAGCTACGCAGCATACAGGACGTAGGGTATTACACACCACGTGGCCCGAACCTGTCTAAATTGTGTGCCACGTGTCTCTTCCTTCGAGTTACCGATCTCGGCGAGGCCACATTCATCTACTTCGGCTACTCCCCTTAGTAGGTTGCCGGTCTAAAACACCGACATACCCCTATTACATAAACTAGGATACACGCCCATCAAGGACACTTTGGAAAATTTTTGTTGTAACTCCATCAGACGGATGCCCCACGACTGCACTTTGCTTAGCCTCGACGCAAGCCTTGCAATCCCGACGCGTGTCCTCCGCTTCGGAGCTTCCCAGCGCCCTGCGACCCCAAACTGGTCATGCCGGTTTTGGCCTAACAGCCACGCCCGATCTTTGGCCTCGGCTTTGTGGCTCAGCCGAGTAACCCAGTGGTTTTCTGGTGAACCACTGCAAACCCCGCAAACTTGATGTAGCCTCCGCCAATCACCACTCATGACTCGGCGCCCGTGAAGTACCGGCTCGACTTTTGTTTTGAGGCTCAACCAAGAAACCGTCCATGACTTCATCTTGCCGTTCTTGCCACCATGCGGCCCGTACTTGACCCTGCTGGCCGCCGGGTCCCTTGAACCAAGTCTACTTGTCTTCTCCACACCTGGAGGCCTCACCGTCAATGACCTTTCGCGCTTGTTCTTCACCTGCACCAACACCAGTCAAGCCGCAACCTGCACCTACAATACTTAGCCAAGAATCAGTCCACACAACGTTGTAATCACTCATCACACCAGGAAGCGACCATCCACTGGTCCTCGAACCACACGTGGTCCTCAATCTCCCCCTTAACGAGTGCATTGAGAACACATACTTTTGGTAACCAGACAGAAAAGGAAAAGATAAGAAACGACTAAAAGATACTCAAACAGGCGATCGAAGACCAAACAAAGGCAAAGAGCAAGATCACTTGAAAGAGGAAAGACTCGGTCCCCTTAGGCAAGGGCCACGACTCGACACAACCGAGTAAAAAACAAGCTAAAGCAAAGAGCATAAACCACCAAAGCATACAAGAGCTCTCTCTGCACATTGCATACTCCCCCTGAACATGTGCCAACACTAGGCACCAACCGGTCAGGCCGGTTCCACCAAACCGGTCAGGCCGGTTCCCAAAACCGATCAGACCAAATAAACTCGGCAGAAGCTCACCCAAAAGCCAAAAATGCAAAAGAAATGCACAAGCTTCCGTAACACCCAAAATTCCATCACTAATAAAACAATGTAAGCAACATGGTGCTCTAGATTTAAATTTATAAGGATTAAATAATTTATCAAATAAATTCAAGCCTTTAAATATTTAAACAAAATTTGAATAATTTTAGCACAACAAGTGTTTGAGCATCATAATTTGCTTTGCATGGTTTTGTGTGATGAAGTGCAGTTTTGAAAATCATAAAAAGGTTTAAACCCTAAACCCTCCCCTCCTCTCTTTTCTTCCTAAATAGCCCAGCCAGCCCATTCCTCTCCCTTTCTTTTTTTTCCGCGGCCCTCTCTTTTCCTTCGCTTGGTCCAACAGCTTGCCGGCCTAGTTCTCCTCTCCCCTCTCCCTTCTCTCACTAACAGCCCGGGCCCGCTTGCTAGGGCCGTCTCCCACCTCTGCGTGCTTAGCCGCAGCGCGCCTGGCCGCCTCCCCACGTCCCCTCGCGTCCTGCCTCTTCAATCCCTTCTTTAAGGTGTAGTGGAGCACCGTCCGCCACTCTCCCCATCAAATACCTTTTCAGTTTTTCGTTCAGTTTCTTCGAATCAAGGCATCTCCCATGATTGTGGTAATGGCTATGGCCATTGGCGGCCATTGCTGCCGGCTGACGCTCTCCCTCCCTCTTCTGGTCTATATAAGCCGAGCTCGAGACTCGTACATGTCCCTTTTGCACTTGCTCACGCCCGCACTCCTCCATCCTCGTGGACGTGTCGGCGCCCTTTAGAGCTACTCCACTGGGACATTGTTGGCCGCTGAAGCTTCTCACCGCCGGTGAATTCCTTTCCTCGCCTTCCTCCTTTCTTCTCCTTTGCGCTTGTCGCTAACCGTGCCTCCCTTGTACCAAGAACCCTTCTCTCGTCGCCAGACCGAGCCGCGCCCTACTTTTTCCATGGAGCCGTCCACTCGAAGCCTCACTGTTGTTATCGATCTCCACCGTTGTTGCTTCTCCGCAACCGTGTCTGCGCCCATAGCTTCTCTGTGTGGTAAGCAAATCGCCTTCCCACGCTTTCCCTTGCAGCTAGTGATCGTAGCACCCGCCGCCGCTAGTCAGCCGTGTGTCGTCCGCCCCCAAGGACGCGATGTCCCGGTTTTCGCTCGAACCTCCTCCCTAAATCCCTAGATAGGTTCGTTGCTTCCTCAGCTATGCGTAGAGCCTTCCCACGTTGAAAACCGATCACTGAAGCTCGTTTCGAGTAAGTCCGGCGAAGCCACCGCCGCACGGCGCCGTCTCCGGCGAGCCGCCGCCGCCTGTTGGCACGCGTGCGTCGCCCGCCGTCCGATCCGGTGTGGACAGTTTAGATCGCACCCAGTTAAGTTAGCATACCAGTCATCAGAGTCTAATCGAGCCGACCATGGCAGTTTTGTTAAAGATACCCTGGGTTTTATCAGTTTCACAAACATGCCATTTCACCTGTTAAGACCTTTACGGTTAGGTCCAGTTTTTAACGTTTAAGCCCCCAAGCTTTCTCTTTTCCCTGCTTGAGGTCCTAGCTAGTTGTTTTGCATTATAAACCTTTGGTTTATAATCATAATTATGTTTTAGCCCATGGTTTGTTACAGTTTAGTCCCTGAAAGCCATATTTCTTCGTAGTTAGACCCCTAGACCATGTTTTGGTTATATCTTTTCCGTCCTAGCTCCGTTTTTAGCATTTTTGGTGTCCATGCGATCATCTTAGTGAGCCTGTTTGTTTTAGCATAGTGTTTGTAGCTTTTAGTTCTGTTTGATGTACTGTTTTATTTGTTCTATATTTTCTTGTGTGTGTTTGTAGATATCGTGCCTCTGTCAACTGAAGAGCCCATTGGTGTTGATCAAGAGTAGTTTTTCGAGGAAGCATAGTCTGAGTTTTTAGGAGAGGAAGGCAAGTGGACTTCTCCCCCCCTGCATATTCTATTTTATTATATATAATTGCATGACAACTAAGTTTACCTATTATGATATTGCATAAATTTGATGGGAATCCTTTTTAAGGACTCGACTAGATTTTATCCCTATACCCTTGAACAACCTGGTTTAAATAAATGTTTTGGGTAGACAATTGATTAGTTGCTTTACCTTGGGATCATTGCAAATGAATCTTACAAATGAAAGTTATGCATGTTAAATGATGATGCTTTCGGTTAATACAAGAACACCTTGGTTTAATCGGAAAATGGAGAACCACCCAAGAAAACCGTGCAATCACAGTTTATGTGGCTCTGTTTTAGCTAATTAATTAGGCATGTGGAATTATCTGATAGCCTTTCTCGAAAGGGGCACAGGGGGGCGGAGTTGAAGTGGTATAGCCTGGTTCCTTTGGGGTAGCAACCTTTGCTAAGGTGCTGATTACTAGGGAGGGTTATGGTCTGCTCCACTGCTGTAACTATCATAGGTTTTTGGTCTTCTGCATTCCTTTGTAAAGGCTTCGTAGTGGACCCTAGCCACTCACCTCAGAAGAGTTTAAGGGTCTAGCTAACCCGGGCAACATGGGGAACACAACCTCTGCAGAGTGAAAACTGATCGATCAGCCGTGCTCACGGTCAAGAGAGGCTTGGACGCTCACATGATAATCAAACTTAAAGATGGAACTAAATCATGGTTTCTTTTGGGTTTTTGAGATGAGATATTTTATAAATGCTTAAGTGGGTTGGTATGAACTTACATCAAATAACTAGGTGTTGTTAATTAAAATTTGACCAACTTATAAAATGCTAACCGCTGAAAACCTTAGCCTATTCTTGATAGCCTTGCATCTTTCCCCCACTTGCTGAGCTCCAACCATAAGTGTGCTCACCCTTGCTTACCGCTATTTAGAGTATAACATCGGTGATGAGTACTACAATGACTATGATGAGTTCTGAGGCATGCGATCCCCCAGTCAAGTGCCTGTGGAAGCTTGAAGACGGAGCTGATCGTCTTAGTTACCGTTGTTCGATGTTTAAGACCTTCGTGTCTACGTCTGAGTGTAGTAAAGATATTGTAATAAAGTTAAACCTTTGTACGTTTTTGAATGTTGTATTATGTTTATTCACTCATGACGTCTATCATATGTGTGTAAACTTGATCCTGGCGCACATATGTGATGCATTCGATTTTCCTTGTAAAATCAGGTGTGACAGCTCCCCCTTGACTGTTGGGAAAGATTCTAGGGATGCAATGCAACTTTTCTCCGCCAACAATTCTCCCCCTTGTTGCCAATGCATGAATTAAGGCTCAAATTTGGAAAAGATGCAACTAGAGCTTCTCAAATATACAAAATTCATCACAAGATGCTACACATATTCAAAGGAGTAAGTTAGATACTCTACATCTTCGTATGAACATCAACTACATGATCACCAAGTTGCACAACCATTGGGCGAAGCTAAGATAGAATTGAGCAATTTTGCGAAAAATCACTCTCTCATAAGCAAAGTCCTAAACATGAGCAAAACACGTCAAAATGGCAAGGCCACACAAACTTCATGCTAGGACAATCATTCTAATCATAAGACCATCATAAACACCCACAAGCACCTCATGTCATGTCAAAGCCACCGAGCCATGTGCCTATTTCTATAAATTAGGACTTCTCATTGGTAGGCATCATGCAACGGTTTAGCACCCAAAGCAAGTTAAATTCAGCACATATGACATGGGAGCACATTTTCCAAGCAATTTACATTTCATTTTCAGATTTGAAACTGGTACGTGAAAAGTCTTTGCGACAAAAAATGAAATTATGCCCCTCCACTTGATCAAGCATGGGGGCTTAACATTCATGATGGAAAATGAGACTTTGGCCCCATATGATCAAAATAAGCTATCCAACAACAAATTAAGCATAGCCAGGCCACTAAAACATGTCAAGATCATATAAAGGAATTTACTCACGAGAGAGCATACATGTGTAATTTTTTTCAAAAACATAGCCATCAATCTCTACCCCTAAAAAACGCGTAAGGGCAACGCTCCACCCGTGGTTCTGCCCCCTCGGCGTTCTGCCCGGCAGAACCACAGGCGCTCCCCCTCCTTCCACCCGCGCCGACAAGTGGGCCTGCCGGATCTCTGAAACTGCTCCACTCTCCTCTCCACCGCCCGCTCCGCCCGCGCTCCCTCCCACAGCTCCGAACCTCCGCCTTTCCCTCGCCGTTCCGCCTCCCTCGAACCCTAGACTCCCTCCGCGTCTCCGCTCGCCTCCGCGCGGCTCCGTGGGTCTGCCTCCCCTATCAGTCCGCTCCACCCTCACTAGATCGAGTGCCAAACCCTACCCCGACCTGCCTCGCACGCGGTGGCCGCGGCGGCGGCCCCCACCCTTGCGCCCATTGGTCGACCACCGGTGAGGCCGCAAGGGAGCGCGCGCGTGGGGAGCAGCAAGGTGGCGGTTGAGGAGGAGAGGGAGGTGGAGAACAGATGGCGCCGCCCCTTTGCGTCTCCGCATTGCCCCATCGCGGCGCCGGTCGAGGCCTCCTCCGCCGCCGCCGGCTCTCCAGGTGCTGTCGTCTACGGTCTTCCTCGCCGGCCTCTCTTCTCTACGTCTCCAGATCGATGCCTCCTACGCCACTTCGCTGCTGTTGCTGCTTCCGACCGGATGGAGGCGGGGAGGGACGACGGCGCTAAGCGCATGCGCGCCGCCATGGTAAGATGCCTGCGACCTCTCTCTCCCTCTCGACCACTTTCAATTCCTCGGCGCTGGATCTCATTGCGATCTGCTACGAATTGCTGCTGTTTTGTCGATTGTTGGGGGATTTTTGTCGATTTGGATGACTTAAGTGTGGTATTTCTTTGCAGTAATCCTAGAGGTGTACGACGGACATAGCCTAGGAGCCACCAATTATATCATCTCTCTCTTTGGAATTGGGCTTATTTGCAGGTAGTTCTCACGTTGGTGTGGCAGTGGCACAAGAACACTAGCGCGGAGTGTAGTGCTGAGGATGGACTATGAGCGAGTCACTTCACGCAAGGTAATCCACTTCATGCGCTTCCTCACCCGGCTAATCACATCCTCTCTCCTTGCCCAACTTGTACCGACCTTCCGTCCAACTCTAGCCACCCCCGCATCCCCTATAAATCCATCCCTTTGCTCGTGCGTTCTCGATTCGGCGTGTGATTGGATTTGGGGCAAGTGACGGTGTGATTGTGTGTCAAATTCCCGATGAGCTTTGTCAAATTTTAGTATGAAAATGATTTAGGAAGCTACAATTGACATCGATTCTGCGAGAACACAGCATGAGATCCTCAATCCTCACCTCCACTTGTGTTATGCGCAGAAAGTGTTTGTGTTATTGCCTGGGTGAGGCATTGCAGGTGTTCACTAAATGTATTATTTAGTGAACAGATGGATCTGTTCCGCAAACAGGATAGGTGAAAGAATAGGTGATTGTTAGTAACCACAATAATCAGTTTGACTTAACCCTGTGAGCTGCTCGAGCTCCCTCCTCCTCGCGTCCAGCTTCGATGGTGGGCCTCCTTCGTCCTGAACTAGATGCAGGGGATGTCGGTGTTTCAGTTTTTCACAAAGCGTGTGCAGTGTGCCAATTTTTCTGACACCGATTCTCTATTTTCAGATTTTAGGAGTTGAGCGAGAGATTGTCTCCCTACAAATGGAGGTACGCTGTTCTGAAACATTTAAGTATAACTACAATATCAGGCTTATCAGCAGAGGGATGAACTTGTTGTATTAAATCCACCATTTTATGTTATTTAAAGATGCAATTTTTACTACTCAATGATGTGTTCTTGGTATAAGTCTTGTTGATATCTATTGTCTGAGTGCAAGATAAGTCTATCCGGTTCGGAAGGAGTGGCCAAGTCGTGATCGATTTTTTCTCTGCATCCTCCATATTGCAGGTTGACAAGCAATAATTGCATGTCGTGGAGGTGGACTGCCATCTCCGCCCGGAACCTGTGAGGTATCACGCCAGCCACTACTTTTGCTATACCAATCTAAGTTTCATGGTGTTCTTGCTCGCTAACTGGATTTCGCATATTCATTTTAGGCAGATGCAATGGCAAATCGTCAGGTTTTTGTTGGGCAGATGGAAGGAGCTCGAGTTGTTGTGCGATTTTCTCCAATCCATCTAGGTGCCTATATGTATTTTTCTTGCTTGCCTGCCCTTTCGTTCAGGTATGTCAACAATTTCTATGCATGAGGGTTTCATGTAAGCAAATTAACAATGATTGCGGCGTAGCTTCTGTAGTTGCAAGATTGTTCCATGATATATGTCAATTTAGTTGTTGACTTTACAATATTCCTTTTGAATTGCCATTATCATTGGTGTCTACTGCCAACATTGCCACATTTGCATCTTAACTTAATTTGGGGGTTTTAGCATTTTGTCTTATAGTGTCCGCGATCTGTCAATTGTGAGTTGAGCTACTAAGACCATGGTATGTGGATAGTGGATACCCTGAACATGTTTCAATATTTCTGAAATAATAGTTCTAGATCATATTATTCACGAAAAAGACAATATTCTTACACTAAATCATGTGTTATAAATTTGAGGATTGGTCCGTGTGATCTCCGTGAGGCTGCGTAAATTAGAAATCCAATTTTGATTTGAGATACATAGGTGAATTTGGCACTGAGATTATCAGGAAAATAAAGGCCCAAGCTATTTAAAGTTTCCCTCTTCCCTCCCTTTAGCCCTATATGTTGCTTGCTTCTTGTGTCCTCCGCCCGATCTGGTCTGTAGTATTGTAATCGATCTGTTGGCGATTTGGTTTGCTGGATATACTAGCGATTAGGCTTCTTGGTTTGTACTGAGGGGGTCATTGATAGGATTCTTGGTCGGATGGACAAGGTTGTCGTGCAATTGCGCGCCCTGCCTTCAACAGTGTTTCTTCCAAGTTCCAACAACTCATTGCATTCGCATCGAAAGCATGAGCTGCTGGCGAATCGCTGGCCTGTAGTCTTTAGTTGAGCGCTACCACCGCATTTCCATCAGTCCTGTTCAGCACATCGACAGATTTTCTTTTAACTAGGTTCCTCTCTTGTACACAAAGAGAACCCTCCAGGCTGAGCACGCTAATTGAGATTCTGTTAATGCAACAAGTATATTGTGCATATGGTTAGTAGTAACCCTCCAATTTCTGGGAGGTTTCCTGCTAATTTTGAAAGAGGGAAAAAAATCGTTGAAATTTGTTGGTGTGTATAGTACAATTCAAGAGTTCTCGGTTTGTAGGTTTATTCGGCTTGGTGCTTGATCTCGTTAGCTACACCTTGTCTGATATCCTTCAGATTTGTAGCACTTATCTGTTTTGTTTAATATTGAGAACAAGTTTCCTGGATATTGTCAGTATGAGCACATTGTAGAGCTAAATATCATGTAGTATCTCCATTAAAAATCTTGTAGTGTTCGTTTGTCAATTCTTTTTTTTTTTTGCTATGACTGAATATCTGTTCATGATTACATTGTGTGTTGAGGTTTGCTCAAGCATTGAGCTACTTGAGCTTGTCATATTTTGTGGTATAGATAATTGAAAATCATGTTGCCGGAGCCATTCGGTTTAGCTTCTTATCTTTTGTGCCCAATGTACAAATCATAGTCTATACATTGATGCATAGGGTACATTCGGACCACAAAGGCTCTGCGGATCGCCGACAAGTGATACCTCGATTGCATTAGTCGGCTAAGTTAACAAAGATGTAATGTGGTTAGGCGGTGATATATGTTTTCGGTATCAATCGTACGGATAGCACACTATGCTTACACCGTATATACCGTCGAAATATTCATTATTTAGTCTAATTGAGAAATGCTACTACATGATTGCATCATAAGTAGATAAACAACCGTAAAATTGTCGACGTATTTGCTACTCTGTAAAACCGTTATTTCATTAATTATGCTTACAAATGCTTATTTGCCGCAATCGTGAACATATTAGAATAGTCGGTGCCTATTTGCAGTGATTCTTTTTTAGCAGATAATTTCCAGTGAAGTATATGATTATTATGAAGATTACTAACAATAGAGCTAGCTGTCATTCCATATTTCTCATCTGAATGTCTGCAATTGCAGGTTTGCTCTCATGGTTGTAGACAGTGCCACAGCTTTGTACATAGCTGATTTCTCAGCAAGAGAAGAGCTATCAACAAGGCAAATGCATATGGCTACGTTCGTGAGGAGCTTAAGTGAATTCCTCAAGGCATCGACGTGTTTAGCAGAACATAAACAACGGCATTGGGTTTAGGTCAATTCAAGTCATACCATTGAGCGCCTAAAAACCTCAATGTGAGTTTTTATGTGAAAACATGGTCCAACCAGTTACCATCTCAACATGAGAGCACCTTTACGTACAGTACTAGGATTGTCATACTATTGAAGGAGTTGATAATTTTTATTATTCGGGTTCAATAGGAGTAGAAAGGAAAATCGAATAAACACACTATTATGTTAGTCAGGATTTTTATTATTCGGGTTCAGTAGGAGTAGAAGGAAAATCGAATAAACACACTATTATGTTTTGCATTGCTCATAGAAATTGAATTTTTGTATGTTTGTACTTGCTTTTACAATATAATTTTATTGAAGTTTTGTGTGTTGCTCTGTAAATATTTGGATGCCCGTAGCAATGCACGGGCATGACCCTAGCCATGGATATAAACCAAGACCATCAAGATTTAAGCCAAACTAACCATAACTTACTAAACTAGCTCACAAAGACATATATATCATACCATGGTGAACAATGTATATAGGAGAAACTTTTCCTAAACAATGCATATGATACAAAATGCATGCAACCTAAGATGCAAATATGCATATACATCATGTTTCATATGCCATGCCAAATGCAAGAAATGCACAAAGAAAAGCTATACATATGCTACAAAGGAGATCCCACACGGCAACTCAAGAAATCAAACAAACACCAAGCCCCCCTGCAAACGAGTGAAAGTTGCTTGATCTAGGGGTTTGGTGAAAATATCGGCTAGCTGGTCATGTGTGGGTACATGGATCAAAGAGATTTTTCCTTTTTCTATGTTGTCTCTCAGGAAAAGATACCTCACTTCTATGTGCTTGGTTTTGGAGTGGATCACTGGATTCTTTGCAACACTTATGACACTGGTACTGTCACATTGAAGTGGGACATGTGTATACTCCTCACCAAAGTCACTCATGGTGTATGTGATCCAAAGGAGCTGAGAGCAACAACTAGCTGTGGCCACATACTCTGCCTCGGTAGTGGATTGAGCAACACTCGACTGTTTGCGGGAAGACCAAGACACCAAAAAAGAACCCAAGAACTGGCAAGTCCCAGAAGTGGACTTCCTATCCCACCGACACCCGACAAAATCCGCACCTGAAAAACCATGAAGAGAAAAAGAAAAATGCGCATATACCAAAGGCTGAAGTCGGGAATGTGACGCAAATACCTGAAAATGCGCTTGACCGCTTCCCGATGCAAAGTACTTGGAGACGCTTGAAAACGAGCACACAGACATACTGAGAACTGCATGTCCAGCCTCGTTGCCGTTAAGTAGAGGAGTGACCCGATCATGCTTCGGTACTCTTTCTGGTCCATGTGTTCACCTTCCTCGTCCACATCAAGATATGTAGTTGTAATCATAGGCGTCGCCATGGCCTTGGAGTCCTCCGTCTTGAAATTCCCCACCATATCCTTTGCTTGGTGCACAAATGTTCCCTCCTTTGATTGCTTGATCTGTAGATTGTGGAAGAACTGCAACTCATCTCAAATTCCCTGCTCACGTCTTCTGCAAACCTTGCAACAAGTGAGTTAGACGAGCCACCAAAGATAATATCATCCACGTATACCTGCACAATCAGGATATCCTTGCCCTGCCTGAGGAGAAACAAGGTCTGATCGATCTTCCCCATCTCAAAGCCTTGCTCAAACAGAAACCCCCTCAACCTACCATATCAAGCTTTAGGCGCCTGCTTCAACCCATTTGGCGCCTTCCTCAACTTGTACACCCGGTGGGGGTGCTTCTCACTCTCGAACCACGGTGGCTACCTCACATACACTTCTTCCTCCAACACACCGTTCAGGAAAGTACTCTTCACATCCATTTGTTGCAACTTGAACCCTTTAGCCACGGAAAAGGCTAGAAGGATCCTAATCGCCTCCAAGTGAGCTACGGGTGCAAAAGTCTCCTCATAGTCGATCCCCTCTTTCTGACTATACCCTTGAGCAACAAGCCTTGACTTCATTCTCACCACTTCACCTTTCTCTACCTCTTTGTTCTTCCACACCCATTTTGTCCAAATCGGCTTACGCCCTGGGGGAGGGTCAACCAATTCCCAAACTTGGTTCCTCTCAAAATTCACCAACTCCTCATGCATCAAATTAACCCAATTATGATCAGATAGCGCGTGTCCAATGTCTTAGGGCTCAAAGGTGGCAACAAAAGCAACATGAGCGAAATGATAATTGTTCAGAACCCTCGACCGTGTAATGTTGCCGATGATTCTCGAAGCTGGGTGATCCACTTGCACTTGCCGGGGAGGTTCTCGCCTTGATGCTACCTCCTCCTCAACAGCAGCTTCGCCTTGATCTGGATTTGTCGTCGTAGGTGTGGGAGGGGGCCCGTTCTCAATCGTCGTTGAATTAGTAGGTACATGTTCAGTCGTAGGCACTACACCGCCATCTTCATCATCTCCATGTTCATGATCCTCCTCCTGAAAGATCTCCTTGACAAGTTCGTCGTCACCTGCACACACAAAAACAAGTTGATTATGTCGTTGTGTCTCGTCGAAGGTTACCTCACAAGTCTCCACGATTTGGTTAGTTTCAATATTGAACACACGAAATGCTCTAGAGTGAGATGCGTAACCAAAGAAAATGCCATCAACAGACCTAGCCTCGAACTTTTCCAACTTCTTCCCTTTCTTAAGAATGAAGCATTTGCAGCCAAAGACATGGAAGTGACTCACCTTGGGTGGGCGACCATGCATCAACTCGTAGTAGGTTTTCTTCTTTTGCACCCTGAGGTAGATCCTGTTCGACACGTAGCACGTAGTATTGACCACCTCAGCCCAAAACCTTCTCGAAGTCCTATGCTCGTCGAGCATCGTCTGAGCCATCTCGCACAAGGTCCTGTTATTCCTTTCCACCACACCATTCTGGGGAGGCGTATACGGATTGGAAAACTGGTGTTCAAGACCCTAGTCATGGCAAAAGGTTTCGAAGCGAGAGTTTTTGAATTTTGAGCCATTGTCACTGCGAATCGATCGTATGGCATTTCTGTGCCTCTCATTCCTCAACCTCAAGACAAGATCTCGAAAAAAACCAAACATCTCCCCTTTCTTATCTAGAAAGAAAACCCACGCATACCGAGAGTAGTCGTCCACCACAACTAGGACGTACCACTTCCCACCCGCAGATCACACACGAGCTGGGCCAACAAGGTCCATATGGAACAACTCGCATGGACGCTCAGTCATCACATCGGCGAGAGGCGGGTGAGAAGAGGCTACCATCTTGGCATGCCTTCACGACGCACAAACCAACTCTTTCTCAAACCTCAACCGTGGCAATCCTCGGACCAAATTGAGTTTACTCAAGCGAGACAAAAGGTCAAAGCTCAAGTGACCCAACTTCCTATGCCACTTCCACAAGTCACTCAAAGAATCGGCCAAGAAACAACGCTCCACACAAGAAGACTGAGAGAAATCAGCTCGGAACACATGACCCTCAGGAACGACCATGCAGATTAGGTCCCCTCGAGAATCCAAAATCCGAGAACCACCAGGTGGAAACAACACCTTAAAACCTTCATCCAACAAATGGGACACAGATAGTAAACTGAATCCCAGCGATTGAACAAGAGCAACACATCTGGGAGTAATCTTGTCACTTACCTTGATCTCACCTTTTGAAAGCACACGCCCTCGCCCATTATACCCAAAGGTGATGTATGTTCTGGACACCACTGGGACGAGACTTGAGAACCACCCCTTGTCCCCGGTCATATGCCTCGAGCAACCGGAGTCAATCAACCAAACATTCCTCAAGTCTCCCACTTGAAATTCAAAAGTGAGCACGTGAGTGAACAAACGACTAAGCATTGGGGTTAGTACCAAAAGAGTAAAACTAGTGCAGAGCCATTTGCTCCATAGTGGGGTTATCACAAACCATATCATCACGCCTATCAAAGCTACCACCACGAACACCACCACGGTAACCCCTACGAGGGAACCAGTCTTTTGTAGATGGAGGAGGACGAAAGCCACGAAAGGAAGACCGTGGACCCTTCCTCCTCTCCATCTCAAAGCTAAGACTCCTCCCACCATCATATTGAGCACGAGGTCGATAAAATCTAGCAAACTGACCACCTGCAAACTCACCATGCCAAATATCTGGACCACGACCAAAGGAACTGAACCAAGCCTCATCACGAGCACAAAAAACAAACTGGTCACACTGCTGCCTCCAAACCGGTCTGACTGGTTCTATGTTGACGGATAAAAGACATATCCCTCTACGATCCGCAAGCGTACGGACCCCACACCTTTTTCACCACGGGATTCCCAAGGTTCTTGTCAATCCGCGGAGCAAGGGGATTACTAGTGCTTAACCAAGTACTAATCTAGTTGAATGGAAAACCTTTGAAAGAGAGTATTAATCTAAAAGTAAAGACAATCTAACCTAAGTTAATCTAAGTTAAGTTGATCAAACAAATCTAGGGTTAAACTAGATGGTAAAGGGTGAACACAAGAGAGTGAGCAAGAAAGATAAGCGTTCCCTCCCTAGGATCTAGGATAACATGGTATGCATCTACTACACGAAAGCGGTAAACCAATCTACGGGGGTTGTGACCACGGTTTCGCCCTTTCCCTCCTCTCGCATCGTCACTACGCGAAGGTATTCGTGACTAGACCTATGATGGACACGGTATGTTGATGGAATCTATGGGAGTAGCAGATATCATACGCCCGAAAAACATGGTAGCTAACCTTAATCATCAAAGCATCATCAACATGAAAATAATAGATTGAAACCACGAATCAAGTAGCGATCACATAGCATGTATCCATCTAATCCTAGGGATGAACGGAGACATTACCCCATCATCTTACACGGATTGAAGCACATAGGGGTGATGGAGACTCCGGAGAACGTCGTCGATGAAGATGGCGGCGATGGAGCTTGGGAACACCCCTAGGCCAGCGGCTTGGAGTCCTCCTCTTGCTTCCTTCTCTCCGCCGGCGTTGATCCTTGCGACGAGCTCATCTAACTCTCTCCCTCATCTTGCGGCGGCGGTTTTCTGGTGATTGGCGTTGGTAGGATGATTTGTTCGATGTGGCGGCCGACGGCGGCGGAGGGAATAAATAGATGAACACCTAGGGCAAAGGGGGGACCGAACCGACCCCGGAGTGGGCTGGGCCGGTCGGCCCAGGCCGGCCGGCCCAGGCCCACTTCGGCCCGGTTCGGCCCCGGTTTCCTCCCCGGTTGCTTCTCGCGTGATCCCTTATTCATGTGCACTTGCATGTGGGCCTTTGACGTCGTTTCCTTCACTGTTAAGGCTTGAATCCTTGCTATGCAAGCTTCACTATTTTCTGGTTGAGTCCCTGAAGATTTGCACATTGACGCTTCGGTCCTCGGGTCATTTGGAGTCATGTTCATCGTGTGTCTTGACTCTTATCGGGCTTCATGATCTTCTTCCAAAGTGCTTGGTGAACTTATCCCGAAAGTCTTCTCTTTAGCGTAGATTTCCTGCGTAAACAACAAACTCCAAAATCGACATGCAAGTGTGAACTTGTTATATCATTAGTATGCCTAGTGGCCGGTTAGTTGCAAATCATAATCGAAACCAATGTATAACAAGTACTCTAGGTTGACGGAAATTCACCGTCAACATCTCCCCCATGCTTAAACCTTGCTTGTCCTCGAGTAAGTAATCCTTGCTTAAAAGGGAAATCAATGTTGCCTTCCAATGTTGTCCCTGCACTTAGTCATTCATGACGAGGCAAATGGCTCTCTCTTAAAAATTTATTTTTAAGGTTCAAGTTGTTACCGGCTTCTTTTTCATTATGGAAGATAGACTAACAATAAAGAACAAGCCACATTTAACACGATGCTCTCAAACTTAAGTGAACTTCAAACCATTACCTTGTCACATGGGAGATTTTCAAAAAGATGCATATCCAACATAAGTGAAAATCTCTTGCAAGAGCTCATGGAACACTCATCTCATCAAGTCACTCAAGCCTATACTAGATTATTTTCAACCTACTCTACTCATATGTGATAGTGGAAGGCTTATGTGGAGCTTGGAAGGTTAAAAACAATCCTAGCAAAACATACATCCGAAATATTGTCAAATTAAGAGAGAGGTCTATTGGAATTACCGAGACTCGTCAAAAAGGCCATGGAAAATAAATGTTGGAAAGAGAGAGGGATGAAACACACACATTTAGATAAGTGGACATGTGCAAGTGGCAAATGGATGATCCCAAGGCACGAGTGAAGTCCTCGTTATCGGATTGCACATGGTTGGAAGATTTGAGTATGGATTTATCATCAAGGCACTTGAGAACTTATGAAGCAAAAAGAACCGAGGAGCATCTTTATTTTTTTCTTTATTTTATTTCCTTCTCATTTTTCTCTCTTTCTTTTTTTCACTTTATTCTTCCTATTTTTCTTACTTTTCTTTTCTTCTTATCATATTTTTTTCATTTTTCATTTTTATTCTTTTTTTCTTTTGCTCCTCAAAACTTTTTGCAACATAATACTTACATAGCATTTGTGTCAGAGAATGACTCCTCCCCCATGCTTGAACGATGCTCGTCCTCGAGCATAAAAGAGAGGGGAAATGACTGCTAAAGTAAGTATAAATTCCATAATCTTGCGGAATATTTGAATCTCCATCGAGAATTTTACTCCATACTCAAATTGGGTTGTGGACAAGGAGGTGATCACAAAAAGATGTTTTTGGTTTAGGGTGGATGCCCAACGAAGTTTGTGAAATTTTCAATGTGAAAACCCACAATGCATGGACAAAAAGGCTAGCTTGAAAACGTTACACAAAGGAATGACCACTTCTTAGTCTCGAACCATAGAAATCAATCCTAATCCAACTCATCATAATATATGTTTGCAATCTACGGGTTTTGTTATCATAAATCATATATGTATATGGCTTTGGTAGGTAGAACTTTGCAAGAGCATCACAAATATGTTGATAGCATAAAAGTTAAGTTTTCATAAAAACAACAAGTTATCCGGCTATCCATAAACTTAAATCAAAGAGCAAAGATATGTATGTGGGTCTAGAGCATAGTCATTTCACCTCCACAAATAAAAGAGCCGGTATTTAAATTAATTTCAGATCTATTATAGAGGGCAATTAGCCAAGACATGTATAACTTCATGTAGGTAAAACAAAGCGGCAAGTTTCATCATCTTTCCGTAAGCATAGGCAATATAGAACATCGAGGTGAACACATGGTCATGCTTATCTAATGAAAGTAAAAAGAAACCTAGGTTGTCCTCCTAGTAGCCATGTTATTGTTTGAAGAGAAAAACAAAAGGTTGCACCTAGTTGAGGTTGAAGGCATACTTACAAGCATTTTTGTTTGGAAAAGAGAAGGTCCATGGAGATGTTACCATCTTTTGTAATCCTTCATTGCCTTCTTCCGGCATCTCCATGTATCAATGTGGCTTTTGCTTTTGTCTTGATTTATTAATGCTCCTAAACTTCTGAATTTGATCTTGTATGCTTAATGGAGTCATTGGTCACCCTTCTCTTCAATGTTGTCATCACCATCTCCTCTTTCTTGTTCTCATCATCTCCTTGCTGTCTCTTTTTCATGGATTTCCCCCTCTGTGCAGAACAGAACATATATCGAAATATAGCTCTATTGAAAATTTTATGAAATTACCTTTCCAACGTGTGGTTATTCATCGAAAACGGAGTTCAAACAAGGGAGCTATGTCCGTTTTACTTCAGTGCTGCATTTTCTCCAAAACTGATTTCAGGACGTGTTGCACTCGGTGGTCGAACCATAACCGCTTGTAGGAACCTCCGATTGTCTTGATTCTTGATTTGTTGGAATCGTAACTTCATGGGGCTTCTAAATATCCAAAAATATCCAGTGTTTTCTCTTCGAGACCATGCAGAATTTTGATGAGATTGGTGGCTTCTTGCGCATTGATCCGGAGATGTTAACGATCTTTATCATTCTATCTTCTAGAGTGTCATGTTGCACTTCCGTGTTGAAGATTCAGGGTCTCCCCCATGCTTAGCATTTTGCTAGTCATGGAAGAAGAAGACAAAGCACTTCTTATCCATCCTTCAATTTCCTTGTAGTGAGAGTATTTATCTTGCCTGTAAGACGTTTTTAACGGAACATTCTACCCCCAAGGTGACGGTTGGGAGTAGATAGAATTGCCAACAATCAACAATGTCTCTTAAGATTCTCAACTTGTGGCATAATTAGTTTAGTGAGGAATAAAAACCTAATGAGTGTACGTGGTGCAAGGTGTGTATGCACATTATAGGAAAGCATATAAACAAAGACAATGTTTTCACCTAGTTCTAAACACCATGTTTACAACTAGGTTGCCGAATTTCTCCATAGCCATAAAGGTTTATTTATCAAGGGTTAAAACACCATGTCTATCTCTAAATCAATAACCCTTATAGCACAAGGAAAATTAAGCGCATTAACGAGCTTATAAACTAACCAATGCAACATGAAAACATATGAAAAGCTAGCAGGTTTATCGAACTTAATGATGATGGTCCGAAATCATGTTTAAACACCACGTTTACACAATATCACAAAAGGAAAATGCCCAGCTGAAGCATTAACATGGATATGAAAGCATACATCATTGAGCCTTAAAACAACCAAGCCAACTATGCTCTGCAAAAACATGTACATGCAAAGAAACATCATGTTGATAACAAAATGTAATGCATGCAAATAAATAAATATGAGCATGAACATGATGGTTGTTCTACAAAGAAAACTAAACTTAGATTAATAACCACAAGTTGATCATCATAAGATGGTGTCATTCTTTATTCTCTCTAAGAAAGGAATAAATACATAAAGAAACGGGTTGCCTCCCGAAAAGCGCTTCATTTAAAGTCATAGAGCTCGACTTTCTCACATACCTTCTTTTCGTTGCATAGCCATGGCCCTTCATGCAAGAATAAAAGGTACCAATGCAGCTTAATTTAATTCCCATGTTGTGCTTGATCACTTATAGAAGACTTGCCCAAAGCATTCGTTTGTTTCATCGTTATCTCCTTCTTTATCATCCTTCAGTGCTGCCTTCACTCTATGAATTTTTTTTTGATGTCCAAAACAGAGAGTATACTCAAGCTCTACTCCATTGCACAGTGCACAAAATTTCCTTTCCAACGAGTCTTTACTTGCTCAAATCGGACTCCGGACAAGAGAGTTTCGTCCGTTTTACTTCGGCGATGAAATCTGTCCTGAAATTTCAGAACGCGCAACGCTCAATGTTTCCTCCATAACTCCTTGCACGGGTCTTTAAACTTGTTGGTTCTTGATGCGTTGGAATGGTAATTCGATGGAGCTTCTGAATATCTCAATTTCTTCATTTGTACACCTCTGAACAAGCTCTCAAATTGATGAAGACAGCAGCATCCATCGCGGGATTCGGAGGTTGATGATTTATCTTGCAACTCTTTTAGGCATGACTTCTTTTTTTCATTATTCAAGCCTTGTCTACATGGTTAGTGAAAATCGGGCCTTTACGACATATGATTCTTGAAGGTCATTAGCTTGACCAAGCGCAAAGCATGATCGAGATTTACAAAACTTATTGTAAACATACGTCCATAATTAACACCACATGTGAATTGTAGCAACAAGTCAGGGAGTGTAAATAAAAGAAGCATATGTTTCATGCATAACATAGCTCATCATTAGACAAAGGTTGTTTAGGTGTGAGATTAATTGGACCAAAAATAAATGTTTCCTCTTTTCATTCTCAAGAAAATCTAGCCTATCAGCATGATCACTATTGGAACAAAGGCATAGACATTAAACTATCATTCATACTATTGGTTGAGCATGAGTATTTGAATTTATCAACATCAATACCAATAATATCTTGATATTTCAGCGCGTACCTTGGCCTTAGAGATTTTTCAACAAGAGTGATATTTGGTTCATCAAGCGGTGTTGAGCGAATCGATCTCAACAAGTGTAGTTGCCTCTTCATCACATCTCACCAATTTCTTCAACTCATCATGTGGAACATGTAATCCTTCAACTATGTACGCATTCATCTCTTCTTTGAAGTCTTCTTTATCAACGAGATCTTCATCTTCAAAGACTTGTATGTTGCTTTCTTTATCTTCCATGTACCACATGTCGTCAAGATCGCTCATTGTTGATTCACTCTTTCCTTCATCCTTGAGTACTTCCATGTCTTGATTTGCTAGTGTGTAGGCTTCAATAGCACAAGCTATCATCAACTTGAGTCTATCTCCTCCCATTTATCCTTTGAGTCACTAGGCTCATCACGGTTGTACTCTTCTCTCACTTCATCATAAATCTTTGAGTTATCAAACCGGTCGATCCATCCTTCATCTCCTTCTTCTCTTTCTTCTTCAAACATCTTTTGGATTGACTCTCCACTCATCTCTTGATCAAATATATCTTCAGGGTAGTTTGGCGACGTGTCGCGTTCCTCCTTCCTTCGGTAGTTAATTAGTGGGGCGAAATCAGCTTGAACCAGCCGGATTGAATGAACTCCGCCAATGGTCTAGCATTCCACATACTTCGTCCTACATTCATGTTAGTTTCAACATTTTTAACATCAGAAATGACTTCTCTTACCTTGGGAAGTGGATCTTCAATTTCTTGAATGGTCGGTTATCTTCCTTGACCTTCGGTTCATCTTTTTCAGAAATTTCAGCAGGCACCTTGGGCTTGCTTTTGTCATTTTGCTCCTCTCGACAAAGTCTTTGCCAATCCCGTTGTATTGTTTGTCCATTGCTTATCCTTTGTAAGATTTGTGCGGCTTCACTAATTGTTTTATCCATTATATCACCGCTTTGCACACATGCTTACAAAACGAGACAGAGTTAGGGGTTAGTGAAAAATAAAGGTACCTTGCAACATCAGATCACGGGAAAATCTCAAGTTCGGGCCTCGCTCAAGTAGTTCATTAAAACGGTCCCATGCTTCATCAATTCCTTCATCCTCTCCTTGCTTGAAAGTGAGCACTTGCCTCCTTAAGTCTTGGACCTTGCTTATGGGAAAGAACTTCAAAAGAAACTTCTTCACTAGCTCATCCCAATTTCCTTTTGCTTCAACGGACGCAGAGGTACATGCCATCTTCGCGCTTCATCTTCGAGAGAGAATGGAAAAAGATTCCACTTGAACCCAATGGGAACTCCTTTTTGTTGCACCGTGTTGCATAACATCGTGAATTCCTTAATGTGTCTATATGGGTTGTCATCCTCCAATCCTCTAAATGGTTTTGTCGCCACTAACTTCGGTAGTTCCAGGCTTCACTTCGTACTGGGTTGTAGCACGCGTCAAATCTAATTTTTGTATCTCAGTGTCCTCCATTGACGGCATTGCTAGCTCCCTTAGCGACATCTCTTTGTCCTCCAAAGGTGAGGTGAACAAATCCATCTAGGCACAAGAAAATAGAAAGAAAAACAAAAAAGATTTTTTCTTTTTTAGAAAACAAGGGTTAGGTGTTAGTAATCAACAAAATTAATACTAGATTAAACGTAGCAAACTGGGTTGCTCCCCGGCAACGGCGCGAGAAAAAGGGGCTTGTTGACGGATAAAACTCGTATCCACCTATGATCCGCAAGCGTACGGACCTACACCTTTTTCACCACGGGATTCCCAAGGTTCTTGTCCCGATCGCGGAGCAAGGGGATTACTAAGCAACCAAGTACTAATCTAGTTGACTAAGAAAACCTTTAAAGTGAGTATTAATCTAAAAGTAAAGACAATCTAACCTAAGTTAATCTAAGTTAAGTTGATCAAACAAATCAGTTAAGCTAGATGGTAAAGGGTGAACACAAGAGAGAGTGAGTAAGAAAGATAAGCGTTCCCTCCTAGGATCTGGATAACATGGTATGCATCTACTACACGAGTGGTAAACCAATCTACGGGGGTTGTGACCACGGTTTCGCCCTTTCGCTCCTCTCGTACGCATCACTACGCGAAGGTATTCATGACTAGACCTATGATGGACACCGTATGTTGATGGAATTTATGGGAGTAGCGGATGTCATACGTCCCAAAAAACACGGTAGCTAACCTTAATCATCAAAGCATCATCAACATGAAAACAATAGATTGAAACCACAAATCGGTAACGTCACATAGCATGTATCCATCTAATCCTAGGGATGAACGGAGACATTACCCCATCATCTTACACGGATTGAAGCACATAGGGGTGATGGAGACTCTAGGAGAACATCGTACGATGAAGATGGCGGCGATGGAGCTTGGGGCCCCTAGGCCAACGGCTTGGAGTCCTCCTCTTGCTTCCGCTTCTCGGCCGGCGTTGATCGCTTGCGACGAGGCTCGCTAGCTACTCTCGCCGACTTGCGGCGGTTTCTGGTGATTGGCGTCGGTAGGATGATTTGTTCGATGTGGCGGCCGACGGCGGAGGCAATAAATAGACGAACACCTAGGGCTGAAGACATGGAGACAATGAGGAATGTCGGTGCGGTGCCCCCGGCTGAACATGTACCCACTACTTCGACTACGGTGGTGGACGGACCCTCTACGTTGCACCTACGATGACAAATCAAGAACGAGGAGAAAGGCGATCTTTGAGGGGGAGGTAGCATCGAGGCGAGAACCTCCCCGACGAGTACAAGTGGATCACCCAGCTTCGAGGATCATTGGAGACGTGAATGAACGCACTACACGATCAAGGGTTCAAAACAACTCCCATTTCGCTCATGTTGCATTTGTTGCTACTTTTGAGCCCAAAGACATTGGACACACACTTTCTGATCACAATTGGGTTAAATCGATGCATGAGGAGTTGGAGAACTTTGAGAGAAATCAGGTTTGGGAGCTGGTTGACCCTACCCAGGGTGTAAGCGGAATTGGTACAAAGTGGGTGTGGAAGAACAAGAGGGAGAGAAAGGTGAGGTTGTGAGGAACAAGTCGAGGCTTGTTGCTCAAGGGTTCGGAGTCACAAGGGGATTGACTACGAGGAGACCTTTGCTCCTGTGCTTTGTTTGGAGGCGATTAGGATCCTTCTAGCCTTTTTAGTGGCTAAAGGGTTCAAGTTGCACCAAATGGATGTGAAGAGTGCTTTTGAATGGTGTGTTGGAGGAAGAAGTGTATGTGAGGCAACCTCACCGGGGTTTGAGAGTGAAGTACTAGGGTGTACAAGTTGAGGAAAGGCGTTGTATGGGTTGAAGCAGGCGCCTAGAGCTTGGTATGGTAGGTTGAGGGTGAAGGATCAGATGGCGACTAGAGAGGGGGGGGTGAATAGGAGGCGGTAAATTCTTCACAAAGAACTCGGCCTATACCCTAGTCAAATCCCGGTCACACACAAGCGATGGATCGAATCACACACCAATCACCAAGACACCGAGGTTATGGATCAACCTCTAGTCTTAGGAATGATTCCTTGAAGCACACGCGGAAGCACGAGAAAGGAAGGGAGGAATCGAACCAAGAAGCAAAGCACACAAGCTGCGGCGGACGTGCGGCCGGGGAGGGGCGGACGCGTCCACAACGGCCTCGCGGACCGTCCCGACTCGGGCGACGGACCGTCGCGCCCAGCCTGCGTCTTGTCCGGCCCTGCGCCGCGGACGTCCGTCGCACACGGGGCCAACGGGGGGCGACCCGGCGCGGGCCGTCTGCAAGGCGGCGGACGGGTCCGCGTGGGTCGCGGACGCGTTCCTTCTTGAAGCTCGGACCGTCCGCAAACCAGGGCGTTTAACAAAAACCAAAAGCCAAACGGATCGAAAGCAAAGACGCGCAAGAACACGACGAACACGCGACGAACCGCAACCCACGGGCCGTCGCGACCTCCCGGCGGACCGTCCGCACCGCGCGCGGACGGGCGAGCTGCTTGACCTCGGGGGTCAACTCCCCCAAATCATCATCGGATTTCCCAAACGGTTGAAGGTTTGTGGAGACAAGGGTTTGGGGACTTGAACGTCACACAAGGATGCTATAGCTTAGTAAGCTCAAAGGCTCATTAGCTCTTTAATTGTGTGGTCAACATCACCAAACCCTCATAGGGCTTGATTGCACTTACGAGGGTGCTCAAAGGATTCGCGATTCCCGGTTGCAAGGGAGTTAGGAGTCAAGATTTTTGGGCTATAGCATCCTTGTGTGACGCTTTTTAAGTCCCCAAACCCTTTGTATCCACGGCTTCAACCGTTCAGAAATCCGCTGATGATTTGGGGGTTCCGACGATTTCTGCTGCAGTACGCGGCCTTGTGGACGGTCCGCGGGGAGGTCGCGGGGGGGGTCCATGGAGTTTGCGTGTTCGTCACGTGTTCGTGGGTGTTCTTCAAACGCGTCTTTGCTTTCGGCTCATTTGTTTGTTGCGGCAGTTTGCGGAGCGGTCCATCTTCGGTAAGCGGGCGATCCGCGACACCCACGCGAGCCGATCCGCCGCGACCTTTGCGGACGGTCCTCTGATTGGTTGTGTTTTATCGGACGTCCCCGCCTCGCCGAGACGGCTCCGCGGGTGCTGTGAACGGTCAGCAGCTCCAACATGGCGACGATGCGGGTGTCCGCCCCTCTGGCAGAGCGATCCTCTTGGCTTGTGTCTTAGCTGTAGTTCATTCACCAGCTCTTTCGTAGCTACGTAACCTTTCAGAAATCATTCTGAGACTAAGGGTGATCCATAACCTCGGTCATCTTGGCGATTGGGCGTGTGATTGCGATCAGCCATTGTGTAATGACGAGGATTTGACTGGGAGCTGGTAGGTTCTTTGTAGGGGAACACGGCCCTGTCCTCCCCCCTCTCTAGTGGAACGCCATCTGATCCTTCACCACACCAAGCTCTAGCGCTGCTTCAACCCATACCTCAGCTATGCACGTGAAATGTGTTACCTCACATATGCTCTCCAACACCATTCGAAAAGCCTCTTCTACATTTGAGCTACCTTGAACCCTTTAACCACGGAAAGATAGGATATCGCAAAAAACTGAGCTTGCGAGGTAAGATTCCTGTAGTCAATCCCCTAACAATGGCCAGACACTGAGCACAGCAAGCCTACATTTGTTCACACCTTTATCTCCCTCTTTGAACTCACACCCACTTTGGACGCAATCCTTACCTTGGGGAAGTCAACCGATAGCATACAAACAAATATAAAGTTCTCAACTCCTCATGCCAGAGATTGTGATCAGAAAGTGTGTGTCCATGTCTTTGGGCTCAAATAGCAACAAATTTATATGAAATGGGGATTGTTTCAGACACTTGTTGGCCAGTGCGTTCATTCCGTCATCAATGATCACCAGCTGAGCTTGTACTCTTCGGGGAGGTTCTGCCTCGGTCTCACCTCCCCATGAACAAGTTCTTTGATTCCCTTTTGTGGTCGTGGGTGCGTGGAGACAAAGATCCCCTGTCTGTCCGAAGTAGTAGTACATCCCAGGCCGAGGCCACCATCACACACCATCTTCATTTATTCTTAAATGGGCGGAAATTCACGCGATCACTTCGAGACCATACATTGGATGACGAGAAGGCGTACACTACAGATTGATTTTGTCACATTTGCTAGGCTGTTTGGTTTTCGGCAAGGAGGATAGGGAGAGTCGACATCATTCACTTTGAGGCTCATATGAACCCCAACAAGATTCTTTGCCACCTATGAGTATGATGGTTGGTGATGGCTCTACCCTTACTGAAATGTTTGTGTATTATGTGCTCAACAACGTGTTTAGGGAAACCATCTATCCAAAAGGAGGTAGTGACTCAACCAGACTTAGGAGATTTGCACCAAATCTCGCCGACTAGGTTGCGCCGAGCTAGACCATTCTCTGTGGCGGGTTTATACGGTACAACTTGGTGGAAGTGACGAGAAGCGGGAAGTGCAACTTTGCCCTATGCTCCATACCTTATGTACATGATCGAGATGGTTTCGGGGTCGATTTCAAGAAGGATGTTGAGCATGCATCTTACCGAGGTCAAGCGATGGCGGCATCGGAAGAAGCGACATGTTGTGGAGGAGCACATTCTCAAGAAGGCCGGCACCAAGCGGCACAAATGCAGTCCGGCGGGAAGAAGAAGGGCCCGACAAGGCACGCCTGTGGTGCCCTGGGGGGGCGAGGGGGCATGGTGAGGGACACCTGGAGGTGCGCGGATGGACATCACATCGTGTTTGTTTGAGCTCGGGAGGATATGAACGGAAATTTCTTGAAGCACAAAGAGCTGTCTTTCAATGCCATGCCATCCTCCACCTCTCTTTCTGATTTTCCGGAGTATAGCCTACTAGTGAGGAGGAGGGTGAGAAGGGGCTTGCCGGTCCATGGCTGAAGACACACCTGTTTGCCCACTCAGGTGGAGATGAAGAAGATCTTTGAGCCACTCGGTGCCAAAATGGCCGGACTTAGGAAGGAGGCTGGCTGGTAAGAGAATTTATGGGTTCCTCATGCGGTGCTAGAATCGAGAAGAAGGCCAGCTGTTTGGAAGACCGTCGGAAGGCCTATAGACCTATCCTCGGGTTACGGATTCGATTTTGGTTCGACGGCACGATCACGAAGCGGAGGACGATGGCTACGACTTCGGTGATGAGGAGTGATTTACACAGGTCCGTTGCTCTCACTTCCTCTCTTCTTTCCTCTCCTTTTTGTTAAGCATTGACAAAGGGGGAGAGATATAAAGATTTAGAAGGAATGCGAGACACGGAGCTTCTTACGGTGGGCTGACTAACAACAAAATTTCTTTTGTTCTTTTGGTGAGATGAGAGTGCTAACTTTTCTCTCATAAACTCTGGTGGTTAATGTTAGTGTTCTTTGTAAAACTTACGACTTGCCTACGGTAGCAAGCGAGGTTAAGTCATGGTCATTTGTGGGATTTGCAAACTTTAAAACCTTTGTGATGGATGTAATAGGGCTAGATGTGTTGGATCTTGTTATCTTTATCTAGCTGCTATTTACGAGGGTCATATTGTTATACTGTGTATTGTTGTTTGTTGGAGTATACATTTGCGGACTCGGAGGTTCGAGAATTTTTCGGGAGGCTCAAGCTGCTTTGGAGGGTTCCGAAACTTTCCGAGTTCCGAACTCTGCTAACAGATAACTCTCTGATTGTTTTCACATGGCATATGCATCACGTATTATCTGCTACACTTCTTTTGTACCCCTCGATGGCTTGATTACAACTTTCTTGACACTTTTACTCACAATGTATGCAACTTAATTGTCAGTTAAGACATTTTACCCTATTCAAAAGGTACATGCATACATTGAGGGGGAGACTTGTACTCAAATCATCAAAAGCTCAATCTTTCAAATTAAAATTGTAAACTTTAATTGGGTTGTCAACATTTACCAAAGGGGGAGATTGTAAGTGCAATTAAGCCCTATGAGGGTTTTGGTGATGTTGACCACACAATTAAAGAGCTAATGAGCCTTTGAGTTTAACGTATGACATAGAGTTATTATCACGGGTGCAAAGAAAGATTGGAACCCCTCAACTTGTTAAAGAAGGATGCCTATGCTTCTTGAAGGAGTTTTATTTATTTTACTTTTTGAATTTGAGTATAGGACAATCCGTACTTTCAAGAGTGATACTAATGGTGAGTTAGGGTGGTTTCAAGTGCTCATATTCCATCTTTCCTAAACCTTATTCCTCACCCCAAGGGAAGTGTCCTGTGTTGTTTTGCCCCTAGCGATTCTTTGTTCGAGAGGTTCGAAGTTTTTCTCGGAGGTTAGAGCGAAGTACGGGCTACGATGCGAGTTTTCAAAGTGGAGAGTTGAGATTTTCTCGGGGTTAGAACTTCTGGAGATATAGCCGTTTACATTTACTGGATGCAGGGGTATTTATACCCCTTGGTCCCAACAGTTATCTCCTTCCTCCCACTGCACGAACGCGCGTTTCTTGCTGTTTCTCTCACCTTGCATTCACTCCTAACCTACTCTCTTCCAAATCCTTGCCTAGCATTGATTGAGAGTGGATTCTTGAAGTGAGTTAGTGAGCCAATCTCTTTCCCCTTGGTACTTGAGCACTTGGAAGAACTCTAGCAAGCTTGGTGGATCTATTACTCTTGGAGCCTTGCTCCTAGACGGATAGAGGTTCTTGGAAGCTCTCCAAGCTTGCATTTGTGGAAGCTCCAAGGTGTTTTTATTACCCTTTGTGATTCTAGTGGAAAGCCTCCACCTATTACCCAAAGTGATAGGTGTGAGAGAGGAGTTGACCTTTGTGGTCCCTAGCCTTTGTGGTTTCCTCAACAACATGGACGTAAGCAAGCCTTTGTGGCGAGCTGAACCACGGGATAAATCTTTGTCTCTTGCGTGCTCTTGTTTACTTACTTGTTCATGCTTGTTCTTGACTAGATCTATTAGGGTTTGCTCCCGATCTACTTTGTGGTGCCTTCCTAGCTTGTCCTTTGCTTAGAAATCTTCTTGCTAGGTCCCAAGTACCTCCTAGAATTTAGTAGATCTGGTTTTCATCAAGTTATTCGCAGCTCAAGTTATTTATGCTCATTCTAACAGTTGTCGGAAGTTCGGTTTATTCTCGGGAGGGGTTTTGCCTCGTTCGGAGGTTCGAGAATAATCTCGGAGGTTCCGGGGTCGAGGTGTTTTCGCATAAAAAAGTTAAAATTTTGTGCGCGAGCTTTATTCACCCCCCCCCCCCAAACGTATTGCCTCAATCCTTTCGGCACACCAAAGCTAGAGCACCGAACGGAAACTCTCGAATAGAGAGTGGTTTCCCGGCGTTTGAGGGCACAAGATCAATCACAAAGATGCACGAGACATCCATCCATGTTTCCCTCGAAGACATCAGGTGGAAAACCCACACTCAAATCCGCGGAATCGCACGAGAACAAAGGCACGAAAACAAGCACAAAAAGACCACGAAAAACCTGACTCCGAATCTTCTATACAAACCGGGAAAGATTCACGAGGTCTAACATGCCGCCCTAGCATCCATCCCTCTCAACAAATCTCTCATCGCTCTCATGCTAGCCTAGAGAAAAATGGAGAAGAAAATAGCTACGAAAAATGAGAAATGGGAGGAGGAAATGAAACCCTAAGTCGCGGAGAGAGAGAGCCACTCACACACCCTCATGGCTTATATATCGGGTCCCGCGGGTGGTAAATGACTCGGTGCACCCCTAACCCAACTGCGGCGACAACCCACGCGGGGGCATTTAGGTAATGTTTGTGGGTCTTGCCATCGGACGGCACGCCGCTGTCGCACCCGCGTCCTCCCGGCCGCCATGCGATCTGCGCGTGTCCTCGGCTTCGAAACTTCCCGGCATGCCGGATCCCGTCTCCGTCGTGTTGGGCCCTGGACTTGGTTTGAGGCCCAAACCAAGCGCGTCCTCCGATGGTTTTGTGGGCAAACCACCAAACCCCGCGTGCTCGGTCCGGCCTCCCACCAAACCCTTCGCTCGACCGCCACCGTGCACCGGCTCGATTGTCCATGACTTCGTCTTGCTTGTGTCGCCACCATGTGGCCCGCACCCCGGTCCGTATCCCTTAGGGTCCCTCGGCAGAACTACTTGTCTCTCCATCTCCCGGAGGCCCTCAAGGGCGAAGACCTTTCGCGCACGTTCTTCACACGCGGCACGAACTAGGCCGCAACCTACACTGCGCACTCGCCAAGTCGATCCAAGACACCGGCCTTCGATCACTCATCAGCGAGGAGCGATCATCCATCGACCAGGACGCTCACCGGGTCCTCGGAGGGGTTCTTGTTTTGAGAGGTTTTGAGATGGGGAAGGTCGATCAAACCTTGTTTTTGCGGCGGGCGAGAGATATCGATTGTGCGAGGTGTACGTGGATGATATTGTCTTTGGTGGCTCGTCTAACTCTCTTGTTGCAAGGTTTGCGAGAGGATATGAGCGAGGGAATTTGAGATGAGCATGATGGGTGAGTTGCGGTTCTTCCTCGGGCTACAAATCAAACAATCAAAGGAAGGAACATTTGTGCATCGAGGCTAAGTACACCAAGGACATTGTGCGAGAAGTTCAAGATGGAGGACTCCAAGGCTATGGCAGCCGATGAGTCGGCTACGTGCTGATGCGGACGAGGAAGGTGAGCACGTGGACCGGAAGGAGTACCGAGCATGATCGGGTCACTCCTCGCAGAAGGCGACGGACGGACATCGGTTCTCGATATGTACGTAGCCGCTCGTTTTCAAGCGTCTCCAAGGACTTCGCATCGGCAAGCGGTGAAGCGAATTTTTCGGGTACTTGCGTCCACCTCCCGACTTCGGCCCTTTGGTACTCGCGTCCTCTTCTTTGGCACTTCATGGTTTTCGGACGCGGATTTTGCCGGGTGTCGGTTGGATAGAAGTCCACTACCGGGACTTGCCGGTTTTGGGTTCTTCTTTGGTGTCTTGGTCTTCCCGCAAACAATCGAGTGTTGCTCAATCCACTACGAGGCGAGTATGTTAGCTTCTAGTTGTTGCTCTCAACTCCTTTGGATTTCATACACCATGAGTGACTTTGGTGAGAGTTTTCCCATTTCCCACTTCAAAGTGATAGCATCGGTGCCATTAGCATTGCAAAGAACCCGAGTGCTCCATTCCAAAACCAAGCACATAGAAGTGAGGTACCATTTTCTGAGAGAACCTAGAGAAAGGAAAGATAGCCTTGATCCATGTACTCACACATGATCAACTAGCCGATATTTTCACCAAACCCCTAGATCAAGCAACTTTCACTCGTTTGCGGGGGGGAACTTGGTGTGTGTTTAATCTCTTGAGTTGGGTGTGTGGGAGCTCCTTTGTAGCATATGTATAGTTTCCTTTGTGCATTTCTTGCATTTGGCATGGCATTTGTAACATGATGTATAGGCATCCTTGTATCTTAGATTTCATGCATTTTGCATCATATGCATTGGATAGGAAAAGCTTCTCCTATATACATTGTTCACCACGAGGTGCTATATATATGTCTTTGTGAGCTTGTTTGGTATGCTATGGTTAAGTTGCATTTTGAGCTCTTGATGATCTTGATGAATAATCCATGGTTAATGGCTATGCTTTTTTCTAAAAAATGTCACATATTTGCTCTCTCATGCGTAAATGCCTTTATATGATCTTGACATGTTTTAGTGGCTTTGCTATGCTTAATTTGTGGTTGGATAGCTAGTTTATTGATCATATGGGGCCAAAGGCTCATTTGCCATCATGAATGTTTAGCCCTCTTGCTTTATCTTATGGAGGGGTATAAGTTCCTTTTTGGCGCAAAGACATTTCATGTACCAATTATGAATCTGAAAATGAAATGAAAAATGCTTGGAAAATATGCTCCCATGTCATATGTGCTGAATTTAATTTGCTTTGGGTGCTAAACTGTTGCATGATGCCTACCAATGAGAAGTCTCATACATAGAAGTAGGCACATGGCTCGGTGGCTTTGACATTACATGAGGTGCTTGTGGGTGTTTGTGATGGTCTTATGATTAGAATGGCTGTCCTAACATGAAGTTTGTGTGGCTTTGCCATTTTAACATGTTTTGCTCATGTTTAGGTATTTGCTTATGAGAGAGTAACTTTTGGCAAAATTACTCAAATCCTTTTTTGCCTTGTTCATTGGTTGTGAAATTTGGTGATCATGTAGTTATGGTCATTACGAACCTGTAGAGTATCTAACTTGCTCATTTGGACTTTTGTAGCTCCTTGTGATGAATTTTGTATATTTGAGAAGCTATATGTTGAATCTTTTCGCATTTTGCTTTGATTCATGCATTGTCAACAAGGGGAGAAGTTTGTCTGTGCTTTGGGCACCGGGGTGTTTTGGAAGGTGCTCCAATTGGACCGGGCATTTTTGAGCAGTTTGGTGTAGGGGCGGTCTCTTGGGGCTGTCTAAACACCAAGAGGTGGTCGGATTGGTATGAGCGGTCTTGTGCATGTTGACGATTTTACTCTTTGCATTCACGTGTTAGATTTCTTTGCATTGGTTGAAGGCTCTTTGCATTTCTGTGTTGCATTTGGCATTGGTTCGGGGGGTGTGATTTGGCTCGGGGGGAGCTTGCATATGTGCGGGGGGCTCTTTGTGGTGTTCGAGCTTTGGTTCGGTGGTGCGCTCTTTGTTTGAGCATGGTTTTGTCTCGGACGTGTAGGCGGGTGCCCTTGCCTAAGGAATTCGAGACTTGTCTTCTTCAAGTGATCTTGCTCTTCGCTTTTCTTTGGCTTTCGATCGCTTGTTGAGGTTTCTTTTTATTTGTTTCTTTTCTTCTTTTTTTTCTCTTGTGTTACTTCATGTGGGTGTTGTCAATGCACTCATCAAGAGGGAGATTGAGGACCATGTGTGGTTCGAGGACCGGTGGATGGTCGCTTCCTTGTGTGATGAGTGATTGACAACGTTGTGTGGACTGATTCTTGGCTAAGTATTGCAGGTGCAAGTTGCGGCTTGACTCGTGTTGGTCTTGGTGAAGAACAAGCGCGAAAGGTCGTTGCGGTGAGGCCTCTAGGTGTGGAGAAGACAAGTAGGCTTCGTTAGAGGGACCGGTGGCCGGTGGGGGTCAAGTGCGGGCCGCATGGTGGCATGAACAACAAGATGTCGTGGACGGTTTCTTGTTAGAGCCTCAAAACCAAGGTCGAGGAGCCGGGGACTACGTGGGAGCGCGAGTCATGAGTGGAGATTGGCGGAGGCTACACCGAGTTCGCGGGGGTTTGCATTGGTTCACCGGAAAACCAACGGGTTACTCGGTTTAGCCACAAGCCTAGGGCCCGAAGACTCGACGAGGGAGGTGCGGCCCACCCGGACGCGGTTCAACGCCCGGGAGGGCGGTCGGACCCCCAGGGGCGGTGGTCACACGGGCCGGTCTAGCCACCCGGTCGACGCACGGCGCCGACGCGAGATGCTTAGAAGCGGAGGACACGCGTCGGGATCGCAAGGCTTGGGTCGAGGCTAAGCAGGTTGTGGTCGTCGGGCATCCGTCCGATGAAGAAATTCCAAAGACTTCCAAATCCGCCCTTGAGGGACTTGTATCCCTAGTTATTAGGTAAGGGTAGTTTAGTCTTTCGGTTGCCTCCATATAACCGGGGTGAGAGGATGGCAGCAAACTCTTGGAACCCTAGCTAATTTGTTTTTCCATTTTCGTTCTCCATTTTCCCTAGTTTTTCCTAGGACTAGCTTGAGAGCTTCATGTGAGATCTAGAGAGAGGGATTGATGTTTGGGTGGCAAGCTAGACCTTGTGCGAACCTTCATGGTATGTATAGATGGTTCGACGTTGTTCCTCAAGTTGGTTTTCTCGTCCTTCTTTGTGTTGATTTTCGGAGCTCTTTGTTGGCGGTGTTTTGAGGACGACTTCTTGGAGTCTTTGGTGAGTGTCACGTATGATGATCTTGTGCCTCTTTGGCTGGTGACTTTGCCCCCAAATCTCTCTTGAATCGGACTCGATTTGGTGGTTTTTTGAGTTGGGCGAGTTCTTGACCTAGAGAGGCGATTTCTTCGATTCCTCTTGATTGTGAGCATTTCGGGTTGATTCCTTTGAGGTAGAGGTTGCTGAGGACCATGTGTGGTTCGAGGACCGGTGGAAGGTCGCTTCCTTGTGTGATTGACAACATTGTGGGGTATGATTCTTGGCTAAGTATTGCGGGTGCAAGTTGCGGCTTGACTAGTGTTGGTGCGGGTGAAGAACAAGCGCGAAAGGTCGTCGCGGTGAGGCCTCCCCGAGGGTGCGGAGGAAGATCGTAGGCTTCGTTCGAGGGGACCGGTGGCCGGCGGGGTCAAGTGCGGGTCGCATGGTGGCATGAATAGCAAGATGAAGTCGTGTACGGTTTCTTGGTTGAGCCTCAAAACCGAAGACCGGCCGGGACTACGTGGGAACCGAGTCATGAGTGGATATTGGCGAGCTCGCCGAGTTCGCGTGGTTTCTAGTGGTTCTGGCGAGAAGCCACTAGGTTCCTTGGTTGATCCACAAAGCCAAGACCGGAGAGAAGCCGAGAAGACGGTCTTTGCGGCGGTACGAGCCGGTCGGCGGTGGGTACGAACGGTCGGCCCGGTGGAAATGCCGTCGACCGGTGAGGAGCACCGGTCGGCACGGTGTGCGGCTGACGCAATCCGGAGACTTCGAAGCGGAGGACACGCGTCGGGGGATCGCATGGCTTGCGTCGAGGCTACGCGAGGTGCGGTCGCGGGCATCCCGTCCCGTTGGTGAAGACATGAAGACTTCCAAATCCGCCCTTGAGGGGCTTGTATCCCTAGTTATTAGGAAAGGGCATTTTAGACATTCGGTTTCCTCCATATAACCCAAGAGGTGAGAGGATGACGCCAACTCTTTGGAACCTAGCTCCGCATTTGTTTTCTATTTTCCCTTGAGTTTTCCATAGGACTAGCAAGACAGCTTCATGGAGAGATCTTGTTGAGAGGGATGGATGATCGGGCCGCAAGCTAGACCTTGTATGAACCTTTGTTTCATGTATAGATGATTCGGCGTGGTTACTCAAGGTTTGGATGTGTTTTCCCCGGTTGTTCTTGGTGGTGATTTTCGGAGCGCTCTTTTGGTGATTTCTTTGGATTGTTTTCGGGACCTTTCTCTTGGGGATTTGATGGGGGAAATTTGTGGGAAGTCTTTGTGGTTCTTTGGGTTGTGATTCCCCTCCCAAATTCGTGAGTAAAGGTGCTCGATTTTGGGGTTTCTTGAGTTCTTGGGCTGGAAGTGCTCTTGGCGGGATTTCCTTGATTCCTCCTTTTTGGACGAGTTTTGGTGGGATTAAACTTGGCTATGGACTCCCCATGAGGTGTTCCTAATATCCCCAAAGTCTTGTTCAAGTCCGTGGAGCGATTCGGGAGATCGAGGTTTGGATTTGGGGGAGTTGACCGTGGAGTAGCTGTTCATCACGAGGCTGCCCGGAGCTACATCGGTACGTAGGTGCTCTTGGCCGTCCCGGCCGGTGCGGCCCTTGGTGAGATTTTGCTCGGGTGAACGTCTTGGTGTGTTGTCTGTGGTCTTTCTTGTTTCGAGTTTGGGTCGGTTTGGTGGTCGGTTGGCACATGTAGTTGCCTTGGGGGCTTTCAGGGAGACGCGATCGGTACGGCCCGGTGTGTCTCACGGTCGGCGGTGTGGAAGCCACTTAGTGAAGACTACTCAGTTTCACCGGCGGGGACCGGTGTTGTTGGTGCTCACGGAGTCGGCGGTGTGGGTAATAGACTCGAGGTTTGGTGTTCGGCTTGCATTCTCGAGTCGGAAGGTTGTGTGTTGATTCCTAGGTCCAGTGGCACTCTAGTGGCTACGTGGGCTTGGCCAACTTGGGTAGTGAGTCGGAGACGTGTGTTGGAAGCTTTGTTCATTTTGTTGGAGTTTCTATCTCCTTCGAGAAGAATTTTTATAGGCTCCATTCCTCCCCCCCCCTCTGCAGTTCCTTCGTATCGGTCCTTCAAGTGGTATCGGAGCCGGTTCGGGTCTTTATTGACTCTAACCGATCTAAGATCCAAGGATGGCGTACCGGGGAATGGGGTTCGGGTCCTCCCACTTCGATGGCAAGAACTACGAGATGTGGAGCAAGCGGATGGGTGCGTTCCTCCGCGGAAAGGGTCGGATCCTTTGGGATGTCACGGTGGACACGAGCTATGTCGGCCGATGGACTTCCTCACTCCGGGATCGAGGGACGGATTCGCGCCAACAATAAGGCGGTCGATTACTTGTTTCGTGCTTTGTGTCGGCTGAGTTCGATCGGGTGCACAGGAAGCACTTGGCTTGTAGGATTTGGGCGGTGCGAAGGAGGCTCATGTTGGGAACGCCCGAGGTTCGGGCACGGATGTATGCGACCTACGGAGAGAGTACGAGAACTTCACTCATCTCCCGGTGAGTCCATTGATGCCTTGTTTCGAGAGGTTCATGGTGGTTGTGAACAACATGAGGGCCAATGTGGACGTGCTCCGTGCGATGATCATGATAGAGCGGTCGAAGCTCTTACACTCTTTGGATCGTGGATTTGGGGCGAGAAAGTTCGAGGCCATTGTGGATTCGAAGAAGTATGACACTACGACGGTGAACGAAGCTGTTCTCAAAGCTCAAGTCGGCAGTCGAGGTGGATAGGGGCATGACGACCAAGATCGAGGGCCGGCCCGACTCTCATAGTCTTGCCCTCGTTGGTGGTTCGAAAGGAAAGGCTAACACTAACCCATCCACGGGATGTTCTCTTTGTCCTCTTTGATGTCTATGCCGGATAGGGGAGTTCGACGTGCTTGGAGAGGACAAGCTGGCGCTCTGACGAGGCGGTTTGAGAGGCACGGGCGGGTCGAACAAGAGGAGGAACACGAGGACATGCTTCAAGTGTGGCAAGGGCGGGACACTATTTCGCCGAGTGTACGAAGGTGAACAACCACAACAAGCACAAGTTCATGGACAAGAGGAAAGAAGTCCAAGAAGAAGGATCATGAACATGTGTTGACGGTGTATTTTGGTGCACCTAGCATGTTCATTACACTTTGGTTTGATTTGATTATTGAACTAACTTAGCCACTAGGCACACTAATCATATAACAAGTTCATCTTTGTGCATGCATTTGGAAGTGTTGTGTTTATGTAGGAAATCATGGACATAAAAGGACGGATTTAACGATAAGTTCAAAGGAGCATTCATGGAGTCTTGTTCGTGTTCATGAGCTCGCTGAAATTACTTCCAATGGTGGTGAGGACCGAAGTGCTACGAGGAACACCCGAGGACAGGCGTAAAAGATCAAACTTCATGCAAGAGAGTCTCCATCTTGATCGCGAGGATAACGAGCGTCAAAATCATCTAAGTGGAAGGGGCAAAGTAGATAGTTGCACGAGGACCCACCGGAGCAAAAGAGACGTAGAGCCGGGCGGCCAGGCCTGGGCCGGGCGGCCCCGATCGGCGGCCCGGCCCACTTCGGGCCGCCGGTTCGGTCCCCATCTTCCTTGCCCTCGAAGGATCTTCGACCCTAAAACCCCCGACGCGCCAACGGACGGAGAGGAGTTTATTCGCACCGAGAAGGCCATCTACAAGCTAGAGAGAGAGGAGGAGGATCTCACGGGGCTGGAGATCAACCACCTCGGGAAGCACCCTCTCGTGGAGAAGGAGGAAGACACGGCGGAAGGAAACCCAAACGATCAACGGTGCCATGATCGGCACCTTGATGGGGTAATCTTCTCATTCGTCCATGGGTTGTAATCGATCGTGAGATGTAATCGCACTTTGTCGGATTTTCTATCTATCATCTTGTGTTGAATATACTTTAAAGCTTAAAGGTTAGCTACCATGCGCGGTAGAGGGTACGAGCTCCGTGCTTCCTTGGATCCATTCAATACGCCGTGGCCATCAAAGGTCTAGTCATGAATACCTTCGCGTAGTGACGATGCGAGAGGAGGAAGAGCGAAACCGTGGTCACAACCCCGGTAAGATTAGATTGGTTTTTTCATGTCTTTTTAAGCGATTGCATGCTCTAGTATCGTGGGCAGGTAGGCGAGTGTCTTCTCTCTTGATCGTTTATCATTCTCTCTAGTGTAGCTTAGTGTTTTCTAGTATAATAGTAGTTAGGGTTTTAGTAGCTAGTGTGTCGTTGTTGATCGAAGGCAGCTTGTAATCCCCTTGCTCCGCGGATTGACAAGAACCTTGGGAATCCGCATTGGTGAAAAAGGTGTGGGTCGTACGCTTGCGGATCGTAGAGGGATACGTCTTTTATCTAGTCAACAAGCCCCCTTTTAAGGCGCCGGCTATTGGGGATCAAGTTAGTTTACATAGTTTCGTTTGCATCTAACTTAGTTTTATATTTTTAGTTTATCTTTTATTTGCTTTATCTAACATATATTATCGAAAAACACTTGTTTCTTTTTGTTTTTGTTTTATCTTATTGTCTAGATGGAGTTCGTTAATCAACCGTGGAAAAACTAGAATCATTAAGGGATTACGCTAGCCCTCGATGTGAAGACATAAAGGTACAAGAGTCGGATTCGAAGCCTAAGGCGACCAAGTATGAAATTAAATCCAAGATCATGAAGATGGTGGCGGAAAACCCATTTGAAGGGATGGTTGAGGAGAACCCATATAGACACATAAGGGATTTCACGACAATATGCAACACGGTGCGTCAGAAGGAGTTCTAGATGAATGGTTCAAATGGAATCTCTTTCCCTACTCACTTGCGGCAAAGCAAAGACATGGTATTCGGTTGCGTCCTTTGAAGTTGAAGGCAATTGGAACAAGTTGACAAAGAAGTTTTGCGAGAAGTTCTTTCCAATGAGCAAGGTTCAACATCTAAGGAGGCAAGTGATCAATTTTATGCAAGGAGAAGAGGAAGGTAGACCAAGCACAGGAAAGGTTTAATGAATTAATCGAACAAGGACCAAAACTCGGCTTCACCGGTGTACTCTTGCATACATTTTTCTTTTCCCTAACCCCTAGTTGCATGCGACACGTCGAAATGTGTGCGGGTGGGGATCTCATGGAGAAAACACTCACGGAAGCCGCAACTTCTACAAAAAGTTAGTAAAGCGAGTTTGCCATGCGAAGAGATTGGGAAACAAGACTTGCGGAAGAGCCGAATTCAATTCAAGGAAGAAAAAGCTTGCTGATTTTTCCTAAAGAGGCAACCCGGAAGTCACAAAGAGGAGCCAATCATGGAAAAGCTTGAACAAGAACACATCCGTCAAGAACTACACCAAACGTCGACTTCGCCACACCAAATGAGACGAACAAGAGAAGCATGTCAAGCGCGAAGCCACTAAGGGAGTTCGAGCCAATGGTTGGGTTCCTATTGATTACGGAGAAGTATTCGACAAGAGAAGACCGTTCCGTAATCAAAAGGGAATGGCAAGAGCGACTGGAAGTCGATTTCCCGCCGGAGAGGAAAGCTGAAAATTCATACGACCTCGAAACCACCGGTGAGATTTTGAAAAGCTCTTTGGAGATGACGTGGTGGATCGGAACATATTGCCGAGGTGAAGAGGATCATGGGGATCAAGCCCCGAGAAGCATCACCATACGCTCGCCTTGCTGAAATTTATTCGATCGGATCGAAGAAGAAGAGAAGATGACGCCGCACTTGAGTTGCGAGATCAACGGAGTTCAATGCAAAGCTTTATGCGACATCGGAGCCCAAGTAAGTGTTCTATCTTCTAAAATTTACGATAAAGTTCAATACCACAACCTAGACTTAGCTCCAACATCAACGAAATTAATTATGGGAGATGGTAGAACTATCAAACCTCTAGGTATTGCTTGCAACATGAAAGTAAAAATCTCTGAAAACTACATACCAATTTGATTTCTTTGTTATTGATGCTTACCATAGTAATTACGATCATATAATCTTAGGTAGGCCTTTTCTTAAGTTGGTTGATGCCGTGTTAGATGCGGAGAGAGGCAAAGTAACAATGAACCTCAATGGAACAAAGTACACATATAACTTTCTTCGTGCTTCTAAACACCTTACTCCTTTTCCTCCCGAAGATGAAGAAATAGAAGAGATAGATAGTCTTTGTTTTGTTGAAACCCACTTAGAGACCCGCTGCAAAGAGCGATGGAAAATCAAATTAGTAATCAACAAGATGAAGAACTAGAGGAAGCAACAAAAGGCTTAGAGCCGCATGATGGTAAGCGTGGAGGAAGAAAAGTTCGAAGACATAGGAGAAATCAAACAGGAGCCACAAGTGCCAGTAGACCTTAAACCTTTGCCCCCAGGGATTAAAATATGAATTTTGGGGCCGGACAAAACTTATCCAGTCATTGTGACGACGAGTTGAGCCCAGAAAATGAAACGTTACTAATTTTATTAAAAAAAAATATAGGAAGGTGATTGAATCCAATTAATGATCTCAAAGGTATTAGCCCGGCCTTTTGCACTCATCGTATACCAATGGAAGACCGAGTGTAAACTGTAGTGGACCACCAAAGGAGGCTAACCCATGCCATGCGAGAGGTAGTAAAGAAAGAGGTTATCAAGTTACTTGATGCGGAATCATCTACCGGTTCCACATAGCGAATGGGTGAGCCCGGTACATTGTGTACGCGAAGAAGGAGGTTTGGCCGTGGTGAAGAATGAGAAGAACGAATTGATACCGCAAAGAACCGTGACGGGTGGCGGATGTGTATTGATTACGTAAGCTTAACAAAGCGACGAAGAAAGATCACTTCCCCTACCGTTCATAGACGAGATGTCGAGAGGTTAGCAAACCACGCTTATTTTTGCTTTCTCGATGGATACTCGGGGTTCATGCAAATTCCTATTCACCGGAAGATCAACATAAGACAACATTTACATGTCCTTACGGAACGTTTGCATATAGGAGGATGCCCTTCGGCCTATGCAACGCTCGGCCTCTTTTCAACGTTGCATGATAGCGGTGTTTCGGAATTCATCGAAGAAATTGTTGAAGTGTTCATGGATGATTTTTCCGTTTACGGGAAGATGTTCATGGATTGCTTAGAAAACTTAGAAAAGGTGCTTACGAGGTGTGCGGAGGTAGATTTGGTTTTAAATTGGGAAAAGTGCCACTTCATGGTTAAGCAAGGCATAGTGCTCGGACATGTTATATCCGGGAGAGGAATTGAAGTGGACAAGGCTAAGGTAGAGACGGTTGAGCAACTCCCACCTCCTACGGATGTTAAGTCCTTAAGGAGCTTTCTAGGCACTCTTGGGATTCTATAGAAGATTTATAAAGGACTTCTCAAAGATCCCACTAAGCCTTTAACACACCTTCTTCAAAAGGATGTGGCTTTCGACTTTGATGAGAAGTGTCTAGCGGCCTTCGGACCTTGAAAAACGCGTTGGTGAGTGCTCCCATCATCCAACCTCGGTTGGAGCCAACCTGTGGGGATCAGCAGCGCGGTATTTTCTGCAGCGTGGCGATCTTGGAATGAGAAGGAGGGCAGGACTGAAAAAGACCTTCAGCCGTGGAAATGAGATGAGGACACAATTAAATTACGGCCTGTGGAAAAAGAATTGCTAGCGGTGGTATTCGCTTTCGAAAAATTCAGATCCTACATCGTGAACTCGAAAGTCATTGTTTACACCGATCACGCGGCTATAAAGTATCTCTTGGCTAAGAAGGAAGCTAAACCTCGTTTGATTCGTTGGATCCTTCTTCTCCAAGAGTTCGATGTTGAAATTCGTGATAAAAGGGGGTGGAGAATGTTGTGGCCCGATCATTTATGCAGGATGAATCGTGGGCAAGATGATAAAGAGCCCATAGAAGACAAGATGAGAGATGACCACCTCTATAGAGTGCTTGATAAAGATACTTGGATGATCAACATCATTCGAGCGATTCGAAAGATGCCCCTCGATCATCTAGACAAAAACACTCAAAGGAAGATAATTTCTGAAAGTAAGAAATATTTTTGGGATGCACCATACCTCTTCAAGCTTGGCAATGATGGTGTGATGAGAAGATGTGTGCCAAGGGAAGAGAGGCTTGAGATTCGAGGAAGTGCCACTCGGCGGAAGTACGGTGGGCACTATAGCCATTTTCGAACCGAAGCCAAAGTATGGTCGAGCGGATTCTATTGGCGGAGATGCATGAAGATACTAAAAGATATGTTGCGTCATGCCCCGAATGCCAAAGAGCGGAAACATCTCTCAAAGAAATTCTATGCCTTTGAAATACAACTTGCAAGTGAGCATATTCGATGTATGGGGCATAGACTTCATGGGGCCTTTTAAAAACTCATTTGGATTCGAGTATATACTTGTTATGGTCGATTACGTATCCAAGTGGGTAGAGGCTATACCATGTCGTAAAGCTTCCACGGAGGAGTCATCACTATGATCAAGAACGTGATTTTCCCCGTTTCGGTACACGAGAATCTTGATAAGTGATGGAGGAACTCATTCATAGGAAGAACTTCAAAAAGTGCTTGTCCAAGTTGGGAATTGAGCATAGGGTCTCCACGGCCTATCACCCAAACCAACGGACAAGCGGAAAGTCAAAATAGGCAATTAAAAAGCATACTTAACAAGACCATAGAGAAGGGAGGCAAGGATTGGTCAAAGAAATTAGACGGCGCTTTATGGGCTTATCGAACGGCGTTTAAAACACCGATAGGTATGACCCCCTATCAATTCGTCTATGGAAAAGCTTGCCACCTTAGGTTGAGTTAGAACATAAAGCACATTGGGCGTTAAAGAGATGAACCTTGATCTCGATGCCGCGGTGGTGAAACGGAGAATTCAAATAGCGAGCTAGAGGAGTTGAGGTTGAAAGCTTATGAAAACGCAAGCATATACAAAGAGAGAATCAAAAGGTGGTATGATAAAAGATTGAAGAAAAAAGAATTTAAAGAAGGAGATAAGGTCCTCCTCTACAATTCGAGGAGTTTAAAACCTTCGGAAAGGGAAATTGCAAAGCAAGTGGGACGGACCTTATGTTGTGCATTCGGTGTTCTCCAACGGAAGCGGTAACCATTATGGATATAAACGGCGATCAATTTGTGGTGAATGGACAGCGGCTTAAGGTTTACTACGAACCCGATGTCGTGCCGTTCATCATGTTGACGTCTTTACCATGGAGGAAGAGCCGAACGTCATATAGGACGAAAAACAAGGCACCAACCTGTAAATAATTTTTTTCTTTTAGCTTTTACGGGAGTTTTTCGCGAAGATTAAGCGGGCCAACTTTTTCCCACGGTGAGGACGAAAAAAATAGGGCGGTGTGCAAAAAATGGGACCGGCCGGCCCCAGGAGCGGGGGTGGGCGCTGCAAACCCGATCGGATCGGCCCAAGGGGGCCCCGACGCCGTGTCCCAATTTCGCCCGAAGCGCCCTTTTCGACTTCCTTGTTTGGTCGAGAAAATTTTAAGGGAAGTGTAAGAGAAAATAAGGTTCCCGGGGGCTTTTTCTCTCGGGACTATATATTTGGCCGAATTGGGAGCTCGAGAATCAATCCTTTCAAGCAATGTGTTGCACCCTTGTAGCGACCATTGAGCCTCAAAAAGCTTAGAGTTGAAGGTAGAAGCCAAGAAGCCATCGATGGAGGAGGCGATGCGGTCAAGCTACCGTCAAGAGGACCGCACGTATCGTTGCGGAGGACGTGTCCCGGCCAAGACTCTTGCATCTGCCTTCGTCGAAGGAGAGAAGGTCACACACCGTTCGAAGGTCGCGGCACGTCTCCAAGGCATCAAGCGTAAGGATTACAAGGAGGTGTCCGCGAGCCTAAGGAATATGGGGATAGCGACTACTCCAGAACGATCGTAGCCCGAGCTCGTGGGCGGCGCTATGGGAGGTAGAGATGATGATTGGGGCGGCGGCCCTACGAAAGGACTCACAGAGGGCCCCAACGGCGACGGCAACGGCGGTGGCGAAGGCGACAGCAATGGAGGTGGCGACGACGGTGGTGACAACGGTGGAGATTATGGCGGCAGCCGACCCCTTCGGATTGCATCCCGGTGTGCGTCGATTTTGCCGTCAATCCATTGCGGCTCTCTACGCGTCGACGACGAATGTCTTCCAAACCATAGAAGCGATGAAGCGAGCGTATGGAGGACTTGGAGCGCGTAGTTGAAGATGACTACAAGTTCCTTAACCGCAACGTGCGCAAGCACCGGCATGGTTGGAAACATGAGAGGCAAGTGGTGCAAGGCTTGCTCGAGAGTACCATTAGATCTAGTTTTCCCCTTTGGTTTTGTAAGATACGACGAGGACGTCGTATGTTTTAAGTGTGGGAGAGCTAGCTCGCTAGCCTTAGCTTTGAACTTCAAGATTAGGTTCGGTTTAATCTTCGTGTGAGAGTCTTAGCGTTTTTAATGAGTCTTTAGTTTTCGAGTCGGTTTTAAATTTTTGCAAAGTGTCTTAAACTAGTGTTGAGTTAAGAAAACCAAATAAAAAGAGTCTTATATATATCTTTGTGTTTTATATATTGTTTATCTTTATTTACTTGTTGTCTAATCTTCGATTCTTGATATATGAACACAAGTATGTGGTTTGAAAATCGTTTACCGTGGTGCTTAGTGGAATCGCTACTATCAAAAGTACCCATACCGCACTTCGATCTTGAGCTTCACATGCTAGTTGTGCTATGTTCGATGCTAAAATTGGAGGATTTCAGTTCTGAAAATTATATTAAAACCCTTGTAATAAAGGTTAGCAAAATCTCTTTTTCAAGTTGAGAGTATAAAATTCCTATCCAAAGCCAAGTTTGTTTTTTTCGCTCCACTATAAGTGTGATTAGCACGATGAGTTAGGCTAGGACCCTTCTCTCTTGGTGAGTTTTAATTTCGAGCAATGATCATGTCCTTGTGCTTATCTTTTGTTGCTAGCCTCGTCATATATTCGGTTCATGACTTTCGCAACGAAAGTCATGCATCATCAACGAATTCCATACCTAACCTTATACATCTCTTTTGAACATCGTATTCCTTGAACACAACCTATTTTTCAAAGTTTCGTCTCGTCTCTAGCATGGTTTATTTAAAAATTTCAGATTGTGTGCATGCGAGAAAAAGGGAGAATTGAAAGCTTTGAAAAGATGTCCAAGAGAGAGAAAAATAAAGAGAAAAAGTATGTGTATGGAAAAGAAAGAAAAAAAAAGGAGAAAAAAAAAATCATATGTGAATGAAGGAAGAAAAAGAAAAGAGAAAGATGAGTTAGCAATGAAGATATGAGAGGGATGGATCAAGTGAAAGAAAAGAAAAATAATAAAGTGTAAGGAAGGATGTCACGTTGATTGTGAGACGAAACTTTTACTCTATTTCCAACCATGTGCAATCCGACAACGAGGACATCATTGGTGCCTTGAAGTCACAATTTTCTTTTGCCCTTGCACATGTCCACCATTCTAAATCTTCTCATCCTTGATATCCCTACATATGGTTAATTCTCATGATCATTGGCTTTGAAAGGTAGACAATCATTAGAGGAAGTTCTTAGTTTGACAATACTTGTGTTGATTGCGTAGCCCTACCTATAGCTTCACTTTTACATGATATATATGAAGAAGTAATGGGAGGTGAGAGTTTTATAAAATTTGGTTAGGATAGACACTTCATATGAGTGACTTGAGAGAGCTTGGAGAAAGGTTTTTGTCTAACACTTGTTGCAGGAATTTTTGTTTTGAAAATCATAAAAACCCTCTAGATGGAAGCAAAGAAGTAAGTATGGCTTAAATTGAAAGCTTCGAGTGAAGAGTTTGAGTTGTGGGGGTAAATCTTGACGTGGTAAAAATTTTAAACGCCCATGTTTATGTTTGATTATCATTACTTTGTGTTTATGTATTAAAGATGAAGGGATTGACTAACTTGTGAAGAAGGATAAGAGTGGTACACGATTACACGCCTTGGACGAAGTTCTTTTACGAGTACTTGCTCGAGGACGAGCAAGAGCTAAGTGTGGGGGAGATGTTGACGGTGTATTTTGGTGCACCTAGCATGTTCATTACACTTTGGTTTGGATTTGATTATTGAACTAACCCGCCGTCAACCTAGCCATGAGTTTACCGGGGTGTTGGCATGAGTTTTATACTTTATCCATTGGTACTAACCCCCGTGGTATAACAAGTTCACGTGTGCATGTCGTTTTTGGAGTTTAATGTTTACCCAGGATTTAGTGTTGAATGCAAGACTTTCTAGATAAGTTCATCAAGCACCTCATGACAAGACCTTGAAGCCCCGAACAAGTCATGCAATGAAGCAAAACTAACTCCAAGAAGCCGGGGACTTGATCCGAGAAGACGACATACTCCGAGGACCCGACCGGTAAAAGTGTCGAATCTTCCAAGACAAGGAGTTGAGTCCTACCGGAGAGAAACCGACGACATGGACCCGTATGCAAAAGGGAAGCATCCGTGAAGCAAGGGAACCGACCTCGGCAAAGGAGCTCCGTGGCTGGGCCTAAAATGGGCCTGTGCCGGCCGGCCCGGGCCCGGTCGGCCTGTGCCCATTTAGGGCCCAAATGCGTCGTCCTTTGCCCTAGCTGCAATCGGCCATTATAGTCCCCCCCCGACCGAGCCACGCAGAAGATTTCGTCTTCGGCCGCGAGAAGCAGAGAAGAGAGGGACACCATCTAGGAGAGGAGAGGGCGAGCCAGTGACAGGCTTCCCAGCCGACGGGGAACCGCAAGGAAGACCACGTCGAGGGGCTCCCGAGCCAGAAGCAAGATCGCGAAGGACCCTTGCAGATCTTGTGTATGTATCATTGTTATAGTTGAATTACTGCTGAATCTTTTCTCGCCGATCAAGTGTTTCCTCGAGATACTCGACGGCGGGAACGAGCCGTTCTCGAAGCTCAAGCTTCCGCCGAGGTGGATAGGGCATGACCGCGTGCCGAGGGTCCGACCGACTCCCATAGTCTCGCCCTCGTTGGTGGTTCCAAAGGAAAGGCTAACTCTAACCCATCCACCGGGATGTTCTCTTTCTCCTCTTTGATGTCTATGCCGGATGAGGAGTTCGACGAGCTTGAAGAGGACGAGGCCGGCGCTCCCCGACGAGGCGGTTTGAGAGGCCGCACGAGAACCGCGTGAACGGGGAGGAGGAACACGAGGACATGCTTCAAGTGCGGCAAGACCGGACACTATTTCGCCGAGTGTCCAAAGGTGAACGGCCACGACAAGCACAAGTCCAAGGACAAGAAGAAGAAGTCCAAGAAGAAGGATCATGGACATGAGAAGAAGACGCGGTCTCGAGAGAAGATGAAGAGATTGAGCGACATCGAGCCCGATTCGAGGACACGTCTTCAAGCTCGAGTGATGAAGACGAAGAGGATGACAAGAAGAGGACGAAGAAGAAGAACATTGGCAAGTATCTCAACGGCCTTTGTGTGACGGGCCTAAGCCTCAAGGACGACTCTCGCGGCATGGCTCGCAGTTCGAGCAGCAAGAGAAGCCAGAAGGACGCCTCGGACTTGGATTCCGAGGATGAGGTATGTGATGAGCTCTCCTCTTTGCGCAAGGAGAATGAGGAGTTGGTTGACTTGCTTGATAATCGCGATCACATGCTTAGAGAGGCTAAGAAGCTTAGGAAGGAGCTTAGATCTTCACTCGAGGATGCTAGGACTAGAGTGGCTGAGCTAGAGACACAGGTGCTTGATAGCAAGCTTGAGATTGATTCCCTTAAGGCTAGCCCTGTTGTTTCGGATGAGAACGATTGTCTTGATTGCTCGTTTTCCTGGGCCGACTTGGTGATCTTAGGGAGAAGTATGCCTCCAAGTGTGAGGAACTAGATGCGCTTAGGGTTGAGTTGGCTGAGCTACAATCTAGACCCACTTTGCTTGGTGCTTGCACTTCTTGCCCTAGTTTGCATGAGAAAATTGCTGAGCTCCATTCTCGCATTGTTTCACTTGAGGCTGATTTGAAAGTGCCTATTCCTACTTCTTGCTCTACATGTGAGTTGCATGCTATGAAGAATTTGGATCTTGCAAAATGTGTTGGTCGCTTGCAAGATGAGAATGATAAGTTGCGTGAAGCGCTGAGTTGGTTGTCGAGTCAAGAACCTCAGCTTGGTATGATGATTGCTAGGTCGTAAGCGCTTTGGCGGTTGGGCTTTGGGATTGGATAAGGTTGGTGAGGGTGGTGGAGAGAGAAAGGAAATTTGGGAATGTTTCGGTTCCACCACAACCCACACCCAAATACAAGTTTGCATCCAAGCCAAACCAACCAAAAGAAAAACCGAGTGAGACGGCAAGTGAAACGCCTAGTGAGAAACCAAGTGAGAAGCCTTGTGAAGAGCCTCATCCCAAGCCTAAGCCCAGATCGATCCGTTTCCATTGTGAGTTTTGTGGAAAGGATGGTCACAAGAGAGCGTTTTGCTTCAAGAGGAAGCGTGAGGAGAGAATGGCGAAGGAGTGGGCTAACAAGGACAAGTACCACCCTTCCGATGGTGTACTTGAGCCTCGTGTGCGTTGCCCGGGGGCCAAGGCGAGTGTGAGGTCAGTTCGGGCTTGGGGAGAGCGGAAGGCTGTTGGAGGTGTCTGCTTGCCCGAGCTACACCGGTCAGACCGGTGTGGAGCACCGGTCGGACCGGTGCGGGCCCGGACGAGGAAGCGGTTTAGGTTTCGTGCTCGTACGGTGCGAGGGTTGTTTACGGAGGTCGTGGTTGCGGTGGTTGGTCCGGAAAGTTTGCGGGGAGGCCGGTTTGCTAGGCATTCTCCCCCTCGAGCTCACTACGGGGATGGGAGGAGTCATGGCTTTGAGAAGGAGAGGAGGGATGGTCCACGGGCTTTCTTTCGTGGTTTTGGTCCTCCTCCGGGCGAGAGAGGGTTGGTTCCCTCATGGTGGTTACCGTGGTAGTGTTCGTGGAGGTAGCTTTGGTAGGAAAGATGGTTTGGTTTTTGCTAACCCCACTTTCGAGCAAATGGCTAGGCACTGGTTTTACACATTTGGAACTAACCCCAGTGTTGAGTCGGTTGCTCGCTCTCGCTCTTGGTTTTGAGTTGCTGGTGGATCGCCCGGAGAACATTTGGTTGATATCGGGGGGTGGTTCTTCGGCCTCATATCCCGGTGGTGACATAGAGGTACATCACTTTTCGGGGATGGTGGACAAGGATGAGTGACTTGTGAAGAAATGATAAAGGTAAGTGAATTTGTGACCTTCGAGTGTGTGGCCTTGGTCAAGCCACTTGGTTTGTTTTGCTCCTTCTCTATCTCATGTGTGTAGGGTGAGCTTTGTATGCTCTTTGGCCCTAGTGCATGTGTTTAGGGGGAGCTTGTGAGTTTTGTGCTCCTTTGCTCTTTTGCCGGTGGTGTCGAGCCCTTTTGCCTCTCCTCGAGGAGCCGGTTTGTAGCATATGTATAGCTTTCCTTTGTGCATTTCTTGCATTTGGCATGGCATATGTAACATGATGTATAGGCATTCTTGCATCTTAGATTGCATGCACTTTGTATCATATGCATTGGTTAGGAAAAGCTTCTCTCATATACATAGTTCACCATGGAATGAGATATATGTCTTTGTGAGCTCGTTTGGTATGCTACGGTTAGTTTTGGCTTAGCTCTTGATGATCTTGATGAATAATCCATGGTTGATAGCTATGCTTTTGAAAATTGTCACATGTATGCTCTCTCATGTTTAAATGCCTTTACATGCTCTTGACATGTTTTTGTGGCCTTGCTATGCTTAATTTGTGGTTGGATAGCTAGTTTATTGATCATATGGAGCCAAAGGCTCATTTGCCATTATGAATGTTTAGCCCTCTTGACTTATCTTGTGGAGGAGCATAAGTTCCTTTTTGTCGCAAAGACATTTCATGTACCATTTACAAATCTGAAAATGAAATGAAAAATGCTTGGAAAATATGCTCCCATGTCATATGTGCTGAATTTAATTTTCTTTGGGTGCTAAACCGTTGCATGATGCCTACCAATGAGAAGTCTCATACATAGAAGTAGGCACATGGCTCGGTGGCTTTGACATGACATGAGGTGCTTGTGGGTGTTTGTGATGGTCTTATGGTTAGAATAGTTGTCCTAGCATGAAGTTTGTGTGGCTTTGCCATTTTGATATGCTTTGATCATGTTTAGGACTTTGCTCATGAGAGGCAAGTTTTTCGCAAAATTGCCAAAATCCATCTTAGCTTCGTCCAATGGTTGTGAAACTTGGTGATCATGTAGTTGAGATCAATACGAAGCCGTAGAGTACCTAACTTGCTCATTTGGACATGTGTAGCATCCTATGTTGAATTTTGTATATTTGAGAAGCTCTAGGTTGAAAGTTTTGCATTTTTGGCTTGATTCATGCATTGCCAACAAGGGGGAGAAGTTTGAGCTTGAAATGGCTTAGTGGATGCATTTAGAAGGTTTTCAGGTGGTTTCGAGCCATTTAAGACTCTTGTTGTACACCGGTCGACCGGTGAAGAGCACCGGTCCCGACCGGTGTGAGTGCTGGTCCTGTACATATGTTGGGCACCGGTCGGACGGTGGTGATGACCGGTCCGACCGGTGTGAGCCGAAAGTGCTTGAACCTCGTCTGTTTCATGTGGTTTCTTGCATGCATTCGTCCGGGGGGAGTTGCATTGGTTCGGGGGGGAGCTTGCATGTGTGCAGGGGGAGCTTTTTGTGGTTGTTCGAGCTTTGATTCGGTGGTTTGCGCTCTGTGTTTGAACTTTGGTTTGTCTTGGATGTGTCGAGCCGTTGCCCTTGCCTAAGGGGTCCGAGACTTGTCTTCTTCAAGTGATCTTGCTCTTTGCCTTTGTTTGGCTTTTGATCGCTTGTTGGAGTTTCTTTTTGTTCGTTTCTTTTCTTTTTCTTTTCTCTCTTGTTACTTTCGTGTGGGTGTTGTCAATGCACTCATCAAGGGGGAGATTGAGGACCATGTGTGGTTCGAGGACCGGTGGATGGTCGCTTCCTTGTGTGATGAGTGATTGACAACGTTGTGTGGACTGATTCTTGGCTAAGTATTGCGGGTGCGAGGTTGCGGCTTGACTCGTGTTGGTGCGGGTGAAGAACAAGCGCGAAAGGTCGTCGCGGTGAGGCCTCCGGGTGTGGAGAAGACAAGTAGGCTTTGTTCGAGGGACCGGTGGCCGGCGGGGTCAAGTGCGGGCCGCATGGTGGCATGAACAAGCAAGATGAAGTCGTGGACGGTTTCTTGGTTGAGCCTCAAAACCAAGGTCGGCCGGGACTACGTGGGAGCCAAGTCATGAGTGGAGATTGGCGGAGGCTACACCGAGTTCGCGGGGTTTCCGGTGGTTCACCGAGAAAACCACCGGGTTCCTTGGTTGATCCACAAAGCCAAGACCGGAGAACCGAAGACGGAGGTGCGACGGCACCGCACCGGCCCGACCGGTGGGTCCGACCGGTCCGCCGGTGGGGACCGGTCGACCGGTGAGGAGCACCGGTCGACCGGTGTGCGACGACGCGGTCCGGAATCTTCGAAGCGGAGGACACGCGTCGGGATCGCATCGCTTGCGTCGAGGCTACGCGAGGTGCGGTCGCCGGGCATTCGTCCGATGGTGAAGACATCAAGAATTCCGAATTCGCCCTTGAGGGGCATGTATTCCTAGTTAGTAGAGAGGGGCATTTTAGACATTTGGTTGCCGCCTATATAACCCAAGAGGTGAGAGGTTGGCAGCCAACTCTTGGAACCCTAGCTCATTAGTTTTCCTATTTTCCACCTATTTTCTCTAGGTTTTCCTTAGGACTAGCAAGAGAGCTTCACGGAGAGATCTTGTAGAGAGGGATGGATGATCGGGCGGCTTGCTAGACCTTGTACGAACCTTTGTTTCATGTATAGATGATTCGGCGTGGTTCCTCAAGGTTTGGATGTGTTTTCCCCGGTTGTTCTTGGTGGTGATTTTCGGAGCCCTCTCTCGGTGATTTCTTTGGGGTGTTTTCGGGGCTTTTCTCTTGGGGATTTGATGGGGGAAATTTGTGGGAACCCTTCGTGGTTCTTTGGGCGTGATTCCCCCTCCCAAATCCGTGAGGAAAAGTGCTCGATTTTGGGGTTTCTTGAGTTCTTGGGTTGGAAGTGCTTCCGGCGGGATTTCTTCGATTCCTCCTTTTTGGACGAGTTTTGGTGGGATTAAACTTGGCTATGAACTCCTCATGAGTTGTTCATGATATCCCCAAAGTCTTGTTCAAGTCCGTGGAGCGATTCGGGAGATCGAGATTTGGATTTGGGGGAGTTGACCCGCGGGTGCTGTTCATCCCGAGCTGCCCAGGCTACACCGGTCTGACCGGTGCTCTTGACCGGTCTGACCGGTGCAAGCCCTTGTGGGTTTTTTGCTCGGGTGAACGTCTTGGTGTGTTCCTTGTTGTCCCGTGTTGCTGCTGTTTCAAGTTTGAGTCCGTTTGGTGGTCGGTTGGCCTGTTTGGAGCTTTGGGGGCTTTCAGGCTGCCATCGGTCTGACCGGTGTGTCTCACCGGTCTGACCGGTGTAGAGCCACTTAGTGGAAGTTGCTCAGTTTCACCAGCAGGGACCGGTCTGACCGGTGGTGCTCACCGGTCTGACCGGTGTGGGTCTGTAGTCTCGAGGCTTGGTTTTTCCGCTGCGTTTCTCGGGTCGGAAGGTGGTGTGTTGGTTCCTAGGTCCAGTGGCACTCCAGTGGCTACGTGGGCTTGACCAACCTTGGTAGTGAGTCGGAGACGTGTGTTGGAAGCCGCGTTCGTCTTGTTGGAGTTTTCATCTCCTTCGAGAAGAATTTTTATCGGCTCCCATTCACCCCCCCCCTCTGCGGTTCGCCGTATCGGTCCTTCACCGCGTGGGAGGACGAGGCCTCGGCACCGTGCCCTCGACCCCCCACCATCGGGTGACCCTCGCGCCGCCTCACGAGGGCCCCCTCCCGGGGCTCGGGGGAGTTCGTGGGCCGGCCCGGCCCACGCGGTTCCACCCGGGCGGCGGGGAGTCATCCGAGAGCTCCACCACCTCCGCCCGGAGACCGCCGGCGGGCGGAGCCGCTTGCGCCGCCTCCGCCGGCACCTCCACCGCGCCTCCGCGCCCACGGGCGCCGTTGTGGTGCCATGGCCGCCGCCTCCGCCGTGCCGCCGCATCCGCGGGCGCTCCCGCAAGTTGCGCCCGCTCCACCTCCTCCGCAGGTGGTCGCCACCGCGGGCCGCACCTCCTCCGTGGCCGCCTCTACGGCTCGTGCCTCCGTGGCGCCGGCGCCGGCCGCCCCCGGCGACCTGCGGGCCGCGCCGCGGCCGGCCGATCCGCCGGCCGGGGCCTCGAGGCCCCGGCCGGGGCCTTGCGAACTCGTGCCCGCCGCCGCGCTTGTCCCCGGGCGCGACCCCCTCGACGAACGCCGCCGGGTGGGGATCGACGCGTCCGTCCTCAGCACCTTGGCCGGTGCAAGAGGAGGAACGGTTGGCACCGCCCTGCGCAGACACGAACGGAGGGTTAGAGCATCTAATCACCAGCAAACTAAAACCGAACAAAGGAAGACAGGCTCCTTACCTCGCGGAGGAAAAGGCCCGCTTCCTTTTCCTCGAGGCCCTCGTGGACGAGACCGGCGCGGCGGCCGCGCGCCGCGCGGCGCCTCCTCGACGGCGCGCGCCGCACGCACGGGCACGCCCCCGCGCGCGCGCGGCGCGCGCCCGATGCCGCACCCCCCGAAGAAGCCACCGCGCGCGCGGGGCACGCTTGCCCGCGCGCGCGGGCACGCTTGCCGACGCGCCCCTTGGCCGACGACGCGCGCGCGCGCGGACACGCTCCCTCCCCGCGCGGCACGCTCGACGCGCGCACGGGCGCGTCCGCCGCGCGTCGTCTCCGCGGCACGCGCCGGCACCTCCGCGGCGCGCGCGCCGCCCCCGAAGACGAGTGCCCGACGGCGGGGGCGCCGTGCGCCCGCCCCGGACGAAGCCACCCCCGACGCGGCGCGAGTTCCGGCGACGGGGGCGCGGGGCCGCCACCGTCTGAGGGGCCCTCCCCCTCAGACTCCTCCTCCTCGTCTGCTCCGAGGACGAGGGCTCCTCGATATCCGGGGAGGAGAGCCCCGGCTCCTCACGCCACCGGTACTCCGCGGACCGTTGGTCGCGGCGCGCTTGGCGACGCCCGGCGTGCTCCCTCTTGCGCGCCGCCCGCTCCCTCGCTCCCGGCGCGCGCCGCCCGCCGAGCGCACGGGAGTCGGGGGGTAGGTGGAACGGACTTGGCGATGTTGAACTCCACCAGCCGCGCACAAGAGCGACAATGGCGAATCGGAGGAGACGAAAACAAGACCAAGAACTAAAATGAAATCGGGAACCCAACTCACCCGCGGGCCCGTAGGGGGCATCTCGATGTCCCACGGGGTCCGACCCGCGAGGTGGTGGCGTCCGGTGTCGACGGCGCTCCGCGCCGGGTGAGCGCGTACGGCCGCTCCGGCGGCGTCGGGAGCATCCGCGACCTCGCCGGGTCGACGGGGTTGGCCGCCTCTCGTCATCTCGAAGATGCGGAGCGGCCTCTCCATCAACGGCACGATCCGCCGGTGATGAAGGAAGGCGAGGACGCCCATCGCGTTGAGCCCGTTCCTCGCCGGCCGCCGCCGCGGGGCGGCGAGGACGGACTCTTGCCGCGCCCGATGTTGGGCCGTAGACACCCCGTAGCCCCGGGGAGGCGGGCCTCTCCTTGAACACCCGGCCGGTGTAGGGAGGAAGGCCGGGCTCGGCGTTACGCGAGGTAGAACCATCCCCGCTCCCGGCCGGCGTTGTTCGTCGTCATGGTGCGGTGGATGTAGAAATCCTTGAGCCCGCCCCCGCGGGGCCGCCGACATTCCGCCGGCGCGCACCGCGCGCGGGTCCTCGGCTCCGATGTGGGCCGCGTGACGAGCTCCCCGCGGAAAAGGTGAACCCGAGAGATCCCGCTTGACCGGGATCCCCGGGGGACCCTTCGCAGACACCCACGAACGTGGCCGCCTGCGATATCGCGTTGGGGGCGAAGTTGTGCAGCTCCACCCCGTAATAGTAGCACATTGCCCGCATGAAGGTGCTTGCCGGCGCGTTGAAGCCGCGCTCGTGGTAGCGGAGGAAGCTCACCACGTAGCCCTCCGGCGGGTTGGGCTCGTGGTGCGCCGCCGGCGGCACGATCCACTCCACCGGGCGCCCTTCTTCGTTGGCCGACGGCCGGCGGCGGCGACCAGCTCGCCAAGCGCGAGCCGGGTCACAGTCGACCTCTCCCAGGCGTACGGCTCCAGGATCCTGATGGGGAGCTGAGGCGGCGCCATGAGGGGAGACGAACGAATGCGAGGGCGGAGGACAAGGAAACGAGGAAAAAGCTCTAAGCAGCGAGACCGCGCGGTGGCGAGAGCGAGGCGAAGGCGAAGGGACGGGGGACTGAAGGTGGTAAGTGAAGGACCGATAAGGCGACCGAGAGGAGGGGGGGAGTGAATGGGAGCCGATAAAAATTCTTCTCGAGGGAGATTAAAACTCCGATAAGACGAACTAGCTCGGTCGAACCCCCGAAATCACACGCTCCGCACTTCTACCTCCCGTTTGCCAAAACCACGTAGCCACCGGAGTGCTACCGGTCCTAGGAACAAACTCTACCGGCAACCACAACACACACTCGGCACCGACGGCCGGAAACAACTCGAAAGCCGGCTAACCGGAGGGGGCGGTTAGACCGGGTATAGGGGGCGGTTAGACCGCCTCCACCGGCAACCAAGAAATCCTCCGAAACGCCTCTTCCGAGCACCAAAACACACCACGGTTTCACCAACAGAGATCTCTCGGTCAAGGCCATGCTAGCTACCGGAAAATCTTGGCGAAAACCAAAACTTCACCCAAGGGCCTAGGGGCGGTTAGACCGGCCACCCGGGGCGGTCTAACCTCCTGTACCCAGCAACGAACTCCAACCAAGAACACCTAGCAAACGGCTCGAGAACGACCCCAAATTTCACCCCGGACACTCCTCCGATCAAGGCGAACAAACTCACGAGAGGAAAATCCGGCGAAACGAACTTTGACCCGGAAATACCCGGGCGGTTAGACCGCCCCCGTAAGCGGTTAGACCGCCCCTTCCCGAAAACGAACCCGCGGGTCAAACCTCAACTTCCTCGCGCCCGATCTCCCGAATCACTCCACGGATTGCAGCCAAACTTCGGGGGATAGCCGGGTTACCTCCCGGGCAACCTCTTCCTCAAAGGAATCGACCCGAAACGCTCACAATCAAGAGGAATCGAAGAAATCGCTTCTCTAGGTCAAGAACTCGAGTTCCAACGAAAACCACCAAATCGAGTCCGATTCAAAGGAGATTTGGGGGCAAAGTCACCAGCCAAAGAGGCACAAAAACCTCATACGTGACACCCACCAAAAACCCTAAGAAATCGTCCTCAAAACACCGCCAAAAAGAGCTCCGAAAATCAACACAAAAGAGACGGGAAAACCACCATGAAGAACCACGCCGAACCTTCTATACATGCCATGAATGGTTCGTACAAGGTCTAGTTTGCCACCCAAACTTCCATCCCTCTCTCTAGATCTCACATGAAGCTCTCAAACTAGCCTTCTAAAAACCTAGGGAAAATAGAGAACGAAAATGGAAAAACGAAATGAGCTAGGGTTCCAAGAGTTGGCTGCCATCCACCCCTCTAATGAGTATATATGGAGGCACCCAAAAGACTAAACTACCCTTCACTAATAACTAGGGATACATGCCCCTCAAGGGCGGATTTGGAATTCTTGATGTCTTCACCATCGGACGGATGCCCGGCGACCGCACCCTGCGTAGCCTCGACGCACGCCTTGCGATCCCGACGCGTGTCCTCCGCTTCGAAGCTTCTCGGCGCCGGCGGCCAGGGCGGTCAGACCGCCCCCCTGGGCGGTTAGACCGGCCCCGGGGAACTGACCGACCCCAGGCGGTCTGACCGCCCCTCCTGGGCGGTTGAACCGGCCTGGGTGGCCGCACCTCCTCGTCGAGTCTTCGGCCTCGGTTTTGTGGCTCAACCGAGTAACCCAGTGGTTTTCTGGTGAACCACTGCAAACCCCGCGAACTCGGTGTAGCCTCCGCCAATCTCCACTCATGACTCGGCTCCCACGTAGTCCCGGCTCGACCTTGGTTTTGAGGCTCTACCAAGAAACCGTCCACGACTTCATCTTGTTGTTCATGCCACCATGCGGCCCGCACTTGACCCCGCTGGCCACCGGGTCCCTCGAACGAAACCTACTTGTCTTCTCCACACCTGGAGGCCTCACCGGCAACGACCTTTCGCGCTTGTTCTTCACCTGCACCAACACGAGTCAAGCCGCAACCTGCACCTGCAATACTTAGCCAAGAATCAGTCCACACAACGTTGTCAATCACTCATCACACAAGGAAGCGACCATCCACCGGTCCTCGAACCACACATGGTCCTCAATCTCCCCCTTGATGAGTGCATTGACAACACACTCACATGAAGTAACATAAGAGGAAAGGAAAAGAAAAGAAACAAAATAAAAGGAAACCCCAACAAGCGATCGAAAGCCAAAGAAAGGCAAAGAGCAAGATCACTTGAAGAAGACAAGTCTCGGACCCCTTAGGCAAGGGCAACGGCTCGACACATCCGAGACAAAACGCAGCTCAAGCAAAGAGCGCAAACCACCAAAGCAAAACTCGAACACTACAAAGAGTTCCCCCCGCACAAATGCAAGCTCCCCCCCGAGCCACAAGCACACTCCCCCCGAACACATGTACCAATGCAACTCGGGAATTCACCAAAGAGCAAAAACCTGCTCACACCGCCCGGGGCGGTTAGACCGCCGCCCGGGGCGGTTAGACCGCCTCTGCCCGAACAGACCGCTCGGGGGGCGGTTAGACCGCCCAAAGAAACCGGCCCCGCACCAAACTCGCTCAAAAACTTCCCGAAACAATTGGAACACCTTCCAAACACTCCCGAGTGCCCAAAACATGCACAAACTTCTCCCCCTTGTTGACAATGCATGAATCAAGGCAAAATGCGAAAACTTGCAACATATAGCTTCTCGAATATACAAAATTCATCACAAGGAGCTACATAAGTCCAAATGAGCAAGTTAGATACTCGACGAGTTCGTAAGGACCTTAACTACGTGATCACCAAGTTTCACAACCATTGGACAATGCTAAAAAGGATTTGAGTAATTTTGCGGAAAGTTACTCTCTCACAAGCAAATACCTAAACATGAGCAAAACATATCAAAATGGCAAAGCCACTCAAACTTCATGCTAGGACAGCCATTCTAATCATAAGACCATCATAAACACCCAAAAACACCTCATGTCATGTCAAAGCCACCGAGCCATGTGCCTACTTCTATGTATGAGACTTCTCATTGGTAGGCATCATGCAACGGTTTAGCACCCAAAGCAAATTAATTTCAACACATATGACATGGGAACATATTTTCCAAGCATTTTTCATTTCATTTTCAGATTTGTAAATGGTACATGAAATGTCTTTGCGACAAAAAGGAACTTATGCCCCTCCACAAGATTAAGCAAGAGGGCTAAACATTCATGATGGCAAGCGAGCCTTTGGCTCCATATGATCAATAAACTAGCTATCCAACCACAAAGTAAGCATAGCAAAGCCACTAAAACATGTCAAGATCATATATAGGCATTTACGCATGAGAGAGCATGTATATGATATTTTTCAAAAATTAGCCATCAACCATGGATCATTCAACAAGATCATCAAGAGCTAAGCCAAACTAACCATAGCATACCAAACAAGCTCACAAGAACATATATAACAACCCATGGTAAACAATGTATATAGGAGAAGCTTTTCCTATCCAATGCATATGATACAAAATGCATGCAATCTAAGATACAAGGATGCCTATACATCATGTTACATATGCCATGCCAAATGCAAGAAATGCACAAAGGAAAGCTATACATATGCTACAAACCGGCTCCTCGAGGGGAGGCAAAACGGGCTCGACACCACCGGCAAAAGAAAGCCCCCCACACACCCAACTCAAGAGATTAAACATACACCAAGTTCCCCCCGCAAACGAGTGAAAGTTGCTTGATCTAGGGGTTTGGTGAAAATATCGGCTAGTTGGTCATGTGTGGGTACATGGATCAAGGCTATCTTCCCTTTCTCTACGTTGTCTCTCAGGAAATGATACCTCACTTCTATGTGTTTGGTTTTGGAATGGAGCACCGGGTTCTTTGCAACGCTTATGGCACCGGTGCTATCACAATGAAGTGGGACATGGGTATACTCCTCACCAAAGTCACTCATGGTGTAGGTGATCCAAAGGAGCCGAGAGCAACAACTAGCGGCGGCAACATACTCGGCTTCGGTCGTGGATTGAGCAACACTCGACCGCTTACGAGAAGACCAAGACACCAACGAAGAACCCAAAAGCGGCAAGTCCCGAAGTGGGCTTCCTATCCAACCGACACCCGGCAAAATCCGCGTCTGAAAAGCCATGAAGCGCCAAAGAAGAGGACGCGGAGTACCAAAGGCCGAAGTCGGGAGTGTGACGCAAGTACCGAAAATTCGCTTTATCGCTTGCCGATGCGAAGTCCTCGGAGACGCTTGAAAACGAGCGCACAGACACACTAAGAACTGTATGTCCGGCCTCGTCGCCGTCAAGTAGAGGAGTGACCCGATCATGCTTCGGTACTCCTTCTGGTCCACATGTTCACCTTCCTCGTCCGCGTCAAGAGCTGTAGTCGTACTCATCGGCGTCGTCATAGCCTTGGAGTCCTCCATCTTGAACTTCCTCACAATGTCCTTGGTGTACTTAGCCTAGTGCACAAATGTTCCTTCCTTTGATTGCTTGATTTGTAGCCCGAGGAAGAACTGCAACTCACCCATCATACTCATCTCGAACTCCCCGCTCATATCATCCGCAAACCTCGCAACAAGAGAGTTAGACGAGCCACCAAAGACAATATCATCCACGTACACCCGCACAATCGGGATATCTCTCGCCTCGCCTCAAGAAAAAAACAAGGTCCGATCGACCTTCCCCATCTCAAAACCTCTCTCAAACAAGAACCCCCTCAATCTCGCCATACCAAGCTCTAGGCGCCGCTTCAACCCATACGGCGCCTTCCTCAACTTGTACACCGGTGGGGGTACTTCTCACTCTCAAACCCCGAGGTCGTCTCACATACACTTCTTCCTCCAAAGACTCCATTCGGAAAAGCACTCTTCACATCCATTTGGTGCAACTTGAACCCTTTAGCCACGAGAAAAGGCTAGAAGGATCCTAATCGCCTCCAAACGGGCTACGGGAGCAAAGGTCTCCTCGTAGTCGATCCCCTCCTTCGATCGAACCCTTGAGCAACAAGTCTCGACTTGTTCCTCACAACCTCACCCTTCTCTCCCTCTTTGTTTTTCCACACCCACTTTGTACCAATCGGCTTACACCCCGGGGGGAGGGTCAACCAACTCCCACACCGATTCCTCTCAAAGTTCTCCAACTCCTCATGCATCGAGTTAACCCAATTGTGATCGGATAGTGCGTGTCCAATGTCTTTGGGCTCGAAAGAAGCAACAAATGCAGCATGAGCAAAATGGGAATTGTTTCGAACCCTCGACCGTGTAGTGCGTTCATCCATGTCGCCGATGATCCTCGAAGCCGGGTGATCCACCCGAACTCGCCGGGGAGGTTCTCGCCTCGAAGCTACCTCCCCCTCAACATCGGCCTTCTCCTCATTCTTGATTTGTCGTCGTAGGTGTAGCGAGAGGGTCCATCCATCATCGTAGTCGAAGTAGTGGGTACATGTCCGGCCGGGGGCACCGCACCGCCATCTTCATCATCACCATGTTCATGCTCCTCCTCCCCGAAAGATCTCCTCGCCAAGCTCATCTTCACCGCACACTCAAAGACAAGCCGACTACGTGGCTCGTCTCGTCGAAGGTTACCTCGCAAGTCTCCACGATTTGGTTAGTTTCAAGATTGAGCACACGATATGCTCTAGAATGAGATGCATAACCAAAGAAAATGCCATCGACAGACCTAGCCTCAAACTTATCCAACTTCCCGCCTTTCTTCGAATGAAACACTTGCAACCAAAGACATGGAAGTGACTCACTTTGGGTGTGCGACCATGCATCAACTCATAGCATGTCTTCTTCTTGTGCACTCGAGGTATATTCCGTTCGACACATAGCATGCGGTATTCACCGCCTCGGCCCCAATACCTCCTCGGAGTCCTATGCTCATCAAGCATCGTCCGAGCCATCTCGCACAAGGTCCCGTTCTTCCTTTCCACAACACCATTCGGGGAGGCGTATACGGACTCGAAAGTGGTGCTCAAGACCCAAGTCATGACAAAAGGTTTCAAAACGAGAGTTCCTGAATTCCGAGCCATTATCACTGCGGATAGCTCGTATGGCATCTCCGTGCCTCTCGTTCCTCAACCTCAAGACTAGATCTCGAACAAAACCAAACGTCTCCCCCTTCTCCTCAAGAAAGAACACCCACGCATACCGAGAAAAGTCGTCCACCACAACAAGGACATACCACTTCCCACCCGCAGATCGCACACGAGCTGGGCCAACAAGGTCCATATGGAGCAGCTCGCATGGACGCTCAGTCATCACATCGGTGAGAGGCGGGTGAGAAGAGGCCACCATCTTGGCATGCCTACACGGAGCACAAACCAACTCTTTCTCAAGCCTCAAACGTGGCAATCCTCGGACCAAATTGAGTTTACTCAAGCGAGACAGAAGGTCAAAGCTCAAGTGACCCAACTTCCTATGCCACCTCCACAACTCACTCGAAGAACCAGCCAAGAAGCAACGCTCAACACCCGAAGACTGAGAAAAATCAGCACGAAACACCTGACCCTCGGGAACGACCATACAAACAAGGTCCCCTCGAGAGTCCACAATCCGAGAACCACCTGGCCGAAACAACACCTCAAAACCCTCATCCAACAACTGAGACACAGAAAGCAAATTGTACCCCAGCGATTGAACAAGAGCAACACGCCTCAGAGTGATCTTGTCACTCACTTTTATCTCACCTTCTGAAAGCACACGCCCACGCCCATTGTCCCCAAAGGTGATGTGCCTCTTCGTCACCACCGGGACGAGACTTGAGAACCACCCCCTGTCTCCGGTCATATGCCTCGAGCAACCGGAGTCAATCAACCAAATGTTCTTCAAGTCTCCCACCGAAATTCAAAAACAAGCACGTGAGCGAACAAACGACTCGAAGATCGGGGTTAGTACCAAAGGAGGAAAACCAGTGCCGAGCCATTTGCTCGAAAGTGGGGTTAGCACCAACCAAAGCATCTCTCCTACCAAAGCTACCTCCACGAACACCACCTCGGTAACCACTCCGAGGAAACCACCCCTCCTTGCCGGAGGAGGACCAAAACCACGGAAGACAACCCGTGGAGCGTCCCTCCTCTCCTTCTCAAAGCTACGACTCCTCCCATCCCCGTAGTGACCTCGAGGGGGAGAATGCCTAGCAACCGACCACCTGCTTGTCTTTCCGGACCAACCACCGTAACTCCACCTCCGGACACGAAACCTCTCGACTCACCACCTCGAAAACCACTCCGCCCAGAATTCGGGGGGGGGCCTAAACCGCCTAGCCGGGCCGGTCTAACCGCCCCCTTCGGGCCGGGGCCGGTCCGACCGCCTAGCCGGGCCGGCCTCGACCGCCCCCTCCCGAACGGGGCCTCTCCTTGGCTGCGGGAACTCGCATCTCCCCATGCCGGAACACTTCTTACCACAGCCTTACCCCTGGGCAGTGGCATACGAGGCTTAGGTACACCATAGGAAGGGTTGTACCTATCCTTGTTCGCCCACTCCTTTGCCATCCTCTCTTCCCGCTTCCTCTTGAAGCAAAACTCATCCTTGTGACCCTCCTTCCCACAATGGCCACAACGGAACCTCACAAGCTTAGGTTTTGGCTTGGATTGGGGCTGCTCGCTTGGTTTCTCTCCACCGAACTCCTCCACCGATTTCTCCTCACTTGCCTTCTCTCTCACTTTCCCAAAGAACACTTTCCCCCGAAGTGCTCACAAACTTGATGGGCTTTTGGAGATCATTTGTGGGTGTAGGAAATATAGGTGGAGCCGGGGTTGTGTCTAGTCGGTTCCTAAGATGGTTGGGTTTTGGAGGGAACTCATTCTTGTGGTGGGTTTTTGGTGGCTCAGGGATATTCTCTCCACTTCCCTCACCAACCTTGTTTGCTCCAAGCCCCTCACCATCTTGCCTCTTAAAGGCCTCGATCATCATCCTCAACTGAGGCTCGTGACCGGACAACCAACCCATCAACTTCCTCAAATCATCATTCTCATCCTGCAAACGATCAACATAATGTGCAAGCTCCAAATTTTTCAATGCATGCATTTCACAGGTAGAGCAAGATGTAGGCATGGGTTCCTTCAATTTAGCCTCGAGCGAACTAGTGTAAGCATGCAACTCATCAATCTTAGCATGCAAAACAGGGCAAGAAGTGCAAGCACCTAGCAAAGCAGGTCTAGACTTAAGCTCAGCCACTTCAACCCTAAGCACATCTAGTTCCTCACACTTGGAGGCATGCTTCTCCTTAAACAAAGCAAGATCAAGCAAGGAATATGGAGCAATCAAGCACAATCATTTTCATCGGTAACAACGGGGGCTAGCCTTAAGCGAATCAATCTCAAGCTTGCTATCAAGCACCCGTGTCTCTAGCTCACCCACTCTAGTCCTAGCATCCTCGAGTGAAGCCCTAAGCTCTTTCCTCATTTTCTTGGCCTCTCTAAGCATATCATCACGATTATCAAGCAAAGAGCCAAGCCTCTCATTCTCCCCGGCGCAAGAAAGGAAGTTCATCACGCACCTCGTCGTCGGACTCAGAGTCCGAGTCGCTCTGTGTGCTCTTCTTGCTGCCGGAGCTCAGCGCCATGGTACAAAAGCCGTCTCTCGCGAAGCAGCTCAGCCCGCTCAGGTTCTTGGACGACCTCTTGTTCTTGCGGCGATCTCCCTCGTCGTCGCTGCTGCTCGAGCTCGAGGTGGAGTACGCGGAACTGGAGTCGACGTCGCTCGCTCCAACCATCGCTCGGGCCTTGCCTCGGCCCTCCTTCTTCCTCGATCGTCGCTCGTCCTTGTACTTGTTCTTGTGCTTGCTCTTGTGGTCGCGCCTCGAACGGTACTTGTCGTCGTTCTTCCTCGGCTTGTGCTTGTAGCCGTCCTTGTTCTCGGCCTTCTCGGGCAGTCGGCGACGAAGTGTCCCGGCTTGCCGCACTGGAAGCAGGTCCTCGTGTTCCTCCTCATGTTCACGCGGTTCTCGTGCAGCCTCTCGAACCGCCTCGTCAACAGCGCCAGCTCGTCCTCTCCCAGGTCATCAAACTCCTCATCTGGCACAGTCATTAAAGAAGAAAATGAGAACATCCTGGTGGATGGGTTAGAGTTAGTCTTTCCTTTGGAACCACCAACGAGGGCAAGACTATGGGAGTCAGTCGGTCCCTCGAGCTTGGCAGTCATGCCCCTATCCACCTCAGCCGACTTGAGCTTCGAGAACAGCTCGTTCACCGTCAGAGTGTCGTACCTCTCCGACTCGACTATGGCCTCGAACTTTCCGCCCCATATCGTACGATCCAAAGAGTGTAAGAGCTTGACCGCTCTATCATGATCATCGTACGGGAGCACGTCCACATTGGCCCTCATGTTGTTCACCACCACCGTGAACCTCTGGAACAAGGCATCGATGGACTCACCGGGGAGATGAGTGAAGTTCTCGTACTCTCTCCGGTAGGTCGCATACAACCGTGCCTGAACCTGGGCGTTCCCAACATGAGCCTCCTTCAACACCGCCCAAATCCTATAAGCCAAGTGCTCGGTGTGCACCCGATCGAACTCAGGCTGACACAAAGCACGAAACAAGTAGTCGACCGCCTTATTGTTGGCGTCGAATGCGTCCCTCGACCCCCGGAGCAAGGAAATCCATCGCCGGACATATCCTGTGTCCACCGTGACATCCCACGAGTCCGACCCTTTCCGCGAAGGAACGCACCCATCCGCTTGCTCCACATCTGGTAGTTCTTGCCATCGAAGTGTGGAGGACCCGAACCCCGTTCCTGGTACGCCATCCTTGGATCTTAGGCGGTTAGAGTCAATAAAGACCCGAACCGGCTCTGATACCACTTGAAGGACCGATAAGGCGACCAGAGAGGGGGGAGTGAATGGGAGCCGATAAAAATTCTTCTCGAGGGAGATTAAAACTCCGATAAGACGAACTAGCTCGGTCGAACCCCCCGAAATCACACGCTCCGCACTTCTACCTCCCGTTTGCCAAAACCACGTAGCCACCGGAGTGCTACCGGTCCTAGGAACAAACTCTACCAGCAACCACAACACACACTCAGCACCGACAGCGGAAACAACTCAAAAGCCGGCTAACCGAGGGGGCGGTTAGACCGGGTATAGGGGGCGGTTAGACCGCCTCCACCCAGCAACCAAGAAATCCTCCGAAACGCCTCTTCCGAGCACCAAAACACACCACGGTTTCACCAACAGAGATCTCTGGTCAAGGCCATGCTAGCTACCAGAAAATCTTGGCGAAAACCAAAACTTCACCCAAGGGCCTAGGGGCGGTTAGACCGGCTACCTGGGGCGGTCTAACCTCCTGTACCCAGCAACGAACTCCAACCAAGAACACCTAGCAAACAGCTCGAGAACGACCCCAAATTTCACCCAGACACTCCTCTGATCAAGGCGAACAAACTCACAGAGGAAAATCCGGCGAAACAGAACTTTGACCCGGAAATACCCCGGGCGGTTAGACCGCCCCCTGTAGGCGGTTAGACCGCCCCTTCCAGAAAACGAACCCGCGGGTCAAACCTCAACTTCCTCGCGCCCGATCTCCCGAATCACTCCACGGATTGCAGCCAAACTTCGGGGATAGCTGGGTTACCTCCTGGGCAACCTCTTCCTCAAAGGAATCGACCCGAAACGCTCACAATCAAGAGGAATCGAAGAAATCGCTTCTCTAGGTCAAGAACTCGAGTTCCAACGAAAACCACCAAATCGAGTCCGATTCAAAGGAGATTTGGGGGCAAAGTCACCAGCCAAAGAGGCACAAAAACCTCATACGTGACACCCACCAAAAACCCCAAGAAATCATCCTCAAAACACCGCCAAAAAAGAGCTCCGAAAATCAACACAAAAGAGACGGGAAAACCACCATGAAGAACCACGCCGAACCTTCTATACATGCCATGAATGGTTCGTACAAGGTCTAGTTTGCCACCCAAACTTCCATCCCTCTCTCTAGATCTCACATGAAGCTCTCAAACTAGCCTTCTAAAAACCTAGGGAAAATAGAGAACAAAAATGGAAAAACGAAATGAGCTAGGGTTCCAAGAGTTGGTCGCCATCCACCCCTCTAATGAGTATATATGGAGGCACCCAAAAGACTAAACTACCCTTCACTAATAACTAGGGATACATGCCCCTCAAGGGCGGATTTGGAATTCTTGATGTCTTCACCATCGGACGGATGCCGGCGACCGCACCCCGCGTAGCCTTGACGCACGCCTTGCGATCCCGACGCGTGTCCTCCGCTTCGAAGCTTCTCGGCGCCGGCGGCCGGGCGGTCGGGACCGCCCCCCCCCGGGCGGTTAGACCGGCCCCCGGAACCGACCGACCCCGGGCGGTCCGACCGCCCCTCCCGGGCGGTTGAACCGGCCCGGGTGGCCGCACCTCCTCGTCGAGTCTTCGGCCTCGGTTTTGTGGCTCAACCGAGTAACCCGGTGGTTTTCCGGTGAACCACCGCAAACCCCGCGAACTCGGTGTAGCCTCCGCCAATCTCCACTCATGACTCGGCTCCCACGTAGTCCCGGCTCGACCTTGGTTTTGAGGCTCTACCAAGAAACCGTCCACGACTTCATCTTGTCTGTTCATGCCACCATGCGGCCCGCACTTGACCCCGCCGGCCACCGGTCCCTCGAACGAAACCTACTTGTCTTCTCCACACACGGAGGCCTCACCTAGGCAACGACCTTTTGCGCTTGTTCTTCACCCGCACCAACACGAGTCAAGCCGCAACCCGCACCCGCAATACTTAGCCAAGAATCAGTCCACACAACATTGTCAATCACTCATCACACAAGGAAGCGACCATCCACCGGTCCTCGAACCACACATGGTCCTCGCAAGGTGCCAAGGTAAAAAACCGCCGTCCACTCCTCCCCGCGTTTTATAGGCGACGGGCGAGTTCTCCGGAGCGGACGCCCCGCCAGCATTAACTGCAGGAATCTTTCCATCACGTCGACGGGTGGGCCCCACCACGACCGCAGCGGCTCTAACACTGCAGGCGGGTCATCATTACGGCGAGGACCGGCTGCGACCGAGGCAAAACCGTCACGTCCGCCTGCCGCGCCGCCCACTACGCGCGCGCGCGCGCGCGCGCCTAAAAAGGCGCGCCCGCGCGCGCAAAACCGCGGCCACGACCGCAAAGCAATTAAATGCCCGGGCCCCTTGCCAAGCAAGGAGAGCCCTCGAGCGAGGCGAATCCTCGACTCGAAACAAAGGCGACCCTCGATGGGATGACAGCGTGAGAAGGTCGCCCGGGACCTGCTCGATATAGAGCAGGCAACCGCGGGCACCCATGCCACGTGAAACCCTCGAGTGGCATGACCCTCGGCTCGAAACGAGAGGCGACCCTCGATGGCATATCAGCGTGAGAAGGTCGCCCGGGACCTGCTCGGTGTAGAACAGCAACCGCGGGCACCCATGCCACGTGAAGCCCCGGAGCGGCATGACCCTCCGGCTCGAGACAATGTCAACCCTCTAAAAGAAGGCACGCGCGTAAGAGGATCGCCCGAGGTCACGCTTGAAACAGAAGCGAAGACCGAAAGCACTCATGCCGCGCCATGCCACCAACCAGCACCTCGAGGGTCGGCACGCCCAGACCCCTCGACGGCCGCAAACGCGAAAAGACGGGGCTGTCCATGCACGGCCCCGCACGGCCTTACTGATCAGAGGTTCGAAGCCCGACCCTCGACGGGTTCGAACGGGCGCCCCGCATCACGAGTTAGGGATGACGAGGGCACGCGCATTCGAGCCGTTCCTCGAGCCCGTTGGCTCGAGGGTGCCCCACATGTCGTGTTCGAGAGCCAGCGAGGGCAGCTAGCCGGGGGGATCCCACCGAGGGAGAGCTTCCGCGCCCTCGGTCCCTAGCGAACGGGACCGAGCCCCACCTAGCAAACCCACGCAAGCGCTTCCATGGACGTGTCTCCGGACCGCGCAGCCTACCCTTATCGAACGGGGCATGGACGTCCACTTGAACCACCCGCTAGCAGCTCGACGAGGAATCCGCGATTCGCGACCCGCTCGATGGGAGTCGTGGAGACCTCACCCTCCGTCCCGCGGAGGGACGGCGAGGGCGCGTTAAAAAAACAAGTCGTCAGGCTCGACCCGATCGCCTCGAACGGGCCAAGGCTCGGGGGCTTGACGCGCGGCTACACCTCCTTGAAATTGCACCCGCCGGGAGACAGGTGACGAGGGGAGCGTGCACCCCCGAAGCCGGCCGAAACACCGTCGATGCCGGTTGGCATATGTGCCATGCCTTTCGACCAAAGTTCTCGCGGTTAACCCCCGCAGAGAACCACACTCCCGCAGGGCTTCGGGGGGCTAGACTCGCGGGTCCGCCGACGCGGCCCCACGGAAAGCGTTCGCAAACAAGGAGGGAAGAACGTCCTATCGGTAGGTTCCGGCATCCGCGGGAGCCTCAATGGCAAACCCGCGGATGCTCGGGGGCTACCGTTGGGGACCGCCCCGAGGGGTCCCCTTAAACAACGGGGAATCCTCACTTAATCTCGGTGTCGAACACGCTAATCCTAACCGTGCGGGTAACTAACCATGCGGGATACGGCCCGCGCCGGGATTCGGACGGCCCACCGAGACGGCCCGCCGAGATGACCCCTCGAGCGAGGCTCCGCCTCGCTCGAGGACGCGCTCCCCCTCGGGCGGGCTCCGCCCGTTCGAGGGGCAACCCTTTCCCTCGAGCGGTCCCGCCCCGCTCGAGGGATCGCCCCCCCCTCGAGCGGGTCTCGACTCGCTCGAGGGTTCGCTCCGCCCTCGGCCGGGGCCCGCCACGCTCACGGGCGCGCCCGCACGCGTGCGCCGGCCCCGTACTTGGGCATTTAACGCCCGACGCGCGGGAGACGGCGCCATCATGCGCCGGGGCTCACGCCCCGTGCCGCCGCGCCAACTCCCCGGGGAGGAGCCCATCCCCGCCACGCGTGGGATGGACTGTGCGGTACGGCCGGTGACAGTCCCAGGACACCGTGCGCCCACTACAGTACGGCTAACGCGCCCGACCCTCGAAAAGGGGGCGGGCGCACCCTCAATTCCACTTTCCCGTGACCCTGCAGGTTAGGTGAGGGGCGCTAGGCCGGTGGGTGGCCATCCCGGTCACTGTAACGGCGCGGCCGCCGTACCCACGCGTGCGGGCGCACGCCCGACGCCACGGGCGCACGCCCGAGCACCTGCAAGGCAACCACTCCGCTGCCGCGGAACGCATTGGGAAGGAACGCCGTTCTGCCCACGCCTGTTCCCCGTACCAGCCATCATCAGCACCTCCCTCGAAGCCTATCAGAGGACACCACCGCCATCTGCCGCCTTCCTACCCTCGAACCGCCACTGTTCGGGTACGGGGTAGGCCATCATGGCCGGATCGCAGCGAAGATCGTCCGGACGGCCGCCCACTCTACACCGTAGCGCGACGTGCTCCCTCACGTAGCTAGGTAGCGCGGCGTGCGTGTAACCCGTCGCCCCCTTGGCCTATAAAAGGGGGAGACGAGCCCCCAGCCGCGGGGGGACGAATTCAGTAGAACACAACACACCGTGCACTCACTCTCTTATTCTCCCACAACATCCCCAGCCACTCTCCCAGGGACTTGGAAGCCGCGCTTCCTCTCCCGCCTTGCTTGTACTTGCCCCACTACAAGCACCCCCGGTGCCGAGCAATATAGTGCCACGAGCACGCCCCTGCTGGACGTACGGCCCCCTCGGCCGGAACCAGGATAAAACCTTGTGTCATTTGTTGCTTGGCATCGACCATTGAGGGATAGACCTAGGCGTTATCTACTGGTTAGTGTCGGGACCATATTCCGCACCGACAGGTATCACCAGCCTCATGGTGTTCCTGAGCCTAGAGTGCCACTTCAACGGGGTGTGGGAAGTGTGAGGAGTGTTGGCAGGTTCCCACAGAGAGGTGATGGTGAGAGGTTTGTCAGGAGAGATGATGGTGTGCGTGCTAGTGAGAGGTTTGGTCGGGCTCGTGGTGGTTTTGCTGGACGTCCTCCTACTCGTTCTCAGTACGGGTTTAGGGGAGATGATCGCAGCTTTGGGTTCCAGAGGAACTACGGACCACGTTTTCCCCCTCGTGGTGCTCGTACTCCTCCCATGGGACATGGGAAGTTTGGTGGCAAGGGAGTGATGTTTGCTAACCCCTCTTTTGAGCGAGATGGCTCGACACCGGTTTAACTTTCTTTGTGCTAACCCCGGTGTCGAGTCGCTAGCTCATTCTCGTTCTTGTTTCGATTGCGCAGCGGGAGGCTTGGAGAACATTTGGTTGATCGACTCCGGGTGTTCTCGACACATGACCGGAGATAAGAAGTGGTTCTCTAGCCTCACCCCAGTGAAGGAAAAGATGTACATTACATTTGGGGACAATGGACGAGGTGGGGTGCTTTCGGAGGGTGTTGTGCATGTGAGTGACAAGGTAACATTGAAGAGAGTGGCTCTTGTGAAGTCTTTGGGTTTTAATTTGCTTTCGGTTTCTCAGTTGCTTGATGAGGGTTTTGAGGTGCGTTTCAAATCTGGCGAGTCTCGTTTGCTTGATTCTCGAGGTGATCTTGTCTGTATGATCATCCCCGAGGGTCAGATTTTCAGGGCTGATTTCTCTCGTTCTTTGGGTCCCGCTCGTCGTTTGATGGCCGGTCCTTCTTCGATTTGTGGAAATGGCATAGGCGGTTTGGACACTTGAGCTTTGATTTGGTTTCCCGCTTGAGTGGTCTTGACCTTGTCCGAGGATTGCCGAAGTTGAAGTTTGAGAAGGATTTGGTTTGTGCTCCTTGTAGGCATGGTAAGATGGTAGCCACTCCCCATCCACCCCTGACCGATGTCATGACCGAGCGTCCGACGGAGCCGTTGCATATGGACCTTGTTGGGCCGGCTCGAGTTCGCTCGGTGGGTGGGAAGTGGTATGTCCTTGTTGTGGTGGACGATAACTCTCGCTATGCACGGGTGTTCTTCTTGGAGGATAAGAGTGAGACTTTTGGTTTTGTTCGAGATCTGATCGTGAGGTTGAAAAACGAGAGGCATGGGAATGCTATTCGAGCTATCCGCAGTGATAATGGCTCTGAGTTTAAGAACTCTCGTTTTGATGCTTTTTGTCGTGATCTAGGTCTTGAACATCAGTATTCGACACCTTATGTGCCCCCTCAAAATGGAGTCGTGGAAAGGAAAAATCGGACTCTTTGTGAGATGGCTAGGACGATGCTCGATGAGCACAGGACTCCTAGGAGGTTTTGGGCTGAGGCGGTCAATACAGCTTGTCATGTTTCCAATCGGATTTTATTGAGAACTTTCAAGAAGAAGACATGTTATGAGCTTATGCATGGTCGGGCACCCAAAGTGAGTCATTTCCAAGTTTTTGGCTGCAAGTGCTTTATTTTGAAAAAGGGAAAACTCGACAAGTTTGAGGCTAGGTCTAGTGATGGTATTTTCTTTGGATATGCTAACCACTCTAGAGCCTATAGGGTGCTTAACCTTGAGACTAACAAAATCATGGAGACTTGCGAGGTGACCTTCGACGAGACAATGCCATGTACCTCTCTTGGCTTTGAATGTGCAGGTGATGAAGAGATGGCCGAGGACCTCTTTGAAGAGGAGAAAGATGAAGCTGGAGATGATGATGGGGAGAACCATGCGCCTGAAGCTGAGCATGTACCCACTACTTCCCCTACGGCCACTTTGGAGAATGGACCGTCTACTTCATGGACAACGACGGTGCAACAAGAGGACCAGGCGAGAGAAGCTGGAGTTGAGGGGGAGGTAGTCTCGAGGCGTGAGGCTCCCCGGCGAATTCAAGAAGTGCATCCCCTGTCGAAGATCATTGGAGACATCAATGAACGCACTACACGGTCGAGGTCCGAGAATTCCTCTCATTTTGCTCATGTCGCTTTTGTTGCTACTTTTGAGCCCAAGGACATTGGACATGCTTTATCCGATGCAAACCGGGTCAATTCTATGCATGAGGAGTTGGAAAATTTTGAGAGGAACCGGGTGTGGGAGTTAGTTGAACCACCTCCAAATTGCCATCCCATAGGAACCAAGTGGGTTTGGAAGAACAAAGAGGGAGAGAATGGGATGGTTGTGAGGAACAAGTCCAGACTTGTTGCTCGGGGGTTTAGTCAGAAGGAGGGGATCGACTATGAGGAGACCTTTGCTCCCGTGGCCCGTCTTGAGGCAATTCGGATCCTTCTAGCCTTTGCCGTGGCTAAAGGGTTCAAGTTGTTTCAGATGGACGTGAAGAGTGCTTTTCTAAATGGGGTCATAGAGGAGGAGGTGTATGTGAAGCAGCCCACCGGGGTTGAGAGCGAGTTGTACCCACACGGGGTATACGGGTTGAAAAGGGCTCGTATGGGTTGAAACGGGCGCCCGTGCTTGGTATGGGAGATTGAGAGGTTTTCTTTTGAGCGAGAGGGTTTGTGATGGGTACAGAGATAGAACCTTGTTTCTCCTCAAGCATAGGAATGACTTGCCGATTGTTCGTATATACGTGGATGATATTGTCTTTGGTGGCTCGTCACATAACCTTGTTGCCAAGTTTGCGGATGAGATGAGCAAGGAGTTCGAGATGAGCATGATGGGCGAGTTGCGTATTTTCTCGGGGTCGCGATCAAGCAAGTGAAGGACGGTACATTTGTGCACCGGACCAAGTACACGAAAGACATGTCGAGGAAGTTCCGGATGCAAGATGTGAAGCCGATGTCGACTCCCATGGGGAGTACGACCACTTTGGATGCGGATGAGGACGGAGAACCGGTGGACCGGCGGGAGTACGAGAGCATGATCGGCTCCCTCCTCTACTTGACGGCGACGAGGCCGGACATACAGTTCGGCCGTGTGTCCGTGCGCTCGTTTGTCGGCTTCGCCGAGGACATCACATCGACAGCCGTCAATAGGATTTTCGTGTACCTACGTCCGCCCTCGGTCTTGGCCTTTGGTATTCTTCCTCCTCGACTCTGTCTCTTCACGGTTTTTCCGATGCGGATTTTCTTTGGTTGTCGAGTCGAGAGGAAGTCTACTTCCGGCACTTGTCGGTTTCTTGGTTCTTCGTTGGTCTCATGGTCTTCCCGCAAGCGCCTAGTGTAGCTCGTCTACCACGGAGGCGGAGTATGTTGTCGCCGCTAGTTGTTGCTCCCACCGTTGTGGATTTCATACACTTTGAGAGACTTTGGTGAGGAGTGCACCCGTATCCCACTTCTTTGTGATAGCACTAGTGCCATAAGCGTAGCCAAAAACCCGGTGCTTCACTCCGTAACCAAACATATAGAAGTGAGGTATCATTTCCTGAGGGACAATGTGGAGAAAGGAACCATTGTTTTGAGCCATGTCCCTACCCAAGATCAGCTAGCCGACATCTTTACAAAGCCTCTCGACCAAGCTACATTTGTGCGCTTGCGGGGGGAACTTGGTGTTTGTTGCCCTTTCTAGTTGATTCTTGGGGGTTTTACTTTTTGTACCATATGTATCATACCATGTTTACTTTGATGTATATACATGCTTTGCTTGATGTATAAACCATGGTAGGATAGCCATCTTGTCATATATCTTGTTGCATTTGTGTCATATTGCATTTTAGGATGATGAGCTTCTTTCATATGCCATATTTGAGTCTCTTTGGCTATTTGTGAGATATTGGTTATATGTGTGGAGAAATGGTGATGTGAGGCTATGCTCTTGGAATATTTGAGATATATGTGTGGTGAGATAGCCCCTTTTGAGATAAATGCTTAACTTGACTAATTTTTGATGAAATATGCTCCACTCGTGTGTAGTTGTGTATCCATGTCACAGTTTGGTCTAAATATGCTTTTCATGCTTAGATTGTGCTTGGATGCCCTGTTCTTGCATTTGGGCCAAAGGCCGGATATCATTGTGAATGTTTAGCCTATGTTGCATTCATGGGGGAGCATAAGCTTCTTTTTGCCGCAAAGGCACTTCATGTACCATGTAATGACTTAATCCTGAAAAAAAGTGCATAATGCTTGAAAAATGCTCCATCCATCATGTCTATGTTTAAAATGTCTTATCTTTCACATATGGGTGCAAAACATGTTGCATGATGTTCACCAGTGGAGAAGTCTCCCCGAAGTGGACACATGGCTCATGAGCTTTGACATGACATGCTTTGCTTTATGGGTGTTTGCCATGATCTTTTGCTGAGAATTTGATATCCTTGTATGATCTTTAAATGGTATGCATGTTTGTGGCTCAAGTGTGACATGGATAGGCTTTTACATGTGAAGCGAGCCTTCTTTTGGTAAAACTGCTTAAATCTGAAAATTTTGCTTTGTCACATGCTTGTATTTTCATATATTACTTGTGGCAATGCTTTGACTATGCTATGATTCATGCGTGTGATCTTTGTCTCATTTTTAGCCTTTGACACTAGATTTGGCCTATTTGAGAAGCTCATGTAGTTGTTTATATGCTTTGCTTTGCATTTCTGCATTTTCACCTTGATTCATACATTGTCAACAAGGGGGAGAAAAGGTGAGCTTAATGAAAATTCAGAAGAGGTGAGCTGAAATTTGGGAGTTTGCATGAGTTTGCATCCACATGTTCAGGGGGAGGCATTTGTTCAGGGGGAGCTTTCTTGCTGTTTTCGGTGTGGATTTTGTGCTTTGCTTGGCTTATGACCTTTCTTCGCCTTTCTTCGGTTTTGGTCATGAGTTGAGCTTCTTTGTTTTTCTTTCTTCTTTCTTTCTCTTTTACTCTGAATTTCATTTCGCGTTGTGTGTTGTCAATGCACTCATCAAGGGGGAGATTGAGGACCAGGAGCGTCCCAGTGGTCGGTGGATGATCGCTCCTTAGTGATGAGTGATTGACAACGGGTGTTGGACTGACTCTTGGCTTAGTGCGCAGGTGTAGGCTGCGGCCTAGTTCGTGTTGTTGCAGGTGAAGAACGGGCGCGAAAGGTCTTCAGCCTTGAGGGGCCTCCGGGAGATGGAGAGACAAGTAGGCTCGGTTCGAGGGACCCGGTGGACGACGGGGATCGGGTGCGGGCCACATGGTGGCGACACAAGCAAGACGAAGTCATGGACAAGTGAGCCGGTGCACGGTGGCGGTCAAGTCAAGTGGTTTGGCGGGAGGCCGGACCGGGCACGCGGGGTTTGGTGGTTTGCCCACAAAACCATCGGCGGACGGTTTCTTGGTTTGGGCCTCAAAACCAAGTCCGAGGGGCCCAACACGACGGAGACGGGATCCGGGCGTGTCGGGAAGCTTCGAAGCGGAGGACACGCGGCGGGATCGCATGGCTTGCGTCGGGAGGACGCGGGGGTGCGGCAAAGGCGTGGCCGTCCGATGGCAAGACCCACAAACATTACCAAAATGCCCCTACGTGGGTTGTATCGCCAGTAGTGTAGTTAGGGGTAGTCGAGTCATTTACCACTCCGGCGGGACCTGATATATAAGCCTGGAGTGTGTGTTGATGGCTCTCTCTCTCCGTGACTTAGGGTTTCATTTCCCCCCTTCTCTTTCTCATTTTCGTAGCTATTTTTTCTTCCTATTTTCTCTAGGCTAGCATGAGAGCTTCATGAGAGATTTGTTGAGAGGGATGGATGCTAGGGCGGCATGCTAGACCTTGTGAATCTTTCCTGGTTTGTATAGAAGATTCGGGGTTGTTTTTCGTGGCTTTTTGTGCTTATTTTCGTGCCTTTGTTCCCGGTGTGATTCCATGGATTTGAGTGAGTTTCTTCCCGGATTTCTTTGAGGGAAACATGGATTGATGCCTTGTGCATCTTTGTGCTTGATCTTGTGCCCTCAAACGCCGGGAAACTACTTCGATTCGTGAGTTTTCGTTCGGTGCTCTAGCTTTTGGTGGTGCTCAAAGGATTCGCGATTCCCGGTGATTTAGGGAGTTAGGAGGCAAGATTTTTGGGCTATAGCATCCTTGTGTGACGCTTTTCAAGTCCCCAAATCCTTGTCTCCACAGCTTCAACCGTTTGGGAAATCCGATGATGATTTGGGGGAGTTGACTTTCGAGGTCGGGCATTTTTCTGTTCTGTCCGAGCCTCGCGGACGGTCCGCGCCCTCCCGGCGGGACGGTCCGCGCCGCTCGAGTTCGTCCCGAGTTCTTCGCGTTCTTGCTCGTCCTTTGTTTCGATCCGTCGTGATTTTGGTTTTTGGTTGGACGAAGTTTCGGACAGTCCGCGGTGTCGGGCGGACGGTCCGCGGGTGCTAGGCGGACGGTCCGCGTGCTCCCCGCGGACGGTCCGTGGCACGGGGGTGTCTTTGGGTCGTTCGTGTAAATTAACGGACGGTCCTCGGCTAAGGCCGGACGGTCCGCGGCACGGGTGCGGACGGTCCGCGATACCCGGCCGGACGGTCCGCGCGGCTCTTGCGGACGGTCCGCCCCTCCGCGCGGACGGTCCGCCGCAGCCCGTGTGCTTTGCTTCTTGGTTCGATTCCTTCCTCCCTTTCTAGTGCTTCCGCGTGTGCTTCGAGGAATCGTTCCTAAGGCTAGAGGTTGATCCATAACCTCGTGGTCTTGGCGATTGGTGCGTGATTCGATCCATCGCTTGTGTGTGACCGGGATTTGAGTAGGACATAGGCCGGGTTCTTTGGGAAGAATTTTTACCGGCTCCTATTCACTCCCCCCTCTCTAGTCGCCATCTGATCCTTCACCTACAGGGTTAGGTGGAGGCGCTAGGCCGGTGGACTGCCATCCCCGCCACTGTAACGGCGTGGCCGCCGTACCCGCGCGTGCAGGCGCACGCCGGGCCCTGTAGCAACGACTCCAGCCCTGTGAAGCTCGTCGGGAAGGAGCGCCGTTCTGCCAACTCCTGTACGCCGTACGGGCCTGCGTCAGCACCTCCCTCGAGCCTATTAGAGGACATCACCGCCATCCGTTGCTCTCCTACCCTCGAACCACCACTGTTCGGGTACAGGTCAGGCCATGATGACCAGATCGCTGCGAGGATCGCCCGGACGGCCGCCCATTCTCCAGCATAGCACGCCGTGCTTCTCCACGTAGCTAGATAGCACGGCATGCATGTAATTCGCCTCCCCCTTGATCTATAAAAGGGGGACGAACCCCCCAGCCGCAGGGGGACAGGAGACACAGAACAGCGACACGCTCAAGGCCACAGACCAAGAGCCCTTGACATACGCTGTGCACTCACTCTCTTATTCTCCCACAACATCTTCAGCCACTCTACTAGGGACTTGGAAGCCACGCTTCCTCTCCCGCCTCGCTTGTAGCAGCCCCACTACAGGCACCCCCGGTGCTGAGCAATATAGTGCCGAGAGCACACCCCTGCTGGACGTACGGCCCCCTCGGCCGGAACCAGGATAAAAACCCTGTGTCACTTGTTGCTTAGCATCGACCATTGAGGGATAGACCTCGGCGCTATCTACTGGTTAGTGTCGGGACCATATTCCGCACCGACAATTGTACTTCCCAATAAAAAGTTATGACAGATTTAGTGGAGGCTGCACAGAAGGTTAACAGTCACGCAAGTCCACCTCGGGAGTTGATTTCTGGGGAGCCTTTTCACATGCTTAGCTTTTTCATTTCCATATCGAATTCACATCCAACTAGGACGGTTGTTCCTAGTATAAATACCCCCCTATGTACTAGTAAAAACTAAGTTTTGATTATTGAGAATAGACAACCACATATGGTTTTCTTGCAGCCGAGCTGCTGAGTGCCTTACACACTCTTGTTCTTCCTTGTTCTTCTTGGACTTGTGAAGAGATCCCTCTGGGTTCCGCTACTTCATGCTCTACGGATTCCAGCTTTGCTGCACCGTATTGTGTGCATTAGTTCCAGCTTGTGGTTCTGCGGTCATTTGGAGACCGAGTCGAAGTCTTTGCGGTTTCAGTGACTTCTCCCCGACGCTTGGTCGCATCCATGCTTTGTTAGGTATAAAGCATTTACCCGCTGTTGGGAAATTTTGGAAAACTCGTCACCCTCGAAACATCAAGTTTAACGAAGTTCTTGAGATATGTTTTTCAGGAGCAGGGCATTCACGATTTTCGGGAATCTTGGACCTGCGAAGCCTCAGGTTCGCGAACATGCGATTTTCGGGGATCTTGAGTCGGCGAAGACTCGGAGTCATGAACACGCGAAAGCCTGGAACCTCGAACTGGCAAAGTCACGAATTTCGGAGGACAGCTAATTCGGGAGTCTGTCGGGAGTCTGGTTCGGAAGTCATGCGCGGAGAAATTCACGAACCAGAGAAGAAGCAAAGTCAAAGTTATCGTCCCAAAAAGTCCGGGTTTAGAGTGTGAACTAGTGGCAGGCTTGTAAATATGTGAGATGAAAAAGACATTGTTGTATGTGTTCACATTAGGAATATTCTTTGAGCTCGAGGGCGATTTAGGAATGTAAAAGTCCCTTCGGCTCCCTATAAAAGGGGGCGTGAGGGCACGTGTAAATGGATTCAGACCTTTGGAACTTGTGCCGCTATTGGGAGATTCACTGTCTCCTTTCGTCTTGATACTGTGTTTGAACATGTTGAGAACTCTCTCTCTCTCTCGTGTTAGGGGAACCCTTCCGAATTTTTCGGATAACCCTCCCCCCCCAACATTGGCGCCCACCGTGGGTCAGCCGAAGAAAAGCTCACGATGCCACCACAAAAGAAATCCAAGAAGAACGTTCCAGCAGAGACAAATCGAGATGACCACCATCCTCCTCAAGGGAATGAAATCCCCTTCGTCCTTGAACCTTCTAACACCACAAATGAAGAGCAGAGAGCAAAGCTCAAAGCTCTGATGAAGGCAAGAGCTGAGAAGACAGCTCACACCCAAGAACAACCTGGTGAACAGCAAGCATTTGAGAACGTCGATGATGATGATGACACCATAAACAGGGAACTAGAAAGAGTTCAGCAAAAAATACAGCAGCTGCAAAAAGACAAGGAAAGATTCGCGAGTCAGTTGCAAGCAAAAAAAAATCTCTGAAAAGTTAGAACAACTGAACAAGGCAAAAGAAAAAATTGAATCAATACAGAGAGAAATAGATGAAATGAAAGAACAATAAAACAGTTCCCTGTGGCAGGAATCGCCACATCAGAACTCTGGGCCAGCAAGAGAACCCCCGAAAGAAAACTTCTTCGCGGGAAATGGAATCTCACACTTCGTAGATTCCGAGTCGCCACTGTCCATTGGGCTGCTGTTGACGGTGAAAATCCATCAACCTAGCCATGAGTTTACCTTCGGTGTTGGCATGAGTTTTGTATCTTATCCATTGGTACTAACCCCCGTGGTATAACAAGTTCACTTGTGCATGTCGGTTTTGGAGTTATCCGTTTACGCAGGGTTTTAACGTTGAAAGCAAGACTTCCGGGATAAGTTCATTAAGCACCTCATGACAAGACCTTGAAGCCCGATACAAGTCAAGCAATGAAGTGAACATTACTCCAAGAGCCCAAGGACCAAGCCCGAGAAGATGATAAACTCCGAGGACCCGAACCGTAAAAGTGCTCGAATCTTGCAAGACAAGGAGTTGAGTCCAATTCGGAGAGAAACCGACGTCAAGGGCCCACATGTAAAAGGGGAGAACATCTAGAAGACGTGGGAAGCAACACCGGCGAAGCGAGGCCGCGGGATGGGCCGAAGTGGGCCCGGGCCGGCCGGCCGGGCCGGCCGGCCCGGCCGGCCGCCCAGCCCACCCGGGGGCCCAATCGGCCTCTCCTTTGACCTAATTGCTTCTCGGGCTATAAATAGCCCCCCGACCGAGAGCCACGCGGAACGGAAGTCGTAATCCGCCGCCGAGGAGCGAGAGAAGCTTGAGGGACACCATCTCGGAGATGAGGGTCGTGCTAGTTGTCTAGGGTTTCCCTGGCCGACGTGGGAACCTTGCATGGAAGACCACGTCGGAGCTCCGAGCGAGGATCAAGATCGAGGGAGGGCCCCGATGGTGATCTTGTTCATGTAATCATTCATGGTGAAGTTTGTAAGTGAATCCGATTTCTAGCGATTAAGTGCCTTCTCGATGATTTTGATTTCTTCTTGGTTTTGCTTCTTCTACGATCTAGTCTATAGCTAGATTACATAGGGTGCTCTTGTAGCCGCGGTGTCTAGAGGGTCCAAGTGATTTCAACTTGTTCTATCGAACTCGCCCTAGACTACCCGCATGAATAGGGATACGTTGTGACAGAACGGGGGTCTCGAAAGGCGGATGTTTTCGGAGTCGGATGGGAAGGCCACGATTTAAAGATGCTTTTAATGAGATTCGCTTTTCTATCTTCATCTATCTTGTTTGGAGCTACAACATAAGCATGATCTAGACTCTCTAGATCGGTTATCTCTTGCTTTCTCTTGCTACCTCTTTAGTAGATTAGATTAGATTCGTTTTCTTTATGAGTTAGTAGATTAGATGCAACTTAGTTCATCATAAGATAGCTTACCTTGTTTTACTAGATTGAATCCTTGCGTTGCACATTGTTCCACGGATTCGATACCTTGGGTTGACCACTCGAGGGAAGAAGGGTCCCTTGACTACGACAGGAGACTTGTCCGCTTGCAAGTCACAAACGAACTTTGATACAACTATTAACCGTCAACAAGCCCCTTTTTTCGGCGCCGTTGTCGGGAACAAGCAATCAAGATCTGATCTAGTATCGCTTATCTTTCAGTTTTTCTTTTGATTTTCTTTTGCATCTCTTATGTTTGATCATCCTCAAAAGAAAAAAAATCAATCTAATCTAGTTTTGATTAACCCTAGTTTTTATGTTTAGATTTTTGTTTTATTACTAACCCTAACCGGAGATGGTTGGCTACCTCTCCAAGAAACCCAAACTTTTTGTGGATGATCCAGGAAAACTTTACAGGCAAAGGTGACGTGCAACACATGCTAAAGGGTTGGAAACCCTATATTCAAAAGTCAAACTCGAAGGACCATCAAAATCTCCAAGGGAATCACCACCTCCAAGTCCAAAGGAAGATCAACCTCAACCACCGGAGCGCTACGCACCCCGGACATCGTTGATCTACCTATCATAAACCTTCAAGACACCGGGAGGCCGTTCAAGATCAAGGTCTCAACTATCCGCATGACGATTGCGAGAGCTGAATGCATACGAGCCGGATTCCTTGAGTGGCGTATCGTTTTACTTAAGAGGAGGATGGAGAAGATGGAGATGGAGAAAGAAGCTCAACACCTAAAGGCCGCCGAAGCAAGTTCCACATGCAAGGAGTGTGTGGAGTACGACCATGTCCAAGGTAACCCCGATTTAATGCAAGTTCGTCCATTCAAGATTTGGTTCCTCTTTGTGCACAATTCAAGGACTTGATGGACGAGCAAGCTAAGATCAACAAGGACGCCGTCACTAAGTTCGAGGCTATGGAGAAAATATTGAAGAATTTAGATGGCAAGGTGACGGAGGTCGGAAGCTCTATACGTGAAGTGTTCATCGTGATGAAGATGCTAGACGCAAGTGGGACAACTTGCCGGGCGCCTGATGGGTAACAAAGAAGGATATCCGAGAGAACTCCAAGGTCCCAAGACGGCGAAGGCTACTCAAACTCGTTCGGGAGAGATGAAGGATCACACTAGAGACCATGAAGATCACAACCGAAAACCGGAGTTCGAGATGCCAAGCCACAAGGAAGCCGTTGCATCCGTCAAGACCAAAGGACAAAGCCACCGTGAAGACCAAAAAAAAATTTTGACTAAGCCAAAGTGGGTACCCAAGATTGCAACGCCCGCAAAGAGCGTTGATCCGAAGTAATCAAGTGAAGAAGTCTAGCCATGGACTATAAACGAAGCGCTAGGCGGGAGGCAACCCGTTTCGTCAAGTCAAGAATAAGCTACCGGGAGGACAACCCGATTCCAGGTTTTTCGAGTCTTTATAATTCAGTTTCGAATTTTACTACGCAAAACATTAGACTTAGAATGGTTGGACAATATTAGAGACATAATTCTTGGTTGAATAGTTTGCTTGATCATAAACCCTTTACATGAACCATCCTATGTGATTGTTTGCTTCTTTTTCGAGAAACCACAACCAAAAAAAAAGAATTTCAGAACCTAACTCAACCCTTCACCCTCGTTATGGTGCTGTGGTTAACTTGTTTTTCATGCTAAAAACACACGAGTAGAGCCACGACTTGTATCTAGATGTTATTTAAATTTCAGCACGTGGTGAGACTCGTGTGAACCTAGAATCTTGATTTTTGGTTGGTTTAAAAATCCATATCCTTGGTTTCTCTAAGATTAGAATTTTTCTAAGCCTCACTTAATTTTATTTCATTCAAAATCTCTCTCATCTAATCAAAATTAGGACCTAAACCTATGCCCCCATGATCAAGCCGGGAAAAGCTTGCTCTCAACTAATGAAGGCAAACTATACCGGTGAGACCGAAATCGACGTAGCCGAAAAATATTTTCGACTTACATTTGTTTTTAATGGTTTAAAAACTTCTCTAAATTTATGCTTGAGCTCTTGCATGGCTCTGAAAAATATTTTTAAATTTCGAAATTAGAGGAGTGCTTAGCCTTAAACACACTTAACGGGAGGCAATCTAGTTAACCTAACCATGCATGCACCATGATACATCACGAGATGCCCCTCCAACATATTTAAACCACATGCAAAGTACAAGCATGGGGGGAAAGCCAAGGCTTTGTTTTGTAGGAATATCATGGATGCATGTGAGGCAAGGGAGTATGGAAGTGAAACAAAGCGAAAACATCAAGTGGAAGGAGCAATAATGCAAGCGAAAGAGTGGACTGGAACGTTTGGAAGGTGTACGCGGTCACGAAGCAACATGCACTAGAGAAGAACCGAGCCAAGAGGAGGAGAGAGGTAAGTCTTTCATCCAACTCATTGTTCGTGTGCTCTAGTTTGTAGGCCGGAACCACCTTAGACTTAGCCATCCACCGCGTTTGTTTCGTGCAAACAAATCACATCCTTAATCCACTCAAAGTCCAGACTCCAAAATAATATTTGTGTACCTTGTTACCGGGTGAAAACCCCGGATATATATTTGTGAGGGAGAGCGCTGCAATCATGGAAGAAAACTACAAGCCTTTTCACTGAAGAAGAAGGGATAATCGTCGTTTAAGCCATCAACCTCTTCGAGGAGGCACTCGGTTTCTGAGTTTCCTCGGAGTATGGAGGAGGACACAACACCGCCGAGGAGGAACCACTCTTCTCCTTGGTGGCATGAGGGCCACACGAAACTCGTTTATGAGGTTCACCAAACTTCAATAACATATGGAGGAGCCGCCCGCCCAACCTCACCACTTGACACGATCATCCGCTCCACCTCCATATGCTCCGCGGTATTCCGAGGGGTATGTCATCATGACAGAGGAGAAGAAGAAGCTCGCTCGCCTTAAGTAGAGGCTTGTAGCGAACGTCGACATCGACGACCAAGCTCTCCACATATTGGGTTTCACACGGGACACCGGTGCAATTCTCTAACGGAGTGTCGGCAAACACCCACAAGGAATTCGCCTAGGAAATTTTCGTGACCATGGCGCATACCCTTGATGAAGGAGTGTCGAGTCTCTCATTCCGTTGGAAGGAGCCCACAAGTGGAGAAGAAGGAAGACACCGTCGGAAGGGTAACCTTGATCAACGATGCTATTTCTAGCACCTTGATGGGGTAATCTCCTTTCATCCATGGGTTGCAATCGATCTTGAGATGTGATCATACTTTGTTGGATTATCTATCTATCATCTTTCACCGTGACCATCATAGGTCTAGTCATGAATACCTTCGCGTAGTGAGAGTACGAGAGGAGGGAAAGGGCGAAACCGTGGTCACAACCCCCGATAGATTAGATTGGTTTTCATGTTCGAAATGATTGCATGTTCTAGTATCGTAGACCCATGGGCGATTGTCTCCTATTTTCAAAAGGGAGCTCCGGAACAAGTATGTGCATGAAGGCACATGGAAAGATTTTTGTAGTATGATCACGGGAAGAGACCATCAACGAAGAAATACTATCCGGAACCCATCATCCAAGTGTGTCACTTTTGTGCAAATGGATTTTTGGGAGAACAAGAGAGACAAAGATAATGAACACGGAGTTGAATTGGCTTTACTCGGCTTTGATTGCCAAGTGGCCAATAGACCCCACTCACCTATGATCAACCGGTGGTGTTGTTGCAACATCGAGTTCGGAAGATATTGGTTCGGGGTGTTGCCTCTCCATATTGGCTATCTCTTTATAACCGGGTATTACAAGGAACCCAAATCATCTCCTACCCGGGACTTCCCTAGGAATATATGAAGAAAGGAAAATATAAGAGTGAAGATGAGAGAGGAGGCTTACAAGTGGCCTAGGTGAATTTGCCCCTTCCGGATTGAAGATTAAGACTTTTCTTGAGGGGAAGAAGATCGGTTAGAGGAAGGACTTCTTGTGCCGGTGAAGAGAAAAAAAAACAAAAGAGAGGATTAGGAGAAGGATATTCCACGACCCAAGAAGGAGGTGCGCAACAAAATTATGTCCCACCATTGGGAGGAACCCCGGCGCAGCCGAGTTACTACGGTGGTGTACCAATGCAAGCATGGGGGAGTGGTGCAGCCATACCCCCACCATTTTTGTGGTGCCCAACGTAGCCTTTGCAGAGCCATATGCACACCTTCCTCAACCACAACAAAATGTGGCCACCATTGGAGGATACGCTGCAAGGAACGTGCAAATAATTGCAGCCATCCAAACCAATGCCAACCAAATGGGTGAAGGAAATGCAAACGTCGCTTATGTGCTTGGACACCTTCACCTAGCACCGTCAGACAATTCATAGGAGGAGAGGCGCATTCCTATTACAAGTAAGGGTACAACAACCAAGACTATCAATATCAACCACCGGCGGAAGATTAGAGAGAGGAGGAGCTTTAGTTATCTTTCCTTTACCCCCTTTTCTTTAATTTTCAGCTTGTTTGCGCCTATGTATGCGTAGTGTTTTCAGTTTTTTTATTTAAATTTCAGAAAGTGTGTTAGTTTAATTTTCAGCGTGTGTCTTAGTTTTTATTTTCATCATGAATAATGTCACCACCAAGTTTTTACCTTTGGTAAAGTTACAAAGTTTGTGCCATGATGATATATGATTATAATTGCCGCTTTGTTTATCTTTGTAATTGATTTATGCATGTTTGAACTAGTGCTCTCTTAAAAATACAAATCTGAAATTATCTAAATGCTAGCTTAATCTTCAGCGGAGGTTATGATTAAAATAAAGACCCATAGTGTTTTATGTGCTCTCAAGTTATGAATAGATTAAAGATGTCTTTTATGCTAAAAAATATCGCTAACCTTGTCACAAATATCACTTGTGTGTTGCTCAACCTATCCAAAGCCTTATATATATTTGAGTGCATAAACCTTAGTGTACAAGATTTATTCTTGAGTGAGTTATTGCAGGCCATGATTTCTCTGGCCCGAGACTAAGAAGCTGGTCATTCCGTTTTTGCGTATCTATCTTTTTGCTAGCCTTTTATCCGTGCATTGTGTATCCCCGTATCGGAGATCTCACAAACCTCGCCGGATATCCACCCTTAAACCAAATATCATCTTTTGTGATTACCTCCTTGACCACAACCTATTGTTGAGAATGGATCATCAATTCAAGGAAGATCGCAAGACGGTGCCAACATTGAAGATTTCAAGTATCTCTCCACGGAAGAATACCCCGGTACCTACCTTATTTTTCGCCTCTTTGCTCGAGGACGAGCAACGTCTAAGCATGGGGGAGGAGGTAGGTACGGTGCAGTTTTAGAGTTCAAAAAGGGAGTGCAGTTTTAGAGTTCAAAAAGGGAGTATTTTAAAAAATATATATCTAATGAAATAATGATGAAAGAAAAAAATTCGGCGATATGCGTGACTTCCAAGGTGAAGGTCTCACAAGAAGAAAAAAAAATATATATATAATGAAAGAAAGAAAGAAAGAAAGGAAGAAAAGAATGAGAAATATGAGAAAGAGAGAAAAAATATATGCGTAAAAGTGAACTCCCCGGTTCTCTAAGAGTGCATTCAAGGCTTCAAGTTTAAAAGATCCATTCTCATTTTCCAACCATGTGCAATCCGATAACGAGGACTTCCTTTGTGCCTCGGGATCACTCTTTGCCATTTGCACATGTCCACTCATCTAAAAGCGTGTGTATTTTTCTCTTTCCCCTCCTTGATTTAACATTATTTTCCAATGACCTTTTTGACGAGTCTCGGTAATACCATGAGAAGCTTGTCTTGTTTTGACAACACCTCATTTATAAAATCTTGTTAGGACTAAACTTTCCCAAAGCTCCATATAAAGCCTACCACACATATATGTTATGAGAGGGAAAGGAGTAGAATATATAGGCTTGAGAGACAAGTGAGATGAGAGTTCATGAGCAATATACAAGATGATTTAAATTTGTGAACTTGGTTTAGCTTTTCTTTATCTCGTTCTTTATTTCAAAAATTCTGAGATCTATTTAAACTTTGTGAGCATGTTAATACTTGTGGGATAAGCTTAATAAGAATCTACCCTCCGTAGAGGTGAAGGCTAGTAAATTATGGAACTTTAACGAATTAAACTTTTGAGAGCATTATGTTTTTTTTCATGTATAATCAAGTGCAAGGTTTAAACATTGATGGGCAACGATGATATCCATCGAAGGCTTACTCGAGGACGAGCAAGGTTTAAGCATGGGGGAGATGTTGACGGTGAAAATCCGTCAACCTAGCCATGAGTTTACCTTCGGTGTTGGCATGAGTTTTGTATCTTATCCATTGGTACTAACCCCCATGGTATAACAAGTTCACTTGTCCATGTCGGTTTTGGAGTTATCTGTTTACGCAGGGTTTTAACGTTGAAAGCAAGACTTCCGGGATAAGTTCATTAAGCACCTCATGACAAGACCTTGAAGCCCGATACAAGTCAAGCAATGAAGTGAACATTACTCCAAGAGCCCAAGGACCAAGCCCGAGAAGATGATAAACTTCGAGGACTGAACCAAAAAAGTGCTGAATCTTGCAAGACAAGGAGTTGAGTCCAATTCGGAGAGAAACCGACGTCAAGGGCCCACATGTAAAAGGGGAGAACATCTAGAAGACGTGGGAAGCAACACCGGCGAAGCGAGGCCGCGGGATGGGCCGAGTGGGCCCGGGCCGGCTGGCCCGGGCCGGCCGGCCCGGCCCAATTCGGGGCCCAATCGGCCTCTCCTTTGACCTAATTGCTTCTCGGGCTATAAATAGCCCCCCGACCGAGAGCCACGCGAACGGAAGTCGTAATCCGCCGCCGAGGAGCGAGAGAAGCTTGAGGGACACCATCTCGGAGATGAGGGTCGTGCTAGTTGTCTAGGGTTTCCCTAGCCGACGTGGGAACCTTTCATGGAAGACCACGTCGGAGCTCGGAGCGAGGATCAAGATCGAGGGAGGGCCCGGTGGTGATCTTGTTCATGTAATCATTCATGGTGAAGTTTGTAAGTGAATCCGATTTCTAGCGATTAAGTGCCTTCTCGATGATTTTGATTTCTTCTTGGTTTTGCTTCTTCTACGATCTAGTCTATAGCTAGATTACATAGGGTGCTCTTGTAGCCGCGGTGGCTAGAGGTGCATACGGACCGGCCAAGTGATTTCAACTTGTTCTATCGAACTCGCCCTAGACTACCCGCATGAATAGGGATACGTTGTGACGAACGGGGGGTCTCGAAAGGCGGATGTTTTCGGAGTCGGATGGGAAGGCCACGATTTAAAGATGCTTTTAATGAGATTCGCTTTTCTATCTTCATATATCTTGTTTGGAGCTACAACATAAGCATGATCTAGACTCTCTAGATCGGTTATCTCTTGCTTTCTCTTGCTACCTCTTTAGTAGATTAGATTAGATTCGTTTTCTTTATGAGTTAGTAGATTAGATGCAACTTAGTTCATCATAAGATAGCTTACCTTGTTTTACTAGATTGAATCCTTGCGTTGCACATTGTTCCACGGATTCGATACCTTGGGTTCACCACTCGAGGGAAGAAGGGTCCCTTGACTACGACGGGAGACTTGTCCGCTTGCAAGTCACAAACGAACTTTGATACAACTATTAACCGTCAACAAGCCCCTTTTTCTGGCGCCGTTGCCGGGGAACAAGCAATCAAGATCCGATCTAGTATCGCTTATCTTTCGGTTTTTCCTTTGATTTTCTTTTGCATCTCTTATGTTTGATCATCCTCAAAAGAAAAAAATCAATCTAATCTAGTTTTGATTAACCCTAGTTTTTATGTTTAGATTTTTGTTTTATTACTAACCCTAACCGGAGATGGTTGGCTACCTCTCCAAGAAACCCAAACTTTTTGTGAATGATCCAGGAAAACTTTACAGGCAAAGGTGACGTGCAACACATGCTAAAGGGTTGGAAACCCTATATTCTAAAGTCAAACTCGAAGGACCATCAAAATCTCCAAGGGAATCACCACCTCCAAGTCCAAAGGAAGATCAACCTCAACCACCGGAGCGCTACGCACCCCGGACATCGTTGATCTACCTATCATAAACCTTCAAGACGCCGGGAGGCCGTTCAAGATCAAGGTCTCAACTATCCGCATGACGATTGCGAGAGCTGAATGCATACGAGCCGGATTCCTTGAGTGGCGTATCGGTTTACTTAAGAGGAGGATGGAGAAGATGGAGATGGAGAAAGAAGCTCAACACCTAAAGGCCGCCGAAGCAAGTTCCACATGCAAGGAGTGTGTGGAGTACGACCATGTCCAAGGTAACCCCGATTTAATGCAAGTTCGTCCATTCAAGATTTGGTTCCTCTTTGTGCACAATTCAAGGACTTGATGGACGAGCAAGCTAAGATCAACAAGGACGCCGTCACTAAGTTCGAGGCTATGGAGAAAATATTGAAGAATTTAGATGGCAAGGTGACGGAGGTCGGAAGCTCTATACGTCAAGTGTTCATCGCGATGAAGATGCTAGACGCAAGTGGGACAACTTGTCGGGCGCCTGATGGGTAACAAAGAAGGATATCCGAGAGAACTCCAAGGTCCCAAGACGGCGAAGGCTACTCAAACTCGTTCGGGAGAGATGAAGGATCACACTAGAGACCATGAAGATCACAACCGAAAACCGGAGTTCGAGATGCCGAGCCACAAGGAAGCTGTTGCATCCGTCAAGACCAAAGGACAAAGCCAGCCTGTGAAGACCAAAAAAAATTTGACTAAGCCAAAGTGGGTACCCAAGATTGCAACGCCCGCAAAGAGCGTTGATCCGAAGTAATCAAGTGAAGAAGTCTAGCCATGGACTATAAACGAAGCGCTAGGCGGGAGGCAACCCGTTTCGTCAAGTCAAGAATAAGCTACCGGGAGGACAACCCGATTCCAGGTTTTTCGAGTCTTTATAATTCAGTTTCGAATTTTACTACGCAAAACATTAGACTTAGAATGGTTGGACAATATTAGAGACATAATTCTTGGTTGAATAGTTTGCTTGATCATAAACCCTTTACATGAACCATCCTATGTGATTGTTTGCTTCTTTTTCGAGAAACCACAACCAAAAAAAAAATTTCAGAACCTAACTCAACCCTTCACCCTCGTTATGGTGCTGTGGTTGACTTGTTTTTCATGCTAAAAACACACGAGTAGAGCCACGACTTGTATCTAGATGTTATTTAAATTTCAGCACGTGGTGAGACTCGTGTGAACCTAGAATCTTGATTTTTGGTTGGTTTAAAAATCCATATCCTTGGTTTCTCTAAGATTAGAATTTTTCTAAGCCTCACTTAATTTTATTTCATTCAAAATCTCTCTCATCTAATCAAAATTAGGACCTTAACTTATGCCCCCATGATCAAGCCGGGAAAAGCTTGCTCTCAACTAATGAAGGCAAACTATACCGGTGAGACCGAAATCGACGTAGCCGAAAAATATTTTCGACTTACATTTGTTTCTAATGGTTTAAAAACTTCTCTAAATTTATGCTTGAGCTCTTGCATGGCTCTGAAAAATATTTTTAAATTTCGAAATTAGAGGAGTGCTTAGCCTTAAACACACTTAACGGGAGGCAATCTAGTTAACCTAACCATGCATGCACCATGATACATCACGGGATGCCCCTCCAACATATTTAAACCACATGCAAAGTACAAGCATGGGGGGGCAGCCAAGGCTTTGTTTTGTAGGAATATCATGGATGCATGTGAGGCAAGGGAGTATGGAAGTGAAACAAAGCGAAAACATCAAGTGGAAGGAGCAATAATGCAAGCGAAGGAGTGGACTGCAACGTTTGGAAGGTGTACGCGGTCACGAAGCAACATGCACTAGAGAAGAACCGAGCCAAGAGGAGGAGAGAGGTAAGACTTTCATCCAAAACATTGTTCGTGTGCTCTAGTTTGTAGGCCGGAACCACCTTAGACTTAGCCATCCACCGCGTTTGTTTCGTGCAAACAAATCACATCCTTAATCCACTCAAAGTCCAGACTCCAAAATAATATTTGTGTACCTTGTTACCGGGTGAAAACCCCGGATATATATTTGTGAGGGAGAGCGCTGCAATCATGGAAGAAAACTACAAGCCTTTTCACTGAAGAAGAAGGGATAATCGTCGTTTAAGCCATCAACCTCTTCGAGGAGGCACTCGGTTTCCGAGTTTCCTCGGAGTATGGAGGAGGACACGGCACCGCCGAGGAGGAACCACTCTTCTCCTTGGTGGCATGAGGGCCACACGAAACTCGTTTATGAGGTTCACCAAACTTCAATAACATATGGAGGAGCCGCCCGTCCAACCTCACCACTTGACACGATCATCCGCTCCACCTCCATATGCTCCGCAAGTATTCCGAGGGGTATGTCATCATGACGGAGGAGAAGAAGAAGCTCGCTCGCCTTAAGTAGAGGCTTGTAGCGAATGTCGACATCGACGATCAAGCTCTCCACATATTGGGTTTCACACGGGACACCGGTGCAATTCTCTAACGGAGTGTCGGCAAACACCCACAAGGAATTCGCCTAGGAAATTTTCGTGACCATGGCGCATACCCTTGATGAAGGAGTGCCGAGTCTCTCATTCCGTTGGAAGGAGCCCACAAGTGGAGAAGAAGGAAGACACCGTCGGAAGGGTAACCTTGATCAACGATGCTATTTCTAGCACCTTGATGGGGTAATCTCCTTTCATCCATGGGTTGCAATCGATCTTGAGATGTGATCATACTTTGTTGGATTATCTATCTATCATCTTTCACCGTGACCATCATAGGTCTAGTCATGAATACCTTCGCGTAGTGAGAGTACGAGAGGAGGGAAAGGGCGAAACCGTGGTCACAACCCCCGATAGATTAGATTGGTTTTCATGTTCGAAATGATTGCATGTTCTAGTATCGTAGACCCATGGGCGAGTGTCTCCTATTTTCAAAAGGGAGCTCGGAACAAGTATGTGCATGAAGGCACATGGGAAGATTTTTGTAGTATGATCACGGGAAGAGACCATCAACGAAGAAATACTATCCGAACCCATCATCCAAGTGTGTCACTTTTGTGCAAATGGATTTTTGGGAGAACAAGAGAGACAAAGATAATGAACACGGAGTTGAATTGGCTTTACTCGGCTTTGATTGCCAAGTGGCCAATAGACCCCACTCACCTATGATCAACCGGTGGTGTTGTTGCAACATCGAGTTCGGAAGATATTGGTTCGGGGTGTTGCCTCTCCATATTGGCTATCTCTTTAAAACCGGGTATTACAAGGAACCCAAATCATCTCCTACCCGGGACTTCCCTAGGAATATATGAAGAAAGGAAAATATAAGAGTGAAGATGAGAGAGGAGGCTTACAAGTGGCCTAGGTGAATTTGCCCCTTCCGGATTGAAGATTAAGACTTTTCTTGAGGGGAAGAAGGTCGGTTAGAGGAAGGACTTCTTGTGCCGGTGAAGAGAAAAAAACAAAAGAGAAGGATTAGGAGAAGGATCTTCCACGACCTAAGAAGGAGGTGCGCAACAAAATTATGTCCCACCATTGGGAGGAACCCCGGCGCCGCCGAGTTACTACGGTGGTGTACCAATGCAAGCATGGGGGAGTGGTGCAGCCATACCCCCACCATCTTTGCGGTGCCCAACGTAGCCTTTGCAGAGCCATATGCACACCTTCCTCAACCACAACAAAATGTGGCCACCATTGGAGGATACGCTGCAAGGAACGTGCAAATAATTGCAGCCATCCAAACCAATGCCAACCAAATGGGTGAAGGAAATGCAAACGTCGCTTATGTGCTTGGACACCTTCACCTAGCACCGTCGGACAATTCATAAGAGGACAGGCGCATTCCTATTACAAGTAAGGGTACAACAACCAAGACTATCAATATCAACCACCGGCGGAAGATTAGAGAGAGGAGGAGCTTTAGTTATCTTTCCTTTACCCCCTTTTCTTTAACTTTCAGCTTGTTTGCGCCTATGTATGCGTAGTGTTTTCAGTTTTTTTATTTAAATTTCAGAAAGTGTGTTAGTTTAATTTTCAGCGTGTGTCTTAGTTTTTATTTTCATCATGAATAATGTCACCACCAAGTTTTTACCTTTGGTAAAGTTACAAAGTTTGTGCCATGATGATATATGATTATAATTGCCGCTTTGTTTATCTTTGTAATTGATTTATGCATGTTTGAACTAGTGCTCTCTTAAAAATACAAATCTGAAATTATCTAAATGCTAGCTTAATCTTCAGCGGAGGTTATGATTAAAATAAAGACCCATAGTGTTTTATGTGCTCTCAAGTTATGAATAGATTAAAGATGTCTTTTATGCTCAAAAATATCGCTAACCTTGTCACAAATATCACTTGTGTGTTGCTCAACCTATCCAAAGCCTTATATATATTTGAGTGCATAAACCTTAGTGTACAAGATTTATTCTTGAGTGAGTTATTGCAGGCCATGATTTCTGCGGCCCGAGACTAAGAAGCTGGTCATTCTGTTTTTGCGTATCTATCTTTTTGCTAGCCTTTTATCCGTGCATTGTGTATCCCCGTATCGGAGATCTCACAAACCTCGCCGGATATCCACCCTTAAACCAAATATCATCTTTTGTGATTACCTCCTTGACCACAACCTATTGTTGAGAATGGATCATCAATTCAAGGAAGATCGCAAGACGGTGCCAACATTGAAGATTTCAAGTATCTCTCCAAGGAAGAATACCCCGGTACCTACCTTATTTTTCGCCTCTTTGCTCGAGGACGAGCAACGTCTAAGCATGGGGGAGGAGGTAGGTACGGTGCGGTTTTAGAGTTCAAAAAGGGAGTGCAGTTTTAGAGTTCAAAAAGGGAGTATTTTAAAAAATATATATATAATGAAATAATGATGAAAGAAAAAAATTCGGCGATATGCGTGACTTCCAAGGTGAAGGTCTCACAAGAAGAAAAAAAATATATATATAATGAAAGAAAGAAAGAAAGAAAGAAAGAAAGAAAGAAAAGAATGAGAAATATGAGAAAGAGAGAAAAAATATATGCGTAAAAGTGAACTCCCCGGTTCTCTAAGAGTGCATTCAAGGCTTCAAGTTTAAAAGATCCATTCTCATTTTCCAACCATGTGCAATCCGATAACGAGGACTTCCTTTGTGCCTCGGGATCACTCTTTGCCATTTGCACATGTCCACTCATCTAAAAGCGTGTGTATTTTTCTCTTTCCCCTCCTTGATTTAACATTATTTTCCAATGACCTTTTTGACGAGTCTCGGTAAGACCATGAGAAGCTTGTCTTGTTTTGACAACACCTCATTTATAAAATCTTGTTAGGACTAAACTTTCCCAAAGCTCCATATAAAGCCTACCACACATATATGTTATGAGAGGGAAAGGAGTAGAATATATAGGCTTGAGAGACAAGTGAGATGAGAGTTCATGAGCAATATACAAGATGATTTAAATTTGTGAACTTGGTTTAGCTTTTCTTTATCTCGTTCTTTATTTCAAAAATTCTGAGATCTATTTAAACTTTGTGCATGTTAATACTTGTGGGATAAGCTTAATAAGAATCTACCCTCCTTAGAGGTGAAGGCTAGTACATTATGGAACTTTAACGAATTAAACTTTTGAGAGCATTATGTTTTTTTTCATGTATGATCAAGTGCAAGGTTTAAACATTGATGGGCAACGATGATATCCATCGAAGGCTTACTCGAGGACGAGCAAGGTTTAAGCATGGGGGAGATGTTGACAGTGAAAATCCGTCAACCTAGCCATGAGTTTACCTTCGGTGTTGGCATGAGATTTGTATCTTATCCATTGGTACTAACCCCCGTGGTATAACAAGTTCACTTGTGCATGTCGGTTTTGGAGTTATCTACGTTTACGCGGGGTTTTAACGTTGAAAGCAAGACTTCCGGGATAAGTTCATTAAGCACCTCATGACAAGACCTTGAAGCCCGATACAAGTCAAGCAATGAAGTGAACATTACTCCAAGAGCCCAAGGACCAAGCCCGAGAAGATGATAAACTCCGAGGACTGAACCAGAAAAGTGCTGAATCTTGCAAGACAAGGAGTTGAGTCCAATTCGGAGAGAAACCGACGTCAAAGGCCCACATGTAAAAGGGGAGAACATCTAGAAGACGTGGGAAGCAACACCGGCGAAGCGGGCCGCGGGATGGGCCGAGGTGGGCCCGGGCCGACCGGCCCGAGCCGGGGCCCAATCGGCCTCTCCTTTGACCTAATTGCTTCTCGGGCTATAAATAGCCCCCTAACCGAGAGCCACACGAACGGAAGTCGTAATCCGCCGCCGAGGAGCGAGAGAAGCTTGAGGGACACCATCTCGGAGATGAGGGTCGTGCTAGTTGTCTAGGGTTTCCCTAGCCGACGTGGGAACCTTGCATGGAAGACCACGTCGGAGCTCGGAGCGAGGATCAAGATCGAGGGAGGGCCCCGGTGGTGATCTTGTTCATGTAATCATTCATGGTGAAGTTTGTAAGTGAATCCGATTTCTAGCGATTAAGTGCCTTCTCGATGATTTTGATTTCTTCTTGGTTTTGCTTCTTCTACGATCTAGTCTATAGCTATATTACATAGGGTGCTCTTGTAGCCGCGGTGGCTAGAGGTGCATACGGACCGGCCAAGTGATTTCAACTTGTTCTATCGAACTCGCCCTAGACTACCCGCATGAATAGGGATACGTTGTGACAGAACGGGGGTCTCGAAAGGCGGATGTTTTCGGAGTCGGATGGGAAGGCCACGATTTAAAGATGCTTTTAATGAGATTCGCTTTTCTATCTTCATCTATCTTGTTTGGAGCTACAACATAAGCATGATCTAGACTCTCTAGATCGGTTATCTCTTGCTTTCTCTTGCTACCTCTTTAGTAGATTAGATTAGATTCGTTTTCTTTATGAGTTAGTAGATTAGATGCAACTTAGTTCATCATAAGATAGCTTACCTTGTTTTACTAGATTGAATCCTTGCGTTGCACATTGTTCCACGGATTCGATACCTTGGGTTCACCACTCGAGGGAAGAAGGGTCCCTTGACTACGACGGGAGACTTGTCCGCTTGCAAGTCACAAACGAACTTTGATACAACTATTAACCGTCAACAGCTGCAAACAACACCTTGGCCCCCGAAGTTCAAGCCGGTCTCTCTCCCGAAATATAACGGCTTCGGAAACTCCAGGCAATTCCTCATGAGGTATGAATCAGCTGTGAATTCAGCAGGAGGGGGTGATGTTGCACTAGCCAAATCCTTCATCATTGCTTGCGAAAGACCAGTACTGAATTGGTACTCCTTGCTGCCGCCGCATTCAGTCTACAGCTGGGCAGATCTCAAGACAAAGTTCATGCAAGCATTTCAGATGTTCCATGACACAACAGCTGAAGCATCAGATTTGTACAACTGCAAGCAAAAAGACAGAGAGTCACTGCGGAACTTCGTGAGAAGGTTCATGCAGCAGAGATCCCAAATTCTAGAAGCTGATGAAAGAACAACGATCAATGCGTTAATCAAGGGCCTCACTCTAGGGCCAACAGCCTCACATCTCACTAGAAAGAAACCCAAGACGGTTGAGGAAATTTTTCATGAATTGGAGGAATACATCTTGTCTGATGACGACCATCGCAAGAGAGTAGCCGAACGAAACGAAGCAAGGCAGGGAAATAGAGAGACGACATGGAGAGCACAATCCCAGAATCTGCGAAATGTCAACAATGTTGAAAATCCACAACCTGACCAAAACAGCAGGCCAAGCACCAGAGAAGGGTTTACGCCCAGAGGAAGGGGAAGAGGAAGAGGACCCCCGAGGCTCACGAACCATAACCCGAAAGACCCTTACTTCTATTGCCAGTATCATGGGAGCGGCCACAGCACCGAAGGGTGCATAGAAACAAAGACAAACATGGCAAGAATTTAGCAAGAAAAAGCGCTAATGAGCATCGCATCCTCAATGCCAAGCCAATTTCGCCCAAATTTTTGGCAGCCGCAATTCGCGAACTCACAATCTAGTTCAGTCCCAGTTCAACAATTCTCACAACCACAGTCATCGTGGCAACCATCGCAGCAGTTTTCCCCCAGTCACAGGCAATCCAATCAATCTAGCAACCACAACCGATTCGGAAAATCTTGCCACCACCTCCAAAAAGTTCGTCAAGGCCTCAGTCAAGTGCAGGACCTCAGAACTCCAAAGCATTACCGTCTTTCAGGACTATCATGCCAATCACAGGAGGGTTAGCTATGGAATTCGAGACCAAGAAGCAAAGAAGCAATTACTTCAGGTCTATAAACACCATCATCAACGATGGTCCAGCTGCACGTCCGGAATGGGCAAAGGTGCCAAACACCTTCACAGAGGAAGATTTCGGGCTAAAATCTGCGATTCATAATGATGCTATGGTCATTGAGGTAAACATAGCGGGGTGGGTCATAGGAAAAGTCCTAGTTGACAATGGAAGTTCAGTGGATATCTTGTTCTTGAAGACATTCGAAAAGATGAATCCGAGCCAGCACATGTTGGACCCGCCAGAGTACCCGTTGCAAGGGTTCGTAGGAAAGCCAATCAAGCCGGTTGGAAAGATATCACTCCCTATTTCCTTCGGAGATCTCGAAAATGCCAGAACAAAGAGTCTCACCTTTGATGTGGTTGACATCTATCATCCGTATCTCACGATTTTCGGCAGAGGTTTCATGAACAAGTTCGACGCAGTCATAAGGCAGCAGTTCTTATGCATGAAGATGCCCGCACCCAAGGGGGTCATTACAGTATTCAGCAATCAACAAGAGGCCAGAAACATAGAAAAAGGCCACACGCCCGGCCAGACAAATATGTACTAGTTGAAAACAGCTGACGAGAAGAAGGAAACTTACGAAGAGGCCAGGCAGGATAAAGAAAAAATTGAAATAGCCGCAGATGGTGAAACCAAGAAAGTGTATCTGGATGACATGCCCGATAGAGCAGTCACAATAGGGGCTAACCTCAGTGCCGAAGAGGACAGGGACCTCGTACGATTCCTGAACAAAAACAAGGATGTTTTCGCATGGTCAGCTAAGGACCTGCAAGGTGTTGACAGAAACATCATTGAACATGCCCTGGAAACAGACGAAAAATACCTCCCAAGAAACAGAAACTTCGGAATATGTCTGAGGAAAAGGTGAAAGCAGTGGAAGCTGAAGTTCAGAGATTGCAAGATGCACAAGTAATCAGAGAAGTAAAGTATCCAATCTGGCTAGCCAACACTGTACCAGTCAAGAAGAAAAATGGAAAGTGGAGAATGTGTGTGGACTTCACAGATTTGAACAAGGCATGCAAGAAAGACGATTTCCCCTTGGAAAGGGTAGACAAAATCGTAGATGATGCAGCCAACAGTGCAATGCTCTCGCTCCTGGACATGTTCTCTGGGTATCATCAGATCAGAGTTCGCAAGGAGGACAAAGAAAAAACAAGTTTCATCACTCCCTTCAGAACATTCTGTTTCGTGAGAATGCCAGAGGGGCTAAAGAACGCAGGATATACATTCTCAAGAATGATAGCAATAGTACTTCACCCACAGATACAGAGGAACATCTTGGCATATGTGGATGACATAGTCGTCAAAAGTGTTCAGAGGGAAGACCACATCAGTGACCTGGCGGAAACATTTGCGAACATGAGAGCAGCAAATCTGAAGCTGAATCCGGAGAAATGTGTATTCGGCATTCACAAGGGGAAAGTTCTCGGATGCCTAGTTTCAACAAAAGGCATAGAGGCAAATCCCGACAAAATCAGGGCTTTAGTGGAAATGCAAGATCCAGTTTCAGTGAAAGATGTGCAGAAGCTGACAGGGAGAGTGGCTGCCCTTAACAGATTCATTCCCAGAGCCGCAAAAAAGAAGCTTACCATTCTTCCACGTCCTCAGAAATGCCAAAAACTACCAGTGGTCTGAACCTTAGAAACGAGCCTTCCAAGAATTGAAAGATTACTTGTCCAATATGACCAAGCTCTGTCCTCCCGAACCGAAATCGCCACTTCTGCTATATGTGTCTGCATCAAATTCGGCAGTATGTGCGGTGCTAGTGCAAGAAAAGGAGGAAGAAGGGAAGCTCAAACAAATTCCTGTATACTTTGCTTCTGAAGCTTTGTCTGGCTCCAAGATCTTCTATTCCGAACTGTAAAAAATCGCATATGCAGTCATCATGGCAGCAAGGAAGCTAAGGCACTATTTCGAGGGTCACAGAATAAGAGTCATCACCAACCAGCCGTTAAACGATTTGTTCGCAAATAGAGAAGCATCCACCCGAATAATCAAGTGGGGCGCTGAAGTCTCTGAATATGTGGTAGACTTCGAGAGAAGAAGTGCAATAAAGTCGCATGTTCTGGCAGATTTTGTCATGGACTGGACTTCGCCTACTCAGAACTTCGAGGAAAATGTACCTGAACCCTGGATAGTACAGTGTGATGGGGCTTGGTGCTACAATTGGGTTGGAATTTCGGCTGTCGTAACTTCCCCAACGGGCGTAGTGATAAGATACGCAACTCATCTCGTATTCACAGACAATGAACATTCCACGAACAACACAACAGAATACGAAGCTCTTCTGTTGGCATTAAGGAAAATGAAAGCCTTGGGGCAGCAGACCTTCATAATCAGAACGGATTCGAAAGTAATGCAAGAACATATCGAGAAAGAAAGTGCAGCAAGAAATCCTGTTCTCATGAAGTATCTGGAAAAAGTCAGGGAAATGGAAAAGCACTTCAAAGGTTACTCAGTCCAGCATATCCCAAGAGATGACAACAATGAGGCAGACAAACTGGCGAAAGCAGCAGCCAGAAATCAAGAGCTACCTCCTGATGTGTTTTTCGAAATCATCAAGGAACCATCCATCAAAGATTTAAGGCCGAAAATCGTGAATGTAGTGGACACTCCCGATTGGAGAGCAGAAATCATGGCTTATCTGAGAGGCTACTATGAGCCACAAGATGAGTTGGAAGAAAAAAGAGTGAAACAAAGGGCACGGGGCTATACAGTGGTAAACGGAGAACTCTACAAATCAGGAGTCACTGAGCCTTGGCTGCGGTGCATCACTTCCGAAAAAGGCCTCGAGCTTCTAAAGGAAATTCACAGTGGATTTTGTGGTGCGCACATAGGCACTAGGGCTTTGGCCGGAAAGGCGATAAAGCAGGGATTTTGTTGGCCCACCATAAACATTGACGCCAAGGCATTAGTTTGGCAATGTGAAGCATGCCAGAAAACAGCGAATCAACAGAATTTGCTTTCAATGCCAGTTCACTTAATTCCACCATCGTGGCCACTGCAAAGGTGGGGAATGGATCTAGTGGGCCCATTGCCAACGGCTCAGGGAATTGCCGATTGGCAGCTGTTGCAGTCGATTATTTCACAAGGTGAGTGGAAGCAAAACCACTTGCGAACATCAAAGCAACAACAATTCAGAAGTTCTTTTGGCAGAACATAGTCTGCAGATTTGGGGTTCCTAGAGAACTAACTGTTGACAATGGCAAACAGTTTGATTGTTACACTTTCAAAGAGTATTGCAAGACCTTGGGTACTCATGCGAAATTTTCGTCAGTGTACCACCCGCAATCCAACGGAGCAGTTGAAAGGGCAAATGGCCTGATTTTTTCGAGAATAAAAAAATGCTTGTTCGACCAAAAGAAGGGTAAATGGGTGGATGAGTTGCCGAAAGTGATCTGGTCTCACAACACTACAGTGTCAAGAGCAACGGGTTTCACGCCTTTTCGCCTACTTTTCAGCACTGAGGCAATGACACCGGAAGAAATCAAAAATGAAAGCATGCGAGTCCTGAAAGCAAAAGAGATTGAGGAAATTGATGAGAAAGTGGAAAAGGACATGATCGAGCTAACAATCCTCGAAGCTGTCGCAAACATTGAGAAGTACCAAAAAGAAACTAAGGCCTGGAGAGACAAGAAAGTGGTCCGAAAGGACATCAGAACCGGCGACCTTGTATTAAAAAGGAAGAAAAACTGGGAGAACCCAGGAAAACTTCATGAGTCTAGGGAAGGGCCTTACATTGCAAAGGAAACAAGCATGCCAGGGGCTTTTCGCTTAATGGAGCAGACTGGCGAAGAGTTGCCATATTCATGGAATGCTGACAGCTTGAAAAGGTATTACCCTTGAAAGTTCCAATTGTAGTTAGATGTAGTATAAAGTATTTTTTCCATTTTCGCGAATTTACATTCTGAAAATCAAAAAATCCGAATCACACGTCTATAAGTGACTTCGGGAAAAAACAAGTTCTAGCTAGATGTAATATAGCCTTTACTTTCCTAGTTGCATTAGAATAAAGAGGACCGTACTCTTTTCCTTGCAAAGGGGGCTCTAAATCAAGAGGCAAGGTTTTTAATGAGGCGGATCCTATGTAAATACTCTTTGTGATATATGTATTAAAAGTGTCTTCCCCCAAATTGCGTATTTCCAGAATTCCGTCGTGAAAAAGAAAGAGTTCGTGAGAAAGGCTTCCTGGTAGCCAGAATTCCATCGTCAAAAGGAAAAAAGTTCGTGAGAAAGGCTTCCTGGTAGCCAAAATTCCATCGTGAAAAGAAAAAAGTTCGTGAGAAAGGCTTCCTGGTAGCCAAAATTCCATCGTGAAAATAAAAAAAGTTCGTGAGAAAGGCTTCCTGATAGCCAGAATTCCATTGTGAAAAAGAAAACGTTCGTGAGAAAGGCTTCCTGATAGCCAGAATTCCATCGTGAAAAAGAAAAAGTTTGTGAGAAAGGCTTTCTGATAGCCAGAATTCCACCATGAAAAAAGAAGAGGTTGTGAACAAAGGCCTAAGACAACAATAAGTTGTGGCCTAGAATCCCATCCATGAAGGGATTCCCACCGAAAAGGCCTGAGAAAACAATAAGTTGTGGCCTAAAATCCCATCCACGAAGGGATTCCCACCGAATAGGTCTGAGACAACAATAAGTTGTGGCCTAAAATCCCATCCACGAAGGGATTCCCACCGAAAAGGCTCGAGACAACGATGAGTTGCAGCCTCAGTTTTCATCATGATAAGCAATGATGATTGCGGTTAAGTGAATGTGTGTCATTCTGTTCCAAAATTCTTTTCCCTTAATGAGAATTACCGAAAAAACATTTTCACGAAAAAATCGCTACACAAAAGGGCAAGGGGCTCGTATAAGAATTCGTAGAAATGTGTGGTTGAAGCAACTGAGGGTTGCAATATCAACCAGGGCAAGTATGCCAAGCGGGTCAAGTCAAAAAAAATTCGAGAACAAATTTTGTCGACTTGATCAACAACACTTGTAGTTTTAAAGAATTCGTGAAGATTTCTACAAAAACGCCCGATTAAAGTGTCCGAGGAACAGTAGAGATTCGGAAATATATTTACAATTTTTCATGCAAAACGGCAAGGTGGGGGAGGGTGACGTTTTTTCAAAAGAAAACGTCCTTATTGCCTTATTCGCATAAAAATTTCGAAACAGTTCAACACTAATTACATTAATAAGTACAAAAATCTAAAACGAAAGTTCGACAACATATCCGGGTTTGCAGCTATCATCTTCCGCAATGTCACTAGCAAAAGCAAAGTTGAACTCGCCGGCAGATGGGCTAAGGGGCTCCGTCTTCGGAATCTTCGCAAAACTTGAATTCGTAGATGTAGAACCTTCCTTCTTATCAACTAGGAAACAGGAAGTAAGGTCGAAGCATCCCATAGAAAATTTAAGCGAAGTTTTGAGCTAGAAATCAGAAAAGTCTTGTTCGGGATAAGCCCTTTGGAACAAACGCCACGCTTCGCCACTAACAAACATTTTATCACGATGAATCCTTAGTGGCATCACGTCTTGCGCAGGCCCAGCTTGCACGACCTGCGCAGGTTAAAAGTTTACAAAACAGCTGTTCCGACAAACTAAGTGAATGTACAAATATACAAAGGCAGCCTCGAGGGCGCGAATAATTTGGAGAAACATCTATTCGGTGATGTCAACCTTCGGAGAATTCCCATCGTGCCCTGAAGTTTGGTCGCCTCACCGCCATCGTCGCTGCTGCTGCTCGAGCTCTCTTTTCCCGAATCGCTAGAGTCTTCATCTTCAGCAGACGAGTCAGGGGATGCAACATCTTATTCGTGATTCTCTTCTTCGATCAGCTAACAAAAGAAAAAAGACAAATGTAAGAAAAATCAAGGGATAAAAATCCCACGAATAAACAACAGTGAATAAAAAACGTATGAAGATCAACAAAAGCAAGCTTAGCACGTGCAATAGTCTTGACGGCTTCTTTCCCGCTGGCTAACCAAAATTCCATCGCGAATTTAGACTGGATAACCTAAACGTCTTCGTTTGGCCGAATTATCGAGGCACTCATGGCGCCGGGAAACTGCGAGACTTTTTTGCGAAACTTCGTGAGATCTGCGCAGTCGAAGTCCTGCAGAAGCTTCGGAATACTCTCGACCGAGAAGGCCGCTGCGAAATCGCTAGCGCCGGAAATGACGTCGGGAAGCGCCTTCAACTCTGTGTCGATCCAATTCATAAACCCTGTAACCCCTAGGTTGGAAGGGAGCGGTGCTGGACGGACGCCGAGTTCATTTAAAGATTTCTCATATTCTGTGAATAAAGCCTTCAACCTGTCGACAATTTCAGAAATCCTTCTTTAAGAAGATTCTCGTTGTTCGGACATGACCTTCTCAAGGTCTTGGATTCGCTGGTCCCTGCTGCTAAGAGATTTGGCCAAATCGGCATTGTTAGCACGTAGATCCTCGACAACTTTTGTAGATCTGTCATGATTCTTGTGAAGATTCTCGATCAGGCTCAGATCATCCTCATGAGTTTTTTGCAGCTTTTCCAACTCCTTCTTTGAGTGCTCGAGAGCTTCACCAGCAACTCTCTTCTCATCTTGGCAAACCTTAAGGGCCTCCGCCAATTCGACCACCTTCTTCTCGAGATCTAGGTTCGCAGATTGGGCAAGATCAAAGTTCCGCTTGAGTTCCTTGGATTCTTGGGAAAGCTGCTTGTTTGTCTTATCCTGTTCAACAAGTCACTCAACGGCAACCTTCCCGAGCATGGAAGACTTGAGGGAATAGTCTTCTTGAAACCGCGCCAACTTGGACGGAGGATATGTTCGAAGGAGATCCTTGAATTCTGAAAAAATTCGTGAATAAAATGTTGAGCAAGGATTCATAAGTTTGAAAAGTACGAAAGGTAATGAAAAGAAACGAACCCTGTTTGCTCAAATTTTTCATGGCGCCTTTCTTCACCGAGCTCGAAGTAGTTTTACCCTGTGATAAAGAAGTCTTCTTCAGAGCAGAGTGAGGCCCCCTTCTAGAGTCCCGAACCGCCTCTCCAGTTTGTTCCGAGCCTTCTCCTCTTGTTTCATCAACAAGTGCAGGCGATTTCCACAGTGTTAAAGTCTTGGATGCGCCGCTCCAAGTACTAGTCGCCTTGAAACCAACACTTAGTAGTTCGTCGCGATGGGACGTACCAAAGCTCTTTTTAAATGTGGCTAAGGAAGGAGAGGGAGCCTGGCCTTCGGGAACAACTTCACGAACTTCGAGCTCCTTGGTGAATTCGGGGGGAAGCTTCGTCGCGGGAGTGAATGGGCAAAGAGACCTCAGCAGTAGCAGCAGTAACAGGGGCTTCAGCAGCAACGTCGAGGACAGCATCCTTACGAACTTCGGGAGCAGCATTTGAAAAAGAATCAATGTACACGAACTCATTCTCAGAACCCGACGGGCAATTGTCTCAAAAGTTAAATCTCAACAAAGGCCAGAAGCAAGAACCTTTCTTGCTACCCGCTTCCACGAAGAGATTGTCATCAAACGCAGACGGAACTCGCCGAACTCCAAAAGAAGCAACCTTTTTCACTGCTTTCTTCAACTTCTTGCGGCTCATCTGGGCTAGGCGGGAAGCTGCTTGGAGCTCAACGTCCGAAATTTGTTCGGAGGTCTTGCGCTTGCGTTTCGACGATTCTAAAGATCTTGTCTTAGAGGGTTGGACGCCAAAGGAAGTGCTTTCGTCGACAGTTGATGGGCCTCGTTTCGAAGATTTTCTTCGTGGGGCATTTATAGGAGCAGCTGAACAACTGGCGACAGCAACCGCGGGGACCTTCAATTTGCGACCCGGGCGTCGAGAATTAAAAGACTTATGAAGATCAACCTTAGCAAGCTTAGCATGTGCAATAGTCTTGACGGCTTCTTTCCCGCTGGCTAGCCAAAATTCCCTCGCGAATTTAGACTTGATAACCTAAACGTCTTCGTTTGGCCGAATTATCGAGGCACTCATGGCGCCGGGAAACTGCGAGACTTTTTTGCGAAACTTCGTGAGATCTGCGCAATCGAAGTCGTGCAGAAGCTTCGGAATACTCTCGACCGAGAAGGCCGCTGCGAAATCGCTAGCACCGGAAGTCGGGAAGCGCCTTCAACTCTGTGTTGATCCAACTCATAAACTCTGTAACCCCTAGGTTGGAAGGGAGCCGTGCTGGACGGACGCCGAGTTCATTTAAGGATTTCTCATATTCTGCGAATAAAGCCTTCAACCTGACGACAATTTCAGAAATCCTTCTTTCAGAAGATTCTAGTTGTTCGGACATGGCCTTCTCAAGGTCTTGGATTCGCCGGTCCCTGCTGCTAAGAGATCTGGCCAAATCGGCATTGTTAGCACGCAGATCCTCGACAACTTTCGTAGATTTGTCATGATTCGTGTGAAGATTCTCGATCAGGCTCAAATCATCCTCATGAGTTTTTTCTTGCAGCTTTTCCAACTCCTACTTTGAGTGCTCGAGAGCATCATCAGCAACTCTCTTCTCATCTTGGCAAACCTTCAGGGCCTCTGCCAATTCGGCCACCTTCTTCTCGAGATCTAGGTTTGCGGATTGGGCAAGATCAAAGTTGCGCTTGAGTTCCTTGTATTCTTGGGAAAGCTGCTTGTTTGTCTTATCCTGTTCAACAAGTCGCTAAACGGCAACCTTCCCGAGCATGGAAGACTTGAGGGAATAGTCTTCTTGAAACCGCGCCAACTTGGACGGAGGATATGTTCGAAGGAGATCCTTGAATTCGAAAAAATTCGTGAATAAAATGTTGAGCAAGGATTCGTAAGTTTGAAAAGTACGAAAGGTAATGAAAAGAAATGAACCCTGTTTGCTCAAATTTTTCATGGCGCCTTTCTTCACCGAGTTCGAAGTAGTTTTACCCTGCGATGAAGAAGTCTTCTTCAGAGCAGAGTGAGGCCCCCTTCTAGAGTCCCGAACCGCCTCTCCAGTTTGTTCCGAGCCTTCTCCTCCTGTTTCATCAACAAGTGCAGGCGATTTCCACAATGTTAAAGTCTTGGACGCGCCGCTCCCAGTACTAGTCGCCTTGAAACCAACACTTAGTAGTTCGCCGCGATGGGACGTACCAAAGCTCTTTTTAAATGCGGCTAAGGAAGGAGAGGGAGCCTGGCCTTCGGGAACATCTTCACGAACTTCGAGCTCCTTGGTGAATTCGGGGGGAAGCTTCGTCATGGGAGTGAATGGGCAAAGAGACCTCAGCAGCAGCAGCAGTAACAGGGGCTTCAGCAGCAACGTCGAGGAAAGCATCCTTACGAACTTCGGGAGCAGCATTTGAAAAAGAATCAATGTACACGAACTCATTCTCAGAACCCGACGGGCAATTGTCTCAAAAGTTAAATCTCAACAAAGGCCAGAAGCAAGAACCTTTCTTGCTAACCGCTTCCACGAAGGGATTGTCGTCAAACGCAGACGGAACTCACCGAACTCCAAAAGAAGCAACCTTTTTCACTGCCTTCTTCAACTTCTTACGGCTCATCTGGGCTAGGCCGGAAGCTGCTTGGAGCTCAACGTCCGAAATTTGTTCGGAGGTCTTGTGCTTGCGTTTCGACGATTCTAAAGATCTAGTCTTAGAGGGTTGGACGCCAAAGGAAGTGCTTTCGTCGACAGTTGATGGGCCTCGTTTCGAAGATTTTCTTCGTGGGGCATTTATAGGAGCAGCTGAACAACTGGCGACAGCAACCGCGGGGACCTTCAATTTGCGACCCGGGCGTCGAGAATTAAAAGACTTATGAAGATCAACCTGAGCAAGCTTAGCACGTGCAATAGTCTTGGCAGCTTCTTTCCCGCTGGCTAGCCAAAATTCCCTCGCGAATTTAGACTTGATAACCTGAACGTCTTCGTTTGGCCGAATTATCGAGGCACTCGTGGCGCCGGGAAACTGCAATACTTTTTGGCGAAACTTCGTGAGATCTGCGCAGTCGAAGTCGTGCAGAAGCTTCGGAATACTCTCGACCGAGAAGGACGCTGCGAAATCGCTAACGCCGGAAATGACGTCGGGAAGCACCTTCAACTCTGTGTCGATCCAATTCATAAACTCTGTAACCCTTAGGTTGGAAGGGAGCGGTGCTGGACGGACGCCGAGTTCATTTAAGGATTTCTCATATTCTGCGAATAAAGCCTTCAACCTGTCGACAATTTCAGAAATCCTTCTTTCAGAAGATTCTCGTTGTTCGGACATGGCCTTCTCAAGGTCTTGGATTCGCTGGTCCCTGCTGCTAAGAGATCTGGCCAAATCGGCATTGTTAGCACGCAGATCCTCGACAACTTTCGTAGATCTGTCATGATTCTTGCGAAGATTCTCGATCAGGCTCAGATCATCCTCATGAGTTTTTTGCAGCTTTTCCAACTCCTTCTTTGAGTGCTCGAGAGCTTCACCAGCAACTCTCTTCTCATCTTGGCAAACCTTAAGGGCCTCCGCCAATTCGACCATCTTCTTCTCGAGATCTAGGTTCGCAGATTGGGCAAGATCAAAGTTCCGCTTGAGTTCCTTGGATTCTTGGGAAAGCTGCTTGTTTGTCTTATCCTGTTCAACAAGTCACTCAACGGCAACCTTCCCGAGCATGGAAGACTTGAGGGAATAGTCTTCTTGAAACCGCGCCAACTTGGACGGAGGATATGTTCGAAGGAGATCCTTGAATTCTGAAAAAATTCGTGAATAAAATGTTGAGCAAGGATTCATAAGTTTGAAAAGTACGAAAGGTAATGAAAAGAAACGAACCCTGTTTGCTCAAATTTTTCATGGCGCCTTTCTTCACCGAGCTCGAAGTAGTTTTACCCTGTGATGAAGAAGTCTTCTTCAGAGCAGAGTGAGGCCCCCTTCCAGAGTCCCGAACCGCCTCTCCAGTTTGTTCCGAGCCTTCTTCTCCTGTTTCATCAACAAGTGCAGGCGATTTCCACAGTGTTAAAGTCTTGGATGCGCCGCTCCCAGTACTAGTCACCTTGAAACCAACATTTAGTAGTTCGCCGCGATGGGACGTACCAAAGCTCTTTTTAAATGTGGCTAAGGAAGGAGAGGGAGCCTGGCCTTCGGGAACAACTTCACGAACTTCGAGCTCCTTGGTGAATTCGGGGGGAAGCTTCATCGCGGGAGTGAATGGGCAAAGAGACCTCAGCAGTAGCAGCAGTAACAGGGGCTTCAGCAGCAACGTCGAGGACAGCATCCTTACGAACTTCGGGAGCAACATTTGAAAAAGAATCAATGTACACGAACTCATTCTCAGAACCCGACGGGCAATTGTCTCAAAAGTTAAATCTCAACAAAGGCCAGAAGCAAGAACCTTTCTTGCTACCCGCTTCCACGAAGAGATTGTCATCAAACGCAGACGGAACTCGCTGAACTCCAAAAGAAGCAACCTTTTTCACTGCTTTCTTCAACTTCTTGCGGCTCATCTGGGCTAGGCGGGAAGCTGCTTGGAGCTCAACGTCCGAAATTTGTTCGGAGGTCTTGCGCTTGCGTTTCGACGATTCTAAAGATCTTGTCTTAGAGGGTTGGACGCCAAAGGAAGTGCTTTCGTCGACAGTTGATGGGCCTCGTTTCGAAGATTTTCTTCGTGGGGCATTTATAGGAGCAGCTGAACAACTGGCGGCGACAAGAACCGCGGGGACCTTCAATTTGCGACCGGGCGTCGAGAATTAAAAGACTTATGAAGATCAACTCCGAGCAAGCTCGGCATGTGCAATAGTCTTGACGGCTTCTTTCCGTGGCTAGCCAAAATTCCCTCGCGAATTTAGACTTGATAACCTAAACGTCTTCGTTTGGCCGAATTATCGAGGCAGTCATGGCACCGGGAAACTGCGAGACTTTTTTGCGAAACTTCGTGAGATCTGCGCAATCGAAGTCGTGCATAAGCTTCGGAATACTCTCGACCGAGAAGGCCGCTGCGAAATCGCTAGCGCCGGAAGTCGGGAAGCGCCTTCAACTCTGTGTTGATCCAACTCATAAACTCTGTAACCCCTAGGTTGGAAGAGAGCCGTGCTGGACGGACGCCGAGTTCATTTAAGGATTTCTCAGATTCTGCGAATAAAGCCTTCAACCTGTCGACAATTTCAGAAATCCTTCTTTCAGAAGATTCTAGTTGTTCGGACATGGCCTTCTCAAGGTCTTGGATTCGCCGGTCCCTGCTGCTAAGAGATCTGGCCAAATCGGCATTGTTAGCACGCAGATCCTCGACAACTTTCGTAGATTTGTCATGATTCTTGTGAAGATTCTCGATCAGGCTCAGATCATCCTCATGAGTTTTTTTTGCAGCTTTTCCAACTCCTACTTTGAGTGCTCGAGAGCATCATCAGCAACTCTCTTCTCATCTTGGCAAACCTTCAGGGCCTCTGCCAATTCGGCCACCTTCTTCTCGAGATCTAGGTTTGCGGATTGGGCAAGAGCAAAGTTGCGCTTGAGTTCCTTGTATTCTTGGGAAAGCTGCTTGTTTGTCTTATCCTGTTCAACAAGTCGCTAAACGGCAACCTTCCCGAGCATGGAAGACTTGAGGGAATAGTCTTCTTGAAACCGCGCCAACTTGGACGGAGGATATGTTCGAAGGAGATCCTTGAATTCTGAAAAAATTCGTGAATAAAATGTTGAGCAAGGATTCGTAAGTTTGAAAAGTACGAAAGGTAATGAAAAGAAATGAACCCTGTTTGCTCAAATTTTTCATGGCGCCTTTCTTCACCGAGCTCGAAGTAGTTTTACCCTGCGATGAAGAAGTCTTCTTCAGAGCAGAGTGAGGCCCCCTTCTAGAGTCCCGAACCGCCTCTCCAGTTTGTTCCGAGCCTTCTCCTCCTATTTCATCAACAAGTGCAGGCGATTTCCACAATGTTAAAGTCTTGGACGCGCCGCTCCCAGTACTAGTCGCCTTGAAACCAACACTTAGTAGTTCGCCGCGATGGGACGTACCAAAGCTCTTTTTAAATGCGGCTAAGGAAGGAGAGGGAGCCCGGCCTTCGGGGAACATCTTCACGAACTTCGAGCTCCTTGGTGAATTCGGGGCGAAGCTTCGTCATGGGAGTGAATGGGCAAAGAGACCTCGGCGGCGGCAGCAGTAACGGGGGGCTTCGGCGGCAACGTCGAGGAAAGCATCCTTACGAACTTCGGGAGCAGCATTTGAAAAAGAATCAATGTACACGAACTCATTCTCAGAACCCGACGGGCAATTGTCTCAAAAGTTAAATCTCAACAAAGGCCAGAAGCAAGAACCTTTCTTGCTAACTGCTTCCACGAAGGGATTGTCGTCAAACGCAGACGGAACTCGCCGAACTCCAGAAGAAGCAACCTTTTTCACTACTTTCTTCAACTTCTTGCGGCTCATCTGGGCTAGGCCAGAAGCAGCTTGGAGCTCAACGTCCAAAATTTGTTCGGAGGTCTTGTGCTTGCGTTTCGAAGATTCTAAAGATCTTGTCTTAGAGGGTTGGACGCCAGAGGAAGTGCTTTTGTCGACAGTTGATGGACCTCGTTTCGAAGATTTCTTCGTGGGGCATTTATAGGAGCAAATTTCGAACAAGCGGCGACAAGAACCGCGGGGACCTTCAATTTGCGACCGGGCGTCGAGAATTAAAAGACTTATGAAGATCAACCTGAGCAAGCTTAGCACGTGCAATAGTCTTGGCAGCTTCTTTCCCGCTGGCTAGCCAAAATTCCCTCGCGAATTTAGACTTGATAACCTGAACGTCTTCGTTTGGCCGAATTATCGAGGCACTCGTGGCGCCGGGAAACTGCAAGACTTTTTTTGCGAAACTTCGTGAGATCTGCGCAGTCGAAGTCGTGCAGAAGCTTCGGAATACTCTCGACCGAGAAGGACGCTGCGAAATCGCTAACGCCGGAAATGACGTCGGGAAGCACCTTCAACTCTGTGTCGATCCAATTCATAAACTCTGTAACCCCTAGGTTGGAAGGGAGCGGTGCTGGACGGACGCCGAGTTCATTTAAGGATTTCTCATATTCTGCGAATAAAGCCTTCAACCTGTCGACAATTTCAGAAATCCTTCTTTCAGAAGATTCTCGTTGTTCGGACATGGCCTTCTCAAGGTCTTGGATTCGGTTGGTCCCCGCTTGCTAAGAGATCTGGCCAAATCGGCATTGTTAGCACGCAGATCCTCGACAACTTTCGTAGATCTGTCATGATTCTTGCGAAGATTCTCGATCAGGCTCAGATCATCCTCATGAGTTTTTTTGCAGCTTTCCAACTCCTTCTTTGAGTGCTCGAGAGCTTCATCAGCAACTCTCTTCTCATCTTGGCAAACCTTAAGGGCCTCCGCCAATTCGGCCACCTTCTTCTCGAGATCTAGGTTCGCGGATTGGGCAAGAGCAAAGTTGCGCTTGAGTTCCTTGGATTCTTGGGAAAGCTGATTGTTTGTCTTATCCTGTTCAACAAGTCGCTCAACGGCAACCTTCCCGAGCATGGAAGACTTGAGGGAATAGTCTTCTTGAAATCGCGCCAACTTGGACGGAGGATATGTTCGAAGGAGATCGTTGAATTCTGAAAAAATTCGTGAATAAAATGTTGTGCAAGGATTCGTAAGTTTGAAAAGTACGAAAGGTAATGAAAAGAAACGAATCCTGTTTGCTCAAATTTTTCATAGCGCCTTTCTTCACCGAGCTCGAAGTAGTTTTACCCTACGATGAAGAAGTCTTCTTCAGAGCAGAGTGAGGCCCCCTTCCAGAGTCCCGAACCGCCTCTCCAGTTTGTTCCGAGCCTTCTCCTCCTGTTTCATCAACAAGTGCAGGCGATTTCCACAGTGTTAACGTCTTGGACGCGCCGCTCCCGGTACTAGTCGCCTTGAAACCAACACTTAGTAGTTCGCCGTGATGGGACGTACCAAAGCTCTTGTTAAATGCGGCTAAGAAAGGAGAGGCAGCCTGGCCTTCGGGAACAACTTCACGAACTTCGAGCTCCTTGGTGAATTCGGGGGGAAGCTTCATCGCGGGTGTGAATGGGCAAAGAGACCTCAGCAGCAGCAGCAGTAACAGGGGCTTCAGCAGCAACGTCGAGGACAGCATCCTTACGAATTTCGGGAGCAGCATTTGAAAAAGAATCAATGTCCACGAACTCATTCTCAGAACCCGACGGGCAATTGTCTCAAAAGTTAAATTTCAACAAAGGCCAGAAGCAAGAACCTTTCTTGCTACCCGCTTCCACGAAGAGATTGTCGTCAAATGCAGACGGAACTCGCCGAACTCCAGAAGAAGCAACCTTTTTCACCGCTTTCTTCAACTTCTTCCAGCTCATCTGGGCTAGGCCGGAAGCTGCTTGGAGCTCAACATCCGAAATTTGTTCGGAGGTCTTGCGCTTGCGTTTCGACGATTCTAAAGATCTTGTCTTAGAGGGTTGGACGCCAAAGGAAGTGCTTTCGTCGACAGTTGATGGGCCTCGTTTCGAAGATTTTCTTCTTGGGGCATTTATAGGAGCAGCTGAACAACTGGCGACAGCAACTGCGGGGACATTCAATTTGCGACCCGGACGTCGAGAATTAATAGACTTGTCTCCGCAAACTTCAGTGAACACGCAATTAATTCTCCTCTTGTGTTTCACCAGAAACTTGTATGCCTTGTATTCATTCATGGTGTACTCGCCTATCATAAGATTCACTTTCTTATCAACTTCGACCATGAAAGCATCAACACTTTGGCCTTCTCGTAGTTTACGCCGAACTTTGGGAATGGCACTTCTTGAGTTGCCCAGTTGAGATTGAAATACACGATTTCTTTGGGGGCCCAGCCACAAGAAATCGGCCAAACATTGGCAGCAACAAATTCCTCGATAATATCGCGGCCTCTGAGTATGGTGCTGGCAAGGTGAAAAGCATTCTCGCAATTTCGAATGCCTACCACCCTATGGTTGAAATCGGCAACATTCACTGCGGTCAGGGGCGCAATAGAACAAGACAAGGGGCAAGCCGGTCCTTCAGACATGTCAACCTTGACATAGAACTCGTACGAGTTCCAATCATCACTCAAGTTGGTCTTGCAACAGGGGGCGATTTGAATTCGCGTAATCCCCTTTCGGGTATTCTGTCGTCGGGTATTGAGAGTACATCATGCGTTCTGAGCTTCGTAAAATTGCCCGTCGCCGACCTTGATGATGTCGGGAACAATGACTAGTTCGAAGAATCTGGCGAAAGCATCGACGCTGAGAGCACGAGCGAAAGTTTTCATGATCTAAATGAACTTTGACACCTCAAGGAAGGATGTCGGTGAGAGCTGATGAATCTTCACTGAAAAAGCATCCAAGATAGCAGGCAAAATCGGATTGCAAGGAAACCTAAGGCCACATGTGAAGAAGTCCCAAAATACGACAACCTCTCCATCCTCGGGAGCAGGAATTTGTTCATCCAGTGGAGTTCGCGCAGCGCCCGAAGGAAAGAACCCAGCCGCTTCATATTCCCGAATCATATTGGCCGTGACCTTCGATTCTTCGAAAATGAGAGAGGAAGGTAGAGGTTTCGCCGGCCTTGTCCTGACCAAATCTTCGACGCCGGCATCCACATCTCCGACATCCTCATCGTCCATTCTGACTTCGCCATCCTCGTCACTCATGGAGCCACTACCGGTGGGAGAACCTCCATCTTCGGGAGGTGGAGCATTCTCAGGACCTTCAACAATCGGTTCGGCTGGGAGACCAACTGCGACAAGCTCTTCAGTCGTCATGGGTCTCGCGGTGCTTTTGACTCGAGCCACCTAACCAACAGTGTTACAGGTACGAAGAAATAAGAACAACTTTCGTGAATGAAGGGTGCAAAATAGAGAACCTGATGCAATAAAAAGAACAAGTAAGAATTAAAGAGCGAAAAGAACAATACCTTAGAGGAATCTGAAGAAAGCTCGAAGGTCGCGAACTCTGAAGCACAAGACGAGATTCCGTGAAGAGAAAGAGTTACGAATCGCGACAAGAGCAGGAGAGCGGTGAAAAACTTTAACAGCGGAAGCCTCCTATTTATAGGGACGAGGGGGGGGGGGGTAGTTCCGCGAAACCTGCCTCGATTAGACCGTTGTAGGGTTTCTGGGTGACGCGTGCCCCTCCGACGTTCCAAGGGTGACGTTTTTTACTAAATTTCCGAAATGTTCATGGAATCGGATCGTCGGAGTCAACCCGCTTCCCCGAGGGGCTAGTGTTGGGGAATTCAGGAAAACCCGTCACCCTCGAAACATCGAGTTTAACGAAGTTCTTGAGATATGTTTTAGAGGAGTAGGGCATTCACGATTTTCGGGAATCTTGGACCTGCGAAGCCTCAGGTTCGCGAACATGCGATTTTCAGGGATCTTGAATCGGCGAAGACTCAGAGTCATGAACACGCGAAAGCCTGGAACCTCGAACTTGCAAAGTCACGAATTTCGGAGGACAGCTAATTCGGGAATCTGTCGGGAGTCTGGTTCGGAATTCATGCACGGAGAAATTCACGAACCAGAGAAAAAGCAAAGTCAAAGTTGTCGTCCCAAAAAGTCCGGGTTTAGAGTGTGAACTAGTGGCAGGCTTGCAAATATGTGAGATGAAAAAGACATTCTTGTATGTGTTCACATTAGGAATATTCTTTGAGCTCGAGGGCATTTTAGGAATGTAAAAGTCCCTTCGTCTCCCTATAAAAGGGGGCGCGAGGGCACGTGTAAATGGATTCAGACCTTTGGAACTTGTGCCACTATTGGGAGATTCATTGTCTCCTTTCGTCTTGATACTGTGTTTGAACATGTTGAGAACTCTCTTTCTCTCTCTCGTGTTAGGGGAACCCTTCCGAATTTTTCGGATAACCCCCCCCAACACCCGCTACTTGAAGCAATTTATCTTGTTACGAAACCCACTGTCGTGAAGACCGGGCCTTCCCTAAGACCTTTCTTGCAACGGTCCCTATCAGTACTCCACATATGGCTTCATGATCATGTCGGAGGAGGAGAAGAAGAAACTCGCTCGCCTTGAGAAGAGGCCTGTGGCGAACGTCGACTTCGACGATCAAGCTCTCAACTTATTGGGTTTTGGCATGGACAATTGTTATATGTTGGGGAACCTAGGATGGGTGCAATTCTCCAACAGGGTGTCAGCAAATACCCACAAGGAATTTTCCTTAGAAATGTTAATGACCATGGCGCCTATCCTTGTTGAGGGGGTGCTGAGTTTATCATTCCATTTGGAGGGAATTCAGCAAGTGGGTACCTTTGAACATATTAGGGAGCTACTTGGTTTCCAAAAGGGAGCTCCAGAGAAAGTAGACGTGCCGGAAGGCATGTTGGATGGATTTTGGAATTTCATCTCAGGGGAAGCCCGTCAACAAAGGAATTCTATCAGGAACCCCATCATCCAAGTGTTTCACTCATGGATGAGCAAGAGAATTTTGGGGAGGATGAGGGAAATGAAGGTGACTAACACGGAGTTGAACTGGCTTTACTCGGCTTTAATTGCCAGACAGCAAAAAGACCCCTTCTACCTCATGATCAACCGATGGTGTTGTGAAGCAATGTCGGGATCGGGAGATATTAGTTCGGGGTGTTACCTCTCCATATTGGCCATCTCCTTAAGACCGGGTATTCCAAGAAACCCCGGGCATCTTCTACCCGGGACCTCTCTCGGATTTGAATACATGAAGCAAGGAAAATATATAAGTGGAGATGACAGAGGAGGCTTTAAAGTGGCCAAAGTGAACTTACCCCTTCTAGATGCAAGACTAAGACTCTTTATTCAAGGGAAGGAAGATTAGTTAGAGGAAGGACTCCTTGTGCCAGCAAGGAAAAATAAAAGAGGAAGAATTGTAGAAGAAGGATCCTCCTCGGCACAAGAGGGAGGTGCACAACAAAACTATGTGCCACCGTATGGAGGAATTCCTACGCCGCCAAGATATTACGTTGGGCCACTAATGCAAGCATGGGGGAGTGGGGTAGCCATGTCCCCACAAAATTATGTGGTGCCCACTGTAACCTTTGCGGAGCCCTATGCACAATTTCCTCAACCACAACAAAGTGTGTCCATAATTGGAGGATATGCTACGAGGAACATGCAAAACATTGCAGCCATCTAATCCAACGCGGCTCAATTAGGTGAAGGCAATGCAAACATTGCCTATGAGCTTGGGCGCCTTCACCTAATACCACCGAATCAATTCATAGGAGGGGATGTCCAAACCTATTATGAGCAAGGGTACAACCACCAAGATTATCATTACCAACCACCGACGGAAGATTAGAAGAAGAAGAAGCTTTAGTTTTTTTCTTTTCCCTTTTTCATTAATTTTCAGCTTGTGTTTGCTTATGTATGCATAGTGTTTTCAGTTTTTATTTAAATTTCCAGTATGTGTGTTAATTTGTTTTCATCATGAATAAAGTCACCACCTTGTTTTTACCTTTGGTAAAGTTACAAAATTTATGCCATGATGATATATGATTATAATTGCCGCTTTGTTTATCATTGTATTTGTTTTATACATGATTAAGGTAATGCTCTCTTAAAATACAAATCTGAAATTATCTAAATGCTAGCTTAATCTTTAGTGGAGGTTATGATAAAAATAAAGACCCATAGTGTTTTATGTGCTCACAAGTTTTAGATGGATTAAAGATGATTTGTTTTTGCTCTAAAAAGTAATGCTAACCTTGTCATAACTATCACTTGCGTGTTGCTCTACCTATCCAGAGCATTATATATATTTGAGTGCATAAACCTTAGTGTACAAGATTTATTTTTGGGTGAGTTATTTCAGGCCATGATTTCTCTGGCCCGAGACTAAGAAGCTGGTCATTCCGTTTTTGCGTATCTATCTTATTGCTAGCCTTTTATCCGTGCATTGTGTATCCCCACATCGGAGATCTCACAAACCTCGCCGGATATCCACCCTTAAAACCAAATATCATCTTTTGTGATTACCTCCTTGACCACAACCTATCGTTGAGTATGGATCATCAATTTAATAAAGATTGCAAGATGGTGCCAAGATTGAAGATTTCATATCTCTACAAAGGAAAAGTATTTCTGGTACCTACCGTATCTCTATCACCTCTTTGCCCGAGGACGAGCAAACGTCTAAGCATGGGGGAGGAGGTAGGTACAATGCAATTTTAGAGTTCAAAGGGAAGCAAATAAAAAAATGAGAAAGAGAAGATAGAAAAAGAAAAAAATAAATATATATGTATATGTGAGAAAAAGAAAAAAATGTGAGTATGTGTAAAAATAAAATAAAGTGAGCTCACCGGTTCTCTAAAGTGCATTAGGAATTTTAAGATTTCAAGATTAAAAGATCCAAACTCATTTTTCCAATCATGTGCAATCCGATAACAAGGACTTCCTTTGTGCCTCAAGATCACTCTTTGCCATTTGCACATGTCCACCTATCTTAAGTGTGTGTATTTTTTCTCCCCTCCTTGATACAACATTATTGTCCAATGACCTTTTTGACGAGTCTCGATAAGACCATGAGAAGCTTGTCTTGTTTTGACAACATCTCATTTATAATATCTTGGTAGGACTAAACTTTCCCAAAAAGCTCCATATAACGCCTACCACTTATATGAATGTTATGAGAGGGAAAGGAGTAGAATAAATAGGCTTGAGAGACAAGATGAGATGAGAGTTCATGAGCAAAATGCAAGATGATTTAAATTTGTGAACTTGGTTTATCTCTTTTTCATCTCATTCTTTATTTCAAAACTTCTGAGATCTATTAGAATCTTGGGAGCATGTTAATACTTGTGGGATAAGCTTAATCAATAATCTACCCTCAGTAAGGACGAAGGCTAGTACATTATGAAACTTTAATGAATTAAATTTTCGAGAGCATTATGTTTCCTTGCGTATGACCAAGTGTAAGGTTTAAACAACGAAGGGCAACGATGATATCCATCGAAGGCTTACTCGAGGACGAGCAAGGTTCAAGCATGTGGGAGATGTTGACGGTGAAATTCCGTCAACCTAGCCATGAGTTTACCTTCCGTGTTGGCATGAATTTTATATCCTAACCATTGGTACTAACTCCCTTGGTATAACAAGTTCGTTCGTGCATGTCGGTGTTGGAGTTTAGTGTTTATGCAGGATTTTAGTGTTGAAAGCAAGACTTATGGGATAAGATCATTAAGCACCTCGTGACAAGACCTTGAAGCCTAGTACAAGTCAAGCAATGAAGTAAACATGACTCAAAGAAGCCTAGGGACCAAACCCAAGAAGATGAAAAACTAAGAGGACCTAGTCAAAAAACTACCGAATCTTGCGGGACAAGGAGCTTCATCCAATCCGAAGAGAAACTGACGATAAGGGCCCACATGCAGATCAGGGAAGACTCTAGAAGGCTCAAGAACCAACACCGGGCAAAGGAGGCCATTGGCTGGGCCGAAGTGGGCCTAGGCTGGCCGGCCCAGGTCGGCAGGCCCACCCCATGCATTTCGGGGCCCAGTCAGCCCCCCTTTGACCTAGCCGCTATTCAAGCTATTTATAGCCCCGAGGCCAGGAGCCACGCAGCAACTCACCAGTCATCGGTCGCCAAGGAGCAAAGAAGAGAGGAACACCATCTCGGAGAGGAGAGGGTCGAGCTAGTTGACTAGGATCTCACCTTGCAAGGAAGACCACGTCGGAGTTCCCGGAGCTAGAAGCAAGATCAAGGTAGGATCCCGGTGGTGATCTTGATTCATGTATCATGTAATGTTGAATTATCAAGTTGCAATCCAATTTCTAGCGATCGAGTGTTTCTCCTACATCTTTGATTTCAATCGGCTTTTCGTATCTTAAGATCTATTCTCGAGATAGATTGCTGAGGATGTTCTTGTAGCTGTGGTGTCTAGAGGTGCATGCCTGACCTTCCGAGAAATTTCAACTTGTCTTTGGACTCACCCTAGACTAACCCGCACGAATAGGGGTACATTGTGACAGAACGGTAGCTCCAAAAGGCAGGTGTTTTCGGAGTCAGACGGGAAACCGTGATTTAAAGAAGCTTTTGATGAGATTGAACTTTCTTACTTCTTCTTTGCTCGGAACTTCAACGAAAGCTTGACCCAATCTCTCTAGATTGGTTTATCTATCTCCCTCTATCTTTTGCTACCTCCGGTTTTCATAGATTAGATTCGTTCTCATGATGTTCTTTAGATTAGATGCATAGGATTCTCCTTTTGAAGATCAAAGTTCTCAGCTTTATTAGATTGATTCTCGCATCGCACATTTGTTCCGCGGATTCGATACCTTGGGTTCACACTTGAGGGAAGAAGGGTCCCTTGACTACGATGGAGGACTTGTCCGCTTGCAAGTCCACTTCAAGTTTAATACGAATATACACCATCAGCAGGCTAGAAATCCTCTCTTTCAAACAATTGGACAAGGAGTCGCTAGGGACTGCTTGGGCGAGATTCACCACTTCTTTGGCCTCTAGACCCGACATTGGGATCCCAGAACCTATTCTTCTACAACATTTTAGAATGGGTCTCGATGACGAGTCAGCCAAATTTTTGGATACTTCATCTGGAGGATCATTCTCTCATTTCACTCTTAGTGAAGGGAAGGAAATTCTAGGAAAAATCCTAGAAAACACTCCATACACGGGGGTTTTTGATGAATTCCCAGATGAAGAAAAAGAACCTGTGCCAAACACTCTCTCAGAACCAAAACGTATAGAGGAGGAACCCATTTTCCTAATCATCCAGCCTGTAGAGGATTGCACTCCTCTAACAAAAACATGGTTCACCAATGAACCATTCCAACCTTATTGAAAGGTCAATCACCCCTCATGTGACTTTGTCTATGAATTTTATGATGAGTTATTTGATAAACATTGGAAGGAGAAATCATCCCAGAGAAGGGAAAGAAACTCAACACACGAGAGAGAATAAGTCAACTTACCAAACCCAGAAGAGGTAAAAAGATGGCGAGAAAGGTTGGAATATGTCTCTGCAATCAGTAGCCGGGAGTGGTTGAGAGAAATAGAAGGCACAGAACAAGTAATCCAGCTATATCCTGAGCTAAAGTTACTCTCATGCCAAGTAGGAAACCTCTCTGACCAAGATGTGTTCTACGACCCTAGGGTCGGTATTAATGTCATTCCTAAATCCTTAGTATTAGAGACCTTTCCCGACGAACTCCTCTCTTTCTCTCAGAAGCGTCTCCGATGGATTTCAGGTCAAACCATAGATACGGAGGGAATCCTTAGAGTCGTCCAAACAAAAATCGGAGAGTACGGGATCTTCCTAGATTATCATATCTTTGACATCCCAAAAGGAGATCCACCCATCATTCTCATCGGAAGACCCATTGAAGGGGTACTGAGTGGTGTGCTTGACCATGAAAAGCAGCCATATCATCTTGAGGTTCGAGATACACATCTCCAATGTCATAGACCTGAGGTTGAAAAAAACATGTGTGGTCTATGGACATTCTTGAGGCGTCAACACTAGATTCTCAAAATAGACTCGAGCATGAAGGTTTTACACAAGAGGATCACAAATCCCATGCTCACATCAAAAGCTTCCAGAGTTATCATGCCCCATTACTGATGACCTTTATGATACCTACAACCTCCTCATTTTCTTTTTGCATGCTAACTTTGAAAGGAAGGTTGTAGATGCTTTTGTTTACCATAAACATTGCAAATTTTGTGGTTATTTTTGGTACTAACCATGTAGCTAGAGCTCTGATGGTTTGATCATCTCGATTGGCTGTAAGATGAAGGTCTCCAGTGGTAGAGCTTATGACCCAAAACAAAGCACTATCGGGAGATAGCCCGAATAATCATTTAGAAATTCATTTTCAAATAAAAGCAAGAGCATGTCTTTTTAGGATTAGTCGTCCTTCGGGTATTTTTGGTCGCTAACATTTTAGGTAGAGATTGAAAGGAACGATGGATAAGCAATGCCTAAAAACATGAGAGCTACACCAACTACAACACCAAGGTAATTTAGGAAGAGAAAGTATTACAAGGAAGCTTGAACTCCGCACACTTGAGTTATATTGCCTAGCAATGCAAACTCCAAGTGTGGGGGAGATATGTGAGTATCCCCGAGTAAGTTTCTTTCATACTAAATCTTGTAGGTGGTGTTGGTGCTTGCGTTTTGCTCTCTTAAAAAACAAAACACAAAAATATTTGAATATGAATAAACTATCTCTTCAGCTAGTAGAGCCTCCCTTTTTGTTTCCATCTTTTTCTTTGAATAATAACACCAAGTACAAGAATAAGTGTGGGGGAGATCTTCCAAGCTCGTCGAAACACACAATTGAGATCTCCCACCATGGTGCCACACAACACCGACTACACTAATCGACGAGGGATAAGGTAAGTGCACTAGAACAAGTCGGTCGCCTCTGTGGTTTGGTTGAATCAACATTTGTCTACCTCATTCCGCATTTTCTCCAAGAGCGATGGCATGTGCACCCCTACCTCTCTACCTTTGGAAATGATGAATGGTTGCTATGTTAAAACTTTGCAAGAACCTAGTGCATATCTTTGTGCTCTATGCCTTTTTGAATTTGTTGGTATATTTTGAGACAAGAGCCTGAAATAAAACTTTGTGGGAAGCAAATGCTTATGACCAAATCTAGGTTGTTGACTAGTATGATATGGTGCGACAATGTTGATCTGCTCTATCTCAAAGTATGGTGAAATCTCGGATGATTTCTTTTTGAAAATAAAACAAGGCAAGTTCCTCGATGGTCATATTACCTACCAAAGCCATATGTCAATATCAATGCATAAACCTTCAACATATGCTTGCTTGTGACCCATTGAGTTTTGCCAAATTTTTGTGACCCTTGGTAGAATATTTTCATGCTTCCATGATCGAGATCACATACATCCACATATACATGCTAACTCCTACACCTGGAGTTACACAAAAAATGCCATACATCCACTAAAAATAAGTACTCCAAAAGTTCAAAGAGATTTCTCTTCTTGTATTCTTGCAAAAGGAGAGAGGGTTCATTGAAAAAAAGTATATGATCAAGAAGCATAGAAAAAAATGTGCTGCAATCAAAGAGCATAGAAAAAAAGATTAAAGCATGGCTATTGACGGTGAAAATCCGTCAACGTAGCCATGAGTTTACCTTCGGTGTTGGCATGAGTTTTATACCTTATCCATTGGTACTAACCCCCGTGGTATAACAAGTTCACGTGTGGATGTCGGTTTTGGAGTTTAATGTTTATGCAGGGTTTTAGCATTGAATGCGAGACTTTCGGGATAAGTTCATCAAGCACCTCATGACAAGACCTTGAAGCCCCGTACAAGTCATGCAATGAAGCAAACTTAACTCCAAGAAGCCAGGGACTTGATCCGAGAAGACGACAAACTCCGAGGACCTGACCAGAAAAGTGCTGAATCTTGCAAGACAAGGAGTTGTGTCCAATTCGGAGAGAAACCGACGACATGGGCCTACATGCGAAGGGGGAAACATCCGAGAAGCAAGGGAACCGACGTAGAGCAAAGGAGGCCTCGGGCCGGGCTCGAATGGGCCCGAGCCGGCCGGCTCAGGCCGGTCGGCCCAGCCCTGTCCAGGGCCCAGTAAGGCTCCCCTTTGCCCTAGCTGCCAATCAGGCTATTTATAGCCCCCTGACCGAGAGCCACGCATCATCCAATTCGTCATTGGCCGCCGAGGAGCAGAGAAGAGAGGGACACCATCTCGGAGAGGAGAGGGTCGAGCTAGTTGACTAGGGTTTCCCTAGCCGACGTGGGAACCTTGCACGGAAGACCATGTCGGAGTTCCCGGAGCTAGAAGCAAGATCAAGGAAGGATCCCGGTGGTGATCTTGTGTATGTATCATTGTTATAGTTGAATTATCAAGTTGAATCTTTTCCTAGCGATCAAGTGTTTCCTCGAAGATTTCGTTTTTCAATCAGCTTTGCTTATTCCAATTCTATTCTCGAGATAGATTACATAGGGTGTTCTTGTAGCCGCGGTGGCTAGAGGTACACGCCGGATCTTCCGAAAGAATCTCGACTTGTCTTTTGACTCGCCCTAAGCTCCCCGCATGAGTAGGGATATGTTGTGACATAACAAGGGTTCCGAAAGGCAGATGTTTTCGGATTTGGACGGGAAACCACGATTTAAAGAAGCTTCTTATAAGATTCGATTTGCTACTTCTTCTCTTGCTTGGAACTTCAACAAAAGGCTTACCCCGATCTCTCTAGATCGGTTTATCTACCCAATCTTACTTTGTTTTCTCCGGTCTTTAGTAGATTAGATTAGTTTCGTGTCTTTTACTTAGATGCATTAGGGTTTCTTTTATCGAAGATTGAGGTTACTTGGCTTTATTAGATTAAGTTTTGCGTCACACATTTGTTCCACGGATTCGATACCTTGGGTTCACCACTCGAGGGAAGAAGGGTCCCTTGACTACGACGGGAGACTTGTCCGCTTGCAAGTCACAAACGAACTTTGATACAACTATTAACCGTCAACAAGCCCCTTTTTCTGGCGCCGTTGCCGGGGAACAAGTGATCAAGATTTGATTTTTTATTGCCTTTTTGTAATTTTCAGTTTTCTTTTTGTTTTTATTTTTGCATCTACTAAACTTTGATCATCCTCAAAATACATCTAATCCAGTTTGTCTAACCCTAGTTTTTATAGATTTGTTTTTACTTTCTAGTTTTTTGCATACTTTGTTTATTGCTAACCCTAACAGGAGATGGACGGCTACCTCTCCAACAAACCCGATAATTTTGTGGATGATCCAGAAAAACTTTACAGGCTAAGGAGACGCAAAGCACATCAAGCTAAAAAGCTGGATTTTGTAGATTCGGAGTCGGAAGACAAAGGATCGCAGGAATCTCTGAAGAATTCACCACCTCAAAGTCCTCGGGAGAATCGACTTCCACCGATGGGTGACCAACCACCGCAAGAACGCAAGATTGGGGAGCTATGCATCCCAGACTTCATCGACCTACCAATCTTGAACCTTGAGGATATCAGAAGACCGTTCGAGATCAAGACCTCAACAATCCGCATGGTGCAACATTCACCCTTCACCGGTAAAGAGGATCCGAACCTTCACCTCCAAGCATTCATTCAACTATGTCAGACTTTCAACATGGATGGGGTGACTCAAGATCAAATGAGGGCAAGGCTTTTTCCGTTTTCACTTCTCGAGAAGGCTTTGCAATGGTTCCACTCTCGACCGGCGGAGACTGTGCAAAAGTGGAACACGTTGATGAAGGCATTCATGAAGGAATACTACTCGCAGGGTAAAACTCAAAGCTTGCGTAATAAGATTGCCACCTTTGTTCAATATCCTACGGAAACTATCTCGGAGGCATTCGAGCGCTTCAACGAGTACACCCGGGCGGTTCCACATCACAAGTTCCTGAAGGAAGACCTCGTGCAAAAGTTCTATCAAGGACTCACCATGGCGTCAAGGACGATCATCGATGCATCGGCGGGAGGATCTATCATCGAGCTTACACCGACGGAATCTTTCACGCTATTCAAGAAGGTCGCGGATAATGACACTTGGGTGTCATCCGGGCGCCTACATCCGGTTCAACCCACAGGGAACGTCAAAGGAGTCTTGCAAGTGGAGAAGGAGAACATACTTGAAGGCAAGATCGACTCGCTCATGAGGAGGTTGGAGAAGATGGAGATGGAAAAGAAAGAGGCTCAGGACTTGAAGACCGCCAAAGCAAGGTCCACATGCGAGGAATGTGGAGAGTATGGCCATGTCCGCAAAGATTGTTCGGAGGAAGCCAAAGTGCTCGACTACATGAGAAAGGGAGAATTGCCGAACTTCCGCTACGGGCAAGGTAGGCCTCAATTTAATGCAAGCTCATCTATTCCTAGCGCGGTTCCGCTTCGTATACAATTGAAGGGGTTCATGGATGAGAAAGCTAAGATCAACAAGGACACCGTCACCAAGTTCAAGACCATAGACAAGGTGTTGGAGAACATCGATAGCAAAGTGATGGAGGTCGGAAGTTCCAATCATCAAGTGCTCAACATGATGAAGATGCTCGAGACGCAAGTTGGACAACTTGCGGGGCGCCTCACTAATGATGAAGGGAAGCTTCCAGGACAACCCAAAAGTCCGGAATCGGTGAAGGCCATTCAAACACGTTCGGGGAAGGAGACCGAAGATCCGGAACGTTCCGCGGGAGCAAGGAAGCTTAAACCATCCACCGAGGTGGAAGGAGTTGCTAAAGAGAAGGTTACGGGGATCGTCACCGAGGAACCCGAATTTGAGATGCCGGAGGAAGACACGAGGATACCACAACTCAAGCCACGCTTCTTCCGAGGTAAACTTGACAACCACTTTGAGAAGTTTGTGGAAGTTGTGCGTAGACTTAGCATCAACATGCCATTACTAGATGCCCAACAAGTACCTACATATTCTTGTTACTTTAAAGACATACTTGCAAATAAATATGAGATAGCAACACTCGGGGTAGATCATGTCAAGATGTCCGAGGAGTGTAGTGCCGCTATTGCTAATGGGCTAGAGAAGCAAAAGGACCCCGGTGCCCTACAATTCCATGTTCGGTTGGTTCTTTCAACTTCGAGAAGGCGTTATGCGACCTTGGAGCTAGTGTGAGCGTCATGCCGAGGGATGTGTTCGAGAAGCTACGCCTACCAATGGAGCCTACGGGTATATGTTTGGAGTTGGAAGACAACTCCATTCGCTATCCCTTGGGCATTGCTGAAGATGTACCCGTGAAGGTCGGACACCACTTCATCCCCGTCGACTTCGTTGTGCTCGAGATGGGAGAGAGGGAGAAGCCGCCGCTCATCCTAGGGAGGCCTTTCCTCAAGACCATGGGAGCTACTATTGATGTTGGCAAGGGGTAGATCATGTTCGATATCAACGGAGAAAGGAGTTCCTTCAAGTTCCGTCCAAGAATCAAGGCATGCAACATGATTGGAGTAAAGGGAAAACCAAAAAACGGAGGGGCTGAAAAAGAAGAAGGAGCCGAAAAAATGAACGTAAAGAAAATCAAAGAAGGTGTTGCATCCGTCAAAACAAAGGAAGAGAAGCCGCCTGTGAAGAACAAAAAAATGACTAAGCCGGAAGACAAGCCCGCGCCCAAGATGGTGCGGAAGTGGGTACCCAAGATTGCAACGCCCGCAAAGAGCGTTGATCCGGAGTAATCAAGTGAAGAAGTCTAGCTATAGACTATAAACGAAGCACTAGGCGGGAGGCAACCCGTTTCGTCGAGTCAAGAATAAGCTACCGGGAGGACAACCCGATTCCAGGTTTTTCGAGTATTTTTAATAATTTAGTTTTGAGTTTTATTACGCAAAGACATTAGACTTAGAAGTGGTTGAACAATATTAGAGACATAACTCTTGATTGAATGTTTGCTTTATCATAAACCCTTTGCATGAACCCTCCTATGTGCTTGTTTGTTCTTTTCCTTTCGAGAAACCACAACCAAATAATTTCAGAACCTAACTCAACCTTTCACCCTCATTATGGTGCTGAGGTTGACTTATTTTTCATGCTAAAACCACACGAGTAGAGCCACGATTTATATTTAGGTGTTAATAAATTCAGCACGTGGTAGGACTCGCGTGAACCTAGAAATCAAAACTTTTGGTTGGTTTAAAAATCAATATCATTGGTTTCTCTAAGATTAGAATTTTTCTAAGCCTCATCTAATTTTGTTTTATTCAAAATCTTTCTTATTTAGCCAAAATTAGAACCTAAACCTATGCCCCCATGATCAAGCCGGGAAAAGTTTGCTCTCAACCGATGAAGGCAAACTATACCGGTGAGACCGAAATCAACGTAGTCGAAAAATATTTTCGACTTACATTTGTTTTTAATGGTTTAAAAACTTCTCTAAATTTATGTTTGAGCTCTTGCATGGCCCTGAAAAATATTTTAAATTTCGAATTAGAGGAGTGCTTAACCTTAAACATACCTAAATGGAGGCAATCTAGTTTGAATTAATCATGCATGCACCATTGGATTACCCTTTATCAACTTTCACCAATTCCACATGCAAAGGACAAGCATGGTGGTGTGACGCCCCAGGTTTTTAATTAACGATTATAACCGGTCAAATGGTCAATCGTGGTCAAATCTAGGTCAACCTGGGCCCACACCTCGGAAAACTCACTAACCCACCCTAGTGACCCTAAATGAATAGTAAACACACTTGTGGGGCCAACCCATGGTCAAAGGTTGGGTCAAACCCCTTGCCACCCCAGTGTCCACATGTGTCTGCCGGAACTTTTGCCACGTTCTCCAAGATTCACCTAAACACTTAAAATTCTACCTTTATGAAAGTTGTAGATCTTGATGAGGGACACAACTTTCATGTAGATTGGCATTTCAAATTTTGAGGGGAAAAGCTTGGAAAATAAGTTGCAAGGCAGAAATCACTGTTTGCCAAAACAGGCTGACATTCAAAGTTGGCATTCAAATATCTTTTGATCTGGGCAGAAAAACCCTATAGAGCCTTTGTAGAAAATGTTGCTGGTAGCTAGATCTACAACTTTGGTATTCATCACTTGGTCCAGTTCCGTTCGAAAATTTTGAGAAAAATCGTTTTGAACCGGGCACCAGCAACAGAGTTGAGCCGAGAGCGTCGCCGCGCGCGCGTCGTGCGCGCCCGCGCGCCGCCGCCGCCGCCCGCCGCCGGCCTTGCTCCGGCGTCCGCGCCCGCGCCTCCCGAGGCCGCGCCCGGCCCAACGTGTGCTCCGCCCGAGCCAACCCGTGCCCCAACACGTCTCCCCGCCCTAGGTTGCGCCGAATCCGCGCCGGCCGCGCCGCCGTACGCACGCACGCCGCGGACCGCCGGTCCGTCGGCGGTGTCGCCGCCGTACGCGCGCCGCGCCGAGCCCCCGTAGCACGGCCGGGAGCATCTTGCACCGTCATCCTTCGTCACCCCGAGCTCGAGCGCCTATTTAAACCCCCCCTCGCACCCATCCGCGCGCCGCCGCGTGCTCCTTCCCGCCATTGCCGCCGCCGCACGGAGCTAGAGCTCGCCGCTCGTCCTCGCCGCCGGCCAACTACTCTGGTAGCGCCCTTAGGCCCCAGTACACATCCCTAGCTCGCTTATTGCCCAACACATCGCCCCCTAGCCGTGTTTCCCCGAGCCGCCGCGGCCACCGCCGCCGGCCGCCGCCGAAACCCGTCCACCGCCGCTTCTCCACCCCAACGGCCGGCCACCTACAGCCCCTAGGTGAGCTCTTGGTCGCGCTTGGCCGCTTGCTCGGCCGGCAGCGCCACTGGCTCGCCGGAGCTAACCACGCCCGCGCCGCTCTCCCCGGCCAAGGGACACATTGCTACGATTTCAATCTTTGTGAGGTGTTTTATGCAAATAGCAGGACCTGGTTGCTTGAAAGCCTAACTATGTTTCTTTACAGTTCAGTCCACCGCCTTATAAAATGCCTAGAAATTCGTAGAAAAATCAGAAAAATCCCAAACCAATTTTGTAGGGTTCAGGATGATAAATCCCACCTCTTTTGTTATATACTCATGGCTAGATTCTAAATAGTTTTAGCAAGAAAAATACAAATGTGTTAAACCCAGATCTATCATAACTTGAAATCCATAACTTCTCTGTGGCCCAATTTTGGATATGTTGTGTGATAGGATATGACTAGATGCTGTGACAAAACATGCACAAAGTTATGCAGCAGATCTTGCTAAATAAATTCTTTTCCTTTCCTACAGTGACTTCTTAGATGATTTTTCCAGTTAAATATATTTATGTTCTTGAGCTCAACTTTTGCACACTTTCTTGTAATGCCAAAATACACATCTTGTGAATTAATCATGAATTTTGGATTAGCAGAAATAATTATTCTTGATTTATGCATGTGTTCCTTTGTAAATTAATAAACCAAGTTCAGTAGAGTTTCCCATGTGAACATGCAGGTTCTCTAGGCTTGTCTAGGACCAGAGAGCAGGCAGGAGAAAGTTTGGATCAAATTGATGCTTATTTATTTTTGTATGCATTTAAGTTGAATTACTAGCTAGCCTTTGTAATTTTCAATAATATTTAATTTTCTAGCATCCAACGCTTACATGTGGGTCCAATGGACCAGGATAGGTGCTAATATGCATTTGAAACACTTCTTTAATTTTTGGTAATTTAATTGTTTAATAAAAAGCTTAAAATCCCTTTTAATATTAATGGGAATTTAAATAAAGAAAAACCCCTAATTAATCCTTTTTCCTTTTGAAAAGTATTATTTAATGTAATTAAAAGATAATTAATTATCATCACTGATAAGAAATTAACTCATAAATAAAAATATTAATTACACCTTTGTTGGTGAAAATAAAAGGAATTGAAGCTTTCACATGAAATGACAAGCTTAATAAAAACCTTTATTCAATGTGCAAATAAAAGAGTAAACCATGTACACCCCATAACCTTCCTAAAAGAGAAACATTAGATGAATGCTTGTTAAGTTGAACATGACCAACCCAGAGTTGGATAAGACAACAAACTATCACATCACCTAAATTTGCATTGCATTCTGTGTAGATCTTCCGGACGGAGATTACTCCCTTGTCCCGGAAACCGAGGAAGGAGGAGCAGAAGCATCACTACAGTACGTGGAAGTACTCGACACCGAGGGTGCCCAAGCTAACCTAGCTGACGAAGGAAAGCTCCGGTGCATCTAACCTAGTTTTTCAAATTCTTTATTCAATTATCTATGGATGATTGTGCATTTACGTTAAGGAGTTAAATGAAACCCTAGATGCATGATCCCTAGGTACCTTTGTCCTTACTAGAATGATAGGTCGATAGCTGCTAAGCTATAGGACCGTTACAAGTCGGGTGATGACCTCACTCGCGAGAATAGGTTCCTAGATAGGAATCATAATATACCCTAAATGGATTGCTCATGTGGTAAGAGCCTGGGATCTGGGCTCCGGTCTAGTGGTTATGTGGGTTAAGTTTTTGAACGTACCAAACATTTGTCGGGAATGGGACCGGTAAGCCTAGTACCTTAATGAGGCGGCAAGGGATCCTACCGTTACTACTCTTGGGATTCGCTCTCACGGCTCGCCACCGGTGGTGTATGGTGACTCCGGGTATCTTGCGGGGTATGCCGGATAACTTGCACCAAAGACTGTAAGATTCGATCCCGACCCGAGGATTTTTGGGGACGGCTTGGGAAAGTTGTCCTTGCGGGGGCAGCCTACCGTGTGTTTGGGTCTACCTTGCAAGGTTTTAATCAATCGATTGTCGGCCTCTCACCGTTATCCGAGACTACTTACTCCACTAGTCATGAGATCCCTAATGATGGAAGTTGATGAATATTATGTTTGATTAATTGTGTTGTACAACTTTGTTTGTACTAGTTGGCTAATGTAGTAAAGATTACACCCACTAGAACTGTGCTAAAATTTTGAAAATAAGGACCTACTCTTTGTTACTTTTTAGCAAAAGCAACCCAGTAGCCAAAAAGCCTTTCATGGTCTAGAATTGGTGAAGCAGATATCACCGACGGGTAAGACTTGCTGAGTATTAGTATACTCAGCCTTGCTATAATGTGTTGATCCAGGTAATGCCTTCAGTGATGTGTGGCCCGGAGAGATCCCGCCCGGCTGGGAGCTGGAGTGGGTGGAGGACGACTACTGAAAGCATCATGGATGGCCTCCCGTGGTGTCTCCGCTTCCGTTAGTTCATTTCCGCTGCTTTTCGAAAACTCTGAACTTTTTCATCGTGACAAAAACTATGGTTTGTAATAATTAAACCCTTCGGGGTACGAATTTGGATTTCAATGTTGTTGTATCTCTGGACTCGCCTTCGAGTGAGTTTTCATGCATATATTCGATCCTTGTGCTTTACAAGTGATTTACCGGGCGTTAACCCGGCAACTAACGACAGGATGATACTTTATTATTGCTTAATGACCAAAGTGGATCGGTTTTAGGCGATAGTACGGTATTTTCCTGGGCGGGTTGTCACAGTTGGCATCAGAGCTTATATGCACCAGAGATTAATTAATAAACCTTAATCACTGGTTTTTGAATAAAACATGCCAAGATTGTCTGATTTTCCAAAATACGTTGGTCCGCTAAGGATAAACTAGACCGAGAGGCCCTAGAGGGAATTTTGGGTTCTTTCAGGTGGCTTAAATAACCTATGGTTTATTTTGCTAACTTCCAGCACATTACTTTAGGTCAGACTTACTTTATTGCACAAGCAAACTAGGAGCCACGTGTTTTATACGTGTGCTATTCCGCATCACGGGAATTGCGAGGGTTGATGGAGTGATCCATTCCACGGATCCCATCTTCGCGTCTGTTTATGAATTGTGTGTCGCCACGTGTTTCATACGTGTGCTTTGCTCATGTCGCTCATGCGAGGCAAGGATACACTCCATTCAAACGGAGGGTGTCCAAGGTTGGCCGCTATCCATGCAGCGGCTTAACGCATGGATACCGTTTCTATAGTGAACGGTAATGTATGTGGACGCTTTCGTGACGTGCTGGCACGAAAGGTTCGTTTTCTGCAGGTACATAACAGCGCTTCGTTAGTTGTTAAGCAAGTACCGTATAGCTCTCGACTAGATATTATAGGGAGAGACGACTAAAAGCCTTGCCACCGGCACTAACTTCGATTTTTGGCTTGCTTGCCATGTGAGGTCGAATAGGACTTCTTGCATGCATATTAAAAATCGAAACAACTAAAATTGACCCAAAAATCGAATTTTCATATGTTCTCTAAGGAAGTTTATGCTAGTGTGTGCTTTTTATAAACTAGAGTACCTTCCATACCTAGCCGTCATGCTGCCGAAATTTTGTGAAAAAAATTGTTTATCATGTGCTAGGTTAATTAAACCAAATGGATAAAAATAATTGCTCCTCAACTAGTTATCTCGTAATAGCAAGTCTCAATCCTAGTTCGTTGGGTTGGTTCACACTTCCCTAGGAACATCCATGTTAACGACCATTCATCTTGTTTCCTTGATCGAAGCTCAACCTTAAAAAGCTTAATTAAAATTATTAAAGGTTTAATTTAAAACTTAGGAAATTTTCGAGGGTTCTGGATTTTTGGATATGAATTTTTATTCACAACTGCCAGAACTTCACCATTTGACATGCCGTTCTCTTTGAGATCTGACATGAGTTACATTTGTGTACAGATGGATTTCCCCGTGTTCCACCAGTTCGACGCTGACGGTACGATCTGTATCAACGGGTTGCACTGGGAGGCTTTTCCGCGCGTGGCGTGGGAAGCACTCAGTGCCGCAGGCTACCTCACCCCACCGACTTACGAGGTGAAGGAGTTTGAGCGCTTTGGCGTTCCCCGCTGCAGAGTGATCGTTACTGTTCTGCCACACCCAGACCACGCCGACTGGTTTGACCTGAGCTTTATCTACTGGGGATTTATCACTCACGAGTCCGTGGAGTCAGCCGCCCTCAGAGTGTTGATAGACTTCTGTGACCACAACCCCATCGTGGTAGCTCTTCCTCCGTTTGGACTGTTTCCTGCTGTGAGTCCTCACGACCCAGCATGGTTGGACCGTATGGACCACCTACGGGAGCTACTGACCCTAGCAGAGCCGTTGGATGTTACTCAGACGCTTGCCCGTTGTCTGAACGTGGTCTTCACACTTCAGGGGCTGCGCTATAACACCGCAGCGATTATTGCACAGCGCTTGGAGGCATCTAGGCGCAATTGGGAGCAGCTTTCAGCAGCACACCAACAGCTGAACTTCACGCTTACCCAGGTGCAGCAGGAGAATGACAGGCTGCGTGCTAGGAGGTTCCAGTTGGAGCTTGAGAAGGCGATCGCTTACAGAGGATCATATATTTGGAGGAGGAGAACCATGCACTAGAGGAGGATGCCGACGCTCACGAGATAGAGAGGCTGACACTACTTTTAGAACATTGCTGATATGCAGCAGCAGGTGCAGGAGGCCGAGGTACAGGTGGCAGCCTTGCAGGCTATAGTGGCCTTACAGCCACTGCTCCCAGTGCAGGCACACCCGGAGGAGCAGCAGGCCTTGTCCGGTCTGGATCAGACGAGCCAGGCAGGACCACCGCTACCGACTTCCCCAGCTTCGCCTACGTACAGTGGTGCTTCAGTGGGCAACTAGGTTGCCGACAGCAGGGGTTAGGAGGATGTCAATCCTCTCGAGTTATTTGGAGGTGTTTAGAGTAGTGGCTTGACAACACGTCTTCGTGCCAAGTAACTGCTTGTATCGTGTCATGTTGTGTTGTTTCAAATTCGAGTTGTAATGTCTTTGAATCTTGTTATATCATGTTGTAATAAAGAATGCTTAAGCTTGTATGCTTTAAGTAAATTTCGTTGTCAATCAAATTTGAAAATTTTTCTTGCATTTGAATACCAGATCCTTGGATAAATCATTGCAAATGACCACGCTTGTCAATTTAGCAATCTCACCTACAAACGTTGGTAAACCAAAGCATTTTTAGGGACATCACTCGTTGCCAGCGAATAAGTACTCATCCGTATACCACCTTCGTTGGTATCCAAAATGACGATGATCGTTCGAGGGTGTTTACGAGCCGTGCAATTGAGTATTCGCAGTCCTAATCATGCTGAGAAGAACGATTCTATGAATCTTGGTGGCAAAAGAATATTGTTGCTTGTTGTTGTCCTCATTGTTTAAGTGCTAATGAGATGTGATTATGCATGATCGTGCTTGCCATCATTTGGAGTAAGATTTTGGTTATCTCACTAATAAAGCTCACTTTTCATATGGTGGTAACCACACGCAGCTCTCCCAACGGTTTCGGAGCAAGTGGTAGTGGTGACTTGCCACCACCCCCACCCATGACACCGACGGAGGCCTTCATGGCCACCCAAACCAAGGTGCTGCGCCAGATCCTGCAGACGCAGAAGCAGATCGCCCAGCAGATGAACCGAGGGCCACCACACGGGACCAACCACGAGGGGCCTAACCAGGTCACTACGTATGCCCAGTTCATCGCTATGAAGCCGCCAACCTTCGCTAAAGCAGAAGACCCCCTGGAAGCTGAGGCTTGGGTCAAGGCCATAGAGGCAAAATTCTCTGCCTTTGTGTTTCCTTGCTCCGAGGAGAACAAAGCGAACTTCGCAGCGCTGCAACTACGAGGGGAAGCTTTGATGTGGTGGGACTACTTCAAGTCAATGCAGCGAGGGCACGCTGTGACTTGGGATGAGTTCAAGCAGGCTTTCAAGAGCCACCACATTCCCAAGGGACTAATGGATAGGAAGATGAGGGAGCTGTTGGCCCTCCGTCAGGGATCTGACTCAGTGTACCACTATGCTCAGAAGTTTAATAGCTTATGTCAGTACGGTGGGCATCATGTTGATACTGATGCCAATAAGATGGAGAGGTTTTGTGATGGGCTTGATGGCAAGCTGTATGAGCGCCTGAATCTGCTCGAGCCCGCAAACTTCCATGAGCTAGTGAACAAGGCTATGTCGCAAGAGGATGCTATGAAGAAAGCCCACGGGGACAACAAGAGGATGTCCGGTTTCACCCCAGGCAGCGGAACAAGCAAGAAGTTTCGCTTTGTGAAGAAGGAAGCTCCAGGCCCATCCCAGCAATCTTCAACTGGACGCTGGACGATGAAGCCACCTCAGGGCAAACCTGCCGGGAACTTCCAGTTCCGCCGTGCCCAGCAGCAGGCTCCAAAGCCTAATGCACCCCCTCGCGATGTTGGAGATCGTCGTTGCTACAACTGTGGCCAGCCAGGGCACTACATTAATGAGTGTCCCAAGCCCAGGCAGATCAAGCCCAACCCACAGAATCAGGGTACGGGAAGCAAGCCTACCACTCCGGCCAAGAAGCCATGGTGCAAGTGCGCCAAGGCAAGCTGAACTTCACTACGATGAGTGACATTCCAGCAGGAGCTTCAGTACTCACAGGTACATTCTCTATCAATAACACCCCTGTTAATATGTTATTTGATTCGGGAGCCACCCATAGTTTCATAAATGAGAGCCTACTAGACAAATTGGGTCTAAGAGGAGTACAATCCAAATCTGCTTATAAAATTACCACACCAGGTGGAAACATCACGTCTCAATTAGTGACTTTTGAAGTTCCTCTGAGACTAGGAAGTAGGGTTATTCGATCTAATCTTATAACCATCAATTTGGGAAGCATGGATGTTATCTTGGGTATGGAATGGATGAATCAACATAAGGTTATTCTAGATATATCAGATAGGGTCATAGAGATCAATTCTCCTACGGTCGGGCACACTACCTTGTACCTACCTTTGCGGAACGGTGCCGACACTTGTGCCTATGTGACCATTATCTCCTCTCTTGATGAAATTCCAGTAGCGTGCGAGTACCCGGACGTCTTTCCTGACGAGTTGCCTGGAATGCCACCAGACAGAGATGTCGAGTTTGTGATCGAACTCCAGCCCGGTATCGCACCCATTTCCAAAAGACCTTATCGCATGCCACCCAAAGAGTTAGCCGAGCTAAAAGCCCAACTCCAAGAATTGTTAGATAAGGGTTTTATTCGCCCGAGCTCTTCTCCTTGGGGTTGCCCTGCCCTCTTTGTCAAGAAGAAAGATGGTAGCTTGAGAATGTGCGTAGAACAAATACCCGCTTCCTCGAATCGATGTTCTTTTCGATCAATTGGCTGATGCCAAAGTCTTCTCTAAGATCGATCTTCGTTCTGGCTATCACCAAATCAAGATTCGACTTGGCGACATTCCTAAAACCGCTTTTTCCACTCGTTATGGTCTTTACGAGTTCTTGGTCATGTCTTTCGTACTCACTAATGCTCCCGCCTACTTCATGTACCTCATGAACTCCTTGTTCATGTCGGAGCTCGATAAATTTGTCGTGGTCTTTATCGATTATATTCTCATCTATTCTAAGAGCGAGCAAGAGCACGCCAACCACCTCTGAGTTTTCCTTCAGCGTTTGCGAGATCACAAGCTTTATGCTAAGTTCTCCAAATGCGAATTCTGGTTAAAAAGTGTCAAATTCTTAGGGCACACCATTTCCCACGATGGTATCTCCGTAGATCCTAGCAAAGTTCTAGAGGTGATGGATTGCAAACCACCCAAATCCGTACATCAAATCCGCAGTTTCCTAGGATTGGCGGGATACTACCGTCGATTCATTCCTGACTTTTCTAGAATCGCAAAACCCATGACCGAATTACTCAAGAAATGAGTGAAATTCGTGTGGAGCGAAGCATGTGAGAAAGCTTTCCACACCCACAGACAACATCTAACTTCAGCCCCAGTGCTAGCTCAACCCGATAATTCCAAACCGTTTGAAGTCTTCTGTGACGCATCAGGCACGGGTCTCGGCTGTGTCCTTATGCAAGAAGGTCGAGTAATTGCCTATGCTTCACGGGCACTTCGACCCCATGAGCTCAATTATCCTACCCATTATCTTGAGTTAGCCGCTGTTGTTCATGCCCTCAAGATATGGAGACATTATCTAATGGGTAATCATTGCAATATCTTCACCGATCACAAAAGCCTCAAATACATTTTCACCCAGTCAGAATTGAATATGAGACAGAGAAGATGGCTTGAGTTGATTAAAGATTATGATCTAGAAGTGCACTATCACCCCGGCAAAGCAAATGTCGTTGCGGATGCTCTTAGCCGCAAAGATCATTGCAACCACCTAGAGTTAGAGCCAGTCAGTGAACCCTTGTGTGAAGAAATGAGAAGGCTCAACTTAGAAGTGGTACCGCAGGGAATTCTTTATGCCTTGACCGCAGAGTCAAATATTTATGACAGAATCCTTACTGCCCAGCGCGGTGATGCAGATATTCAGACCATCAGGCAGAAACTAGCAGAAGGAGACCCCAAGTACACTTGTTTCCAGAAGGATCACCAGGATGTGGTCTGGTTCGGGAAACGTCTAGTGGTCCCCATTGACCCAGAAATCAAGAAAATCATTCTAGATGAAGCTCACAAGTCCAAATTCTCTATTCATCCCGGTAGTACCAAGATGTACCAATACCTGAAACAGAACTTTTGGTGGTCCAATATGAAGGTGGATGTAGCCAAGTATGTAGCCGAGTGCGATACTTGCCACCGGATGAAAGCAAGTCACTTGAAATCGGCAGGAGTGCTCCAACCCCTGTCGATACCTATGTGGAAGTGGGACGATATTAGCATGGATTTCATTGTGGGTTTACCCCTAACAGCTAGAAAGAAGGACTCTATTTGGGTGATTGTGGATAGACTCACCAAGACCGCTCACTTCATTGCCGCGCACACCACTTACTCCGTACAACAATATGCAGAGTTGTACGTGGACCATATAGTTCGTCTGCATGGAATCCCAAAGACTATAATCTCTGATAGAGGGACTCAGTTTGTAGCTCGTTTTTGGGAACAATTGCATGAGTGTTTGGGGACTCAGCTGATCCGCAGTTACAGTTATCATCCGCAGACCGATGGTCAGACAGAGAGAATAAATCAGATTTTGGAGGACATGTTAAGAGCAAGCATCTTGCACTTTGACAAGAGTTGGGACAAGTGTTTGTCCTTGGCAGAGTTCTCTTACAATAACAGCTATCAAGCCAGCTTGAAAATGGCACCGTTTGATGCTCTATACGGACGTAGATGCCGCACTCCGCTAAATTGGTCAGAGGCCGGAGAAAGAACACTTTTTGGACCAGAGTTAGTTAAAGAGGTCGAAGAAAGGGTGCAAGTGATAAGAGAAAATTTGAAGATGGCACAGATGAGGCAAAAGAGTTACCATGACAAGGGAACCGCACCTCGACACTTTGAAGTGGGAGATTATGTGTATTTGAAAGTGTCCCCCACCAAAGGTGTGCAAAGGTTCGGAGTCAAGGGAAAATTAGCCCCGCGCTACATTAGACCATATGAAGTTATAGAAGTGTGTGGACCCGTGGCTTACCGTATCCAATTGCCAGAACGGTTTTCCGCGGTTCACAATGTGTTTCATGTAACTCAGTTGAAGAAGGGAATGCATGTTCCGGAGAATGAAATCATCACGGAAGCTAATGCTTGGATCGAGCCGGATTTCTCGCTAGTCGAGCATCCATTGAAAGTACTAGACCAAAAAGAGCGAAAGACCCGAAGGCAGACCGTGCGAATGTACAAGATCCAATGGAGCCATCACACGGAGGAAGAAGCCACATGGGAGACGGAGGATTATCTTAATACCAAGTATCCGCGCTTCCTACAGTCCCGAAACTGTGAGTCCTTCTCCCCATCTCTTGGTTAGCAAATCTAATCTCGGGACGAGATTCCGTTTAAGGGGGGTAGGCTGTGACACCCATGTTTTTAATTAACGATTATAGCTGGTCAAATGGTCAACCGTGGTCAAACCTAGGTCAAACTGGGCCCTCACCTCGGAAAACTCACTAACCCACCCTAGTGACCCTAAATGAATAGTAAACACACTTGTGGGGCCAACCCATGGTCAAAGGTTGGGTCAAACCCCTTGCCACCCTAGTGTCCACATGTGTCTGCCGGAACTTTTGCCGCGTTCTCCAAAATTAACCTAAACACTTAAAATTCTACCTTTATGAAAGTTGTAGATCTTGATGAGGGACACAACTTTCATGTAGATTGGCATTTCAAATTTTGAGGGGAAAAGCTTGGAAAATAAGTTGCAAGGCAGAAATCACTGTTTGCCAAAACAGGCTGACATTCAAAATTGGCATTCAAATATCTTTTGATCTGGGCAGAAAAACCCTATATAGCCTTTGTAGAAAACGTTGCTGGTAGCTAGATCTACAACTTTGGTATTCATCACTCGGTCCAGTTCTATTCAAAAATTTTGAGAAAAATTGTTTTGAACCGGGCACCAGCAACATAGTTGAGCCAGAGCGTCGCCGCGCGTGACGTCGTGCGCGCCCGCGCGCCGCCGTCGCCGCCCGCCGCCCGGCCTTGCTCCGGCGTCCGCGCCCGCGCCTCCCGAGGCCGCGCGCCGGCCCAAGGTGTGCTCCGCCCGAGCCAACCCGCGCCCCAACATGTCTCCCCGCCCTAGGTTGCGCCGAATCCGCTCCGGCCCGCGCCGCCGCGCGCGCGCGCCGAGCCTCGTAGCACGGCGGGAGCATCTTGCGCCGTCATCCTTCGTCACCCCGAGCTCGAGCGCCTATTTAAACCCCCCCCCCCCCCCCCCCCTCGCGCCCCTCCGCGCGCCGCCGCGTGCTCCTCCCCGCCATTGCCGTCGCCGCACGGAGCTAGAGCTCGTCGCTCGTGCTCGCCGCCGGCCAACTACTCTGGTAGCGCCCTTAGGCCCCAGTACACCTCCCCAGCTCGCTTATTGCCCAACACATCGCCCCCTAGCCGTGTTTCCCCGAGCCGTCACGGCCACCGCCGCCGGCCGCCGCCGAAACCCGTCACGGTCGCTTCTCCACCCCAACGCCGGCCACCTACGGCCCCTAGGTGAGCTCTGGTCGCGCTTGGCCGCTTGCCGGCCGGCAGCGCCACCGGCTTGCCGGAGCTAACCACGCCCGCGCCGCCCTCCCCGGCCAAGGGCCACATTGCTATGATTTCAATCTTTGTGAGGTGTTTTATGCAAATAGCAGGACCTGGTTGCTTGAAAGCCTAACTAAGTTTCTTTACAGTTCAGTCCACCGCCTTGTAAAATGCCTAGAAATTTGTACAAAAATCAGAAAAATCCCAAACCAATTTTGTAGGGTTCAGGATGATAAATCCCACCTCTTTTGTTATATACTCGTGGGTAGATTCTAAATAGTTTTGGCAGGAAAAATACAAATGTGTTAAACCTAGATCTATCATAACTTGAAATCCATAACTTCTCTGTGGCCCAATTTTGGATATGTTGTGTGTTAGGATATGACTAGATGCTGTGCCAAAAATTGCACAAAGTTATGCAGTAGATCTTGCTAGATAAATTATTTTCCATTCCTGTAGTGACCGCTTAGATGATTTTTCCTGTTAAATATATTTATGTTCTTGAGCTCAACTTGTGCACACTGTTTTGTAATGCCAAAATACACATCTTGCGAATTAATCATGAATTTTGGATTAGCACAAATAATTATTCTTGATTTATGCATGTGTTCCTTTGTAAACTAATAAACCAAGTTCAGTAGAGTTTCCCATGTGAACATGCTGGTTCTCTAGGCTTGTCGAGGACCAGAGAGTAGGCAGGAGAAAGTTTGGATCAAATTGATGCTTATTTATTTTTGTATCCATTTAAGTTGAATTACTAGCTAGCCTTTGTTATTTTCAATAATATTTAATTTTCTAGCATCCAACACTTACATGTAGGTCCAATGGACCAGGATAGGTGCTAATGTGCACTTGAAACACTTCTTTAATTTTTTGGTAATTTAATTGTTTAATAAAAAGCTTAAAAGCCCTTTTAGTATTAAAGGGAATTTAAATAAAGAAAAACCCCTAATTAATCCTTTTTCCTTTTGAAAAGTATTATTTAGTATAATTAAAAGATAAATAATTATCATCACTGATAAGAAATTAACTCATAAATAAAAATATTAATTACACCTTTGTTGGTGAAAATAAAAGGAATTGAAGCTTTCACATGAAATGACAAGCTTAATAAAAACCTTTATTCAATGTGCAAATAAAAGAGTAAACCATGTACACCCCATAACCTTCCTAAAAGAGAAACATTAGATGAATGCTTGTTAAAGTGAACATGACCAACCCAGAGTTGGATAAGACAATAAACTATCACATCATCTAAATTTGCATTGCATTCTGTGTAGATCTTCCGGACGGAGATTACCCCCTTGTCCCGGAAACCGAGGAAGGAAGAGCAGAAGCATCGCTGCAGTGCGTGGAAGTACTCGACACCGAGGGTGCCCAAGCTAACCTAGCTGACAAGGCAAGCTCCGGTGCATCTAACCTAGTTTTTCAAATTCTTTATTCAATTATCTATGGATGATTGTGCATTTACGTTCAGGAGTTGAATGAAACCCTAGATGCATGATCTCTAGGTACCTTTGTCCTTACTAGAATGATAGGTCGATAGCTGCTAAGCTATAGGACCGTTACAAGTCGGGTGATGACCTCACTCGCGAGAATAGGTTCCTAGATAGGAATCATAATATACCCTAAATGGATTGCTCATGTGGTAAGAGCCTGGGATCTGGGCTCTGGTCCAGTGGTTATGTGGGTTAAGTTTTTGAACGTACCAAACATTTGTCGGGAATGGGACCGGTAAGCCTAGTACCTTAATGAGGCGGTAAGGGATCCTACCATTACTACTCTTGGGATTCGCTCTCACGGCTCGCCACCGGTGGTGTATGGTGACTCCGGGTATCTCGCGGGGTATGCCGGATAGCCTGCACCAAAGACTGTAAGATTCGATCCCGACCCGAGGATTTTTGGGGACGGCCTGGGAAAGTTGTCCTTGCGGGGGCAGCCTACCGTGTGTTTGGGCCTACCGTGTAAGACTTGCTGAGTATTAGTATACTCAGCCTTGCTATAATGTGTTGATCCAGGTAATGCCTTCAGTGATGTGTGGCCCGGAGAGATCCCGCCCGGCTGGGAGCTGGAGTGGGTGGAGGACGACTACTGAAAGCATCATGGATGGCCTCTCGTGGTGTCTCCGCTTCCGTTAGTTCATTCCCGCTGCTTTTCGAAAACTCTGAACTTTTTCATCGTGACAAAAACTATGGTTTGTAATAATTAAACCCTTCGGGGTACGAATTTGGATTTCAATGTTGTTGTATCTCTGGACTCACCTTCGAGTGAGTTTTCATGCATATATTCGATCCTTGTGCTTTTCAAGTGATTTACCGGGCGTTAACCCGGCAACTAACGACAGGATGATACTTTATTATTGCTTAATGACCAAAGTGGATCGGTCTTAGGCGATAGTACGGTATTTTCCTAGGCGGGTTGTCACAGGTGGCCAGCAAGCATCAACTTTGCAGGAAATTCATGGTGGAATGTGAAGCAAGTGGAGCTAGGGAGCATGGACATGACCCACAACATGAAGCATCAAGTGGAAGGACCAATAATGCAAGAAAAGAAGTGGATGAGAGCGTTTGGGCGGTGCAACTCGTGGAGCACGCGGGCAGGAAAGTTGCAGAGGCGAAATGATCATGCTGGAAGAAAGACGGGCCGGGGAGGTGCACCGAGGCCCCCAGGCCGGTCGGCCTAGGCCAGCCGGCCTCCCCTACTTAAGGAGCCCCCCGGCTCCAGTTTCCTGCAGGCAAGCTTCCCTCTCCTTCCCTTGTTTGTGTGTTCAAGTTTGTGTGCCCAGAACCTCCGTAGACATAGCCAACCTTCCCAAGCTTGATAGCTCAAAAAAAATCCACATCCTTAATCCACTCAAAGTCCACATCCGAAGCAAAGAGTTTAAGTGCCTAGTTATCGGTTGCAACCCGGAGTTTTAGTTGAAGAAAAGAGTGCAGAAACCATGTGGAAGAAAACCACAAGTCTCTTCTCCAAGAAGAAGAGTTCGTCGTCGTCCAAGCCGTCATCAACCACGTCTTCGAGGAGGCACTCGGTTTCCGAGTCTCCCCGGAGCATGGAGACGGATACGGCACCACCGAGGAGGAACGATGCTCTCCTCCTTGGTGGTATGAGGGCTGCAAAAAGCACGTCCATGAGGTTTACCAAACCTCGAGGGCACACGGAGGAGCAGCCCGCGCCACCACGATGATCGACCCGTTCGATCGCGCCACCTCCTTACACTCCGATTTATTCTTCTTACGGCTTCATCATCTTGTCGTCGTCGGAGGAGGAGAGGCTCTCTCAACTTGAGAAAAGGCTTGTGCCCAACGTCGAATTCGACGACCAAGCACTCTACACCTTGGGTTTTGGCACCGACATATACTACATGTTGGGGCAACTTGGATGGGTGCAGTTCTCCAACGGAGTATCGGCGGACACCCTCATGGGGTTCGCCTTGGAAATTTTAATGACTATTGCACCTATCCTTGATGATGGGTTCCAAAGCTTGTCATTCCGTTTGGAGGGAGTCCAACAAGTGGTTCCCTACGAGCACGTTAGGGAGCTACTTGGATTCCACAAGGGAGCTCCGGAGAAAGTTGACGTGCCACCCGGCATGTTAGCGAGATTTTGGAATATGATCTCCGGAGAAGCCCATCAACAACACAATTGCATCCGCAACCCCATTATCCGGATATTTCACTCTTGGATGTGCAAAAGGGTATTGGGGAGGATGAAGGAGACGAAGGTGACCGACACGGAGTTGAATTGGCTCTACTCGGCTTTAATTGCCAGGCAGCCAATAGACCCCTCTTACCTCATGATCAACCGTTGGTGTTGTGAAGCAACATCGGGGGCGGGAAATATTGGTTCGGGGTTCTACCTCTCCATGTTGGCCTTCTCCTTACGGCCGGGGATCGCAAGGAACCCCAACCATCTTTTGCGTGGTACCTCTCTCGGCATTGAGTATTTGCGGCAAGGCAAATACATTAGTGGAGATGAGAGAGGAGGTTATCGGTTGGCCATAGTAAACCTACCCCTTCCCAATGAGAGGCTTAGGCTTTTCACCGAAGGGAGAGAAGATTGGTTGGAAGAGGGACTCCTTGTCCCTGCAAGGAAGAACAAAAGAGGAAGAATCATAGAGGAGGGAACATCCTCTGGACAAGCGAGTGGAGCACAACCCAATGTGCAACCATTCAGCGGGATCCCTCCTCCGCCAAGTTATTACGGAGGGCCACAAGAGCAAGCATGGGGGGTGGTGCACCGGTACCCCCACCAAATTATGTGGTGCCCAACACTAACTTCGCGGAGCCCTACGCACATCAACCCCAACCACAACAAAGCATGGCCATAATTGGAGGGTATACTGCAAGAAACGCCCAAAACATCGCAGCCATCCAAGCTAACGCAGCTCAACTTGGTGAAGGCAACGCAAGTATTGCCTTTGAGCTTGGACGCCATCACCCTGTGGAGCCAAATCAATTCGTCGGAGGGAATGTCCAATCGTATTATGAGCAAGGGTATTATTATCAAGATCATCAACATCAACCACCGGCGGAGGACTAGAAGATTTAGGAACTTTAGTTTTCTTTTCTTTTCTTTTTCTCTGTGATTTTCAGCTTTTGTTTATGTGTGTTTGCGTAATATTTTCTGTTTTTATTTAAATTTCAGCAAGCGTGTTTGTTTATTTTCAGTTTGTATTTCAACTTGATATCATCATTAATAAAGACACCACCTTGATTAAATCATTGGAAAAGTTACAAAAATTTGTGCCATGATGATATATGATTATAATTGCTGCTTTATTTATTTTTGTAATTGATCTTTGCATGTTTAAGCTAGTGCTCTCTTAAAAATACAAATCTGAATTTATTTAAATGCTAGCTTAATCTTTAGTGGAGGTTATGATTAAAATAAAGACCCATAGTGTTTTATGTGCTCTCAAGTTATGAATAGATTAAAGATGTCTTTTATGCTAAAAAATATCGCTAACCTTGTCACAAATATCACTTGTGTGTTGCTCAACCTATCCAAAGCCTAATATATATTTGAGTGCATAAACCTTATTGTACAAGATTTATTTTTGAGTGAGTTATTGCAGGCCATGATTTCTCTGGCCCGAGACTAAGAAGCTGGTCATTCCGTTTTTGCGTATCTATCTTTTTGCTAGCCTTTTATCCGTGCATTGTGTATCCCCACATTGGAGATCTCACAAACCTCGCCGGATATCCACCCTTAAACCAAATATCATCTTTTGTGATTACCTCCTTGACCACAACCTATCGTTGAGAATGGATCATCAATTCAAGGAAGATCGCAAGACGGTGCCAACATTGAAGATTTCAAGTATCTCTCCAAGGAAAAATATTTCCGGTACCTACCTTATTTATTGCCTCTTTGCTCGAGGACGAGCAACGTCTAAGCATGGGGGAGGAGGTAGGTACGATGCAGTTTTAGAGTTCAAATGGGAGCACTTTTTTTTTAAAAAAAATAATGTATGAAAGGAAAATTTAAAGGCGATGTACGTGACTTCCAAGGTGAAAGTCTCATAAAAAATGAATGAATGAAAGAAAGAAAGAAAGAAAAGAATGAGAAATATGAGAAAAATATATATATATGAGTATGCGTAAAGTGAACTCCCCGGTTTTCTAAGAGTGCATTCAAGGCTTCAAGTTTAAAAGATCCATTCTCATTTTCCAACCATGTGCAATCCGATAACGAGGACTTCCTTTGTGCCTCGGGATCACTCTTTGCCATTTGCACATCTCCACTCATCTAAAGTGTGTGTATTTTTCTCTTTCCCCTCCTTGATTTAACATTATTTTCCAATGACCTTTTTGACGAGTCTCGGTAAGACCATGAGAAGCTTGTCTTGTTTTGACAACACCTCATTTATAAAATCTTGTTAGGACTAAACTTTCCCAAAGTTCCATATAAAGCCTACCACACATATATGTTATGAGAGGGAAAGGAGTAGAATATATAGGCTTGAGAGACAAGCGAGATGAGAGTTCATGAGCAATATGCAAGATGATTTAAATTTGTGAACTTGGTTTAGCTTTTCTTTGTCTCGTTCTTTATTTCAAAAATTCTGAGATCTATTTAAACTTTGTGAGCATGTTAATACTTGTGGGATAAGCTTAATAAGAATCTACCCTCCGTAGAGATGAAGGCTAATACATTATGGAACTTTAATGAATTAAAATTTTGAGAGCATTATGTTTTCTCATGTATGATCAAGTGCAAGGTTTAAACATTGTTCGCAATGATGATATCCATCGAAGGCTTACTCGAGGACGAGCATGGTTTAAGCATGGGGGAGATGTTGACGGTGAAAATCCGTCAACCTAGCCATGAGTTTACCTTCGGTGTTGGCATGAGTTTTATACCTTATCCATTGGTACTAACCCCCGTGGTATAACAAGTTCACGTGTGCATGTCGGTTTTGGAGTTTAACGTTTATGCAGGGTTTTAGCATTGAATGCAAGACTTTCGGGATAAGTTCATCAAGCACCTCATGACAAGACCTTGAAGCCCCGTACAAGTCATGCAACGAAGCAAACTTAACTCCAAGAAGCCAGGGACTTGATCCGAGAAGACGACAAACTCCGAGGACCTGACCAGAAAAGTGCTGAATCTTGCAAGACAAGGAGTTCTGTCCAATTCGGAGAGAAACTGACGACATGGACCTATGTTGACGGTGAAAATCCGTCAACCTAGCCATGAGTTTACCTTCGGTGTTGGCATGAGTTTTATACCTTATCCATTGGTACTAACCCCCGTGGTATAACAAGTTCATGTGTGCATGTCGGTTTTGGAGTTTAATGTTTATGCAGGGTTTTAGTGTTGAATGCAAGACTTTCGGGATAAGTTCATCAAGCACCTCATGACAAGACCTTGAAGCCCTGAACAAGTCATGCAATGAAGCAAACTTAACTCCAAGAAGCCGGGGACTTGATCCGAGAAGACGACGGACTCCGGGGACCGACCGAGAAAAGTGCTTCGAATCTTGCAAGACAAGGAGTTGAGTCCAATTCGGAGAGAAACCGACGACATGGACCTACATGCGAAGGGGGAAACATCCGGGAAGCAAGGGAACCGACGTGGGGCAAAGGAGCCCACGGGGCGGGCCTAAATGGGCCCGGGCCGGCCGGCCCGGTCCGGTCGGCCCGGGGCCCATTTTGGGCCCAAATTCGCTCTCCTTTGCCCTAGCCGCCAATCGGGCTATTTATAGTCCCCCGACCGAGAGCCACGCGAGAGAAGATTTCGTCTTCGGCCGCCGAGAAGCGAGAGAAGAGAGGGACACCATCTCGGAGAGGAGAGGGTCGAGCTAGTTGACTAGGGTTCCCCTAGCCGACGTGGGAACCTTGCACGGAAGACCACGTCGGAGTTCCGGAGCTAGAAGCAAGATCAAGGAAGGATCCCGGTGGTGATCTTGTGTATGTATCATTGTTATAGTTGAATTATCAAGTTGAATCTTTTCCCAGCGATCAAGTGTTTCCTCGAAGATTTCGTTTTTCGATCGGCTTTGCTTATTCCAATTCTATTCGCGCGATAGATTACATAGGGTGTTCTTGTAGCCGCGGTGGCTAGAGGTACACGCCGGATCTTCCGAAAGAATCTCGACTTGTCTTTTGACTCGCCCTAAGCTCCCCGCATGAATAGGGATACGTTGTGACAGAACGGGGGTCTCGAAAGGCGGATGTTTTCGGATTTGGACGGGAAACCACGATTTAAAGAGGCTTTTATTAAGATTCGATTTGCTACTTCTTCTCTTGCTTGGAACTTCAACAAAAGGCTTGCCCCGATCCCTCTAGATCGGTTTATCTACCCAATCTTACTTTGTTTTCTCCGGTTTTTAGTAGATTAGATCTGTTTTGTGTCTTTTACTTAGATGCATTAGGTTCTTTATTGAAGATTGAAGTTATTTGGCTTTAATAGATTAAGTCTTGCATCACACATTTGTTCCACGGATTCGATACCTTGAGTTCACCACTCGAGGGAAGAAGGGTCCCTTGACTACGACGAGAAGACTTGTACGCTTGCGAGTCACGAACGAACTTTGATACAATTATTAACCGTCAACAAGCCCCTTTTTCTGGCGCCGTTGCCGGGGAACAAGTGATCAAGATTTGATTTTTTATTGCTTTTTTTTGTAATTTTCAGTATTCTTTTTGTTTTTATTTTTGCATCTACTAAACTTTGATCACCCTCAAAATACATCTAATCTAGTTTGTCTAACTCTAGCCTTTATAGATTTGTTTTGTTTTCTAGTTTTTTGCATACTTTGTTTATTTCTAACCCTAACAGGAGATGGACGGCTACCTCTCCAACAAACCCAATAATTTTGTGGATGATCCAGAAAAACTTTACAGGCTAAGGAGACGCGAAGCACATCAAGCTAAAAAGCTGGATTTTGTAGATTTGGAGTCGGAAGACAAAGGATCGCAGGAATCTCCGAAGAATTCACCACCTCAAAGTCCGCGGGAGAATCGACTTCCACCAATGGGTGACCAACCACCGGAAGAACGCAAGATTGGGGAGCTATGCACCCCAGACATCATCGACCTACCAATCTTGAACCTCGAGGAGATCGGAAGACCGTTCGAGATCAAGACCTCAACAATCCGCATGGTGCAGCATTCACCCTTCACCGGCAAAGAGGATCCGAACCTTCACCTCCAAGCATTCATTAAACTATGTCAGACTTTCAACATGGATGGGGTGACTCAAGATCAAATGAGGGCAAGGCTTTTTCCGTTTTCACTACTCGGGAAGGCTTTGCAATGGTTCCACTCTCAACCGGCGGAGACGGTGCAAAATTGGAACACGTTGATGAAGGCTTTCATGAAGGAATACTACTCACTAGGGTAAAACTCAAAGCTTGCGTAATAAGATTGCCACCTTTGTTCAATATCCTACGAAACTATCTCGGAGGCATTCGAGCGCTTCAACGAGTACACCGGGTGTTTCCACATCACAAGTTCCCGAAAGAAGACCTCGTGCAAAAGTTCTATCAAGGACTCACCATGGCGTCAAGGACGATCATCGATGCATCGGGCGGGAGGATCTATCATCGAGCTTACACCGACGGAAGCTTTCACGCTATTCAAGAAGGTCGCGGATAATGACACGTGGGCGTCATCCGGCGCCTACATCCGGTTCAACCCATGGGGAACGTCAAAGGAGTCTTGCAAGTGGAGAAGGAGAACATACTTGAAGGCAAGATCGACTCGCTCATGAGGAGGTTGGAGAAGATGGAGATGGAAAAGAAAGAGGCTCAAGACTTGAAGGCCGCCGAAGCAAGGTCCACATGCGAAGAATGTGGAGAGTATGGCCATGTCCGCAAAGATTGTCAGGAGGAAGCCAAAGTGCTCGACTACATAAGGAAGGGAGAATTGCCGAACTTCCGCTACGGGCAAGGTAGGCCTCAATTTAAAGCAAGCTCATCTATTCCTAACGCGGTTCCGCTTCGGATACAATTGAAGGAGTTCATGGATGAGCAAGCTAAGATCAACAAGGACACCGTCACCAAGTTCAAGACCATAGACAAGGTGTTAGAGAACATCGATAGCAAAGTGACGGAGGTCGGAAGTTCCAATCATCAAGTGCTCAACATGATGAAGATGCTCGAGACGCAAGTTGGACAACTTGCGGGGCGCCTCACTAATGATGAAGGGAAGCACGGGACAACCCAAATGTCCCGAATCGGCGAAGGCCATTCAAACACGTTCGGGGAAGGAGACCGAAGATCCGGAACGTTCCGCGGGAGCAAGGAAGCTTAAACCATCCACCGAGGTGGAAGGAGCTGCTAAAGAGAAGGTTACGGGGATCGTCACCGAGGAACCCGAATTCGAGATGCCGGAGGATGACACGAGGATACCGCAACTCAAGCCACGCTACTTCCGAGGTAAACTTGACAACCACTTTGAGAAGTTTGTGGAAGTTGTGCGTAGACTTAGCATCAACATGCCATTACTAGATTCCCTACAAGTACCTACATATTCTCGTTACTTTAAAGATATACTTGCAAATAAATATGAGATAGCAACACTCGGGGTAGATCATGTCAAGATGTCCGAGGAGTGTAGTGCAGCTATTGCTTATGGGCTAGAGAAGCAAAAACACCCCGGGTGCCCTACAATTCCATGTTCAGTTGGTTCTTTCAACTTCGAGAAGGCGTTATGCGACCTTGGAGCTAGTGTGAGTGTCATGCCGAGGGATGTGTTCGAGAAGCTACGCCTACCAATGGAGCCTACGGGAATATGTTTGGAGTTGGGAGACAACTCCATTCGCTATCCCTTGGGCATTCTCGAAGATGTACCCGTGAAGATTGGACACCACTTCATCCCCGTCGACTTCGTTGTGCTCGAGATGGGAGAGAGGGAGAAGCCGCCGCTCATCCTAGGGAGGCCGTTCCTCAAGACCGTGGGAGCTACTATTGATGTTGGCAAGGGGGAGATCATGTTCGATATCAACGGAGAAAGGAGTTCCTTCAAGTTCCGTCCAAGGATTGAGTCATGCAACATGATTGGAGTGGAGGGAGAACCAAAACAAACGGAGGGGCTGAAAAAGAAGAAGGAGCCGAAAAAAATGAACGTAACGAAAATCAAAGAAGGTGTTGTATCCGTCAAGACAAAGGAAGAGAAGCCGCCTGTGAATACCAAGAAAATGACTAAGCCAACTGAGCCGGAAGTCAAGCCCGCGCCCAAGATGGTGCGGAAGTGGGTACCCAAGATTGCAACGCCCGCAAAGAGCGTTGATCCGGAGTAATCAAGTGAAGAAGTCTAGCTATAGACTATAAACGAAGCGCTAGGCGGGAGGCAACCCGTTTCGTCGAGTCAAGAATAAGCTACGGGAGGACAACCCGATTCCGGGTTTTTCGAGTATTTTTAATAATTTAGTTTTTGAGTATTATTACGCAAAGACATTAGACTTAGAAGTGCTTGAACAATATTAGAGACATAATTCTTGATTGAATGTTTGCTTTATCATAAACCCTTTGCATGAACCCTCCTATGTGCTTGTTTGATTCTTTTCTTTTCGAGAAACCCTCAACCAAATAATTTCAGAACCTTAAATCAACCTTTCACCCTCATTATGGTGCTGAGGTTGACTTATTTTTCATGCTAAAACCACACGAGTAGAGCCACGATTTATGTTTAAGTGTTAATAAAATTCAGCACGTGGTAGGACCCGCGTGAACCTAGAAATCAAAGCTTTTGGTTGGTTTTAAAAATCTTTATCCTTGGTTTCTCTAGGATTAAAATTTTTCTAAGCCTATTCTAATTTTGTTTTATTCAAAATCTTTCTTGTTTAGCCAAATTTAGAACCTAAACCTATGCCCCCATGATCAAGCCGGGAAAACGTTCGCTCTCAACCGATGAAAGCAAACTATACCGGTGAGACCAAAATCGACGTAGTCGAAAAATATTTTTGACTTACATTTGTTTTTAATGGTTTAAAAACTTCTCTAAAATTATGCTTGAGCTCTTGCATGGCTCTGAAAAATATTTTAAATTTCGAATTAGAGGAGTGCTTAACCTTAAACACACCTAAATGGAGGCAATCTAGTTTGAATTAATCATGCATGCACCATTGGATTCCCTTTTATCAACTTTCACCAATTCCACATGCAAAGGACAAGCATGGTGGGCAGCAAGCATCAACTTTGCAGGATTTTCATGGTGGCATGTGAAGCAAGTGGAGCTAGGGAGCATGGACATGACCCAAAGCATGGAGCATCAAGTGGGAGGACCAATAATTCAAGAAAAGGAGTGGACGAGAGCGTTTGGGCGGTGCAACTCGTGGAGCACGCGGGCGGGAAAGTTGCGGAGGCGAAATGATCGTGCTTCGGGAGAAAGATGCGGCGGGGAGGAACCGAGAGGACCCCGGGCCGGCCGGCCCAGGCCGGCCGGCCTGACCTATTTAAGGAGCCCCCCGGCTCCCGTTTTCTGCAGGCAAGCTTCCCTCTCCTTCCCTTGTTTGTGTGTTCAAGTTTGTGTGCTCAGAACCTCCGTAGACTTAGCCAACCATCCCAAGCTTGATAGCTCAAGAAAAAAAATCCACATCCTTAATCCACTCAAAGTCCACATCCGAAGCAAAGAGTTTAAGTGCCTAGTTTACCGGTTGCAACCCGGAATTTTAGTTGAAGAAAGAGTGCAGCAACCATGTGGAAGAAGACCACAAGTCTCTTCTCTAAGAAGAAGAGTTCGTCGTCGTCCAAGCCGTCATCAACCACGTCTTCGAGGAGGCACTCGGTTTCCGAGTCTCCCGGAGCATGGAGACGGACACGGCACCACCGAGGAGGAACGACGCTCTCCTCCTTGGTGGTATGAGGGCTGCAAGAAGCACTTCCATGAGGTTCACCGAACCTCGTGGGCACACGGAGGAGCAGCCCGCGCCACCACGACGATCGACTCGCTCAACCGCACCACCTCCTTACACCCCGACACACTCTTCGTACGGCTTCATCATCTTGTCGGCGGAGGAGGAGGAGAGGCTCGCCAATCTTGAGAAGAGGCTTGTGCCGAACGTCGAGTTCGACGACCAAGCAATCTACACCTTGGGTTTTTGCACCGACATATACTATATGTTGGGGCACCTCGGATGGGTGCGGTTCTCCAACGGAATATCGGTGGACACCCATTTGGGTTACGCCTTGGAAATTTTGATGACTATCGCACCCATCATTGATGATGATGGGGTGCAAAGCTTGTCATTCCGTTTGGAGGGAATCGAACAAGTGGTTCCCTACGAGCACGTTAGGGAGCTGCTTGGATTCCACAAGGGAGCTCCGGAGAAAGTTGACGTGCCACCCGGCATGTTGGCGGGATTTTGGAACATGATCTCCGGAGAAGCCCATCAACAACGCAATTGCATCCGCAACCCCATTATCCGGATATTTCACTCTTGGATGTGCAAGAGGGTATTGGGGAGGATGAAGGAAACAAAGGTGACCGACACGGAGTTGAATTGGCTATACTCGGCTTTAATTGCCAGGCAGCCAATAGACCCCTCTTACCTCATGATCAACCGTTGGTGTTGTGAAGCAACATCGGGGGCGGGTAATATTGGTTCGGGGTGTTACCTCTCCATGTTGGCCTTTTCCTTGCGGCCGGGGATCGCAAGAAACCCCGCTCACCTTTTGCGTGGTACCTCTCTCGGTTTTGAGTATTTGCGGCAAAGCAAATACATTAGTGGAGATGAGAGAGGAGGTTATCGGTTGGCCATAGTGAACCTACCCCTTCCGAATGAGAGGCTTAGGCTTTTCATCGAAGGAAGGGAAGATTGGTTGGAAGAGGGACTACTTGTCCCTGCAAGGAAGAACAAAAGAGGAAGAATCGTAGAGGAGGGAACATCCTCCGCACAAGCGAGTGGAGCACAACCCAATGTGCAACCATTCGGCGGGGTCCCTCCTCCGCCAAGTTATTACGGAGGGTCACAAGGACAAGCATGGGGGGGGCGGTGCACCGGTACCCCCACAAAATTATGTTGTGCCCAACGCTAACTTCGCGTAGTCCTACGCTCATCATCCCCAACCACAACAAAGCATGGCCATTATTGGAGGGTATGCTGCAAGAAATGCTCAAAACATCGCAGCCATCCAAACTAACGCAGCTCAACTCGGTGAAGGCAACGCTAATATTGCCTTTGAACTTGGACGCCTTCACCTTGTGGAGCCAAATCAATTCGTCGGAGGAAGCGTCCAATCGTATTATGAGCAAGGGTATTATTATCAAGATTATCAACATCAACCACCGGCGGAGGACTAGAAGATTTAGGAACTTTAGTTTTCTTTTCTTTTCTTTTTCTCTGTAATTTTCAGCTTTTGCTTATGTGTGTTTGCGTAGTATTTTCTGTTTTTTATTTAAATTTCAGCAAGCATGTTTGTTTATTTTCAGTTTGTATTTCAACTTGATGTCACCATTAATAAAGACACCACCTTGATTATATCATTGGAAAGGTTACAAAATTCGTGCCATGATGATATATGATTAAAATTGCAGCTTTGTTCATCTTTGTAATTGATTTATGCATGTTTAAGCTAGTGCTCTCTTAAAAATACAGATCTGAATTTATTTAAATGCTAGCTTAATTTTCAGCGGAGGTCATGATTAAAATAAAGACCCATAGTGTTTTATGTGCTCTCAAGTTATGAATAGATTAAAGATGTCTTTTATGCTCAAAAATATTGCTAACCTTGTCACAAATATCACTCGTGTGTTGCTCAACCTATCCAAAGCCTTATATATATTTGAGTGCATGAACCTTAGTGTACAAGATTTATTTTTGAGTGAGTTATTGCAGGCCATGATTTCTCTGGCCCGAGACTAAGAAGCTGGTCATTCCGTTTTTGCGTATCTATCTTTTTGCTAGCCTTTTATCCGTGCATTGTGTATCCCCGCATCGGTGATCTCACAAACTTCGCCGGATATCCACCCTTAAACCAAATATCATTTTTTGTGATTACCTCCTTGACCACAACCTATCGTTGAGAATGAATCATCAATTCAAGGAAGATCGCAAGACGGTGCCAACGTTGAAGATTTCAAGTATCTCTCCAAGGAAAAATATTCCGGTACCTACCTTATTTTTCGCCTCTTTGCTCGAGGACGAGCAACGTCTAAGCATGGGGGAGGAGGTAGGTACGGTGCAGTTTTAGAGTTCAAAGGGGAATATTTTAAAAAAAATGAAAATGATGATGAAAGGAAAAAAATCCAGTGATACTCATGACTTTCAAGGTAAAAAAAATAATATATATATAATAAATGAAAGAAAGAAAGAAAGAAAGAAAAGAATGAGAAATATGAGAAAGAAAAAAAATGTGCGTAAAGTAAACTCCCCGGCTCTCTAAAAGTGCATTCAAGGCTTCAAGTTAAAAAGATCCATTCTCATTTTTCCAACCATGTGCAATCCGATAACGAGGACTTCCTTTGTGCCTTGGGATCACTATTTGCCATTTGCACATGTCCACTTATCTAAAAGTGTGTGTATTTTTCTCTTTCCCCTCCTTGATTTAACATTATTTTCCAATGACCTTTTTGACGAGTCTCGGTAAGACCATGAGAAGCTTGTCTTGTTTTGACAACACCTCATTTATAAAACCTTGTTAGGACTAAACTTTCCCAAAGCTCCATATAAAGCCTACCACATATATATTAGAGGGAAAGGAGTAGAATATATAGGCTTGAGACAAGTGAGATGAGAGTTCATGAGCAATATACAAGATGATTTAAATTTGTGAATTTGGTTTAGCTTTTCTTTATCTCATTCTTTATTTCAAAAATTTTGAGATCTATTTAAAACTTTGTGAGCATGTTAATACTTGTGGGATAAGCTTAATAAGAATCTACCCTCCGTAGAGATGAAGGCTAGCACATTATGGAACTTTAATGAATTAAAATTTTGAGAGCATTATGTTTTCTCATGTGTGATCAAATGCAAAGTTTAAACATTGTTTGGCAATGATGATATCCATCGAAGGCTTACTCGAGGACGAGCAAGGTTTAAGCATGGGGGAGATGTTGACGGTGAAAATCCGTCAACCTAGCCATGAGTTTACCTTCGGTGTTGGCATGAGTTTTATACCTTATCCATTGGTACTAACCCCCGTGGTATAACAAGTTCACGTGTGCATGTCGGTTTTGGAGTTTAATGTTTATGTAGGGTTTTAGTGTTGAATGCAAGACTTTCGGGATAAGTTCATCAAGCACCTCATGACAAGACCTTGAAGCCCTGAACAAGTCATGCAATGAAGCAAACTTAACTCCAAGAAGCCGGGGACTTGATCCGAGAAGACGACAGACTCCGGGGACCCGACCGGAAAAGTGCTCGAATCTTGCAAGACAAGGAGTTGAGTCCAATTCGGAGAGAAACCTACGACATGGACCTACATGCGAAGAGGGAAACATCCGAGAAGCAAGGGAACCGACGTGGGGCAAAGGAGCCCACGGGCCGGGCCTAAATGGGCCCGGGCCGGCCGGCCCGATTCGGTCGGCCCGGGCCCATTTTGGGCCCAAATTCGCTCTCCTTTGCCCTAGCCGCCAATCGGGCTATTTATAGTCCCCTGACCGAGAGCCACACAGAGAAGATTTCGTCTTCGGCCGCCGAGAAGCAGAGAAGAGAGGGACACCATCTCGGAGAGGAGAGGGTCGAGCTAGTTGACTAGGGTTCCCCTAGCCGACGTGGAAACCTTGCACGGAAGACCACGTCGGAGTTCCCGGAGCTAGAAGCAAGATCAAGGAAGGATCCCGGTGGTGATCTTGTGTATGTATCATTGTTATAGTTGAATTATCAAGTTGAATCTTTTCCCAGCGATCAAGTGTTTCCTCGAAGATTTCGTTTTTCGATCGGCTTTGCTTATTCCAATTCTATTCGCGTGATAGATTACATAGGGTGTTCTTGTAGCCGCGGTGGCTAGAGGTACACGCCGGATCTTCCGAAAGAATCTCGACTTGTCTTTTGACTCGCCCTAAGCTCCCCGCATGAATAGGGATACGTTGTGACAGAACGGGGGTCTCGAAAGGCGGATGTTTTCGAATTTGGACGGGAAACCACGATTTAAAGAGGCTTTTATTAAGATTCGATTTGCTAATTCTTCTCTTGCTTTGAACTTCAACAAAAGGCTTGCCCCGATCCCTCTAGATCGGTTTATCTACCCAATCTTACTTTGTTTTCTCCGGTTTTTAGTAGATTAGATCTGTTTTGTGTCTTTTACTTAGATGCATTAGGTTCTTTATTGAAGATTGAAGTTATTTGGCTTTAATAGATTAAGTCTTGCGTCACACATTTGTTCCACGGATTCGATACCTTGGGTTCACCACTCGAGGGAAGAAGGGTCCCTTGACTACGACGGGAGACTTGTACGCTTGCGAGTCACGAACGAACTTTGATACAATTATTAACCGTCAACAACCTACATGCAGAAGGGGGAAACATCCGCGAAGGAGGCCTCGGGCTGGGCCTAGATGGGCCCAGGCCGGCCGGCCCAGGCCGGTCGGCCCAGCCCTGTCCAGGGCCCAGTAAGGCTCCCCTTTGCCCTAGCCGCCAATTAGGCTATTTATAGCCCCCTGATCGAGAGCCACGCATCATCCAATTCGTCATCGGCCGCCGAGGAGCAGAGAAGAGAGGGACACCATCTCGGAGAGAAGAGGGTCGAGCTAGTTGACTAGGGTTTCCCTAGCCGACGTGGGAAGCTTGCACGGAAGTCCACGTCGAAGTTCCCGGAGCTAGAAGCAAGATCAAGGAAGGATCCTGGTGGTGACCTTGTGTATGTATCATTGTTATAGTTGAATTATCAAGTAGAATCTTTTCCTAGCGATCAAGTGTTTCCTCGAAGATTTCGTTTTTCGATCAGCTTTGCTTATTCCAATTCTATTCTCGAGATAGATTACATAGGGTGTTCTTGTAGCCGCGGTGGCTAGAGGTACACGCCGGATCTTCCGAAAGAATCTCGACTTGTCTTTTGACTCGCCCTAAGCTCCCCGCATGAGTAGGGATACGTTGTGACATAACAAGGGTTCCGAAAGGCAGATGTTTTCGGATTTGGACGGGAAACCACGATTTAAAGAAGCTTCTTATAAGATTCGATTTGCTACTTCTTCTCTTGCTTGGAACTTCAACAAAAGGCTTACCCCGATCTCTCTAGATCGGTTTATCTACCCAATCTTACTTTGTTTTCTCCGGTCTTTAGTAGATTAGATTAGTTTCGTGTCTTTTACTTAGATGCATTAGGGTTTCTTTTATCGAAGATTGAGGTTACTTGGCTTTATTAGATTAAGTTTTGCGTCACACATTTGTTCCACGGATTCGATACCTTGGGTTCACCACTCGAGGGAAGAAGGGTCCCTTGACTACGATGGGAGACTTGTCCACTTGCAAGTCACAAACGAACTTTGATACAACTATTAACCGTCAACAATGGCCCCCTCCAAGATAAAGGCAAGAGGAGAATCTCATAGCAAGGAGTGTTTAGAAAAAACACAAAAATATTCCACGCACTTGCACATCTCGATCAAGTTGCATGACTAGTTTCTTCTTGGATCCGGTCTTTGGCTCAACAACATCATGTGGCACAAGTGAGTCTCTCTTATCCTACCCAAAGCTCCACATACAAGCCATAGAAGTAGGAAGTTGAGGCTCGCTTAAAGCCTTTGGTGAGGTAACAAATACCACTTGAGCGATCGAGGGAACCATCCGAGGAACCTTGTCTTTCTTTGCAAAATTTTCAAAAAACTCCGAGATAGGATCCAGAAAAAAAGAAGAGTGAGAGAGACAAAATCAAAACCCATTCTACTTTTCAACCTCCGGAGGCAAGGTGGAAAGATACAAGCCCCATAGGTAATGTAAGGCTAAGATTATCACGTACCAACCTTTTCAAAATAGCAAGAAGACCATGGAGTTTGTGCGCAGGTACTTGCCGAGTGATAATATCATGCAACTCCTGATCCTCCGAGGCCGAGTTTAGTCTTTGCTCGAGGACGAGCAAAAGACCAAGTGTGGGGGTGTGTTGACAGTCGTTAAGTCCCTATTTTCGACCCTCAACTTTGAACAAATTTCACTCCATCAAAGCTTGCATCATAGTAGTAGGGCTATAAACTAACAGATCCCATGAGCTTTGGTGAATATTTGGATGCAGGTCATAATGAGACATTATAGCATAAATAAAGCATATTGACATACAACCTCAAATTCTTAGTTTGATAGCACCATTATGGAGTTCTTCTCGAGATGATCGAATTGGAGTTTTGGTTCACCCAGTTCGGAGTCCAGATACAGAAGTATGCCTCACGGAAGATTGTGACACGAGACGTGTTGGGGGTAGGTGCGGCCGAACCTAGTAGGTTCGGCTGGACCTATCAACCTCCTCCGATCAACACCAAACTTTGCCAAAGGCCTCTACACCTAGCATAATATCCAAAGGGACCAAGTCCATAGGCTAGGCACCAATTTCATGCATGTTTAGGTGCTAACGAAGTTCCACGAGTTGTGTTGAGTTTTCATCTGCAAGATCAAGATTAGGGGGCAATTCCGGAGCACCGAGCCACATATGTTAGGCACAGCCACACCTAGTGGTACGGACGGCCCTACCTTACCAGCCTAAACTGGTTCACACTGAGCAAGGATCCATGCACCAGCTCCCAAACGACTAAACTTGTCACGGTCGTGTTGGATCAAGCGACTACACCACAAGAGCAATGGGCCAAGGCCAGGAGGTAGGCCCGGCCGCATCACTAGGGCCGGCCAAACCTCCAGGTGCAGCCGCACCACCTAGGCCGGCCGCACCTGTCAAACTTTCCCTAGCAAGTCCCCAGGCCTCAATCACTCAAGGAAAGACAACTGCGAACGATACTGATTGAACGAACTAGGTCCGTTTCACTACGTGAAAAACTGGCTTTGGTAACGGGCATAGATCGCCTTTGGTAATGGGCAATGCACCCGTTACCGATCAAGTGTTACAAATAAGCCAAGAAAGGTAACGGGCAGATGCCCGTTATTGATAAGACATATTAGTAACGGCCATTAAACAACAACCGTTACCAAAACTAGCCACCGATCACGTGAAATGGCTGTTTTTTTAGCCCACAGGGAACTTTCGTAACGGGCACCAAAGCAAAGCCCGTTACAGAAGCTCAATATCAGAGATGCCTGATGTGCACCTGCGTCTCCACTATCTTGAAAAAATGAGATGCGTCTATTTCACGCGCGTCTCAGCACAACTAGTATTCGTAACGGGCATCAAACAACGACCGTTACCACAACTAGTCACCGGTCACGTGAAATGGCCGTTTCTCTGGGCCCACATGGAACTTTGGTAATGGGCATGAAACAGAGCCCATTACTGTTAAATTAACATCAGAGACACATTCTGTGAACCCGCATCCCCACTGTCTCGACAAAATGAGACGCTTCTATTTCTACGTGCGTCTACTTTCTCTCTATTAAAGGAGACGCTTTCTTTCAACCTGCGTCTCCTATATCTCGATGAACGGCCAGGTCCTGGGGGCCCACTAGTCAGGACAGGTAATGGGCTTTTACACTGCGTGTTACATTGTGGAAATTTTTGTAATGGATTTTCTGAATGAAGCCCGTTACTTACTGATCAGTGTTTGTAACGAGATTTAATTAATGCCAGTTACAGATATGGTGGCCACCCCTACAGTAACCTGCCCGGTTGCCGGCGGCATCCTGGAACTAGCCAGGATTTGGTAGCCACCAGGGGCTGCATCCTGGAACCAGCCAGGATATGGTAGCCACCACAACAAGGAGACATCACAAACACATTCTCACATCACAGATATTGGCAAATAAAGCAAGATCGCATTTATAGACAAGCTAGCTAGGATCACATCAAGTTTCAAGTTACTCTCATCAGGGCTTGTTTGGATGAAGTTATGAGAAAACAGACTGAACCAGGCAGTATCTGACCCCAACCAACCAAGCCAAGCAGGTTTCTAAGGCAACAACACCTAACTAAAGAAGACTGAATGAGTTTCAAGTTTCTGGTCACAATAAACTCACGGTGCACCACTGTACAAGTTGCCCTTTCGGTCGATGGCCTCCTTAGGAATGTACTCGCACAGCATCTTCCGGACACGCTTTACTTCTTATATGGAAACATCTAATGGAGGTTTGAAATCCTGCAAAATACAATCATTTATGAGAATACAAGTAGAAATCATTTTCTAAAATCAAATGGATAATATGAGCAGTGACAAGGTTGAGCATTATTATCTACTTACAACATCGAGTAGTCTTAACATATGGAATGCCACATGGAATCCACACAAAAAAGACCCCTTGTGGCTGCTGAGCACATTGCATCGAGGTACCAAAATGACAAGTTAATGCAGTACCAAATAGGTAAGAAGGGACCATAAAAAACCTCAGTCTTACAGCGAGATTTGTTCTGTGCTTGAGTGTGGCTTTTGGCTTTTTTTCTTTCCTTTCGTCACTCTGTACTGTGCATCACCAAAGGCCAGCATGATCAGCAATACCCATTAGAAACACTGAGAGATTGATTTTTTTTTTGAAAAAATACTGTACCAAAGGCCCTGCATGGTCAACAATACCATTTAGAAATACTAAGAGATTGAATTTTTGTGAACAAAACCTACAAGAAACTGACCAGTTCAAAAGATTTTGGAGGTCTGGGAACTTTAGCGGGAGATGTTGTTTGGCAGAATCTAGATACCAAACCTCTGTGAACTTCATACGGACATACACAGTTCATATTTTACTTAATGAGCATATAGGGATAGGTGCTAACCATTTTGACAGGGACACAACAATATGCTTATATATCAAAGCAGAGAATAAATTCCTTCACCTGGTTCCTTGCCCAACTTGAGCAGTGATGGATTGTGTGTTCCATATGTACATGCAACAAGAGGATAAAGCAATGGTCATGACATTATATATGATAGTAGTGAAGCAACACTCACAACACATCATGACACCAACAATAACAATATATATGACAGTAGTGAAACAATTAACACTCACAACAAAGCATAAGACAATCTAGTTATCACTACCTTATAAACCACTGCGATGCAATTCCCACTGACATTATGTGGCCATCAGAATTAAAGTATGCTAACAGGTCCAAAGTGTTAACACCAAAATTTGGTAAGGAGTCTGACTTGTGGGTCCGGTTCGATAAAGAGTCCGTCTGGTGGAAGGAAGGGCTTTTTCAAAGATATTCAGCAAAGAGATCTGCGGTCGGCTATCTGCTCCGGTTCGGCAAAGGAACGAGAAAGGCGATTTTGCGGGATTGGACGGTGATGTGGCTCAATCGGGGGGAAACGAATGGATGGATAGGCGATCAAGCTTAGAGATAAGTTAGGCAACGAATCCATTCGAAGTTGTACTCAACAGGGTATAAATATGACCCCTGAATGTATGTAAAAACAATCAATCATTCTTCAATACACACCGGCCTTACGCCAAACCATAGAGTCCTTGTCGTGTCGTCGAGTTCTTCGAGAGGGCCAATCGATCCGTCGACCTCCGTGAGTACCGGCAACCTTGTATCATGTCTAGTATCATGCGGTGGATTTAGATCTGATGCAAGTAGTCTTGTTACCATGCTTCGTGTCATGCGGTAGATTCAAGCTTGGTTCAAGAAGGTTTCTTGTTAGGTCATGAGTCATGCGGTAGGCTAAGATCTAGCTTGAAGCTAGTTATCGGCTCTATTGGTTTTTGGCAAGATCCAATAGATTCATTAAGTTACCCCGTGTTATCTTGAGTTTTACTTTATGTTTTAATTCATGTAACACACCTTTGCCCAATCTAGATGGGTTTGGATCGGCTTTATCTCTTTTATGATCCTTTTTCGAGTAGATTTAATGTTTCAACACGTGGATCTTATGCTTTCCAATAGCCGAAACCGAATCGATCTAGGTTGTTACGTGTTGCGGGTTCAAGCTTGCCAATGCTCGTATAAATCTTGAAAGAGCCGGGTATCATGCGGTAGATGCAGGTTTTTGGGTTGCTTTGGAGCTAATCATCCGGTGGATTAGATCCCCAAATCAATCTGATAGATTTGTTTGCTTGGTAATGTTTGTTCCTTCTTCATGGACCCCGAATCGGCTGTTCAGCCGTATTCGGTTATGTTTCTTCATGAGTTGAACACGTGCGTTATTCGTGCTTTGAATGACGTGTGCTTTTAGCTTTCTATATTTAGATCGTATCATGCGGTGGATAGATCTATTTATGGGAAGTGGTACGGTTTTTCATGCAAGTTGTATCATGCGGTGGATAGATTTGCTTGATATCGTACTTGACGGGTTTTAAAGTAACTAGACATGCGGTAGACTAGTGCTTTGGATCTATGCATACTTGTTTAATACATGATCATGTTCGTGCTTTGCTTTATTTATTTATTTAATGCTAATTTTCATGAGGATCGGTCATGGTCTCGTGCGTATGTAATTCTTGTTCAAACAAAGACCGATCACTGTCATGCTCACGTCATCCATTCGGCAGTGTTGCTCTTTCCCTTTGCGGTTTCCCGAATGGTTCTAGTTCGTTGGCGGATAGCTCTTTATAGCTATGTGTCATCTTGCTTGGCTTCCTAGCCGTAAATATGGAACTGTCTGGTACCACCCGGCAAGTTCCAAGCTTTGGTATTTAACTGCTTTATCTTTTGTTAATTTTCAGGAAAAATTGACTGGCACGTCTTCTGCTCTCTGCGCGTGTAAAGCCAGCTTTGTTCGGCTTGTTGTGTGTTTGGCATTGAGTGCACTTTTTGCGTCAACACACTTTTTGGCACGCCCAGTGGGACGCAACCGAATAGATTCAAGATGCCTGAAATCGCAGATCTCATGGATGTTGACCTAGAAGATCTTTCTCCGGAGCAGCGGCAGCAACTTCAAGACGTCGTGGACCAGTTTCAGCAGAAGTGTCTGCTGTCGTTCAAAAAGAATAGAAGAGGCGTCCCGTACTTAAAGAACGAGATGCCCAGAGTGCTGCTGCCAGGGGAAAGTGACACCACACCCCAGCAAGAAAGGGAGGAGTGCATGCGGGTGTTCCAGGAATCCGCAGATTACATGCTTAGCAAGCACAACAAGGCTTTCCTCGGCGCGCTCCAGCAGATGATGGTGGCTGTCTTCGGCCCTGGCATGGAGCACGCGTTCGGCAAAGTGCCCGTCTAGGGGGGCACCGTGGAACCGGGCGAATCAAGCTCTCGGCCGCCACTTCGGAGCCCGCCGGTGCGGCCTCCTCCCCAAAGCGGCCCGGAAGTCAAGCTTTCCGGCCTCCGCCACGGGCCGGCGGGAAACAGCCGGTGCAACCTCCCTTTGCAGGCCTCGGGACGGCCAATCCGGCCACCACCACGGGGTAGCACGGGTCAGCACGTGCAACGGCCCGAATCCGTACCAGCCCACGTACGGAGACTTAGCATTCGGCTCGACCGGCGCCCCGCTCACTTCCGGCCAGAGGATTGCTCCGGCGACCAAGCGGGGCGCGAGAGAAACTTGTACGGCGGTGGCTATCATGAAGTGGGGAACTACGGGGCGTTTGATGCGTTCCCACATCCAGGATACGCGCCAGCTGCAGGCGCGCAGGAGGATGACGCCCTGGCGTGGAGAATGGCCGAATTGATGCAAAATCAGTTCGGCCTCAAGCCAAAGATGCAAGGACCCGCCTATAAGCCGCCATTCCCGGAATGGTACTACAATGTGCTCTTGCCGCCAAGGGTGAAGCCACCAACGGAGTTCACAAAGTTTTCGGGGCAAGACGACACGAGTACGGTCGAGCACATTGCTCGTTACCTCATGCAGCTCGGGGAGTGTTCGGCTGAGGAGACTTTCAGGGTCCGCTACTTCGCCGCATCGCTGACAGGTCCAGCGTTTCAGTGGTTCACGTCCCTGCCCCCTGAATCAGTGGCCAGATGGAAGGATTTGGAGCGGAAGTTCCACGCTCATTACTTCAGCGGCAGTTCGGAGAAGAAGCTCATTGACCTCGCGACCATGAAGCAGAGGCATAGCGAGACGCCACTGGAGTTTCTCCGGAGGTTCAGAGAGGTCAAAGGCATGTGCTTCTCGCTTAACTTGCCGGATGACCCGGGTGGCCGACATGGGCTCGTCGCCGGGATGCTGCCGGCCGTACGCGAAAAGTTGTTCGGAATGGAGTTCGAGAATCTGGGACAGCTATCACAGAAGTTGTCGTTAATGAGCAACCAGGCGTATGGATTTAAGAAGGACGCCAAATTTGGCAAGCAGCACGACGTCGCTGGCGTCTACAACCAGTTCTTGGACAAGGCTGATATGTTCGAAGAATCCGATGATGAAGCGGATGTAGCCGCGGCGAGAAATCATGTGGGGCAAGGAGCCGTTGACAATGAATCAGCGCTGGGTCAAGCAGACCAAGGGAACTTATGATTTTGACATCACGAAGGCTGATAAATTGTTCGAGCTCTTAGTGAAAGAAGGCCGAATCAAGCTGCCCGAGGGGCATTCCATGCTTCGGCCTGATGGAGTTAAAGCAAAACGTTACTGTGGTTTCCATGACAGGGACTCACACTCCATCAATGATTGCAGGGTCTTCAGGATGAGGATCCAAAAGGCTATCCAGGAAGGTCACCTCAAGTTCGACAATAAAATGAAACTGGATGGCCACCCCTTTCCTCAGAGCATGGTGGGCTTTTCTGTCAATGTGATAACCGCCGAGGAGAAGGGAAAAGTCAAGGTCTTGACCTCAGCCAGGTCTAGACAAGGTGGAGCGGTGGACCCAGAGCGCCAGGTGACTCTGGAACAGATGCAAGGTGACGCCCCCCGTATTCTTAAAGCCACATTGAAATTGGGGAGTCATCCAGAGCCAAGCCCAGGGTGACATCGCGCATCCTCCTCAACAAGTGGCAGCGCCAGATTGAGAAAGAGCGTTATCAGAAGAGGCGCTATGAGGAGGAGCAACGTAGAGCCGAAGAAGAGGCGCGCAGGAGGGACCAGGAGCAGTACACGCGCGAGCAAGAGCGCGCACACTAGGGATGCACCTTCTTCAGGCATTGCTGGAATGAGGGGTTGAAGCTGCCCACGCTAAAGAACTGTCCAGAATGCAGCGATAGATATGTTGAGTACAGGCAGGAAACTGCCAATCGCCGACCCGTCCACGAAAGAATTGGAAGGATCCACCCTAATGGGGATCGGCGCCAAAAAATTGAAGTCATCGATCATCCCAGGAAGTGCCAAGCTGATCTCAGATGGGCTGATCAAGAGGAAGATGAAGATGACCACGTCTGGTAGAAAGGGCAGCGGTGCCCACCCGGCCTGAGGAGGAGCCAGAAGAGGCGGGTCCAGCGCTTGAGGAACCGCGAGATGAGGCAGGCCGGGATCCAGACGAGACAGGTGTGGCGCCCCAAGGACCAACCGGAGGGATCGAAGCGTTCGGCTCCTACATGCATGGTATACTTTCTGCCGAACGAGTTCATGGCTCCTGCTAACCAGGTTATGCAGAAGGAAGCTTCCTTCGATGATGAGCAGACCGAGGGGATGATGGCACAACTAGTGCTGGCCAAGCAGGCCATCTTCGACAAGCCGGCCAAGAATCGTCATATGAGGCCGCTGTACTTGAGGGGATACGTCAATGGCAAGCCATTGACCAAGATGTTCGTCGACGGTGGAGCGGCAGTCAACGTAATGCCGTACACCACCTTCAGGAAGCTTGGCATGGGCCCGAGCGATTTGACACCTACAAGCATCATCTTGAACGACTTCGCCGGGAACCCCTCAGACACCAAAGGATGCGCTCACGTGGACTTGATGATCGGGTCCAAGACGCTGCTCACCACCTTCTTTGTCATCGAAGGCAAAGGAGCCTACGACTGCTTCTCGGGGCGGGGCCCGGATTCATGCTAAGCTGCTCGCGTCCCATCCACCATGCATCAACAGCTTATCCAGTGGGTGGATGATGAGATCGAGGTCGTCCGGGCGGATCACTCCGTGAGCGTGGCCAACATGGAACCGGCCCTTCCGGGAGTACCAAGGCATCGATTGCTTCTCGGGGAAGGAGCGGGGAGAAGGTCTGTTGAACTGTCGGCGGTGACCAACGGCCGATTCAAGCGGTCGGCTCTTATAGCAATTTTTAATGGAGAACCCCGTGGATGGCACTGATGGCAAATTAGGGCGAGGATTCATGTCGGCTGATAAGCTGGAAGAAGTCGACATTGGAAGCGGTGATAAGCCAAGGCCGACGTTCATCAGTGCAAATTTGAAACCAGACTTCAGGGGGAATTTAATTGAGCTTCTCAAAGAATGCAAGGATTGCTTCGCCTGGGATTATTCGGAGATGCCTGGATTGGATCGTTCCATCGTCGAGCATCGGTTGCCAATCAAGCCTGGTTTCAAACCATATAAGCAACCACCCGGAAAATCTACAAGGATGAGGTATTGGCCGATGTGAAGAAGGAAGTTGAAAGATTACTTGATGCAAACTTCGTTCGGCCATGCAGATATGCGGAGTGGATATCTAACATCGTCCCTGTGTACAAGAAGAATGGAAAAATGAGGGTTTGCATAGATTTCAGGGACCTGAACAGAGCTACTCCGATGGACGGATACCCGATGCCTATTGCCGATTTGTTGATTGATGCCGCCGCCGGACACAAGGTGATCAGCTTCATGGATGGCAATGCGGGGTACAATCAGATCTTCATGGCAATAGAAGACATTTCAAAGACGGCCTTTAGATGCCCTGGTCACATAGGCCTATTCGAGTGGGTCGTCATGACATTTGGATTGAAGAATGCCGGTGCAACCTACCAACGAGCCATGAATTACATTTTTCATGAGTTGATCGGCAAGATTGTGGAGATTTACATTGATGATGTGGTAATCAAGTCCCTAAGTCATGACACCCACTTGGAAGATGTGAGAAGGACCTTGGAGTGCACCCGGAAACATGGTTTGAAGATGAATCCAAACAAGTGCGCTTTTGGGGTTTCAGCTGGAGAATTCTTGGGGTTTTTGGTCCACGAAGGAGGAATCGAAGTTGGAAAAAAGAGCATGAAGGCCATTGATGAAGTCGTTCCTCCAACTAACCTCAAGGAGTTGCAGTCGCTGCTCGGCAAGATCAATTTCGTAAGAAGATTCATATCAAATTTGTCACAGAAGGTCTTGCTGTTTTCTCCGCTGTTGAAGATAAAGAAAGATCAGAAGTTTATTTGGGGCGACGAACAACAAAAGGCTTTCGACGAAATCAAGCAGTACATGAAGGAGCCACCAGTGCTGGTTTCTCCCCAGCTAGACAAGCCTTTCAAGTTGTACGTGGCGGCCGATACCCAAACCATTGGATCGGCCCTTATTCAAGAATTTGAAGGAAAGGAGCGGGTAGTAGCTTATCTTAGCCGAAAACTACTTGATCCTGAAACCAGGTATTCGGCTGTAGAAAAACTGTGCCTTTGCGTGTACTACTCGTGTACAAAGTTTCGGCACTACCTGTTGAATGCCGAATGCACTGTATATTCCAAGTTTGATGTGATAAAACATATGTTATCTATGCCAATTTTGAACGGCAGGATTGGCAAGTGGATTTTAGCTTTATCAGAATTTGAGTTGAAGTTCGAATCGGCAAAAGCCATCAAAGGTCAGATCATCGCCGATTTCATAACTGAACATCGTGATCCGTCAATTGATTTGCTTGAGATTACCCCTTGGGCTTTGTTCTTGGATGGATCATCATGTGGCAAAGGTGGGAGAGTAGGGATCCTACTGATTTCGCCTAGAGGTGAGATGTTCGAATTCGCCATCCCTATACAACCCACTGTCACAAATAATCAAGCAGAATACGAGGCATTACTTCGAGGGCTTCAGTACTTGAGAGAAGCAGGGGCCGTTTCGGTTGAAGTTTATGGAGATTCAGAGCTGGTAATCAAGCAATTAAACGGCCAATATGAATGCAAAAGTGAAGCGCTGAGGAGTTACTACGAGGAGTGCAGGGAAATCTTGAAAAGCTTCCCATTGGTAACCCTACAGCACATTCCTAGAGAACATAACGAGGAAGCAAACAGGCTGGCTCAGAGCGCCTCTGGTTATAAAGAGAGTCAAGAAGCGTTTGCTGCAGAGGTGTTTGCACTAGGGGCGGATCTCGCAGAAGATGATTGGAGGAAAGAAATCGTTGATTACTTGAAGGATCCATCCCGAAAGGTCTCTAGGAAGCTAAGGTACAAAGCCATTAAGTTCGTTCTTCTGGATGATAATTTATTCTATAAATCATTAGATGGGGTGTTACTACGATGCCTGGGTCCAGAAGAAGCCAAGAACATGATGAGCGAAGTGCATGATGGGATATGTGGAGCGCACCAATCGGCCTACCGCATGAAGTGGGTTATTAGACAAGCTGGATGCTTTTGGCCGACGATATTAGAGGAATGCTTTGAGTATTACAAGGGATGTCGAGATTGCCAAAGGTTTGGGAATATTCAAAGGGTCCCTGCATCAGCATTGAATCCCATCATCAAGCCATGGCCATTCAGGGGTTGGGGCATCGACTTGATTGGCCAAATCAACCCGCCATCTAGCAAGGGGCATAAGTTTGTGCTTTTGGCTACAGATTATTTCACTAAATGGGTTGAGGCGATTCCACTGAAGAAGGTGACGTCAGAAAACATGGTTGAATTCGTCAAGGAACACATCATCTACCGATTTGGAATCCCTCAGACGATTACCACTGATCAAGGGGCACAATTTGTGTCACTGGAGTTCAGAGAATTTGCCGAAAGCATGGGGATCAAATTGTTTAACTCCTCTCCCTATTATGCCCAAGCTAATGGTCAAGCAGAGGCTTCTAATAAGATCATGATCAAGTTAATACAAAAGAAGATCGATCAGAAGCCAAGGAGGTGGCATTCGGTTCTCAGCGAAGCACTGTGGGCTTACCGAATGGCCCCCCATGGAGCCACAAAGACTTCTCCTTACGAGTTGGTTTACGGGCATCACGCAATTTTGCCTTGGGAGATGCAATCAGATTCAAGAAGAGTGGTGCTGCAGAAGGATTTAAGCTCCAGAGATTACATCGGCCTAATGATGGACGAGCTGGAAGATTTACATATGATCCGTCTTAGAGCCCTGGAAAATATCGAGAAAAACAAACTGCGAGTTGCCAAGTACTACAATAAGAAGGTAAAAGTAAGGCAATTTGCAGAAGGTGATCTGGTGTGGAAAGCATTATTGCCGATTGGAACTAAATACAGCGAATTCAGCAAATGGTCCCCTAACTGGGAAGGACCTTTTCGTGTGGTCAGATGCGTCCCTGGTAATGCATATATATTGAAAACTTTGCTAGGAGAAGAATTTTCCGCTGCAATAAATGGAAGATATCTGAAGAAATATTATCCTAGCATTGAGATCGATCGGTGATTACACGCATCTGGCACAGAGATAGCCGGCACTCAAGAATGAGGCCGCCTTCAGAACAAAAATCCATGAACAGGGGAGATGGCCAATGTCTAGATGCATTGCCCTTAGCACAAAAACTACAATTACAACTGCTTCTTACAGGATTATGACTAACAACCCTAATGGTCAGGTCCTCAAGGAAGTGGGAAGCAGAAGGCGTGGAGAAAGAAGCGAAAGTATGATTCAATCTTTTCTTTACTTCTTCGGCTGCTGCTCCCTCTTCAGTTGTTCCAGGACCACCGTGACGGCAACTTGGAACGCGCGGGGATGACCATGGTTGGCGGCTTCTACCAAGCTGTCCCAGGCCGCCTTCAGGTTGTTGTACCTGTCAGAGACATCTGAGGCAGAGGAATCAAGGTTAGGGGCAAGAAATCCGGATGCGAACATGAGGAAGTCAGAAGCGCTTACCCCCTACTAGTGCTTCCAGGGCCATGCGACGCTCGCGCTCGGCTTGGCAACGGGCGGTGATGTCCCTGAGACCGTGCTCCAGATGCCGAACGCGGCGGCGCAGCTGATGGTTGGTCTTCTGTTCAGGCGTGGCCTCTTCTTCCTCGAGGGAGGAATCAGAGGAAATGTACTCCGGCACATCTTCGGTCCCAATGATCTCTTCAGGGAGCAAATCAAGACTGGAAAAGGAAAAGAAAGGAGAACATGAAGCGCGAAATCATGCGGAAGAACGAGGAGTAGATCAAAGGAGGACTCACTCCCGAATCGTGCGCTTCTTTGATGAGCTGCTCTCCTGAGGTTGCTTGCCCTTGTCCATGGCTTTGGGGTTTTCTCCTCTGAGGATGGGGAGGAGATGAGAAATGATGGATGAGTGTGCAAGTGGATTTGCAGGGCATCCCGGCAGGCTATTTTATTGACCGAAGGGGTGCATTGGGAGTGATGACCAGCTAGTACACACTGTTGGAATACCAAACGGCGGGGTTTTCTCCCAAGTGCGAAGGGTTTTGTTTGAACAGTGTTCGTGGATTGCCGAATCGGGATCTTCTGTGGATTTTGCGCCAAGGGGCAGTTTGTTCTTGCGCATTCGGCTCAAGATAGTTCCCGGATGCATTCAAGGAAAACAAGATTCACGGATGAAAAGTGCGAAGAGAATCATCACAAAATAAGCAAAGGATTCAAAAGCTCTTCATTTATTGCCGATATTTACACATCCCTAGTACAATCTAGTCGAAGAGTCTGTTCAACACAGATTGGGGATGAGTAATTTCGGCAATGGCGTCGCCGTGGCCGTCGAGGCGCTCCAGGATGAGCTCGATCTCGTCGATGTCCTCCGGCGCGCCGCCCCGGAAGCCACGTGGCCTAGTGGAGTAGTCGACGTCCGTATGCATCGCCATGGCAGCCAGGCCCAAGGTGGTGCCCAGACGAACGCCATGGACGGCCACCTCGTCGACGCGGTGCTCCACCGCGGCAAGGCGCTCCGCCGGCGTGTCGCCACGGGCATTCACCTTCTCCGCCAGCTGCTCCACCAGCGCCTTCAGCTGGTCGAGCTCAGCGTCGCGGGCTGCAAAGAGCAAGAAGAAAATATTAGCATCAAAAGCCAGGCTGAATCAAGAATCACTTTCAGAGTCGTACCGTCAATGGCTTCTAGCAGCTGTTTGCGCTGGTCCTCCCACTCCAGTTCGGCTACGCCCGCCTTCTTGGAGACGTCCTCCAGCTCACGCCGGGACGCCTCCAGCTCCTCCTTGAAGCGAAGAGCATCGACTTCCCCGTACGGCACGGGGGAGTGGCCATCGGACTCCGAAGAGTCGTCCGGAAGGGGTTGATTGGCCGGCGCAGGAGATGGATTCCACTGAATCAATCTGAAAAGGGATGATCGTCAAGGCAAGAAGAAGATCGAAGCTTAATCAAAGAGGAAGAGTCGACGATCATTACCTCCGGCGCGCGTTGGCGCTGCTCCCCTCTGCCTCGTCGGAGGCGCGGCGGCGGTTGAGGCGGCGCACCATGGTGGCTTGGGATGTGCACTATTTGCAGAAAGGCTGAGATTGGCAAAGATTCGAAAGCTAGAAGGCTTGGTGGAGAGCTAGGGGCACCTACGGTTACATTTATAGGCCTGGCAAGATGAATCGTGGCTTCGAGTCGTGGTGCTAAATCGTGGTGCATATCCCAAGAAAATCGGAAGGTGGAAAGGTTTCCTTGGCCAGCCCGTCGACGGGCCGCTTGGAGTTCTAGGCTGAGCCGCGTTCAGTTGATCGGTTCGGCTAAAGAAAATCAAAGTGCCACTCGGGAGTTAGCGTTTCATTGCCGAATGGGTCGTTCAGCACTATATTTGAAGGTGCGCAGAAGAAAGGAAACAAATTGCAAGGCAATATTACAAGAACGACCAATTCAGTTATACATCAATGAGGGCATTCAAATGTTCAGGTATTTTGCAATCACACCACGAGCATTAGATGTTGTCTGACGAGCATTGTCCAGCAGCTCTTGGCAATCTTTTTGAGTACCTGACAAGTCAATGAGTTCTGCATCGTATTGCTTTACCCTGGTGATAGCCGATTTTGCCTCCGCTTGGATCTTTTCTATCAATCCGGGGAGTTCGGCTATTTTAGCTTTGTCAGCTTCTATCTCCGCTGTCAGGCTTCTCAATTCTGCTTCTAGAGCAGCTTTCCTGGCAATTTTCAGGTCATAAGAAGTCTGCAGGTTGGCCAGTGTATCCTTGTGGCTCTCTGCTCGGGATTGTACCCCGGTCATGGCATGTTCAGCATCGGTTTTCTTCTTTTCAATAGCCGGGCGGGAGCGCAATTTCCTCAAGGCCTGCTTTATGGGCGCATAAAGGGTATCCAGGCCATAAACAGATGATAGAGAAATCCTGATGTCTTCAGGGAGTTCTTGGCTGATGGATTCAAACATCTCCTCGAAGTGATCAAGATCTCTGAACTGATCTTGCGCATCCCTTTCTAGCCAGGCAACAATTTCCTTAAGCCTTGACAGCACTTCATCTGACAGAGGCTGATGTGCTCTTTCCATCACCTCGGCAGCTGGATTGATCTCTGACGGCGGGCTTGATAATGACGGAGCTTGATCCTGAGAAGCAGTATTGCCGAGTTAAGAATGCTAAACGTGGAAGTAGCAGAGTTAAGCGCAGATGGATACCTCATGGCTGGTTTCTTGAGCAGGGGCAATCACAGGTGAAGGAGGTGTTCCAGGTAGGGCTGAAGCGTCCGAGCTAGGAGGTGTTGATGTAGCTGCTGGTAGCTCGTGGGCTTCTGGCTGATGAGAAGTGGGGTCTACCTCTGTTGGGACTGTTGTCCCTGCATGACCAACAGGTGATTGCGCCCTTGGAGGACTTGGTGGCTCCGGCTGATTTGGGAGATTCATCTCTGGAGAATGTATTGCTTCTGCAGAAGGTCATGAAGATGAAATCTCCACTGGGATAGGTAATTCAGCCTTGGATGGACTTGCTTGCTGGACCACTGGGACATCTACAAGCTGCTCTTCAATTGTTTCTTCTGCAAATGTCAAATTGGAAGAGTAAATGCCAGTGCTCATCCTTAACGGAAAGATGGTAAAGGTCATACCAGTGGATGGGGCATTGGCAGGTGCTGGTTCTGAAGACTGCTGGGCTCTGGTCTGAAAATGCACAATGATATGATTCATCAAGAACAGAGTAATCTTTTGATCAAGGGGGTAAAGGATTCTACCTCAATGAGCACTTTCTTGACAGTTCTCCTCCTCTTGGCAGCTGGAGGGGCAACCAAAGATAGACCTTGCCTTTTGTCGGCAGCGAGGCTAGAGAGGCTGGGATCTGTGGTGGCATACCTGGCCATTAGTTGAGCCAGAGTTGTGGATTTGAAACCCAGTGCTGAAATTGGGCCTTCGGCATTGTAAGTAATATCCCTAGCTAGAGGGGCAGGCACCGTGTTCTGTGGACAGAAGGACGAAGGTCAGAATCATGAATAAAGAGGACATGTCTGATCCAAGGGTTCATTGTATTACCTCTGAAGTTGGTAGGAAATCGGGCGTCAACTCTGCACAGAACACATGCACAGGCTCACTGAAGATGTGATCATGAAATTCTTGCCACCAGGAGTGGAAGGTGGGGTGAGCTATGGTTGTGGGCACAAAAGGACATGTGTAGACAGTTGGACTGCACTCATAATTAAAAACCCGGCTACCCTGCATCAGCTCTTTGATTTCTTCTCTGGGCTTGAGGAATTCGTGCGAGAACGATCTTGGGGGCGTCTGTCCACATCCAATTTGCCTGGCCATTACATTGGGCTGATAATACTCATAAGTGCTAACATTCAGTCGCCCTCCATTGAACTCGGCCGGTAGTATGCATGGGCGGATTATGATGTTGAAGATCTCTAAGAATCTCCCATCTTGACGGCCGGGTTCAAAGGAAAATTCAACGGGAAAGATTAAGGTGTCATTGTCCGGATAAGGAAGCCAGAGAGGATTGGGGAAACCTTTGAAGAATAGCTCGAAAAGGGCTGGTGATGTCTGTCGAACAAGAACGATTGAAGCCGCTTCTCCGTAACTCTGGCATCCTCTGGTAGCTTGAGGCTCTCCTTCAGGGTAATTGGACAAGGGGAAGAACCTGGAATTCAAATCGACACCAACGATCTGATGCATGTGGAGCTGCAGCCACATTTGAACGAACCACCAAGGGCCGTTGACACATGTTATCCTTTGGCTGGTATACATTTGGGTAACAGTCTGATGAAGCATATGGTATACGCTGCCCAAGAAGAATTTTCCCAGAGGGAGGCGATTGCCACCAGCCAGATGAGTCGCCATTGTGATGTGGTTCAAGGTGGGCTCGTTGGCTTTGCCACAGAAAACAAATCTGCACAGCCACATATTCAGAAAGGCTCTATATTCAACCTCACCAAGGGGATTGTTTTTCATATGCGTCAAAATGTAATTCTTGTATCCGTTCCCTGGCTTTACCCCTGTCTGGCGTGAAGAGCCTTTGAATTTCCAGGGCTGAACAGACCCTGTGATGTCAAGGCCGGTGATCATGTATACATCGGCCAAGGTAGGAGACATTGGACCGTGACCAAAGAGGAAGGCGTTGACGCCATTTGACCAAAAGTGGCAGGCGGCTATCAGGAGGTCTTCGTTTTTTGGGGTCTCAGCCACGGATAACTCCGAGCACGCGGGAGATGCGGAGGGCATCTAGGTTGGTTAATCCACTCTTGTCTGCAAGGATCCTCCGATACCAAGTTCTCCAACCTGCAATTGGAGGTAAAGGCCAGTTCTTGAAAGCGTCTTGCCATTGAGCCGGTGGAGACAGAGCTGCTTTAAAGGGGATCCTCTGAGATTCAGCTGCGATGAAATCTCGAGGGTCAGGGTTCCCCACGGGACCAAGATAGTAAGATCTCGAATTGGCCTCGGTGCGAATCAAAAGCTCAGTAGAAAGCTCCTGAAAGAAAAGCGGAAAAGGAAATCTCAGATAAAATTGAAAACCTAAATGCCGAACAAGGCTTGCGGAGAATGAATTTACCTGAGCATCTTGATTCTGAGCTGCCATTGGAGGTTTGAGGTCGAGACGAGAGGATTTAGGGTTGGATCTAGATGAAGACTTCGGCGGATTGCGAAGAACAGGTGTTGACAGATTCGATTTGAGGTATTCGTGGCTGGAGTCAATTGTGGAACAAAATTACTTTTATCCTACAATTGAAGGGGCATGTGTTAACACCAAAATTTGGTAAGGAGTCTGACTTGTGGGTCCGGTTCGATAAAGAGTCCGTACGGTGGAAGGAAGGGCTTTTTCAAAGATATTCGACAAAGAGATGCGGTCGGCTATCTGCTCCGGTTCGGCAAAGGAACAGTAAAGCTGATTTTGCGGGATTGGACGGTGACGTGGCTCAATCAGGGGAAACGAATGGATGGATAGGCGATCAAGCTTAGAGATAAGTTAGGCAACGAATCCATTCGAAGTTGTACTCAACAGGGTATAAATATGACCCTGAATGTATGTAAAAACAATCAATCATTCTTCAATACACACCGGCCTTACGCCAAACCCTAGAGTCCTTGTCGTGTCGTCGAGTTCTTCGAGAGGGCCAATCGATCCGTCGACCTCCGTGAGTACCGGCAACCTTGTATCATGTCTAGTATCATGCGGTGGATTTAGATCGATGCGGGTAGTCTTGTTACCATGCTTCGTGTCATGCGGTAGATTCAAGCTTGGTTCAAGAAGGTTTCTTGTTAGGTCATGAGTCATGCGGTAGGCTAAGATCTAGCTTGAAGCTAGTTATCGGCTCTATTGGTTTTTGGCAAGATCCAATAGATTCATTAAGTTACCCCGTGTTATCTTGAGTTTTACTTTATGTTTTAATTCATGTAACACACCTTTGCCCAATCTAGATGGATTTGGATCGGCTTTATCTCTTTTATGATCCTTTTTCGAGTAGATTTAATGTTTCAACACATGGATCTTATGCTTTCCAATAGCCAAAACCGAATCGATCTAGGTTGTTACGTGTTGCGGGTTCAAGCTTGCCAATGCTCGTATAAATCTTGAAAGAGCCGGGTATCATGTGGTAGATGCAGGTTTTTGGGTTGCTTTGGAGCTAATCATCCGGTGGATTAGATCCCCAAATCAATCTGATAGATTTTTTTGCTTGGTAATGTTTGTTCCTTCTTCATGGACCCCGAATCGGCTGTTCAGCCGTATTCGGTTATGTTTCTTCATGAGTTGAACACGTGCGTTATTTGTGCTTTGAATGATGTGTGCTTTTAGCTTTCTATATTTAGATCGTATCATGCGGTGGATAGATCTATTTATGGGAAGTGGTACGGTTTTTCATGCAAGTTGTATCATGCGGTGGATAGATTTGCTTGATATCGTACTTGACGGGTTTTAAAGTAACTAGACATGCGGTAGACTAGTGCTTTGGATCTATGCATACTTGTTTAATACATGATCATGTTCGTGCTTTGCTTTATTTATTTATTTAATGCTAATTTTCATGAGGATCGGTCATGGTCTCGTGCGTATGTAATTCTTGTTCAAACAAAGACCGATCACTGTCATGCTCACGTCATCCATTCGGCAGTGTTGCTCTTTCCCTTTGCGGTTTCCCGAATGGTTTTAGTTCGTTGGTGGATAGCTCTTTATAGCTATGTGTCATCTTGCTTGGCTTCCTAGCCGTAAATATGGAAGCATGCGGTACCACCGGCAAGTTCCAAGCTTTGGTATTTAACTGCTTTATCTTTTGTTAATTTTCAGGAAAAATTGACTGGCACGTCTTCTGCTCTCTGCGCGTGTGAAGCCAGCTTTGTTCGGCTTGTTGTGTGTTTGGCGTTGAGTGCACTTTTTGCGTCAACACAAAGCATAAGTGTCGATCTGGTACATTCAGAGCATAACAGAATTAAAGTATGCTAACATCTTTTATGCTTTTCATGAATTTACAGTGCAAAAATTATAGCACCAGGAACATGAAATTGAATTTCAACATTTTATATAACTTCATCTGTTAGCAACAATTTATTCAAAACAAACTTGGAACAAAAAATCCATCTATCAAATCCACAGTCAATCAATTGAAGATGATCTATTAAGGCATGTCTCCCTAATCCACCTTGACATGAATATATAGCAAATTGGGTGGACTACATTATAAATCACTACGATGCAATTCCAAATGACATTATGTGGCCATCAGAATTAAAATATGCTAACAGGTCCAAAGCATAACTGTCGATCTGAGCATAGCAGAATTAAATTATATGCTAACAGGACCAAATCATAACTGTCGATCTGGTACATTCAGAGCATAGCAGAATTAAAGTATGCTAACACGTCCAAAGCATAAGTGTTTATCTAGTACATTCAGAGCATAGCAGAGTTAAAGTATGCTAACATCCTATATGCTTTTCATGAATTTACTGTGCAAAAATTATAGCACCAGGATCATGAAAATGAATTTCAACATTTCATATAACTTCATCTGTTAGCAACAATTTATTCAAAACAGACTTGGAGCAATAAAATCCATCCATCAAATCGACAGTCAATCAATTGAAGATGAACTAATATATAGCAGATTGGGTGGACTACATTATAAACAACTGCGATGCAATTCCAAATGACATTATGTGGCCATCAGAATTAAAATATGCTAACAGGTCCAAAGCATAACTGTCGATCTGAGCATAGCAGAATTAAATTATATGCTAACAGGACCAAATCATAACTGTCGATCTGGTACATTCAGAGCATAGCAGAATTAAAGTATGCTAACACGTCCAAAGCATAAGTGTTTATCTAGTACATTCAGAGCATAGCAGAGTTAAAGTATGCTAACATCCTATATGCTTTTCATGAATTTACTGTGCAAAAATTATAGCACCAGGAACATGAAAATGAATTTCAACATTTCATATAACTTCATCTGTTCGCAACAATTTATTCAAAACAGACTTTGAGCAACAAAATCCATCCATCAAATCCACAGTCAATCAATTGAAGATGAACTAATATATAGCAGATTGGGAGTACTACATTATAAACCATTGCGATGCAATTCCCAATGACATTATGTGGCCATCAGAATTAAAATATGCTAACAGGTCCAAAGCATAACTGTCGATCTGAGCATAGCAGAATTAAAGTATATGCTAACGGGTCCAAAGCATAACTGTAGATCTGATACATTCAGAGCATAGCAGAATTAAAGTATGCTAACAGGTCCAAAGCATAAGTGTTGATCTGGTACATTTAGAGCATAGCAGAGCTAAAGTATGCTAACATCCTATATGCTTTTCATGAATTTACAGTGCAAAAATTATAGCACCAGGAACTTGAAAATGAATTTCAACGTTTCATATAACTTCATTTGTTAGCAACAATTTATTCAAAACAGACTTTGAGCAAAAAAATCCATCCATCAAATCCACAGTCAATCAATTAAAGATGAACTATTAAGGCATGTCTCCCTAATCCACCTTGACATGAATATATAGCAGATTATGTGGACTACATTATAAACCACTGTGATGCAATTCCCAATGACATTATGTGGCTATCAGAATTAAAATATGCTAACAGGTCCAAAGCATAACTGTCGATCTGAGCATAGCAGAATTAAAGTATATGCTAACAGGTCCAAAGCATAACTGTAGATCTGGTACATTCAGAGCATAGCAGAATTAAAGTATGCTAACAGGTCCAAAGCATAAGTGTCGATTCGGTACATTCAGAGCGTAGCAGAGTTAAAGTATGCTAACGTACTTTATGCTTTTCATGAATTTACAGTGCAAAAATTATAGCACGAGGAACATGAAAATGGATTTCAACATTTCATATAACTTCATCTGTTAGCAACAATTTATTCAAAACAGACTTGGAGCAACAAAATCCATCCATCAAATCGACAGTCAATCAATTGAAGATGAACTAATATATAGCAGATTGGGTGGACTACATTATAAACAACTGCGATGCAATTCCCAATGACATTATGTGGCCATCAGAATTAAAATATGCTAACAGGTCCAAAGCATAACTTTCGATCTGAGCATAGCATAATTAAAGTATATGCTAACAGGTCCAAAGCATAACTGTCGATCTGGTACGTTCAGAGCATAGCAGAATTAAAGTATGCTAACAGGTCCAACGCATAAGTGTCGATCTGGTACATTCAAAGCATAGCAGAATTAAAGTATGCTAACATCCTCGATGCTTTTCATGAATTACAGTGCAAAAATTATAGCACCAGAACATGAAAATGAATTTCAACAGTTCATATAACTTCATCTGTTAGCAACAATTTATTCAAAATAGACTTGGGGCAACAAAATCCATCAATCAAAACCACAGTCAATCAATTAAAGATGAACTATGTAGTCATGTCTCCCTAATATCCACATTGACATGAATATATAGCATATCGATTTTGGTGGCCGATGAGAGAGAGGGTGTTGGGGGTTCAAGCAGGACTAACCTCTATCGCAAATGAAGTAGTTGTTCTAGTGATGGTTGGAGGGGCCGGATCCACGGCGGCTCGTGGCCTAAGGCGGCTGGCCGGCTCGACGTCGTGGCCGGGGACGACATCGATTGATCCACGTCAACCGTCTTTAGGTTGGCAGGATGTATGTCCGCACGCCAGTAACTGCTTCCTCATCACCGTCGTCACGCAGGGAGCAGTGGGGCTAGAGAAGAGCAGGGCTGCGGCGGGGAGAGAGCGGCGAAGGCGAGCGGGGCGACTGGCGGCGGCGGTGGGGAGAACGTGGGTGTTGTGCATCTGTCTAGCGAGGAGCCGAATATGAACGGCGCGCGTAATTGTGTTTAATTAAACTACTGGCGTGCCCTTGACGGCTCTGTGCAGCAATTGGAATTTCATGGGCCCTATAGTAAATATAGGTGGGAAATTTTGAGCAGCCCGCGTACGGTTCTCCTGCTAACGCTGACGAGTGGGCCAGTGTCATGGGCGACAATGGTTAGTGAACCCGGATCGCCTTTGTTGGGAGTTGGGTCAGCGGTTATCTTTTTTATATTGGTTGCTGACGCTGACACATGGGCCTGTCACAATTTTTTTGTAATGAAACTTGCTTCCCTGATTTATTAGAGCCAATAAAACAACACCTAAAAAATCATAAAAATACAAACAATCCGTATTTGAACATTTAGTATTTGAATAAAATATCAACAGTCACACTTGTGTGCCCAAGATTCTTAAAATCTGTTTTTACATCCCATGTTAATGATGTAATAATCCTACTAACATCTAGTGTGCTCTAAAAAATCTACAAATTGACATGCCAACATAATTTGGGCACCTAGATTTGTCTTCAAAATTTCAAATGGTTTCGATGAAGGAATTATATACTTGTGTACAAATGTCTACATCTCTCACATAGTTTCCTAGAATGTTTGCTTGAACATTGAAGTTTTCCACACTTTGCAACATGTTCGAACTCATATGCATTTGAAAACATAACAAAACCTTGTGTTCACCTTAAGCTTACAAAATGTAAAGTTCCATCACTAATTGTTGTGTAAACAAATATTATTTGTATGTTGTACTTACAAAGAACAAAATAAGGCATATAAACATCACTCAACAAACGGCATGTACACTAAACAATGAAATTAATGAATAGATGGTGATTTTAGAAAAATTTAGAAAAAAAGTATCAAATTGGGACTAAAAACGACGAAGAAATACTTGTTACAACATTTGGTTGCAGATTAAAAGGAGAAATGGAAATTGTTCTTCATTTGAATAGAACTGGCCCCCACAATCATTTGATTAGAACAAAGGAGGAAGCAGAGGGCACCGCCGCCCGCCGCCGCCGACATCCTGACATCCCGATAAAATCAAATCTGCATTTAGCAATATCTAATAATTTACATTCAAGATAGATAATGTTCATATTGATGCTTGCGCCTACATCCCGATGTTCATCCTGCTGACGGCGTACTCCACAGCGGTGTGGAATTTACGCGTCCAGACGTCGAACTCATGACGGATGCGACACTCGGCCCGTAACACCTACATCCCGCTTCCCAAATGCAAATGTGGGGATTCTGGACGGGCAACAACAGAATGTCGTCATCGTCGCTGTTATCAATCCAGTACAACCACGCAATGTTGTCGAGATCCTGCTTGATGAGGTAGCGCAGCCGCCGTCGGTTGTGGTTCTTCCACGGGCCGTCAGGGGGCGACGGGCCACCGCTGATTTTCTGGAGTAGTGCAATGGCTTCGGGGTCCGCCGGGTTGCAACGGTACTTCAGCATCGCTAAAATGTACTTGGCACCGGAGTCTTCAGCAGCGGCGGTATCTCTGATGAGCTTCAGACCCTTATCGGGGTTCTGCCGCCTCATCAACCTCACCATCCCCTCGAAGCACAATGCCTCTGGATGATTGGCCTCGTGGAAGCGCCGCTCAAAGCACGACCTGACGTAACGATTCTTGCATGCCGAACGAAGATCACACAGCGACACGTGCAGTAGTACCTCATCGGAGTTGCAGATGCGCCAGAAGGTGCCGCAGATTTTATTGCGAAGGTTTAGAAAATGCAAAACGGCCACATCCTTGATGGAGTGGAGAATGATCTTGGTGAGAAGTTCATCTGGCAGCAGCAGCATCAAGCACACCGCGGCGGCCATCAAGGAGAATGGAGGAAATAGCACAGCGACGTGGTTTGGAATTTGAATGGCGACGAGGGTTGAAGTTGGCGGCGACAAGGGATGAAGTTGGCAAGGAGGATTGAAGTTGAAGAGGGATGAAGTTGGCGACTAGGATTGAAGTTGAAGGAGGCAACGAGCTCAAAAGTTGAAGGTGGAAGATGGCGCCTCGGCCATGTCGTAATAAAACAATAAATGGAAATTGAACAGGCCCCACAGTTTGGCTGCTGCCGTTGACAAGTGGGCCCGGCATCATTGCACCGCCCCTTCTCCTTCCAGCCTAAGTGAAAGGCGACGCGTGGCTTCGCGCCCGAGACGGAGCCCGATGCGCAATCGAGTGGAACGTACTGGCAGTAATGGAGTAGTGGGTGGGGGCAGAGGCGCCTGACGGTTCCGCGTCTTGTCATTATAATTCCCTCGCCCAGTCGCCCTCCCTTGCTTTCTCCCCTGCTTCTTCCATAAGCTTATCATCTTTTCCTTCACTTCTTCTTCCTCCTCGCGATTCACCACTACAAATCTTCACTGAGAGAAGGAGGAGATGGCGTCGAGGAGCCCACCGCCGTCGAAGTGGGGACGAAGGGAGGACGACAACGACGAAAGTCGCCGTCAGAAGAAGTTGGAGAGGGGGAAGGAGCCGGCAGCCAAGGACGCTGATGAGGAACCGCTCTTCGACGACAATAAGTTCGTTGTCGAGCTGCTCAGGAGTGCCTTCAGAAAGCTTCAAGGTGTTGGCGAGGCCTTCGACATCAAGGCGCATCATGATGTGTACAAGGACCCGACCTTGAAGGGTGTCGCCTTCAGGATCCACGGGTTGGCTGAGAAGCTCGAGAACCTCCCCGTGGTCAAGCGGGCTACCCACCGCCACTTCTTCTTCGACGACGGCAGCTCCGACGGTGACGACGGCAGCCATGACGACGACGACAGCAGCCACGGCGGCGACGGTGGGACTCCGACTAATTGATAGACTCATCTACCAATTAGTAAAAATAATGTCTATGTGCTTTTGTGTCTTCGTCCAGTTCTTGGACATCAACTACTTAGTTAATTAGCTTGGTTGTTAGATTTTGTATGTCATGAACTGGATCTGATATACGCGAGTAGAGATCCAACCGCGTTGTGATGAACTGTGTTTTGTTGTGATTAACTGGAGATCTGTTGTGATGAATTAGATCTTATTAGAGTAGTCATTGCCGATGCAGGTTAGCCTGCTGACGCGTGGGCCAGTGTCATTGGCGACGATGGTTAGTGAGCCCGGATCGCATTTGTTGGTAGTTGGGTCCGGGCGGGCAGGCAATGGTTGTCTTTTTTGTATTGGCTGGTGACGCTGACGCGTGGGCCTGTCACAATTTTTTTTGTAATAAAACTTCCTTCTCTAAATTATTAGAGCCCATACAACATCACCTAAAAATTATAAAAATACGAACAATTCGTATTTGAATAAAAATATCAATAGTCAAACTTGTGTTCCCAAAATTCATATATTTAAGTTTTACACCCCATTGTAATTATTTAATAATTTTAATAACATCAAATTTGATGTAAAAACTCTACAAATTGATTTGGCAACATAAATTGGGTACCTAAACTTGTCTTCGAAATTTCAAGTGATATCGATGAAGGAATAATATACTTGTGTACAAATGTCTTCATCTCTCACATAGTTTCCTAGAATGTTTGCTTGAACATGGAAGTTATCCACACTTTGTGATATGCACACGCCAGCGTCATCGACCACTCCAACCACATTGCCGACCTCTACACCAACACCTACAGGACCAATCACACGTAGCCAAGCTAAAAAGATACAACAAGAGGTGCACGCGCTACTTTGTGAACTTAAACTCAATTCTAATGATAACTTGATGCTACCTAAGTCTTGTATGTTCATACTTCTCAGGTACGTTGAAGAGAATCATCAAGACGAAGGTCACGAAGCTAGAATCGGCAAAGTTCTCGTCATTCAGCAAGGCCATTCGGTAATTTCCCAATCCATTCGGCAATCTCCTGAACCATAAGTTCAGGCATTAAACTGTACCAATCTACGAAGTTTCCCATAGCATGCTATACACCGTTGGAAAGATAATCGAGTTAGCTTTCCAACGCATCTAGTCCCACGTCATTTGAAGATTCCTAGAAGATTTTATGATCAAAACATTGAAGAGGCGCTCGGCAGTCAAACGATCACGCGGAAACAACTCAGAAGGTCATCTCGGGAGATCCTTTCACATTGGCGACGTATTCAGTTTGTTTTCGTGTTTCCACCCACCTAGGAGGGGTTTTCCTAGTATAAATACCCCCCATGTGTAAGCTAAAAACAACTTTTGATGAATTGAGATAATCCAAGTGATTTTGCAGCCGAGCTGCCTGAGTGCCTTACTCACACCCTTGTTCTTCCTTGTTCTACTTGGACTTGTGAAGAGATCTCTGCGAGGTCCACTAGTTCGTGCTCTGTGAGTTCCGGTACGGCTGCCTCACCTTGTGTGGATTAGCTCCGGTTGTGGTTCTGCGGTCGTTTGGAGATCGAGTCGAAGTCCTCGTGGTTTCGGTGTCTCTCTCCCCGTCGTTTGGGTCGCATCCAACCTTGGCTAGGTATAAAGCTAGTTATCCGCTGATCTTTAGCAAGTTCTCATCTTATTCCAGTAAGTTATCATCCTCTTTCCGCTACCCCATCGTCGTTCTTCAAGTTCAAGATCTACTGCCGTGAAGATCGGGCCATCCTCGTTCTAACGCTGGGTTAGAACCTATCACTTTGCAACATGTTCGAACTCATATGCATTTGAAAACTTAACAAAACCTTGTGTTCACGTTAAGCTTACGAAATGTAAAGTTCCATCACTAATGGTTGTGTAAAACAAATATTATTTGTATGTTGTACTGACAAAGAACAAAATAAAGCATATAAACATCACTAAACAAATGGAATGTACAATAAACAATGAAATTAATGAATAGATGCTGATTTTAGAAAAATTTAGAAAAAAGTATCAAATTTGGACTAATAACGATGAAGAAATACTTGTTACAACATTTGATTGCAGATTAAAAGGAGAAATGGGAATTGTTCTTCATTTGTATAGAACTGGGCCCCACAGTCATTAGCGACGCGGGGCTGATAACCCGCGTCGGATTTGCTGCTCTCCCAAAATTTGACACAGATAATTCGAACATCATACAAAAGCTAATCTACAAGGAATGCTTTTAAGCGGTGGGGTTCCACACCCAAGAAATCTCATCTCGTATCATTTTTACTAAGATTGATTTAAGAAGTGGATATCATCAAATTCGCATGAAAGATGGAGATGAATGGAAAACTGCTTTTAAAACAAAATTTGGTTTATATGAATGGTTAGTGATGCCCTTCGGTTTAACCAATGCGCCAAGTACATTTATGAGATTCATGAATCATGTGCTTAGAGCTTTCATCGGCAAATTTGTTGTGGTCTATTTTGATGATATCTTGATTTACAGTAAGTCTCTTGAAGAACATGTTGAACATATTCAGTGTGTGCTTGCTGTCCTACGTGAGCAAAAATTATATGCTAACCTTGAGAAGTGCACCTTTTGCACCGACAAGGTAGTCTTTCTTGGTTTTGTTGTTTCAGGTCAAGGAGTGGAGGTGGATGAAGAAAAGGTCAAGGCTGTACGAGACTGGACGCCTCCACAGAACGTGAGCCAAGTGCGAAGTTTCCTTGGACTCGCTGGTTTCTACCGGCGGTTTGTGAAGGATTTCAGCACTATTGCTACTCCCATCAATGAGTTGACCAAGAAGGAGGTACCATTCAAGTGGGGAGATGTTCAACAGAAGGCATTTGAAGAATTAAAGATGAAGCTTACAACAGCCCCTGTCCTTGCACTCCCAGATTTCGGCAAAACATTTGAAATAGAATGTGATGCAAGTGGAGTTGGGATTGGAGGCGTGCTGATGCAAGAACGAAGGCCAATTGCATACTTCAGTGAAAAGCTAAGTGGTCCAACTCTTAATTATTCGGTTTATGACAAAAAATTATATGCCCTTGTTAGGAGTTTGGAAACTTGGCAGCACTATCTTTTTCCTAAAGAGTTTGTGATACATTCGGACCATGAATCGTTGAAACATCTTAAAGGACAATTAAAACTGAATAGGAGACATGCTAAATGGTGTGAATTTATTGAGTCATTTCCTTATGTTGTTAAATACAAGAAAGGAAAAGAAAATGTTGTAGCCGATGCCTTGTCACGACGCCATGTTTTGTTAAATCAACTTGATGCTAAAATTCTTGGATTAGAAAGCTTAAAAGAATTATACACAACTGATCCAAGTTTTGCTGAGCCATATTCCAAGTGTCATGATGGCAAAGGATGGGAAAAATATCATGTACAAGATGGATTTTTATTTCGAGCTAACAAGCTGTGCATTCCAGATTGCTCTGTTCGTATTTTGCTTGTACAGGAAGCACATTCAGGAGGACTCATGGGTCATTTTGGAGCCAAGAAGACGGAGCAAGTGCTTGCTGACCATTTCTTTTGGCCAAAAATGAGAAGAGATGTGGAGAGGCATGTCCTTCGCTGCGAATCATGCCACAAAGCTAAGTCCCGTCTGAACCCTCACGGTTCATATACTCCTCTTCCTATTCCTAGTGCACCATGGGAGGATATTTCTATGGATTTTGTTCTTGGTTTACCTCGAACCAAAAAGGGAAGGGATTTAATTTTTGTTGTGGTTGATCGATTTAGCAAAATGGCACATTTTATTCCTTGCCACAAAAGTGATGATGCTTCGCATATTGCTGAATTATTTTTCAGAGAAGTTGTGCGATTACATGGGGTGCCACGAACTATCGTTTCTGATCGTGACACAAAATTTTTGAGTTACTTTTGGAAAACTTTATGGGGAAAACTTGGAACACGCTTGTTATTTTCCACTACATGTCACCCACAAACAGATGGACAAACTGAAGTTGTAAATTGAACTTTGTCCATGTTGCTAAGAGCTGTTCTCAAAAAGAATTTGAAACTTTGGGAAGAAAGTTTGCCGCATATTGAGTTTGCCTACAATAGAGCCGTTCACTCAACCACTAAATTTTGTCCATTTGAAATTGTGTATGGTTACAAACCCACTGCTCCCATAGATCTTTTGCCTTTGCCTGTGCAGGAGCGAGTGAACTTTGATGCAAGCAAGCGAGCTGAGTTTGTGAAGAATCTCCATGATAGAGCTCGCACAAACATTGAGAAGATGACCAAACAGTATGAGAAGCAAGCCAACAAGGGAAGACGGAAGATGATCTTTGAAGAAGGTGACCTTGTTTGGGTGCATCTACGCAAAGACAGATTTCTTGAGCAACGCAAGAGCAAGCTGCAGCCCCGGGCTGATGGTACTTTCAGAGTGCTTCGCAAGATCAACGACAACGCCTATGAGATCGATCTGCCAAGTACTTATGGAGTGAGTACCAGTTTCAATGTGTCCGATCTCTCTCCATTCTTTGGATTGGAAGAGTCGAGGACGACTCTTTTTGAAGGGGGGAGGATGATATGCACACGCCAGCGTCATCGACCACTCCAACCACATTGCCGACCTCTACACCAACACCTACAGGACCAATCACACGTAGCCAAGCTAAAAAGATACAACAAGAGGTGCACGCGCTACTTTGTGAACTTAAACTCAATTCTAATGATAACTTTATGCTACCTAATTCTTGTATGTTGATACTTCTCAGGTACATTGAAGAGAATCATCAAGACGAAGGTCACGAAGCTAGAATCGGCAAAGTTCTCGTCATTCAGCAAGGCCATTCGGCAATTTCCCAATCCATTCGGCAATCCCTTCGGCAGTTTCCTGAAGCATAAGTTCGGGCATTAAACTGTACCAATCTACGAAGTTTCCCATAGCATGCTATACACCGTTGGAAAGATAATCGAGTTAGCTTTCCAACGCATCTAGTCCCACGTCATTTGAAGATTCCTAGAAGATTTTATGATCAAAACATTGAAGACTGCTCAGCAGTCAAACAGTCACGCGGAAACAACTCAGAAGGTCATCTCGGGAGATCCTTTCACATTGGCGACGTATTCAGTTTGTTTTCGTGTTTCCACCCACCTAGGAGGGTTGTTCCTAGTATAAATACCCCCCATGTGTAAGCTAAAAACAACTTTTGATGAATTGAGATAATCCAAGTGAATTCGCAGCCGAGCTGCCTGAGTGCCTTACTCACACCCTTGTTCTTCCTTGTTCTACTTGGACTTGTGAAGAGATCTATCTGAGGTCCACTAGTTCGTGCTCTGCGCGTTCCAGTACGGCTGCCTCACCTTGTGTGCATTAGCTCCGGTTGTGGTTCTGCGGTCGTTTGGAGATCGAGTCGAAGTCCTCGTGGTTTCGGTGTCTCTCTCCCCGTCGTTTGGGTCGCATCCAACCTTGGCTAGGTATAAAGCTAGTTATCCGCTGATCTTCAGCAAGTTCTCATCTAATTCCAGTAAGTTATCATCCTCTTTCCGCTACCCCATCGTCGTTCTTCAAGTTCAAGACCTACTGCCGTGAAGATCGGGCCATCCTCGTTCTAACGCCGGGTTAGAACCTATCATCTGGTATCAGAGCTTTCGTTGACACGGTAGGTCTTACCATCTTCATATATTTATCCCTTTGAACATTTATCACATATATTTTGTTTTATCCTACAGTCCAGAGCCATAAAAATTACCTATAACCCTTTGGCGGTACTATTTTTCCTTGTGTTTGTGTTCATCTAGTTGCTAGTCAGCATCATTGATATATATATTGTGTTGTTCATTTGTTTTTTGCTTCGCATCCCTGTTAGTATTATAAAAAAAGGAAGAGAGTTCTGAAAAAAAGAGGAAGAGAAAGTAAAGAGTTAAAAAAAAGAAAGAAGAAAAAAAAGTTTGAAGGGGAATCGTGTTGCTGTGTGTCGCTGAAATTTTCAGATTGCATATTTTTAGTGGTGTTCTTGATAGCAGCAATTCATAAATTTTGAGCACATTATTTCACTTGGTTGACAGTACCGTAAGCCCTCCTTGTTTAGCCACCTATAGCTCCACTTCAAATATGAAACCAGGACATCTCAAATCGTAATCCTTACGACCTCACTACCACCTCCGTGAAGCTGCCAACACTAGCACAATCACAATCCTTGAGGACGAGGGGAGAACTTGGGTAAGTAAGCGGTGAGTTTGAGTGTTTCCACAAATACTTCATATTCCACATATTTCTTGCTGCCCCTAACATGGCGGGGGTCAGATTCTAGTGTTCATGGTGAGCGCCACGAAGAGGATGAACGCCCGGTTTCTCGGGGCTGAGATGCGTCGCATGGCGGACTCACTTATGGAGGCAATGGGAAGGATGTTCGATGCCCGCCTTCCAGCAGCAGGGGGACGTGGACCACGTCGTGATCAAGAAGACCATCATTGGGAGGAGTCCGGAGATGAGAATTCTGGTTTCGGCCATGGATTTGATCGGTTTGATGATGGCCGAGGAGGACATGGTGGTGGTCGTCGTGCTGATTTCGATAATCAGCGTGGTGGTCACCGTGCTGACTTCCATAATCAGCGTGGCGGACGTCGTCCACACGAACGTCGTTTGAGATTTGAAGACGAAGAGTTCGAAGATCATGAGGAAGGGTCTAATGATGAAAATCCCTTTGGTCGTGGTGGGAGATTTGACCGGCGTCATCATCATCGACGTGCTGATTTTGAAGATAGGGGATTTCACCGCGGTCGCCGTCAATATGACGACCCCGATAATATTGCCCGTGTCAAGTTGAATATCCCTCAATTCACTGGAAAGGAGAATGCAGATGAATTCCTTGAATGGGCTGAACAATGTGATCAGATTTTTAGAGTGCATAATTTCTCTGATCAGCGCCGTGTGAATTTAGCCTCAGTTGAGTCCTCTGGATATGCTCTGACTTGGTGGAATCAAGTGCAAGAGAATCAGCTTGAGTTGGGTCTTGGATACATCAATACTTGGGAAAGAATGAAGCAAGTAATGAGAAGGAGGTTTGTTCCATCTAGCCATCAGCGTGATCTTCGAAACCGATTGCAGATGTTGAAGCAAGGAAAGAGGACTGTTGATGAATATTTCAAGGAGATGGAGTTGCTGTTGGTACGGACTGGAATCAGAGAAGATGCAGAGTCCAAGATGGCAAGATTTTTGGGAGGTCTTAATGAAGATATTGCTGGTTTTGTTGAGATGTTTCCGTATCGTACTTTGCAAGATCTAGTTGATCAAGCCATGCGTACAGAGAAGAAAATTCAGCAAGAGTCTCGGGGAAAATCTTATGGCAGTCAATCTATCGCTGCCCCATGGCGCAAGCAGCAGTCCGGCACTTCTTATGGCGGACACCGATCCCAAGGGACTTCGGCTAAACCTTCTACATCTCATGGTGCATCAAAGATGGCTGTTTCTAGCGCATCTTCACCTGCAAATCAGCAGCGACCTGTTGCCAGTTCAGCAGCCCCAACTCATGCTTCAGCCGCTACATCATCTACCCGAAACAGGGAAATTGTATGCCATAAGTGCCACGGGCATGGCCATATTGCTGCTCAATGTCCCAGTAGGAGGACAATGTTGCTGAATGATAAAGGAGAATGGGAGTCTGAAAGTGATCCGGAAGATGAGGGTCCAAAATTTGATGAAGAAATTGAAGAAGAGGAGAATGAAATTCAGCCCGACGAAGGGGGACATAATTGTTTTATTTCTCTTCGTGTGCTTAGTGTCACCGTCGAGAAGGAAAATAATGGACAACGACACAATCTGTTCCACACCGGAGGCATGATCAAGGACAAGCTTTGCCGCATCATTGTTGATAATGGAAGTTGCAATAATATTGCTAGCCAAGAATTGGTGGACAGATTGGGGCTGAAATCAAGACGTCATCCCAGTCCATATAAGATGCAATGGCTGAATGATTGTGGTGCGCTGCGTGTCAGTCATGTGGTGAATGTTCCTTTCTCTGTTAGAAAGTATACAGATCATGTGGAGTGTGACGTGGTGCCTATGCAAGCGTGCCAATTGCTGCTAGGAAGACCATGGTTATATGATCGAGATGTTCAGATTTTTGGAAGAACCAACAAGCTGTCTTTTGTGTACAAAGGAGAGCGAATTTCTTTGCTTCCTTTGACCCAGGAAGAAATATTGAAGGATGATCTCAAGAAGAAACAGCGAGAGAGTGAAAATCACCTTAGAGTGACCTACAAAAATGGTGAGGAAGAGAGTCCAAAGCCAAAGAAAAACCCACAGCCACAAATAACCCAAAAACCGGGAAAAGAGGGTTTAGTAATGATGGCTAGGAAGGGGGACTTAAAAGAATTGAGTGAACCTAATGCTATGTTCTTTGTACTCATGTACAAGGACACCCTTTTTTCTACTAACACCTTACCTTGTACTTTGCCAAGTGTGGTTCTTGATGTGTTACAGGGCTTTGAGTATGTTTTTCCAGATGAGGTGCCACCAGGTTTGCCACCCAAGAGAGGGATCGAGCATCAAATTGACTTGGTTCCTGGTGCTTCACTTCCAAACCGAGCAGCCTACCGCACAAATCCTGAGGAGACAAAAGAAATTCAGAGGCAAATGGAAGAGTTGATTAAAAAAGGGTATGTACAGGAAAGTCTTTCACCTTGTGTTGTCCCTGTTTTATTAGTTCCTAAAAAGGATGGATCTTGGAGAATGTGTGTGGATTGTCGTGCTATTAATAACATTACAGTAAGGTATAGGCATCCAATTCCAAGATTAGATGACATGCTCGATGAACTTAGTGGCGCTATCATTTTTACTAAGATTGATTTAAGAAGTGGATATCATCAAATTCGCATGAAATATGGAGATGAATGGAAAACTGCTTTTAAAACAAAATTTGGTTTATATGAATGGTTAGTGATGCCCTTTGGTTTAACCAATGCGCCAAGTACATTTATGAGATTGATGAATCATGTGCTTAGAGCTTTCATCGGCAAATTTGTTGTGGTCTATTTTGATGATATCTTGATTTACAGTAAGTCTCTTGAAGAACATGTTGAACATATTCAGTGTGTGCTTGCTGTCCTACGTGAGCAAAAATTATATGCTAACCTTGAGAAGTGCACCTTTTGCACCGACAAGGTAGTCTTTCTTGGTTTTGTTGTTTCAGGTCAAGGAGTGGAGGTGGATGAAGAAAAGGTCAAGGCTGTACGAGACTGGACGCCTCCACAGAACGTGAGCCTAGTGCGAAGTTTCCTTGGACTCGCTGGTTTCTACCGGCGGTTTGTGAAGGATTTCATCACTATTGCTACTCCCATCAATGAGTTGACCAAGAAGGAGGTACCATTCAAGTGGGGAGATGTTCAACAGAAGGCATTTGAAGAATTAAAGATGAAGCTTACAACAGCCCCTGTCCTTGCACTCCCAGATTTCGGCAAAACATTTGAAATAGAATGTGATGCAAGTGGAGTTGGGATTGGAGGCGTGCTGATGCAAGAACGAAGGCCAATTGCATACTTCAGTGAAAAGCTAAGTGGTCCAACTCTTAATTATTCAGTTTATGACAAAAAATTATATGCCCTTGTTAGGAGTTTGGAAACTTGGCAGCACTATCTTTTTCCTAAAGAGTTTGTGATACATTCAGACCATGAATCGTTGAAACATCTTAAAGGACAATTAAAACTGAATAGGAGACATGCTAAATGGTGTGAATTTATTGAGTCATTTCCTTATGTTGTTAAATACAAGAAAGGAAAAGAAAATGTTGTAGCCGATGCCTTGTCACGACGCCATGTTTTGTTAAATCAACTTGATGCTAAAATTCTTGGATTAGAAAGCTTAAAAGAATTATACACAACTGATCCAAGTTTTGCTGAGCCATATTCCAAGTGTCATGATGGCAAAGGATGGGAAAAATTTCATGTACAAGATGGATTTTTATTTCGAGCTAACAAGCTGTGCATTCCCGATTGCTCGTTCGTATTTTGCTTGTACAGGAAGCACATTCAGGAGGACTCATGGGTCATTTTGGAGCCAAGAAGACGGAGCAAGTGCTTGCTGACCATTTATTTTGGCCAAAAATGAGAAGAGATGTGGAGAGGCATGTCCTTCGCTGCGAATCATGCCACAAAGCTAAGTCCCGTCTGAACCCTCACGGTTTATATACTCCTCTTCCTATTCCTAGTGCACCATGGGAGGATATTTCTATGGATTTTGTTCTTGGTTTACCTCGAACCAAAAAGGGAAGGGATTCAATTTTTGTTGTGGTTGATCGATTTAGCAAAATGGCACATTTTATTCCTTGCCACAAAAGTGATGATGCTTCGCATATTGCTGAATTATTTTTCAGAGAAGTTGTGCGATTACATGGGGTGCCACGAACTATCGTTTCTGATCGTGACACAAAATTTTTGAGTTACTTTTGGAAAACTTTATGGGGAAAACTTGGAACACGCTTGTTATTTTCCACTACATGTCACCCACAAACAGATGGACAAACTGAAGTTGTAAATTGAACTTTGTCCATGTTGCTAAGAGCTGTTCTCAAAAAGAATTTGAAACTTTGGGAAGAAAGTTTGCCGCATGTTGAGTTTGCCTACAATAGAGCCGTTCAATCAACCACTAAATTTTGTCCATTTGAAATTGTGTATGGTTACAAACCCACTGCTCTCATAGATCTTTTGCCTTTGCCTGTGCAGGAGCGAGTGAACTTTGATGCAAGCAAGAGAGCTGAGTTTGTGAAGAATCTCCATGATAGAGCTCGCACAAACATTGAGAAGATGACCAAACAGAATGAGAAGCAAGCCAACAAGGGAAGACGGAAGATGATCTTTGAAGAAGGTGACCTTGTTTGGGTGCATCTACGCAAAGACAGATTTCCTGAGCAACGCAAGAGCAAGCTGCAGCCCCGGGCTGATGGTCCTTTCAGAGTGCTTCGCAAGATCAACGACAACGCCTATGAGATCGATCTGCCAAGTACTTATGGAGTGAGTACCAGTTTCAATGTGTCCGATCTCTCTCCATTCTTTGGATTGGAAGAGTCGAGGACGACTCTTTTTGAAGGGGGGAGGATGATATGCACACACCAGCGTCATCGACCACTCCAACCACATTGCCGACCTCTACACCAACACCTACAGGACCAATCACACGTAGCCAAGCTAAAAAGATACAACAAGAGGTGCACGCGCTACTTTGTGAACTTAAACTCAATTCTAATGATAACTTTATGCTACCTAAGTCTTGTATGTTGATACTTCTCAGGTACGTTGAAGAGAATCATCAAGACGAAGGTCACGAAGCTAGAATCGGCAAAGTTCTCGTCATTCAGCAAGGCCATTCGGCAATTTCCCAATCTATTCGGCAATCCATTCGGCAGTTTCCTGAAGCATAAGTTCGGGCATTAAACTGTACCAATCTACGAAGTTTCCCATAGCATGCTATACACCGTTGGAAAGATAATCGAGTTAGCTTTCCAACGCATCTAGTCCCACGTCATTTGAAGATTCCTAGAAGATTTTATGATCAAAACATTGAAGACTGCTCAGCAGTCAAACAGTCACGCGGAAACAACTCAGAAGGTCATCTCGGGAGATCCTTTCACATTGGCGACGTATTCAGTTTGTTTTCGTGTTTCCACCCACCTAGGAGGGTTTTTCCTAGTATAAATACCCCCCATGTGTAAGCTAAAAACAACTTTTGATGAATTGAGATAATCCAAGTGATTTTGCAGCCGAGCTGCCTGAGTGCCTTACTCACACCCTTGTTCTTCCTTGTTCTACTTGGACTTGTGAAGAGATCTCTCTGAGGTCCACTAGTTCGTGCTCTGTGAGTTCCAGTACGGCTGCCTCACCTTGTGTGGATTAGCTCCGGTTGTGGTTCTGCGGTCGTTTGGAGATCGAGTCGAAGTCCTCGTGGTTTCGGTGTCTCTCTCCCCGTCGTTTGGGTCGCATCCAACCTTGGCTAGGTATAAAGCTAGTTATCCGCTGATCTTCAGCAAGTTCTCATCTAATTCCAGTAAGTTATCATCCTCTTTCCGCTACCCCATCGTCGTTCTTCAAGTTCAAGACCTACTGCCGTGAAGATCGGGCCATCCTCGTTCTAACGCCGGGTTAGAACCTATCACTTTGCAACATGTTTGAACTCATATGCATTTGAAAACTTAACAAAACCTTGTGTTCACGTTAAGCTTACGAAATGTAAAGTTCCATCAGTAATGGTTGTGTAAAACAAATATTATTTGTATGTTGTACTGACAAAGAACAAAATAAAGCATATAAACATCACTAAACAAGTGGAATGTACAATAAACAATGAAATTAATGAATAGATGCTGATTTTAGAAAAATTTAGAAAAAAGTATCAAATTTGGACTAATAACGATGAAGAAATACTTGTTACAACATTTGATTGCAGATTAAAAGGAGAAATGGGAATTGTTCTTCATTTGTATAGAACTGGGCCCCACAGTCATTAGCGACGCGGGGCTGATAACCCGCGTCGGATTTGCTGCTCTCCCAAAATTTTACACAGATAATTCGAACATCATACAAAAGCTAATCTACATGGAATGCTTTTAAGCGGTGGGGTTCCACACCCAAGAAATCTCATCTCGTATCCCCTCTATCAACAAACGCCGGCCGACATCGTCGTGGCCGCACACGCGGAGCATGGTCGAGCAAGTACCACGTAAGCTGCAGAGGTCAGCCAAGGGCCACTCCGAGGTCGCACCGACGTGCACCGCAATATCAATGCGGAGGTCTTGAGGGAGGCCCAGCAGCAGCGATGACGGCTGGTGCCGCGTGCTTCTTCCCGGCATGCTATCCATCTCCGGCCGGGAATGGTGACGATGAGGAGTAGGCAGTTGCTGTTTTTCACGGGTAGTGATGAAGGGGAAGGGGATCTAATTGTTTTTGAAGGAGAAGATACAGGAGATTTGTTTCCAAACACGGTTTAAGTATGCAATGGAGATGACATTTGGCTAATCCGCGTTATCATTTAATTCTCCATTAGAAACGACGTTTGGCTAATCCGCGTAGAGACGATGTTTCATTACCCCGCGTATCATTTAATTCTACATTAGAATCACTACCTTTGCAGCTCTGCTCTCAGCCATTGACTGGCAACATTTTTTTGGAGATGATGACTACATTGGATGTTTGGATGGAGGTGTTAGTGTTAGTTTGTAGCAAACTAACACCAAAACTAACACTTTGGAGTCAAACACATGTGTTAATTTGGAGGTGTTAAAAACTACCACTAATAGTAACACTAACATCTACCATCCAAACACAGTCATTGGAGATGATGTTCGTTTACTCCGTGTATCATTTAATTCTACATTGGAATCACTACCTCCGCAACTCTGCTCTCAGCCGTTGACTAGCAACAGTTTCCCGGCCGTCTTCACATTCTTGGGAACCTTCCCGGCCGTTCATGTGCTCTTGATCTTATTCCTTCCTTGTTTTTTCTATAAAAAGGCACTGATGCCTATCAGTCCTCCTCACTTCTAGTTGCTTCCTTCTTCTCTAGATCTAGATCTAGCTATATGGTTCCTTCTTTTGATACAATAAAGCGAGTCACTTGCTTCCTTCTTCTCTAGATCTAGATCTAGCTATGGCGCAAAGAATAGATCTTGTAGTGTGCAAGCTTTTGCTTTTCTCTCTTCTTCCCCCTCCTCGATCTCTTAGTTGCTAGAAGAATTCTTGTGGTAGGGGGTGATTGGGTTGCTCATCCCTCGAACACAGCTGCCAGAAGAATCCTTGTGACATACGCCTTGCTCGCAGCCGTGTCCGGGGAAGGTAGCCCAGAACCTCCTGGCATCAGGATGTACAAGCCAACGGAAAGCTTGCTGCAGCTTTTCCATCACACTTGGGCTTCCGTTTGCTTTCCCCTTCTCCTCCAGAAGGAGGGAATTTTTAAGGGATATGTTTCCACCCTCTCTGTATCTTTCTCTTGTGTTCACTTGGAAGATGAGGAAGCAGCCAAAATCTGGATGGAGCATATCTCATTATTTTTCCTTGTAAGATGAGCATAATTATGGAAAGCTTCTATCTTGCAAACCAAAATTAGGGTTGCTAGACAAAAGCTTTCTTTAATTAGTCATGAAAGGAATAAAGTATCTAAGCCGTCAGCAGAAGTGGAGCTTGTTCGATGACCACGTGCAGCAAGATCGACAACCTGCGAGCAAGATCGATGTGTGTGTGTGTGATTTTGCATATCTTGTCATGAAGATGTGGATGCATTGTAACCTTGTTCTGATGTATCAATGATGGTTGTAATCTGTGTGTGTGATTTTGCATCTCAAGAGACATGCTTTTGTGAAATTATGCCAGATTATTGGAGATGAACTCTTTTTTTACTTAGCATATCTTTTTTAGAAGTTAGCAAAGCACAAGATTTTCCAAGTAAAATATTGCAAACTCTTGGAGATGCTCTAATCCGTGTATCTTTTGATGTAATCTGTTCGTGATTTCGCATATCTTCTTGCCAATAACAAAAGCGACGTTGGTTCGTTAGTCCTCGTCTCTTGCCCATAACAAAGGCGACGCTAGTTCGTTAGTCCTCGTCTCTTGCCCGTAACAAAGGCAATGCTGGTTCGTTAGTCCTCGTCTCTTGCCCTTAACAAAGGCGACACTAGTTCGTTAGTCCTCATCTCTTGCCCGTTACTAAACTAAAGCAGAATATAAACAGAGTATATATAGTATCTTTGGGAGAATATATTTCAAGCAGGATTCAAATTCCACCACATCCCATATATTACAAAAAGATTGAAATTCCACCAATACATCACATCCTTTATATTACAAAACGGATTCCAAAACCGGTCTGACCGGTTTCCCAAACCGGTCTGACCGGTTTAGCCCTATGGGCTGTCGTGAAGTGTTTCTGAGCAAGGAAGTCCCTGTCGTGCTATGGCTATTCTTGTTCAAAGGAGGAGAGGTTCTTGAGGCAGGTTTTCTCTCAGAAGGGTCTTTGGGGAGTTTCTGGACAGAACCGGCCTGACCGGTTTGCCAAACCGGTCTGACCCGTTTCCCCTGCCTGTGTGAGGCTAAGTCCAACAGAAGTGGTCTGACCGGTTTCTGAAACCGGCATGACCGGTTTGGGCTGCCAGCAGCCGTCTCGTGTGTGTTTCCGCTGCGTGTGTCTCGTGCCTGTTGGTTGGATCTTGGTCCAAGGTCCAGTAGCACTCCAGTGGTTGCATGGACATGGCAAGAGAAGCTTGTAGAGGTGTACGAGTGAAATTGGGTTCATAGGCCGAATTCTGGAATAGAATTTTTATCTGCTCCCATTCACTCCCCCCCTCTCTGGTTCGCCGTATCGGTCCTTCCAGTGGTATCAGAGCTGGTTATGGGTCTTGATTGACTCTAACTAGTCTAAGATCCAAGGATGGCATACCTGGAACAGGGTTCGGGTCTGCCACACTTCGATGGAAAGAACTACCAGATGTGGAGTAAACGGATGGCAGCGCTCCTCCGTGGAAAGGGTCAGATTCTTTGGGATGTCATGGTGGACACAGGCTATGTCCAGCCAATGAACTTCCTCGCTCCAGGAACGAGGGACATGTTCGACGCCAACAACAAGGCGGTCGACTACTGGTTTCGTGCTCTGTGTCAGCGTGAATTTGATCGGGTGCACACAGAGAGCTTGGCTTGTAGAATCTGGTCGGTGTTGAAGGAAGCTGATGATGGGAATGCTCAGGTTTAGGCTCAGATGTATGCGACCTAGCGGAGAGAGTATGAGAACTTCACTCATCTCCCAAGTGAGTCCATCGATGCCTTGTTTCAGAGGTTCACGGTTGTGGTGAACAACATGAGGGCCAGTGTGGATGTGCTCCCGTACGATGATCAAGATAGAGCTATCAAGCTCTTACACTCTTCGGATCATACGGTTTGGGGTGGAAAGTTCGAAGACATTGTGGAGTCGGAGAAATATGACACTCTGACCGTGAACGAGCTGTTGTTGAAGCTCAAGTCGGCTGAGGTGGATCGGGGCATGACAGCCAAGATTGAGGGCCTAGCTGACTCTCATAGTCTCGCCCTCACCGACAGTTGGAAAGGAAAGTCTAACTCTAACCCATCCACCAGGATGTTCTCTTTGTCCTCTTTGATGTCTATGCCAGATGAGGAGTTCGACGTTCTTGGAGAGGATGAGCTAGCGTTGCTGACGAGGAGATTTGAGAGGCTGCACGAGAACCGGGTGAACATGAGGAGCACGAGGACATGCTTCCAGTGCGGCAAGCCCGGACACTACGTCGCCGACTGCCCGGAGAAGGTCGAGAACAAGGATGACTACAAGCACAAGTCAAGGACGGATGGCAAGTACAGATCGAGGCATGACCACAAAAGCAAGCACAAGAACAAGCACAAGGACGAGTGATGATCGAGGAAAAAGGAGAGCCGAGGCAAGGCCCGGCGATGGTTGGAGCGAGTGGCGTCGACTCCAGTTCCGCGTACTCCACCTCGAGGTCAAGCAGTAATGAAGATGAAGGTGATCGTCGTAAGGGCAGGAAGGCGTCTAAGAACCTGAGCGGGCTGAGCTGCTTCGCTAAAGACAGCTTCTGCACCATGGCACTGAGCTCCGACAGTAAGAAGAGCACATAGAGCATCTCGGACTCTGACTCCAACGACGAGGTGCACGATGAACTCCCCTTCTTGTGTCAAGAGAATGAACGGCTTGGCTTGTTGCTTGATAATCGTGATGATATGCTTAGAGAGGCTAAGAAAATGAGGAAAGAGCTTAGGGCTTCGCTTGAGGATGCTAGGACTAGAGTGGCTGAGCTAGAAACACAGAATTTGGATGCTAAGCTTGAAATTGATTCTCTGAAAGCTTAACCTGTTGTTTCTGATGAAGTTGAATGTGCTGATTGTCCTATCTTTCTATCTAATCTTGCCTTGTTTAAGGAAAAGAATGCCTCCAAGTGTGAGGAACTAGATGTTCTTAGGGTTGAAGTGGCTGAGCTTAAGTCCAGACGTGCTTTGCTAGGTGCTTGCACTTCTTGCCCTGTTTTGCATGAAAAAATTGATGAGATGCATGCTTACACTGTTTCTCTTGAGGCTAAGATGAAAGAACCAATTCCTACATCTTGCTCTACTTGTGAATTGCATGCTTTGAAGAATTTGGAACTTGCACATTATGTTGATCGTTTGCAGGATGAGAATGATGAGTTGAGAAAGTTGATGGGTTGGTTGTCTGGTCATGAGCCTCAGTTGAGGATAATGATCGAGACATACAAGAGGGCAGGATGGTGAGGGACTTGGGGCAAATAAGGTTGGTGAGGGAAGTGGAGAGAATATCCCAGAGCCACCAAAAACCCACCACAAAATGCTTTCCCTCCCAAACTGAACCATCTTAGGAACCGACTAGACACAACCCTAGCTCCACCCGTGTTTCCTCCACAAACAAATGATTTCCAAAAGCCTATCAAGTTTGTGAGCACTTTGGGAAAAGTGTTCTTTGGGAAAGAGAGTGAGAAGGCTAGTGAGGAGAAACCGGTTGAGAAGGCTAGTGAGGACAAACCAGATGAGAAGCCGAGTGGAAAGAAACCAAGTGAGCAGCCCCATCCCAAGCCCAAGCCTAAAGTTGTGAAGTTCCATTGCGATTATTATGGGAGAGATGGTCACAAGAGTGAGTTTTGCTTCAAGAGGAAGCGTGAGGAGAGAATGGCGAAGGAGTGGGCTAACAAGGACAAGTACCACCCTCAAAATGGTGTACTTGAGCCTCGTGTCCAGATGCCCAGGGCTAAAGTGAGTGTGAGGATAGTTTCGGCTTGGGGAGAGCGACAGACTGCAGGAGGTGTTGCTGGAGGAGTGAAACCGGTCAGACCGGTTTGAGTCTACAGGGGGGCAAGTTTGGTTTTCGTTCCCGTGAGGAGTCTCGGTTTGCTTCAGGTGGTAATGGCTCTGGTGGTTGGTCTGGATAGTCTGCAGGTGGTCGGTTTGCTAGGTGTTCTCCTCCTCGTGCTCAATACGGGGATAGGAGGAGTTGTAGCTTTGAGATGGAGAGGAGGGACGTTCCACAGTTTTCCTTTCGTGGTTTTGGTCCTTCTCCAGGTAGAGAGGGTTGGTTCCCTCATAGTGGTTACCGTGGTGGTGTTCGTGGAGGTAGCTTTGGTAGGAGGGATGTTTTGGATTATGCTAACCCCACTTTTGAGCAAATGGCTTGGCACTGGTTTTACTCTTTTGGTACTAACCCCAGTGCTGAGTCATTTGTTCGCTCACGTGCTCATTTTTTAACTTCAGGTGGGAGACTTGAAGAACATTTGGTTGATTGACTCCTGTTGCTCGAGGCATATTACCGGAGACAAGGGGTGGTTCTCAAGTCTCATCCCGGTAGTGACAAAGAGGTACATCACCTTTGGGGACAATGGGCATGGGCATGTGTTGTCAAAAGGTGAGATTAAGATAAGTGACAAGATCACTCTAAGGCGTGTTGCTCTTATTCAATTGCTTGGGTACAATTTGCTTTCTATGTCCCAGCTGTTGGATGAGGGTTTTGAGGTGTTGTTTCAGCCTGGTGGTTCTCGGATTTTGGATTCTCGAGGGGACCTTGTATGTATGGTCGTTCCCGAGGGTCAAGTGTTTTGAGCTGATTTTTCCTAGTCTTCTAGTGTTGAGCATTGTTTCTTGCCTGGTTCTTCGAGTGAGTTGTGGAAGTGGCATAGGAAGTTGGGTCACTTGAGCTTTGTTCTTTTGTCTCGCATGAGTAAACTCAATTTGGTCTGAGGATTGCCACGGTTGAGGGTTGAGAAAAAGTTGGTTTGTGCACCTTGTAGGCATGCCAAGATGGTAGCCTCTTTTCACCCGCCTCTCACCAATGTGATGACTGAGCGTCCATGCGACCTGCTTCATATGGACCTTGTAGGCCCAGCTTGTGTGCGATCTGCGGGTGGGAAGTGGTACGTCCTTGTTGTGGTGGACGATTACTCTCGGTATGCGTGGGTGTTCTTTCTTGAGGAGAAAGGGGAGACGTTTGGTTTTGTTCGAGATCTTGACATGAGGTTGAGGAACGAGAGGCACGGAGATGCCATATGAGCAATCCGTAGTGACAATGGCTCAGAATTCAGAAACTCTCGTTTTGAAACCTTTTGCCATGACTTGGGTCTTGAACACCAGTTTTCGAGTTCGCATACGCCTCCCAGCATGGTGTTGTGGAAAGGAAAACAGAACCTTGTGTGAGATGGCTCGGACGATGCTTGATGAGTATAGGACTCCGAGAAGGTTCTGGGTTGAGGCGGTGAATACTGCGTGCTATGTTTCGAACAGGATCTACCTCAGAGTGCATAAGAAGAAAACATGCTATGAGTTGATGCACGGTCGCACATCCAAGGTGAGCCACTTCCATGTCTTTGGCTGCAAGTGCTTTATACTTAAGAAAGGGAAGAAGTTGGATATGTTTGAGGCTAGGTTAGTCGATGGTAATTTCTCTGGTTATGCATCTCACTCTAGAGCATATTGTGTGCTCAATCTTGAAACTAACCAAATCGTGGAAACTTGCCAGGCAACCTTTGACGAGACACGGCCACGTAGTCAGCTTGTCTTTGAGTGTGCAAGTGATGATGAACTTGGCGAGGAGATCTTTCAAGAGGAGCATGAACATGGAGATGATGAAGATGGCGGTGTGGTGCCCGCAGCTGAGCATGTACCTACTACTTCGACTACTGTGATGGACGACCCCTCTCCCACACCTACGATGACAAATCAAGATCGAGGAGAAGCTACTGTTGATGGGGAGGTAGCATCAAGGCGAGAACCTCCCCGGCGAGTACAAGTCGATCACCCAGCTTCAAGGATCATCGGCGACATGAATGAACGTACTACACGGTCGAGGGTTCGAAACAATTCTCATTTCGCTCATGCTCCATTTGTTTCCACCTTTGAGCCCAAAGACATTGGACACGCACTATCTGATCATAATTGGGTTAATTCGATGCATGAGGAGTTGGAAAACTTTGAGAGGAACCAAGTTTGGGAGTTGGTTGACCCTCCTCCATGGTGTAAGCCGATTGAGACAAAGTGGGTGTGGAAGAACAAAGAAGGAGAGAAAGGTGAAGTTGTGAGAAACAAGTCAAGGCTTGTTGCTCAGGGGTTCAGTCAGAAGGAGAGGATCGAATACGAGGAGACCTTTGCTCCCGTAGCCCGTTTGGAGGTGATTAGGATTCTTCTAGCCTTTTCTGTGGCTAAAGGTTTCAAGTTGCACCAAATGGATGTGAAGAGTGCTTTTTTGAATGGTGTGTTGGAGGAAGAAGTGTATGTGAGGCAACCACCGGCGTTTGAGAGTGAGAAGTACCCCCACCGGGTGTACAAGTTGAGGAAGGTGCTGTATGGGTTGAAGCAGGTGCCTAAAGCTTGGTATGGTAGGTTGAGGGGGTTCCTGTTTGAGCGAGGGTTATGGGAAAGGTCGATCAGACCTTGTTTTTACTCAGGCAGGGCAGAGATATCCTGATTGTGCAGGTGTACGTGGATGATATTGTCTTTGGTGGCTCGTCTAACTCTCTTGTTGCAAGGTTTGCAGAGGAAATGAACAGGGAATTTGAGATGAGCATTAGGCCTGTGCATGGGTCAAGCAACCCACCCAATCCATCCGTGTAGACCCAGTCTGATCTGTCAAATGGTTTATATCCATGGGTTGGGCTGGACTTTTGGCCCACCCATTTATTATCGTGCTCTCCTTGGGTGGGTACATGACCCAACCTTGCTAACCCATCTATCCTGTACGCTCGAGGCGTCACAGCGTCGCCCGCCCCCACCGCCACTGCCAGGCCACCCGCGAAATCAGCGATGACCGCGGAATCGCCGCAGTCGCCACCGCCGAGCTCCGCTCGTCATCCCCTGCCGGCAGAGACCCAATCCCATTGGCGTGACTATGAAGGTAAATCCCCAAACTCCAATCATCTTTGCTCCTGCTGTCAGGGCCAATTTATGCATTCAGATCGATTTGGTTCATCCTCGTATTTGCATCTCTCTGATTCTCCACTTGATGCTGGTTGCCTTGTGAATGTGTGCTTTAAAGGCATGTGTTCTGTCTATTGCTTACAAGGTGTTTGACAAAATGCTGGTATTAATCTTGTTGGACACATGGTTGGTGCTTCTTTTCTAAGGTGATCCCGATCTGTACTGATATTAGGATAAGATCGACATGAGCAAATAAACATTATAACACGAAACTTGCAAGCTGGATTCAAACAATAACGACCCATTCCAGATAAGTATTTGGTATTTGCAAGTAAGAATCATTCCCCACATCACACAAGACTCACAGATCAGCTTATCACATTTCCCCCCAGCCCATTTGCTACCTGCGAAGCAATCAAAATTCAAAACCACCTGCTACTGTCAGTGCCAAACTGCCAATGGACAATTGGTGGCGCTCTGCAACACCTGCAGGCAGCATTGCTCAGGGCCTTTTTTTGGCAAAAGGAATTGCTTGGAGGCTTGGAAAGTTACTATTGCAAGATGAAGAAAGCAGCTCATCTTCAGTCACGACTTTTTTTTGATGAGCCATCCTGCATTTGCATGAGTAAATTTTCACTTAGTCCGAAAAAAGGGTAGGACATGTGACCGTGATAATTTTTCTTGCAGTCTAAATGAAATGCATAACCATTAAGTAGAGAAAGCAAATAGTGAGAGGATGCATGATGCATTTTATTTTTTTCTAATGTACACACAAAATGTTTGTTAAAGTAGAGAATGTTATTTGCTCGGTGATATTTTCTTAACATCCTCTTACATCTGATCATCACGTTACAGAGGAAGAAAGTTTGCCAGGTGCTGACAAACAATGTTTCATGACACAAACTTTATCAACATCAAAAAATTAAAGTTCCCGTAAATCAGCGCAAGGGCAAAGGGCAAGAATAACATCCCAGGCAACTACAAAGGTTGTCAAGTCAAGGAAGAGAAAGATGGTTGTTGCCTCTACAAGTCAGCCAACTACAATGGAAGATGAAGCAATTAGTCCAACAAGTGATAGGATTGTGCAGTCTCTATCAAGAAAGGCCATGTCCAAGAGAATAATTGACAAAGCAGTTTCTGTTTCTCGAACGGTAGCAAGGAAGAGAAATGAACAAGATATGAACAGTAAAGATGCTACTCTTAATCGAGACAATGAAATGCAGGTATGCGTGCAATCCTATTTCAGTTCCTTCAATTTTTTTGCTTAACTTTTTGTCACGATCAATGATCACAATGCTTTCCTCTAAATAAGTGGTATGTTATTTTTTCTACTAGACAGATACTCATTCAAGCAGCCCTCTCATGGAGGCATCCCCAATTGCTAAGAAAACAAGACGGAGTTGATCAATGACATCAGAAGTTTGGGATCATTTTGATGAGCCAAATGAAAATGATACTGACCCTTTTTCTATGTGCATTCACTGTGGAAAGGAATATGTTTGGAGATCGTTTCATGGCACAAGCAACCTATGGAAGCATCTAAGGTTTCAGTGTCCTATGGCTCCACTAAAGGATCAAAATATGCGAAATAAAGAGAATGGAACACCAAAGCAGTTCTATAGTTATGATGCATGCCGTAGATCCCTTGTTGAGATGATCATTATCGATGAGATGGCATTCAGAGTAGTTGAAGGGGAAGGATTCATCAAATATTCAAATACACTCCAGCCAAAATTTGAGGTCCCATCTAGAACTACAGTAGCTAGAGATGCTATGCAAATTTTCCTAGAGGAAAAGGAAAAGATGAAAAAGATCTTGAAGAAGCAACGTATCAGCCTGACAACTGATACTTGGACTTCAAATCAAAATCTGAACTATATGGTTCTTACAGCCCATTGGATTGATCAGCAGTGGCAGCTTCAAAGAAGGGTCATAAACTTTTGCCTGCTCGATGATCACAAAGGAGATACCATTGGTCGAAAGATTGAAGAATGCTTTCTTCAGTGGGGCGTGGATCGCATTTTCACTATCACGGTTGACAATGCTAGCTCCAATAATGGTGCAATGAACTACATTAAAGATCTGAGTAAAGCATGGGAGGGAACTATACTACAGCACGAGTTTATACACATGAGATGTTGTGCACACATAGTCAATCTAATTGTCAAGAGTGGATTGGAAGTGACCAATGAGTCAATTGGGAAAATCAGAATTGTAGTCAGGTTTGTGAGATCATCCCCTGCCCGACTAGATCAATTCAAGAAATGTGCTGAGAAGGAAAAAATAGCAAGGAAAAAATTTGTCATTAGATGTGGATACAAGGTGGAATGCTACTCATATCATGTTAGATAATGCTGTTATATTTGAGAAGGCCTTTGCAAGGTTAAACAAGGAGAACAGGCAAAGGGTCATGTTCCTCCATCTGAATCTGATTGGTGCAATGCTAGGCGTGTTATTCATTTTTTCAAGATTTTCCACAGAGTTACAGTGCGTCTGTCTGGTTCTCTTCATGTGACATCAGGTGGTTTCTTTCATGAGTTTGTCCTTATGCAATCAAAGCTGAAAGAACTTGCTGGACATAGTGATCCCATTATAGCCACAATGTTCGAACTAATGAAGACGAAGTTCAGCAAATATTGGGAGGATAAAAAGGATCTGAACAACTTATTATTTGTCGATCTGATCTTGGATCCTCGTTACAAGTTGAAGTTTCTTAGCTTTTTCTTCAAGGGGATATATGGTCCAGAGAAGAAAAAAGAACTTGTTGGCAAAATAGAAAGTGATCTTCGTCGCTTATTTGATTGCTATGTTTAGTATGCTGCACATGCCAACTTCAATACTATTTACAATCAGCCTCCACTACTTATTAATATCGACGAACATGAGGAGAATCCTGCTATGTTACTAGCATCCCAATTCAGTATGCACCCAGAAGAAATTCAGAGTAGAGAAAGTAATTCTGAATTATCCAGATATCTTACAGAGAATTGTGAAAAGATCACAGATGATTTTGATTTACTATTGTGGTGGAGATGTAACTCAAGCAAGTACCCTATATTGTCTAAGTTAGCAAAAGACATTCTAGCAGTTCCTGTTTCCACTGTAGCTTCAGAGTCTACATTCAATACAGGAGGAAGAATTATAGACTCATTTCGTATATCACTATCAGCTACTTACAGTGGAAGCTTTAATCTGTACACAAAGTTGGTTGCGCTCACCTTCAGGCCCTGTCGACATTATGAAAACTTTGGAGGAAATTGAAGCTTATGAGGATATCCAAGAAAGGTATAGTTACTTAATGTTAGTTGGAAAAAATTCAAAAAAAAATTGCATAAAAAATTAGACACTAACATCTCTTTCTATTTACTGTAGAACTTTTGGTAAACAACTCCATGGACAAGCAATAAAATATCGTACTATGGTAAGTTACTGTAATGTCATTTTTCATCTAATGTTTGGGTGTAGATAGGAAATTGTCTAAGTTGATGCCATTTATCAGATTAGGACATAGCTTACTTCTAAATCTTATTCATATATGCATAGTTCCTATATATGGAGAAGGTTATTTTCACAATTCAATAATAGACTAATTGAATTTGACTTTAGCCTAACACAGGAAATAATTTTCACTCCAGTAATTAAATCAGTTTCTTTGTCTCTTTTTGCGAATTAAAAATCAGTTTCTTTCAAAGCTCTTTAGTTGTGTTAGGCTAACAATGTACCATTTTGCTTTCAAACTTTCAGGTCCTTGAAAGCTCTGAAAGCTCTACCATCTGCATCCTTCGAAGCACGGAGCAAGCTACATGCCCCACACTGATTGTCCTACAAATACTTCTTTTTAATTGTCTGGTTTAGGAGGCCATGACATAGAACTGTTTTTCTTTTTTGCTTTTCTTATTTCTGAACCGGTATCTAGTCTTGGGAATGATTGGTTTGCAGAGATGTCTAGTTCACTGACTGGGTCATAAACTGCATGTATGGATGTAAAGAGCTAAACGTAAATGGTTGTGCCAGATGTTGTTTTTCGCTGACTTCTTTAATTTTACCCATTTAATCCATCCAACCCACCCAACCCATCCATTAAGCAATGACCTTTTTGACCCATTTAACCTAGCCACATTATAAAATGGCCCAGGTAGTCAGTGGTTGTAATTCAACCCACGTAACCCATCCAAATCCGTCACTATCCACCCATGCACAGGCCTAATGAGCATGATGGGCGAGTTGCAGTTCTTCCTTGGGCTACAAATCAAGCAATCAAAGGAAGAAACATTTGTGCACCAAGCTAAGTACACCAAGGACATTGTGAGGAAATTCAAGATGGAGGATTCCAAGGCCATGGTGATGCTGATGAGTATGAGTACAACTCTTGATGCGAATGAGGAAGGTGAGCACGTGGACTAGAAGGAGTACCGAAGCATGATCGGGTCACTCCTCTACTTGACGGCGACGAGGCCGGGCATCCAGTTCTCGGTATGTCTGTGCGCTCGTTTTCAAGCGTCTTTGAAGACTTCGCATTGGCAAGCGTGTTGACGGTGTATTTTGGTGCACCTAGCATGTTTATTACACTTTGGTTTGGATTTGATTATGGAACTAACCCGCCACTAGGCACACTAATCATATAACAAGTTCATCTTTGTGCATGCATTTGGGAGTGTTGTGTTTATGTAGGAAAACATGGACATAAAGGACGGATTCGCAACAAGTTCAAAGGAGCATTCATGGAGTCTTGTTCGTGTTCATGAGCTTGCTGAAATCACTTCCAATGGTGGCGAGGACCGAAGTGCTACGAGGAACACCCCCGGGGATTGAAGCGTAAAAGATCAAACTTCATGCAAAGAGAGCGTCCATCTTGGACGCGAGGATAACAGCATCAAAATCATGCAAGTGGAGGGGGCAAAGTACATAAATGCACGAGGACCCACGGAGCAAAAGGGGCGACCGAACCGGGCCGAATTGGGAAAGAAAGAAAGAAAGAAAGAAAGAAAAATCATATGTGAATGAAAGAAGAAAAAGAAAAAGAGAAAAAGATGAGGTAGCAATGAAGATATGAGAGGGATGGATCAAGTGAAAGAAAAGAAAAAAATGAAGTGTAAGGAAGGATGTCACGTTGATTGTGAGACGAAACTTTTACTCTATTTCCAACCATGTGCAATCCAACAACGAGGACATCATCGGTGCCTTGTAGTCACAATTTTCTTTTGCCCTTGCACATGTCCACCATTCTAAATCTTCTCATCCTTGATATCCCTACATATGGTTAATTCTCCTGATCATTGGCTTTGAAAGGTAGACAACCATTAGAGGAAGTTCTTAGTTTGACAATACTTGTGTTGGTTGCGCTAGCCCTACCTATAGCTCCACTTTACATGATATATGAGAGATTAATGGGAGGTGAGAGTTTTATAAAATTTGGTTAGGATAGCCACTTTATATGAGTGACTTGAGAGAGCTTGGAGAAAGGTTTTTGTCTAATACTTGTTGCAGGAATTTTTGTTTTGAAAACCATAAAAACCCTCTGATGGAAGCAAAGGAGTAAGCATGGCTGAAATTGAAGACTTCAAGTGAAGAGTTTGAGTTGTGGGGTAAATCTTGACGTGGTAAAAATTCTAAACGCCCATGTTTATGTTTGATTATCATTACTTTGTGTTTATGTATTAAAGATGAAGGGATTAACTAACTTGTGAAGAAGGATAAGCGGTACACGATTACACACCTTGGACGAAATTCTTTTACGAGTACTTGCTCGAGGACGAGCAAGAGCTAAGTGTGGGGGAGATGTTGACGGTGTATTTTGGTGCACCTAGCATGTTTATTACACTTTGGTTTGGATTTGATTATGGAACTAACCCGCCACTAGGCACACTAATCATATAACAAGTTCATCTTTGTGCATGCATTTGGAAGTGTTGTGTTTATGTAGGAAAACATGGACATAAAGGACGGATTCGCAACAAGTTCAAAGGAGCATTCATGGAGTCTTGTTCGTGTTCATGAGCTTGCTGAAATCACTTCCAATGGTGGCGAGGACCGAAGTGCTACGAGGAACACCCCGGGGATTGAAGCGTAAAAGATCAAACTTCATGCAAAGAGAGCCTCCATCTTGGACGCGAGGATAACAACATCAAAATCATGCAAGTGGAGGGGGCAAAGTACATAAATGCACGAGGACCCACGGAGCAAAAGGGGCGACCGAACCGGGCCGAATTGGGGGCTGGGCGGCCGGCCCAGGCCGGCCGGCCTAGCCCACTTCCGGCACCGGTTCGGTCCCGTTTTCCTTACCCTCGAAGGATGTTCAACCCTAAAACCCCCGAGGCGCCGCCAACACCGAGGAGAGGAGTCATTCGCACCAGAAGGCTATCCACAAGCTAGAGAGAGAGGAGGAGGATCTCCGGCGGGAGATCAACCACCTCGAAGGAAGCACCCTCTCGTGGAGAAGAAGGACGACACCGGCGGAAGGGAAACCATGATCAACGGTGCCATGATCAGCACCTTGATGGGGTAATCTTCTCATTCGTCCATGGGTTGTAATCGATATTGAGATGTAATCGCGCTTTGTCGGATTATCTATCTATCATCTTGTGTTGAATATACTTTCATGCTTAAGGTTTGCAACCATGACGTAAAGGGAGTAAGGCCTCAATGCTTCCTTGGATCCATTCAATACGCCGTGTCCATCAAAGGTCTAGTCATGAATTCCTTCGCGTAGTGACAGTACGAGAGGAGGGAAAGGGTGAAACCGTGGTCACAACCCCGATAGATTAGATTGGTTTTTCATGTCTTTAAGCGATTGCATGCTCTAGTATCGTAGACCCATGGGCGAGTGTCTTCTATCTTGATTGTTTATCATTCTCTCTAGTGAAGTTTAGTTGTTTTCTAGTATAATAGTAGTTAGGGTTTTAGTAGCTAGTGTGTCGTTGTTGATTGAACGCTTGTAATCCCCTTGCTCCGCGGATTGACAAGAACCTTGGGAATCCCGTGGAGAAAAAGGTGTGGGGTCCGTACGCTTGCGGATTGTAGAGGGATACGTCTTTTATCCGTCAACAAGCCCCTTTTTTCTGGCGCCGTTGCCGGGGAGCAAGTTAGTTTACATCGTTTGATTTGCATCTAACTTAGTTTTATATTTAGTTTATCTTTTATTTGCTATATCTAACATATATTATCCAGAAAAACACTTGTTTCTTTTTTGTTTTTGTTTTTATCTTATTGTCTAGATGGAGTTCGTTAATCAACCCGTGGAAGAACCAGAGAAATCATTAAGGGATTACGCTAGCCCTCAATGTGAAGACATAAAATTACAAGAGTCGGATTCGAAGCTCGAAGCGACCAAGTATGAAATTAAATCCAAGATCATCAAGATGGTGGCGGAAAACCCATTTGAAGGGATGGTTACGGAGAACCCATATAGACACATAAGGGATTTCACGACAATATGCAACACGATGCGTCAAGAAGGAGTTCCCGATGAATGGTTCAAATGGAATCTCTTTCCCTACTCACTTGCCGGCAAAGCAAAGACATGGTATTCGGTTGCGTCCTTTGAAGTTGAAGGAAATTGGAACAAGTGGACAAAGAAGTTTTGCGAGAAGTTCTTCCAATTAGCAAGGTTCAACATCTAAGGAGGCAAGTGATCACTTTCATGCAAGGAGAAGAGGAAGGGATAGACCAAGCCTGGGATAGGTTTAATGAATTAATCGAACAAGGACCAAAACTCGGCTTCACCGGTGACGTACTCTTGCATACATTTTTCTTTTCCCTAACCCCTAGTTGCATGCGACACGTCGAAATGTGTGCATGGAGAAAACACTCACGGAAGCCGCCCAACTTCTACAAAAAGTTAGTAAAGCGGCTGCCATGCGAAGAGATTGGGAAACAAGACTTGCGGAAGAGCCGGAATTCAATTCAAGGAAGAAGAAGCTTGCTGATTTTTCTAAAGAGGCAACCCCGGAAGTCACAAAAGAGGAACCGATCATGGAAAAGCTTGAACAAGAACACATCAAGTCAAGAACTACACCAAACATCGACTTCGCCGCACCAAAGGAGACGAACAAGAGAAGCATGTCAAGCGCAAAGCCACTAAGGGAGTTCGAACCAATGGATTGGGTTCCTATTGATTACGGAGAAGTATTCGACAAGAGAAGACCGTTCCCTAATCAAAAGGGAATGGCAAGAGCATTGGAAGTGGATTTCCCACCGGAGAAGAAAGCTGAAAATTCATACGACCTCGAAACCACCGGTGAGATTTTTGAAAAGCTCTTTGGAGATGACGTGGTGGATCCGGAACATATTGCCGAGGTGAAGAGAATCATGGGGATCAAGCTCAAAGCATCACCATACGCTCGCCTCGCTGAAATTTAGTCGATAGGATCCGAAGAAGAAGAGAAGATGACGCCGCACTTGAGTTGCGAGATCAACGGAGTTCAATGCAAAGCTTTATGCGACATCGGAGCCCAAGTAAGTGTTCTATCTTCTAAAATTTACGATAAATTTCAATACCACAACCTAGACTTAGCTCCAACATCAACGAAACTAATTATGGAAGATGGTAGAACTATCAAACCTCTAGGTATTGCTTGCAACATGAAAGTAAAAATCTCTAGAAACTGCATACCAACCGATTTCTTTGTTATTGATGCTTACCATAGTAATTCTGATCATATAATCTTAGGTAGGCCTTTTCTTAAGTTGGTTGATGCCGTGTTAGATGCCGGAGAAGGCAAAGTAACAATGAACCTTAATGGAACAAAGTACACATATAACTTTCTTCGTGCTTCTAAACACCTTACACCCTTTCCTCCCGAAGATGAAGAAGTAGAAGAGATAGATAGTCTTTGTTTTGTTGAAACCCTTAAAGACCCGCTGCAAAGAGCGATGGAAAATCAAATTAGTAATCAACAAGATGAAGAACTAGAGGAAGCGACAAAAGGATTAGAGCCGCATGATGGTAGTGTGGAGGAAGAGAAATTCGAAGACATAGGAGAAATCAAACCCGAGGAGCCACAGGTGCCCGAAGTAGATCTTAAACCTTTGCCCAAGGGATTAAAATATGAATTTTTGGGCCCAGACAAAACTTATCCAGTCATTGTGAGCGACGAGTTGAGTCCCGAAGAAAATGAAGCGTTGCTGATTTTATTAAAAAAACATAGGAAGGTGATTGGATATTCAATTAATGATCTCAAAGGTATTAGCCCAGACCTTTTGCACTCATCGTATACCAATGGAAGACCAATGTAAGCCCGTAGTGGACCATCAAAGGAGGCTAACCCATGCCATGCGAGAGGTAGTAAAGAAAGAGGTTATCAAGTTACTTGATGCGGAATCATCTACCGGTTCCGCATAGCGAATGGGTGAGCCCGGTACATTGCGTACCGAAGAAGGGAGGTTTGACCGTGGTGAAGAATGAGAAGAACGAGTTGATACCGCAAAGAACCGTGACCGGGTGGCGGATGTGTATCGATTATCGTAAGCTTAACAAAGCGACGAAGAAAGATCACTTCCCCCTACCGTTCATAGATGAGATGCTTGAGAGGTTAGCAAACCACGCTTATTTTTGCTTTCTCGATGGATACTCGGGGTTCATGCAAATTCCTATTCACCGGAAGATCAACATAAGACAATGTTTAAGTGTCCTTACGGAACGTTTGCATATAGAAGGATGCCCTTCGGCCTATGCAACGCTCCGGCCTCTTTTCAACGTTGCATGATGGCCGTGTTTTCGGAATTCATCGAAGAAATTGTTGAAGTGTTTATGGATGATTTTTCCATTTACGGGAAGATGTTCATGGATTGCTTAGCAAACTTAGAGAAGGTCCTTACAAGGTGTGCGGAGGTAGACTTGGTTTTAAATTGGGAAAAGTGCCACTTCATGGTTAAGCAAGGCATAGTGCTCGGACATGTTATATCCGAGAGAGGAATTGAAGTGGACAAGGCTAAGGTAGAGACGGTTGAGCAACTCCGACCTCCTACGGATGTCAAGTCCTTAAGGAGCTTTCTAGGCCATGCCGGATTCTATAGAAGATTTATAAAGGACTTCTCGAAGATCACTAAGCCTTTAACACACCTTCTTCAAAAGGATATGGCTTTCGACTTTGATGAGAAGTGTCTAGCAGCATTCTGGACCTTGAAAAATGCGTTGGTGAGTGCTCCCATCATCCAACCTCCGGATTGGAGCCAACATTTCGAGATCATGTGTGACGCAAGTGACTATGCCGTAGGCGCGGTCTTGGGTCAAAGAAAGGAAGGCCGAGTTCATGCTGTTTACTACGCTAGCAAAACTCTTAGTGGGGCACAATTAAATTACGCCACTACGGAAAAAGAGTTGCTAGCGGTGGTATTCGCCTTCGAAAAATTCAGATCTTACATCGTGAACTCGAAGGTCATTGTTTACACCGATCACGCAGCCATCAAGTATCTCTTGGCTAAGAAGGAAGCTAAACCATGTTTGATTCGTTTGATCCTTCTTCTCCAAGAGTTTGATGTTGAAATTCGTGATAAAAAGGGGGTGGAGAATGTTGTGGCCGATCATTTGTCTAGGATGAATCGTGGACAAGATGATAAAGAGCCCATAGAAGATAAGATGAGAGATGACCACCTCTATAGAGTGCTTGATAAAGATACTTGGATGATGTACATCATTCGAGCAATTCGAAAGATGCCCCTCGACCATCTAGACAAAAACACTCAAAGGAAGATAATCTCCGAAAGTAAGAAATATTTTTGGGATGCACCATACCTCTTCAAACTTGGCAATGATGGAGTAATGAGAAGATGTGTGCCAAGGGAAGAGAAGGTTGAGATTCTAAGGAAGTGCCACTCGGTGGAGTACGGTGGACACTATAGCCATTTTCGAACCGAAGCAAAAGTATGGTCGAGCGGATTCTATTGGCCAGAGATGCATGAAGGTACTAAAAGATATGTTGCGTCATGCCCCGAATGCCAAAGAACCGGAAACATCTCTCAAAGAAATTCTATGCCTTTAAAATACAACTTGCAAATCGACATCTTCGATGTATGGGGCATAGACTTCATGGGGCCTTTTAAAAACTCATTTGGATTTGAGTATATCTTTGTTATGGTTGATTATGTATCCAAGTGGGTAGAGGCTATACCATGCCGTAAAGCTTCCACGGAGGAGTCCATCACTATGATCAAGAACGTGATTTTTCCCCGTTTCGGTACACCGAGAATCTTGATAAGTGATGGAGGAACTCATTTCACCGGGAAGAACTTCAAAAAGTGCTTGTCCAAGTTGGGAATTGAGCATAGGGTCTCCACGGCCTATCACCCACAAACCAACGGACAAGCGGAGACGTCAAATAGGCAATTAAATGGCATACTCAACAAAACCATAGAGAAGGGAGGCAAGGATTGGTCAAAGAAATTAGACGGAGCTTTATGGGCTTATCGAACGGCGTTTAAAACACCGATAGGTATGACCCCTTATCAATTCGTCTATGGAAAAGCTTGCCACCTTCCGGTTGAGTTGGAACATAAAGCCTATTGGGCAATTAAAGAGATGAACCTTGATCTCGATGCCGCGGTGGTGAAACGAAGAATTCAAATAAGCGAGCTAGAGGAGTTGAGGTTGAAAGCTTATGAAAACGCAAGCATATACAAGGAGAGAATCAAAAGGTGGTATGATAAAAGATTGAAGAAAAAAGAATTTAAAGAAGGAGATAAGGTCCTCCTCTACAATTCGAGGTTTAAAACCTTCGGAAAGGGGAAATTGTAAAGCAAGTGGGACGGACCTTATGTTGTGCATTCGGTGTTCTCCAACGGAGCGGTAACCATTATGGATATAAACGGCGATCAATTTGTGGTGAATGGACAGCGGCTTAAGGTTTACTACGAACCCGATGTCGTCCCCCTTCACCATGTTGACGTCTTCACCATGGAGGAAGAGCCCGAACGTCCCACCTAGGACGAAAAACAAGGCATCAACTTCTGTAAATAATTTTTCTTTTAGTTTTACGGAGTTTTTCACGAAGATTTACCGGGCGAACTTTTTCCCATGGGCTAAGGAATAAAAAATAGGGCGGTGTGCAAAAACCCGGACCGGCCCGCCCCCGAGGCGGGGGTGGGCCGGCCGGCCCGAGCGGGCCGGCCCGAGAGGGGCCCGACGCCCGATGACGCCGAATTTCGCCCGAATTGCTCCTTTTTGACTTCCTTGTTTGGTCGGAAAATTTTAAGGGAAGTGTAAAAAAGGAAAATAAGGTTCCCGGGGCTTTTCTCTCGGGACTATTTATTTGGCCGAATTGGGAGCTCGAGAATCAAACCTTTCAAGCAATGTGTTGCACCCTTGTAGCGACCATTGTGCCTCCAAGAAGCTTAGAGTTGAAGCTAGAAGCCAAGAAGCCATTGATGGAGGAGGCGATGCGATGCGAGCTCAAGCTACCCGTCAAGAGGACCGCACGCATCCGTTGCGGAGGACGTGTCCCGACCGGAGCTCTTGCATCTCGCAACCCCGTCGAAGGAGAGAGGGTCCCTACACCCGTTCGAAGGTCGGCACGCCTCCAAGGCATCAAGCGCAAAGATTACAAGGAGGTGTCGCCAGAGCCTAAGGATTATGGGGATAGCGACTACTCCGACGATCGTAGCCCGAGCTCGTGGGCGGCTGCCGGTAGAGATGATGATGATTGGGATGAGCAGCCCAATGAAAGGACTCCCAAAGGCCCCAACGGCGACGGCAACGACGGTGGCGAAGGCAACGACAATGGAGGTGGCAACGACGGTGGTGACAACGGTGGAGATTATGGCGACGACGACCCCTTCGGATTGCATCCGGTGTGTTGTCGAGTTTGCCGTCAATCCATCGCAGATCTCTACACGTCGGCCGACGAATGTCTCCAAGCCATGGAAGCGATGAAGCAGCGTATGGAGGACTTGGAGCGCGTAGTTGAAGATGACTACAAGTTCATTAACCGCAACGTGCGCAAACTTTTCGGCATGGTTGGAAACATGAGAGGCAAGTGGTGCAAAACTTGCTTGAAGTACCACTAGATCTAGTTTTCCCCTTAGGATTTTGTAAGATACGACGAGGACGTCGTATGTTTTAAGTGGGGGGAGAGCTAGCTCGCTAGCCTTAGCTTTTGAACTTCAAGTTTAGGTTCGGTTTAATCTTAGTGTGAGAGTCTTAGTGTTTTAATGAGTCTTTAGTTTTTGAGTCTGTTTTAAAATTTTTGCAAGTGTCTTAAATTAGTGTTGAGTCAAGAAAACCTAATAAACAGAGTCTTTATATATATCTTTGTGTTTTATGTATTGTTTATCTTTATTTACTTGTTTGTTTAATCTTCGATTCTTGATATATGAACACAAGTATGTGGTTTGAAAATCGTTTACCGTGGTGCTTAGTGGAATCGCTACTACTTAAAGTACCCATACCGCACTTCGATCTTGAGCTTCACATGTTAGTTGTGCTATGTTCGATGCTAAAAATTGGAGGATTTCAGTTCTGAAAATTATTTTAAAACCCTTGTAATAAAGGTTAGCAAAACCTCTTTTTCCAAGTTGGGAGTAAGAAAAAAATTCCTATCCAAAGCCAAGTTTATTTTTTTCGCTCCACCATAAGTGTGATTAGCACGATGAGTTAGGCTAGGACCCTTCTCTCTTGGTGAGTTTTAATGTCGAGCAATGATCATGTCCTTGTGCTTATCTTTTGTTGCTAGCCTCGTCATATATTCGGTAACGTGACTTTCACAACGGAAGTCACGTATATCGCCGAATTCCATACCCAACCCTATACATCTCTTTTGTACATCGTATTCCTTGAACACAACCTATTTTCAAAGTTTCATCTCGTCTCTAGCATGATTTATTTAAAATTTCAGATTGTATGCATGCGAGGAAAGAGAGAATTGAAAGCTTTGAAAAGTTGTCAAGAGAGAGAAAAATAAAGAGAAAAAGTATGTGTATGGAAAAGAAAGAAAGAAAGAAAGAAAAATCATATGTGAATGAAAGAAGAAAAAGAAAAAGAGAAAAAGATGAGGTAGCAATGAAGATATGAGAGGGATGGATCAAGTGAAAGAAAAGAAAAAAATGAAGTGTAAGGAAGGATGTCACGTTGATTGTGAGACGAAACTTTTACTCTATTTCCAACCATGTGCAATCCAACAACGAGGACATCATCGGTGCCTTGTAGTCACAATTTTCTTTTGCCCTTGCACATGTCCACCATTCTAAATCTTCTCATCCTTGATATCCCTACATATGGTTAATTCTCCTGATCATTGGCTTTGAAAGGTAGACAACCATTAGAGGAAGTTCTTAGTTTGACAATACTTGTGTTGGTTGCGCTAGCCCTACCTATAGCTCCACTTTACATGATATATGAGAGATTAATGGGAGGTGAGAGTTTTATAAAATTTGGTTAGGATAGCCACTTTATATGAGTGACTTGAGAGAGCTTGGAGAAAGGTTTTTGTCTAATACTTGTTGCAGGAATTTTTGTTTTGAAAACCATAATAACCCTCTGATGGAAGCAAAGGAGTAAGCATGGCTGAAATTGAAGACTTCGAGTGAAGAGTTTGAGTTGTGGGGTGAATCTTGACGTGGTAAAAATTCTAAACGCCCATGTTTATGTTTGATTATCATTACTTTGTGTTTATGTATTAAAGATGAAGGGATTGACTAACTTGTGAAGAAGGATAAGCGGTACACGATTACACACCTTGGACGAAATTCTTTTACGAGTACTTGCTCGAGGACGAGCAAGAGCTAAGTGTGGGGGAGATGTTGACGGTGTATTTTGGTGCACCTAGCATGTTTATTACACTTTGGTTTGGATTTGATTATGGAACTAACCCGCCACTAGGCACACTAATCATATAACAAGTTCATCTTTGTGCATGCATTTGGAAGTGTTGTGTTTATGTAGGAAAACATGGACATAAAGGACGGATTCGCAACAAGTTCAAAGGAGCATTCATGGAGTCTTGTTCGTGTTCATGAGCTTGCTGAAATCACTTCCAATGGTGGCGAGGACCGAAGTGCTACGAGGAACACCCCCGGGGATTGAAGCGTAAAAGATCAAACTTCATGCAAAGAGAGCCTCCATCTTGGACGCGAGGATAAAAGCATCAAAATCATGCAAGTGGAGGGGGCAAAGTACATAAATGCATGAGGACCCACGGAGCAAAAAGGGGCGACCGAACCGGGCCGAATTGGGCACGGGGCCGGCCGGCCCGGCCGGCCGGCCAGCCCACTTCCGGCACCGGTTCGGTCCCGTTTTCCTTGCCCTCGAAGGATCTTCAACCCTAAAACCCCCGAGGCGCCGCCAACACCAAAGAGAGGAGTCATTCGCACCGAAGGCTATCCACAAGCTAGAGAGAGAGGAGGAGGATCTCCGGCGGGAGATCAACCACCTCGAAGGAAGCACCCTCTCGTGGAGAAGAAGGAAGACACCGGCGGAAGGGAAACCATGATCAACGGTGCCATGATCAGCACCTTGATGGGGTAATCTTTCCATTCGTCCATGGGTTGTAATCGATATTGAGATGTAATCGCGCTTTGTCGGATTATCTATCTATCATCTTGTGTTGAATATACTTTCATGCTTAAGGTTTGCAACCATGCCGTAAAGGGAGTAAGGCCTCAATGCTTCCTTGGATCCATTCAATACGCCGTGTCCATCAAAGGTCTAGTCATGAATACCTTCGCGTAGTGACAAGACGAGAGGAGGGAAAGGGCGAAACCGTGGTCACAACCCCGATAGATTAGATTGGTTTTTCATGTCTTTAAGCGATTGCATGCTCTAGTATCGTAGACCCGTGGGCGAGTGTCTTCTATCTTGATTGTTTATCATTCTCTCTAGTGAAGTTTAGTTGTTTTCTAGTATAATAGTAGTTAGGGTTTTAGTAGCTAGTGTGTCGTTGTTGATCGAACGCTTGTAATCCCCTTGCTCCGCGGATTGACAAGAACCTTGGGAATCCCGTGGTGAAAAAGGTGTGGGGTCCGTACGCTTGCGGATCGTAGAGGGATACGTCTTTTATCCGTCAACAAAGCGGTGAAGTGAATTTTCAGGTACTTGCATCACACTCCTGACTTGAACCTTTGGTACTCCGCATCTTCTTCTTTGGCGCTTCATGGTTTTTCAGATGCAGATTTTGCCGGGTGTCGGTTGGATAGGAAGTCTACTTCTGGGACTTGCCAATTTTTGGGATCTTCTTTGGTGTCTTGGTCTTCCCGCAAACAGTCGAGTGTTGCTCAATCCACTACCGAGGCAGAGTACGTTGTCGCAGCTAGTTGTTGCTCTCAGCTCCTTTGGATCACATACACCATGAGTGACTTTGGTGAGAAGTATACCCATGTCCCACTTCAATGTGATAGCACCAGTGCCATAAGTGTTGCAAAGAACCCAGTGCTTCATTCCAAAACCAAGCACATAGAAGTGAGGTATCATTTTCTGAGAGACAATGTAGAGAACGGGAGGATAACCTTGATCCATGTACCCACACATGACCAACTAGCCGATATTTTTACCAAACCCCTAGATCAAGCAACTTTCACTCGTTTGCGGGGGGGGATCTTGGTGTTTGTTTGTTTTCTTGAGTTGGTATGTGGGAGCTCCTTTGTAGCATATGTATAGCTTTCTTTTGTGCATTTCTCGCATTTGGCATGGTAACATGGTGTATAGGCATCCTTGTATCTTAGATTGCATGCATTTTGTATCATATGCATTGATTAGGAAAAGCTTCTCTCATATACATTGTTCACCATGATGTGCTATATATGGTCTTGTGAGCTAGTTTGGTATCCTATGATTAGTTTGGCTTAGCTCTTAATGGTCTTGATTTATATCCATAGTTGATGGCTATGTTTTTGAAAAATGTCACATGTATGCTCTCTTGTGAGTAAATGTCTTTATATGATCTTGACATGTTTTAGTGGCTTGGCTATGCTTAATTTGTGGTTGGATAGCTTATTTTGATCATATGGGGCCAAAGGCTCATTTTCCATCATGAATGTTTAGCCCCCATGTTTTATCTTCTAGAAGGGCATAAGTTCTTTTTTATCGCAAAGACATTTCATGTACCAAATATGAATCTGAAAATGAAATGTAAATTACTTGGAAAATATGCTCCCATGTCACATATGCGAAATTTAATTTTCTTTAGGTGCTAAACCGTTGCATGATGCCTAGCAATGAGAAGTCTCATATATAGAAGTAGGCACGTGGCTCGTGGCTTTGACATGACATGAGGTGCTTGTGGGTGTTTGTGATGGTTTTATGATTAGAATGTTCGTCCTAGCATGAAGTTTGTGTGGCTTTGCCATTTTGACATGTTTTGCTCATGTTTAGGACATTGCTCATGGGAGGGTAAATTTTCGCAAAATTGCTCAATTCTATCTTAGCTTCGTCCAATGGTTGTGAAACTTGATAATCATGAAGTTGATGTTATTATGAAGCTGTAGAGTATCTAACTTGCTTATTTGGACATGTCCAAGTTGAATTTCGTATACTTGAGAAGCTCTAGGTTGCATCTTTTCAAATTTGTGCCTTGATTCATGCATTAGCAACAAGGGGGAGAAAGAAAGGTGGAGAAAAGTTGCATTGCATCCCTAGAACCTATCCCAAGAATCAATGGGGAGCTTATGCATTTCTTTTGCATTTTTGGCTTTTTTTGGGGGGGGGGTGGTCTGTTGTACCAAAGTGGTCTGACTGGTTTTGGCAACCGACCTGACCGGTTTTGGGAACCGGCCTGACCGGTTTGTGCCCAGGGTTGGCACTTGTTCAGGGGGAGCATGCATATGTGCAGGGGGAGCTCTTGTATGCTTTGGTGGTCATTGCTCTTTGCTCGAGCATGGTTTTGTCTCGGATGTGTCGAGCTGTTGCCCTTGCCTAAGGGGTCCGAGACTTATCTTCTACAAGTGATCTTGCTCTTTGTCTTTCTCTGCTTTCGATCGCTTGTTGGAGTTTCTTTTATTCGTTTCCTTTTTTCCTTTTCTCTTGAATTACCAAATGTGTGTGTTGTCAATGCACTCATCAAGGGGGAGATTGAGGACCATGTGTGGTTCAAGGACCAGTGGATGGTCCCTTCCTGGTGTGATGAGTGATTGACAACGTTGTGTGGACTGATTCTTGGCTATGTATTACAGGTGCAGGTTGCGGCTTGACTCGTGTTGGTGCAGGTGAAAAACTAGCTCAAAAAGTCGTTCCCGGTGAGGCCTCCAGGTGTGGAGAAGACAAGTAGGCTTCATTCGAGGGACCCTGTGGCCAGCGGGGTCTAGTGCGGGCAGCATGATGGCAAGAACGACAAGATGAAGTCGAGGACGGTTTCTTGGTTGAGCCACAAAACCAAGGTCGAGCCGGGACTTCGTGGGAGCCAAGTCATAAGTGGTGATTGACGGAGGCTACATCAAGTTCGCGGGGTTTGCGGTGGTTCAACAGAAAACCATCAGGTTACTCGGCTGAGCCACAAAGTCGAGGCCAAAGACCGGGTGTGGCTGTCAAGCCAAAATCAGCCTGACCGGTTTGGAGAACCGGTCAGACCGGTTTGGGGTCGTAGGGAGCCGGAAGCTTGGAGGCGGAGGACACGCGTCAGGATCGCAAGGCTTGCATCGAGGTTACGCGAAGTGCGGTCGCCGGGCATCCGTCCGATGGTGCTACGAAGACAAATTCCCAATGTGCCCTTGGTGGGCGTGTACTTGTTTAGGCTTTAGGGGTGTTTTAGTCTTTAGTCTTGCCTCCATATAACCCAAGAGGTGAGAGGATGGTAGCCAACTTGGGGAACCCTAGCACATTTGGTTTTCCTATTTTCCCTTCCTATTTTCTTTAGGATTTCTATAGGACTAGCTTGAGAGCTTCATGGTGAGATTTTGTGAGAGGGAAGGATGATCGGGCGGAAGCTAGACCTTGTATGAACCTTTCATGGTATGTATAGATGATTTGGCGTGGTTCCAGAAGTCTTGATTGTGTTCCTCTCATTTTTCTTTTTTGGTGATTTTCGGAGCCTTTTCTTGGATTTTCCGGTGGGAAGATTTAGGGGAGTTTCTTTGAGGGATTCTTGTTGGATGTCACATATGAGGACCTTGTGCCTCTTTTCTTGGTGATCTTGATCCAACAAACCCTTCGTAACGACTTCGATTTGGGTGTTTTTGGTGGTTTCCATGGGAAGATGTTCTTGAGGGTTGACTTTTGATTCCTCTTGATTGAGTGGATTTTGGGTACCGAGCTTCTAGCCAAGGGTAGCCCACGAGGTACCCCAACTATCCCATAAGTCTCATTTTGATCCGTGGAATGAATCAGGAGAACAATTGGTTGAAGGTTTGAGTTTTTCCCACGGGTTGAGTTCTTCCCGACTATCTAGGCCAAAACCAGTCTGACTGTTTTCCCAAAGATGTCTGACCGGTTTAGCCCTATGGGCTGTCGTGACGAGTTTCTGAGCAAGGAAGTCCATGTCGTGCTATGGCTGCTCTTGTTCAAAGGAGGAGAGGTTCTTGAGGCAGGTTTTCTCTCGGAAAGATATTTGGGGAGTTTCTGGATAGAACCGGCTTGACCGGTTTGCCAATCTGGTCTGACCGGTTTCCCCTGCCTGTGTGAGGCTAAGTCCAACAGAAGCGGTCTGACCGGTTTTAGAAACTGGCCTGACCGGTTTGGGCCGCCAGCAGCCGTGTCGTGTGTGTTTCTGCTGCATGTGTCTCGTGGCTGTCGGTTGGATCTTGCTCCTAGGTCTAGTAGCACTCCAGTGGTTGCGTGGACTTGGCAATAGAAGCTTGTGGAGGTGTACGAGTGAAATTGGGTTCATAGGACGAATTCTTGAATAGAATTTTTATCGGCTCCCATTCACTCCCCCCCTTCTAGAAGGGCATATGTTCTTTTTTGTCGCAAAGACATTTCATGTACCAAATATGAATCTGAAAATGAAATGTAAATTACTTGGAAAATATGCTCCCATGTCACATATGTGAAATTTAATTTTCTTTGGGTGCTAAACCGTTGCATGATGCCTAGCAATGAGAAGTCTCATATATAGAAGTAGGCACGTGGCTCGTGGCTTTGACATGACATGAGGTTCTTGTGGGTGTTTATGATGGTTTTATGATTAGAATGTTCGTCCTAGCATGAAGTTTGTGTGGCTTTTCCATTTTGACATGTTTTGCTCATGTTTAGGACATTGCTCATGGGAGGGTAAATTTTCGCAAAATTGCTCAATTCTATCTTAGCTTCGACCAATGGTTGTGAAACTTGATAATCATGAAATTGATGTTATTACGAAGCTGTAGAGTATCTAACTTGCTTATTTGGACATGTCCAAGTTGAATTTCGTATACTTGAGAAGCTCTAGGTTGCATCTTTTCAAATTTGTTCCTTGATTCATGCATTGGCAACAAGGGGGAGAAAGAAAGGTGGAGAAAAGTTGCATTGCATCCCTAGAACCTATCCCAAGAATCAATGGGGAGCTTATGCATTTCTTTTGCATTTTTGGCTTTTGGGGGGTGTGGTCTGTTGTACCAAAGTGGTCTGACTGGTTTTGGCAACCGACCTGACCGGTTTTGGGAACCAGCCTGACCGGTTTGTGCCCAGGGTTGGCACTTGTTCCGGGGGAGCATGCATATGTGCAGGGGGAGCTCTTGTATGCTTTGGTGGTCATTGCTCTTTGCTTGAGCATGGTTTTGTCTCGGATGTGTCGAGCTGTTGCCATTGCCTAAGGGGTCCGAGATTTGTCTTCTTCAAGTGATCTTGCTCTTTGTCTTTCTCTGCTTTCAATCGCTTGTTGGAGTTTCTTTTATTCGTTTCCTTTTTTTCCTTTTCTCTTGGATTACCAAATGTGTGTGTTGTCAATGCACTCATCAAGGGGGAGATTGAGGACCATGTGTGGTTCAAGGACCGGTGGATGGTCCCTTCCTGGTGTGATGAGTGATTGACAACGTTGTGTGGACTGATTCTTGGCTATGTATTACAGGTGCAGGTTGCGGCTTGACTCGTGTTGGTGCAGGTGAAAAACTAGCTCAAAAAGTCATTCCCGGTGAGGCCTCCAGGTGTGGAGAAGACAAGTAGGCTTCATTCGAGGGACCCGGTGGCCAGCGGGGTCTAGTGCGGGCTGCATGATGGCAAGAACGGCAAGATGAAGTCGAGGACGGTTTCTTGGTTGAGCCACAAAACCAAGGTCGAGCCGGGACTTCGTGGGAGCCAAGTCATAAGTGGTGATTGGCGGAGGCTACATCAAGTTCGCGGGGTTTGCGGTGGTTCAACAGAAAACCATCAGGTTACTCGGCTGAGCCACAAAGTCGAGGCCAAAGCCGGTTTGGAGAACCGGTCAGACCGGTTTGGGGTCGTAGGGAGCCAGAAGCTTTGAGGCGGAGGACACGCGTCAGGATCGCAAGGCTTGCATCGAGGTTACGCGAAGTGCCGTCGCCGGGCATCCGTCTGATGGTGCTACGAAGACAAATTCCCAATGTGCCCTTGGTGGGTGTGTACTTGTTTAGGCTTTAGGGGTGTTTTAGTCTTTAGGCTTGCCTCCATATAACCCAAGAGGTGAGAGGATGGTAGCCAACTTGGGGAACCCTAGCACATTTGGTTTTCCTATTTTCCCTTCCTATTTTCTTTAGGATTTCTATAGGACTAGCTTGAGAGCTTCATGGTGAGATTTTGTGAGAGGGAAGGATGATCGGGCGGAAGCTAGACCTTGTATGAACCTTTCATGGTATGTATAGATGATTTGGCGTGGTTCCACAAGTCTTGATTGTGTTCCTCTCATTTTTCTTTTTTGGTGATTTTCGGAGCCTTTTCTTGGATTTTCCGGTGGGAAGATTTAGGGGAGTTTCTTTGAGGGATTCTTGTTGGATGTCACATATGAGGACCTTGTGCCTCTTTTCTTGGTGATCTTGATCCAACAAACCCTTCGTAACGACTTCGATTTGGGTGTTTTTGGTGGTTTCCATGGGAAGATGTTCTTGAGGGTTGACTTTCGATTCCTCTTGATTGAGTGGGTTTTGGGTACCGAGCTTCTAGCCAAGGGTCGCCCACGAGGTACCCCAACTATCCCATAAGTCTCATTTTGATTCGTGGAATGAATCAGGAGAACAATTGACTGAAGGTTTGAGTTTTTCCCACGGGTTGAGTTCTTCCCGACTGTCTAGGCCAAAACCAGTCTGACTGTTTTCCCAAAGCGGTCTGACCGGTTTAGCCCTATGGGCTGTCGTGACGAGTTTCTGAGCAAGGAAGTCCATGTCGTGCTATGGCTGCTCTTGTTCAAAGGAGGAGAGGTTCTTGAGGCAGGTTTTCTCTCAGAAAGGTATTTGGGGAGTTTCTGGATAGAACCGGCTTGACCGGTTTGCCAATCTGGTCTGACCGGTTTCCCCTGCCTGTGTGAGGCTAAGTCCAACAGAAGCGGTCTGACCGGTTTTAGTACGCGGCACCGTGGGTTTGGGCCGCCAGCAGCCGTGTCGTGTGTGTTTCTGCTGCATGTGTCTCGTGGCTGTCGGTTGGATCTTGCTCCTAGGTCTAGTAGCACTCCAGTGGTTGCGTGGACTTGGCAATAGAAGCTTGTGGAGGTGTACGAGTGAAATTGGGTTCATAGGATGAATTATTGAATAGAATTTTTATCGGCTCCCATTCACTCCCCCCCCCCCCCCTCTCTGTGGTTCGCCGTATCGGTCCTTCAGATCCAGGATCTAGGAAGTTAATCGGATGAATATAAGCTACATTCACCATAACGTCCCAAAGGATCTAACCCTTTCCGTAGAGGAATACCGCCATCCGTCTCTGCCACATCTAGTAGTTTTTCCCATCGAAGTGCGGAGGACCCGATCCTCATTCTTAGTATGCCATCTTAGGATCTTAGAATGGTTAGAGTCAATAAAGACCCGTAACAGGCTCTGATACCACTTGAAGGACCAGAACGGCGAACCAGAGAGGAGGGAGTGAATGGGAGATGATAAAAATTCTACACAAGAATTGGGCCTATGAACCCAAAATCACTCAGACACCTCCGCAAACTTCTCTTGCCAAATCCACCTAGCCACTGAAGTGCTACTGGACCTAGGAGCAAGATTCAACCAACAACTACACAAGACATGCAATGGAAAACAACTCGAAATAGCTGCTGGCAACCAAAACCGGTCTGGCTGGTTTCTGAAACCGGTCAGAACGACCTTCAGGGACTTAGCCTCTCACAGGCAGGGAAACCGGTTAGGCCAGTTTGGCAAACCGGTCAGGCCAGTTTTGTCCAGGAGATCCCCAAAAGGCCTTCGAAACCAAACCAGCCTCAAACACCTGAAGTACCTCTCAACCTTTAAACAAGAAAAGCCATAGCTCGAACGAGACTCTCCTCTCCAAAAATTCCTCTCGACAGCCCACTGGGGGTAAACCGGTCAGATCGGTTTGAGAAACCAGTCAGGCCGGTTTTGCCCAGGTAGTCGGGAAGAACTCAACCCACGGGAAAAACTTCACCTTCACCTCGATCGATCTCCCGACTCGTTCCACGGATTCAAGTGAGACTTTGGGGATAGCTAGAGTATACCTCGTGGGTTACCTTTGGCTAAAAGCTCGGTCAACAAAATCTACTTAATCAAGAGGAATCAGAAGTCAACCCTCAAAAACACCTTCACATGAGCTCCACCGAAAACCACCAAATTGAAGCCGTTTCGAAGGATTTGTCGGAGCAAGATCACCAAGCAAAGAGGCACAAGGTCCTCATATGTGACATCCAACAAGAATCCCTCAAAGAAACGTCCCAAAAACCTCGCCATGGAAAATCCAAGAAAAGGCTCCGAAAATCACCAAAAAGGGAAAACGGGAAGAACGCAAACTAGCCTTGAGGAACCACGCCAAATCATCTATACATACCATGAAGGTTAATACAAGGTCTAGCTTCCTACCAATCATCCTTCCCTCTCAAAAGATCTCACCATGAAGCTCTCAAGCTAGTCCTAGAAGTCCTAAGGAAAATAGCAAAGGGAAAATGAGCTAGGGTTCCAAGAGATGGCTGCCATCCTCTCACCACTTCGGTTATATGAAGGCTAGCCGAAAGATGAAACTACCTCTATTACATAAAGTAGGATACACGCCCATCAAGGACACTTTGGGAAATTGTCATCGTAACTCCATCGGACGGATGCCCGGCAACCGCCCTTTGCTTAGCCTTGACACGAGCCTTGCGATCCCGACGCGTGTCCTCCGCTTCGAAGCTTCCCGGTGTCCTATGACCCGAAATCGGTCTGCCCGTTTTTGGCCTGACAGCCACGCCCGGTCTTTGGCCTTGGCTTTATGGCTCAGCCGAGTAACTCAGTGGTTTTCTGGTGAACCACTGCAAACCCCGCGAACTTGATGTAGCCTCCGCCAATCACCACTCATGACTCGGCTCCTACGTAGTCTCGGCTCGACCTTGGTTTTGAGGCTCAACCAAGAAACCGTCCACGACTTCATCTTGTCGTTCTTGCCACCATGCGTCCCGCACTTGACCCTACTGGCCACCGGGTCCCTTGAACCAAGCCTACTTGTCTTCTCCACACCTGGAGGCCTCATCGGCAATGACCTTTTGCGCTTGTTCTTCACCTGCACAAACACCAGTCAAGCCGCAACCTGCACCTGCAATACTTAGCCAAGAATCAATCCACACAACATTATAATCACTCATCACACCAGAAAGCGACCATCCACCAGTCCTCAAACCACACATGGTCCTCAGTCTTTCTTCTTTGGAATGATTGCACTACATTCCACTGTAAGCTTGACCATATCCGTGGTAGGTAGGGGTCTTTTATTGTTTAGGATGTCCCTGAGGTACTTGACATAGGTCGGTACCTGCATAGCCTCAAGAAATGGTATGTTGACAATGAGTTTCTTAATTACCTCAATGAACTTCCTGAATTGCTCGTCCATGGTAGGCTTCTTGATTCTTCAGCGAAATGGGACTAGCATGGTGTCAAATAAATCATAGGGTGTTGTCTTCCTTAACTTTAATTTCCTTCATCAGGAGCTACCTTCTCGGTGTCCTCTTCTTCCTCTGACTCGGTGATCAATTCCTTTTGTTCTCTACGGGGTTAGGATATTGTGGATCCTGAGTGGTCTTACCACCTCTCATGGTCACTGATTTTAAATTCTCTCGGGTAGGTTCGGGTTGCCTCGGGATTCCACCTGACATGGAAGAAGGCAAAGAAGCAGCAAGCTGAGCAAGTTGAGTTTCTATCATTTTATTAAAGCTTAGTTGATTCTTTATAGCAGTAGTGAAGGATTCTATGGTGGAATTCAAATTTACAAGAACTTTATCATTGGTGGCTAGCTTCTTGTTTAAGTTTTCATTAATTCTAGCTTGGCTAGAGACAAGATGTCTAATGGAAGGCTGATTATTGAAATTGTTAGAATAATTACCTCCATTTTGATTGTTGAACGGGACGTTGGGCCTCGAGTTCCACCCTTGATTGTTGTAGTTGTTGTTGCGAAACCCATTGTTGTTGCCATTGTTGATGAAGCTGGCTTCTTCCTTGTCTCGAGACAATCATTTCCCGGATGACCCACATTACCGCAAACCTCGCACGTCATGCGAGCATCCATAATCTTGGCAGTTTCCATATTACTTGGTGCCTCCAGTTTCTTCATGAGGAGGTCCATCTTTGTGGAGAATATATTGATTTCCATCGACTTGGTGTACACCACGGGTACGGGGTTGGAGACGGTCTCCATCCCAACCTTGATTTGTCACCATCTTCTCGATCAATTCCTTAGCGACAGGTACTTGTACCAAGAAGAAGGCTCCTCCTGTAGCTGCATCTAGGTGCTCACGGGTGGTACTCTTGAGCTCGTGGTAGAAGGTTTGAATTAAGAACCACCCCTGCATGCATGGTGTGGGCACACGGTGATGTACTCCTGGAGACGTTCCCATGCTTCCGGGATACTCTCATCATTCTGCTGCTGGAAGCCCGAAATTCTAGCGCGGATGGCATTGGTTTTGCCCACTAGAACTTCGCAAGAAATGCCTTAGAGCACTTATCCCATGTGTTGATGACATCTCTCTCTACATAAAACCATTGCTTTGCCTTCCCGAGCAATGAGACGAGAATAGGCGAAGACGAATTGCATTGTCCATCACTCCGCAGATAGTGAAAGTCCAACACACCTCTAGGAAATGCTGGAGATGTGCATTAGCATCTTCATTCGGCTTGTCGCAGAACGTACTGGCTTGCACCATGTTGAACAACACCAGCTTGAGTTCAAAGTTTCCTTCTCCCACCATCACGTTTGGTCCGGTAGGGACATTGATGTTGGAGGGAGAGGAAAACTTGCGGATCGTCCTCTCAGCCATCGGTGCTAATGAGGTGCTGTCTACGGGATCGACGGTGTTCGTCTTTTGACTTGAGAGAAACTTCTGAGGAATGAGGGCACAAGGTCGCACTCTCCTCACAAGTGATTCTAGATTATTGTGAAAGTTGGACGGTAGGTCAAAACCGGGCATGCACTACTCTGCGTACATGAGAGTAGAGCAAGGGTAAACCCGCTTAAATAGAGGTTCACCGAACCTAGATAATTCTACCACTAAGTTTAAATGATATCTTGTGCCTATTGCTTCCCCGGCAACGGTGCCAGAAATGCTTGTTGACATTCCTTAGCCTCAGTACTAGGTTTGCGCTCACAGCGGCGGCGCCAGAAATGCCTGCTGGCACTTGCGAGCGTCGCTACCGGGATTATACCCCTAATAATGTAGCTAGGAACGTCTTTGGTAAAACACACATCACAGAAAGGTCCGCAAGCTCACGTATTACCATTGTAGCACTTCACCCGGTGGTATTCGGGTTATCGTATTTATATTTTCCTAAGGGAAGCACTACGGCAAAGATGATCAAATAAACGGTGGAGTGAAATAAGACTCGGTAAAGAGCTATAGAGGGGGTAACAAATAAAGATATTCGGGGATACCTTGACACACACAAGGAGATCTTGATAAAGGGTTTAGAGAGGACCTAGTGAGCTGGGAGGACAACGAGACGAAAAGGATCCTAACACAATCTATCTATTCTTGTCAACTCTAGGTAAAGAAGTAAGGCAAAGGATAACCAAGGAAAACTAAACTCGATAAGCTCTTCTAGTGCTGTAGGGGCATGCAAAGCCATGCTGTCAGACTGGGATGAGAAGGGACAACAACAACACGATGAATCCTACCGGCCCAAACTAAGGTGGTGGACTACTAAGCCCGTCCGGAGCTGTCACCTCCCAAGTGTACCACAACTATTCTGTTGAACGGGACACAATCTAAGACTAAGGCAAGCTCTGAGCACCGCGCTCACAACGAACCAAAGAACCTTTCCCCAGATATCACGAAGGAAGGTCTCTCTCCGCTACTAAGCACAAACCTACTCGGTAGAAGATCAAGTGAAGAACGACCACAACACTATAGGGTTCAAGAGAGCTACGCTAACCAAGATTAAACTAATAACTTTAGTCTAAACCAAGAATAAAGCTTCTAGAGCAAAGTAAAAGCTAAATGTAATTGACTTGAAAGGTAAGATAGAAAGATAACTTGAATTGTACTTGAGTCTAAACAAAGAAAGGATACAAGAGTAGTACCGGAACCCTAAAGAAGACTCCTCCGGAACCCCGAGACTAGCTCGACTCAACTCTAACTCCCAAACTACACTAATCCTACTCTAAGTGAATAATAGAGAGAAATGGAGATGCTCCTGCGTTGTTTGTCCATTCCAGCAAGTGTGAGGTCCCTTTTATAGGCAGCGGAGGTCGGTGGAGCACAGGGGAGGAAAACCCTAGGTGCGATCGTATCTCAAGGCACGGTCGACCCTAGGATTTGCTGCCTCTCTCCTTGGACGCTCCTGATCACTGCTCCTGAGGCGGTTGTAGGTTGGCTCCTTGGGTTGGTTTCGCTCGGCATGCCAAGTGGTAGGTGCGGCCGGCCCTACCCCGTGTCATGTGATACACCGACCGTGTTAGTGGAAACCTAGCATTGCCTCTGGATGACGGTTGTGGCGGTTAAGCAATTTGATAAGTGGACCGATTGATCCAAGTGATCCTAGCCTCCACTCTTTGATCAAACCGATGTTTCTTCAATGAATAACATTCATCCGAGTTGTGCTCGAGGGAGTAGGGGCACTCAGGACCAGAGGCGTGCAACCAGGCATGGTCGGTGGGACCTAGAGGGCCGGCCGCACCATGTGGTTTGGTCGTGCCTGGCACATGTGGCGTGTCGGTCCCGAATTCTCCCAAAATGTGTACCTACCTTGAAATTCACAACACAACTCGTAGAACTTTATTAGTACTAAGAATGTGCATGAAACTTGTCATATACTCCTCTCGAACGCGAGGTTCTAACGGTCAAATTTTTGTTGTAAGGACCGTCAACATGTATGAAATTCGTGTTTAAGCTACAGTACTCGATCCTATGGTACTGTAGAAGTTCTGAAAGTAGCAACCGAGGTGTCGTATAAAAGTGTCACTGGTGCTATCTCCCATTATACCTAGGTGCTAAACTGATGTTTCATGCAAAGTTTGTGTATTTTTCTTGTATCGCTGACATTTATGTGTATTGTACTTTAGAACCTACAACTAACTCGTATGTTGCTCCCTATGCCATAGTGTTCTTTGAGAGAAAGCATTGTGTGTCACACTTCCCCTTATCATATTATCCTTACCCCTGTATTTGAGTGTCGTGTCTTTCTCTATCCATGATCTATATTCATTTGCAATAGTATAAGTCTTGTTATCCAACTTCACATTCCTTGGATTCGATACCCTTTCGAATACTCTGTTGGGCAATGCTATTTACTGCTTTATCTCTTGTTGTAAAAAAAGCACTCTTAGTTCAGTTCAGTGTAGATCCATGTGCTTGCGGATTCTCTTATGATCGTTAGGATTACCACTGGTCATTTCTTAAACTGTTTCTAGGAACACATGACTTAGCAACAGCATCAAGAAATGCCAACAATTCCCAAAACTATCGATGGGTGTTAAACAGACATTTTACATAGTTGGGAACATATCAGATGCTAACCAGACACTGTGTAAATTTAGAAACTTCCAATCAAGGCCACGAGATGCTCACCCAAGGGGGAGGGGGGAGGATCACCGAACTTGTTTTTAAGTTTGCACAGGGTGTCTAGTTTGCATCTGATATGCTCCCAACTATGTAAAACGTCCATTTAACGCCCCTCGATGGTTGTGTGGGTTGTTCATCGACAAGGCTCTACACGGCACATTCGATGTGGAGTCGGGCCCGAGTCAGCCAACATATTGAAATGGGCTAGATCCGGACCTAGCTGCCTCTCTCCTCCATTCCTTTGTTCCCCCGACAATGAGCTCCTGTCAGAGGTCAGTGAGGACATTGCCACCTTCCTCTCCTGTCTCCTTGCCCAGCCCATCGGTGTCGCACTCGATAATCTGTTCCGGGAGGACCCCACATCCGTAGCACCTACTTCGGCAGCCCCGCCGCCGCCGAGGCCCTCCTGCTGTGTGGTGCCACCTCCTCCACCACCACCACCTCTCTCCGCGCGCTGCACCTGTTGGTACCCGTGGGCATAGACATCATGGTGCGGTGCTTCTTCCGATGCACCCGACTCAAGTTTCATTGCAGTGACGATGCGTCGTGGGATGATGGCTCCGTCTGCCCCCACGATTACCTGTCTTGCGCCGCTGCTAGGTGCGACATGAAGCCGCACTTCCTCGAGGCCTGCTTCTACCGCTGCCCCGACGGGTATGCCGCGACCCCGGGTAGAGCGGGGTCACCTTCTACTGCTCCCGCACGCGGCACATGGGACAAGAGGCATGGCTACACCGACGCCGACTGTGATGTCTTCCCGTGCTGGTTCCACGTCACGAATGAGAGCGATGTCAAGTGCCCGTTGTGCGGTGGTCAGAGCACTGTGGAAGCCGAGTGTGCCACCCCTACTCATCGTCATCGGGAAGGAGGAAAGAATAGAGGTCTGCCCACTCATCGTCATCGAGGGAGGAAGGAATGGATGAGGGAGGTCCGCTGCCAGCCCACGCCTCGCTGGCCTCCGCGAGGAGCTCATCGTCAGGGGAACGAAGGAACATATATAGGAGAGAGGCGGCTAGGTCTGGACCAATCCACTTCAATCCGCTGGCTGACTTGGACCCGACTTCACGTCAGATGCGCTAATGTGGAGCCACGTCATCGAAAATAGCCAACGAAACCACCGAGGTGGTTTACCTAGTTTTGGGGTTGAGGGTTGAAACTTGGACGATGCCGATAGAAAAGGGTTGTGAAACAGACTTTTTCCTTGATTCAATTATAATCTCTTTGGAAGCATACATGGACAGGAAAGGAATAGCTTAACATTCCAACAGGCACACTATACGTACCATTTATTAACGCAACTACACAAGCGACCAAAATCTTTATGGATAGACCTCGATGATAGAGCGAACACCCAAAATTGGTGTGATCTTGTAATCACTGAATCCAGCTTGGAAGATAATCCTCTTCCATTCCTGCTCGTTTCGCTCAACGCCATTGATAAACATCATGAAAAGATCGAATATAACTTGTGTCTCCTTGTGGTTTAGGCTTGACGATCCTGCCCCAACCACCATATCCAATATGATCACCTTTCCTCCTGCATGTCTAGGAGGTATAGCTCTCTTGCAGTTCTTAAGTATCTTGACGCAATGGTCATCGCTCCAGTCATGCAGAATCCACTGAAAATAAAGCAAACATGAAGCAGTGAACATGACTGGAGCGAAACAGTGTGGACTCCACACTAGCTAGTGTTTATACTTTTCTACCCAAACATCATCTGTGTAAATGCTTGTAGTTAGAGGGTTCGTTATACCTCATCAGTTATGGTCGTTCACTATTTAAGCTGTGCCTTTAATTTTAATTAATTGCACAGTCAAAAAACAAAAACAGCCGTGTCAAAGAGATACTGCACCTTGAGGAACACAGAGTTTGCCGGGGGGGTGCTCTCGAACATGTCACCAGCAATGTACTTCACATCGGTGCTAGCGGGCGCATTGGCGACGACGTGTGGGAGGTCCAGCACGCTGCAGGCGACGTGCGGGAACGCCTTGGCTATGGCCTGGGCTGCACCGCCGAGCCCCCCGGCGACGTCGACAAGAGATGTTACCCCCTCGAAGATGCCACCACACTCCTTTGTAACAATGTTCATGATGAAACTGCTGTCTGAAACCATAGCTTCGTTAAACATGTCACCGAAAGCTTGGTTTTGGTCGGCCAAGTCCCATATGGCCTGCCCGTGCTTCGTCTCGAAGACGGTCATCGGAACTGGTAGGTCGTGCTGGAGCCATGCGCCGAGCCCGAGGAAGGGCGAAACAACGGTAGTGTCTGTTGGTGGAAATCGGGCCCGAAGGGTGGACGCCGACACAACAGCCCCCTGAGTTCTCTCCCTCCCTACGCTCGCTATCACGAGGCTGCTACTTCTACTTGCGCTAGGAGAGGAAACGATAAAACTTAACAACACAGTAAAGAAAACAAGGAAATACTCAGTAGACCGAAGACCGAAAGACCAGCTGTTGCCTTCGGTACTCTCTTCTCATTACAGTGTGTCCGTTTCATTACAAGGGGTTCACTATTTATAGGAGACCCCTTGGTATAGTCATTTGTCTCAATTACACCTTTTCCGTTCCTGACAAACTGCTTTAAACACTTTACAAGGGTATAACAGTAAGTCCCCGCGTCGTACAGGCCTCCAGCGTGTCTTCGTACGGCCGAAACGCCTTTACACGCGTCCACCCTTGTCTCTGCCCCGTCCAGAGCCCACTTTACACGTCGGTGGCGGCCACGTGTCCCTGATCGCCGCACCTTCGGTGCCGAAGTAGCGATCCTGGACTGGGGGCGTCGCACCTCTTCGGGCACCTTGCCCGTGCCGCCACTGGCCCCGGACGCGATGTCCCCGGCCGGCGCGCCTCGTTCCTGGTCCTCTCGTACCTTCGTCGCCGGAGCACGGCCATTCGTACCTTCGGCACCGAAGGTAGGCGCCGCCATGTGGGATCATCCCTGCACAACAAAACTCACATGGCACAAGCGGAATTAGCGTTTTTGTTAGCGCCCGTACAGTGAAGGTTTCCCCACGAGACCGAAGCCGTACGAAGACCGAAGGTTGCGGTTTCCAGCGTGGCCGGACGAGGGTGATGCTTCCGAAGACCAACTTCCCCAACAGTAGCCCCTCGTCAGTGAGGGCGGTCCTGAACCTGCGATGGGCCGAACTTACGATTGAACTTGTCAGGGTGAAGAATGGTCTTCGGAACTCCCCCCGGACGGCCCACGCTGACGCGGCGACCCGAAAAAAGACGTGCGCTGCCCCTTGGGAAATTTACCGTTGTGAGGGGTTGTTACTGGGTAAAAAGGTAATTTTGGTCGTCGTCGGCGCGATTATCGGGACTCATTACTATAAAAAGGGGGGACTGCCCTTTGGGTTGCCCCACACCGCGGCTGCGACCTAAAGCTACGACGCGCGAGAGCTCCGAAGGTCTATTGTAAGACTTCCTCCAGCCCCCTTGCTTCCGTTTTCGCTTCGTGCTTAGTTAGCATTCATGGCGCCGAAGCGGAGACGCGATGCTGTCGCAAGAGAGATTGCGGAGACCTACACGTTCGATCGGAGCCAGATCGACAAAACCGACGTGGAGTCGCTAGTGAAGAACCGCATGGTCGGGGCCGGCCGAGCCCCTGGCCGGGAGACTGTGCCGCGGCCACGGGACAACGAAGTTGTCATCTTTCGCGACCTACTGTACGCGAGGCTTCGGTTCCCGCTACACCCCGCCGTCGTCGACATCCTCCGGTACTTCGACATCTACCTGCACCAGCTCACCCCAAACGCCATCCTGCGGCTGTCGGTGTACATGTGGATATGCCGGACAACGAAGATCAAACGCTCCGCCGAGGGGTTCGCTTCGGCGCATCAGGTGCACCACCAGCGGCTGACGGTCTTCGAGGAGGAGGGGGACCAATCTGTGGAGAAGGACTGCCAGTTCGGCTGTCTCAACTTTTCATACAAGGCTGGCGTGGTGAGCCCGGTCACCGCATACCGGAACAAATGGCCTTCGGATTGGCGGGAGGCACGGTTCTACTACACCCCCGAGCCCCCCTTCTTCGGAGGCGCTCACCCGCTGGCGACGAAGGAGCTCCCGCCCCTCCACGAGTCCTACGCCAAGAACCCTTCGTGCCCGGAGGGCGACGAGTTCGTGATAATGTTGCGCCGGTTCGCGCGCAAGTACGGCACACGCGACATCGTGGAGGAGTACCGCAGCATCCCCGTGTGCCCGTTGGTGGACGGCTGGTCCGTGGCCGAAGACGAGTGGGCGGAGGATATCGGGGGCATTCCCTGCCCTGACTGGACGAAGGTCTTCGGCTTCACAGCCGAGTGTAAGTTACTTTGCGTCCTTCGGAGGGTTCTTCTTAGCTACGTCCCAGGTAAACAAAATGCTGACCGACTGGACTGTTTTCCCGCATTGCTGAGGAGAAGGAAGGTGGAGGCGCACGGGGACTTCATCCTTGGCCCCGTGTCACCGAAGTAGTATAAAGACACCGTCGCGGAGCTGAACGGATCCCGGACGAACCGGGTATTCGAATTTTTCAAGATCACACCACCTGAGCGCATCGGTTTTGCCAAGCACCGCGAGGCAGCCGAGAAGAAGGCCGCGGCGGTTGCAGCCTCTGAAGCGGACGCTGAGGAGACGGCGACTTCGCCGCGCGCCGCTCCGCATAAGACCGGCAAGAGGAGCGCGCCTACCGCGGCCCGCGCGCGCCGCCGAAGGGAAGGCCCGGAAGAAACGGGGCGGGCGGCCGGCGGACTCGCCCCCCGTCCCCCAAGTGGACCCGCGTCGTTGACATGGAGACGAGCCTCGTCGATGACGTGATAGCCGCCGTGCCGCGCTGCGCGCGGCCGCGCCTTCGGACGTGCCTTCGGTGAGGGCTGGGAAAGGGGTCGCCGGGCCGCTGCTGGTCCCCCTTAGCCCACAAGAAAAAGACAGTGACGATGATAGCGATGTTCGCATCGTGTCCTCCATTGGGGACGCGCCGCGCAAACCGAGCCCTGTCGCCCTCGGCGCCGAAGCCCCACAAGAAAAAGACGACTCCAGCTCCACCTCCAGCAGCTCGTCTGACACGTCCTCCGGTGGCACCGAGCAATCCGCCTCCCCTTCGGCCCCTGCTTCCGAGAAGAACGATGTCGTCGCCGAAGCGGAGGAAGAGGAGGACGAGGGGCCCGAGAGCAGCAGCTATCGGGTGACGCCTGAGGAGCCCCGGGCCGCCGCTGTTCGTCTTCAGGTTCCAGCCGAGGCCAAGCTGATTGGCGGGAAGACGATCCGCTTTTTGGGGCTGACGAGTGGCGGGCATGAGCGCCAGTTCCTGGAGGAAGCTGGGGCAAGCTTCGCCATTCCTCATGAAGAGGAATACTTCGGGAAACTTACCGCGGTGACCGGCCGACGACGGCATGCGGGGATCCGTCTCTGAAGGCCTTCATCGCGTCGCGATGCCTCGCCCGAAGGGCCGGAGCGAGGGAGAGCAAGGAGGCGAAGGAGAGATCGGTGGCCGCTGTCTCCTCGCTTGAAAGCCGAGTGGCGGAGCTGGAGGGACGACTGCCTGCGGAGCAAGAGCGCTCCCGGAGGCTGCAACAGGAGAAGGAAGACTCGGCAAAATCCTCCGAAGTTGTCCTCAACACGCTGCGCCACGACGTGGAGGCCCTGAGCAGCGCTAAGGAGGACTTGCACGCTCAGCTCGCCGACAGGGAGGCCAAGTTGGCCGAAGCGCAAAAAGAGGCGAGCGAGCTGAGCGGGGCGCTGGAGCGGTACCGCACAGATCACATTCGGAGCGCGGGAGCCCTTCGCAACGACATACTACAGCTGCTGGAGCAGTGCAATCTGAGCGCGCCGCCTGTCCCGTTCCCCCGGTGTACCGTCGAGTCATACTATGAGTGGGTGAATGCCTGCTTCGACCTCATCTCGATGAACACGAAGATCTTCGGAGAGCTCGGGGCTGCGGTGGGGGTTCGTACGTTGGCGTATTCGGTGTGCTCGCTGGTGCCCCCGGATCGTCCATCTTCGGAGAAGACGATCAGCAAAAGCGACCTTCGTCGGCTTATGAAGGAGAACTTCGAATGGCCCAGCGACGCGGACCTGGCGAAAAACTTCATGAACACCTTCTTCGCCCAGCGCGGGTATCAACTCACCTTGGACGAGTCCGCTCGCCTTAGTGCCCAGTACGCCGAAGCTACTTCCTCCTTTTGTCTATGGTTGTGTTAAAAGTACATTCTCGTGAGTACTTTAACACATTGCCCTCGCTGTTTCGCAGATAAAGCCTCGACTGCAACAGCGTGTTTACGACCATCTCTGGGTTCAGTTCGGCGGCACTCCACCCCTGCCCCAGTTCATGACGGAGGGGGATTGGATCGCCATGCCCAGCGTTCCTCTTATCACCGCTGGGGGCCCCGCAGCTGCGGCACAGGAGGAAGGTGAAGCCACCGGCGTTCCTGAGGACGAAGCTGGCGCCGCCGAAGACACGACGGCTCCCACCACCGAAGAAGGGCAAGGGGGGAGGCGCGCGGGGGCCCGCGATTGAGGGGGGAGCGTGCGGGCGGCCGCGAGGGGCGCCCCTTCGGCACCCGCCGGCCCGGAAGCCGCTCCCCGCTGCCGAGGAAGAGGTCGTGCCTCGCCCCCGGCGACGCCGTGGCGGCCGCGCGGTCCCCGCGGGGGAAGACGCTATGGGAGATGCTTCGGAGGCGGCACACGCGGCGGGAACTTGAGGCCGCGGCTGGCCGGGGCCGCCGGCTCTCCGGCGGCGAAGGACCCGCGGAGGCGGCGGTCAACGCGGCCGTCGCGTCGGTCGAGGCCACCGAAGCGAGCGCCGTGGCGAGCGAGGCCCCCGTCGTCGCCGAAGGTGCCGGGGGGTCCGAAACGCGTCGATGCGGGACTTGTAAAGGAGTGAACCACTCTCCCCTTGATGGGATGGATTTTTGTAAAGTAAACTGATGCACGGTATCTCTGCGCAGGTTCCTTCGGTGGTTCCTACGCAGAGGGCCGAAGGTGCGAGCAGCTCAACTCTGCCCCTTAACTCACTTTTTGTCGCGCCGAACGTTTAGACGAAGTTTAGCATTCGCCACCCTAATGTTTCGTACACCGAGTTCTTGTCGTATCGCGCGGAGCATTACCGCCTTCACAATGAAGCCGCCAAACGCTTTTTTTCGGATTTGTCGAAGGATCCCGTGCGTCGGGATGCCATTCTTAGAGAGCGGGCCGCCCGTAGGGCGGCTAAGCGAAACTTAGTGGACCCCTTTGTGACCGAAGGGGTTGTTCCAAAAATAGAGCCGATCGAAGAGGGGGTCCTTGTGCCACCCGAGTATGTATATTTAATTCCTGACGCCTCGTCGGAGAGCTTCGCGGCGGTGAAGGTGGAGACGGAGTGATCACCTGCGTATTGACTCTAACCCCGACTTCGGCGCAGGACGGATGCCTACCGACAGCGAGCTTCGGGAGATGGCTCTGGAGATCATAGATATGGCATATCTTCGGTTGATCGACGAGATCTGTGAGGACGTGCTAAACGAAGATTGATTGCTAAGTGTGGCTACGGGCTGGCGCAAAGACTTGAAGCACAGGACTTCGGAACTCCCCCCCGGAAGTGTTCGCGGCATGCCCGGAGCGAATTTCTGCCCGCAGATTTGTAAATTTAGCGTTCGAGACGATGTGTGTTGTAACTGCATTGTTTTTTCCCTTGTAAAGTTATATTGTTGTTACGAAGGATGTTACATGTCGAAAATGTGAGAAAGGAAGAAGACGGGAGGCGCCTGTGCCCATCTTTTGCGTGCTTTCAGTGTTGCATTCGCTACCTGCTTGATCGAGAATGCCCTGAGTGCGTTGGGACGAAGCGGCACCGCGCTTCCCCTCCGGGTGTAACTTGCAACGGCTCACCCTCTCGGGTTAGAAAACAACGTTATGTTCAGGACGTGCGTTTCTCGCTGACCGTTTTTTAGTGCGCCTGCTCGAGCCAAATCGAGGGGGTATACCACGCGAAGCGGGCTCTCCCTTCGGTCGAATCAAGATCGAAGCATTGCTTTTGGCGTGCGTTTACTTCGGCCGAGTCGCGGCCTTGCTCTGCACTAAGTGCTCTTTCCCTTCGGTCGAATCAAGACCGAAGCCTCTCTCCAGGCATGCGCTTACTCCGGCCAAATCGTGGCCTCGCTCTGCGTCAAGCGGTTTTTCTCTTCGGTCAAATTGAGACCGACGCATCGCTCCAGGCGTGCGCTTACTCCGGCCGAATCGTGGCCTCGCTCCGCGTCAAGCGGTTTGTCTCTTCGGTCAAGTTGAGACCGACGCATCGCTCCAGGCGTGCGCTTACTCCGGCCGAATCGTGGCCTCGCTCCGCGTCAAGCGGTTTGTCTCTTCGGTCAAGTCGAGACCGACGCATCGCTCCAGGCGTGCGCTTACTCCGGCCGAATCGTGGCCTCGCTCCGCGTCAAGCGGTTTGTCTCTTCGGTCAAGTCGAGACCGACGCATCGCTCCAGGCGTGCACTTACTCCGGCCAAATCGTGGCCTCGCTCCGCGTCAAGCGGTTTGTCTCTTCGGTCAAGTCGAGACCGACGCATCGCTCCAGGCGTGCGCTTACTCCGGCCGAATCGTGGCCTCGCTCCGCGTCAAGCGGTTTGTCTCTTCGGTCAAGTCGAGACCGACGCATCGCTCCAGGCGTGTGCTTACTCCGGCCAAATCGTGGCCTCGCTCCGCGTCAAGCGGTTTGTCTCTTCGGTCAAGTCGAGACCGACGCATCGCTCCCGGCGTGCGCTTACTCCGGCCGAATCATGGCCTCGCTCCGCGTCAAGCGGTTTTTCTCTTCGGTCACGACAATAAGTGTCAGGCTTGGTGCGCGCGCTCCCAAGGAGATCCGTGCCTAGGCTGTCACTTACTCCGCCGAAGGCCGCCTCGGAGACTAGGCCCCCCCCAAAGGCGGTGGCCTAGCTTCGACAGAGTGGCGAAAGCATTCTTTGAAAAGAAAGTAGACTGCATACGAAGGGATGGGGGAACACTGACTTATATTACATGTCAGGAATCAAAGGGGTACAAGGGGCCGCCTCGTTAAAAACCTCACACTTCGCGGATCCGGAGGGGAACCGCGAAGCCTCCCCCGTGAGGAAAAGAGTACATCCCCCACTACTTTAATGCACATAAGATACAGAGTCGCTATCTCGACTTAAGAGAAAAAGAAACTATTGAAACTCAAAAACTATGTTAAAACTTGCAGTTGGTTCAGACGAAGTACTTCTAAAACATGTCCACATTCCAGGTGTATGGCTCTTCGTCGCCCGTTAGCCGGCGCAATTTGAACGCTGCTTCGTTTGCGGTTGTTGTCGCTATGAACGGGCCTTCCCATTTCCCATGCATCTTGCCCTTCAGTTTGCCCTTCGGCACCTTGCGTAGCACTAGGTCCCCTGACCTATGAGCTTCGGTTTGATCTTCTTGTTTTTCCACCTTCGGGTCTCATCTTGTTAGGCCGAGAGGTTTTCGGCTGCCTGTAGGCGGACCTCCTCAATGTTCTGAACCGACGCCTTAAGGTCTTCGTCTCCGGAGGGTGTGCTCCTCCAGGTGCCCAGACATAGCTCTTCGGGCAGCATGGCTTCCTCCCCGTACAACAGCTTGAAGGGGCAGAACTGGGTAGTTCTGGATGTGGTGGTGTTATGGGACCAGATTACCCTCGGTAGTTCTTTGGCCCATTTGCTCTTGGGTAGGTCAGTGATGTTCCTCTTGATGCCAGCGAAGATGATCCCATTGGCCCGCTCCACCGCCCCGTTGGACTGCGGGTGGTAGACCGAAGCGAAGCACAACTTCGTTCCCAAGTATGCACAGAATTCCTTGAACTCCGCGCTGTCAAACTGCTTGCCATTATCCACTGTGACCTCGTGGGGGACGCCGAAGCGGCACACTATGTTCTGCCAAAAGAACTTCTGAATGGTTGCCGAAGTGATGCTCAACAACGGCTTCGCTTCAACCCACTTGGAGAAATATTCAACCGCCACAACCGCGTGAGTGTAGTTTCCGGGTGCCGTGGGTAGCGGACCAACGATGTCAATACCCCACCGGGCGAAGGGCCATACCAGTGGTAACAACTGTATCTCGTTGGAAGCGAACTTGCTGTAGGGCGCATGGCGCTGGCACTCTGGACAATGGCGCACTATATCGTGGGCATCTGCGACCGCCGAAGGCCAGTAGAAGCCCTGGCGGAAAGCTTTCTGCACCAATGCCCTGGTGCCGAGGTGGTGTGAGCACATGCCGCTATGGATTTCGTGGAGCAGCTGTTTTCCCTCGGTGACTGATATGCACTTTAGCAGTGGGGCACACACCCCTCTTCGGTACAGGTTGCCGTCGACGAGGTGATAGTTTCTCGCCCTGATGGCCACTCTCTTGCTGATGACCCCATCTTCGGCCTCATAGTACCCTTTGAGCGCCACCACTATTGGGGCGCGCCAGTCCTCACTCTGTATGGCGTTCACAAACTTGGGGGGTGCTGCTTCATCGGCTGCGGACTTCGAGGTGGTTGTTTCATAGAAGACATCCGGTGGCAGGGGCTCGGGTAGTGCGGTTGCCTTTGCGATGGCGTCGGCCTCCTTGTTGTAACTCCTAGGAAAACTTCTCACTGTGATGCCGATGAAGAACTTTTCCATGCTTCGGACGACCTGCAGGTACTTCATCATATCCGGGTTCTTTGCCTTGTAGGTTTTCCCAATGTGGCAGGCAACAAGTTCGGAGTCTGTCAGGATGACGAGCCTCCTTGCACCTACAGCCCTGGCTTTCCGAAGCGCAAGCAGCAGGCCTTCGTACTCTGCCACGTTGTTTGTGCAGTTGTCATAGTTCAGCCGCAAGGCATATCGGAGCTTGATGCCCGAAGGGGACTTTAAGACTGCTGCAGCCGCCGACCCAAGGTGGCAGTATGCACCATCGCACTGGACTTCCCATATTGGCTCTGTAACTACTGCTTCCCCCTTCGGCGCCGAAGGCGTCCAATCAGCTACGAAGTCAGCGAGGACTTGAGACTTTATCGCGCTGCGGGCGATGAAGCTTATGACGTGCTCCGCCAATTCCGAGGCCCACTTGCCCATCCTGCCCGTTGATTCCTTGTTCTCGAACATGTCCCGAAGGGGGAAAGTTGTGGGCACCGAAATGTTGTGGCTCTGGAAGTAATGCCGAAGTTTCCTTTTTGCCATCACGACAGCATATGCCATCTTCTCCATTTCGGAGTAGAGAAGTTTTGAGCCGCTCAGAGCTTCGGAGACGTAATATATGGGGAATTGCCTCAGAGGGTCTGCCTCTTTGCGCTCTTCCACAAGCACTGCGCTAACCACTATGTCGGTTGCAGCGATGTACAACAGTAGTTCGGCCTTCGGTGACGGCTTGGTCATGACTGCAGCATCTTCAAGGTATTTCTTGAGTTCGTCGAAGGCTTGTTGTTGCTCTGGGCCCCATTGAAAAGTTGAGTTGGCGCGAAGTACTTTAAAGAAAGGAAGGCTTCGTTCGGCGGCTCTGGAGATGAAACGGTTCAGCGAGGCAATTCTGCCTGTGAGCCTTTGGACTTCCTTTCTAGTGCTTGGAGGCTGCATCCTTCGTAGGGCTTCAATCTTCTGGGGGTTCGCCTGAATGCCTCGCTAAGAGACCATACAGCCCAGTAACTGCCCCTTCCGGATGCCGAAGATGCACTTCTCTGGGTTGAGCTTGAGGCCGTTTCGCCTCATGTTGTCGAAGGTCTCGGTCAGATCTGCAATGTGATCTTCCTCTTTTTCGCTCATGATGACGATGTCATCAACGTACGCCGAGGCGTTGCGCCCCAGCTGGCTGCCCAGGATCAGCTTCATCATGCGGTTGAAGGTGGACCCGGCGTTGCGCAGGCCTTCGGGCATTCTGACGTAGCAGAAGATGCCGAAGGGGGTTGTGAATCCGGTTTTCGCTTCATCTTCCCTTCGCATCCACACTTGGTGATAGCCGGAGAAGCAATCTAGGAGGCTCAACATGTCACAGCCGGCGGCCTGATCAATAATGACGTCGATCCTTGGCAACGGGTAAGGGTCCTTCGGGCATGCCTTGTTGAGTTCAGTGAAGTCAATACACATTCGCATGTTGCCGTTCTTCTTCGGCACCATCACCACGTTTGCCACCCAGATGGGGTATTGGACTTCTCTGATGATTCTCGCATCGAGCAACTTTTGTACTTCGGCCTCCGCAGATTTGACCCTGTCCGCCGACATCGGCCGCTGCCTCTGCAGCTTCGGTTTGACTCTTGGATCGGTGTTTAGCGCATGCTCTATGACCGAACGATGGACGCCTGTCAGATCGGACTTGGACCATGCGAACACATCTTGATTGTTGCGAAGGAACTGCAAGAGCCGATCTTCGTCCTCGCGTGGCCGATTTCGGCACCTATCATCACGGTCGGCCGCCGGGGCACGCCCGCGCATAAGGGGACTGTCTTCGTGACGTCGACAGCTTTCATGCACTCGGCTTCGGCCCCCTTCATGGACTGCCTCATTTGGGCTTCGGCCTTCTGCTCTTCGGCCACTGCAGCTTCGTTGCTCTCGTCTTCATTGATGACATGAACTTGCCTGTTGTGGACCGACGTGTTGCGCTCGGCTCTTCGGGCCTCCTCCTGGCTACCGTACACGGAGATTACCCCCGCCGCCGTTGGTATCTTCATCAGCAGGTACCCTTGATGGATGACCGCTGCGAACTTGTTGATAGTGTTGCGGCCGAAGATGGCGTTGTACGGGTACGCGAAGTCTACAACATCGAATGTTATGACCTCGGTTCTCATGGTGGCGTCTTGGCCGAAGGATACATTGACATCAATCTTGCCCAGGTCTTCGATTGTCTTGTTACCGAAGCCGTACAGCGGGTGTTCTGCCTTCTTCAAGTCTTCCTTTTTGAACCCCATGCCGGTGAAACACTGCCAGGTCAGGATATCTGCTGAACTGCCGTTGTCCACCAAGATCCTCCCCACGTCATTGCCGAAGTAGTACTTTGTGTTCTTGCCGATGTTGGCCCTTATGACGAGCGGATCATTGTGAGGGTAGTGCTGCAGCCGGATGTCAGCTGCCGTGAAAGTTATGGGGACGTGGGACCATGGCAAGTGAAAGTACTTGCCGGAGCAGATATGCGACACGCTTCGGTAGTAGTCTTGGTGTTGCCTCTTTGTCTCGTGTGTCGGCTCATTGGATCCGCCGGAGATCGCATTGATGATGTTGAGCATGCCCGTCATCCCCGAACTGCTGGAGTCAGGGGCCTCTTGCTTTGGTGGGGGTGCAGGTGGAGGTTGGGTATGGGTGTAGTGTGCTTGGTGGTGGGCGGCCGGGTTCGGCCACGAAGGCACGAAAACCGAAGGCTGCTGCGCGAGTGGGGGAGGGGGCGGAAGCAGCTGCGGCGCGGAAGGTGTGTATGGTTGTGGTTGGTGGAAGGCATGCGCAGGTGCCGAAGGTTGGTAAGGCTGGTGATGGTATGGTGGTGGCAGGGCCCTGAACTAACCCGCATTTTGGTATTTCATGACATGGTTCACGGCCATGCCTGCTGCCTTCGCCTTCTCCTCCGCCTCCCACTCCAGTTTCATCTTGACCGCCGAAGGGCACTGGTGCGTGTGGTGCTGGGCATCAATTCCATGGAGCCAGCAGAAAAAACTGCTCACCGCCGGCCCGCTGCGGCTGGTTATGCTGCTATGGCTTCGGCCCCCTATTATGCTTGTATCCGCCCTTGTGCCCGCCGCCCCTGTGCTGGTTCTGGTCGGGGGGCACGGACACGTTGTTGATCTGGCGGTTCGCTTGCTTCGGCGGCTGGTTTTGCCACCCCTTCGGCTGGTCCCACTGCCCCTGTTGTTTCTGCTTCTTTGCTGTGTTTGCACGGTCGAGCCTTCGGCGGCGGCCTTTGTCGGACTTGCAGTATTCTTGCATAACTTCAAATAACTCTTGCAGGGACTTCGGCTTGACCCCGTCGAGCACATCCGGCGCTTTCCAACCCTCGGGCCCCCAACGATGGCGTCGATGATGTCGCTTTCGGACACGTGGGCGCACGCGCCGTCAATTTGACAACCCCGTGCATGTACTCTTGCGGTGACTCATGGTCCCCCCGGACACACATGTTGACGAGGTCGTTGGAGTCTAGCTCTTCGACCTGCATGCCTTTGAAGGCCGGACGGCCGGCTTGTTCCGCAGCTGGAACCAAGATGTTATATGCCCCTTCGGTATGTTGGCATACCAATACTGGACTTCTCCCTTGAGCGCAAGCACGAGGGCCTTCGCCTTCGTAGTGGCGTCGCCCCCGTTGGATTCTACCACCACCTCGAACTTCATCAGAAACTCCTTGGGATCGTAGTCTCCGTCGTACTGGGGCAAGGTGTTGGCGTTGAATCGACGGGGCCACGACGCGCTCTCGAGCTCGACCGAGAGCGGAGACACCGGGACGACGTTGCGAAGTGGTGCGTCGTCGGGGGCGAAGTGCTCGTGTGCTTGCCCCCTCTCTTGGCGGTGGCCTATGCTTTGCCCTTCGGAGGCATCCTTCTGCTGCCTCCATTGATCCGGGCCCGAGCACCGCATGGCCCGGGGTGAGCCAGGCGTGCTGCTGGGCCGCCGGCGCGGCATTCGCGGCGGGCGTCGGCGTTGGTGCGGGCGGCGCCGGAGCGACTTGCCGTGGCGGCGTCGCGCCGCAACCGTGCTTTGCGCATGGCGAGGTAGCGCTCAACCTGCCTGATGTTGAAGTCGATGGCGTCGGAGGCGGCGTGTGGCAGAGCCGCGTCCTGATGCTGGGATGGTTGCACCTGCGAGGAGGATGGGCGCGTCTCCTGCTTAGGATGAGCCGGCACGGACTTGCCAGCGATGAGGGCCCGAATCCTTCGGAGGGCTTCGATGTCTTGCGCCGAAGCCTCTAGCCCCTCGAGGCTAACTTCGAACATTCCCGAAGCAGTGTGCTCTACCTCCGGGTTGCTCGGCCCGGCACCAGTCCCCGCCGAAGGATGGACGGCCGAAGGAGATGGGTTGGCGGGCTCCGACACGAGTGGAGGGGTCGCCGCCTGAGCCGTTGCGGCTTCGGCGCCTGCCGAACGTGTCCTGGCCATGTGGTCTTGAGTTCTTCCATGAGGTGGGCGCCAAACTGTTGGTGGAAATCGGGCCCGAAGGGTGGACGCCGATACAACCGCCCCCTGAGTTCTCTCGCTCCCTACGCTCGCTATCACGAGGCTGCTACTTCTACTTGCGCTAGGAGAGGAAACGATAAAACTTAACAACACAGTAAAAGAAACAAGGAAATACTCAGCAGACCGAAGACCGAAAGACCAGCTGTTGCCTTCGGTGCTCTTTTCTCATTACAGTGTGTCCGTTTCATTACAAGGGGTTCACTATTTATAGGCGACCCCTGGGTATAGTCATTTGCCTCAATTACACCTTTTCCGTTCCTGACAAACTGCTTTAAACACTATACAAGGGTATAACAGTAAGTCCCCGCATCGTACAGGCCTCCAGCGTGTCTTCGTACGGCCGAAACGCCTTTACACGCGTCCACCCTTGTCTCTGCCCCGTCTGGAGCCTACTTTACACGTCGGCGGCGGCCACGTGTCCCTGATCGCCGCACCTTCGGCGCCGAAGTAGCGATCCTGGACTGGGGGCGTCGCACCTCTTCGAGCACCTTGCCCGTGCCGCCACTGGCCCCGGACGCGATGTCCCCGGCCGGCGCGCCTCGTTCTTGGTCCTCTCGTACCTTCGTCGCCGGAGCACGGCCATTCGTACCTTCGGCACCAAAGGTAGGCGCCGCCATGTGGGATCATCCCTGCACAACAAAACTCACATGGCACAAGCGGCATTAGCGTTTTTGTTAGCGCCCATACAGCGAAGGTTTCCCCACGAGACCGAAGCCGTACGAAGACCGAAGGTTGCGGTTTCCAGCGTGGCCGGACGAGGGTGATGCTTCCGAAGACCAACTTCCCCAACAGTGTCGAGCAACATGGTTATCAAGGGGTTCAAATTTGAGGGGCCAACCAGAAGCCGAGATACCGGCGTGAGAGCATAGAGCTGCTCGCCATCGCAACTGTCGTCGGTGGGGTGATGGGCACTGAACACGCCGGTGGTTGTGAGCACACGCAGGAGGCGGCGGAGGCAGGGGATCTTTGACGGGTGCAGCGTGATGTTGGTGAGTATCTGGGGGAGCGTTGCGGTGCCGCCGTGGTGGTTGATGGCATCGGCGATGCGGAGGTCTACGGAGGATTTGAGCGCCACGGACTTGATGTGGGCAAAAGTGGTGTGTCAGAGCTCAAGCTGAGCGTCAAGCAAAGCTTGGTTAGTGCTGCTAACAGTGAACGCCATTTTCTCTGGTCCTGATGTTTTCCTTTCTGGCGGATGGATGGATGCAGAGATAGATCATGTTAGGCAGTTTATATAGACGCGCGTTTCGGTCGAAGTCTTTTTCTGCGGCCTCGGGCAAAGCTGGGTTAACTTTAGGATTGCTTGGGTAAAGCTAAGAACACCCGTTCGTCACCAAATGCCTAACAACCATAAACCAACAAAAGAGTGCGAAAGTCCCTCAAGACGCGCCTTCAGGAAGAGAATGACGCCAACGCCGTCAATGTCTGCCAGCCTCCGAAGGGCAGACCAAGTCTCCACTTGGCAGAAACAATCGGTTTTGAAGGCCGCAACAATACCCCTAATGAGGTAAACTACGTCCAAAGATGTAGCCGTCATCAGCCTCGGCAAAGACCTGGCTAGGCATTCACCAAAGACCTCCAAAACCATCTTTGCGCATAGACCGCTGAGGCATTGGATGATAACCAAAACGATGGAATTGCAGTGAGTAATCCATGGCAATGACGATGAAGAACATCAGCAGACATAATGGCACGTGATTGACAACACAACCGGAAAACAGCCAAGAAGCGACCAAGCGATCGAAGAGGAAGCAGATAGAGAATCCCAAGCTGAAGCCCTTCCTCATCCTGCATCAATCGACGCCGAGGTGACGACCCGAAACACCATGGGGAAGACAAAGACCTGTCAACCCATCCCTGCCAGTGAAGAAGACGATTGTAGAGGCACAATTCCACGGGCGACATCCATCGTTAGAGGAGCCGGAAGAAAAGTCAGGAAGGAGCACATGGCCACCGCCGCCTCCCCGACAGCAGCGTGAGCACCCGGGGAGCATGTATTACCTGGTGTGAGAAAGAAAGCAACTTAACCTCTGTCGCTGGCGGCGAAAGCAGACCCTGATAGATTCCACCAGCAGTATGACCTCCATCCGCAATCCAACGACGGGAAAGGACGTGCCTTTGGACCTCAGAATGAAGCCCCGCACCATGGAAACGCTAGGCGGTGACGCAGAGGTTGCGGCCCGAGCCGGCGGAACGCGTCCTTGACGACCAGGAGCTGTAGGGGATGGTGCCCATAGCAGGTAGGAGGCACAGCTGGTCATCACCGCCGCACGTTGAAGCACATCGTCGTGGATGTGGTCAGGCGACTGCCGCCGTAGCGAAGGGGCGGGGACCTACCCAAGCACCAAGTAGATCGAAGGTTGGGGAGGGTGGATACAGAGGGGACGACCGACCCTGGCGGCCCCAGATCTAGGGTTCCCCGGAGCGCGGTGGAGGAGGGCGGGACGAGGTGCAGGAGCATGATCCCGCGTAGAGGAAGTGTAAAGTTGACACCAGGAGGGCGTGCAGCCGCCAATGACCAAGGAAGACGACCTCATGGTGGTGGTGAGGAGAGGGGAGAGGGAGGAGTGTTGATGGTGTATATGTGTATCAAACTTCGTTTTGATTGCAAGCAGACAAATCCTCCGTCGTAGTCAAGGGACCCTTCTTCCCTTAAGTGTGAACCTAAGGTATCAAATTCGTGGAACAAATGTGTGATGCAAGAATCAATCTAATAAAGCCGAGAACAGTTAGATCTTCAAAGGGAGTGCTTTTGCATTTAATCTAAAGAACACCAAAAGAACGAATCTAATCTATGAAAACCAGATGTAGCAAGAGATAGAGAGGGATAGGTAAAACCAATCTAGAGAGATTGGATCAAGCTCTTGTTGAAGTTCCAAGCAAAGAAGAAATAACCAAATCAAATCTCATGAAAAGCTTCTTTAAATCGCGGCTTCCCTTCCAACTTCGAAGACGCCCACCTTTTTGGAGCCACCGTTCTGTCAAAATGTACTCCTATTCGTGCGGGTTAGCCTAGGGCAAGTCCAATGAACAAGTTGAAATCTCTTGGTAGGTCAGGCATGCACCTCTAGCCTCCATGGCTACAAGAACACCCTCTATGATCTATCTCGAGAATAGATCTTAAAGTAAGAAAAGCCAATTGAAATCAAAGTCGTAGAAGAAGCACTTGATCACTAGAAATCAGATTGCAACTTGATAATTCAACATCATAAACGATACATGGACAAGATCACCACCGGGATCCTACCTTGATCTTGCTCCTAGCTCTTTGAACTCCGACATGGTCTTCCTTGCAACGTTCGCACGTCGGCTAGGGAAACCCTAGACAACTAGTTCGACCCTCTCCTCTCCGGGATGGTGTCCCTCTCTTCTCTGCACCCCGACGTCAAATGACGAATGAGTTGATGCATTGCTCTTGGCAGGGGGACTGCAAATATTCTGAGGATTGTCCATGTCAAAGGGAGCGGCGAATGGGACCCAAAATGGGCTGGGCTGGCCGGCCTGGGCCCATTTCGGCCCATCTCGCGGCTTGCTTTTGTGAACGTTTCTTCCCATGTCTTCTAGAATGTTCTCCCTTCTACATGTGCGACCTTGACGTTAATTTCCCCGCAGTTTGGAAAGAGCTCCTTGTCTCGCAAGATTCAGCATTTTCTGTTCAGGTCCTCGGAGTTTTCCGTCTTCATGGGGTGGTCCTTGGGCTTCTTGGAGTCTTGTTCACTTCATTGCTTGACTTGTGCCTGTCAGATAGTGAGATCTAGACAGCTCACAAGGGTGCTAATCCCAGTGGTTTAGTTGTTCGGTGGGGCAGAATCTAAGGCTAAGAACTCGAAGGTCACACACGAGTACGCGGAACACAGAGAACACGGCGAGTTTATACTAGTTCGGGCCTCCAGAGAGTAAAACCCTACGTCCAGTTGTTGGTGTAGATTGCTTGAGGATTGCGTATGTTCTACAAGGGGTCACCTCGTCTGCCTTATATTGGCCAGCGGATGAGGTCGGTTCCCAGACTCCTGGTCGGTTACGACCAGGAGACCTAAGTCTACGTTACACAACTTGCCATATCCCATCAATCTGCTTTGGGTGAAATCCACCGAGGTCTTGTCTTTTACACCAAGTCTTGAGGTCGTGATGAAATAGGTCATCTGGGGAATCTTCTGGAAGGTCTTCAGGAGGTCGTGTGGTCCGCCAACCAGGTCGGTTGGGCACGCTGATAGGTCGGTGGGTCTTCTGGTAGGCCAAACCCACTTGTCGGGGACGACCGTGAGCCTGGTCGGTGGGGACCCAGGGGTACCCATATCTCACAAGCCCCCAAGCGAGGTGTAGGCTCAACGACCTTAGAAAGGTCATGATGAAGTCGTAGAGCTATCAACAGGTCGAATAGTGTGCACGTCGGTTGTGACGCCCCAGGTTTTAATTAGCGTTATTACCGCTAATGACCGATCCAGTCGAGTCAAACTGGCTAACACTAGTCAAACATAGGTCAACCTGGGTCATCACCTCGAAAACTCTGCCGACAACCCCTAGTGACCCCCTTGAACAAGTCAACACACCCTTGAGGTCAACCCTTGGTCAAAGACACGGTCCAACCCCATTTAAAACCTGATGTCGGTGAATGTCTTCCGGAACTTTTGTCGCGTTCTCCAAATTTCACCTAAACACTTCAAAATCTCCCAATACGAAAGTTGTCCAGTTTGTTGAGGGACACAACTTTCATGTAGATTGTCTTTTCAAATTTTGGGTGGAAAAGGACGAAAAACTCGTCAGCATCTCCTGTTCACTGAAACTGAGTGACATTCAAAGTTTGGCTGAAATTTGTGCAAAATCCGTTGAGAAAAACACCTTAGAGCCTTTGCAAAAGTTGTAGAGGGTAGTGAAATCTACAACTTTTCTATTCATCACTTTGTGCACTTCAATTCAAAATTTTGGAGAAATTCGTGTTCAAACAGGGGCACAGTGAATTAACTCGCGACGTCGCGCGCCACCTGCCCTGGGCATTCGCGCCCCACGCCTTCCGAGGTCGCGCGCGCCTTCCCCATACGTGCTGTGCTTGCCCGAGGCCACGCGCCCCGAGGGCCGGGATGACTCCGAGGCAGCTCGTAGTCCGTGCACGCCACGCGCCACGTCGCCGTCGCGCCGACCGCCCCCGCCCGCGCCGCCCGCTTCGCCGTACGTGCTGCTGCCCGCGGTCACCTCCCTCCTCTGCTCGAGTGAGGCCATGGTGAAGCCGCCTCTCGCACCTATAAAGCACCCCATTCCTCCTCGCGTGCGGCCCTCTTCGCCGCCTCTCCCGAGCGCCGCCGCACGCCTTGGCCGTCGCCACCGCGGAACCCCGCCTCCGGCTGCCTCCAGCGCCCCCCTGCACTCCAGAGCCTTCACTAGCACCCACTCGAGCTACAACTGCTGCCAATTTCGCCGCATTGCCACGCCCCTCGCTGGAGCTCGAGCTGCAGTGGCCGCCGCCACCTTGCACCGCCGGGCAGGCTCGCCGGGGTTGTCACCGCACCAGTCGACCCCTCCAATCGCTCTAGGGTGAGCATCCCTTGCGCCCTGGACCTTACCCCGGCCAAGTCCGGTCGCCTCCTCGCCGGCGGCGAGTCCCCTGCGCCGCCGGGGACCCCGGTGATGCGATTGCAAAACTTGCAGGGCCCGGATGGTTAATGCCGAGGGCATATCTATGAATGCTAGAAAGTTCCAGGGACCCCTGTGAAACTTGATTCTTGAATGGTATTTAACTTTTGGCTGAAACTTATAAATTCTGTAGAAAATCATAGCAAAATCAGGAAAAATTAATCCCAATTTTGTTGGATTCCTGGTGAAAAGTAATACAACATTTGTTATTCTTGCCTGAGCTGTTTCCTGATAATTTTTGCATGAAAAATAGAAATGTGAAAAACCTAGATCTGTGAAAAGTCCTCTATGTCTAATTTTTTGATATGTTGTGAGTTGTGCTATGACTAGCTCCTGTACCAAAAATTGCACAAAGTTATGTTGTAAATCTTTTTATATAAATTGTTTTCTCTTTATGCAGAATCTGTCCAAATGATTTTTGTAGCCAAAAATAATTAGATTTTTGTGACCAACTTCTGCATGTTGTCTTTTTATGCCAAAATGCACCTCTGGTGAATTACTCACAATTTTATAGTTGCCAGAAATATTTATTCTTGAAATATATTGGTTTTTCTTAGTAATTGCATAAGTCTAGATTCATAACAGTTCTAGGTGTCTACGCTGCATCTCTAGGTTAGTTTTGGACCATATAACATGTGCGAGAAAATTAGGATCATTTTGATGAGTACTTATTTTTGTGTGCATTTACCTTGTTTTACTAGCTAGCTTTTGTTATTTTCAAAATAATTATTTTCCTAGCTATCCTAAGCATGCATGTGTGTTCAGTAGCTTGTTATAGGTGGCTAGTGCCTAATAAACCCTTCCACTGAATTTTATTAATTAATTTTATGAAGAAAAGCTATGGAAGCAATTTGAGGCGTAATAGTCAATTAAATGGGAAAAACCCCAACCCACCTTTAACGACCGTGTGTGTGTAAATCCTATTGAAAAGCTAAATGTTACCAACCCATCACTGTTTGTGCATTTATGTTAAATTATTCCATATATATATGTACACAGTCACTATCAAAAAGAATAATTAATAAAGAGCTGCATATTGTTCTTGTTAGGAAGAGTATGCTGAATGTATTTCTTATCTAGGGGAATGTGGTCAACCATGCACCCCATGGTTGTCAGTTGCTGTTTATAATTAATTAAATTAAAAATCGTCAATTGAATCTTGCATTTGCATCTTCATGTAGATCGTTCCGACGGTAAATGTACGCTCGTGCCGGAAAGAGGAGACGAAGGTGCTGACGAAGAGCTGCAACACGTGTTCGTAGCTCAAGACCTAGATCAAGGTCCAGAAGGGCCTAAGGCCAACCTTGCCAACGAAGGCAAGCCCCGGTGATGCTTGTGCATTTAAGTTGAGGAGTTGTATGGAACCTTAGATGCATGATCCCTAGGTTCATGTGTCCTTACTAGCATGATAGGTCGATAGCTGCCATGCTATAGGACCGTTACAAGTTGGGTGATGATGTCACTCGCGAGAATAGGTTCCCATGTAGGAATCATAAGATCTCTTTAAATGGATTGCTCATGTGGTAAGAGCATGGGATGCGGGCTCTGGTCCGATGGATATTGTGGGATAAGTGTTTGAACGTACTAAGCACTTGTCGGGAATGGGACCGGTAAGCCTAGTACCTTAATGAGGCGGCGAGGGATCTTACTATTACTCATCTTGGGATGCGTCTCACGGCTAGCTACCGGTGGTGTATGGTGAGTCCGGGTGCCTCGCGGGGTATGCCGGATAGCCTGCACCAAAGACTGTAAGATTCGATCCCGACCCGAAGAGTTTTGGGAACCGCTTGGTGGTTCTCCTCGCGGGGGCATCCCACCATGTGTTTAGGTCTACCTTGCAAGGTTATAAACCAATCGATTGTCGGCCTATCACCATTATCTGAGACTGCTTAATCAACTGGCCATGATATCCCTTAATGATGGAACTTGGTGAATACTTCTGCGTGAATTAATTGTGTTGTACAATTCTTGATTGAATAGTTGGCACACTTAGAAATTGTAATCAACTAGAACTTGTGCTAAAATAATGAAAGTAAGGACATACTCTTTGTTGTTTTTCAGCAAAAGAACTCCACCGGCCAAAAAGCCTAATGTCTAGAGTTTGGTGATGTAGTTATCACCCGACGGTTAAGTCTTGCTAAGTATTAGTATACTTAGCCTTGCTTTAAAAATGTTGTTGCAGGTGTTGTTTGGACTTGTGAGATTCTACCTGGCTGGGAGCTAGAATGGGTGGAAGAGGACGAGTGATGGCATCACGGATGGCCTCCTGTGATGTGTATCGTTGCGCTAGTTTATTTATTTCCGCTGTTTTTCAAACTCTAAACCTTTACTTCATGTCTTAAACAATGCTTTGTAATAAATTGGAGTTAACTCGTGTGGTACTCTGAACTCGCCTTCGCATGAGTTCTAATGCATATGTCGATCCTCTGTAAGAATTCCAAGTGATTTCCCAGGCGTTAACCCGGCAACTATCGACAGGATGATACTTTACTATTGCTTAATGACCAAAGTGGATTGGTTTTAGGAGATAGTACAGTATTTTTCTTGGCGGGTTGTCTCATCGGTCCAAAAAAGAACAAATCGGCTTAGCAGCGGACCTGTTTTGTAGCCTTGCCAAACGAAGAGAGGTCGAGTAACGACCTATAGGAAGCTGACTTTCAATAGATCGAATCGATGATGAAAAATTTAGCGGGCGTCAAGGACGCACTCATAGAGTAGTATCCGAGCATCATGTCGGGCAGCATGACTGGTTTGATGCTCAAAAAAGAGAAGAAAACTGGGTCATGGTCTTGATCGAACGAAGTGTAGAGACACCCAGATCTCCCAGCATGGCTGCAAGGAGTCTAGCAGGGCCGACCTTGGGGAGGCCTTCTAGGCGTGCCGAGCTCAAAGAGGCCTCAATTCGATAATGTCCAGTATCCGAGGATACCCAACAGGATCTTGAAATGTGCGTCGCATGAAAAGGTCTTCTGTAGTGGTCGAAACGGTCAACGATGAAGCTTGGCAAAGTGATGTTGATCTTGAACGTATGGAGTGTAGAGACACCTAGATATCCTGCATAGCTGCAAGGAGTCTGGCAGAGCCATCCGAGGCATGCTGACCTCGAGAAGGTCTCAAATCAATCAGCGCCCAAGCACGTAGAAGTACTTGGCAGGGCCATTAGGTGCGCACCCAACAGGGAGTCCTTCATTCCCGATGTAAAATCTTGGGGAGGTCTTCCGAGCTAGCAAAGGTGAAGACGGAGCTGAAGGGAGGTCTAGCGACCTGACGAGGACGACGATGGAGCCGTAGGGAGGTCTTGGTCTTTGACGAAGGCGACGACGAAAGCCGGAGGAAGGTCTAGCGAACTGATGAGGACAATGATGGAACCGGAGGAAGGTCTAACGACCTGATGAAGACGACGACGGAGCCGGAGGGAGGTCGAGCGACCTGACGAAGATGATGACGAAGCCGGAGGGAGGTCGAGCGACCTAATGAAGATGAAGAAGAAGCCGGAGGGAGGTCGAGCGACCCGACGAAGACGACGACTGAGCCGGAGGAAGGTCTAGCGACCTGACGAAGACGACGACGGAGCCGGAGGAAGGTCAAGCGACCTGACGAAGACGACGGCCGAGCCGTAGGAAGGTCTAGCGACTTGAAGAAGACGACGCCGAAGATACCGAGAAATCCATCGAAGATGACACCAGAGATGCACAGAGATCTAGGAGTTGTACCTCCCCTTTCTTAGCCATGTAAAAATAATACTTGATGAACTTTCTTTTGATGCCAGCATGAGGTACTTGCTTTTGTGCCTGCGCGAACTTGGTAGTCTTTGAAGTAATGTCGTCTTGTGTGCTACCTCGCTGACCACTACTCACGGATAGGCTGGCTTACCGACCTCCACAGCTCAGTAGGGAGTCTTACGTGAGATCGGCGTGCGAGAGGAGGGGATTCTAGGGCTCAGGTTTAGCAACCTTATCGACCAAGCAAGCTCGCATCGACAAAAGGCAAGTACTCATGAGGGACGATGTCCTCAAGTCGAACGAGCCCTAGGTTGGCTTTGAGCCAAGACCCCGATCACGTCGAGGGGGAGGAGTAGGTGAAAAGAGTATGACCCTCCGGTTTTGCAACCCATGTGTTGGCTTTAGCCAAGCCCCCAAGCATGTCGAGGGGTAGAGTTGATGGCACGAGAGAGGAGAGGTAGGACTCCACAGGTCTGGCGACCCTTCGATTGCCAAGGCCAAGCCCCCGAGCGTATCAAGGGGATGGATCAGAAGAGCAGACAAAACATGTAGAACAGGTCTACGAAAAAATTGAAGCGATAAAATATTTAATTGCAAATAATACTTGGCTTGCATGTAGCCGAGGTCAGAGCGGTTAGCGCGTGTCGCTGATGTCGTGTCCGAATGTACAGGTCATGCCCTGGGTACGACCCTCACGATGTGTCGCCATTGCTTGGTATTTGGCCGCATGGAAGTCCATGCATGCATCTCGTAAGAAAATAATTTATTAGAATAATCCTTGTCAGTTAAGATCAGATCAAAAGAAGGAAAGAAAGAATAATAAAATAACAAAAGCTTCCCTGTATACGTATCCATCTTGTGGATGGACTGATTTTTTTTGTTCGTGACGGATGGGTTGAGCCGATCCGCAGACGCACGTTGCATCACCGATCTTCTTCGGTGGACGTGAAAAAAATTTTAGCGCGCCATCCATAAAGTGAAGATGTTGACCCCGCGATTAAATCAGAGGGGGAGCAGCGAGCAGGTCGCTACAGAGGTATCCTTCGTGTCATCGCCGAAGAGGTCGCCGGAGTGAGCTGCCATCGAGCTACACGAAGAGCTCGCGATCTACCCCTACCTGGCGCGCCAACTATCAGATGGTGAGATCTAGACAGCCCACGGGGGTGCTAATCCCAGTGGTTTAGTTGTTCGGTGGGGCAGAATCTAAGGCTAAGAACTCGAAGATCACACAGGAGTACGCGAAACACAGAGAACACGGCGAGTTTATACTGGTTCGGGCCTCCGGAGAGTAAAACCCTACGTCCAGTTGTTGGTGCAGATTGCTTGAGGATTGCGTATGTTCTACAAGGGGTCGCTTCACCCGCCTTATATTGGCCAGCGGATGAGGTCAGTTCCCTGACTCCTGGTCGGTTCCGACCAGTGGACCCAAATCTACGTTACACATCTTGTCATATCCCGTTGATCTGCTTTAGGTGAAATCCGCCAAGGTTTTGTCTTGTACGCCAAGTCTTGAGGTCGTGATGAAATAGGTCGTCTGGGAAATCTTTTGGAAGGTCTTCAGGAGGTCGTGTGGGCTGCCAACCAGGTCGGTTGGGCCCGCTGACAGGTCGGCGGGTCTTCTGGTTGGCCGGACCCACTTGTCGGGGACGACGGTGAGCCTGGTCGGTGGGGACCCAGGGGTGCCCATATCTCACAGTGCCGGGCTTCATGGTTTTCTCACGAGGTGCTTGATGAACTTTACCGGGAAGTCTTTCATTTAACGCTAAATTCCTTCATAAACATCAAACTCCAAAACTGACATGGGCGAACGAACTTGTTATATCAAGGGGGTTAGTACCAATGGATAAGATATAAAATTCATGCCAACACTGAAGGTAAACTCATGGCTAGGTTGACGGAAATTCACCATCAACAAGGAGGAAGGGGGGAGGGGGAGAAAGAAGGATAGGAGGATGCAGTGATGCCAGTTGTGCGACACTACCGCTGGCCGCCGCCGACGATGGCGGGGATGGCGGCGGCCGACGGGAGCGGTGGCGGGGGTCCTGGCAGTGTGGGTGTGGAGCCCCCTTGAGTTCGTCCGCGGAGACAGCATGAGGGTCGTTGCTTTTTCTCAGCGGTGTCACAGATGTTCCTTGCCGTCGTCGCCAAGGGTTCCTACTCAATTTCCATTGTTTTGGCTCTCACTTCGGTTATGGTGTGTCACACCCTGAAATTTCCAATTTCAGGATGTGAATAGAAAGAATAATTAAATAACGATTTTCTCATAATTTTAAAATTTTTTCTACATTTATTTTCTTTACAGGGAATGTAGTATAGGAAAAATTCATTGTTTGATTTTCTAAATTAAATAAAAGTTACGTGTGTTGCATTCATGCCGATGCATCTAGTGGTTCTTGAGTGCAAAAAGGTTTCAAAAAATGCGTGTAGGAGCTGTCCAAACTCTCCCGAGAATTTTCCGGATTTTTCTGGAATTTATTCTCATTTTCCTTGAGCTATTTCTATTTATTAAAAGGCTCTAAAATCTTTTTCATGAGCACCAAATGCTTTATTTGGATTGTTCATGTCTTAATCTATCTCTAGAAATTTTCCTGGAATTTTTGTGATTTTCGGAGTATTTTTCGTGCCTTTAAAACAATTTCTGGAATTTCTGGAATTGTTTCTGGCATTAAAAAATAATAAAATAAAAAAAAGAAAAACCTATCTACCGGATTGGGCCGAGCCCGAGGCTCGACCCAACCCGACCGCGCCCGGCCGGCCGGTGCCCATCCGAGCCCGCGGCCGCCGCGCATGGTGCCGCCGCCTCGGCGGGCGAGTGTGCCAGCCGCCTTGGGCCGCCCCGCGCCCCCATAAAAGGGACCCGCGAGCCCCCCCCCGCGCGCGCGCGTGCCCTAGCCCCTCGCTCCCCGCGCCCTCGCGAAGCGCGCCGCCGCCGCACGCAGCCGCGCCGCCGAACCTGGAGCCGAACTGAGCTCGCGCCGCGGCGTTGACCGCGGGTACCGGCCGCCCCCGTTCGCCCCCTCCCAAGGTGAGCACATCCTCGAGACCCCCTCGAGCCCCTCTTTCCGTTCCGAGCCTCACCCGAGCTCCTAAGCCGCCGTAGCACCGACGATTTGGCCGGACAGGGCCGCCGCCCCACCCTGTTCGTTCTGTCCAGAGGAAGGAGAAGAGGTGGCCGGTTTGTAGATAGACCCCTATTCTTCCTAGTAATTTTTATGTCTTTTCTTGTGTCTTGCAAACCTTCAAGAAAACCCCCTAGATCTATTAGATTCCTTAGATCCAATCCATCCCAAGCACTTTTATAGATCTAACCCTGAGTTTTATCCTTTTCACGAGCACTGTTTACTGTGTCTCGGGAATCTTTTCAGCTACTCCCTGAAATCTATGGTTAATCGCGTCTAGGCCCTTATCATCTTGTTTTGCCCATAGTTTCTTCGTTTTAGCTCCGATTTCATCCGTTCAAGTTGCGTTAGATTCATAATAATGTAAAGCACGAGTTAGCAGAGTGTTTTCACCATGTCTTGTTTCTGAAAATAAAATTAATATTAATTTTGATTAATGTCTATTTACACATGCCTTTTATAAATAAAAGTAAAATAGATCTACACATCGTTTTTCATAAGCAAATTTAATTGGATTAAAGTTTCTATCACATGCTTTTTTACATAAAATTTAATTAGATCTTTATCTCGATTTTCATAAACCAAATGTTAATTTGTTTAATAGTTAATTAATCTTTTCCAATTAAAAATTTGATTAGGCTTTTACAAAGGCTTTTACAATAAATATTAATTTGATTAATGCCAATACCCTAATGTTTTTAATAATAATATGATCTACTCGAATTACAAAGTTTCGTTTAGATTGTTCATATAGTTTAGTTTTTCTAAATTAAATGTTTAATCGGTTAATTCATATATGAATCTTTAATTCTTTATTAATAAAACTTAACTAGTTCTTTACACCGGTTTCATAAATAAAGTTTAATATTGCATTGATGTCAACATAGGGTATTTTATTTCTGAAATATCCTTTATATTTGTTTTGTTAATTAAAATGAACCTAGCTCATAGCCTTGTTCTCTCATATATGCAAAACGTTCGTTAGACGTTCTTTTCTCAGCTCAATCTAAGTGTGATCTTTCCAGTTCATGCTCAATCTTTCATAACCATCTCTTTAAAGCTAACCAAGCCAAGTACACCTTGTGTTCTTTAGTGATCCATCTAATCGATCCTATCCTGTAGTGCGATCTTTTAAAGTTTTCTTTTGATTGGTGCTTTGTTCTTAGTGTATACTTGTTTGTTTGCTTTGTGTATGTTTGCGTCCAATGATTGATGCGAGTAGAGCGAACGTGGTTCGAGAGCTTTGGAAGAGCTTGAAGTTGAAGATTTTGAGCAACGACATTACTTTGGTTAAAAGGAAAGTGTGTCCTTGATCTTTCATCCTAAGAATTATGTTTAATCACTCATTGCAAATGCTTGCATTAATATGATGAGACCCATGTTTAAGGTTTGACTAGTGTTATTTATCCTGTGCCTTGATCAAACGGGTTTATCTTTATGTTGGGTAGCTATGTTTAATTGCTATACCTTGGGATATGGTGGTTCTAATGAACAACAATGATGAACATGCTTTACTTCGATGCTTTATATCTCTGTTTAATACAAGATCATTGTGCATGAATCGGAACATGGAGCGACCACCCAGGAAAACAGTGCTACCACAAGACATATGGCTCTGTCTTGGCTTATTATTTAGTGAACTATGTGTTAGGTATGCTTTACCTGATAAGGGTTGGGGGCTGGCGGGTAGTGGCGTATGGACCTGCTTGGGCGTAGGTGTGGGCTTGGCTAAGACACGGTACTCATCCGGGAGCTTTATACGTTGCACTGACCAGGTAACCTAGCAGGCAACCTACATCTGGGGATCTTTGTAACGGCCTCGTAGCGTCCCTATGCAATCACACCTCGGTAGTGTGGTATGGTGCCTAGCTAGCCCCGCATGGTTGGGTTTAAAGTTCTTCGGGACTTTTACGCGACTTGTGGGTAATGATGTACAACCTCTGCAGAGTGTAAAACTAACTAGTTAGCCGTGCCCACGGTCACGGGCGGCCTGGACCCTCACATGATAATTAAACTTGAAGATGGACTTAAATCGTGCTCTCTGGTTATGCTTGCCATATATTTATGGTGTTTCTCTTACCCCTATGCTTAATTGTGGGTTGGTATAAATTTATAATTTATTAGTAATTAGGTGCTAATAAAACTTGACCAACTAAATTTGCTTAAATGCTTATGGCCCAGTCAACTATAAAGCCTTTGCATTCATATCTTTTTCCACACTTGCTGAGTACGACAAATGCTCACCCTTGCTATAAACAATGTTTCTCAGAAGGCGGATGCTACTATGAAGTCTTGTGAAAATTTTGCTGATGCTAGGCGTACGCAACCCCCATTCGATTGCCTGTGATGTTTGGAGCCTCCGTTTCCAGGATTAAGCGTAAATCTCTGATAATCTTTTTTTTCTTATGTGATACTGTTTCTGTATTCACTTATATGTCACTATATGCATGAAACATGACCCTGGCATGCATATAGGTGTGCACTTGGTTTCCTTCAGAAAATCGGGTGTGACATGGTGGCAGGTGGTGCGGATTGGATTTGGAAGCCTGTGGTGAAAGCTTTGGGTTTGGAAGCCTGTGGTGAAAGCTTTGCTTAGCATTTTCTAGTTCTGACAATGGTTGTGATCTCTTCGTAATTACCCCATTGGGGACCTTGTTGCGGCCTCCACCCCCTTTAGTTGCGGCCTCCACCCCCTTTATGCCAGGTGAAGACTTGGCCTATTCCTTCGTGGGTGGGTGGATGATGGCAGTGATGACGTCACCGCTTCCTTCCCTAAGGCATCTCACTCCAACAGACTCTTCAATTTTCACTCACAAATCCCAACAACAATTGTTGGGGACTAGGCAAAAAACTTACACCCTCGAAACGTCGGATTTGCCGAATTCGTGACAAATTTGGTGAATTATACTCAAGAAGAAAAGTTTTATTTTGTGACAAGGGAAACATTCATGAAGGCATCTTTATGAAAATCGCACATTTCGCTGACATCTTAATAACGCACGAAAATAACAGCCGAATTGGCTTCGGTTCGCGAGTTACTGTGTGTTTCAGGACAACTAGAGTCTGGTGAAATTCAGGAGACCAGGAATCTGCGAAATTCAAGAATCTGAAGGACCTCGATTCGGGGATCTCGGCGAATGGTGTTTTCGGGAATAAAACTTCAAGAATCTAGAAGTCAAGTCAAAGACGTCATCTCAAAAGTCCGGGTTTGAAGTGTGAACTAGTGGCAGGCTTGTAAATGTATGAAATTAGCCCCACAAATTATGGGATGTAAAAGACATTCATGTACGTGTTCACACTAGGAATATCCTCTAGATTCGAGGGTATTCTCGGAATGTAAAAGTCCCTTCGTCTTCCTATAAAAGGGGGCGCGAGGGCACGTGTAAAGGGATTCATAACTTTTGAGGTGAGCATTGGCTTTCGGAGATTCTTTGTCTCCCCTTTCTTCGTGACTTGTGCGCTCTTGTTCGTGACTCTTGTGTTCGGGGTCTCCATCCGATTTTTGGATCCCCAACAACAATATTCAACTCTCACACTCCACACACCAAATTAGAGTGTGTTGGAGTGAGATGTCAATATTAGAGTGGAATGTATATGGAGAGACAAATAGAAAGTCAAATGAAAAGGTTGTTGAAGATGCTCTAAGAATCAGAGATAGCAATTCTACCCACAGGCGCGGATATCTGTGGATACCCGACTCGACGGGCAAGGATATGGGCAGCAGTTTTCGCCCGCGGGCATGGACACGGGCACAAAACCTCACTCGCGGGCACATCACAGGCACAAAACCTTGACCGCGGGCACTACCCGTTACCCGCATACATCATAAGGCCCATTAAAATACATCAACTTTTGGCCCAACCTCAAAAGAAATTACCCTGGGATTCTAGGAATCCTGCGAATGGGCTTGTAGTCCAATGGTAGGACGGTCTGGTGGGACGCTACCCACCAGGATTCAAATCTGGGTGCTCGCACATTTTTCTGGATTTTTTAGGATTTACCGGTGTTATGCATCCCCTCGACGACGAGGCTCAAGTGGATTTACCGGTGTTATGCATCCCCTCGACGACGAGGCTCAAGTGGTGACTTTGGGAATCTCCAGATCTGTCGGTGCTCAGTCCTTCGGAGGTGCTCATACGGGTAGGGTTTGTGTTTGTATTTATAGGGGTGAGTGTGCATGTGTGTCGTGATCGTCTGTTTTGTACTGTGTAATTAAAAAAAATTACGAATAGTTTTCTCCTTAAAAAAACAAACACCTGCACAGTCCCATCGGCCTAGTATCCATCCGCCCCGGTGCCTCATATCAATCCGTCTGCCGCCCACCTCTCATTTTTCTCATCTCGAGGACGATCTCCCATTTTTCTCATCTCAAGGATAGTGTAGCGGATCCCAGCGCGATTCTCCCGGGTGGAGCATGGCTCCCAGCGAGGGGATCTTCGGCGGCGCGTTGGCTCCCAACGCGCTCCCCGTCGTCCCGACGGCTCACAACGAGGGGCACACAATACAGCGACACGGGAGGGGCAGCAGGCTGGCGGCGCATATGCTCTACGGCGGTGGGCGTTGCCTCGGCCTCCACCACTGCAAGGCGCGGCCACGGCCGCAGCTGCATGGCGGACTGGGAAGACGTTATTTTTCCGGGTGGCGGGTTGCCCGTGTACCCACGGGTATCCGTCGGGCACGGGCACGTGTAGAGATTTTTGCCCGTGAGCAGACTTGCGGGCAGACAAAAGCTTGGGGCCCTGGCACACTTTCGGTAGGTAAACGTTGTACCCGCACATGCTCGATTTGCTGCCATCAGTCCCAAATTAATTCGAGATCTGAGTTTCATAAGAAATTAAAATATTTGTATTTTTAAACTATAAATTGAATAATCCATTTAAATACTAGTTCTAACTATTCCAAACAAAATTCATGAAGCTGGAACTCTACCAAATATAAGACACACACACTTATCTACTACTCGCCCCTTTCAAAAACTGTAGGTCATTTTAGATTTTCTAAATTCATAAATATTATTATACACTTAGATAATCTAATAAAATCAAAACGACCAAAAATTTAAATCTGTAATTTGAAATAGAGCAAGCACATCTCTGGATCTTATCTTAGGCGGGTTTAGGTTTTGGAGATTGACTGATATGACATCTATCTACGACCATAACTAAAAACGTTTTGCATATGCCGGTCATTAAAAACTCAGTTGCATGCACAAGTGCTCCCTCCATTCTGAAATACAACGCATCTAAACACTCAGATTTTGTCCTCACATACAAGTCATTTTTGGGAATTTCTATCATAGTTTTGGTTGATTGGTGGATTAATTAATTAGTTGAAATGAACCTCTTGGTTTCTGCAATTGACATTAGGCTAGTCTCAATGACAGTTTCATGAACGTCGTTACCAAGAGAGCCACAACAGCTTTTCAATAGGATGCAATTATCACTCTCAGTGCATAGTTTAATTGCACAGTTTCATAGACAGGTGGCACCATTTAAGTTATGAATTGTGTTGTGATCAAATGTGCCATTGCTATTGTGTAGCCTTTTTAAATAATAGAACATGATTCGGTCACAACTCACAAACAATAAGCAGATGTTTACAAAGTAACACGTTTACAATTTTATAAGAATAGCAATGTAGTTTCTTATTTCATTTTTTATTCAAAAGGACTTTTGTGTGATTTCCAGCTCTGACAATGGCTATTCTGTAAAAGTGCCTAGGATATTTTGGACGTGCCGATGGAATTCATCTCATCCTCATCCTCCATCTTGTGTCCTCGTCTCTCTCTTCTTTCTATCCTCCGCTCACTCTCAAATTGCTGCAGCATTCAGGATGTAACGCCTAGCTAGCAGGAGCAGGGCGGCAGTGGGAAACCACCGCTCGCGGCTGGAGCCCCAAACTGAAAATCTAGAGAATCCTGCAGCGCTGCCGGCGGCGGAGAGTGGGAGTGTTGCGAGAAGAAGATGTGCCGTTGCGCTTTCCCTGGCCATCGTCGAGTCGAGCGGGTGCGCAGGGAGCTGGGGAGGAGGCGCGGTAGAATTCGAGTGGAATGAGTTTAGGAGGGAAAAAAAGAAAGACAGATCTCCAAAACTGTTGAAGATCGTGTTCAAAGGACTAGCCAACTGGATCGGCAAGTCAATTTTTGTCTGCTCAAGATCAAAATAGATTTTCAACAGACTAGACACTAGCAATCCAACAAAGTCATTCGACTCTCCAAATTGACCCCCTCGCTACACAAACTTGGCTAGCCAACCCGGCTAGCTAGCCAAACTAGCTTAAAAGTGTGAGATGACACGTGTGATTCATATGTTGGTGTGTGAAGAGTGAGAGTTGAATATTGTTGTTGGGATTTGAGAATGAAAATTGAAGAGTCTGTTGGAGTGAGATGTCAGTATTAAAGTGGAAAATGTGTATGGAGAGACAAATAGAAAGTAAAATGAAAAGTTTGTTGAAGATGCTCTAAGACTTATATATATGGAATAATTCCAAATTAATTCGAGATCTGAGTTTCATAAGAAATTCAAATATCTGTTATTTTTTATATTTGAATTTCTTAGCAATTCGTTTAGGTGAGAGCCGGATATCCATCCCCCCCCCCCCCCGAGTGTGTGATCAGCATCGTTTGTAATGAGACTCTTTGATTTGAATAAATCTCTCCCTTTCGAAAAAGGAAATCAAATATCTGTATTTAGTCTAAACTATAAATAAAATAATTCATTTAAATACTAGCTCTAACTATTCCAAAAAAATCAAGAAGCTGGAACTCTACCAAATATAAGCTATATATATATACTTATCTACTACTCGCCCCTTTCAAAATTGTAGGTCATTTTAGATTTTCTAGATCCATATATATTATTATACATATTATTATACGCTTAGATAAGTTAATAAAATCAAAACAACCTACAATTTAAATCTGCAATTTGAAATGGAGCGAGCACATCTCCGGATCTTATCTTGTTTAGGTTTTGGAAATTGACTGACATGACATCTACTACGTAGGCACCGATTTTTCCGCTCGGCATTAAGTCGTGTGACCATAAATAAAAATGTTTTGCATATGCCGGTCATTAAAACTCAGTTGCATGCACAATGCTCCATCCATTCTGAAATACAATGCACCTAAACACTCAGAATTTGTCCTCACATACAAGTCATTTTCAGAATTTCTATCATAGTTTTGGTTGATTGGTGGATTAATTAGTTGAAATGAACTTCTTGGTTTCTGCAATTAACATTATAACAAACAGACAATACTACATGATCCTTTGTGCTGCCTACAGTACCTGACCTCTAGTTCTCTTGTGGAGTCGGCGGCATGAGCTGGAATGCGAGCTCCGCAGGCCGGGACGGCGGGACAGACATGGCGACCTTTCCTTAAGACACACCTGCACGGCCAGTGTGGCAGCGCCAGCCTGCTGCACGACGACCTTCGTGGCGGTGAGTGCTAGAGCTGGGGCTTGGCGTTCTATATGTGAGCTGCACGAAGTACAACATTTTGGCATGACTCGATGCACTACATGACACGATAAATTCTGAACCGTGTCAGCACGACACGAACGCGAGGGTTGTGCCGTGCTTAGGATCTCAACACGATGCATGACACGGAACGACACGTATTTTGGGTTGTGCTTGGGCCGGCGCTGACACGGAAATAGCTCAATAGCTAATCCGTAGGTTATACCATCATAATACACTTCATTATATGCATTATATAGCCTATATAACTCGTATCGTATAAATAGATCAAAAATCTATCATGTACGGAATTGTGATAATGATCATTCATAGTATAATAAAGTTGTGTTCTCCTATGGTCACAACTCACAAGTAGTTATATCGCAAGGGCTGTGCTTGGACCGACACGACACAAACACACGGCGGCGTGGCCTGGACGACCTTCGCGACGGTGCGTGCGGCAGCGGCAGCCTGCTGCACGGCAGCGCCACTGCGGACATTGCTTGCTGCGCACATGGCAAGAGCACGTGGGAGGCCAGCCGCATGGTGCGATGCGAGACTTGGCGCGACCGTGCAATGTAGCGGGTCCGCCATGAGAGACGAAGACGCGACCCAAGTCTCCCTAATGCAATTTTACGGTTTCTAAGGTCTCAGTTTCTTGTGTAGACTCCGTTTCTCCTCCAAGAAACGGTTTTCTTCTTTCCCCCTTCTCTCTTCAATTAATATTTTGACACATCAGGAAAACATTTCATATAGAAATCAGTGGAAGATAAAATATTAATTGAAGGACTCGAGTAACATTTAACATATTAACACTTATAACATTTAATGTGCAAAACAATGAAATGAAAGTACTCAATTATGGAACACGAAAGATGACGAAGAAAAACTCTCAACAGTGTAATTCTCAAAAAACCATCCTCTTTACAAGCGCCGGCCGACCTCCTTTTATAGGGAGGCAAACAAACTTTTTACATACCGAAATTAACGAATCGAACAAAAATGTACTAGGCTAATTTTGGGAATTCTCCGTTGGGTCTTCACGTAATCGGCGCTTTCCTGATTTCTGTGCCGCACATTACAACGCTTTTTCCAGCATAAGCACGTGCGCCTGTCAGATGAAGACCTTCAACTTTGGAGGCAACCCTTTCGCCCGGCGAATCCCAATACCTGTAACATACGTTAAACAAGATGTGGAGAAACAAACTGTTAGCGGCAACGAAACCCTGAGCGAAAGACAGGCTGAGACTTATTGTGTATGGAGGATTCGACTCCTGGGCTTCGTCGTGGAAAAACTGGTAGCATTGAATAGGAGGTTTAAGGAAATAAAACCTTATGCACCGTTGTATCTTCCGGGTGAGGAAGGGTACCCATCGATAGCTAGGATGTAAAAGGTGAAGGGAAATAGATTGCTATAGGGGTTTCACTGTTGGTTTTTGGACTGCTCATGAAGAACGCGACATCCTAATAGTATTAACCTTGTTAAACTCGATTCCGAATCCCCATCAGGTTCGTCTTCAACATCTCACTCCCCCTTTTTTCTCGCGCACCGTTCGACACTCAGTGGCCCTACAACGGCTGGAGCAGGGGCGACCCTCTAGCAGCCGGAGCTGGGACGACCCCTGCCGTTGCTACAATGGGTGGCGCCCATCCATGGTTACTCCGCCGCGACAAATATGGCTATGACAGACCCATCCCAAATAATTTCATAAAGAAGTATCCTGTCGTATCTACCAGGTCAAGTCCGGTGAATCACTTACAACACATGATCGATAATATGCACAAAGCCCGCACGAAGACGTGTCCAGAGTATGAATTTAAATTACAAAATAGCCCACATGTTTTATTTATTACAAACCAAGTTTCTTGCATAAAAGTAAAAGTTCAAAGTTTAAAACAACGAAAAAGTAAACTAGTCGTATGATACACATGGAGGCCATCCATAGCATATCACTCATCATCATCACCATTTCCTTTTCAAGTTCCCAACCAGGGGGAATTTTGTCCAGGCCAAATATCATTACCTGAAACCAACATCAAAAGCAAGACTGAGTATTCTAATATTTAGCAAGACTTACTCGACAAAATAAATCAAAACTAGACATGTAAGGATTTTTGGCTGGTGGGTTTGTTTTGCCAAAAGTGACTAAGAGTTAATCCTTATTTTCAAGTTTTAGCTCAAATTCTAGTATATTAACCATTCTAGGTAAGCACCTAAACTAATCAATCAGTTTTACAAACAATATTATTCAAGCATCAACATTAATCCATATGTTCCATCATACAGATGGGGTAGCCAGTGGTTAAGCAGTCTCATGTAACGGCGAGAGACTGGCGATCGGTCGAATTTATAAACCTTGCAAGGTAAACCCAAACACACGGAAGAAGGTATGTCCCAAGAAACAAAATAAAATTGAATGCAGCGTATACCTCGACCAGGCGGTTCCCGTCAATCCTTCAGTTTGAGATTAGATGCTACAGTCCTAAGTACAAGGTTCACTGGTACGCCCCACAAAGTACATCCAGACTCACACATGCACTACAGGGAGCAAGCCTGGAGGCGCACCTCAAGATTAGTAGTGATAAAGTTCCTGCACTGATTCATTAGGTACTGGGCTCACCAGTCCCATTCACAACAAGTGCTTGGTCATTCAAAAGCTTAACCAGCACATACTACTCGGTCGAGACCGATCCCATTGCTCTTACCACATGAGCGAGTCAGTTTAACCAAACTTATGATTCCGACATAAGTAACCTATATCTCGCGAGAAATGAGACATTACTCGACTTGTACCGTGTCCTTAAAGCATGGCACTAGCGACCTAGCATACTAGTAAAAGAGCATAGGAACCTAAGGATCATGCATCTAAGGTTTCAAGTCAACTCATGAAACTCAAATGCACCCATAACATAAATACGAAAATAAATTGTAAGTTAGGAAATGTGGGTTAATGCAATCCGATGCTTGCCTTCCTCTTCGTCAACTACAAACTTGGGCTCTCCTGGACTTTGGCCCAGGTCTTGCTGCACACAAGTGTAGTTCACTTCACCCTCGGCTGCTCCTTCACCCTCCGGGACTAGTGTATAGTTATCGTTCGACAGTTCTACTTGATATGCATATGCATAAACTTAAATTATTCAACATTAAGAATGAAAATCACTTCTGAAATTTATCGGCAAACATAGGGTGTATTGCTCGATAAGGTTTTATTAAACTTTTCTCTACAAAAGAAAAGTGTATGTGTATGAAACTTTATTCTAATTTGATGGTGATTGTACATATTTAGGCAATTAAATTAATTAACTTCACAAGAGGTGTGTCCTACTGGTTTTGAATAGAATCACATCACAACATTTCAAAAATAAAAACAAAAAGATGACAGTTTGTTATTTACTCGAAATCTATTTAGCCTTTCATCCAAACTTCGTATAAAATTAAATATACATCCAATGGTCCTCAACTTTGGTACACAACAACATATACCTAAACTAAGCTCACATGCCAAAGTTTAGCTCCAGATTACATATATTTTAAGTTATATGAAAAAGACAAAGTTCAGTCTAGCATAACACAAATAATTCCTAAAAAGATTTATTAATCTTTTTGGTCTCAAGTTTCTACTACAAGCCATTCATATTCATTCAAAGCCTCTGGCCAAAGCACAAGTGTAGATTCAAACTATTTTTCAAGTTACTAATTTAAACTCCTAAACAAGATTAATTCCAAAACATGCATCAAACAACATCCCAAAATCCTATCTGATTTATCAGAGGCACTTTTAATCATGATAAAGCCATGGGCTCAGTGGTGATTTAGAAAAAGTTCATAAAAGGGGCTATAAAAAGCATCAAGATTAATCTAGCATCAAAATTACATAAATCATAACTAAAACTCTACTCATCAAACTCCTGTCAACTTTGGTCACAAATCTAAACATGCCATAAAGAACAACATATCCAAAATTCACTTCCATATCATGAGTATATTTTAGACTACAACAAAAACACCTCAATCTGAGTTTAAATTTTCATTCAAAATCTACAGAGAAAAACCCTATACAACCTTTCTAGAAAATGTAGAGTTCTTCACCAGGAACCAAACAAAATTTGATTTGCAGGTTTCTGAGTTTTCTACGATTTTCAATGATTTTTAGAAGTTTCAGAGAAACATAAGAATCTCTTTTACAAGACAACCCCTAGACTAACTTTTCATAATTACGCAAAGGTCCCTAAGTCACGATAAACACCATAGAACTATTGGGGAAGATGCAATGTAGTCCCTGGTGGCGCATGGAGCTCGCCGGCGGCTAATGTTCACCGAGACAGGCGGATGACTGGCTAGTGTTGGGATTGAGCTCACCCTTGACCGATTCTTGGTGGTAGTTTGGGCGGTGGAGCCTCTGGCGATGACTGGCCAGCGGTTTACCTCAGCTGCAAATGCTGGAGGCCAGACGGCTCGGCGGGGCAAGGCCGGCGTACGGGAACCTCGATGGATGGTTGAGGAGGTGTAGGTGCGATGGGAGCTCGTCGGGAAGGAGTGAGACCGTGAGCTCAGCGGCGGTGCGGTAAGGCGTCGGCGGAGTGAAGCTAAGGCCAAGCGGTGCTGGGCTCGTGGCTGCGAATAGAGGATGGGAGAAACGAGGAGGTGTCGAGCCTATTGGCGCTCGCACAGGCGGCCAACTGGCCCAGGCCGCATGTGTGCGGGGTGCGCGACACTCGCGGTCGCTCGACGCGTGGCGCTGTCGACTGGCTCGCACACTGTGGCACATGCCTTGGCGCGATTCAGTGGCCCGTGGGCTATGCGGATCTTTCCACAGACGCGCTCGTCTACCATGGAGGGACCGAGGTTGTACGCCGGAGGGATGGGCGCGTGACACGTGGCCTACGCGGACTGGCGGCTGGCGCGTGCCGGTGCGAGCGCGGCCGACGGCGGCCAAGCGCCTGAATTATTTCGTTTAACCCTCCTCAACTGAGCATAACTCGATATTTTTGAACCAAACTTAAAATTCGCCAAAAACGAAAGTTGTAGGGAAGCTATAGGGCTACAACTTTTACAAAGTGTGACATATATTTTGGTGAATAGTTTGATAGGAAAAACGTGGCGAATTTGCAGTTTTCCACGACTTGGATTACTGTTCATAAGGGCTTGAACCTGTTTTTGGCTAATTTTCACTCAAAATTTGAATTTCCACCAATTATGAAAGTTGTGTTCCAGGAAACAATGAAATACTTTTGTATTGGCATATTTTGAAGTTTTATTACGAAATTTGGAGAACGTGCTAAAAAACCATTAAAGAGTATAGAGCTCTAAAGAGTTTGACCACCATTAAGGGTTTTGACTTGGTCAACTCATGGTTAAGCTTCATTAATGATTGAGATTAACATTAAAAACATCAGAGATGTTACACTGGCGACGTGTGACTTGGCGCAAGGCAAGCGGTGAAGGAGGCGTGCCCGAGGAGCTCCGCTGCGTCCTGGGCTTGTCGTCGTTGTTGCAGTGGCAGAGGCGGGGGAGATGAGGGCAGCCATGGCGACCTTCGTGCGGTGCGCCGACGTGGGGATATGGTGAGGAAGGAAGCGGCCGCGGTGCACTTGCACGGGGAGGGTTGAGGAGGGGCGCCCGCACATCGTCGGGCGCCCTTGCTCCGAATGCTGGAGGGTCGAGGGTCGCCGCACTGCCGCCGCCGGAAAACTCAGCGCCTGCTCCTGCTCCGTTCGGCAGTGCGAGCCCCACGATGGGGCTCATGACGTGGAGTGACGTGGCGCTGTTGAGCCCGCTGATGGGCTCGTCGAGGAACACCAGCGCCGGGGACGCTAGGAGCTCAACGCATCCTAATCCAACTAGCGACTACGACCTCCAGTCCATATTAGAATTCGTCTAGGACAGCGACACGGTCACCAAAGCACAACTTTGACTTCTCTTTTCTATAAAAATCTTTATTGGAAAGTTATATATGTATATTCTTATGAAAGTAATTTTCAAGACAAATCTATTTATATGATTTTCACATTTTCAAACTCAACAACTTAAAAGTTATTCATGATTTATATTCCCAATGTTTGACTCAAACCTTGTCCAAAACGACTTCTAATAGGGAACTGGAGGGAGTATTAAGGCATGTTCATCAGTGTAGACAGCTGTGGTCTGAATGAATTTCAAACATCGTACTACAATTAACATTATAACAAATAGACAACACAACTCTTCACATCATAAATTAGGGACACATGCATCTAGGACAATTTTAGAATGGAGGGAGGACATGCTAATCCAACTAGCTAGTGATTATCAATGCATGTTCATCGGTGTAGACGTACAGCTGCTGTTTGCATGAACTTCGAATATCGTACGTACGAAGTAAAATAGACAGCTTATACAAAGACTTGTCTATTGAGTTGTCTATGTACCATCAAATTCATATAGGTGCACATATATCATGGTGGTCAAGTGTGGCTTTCATCTTTGTATGTTGTATTGCTGTTTGTTTTAAAACTAAAATGTGTAAAAAGAGGCTCATGGGCTTGCTCGTCCCCACGTCGGGACGCCGCGGCCCGCATTCCGTTGCGCCGCCGCCCGAGCCGGCCGCCGGAACCCGCGCGGCCGCGAGGAAGGTGGCGGCATGGCCTTCTCTCCTCTTCTCTCCAACAGGTTCGGGCGGGCGCGACCGTTCGGGCCCAGCGGTGGGGCTCGCTGACGAGGGCCGTTCTCCACAGTGGAGGGAGGCACAGCATCCAGATCCGGCGGCACATGGCCAGATCCGGGGCCTGCGCGGTGGAGGCTACCCGTTTCTATGGATTTCGTTTGGGATGGAGACCTAAAGCTGGACGGCGGTGTGGGGGCTCCGGAGGGTGGTAGCGGCTCGGCGGTGGCCTGGCCGGCGGTCGGCACCGCCCGTCGGGCCGGCGCGGTTCTCGCGGTGGCGGCATGGCCGGTGTCCGGGCGGGTCGGCGGTTGCGGCCGGCCGGTGGCCTCGGCGGCTGCCTGGCTGCTAGCGGTTTTGGCCGAGCTAGTGGCCTCGGAGGCTGCCTGGCTGGTCGGCTTTGGCACCTGCGGCTGGTGCGGTTCTGTGTGGGGCGGCCACGACCGGCCCAGTGGCTCCCTCCTTCTTCATCAGTGTTGCTAGTTTGGTACCGCCATGGTGGTGGGGCCAGGGGGCTTGTGGTGCTTGTTGCGGTGCCATGGTGGTGCTTCGGGATATACCGAGCCTCTTCTGGTGGCTGTGTTGCGGAGGTGGTGGGCTACTACGATGAACACGAGTGGGCATTGGGCGTGGTGAAATCGGGCAAAAGCCTTCACCGATCGATGGTGGGCATGATGGCGGCGGCCTTAGGGTGTCAATCTCCCTACTGGGGGAATCATGGTGAGGCATTATGTTATCATTGCGTGGGGCTCTCAGGGTGAGGACCTCGTCCATCTGGACGTGCAACGGTGGCGCCTGGGCGTCGTGATCTTCTTGGAGGCGTCGTATTTGGAGACATGCCATTTGTGCTAGTGGTGGTGGTGGTTGACTGGAGGTGCTGCGTGTTGCGTGCTTGGTCCATGTTGCTGTCTGGGTGCAGAGGGCCCATGGGTGCTTGAGGTCTTAAGCTACGGTGCTTGGTGCGGTTGTGATCTCTGTGACGGTGGGGTGGAGGAGATGCTCTCATTGTGGCGTTTGTTACCTGAGTCCTTGGCACAGAGTGAGGCGGTGGGTGAGGGGAGGCCTCCACGCAGAGTGGCCAGGATCAGTGGCCGTCCCTGCGTTGTGACAGGAGTGTGTGCTAGAGCTTTTTTGGATCGGAGGGAACGACGACTGTGTGTTTGCAGTTCGAGGGTTACAATCCCATGGTGGAGGAGCTCGGGGGGCTGTTCAGGCCTACAGTGGGTTGCACCTTTGGCATTTTTGTGCTATGGCGAAGCCTAAACATGAACAATGAATCGAAGGACTCAAGCAGAAAACACAAGGAAGACAAAAAGTTAACTCTCAACAGTGTAATTCTCAAAAGACGATCCCCTTTACAAGTGTCGGTCGGCCTCCTTTTATAGGGAGACAAACAAACTTTTTACATACCGGAATTGACCCGTGTAAAACAGATCAAGCAAGAATGTACTTGGCTAATTTTGGGAATTCTCCATTGGGTCTTCATGTAATCGGCGTTTCCTGACATCACGCCGCATATCACGACGCTATTCTCGGCATCAGCATCAGCACGTGCGCCTGTCGGGTGAAGACCTTCAATTTTCGGAGATGTCCCTTTCACCTAGTGAATTCCCGCACCTGAAACACACGCAAAACCAGATATGAACGGATAAATCATTAGCGGCAACAAAACCCCCAGGTGATATATGGGCTAACACTCACAGGACAGAGAGGATTCAGCCCTGGAGTTTCGTCTTGAGAAAAGCCGAAAGTAGCATGCCAAAAGTTTGGGAAATAGAACTCTTCGACCTACGCTGAAACCTTCGGACGACGAAGGGTACCTGGTGAAAGCTAACGTAAAAAGAATGAAGAGGTGTTGGTTGGCTTTAGGGGGTTTCGGTATTGGACTTTTAAATTGCCCCTGCCGAATCGCGGCAATCTTATGGTATTGACCTTATTAGACTTGATTCTAAATCCCCTAACAGGCGTGATACAACGTTGGTGACAATGGCGCAGGAGTCGGAGTTGGTGTTGTGTTGTGTGCATTTGTTTTGTTTTGGGGTTTCTTGTGTGGTCGCTTCAGCTTGTTATGTACTATTGTTGCTTCTTCTTGTATGACATAACAATGCTCCTGCTTTTATTTATGAAAAATTAAAAAACTAAAAAGTGTATGGCGTATAATTTAAAAATCTAAAAGAAAGGAGACAAAAAGACACGGAGAGCTAAGATGCACCAAGATGCAATCAGTAGAGTCAGAGTCGAGATAGATTGAGATATAGCGCCATGATGCAACCAGCTGCAGTAGAGTCATCACCTGTGCTACCACGTATGCCTGTTGTTTTTATCCATTGCCCATATTCAAATCCACACCCACCTCAAATGGGGAGGGTATGAGTAGATAATAATTATCCATTGAAGAAATGGGGAGGGTAGGGTGTGGGGAGGGTGCAAATAATCGATTGGGTATGTATAGATTCTAGTACAAAACTAGTTATCCATTGGGTATGGGTGGGAATGGGGAGGGTAAAAAGTGGATAATAATTATTTGGATTTGGGTATGAACAAGAGTGGATTTGTCCATACCCTCCCCAGTGGCAGGCTTACTACCACGGTGCCACCCATGAAGGTGCAGGGTTGGTATCATCTTGTAGAGAATATGATCTCTTCAAACCATGTTCCCTACGGCACAAGCTCTGTCGGATGCAGACCTGTTGGCTGTTGCCCGCGGGCCGCGGCTAGACAGGCATGCTGTGTGATCAGTAAGCCTGCCACTGGGGAGGGTATGGACAAATCCACTCTTGTTCATACCCAAATCCAAATAATTATTATCCACTTTTTACCCTCCCCATTCCCACCCATACCCAATGGATAACTAGTTTTGTACTAGATTCTATACATACCCAATCGATTATTTGCACCCTCCCCACACCCTACCCTCCCCATTTCTTCAATGGATAATTATTATCTACTCATACCCTCCCCATTTGAGGTGGGTGTGGTTTTGAATATGGGCAATGGATCAAAACAACAGGCATAGTGATCAGTACGTGCCAGCTGATTGCTTGCTTGGCCTTCTCTCCGGTTGCACTGTGGTCATGGATAAGTACAATGACCGCATTGTCCTGGTGTGGAATGCTCGCGGGTTGGGTGCACGCTGCCGTACGCGAGGACGATGTGGACAAAGATAGAATTCCTCCTAAACGAATTCCATTTGATCCAAACTGTTGTAATAGTAATTGGGAACAATAACCGCGAACAGTAATAGTGTAGAAGACAATGTAAATGAAAGCCTTAATATTTATTGATGAACAATGATACATATATAGAGTACATGCCCAAGGGGCAGTTTGTAGGATGTAAAGGCACTTGGTAACTGCCATTAGCAGTTGCTAATCATCCCTTCATTATCTTATAATTGATCATTAGAATATTAAGAATATTCTTAACACTCCCCTGATCAATTATCTTCTGGAATCTCCAATGTTCATCATAGTTATTAATTCTTGAAAACCATGTGGGAGAAACTTAGATATACATTGATATATCATGATAAAACTCTTTAAAACCCAATGGGAAAATATAGGAGAAAACACCATGATAATCATGTGTATGCCGGTACAATATCATCTCCTAAAAAACCCCTATGGGGAAAAACAAGATGATATGACATACATAATGTTGATATTGCCTCGATAAAAACTTCATATGAGAAACCGTCAAAGTAAAACTCATATAAAGAAAAGAGTACAATACGATGCACAAAGGATTTATTTATTCAAATTTACTCCCTCGGATTTCTGTAAGTCTCTCATACCAATTCTTTCAACATATTTATGAAATGATGAATATGGTACAGATTTTGTGAATAAATCTGCAAAATTATCACATGACATAGTTTGCAGAATCTCTATTCTCCCATCCTGTTATAACTCATGGGGATAAAATAACTTGGGAGTAATATGCTCAATCAAGTTACTCTTGATGTAACATGATTCCATTTGTGCAACACAAGCAGCATTATCTTCAAAGATAATTGTTAGTGCATCAAGTGCACCAATTCCACATAATTTGAATATGTGGTCAATCATTCTGCAAAGTCAAACACACTAATGTGATGCTTCATACTATGCAATTATCTCAGAATTATTAGAGCAAGTAGAAACTAAAGTCTGTTTGGAAGATTTCCAAGAAATATTAATTCCACCATTTAAGAATACAAAGTCTGTTTGGGATCTGCTATCATGGGGATCAAATAGATAGCCTGCATCTGCATAGCCTAAAAGATTTTGATTTGGAATTCTTTGATAGAACAACCCAAGATCTCTAGTGCAATTAAGATACCTGAATACGATCTTAACCCCGACCCAATGTCGTTTTGTTGGAGCTGCACTATATCTTGCTAGTAGGTTCACTGCAAATGCAATGTTCGACCGGGTACTATTAGCAAGATATATCAATGTTCCAATGGCACTTAGATAAAGAACTTCAGGTCCTAAAATCTTTTCACCCTCATCTAGTGGTCTGAAGGAATCTTTCTCAATATCCAAAGATATCACCACCATAGGAGTCTTAAACGGGTAGGCTTTATCCATGTTGAATTTCTCCAACATTTTCTGAATATAGGCACCTTGATATGCAAATATCCCAGATGGTAAATGTTCAAGCTGTAGGCCTAAAAAAAGTTTGGTTTCACCCAGATCTTTCATTTCAAACTCCGTCAAATGATGACGAGCTTCATTGATGTCATGTTTGTTACCAATGATATTAATATCATCAACATAGACAAACACAATGCAAATATACGTTGTAGTTTTCTTGATGAAAACACATACACAATCGTCATTGATTATGTATCCCTTATGCTTAAGGATACTCAACCGATTGTACCACATTCGGCTTGATTGTTTTAAGTCATATCATGACTTCTTTAACTTAACACAAAAACATGTTGCTATTTGCCTTAGAATTTGATATACTTATTCCACCAGGAACATTCATGTATATCTTAGAATCCAATGACCCATACAAATATGTGGTCACTACGTCCATCAACTGCATAGATAGACAATTTTGTACTGCCAAAGATATTAAGTATCTAAATGTTATGCCACTCATAACTGGAGAATAAATTTTGTTGAAAATCAACATCATGCCTTTGCGTAAAGCCTTTGCAACTAGCCTTGCATTATATCTCACCACTTCATTGTTTTCATTCTGTTTCCGGATATAACAAATTTATATCCAATAGGATGGACACTAGGAGGTGTTGGCTTAACACCAGAAAACACTTCCCCTAGTGAGCAAGGCTATCTCTGTTTCTATTGCATCCTTTCTATATGTTCCAGTCTGAGCGCATCAAGAACTCTACCATGGATTTTAGACCTGGATCACTTTGAAGGATTTCATTAATTTATCAGAGAAATAACTGTCGACAATGATAATAAGACTCTCCAGTCTTTATGTAGTTAATGGCAAACTCTTTAATAGATCATCATGATTTCCCAAAACAATCGATCTAGGGTCTTTAGGTCTTCCAGTCTCACAATTTATGTGCATATGTGAGCTGGGTAACAATCAAATCTCTCTCAAAAGAATTGATTACTAAACGATTCATATCAACAAAGTTGATCATCGTTTACCACTTTCTTTTATTTCGTATCTTGCATCTTAGAATTGCCACTCCCCTCTTGCGTCCAAGAGGGGTCGTTCGAGTGTTTATCTTTAGGATCTTCCACTCTTTCAGGCATGTTCCTTGCATTGCAAGATAAAAGGGTTTAACAACACCTTTGTAATTGGTAAACAAATCTGGCAGATTACTTGCAACATTTGCAAATCTATACGTCTCTAAACATAAAGTTTAGTGTCCATAGTATGTGGATCATAAAGGACATGCTTCTCGCATTTCAAAGGACATGCTTCTCACATTCCAATCAATTTCCAGACATTCAAATTTATGGTATAATTCTCCCCCTTAATGCGGGAAAAGGATTCTTATTGAAAATACTATCAGCGAAACGGGGCAGTACATAGATCTCCTGTCATAGGTTCTATATACTTAATGATCAACTAATATTTAAATCCCACAAAGATCCCCAAATTTCTTAATGGCACCATTGTTGTCGCTGATGTGGTGAGATGGGTACAAAAAAGGGATATTTAACTATTTTCCACTCTTAGCTAGGGTCAATTAATCCCTCTCACATTCACTTCTCTCTATAGAGTGGCAAATCTGTTGCCACTCACCCTGCTAGGATGGCAACAGCTTAAATATTCCCAAAAATAACTTACCCAAATGGGAAATACTTGGTTAATTTCCACGTACCAATTGCAAGGGGGGGATATAATAATATGTAGTTAGTCATGGTTGGATTGATTCAACGATGTATAGTACTACATGAAATTCTAACACGACGTAGGCAACTTGCAATTCATCAATATCGGTCTTGATAGGAGTTTAAAACTCTTTAATTAATGGGTTAGACAAGCTATTTTTAATGTGGATATATCATACAAACTGCTAAACCCAAATTTCCGACAGAAAATTCAGTAGCATTGTACATTCAAATCGATTGATTTTGATGTTCAGAATAATCAGTCTTCAACTACATTAGTTGAGACAATATTTTAGCTAGCTTAATTCATGGTTTCATGTCTATAATAAAATGGACACATAAGACCATCTTATAGATGCAACTATAAATACCATGATTTATCTGAATAAACCACTTATATCATGCTGAATCAGTCCACAAATATTACCTTGAATTCTTGCAAGTAATTGTTTTGGTTCAGCATTCAATTTCCCTTTAGCACGTGTAGTGCATACAAATCTAAAGATTGTGGGAACTTTGCTTTATGCAAATCAAGACCAACAGAATTGCCAATAATCTTCCTCATCATTCCAACTCCAGGATGACCTAGTCCATCATGCCATGCTTGAATGAATTTACATTCAGAAGATTACTTTATATGCAACAAAAGATATAGGTTTATCGTATGTATAGTACAATCCATATTTGAGGGATGGAATTTTCATAAATTTGTTTGCCATATCCCGTAAGATTAGTGAAGTAAATTAATTCTTCTTTCCCATCAACATGTATTTCCACATGAAGACCAATCTTACGGATACCTTTTGTTGACGGTGTATTTTGGTACACCTAGCATGTTCATTACACTTTGGTTTGGTTTTGATTATGGAACTAACCCGCCAATAGGCACACTAATCATATAACAAGTTCATCTTTGTGCATGCATTTGGAAGTGTTGTGTTTATGTAGGAGAACATGGACATAAAGGACGGATTCGCAAAAAGTTCAAAGGAGCATTTACGGAGTCTTGTTCGTGTTCATGAGCTTGATGAAATCACTTCCAATGGTGGCAAGGATCGAAGTGCTACGAGGAACACCCCCAGGGATTGAAGCGTAAAAGACCGAACTTCATGCGAAGAGAACCTCCATCTTGGACGCGAGGATAACATCGTCAAAATCATGCAAGTGGAGGGGGCAAAGTACATAAATGCATAAGGACCCACGGGAGCGAAGGGGCGACTGAACCGGACCGAGGTGGGCCCGGTGCCGGCCGGCCCGGCCGGCCGGCCCAGCCCACTCCGGTGGCCGGTTCGGTCCCGCTTTCCTTGCACCCGAAGGATCTTGAACCCTAAAAAGCCTAGGCGCCGCCATTCAACAGGGGAGAGAGTTATTCGCACCAGAAGGCCATCCACAAGCTAGAGAGAGAGGAGGAGGATCTCCGGAGGGAGATCAACCACCTCGAAGGAAGCACCCTCTCGTGGAGAAGAAGGAAGACACCGTCGGAAAGGAAACCATGATAAACGGTGCTATGTCCAACACCTTGATGGGGTAATCTCTTTATTCGTCCATGGGTTGTAATCGATCTTGATATGTAATCACACTTTGTCGGATTATCTATCTATCATCTTGTGTTGAATATACTTTAATGCTTAAGGTTAGCTACCATGCCGTAAAGGGAGTATGAGCTCCAATGCTTCCTTGGATCCATTCAATACGCCGTGTCCATCATAGGTCTAGTCATGAATACCTTCGTGTAGTGACAGTACGAGAGGAGGGAAAGGGCGAAACCGTGGTCATAACCCCGATAGATTAGATTGGTTTTCATGTCTTTAAGCGATTGCATGCTCTAGTATCGTAGACCCGTGGGCGAGTGTCTTTTATCTTGATATCTTAATCATTCTCTCTAGTGTAGTTTAGTTGTTTTCTAGTTTAATCATAGTTAGAGTTCGAGTAGTTAGAGTGTGAAGGTAGATCGAACGCTTGTAATCCCCTTGCTCCGAGGATTGACAAGAACCTTGGGAATCCCGTGGTGAACAAGGTGTGGGGTCCGTACGCTTGCGGATCATAGAGGGATACGTCTTTTATCCATCAATAAGCCCCTTTTTCTGGCGCCGTTGCTTGGGAGCAAACTAGTTTACATCGTTTGATTTGCATTTAACTTAGTTTTATATTTTAGTTTGTCTTTCGTTTGCTATATCTAACATATATTATCTAGAAAACCACCTTGTTTTGTTTTTGTTTTTGTTTTTATCTTATTGTCTAGATGGCGTTCGTTAATCAACCCGTGGAAGAACTGGATAAATCATTAAGGGATTACTCTAGCCCTCGATGTGAAGACATAAAAGTGCAAGAGTCGGATTCGAAGCTCGAAGCGACCAAGTATGAGATTAAATCCAAGATCATCGAGATGGTGGCGGCAAACCCATTCGAAGGGATGGTTACGGAGAACCCATATAGACACATAAGGGATTTCACGACGATATGCAACACGGTGCGTCAAGAAGGAGTTCCCGATGAATGGTTCAAATGGAGTCTCTTTCCCTACTCACTTTCCGGCAGTGCAAAGATATGGTATTCGTTTGCATCCTTTGAAGTTGAAGGCAATTGGAACAAGTTGACAAAGAAGTTTTGCGAGAAGTTCTTTCCAATTAGCAAGGTTCAACATCTAAGGAGGCAAGTGATCAATTTCATGCAAGGAGAAGAGGAAGGGATAGACCAAGCCTGGGATAGGCTTAATGGGTTAATCGAACAAGGACCAAAACTCGGCTTCACCGGTGACGTACTCTTGCATACATTTTTCTTTTCCCTAACCCCTAGTTGCATGCAACACGTCGAAATGTGTGCAAGGGGGATCTCATGGAGACAACACTCACGGAAGCCGCCCAACTTCTACAAAAAATTAGTAAAGCGGCTGCCATGCGAAGAGATTGGGAAACAAGACTTGCGGAAGAGCCGGAATATAATTCGAGGAAGAAGAAGTGTGCTGATTTGTCTAAAGAGGCAACCCCGGAAGTCACGAAAGAGGAACCAATCACGGAAAAGCTTGAACAAGAACACATCAAGTCAAGAACTACCCCGAGCGTTGACTTCGCCGTACCAAATGAGACAAACAAGAGAAGCATGTCAAGCGCGAAGCCACTAAGGGAGTTCGAACGAATGGATTGGGTTCCTATCGATTACAGAGAAGTATTCGACAAGAGAAGACCGTTCCCTAATCAAAAGGGAATGGCGAGAGCATTGGAAGTGGATTTTGCACCGGAGAAGAAAGCGGAAAATTCATACGACCTTGAAACCACCGGTGAGATTTTTCAAAAGCTCTTTGGAGATGACATAGTGGATCCGGAACACATAGCCGAGGTGAAGAGAATCATGGGGATCAAGCCCGAAGCTTCACCATACGTTCGCCTCGCCGAAATTTACGTGATAGGATCCGAAAAAGAAGAGAAGATGACACCACACTTGAGTTGCGAGATCAACGGAGTTCAATGCAAGGCCTTATGCGACATCAGAGCACAAGTAAGTGTCCTATCTTCTAAAATTTACGATAAAGTTCAAGACCACAACCTAGACTTAGCTCCAACATCAACGAAATTAATTATGGGAGATAGTAGAACTATTAAACCTCTAGGTATTGCTTGCAACATGAAAGTAAAAATCTCTAGAAATTATATATCAACCGACTTCTTTGTTATTGATGCTTACCATAGTAATCATGATCACATAATCCTAGGTAGACCCTTTCTTAAGTTGGTTGATGCCGTGTTAGATGCCGGAGAAGGCAAAGTAACAATGAACCTTAATGGAACAAAGTACACATATAACTTTCTTCGTGCTTCTAAACACCTTACACCCTTTCCTCCCGAAGATGAAGAAGTAGAAGAGATAGATAGTCTTTGTTTTGTTGAAACTCTTAGAGACTCGCTGCAAAGAGCGATGCAAAATCAAATTAGCGATCAACAAGATGAAGAACTAGAAGAAGCAACAAAAGGCTTAGAGCCACATGATGTAAGCGTGGAGGAAGGAAAATTCGAAGACATGGGAGAGATAAAACCCGAGGAGCCACAAGCGCCCGAGGTAGACCTTAAACCTTTGCCCAAAGGATTAAAGTATGAATTTTTGGGCCCCGACAAGACTTATCCAGTCATCGTGAGCGACGAGTTGAGTCCCAAAGAAAATGAGGCGTTGCTGATTTTATTGAAGGTGATTGGATATTCGATTAATGATTTCAAAGTTATTAGCCCAGCCTTTTGCACTCATCGTATACGAATGGAAGACCAATGTAAGCCCGTAGTGGACCACCAAAGGAGGCTAACTCATGCCATGCGAGAGGTAGTAAATAAAGAGGTCATCAAGTTACTTGATACCGGAATCATCTACCCAGTTCCGCATAGAGAATGGGTGAGCCCGGTACATTGTGTACCAAAGAAAGGAGGTTTGACCGTGGTGAAGAATGAGAAGAACGAGTTGATACCGCAAAGAACCATGACTGGGTGGTGGATGTGTATCGATTATCGTAAGCTTAATAAAGCAACGAAGAAAGATCACTTCCCCCTACCGTTCATCGACGAGATGCTCGAGAGGTTAGCAAACCACGCTTATTTTTGCTTTCTCGATGGGTACTCGGGGTTCATGCAAATTCCCATTCACCCGGATGATCAACACAAGACGACATTTACATGCCCTTATGGAACGTTTGCATATAGAAGGATGCCCTTCGGTCTATGCAACGCTTCGGCCTCTTTTCAACGTTGCATGATGGCCGTATTTTCGGAATTCATCGAAGCAATTGTCGAGGTGTTCATGGATGATTTTTCTGTTTATGGGAAGACGTTCATGGATTGCTTGGCAAACTTGGAAAAGGTCCTCACGAGGTGTGCGGAGGTAGACTTGGTATTAAATTGGGAAAAGTGCCACTTCATGGTTAAGAAAGGCATAGTGCTCGGACATGTTATATCCCAGAGAGGAATTGAAGTGGACAAGGCTAAGGTAGAGATGGTTGAGCAACTCCCACCTCCTACGGATGTTAAGTCCTTAAGGAGCTTTCTAGGCCATGCCGGATTTTATAGAAGATTTATTAAGGACTTCTCGAAGATCACTAAGCCTTTAACGCATCTTCTTCAAAAGGATGTGGCTTTCGACTTTGATGAGAAGTGCCTAGCGGCATTCCGGACCTTGAAAATGCGTTGGTGAGTGCTCCCATCATCCAACCTCCGGATTGGAGCCAACCTTTTGAGATCATGTGTGACACAAGTGACTACGCCGTAGGCGCTGTCGGTGCGGAATATGGTCCCGACACTAACCAGTAGATAGCGCCAAGGTCTATCCCTCAATGGTCGATGCTAAGCAACAAGTGACACAGGGTTTTTATCCTGGTTCCGGCCGAGGGGGCCGTACGTCCAGCAGGGGTGTGCTCTCGGCACTATATTGCTCAGCACCGGGGGTGCCTGTAGTGGGGCTGCTACAAGCAAGGCGGGAGAGGAAGCATGGCTTCCAAGTCCCTGGTGAAGTGGCTGAAGATATTGTGGGAGAATTGGAGAGTGAGTGCGTGGAGTGCTCTTCTCGGGATGGGTCTGTATGGGTGCGTTCTCTCCTCTTCCTCGCGGCTGAGGGGTTCGTCCCCCTTTTATAGATCAAGGGGGAGGCGAATTACATGCATGCCGTGCTATCTAGCTACGCGGAGAAGCACGACGTGCTATGCTGTAGAGTGAGCCGCCGTCCGGGCGATCCTTGCAGCGATCTGATCATCATGGCCTGACTTGTACCCGAACAGTGGCGGTTCGAGGGTAGGAGAGCAGCGGATGGCGGTGATGTCTTCTGATGGGCTCGAGGGAGGTGCTGACGCAGGCCTATACGGAGCATAGGAGTAGGCAGAACGACGTTCCTTCCCGACGCGCTTTACGGGGCTGGAGTCGCCGCTACAGGTCCTGGCGTGTGCCTGCACTCGCGGGTACGGTGGCCACGCCGTTACAGTGGTAGGGATGGCAGTCCACCGGCCTAGCTTCTCCACCTAACCCTGTAGGGTCACAAGAAAGTGAATCGAGGGTGCGCCGGCCCCCTTTCGAGGGCTCGGCGTGTTAGCCGTACTGGGGCGTGCGCATGGTGTCACGGGACTGACACCGGCCGCGCTGCACAGTCCCCTCCTCACGGGGGCGGGGATGGGCTCCTCCCCGGGGAGTTGGCGCGGTGGCACGGGGTGCGAGCCCCGGCGCATGATGGTGCCGTCCCGCGGCGTCGGGGCGTTAAATGCCCGTGTACGGGGGCCGGCTCACGCGTGAGGGGCACCCTCGAGCGTGGCGGACCCCGGCCGAGGGCGGGGCGTACCCTCGAGCGAGGCGGAGCCCGCTCGAGGGAAGTGTCGCCCCTCGAGCGGGGGCGAAGCCCGCCCGAAGGTAGCGCGCATCCTCGAACGAGGCGGAGCCCGTTCGAGGGGATCCTTACGTGGGCCGCCTCGATGGGCCGTCGGAGTCCCCGTGGGTCGTGTCCGCATGGTTAGGCACCCGCATGGTTAGGCTTAACGTATTTGGGTTTCATTGCAGGTTTTAAGTGAGGTTTTCCCCATTGTTTAAGGGGACCCCTTGGGTCGTCCCCGACGCAGCCCCCCGAGCACCGCGGGTTTGCCATTGAGGCTCCCGCGGATGCCGGAACCTACCGATAGGACGTTCTTCCCTCCTTGTTCTCGCGAACGCTTTCGCGTGGGGCCGCGTCGGCCGGACCCACGGGTCTAGCCCCGAAGCCCTGCAGGAGTGTGGGTACTCCTGCAGGGGTTAACCGTGAGAATTTTGGTCAGAGGGCGTGGCACATATGCCAACCGGCATCGGCGGTATTTCAGCCGGCTTCGGGGGTGCACGCACTGCTGGCACTGTCTCCGGCGGGTGCAATTTCAAGGAGGTGTAGCCGTGCGTCAAGCCCCCGAGCCTTGGCCCGTTCGAGGCGATCGGGTAGAGCTTGGCGACTTGTTTTTTAACGCGCCCTCGCCGTCCCTCCGCGGGACGGAGGGTGAGGTTTCCGCAACCCCCATCGAGCGGGTCGCGGATTGCGGATTCCTCGTCGAGCTGCTAGCGGGTGGTTCAAGTGGACGTCCATGCCCCGTTCGATAAGGGTAGGGCGCGCGTCCGGAGACACGTCCATGGAAGCGCTTGCGTGGGTTTGCTAGGTGGGGCTTGGTCCCGTTCGATAGGGACCGAGGGCGCGGAAGCTCTCCCTCGGTGGGATCCCCTCGGCTAGCTGCCCTCGCTGGCTCTCGAACACGACATGTGGGGCACCCTCGAGCCGACGGGCTCGAGGAACGGCTCGAATGCGCGTGCCCTCGTCGTCCCTAACTCTGCGATCTGTGGCGCCTGTTCGAACCCGTCGAGGGTCAGGCTTCGAACCTCTGATCAGTAGGGCCGTGCGGGGTGGCGCCTGGGCGGCCCCGTCTTTTCGCGTTTGCGGCCGTCGAGGGGTCTGGGCGAGCCAGCCCTCGAGGCGCTGGTTGGTAGCACAGCGCGGCATGGGTGCTTGCGGTGCCTGCTTTACTTCAAGCAGACCCTGGGCGACCCTCTCACGCGCGTGCCCTCTTTAGAGGGTTGATATTGTCTCGAGCCGGGGGCTCGTGCCGTTTGAGGGTTTTACGCGGCATGGGTGCCCGCGGTGCCTGCTTTACATCAAGCAGGTCCCGGGCGACCCTCTCGCGCCGATATCCCATCGAGGGCTGTTCTCGTTTCGTTTTGAGCCGAGGGCTCGTGCCGCTCGTGGGTTTTACGCGGCATGGGTACCCGCGGTGCCTGCTTTACATCAAGCAGGTCCCGGGCGGCCTTCTCGCGTCGATGTCCCATCGAGGGCTGTTTTCGTTTTGAGCCGAGGGCTCGTGCCGCTCGAGGGTTTTACGTGGCATGGGTACCCGTGGTGCCTGCTTTACATCAAGCAGGTCCCGGGCGGCCTTCTCACGTCGATATCCCATCGAGGGTTGCCCTTGTCTCGAGCCAGGGGTTCGCCCCGCTCGAGGGTTCTCCTTGCTTGGCAAGGGACCTGATCGTTAAATGTCTCGCAGTCGAGGCTGCGGTTTTTGCAGCGCGGGCGCGTCTTTTTATGCGCTGCGGCCGCGCGCGCGCGCGTAGTGGGCGGCGTGGCAGGTGGACGTGACGGCTTCACCTCGATCCCTGCGGGTCTCCGCCGTGATGATGGCCCGCCTGCAGTGATGTGGCCGCTGCAGTCGTGGTGGGGCCCGTCCGTCGGCGTGAAGGGAAGATTCCCTGCAGTTAATGCGAGCGGGGCATCCGCTCCGGAGAGCTCGCCCCGTTGGCTTATAAATCTGAGGGGTGGAGGAGACGGCGGTTTTTTACCTTGACGCCTCACCATTTTCAGTCCCCCACCCCTTCGTCTTCGCCTCGCTCTTGCCACCGCGCGGTGTCGCCGTTAGAGCTTTTCTTCCGTTCCTTGTCCTCCGTCCTCGCATTCCTTCGTCCTTCCTCATGGCGCCGCCTCAGCTTCCCCTTACGATCCTGGAGCCGTATGCCTGGGAGAGGTCGACGGTGACGCCGCTGGCCCTTGGCGAGCTGGTCGTCGCCGGCCAGCTGTCGCCAATGAAGATGGACGCCGGCGGAGTGGATAGTGCCGCCGGCGGCGGGACCGCGCGCCCAACCCGCCGGGAGGGCTATGTGGTCGCCTTTATCCTCTACCACGAGCGGGGCTTCAACGCACCGGCGAGCCGCTTCATGCGGGCGATGTGCCACCACTACGGAGTGGAGCTGCACAACTTCGCCCCCAACGCTATTTCGCGGCGGCCACGCTCGTCGGCGTCGCGCGAAGGGTACCTGGGGATCCCGATCAATTGGGAGCTCTGGGTACACCTTTTCCGCGCGGAGCTCTTTACGCAGCCCACGACGGAGCCAAGGACCCGCGCGCGGTGCGCGCCGGCGGGATGTCGCTTGCCCTGCGGGGGCAATTCAAGAACGTCTACATCCCCTGCACCATGACGACGAACAACGCCGGGCCGGGAGCGGGGATGGTTTTATCTCGCGCAACGCCGAGCCCGGCCTTCCCCCCTACACCGGCCGGGTGTTCAAGGAGAGGCCTGACTCCTGGGGCTACGGGGTGTCTACGCCCCAGCATCGGGCGCGGTAGGAGTCGGTCCTGGCCGCGCTGCAGCGCCTGGCGACGATGGGGCTGAGGGCGGTGGGCGTCCTCGCCTTCCTCCATCATAGGCGGGTCGTGCCCTTGATGGAGAGGCCGCTCTGCATGTTCGAGATGACAGAGGCGGCCAACCCCATCGACCTGGCGAGGTCGCGGATGCTCCCTGACACCCCTCGAGCGGCCATATGCGCTCACCCGGGCGCGGAGCGCCGTCGACACCCGGACGCCGCCGATGCCTGCGGATCGGACCCCGTGGGACCTCGAGATGCTCCCACCGGCCCGTTGGTGAGCGTAGTTCTTGATTTCGTTTTAGTTCTTTGTGTTGCCTTTGCCTCCTGACGCGCCCTTGTTGCTCCTGTGTGCAGCTGGTGGACTTCACCATCGCCAAGTCCGTTGCGCCCACCCCCGACTCCCGCGCGCTGGGCCGGGCGGCGCGCGCGGCGGCAGCGAGGAGCGGGCGGCGCGCAAGAGGGAGTGAGCGAGGCGACGTCAAGCGCGTCGCGGCCGGCGGGCCGCGGAGTACCGACGGCACGAGGAGCGGGGGCTCTCCTACCCCGGGACCGAAGAGTACTCGTCCTCGGAGGAGGACGAAGAGGAAGAGGCCGAGGGGGAGGGCCCCTCCGACGGTGGCGCCGCGCCCCCCGTCGCCGGAGCCGGCGCCGGCGGCGAGGGCGGCATCGCTCGGGGTGGGCGCGGCGGCGCCCGCCGCCAAGCCATCGACATCAAGGGCGGCGCGTGCCGCGAGGGTGCCGGCGCGCTCGTCGGGGGCGCGCACGGCGAGCGCGCGCCGGCGCGCGCATCGAGCGTGCCCGCGCGCGGGGGGGCGCGCGCGCGCGCGCGGCGACGTCGTCGGGGAGCGCGCGGCGGCGGGCGCACCCGCACGCGGGGCGAGCGTACCGCGCGCGCGCGCCGGCTCCGTCGGGGAGGCGCGACATCGGGCGTGACCGCGCGCGGGGCGGGCGCGTCCACGCGCGCGGCGGCGCCGTCGGGAGACGCGGCGGTGGGCGCGCCGGCCGCGCCGGCCTCATCCGCTGAGGCTTCGAGGAAGAGGAAGCGCGCCTTTTCCTCCTCGAGGTAAGGGGCTCGATGCTTCGCTCGGTTTAATTAGTTGATGATTAGGCGTTCTAACCCTCCGTTCGTGCCTGCGCAGGGTGGTGCCAACCGTGCCTTCTCTCGCACCTGCCAAGGTGCTGAGGACGGACGCGTCCATCCCCACCGGCGGCGCTCGTCGAGGACGCCGCGGGCGGGGACAAGCACGGCGGCGGCGGGCGAGAGCTCGCGAGGTGCGGCCGGGGCCCCGAGGCCCTCGGCGACGGATCAGCGCCGCCGCGGCGCGGTCGGCGGTCGGCGAGGAGCGGCCGGCGCCGGCCGTCGCGGGGGGTGCGGGCCGCGGCGGCGGCGGTGGTGGAGGCGCGCCCGCCGGGGGCGTTGGCGTGGAGGAGGCGGAGCGGGAGCAACCCGCGGCGCCCGTGGCCGAGAGGCGCGGCCCGGAGGTGGTGGCCGTGGCGCCGTGCCGGCGCCCGCGGCCGTCGAGACGCGAGCGAGCAGGCGCCGGTGGAGGCGGCACGAGCGGCGGCGCCCGCCGGCGTTCGCAAGCGGAGGTGGTGGAGGTCTCGGACGACTCTCCGCCGCCCGGGTGGGATCGGTGGGCCGGCCTGGCCCACGAGTTCCCCCGAGCCCCGGGGAGGGGGCCCTCGTGAGGCGGCGCGAGGGTCATGCGGTGGTGGGGGGTCGAGGACACGGCGCCGAGGCCTCGTCCTCCCACGCCGGCCGCCCCGCCCCGGCGGAGGGGGCCGTCGATGATCCCCCCCGCATTTGCCGACGCCGGGGGGGGAGCGAGAGCTGCGGGGCGAGCTCCGAGCCACGGCGCTACACTCAACCGCGCGCCGAACGAGGCGGCGCGGGTCCATGGCGGCCCGGCATGGCTCGTCTTCCAGGTTAGCCGTGGCTGCTCGTTCTCTCCTTTCTTTCGTTTGTGCATGCTGCCTTCGTGTCGCGGCACTCATGGGTTTTGATTCTGTGGTTGCCAGGAGCTCGAGCGTCGCGCCCACGACAAGTACAATGCGTTCGACCGGGTGAACGCCGAGGTCCACCAGCTCCGGGAGCGGTGCAGCGCTTTCGACGCGCTTGCCGACGCTCTCAGGTCCTCGGACAGCTGGCTGGCGTACCGGGGCCTGGCCTGGCCTGACGAGCTGCCCGAGAGCTCGAGGCGGGGACACGGCGCGCCGCTCGAGTCTCGAGCGGGTGCGCGCGGCCCTCATCGACCGTGATGAGGCGCCGTGGCACGCGCGCGAGAACTTGGAGAAGACGCGGACGCCGGCCGCTAACCGGGAGGCGGAGGTGGCGACCGTCCGCGCCGAAGCCCGGGAGCTTCGCTCGTCGCTTGAGGGGGCGCGGCGCGGCGGCCGCCGGGGGCCGAGGAGCGGGCGCGCGGGCCGGGAGCGCGGGGCCGGCCAAGGAGGCCGACGACACGAAGGCCGCCCTCGACGCCAAGGCCGCGGCCCTCGTCGTCGCCGAGGAGCGGCTCCCGCAAGAGAGCACCGCCGCCAAGGGGCTGAGGAGCGGCTCCAGCAGGAGCAGGCCGCCCTCACCGACGCCCGTGCAGCGCTGGAGCAGGAGCGCGCCGCCCACGAGGTGACGCAGAAGTCCTTGGCGGATCGGGACGCCAAGCTCTCCAATGCCGAGGGCGAGGTGATTATGCTCAGCATCACCAACGCCAATCAGGAGATGTCCCTCCGGGAGCAGGGCGAGACCGTCGAGCGCCTCGAGCTGACGGTCGAGGCCGTGCGCTGCGACCTTGAGATGGAGAGGAAGCAAGTCGAAGGTGAGCCACTGTCTGACTCTTGTCTTGTTGGTTTTTTGTTTGGGAACTCGCATTCCCTTTTTCTGATTTCTTTCTTGCCTTGGTGTTCCCAGGCTTGCGCACCGCCCTGGGGCACGCGGCTGAGCGGGCCGAGGCGCTGCAGGCCTCCTACAACTCCTCCGAGCAGGAGTTGCGGGAGCTGCGCGATGCGGCCCTCGAGACCTGCCGCGCCGTCGAGGAGGGCGAGGCACAGGCCGGCAGCTCGCTAGCCAGCCGCCTGCGCGCCCTTGGTGGCCATGTCACCGAGCGGATGCACCGGGCGCTACAGCTGGGCGTCCAGAAGGCCCTCGGAGTGGTGCGATCCCACTACGAGGTTAACTTCGAGGCGCTGGCGGAAGGCTACATTGTTCCCAAGGGCGTCGAGGACGAGGTGGCCATGGAGCGTGTGGATGCGCTCGCTGCCGACGCCGCCGGGTCGCTCGCCGAGGCCTTCGAGGAGTTCCTCTTCCCGGACGTCGCTGATGCTGCTGCTCCTCCCGCCTGAAAGCAGTTGGGCGCTAGGCCCGTTTTTTGTTTATGTGTATCAGTATTCTGGCCTCGTGGCCTTTTGTAAATGAACAAGTTGTTTCATGAACATGAGCATTTGCTGTAAATGAAGTCGTTTGTTTATCACGCTTTTTGTTTCTCCTTCTTCCTGAGTAGATTCTAGTTAGGGGAGTTCGATTTTCGCAGGGGGCCCGCTGGGTTGGAGGCGAGAGAGAAGGGCCATATCCACGCGGCGTAGGCTATCTCTGGCTCGCACGCTCCTTCCGCTGTGCCGCCTGCGCCCTGTTCGAATCGTGGCTCGAGGTTGAAGTAGGAAACAAACTTAGCGCGTGTGGGTTGTTGCGTTTTTTGCGCGAAAAAATGGGACTATTTTGGGGAGGGATGCCCCCCGCAGTAGCCCCCGAGGGTAACTTGGGTTTCAGGGGAAAGCCGAGTTGCCCTTTTTATTGAGCTCAAAGCTTTTACATAGTTGTAGCCAACTGGGGCGTTGGCCGTGCGGTTTTTACAACAAAAATACTTGGAAATCCTAGCTAAGGGTAGAAGCGACGTAGCTGTTGGATGTTCCAAGCGTTGGTGAGCTCTTCACCGTCCTCATTGGCCAACTTGTATGTGCCGGGCTTGAGCACCTTAACCACGACGTAGGGTCCCTCCCATGGGGGCGATAGCTTGTGGCGCCCTCGGTTGTCTTGGCGTAGCCTTAGGACCAGGTCCCCTTCGCTGAAATCCCGCCGGCGTATCTTGCGTGCTTGATAGCGCCTGAGGGACTGCTGGTACCTCGCGGAATGCATCAAGGCTACGAGGCGTGCTTCGTCCAGCTGGTCCAATGAGTCCTCGCGGGCTCGTTGGTTGGCATCCTCGTTATAGCCTCGAACCTTGGGCGACCCGTATTCTAAGTCCGTGGGGAGGACGGCCTCCGCGCCGTGGACTAAGAAAAATGGGGTGAACCCAGTGGCTCTGCTCGGGGTGGTCCTTAGGCTCCACACAACCGCTGGTAGTTCTTGGAGCCATTTCCGCCCAGATTTGTTCAACTGGTCGAAAATTCTGGGCTTTAGACCTTGTAAGATCATGCCATTGGCACGTTCCACTTGTCCGTTGGTCTGTGGGTGCGCCACAGCTGCCCAATCCACACGGATGTGGAACTTGTCGCAGAACTCCAAGAACTTCTTGCCCGTGAATTGGGATCCATTGTCGGTGATGATGGAGTTTGGCACTCCAAAGCGGTATAAGATGTCGGTGAAGAATGTCACCGCATGCTCTGCCCTTAGATTCGTGATGGGGCGCACCTCCACCCACTTGGAGAACTTGTCGATCGCGACCAACAAGTGGGTGAAGCCCCCGGGCGCCTTCCGCAGGGGCCCGACGATGTCCAGCCCCCACACGGCGAACGGCCATGTTACGGGGATGGTTTGTAGGGCATGGGCGGGTAAATTGGACTTGCGGGCGTAGAACTGGCACCCCTCGCAGGTGCGCACGATCTCGCTGGCGTCCGCGACCGCAGTGGGCCAGTAAAAGCCCTGGCGGAACGCATTGCCGACGAGGGTGCGGGGCGCGGCGTGGTGGCCACGGCATCCCCGCGTGGATGTCCCGCGAGAGCTCGCGCCCCTCGGGAATGGGCACGCATCGCTGTAGGATGCCAGAGGCGGCGCGCTTGTACAGCTCGCCGTTGACGAGGGCAAAAGACTTAGCCATCCTAGCGATGCGCCTAGCCGCGGCCGGTCCGCGGGGAGTTCCCCTCGAGCGATCCGAGGCAATGTATTTCTCCCGCCGATCCCGCCTGGACGGGGGCCGGCTCGATGTCCATCACGTCGGCTTCGTGGGAGCCGTACCCCCTTGAGAAGGGGAGAGTACGTACGCCTCGTTCGAGGGGTCCTCGTCCATGGGCTCCGCACCCGCTGGATTCGAGGGGGCCCCGAGGGTTCGTTTTGATTCGAGGGGGTAGGGCTCGAAAGCGACCGAGGGTTGAGCGATGTCGCGCGCGAAACGTTCGGGGGGACGGTGATCCGCCCGGACACGATCTTGGCGAGTTCGTCCGCCTCTTCGTTGTACCGGCGGGGCACATGGTTGAGCTCGATGCCGTAGAACTTGTCCTCGAGGGCTCGCACGGCCTTGCGGTAGGCCTCCATCTTGTCGTCGTGGCGGCTCGCGTTCTTCATGACTTGATCAATCACGAGGCCGCGAGTCGCCCCTTACTTCGAGGCGTTTGACGCCTAACTCAATGGCGATTTTGAGGCCGCGAGAGGAGGGCCTCGTATTCGGCCATGTTGTTAGACGCGGGGAAGTGGAGGCGCACCGCGTATCGCATGTGTTCCCCGAGGGGTGACACGAAGAGCGAGCCCGCGCCCGCCCCCGTTTTCATCACCGAGCCGTCGAAGAACAGAGTCCGGCACTCCGCTTGGATGCCGTGGCGGCGGCGGTGCGTGTCCGTCCATTCGGCGACGAAATCCGCCAAGATTTGGGACTTGACGGCCTTGCGCGGGCGTAGGCGAGCGTCTCGCCCATCGGCTCCACGGACCACTTGGCGATCCCCGCCCGCGGCGTCGGGGTTGCGGATGATTTCTCCTAGTGGGAAGGAGGAAACCACCGTGACCGGGTGGGCCTCGAAGTAGTGGCGGAGTTTGCGCCGCGCAAGAACCCTTGCGTACGCAACTTCTCGGACCTGTGGGTAGCGCGTCTTCGTGTCCGAGAGGACCTCGCTGATGTAGTAGACTGGCCGCTGCACAGGCAAGGCATGCCCTTCCTCCGTGCGCTCCACAACGATCACGGCGCTCACCACCTGGGTGGTCGCGGCCACGTAGAGCTGTAGGGGCTCGCCGTCCTGCGGCGGCGTGAGGATCGGGGCGTGCGTTAGAGATGCCTTTAGCTTGTCGAGCGCATCCTGGGCCTCGGTGGTCCAGGAGAAGCGCTCGTGCTTCTTGAGTAGGCGGTAGAGGGCGGGCCCTTCTCACCGAGCCGCGAGATGAAGCGGCTCAAGGCGGCAAGGCACCCCAACACCTTCTCGCACCCCCTTGAGGTCCGGGATCGGACCCATCCGTTCGAGGGCCGCGACCTTTCGGGGGTTGGCCTCGATTCCCCGGCGGGAGACGATGTATCCCGGGAGCATGCCTCGCGGCACTCCAAAGACACATTTTTCGGGGTTTAATTTGACCCCATTGGCCCGTAGGCAGTTGAACGCGACGCCAAGGTCGCCAACCGAGTCGTCCGCCTTCTTGGTCTTTACGACGATGTCGTCCACGTACGCTTCGACCGTCCGCCCGATGTGATCCCCAAAAACGTGCCGCATGCAACGCCGATATGTTGCACCCGCGTTTCGAGGCCAAATGGCATCGTGACGTAGCGAACGTCCCGAACGGTGCGATGAACGAGGTCGCGAGCTGGTCGGACTCTTTCATCTTTATCCGGTGGTACCCGGAATAAGCATCAAGGAAACGAGCGGTTCGCACCCAGTTTGTTGAGTCAACGATTTGATCAATGCGTGGCAAAGGAAAAGGAACTTTAGGACAAGCTTTATTGAGACTAGTGTAGTCTATACACATCCGCCACTTCCCATTCTTTTTCTTTACAAGCACGGGGTTTGCTAGCCATGTTGGGTGGAACACCTCCTTGATGAATCCGGCCTCGAGAAGCTTTCGCAGCTGCGCTCCGATTGCCCGCCGCCACTCCTCGTCGAAGCGGCGGAGCCGTTGCTGCACGGCGCGAGCGTTTGGCAGGATGTCAAGGGAGTGCTCGGCGACTTCCCTCGGGATGCCTGGCATGTCCGAGGGGCTCCACACGAAGATGTCGGCGTTGGCGCGGAGGAAGTGGACGAGCACCACTTCCTATTTGGGGTCGAGGGTGGAGCTGACCCTCAACGCCTTGCCCTCGGGGGCTGAAGGGTCGAGGGGGACCCCCTTGGTTTGCTCCGCGGCCTCGAAGGTGCCAGCGTGTTTGGTGGCAGAGTCGAGGTCTTCGTTGACCATCTTCTCCAGCGTGTTCACCAGCGCTTCATCCAGCGCTAGTGCCTCTGCATGCTCCACGCATTCGACATCGCAGTCGAACGCGTGCTCGATCGACGAGCCGACGGTGATGATGCCGTTTGGGCCGGGCATCTTCATCTTGAGGTAGGTATAATTGGGGACCGCCATGAATTTGGCGTAGTAGGGTCGCCCAAGTATAGCATGGTAGGCCCCTTTGAACCCCACCACTTCCAAGGTGAGGGTCTCCTTGCGGAAATTCTTAGGGGTGCCAAACCAGACCGGCAGGTCGATCTGCCCGAGGGGTTGAACCTGCTTGCCGGCGCGATGCCGTGGAACGGCTTCGTGGCCGGGCCGCGAGCCGGTCCAATCCGATCCCCATCGGGCGCGGCGTATGCGCGTAGAGGATGTTGAGGCTGCTGTTGCCTCCGTCCATGAGGACCTTCGAGAACCGGCGTTCCCGATGATGGGGTCAACCACCGGCGGGTGCGGCCGGGTTGGGGACGCGGTTTGGGTGGTCCTCCCGGCTGAACGTGATGGCGTCCTCCGACAAATTGAGGAAGGACGGAGGCGCCCTCTCAGCGGCGAGGACTTCGTGCCGCTCCTTCTTGCGTTGGCGTGTCGACATGTCGACAGTTGGTCCCCCAAAGATGAGGAACAAGTTTTCGACGGCGGGGAAGCCACCCGCGTCGCCATCGCCTTCGTCTTTCTTGGCCTCTGCCTCCTTTGCGGCGGCACGGCCGTAGAATTTCTTGAGCATGTCGCACTGCTCAAGGGTGTGATGCACTGGGGTTTTGTGGTAGGGACATGGCTTCTTCGAAGATGTCATCGAACACCCCCGAGCCTCGAGGAGCCGGTCGAGGGCCCCGTCGAGCCGGGTCGACGGCCGAGGGCCTCGGCGTTGCCGCCGTCGCGCCCGCTGCTCGCGCGCCTCGCGGCGCGGCTTTTTCCCCCTTCTTGCCCCGCTTGTCGTTGCGGTGCGACTCCTTGGACTTGCTGCCCTCGCGGGCGCGTCCTCGGAGCGCTTGCCCTTTTTGCCGTCGAAGATCGCCCCCACGGCCTCCTCCCGGAGGCGGGAGGCGGTGGCGATGTCGAACGGCTCGTTGGAGTCCGCGGGCGGGGCTGCGTCCCGGCTCCCGCACGAGATCCCGCACGTGGTGCCCTCGAGGAAGGCATGCACGATTTCGGATCGTGCCACGCCGGGGAGCTCCGTGCGCGCTTGGAGAAGCGCCGTATGAAGTCCCGCGGCGACTCGCGGGCTCCCGCGTGCGAGGAGCGCGGAGTCCCATGAGTTCCCGGGCGCACGTATGTGCCCCGGAAGTTGCCCACGAATGTGTGGACTAGGTCGTCCCGATTATGGATGCGGGCCGGCGGGCAAGTGCTCGAGCCATGTCCGGGCCGCGTCGCCAAGATGTAGGGGCGAGGTTGTGGATGATGACTTCGTCGGCCGGTGGCCCCACCCACCGGCAAGCCAAGCGGTAGTCGTTGAGCCACACGCGGGGGTCCGTCTCCCCGTTGTACTTGACGATCGTCGAGGGTTGGCGGAAGCGTTGGGGGAACGCGCGCCGCACGGATCTCCCGCCGAACACGAGGGTGCACGGGGGCTCCCGGCGTCGGGGGAGCGGTCCCTCGCCGCCGTCGTAGCGCCCACCCCGTCGAGGGTGGTAGCCCCTTGCCGCTCGTGTGTCCGCCTTGCCGGGTGCGCCCGGCGTTGATGACATTGCGAGCGTCGCCATCCGGGGCGCCCCTACGCGCGTCAAGGAGTCGCTCCTTGGCGGCGTGCGCCCTTGCTCGGTGGGTCGCCCCGCCGGTCCCCCCGCGTGCGCCGAGGGTTCGCCTCCCGGTGCGGCTTCATCGCCCGCCGCATCCCCCCCCGTTGGCGGATGCGTGAGGCCGAGCTCTCGGCCTGCTGGACGGCCGCTTGCTCGATGAGAGTTTGCACCTCGCGGTGCATGTCTCGAGCCTCGGGGGTCGAGGGTGCTGGCATAGCCCGCAGCAGCGTCGCGGCGGCGACGAGCTTCTGGCTCGCCCGTGGGGCACGTCCGCGTTTTCGACGTTGGGGACGGTGTTGATGCGGTCGCGGACCGTCGGCCCGGCTCCGCGCGCGCGTTCGCCGCGCGCGAGGCTTCCCCGCCATTGAGGCGCGGAGCGGCCGCACCGTTCGGTATTCCTCCGCTAGCTTGGCCTCGAGCTCGCGGGCTTGGGCAAGCCGTGCGTCGGCGTCGGCCCCGGCGGGGAGCGCTTGGCCCGCGGCCGGGCGCGCGGCGATCCCCCGGGGCGGCGTGACCTCCCCGTCTGCGGCGCCCGCCGCACCGGCGGCATTGGCCAAGTCGTTGGTGATGACGGCGCGGCACTCCCGCGCGGGGTCGTAGCTCCCGTGCTGGAGTCGTCGGAGCAGCCAAACCAGTAGTCCGCGGCGTCGAGGAAACGCCGAACGCGACCGGGTGCGGCACGCCGGAGAAGTCCCCACTCCGCGTATCCGTGGCGGTTGGCGGGTGGCATCGTGTCGACGGAGCCCAGGGATGACTCATCCCCCGCCGAGGCGCCGGGATCCCTGGCGACGAAGACGTGGCGTCCAGGCGGAACCCTGCGCATCGACGTGTTGACGTTGGCATTGTAGGCCGTCGTAGCGCCACGCGGCCGATGGGGATGCGCGGTCCGAGACCGCGCGCCGTCCCGACCGGGCGGTGGCGGTCGTGATGGTGGGCGCACCGGCCGGGCGGCGCGCGCTCGGCCGCCGCCGCTCGGACCGCGCCCGACGCGAACGCCGCCCGCAGCGACGGTGGAGTCGTGGCGCCGACGGCCCGCGGCATCCGCGCGCGGGCGCCGCGCCGTGGTGGTGCGCGCGGCGGGGGCCAAAGCCGACTCGGCCCGGCGCCGCGCGCGGAGCTCCTCACGGTTGGTGAGGCGCATGAGATAGCCGTTCCCCGTGGCCTGAAAGTTCAGGTCCCCGAAGCGGATTTCGAACCCGGGCCGGGGAGGGGGTCCGAGCTACCCATGCGTAGCGTGTAGCACGGTACTCAGTGCGGATCACCATGGAGGGAGTTGGTGGAATGACCTTAGGCGCTCGGCCGGCCCCACGGTGGGCGCCAGCGTCGGTGCGAAATATGGTCCCGACACTAACCGGTAGATAGCGCCGAGGTCTATCCCTCAATGGTCGATGCTAAGCAACAAGTGACACAGGGTTTTTATCCTGGTTCCGGCCGAGGGGGCCGTACGTCCAGCAGGGGTGTGCTCACGGCACTATATTGCTCAGCACCGGGTGTGCCTGTAGTGGGGCTGCTACAAGCAAGGCGGGAGAGGAAGCGTGGCTTCCAAGTCCCTGGTGAAGTGGCTGAAGATATTGTGGGAGAATTGGAGAGTGAGTTCGTGGAGTGCTCTTGTCGGGATGGGTCTGTATGGGTGCGTTCTCTCCTCTTCCTCGCGGCTGGGGGGTTCGTCCCCCTTTTATAGATCAAGGGGGAGGCGAATTACATGCATGCCGCGCTATCTAGCTACGCGGAGAAGCACGACGTGCTATGCTGTAGAGTGGGCCGCCGTCCGGGCGATCCTTGCAGCGATCTGATCATCATGGCCTGACTTGTACCCGAACAGTGGCGGTTCGAGGGTAGGAGAGCAGCGGATGGCGGTGATGTCTTCTGATGGGCTCGAGGGAGGTGCTGACGCAGGCCTATACGGAGCACAGGAGTAGGCAGAACGGCATTCCTTCCCGACGCGCTTTACGGGGCTGGAGTCGTCGCAACAGGGCCTGGCGTGCGCCTGCACGCGCGGGTACGGTGGCCACTCCGTTACAGTGGTAGGGATGGCAGTCCACCGGCCTAGCTTCTCCACCTAACCCTGTAGGGTCACAAGAAAGTGAATCGAGGGTGCGCCGGCCCCCTTTCGAGGGCTCGGCGTGTTAGCCGTACTGGGGCGTGCGCATGGTGTCACGGACCGACACGGCCGCCGGCGCACGGTCCCCTCCCCACGGTGGCGGGGATGGGCTCCTCCCCGGGGAGTTGGCGCGGCGGCACGGGGTGCGAGCCCCCGGCGCATGATGGTGCCGTCCCGCGGCGTCGGGGCGTTAAATGCCCGTGTACGGGGGCCGGCGCACGCGTGAGGGGCACCCTCGAGCGTGGCGGACCCCGGCCGAGGGCGGGGCGTACCCTCGAGCGAGGCGGAGCCCGCTCGAGGGAAGTGCTGCCCCTCGAGCGGGGCGAAGCCCGCCCGAAGGGAGCGCGCATCCTCGAACGAGGCGGAGCCTGTTCGAGGGGATCCTTACGTGGGCCGCCTCGATGGGCCGTCGGAGTCCCTGTGGGCTGTGTCCTGCATGGTTAGGCACCTGCATGGTTAGGCTTAACGTATTTTGGTTTCGTTGCGGGTTTTAAGTGAGGTTTTCCCCATTGTTTAAGGGGACCCCTAGGGCTGTCCCCGACAGGCGCGGTCTTGGGTCAAAGAAAGGAAGGCTGAGTTCACGCCGTTTACTATGCTAGCAAACTCTTAGTGGGGCGCAATTAAATTATGCCACTACGGAAAAAGAGTTGCTAGCAGTGGTATTCGCTTTCGAAAAATTCAGATCTTACATCGTGAACTCGAAGGTCATTGTTTACACCGATCACGCAGCCATCAAGCATCTCTTGGCTAAGAAGGAAGCTAAACCACGTTTGTGTAACATCCGGGATGTTTTGTTGCGCTAATAACATTAATTATATAAATTAATCAAGGTTAATTACCTCCTAAGCATGTTTGACGTGATCGAGCACACTTTTGCACAAAAGACCTCGGTCAAAATCCCTAATCACGGTCAAACCCTAGATCTACTTTAAAGGCTGAAATGGTTTTCTTGCGCGTTCTCCAAATTTCACTATAGAAGTTCAAAATCGGCCAATACAAAAGTTGTTCGTTATTTCCGGGAACACATTTTTCATAATTGGCGGACATTCCAATTTTGAGCGCAAATTGGCCAAAAATCGAGTTTCTTGCGCGTGAACAGATGGCGAGCCGTGGAAAATCTGCAACTTCGGTTGGCGTTCCTGGGCAAACCATTGATCAAAACATATGTCGCCCTTCGGGAAAGTTGTAGATCTACAGCTCCTCTACAACTTTGCTTTTGGGAGATTTTTCACTTAGTTGACGATTTTTGGAGTTAGGTATTTTCGAAAACATGTAAACGAAATAAAACTGGACGCCTGGGCGCCTCGCTCGGCGTGCTGCTGGTGCGCGCGCCCCCCGGGCCGCCGGCCGTCCACGTGGCGAGGGCGGGCCGAACCGGCGTACGGACGCCGGGCGACGTCGGCCGTGGACCCGGAGCACCGCGGTGGACCCTCCTCCTCGCCTTTTCCCCGTGCACCGAGCCCACCCCGCGGGAACGCCGGCCGGCCACGCGCCGTGCCGCGGCACGCGCGGGCGCATGCAGCGCTCGCCAGGTGGCCGCGTGCCTGGCCCGCACCCCGCCTACAGCTCGCCTCGACCTCGTCGCGCACGTCGTCCACGTCCAAACCGTCGCAGCCCCTCTGCTCCTAGCCGTCGCAGCCCCTCTGCTCCTAGCCGTCACCGCCGATTTCCTCCCTGCGCCGCCGCCGAACCCCCGCCTCCGCGCCAAGCCTTCGCCGCCTGTCCACACCTGAGCCTCCCCTAGCCCCCTCCGAAGCGCCTAGGGCCTCCCGGCGCCGCGCGTGGCCGCCACCGGCGCCCGGCAGCGAGCCGCGGCGGGCGCACCGCGCCGGCGCCGCCGCCGGCCGCCACCGGCCCCGCCGCCGGCCGGCCGAGGCCCCCTCCCGCGCGGGTTGGGCCTAAGGCAGCCCCAGGGACCACGCCCCGGCCAAGACCGGCCGCGACGGCCACCAATTTGGCCGCCGCCGGTGAGTAGGGGGGCGCAAGGACTACATTGCAAGAGAGAAGCTCTTTTCAGGGAGATTTTTGTAAAATTTAAGGGACCTGTTTGTAAAGGTGAATTTTAGGGTTACAGCAGCACCTTCGAAACATCATTAAAAATCGTAGAAAAATCAAAAAAATGCAAAACTAATTTTGTTGGGTTTGTGGTGAAGAAATCTACCTTTTCTAGAAAACATGTATAGGGTTTTTCTGCACAGTTTTTGAACTAAAAATTCAAACTCAGTTTGGAGTGTTTTTGGTGTGATTCAAAATATACACATGCTATGAACTTGAATTTTGGATATGTTGCTCTTTATGGTATGTCTAGATCTGTGACAAAAAGTTGCATGATTTTGATGGGTATATTTTCAGTTATGATTTATTTAAGCTTTATGCTAGAATAAGTTTGATGCTTTTTATAGCACCTTTAATGAACTTTTCTTTGAGCACAAGTGCACCCTAGGGCTTTGACTTGATGAGTAGTACCCTGGTGTGATGGATGTGATTTTAGGGAATTGTTTACTAGGTGTTTTGGATTTAATCTTGTGTAGGAGCTTAAATTCAAAATCTGAATAATAAATTGAATTTGCAACCATGCCTTGGTCAGAACCTCCTTTTTGGCATACTTAACCTGTAGGAGAAAGTTGAAATCAAAAAGTTTATTAAATCTTTTTATATGAATTAATGTTGATTTACTAGGCTGAAATTTGTCTTTTTCGTATAAATTAATTTATAAATGATCTTAGGCCAAATTTTGGTGTGAGAGCCTAAACTGAGCATATGTTGCTGTGTGCAAAAGATTAGGTTCATTGGAAGTGTTTTTGATTTAATTTGGATTTATGGTAGAAAGGCTTGTTGTAAATAATTAAGAAAGGATTGGAAATTAAATGTGCGAAATGGTAAAAATCATGTTTGTTTCTGTTTTTATTAAATTAAGCACACCCCTTGCTGTTTGGTGAAGTTAAGTAACTTAAATTGCTTAGATGTGCACACAATCACCATCAAGTTTAACTTTAACTAATGCATATGCATGTATACGTGTAGATTTACCGGACGGTACGTACACACTCGCCCAGGAGGGAGACGGGACCGTTGATGGCAAGGCGAACCGGCTTGGTGTGCGAGAAAGACTGGACCAAAGTCCAGAAGAGCCAAAGGCTTGTTTAGGAACTGAGTCCGAGGAAGGCAAGCACCGGTTTCATCTAACCCATGTTTTTAAATATAAATCATGTCCTTTACTTTTCAGCACTTTATTGCTTTATTTGTGCATTTAAGTTTCAGGAGTTGCTTTGAAACCTAGATGCATGATCCTTAGGACTCCTATGCTCTTTTACTAGTATGTTAGGAACGCTAGCGCCATGCTCTAGGATCACGGTAGAAGTCGAGTAATGACTCATTGCTCGCGAGATATAGGATGCTTATGTTGGAATCATAAGTTGGTTAAATTGACTCGCTCATGTGGTAAGAGCAATGGGTTCGGTCTCGACCGAGTAGCATGGTGCTGGTCCTAAGCTATTGAACGTACCAAGTACTTGCTGGGAATGGGACCGGTAAGCCTAGTACCTTCTGAACCGGGGCGGGATCTTTCTAGCTACCCGCTTGGGATGTGTCTCCGGGCTAGCTACCCGTGGTATAGTGTGTGAGTCCGGACTGGTCGGGTTAGACCCTCCGTATAACCGTGTACCAGAGTTTGTAGCGTCTGATCCCAAACTGTGGGATGTTGGGAACCGCCTGGTCGGGGTAGACCCTGCATTTGCCTTTATTTGAATTCTTGGGGTCTACTTCCTCCGTGTATCTTGGGTTTACCTTGCAAGGGTATAAATCGATCGATCGTCGGTCACCTGCCGTTATCTGAGTCGGCTTGACCACTGGCTACCCCATGTTTATTTATGGAACATTCGGATTAATATTGTTACCTGTTTAATATTGTTTGCACAACATGCTTGTTTAGTACAGGTGCTCACCTAGGCTGATTAACATAATAGAATCTGAGCTAAAACTTGAAAATAAGGATCCACTTTTAGTTGCTTTTGGCAAAACCAACCCACAAGCCAAAAAGCCTTGCATGTCTAGTCTTACTTTACTTTTGTCGGGTAAGTCTTGCTGAGTACTAGTACTCAGCCTTGCTTAATTTGTTGTTTTCAGGTAATCCCATCTGGCCTGGTTCTATCCCAGATGGTTGGGAGCTTGAATGGGAAAACGATGATGAGGAGTGATATGCATGGATGGCCTCCCGTGTGTAGCATGCGCTAGTTTTATTTTTCCGCTGTTTAAACTCTGAACCATGTTTACTTTTATGTACAAAAACCTGGTTTGTAATAATGTTAAACTTGTGAAACTTTTTATGTAATGTAATGTTGTACTCTGGTCCCGCCTTCGTGTGGGCTTAGCGCATATCAGCGATCCTGTTGTATGTGATTTACCGGGCTTTACCCGGCGGAAGCGACTTAATAATTCTTTATTATCGCTTAATGGCCAAGTGGACCGACTTAGGCGATAATACGGAATTATTTTGGGCGGTTCTGTCACAGCTGGTACCAGAGCAATGATATGCACCAGAGTAATTAGAATACCTTAACAAACTTGTTTTTGGAATAAAATTTGCCAAGATTAGTAATCGTGCTAAAAGAATAGGACGTTAAGGTTTAATCTAGTCCGAGAGGCCCTAGAGGGAATTTTTGGGTTCTTTCAGGTGGCTAGTATTCTATGGTGTATTTAGTCTGACTTCCAGCACATTTATTTTTGTCAAAACTTACTTTCATGCACAACCATACTAGTTCATCACGTTTTGCCATAGGTGGTGGTACCACAGGGAAGTCCTGTGAGGGACTAGTGGGACCTATTCCAATGGGTGCCACGTCGCGTCTGCGTCTCATCACGTTTTGCCATACGTGGTGGTACCACAGGGAAGTCCTGTGAGGGACTAGTGGGACCTATTCCAATGGGTGTCACGTCGCGTACGAGTCTCGTCACGTTTTGCCATACGTGATGGTACCACGGGAAAGTCCGTGAGGGATGAGTGAGGCCTATTCCAATGGGCACTCACGTCGCGTCAGAGTCTTAAATAGGACGCTGTCCATGCAGCGGCTTTACGCATGGAGACCGTTTCTATAAGTGAACGGTAATGAATGTGGACGCTTTTGTGAGTGCTGGCACAAAAGGTCTTGAATATCTGTGATTTTCTGCAGGTACGCTAACCACGGTTGTTAGGCACGGTAATTAAGAAACAAATAGTTTCCGACTAGTTATTATAGGGAGAGACGTTTATATATGCCTTGCCACCGGCACTAACTTCATTTTTAAGCTTAAAAGCTTTGTGAGGAAGTTAGGACGTTTTCTGCATCATGTAAAAGCTATTGAACCAAAAATAAACTCAAATCATGTGTCATTTGGTCTTTAATTAAATTGTGTTTCTTAAGGACCAATCATGCTAGTTTGATGCTTTGATGTGTGACTAAGCAAAATTTAACTAGCTGCTGTCCAAAATCTTCATAAGGATTATCTAGAAAATTTCTGGCTAGGTGTTCTTTAGGGAAATTGTTCATCACCTAGTTAAGTTCGCTCCCTGAATTTCTCATGATTTTAGGAGGTTTAAAACTGAAGTTAGGATCAAAATGACTAGCCTAGGTCTTGCTGAAATGCTGTCAAAATTCTGAGTTAGGCTGAAAACTCGAACCTTTACTTATAGTTCCAAACAGAATTTGACCTGAGAATCTACAGCAAAAATGTTCATTAGCTAGCATAGATCATGCTGTAAAAATTTCAGGGTAATTGGGTACTCATGTATTGAGTTATGGTCTTTTTAGTGAAGCTCTGCCCTGCTAAAATTCTGGGCAATAGCACTCTGAAAATGAACATTTTTCACCCTTTTCCAATCTGAATTAGTTCGACCTTTGAATACCAAAAATGTGAGTTATAACATTGTCGAGTTGCTCACAAAAATTTGGAATTTTTGGGGTACTGGTTTTGCAGTTATGAATTTTTGTTCAGAACTGCCAGTTTTGCCATATTGCATGTTAAACTCATATTTTTGGGTTCTAACATGTGTTTGTAATTATTTTACGGATGGCTGCCCCCGGGTTTGTTGTGGTGGGCGCTGATGGCACGTTTGCCACCACCGGCTTGCGGTGGGAGGGCTTCACACGCATTGCGTGGAGAGCCTTGAGTCTTTGTCGGCTACACCACCCCTCCCTTCTACGAGGGGGTGGAGTACGAGGAGTGGGGCGTACCGAGCTGCAGAGTTCGAGTGACTGTGCTCCCCCACCCGGGCCACCCCGAGTGGGCAGACTTGAGCATGGAGCTCATCTGTTTCCGCTCTGTCGAGGCAGTGGAGTCGGCAGCCTTGATGGTGCTCCACGCTCTTTCCACCCACAGGCCACAGGAGATGCTTCAGACACCGTTGGGGTTGGCTCTAGCCTTGGACCCCAACGATCCGTTGTGGCTAGCCAGGATGGCTAATATAGCCACACTTCTCGAGACTGTGCCACCCTACAACACAGTAGAGACGTTGGGCACGTGCTTGAGGGCCTTTACGCTCTACAGGACCTTCGTCGGGTTATCGCAGATGACTTGGCTAGTCGTCTCACTGGAGCTACTTGGTACATCTCCTGGGTTGTCGGCCTTTACACCGAGCGAGTATGTTAAGTACACCCGAGTGCGTGCGGGTTATTGCCGACCTTCGGGATCGGATACGGCAGCTCCGGGAGCGAGGCACACCGGTTTGTTTGAGTGAGGTGACCACTTGCGGCAGATTCTGGACTTGCGGGTGGGCGGCGGGCTGCGGAGTTCGGCTGGTTGACGGGGGATCTTCGAGAGGCTTGTGCACCTTGAGCACATCCGGGATTTGCGGGGAGCGAGGTTGGGGACCTCGAGCTCGATGTACGAGGCTTTGGAGGGTGTTGTGCTTATGCTCCAGCAGTTGCACCACCCACCGGCTATTGTGGATGATGAGCAGATGGAGATGCAGCTGGACCCAGAGGAGGTTCAGGACGTTCCCGGACTCGATTAGAGGAGCTTGGTGCTCTATTCTTCCATGTCGCGGGGAAACTCTCCATAGTTTCTACATAGGGCCTAGATCCTAGTTGTGTAGTAGGAAAACTTGACTTGTACTCTTGTTAGCCCTTTTGGTTGGATTTTGGTGCTAGGCTGACTTAGAGTATTCTTTTGTGTAGCTAGAAGCTACATAGTGACCCCCTATGTAATGGTGATCCACCCAATTTCGTAATCTGTAATTATGGTGGAAAAACACCTTCCCGGCAGCAATCTGCCTAAGAAATGAAATGGAGAAAGTTATGGTCATTTCTGGATTTTGCAATGACTATCAAAGTTGTTTGAAATTTTATATTGGTCATGCTCACCAAAATTTAGCATTTTTGCATGTGTAGTTTATGAAATATCGAATTTTTAGTAAGTCGCTGGCTGCTGTCCAAACTGCTAGACAGAACCTTGAAAACTGAATTTTTCGACCCCTTTAAAAGATGAATCTGATCTGGAGTTGAATACCAAAGTTGAAACTTATAAAATTCTACACATGCTGACCAAATTTTAGGAATTTTGGACTTCTGTACAAAGAGTTATGAATTATTTACTCAGAACTGTGATGCTGTCTGAATTCTGAAATTTTCTATAAGTCTGAATTTTCGTATGCATATTCTTCTTGTATTCTTTTAAGCAAGCTTTGAATATGTATCTAATGAAAGTTCAACTTTTCAGATGTCTGATAACACACAGGATGACTCTCGGGGTGCGGGAGGCAGTGGGGATGCTCCTCTTCCCCCACCTCCACCCATGACACCCGCAGAGGCTTTCATCGCTGCGCGACGAAGTATTGCGCCAAATTTTGCGGACTCGGCAGCAAATTGCACAAAGGTTGCAGCAGCTTGTGCACAATCAAGGCCATGTTCGGGGAGGGGCCTAATGCGGTCATGTCCTATGAAAATTTCGGGGCAATGAGGCCACCCCCTCTTCACCAAGGCGAGAGGAGCCCCTAGAGGCCGATGCTTTCATCGGGGCCCTAGAGGCCATGTTTTCCATCTTCACCCTTGCCTTGCTCGGAAGAACTTAAGGCGAGGCTTCGTTGCTCAAGGCAAGCGAGGGGAGAAGCTTTAATCCGGTGGGAGCATTTCAAGTCCATGCAGCCACGGGGTCACCGGATTACTTGGGCGAATTCAAGAAAGCATTTAAAGAGCATCATATTCCCAAGGGTCTTGTTGATAGGAAGATGAGAGAGCTAATGAATCTCAAGCAAGGCTCTGACTCAGTCTATCAGTATGCTCAGAAGTTTAATAGTCTCTGTCAGTATGGGGACTATCATGTTGATACTGATAAGAAAAAGATGGAGCGATTCCGTGAAGGGCTGGATGGAGAGCTCTATGAGAGGTTGAACTTAATCAAAACTTAAAGCTATCCTGAGCTAGTGAACTTGGCCATCTCTCAGGAGGACGCCATGAAGAGGGCTCAACAGGATAGAAAGAGGAAGTTCAATCAAGCTTCAGGCAGTGGCCAAGGCAAGAGATTTAAATTTGTGAAGAAGAATGTGCAGGGTGCCCCCGCGGCCATCTTCGATTGGACGCTGGGTGATGAGGCAATCTCAGTCTAAGCCGTCTGGCAGCTTTGGTTATCGCAACACTCAGCAGACCGCTCCTAGGCCCAGTGCACCCCCACCTGCCCGCAGCAATGATGATTGCCGTTGCTATAACTGCGGATAGCTGGGGTACTATGCTAACAAGTGCACACGCCCTCGACAGCAACATCAGCAAAGTCAGGGGCAAGGCTCTAAGGCTGGAAATCAGGGAAAGAAACAAACTGTGCAAGTGAAGCAAGGCCGTTTAAACTTCACCACAGTGGTTGATCTACCAGAGGGAGCACCAGTCTTGACGGGTACATTTTCTATCCGTGGTCGTCCAGTTATTATATTATTTGATTCTGGTGCTACTCATAGCTTTATTAATGTGAAAACCGTGAGAAATTTGGACTTGAAGTGGTGTCATACTAGGCAGGCCTATATGATTGCCACACCGGGTGGAAAGGTTGCTTCAAATCAAGTAGCCTTGAGCGTACCACTTGAGATAGGTAGCAAAACTTTTCTAGCTAATCTGGTCACTATGTACCTAGAAGGGGTAGATGTTATCTTAGGCATGAATTGGATGACTCAGCACAAAGTTGTCCTGGATATTTCTGAAAGGATGTTAGAAATCAACTCACCTTTGGTCGGGAATTCAATTCTTTACCTTCCCCCAACCGGCCATAAAGGCTCATGTGTGTATGCAGCCATAACTACTCAACTTGAGGATATTCCAGTAGTATGTGAGTACATGGATGTCTTTCCTGATGAATTGCCTGGCTTGCCACCAGACAGAGATGTTGAGTTTGTCATTGAGCTGCAACCTGGCACAACTCCTATTTCTAAGCGATCCTATAGAATGCCACCCAAAGAACTTGCTGAATTAAAGAAACAACTTCAAGAGTTGCTTGATAAGGGCTACATCCGCCCCAGCTCTTCTCCTTGGGGCTGTCCTGCCCTCTTTGTGAAAAAGAAAGATGGTAGCCTGAGGTTGTGTGTGGACTACCGACCTCTCAATGCGGTGACTATCAAAAACAAATATCCGTTGCCCCGCATTGACGTGCTATTTGACCAGTTGGCTGGAGCTAAGGTCTTCTCAAAGATCGATCTTCGGTCTGGGTATCATCAAATTAAAATCCGGCCTAGTGATATTCCCAAGACAGCTTTCTCTACTCGCTATGGCCTATATGAATTCTTTGTTATGTCCTTCGGTCTTACAAATGCACCAGCCTACTTCATGTATCTTATGAATTCCGTGTTTATGACGGAGTTGGATAAATTCGTCGTGGTTTTCATTGACGACATCCTTATTTATTCCAAGAATGCGGAAGAACATGCGGAACATCTTCGCATTGTCCTACAACGCTTGCGAGAACATAAACTCTATGCTAAATTCTCCAAGTGTGAGTTTTGGGTTTGGATAGTGTTAAATTTACGGGGCACACTATTTCCGGCGAAGGCATATCTGTCGATCCAAGCAAAGTGCAAGAGGTTATGGATTGGCAACCTCCTAAGTCGGCTCATCAAATCCGCGGTTTCCTAGGCTTGGCTGGTTATTATTGCCGTTTTATTCCGGATTTCTCTAGAATTGCTAAGCCTATGACTGAGTTGCTAAAGAAAGGAGTGAAATTTGTGTGGAGTGAGGCTTGTGATAAAGCTTTCCAAAAATTAAGGGAACATTTAACTTCAGCCCGAGTGCTAGCGCAGCCGGACAATTCAAAGCCGTATGAAGTTTATTGTGACGCTTCAGGCACGGGTCTTGGCTGTGTTCTTATGCAAGAAAATCGGGTTATTGCCTATGCCTCACGAGCACTTCGCCCTCATGAAAAGAACTATCCCACACATGACTTAGAGCTAGCAGCGGTTGTTCATGCTTTGAAAATATGGAGGCATTATCTTATGGGAACCCGCTGCAATATCTTTACTGACCACAAAAGCCTCAAATACATTTTCACTCAATCTGATTTACATATGAGGCAAAGGAGATGGTTAGAGTTAATCAAAGATTATGATCTTGAGGTCCATTACCATCCGGGAAAGGCGAATGTAGTTGCAGATGCTCTAAGCCGCAAGGCTCACTGCAATTGCCTATCAATGGAACCTTACAGTGACACTCTGTGTGAGGATTTGAGGAGGCTAAACTAGGAAATTGTTGAACAAGGAAGCCTAAATGCTCTTTCTGCAGAGTCTGACCTGTTTGATAGAATTTTTAAGGCTCAACTTCAAGATGAGGGTATTCTCTTAATTAAACAAAAATTGCTAGAAAAGGATCCTAAACATAGTTGCTTCCGGAAGGATGAGAAAAATATAATATGGTTTGGGCAACGCCTTGTTGTCCCAGATAATTGGGAGTTGAAAAAGGAAATCTTTGATGAGGGACATCTCTCTAAATTCTCTATCCATCCGGGAAGTAGTAAAATGTACCAAGATTTAAAGGAGAATTTTTGGTGGTCCAACATGAAGGTGGACATTGCCAAATATGTGTCGGAATGCGATACTTGTCAAAGAATTAAAGCAAGTCATTTGAAACCTTCCGGTACTCTTCAACCCCTACCCATACCTTCATGGAAGTGGGATGACATAAGTATGGACTTTGTGTCCGGATTGCCACTCACATCTAGGAAACATGATTCCATCTGGGTTATCGTTGACAGATTGACAAAAACAGCTCACTTTATTCCAGTCCGCACTACATATGATGCCAAAGATTATGCAAGTATTTATATTGAACACATTGTTCGCTTGCATGGTGTTCCTAAAACCATCATTTCCGATAGGGGATCTCTCTTTGTGGCACGTTTTTGGGAACAATTACATAAGTCACTTGGCACAAAAATCATACGCAGTTCAGCTTATCGTCCTCAGACTGATGGTCAAACTGAAAGGGTAAACCAAATTCTAGAGGACATGTTGCGAGCATGCGTGATTCATTTTGATAAGAGTTGGGACAAGTGTCTCGCCCTGGCTGAATTTTCTTACAATAACAGTTATCAAGCCAGCTTGAAAATGGCACCTTTTGAGGCTCTTTATGGACGGAGATGTCGTACTCCCTTGAACTGGTCACAGACCGGGGAGAGGAAATTCTTTGGTCCGGCCTTAGTTGAGGATGCCGAAGAAAAAGTCGGGGTAATCAAGGAAAACTTGAGGATTGCGCAAGAAAGACAAAAGAGTCATTATGACAAGGGAAAGGCACCTAGAGAATATAAAGTTGGTGACTTTGTGTACTTAAAAGTTTCGCCAACCAAGGGTGTCCAAAGATTTAGTGTGAAAGGGAAGCTAGCTCCTCGCTACATTGGCCCTTATGAGATCATTCAAGTCTGTGGGCCAGTGGCATACCGTATTCGGCTACCCGAACGATTCTCTCGCCGTGCACAATGTGTTTCATGTATCACAATTGAGGAAATGTGCACGTGAACCGGCTAGAGAAGTTATTGAAGAAGCTAATGCTTGGATTGAACCGGATCTCTCTGTTGTGGAACATCCTTTGAGAATTCTTGATGTAAAAGAAAGAAAAACTCGAAGGCAATCAGTAAAGATGTATAAAATTCAATGGAGTCATCATACCGTAGAAGAAGCTACATGGGAAACTGAACATTATCTCAATGAGAATTATCCGGGTTTTCTTGAATCAAGGCAAAGTAAGTTCTTTTCCCTACTTCCATCTTTTAAATCCTAAATCTCGGGACGAGATTTCTTTTAAGGGGGGTAGGTTGTAACATCCCGGATGTTTTGTTGCGCTAATGACATTAATTATATAAATTAATCAAGGTTAATTACCTCCTAAGCATGTTTGACGTGATCGAGCACACTTTTGCACAAAAGACCTCGGTCAAAATCCCTAATCACGGTCAAACCCTAGATCTACTTTAAAGGCTGAAATGGTTTTCTTGCGCGTTCTCCAAATTTCACTATAGAAGTTCAAAATCGGCCAATACGAAAGTTGTTCGTTATTTCCGGGAACACATTTTTCGTAATTGGCGGACATTCCAATTTTGAGCGCAAATTGGCCAAAAATCGAGTTTTTGCACCGTGAACGATGGCCGAGCCGTGGAAAATCCGCAACTTCGGTTGGCGTTCTTGGGCAAACCATTGATCAAAACATATGTCGCCCTTCGGGAAAGTTGTAGATCTACGGATCCTCTACAACTTTGCTTTTGGGAGATTTTTCACTTAGTTGACGATTTTTGGAGTTAGGCATTTTCGAAAACGGGTAAACGAAATAAAAGCGGGACGCCCGGGTGCCGCGCTCGGCGTGCCGCCGGTGCGCGCGCCCCGGGCCGCCGGCCGTCCACGTGGCGAGGGCAGGCCGAACCGGCGTACGGACGCCCGGGCGACGTCGCCGTGGACCCGGAGCACCGCGGTGGACCCTCCTCCTCGCCTTTTCCCCCGTGCACCGAGCCCACCCCGCGGGAACGCCGGCCGGCCACGCGCCGGGTGCCGCGGCACGCGCGGGCGCATGCGGCCGCTCGCCGGGTGGCCGCGTGCCCGGCCCGCACCCCGCCTGCAGCTCGCCTCGACCTCGTCGCGCACGTCGTCCACGTCCAAACCGTCGCGGCCCCTCGCTCCTAGCCGTCGCAGCCCCCTCGCTCCTAGCCGTCACCGCCGATTTCCTCCTGCGCGCGCCGCCGAACCCCCGCCTCCGCGCCAAGCCTTCGCCGCCTGTCCACACACGAGCCTCCCCTAGCCCCCTCCGAAGCGCCTAGGGCCGCCCGCGCCGCGCGTGGCCGCCACCGGCGCGGCGCGAGCCGCGGCGGGCGCACCGCGCGGGCGCCGCCGCCGGCGCCCACCGCCCCGCCGCCGGCCGGCCGCCGAGGCCCCCTCCCGCGCGGGTTGGGCCTAAGGCAGCCCCAGGGACCGCCCAAGACCGGCCGTGCCGGCCACCAATTTGGCCGCCGCCGGTGAGTAGGGGGGCGCAAGGACTACATTGCAAGAGAGAAGCTCTTTTCAGGGAGATTTTTGTAAAATTTCAGGGACCCGTTTGTAAAGGTGAACTTTAGGGTTACAGCAGCACCTTCGAAAAATCATTAAAAATCGTAGAAAAATCAGAAAAATGCAAAACCAATGTTGTTGGGTTCGTGGTGAAGAAATCTACCTTTTCTAGAGAACATGTATAGGGTTTTTCTGCACAGTTTTTGAATTAAAAGTTCAAACTCAGTTTGGAGTGTTTTTGGTGTGATTCAAAATATACACATGCTATGAACTTGAATTTTGGATATGTTGCTCTTTATGGTATTTCTAGACCTGTGACAAAAATTTGCATGATTTTGATGGGTATATTTTCAGTTATGATTTATTTAAGCTTTATACTAGAATAAGTTTGATGCTTTTTATAGCACCTTTAATGAACTTTTCTTTGAGCACAAGTGCACCCTAGGGCTTTGACTTGATGAGTAGTACCCCTGGTGTGATGGATGTGATTTTAGGGAATTGTTTACTAGGTGTTTTGGATTTAATCTTGTGTAGGAGCTTAAATTCAAAATCTGAAAAATAAATTGAATTTGCAACCATACTTGACCTGTAGGAGAAAGTTGAGATCAAAAAGTTTATTAAATCGTTTTATATGAATTAATGTTGATTTACTAGGCTGAAATTTGTCTTTTTCGTATAAATTAATTTATAAATGATCTTAAGCCAAATTTTGGTGTGAGAGCCTAAACTGAGCATATGTTGCTGTGTGCAAAAGATTAGGTTCATTGGAAGTGTTTTTGATTTAATTTGGATTTATGGTAGAAAGGCTTGTTGTAAATAATTAAGAAAGGATTGGAAATTAAATGTGCGAAATGGTAAAAATCATGTTTGTTTCTGTTTTTATTAAATTAAGCACACCCCTTGCTGTTTGGTGAAGTTAAGTAACTTAAATTGCTTAGATGTGCACACAATCACCATCAAGTTTAACTTTAACTAATGCATATGCATGTATACGTGTAGATTTACCGGACGGTACGTACACACTCGCCCAGGAGGGAGACGGGACCGTTGATGGCAAGCTGAACCAGCTTGGTGTGCAGAAAGACCTGGACCAAAGTCCAGAAGAGCCAAAGGCTTGTTTAGGAACTGAGTCTGAGGAAGGCAAGCACCGGTTTCATCTAACCCATGTTTTTAAATATAAATCATGTCCTTTACTTTTCAGCACTTTATTGCTTTATTTGTGCATTTAAGTTTCAGGAGTTGCTTTGAAACCTAGATGCATCATCCTTAGGACTCCTATGCTCTTTTACTAGTATGTTAGGAACGCTAGCGCCATGCTCTAGGATCACGGTAAAAGTCGAGTAATGACTCATTGCTCGCGAGATATAGGATGCTTATGTTGGAATCATAAGTTGGTTAAATTGACTCGCTCATGTGGTAAGAGCAATGGGTTCGGTCTCGACCGAGTAGCATGGTGCTGGTCCTAAGCTATTGAACGTACCAAGTACTTGCCGGGAATGGGACCGGTAAGCCTAGTACCTTCCGAACCGGGGCGGGATCTTTCTAGCTACCCGCTTGGGATGTGTCTCTCGGGCTAGCTACCCGTGGTATAGTGTGTGAGTCCGGACCGGTCGGGTTAGACCCTCGGATAACCGTGTACCGAGTTTGTAGCGTCCGATCCCAAACTCGTGGGATGTTGGGAACCGCTGGTCGGGGTAGACCCCGCATTTGCCTTTATTTGAATTCTTGGGGTCTACTTCCTCCGTGTATCTTGGGTTTACCTTGCAAGGATATAAATCGATCGATCGTCGGTCACTCGCCGTTATCTGAGTCGGCTTGACCACTGGCTACCCCATGTTTATTTATGGAACATTCGGATTAATATTGTTACCTGTTTAATATTGTTTGCACAACATGCTTGTTTAGTACAGGTGCTCACCTAGGCTGATTAACATACTAGAATCTGAGCTAAAACTTGAAAATAAGGATCCACTTTTAGTTGCTTTTGGCAAAACCAACCCACAAGCCAAAAAGCCTTGCATGTCTAGTCTTACTTTACTTTTGTTGGGTAAGTCTTGCTAAGTACTAGTACTCAGCCTTGCTTAATTTGTTGTTTTCAGGTAATCCCATCTGGCCTGGTTCTATCCCAGATGGTTGGGAGCTTGAATGGGAAAACGATGATGAGGAGTGATATGCATGGATGGCCTCCCGTGTGTAGCATGCGCTAGTTTTATTTTTCCGCTGTTTAAACTCTGAACCATGTTTACTTTTATGTACAAAAACCTGGTTTGTAATAATGTTAAACTTGTGAAACTTTTTATGTAATGTAATGTTGTACTCTGGTCCCGCCTTCGTGTGGGCTTAGCACATATCAGCGATCCTGTTGTATGTGATTTACCGGGCTTTACCCGGCGGAAGCGACTTAATAATTCTTTATTATCGCTTAATGGCCAAGTGGACCGGCTTAGGCGATAATACGGAATTATTTTGGGCGGTTCTGTCACAGTTTGATTCGTTGGATCCTTCTTCTCCAAGAGTTTGATGTTGAAATTTGTGATAAAAAGGGGGTGGAAAATGTTGTGGTCGATCATTTGTCTAGGATGAATCATGGACAAGATGATAAAGAGCCCATCGAAGATAAGATGAGAGATGACCACCTCTATAGAGTGCTTGACAAGGATACTTGGATGATCGATATCATTCGAGCAATTCGAAAGATGCCTCTCGATCATCTAGATAAAAACTCTCAAAAGAAGATAATCTCCGAGTAGGAAATACTTTTGGGATGCACCATACCTCTTCAAACTTGGCAATGATGGAGTAATGAGAAGATGTGTGACAAGAGAAGAGAGGGTTGAGATTCTAAGGAAGTGCCACTCAGCGGAGTACGGTGGACACTATAGCCATTTTCGAACCCAAGAAAAAGTATGGTCGAGCGGATTCTTTTGCCCAGAGATGCATGAAGATACTAAAAGATATGTTGCATCTTGCCCCGAATGCCAAAGAACCAGAAACATCTCTCAAAGAAATTCTATGCCCTTGAAATACAACCTACAAATCGACATATTTGATGTATGGGGTATAGACTTCATGGGGCCTTTTAAAAACTCATTTGGATTTGAGTATATCCTAGTCATGGTTGATTATGTATCCAAGTGGGTAGAGGCTATACCATGTCGTAAAGCTTCCACGGAGGAGTCCATTACTATGATCAAGAACGTGATTTTTCCCCGTTTCGGTACACCGAGAATCTTGATAAGTGATGGAGGAACTCACTTTACCGGGAAGAATTTCAAAAAGTGCTTGTCCAAGTTGGGAATTGAGCATAGGGTCTCTACGGCCTATCACCCACAAACCAACGGACAAGCGGAAACGTCAAATAGGAAATTAAAAAGCATACTCAACAAGACCATAGAGAAGGGAGGCAAAGATTGGTCAAAGAAATTAGACGGAGCTTTATGGGCTTATCGAACGGCGTTTAAAACACCGATAGGTATGACCCCTTATCAATTCGTCTATGGAAAAGCTTGCCACCTTCCGGTTGAGTTGGAACATAAAGCCTATTGGGCAATTAAAGAGATGAACCTCGATTTCGATGCCTCGGTGGTGGAACGAAGGTTCCAAATAAGCGAGCTAGAGGGGTTGAGGTTGAAAGCATATGAAAATGCAAGCATATACAAAGAGAGAATCAAAAGGTGGTGCGGTAAAAGATTGCAAAAGAAAGAATTTGAAGAAGGCGATAAGGTCCTCCTCTACAATTCGAGGTTTAAAACCTTCGGAAAGGGAAAATTGCAAAGCAAGTGGGACGAACCTTATGTTGTGCATTCGGTGTTCTCCAACGGAGCGGTAACCATTATGGATATAAACGGCGATTAATTTGTGGTGAATGGTCAGCGGCTTAAGGTTTACTACGAACCCGACGTTGTGCCCCTTCACCATGTTGATGTCTTCACCATGGAGGAAGAGCCCGAACGTCCCACCTAGGATGGAAAACAAGGCATGAATTTCTGTAAATAGTTTTTCTTTTAGTTTTTGGAGTTTCTCGCGAAGATTTACTGGGCCAACTTTTTCTCATGGGCTAAGGAGGTGAAAAAAGGGCGGTACACGAAAACCGGATCGGCCCGGCCCCCGAGACAGGTGGGTGGGCCGGCCCAGGCCGACCGGCCCAGGTGGGTCCCGGCGGCAGTCGTCCCCGATTTTTGCCCGAATTGCTCCTTTTCGACTTCCTTCTTTGGTCAGAAAAGTTTAAGGGAAGTTTTAAAAAAAGGAAAATGAGGTTCTCAGGGTTTTTCTCTTCGGACTATTTATTTGGCCGAATTGGGAGCTCGGGAATCAACCCCTCCAAGCAATATTTTGCACCCTTGCAGCAGCCATTGTGTCCCCAAGAAGCTTAGAGTTGAAGCTAGAAGCCAAGGAGCCATCGATGGAGGAGGCGATGCGATGCGAGCTCAACCTGCCCATCGAGAGGACTGCCCGCATCCATTGCGGAGGGCGTGTCCCGACCGGAGCTCTTGCATCTCGCAATCCCGTCGAAGATAACAACCTCTACATTTGGGACCAGCAGCCCGAGGAGAGGACGCCCGAAGGCCCCAACAGCGACGGCAACAACAGCAACAGCGGCGACTACAATGGTGGTGGCGATGACGGCGGTGACAACGGTGGAGACAATGGCGATGAAGACCCCTTCGGATTGCATCCAATGTGTTGTTGAACTTGCCGTCAATCCATCGGGGATCTCTACACGTCGGTCGATGAATGTCTCGAAGCCATGGAAGCGATGAAGCATCGTATGGAGGATTTGGAGCACGTAGTTGGAGACGACTACAAGTTCCTTAACCGTAACGTGCGCAAACTTTTTGGCATGGTTGGAAACATGAGAGGCAAGTGGTGCAATACTTGCTTGAAGTACCACTAGGTCTAGTTTTCCCCTTAGGATTTTTGTAAGATACGACGAGGACGTCGTATGTTTTTAGCGTGGGGGAGAGCTAGCTAGCTAGCCTTAGCTTTTTGAGTTTCAAATTTTAGGTTCGGTTTAATCTTCGAGCGAGAGTCTTAGAGTATAATGAGTCTTAGTTTTCGAGTGTGTTTTTTAAATTTTTGTAAGTTTGCAAGTGTCTTAAATTAGTGTTGAGTCAAAGAAAACCAAATAAAAAAAGTCTTTATATATTTTCTTGTGTGATGCTTATCTTTATTCACTTTTTTGTTTAATCTTTGATTATTGATATATGAACACAAGTGTGTGGTTTGAAAAATGTTTACTGTGGTGCTTAGTGGAATTGCTACTACTTAAAGTACCCATACCGCACTTCGATCTTGAGCTTCACATGTTAGTTGTGCTATGTTCAATGCTAAAAGTTGGAGGATTTCAGTTCTGAAAATTATCTTAAAACCCTTATAATAAAGGTTAGCAAAACCTATTTTTCCAAGTTGAGAGTAAGAAAAAAATCCTATACAAAGCCAATTTATTTTTTTTTTGCTCCACTATAAGTGTGATTAGCACGATGAGTTGGGCTAGGACCCTTCTCTCTTGGGAGTTTTAATTTCGAGCAATGATCATGTTCTTGTGCTTATCTTTTATTGCTAGCCTCGTCATACATTCGGTCACCAGACTTTCACCTTGGAAGTCCCGTGCATCACCGAATTCCATACCCAACCCAATATATCTCTTTTTGTACATCGCATTCCTTGAACACAACCTACTTTCAAAAGTTTCGTCTCGTCTCTAGCATGATTTATTTAAAATTTCAGATTGTATGCATGCGAGAAAGAGAGGAGTTGAGAGCTTTGAAAAGTTGACAAGAGAGAGAAAAATAAAGAGAAAAGTATGAGTATGGAAAAGAAAGAAAGAAAGAAAGAAATATGTGAATATATATATATATATATATATATATATATATATATATATATATATATATATATATATATATATGAGAATGAAAGAATGAAAGAAGAAAAAGAAAAGAGAAAGATGAGGTAGCAATAAAGATATGAGAGGGATAGATCAAATGAAAGAAAAGAAAAATAAAGTGTAAGGAAGGATGTCACGTTGTTGAGAGACGAAACTTTCATTCTTTTTCCAACCATGTGCAATCCGACAACGAGGACGTCATTGGTGCCTTGTAGTCATAATTTTCATTTGCCCTTGCACATGTCCACCATTCTAAATCTTCTCATCCTTGATATCCCTACATATGGTTAGTTCTCATGATCATTGGCTTTGAAAGGTAGACAACCATTAGAGGAAGTTCTTAGTTTGACAATACGTGTTAGATGCCGGAGAAGGCAAAGTAACAATGAACCTTAATGGAACAAAGTACACATATAACTTTCTTCGTGCTTCTAAACACCTTACACCCTTTCCTCCCGAAGATAAAGAAGTAGAAGAGATAGATAGTCTTTGTTTTGTTGAAACTCTTAGAGACCCGCTGCAAAGAGTGATGGAAAATCAAATTAGCCATCAACAAGATGAAGAATTAGAAGAAGCAACAAAAGGCTTAGAGCCACATGATGGAAGCGTGGAGGAAGGAAAATTCGAAGACATAGGAGAGATAAAACCCGAGGAGCCACAAGCGCCTGAGGTAGACCTTAAACCTTTGCCCAAAGGATTAAAGTATGAATTTTTGGGCCCCGACAAGACTTATCCAGTCATCGTGAGCGACGAGTTGAGTCCCAAAGAAAATGAGGCGTTGCTGATTTTATTGAAAAAACATTGGAAGGTGATTGGATATTCGATTAATGATCTCAAAGGTATTATCCCAGCCTTTTGCACTCATCGTATACGAATGGAAGACCAATGTAAGCCCGTAGTGGACCACCAAAGGAGGCTAACTCATGCCATGCGAGAGGTAGTAAATAAAGAGGTCATCAAGTTACTTGATACCGGAATCATCTACCTAGTTCCGCATAGAGAATGGGTGAGCCCGGTACATTGTGTACCAAAGAAAGGATGGTTTGACCGTGGTGAAGAATGAGAAGAACGAGTTGATACCGCAAAGAACCATGACCGGGTGGCGGATGTGTATCGATTATCATAAGCTTAATAAAGCAACGAAGAAAGATCACTTCCCCCTACTGTTCATTGACGAGATGCTCGAGAGGTTAGCAAACCACGCTTATTTTTGCTTTCTCGATGGGTACTCGGGGTTCATGCAAAGTCCCATTCACCCGGACGATCAACACAAGATGACATTTACATGCCCTTATGGAACGTTTGCATATAGAAGGATGCCCTTCGGTCTATGCAACGCTCCGGCCTCTTTTCAACGTTGCATGATGGCCGTATTTTCGGAATTCATCGAAGAAATTGTCGAGGTGTTCATGGATGATTTTTCCATTTATGGGAAGACGTTCATGGATTGCTTGGCAAACTTGGAAAAGGTCCTCACGAGGTGTGCGGAGGTAGACTTGGTATTAAATTGGGAAAAGTGCCACTTCATGGTTAAGCAAGGCATAGTGCTCGGACATGTTATATCCCAGAGAGGAATTGAAGTGGACAAGGCTAAGGTAGAGACGGTTGAGCAACTCCCACCTCCTACGGATGTTAAGTCCTTAAGGAGCTTTCTAGGCCATGCCGGATTTTATAGAAGATTTATTAAGGACTTCTCGAAGATCACTAAGCCTTTAACGCATCTTCTTCAAAAGGATGTGGCTTTCGACTTTGATGAGAAGTGCCTAGCGGCATTCCGGACCTTGAAAATGCATTGGTGAGTGCTCCCATCATCCAACATCCGGATTGGAGCCAACCTTTTGAGATCATGTGTGACACAAGTGACTACGCCGTAGGCGCGGTCTTGGGTCAAAGAAAGGAAGGCTGAGTTCACGCTGTTTACTATGCTAGCAAAACTCTTAGTGGGGCGCAATTAATTTATGCCATACGGAAAAAGAGTTGCTAGCGGTGGTATTCGCTTTCGAAAAATTCAGATCTTACATCGTGAACTTGAAGGTCATTGTTTACACCGATCACGCAGCCATCAAGTATCTCTTGGCTAAGAAGGAAGCTAAACCACGTTTGATTCGTTGGATCCTTCTTCTCCAAGAGTTTGATGTTGAAATTCGTGATAAAAAGGGGGTGGAAAATGTTGTGGTCGATCATTTGTCTAGGATGAATCGTGGACAAGATGATAAAGAGCCCATCGAAGATAAGATGAGAGATGACCACCTCTATAGAGTGCTTGACAAGGATACTTGGATGATCGATATCATTCGAGCAATTCGAAAGATGCCTCTCGATCATCTAGATAAAAACTCTCAAAAGAAGATAATCTCCGAAAGTAGGAAATACTTTTGGGATGCACCATACCTCTTCAAACTTGGCAATGATGGAGTAATGAGAAGATGTGTGACAAGAGAAGAGAGGGTTGAGATTCTAAGGAAGTGCCACTCAGCGGAGTACGGTGGACACTATAGCCATTTTCGAACCCAAGAAAAAGTATGGTCGAGCGGATTCTTTTGCCCAAAGATGCATGAAGATACTAAAAGATATGTTGCATCATGCCCCGAATGCCAAAGAACCAGAAACATCTCTCAAAGAAATTCTATGCCCTTGAAATACAACCTACAAATCGACATATTCGAGGTATGGGGTATAGACTTCGTGGGGCCTTTTAAAAACTCATTTGGATTTGAGTATATCCTAGTCATGGTTGATTATGTATCCAAGTGGGTAGAGGCTATACCATGTCGTAAAGCTTCCACGGAGGAGTCCATTACTATGATCAAGAACGTGATTTTTCCCCGTTTCGGTACACCGGGAATCTTGATAAGTGATGGAGGAACTCACTTTACCAGGAAGAATTTCAAAAAGTGCTTGTCCAAGTTGGGAATTGAGCATAGGGTCTCTACGACCTATCACCCACAAACCAACGGACAAGCGGAAACGTCAAATAGGCAATTAAAAAGCATACTCAACAAGACCATACAGAAGGGAGGCAAAGATTGGTCAAAGAAATTAGACGGAGCTTTATGGGCTTATCGAACGGCGTTTAAAACACCGATAGGTATGACCCCTTATCAATTCGTCTATGGAAAAGCTTGCCACCTTCCGGTTGAGTTGGAACATAAAGCCTATTGGGAAATTAAAGAGATGAACCTCGATCTCGATGCCGCGGCCGTGGAACGAAGGTTCCAAATAAGCGAGCTAGAGGGGTTGAGGTTGAAAGCATATGAAAATGCAAGCATATACAAAGAGAGAATCAAAAGGTGGTATTTTAAAAGATTGCAAAAGAAAGAATTTAAAGAAGGAGATAAGGTCCTCCTCTACAATTCGAGGTTTAAAACATACGGAAAGGGAAAATTGCAAAGCAAGTGGGACGAACCTTATGTTGTGCATTCGGTGTTCTCCAACGGAGCGGTAACCATTATGGATATAAACGGCGATCAATTTGTGGTGAATGGTCAGCGGCTTAAGGTTTACTACGAACCCAACGTTGTGCCCCTTCACCATGTTGATGTCTTCACCATGGAGGAAGAGCCCGAACGTCCCACCTAGGACGGAAAACAAGGCATGAATTTCTGTAAATAGTTTTTCTTTTAGTTTTCTGGAGTTTCTCGCGAAGATTTACTGGGCCAACTTTTTCCCATGGGCTAAGGAGGTGAAAAAGGATGGTACACGAAAAACTCGGATCGGCCCGCCCCCGAGAGAGGGGTGGGCGGCCGGCCCGAGCCGACCGGCCCAAGTGGGTCCCGGCGGCAGTCGTCCCCGATTTTTGTCCGAATTGCTCCTTTTTGACTTCCTTCTTTGGTCAGAAAATTTTAAGGGAAGTTTAAAAAAAAGGAAAATGAGGTTCTCAGGGTTTTTCTCTTCGGACTATTTATTTGGCCGAATTGGGAGCTCGGGAATCAACCCCTCCAAGTTTTATTTTGCACGCTTGCATCGGCCATTGTGTCCCCAAGAAGCTTAGAGTTGAAGCTAGAAGCCAAGGAGCCATCGATGGAGGAGGCGATGCGATGCGAGCTCAAGCTACCCATCGAGAGGACCGCCCGCATCCGTTGCGGAGGGCGTGTCCCGACCGGAGCTCTTGCATCTCGCAGTCCCGTCGAAGATAACAACCTCTACATTTGGGACGAGCAGCCCGAGGAGAGGACGCCCGAAGGCCCGAACAGCGACGACAACAACAGCAACAACGGCGACTACAATGGTGGTGGCGATGACGGCGGTGACGACGGTGGAGACAATGGCGATGAAGACCCCTTCGGATTGCATCCAATGTGTTGTCGAACTTGCCGTCAATCCATCGGGGATCTCTACACGTCGGTCGATGAATGTCTCGAAGCCATGGAAGCGATGAAGCATCGTATGGAGGATTTGGAGCACGTAGTTGGAGACGACTACAAGTTCATGAACCGTAACGTGCGCAAACTTTTTGGCATGGTTGGAAACATGAGAGGCAAGTGGTGCAATACTTGCTTGAAGTACCACTAGGTCTAGTTTTCCCCTTAGGATTGTAAGATACGACGAGGACATCGTATGTTTTTAGCATGGGGGAGAGCTTGCTAGCTAGCCTTAGCTTTTTGAGTTTCAAATTTTAGGTTCGATTTAATCTTCGAGCGAGAGTCTTAGAGTTTAATGAGTCTTAGTTTTCGAGTGTGTTTTTTAAATTTTTGTAAGTTTGCAAGTGTCTTAAATTAGTGTTGAGTCAAAGAAAACCAAATAAAAAAAGTCTTTATATATTTTCTTGTGTGATGCTTATCTTTATTCACTTGTTTGTTTAATCTTTGATTATTGATTGTTGACGGATAAAACTAGTATCCAACTACGATCCGCAAGCGTACGGACCTACACCTTTTTCACCACGGGATTCCCAAGGTTTTTGTCAATCCGCGGAGCAAGGGGATTGCTAGCGCTTAACCAAGCACTAATCTAATTGAATGGAAAACCTTTGAAAGAGTATTTATCTAAAGGTAAAGACAATCTAACCTAAGTTAATCTAAGTTAAGTTGATCAAACAAATCTAGGGATAAACTAGATGGTAAACGGGTGAACACAAGAGAGCGAGGTTAAGATAGATAAGCGTTCCCTCCCTAGGATCTAGGATAACATGGTATGCATCTACTACACGAAAGCAGTAAACCAATCTACCGGGGGTTGTGACCACGGTTTCGCCCTTTCCCTCCTCTCGTCGCATCGTCACTACGCGAAGGTATTCGTGACTAGACCTATGATGGACACGGTATGTTGATGGAATCTATGGGAGTAGCGGATATCATACGCCCGAAAAAACACGGTAGCTAACCTTAATCATCAAAGCATCATCAACATGAAAACAATAGATTGAAACCACAAATCGAGTAGCGATCACATAGCATGTATCCATCTAATCCTAGGGATGAACGGAGACATTACCCCATCATCTTACACGGATTGAAGCACATAGGGGTGATGGAGACTCCGGAGAACGTCGTCGATGAAGATGGTGGTGATGGAGCTTGGGAACACCCCTAGGCCAGCGGCTTGGAGTCCTCCTCTTGCTTCCTTCTCTCCGCCGGCGTTGATCCTTGCGACGAGCTCATCTAACTCTCCCCCTCATCTTGCGGCGGCGGTTTTCTGGTGATTGGCGTCGGTAGGATGATTTGTTCGATGGGTCCATATTGGGGCGCCTAGGGGGTTGTATTTATGTCCTTAAGGTGCCTTTGGGCGTGCTACACCTTGCCTTGCACGAAATCCTCCTTGGGAGAGAAGCAACCTTGGTTTCCATAAAATCAGCTAGATTTTCCTGATTCGCAGTCCTTCCTTGCCAACGCCATATCTCCCACGTTCGGACTCCAAATAATGCAAATTCGGTGTCCAGGTTGTGTGCCAAGAAATTATCTTCAACTTTGGTATTCATTTCTTTCCTTAAAAACGAAGATAAGATATCCAAATCGGCCTTGGAAGATAATCTGTTCTGATTTCGGACTGACTGCGCAGCAGGGATTTCGGGGGCCATATCTCCTAGCTCCCTTATCCAAATTGGGCCTTCCACATGTCCAAATCGAAGGTATCGTCAAGGCCCACAACTTTGGTAGTCAAACTTTTGCCATTAAAGGACGTTTAAGTCTCCGAATCTGTACCGAAAGATCATGCTGTCCCGAGTCATGGAGAATATCTCTCGGGCCGAGTTGATCTCGTTGGTAAACATCCAAGTCCCCGGAGTTTCGCGTGTTGATGCTTCGGTCCTTGGGTTGTTTGGAGTCTTGTTCACTTCGTGTCTTGACTTGTGACGGGCTTCATGATCTTCTCTTGAAGTGCTTGATGAACTTATCCCGAAAGTCTCCTCTTTAGCGTAGATTTCGCGTAAACAACAAACTCCAAAATCGACATGCAAGTGTGAACTTGTTACATCATTAGTATGCCTAGTGGCGGGTTAGTTGCAAATCATAATCGAAACCAATGTATAACAAGTACTCTAGGTTGACGGAAATTCACCGTCAACATCTCCCCCATGCTTAAACCTTGCTCGTCCTCGAGTAAGTAATCCTTGCTTAAAAGGGAAATCAGTGTTGCCTTCCAATGTTGTCCCTGCACTTAGTCATTCATGACGAGGGGAATTGCTCTCTCTTAAGAATTTATTTTAAAGTTCAAGCTGTGACCGGCTTATTTTTCATTATGGAAGATAGACTAACAATAAAGAACAAGCCACATTTAATAAACATGATGCTCTCAAACTTAAGTGAACTTCAAACCATTACCTTGTCACATGGAAGATTTTCAAAAAGATGCATATCCAACATAAGTGAAAAATCTCTTGCAAGAGCTCATGCAACACTCATCTCATCAAGTCACTCAAACCTATACTAGATTATTTTCAACCTACTCTACTCATATGTGATAGTGGAAGGCTTATGTGGAGCTTGGAAGGTTAAAAACAATCCTAGCAAAACATACATCGGAAATATTGTCAAATTAAGAGAGAGATCTATTGGAATTACTGAGACTCGTCAAAAAGGCCATGGAAAATAAATGTTGGAAAGAGAGAGGGATGAAACACACACATTTAGATAAGTGGACATGTGCAAGTGGCAAATGGATGATCCCGAGGCACGAGTGAAGTCCTCGTTATCGGATTGCACATGGTTGGAAGATTTGAGTATGGATTTATCATCAAGGCACTTGAGAACTTATGAAGCAAAAAGAACCGAGGAGCATCTTTATTTTTTTCCTTATTTTATTTCCTTCTCTTTTTTTTCTCTCTTTCTTTTTTTTCACTTTATTCTTCCTATCTTTCTTACTTTTCTTTTCTTCTCATCATAATTTTTTTCTTTTTTCATTTTTTTCTCTTTTTTCTTTTTTTTTCTTTTGCTCCTCAAAACTTTTTGCAACATAATACTTACATAGCATTTGTGTCAGAGAATGACTCCTCCCCCATGCTTGAACGATGCTCGTCCTCGAGCATAAAAGAGAGGGGAAATGACTGCTAAAGTAAGTATAAATTCCATAATATTGCGGAATATTTGAATCTCCATCGAGAATTTTACTCCATACTCAAATTGGGTTGTGGACAAGGAGGTGATCACAAAAAGATGTTTTTGGTTTAGGGTGGATGCCCAGCGAAGTTTGTGAAATTTTCGATGTGAAAACCCACAATGCATGGAAAAAAAGGCTAGCATGAAAAAGTTACACAAAGGAATGACCAGCTTCTTAGTCTCGAACCATAGAAATCAATCCTAATCCAACTCATCAAAACATATGTTTGCAATCTACGGGTTTTGTTATCATAAAAGATATATGTATATGGCTTTGGTAGGTAGAACTTTGCAAGAGCATCACAAATATGTAGATAGCATAAAAGTTAAGTTTTCATAAAAACAACAAGTTATCCGGCTATCCATAAACTTAAATCAAAGAGCAAAGATATGTATGTGGGTCTAGAGCATAGTCATTTCACCTCCACAAATAAAAGAGCCGGTATTTAAATTAATTTCAGATCATATTATAGAGAGCAATTAGCCAAGACATGTATAACTTCATGTAGGTAAAACAAAGCGGCAACTTTCATCATCTTTCCGTAAGCATAGGCAATATAGAACATCGAGGTGAACACATGGTCATGCTTATCTATTGAAAGTAAAAAGAAACCTAGGTTGTCCTCCTAGTAGCCATGTTATTGTTTGAAGAGAAAAACAAAAGGTTGCACCTAGTTGAGGTTGAAGGCATACTTACAAGCATTTGTGTTTGGAAAAGAGAAGGTCCATGGAGATGTTACCATCCTTTGTAATTCTTCGTTGCCTTCTTCCGACATCTCCATGTATCGATGTGGCCTTTGCTTTTGTCTTGATTTATTAATATTCCTAAACTTCTGAATTTGATCTTGTATGCTTAATGGAGTCATTGGTCACCCTTCTCTTCAATGTTGTCATCACCATCTCCTCTTTCTTGTTCTCATCATCTCCTTGCTGTCTCTTTTTCATGGATTTCCCCCTCTGTACAGAACAGAAAATATATCGAAATATAGCTCTATTGAAAAGTTTATGAAATTACCTTTCCAACGTGTGGTCATTCATCGAAAACGGAGTTCAAACAAGGGAGCTATGTCCGTTTTACTTCAGCGCTGTGTGCTGTCCAAAACTGATTTCAGGACGTGTTGCACTCGGTGATTCGGGCATAACTTCTTGTAGAAACCTCCGATTGTCTTGATTCTTGATTTGTTGGAATTGTAACTTCATGGGGCTTCTAAATATCCAAAAATATCTAGTGTTTTCCCTTCGAGACCATGCAGAATTTTGATGAGATCGGTGGCTTCTTGCGCATTGATCCGGAGATGTTAACGATCTTTATCATTCTATCTTCTAGAACGTCATGTTGCACTTCTGAGTTGAAGATTCAGGGTCTCCCCCATGCTTAGCATTTTGCTAGTCATGGAAGAAGAAGACAAAGCATTTTTATCTTAGCCATCCTTCAATTTCCTTGTAGTGAGAGTCTTTATCTTGCCTGTAAGACGTTTTAAACACACATTCTACCCCAAGGTGACGGTTGGGAGTAGATACAATTGCCAACAATCCAACAATGTCTCCTAAGATTCTTAACTTGTGGTATAATTAGTCTAATGAGGAATAAAAACCTAATGAGTGTACGTGGTGCAAGGTGTGTATGCACATGATAGGAAAGCATATAAACAAGACAATGTTTTCACCTAGTTCTAAACACCATGTTTACAACTAGGTTGCCGAATTTCTCCATAGCCATAAAGGTTTATTTATCAAGGGTTAAAACACCATGTCTATCCCTAAATCAATAACTCTTATAGCACAAGAAAAATTAAGCGCATTGCAAAGCTTATAAACTGACCAAAGTAATATGAAAACATATGAAAGGCTAGCTAGGTTTATCGAACTTAACGATGATAGTCCGCAATCATGTTTAAACACCACGTTTACACAATATCACAAAAGGAAAATACTCATAATGCCTTATGAAGTATTAACATGGAAAATGAAGCATACATCATTAAGTATATAAAACAACCAAGCCAACTATGTGCAAAACATGTATACACAAAGAAACATCACGAGGACAACAAAATGCAATGCATGCAAATAAATAAATATGATCATGAACATGATGGTGGTTCTAAAAAGGAAAACTGAACTTAGATTAATAACCACAAGTTGATCATCATAAGATAGTGCCATTATTTATTTTCTCTAAGAAAGTAGTAAAAATATAAAGATACGGGTTGCCTCCCGAAAAGCGCTTCATTTAAAGTCATAGAGCTGGACTTTCTCACATACCTTCTTTTCGTTGCATAGCCATGGCCCTTCATGCAAGAATAAAAGGTACCAATGCAGCTTTAATTTACTTCCCATGTTGTGCTTGATCACTTATAGAAGACTTGCCCAAAGCATCCTTTTGTTTCATCGTTATCTCCTTCTCTATCATCCTTCGGTACTGCCTTCACTTCATGATTTTTTTTAATGTCCATAACAGAAAGTATACTCAAGCTCTACTCCATTGCACAGTGCACAAAATTTCCTTTCCAACGAGTCTTCATTTGCTCAAATCGGACTCCGGACAAGAGAGTTACGTCCGTTTTACTTCGGCGATGAAATCTGTCCTGAAATTTCAGAACGCGCAACGCCCAATGTTTTCTCCATAACTCCTTGCACGGGTCTTCAAACTTGTTGGTTCTTGATGCGTTGGAACGGTAACTTGATGGATCTTCTGAATATCTCATTTTCTTCATTTGTACACCTCTGAACAAGCTCTCAAATTGATGAAGACAGCAGCATCCATCGCGGGATTCGGAGAGGTCGATGATTTATCTTGCAACTCTTTTAGGCATGACTTCTTTTTTTTTCATTATTCAAGCCTTGTCTACATGGTTAGTGAAAATCGGGCCTTTCCCGACATATGATTCTTTAAGGTCATTAGCTTGACCAAGCGCAAAGCATGATCGAGATTTACAAAACTTATTGTAAACATACGCGTCCATAATTAACACCACATGTGAATTGTAGCAACAAGTCAAGGTGTAAATAAAAGAAGCATATGTTTCATGCATAGCACTTAGCTCATCATTAGGAAAAGGTTCTTTAGGTGTGAGATTAATTGAATCAAACTTAAATGTTTCCTCTTTTTCATTCTCAAGAAAATCTAGCCTATCAACATGATCACTATTGGAACAAGGCATAGACATTAAACTATCATTCATACTATTGGTTGAGCATGAGTATTTGAATTTATCAACATCAATACCAATAATATCTTGAGATTTCAGCGTGTACCTTGGCCTTAAAAATTTTTCAACAAGAGTGATATTTGGTTCATCAAGCGGTGTTGAAGGCGAATTGATCTCAACAAGTGTAGTTGCCTCTTCATCACCATCTTGCAATTTCTTCAACTCATCATGTGGAACATGTAATCCTTCAACTATGTACGCATTCATCTCTTCTTTGAAGTCTTCTTTATCAACCAGATCTTCATCTTCAAAGACTTGTATGTTGCTTCCTTTATCTTCCATGTACCACATGTCGTCAAGATCGCTCGTTGTTGATTCACTCTTTCCTTCATCCTTGAGTACTTCCATGTCTTGATTTGCTAGTGTGTAGGCTTCAATAGCACACAAGCTATCATCTAGCTTGAGTCCTATCTCCTCCCATTTATCCTTTGAGTCACTAGGCTCATCACGGTTGTACTCTTCTCTTCCTTCATCATAAATCTTTGAGTTGTCAAACCGGTCGATCCATCCTTCATCTCCTTCTTCTCTTTCTTCTTCAAACATCTTTTGGATCGACTCTCCACTCATCTCTTGATCAAATATATCTTCAACTAGTTTGGCAATGTGCCGGCGTTCCTCCTTCCTTCGGTAGTTAATTAGTGGGGCGAAATCAACTTGAACCCAACCGGATTGCTTGAATTCCGCCAATGGTCTAGCATTCCACATACTTCGGCCTACATTCATGTTAGTTTCAACATTTTTAACATCCGAAATGACTTCTCTTACCTTGGAAGTGGATCTTCACTTTCTTGTATGGTCGGTTCATCTTCCTTGACCTTCGGTTCATCTTTTTCAGAAATTTCAGCAAGCACCTTGGGCTTGCTTTTGTCATTTTGCTCATCTCGACAACATCTTTGCCAATCTCGTATTGTTCTTTGTCCATTGCTTATCCTTTGTAGGATTTGTGCGGCTTCACTAATTGTTTTATCCAATATATCACCGCCTGCACACATGCTTACAAAACGAGATGAGTTAGGGGTTAGTGAAAAATAAAAGGTATGCAACATCAAGTCACCAGAAAATCCCAAGCTCGGGCCTCGCTCAAGTAGTTCATTAAAACGGTCCCATGCTTCATCAATTCCTTCATCCTCTCCTTGCTTGAAAGTGAGCACTTGCCTCCTTAAGTCTTGGACCTTGCTTATGGGAAAGAACTTCAAAAGAAACTTCTTCACTAGCTCATCCCAATTTCCTTTTGCTTCAACGGATGCAAGTGTGTACCATCTTCGCGCTTCATCTTCGAGAGAGAATGGAAAAAGATTCCACTTGAACCAAGCGGCCGGAACTCCTTTTTGTTGCACCGTGTTGCATAACATCGTGAATTCCTTAATGTGTCTATATGGGTTGTCATCCTCCAATCCTCTAAATGGTTTTGTCGCCACTAACTTGATGATTCCGGCTTCACTTCGTAGTGGGTTGTAGCAAACGTCAAATCTGATTTTTGCATCTCAATGTCTTCCATTGACGGCATTGCTAGCTCCCTTAGCGACATCTCTTCGTCTTCCAATGGTGAGGTGAACAAATCCATCTAGGCACAAAAAAAGTAGAAAGAAAAACAAAAAAGACTTTTTTTCTTTTTTTTAGAAAATAAGGGTTAGATGTTAGTAATCAACAAAACTAATACAAGATTAAACGTAGCAACCGGCTTGCTCCCCGGCAACGGCGCCGGTAAAAAGGGGCTTGTTGACGGATAAAACTAGTATCCACCTACGATCCGCAAGCGTACGGACCTACACCTTTTTCACCACGGGATTCCCAAGGTTCTTGTCAATCCGCGGAGCAAGGGGATTGCTAGCGCTTAACCAAGCACTAATCTAATTGAATGGAAAACCTTTGAAAGAGTATTTATCTAAAGGTAAAGACAATCTAACCTAAGTTAATCTAAGTTAAGTTGATCAAACAAATCTAGGGATAAACTAGATGGTAAACGGGTGAACACAAGAGAGCGAGGTTAAGATAGATAAGCGTTCCCTCCCTAGGATCTAGGATAACATGGTATGCATCTACTACACGAAAGCAGTAAACCAATCTACCGGGGGTTGTGACCACGGTTTCGCCCTTTCCCTCCTCTCGTACTGTCACTACGCGAAGGTATTCGTGACTAGACCTATGATGGACACGGTATGTTGATGGAATCTCTGGGAGTAGCGGATATCATACGCCCGAAAAAACACGGTCGCTAACCTTAATCATCAAAGCATCATCAACATGAAAACAATAGATTGAAACCACAAATCGAGTAGCGATCACATAGCATGTATCCATCTAATCCTAGGGATGAACGGAGACATTACGCCATCATCTTACACGGATTGAAGCACATAGGGGTGATGGAGACTCCGGAGAACGTCGTCGATGAAGATGGCGGTGATGGAGCTTGGGAACACCCCTAGGCCAGCGGCTTGGAGTCCTCCTCTTGCTTCCTTCTCTCCGCCGGCGTTGATCCTTGCGACGAGCTCATCTAACTCTCCCCCCTCATCTTGCGGCGGCGGTTTTCTGGTGATTGGCGTCGGTAGGATGATTTGTTCGATGGGTCCATATTGGGGCGCCTAGGGGGTTGTATTTATGTCCTTAAGGTGCCTTTGGGCGTGCTCCACCTTGCCTTGCACGAAATCCTCCTTGGGAGAGAAGCAACCTTGGTTTCCATAAAATCAGCCAGATTTTCCTGATTCGCAGTCCTTCCTTGCCAACGCCATATCTCCCACGTTCGGACTCCAAATAATGCAAATTCGGTGTCCAGGTTGTGTGCCACGAAATTATCTTCAACTTTGGTATTCATTTCTTTCCTTAAAAACGAAGATAAGATATCCAAATCGGCCTCGGAAGATAATCTGTTCTGATTTCGGACTGACTGCGCAGCAGGGATTTCGGGGGCCATATCTCCTAGCTCCCTTATCCAAATTGGGTCTTCCACATGTCCAAATCGAAGGTATCGTCAAGGCCCACAACTTTGGTAGTCAAACTTTTGCCATTAAAGGCCGTTTAAGTCTCCGAATCTGTACCGAAAGATCATGCTGTCCTGAGCTGCGAGAATATCTCTCGGGCTGAGTTGATCTCGTTGGTAAACATCCAAGTCCCCGGAGTTTCGCGTGTTGATGCTTCGGTCCTTGGGTTGTTTGGAGTCTTGTTCACTTCGTGTCTTGACTTGTGACGGGCTTCATGATCTTCTCTTGAAGTGCTTGATGAACTTATCTCGAAAGTCTCCTCTTTAGCGTAGATTTCCTGCGTAAACAACAAACTCCAAAATCGACATGCAAGTGTGAACTTGTTACATCATTAGTATGCCTAGTGGCGGGTTAGTTGCAAATCATAATCGAAACCAATGTATAACAAGTACTCTAGGTTGACGGAAATTCACCGTCAACATTGATATATGAACACAAGTGTGTGGTTTGAAAAATGTTTACTGTGGTGCTTAGTGGAATTGCTACTACTTAAAGTACCCATACCGCACTTCGATCTTGAGCTTCACATGTTAGTTGTGCTATGTTCAATTCTAAAAGTTGGAGGATTTCAGTTCTGAAAATTATCTTAAAACCCTTGTAATAAAGGTTAGTAAAACCTCTTTTTCCAAGTTGAGAGTAAGAAAAAAATCCTATACAAGGCCAATTTATTTTTTTTTGCTCCACCATAAGTGTGATTAGCACGATGAGTTGGGCTAGGACCCTTCTCTCTTGGGAGTTTTTAATTTCGAGCAATGATCATGTTCTTGTGCTTATCTTTTATTGCTAGCCTCATTATACATTCGGTCACGAGACTTTCACCTTGGAAGTCCCGTGCATCGCCGAATTCCATACCCAACCCAATATATCTCTTTTTGTACATCGCATTCCTTGAACACAACCTACTTTCAAAAGTTTCGTCTCGTCTCTAGCATGATTTATTTAAAATTTCAGATTGTATGCATGCGAGAAAGAGAGGAGTTGAGAGCTTTGAAAAGTTGACAAGAAAGAAAGAAAGAAAGAAAGAAATATGTGAATATATATATATATGAGAATGAAAGAATGAAAGAAGAAAAAGAAAAGAGAAAGATGAGGTAGCAATAAATATATGAGAGGGATGGATCAAGTGAAAGAAAAGAAAAATAAAGTGTAAGGAAGGATGTCACGTTGTTGAGAGACGAAACTTTCATTCTTTTTCCAACCATGTGCAATCCGACAACGAGGACGTCATTGGTGCCTTGTAGTCATAATTTTCATTTGCCCTTGCACATGTCCACCATTCTAAATCTTCTCATCCTTGATATCCCTACATATGGTTAATTCTCATGATCATTGGCTTTGAAAGGTAGACCATTAGAGGAAGTTCTTAGTTTGACAATACTTGTGTTGATTGCGCTAGCCCTACCTATAGCTCCACTTTACATGTTGTATGAGAGACTTATGGGAGGTGAGAGTTTGATAAAATTGGTTTAGGATAGCAACCTCATATGAGTGACTTGAAAGAGCTCGGAGAAAGGTTTTTGTCTAATACTTGTTGCAGGAATTTTATTTTTTTAAAAAATCATAAAAACCCTCCGATGGATGCAAAAAAGTAAGCATGGCTGAAATTGAAGACTTTGAGTGAAGAGTTTGAGTTGTGGGGTAAATCTTGACGTGGTAAAAATTCTAAACGCCCATGTTTATGTTTGATGATCATTACATTATGTTTATGTATTAAAGATGAAAGGATTGACTAACTTGTGAAGAAGGATTAGCGGTACATGATTACAACGCCTTGGACGAAGTTCTTTTATGAGTACTTGCTCGAGGACGAGCAAGAGCTAAGCGTGGGGGAGATGTTGACAGTGTATTTTGGTACACCTAGCATGTTCATTACACTATGGTTTGGTTTTGATTATGCAACTAACCCGCCACTAGTCACACTAATCATATAACAAGTTGATCTTTGTGCATGCATTTGAAAGTGTTGTGTTTATGTAGGAAAACATGGACATAAAGGACGGATTCGCAACAAGTTCAAAGGAGCATTTACGGAGTCTTGTTCGTGTTCATGAGCTTGATGAAATCACTTCCAATGGTGGCAAGGACCGAAGTGCTACGAGGAACACCCCCGGGGATTGAAGCGTAAATACCGAACTTCATGCGAAGAGAACCTCCATCTTGGATGCGAGGATAACATCGTCAAAATCATGCAAGTGGAGGGGGTAAATTACATAAATGCATAAGGACCCACGGGAGCGAAGGGGCGACCGAACCGGGCCGAGGTGGGCCCAGGCCGGTCGGCCCCAGCCGGCCGGCCCGGCCCCCACCCCGTGGCCGGTTCGGTCCCGTTTTCCTTGCACCCGAAGGATCTTGAACCCTAAAAAGCCTGGGCGCCGCCATTCGACAGAGGAGAGAGTTATTCGCACCAGAAGGCCATCCACAAGCTAGAGAGAGAGGAGGAGGATCTCCGGAGGGAGATCAACCACCTCGAAGGAAGCACCCTCTCGTGGAGAAGAAGGAAGACACCGTCGGAAGGGAAACCATGATCAACGGTGCTATGTCCAGCACCTTGATGGGGTAATCTCCTTATTCGTCCATGGGTTGTAATCGATCTTGAGATGTAATCGCACTTTGTCAGATTATCTATCTATCATCTTGTGTTGAATATACTTTAATGCTTAAGGTTAGCTACCATGCCGTAAACGGAGTATGAGCTCCAATGCTTCCTTGGATCCATTCAATACGCCATGTCCATCATAGGTCTAGTCATGAATACCTTCGCGTAGTGACAGTATGAGAGGAGGGAAAGGGCGAAACCATGGTCACAACCCCAATAGATTAGATTGGTTTTCATGTTTTTAAGCGCTTGCATGCTCTAGTATCGTAGACCCGTGGGCGAGTGTCTTTTATCTTGATATCTTAATCATTCTCTCTTGTGTAGTTTAGTTGTTTTCTGGTTTAATCATAGTTAGAGTTCGAGTAGTTAGAGTGTGAAGGTAGATCAAACGCTTGTAATCCCCTTGCTCCGCGGATTGACAAGAACCTTGGGAATCCCGTGGTGAAAAAGGAGTGGGGTCCGTACGCTTGCGGATCGTAGAGAGATACGTCTTTTATCCGTCAACACCTTTATAGCACAATAGGGTACAAGTTAATCCTGGATACAATAAGGTATCCTCTCTCATTAATTGAGCACTCTTAGGGAGAATAATAGTGGTTCAAACTGAACCAATGATTGAAGCATCATACAATGATGATCATAATCTTTCCTCTTTTCTTAAGAGTCCGGAAAAATTCAACACCCAAAGAATATAGTTTAGTACCACTATCAACAATACATAATTTCATCCTACATTGGATTGACATTAAATATATTCTATAGTCTAATAAGAATGCATATGAAAATGAACTTCTTATTAACCATATAGAAAAACATACATAATCACACAAATGTATTATAATATCCAACATATGAGTATGATATTAAAACAAATATGTGCTCACAATACATCCATCACTAGAAAGTTTGCAACTCTTCAAATCACATATAGTTTGCACAACTTAAATTATTACAACACTTTAACAATCCCACACAATAATCAAATAGATATCAACTTCAGATTGAGACTCTTAGATGAAATCTCCAAACATGTCATTTAAGGAGAACTCTATGAGCATGTCATCAGTACTTGGAAGCTTCTCATTCATGAGATAATGGTTGTCATTTGGCTCCATAGGAGCCATGCTTGAACAACATACTTCCTTAGTAGTATCAGGAGCAAGATTGAAATTTGCTTCATATCTTGTCACTTTGACATTACTTTGCTTTGCTTCCTTGAAGCACTTTTGGTAGAGAGCAACCAAATGTGTTTTTGGAGTACGACAATCCTTAGAAAAGTGATTAAAAGTGCCACATCTATGCCATTTAGTGTCATTCTTGGCCTTAGTATCACCCTTTTGCATAGGATTTGGCTTTTGCTTCTTGTTGAATTTGTGTTTATCAGGCATGTTCTCTGGGTCACCAGAACTGGATCCCATGAACCTTTTATTATTCTGTACACTATGAACCTCAGGAAGAGGTGCTGCACCCATAGGATGCTTATGATGGTTCTTCATTAGAAGCTCATCATATATCTCAACCTGAGTTAGTGTATGAATAAGAGAAGGATACTGAGTGTAATTACTCGCCTGATACTACTATTTGTAATACTTGATCCATAGGAGGCATTGTAGAAAGAGTTTTCCACCATCCGTTGGTTCTTTCTCACATAATTTCAACTTAGAGAAAATCTTATGAACAACAGGATTATAACCAGCAATGGACTTGAAGTCCTGCAAACGCAAATGATTTCACTCATGATTAGCCTGAAGCCATATGAGTTTATTTTGCTACTCATATCGCTTTTTAAGCGGAAGCCATAGAACTCAAGGGTTCTCCTCCATAAGGTACTCTTCTTTTAGATCCTATTGGATTTAATACCTTAAAATCATTAAGGCACTGTACTTCTTTTGTTCCTCCAAAATGACACCTGTAGTAGGCTCGCTAAGGTATGGCAAAAGTCCGCGGGATGCAAAGTTAATCTTTATATCCGAAGCCCAAGTGGGGTAATTGTGGCCATTAATGGCAAGTTCATCAAACTTTTTGCCATGGCCATAGCCTACGAAGTAGGACCACATGATTCAATAATTCATTCATGAAATATAATCAAGTGGCTAAACAATGTTGTAATAAATGCAAATTAATTCGAATAGCATAACTCTTCAAGGATTAAAAAAGGTACAAGGTAAACAAATAGCATGTAAACCCTCAAATTTTTAATCTCATTAACTTGTATACATGGTAGATAGTCTCAAATGCCATAGGAGATTGAGTAGATCAAAATGATAGGCAAATAGATTGCCGCCAAAGCATGGTCTCAAGGCAAGTAATTCAATTCGAATTAAATGCAACCTTTGCTAAGGTCTCTACCACGCCATGTGTACACTCAAGTTAATGATTAAGCATTTAATTTGGTAATCACTATAATAGTGTTAGCCAAAATCCTCAATGGTAATCACTTCAATAGTGTAAGCCATTGTAATATTTTGATATTTAATCCTTGTTTTGGGAACATTGTATAGGTAATCATCAATCTTCAAAATAAGCATGATGTAGACATTTAGTAATAGACCGTCAAAATCCATACACATGGATATGATCTATATCACTTACCCAAATTTTGAGAGAAATGCATAAATTAACTGTAAAGATCACTAGTAATATTTTACTAGTGAGTAAAATCACGGCATTGAGATGGTGTATGTGATAATAATTATTGCAATAACGAAAATTGAGTATGAAAGTGCACATAAAATGACAAAAACATACTTGCATTCTATAATAGAATTCGAAATTGCATGTGTACAAATATTATACAAATATATCATGACATCATAGGTCTAATTATAATAAAATATAGACACTAACAATGATGGACAACAGTAAATAAATATAGTCTAATACAAGAATTGTAGACTAAAATTACTGGAAATTCATAAACTCTAGAATATAACAAAGATAAATGAACAAAATCAATGTGGCCCGCGCAGCAATTAGGCCCAACCGACCTCATCAGCAGCATTAGTGCGAAAAGGAACGTCGCCGACCTAGTAACACCTCAGTGCAGGCGTAGCCTAGCCAGCTGGCCTTGCCGCTCCCGCAGGACCAGCAGGCCTTTGCCGGTGCCGCCCGACCCAGCTGGCCTTAGCCGTTCCCACCTGGCCCAGTAGGCCCAAGGTGCAGTCGGCGGCCCGTATAAAGCCGGAATGGTTAGGGTTTGTAACCCTAACCGCCCCCTTCTAACCACCGCGCGGCCAGGGGCCCAAGGCGAGCGCCGCCGCCGCTGATTCCCGGCGGGCAATGCCCACCTCGACCGCCGCGAGCTCGACGTCCTGGCCACCGCCGCGCGTAGGCCAATCCGTTCGTCGCCAGCATCGTCCTCAGGACGGATCGAGGAAAGAGGCCGCCATCGGCCACCGGAGCTCGGTCGTCGTCGACCAGCTCGGGCCGGCGGCCCCCCTTTTCCCGCTACGGTCGACATTGAGGCAAAGGGAGGAGCGCGCTTCCCCCTTGAAGGAGAGGTCGAGCCACTACCGCGGTTGCCGCTGTGTCCTCCGTGGACTGCAGGCAGCCGCCACCGTGGACGATTCCACTGAGCAGCCGTCGCCTCCGTCGCGCGCAAGCCGTCACCGCCGCGCGCAAGCTGCTACGTCTGCCGATCTGGTGCTGGATCCGCCGCCCTCCCACCATTCTTCTGCCACTGTAGGTCAATCCCGGCGCAGATCAGGCCACTACCAGCCCCCATGGCTCGGTCGTCGCTCAAGCAGAAGGAGGCTGCTGCTGCCGCATGGGCAGCGCACTGCAGGAACACGCGGAGCACCACTGCTGTTCCCTAGGTGGACAAGTATTACTTCGCCTCTCTCAAGTAGGTGAGTGCAATCATGAATCACCAATGCAGCCGTGAAGGCCACAAAGCAAAAACAGAAGGGAGTGCCATGGAAATGCACCAAAAGCATGTAAGAATTGCATGACTGCTTACAATATTGATATTTGTCTTGCTGCTCCTTTCTCTGTTCTTCTTTCCAATCTGGCAAGTACAGAGCATGGAGGGATGCATTCTTGTTGTTGATTTGGCACAGCGGTCAAGCATAAGAATAGACTGTTTGTCTGCTTTCTTCTCAGGAAAGAGCAACGCGTGATGCAGTGGAGACAGCAACGCCGACGATCCATCGCCGGCAATTCCTCTGTGCCAACGTCTTCGACGAACTACTCCGGCAAAGTTTCGGCGAACTGCTCCCAGCCTTCTCTACTCAGTGGAGAGCGATGATAACGTATTGTAATAGTAATTGGGAACAGTAATAGTGTAGAAGACAATGTCAATGAAAGCCTTAATATTTATTGATGAACAATGGTACATATATATAGTACATGCCCAAGGGGCAGTTTGTAGGATGTAAAGGCACTTGGTAACTGCCATTAGCAGTTGCTAATCATCCCTTCATTATCTTATAATTGATCATTAGAATATTAAGAATATTCTCAACACAAAGCACTGTGATTAGCTGCCCCTTGGGTGCTGGAAGGAGTATTAATTGTTGCACTCCGTCTTGCAAGGTGATACGTGGATGGTGGCGCCGTGGCGGGAGCGAAGTATTTGGTGGCCCTGGGGTGGCCAGCAGTGGCCTCTATGGCATCAGGCTGGTCGCACTGCTGGACCAGAAATCGCACCTCTAGAGGGGTGGGGACCACCTATCAGCTCATTTGCATATAAAATCGTGCAGCTCTCTACAGCCGCACAACTTGTATTTGAAGGACCGAAACAGTGAACCAGAGAGGGGGGAGTGAATGGGAGCCGATAAAAATTCTATTCAAGAGTTCGGCCTATGAACCCGATTTCACTCATGCACCTCCGCAAGCTTCTCTTGCCAAGTTCACGTAGCCACTGGAGTGCTACTGAACCTAGAGCAAGACCCAACCAACAGCCACAGCACACACACAGCGGAAACACACACGACACGGCGTCGCCGGGCGCCCAAACCGGTCAGGCCGGTTTCTGAAACCGGTCAGACCGCTTCTGTTGGACTTAGCCTCACGCAGGCAGGGGAAACCGGTCAGACTGGTTTGGCAAACCGGTCAGACCGTTTTTGTCCAGAAACTCCCCAAAGACCCAAAACACCTCAAGAGCCTTTCCACATCTGAACAAATGAAGCCATGGTGCAACAGAGACTTCCTTGCTCAAAACCCTTCTTGACAGCCCACAGGGCGAAACCGGTCAGACCGGTTTGGAAAACCAGTCAGGCCGGTTTTTGCCTGGACAGTCGGGAAGAACACAGCCCACGGGAAAAACTCAACACTCCCTCCAATCGATCTCCCGATTCGTTCCATGGATCAAAGTGAGACTTTGGGGATAGATGGGGTACCTCGTGGGCTACCCTTGGCTAGAAGCACGGTCTCAAAAACTCACTCAATCAAGAGGAATCAAAAGTCAAGCCTCAAGAGCACCTCTAACCCTAGAACTCCGAAAACCCCAAAATCGAGCCCCTTAACTCACGGATTTGGGAGGGGAATCACAGCCCAAAGAACCACGAAGAGTTCCCACAAATTTCCCCCATCAAATCCCCAAGAGCAAGGTCCCGAAAACACCCCAAGAAAACCACCAAGAGAGGGCTCCGAAATTCACCACCGAGAACAACCGGGAACAACACAACAAGGCCTTGAGGAACCATGTCGAATCATCTATACATACCAAGAAGGTTCATACAAGGTTTAGCTTGCCGCCCGATCATCCAACCCTCTCACAAGATCTCACCATGAAGCTCTCAAGCTAGTCCTATGAAAATCCTAAGAAAATAGGAAGGGAAAATAGGAAAGCAAATGAACTAGGGTTCCAAGAGATGGCTCCCATCCTGTCACCTCATGGGTTATATGGAGGCAACCGAAAGTCTAAAATACCCTTACTTAATAACTAGGGACACAAGCCCCTCAAGGGTGGTTTTGGAAGTCTTCAGATTTTCTCCATCGGACGAATGCCCAGCGACCGCACTTCGTGTAGCCTCGACACAAGCCTTGCGATCCCGACGCGTGTCCTCCGCTTCGAATCTTCCGGCGCCCTGCGACCCCAAACCGGTCAGACCGGTTCTCCAAACCGGTCGGGCCGGTTCGGCGCACGACCCACGCCGGTCTTCAGACTCAGCTTTGTGGCTCGGCCGAGTAACCCGGTGATTTTCTGCTGAACCACCGCAAACCCCGCGAACTTGATGTAGCCTCCGCCAATCACCACTCATGACTTGGCTCCCACGAAGTCCCAGCTCGACCTTGGTTTTGTGGCTCAACCAAGAAACCATCCACCGATTTCATCTTGCTGTTGTTGCCACCATGCGACCCGCACTTGACCCCGCTTGCCACGGGGTCCCTCGAACGAAGCCTACTTGTCTTCTCCACACCTGGAGGCCTCACTAGCGACGACCTTTCACGCTTGTTCTTCACCTGCACCAACACCAGTCAAACCGCAACCTGCACCTGCATTATTTAGCCAATAATCAGTCCACACAACGTTGTCAATCACTCATCTCACAAAGAAGCGACCATCCACCGGTCCTCGAACCACACATGGTCCTCAATCTCTCCCTTGATGAGTGCATTGACAACACACACATTTGATAAACAAAGAGAAAAGGAAACAAAAAAGAAACAAATAAAAAGAAATTTCAACAAGCGATCGAAAGCCAAGAAAGGCAAAGAACAAGATCACTTGAAGAAGACAAGTCTCGGACCCCTTAGGCAAGGGTAACGGCTCGACACATCCGAGACAAAACCATGCTCAAGCAAAGAGCACAAACCACCAAAGAAAACAAGAGCTCCCCCTGCACATATGCATGCCCCCCTTAACAAGTGCCAAACCTGGGCACAAACCGGTCAGGCCGGTTCCCAAAACCGGTCAGACCGGTTCCACCAAAACCGGTCAGATCGGTTCTCCAAACCGGTCAGGCCGATTTCACACAGCATACCACACCCCCAAAAGCCAAAAATGCAAAAGAAATGCACAAGCTCCCCCTTGGCTCTTGGAATAGGTTCCAGGGAAGCAAAGCAACTTTTCTCCACCTTCCTTTCTCCCCCTTGTTGCCAATGCATGAATCAAGGCTCAAATTTGAAAAAATGCAACCTAGAGCTTCTCAAGTATACAAAATTCATCACAAGATGCTACACATGTCCAAATGAGCAAGTTAGATACTCTACAACTTCGTAATGACATCAACTTCATGACTACCAAGTTTCACAACCATTGGACGAAGCTAAAAAAGATTTGAGCAATTTTGCGAAAATTTACCCTCTCATGAGCAAAAACCTAAACATGAGCAAAACATGTCAAAATGGCAAAGCCACACAAACTTCATGCTAGGACAACCATTCTAATCATAAGACCATCACAAACACCCACAAGCACCTCATGTCATGTCAAAGCCACCGAGCCATATGCCTACTTCAATGTATGAGACTTCTCATTGGTAGACCTCACGCAACGGTTTAGCACCCAAAGCAAATTAAATTTAGCACATATGACATGGGAGCACATTTTCCAAGCATTTTACATTTCATTTTCAGATTCATAATTGGTACATGAAATGTCTTTGCGACAAAAAGGAACTTATGCCCCTCCATAAGATAAAGCAAAATGGCTAAACATTCATGATGGCAAATGAGCTTTTGGCCCCATATGATCAGTAAACTAGCTATCCAACCACAAATTAAGCATAACCAAGCCACTAAAACATGTCAAGATCATATAGAAGCATTTACACATGAGAGAGCATATATGTGACATTTTTCAAAAGCATAGCCATCAACCATGGATATAAATCAAGATCATCAAAAGCTAAGCCAAACTAACCATAGCATACCAAACTAGCACACAAGATCATATATAGCACATCATGGTGAACAATGTATATGAGAGAAGCTTTTCCTACAAAATGCATATCATACAAAATGCATGCAATCTAAGATACAAGGATGCCTATACATCATGTTACATATGCCATGCCAAATGCAAGAAATGCACAAAGGAAAGCTATACATATGCTACAAAGGAGCTCCCACACTCCCAACTCAAGAAATCAAACACACACCAAGCTCCCCCCGCAAATGAGTGAAAGTTGCTTGATCTAGGGGTTTGGTGAAAATATCGGCTAGTTGGTCATGTGTGGGTACATGGATCAAAGCTATCTTCCCTTTATCAACATTGTCTCTCAGAAAATGATACCTCACTTCTATGTGCTTGGTTTTGGAATGGAGCACTGGGTTCTTGGCAACGCTTATGGCACTGGTGCTGTTACATTGAAGTGGGACATGGGTATACTCCTCACCAAAGTCACTCATGGTATATGTGATCCAAAGGAGCTGAGAGCAACAACTAGCAGCGGCAACGTACTCTGCCTCGGTAGTGGATTGAGCAACACTCGACTGTTTTCGGGAAGACCAAATCACCAAAAAAGAACCCAAAAGCTGGCAAATCCCAGAAGTTGACTTCCTATCCAACCGACATCCGGCAAAATCCGCATCCGAAAAACCATGAAGCACCAAAGAAGAGGACGCAGAGTACAAAAGGCCGAAGTCGGGAGTGTGACGCAAGTACCTGAAAATTCGCTTCAACGTTTGTCGATGCGAAGTCCACGGAGACGCTTGAAAGCGAGCGCACAGACATACCAAGAACTGGATGTCCGGCCTCGTCGCCGTCCAGTAGAGGAGTGACCCGATCATGCTTCGGTACTCCTTCTGGTCCACATGTTCACCTTCCTCGTCCGCATCAAGAGCTGTAGTCGTACTCATCGGCGTCGTCATAGCCTTGGAATCCTCCATCTTGAACTTCCGCACAATGTCCTTGGTGTACTTAGCTTGGTGCACAAATGTTCCCTCCTTTGATTGCTTGATTTGTAGCCCGAGGAAGAACTGCAACTCGCCCATCATGCTCATCTCAAATTCCCTGCTCATATCCTCTGCAAACCTTGACGAGCCACCAAAGACAATATCATACACGTACACCTGCACAATCAGGATATCTCTACCCTGTCTAAGTAGAAACAAGGTCTGATCGACCTTCCCCATCTCAAAACCTCTCTCAAACAAGAACCCCCTCAACCTGCCATACCAAGCTCTAGGCGCCTGCTTCAACCCATAAAGCGCCTTCCTCAACTTGTACACCCGGTGGGGATACTTCTCACTCTCAAAGCCCGGTTGTTGCCTCACATACACTTCTTCTTCCAACACACCATTCAGGAAAGCACTCTTCACATCCATTTGGTGCAACTTGAACCATTTAGCCACGGAAAAGGCTAGAAGGATCCTTATTGCCTCCAAACGGGCTACAGGAGCAAAAGTCTTCTCGTAGTCGATCCCCTCCTTCTGACTGAACCCCTGAGCAACAAGTCTCGACTTGATTCTTACCACTTCACCTTTCTCTCCCTCTTTGTTCTTCCACACCCATTTTGTACCAATCGGCTTACACCATGGAGGAGGGTCGACCAACTCCCAAACCTGATTCCTCTCAAATTACTCCAACTCCTCATGCATCGAATTTACCCAATTGTGATAAGATAGTGCGTGTCCAATGTCTTTGGGCTCAAAAGTGGCAACAAATGCAGCATGAGTGAAAGGAGAATTGTTTCGAACCCTCGACCGTGTAGTACGTTCATTCATGTCGCTGATGATCCTCGAAGCTGGGTGATCCACTTGTACTCGCCGGGGAGGTTCTCGCCTTGATTCTACCTCCCCCTCAACTGTAGCTTCTCCTTGTTCTTGATTTGTCGTCGTAGGTGTAGGAGAGGGTCCGTCCACCACCGTAGTCGAAGTAGTGGGTACATGTTCAGCCGGGGGCACCACACTGCCATCTTCATCATCTCCAAGTTCATGCTCCTCCTCCTGAAAGATCTCCTCGCCAAGTTCATCATCACCTGCACACTCAAAGACAAGCTGACTACGTGGCTGTGTCTCGTCGAAGGTTACCTCGCAAGTCTCCATGATTTGGTTAGTTTCAAGATTGAGCACACGATATGCTCTAGAATGAGATGCATAACCAAAGAAAATACCATCGACAGACCTAGCCTCAAACTTATCCAACTTCTTCCCTTTCTTCAGAATAAAGCACTTGCAACCAAAGACATGGAAGTGACTCACCTTGGGTGTGCGACCGTGCATCAGCTCATAGCAGGTTTTCTTCTTATGCACTCTGAGGTAGATCCTGTTCGACACATAGCATGCGGTATGCACCGCCTCAGCCCAGTACCTTCTCGGAGTCTTGTGCTCATCAAGCATCGTCCGAACCATCTCACTCAAGGTCATGTTCTTCCTTTCCACCACACCATTCAAGGGTTTATATTTATACCCTTGTCCTAACATGACTCCTGGTCGACTACGAGTACAACATTAAATGTCTAAATTAATGCTCCGACGCCAATGTCCGTCTCGTATACGCCATCAACTCGTTCTTACCTTGCATCGGGCCACGTCACCATGCATTCCCGAAAACTTCCCGTTTAAAAGCGCAAACAGTCCCTTTGCCGAACGATGGCGCATTGCCGACCGCAAACGTCCTTTACCGATTCCTTTAAGGGGATTTTTTCCAGGGGAATGGTATTTATCACTACGCTCGGCCCACAAGTCAGCCTTTCTCCTATATCATTTTTTGGTGTTAACATATGCCCCTTCAATTATGGGATAAAAGTGATTTTATTCCGGAATTGACCATAAATGCTCAACGTCTTCAAGTCAAATCTGTTCAACACCATTTTTTCCTCCTTTAATCCGTTGGAGTCTCCGCTCAGATCCAAACCCTAGGTCATCAACCTTCAAGCTCAAACCTTCAATGGCGGACCAAGCTATCCAGTTAAACTTCACCCCCTTAAGGCTCATTCGGTATTACCTTTCCGATTCCCATCTTAGATTTCTTTTTCTGCCTTTTCTTGACAGGAGCTATCCACCGAGCTTTTGATTCACACTGAGGACAACTCATCATCCTTCTTCCTCGGTCCTGTGGGAAACTCTGATCCCTGCGAGTTCATTGAAGCCGAATCCAGGAGAATCCCCTTTAAAGCGGCTTTATCAGGGCCTCAATTGTGGCAAGATGCTTTCAAGAACTGGCCTCTGCCCCCAATCGCAGGCCGGAGAAACTGGTACAAGAGGATACTCACAGATAACAGTGCAAAAACCAGCAATTGGGACACCCTTCGTATTACCAAATGTTTGGAGTTATCTTTGGCCAAGACCCCCAAGAACGAGAGCCTTTTGATTGCAGCCTGCCATTTCTGGTCAAATGGTGTCAACGCCTTCCTCTTTGGTTACGGCCCAATGTCTCCTACCTTGGCCGATGTATACATGATGACCGGCCTCGACATCACAGGATCTGTGTATCCTTTCCAGTATAAAGGCTCCACTAGGCAAAAAGGAGTGAAGACAGGAAGTGGATACAAGTCATATATCCAGAATCATATGAAAGATGGCCCTCTCGGTGAAGTTGAATACAGGGCATTCTTGAATATGTGGCTATGCAGATTTATCTTCTGTGGCAAGGCCAATGAGCCAACCCTGAACCATATTGCAATGAATGAAGATTTGGCTGTTGGACATCATGTTCCCCTTGGAAAGTATCTCCTAGGGAGTGTATATCATATGCTCCACCAGACCATCTCTTAGATGCACACTGGCCAGAAGATATCCTGTGTCAATGGCCCCTGGTGGTTTGTGCAGATGTGGCTGCAATTATACATGTGCCAGATTGTTAGCATTAATCTCAACAATCGGCATTTTCCTTCATCCAGCCATAAGGAAGGAGAAGCTCAGATCACCAAAGGATGCCAAACCTATGGAGAAGCTGCTTCAACCATATCCATTGACCAAAATGTCAGTCAACTTTTTGAGCTCTTCTTCAGAGGTTTCATCAATCCCCTTTGACTCCCTTACTTGAACAATGATAACTGGACCCTCATGAATTCTCCTTTGAAACCGGATGTCATGATGCAAGGTCCATAGAAATTTTTAATATCTTTATCCATCCATGCATCTTGCCAGCAGAATTCTGTGGAGGAAGGCTAAACCACTGCACCTATGAATATTATCAGCCAAACATAATGGCTCGACAGCTGGGATGTGGCCAAGTGCCCCCAAGACTATTTCTTCATGAATTCCTCAAACCCAGAGATGAAATCAAAGAGAACATACAAGCCAGAAGGGTCATTGAATACCAATGTAGTCCAACTATGTATACCTGGCTCTTTACACCAATAATAATAGCTCATCCTCTCTTCATCTCCTGGTGGCAAGAGTTCCATGATCATATCTTTAGAGAGCCAGTGCACTCCTTTTGTCTTGAGCTGATGCCTGACTTCCAGCCAACTTCAGAGGTAATACACTTATCTTCTCCTTTGATCAGGCATGCCTTCCTTTACTGATCCTAACTTTTGACCACTTCCTGCAGAATACAATGCCTTCCCCTCGAGCAAGGACATTCTCTTATAATGTTGTCGGCCCAATCTCTACATGGGATTCAAATCCCCAACTCTGGCTCAGCTAATGTCCAGATATGCTACAATGGATCCAAACCTTATCAATTCAACTTCTGATAAGAGAAAAGCTCCATCTTTGGTTACCCCTCCAGCTGCTAAGAAGAAAAGAACCACCAAAAAGATTCCCTGTCACACCCGGTTTTAAAGGCAAAACCGAATGCATTGATCACGTGTGCGCCAGGATCAAGTTACACACACGCTTAGACATTATGAATACCAAAAATAGTGCCATACGAATAAAGAGTTATTACAGACCATAGTCTCAAACGAATCTTAAATAAACGAGTTCTCGCATCGGACAAAATGCCTCCACAGGCAGCTGACTGAAGACTAGCACACCTAGAACTCCTGGAAATCTCCTGGAATATCTTCGAAGTTCTCCCAGTCTGAGCAGCAAATCCGGGTATTGTAGATGCAAGAGAATAGACAAGCGTGAGCACATATCATACTCAGCAAGAGAGAAAAAACATAACATGCAAGGCCATATGGTGGATGGCTAAGGTTCAAGCACTTTAGCATTTTAGTTGGTCAAGTTTTATTAGCAACCTGATTACTAAAGGTGTAAGTTCATACCAACCCAATTAATAAGATATAAGCATCATAAATAAAGAATAAAACAACAATTTAAACATTAAAGTTCCATAATTTAATCATGTCAGTGTCCAGGCCGCTCTTGACCGTGAGCACGGCTAATCGATTAGTTTAACACTCTGCAGAGGTTGTACACTTTCACCACAAGCAGCGAAAAGCTCCGAAGAACTTTAGACCCAACCATGCGGTGTTTGCAAGACACCATATCACACTTCCGAGGTGTGATTGCATAGGGACGCTACATGGCCTTTACAAAGGTTCCCTAGCAAGTTATGACCCACAAGGTCCGGATCAGTTAGCAAGGTATAAAGTCCCCTAGCAGGTCGATAACCCACCATAAAAAGAATAACTCACCCAACCCCCTGCTAGAGCGAGTCCATACCCCACAGTACCACCGATCCCTGGTCCTTATCAGGTAAGACCATCCCAAGCTAAAGTTCCTAATTATTCATCCAAGACCATTGCCCATTAGTTCTTGTGGTTGTACTGTTTTCCTGGGTGGTTCTCCATGTTCCGATTATCATATTAAAGTGGTCTTGTAAAGTAAAAGATCATACACGGAACATAGAATATCAAAAGGTAACCAAGTTTGATTAATACCAATTCCCAGTTGAGCATGCTAAGCAATAACTACCACAAGATTAGTTTAATTCCCGGTATCAAGGTAAAGGTAGTAAAAAAACTAGGCATGATCCTTAATAGGTTCCCATCAAATTAATGCAAGCGGAAAAGTAAAGACGGTGAATTTAAATGCATGTTATGTAGGTCAAACGGGCATGCTTCAAGGAATACTTGCCTTCAACAAAGCCTTGCTGCTCAAACTCTTGCACGACTTGATCTTCAAATCCCTCGAACGAATCGCTCTCTACGGTCCACAATCATCACATACAAGCATGCAATAGGAATAAATAAGAAACAATCACCAAACAGATCAAACAAATCTAAACAGTAGCATAAAACTAATCTACGCTTCGAGACGAACGCGTGGACCTAAAGAACGCTAAAATCGGAGCTAAAACGACTAAGTTATGGCTTAGGGTAGGTGTAGGGACCAATCTGTGAAGATCTGAAAAGGTTTTGGGCTAAAATAAAGAAAAAGGACTAAACTGTAAGAAAACTTCTAAGGTGGAAGGGTATTTTTTGTGAATATCGGAAAACCCGGGGTCTTTTACGCAAAATCGCTGCCGGGGTGGCGGGGTTGACCTGGCTTGACTCGAGTTGACTAGATCTGGGACCGTTGGATCCAGATATGGCGGCCGCGGTGGCTCGCGGGCGGCGGGGACAGCGGGACGCGTCGGATTTAGATCCGACGGCTTTGATCGCGAGCAAGCGGCGGGCGGCGGGGAGGCGCGGGGCCGCCGGCGGCGGCGGCGGCGGACGGCGGCGGGCTCGCCGGCGAGGACCCCGATCCGGGGTGTTTGGCCACGGTTTGAGGCGCGGATGGCACCTACGCGACGCGCGCGAACCGGCGGATCGATCTAGGGTGGCGGCTCGGGCGGAGATGCGGCGGCGCGGGCGGTCGACGCGGCGGCGCGGGCGCGAACTCCGGCGAGGTCGTTGGAGCGGCCGGGTGCACGGGGACGACGACGTGCAGCACGGGCGCGATGCTCACCTTCTTGCGCGGCTCGGAGCGAATCCTTGGCGGTGGAAGGACGACGGCGGCGGGATTCGACGGCGGCGGCGGCGAGCTCGAGCTAGGGTTGGCGGGGCTCGCGGCTAGGCAAGAAGGCGGCGCAAAAAGCTTGGATGGGAGGCCGGGGGTCGGCGGCACGTCTTACATAGCCCGGGCGGACGCCTTGGCGTGCGGGCCACGCACGGGGGATGCGTGCCCCGGTCGGACTCGGGTGGCGGCGGAGGAGTCCGGGCGAGGACGGCTTGAGCTTGGGGATGACGAGCGGGTCCCACAAGTCGGCCTCGGCGGGGCGCGGCGAGGGGCGGCCGCGGCGCTAGCGGGCGGATGGGCCGAAAGGCCAAGCGGGCTGGCGCGCACGGCGGGTGCGGTGGCCCGCACGGCCGCCGGAGCAGGCCGGGCCGGCCGGGCCGGCACAAGCGGGGGCGGCCGCACGGAGCTGGCCGCCGGGTTGGGCTAGAAGGTAGGGTGGGTAGGGGTTTGGAAATAGGGTTTAGGTTTGGGATTTTAGGGGTTTAGGAATTAAGGTTTGGGTTTGAAAAGGATTCAAACAAATAGAATTCAAATTTGAATTTGAATTCCAGCAACCAAAAGAAATGCTCCAACATGTATGCAACAATTAACTCCTATATTTCATTGACTTTATTTTAGAAAAGGTTTCAAATGCCTAAAAATAATTAAAGCAACCTTATTATCCTTAAGCAAATAAATGGTTTCTAGCAAATTTTTATAAAGCCAAATTTTTAATAAAATTAGGGTGTTACAAATCCTACCCCCCCTAAGAAGAATCTCGTCCTCGAGATTTGGACAGATTGGGAAAAAGATCTGGAAACTCCGCTTTCAGCTCATCCTCTCTTTTCCATGTTGCCTCATCCTCTGCATGATTACTCCACTGTACTTTGCACATCTTAATCACACTATTCCTGGTGATCCTTGTCATCGTTTCCAATATCCGAATAGGGTGTTCAACAATAGTGAGATACTCTTCAACATTTAGATCATCCAAGGGTAACGGCTCCTTGTCATGAAGACCAAAACCCTTCTTTAACTGAGAGATATGGAATACATCATGCACATCAGCTAGCTGGACTGGCAACTCCAATCTGTAAGCCACTTATCCCACTCTCTGAAGGATCTTGAAAGGTCCAATAAACTGAGGTGAAAACTTTCCTTTAACTCTGAATCGAAGCAAACCTCTGATAGGTGACACCTTTAGGTACACATAATCGCCTTCCTGAAAGACCACATCCCTTCGTTTGCCATCTGCATAACTTTTCTGTCTAGACTGAGCAATCCTCAAATTTTCTCTGATGATCTGAACTTGTTTCTCCGCTTCTCTGATGATATCTGCCCCAAATAACTGTCTTTCGCCTGTCTCACTCCAGTACAACGGGGTTCTACACTTCCTTCCATACAGGGCCTCAAAGGGTGACATTTTGAGACTAGCTTGGTAGCTGTTGTTATAAGAGAACTCAGCATATGGCAAGCTCTTATCCCAACTACAACCATGCTTAAGCGCACATGCTCTCAGCATGTCTTCTAGGATCTGATTGGTTCTCTCTGTCTGTCCATCTGTCTGTGGATGATAAGCTGAGCTGAAATTTAGCTTAGTATCCAGAGATTCATGCAATTTCCCTCAGAAACGAGAAGTAAACTGAGTACCTCTGTCTGACACGATCTTCTTTGGTACACCATGCAAACACACAATCCTGGACATGTATAGTTCTGCCAACTAAGCTCCTGTATAAGTAGTTTTTACCGGAATGAAGTGAGCTACCTTAGTCAAACGATCCACGATAACCCAAATCGAATCATAACCATCTCGGGTTCGGGGTAAACCCACAATGAAGTCCATTTCGATCTCTTCCCACTTCCACTCGGGCACCTTCAATGGTTGGAGCAAACCAGCGGGTCTCTGATGTTCGGCCTTAACCCGGTGGCAAGTGTCACACAAAGCCACATGTGCGGCCACATCTCTCTTCATACCGTAACACCAATACCTCTGTTTGAGATCCTGGTACATCTTAGTACTGCCTAGATGGATAGAATAAGCTGAGTGGTGAGCTTCTCTCAAGATCGTCTCTCTGAGATCTCCTGTCTCTGGTACACACAATCGGTTCTTAAACCACACGGTTCCTTGCTCGTCTTCTGTGAAATCTGGGGCTTCTCCTTGTTGCATACTCTCCTTAATTTTCTGTATTCCAGCATCCTCTAGCTGCCACTTACGTATCTCTTGCTCCAGAGTGGACTGTACTTCCAAAGTCACTCCTTCTGCATGTGCAACCACTTTCAAGTTGAGCCTTTCAAACTCTTTTACCAACTCATCAGGAAACTGAATGGTCATAGCCATGTTAGTGTGGCCCTTCCGACTCAAAGCATCAGCAACCAGATTCGCTTTACCCGGATGATAGTGAATCTCTAGATCATAGTCCTTGATCAACTCTAACCAACGACGCTGTCTTAGATTGAGATCCTTCTGAGTGAAGATATACTTAAGACTCTTGTGATCAGTATAGATCTGACACTTAGTTCCCATAATGTAGTGTCTCCAAATCTTCAATGCATGAACCACTGCTGCTAACTCAAGATCATGCGTAGGATAGTTCAACTCATGCTTCCTCAACTGACGAGATGCATAGGCTATAACATGACCTTCTTGCATCAACACACATCCTAGACCTTGTCGAGATGCATCACAGTAAATGTCAAAGCTCTTCCGTAGATCAGGCATTACTAGAACAGGTGTTGTGGTTAACCGCTTCTTTAACTCTTCAAAACTGGACTGACATGCACTGGTCCATTTGAACTCCCTGTCCTTCTCTAGCAATGTAGTGAGAGGCTTCACAATCCTGGAGAATCCTTCGATAAACCGACGATAGTAACCAGCAAGTCCAAGGAAACTCCGGATCTCAGACACTGTACGAGGGGCTTCCCACTTTAATACATCACTAACCTTGCTGGGATCTACCGCAATACCTACGTTGGTGATGATATGACCTAGAAAAGACACTTCCTTGAGCCAGAACTCACACTTGCTGAACTTCGCATATAACTCATGCTCTCTTAGCTTCTGCAACACAAGCCTCAAATGCTCCTCATGGTCCTCCTCATTCTTGGAGTAGATTAAAATGTCATCAATGAATACCACAACGAACTTGTCCAGGTACTCCATAAAAATCTTGTTTATCAAGTACATAAAGTATGCGGGTGCATTGGTTAACCCAAAAGACATAACTGTGTACTCATAAAGTCCGTACCTGGTAGTAAAAGCTGTCTTAGGAATATCTGAAGGCCTAATCTTCAACTGATGATAACCAGATCGCAGATCGATCTTAGAAAACACTTTAGCTCCTCTCATCTGGTCAAACAAATCTTCAATACATGGCAGGGGATACTTGTTCTTGATGGTCACATCATTAAGAGACCTGTAATCAACACACATCCTTTGTGTGCCATCTTTCTTACCCACAAAGATAACGGGTGCTCCCCAAGGTGATGAACTAGCACGAATGAACCCTTTACCCAATAATTCTTTAATCTGAGCTTTAAGTTCTTGTAATTGATCACTAGACATTCTATATGGGCGCTTAGAGATAGGGGCGTACCGGGGTAAAAGATCAATAACGAACTCAACATCTCGGTCAGGGGGCATACCTGGCAACTCCTCGGGAAACACATCAGGATAATCACACACTACTCGTATGTCTTCCAAGGCTGCTCCGTCAAGCTTATTCACGGCACTGGGGTTTGATGGTGCGGGATCTGCGGCAAACTCAAATCTTTCACCAGCTGGACTTGTAAGGAGGATTGATCTCTTAGCACACTGTATCACCGCATCACACACGGTCAACCATCCCATTCCTAATATCACATCGATCCCCTTTGAATCCAAGATTATAAGGTTGGCACGGAAATCTCTGCCCACAATCTTGAGATGGACGTTATCACATTTATAGATAGCTTTCAATTCCCCCCCAGGTGAGGTAACTAACATGTGGCGAGACATGGGACTGATAGGTAGATTATGTTGAGCTACGAACTGGGATGTAATGAAAGAATGGGATGCTCCAGAATCAAACAAAACTGAGGCAGGAGTAGAGTTGACTAGAAACATACCGAGCACTACTCTGGGGTTCTCCTGAGCGACTTCAGCATCAACGTGCATTGCCTTGCCTCGTGCATAGCTCTGTTGTCCTTTGTTAGACTGCGGGGTTTGGTTTCCGCTCCTTGTCTGCTACTGGTTCTGCACAGGGGTGTGTGGAGGGTTCCTTTTTGGGCAAGCATTGGCATAGTGATCAAGCTCTCCGCACTAGAAGCAAGTAGTGGTGGCAGGATTGGGCGGTGCCACGGACCTTACAGGTTTGCCAACTGGGGCTCTCTGCTGACTCTGCTGGGTAACTGGGCGGGGAGTCTGAGGAACAGGACGCCGAAACCGCCGAGCGAGACCGCCGGAACCGCCGAGCGAGGACGCTGGGACTGCTGCTGCCCAAAATTTCCACCCGGTCCCCCAAAGCGGAACGGGGTGTTCGGCGGTGGGTTGAAGCGCGGGCGAGACGCACTCCCAAACTGCCCAGAGCTGGCGGCCTTCCTCTTCTGCTCTCCGAGCTCCTTGCGCTTGTGCTCCAAGCGGATGGCGGCATCAACTAGCTGCTGAAAGTTAGGGAAAGGATAGGACATCAGCTGGTACTGCAGCGAACCAGCTAACCCATCCAGGAACAGCTCCTGCTTCTTCCTATCTTCAGCAACCTCCTCAGCTGCATAGAGAGACAGCTCAGTGAACTTGTCTCTATACTCAGCCACTGACATTCCTCCCTGCTTCAGAGAAAAGAACTCCTTCTTCTTGATCTTCATAACTCCAGAGGGTATGTGATGGCTCCTGAAGTTGGTGGTGAACTCCTCCCAAGTGATAGTGTCTGGGGCGGCATGAGCGGCAGAGTACGCATCCCACCAAGCGGCTGCGGATCCTTGAAGTTGTCCTGCAGCATACAGGACCTTCTCTCTGTCGTCACACTGACAGGTAGTGAGCATCTTCAGTATTGTCTTTAGCCAATCTTCCGCTTCAAGTGGATCAGCGGCGTGAGTAAACACAGGAGGGTGGTGACTCATGAACTCCCGGTGCTTGTTGCGAGGCGCGAGTGGCGGCACCGGTGGATTGTTGACCTGGGCTTGCAAGTTTGTCACGGTGTTGGTCAAGTTCTGGAGGAGCTGGGTCTGTGCCTCCAGGAACTGCTGCATAGCGGGATCCATTTGCACCGGGCCGGGGTGCTCTTCCCGCTGGTTGATCAACACCGGATCCTCGACCTGGTGTTCACCATCTGAGTGTTAGGGACATTATTTTAGATGATTGCACCAAGGGTTAAACTCAGGAAGATAAGATAGCAATGATATTCAGATAAGACAGATTCTGTTGACTCCAAACAATCAGGCATAGCTCTCAGTGCGTGTAACCAAAAATTATGGATTTTGGACTGATAAAAGGTAATGAAATTACGAAACTACTCCAACTGGAATCACCTCATTCGGAGTTGCGCAGCTCTGGTTATAAAATAAACAAGTCAGGTAGGTCAGCAGTGTTTAACAGATTCGTGAGGCTGTAATGTTTCAGTTATAACTCTCTGGTTGTCCATCCAAATATTCTGAATTTTTCACAGAAAATCAGTCACGAAATTCTTGAACTTCTCCAATTGGTTTTACTGCAATCGGAGTTCTGTAGCCTGAGATAAAATTAAAACAGTGCAGCTGACTCAGAAAGCTGCGCGAACAGATTTAGGGATCTCAAGTTTGCATTAAGGGAAAACTTAAAGGGACAAAAGGATTAAGATAGCTAACTGATTGAGACTGAAAGTTAACCCCCACAAACTTACTACTAAACCAATGTCGTTGTGGTCATCACTCCACAACACATTGCACTCAACCAAAAATCCAACTCATACATTAAGCACAAAATCAAGCATTCAACCACACCTCTAAACTAAACACACTTTACCGATCGTCTACTAGCGATTACAAAGGAATCCTACCCTTAATCTTAAACCTAAGGACTATCTTCTGCCATGGCATCTGTGCGGGCGTCAGGGGAGTCGTAGTGTGGCCTCTTGGGTGACGGGGAGGTACATCCTTCTGTGGCTTCATGGGCTTCGGCTGCTCCCTGTTCTGAAGTGCAGCTTCTAAGGCACGCCTGCGTCTCCGGAGTGAAAATCTCTGCCGTGCCGCATATAGAGTGTTGTTGGCATCATCCAATGCGGTGTTCACGGCTGCAAGTAGACTCGGACGTTGTTGAGCGTCCCTTCATAGGCGGTGGCCGGGGCGATGTAAGTCTTGGCTTCCCCACTGGCTCTGAAAGGTGTGTAACGGCAGTGGGTATCCTCCAACCTGTCACGCTCCTTGTGAGAGAGCACATAAAGCGCCCTCCGAGCTGACTCTGCTATCCCAGCATCCATAGTAGTCCTGTGAGCCACGTCATGATGCTTGGACACCTCCTTCACTCCACGGCATGGAATGTACTCCTCCAAGATGGCAGCAACCTCCCAATGGGGCTCGAACCACGGATGAGTCCACAGCTCACAATGGTAGACAGGGGCTTCATCATAGCCCAGGCGGAGTACCATCGCTCCCAGGTGGTCTGCCATGGGAATGCCTACTCCATCAGCTCTGTAGTGGCACACTTCCCAGATCGCTTCCTCAGCTTCCTCCTCTTGCTCTTGTTCTTCTTCCTCCATCTCTTGATCAAGGTGATCCTCATCTTCTCCTGGCGCTTGCTCCTCTAGGTTTGGCTGTTCAGCTAGCTCATCCTCCTCTGGAATCATCTCCTCCGGATCTTCCTCATCATCAGGCACCATGATAAGGTTGGGGAAAACCATAGGTGCAGGCTCCATCTCAATCTCCTCATCTGTATCTCCATCGTGCAAGTCATTGTACTGTTCCTGTGGAGCATACTGATGGATTGCTCCAGCCTGAGAGGTCCTCAAACTACGAACCATCTGTAGTGCAGTGCAGAATGAGAAAGATGGTAAGGCAAAAGGACGAGAGCTAAAGCAAGCACAGGGTAAAGAATGCAGACAGCTCAAGAGTGAAGCAAAAGGCAAGAGTAAGGTTAATAAGAATAAAGCAAGCATGTAAGAGAAAGCTTATATGAGTATAAAATCCTTAGTTCGACCATTTCTATCTAGTCTAGCGTTCCTACAGTCAACACAGCTCTGGTACCACTATGTCACACCCAGTTTTAAAGGCAAAACCGAATGCATTGATCACGTGTGCGCCAGGATCAAGTTACACACACGCTTAGACATTATGAATACCAAAAACAGTGTCACACGAATAAAGAGTTATTACAGACCATAGTCTTAAACGAATCTTAAATAAACGAGTTCTCGCAGCGGACAAAATGCCTCCACGAGTACCGATCGAAGACTACGCACACATAAAACTCCCGGAAATCTCCCGGAATATCTTGGAATATCCGAGCAGCAAATCCGGGTATTGTAGATGCAAGAGAATAGACAAGCGTGAGCACATATCGTACTCAGCAAGAGAGAACAACATAACATGCAAGGCCATATGGTGGATGGCTAAGGTTCAAGCACTTTAGCATTTTAGTTGGTCAAGTTTTATAAGCAACGTGATTACTAAAGGTGTAAGTTCATACCAACCCAATTAATAAGATATAAGCATCATAAGTAAATAATAAAACAACAATTTAAACATTAAAGTTCCATAATTTAATCATGTGAGTGTCCAGGCCGCTCTTGACTGTGAGCACGGCTAATCGATTAGTTTAACACTCTGCAGAGGTTGTACACTTTCACCACAAGCAGCGTAAAAGCTCCGAAGAACTTTAGACCCAACCATGCGGTGTTTGCAAGACACCATATCACACTTCCGAGGTGTGATTGCATAGGGACGCTACATGGCCTTTACAAAGGTTCCCTAGCAAGTTATGACCCACAAGGTCCGGATCAGTTAGCAAGGTATAAAGTCCCCTAGCAGGTCGATACCCCACCATAAAAAGAATAACTCACCCAACCCCCTGCTAGAGCGAGTCCATACCCCACAGTACCGCCGATCCCTTGTCCTTATCAGGTAAGACCATCCCAAGCTAAAGTTCCTAATTATTCAGCCAAGACCATTGCCCATTAGTTCTTGTGGTTGTACTGTTTTCCTGGGTGGTTCTCCATGTTCCGATTATCATATTAAAGTGGTCTTGTAAAGTAAAAGATCATACACGGAACATAGAATATCAAAAGGTAACCAAGTTTGATTAATACCAATTCCTAGTTGACCATGCTAAGCAATAACTACCACAAGATTAGTTTAATTCCCGGTATCAAGGTAAAGGTAGTAAAAAAACTAGGCATGATCCTTAATAGGTTCCCATCAAATTAATGCAAGAGGAAAAGTAAAGACGGTGAATTTACATGCATGTTATGTAGGTCAAACGGGCATGCATCAAGGAATACTTGCCTTCAACAAAGCCTTGCTGCTCAAACTCTTGCACGACTTGATCTTCAAATCCCTCGAACGAATCGCTCTCTACGGTCCACAATCATCACATACAAGCATGCAATAGGAATAAATAAGAAACAGTCACCAAACAGATCAAACAGATCTAAACAGTAGCATAAAACTAATCTACGCTTCGAGACGAACGCGTGGACATAAAGAACGCTAAAATCGGAGCTAAAACGACTAAGTTATGGCTTAGGGAAGGTGTAGGGACCAATCTGTGAAGATCTGAAAAGGTTTTGGGCTAAAATAAAGAAAAAGGACTAAACTGTAAGAAAACTTCTAAGGTGGAAGGGTATTTTTGTGAATATCGAGAAAACCGGGGGCTTTTCTCGCAAAGCTGCGCGGGGCGGCGGGGGTTGACCGGCTTGACTCGAGTTGACTAGATGCGGGACCGTTGGATCCGGATCCGGCGGCCGCGGTGGCTCGCGGGCGGCGGGGACGGCGGGACGCGTCGGATTTGGATCCGACGGCTCGGATCGCGAGCAAGCGGCGGGCGGCGGGGAGGCGCGGGCCGGCGGCGGTGAGCGGCGGCCGACGGCGGCGGGCTCGCCGGCGAGGACCCCGATCTAGGGTGTTTGGCCACGGTTTGAGGCGCGGATGGCACCTACGTGACGCGCGCGAACCGGCGGATCGATCTAGGGCGGCGGCTCGGGCGGAGATGCGGCGGCGCGGGCGGTCGACGCGGCGGCGCGGGGCGCGAACTCCGGCGAGGTCGTTGGAGCGGCTGGGTGCACGGGGACGACGACGTGCGGCACGGGCGCAATGCTCACCTTCTTGCGCGGCTCCGGAGCGAATCCTTGGCGGCAGAAGGACGACGGCGGCGGGATTCGACGGCGGCGGCGGCGAGCTCGAGCTAGGGTTGGCGGGGCTCGCGGCTAGGCAAGAAGGCGGCACAAAAAGCTTGGATGGGAGGCCCAGGGGCGGCGGCGCGTCCTAAATAGCCGGGTGGACGCCTTGGCGTGCGGGCCACGCACGGGGATGCGTGCCCCGGTCGGACTCGGGCGGCGGCGGAGGAGTCCGGGCGAGGACGGCTTGAGCTTGGGGATGACGAGCGGGTCCCACAAGTCGGCCTCGGCGGGTGCGGGCGAGCGGCGGGCTGCGGCGGCCGGCGGGCGGATGGGCCGAAAGGCCAAGCGGGGCTGGCGCGCACGGCGGGTGCGGTGGCCTGCACGGCTGCTGGAGCAGGCTGGGCCGCTGGCTGGCACAAGCGGGCTGCTGCACAGGCCTGCTGCTGGGTTGGGCTAGAAGGTAGGGTGGGTAGGGGTTTGGAAATAGGGTTTAGGTTTGGGATTTTAGGGGTTTAGGAATTAAGGTTTGGGTTTGAAAAGGATTCAAACAAATAGAATTCAAATTTGAATTTGAATTCCAGCAACCAAAAGAAATACTCCAGCAAGTATGCAACAATTAACTCCTATATTTCATTGACTTTATTTTAGAAAAGGTTTCAAATGCCTAAAAATAATTAAAGCAACCTTATTATCCTTAAGCAAATAAATGGTTTCTAGCAATTTTTTATAAAGCCAAATTTTTAATAAAATTAGGGTGTTACATTCCCATTGAAGTAATATCTCTTCCTTCTTGAACACAAGACCATTCTTTACTTGACAAATTTCATCTTGTGCAATTTCAGGCCAGAACCCAGCAACCATCAACAGCTTCAGAATCTGCCAATGCTCCACCTATTGGTATGACCTTTATTGCTTCTCTCTCTTTAAAGATCATTATTTACATTGGCATTTACCCTTTATTTGGTATTTTGAAGAAGAAGCATTGGTGAATCAACCTGTGGAGATTTCTTCCCCTCAGCATGCTTTGAGTCCGAGTTCATCAAGAGTTCAACCGTCTCCTTCTCAAGCAGAAATCTCAACTTCACCAGAGATTCAATCACCCCCTCCTCAAGTAAAGGTTCCAATCTCACCAGAGTTCAGCCAGAAGCTTCAAATCTACCAGGGATTGCACCAGCTTCCCCCCAACTAGAAGCTTCAGCTTTACCAGGAAATCCTCAAACTCCTCTTCAGTTGATTACTCAAGAAATCCCCCTTGAGCCTGAGCAAACCTCCCCTCCAGTCCAGGAAACCAGAATTTAGGTGAGTGTAAACATCCACAATTTTATTTCCACTCAATAAATCATCTTTAATTCAGCAAACTTTCCTTTTCAGGACCAGGCTACATCACCACCAAACTCTTTATTTATTGTGAGTGATCCAGCTGCCAAAAAGGATGAAGCATCCTCAAATCAAGTCCTGTCAGATAAAATTAGGCAAGGCTTAAAGAAGTCTTTTCCTGGTTGCAAAAAGATGCCCAAGACCAAGTCAGATATGTTGATCACTTGGATGAAATACTTGAATCTATTGATCAAGAACTCCCTAATGACATCAAAGCTTCTTTGGAGCCCATCTCTCATCTGGACAATCATTATGCAACAGTGAGGCGAGATTTGAGGATTCAATCCTCCAGACCAGCTCTTGAGCAAAAGGGGCCAAAGTCAAAGAATTTGTGAAAGAATCACAAGCTCAAATCCAGAGCAACAAGGAACTGCTGACCGAACTACAACCTGCCCTTGAGCTGAAGATCGCCAGAAAAGCTGCTTTAGAAGTTGAGCTGAAGACTCTGACAGCTGAAATTGAAGCTGATAGGAAGAAGATAGCCGAGCTTCCTGGATTAATAGAGAAAATCCAGAAGGACACATCGGCAACCATGATTAAGTCAAATCAGCTGAAGGCAAAACTTTCCACGCTGTCCAATGCTCCAGAAACTTATCAGAAACTGCTGTAGAACATCCAGCAGATGACATCAAACGCTTCTAGTGTAATTGCAAAGTACTTGAACGTTTGATCGCACCAAGCAATTTGCAGCTGAATTAATCGTCCTTGTAACTTTGCCTTTTATAAACTGCATTTCCCTTTTTTCTGTATCACTTTGTTCGCAATTTTTGGACGACTCATTCAGTAACCGCGGACAAACAGTACCATACCCGAATAGCACTCTGACCGCAACTCAGCCGAGCCAGTCAACCGAATATGACTCAGCTTGAATTCCAAACGACCCTACAGCGATTCGGTTAAGGAAACCTCTACACTTTCCAAGTTTCTCAGGATATGCACCACGACCCAGGGCCACGATCTCTTCGCCATCCCTATAAATAAAACCATAGGTGCCACCTGTCTTTCACCAAGCCTTTTGCCTTCAAACCTTCTCCAATCTAAGCTTTCCTTTTCCACCAGCGCACCTCCAAAAACCAATGACGGTAAGTGGCAACAGGCGCCGTGCCAGCAACGAAGCAGAAGGAAGCCGCGCTGGCTCCCGTCGGAGGTGGTGATTGTCAACTCCCTTTGCGATTTTTTCCAAGATTTTCTTTCTGCTTCTGACGAACCTTTACTGTTCAAGGCTCATTCACTGGAATCTGGCCCCCGCGCCGGCCAATCCAGCTCTGCCGGACGACAACTCAGAGTCGTATAACTACTCCCCGGTACCCTATGGCGAGCGCGACGCTCTCCGCTTCAAGGCGGAGCGTGACGAGTCCCGGCGCGAGCTGGGAGAAATCTCCAAGAAAGCCTGCATCGCTGAGCTCGGATGAGAGGACCAGCACAAACAGTTGCTGGCAACCATCGACGGTACATCCCTTTGATTGATCTCCAATCCAATCCAACTTTTGATACTAACCGTTATTGTCTTGTAACTTTGTAGCCCGCGACGCCGAGCTTGACCAGCTGAAAATGCTGGTGAAGCAATTGGCTGACAAGGTGAACTCCGCTGGAGACACGCTGGCGGACCGGCTCACCGCAGTGGAAAACCGCGTGGATGAAGTGGTCTTCCATGGTGTCCGCCTAGGCACCACCTTGGGCTTGGCCGTCATGGCGATGCACACCAGCGTCGACTACTCCATCCAGCCGCGTGGCTTCCAGGGTGATGCACCAGAGGACGTCGACAAGATCGAGGTCATCCTGGAGCGCCTTGACGGCCATGGCGATGCCGTTGCCGATACCATCCATCCCCAGTCTGTGCTAAACAGGCTCTTTGATTAGATTGTACTAGGGATGCTTGGTTTTCGGCAATAAATAAAGAATTTTAATTCCCGTGCTTGTATAGTGATGATCCTTTCCTGCTTGTAAATGCGAACTTCACTGTTCTCAAACGAATTTGGGAACTTTACTTGAGCCCAATACGCGAAAACAACTGCCCCTTGGCGCAAAATCCACAGAAAATCCTCAATTCGGGAACCATAAACACTGTTCAATGAAAACCCTTCGCATTCGGGAAGAAAACCCTGCCGCTTGGTATTCCAATAACACACACCAACCAGTCATCACTCCCAACGCACTCTCACAATCAATAAAATAGCCCCCCTGGGTACCCTGCAAATCCACTCGCATACTCTTCCATCACCTCACATTTTCTCTCCAAAAGAGAAAACCCCAAGGCCATGGCGGATAAGGGAAAGGAACCCATCAAAGAGGACAACATTCCACCAAAGCAGCGTACCATTCGAGAGTGAGTTTTCTTTCAATCTGTTTCTTGCTCTTGTTTGCAATCTCACGGTTTGCCTCTCTCTGTTCTTTCAGCCTTGACCTGCTTCCTGAAGAAATCTTTGGAACTGAAGAGGTCCCCGAGTACATTCTCTCTGACTCCTGTAAAGAAGAAGAGGACACTACGCCGGAACAGAGGGTCAACCACCAGCTGTGCCACCGCATTCGGCATCTGGAGCATAATTTGTGGGACATCACCACTCACTGCAACGCCGAGCACGAACGCCGCATGAGCCTGGAGGCATTGGTAGGGGGTAAGATCACCATCTTCATTTGACTCCCGTACTCAATCTCAAACCTTCACTTGACAAATGTTCCCTTCTTCAGACATCTCGGACAGGTACAGTAACTTGAAGGCTTCTTGGGACAGCCTAATGGAAGGTGCAAGTCATGGCAATCCCCGAAGCTTCCAGGTTGCTGTTAAGGTGGTCCTGGAACAGTTGAAGAGGGAGGAGCTGAGGAAGCATAACAAGAAAAATGAATGAAGCATACTTTCGCTTCTTCCTCCAGGCCTTCTGCTTCCCACCCCCTTGTAATCTTGAGTAGCTGGATTGTCAAATAAGGGCCTGCAAGAAACATCAGTAATGTGAAGTATTTTTGTGCTAAGGGCAATACTCATCAGTATTGGCCATTTCCTGTTAGGATTTTTCGTTCTAAAGGCGGCTCCTTCCTTGAACGCCGGCTGTTTCTGTGTATCAGATGCCTGTAATCCTGGTGCTTGTATTCAACGATCAATTTCAATACTAGGATAATATTTCTTCAAATATCTTCCATTTATAGCAGTAGTAAATTCCTCTCCTAGCAAAGTTTTCAATATGTAAGCATTGCCAGGTACACATCTGACTACCCGAAAAGGGCCTTCCCAATTCGGGGACCATTTGCCGAATGCACTATACTTAGTCCGATCAGCAGTAACGCCTTCCAAACCAAATCTCCTTCTGCAAATTGCTTGACCTTTACTTTCTTGTTGTAATATTTAGCAACTCACATTTTGTTCTTTTCAATATTTTCCGTAACACCCTAATTCGATTAAAATTTTGGCTTTATAAAAATTTGCTAGCAACCATTCATTTGCCTAAGGAATATAAGGTTGTTCTATTTAACTTTAGGCATTTAAAACTTTTCTAAAATAAATTTAATGAAAGATAGGATTTATTTGTTGCATACATGCTGGAGCATTATTTTCTTGGTTGCCTGGGATTCAAATTCAAAATTTGAATTTCATTTGATTGGTGCCTTTTTCCTAAATCCCTAAAATCCCAAACCTTATCTCTTTTTTTTCCCTTCATCCATTTTCCTTTCTAGCCCAACCGCGATAGCCAGCCCACCGCGCAGCAGCAGGCCCCGCTCGCGCCGTGGCCCGGCGCGCGCGCCCCCGCCCGCCGCGCTCGCCGGCCCGCTGCGCGGCCCACTTGGCCGCCCTCCCGGCCCGTCGCCCGCACGGCGGGCCGCCGGCCCGACTCACCCGGCGCCCGGCCCGGCCGCCGCCTCCGCCCGCCGGCGGGGGCCGACCGACGGGGTCCACCCGTCATCCCCTACCCGCGCCGTCTCCTACCAGGACTCCGCCGCCGCCGGCCCCGAGTCCGTCCCAAGGACGCGCCCCCACGCGTGGCCCGCATACCTAGGAGCCCGTCCGGGCTATTTAAAGCCGCCGCCGCCCCCTGGACGTCCACACCGAGCCGCCGCCTTCGCTTGCTCGTGCGCCGCAAACCCTAGCCGTCGCCGCCTTCGATCCCTAGGCGTCGCCGCCTTCGATTCTTTGCCGTCGCCGTCGTTCCGTCGTCGGGAAGCCGCTAGGGAGCTGCATCTGGAGGTGAGCAAGGCGCCCTGGGTATTTGTTGTTGATCCCGTGCACCCCGTCGCCCTAGAGACCTCGCCGGAGCTTCCTTGCCGCTCCGCCGCGTCGTCCCGCCGCCCCGCCGCGTGGCCGCCGCTCTCGCCGCCCCCGCCGGCTCCGCCGCCTCGCGCGCCGCGCCTAGGTGTCCTCCGAGCCTTAAACCGAGCCCCGGAGCCCTAGATCGAGTTCGCCGGCGAGCCCCGCCGCCGCTCGCCGCCGGCCGCCGCCATCGGCCGTCGCCCTCCGCCTCGCGGCCGCTCGCACGCGTCCTGCACCGTCGGATCGAGATCCGACGCATCTGGTTCAGCCCGCCGCCCCTCTTAACGCGCGCGCGACCACAGCCTTTGGATCTAGATCCAACGGATCTAGATCAAGCCGACCCGAGTCAATACCGGTCAACCCGGTCTGTTCCCGTAATTTTTGCAAGAAAACCCCTGAGTTTTTGGTATTTACAAAAATACCCTTCCACCGTATAGGATTCCTTACAGTTTAGTCCTTTTCTTTATTTTAGCCCGAAACCTTTTCAAACCTTTGCAGATTAGTCCCTGGAACTTCCCGAGCCCATATCTTGGTCGTTTTAGCTCCGATTTTAGCGTTCTTTATGTCCACGCGTTCGTCTCAAAGCGTAGATTAGTTTTATGCTACTGTTTAGATCTGTTGGATCTGTTTGGTGACTGTTTCTTATTTATTTCTATTGTATGCTTGCATGTGATGATTGTGGATCGTAGAGAGCGATTCGTTCGAGGGATTTGAAGATCCGGTCGTGCAAGAGTTTGAGCAGCAAGGCTTTGTTGAAGGCAAGTATTCCTTGATGCATGCCCGCTTGTCCTACCTAACATGCATTTAAATTCATCGCTTTTACTTTTCGCTTGCATTAATTTGATGGGAACCTATTAAGGATCATGCCTAGCTTTCGACTACCTTCATCTTGATGCGGGAATTAAATTAATCTTGTGGTAGTTATTGCTTAGCATGCTCAACTCGGGTTTTGGTATTAATCTACTTGGTTACCTTTTGTTATTTCATGTTCCGTCTATGATCTTTTACTTTGTAAGACCACTTTAATCCGATAATCGGAACATGGAGAACCACCCAGGAAAACAAGTGCAACCACAAGAACTAATGGGCAATGGTCTTGGCGATTAATTAGGAACTTTAGCATGGGATGGTCTTGCACGATAAGGACAAGGGATCGGCGGTACCGTGGGGTATGGACTCGCTCTAGCGGGGGTTGGGTGAGTTATCCTTTTATGGTGGGGTATTGACCGCTAGGGGACTTTATACCTTGCTAAGCGATCCGGACCTTGTGGGTCATAACTTGCTAGGGAACCTTTGTAAAGGCCATGTAGCGTCCCTATGCAATCACACCTCGGAAGTGTGGTATGGTGTCTTGCAAACACCGCATGGTTGGGTCCAAAGTTCTTCGGAGCTTTTACGCTGCTTGTGGGTAAAGATGTACAACCTCTGCAGAGTGTTAAACTAATCGATTAGCCGTGCTCACGGTCAAGAGCGGCCTGGACACTCACATGATTAAGTTATGGAACTTTAATGTTTAATCCGTGGTTTATCTCTTCATTTATGATGCTTATACCTTATTTAATTGGGTTGGTATGAACTTACACCTTTAGTAATCAGGTTGCTAATAAAACTTGACCAACTAAAATGCTAAAGTGCTTGAACCTTAGCCATCCACCATATGGCCTTGCATGTTATGTTGTTTTCCCCTTGCTGAGTACGATATGTGCTCACGCTTGTTTATTCTCTTGCATCTACAATACCCGGATTTGCTGCTCAGACTGGGAGAACTTTGAAGATAATCCAGAAGATTTCCAGGAGTTCTAGGTGTGCGTAGTCTTCGGTCGTTCGTACCGTGGAGGCATTTTTTCCGCCGCGAGAACTCGTTTGTTTAAGTTTCGTTTAAGACTATGGTTTGTAATAACTCTTTATTCGTGTGGCATCGATTTTGGTATTCATAATGTCTAAGCGTGTGTGTAACTTGATCCTGGCGCACACGTGATCAATGCATTCGGTTTTGCCTTTAAAACCGGGTGTGACATTTCCAGGGCTTTAAGACGAATCATATGCAAATCCTCTAATTCGTCCATCATTAAGCCACTATAATCTTTGGAGCTTAAATCCTTTTGCAAAACCACTCTCCTCGAATCTGATTGTATTTCCCAGGGCAAAACAACATGATGCCCATAAACCAACTCATAAGGAGAAGTTTTTGTAGCTCCATGGGCCGGGGAGCCATTCGGTAAGCCCATAAAGCCTCATTGAGTACCGAATGCCACCTCTTTGGCTTCTGGTCAATATTCTTTTGTATAAGCTTGATCATGATCTTGTTAGAAGCCTCTGCTTGACCATTAGCTTGGGCATAATAAGGAGAAGAATTAAACAATTTGATTCCCATGCTTTCGGCAAACTCCCTAAACTCCAAAGATACAAACTGAGCTCCTTGATCAGTTGTAATTGTTTGAGGAATACCAAACCTGTAAATGATGTGTTCTTTAACAAACTCAATCATGTTTTCTGATGTTACTTTCTTCTATGGAATTGCCTCAACCCATTTGGTTAAGTAATCTGTTGCTAAAAACACAAATTTATGCCCCTTGCTAGATGGAGGATTTATCTGGCCAATCAAATCTATACCCCATCCTCTGAATGGCCATGGCTTGATAATTGGATTCAGTGCTGACACTGGAACCCTTTGAATATTTCCATACTTCTGATAATCTTGACATCCCTTGTAATACTCAAAGCAATCCTCCAGCATCGTCGGCCAAAAACATCTTGTGTGTCTGATAACCCACTTCATACGATAGGTCGATTGATGCGCTCCACATAGCCCATCATGCACCTTGTTCATCATTTTCTTTGCATCTTCTGGACCCAGGCATTGCAACAACACCCCATCTAACGATTTGTAAAATAAATGTCCATCGAGAAGAAGAAATTTTATAGCTTTATACCTGAGCTTCCTAGAAACCGTTCGGGATGGATTTTCTAGATAATCAACAATTTCTTTTCTCCAATCATCCTCTGCAAGATCACTCCCGAAAGCACATACCTCCATGGCAAACGCTTCTTGATTTTCTCTATAACCTGAAGCACTTTGAGCCAACCTTTTTGCCTCTTCATTGTGTTCTCTAGGAATATGCTATAGAATGACTAACTGAAAACTCTTTAAGATTTCCGTGCACTTTTCGTAGTAATTCCTCAGGACATCACTTCTACATTCATATTGGCCATTCAATTGCTTTATAACTAGCTCTGAATCTCCATAAATTTGAACTGAAACAGCCCTGGCTTCTTTCAAATATTGAAGCCCCCTAAGTAGTGCCTCGTACTCAGCTTGCTTGTTTGTGACAGTAGGCTGATTAGAGATAGCAAACTCAAACATCTCACCTCTGGGTGAAATCAATAAAATCCCTACTCCCCCACCTTTACCACATGAGGATCCATCAAAGAACAAAGCCTAAGGAGTAATTTCAAGCAAATCAATTGATGGATCACGATGCTCAGTAATAAAATCGGCAATAATCTAACCTTTAATAGCTTTTGCCGATTCGAACTTCAGCTCAAACTCAAATAAAGCCAAAATCCATTTGCCAATCCTTCCATTCAAAATTGGCATAGACAGCATGTGTTTTATTACATCAAACTTTGAATATACAACGCATTCAGCATTCAACAAGTAGTGCTGAAACTTCGTACATGAGTAATAAACACACAAGCACAGCTTCTCCGCAGCTGAATACCTGGTTTCAGGATCAAGTAATTTTCGACTAAGGTACGCTACTATCCGTTCCTTTCCTTCAAATTCTTGTATAAGGGCCGATCCAATAGTTTGGGTATCGGCCGCCACGTACAACTTAAAAGGCTTGTTCAACTGAGGAGGCACCAACACTGGTGGTTCCTTCATGTACCGCTTGATCTCATCAAAAGCCTTTTGTTGTTCATCACCCCATACAAATTTTTGATCCTTCTTAATCTTCAACAGTGGAGAAAAAGGCAAGACCTTTTGTGACAAATTTGAAATGAATCTTCTCACAAAATTGATATTGCCAAGCAGTGATTGCAACTCCTTGAGATTGGTTGGAGGAACTACTTCGTCGATAGCTTTCATGCTTTTCTTGCCAACTTCAATCCCTCATTCATGTACCAGAAATCCCAAGAATTCTCCAGCTAAAACTCCAAAGGCACACTTGTTTGGATTCATCTTCAACCCATGCTTTCGGGTGCACTCCAGAGTTCTCTTCACATCCTTCAAGTGTGAGTCATGATTCAAAGATTTGATCAAGACATCATCAATATAAATTTCAACAATTTTGCCGATCAACTCATGAAAGATATAATTCATGGCCCGTTGATAAGTTGCACCGGCATTTTTCAACCCAAATGTTATGACTATCCACTCAAACAAGCATATATGTCCAGGACATCTGAAGGCTGTCTTCGATATGTCTTCTATTGCCATAAATATTTGATTGTACCCCGCATTACCATCCATAAAACTGATAACTTTATGTCCAGCAGCAGCATCAACCAATAGATCAGCAATAGGCATCGGGTATCCATCCATAGGAGTGGCTCTTTTCAAATCTCCGAAGTCTATGCAAACCCTCATCTTCCCATTTTTCTTGTAAACAAGGACGATGTTTGAGATCCACTCCGCATATCTGCATGGCCGAATGAAATTTGCATCAAGTAATCTTTCAATTTCCTTTTTCACGTCGGCCAATACTTCATCCTTGTAGATTTTTTGGGGAGGTTGCTTATATGGTTTAAAACCATGCTTAATTGGCAACCGATGCTCAACAATAGAACGATCCAAACCAGGCATCTTTGAATAATCCCAAGCGAAGCAATCTTTATATTCCTTTAACAGCTTGATTAATTCTTCTCTGAAACTTGTCTCCAAGTTAGCGCAGATAAATGTCGGCTTTGGCTTGTCACCATCTCCAATGTCGATTTCTTCTAATTTGTCAGCCGACATGAATCCACGTCCTAACTTCCCATCAGTTCCATCAACTGGATTATCCATTTAAAAATTACTATAAGAGCCGACTGCTTGAATCGGTTGTTGATCCCTGCTGACCGGTTCAACAGGACCTTCACCCCAGTCCTTTCCTGAGAAGCAATCGATGCCTTGATACTCACAGAAGGCTGGTTCTACGTTAGCTACGCTCACTGAATCATCTGCTTGGACTACTTCAATGTCATCATCTACCCATTGAACAAGCTGTCGCTGCATGGTAGATGGGATGCAGCAGTTGGCATGAATCCAGTCCCGTCCAAGCAGAAAGCTATAAGCTCCCTTGCCCTCAATGACAAAGAAGGTCGTGAGCAAAGTCTTTGAAGGATCAGATGGCGACTAGAGAGGGGGGGAGTGAATAGGAGCCGGTAAAAATTCTTTTCAAAGAACCCGGCCTATACCCTAGTCAAAACCAGGTCACACACGAGCGACGGATTGAAACACACGCCAATCGCCAAGACAACGAGGTTATGGATCAACCTCTAGTCTTAGGAACGATTCCTTGAAGCACACGCGGAAGCACGAGAAAGGAAGGGAGGAATCGGACCAAGAAGCAAAGCCGCCGGCCTGCGGCGACCGTCCGGCCGAGCGGGGGCGGAGCGTCCGCGATGGCCGCGCGGACCGCCCGGCGGGGGTACGGCGGGACTCGTCCGCACCCTTGCAGCGGACTGTCCGGTCTGAGCCGCGGACCGTCCGTTAAAGCGAACAAAACCACCAGAACCGACCCGAGAAAAACAGACCATCCGCGAAGACCGGGCGGACCGTCCGCGCGGGCCACGGACCGTCCGCAAACCGGCTGCAACGAAAACCTAAAACAAAACCGGATCAAAACGAAACAACCAAGAACACGAAGAGCGCCCGACGAACTGGCTCCTCGCGGACTGTCCGTCGGCCCCTCGCGGACCGTCCGCGCCTCACGGACAGAACTGAAAACAGCCCGACCTCGAAGGTCAACTCCCCCAAATCATCATCGGATTTCCCAAACGGTAGAAGCTGTAGAGACAAGGGTTTGGGGACTTGAAAAGTGTCACACAAGGTTGCTATAGCCCAAAAATCTTGCCTCCTAACTCCCTAAATCACCGGGAATCGCGAATCCTTTGAGCACCACCAAATGCTAGAGCTCCGACCGAAAATCCTTGAATCGAAGTGGTTTCCCGGCGTTTGAGGGCACAAGATCAATCACAAAGGTGCACAAGAAATCCAGGGAGAAACCCACTCAAATCCACGGAACCACACCAAGAACAAGAGCACCAAAAACAAGCACGCAAAAGACCACGTGAAACACAACGCCGAATCTTCTATACAAACCAGGAAAGATTCACAAGGTCTAGCATGCCGCCCTAGCATCCATCCCTCTCAACAAATCTCTCATGAAGCTCTCATGCTAGCCTAGAGAAAATGGAAAAGAAAATAGCTACGAAAAATGAGAAAATGGGAGGGGGAAATGAAACCCTAAGTCGCGGAGAGAGAGAGAGAGCCATCCACACACACTCATGGTTTATATATCGGGTCCCGCCGGTGTGGGAAATGACTCGACTACCCCTAACTCAACTACTGGCGATACAACCCACGCAGGGGCATTTATGTAATGTTTGTGGGTCTTGCCATCAGACGGCCACGCCTTTGCCGCACCCCGCGTCCTCCCGGCGCAAGCCATGCGATCCCGCCGCGTGTCCTCCGCTTCGAAGCTTCCCGACACGCCCGGATCCCGTCTCCGTCGTGTTGGGTCTTCGGACTTGGTTTTGAGGCCCAAACCAAGAAACCGTCCTCCGATGGTTTTGTGGGCAAACCACCAAACCCCGCGTGCTCGGCCCGGCCTCCCGCCAAGCCTCTTGACTCGACCGCCACCGTGCACCGGCTTGATCGTCCATGACTTCGTCTTGCTCGTCCCGCCACCATGTGGCCCGCACCTAGTCCCGCCGTCCACCGGGTCCCTCGAACCGAGCCTACTTGTCTCTCCATCTCCCGGAGGCCCCTCAAAGCTGAAGACCTTTCGCACCCGTTCTTCACCTGCAACACCACGAACTAGGTTGCAGCCTACACCTGCGCACTGAGCCAAGATTCAGTCCAACACCCGTTGTCAATCACTCATTACTGAGGAGCGGTCATCCATCGACCACCGGGACGCTCCTAGTCCTCAATCTCCCCCTTGATGAGTGCATTGACAACACAAAACGCGAAATGAAATTCAGAGAAAGAAAGAAAGAAGAAAGAAAAACAAAGAAGCGCAACTCATGACAAAAACCAAAAAAAGGCAAAGAAAGGTCACAAGCCGAGCAAAGCACAAACTCCACACCGAAAATAGCAAGAAAGCTCCCCCTGAACAAATGCAAGCTCCCCCTGAACATGTGGATGCAAACTTCCAAATTTTATCTCACCTCTTCTGAATTTTCATTAAGCTCACCTCTTCTCCCCCTTGTTGACAATGTATGAATCAAGGTGAAAATGCAGGAATGAAAAACAAAGCATATGAACATCTACATGAGCTTCTCAAATAGGCCAAATCGAGTGTCAAAGGCTAGAAGTGAGACAAAGAGCACATATATGGATCATAACATAGTCAAAGCATTGCCACAAGTAATAGATGAAAATATAGGCATGTGACAAAGCAAATTTTCAGATTTGAGCAGTCTTATCAAAAGATGGCTCACTTCAAATGTAAAAGCCTATCCATGTCATATTCGAGCCAAAAACATGCATATCATCCAGAGATCATACAAGGGTATCCAATTCTCAACAAAAGATCATTGCAAACACCCATAAAGCAAAGCATGTCATGTTAAAGTTCATGAGCCATGTGTCCACTTCGGGGAGACTTCTCCACTGGTGAACATCATGCAACATGTTTTGCACCCATGTGTAAAAGATAAGACATTTTAAGGATAAACATGATGGGTGGAGCATTTTTCAAGCATACACACCTCTTTTCAAGATTAATTCATTGCATGGTACATGAAGTGCCTTTGCGGCAAAAAGAAGCTTATGCTCCCCCATGAATGCAACATAGACTAAACATTCACAATGATATTCGGCCTTTGGCCCAAATGCAAAAAAGACATCCAAGCACAATCTAAGCATAGAAAGCACATTTACACCAAAACGTGACATGGATACACTACTACACAGGAGTGGAGCACATTTCATCAAATTTAGTCAAGATTAGCATTTGATTCAAAAAGGGCTATCTCACAACATATATATCTCAAATATTCCAAGAGCATAGCCTCACATAGCCATTTCTCCAAAAACATGACAAATATCTCACAAATAGCCAAAGAAACTCAAATAAGACATATGAAAGAAGCTCATCATCCTAAAATGCAATATGATACAAATGCAACATGATATATAACAAGATGGCTATCCTACCATGGTTTGTACATTAAGCAAAGCATGTATATACATCAAAGTAAACAAGGTATGATACATATGGTACAAAAGGAAATCCCCCAAGAATCAACTAGAAAGGGTAACAAACCCCAAGTTCCCCCCGCAAGCGCACAAATGTAGCTTGGTCGAGAGGCTTTGTAAAGATGTCTGCAAGCTGATCTTGGGTAGGGAGACTCAACACAATGGTTCCTTTTTCCACATTGTCCCTCAAGAAATGATACCTCACTTCTATGTGTTTGGTTCTGGAGTGAAGCACTGGGTTTTTAGCTACGCTTATGGCACTGGTGCTATCACAAAGAAGTGGGATCTGGGTGCACTCCTCACCAAATTCTCTCAAAGTGTATGAAATCCACCACAGCTGGGAACAACAACTCGCGGCTGCAACATACTCCCCCTCGGTGGTAGACCGAGCTACACTAGAGCGCGCTTGCGGGAAGACCATGAAACCAACGAAGACCCAAGAAACTGGCAAGTACCAGAAGTAGACTTCCTCTCGACTCGACAACCAACAAAATCCGCATCGGAAAAACCATGAAGAGAAAGAGTCGAGGAGGACGAATACCAAAGGCCAAGACCGAGGGGGGGATCGTAGGTACCTGAAGATCCTCTTGACGGCCTGTCGATGTGATGTCCTCGGCGAAGCCTGAAAACGAGCGCACAGACACACGCTGAACTGTATGTCTGGCCTCGTCGCCGTCAAGTAGAGGAGGGAGCCGATCATGCTCCGGTACTCTCGCTGGTCCACTGGTTCTCCGTCCTCGTCCGCATCCAGAGTGGCCGTACTCCCCATGGGAGTCGACATCGGCTTCACATCTTGCATCTGGAACTTCCTCAGCATGTCTTTCGTGTACTTGGTCTGGTGCACGAATGTTCCATCTTTCACTTGCTTGATCTGCAGCCCGAGAAAGTACTACAACTCGCCCATCATGCTCATCTCGAACTCCCAGCTCATCTCATCTGCAAACTTGGCAACAAGATTATGTGACGAGCCACCAAAAACAATATCATCCACGTATATGTGAACAATCAACAAGTCATTTCCATGCTTGAGGAGAAACAGGGTCCTATCCACGGTACCCATCACAAACCCTCTGCTCAACAGAAAACCTCTCAATCTCCCATACCAAGCACGGGGCGCCTGTTTCAACCCATATAGAGCCCTTTTCAACTTGTACAACCTGTGTGGGTACAACTCACTCTCAAACCCAAGTGGCTGCTTCACATACACTTCCTCCTCTATGACCCCATTCAGAAAGGCACTCTTCACGTCCATCTGGAACAACTTGAACCCTTTAGCCACGACAAAGGCTAGAAGGATTCGAATTGCCTCAAGACGGGCCACAGGAGCAAAGGTCCCCTCATAGTCGATCCCCTTCTTCTGACTATATCCCTGAGCAACAAGTCTGGACTTGTTCCTCACAACCATCCCATTCTCTCCCTCTTTGTTCTTCCAAACCCACTTGGTTCCTATAGGATGGCAATTTGGAGGTGGTTCAACTAACTCCCACACCTGGTACCTCTCAAAGTTCTCCAACTCCTCATGCATAGAATTGACCCAGTTTGCATCAGATAAAGCGTGTCCAATGTCCTTGGGCTCAAAGGAGGCAACAAATGCAGCATGAGCAAAATGAGAGGAATTTCTAGACCTTGACCGTGTAGTACGTTCGTCGATGTCCCCAATGATCTTTGATAGGGGATGTACCTCTTGAATTCGCCGGGGAGCCTCACGTCTCGAGACTACCTCCCCCTCATCTCCAGCTTCTCTCGCTTGGTCCTCTTGTCGCACCGTCGTTGTCCTTGAAGTAGACTGTCCACCCTCCGTAGTGGTCGTAGGGGAAGTAGTGGGAACACACTCAGCTTTAGGCGCATGGTTCTCTCCATCATCATCTCCAGCTTCATCCTTCTCCTCTTCAAAGAGGTCCTCGGCCATCTCTTCATCACCTGCACATTCAAAGCCAAGAGAGGTACATGGCATTGTCTCGTCGAAGGTTACCTCGCAAGTCTCCATGATTTTGTGAGTCTCAAGGTTAAGCACCTATAGGCTCTAGAATGGTTAGCATATCCAAAGAAAATCCCATCACTAGACCTAGCCTCAAACTTATCGAGTTTCCCCTTCTTAAGAATAAAGCACTTGCAGCCAAAGACTCGGAAATGACTCACCTTGGGTGCCCGTCCATGCATAAGCTCATAACATGTCTTCTTCTTGAAAGCTCGCAATAAAATCCTGTTGGAGACATGACAAGCCGTATTGACCGCCTCAGCCCAATACCTCCTAGGAGTCCTGTGCTCATCGAGCATCGTCCTAGCCATCTCACAAAGTGTCCGATTTTTCCTTTCCACAACACCATTTTGAGGAGGCACATAAGGGGTCGAATACTGATGTTCTAGACCTAGATCATGACAAAAGGCATAAAAACGAGAGTTCTTGAACTCTGAGCCGTTATCACTACGGATAGCTCGAATGGCATTCCCATGCCTCTCGTTTTTCAACCTCACGATCAGATCTCGAACAAAGCCAAATGTCTCACTCTTGTCTTCCAAGAAAAACACCCAGGCATAGCGAGAGTAATCGTCCACCACAACAAGGACATACAACTTCCCACCCACCGAGCGAACTCGAGCTGGCCCAACAAGATCCATATGCAACAGCTCTGTCGGACGCTCGGTCATGACATCGGTCAGGGGTGGATGGGGAGTGGCTACCATCTTGCCATGCCTACACGGAGCACAAACCAAATCCTTCTCAAACTTCAACCTCGGCAATCCTCGGACAAGGTCAAGACCACTCAAGCGGGAAACCAAATCAAAGCTCAAGTGACCCAACCGCCTATGCCATTTCCACAAATCAGAAGAAGGACCGGCCATCAAACAGCGAGCAGGACCCAAAGAACGAGAGAAATCAGCCCTGAAAATCTGACCCTCGGGGATGATCATACAGACAAGATCACCTTGAGAATCCAGCAAACGAGACTCACCAGACTTGAAACGCACTTCAAAACCTTAATCAAGCAACTGAGAAACCGAAAGCAAATTGAAACCCAAAGACTTCACAAGAGCAACCCACTTCAACGTTACCTTGTCTCTCACATGCACAACACCCTCAGAAATCACCCTTCCTCGTCCATTGTCCCCAAATGTGATGTACATCTTTTCCTTCACTGGGGTGAGGCTGGAGAACCACTTCTTATCTCCGGTCATGTGTCGGGAACATCCGGAGTCGATCAACCAAATGTTCTCCGGGGCCTCCCGCCCGTAGTCGAAACAAGAACGAGAATGAGCTAGCGACTCGACACTGGGGTTAGCACAAAGAAAGTTAAACCAAGTGTCGAGCCATCGCTCAAAAGAGGGGTTAGCAAACATCATTCCCTTGCCACCAAACTTCCCATGTCCCATGGAAGGAGTACGAGCACCACGAGGGGGAAAACGTGGTCCGTAGTTCCTCTGGAACCCAAAGCTACGATCATCTCCCCTAAACCCGTATTGAGGACGAGTAGGGGGACGTCCAGCGAAACCACCATGAGCCCGACCAAACCTCTCACCAGCACGCACACCATCATCTCTCCTCTCAAGCCTCGCACCACCACCTCTCTATGGGAACCTACCCCTGAGCTCCAACTCTACCAACACTCTTCACACTTCCCACACCACGTGGAAGTGGCACTCTAGGCTCAGGAATACCATGAGACTGGCGATACCTGTCCTAGTTTGCTTGCTCCCTAGCAAGCCTCTCATCCCTCTTCCTCTTGTAGCAAAACTCTGCTAGATGCCTCTACTTGCCACAATACTCACACCTGAAGGGGATGAGTTTTAGTTTTGGCTCTGGCTTCACTCTAGGCTTCTCACCCATCTCACTCACAAACTTCATCGGTTTCTGGAAGTCATTTGTCTTAGGTGGGAATTTGGGTGGATCTTGGGTTGTGTCAAGCTTGTTGCAAAGGTGGTTGGGCTTTGGTGTGAAAGAGTTCTTGGGTGCTTTTGGAAGTGGGACTTGGATGTCTCCGATCACCTCAACCTCGGGGTTAGACTCAACACACTTCTTATACACACTCTCCCCAATGTTCTCTCCCACTTTCACACCCAACTTCTCAAAACCCAAACCACGACCATCAGCTCTCTTGAACTCCTCAATCATGATTTTCAATTGAGGTTCCTGCCCAGACAACCAACCCAACACCTTCTTCAAGTAATCATTCTCCTCATAAATGACATCCAAACGGGAAGTAAGTTCAAGATTGCGCAAAGTAACTTCATCACAGCTAGTGCATGCATTGACAACAGGAAATTTCAAAGAAGCTTCCAAAGTGCTAATAGTAGAACGAGCATCAACAAGCTTAGCATGCATAGTAGGACATGATTTACAAGCCCAAGCAAAGTGGGTCTAGCCTTAAGCTCATCATACTCAGTCCTAAGAGCATCTATTTTAGCTAAAGTGGAAGCATTCTTCTCATTAAGCAACTTGATCTCATTCAACCATGCATCACACTCAAGACACTCAACATCATCAGGAGTAGTAGGAGCAAGTTTCAAAGAGTCATTCTCAAGTTTCAATTCAAGCAATTTGGACTCTAACTCTCCTACTTTCTCACTAGCATTCTCAAGTTGAGCCCTAAGATCTTTCCTCATCTTTTTAGCATCTCTCAACACACTATCACGGTTGTCAATCAAGCCATTCAACCTAGTGATCTCAGCAAGCAAAGAGTCGGGGTCACGATTTACCTCATCCTACGAGTCGGAGTCACTGTCTTCCTTCTCGCTCTTCTTGCTGCTCGAGCTATGGGCCATCCCACAAAAGCCTTCAAGTGCCACACAACTCAACCCACTGAGGTTCCGGCTTGCACTCTTCTTGCCATTGCGCCTCTTGACGTTTTCATCTTCACTGCTTGAGCTTGACTGCACGTCGCTTGAGCTTGAGTCGACATCGCTTTCACCGGCCACCATGGCTCTTGCCTTGTCCTTCTTGTAGCCGCCCTTGCTCGGTCGCCGCTTGTCCTTGTCCTTGCTCTTGGACTTGCTGAAGTGCTTGCCCTTGGAGGAGTACTTGTCTTCACACCTCGGGTGCGCCTTGTACTCGCTCATCTTGTTCTTGTTCTCCTCCGCTTCCGGTTACTCGGTGATGAAGTGTCCACGCTTGCCACACTTGTAGCATGTCCCCGAGATCCGCCTTGCATTCCTCCGGCTCTCATGTAGTCGATCAAACCTCCTTGGGAGCAAGGCCAGCTCCTCCTCGCCCAGCACATCAAACTCCTCATCTGGAATAGACATAAGAGAAGACAAGGAAAACTGTTGACAGGAAGGGTTAGCTTTGCCCGTTGATCCGCCCACAAGAGCAAGACTATGACCAATCGAGCCCTCATGCTTGGATTGCAACTTCCTATCAACCTCAGCCGACTTGAGCTTAGAAAAGAGGTCATCCAACTCAATGGTCAAATATTGCCCAGACTCCTTGATGGCCTCAACCTTAGCACCCCAAACATTTGGGTCCAAGACATGCAAGAGCTTCAAAGCTTGATTGTGCTCAGTGTAAGGGAAATCCTCAACATTAGCCTTCATGTTGTTCACGATGGCGGTGAACCTCTGAAACATCGCATCAATGTTCTCACCAGGAAGTTGAGTGAAGTTCTCATATTGCATCCGGTAAGAGACAAAGAGGCGAGCCTTCACATGGTTATCACCACCGTGAGCAACCAACAACTTCTCCCAAATTTGCCAAGCAAGATTCAAATGGCGAACACGCTCAAACTCAGGATCACACAAGCTCCGGACCAAGTGATCAACGGCTTTTGCATTTGCCTCATACTTGGCCTTAGCACCGGCATCGGTCACCATAAGAGTATGTATGTTGACCGGAATAGCATAGGTCTTGTCAAGCACAATGAAATCCAACAACTTGCCATGGAGAAAGATAATCATACGAGCCGCCCACTTGTGGTAACCCTTCCCATAGAAGTGCGGCGGACCGCCCCGCTTGTTGACGGATAAAAGACGTATCCACCTACGATCCGCAAGCGTACGGACCTACACCTTTTTCACCACGGGATTCCCAAGGTTCTTGTCAATCCGCGAAGCAAGGGGATTACTAGCGCTTAACCAAGTACTAATCTAGTTGAATGGAAAACCTTTGAAAGAGAGTATTAATCTAAAAGTAAAGACAATCTAACCTAAGTTAATCTAAGTTAAGTTGATCAAACAAATATAGGGTTAAACTATATGGTAAAGGGAAAACACAAGAGAGTGATTAAGAAAGATAAGCGTTCCCTCCCTAGGATCTAGGATAACATGGTATGCATCTACTACACGAAAGCGGTAAACCAATCTACGGGGGGTTGTGACCACGGTTTCGCCCTTTCCCTCCTCTCGTCTCGTCACTACGCGAAGGTATTCGTGACTAGACCTATGATGGACACGGTATGTTGATGGAATCTATGGGAGTAGCGGATATCATACGCCGAAAAACACGGTGGCCTACCGTAATCATCAAAGCATCATCAACATGAAAACAAGAGATTGAAACCACGAATCAAGTAGCGATCACATAGCATGTATCCATCTAATCCTAGGGATGAACGGAGACATTACCCCATCATCTTACACGGATTGAAGCACATAGGGGTGATGGAGACTCCGGAGAACGTCGTCGATGAAGATGGCGGCGATGGAGCTTGGGAACACCCCTAGGCCGGCGGCTTGGAGTCCTCCTCTTGCTTCCTTCTCTCCGCCGGCGTTGATCCTTGCGACAAGCTCATCTAACTCTCTCCCTCATCTTGCGGCGGCGGTTTTCGGTGATTGGCGTCGGTAGGATGATTTGTTCGATGTGTCGGTCGACGGCGGCGGAGGCAATAAATAGACAAACACCTAGGGCAAAGGAGGGACCGAACCGACCCCGGAGTGGGGGTGGGCCGGTCGGACTGGGCCGGCCGGCCCCGAGCCCACTCGGCCGGTTCGGCCCGGTTTTCTCCCCGGTTGCTTCTCGCGTGATCCCTTATTCGTGTACACTTGCATGTGGGCCTTTGACGTCGTTTCCTTCACGGTTTAGGCTTGAATCCTTGCTATGCAAGCTTCGCCGTTTTACGGTTGAGTCCCCGAAGACTTGCATGTTGACGCTTCGGTCCTCGGGTCATTTGGAGTCATGTTCATCGCGTGTCTTGACTCTTATCGGTCTTCATGATCTTCTTCCAAAGTGCTTGGTGAACTTATCCCGAAAGTCTCCTCTTTAGCGTAGATTTCCTGCGTAAACAACAAACTCCAAAATCGACATGCAAGTGTGAACTTGTTATATCATTAGTATGCCTAGTGGCGGGTTAGTTGCAAATCATAATTGAAACCAATGTATAACAAGTACTCTAGGTTGACGGAAATTCACCGTCAACATCTCCCCCATGCTTAAACCTTGCTCGTCCTCGAGTAAGTAATCCTTGCTTAAAAGGGAAATTAGTGTTGCCTTCCAATGTTGTCCCTGCACTTAGTCATTCATGACGAGACAAATTGCTCTCTCTTAAGAATTTATTTTTAAAGTTCAAGTTGTGACCGGCTTCTTTTTCATTATGGAAGATAGACTAACAATAAAGAACAAGCCACATTTAACACGATGCTCTCGAACTTAAGTGAACTTCAAACCATTACCTTGTCACATGGAAGATTTTCAAAAAGATGCATATCCAACATAAGTGAAAATCTCTTGCAAGAGCCCATGGAACACTCATCTCATCAAGTCACTCAAGCCTATACTAGATTATTTTCAACCTACTCTACTCATATGTGATAGTGGAAGGCTTATGTGGAGCTTCCAAGGTTAAAAACAATCCTAGCAAAACATACATCCGAAATATTGTCAAATTAAGAGAGAGGTCTATTGGAATTACCGAGACTCGTCAAAAAGGCCATGGAAAATAAATGTTGGAAAGAGAGAAGGATGAAACACACACATTTAGATAAGTGGACATGTGCAAGTGGCAAATGGATGATCCCGAGGCACGAGTGAAGTCCTCGTTATCGATTGCACATGGTTGGAAGATTTGAGTATGGATTTATCATCAAGGCACTTGAGAACTTATGAAGCAAAAAGAACCGAGGAGCATCTTTATTTTTTCCTTCTCATTTTCTCTCTTTCTTTTTTTTTCACTTTATTCTTCCTATTTTTCTTACTTTTCTTTTCTTCTTATCATATTTTTTTCATTTTTCATTTTTTTTCTTTTTTTCTTTTGCTCCTCAAAACTTTTTGCAACATAATACTTACATAGCATTTGTGTCGAGAGAATGACTCCTCCCCCATGCTTGAACGATGCTCGTCCTCGAGCATAAAAGAGAGGGGAAATGATCGCTAAAGTAAGTATAAATTCCATAATATTGCGGAATATTTGAATCTCCATCGAGAATTTTACTCCATACTCAAATTGGGTTGTGGACAAGGAGGTGATCACAAAAAGATGTTTTTGGTTTAGGGTGGATGCCCAGCGAAGTTTGTGGAATTTTCGATGTGAAAACCCACAATGCATGGACAAAAAGGCTAGCATGAAAAAGTTACACAAAGGAATGACCAGCTTCTTAGTCTCGAACCATAGAAATCAATCCTAATCCAACTCATCAAAACATATGTTTGCAATCTACGGGTTTTGTTATCATAAATCATATATGTATATGGCCTTGGTAGGTAGAACTTTGCAAGAGCATCACAAATATGTAGATAGCATAAAAGTTAAGTTTTCATAAAAACAACAAGTTATCCGGCTATCCATAAACTTAAATCAAAGAGCAAAGATATGTATGTGGGTCTAGAGCATAGTCATTTCACCTCCACAAATAAAAGAGCCGGTATTTAAATTAATTTCAGATCATATTATAGAGAGCAATTAGCCAAGACATGTATAACTTCATGTAGGTAAAACAAAGCGGCAACTTTCATCATCTTTCCGTAAGCATAGGCAATATAGAACATCGAGGTGAACACATGGTCATGCTTATCTATTGAAAGTAAAAAGAAACCTAGGTTGTCCTCCTAGTAGCCATGTTATTGTTTGAAGAGAAAAACAAAAGGTTGCACCTAGTTGATGTTGAAGGCATACTTACAAGCATTTGTGTTTGGAAAAGAGAAGGTCCATGGAGATGTTACCATCCTTTGTAATTCTTCGTTGCCTTCTTCCAACATCTCCATGTATCGATGTGGCTTTTGCTTTTGTCTTGATTTATTAATGCTCCTAAACTTCTGAATTTGATCTTGTATGCTTAATGGAGTCATTGGTCACCCTTCTCTTCAATGTTGTCATCACCATCTCCTCTTTCTTGTTCTCATCATCTCCTTGCTGTCTCTTTTTCATGGATTTCCCCCTCTGTCCAGAACAGAAAATATATCGAAATATAGCTCTATTGAAAAGTTTATGAAATTACCTTTCCAACGTGTGGTCATTCATCAAAAACGGAGTTCAAACAAGGGAGCTATGTCCGTTTTACTTCAGCGCTGCGTGCTGTCCAAAACTGATTTCAGGACGTGTTGCACTCGGTGATTCGGGCATAACCGCTTGTAGGAACCTCCGATTGTCTTGATTCTTGATTTGTTGGAATCGTAACTTCATGGGGCTTCTACATATCCAAAAATATCCAGTGTTTTCCCTTCGAGACCATGCAGAATTTTGACGAGATTGGTGGCTTCTTGCGCATTGATCCGGAGATGTTAACGATCTTTATCATTCTATCTTCTAGAGTGTCATGTTGCACTTCCGTGTTGAAGATTCAGGGTCTCCCCCATGCTTAGCATTTTGCTAGCCATGGAAGAATAAGACAAAGCACTTCTTAGCCATCCTTCAATTTCCTTGTAGTGAGAGTCTTTATCTTGCACCGTAAGACATTTTAAACGCACATTCTACCCCCAAGGTGACGGTTGGGAGTAGATAGAATTGCCAATAATCCAACAATGTCTCCTAAGATTCTTAACTTGCGGCATAATTAGTTTAATGAGGAATAAAAACCTAATGAGTGTACGTGGTGCAAAGTGTGTATGCACATGATAGGAAAGCATATAAACAAAGACAATGTTTTCACCTAGTTCTAAACACCATGTTTACAACTAGGTTGCCGAATTTCTCCATAGCCATAAAGGTTTATTTATCAAGGGTTAAAACACCATGTCTATCCCTAAATCAATAACCCTTATAGCACAATAAAAATTAAGCGCATTGCAGAGCTTATAAACTAACCAATGCAACATGAAAACATATGAAAAGCTAGCTAGGTTTATCGAACTTAACGATGATGGTCCGCAATCATGTTTAAACACCATGTTTACACAAGATCACAAAAGGAAAATACCCATATGGCCATATGAAGCATTAACATGGAAACTGAAGCATACATCATTAAGTATATAAAACAACCAAGCCAACTATGTGCAAAACATGTATACACAAAGAAACATCACGAGGATAACAAAATGCAATGCATGCAAATAAATAAGATCATGAACATGATGGTGGTTCTAAAAAAAGGAAAACTGAACTTAGATTAATAACCACAAGTTGATCATCATAAGATAGTGCCATTCTTTTATTTTCTCTAAGAAAGTAGTAAAAATATAAAGAAACGGGTTGCCTCCCGAAAAGCGCTTCATTTAAAGTCATAGAGCTCGACTTTCTCACATACCTTCTTTTCGTTGCATAGCCATGGCCCTTCATGCAAGAAGAAAAGGTACCAATGCAGCTTTAATTTACTTCCCATGTTGTGCTTGATCACTTATGGAAGACTTGCCCAAAGCATCCTTTTGTTTCATCGTTATCTCCTTCTTTATCATCCTTCGGTGCTGCCTTCACTCTATTATTTTTTAATGTCCAGAACAGAAAGTATACTCAAGCTCTACTCCATTGCACAGTGCACAAAATTTCCTTTCCAACGAGTCTTCATTTGCTCAAATCGGACTCCGGACAAGAGAGTTACGTCGGTTTTACTTCGGCGATGAAATCTGTCCTGAAATTTCAGAACGCGCAACGCTCAATGTTTTCTCCATAACTCCTTGCACGGGTCTTCAAACTTGTTGGTTCTTGATGCGTTGGAATGATAACTTGATGGAGCTTCTGGATATCTCATTTTCTTTATTTGTACACCTCTGAACAAGCTCTCAAATTGATGAAGACAGCAGCATCCATCGCGGGATTCGGAGAGGTTGATGATTTATCTTGCAACTCTTTCAGGCATGACTTCTTTTTTTTTCATTATTCAAGCCTTGTCTACATGGTTAGTGAAAATCAGGCCTTTCCCGACATATGATTCTTTAAGGTCACTAGCTTGACCAAGCGCAAAGCATGATCGAGATTTACAAAACTTATTGTAAACATACGCGTCCATAATTAACACCACATGTGAATTGTAGCAACAAGTCAAGGTGTAAATAAAAGAAGCATATGTTTCATGCATAGCACTTAGCTCATCATTAGGCAAAGGTTGTATAGGTGTGAGATTAATTGGATCAAAAATAAATGTTTCCTCTTTTTCATTCTCAAGAAAATCTAGCCTATCAACATGATCACTATTGGAACAAGGCATAGGCATTAAACTATCATTCATACTATTGGTTGAGCATGAGTATTTGAATTTATCATCCTCAATACCAATAATATCTTGAGATTTCAGCGCGTACCTTGGCCTTAGAGATTTCTCAACAAGAGTGATATTTGGTTCATCAAGCGGTGTTGAAGGCGAATCGATCTCAACGAGTGAAGGTGTCTCTTTGTTACCTTTTTGCATCCCCTCCATCTCATCATGTGGGACATGTAATCATTCAACTATGTATGCATTCATCTCTTCTTTGAAGTCTTCTTTATCAACCAGATCTTCATCTTCAAAGATTTGTATGTTGCTTTCTTTATCTTCCATGTACCACATGTCATCAAGATCGCTCATTGTTGATTCACTCTTTCCTTCATCCTTGAGTACTTCCATGTCTTGATTTGCTAGTGTGTAGGCTTCAATAGCACACAAGCTATCATCTAGTTTGAGTCCTATCTCCTCCCATTTATCCTTTGAGTCACTAGGCTCATCACGGTTGTACTCTTCTCTTCCTTCATCATAAATCTTTGATTTGTCAAACCGTCGATCCATCCTTCATCTCCTTCTTTTCTTTCTTCTTCAAACATCTTTTGGATCGACTCTCCACTCATCTCTTGATCAAATATATCTTCAACTAGTTTGGCAACGTGTCGGCGTTCCTCCTTCCTTCGGTAGTTAATTAGTGGGGCGAAATCAACTTGAACCCAACCGGATTGAATGAACTCCGCCAATGGTCTAGCATTCCACATACTTCGGCCTACATTCATGTTAGTTTCAACATTTTTAACATCCGAAATGACTTCTCTTACCTTGGGAAGTGGATCTTGACTTTCTTGTATGGTCGGTTCATCTTCCTTGACCTTCGGTTCATCTTTTTCAAAAATTTCAGCAAGCACCTTGGGCTTGCTTTTGTCGTTTTGCTCCTCTCGACAACATCTTTGCCAATCTCGTATTGTTCTTTGTCCATTGCTTATCCTTTGTAAGATTTGTGCGGCTTCACTAATTGTTTTATCCAATATATCACCGCCTGCACACATGCTTACAAAACGAGACGAGTTAGGGGTTAGTGAAAAATAAAAGGTATGCAACATCAAGTCACCGGAAAATCCCAAGTTCGGGCCTTGCTCAAGTAGTTCATTAAATCGGTCCCATGCTTCATCAATTCCTTCATCCTCTCCTTGCTTGAAATTCAGCACTTGCCTCCTTAAGTCTTGGACCTTGCTTATGGGAAAGAACTTCAAAAGAAACGTCTTCACTAGCTCATCCCAATTTCCTTTTGCTTCAACGGACGCAAGTGTGTACCATCTTCGCGCTTCATCTTTGAGAGAGAATGGAAAAAGATTCCACTTGAACCAAGCGGCCGGAACTCCTTTTTGTTGGACCGTGTTGCATAACATCGTGAATTCCTTAATGTGTCTATATGGGTTGTCATCCTCCAATCCTCTAAATGGTTTTGTCGCCACTAACTTGATGATTCCAGGCTTCACTTCGTAGTGGGTTGTAGCAAGCGTCAAATCTGATTTTTGCATCTCAATGTCTTCCTTTGACGGCATTGCTAGCTCCCTTAGCGACATCTCTTCGTCTTCCAATGGTGAGGTGAACAAATCCATCTAGGCACAACAAAAGTAGAAAGAAAAACAAAAAAGATTTTTTTTTCTTTTTTTTTTAGAAAATAAGGGTTAGGTGTTAGTAATCAACAAAATTAATACTAGATTAAACGTAGCAAACTGGCTTGCTCCCCGGCAACGGCGCCAGAAAAAGGGGCTTGTTGACGGATAAAAGACGTATCCACCTACGATCCGCAAGCGTACGGACCTACACCTTTTTCACCACGGGATTCCCAAGGTTCTTGTCAATCCGCGGAGCAAGGGGATTACTAGCGCTTAACCAAGTACTAATCTAGTTGAATGGAAAACCTTTGAAAGAGAGTATTAATCTAAAAGTAAAGACAATCTAACCTAAGTTAATCTAAGTTAAGTTGATCAAACAAATATAGGGTTAAACTATATGGTAAAGGGAAAACACAAGAGAGTGATTAAGAAAGATAAGCGTTCCCTCCCTAGGATCTAGGATAACATGGTATGCATCTACTACACGAAAGCGGTAAACCAATCTACCGGGGGTTGTGACCACGGTTTCGCCCTTTCCCTCCTCTCGTACTGTCACTACGCGAAGGTATTCGTGACTAGACCTATGATGGACACGGTATGTTGATGGAATCTATGGGAGTAGCGGATATCATACGCCCGAAAAACACGGTGGCCTACCTTAATCATCAAAGCATCATCAACATGAAAACAACAGATTGAAACCATGAATCAAGTAGCGATCACATAGCATGTATCCATCTAATCCTAGGGATGAACGGAGACATTACCCCATCATCTTACACGGATTGAAGCACATAGGGGTGATGGAGACTCGGAGAACGTCGTCGATGAAGATGGCGGCGATGGAGCTTGGGAACACCCCTAGGCCGGCGGCTTGGAGTCCTCCTCTTGCTTCCTTCTCTCCGCCGGCGTTGATCCTTGCGACAAGCTCATCTAACTCTCTCCCTCATCTTGCGGCGGCGGTTTTCGGTGATTGGCGTCGGTAGGATGATTTGTTCGATGTGTCGGTCGACGGCGGCGGAGGCAATAAATAGACAAACACCTAGGGCAAAGGAGGGACCGAACCGACCCCGGGAGTGGGCCGGGCCGGTCGGGCCTGGGCGGCCGGCCCGAGCCCACTTCGGCCGGTTCGGGCCGGTTTTCTCCCGGTTGCTTCTCGCGTGATCCCTTATTCGTGTACACTTGCATGTGGGCCTTTGACGTCGTTTCCTTCACGGTTTAGGCTTGAATCCTTGCTATGCAAGCTTCGCCGTTTTACGGTTGAGTCCCCGAAGACTTGCATGTTGACGCTTCGGTCCTCGGGTCATTTGGAGTCATGTTCATCGCGTGTCTTGACTCTTATCGGTCTTCATGATCTTCTTCCAAAGTGCTTGGTGAACTTATCCCGAAAGTCTCCTCTTTAGCGTAGATTTCTGCGTAAACAACAAACTCCAAAATCGACATGCAAGTGTGAACTTGTTATATCATTAGTATGCCTAGTGGCGGGTTAGTTGCAAATCATAATTGAAACCAATGTATAACAAGTACTCTAGGTTGACGGAAATTCACGGTCAACACCGCTCAATGTACGCCATCTTAGGATTCAAGACTTGTCAAAGTCGCAAAGAATCCGGCACCAAGCTCTGATACCAATTGAAGGATCAGATGGCGACTAGAGAGGGGGGGAGTGAATAGGAGCCGGTAAAAATTCTTCTCAAAGAACCCGGCCTATACCCTAGTCAAAACCCGGTCACACACGAGCGACGGATCGAAACACACGCCAATCGCCAAGACAACGAGGTTATGGATCAACCTCTAGTCTTAGGAACGATTCCTTGAAGCACACGTGGAAGCACGAGAAAGGAAGGGAGGAATCGGACCAAGAAGCAAAGCTGCCAGCCTCTGGCGCACCGTCCGGCCAGGCAGGGCGGACTGTCCGCGATGGCCGCGTGGACCGTACGACAGGGTACCGCGGACTGTCCGCACCCTTGCCGCGGACTGTCCGGCCTGAGCCGCGGACCGTCCGTTAAAGCGAACAGAACCACCAGAACCGACCTGAGAAAAACGGACCGTCCGCGAAGACCGGGCGGATCGTCTGCGCGGGCCACGGACCGTCCGCTACTGAAGCTCGGACCGTCCGCAAACCGGCTGCAACGAAAACCTAAAACAAAACCGAATCAAAACGAAACGACCAAGACCACGAAGAACGCCTGACGAACTGGCTCCTCGCGGACTGTCCACCGGCCTCTCGCGGACCGTCCGCGCCTCACGGACAGAACTGAAAACAGCCCGACCTCGAAGCTCAACTCCCCCAAATCATCATCGGATTTTCCAAACGGTTGAAGCTGTGGAGACAAGGGTTTGGGGACTTGCAAAGCGTCACACAAGGATGCTATAGCCCAAAAATCTTGCCTCCTAACTCCCTAAATCACCGGGAATTGCGAATCCTTTGAGCACCACCAAAAGCTAGAGCTCCGACCGAAAATCCTTGAATCGAAGTGGTTTCCCGGCGTTTGAGGGCACAAGATCAATCACAAAGGTGCACAAGGCATCCATACATCTTTCCCTCAAAGAAATCCGGGGAGAAACCCACTCAAATCCACGGAACCACACCAAGAACAAGAGCACCAAAAACAAGCACGCAAAAGACCACTGAAACACAAAGCCGAATCTTCTATACAAACCAGGAAAGATTAACAAGGTCTAGCATGCCACCCTAGCATCCATCCCTCTCAACAAATCTCTCATGAAGCTCTCATGCTAGCCAAGAGAAAATGAAGAAGAAAATAGCTACGAAAAATGAGAAAATGGGAGGGGGGAAATGAAACCCTAAGTCGCGGAGAGAGAGAGCCATCCACACAAACTCATGGCTTATATATCGGGTCCCTCCGGTGTGGGAAATGACTCGACTACCCCTAACTCAACTACTGGTGATACAACCCACGCAGGGGCATTTATGTAATGTTTGTGGGTCTTGCCATCGGACGGCCACGCCTTTGCTGCACCCCGCGTCCTCCCGACGCAAGCCATGCGATCCCGCCGCGTGTCCTCCGTTTCGAAGCTTCCCGACACGCCCGGATCCCGTCTCCGTCGTGTTGGGTCTTCGGACTTGGTTTTGAGGCCCCAACCAAGAAACTGTCCTCCGATGGTTTTGTGGGCAAACCAGCAAACCCCGCGTCCTCGGCCCGACATCCCGCCAAGCCTCTTGACTCGACCGCCACCGTGCACCGGCTTGATTGTCCATGACTTCGTCTTGCTCATCCCGCCACCATGTGGCCCGCACCTAGTCCCGCCGTCCACCGGGTCCCTCGAACCGAGCCTACTTGTCTCTCCATCTCCCGGAGGCCCCTCAAGGCTGAAGACCTTTCGCGCCCATTCTTCACCCGCAACACCACGAACTAGGCCGCAGCCTACACCTGCGCACTGAGCCAAGAGTCAGTCCAACACCTGTTGTCAATCACTCATCACTGAGGAGCGGTCATCGATCGACCACCGGGACGCTCCTGGTCCTCATGGACCCAATCATCAGATCCACGTGCACGCAGCCCTTTGTATCTGAAGGATTTCCAGCAAAATCATTCAAAATTATGCTTGTTGGCGTTAAGTCTCCGGGGCCCATGCCAAGCTTCCTGAATGTGGTGTATGGCATTACATTGACTGCACCTCCACCATCAACAAACATCTTGGTCAATGGTTTGCCACTAACATATCCTTTCAAGTACAACGGTCTCATGTGTCGATTCTTGGCCGGCTTGTCGAAGTTAGCGTGCTTAGCTAACAACAGTTGCACCATTAATTCCCCAATTTGCTCATCTTCATTGATATCTGGAGACGTTTACTCCTGTACAACTTGGTTAGCGGGAGCCATGAACTCATTCGGCAGAAAGTACACCATGCATGCTGGAGCCGAACGACCCGATCCTTCAGGCTTGCCCTTTGGGCGCCATACTTGCTTTTTCTTGATTCCCGCCTGCTTCAATTCTTGGTTCCTCAAGCGTTGACCCCTTCTCATTTGGCTCCTAAATCCAGGCGGGCACCACTGTCCTTCTTGCCAGACATACTCGCATTCGTGCTCTTCTTGATCAACCCATTTTTGACCAGCATGTCTTTTCCTTGGGTGATCATTAACCTCATTTATTTTTAGGCGCCGATCGTCATTGAGATGTATCCTTCCAATTCTTTCATGGACGGATCGGCGATTGACAGCTTCCTGCATATATTCAGTGTACTTATCACTACATTCAGGGCAATTCTTCAACGTGGGGAGTTTCAAGCCCTCATTCCAGCAATGCTTGAAGAATGCACATCCCGAATGTGCACGCTCCTGTTCCCGTGCATGCGCTTCCAGCTCTCTTCTGTGCGCTTCTTCTTCAAATCTTTGCTTCTCCTCCTCGTATCTTTGCTTCTGGTAGCGTTCTTTTTCCTCCTGTCGCTGCCACTTGTTAAGGAGAATGCGCGTAGTTACCCTGGGCTTTGTCCTGGAAGATTCCCCAACTTCAATCTGGCTCTTCAGGATGCGAGGAGCCTCTTTGTGGACTTGCTCCACTGTCACTTGACGTGTAGGATCAAGTGATCCATCCTGTTTCGCTCTAGCTAAAGTCAAGACCTTCACTTTCCCCTTTTCCTCAACAGTTACCATATTAACAGAAAAGCCAACCATGTTCTGAGGGAAAGGGTGGCCATCCAACTTCATCTTGTTATCGAATTTCAAGTGACCCTCCTGGATAGCCTTTTCGATCCTCATTCTGAAAACCCTGCAATCATTAATGGAGTGAGATTTCTATCATGAAATCCACAATAACGTTTCTCTTTAACTCCATCGGGCCGAAGCATAGAATGCCCCTCAGGCAACTTGATTCGGCCTTCCTTCACCAGGAACTCAAAGAGCTTGTCAGCCTTAGTCACGTCAAAGTCATACGTGCCCTTGGCCTGCTTTATCCACCGCTGGTTCAAAGTTAACGGCTCTTTGCCCCACATGATCTCAGCTGCGGCCACTTGCTCATCATCATCAAATTCCTCCTCCTGATCAGCTTTCTCGAGGAACTGGTTGTAGATATCAGCTATGTCATAGTGCTTGGGGAACCTAGAGTCTTTATTGAATCCATAAGCTTGATTACTCATTAACGACAACCTTTGGGACAGATGACCCAAATTGTCAAACTCCATGCCAAACAGCTTCTCCCGAATAGCCGGTAGCATTCCCGCAACAGCCATGTCAGCCAATTGATCATCTGGCAAAGTCAAAGAGAAGCACATGCCCTTGACCTCTCTGAATCTCCCGATGAATTCTAAGGGTGTTTCATTGTGTCTCTGTTTCAAGGTAGCGAGATCAATTAGCTTCTTCTCGGTACTGCCACTGAAGTAATGAGCATGGAACTTCTGTTCCAAGTCTCTCCATGTGTTGATTGATTGAGGAGGCAAAAAAGTAAACCATGTAAATGCCAGGCCTGTCAACGATAAAGGAAAGTATCTGACCCTGAATGCCTCGTCAGCTGAAGCTTCCCCGAGCTGCATCAAGTATCGGGCAATGTGCTCTACAGTGCTTGTATCATCCTGCCCAGAGAACTTTGTGAACTCCGTAGGAGGCTTCACCCTTGGCGGCAAGATTACCCTATGTTACCACTCTGGGAAAGGAGGCGTATAAGCTAGTCCCTGCATTTTAGGTTTAAGGCCGAATTGATTTTGCAAAACATCGGCCATTTTCTGTGCTAAGACATCATCTTCTTGCATTCCCGCAGCTGTACCATACCCAGGATTTGGGAAAGCATCAATAGCGCCATAATCCATAACCTCTGAATATCCCCCACCATACATATTTTTCTGCAGCCTATTGTTGGTCGGGCTATCTTGTAAGTAGAATTAGGTGGCATCCCAGTTGAACCGAATGCTAGGTCCCCATATGTAGGTCTATTGGGCATCGCTTGATACGGGTTCGGTTGTTGAACTGGTTGACCTCCATTGTTTTGTAGAGGTGGCAGGACTGGCTGACTTCCCATGCTTTGTAGAGGCGGTTGGGCTCTTTGACTTTGCAGTGGTGGTTAAGCGCCTACATCTCGACCTGGTTAGGCAGAACTAGTCTCTCCAACCACTGCAGAAGAAGTGTGAGGGAATACTCGATTAAGCATCCTCTCCATGCCCGGGCTAAATACTCCGACCATCATTTGCTTAAACATATTCAGGAAAGCAGTATGATGTATAGCCATCACGGAGTCCATAGTTTCCCGAAAAGCCTGCAAGACCTCATGTTTCTCCTGAGCAGCTGTGGAATCAGGTTCCCCTGGTAGCAAAACTCTTGGCATCTCAGATTTGAGGTATGGTACACCGCTTCTGTTCTTGCCAAATGCCATTAGGCATTTCTGCTGGAACTGGTCAATGGCATCTTTGAACTGCGCTTGTTGCTCTGGAGACAGGTCATTAATGGTGACATCCATGATGTCGTGAATGTCAGGCATCTTGATTCAACCAGATGTGTCCCACCGGGTGTGCCAAAAAGTGTGTTGACGCAAAATCGGTACCTCACGCCAAGCACACAGCAAGCTGAAAGGAGCTGTCTTAACACGCGTGATGAATCCTGAAAGCGTGCCAGTCAATTTTTCCTTAAACTGACAAAGGAATAAAAATAGTCAAATAAAACATGGAACTTGCCGGGTGGTACCAGACACTTCCGTATTTACAGCTAGAAAGCCAATTAAAATGACATATAGCTACAACAAGCTATCTGCCAGCAGTTCAAACATCATTCGAGAGCTTTCAAACATAAAACAGGATATAGCCGAATGGATGACGTAAGTATGACAAAAGATCAGTCTTTGTTTAAATAGCATTGCCCGCACATGAATCATGACCGGTTTTTGATGATAATCAATAAATAAAGTAAATAAAGTAAAAGCATGATTATAAATATGAAATAAACAAACGTGCATAGGCCAAAAGCACTAGTCTACCGCATGTCTAGGTACTTTCAAACCCGTCTAGCATGAAACCAAACAAGTTAATCCACCACATGATACAACTTGTTTGAAATCACACCACCAACTACTAAGAGATTAATCCTCCGCATGATACAATCTAAATACGGAAGGCTAAAAGCACGCATTGTTTAAAACGAACTTATAAACACGTTTTACTCTGAATACACCTGTACAGCCGAATCGGGTTCTGTGGAGAAGGAACAAACATTGCCAATGATGAAAAACCTATCAGATTGAATCGAAATCTAATCCACTAGATGATTGGCTCTAAAACAACCCAAAAAGCTGCATCTACAGCATGATACTCAGTTCTTTCAAGATTCATACAAGATCAACAAGCTTGAACCCGCAACACGTAACAATTTAGATTGATTCTGTTTCGGCTATTAAAGAACATGTGATCCACGTGCAGTATTAAGCCAATGGTATGAACATGTGCCTAAAGGATCACTAAACAAGATAAAGCCGATTCAAACCAATCTAAATTGGGCAAAAGAGTGTTACATGAATTTAAACATAAAGTAAAAACTCAAAGCAACACATGATAACTTAATGAATCTATTAGATCTTGCCAAATCTAATAGAGCCGATAACTAGCTCCAAGCTAGATCTTAGCCCACCGCATGGCTCATGATCTAGCAAGAATCTCTCTTGAAACAAGCTTAAATCTACCGCATGATACTAAGCATAGAAACAAGACTACTTGCATCACGGTCTAAATCCACCGCATGATACTAGACATGATACAAGGTTGTCGGTACTTACGGAGGTCGACGGATCGATGATTCCCCTCGAAGAACTCGACGACATGACTAAAGGACTCGAGAATTTGGCATAAAGCCGGTTTGTTGTGAAATTGTTCGATTCCTATTACATACATCAAGGGTTTATATTTATACCCTTGTCCTAACATGACTCCTGGTCGACTACGAGTACAACATTAAATGTCTAAATTAATGCTCCGATGCCAATGTCCGTCTCGTATACGCCATCAACTCGTTCTTTCCTTGCATCGGGCCATGTCACCATGCATTCCCGAAAACTTCCCTTTTAAAAGCGCAAACAGTCCCTTTGCCGAACGATGGCGCACTGCCGACCAGAAACGTCCTTTACCGATTCCTTTAAGAGGATTTTTTCCAGCCGAATGGTATTTATCACTACGCTCGGCCCAACATTCAGCGTTTCTCCTGTACCATTTTTTGGTGTTAACATATGCCCCTTCAATTACGGGATAAAAGTGATTTTATTCCGGAATTGACCATAAATGCTCAATCTCTTCAAGTCAAATCTGTTCAACACCATTTTTTCCTCCTGTAATCTGTTGGAGTCTCCGCTCAGATCCAAACCCTAGGTCATCAACCTTCAAGCTCAAACCTTCAATGGCGGACCAAGCTATCTAGGTAAACTTCACTCCCTTAAGGCTCATTCGGTATTACCTTTCCGATTCCCATCTTAGATTTCTTTTTCTGCCTTTTCTTGATAGGAGCTATCAACCACCACTCTCCCCTCGCTCCGCCGCCACCACTTTCTCCCCCTCACCTTCGCCCTCTCACCTCCCCCACTCCACGACCCACTCTACACTCCTTCGCTGAGACGCGTGCCACACCACACTCGGCACGATGCGCACCACACCTTTGACAGCGAGATCTAGAGGAGGGACCCAGCTGCGGTGGCGGCGACGACAACGACGACTAGAGGAGGGATCCAACGACGACGACGACGATGACGAGGTCGACCGAGGACGAGGACGTGGCGGCGAGCAGGCAACGACAAGGAGTAGAGATCCCTCCTCTCTGGCAGTGCAAAGGTCAGTGGCGAACCTAGGATTTGAGTTTATGGTATGCCGCTCTAATAATGTCTCTTGCGTTTATGGATTTGAGTTTATGGTATGCCGATCTAAAAATTCGGTAAATGAATTCTACCAACTCGGTAATAATTGTAAAATTAACAACAATTCATTAATAAGGTAGTTTGGTATATTTTCTCGAGTTTATGGAATTAGGCCAAGCGCGCTTTTGCAGCACACATGCGTTCAGGTAGTCAAGTATACAACATATGCCCGCGTATTGTCACACCCGATTTTACAAGCAAAACCGAATGCATCTCATATGTGCGCCGGGATCATTTACACACACATGATAGACAAAAAGAGAGTAATACCATTGCTGTAATAAAACGTACAAGAGTTTAAACCAAGTATAACATCCTTTATTACATCCATGAGGGTGGACTCGAAGGTCCAAACAAAACGATAACTAAACGACGACGAGCAACTCCATCGCCGACATCCACGGGCTCGATGAGCGGGGGGATCCGCATGCCTAGAACTCCTCGAAATCACTCCGGTACTCGTCCTCGCCTCCGACGTTCTCCTGCGAACGGCGGTGAGCAAGGGTGAGCACACTTATGGTTGGAGCTCGGCAAGTGGGGGAAAATGCAAGGCTATCAAGGATAGGCTATGGTTCACGACGGTAAGCATTTTATAAGTTGGTCAAGTTTTATTAGCCAGCACCTAGTTACTAGATGTAAGTGTATACCAACCCACTTAACCTTTAAAAGAAACCTCAAACCAAACCTCCAACCCACGATTTACATTAATCTTCAAGTTTATTACTCATGTGAGGGTCCAAGCCGCTCGTGACCGTGAGCACGGGCGATCGATCGTTTTACACTCTGCGAGAGGTTGTACACTTTACCCACGGTTCGTGTTCCCCATCTTGCCGGGTTAGCTAGACCCTTAAACACTTCCAAGGTGAGTGGCTAGGGGTCCACTACGAAGCCTTTACAAAGGAAAGAAGAGAAACCAACGGCCCGCAACGATTACGAGGAGGCGGAGCGAGCCATAACCCTCCCTAGTGGTCAACACCTTAGCCAAGGGCTGCTACCCCAAAAGGACCGGGCTATACCCCTTCAACTCCGGCCCCCGTGCCCCTCTCGGAAAAGAGCTATCGGCTACCCCACTCTCCTAATTAATTGGCTAAGCCGAGCCATGTGGACCGTGGTTGTACTGTTATCTTGGGTGGTTCTCCATGTTCCGATTACATCAAGTTATCTTGTTTATACATAACCAAAAGCGAGATGTATAACATAAACAAAGCATAACCAAACTTATGTTGAGCAAGCTAAGCATTTATCTACCCCAAGCATTTGTTTAAACAGGGGTTGATCAAGGTAAAGTGGTAAAGCATCTAGTCAAGTCCTTAGCTAGGTGTTTGCCCATCGGGTTTATGCATAACAACGGGAATAGTAAACATTGTTTAGCATGCGGTGTCATAGGTTCAAAAAGATTATGCGAGAGGGGGAAATCCACTTGCCTTCCTCTACAAGCTGGGTGAATTCCGCTTCAAAGACGGGTTCTTCCCGATCACTTCCGACGGGGAGCTCGGACGAAACGAGGCACGATATCTACGAGTCAAACATGGATAACAATCAATAAACAAAACAGTACACCAAACAGTAGTAAAACTGGTAAATTTACTGTTTAAAAGATTCTACTCGTCGAGACGATCATTTCGGTATATAGAACGCTAAAAACGGAGTTAAAATGAGAAAGATATGATTAAAACAGTTTTCAGGGGCCTATTTGCAAGAAAACTATGTCTACGGGGTTGTTTATGAACAAATTCGGGGGCTAAAACATTTTTATAAATCAATTCAGAGGGTTTATATGCAAAAAGTAGTGAAAAGGGCTTAAAACAGAATTAAACAGGGTAGATAGGGGCTAGTTTGCAAAAATCAGGACCTATCTGTGATTATTTTCAAAGGTGGAAGGACCGGGTTGCTAATATTTGCAAATCCAGGGACTCTTAATCAAATCTGCCACTCCGCACCGTGGATCTCGGATCCAACGGTGGATGGCGCACGGGCGCACCGTGGACCCGGCCGTGGGCGCGGTCCATGGGTCCACCGTGGACCATCCCCCTTTAAACGAAAGGGTACGCGATCCCAGCCGTTTGCTCGCGATCTAACGGCCCTGATCAAATACATGCGGCGGGCGGCGGCGACGACGCCGGAGGGCGGCGCGCGCGCGGCGGGAGCTCGCCGGCGTGAGCTACGGACGGCGTTCCCGGCCGTTTCTTCGACCACGTGCTAGGGCAAAACGATGCGGAGATGCTTGCGCACTTGATAGCAGGCTCTACAGGCACGATTGGGCCTCACCGGCGGCCAGCCGTAAGGGGGCGGCGCGGTCACTCCGGTGAGCTCGCGGGGGGAGGCGCTGGGCGCGATAGGAGGGGAAATTGGGCAGGGGGGTTTGCTTACCACGCGTAGGCGATGAAGACGGGCCGAAGGGTGGAAAAGAGGCGGCAGCGGGACGGCTTGGTGACGACGGCGGCTCGGGCGGCGCTCCGGCGAGCACGGGGCGCGGCGCGCACGGGCGTCGGGGGCGCGAACCTGCGGGCGCACAAGCATGTCAAGTCCCCCGCGAACCTATTGATCAACAGAAACGGGTGGGAGACCAAGCCCTTCACCGGCGGCGACGAGACAACGGCGGCGGCGGAAAGCAAAGCGGCGGCGGCGGGAGAAATTGGGCTCGGTTCGGGCGCGTGTGTGTGCAACAGAGGCGAAAGGGAAGCCAAGGAGCGCGTGTGCGAGCTTATATAGGGCACGAGGATGGGAGATGAAGCGGCTAGGGGCCGGGGCGGCGGCGGGTTGCCATTGATGGCCGGCGGGCCGTCGGGCTTAAAGTTAGAAAGGGAAACGGCCGTGAGGTTTAGGGGAAGAGTAATTGCCTTAATTGGCATGCTCGCGGTGCGGGGGAAAGGAAGGGGGAGAGGGCGGGGCGTGGAGGAATCGGCGGCATGCGGCGGCGGCCGGCGCGGGCGCGAGGAAGAAGAAAAGGAAGGGGAAGGGGTAGAGGGCGACGGGTGGGGCCCCCTGTCGGCGCCGCCTCGAAAAGAAAAAAAGAAAAGGGAGGGGGGGGGGGGGGAGCGGTGGGCGGCGGGGAGTCGGGGCCGGGGCCGCCCGGGCCAAAAGGTAAGAGTCTTTGGTTCTTTTTTTTTTTGCTTTTCTTTTTCAAACCTCATTTTCAAATCAAATTTCAATTCAAATCCTTTTCAAACTTTTGCAAACTTTTCTCAAATATTTTATAGGCTTTTTAGAGACTACTTAAGAAACCAAATCCATGCAAGCCAAATGATGATGCACATACACTTGTTGTTTCTAACTTTATTATATTATCTTTAATATTTTTAGAGCTCAATTTTATTTAGCATTTTAATCTCCTTAAATCCCTAAGACATTTTAAGTTGCTAAGTGATTTCAGTGATGGAATTTTTAGGGTGTCACAAATCCTACCCCCTTAAAGAGAATCTCGTCCCGAGATTCAGAAGACTTAGAGAACAGCTGAGGGAAGTCTTCCTTGAGTTCATCCTCTCTTTCCCAAGTTGCCTCTTCCTCGGTGTGATGACTCCCGCACTTTACACATTCTAATGATCTTACTCCCGGTAACTCTCTCGACACATCCAAGATCTTAACGGGGTATTCCTTGTACGTCGGATCATTCTCCATTTGAATATCCTCTAACCGTATCGGTTCTATCCCGACCTCACTTGTGCATTTCTTTAAGCGAGATACATGAAACACGTCATGAACTCCCGACAAGCGTGCCGGCAACTCTAACTGGTATGCTACTTCTCCTTTCCGTTCCAAAACCTTGAAAGGTCCAATAAATCGAGGTGATAATTTTCCTCTGACATTAAACCTCCGTAAACCCCGAATCGGTGACACTCTGAGGTATGCATAATCACCGACTTCCAAGATCACCTCTCTTCGTCTAGGATCAGCATAACTCTTCTGTCTTGATTGTCTTTGCCTTAAGATTCTCCCTTATGATTTCAACTTGCTTTTCCGCTTCTCGTATCTTTGTCGGCCCAAAGAAGCGCCTTTCGCCGGTCCGATTCCAAAACAACGGTGTTCTACACTTCCTTCCATACGAGCTTCAAAAGGTGCCATCTTGATGCTTTGGGTCGATAGCCGTTGTTATAAGCAAACTCGCATAAGGCAAACTCTTATCCCAAGCGCCCTTGTTCTTTAACGCACAAGCTCTCAACATATCCTCGAGTATCCGATTTGTTCTCTCTGTCCGCCCATCCGTCCGAGGATGATACGGCGAGCCGAAGTTCAACTTTGTATCCATCGATTCATGCAACTACGCCAAAACCGTGAGGTGAACTGTGTGCCTCGATCCGACACTATCTTCTTCGGTACTCCGTGCAAACACACTATTCTTGAATTATACAACTCAGCTAGCTTCACTCCTGTATAGGTCGTCTTTCTTGGAATGAAGTGCGCTACCTTGGTTAGTCTATCCACAATAACCCAAATAGAATCATACCCGTCACGAGTACGAGGTAATCCCACTATGAAATCCATACCGATTTCCTCCCATTTCCACTCGGTACCTTCGGAGGTTGTAGCAATCCTGTTGGTCTTTGATACTCGGCCTTCACTCTTTGACACACATCACACAAAGCTACATGAGCTGCCACATCCTTCTTCATCCCATACCACCAGTATCTCTGCTTCAAGTCCTGATACATCTTGGTACTACCAGGGTGTATAGAGTAAGCTGAATCATGTGCTTCCTTCAAAATAGCTTCTCTCAACTCCTTGATCTCCGGTACACGGATTCTGTTCTTAAACCACCTTGTTCCTTGCTCATCTTCTCTCGAATTCGGAACTTTGCCTAACTTAATCGGTTTCTCGTATTACGCAATCTTGGCATCAGTCAACTGTCCCTTCCTGATATCCTGCTCAAGTGTCGATTCAATCTCTAATGTCAAAGTCTCACTTGAAGCAACCATTCCCAAGTTAAGCTGTGCCATCTCCCAACATAGTTCTTGAGGTAACAGGTGTCCCAATAGCATATTAGTCTGTCCCTTTCGACTCAAAGCATCCGCCACTACATTTGCTTTTCCGGGATGATCTTGGATATCCAAATCATAATCTTTGATCAACTCTAACCATCTTCTTTGCCTCAAATTCAGATCCTTCGAGTAAAGATATATTTCGGACTCTTATGGTCGGTAAAGATCTTACACTTGTTCCCAATCATATAATGTCTCCGGATCTTCAAAGCGTGAACAACCGCGACCAACTCAAGATCATGAGTAGGATAGTTCTGCTCATGTTTCCTCAAGCTGTCTTGAAGCATAAGCGACTACCTTTCCTTCTTGCATTAACACACATCCCAAACCTTGCCGAGAGGCATCACAAGACACATCGAACCCTTTGTGTATGTCCGGCATGATCAACACGAGTCTTGTGGTCGGCCTCTTCTTCAATTCCTCAAAACTAGCCGACACTTCTCATCCCATTTGAATTCTCTTCCTTTCTCGAGCGAGTGGTAAGTGGCTTCACTATCTTAGAAAACCCTTCAATGAACCTCCGATAGTATCCTGCAAGACCAAGGAAACTTCGATCTCCGGCACATTCTTAGGCGGAGTCCGGCTCAATACATCCCGAACCTTGCTCGGATCGGCGCTATGCCTCCATCCGTGATGATGTGTCCGAGAAAAGATACCTCCTTTAACCGGAAAGCACACTTGCTGAACTTGGCATACGGTGATGTTCCCGTAACTTCGTAACACAAGCCTCAAATGTTCTTCGTGTTCTTCTTCACTCCGAGAGAATACCAATATATCATCAATGAATACCACCACAAACTTATCCGGATACTCCATGAATACCTTGTTCATCAAATACATAAAGTATCTTTGGTGCATTGGTCGAGCCAAAGGACATCACGGTGAACTCATATAACCCGTATCTAGATGTGAATCTTGTCTTTGGTATATCCTCCACACGGATTTTTAGCTGGTGATAGCTCGATCTAAGATCTATCTTAGAGAAAGCTTTAGCTCCTCTCATTTGATCAAACAAATCCTCAATCCGAGGTAAAGGGTACTTATTCTTGATAGTAACCTCATTAAGTGATCGATAGTCTATACACAACCTCCTAGAACCATCCTTCTTATCAACGAAGAGTGTGGGGGCTCCCCATGGTGATGAACTAGGACGGATAAACCCTTTACTAAGCAATTCTTCAATTTGTTTCTTTAATTCAGCTAGATCTTTAACATCCATTCTATATGGTCTTTTAGATATGGGAGCGATTACCGGGTATAAGTTCAATACTAAATTCAATGTCACGATCGGGTGGCATACACGGCAAATCCCTGCGGAAATACATCGGGGAATTCATTCACTACCCTTATATCCTCCAAGGCCTTGCCTTCAACGAGTTCATAACTCCTTTGACGGACGAGGGTGCACTCACATACTCTACTCTTTCCCCTTGAGGACCGGTTAACGATGCGACCTCTTCCGACACCGAATAACTCCATCACAACTCCTTAACCAATCCATACCAAGAATGACATCTATTCCCCATGATTTTAGAACTACCGGATTAGCAAGAAAGTCTACTCCCATGATATTTATCTTTACTTGTGGGCATATGTGACCGGTTTTCATTTCTCCCCCGGGAGTGCTAACTATCGGTGAATTCTTCATTGTACTCATAGGTAAGTTATATTTTGCCACAAATTGATCGGTTATAAATGAATGTGATGCTCCTGAATCAAATAATACGGTAGCGGGTACGAGTTGACGAAAAACGTACCCAATACCACGCCGGCATCATTCTGTGCTTGCTCCCGCGATACATGATTGACTCGGCCACGCACATGACTCGCCGGCCTCTCTTGCCGGGTGTCCGTGGAGTACGAGCCCGAGAAGATGACCGCCCGATCCTGTTCCCAATGTCCCTCGTGGAGTCCGCATCACCCTCTTAGGACGGTTGTTAGCATAATGCCCCGGCTCTCCGCACTTGAAGCATCCACTGGCCGAACGGGGGTTGGTGTTTCGACGGGTGCCCCGAGTTGTTGCTAGGACGACTCGGTGTGGGGTAGGAGTCTGGGGGTCCGAGGATTGAAGCGCCGTGGCTGAAACGAGCGCCGGAGCTGCATGTTCGTGTGTACCTTCCGGCTTGTCCACCGGGACGATATGGAGTCGAGCTCGCCGAGAAGCGCGTAACGGGGACGGGTGTTGCTTGCTAGAGCGCCCGAGGCCGAAACTTGCGTTTATGTTCACCCATCTCCTTCCTCTTGCTTTCCGGCCCAATAGCTTTGTTTACCGGCGTACGAAAGTCCCGGAAGATGTGACTGCAGTAGATAGTTCAGAGGACTAATCAAGCCATCCAGGAACCTTTCTTGCCTCTTTGGATCAGTGTTGACTTCATCAGGTGCATAGCGTGACAAGTGAGTGAACTTGTCCAGATACTCAGTCACTGACATATTGCCTTGCCTCAGTGACAAGAACTCCCTCTGCTTGAGCTTGAGAACCCCTGAAGGAATGTGATAAGTGCGGAAGTTGTCACAGAATTCCTGCCAAGTGATGTTCTGCCTGTTGGGATGAGCTTGAGAGTACGCATCCCACCAATCTGCGGCCTGCCCCACAAGTCTTCCAGCAGCATACAGAACCATCTCCCTGTCAGTGCACTGCACGATCTCCAGCTTCTTAGTGATAGTTTTCGGCCGGTCATCGGCATCTAGTGGATCGGTGAGTGAGAAAAGGTAGGGGGATGGTGGCTCATGAACTCCTTGTGCCTATCCCTTGGTGGCGGGGGTGGTGGTGGCATCGGTGGTGGTGGCTGGTTCTGTTGAGCTTGCATCTGCTGCACGGTGTTGGTAAGGTTTTGAATCGGTTGCATACTGCGCTGCGAGGGAATTGCTGCATATTCGGGTCCATTGCTTGGTTGATCGGTGGTGGTGGTGCTGGGTTTTGTTGATTTGCAATATGTGCCCGGATCACAGGTGGCACGTCTTGACCTCCTCCGGACCTGGTGTTTACCATCTGACCGTTAGAAAAATCATATCTCAGATAATTGTACTTGAATCATTGCATAAGAGAATAACTCAAAGTAAAATGACAGCATGTACTTCAGTTAAGACAGATTCTGTTGACCTCAAAGAATTATGCATAACTTTCTGTGTAAACATCCAATGACCACGAATTTTTACCAGATTATAGTGTATAAAATTATGGAACCATCCCAACTGGAATCACCTCATTTGGATATGTATAACTCGAGATATAATTCAAACAGTACAGCTATATCAGCAGAGATTTACAGATTCTGTCATGTTCATTACTTTGTGCATAACTCCCAGAATATGTATGGTATACCATTGAATTTTTGACAGAAATTCATCCTCTAAATTTGTGAACTATACCAACTGGTTTCATGTCATTTGGATTTCTGTAGCTTGAGTTATAAGCAAAACATTACTGACATGTCATATGACTGCGAAAACAGATTTGATCCAAACATATTTGCATGAGAGATTAAGCAATGACAACCGATAAAACCCAAACCAAACTTTAATTAACTTAAAATTTCAGATTGCATAGTGGCCATCACTCCACCATACAATTACAATCAAGGAAAGATCCAACTCAAGCATGTTTGCAAACAGCATTCATTATTACAAGCAAATACGTTCACGCAGGAACGGTCTATCGAAAAGGTAAATGATAAGGGCGAGCATCCTAGGATCCTAGCCAAGACGAGTAGTAGCTTCATCGGTGCCGTAACGAAGCCTCTTGCGCGGAGGGGAAGCTGTAGTCTGGTATGGCATGACTTCCTGAGGCAGTCGCTGTCCTGCAAGTTGCGCTTCAAGACGCGCTATCTTTGCCTGAGCAGCCTGCAGCTCCTCATGATACTTGTTTATCTCCAAAGTTGCTCTCTCCAGATCTGCATTCAGAGCAGCAGTCACCCTTGCCAAGACATCGATGCGGTCATCACCTCCTGCTGGCACCACAATCACTTCTGTGCCACTTGCACGTCGAGGCACATGGCGGTACTCCGATTGGAACAGCTGCACCCGATTAGCATGGCAGACCGACCAGAGCGCCCTCCTTGCTGCATCATTCACTGCAGCATCATCCGTAGAGAACTGAGCTGTGCTATGGTGGGATGAGCGATACCTCCATCCTTCAGTATCATTCAGAGGCTTCCTGATGTAGACCTTGCAAGTGTAGTAATCTCTCATTCCAGGCTCACTGAAATGCTTGGTCACATAGAGAGGCCTTATGGTATACCCCAGATACCTCAGAACATCCCACAGGAGAATGCAGAACAGCCCATTCTCAGCTTCAGTAGAGTGCTTATGGTATTCAGCTCCATGGTAGCGGGGATCTTCATCTTCCTCTGGGTTGCCAGCAGCATGGTTACCATCATCCTCACCCACCTTGTCATCACCGGAGTCTTACGGATCACCTTCGGCACGGGATCAGCAGGTGCAGGGGGTGCTTCCTCATTGACTTGCGAGCGCCGGTGGAATCACAATGTCACCGTCTGCGTCTGCCTCAAGCACTGTGCCATCGTACAGCTGTGGCTGTTCCAATGGCTCTTCTGGCTCCTCCTCCTCCATCTCAACTTCTTCAGGATCCTCTTCTTCTTCTTCTGGCTGGACCTCCTCTGGGTCCTCCTCAACCTCAACCTCCTGCTGGAACTCCTCCTGTTCCTCCTCAACATCCTCAAGGCGATGGCGAGGAGCCAGCTGTCCAGTAGGAAAGCGTCCACCAGTGCTCTTGCGAGGGGTCATGTAAGTCCTGGCCATCTGTCAAAGCAAAGGCGATCTCGAGTGCGAGAATAAATCAAAATGATAGTTTAAAATGATAAACAAAATTAAATTAGATTTTTAGTGCGTAAATAAGATGATTTGAAGCATGATGTGGCTTTCTAGAACATGAATCCTTAATTTCGTCCATTTCTAACTAAGGCTGCGTCCTACAGTCATCACGGCTCTGGTACCACTTTGTCACACCCGATTTTACAAGCAAAACCGAATGCATCTCATATGTGCGCCAGGATCATTTACACACACATGATAGACAAAAAGAGAGTAATACCATTGCTGTAGTAAAACGTACAAGAGTTTAAACCAGTATAACATCCTTTATTACATCCATGAGGGTGGACTCGAAGGTCCAAACAAAACGATAACTAAACGACGACGAGCAACTCCATCGCTGACATCCACAGGCATGATGACTGGGGGGTCCGCATGCCTAGAACTCCTCGAAATCAATCCGGTACTCGTCCTCGCCTCCGACGTTCTCCTGCGAACGGCGGTGAGCAAGGGTGAGCACACTTATGGTTGGAGCTCGGCAAGTGGGGGAAAATGCAAGGCTATCAAGGATAGGCTATGGTTCACGACGGTAAGCATTTTATAAGTTGGTCAAGTTTTATTAGCAAGCACCTAGTTACTAGATGTAAGTGTATACCAACCCACTTAACCTTTAAAAGAAACCTCAAACCAAACCTCCAACCCACGATTTACATTAATCTTCAAGTTTATTACTCATGTGAGGGTCCAAGCCGCTCGTGACCGTGAGCACGGCTGATCGATCAGTTTTACACTCTGCAGAGGTTGTACACTTTACCCACAGTTCGTGTTCCCCATCTTGCCGGGTTAGCTAGACCCTTAAACACTTCCAAGGTGAGTGGCTAGGGGTCCACTACGAAGCCTTTACAAAGGAAAGAAGAGAAACCAACAGCCCGCAACAGTTACAGCAGCGGAGCGGGCCATAACCCTCCCTAGTGGTCAACACCTTAGCCAAGGCTGCTACCCCAAAAGGACCGGGCTATACCCCTTCAACTCCGGCCCCCTGTGCCCCTCTCGGAAAAGAGCTATCAGCTACCCCACTCTCCTAATTAATTGGCTAAGCCAGAGCCATGTGGTTGTGGTTGTACTGTTATCTTGGGTGGTTCTCCATGTTCCGATTACATCAAGTTATCTTGTTTAAGCACAAGCATATACATAACCAAAACTGAGATGTATAACATAAACAAAGCATAACCAAACTTATGTTGAGCAAGCTAAGCATTTATCTACCCCAAACATTTGTTTAAACAGGGTTGATCAAGGTAAAGTGGTAAAGCATCTAGTCAAGTCCTTAGCTAGGTGTTTGCCCATCAGGTTTATGCATAACAACAGGAATAGTAAACATTGTTTAGCATGCGGTGTCATAGGTTCAAAAAGATTATGCGAGAGGGGGAAATCCACTTGCCTTCCTCTACAAGCTGGGTGAATTCCTCTTCAAAGACGGGTTCTTCCGATCACTTCCGACGGGGAGCTCGGACGAAACGAGGCACGATATCTACGAGTCAAACATGGATAACAATCAATAAACAAAACAGTACACCAAACAGTAGTAAAACTGGTAAATTTACTGTTTAAAAGATTCTACTCGTCGAGACGATCATTTCGGTATATAGAACGCTAAAAACGGAGTTAAAATGAGAAAGATATGATTAAAACAGTTTTCAGGGGCCTATTTGCAAGAAAACTATGTCTACAGGGTTGTTTATGAACAAATTCAGGGGCTAAAACATTTTTATAAATCAATTCAGAGGGTTTATATGCAAAAAGTAGTGAAAAGGGCTTAAAACAGAATTAAACAGGGTAGATAGGGGCTAGTTTGCAAAAATCAGGACCTATCTGTGATTATTTTCAAAGGTGGAAGGACCGGGTTGCTAATATTTGCAAATCCAGGGACTCTTAATCAAATCTGCCACTCCGCACCGTGGATCTCAGATCCAACGGTGGATGGCGCACGGGTGCACCGTGGATCCGGCCGTGGGCGCGGTCCATGGGTCCACCGTGGACCATCCCCCTTTAAACGAAAGGGTACGCGATCCCATCCGTTTGCTCGCGATCTAACGGCCCTGATCAAATACATGCGGCGGGCGGCGGCGGCGACGCCGGAGGGCGGCGGCGCGCGGCGGGAACTCGCCGGCGTGAGCTCTGGACGGCGTTCCTGGCCGTTTCTTCGACCACGTGCTAGGGCAAAACGATGCGGAGACGCTTGCGCACTTGATAGCAGGCTCTACAGGCACGATTGGGCCTCACCGGCGGCCAGCACCGTAAGGGGGCGGCGCGGTCACTCCGGTGAGCTCGCGGGGGGGGAGGCGGCGGGCGCGATAGGAGGGGAGTGGGCGGGGGGGTTTGCTTACCACGCGCGGGCGATGAAGACGGGCCGAAGGGTGGAAAAGAGGCGGCGGCGGGACGGCTTGGTGACGACGGCGGCTCGGGCGGCGCTCCGGCGAGCACGGGCGCGGCTGCCACGGGCGTCGGGGGCGCGAACCTGCAGGCGCACGAGCATGTCAAGTCCCCTGCGAACCTATTGATCAACAGAAACGGGTGGGAGACCAAGCCCTTCACCGGCGGCGACGAGACGACGGCGGCGGCGGAAAGCAAAGCGGCGGCGCTGGAGAAATTGGGCTCGGTTCAGGCGCGTGTGTGTGCAACAGAGGCGAAAGGGAAGCCAAGGAGCGCGTGTGCGAGCTTATATAGGGCACGAGGATGGGAGATGAAGCGGCTAGGGGCCGAGGCGGCGGCGGGTTGCCATTGATGGCCGGCGGGCCGTCCGGGCTTAAAGTTAGAAAGGGAAACGGCCGTGGGGTTTAGGGGAAGAGTAATTGCCTTAATTGGCATGCTCGCAGTGCAGGGAAAGGAAGGGGGAGAGGGTGGGGCGTGGCGGAATCGGTGGCATGCGGCGGCGGCGCGCGCGGGCGCGAGGAAGAAGAAAAGGAAGGGGAAGGGGTAGAGGCCGACGGGTGGGGCCCCCTGTCGGCGCCGCCGAAAAAAATAAAAGAAAAGGGGGGAAGGGGGGAGCGGTGGGCCGGCGGGGAGTCGGGGTGGGCCGCCCGGGCCAAAAGGTAAGAGTGCTTGGTTCTTTTGTTTTTTTTTCTTTTCTTTTTCAAACCTCATTTTCAAATCAAATTTCAATTCAAATCCTTTTCAAACTTTTGCAAACTTTTCTCAAATATTTTATAGGCTTTTTAGAGACTACTTAAGCAACCAAATCCATGCAAGCCAAATGATGATGCACATACACTTGTTGTTTCTAACTTTATTATATTATCTTTAATATTTTTAGAGCTCAATTTTATTTAGCATTTTAATCTCCTTAAATCCCTAAGACATTTTAAGTTGCTAAGTGATTTCGGTGATGGAATTTTTAGGGTGTCACACGTATGGTTTTCTTTTTATACTTGTACTTGCGGGAATTGCAGGGTATGTCGTGGCTCCTTTGTATAAATACATGTGGACATACTTAGCTGTCGATTGTATACATACTTAGCATATACTTTTAGATTGACTCTTACATTTGGTTTTTCTCTTGTTCCTATGCACATCTGCACATTCTCTCCAAGTTGAATAAGTACCTCATCAGCAATCGAGGCAGCCTGCATCTTGCTCTTTAAAATGGTATGGTCGCTTTGCCTGCACTAATTTATGTTAATGGTTTACCAAGAACCAATGATATTGTAGTGGGCTAAAGTAGTTACTGTAATTCCCTTGACTATTAATTCACAGGATAATTTTGATGAGGACTGTAGACCTGGGGCACAAGATGAAGAAGAGGGTTATGGCACTGCTAGTGCACAACAGACCAAATGAGTGGGGCTCAGCGCCGAGGCAGAGCGCCAAGGACATCCACAAAGTGGCCAAGTGACACAATGATAGTCACAGAGGTCGACAGTGTGGGGATGCCAGTACCATTGACTCAAAAGCGCAGATTCAGGGCGCTTGCGGGGCACGTTGCTAGACAAAAGATACCTTTGAACTTGCCGGAAATCAAAGAACTAAGCAATGAAGAAAAGTGGGACTTGTTTGATAAGCATATGCAGAAACACTTGAAGTTCCAGGAAGATGCGAAACCGCAGGCATTCAAGATTTTCTGGAAGACAGCAGTCAAGGCATGGAGACAATTCAGATTTCAGCTTAGGCGAGATTTTATCTGAAAAGGACTTGAGCCATTTACAAGGCACCCATTTATTGTCCCGGAACAGTGGAAGGAGTTCATGAAATAGGCAGAAACCGAGCAAGCCTCATCTGCTAGTGTCAAGTTCAAAGAACTCTGAAGCCGGCACACAAGCTAGCATAACATGGGTCTAGCTGGTTATACTGTGAAACTAGAACAATAGGAGGAAGAGGACAGACAATTAGCTGCAGCTGGTATCCCCAACCCATATGACACCTACCCTGATGATCATTCCAAGAATTGGATACGAGCAAGGAGTAAGCTAGTGATTAAAGGCTGTGTTGCCGTGATAGTGTTTAACAACAAAGAGGCAGAAAAATTATCTGTGGACATCAAGGAGAATATTGCATGTGCAGAAACTTCAGGAATGGCAGGGCAGAGGGAATATGATGTGCTAAGTCAGTGCTTGGGCCGCCCTGAACAACACGGTCGTGTGCGTGATGTCTCCAGCTACTAGGGCTGGAAGTATGCATTGCCTCAGCACATCGAGATGTACAGGAAGAAGAAGAGGACGAAGACCGACACATCAGTTGATACGGAAAAGATAAAGGATCAAATCAAGCAAGAACTGATGGCTGAGATGCGGATGCAGAAAATGCAGATGAAGAGGTGGTGTTGTCACCAGATGGTGTTGTCACCAATGTCCAATCGCGCAAGCCCTTCACCCGCCACACTGAAGAGCAGTTGTGCGTCCGCAGATGTAGGTTTGATCGATGGCACTGCTGAGTTGGCGACAGAGGTGCGCTATGACGATCGTACACATGAAGACCTTATAGGCATTTTGACTGAACCCACACACTGTGGCCTATGGATCACGTGGAGGGGGATTCAATGTGAGGTTGCACTTGGTCTTGTTCCGCGAAGTGCGCCTCGATTTAACCGCCTTTGGCTCCCGGGCGACGCGTGTCCCCTCCGACGTTCCGATGGTGACGTTTTTTACTAAATTTCCGAAAGGTTCGTGGAATCGGATCGTCGGAGTCAACCCGCTTCCCCGAGGGGCTAGTGTTGGGGAATTCAAGAAAACCGTCACCCTCGAAATGTTAAGCTTAACAAAGTTCTCAAAGCATGTTTTTTCGGGAGCGGGAATTCGCGATTCTCCGAAGCCCGGAGCTTGTGAAGTCACGAATTCGCGAATGTGCGGGGTCGGGGAATCTTGATTCGGCGAAGAGGCGGAGTCACGAACATGCGGGAGCACGGAATCTCAGCGTTGATGGTCCGAACTTCGGAGAAGCGCCGATTCGGGAATCGATGAAGACTCTGTTTGGGACTCAGGCGCGTGGACATGCACGAACCTGTTGGGAAGCAAGAGCCACTTCGGGAATCTGTTGAAGACCTAGTTCGGGAATTTCGGGCGAAGACATTCACGAACCATGGGAGAAGCAAAGTCAAAGTTGTAGTCCCAAAAAGTCCGGGTTTAGAGTGTGGACTAGTGGCAGATTTGTAAATATGTTAGATAAAAAAGACAATCATGTATGCGTTCACACTAGGTATATTCTGCGAGGCAAGGGGTGTTATCGGTATGTGAAAGTCCCTTCGTCTCCCTATAAAAAGGGGGCACAAGGGCACGTGTAAACGGATTCGGACTTTTTTTGGAACTTGTCTTGCGGCGAGAGAGAATCACAGTCTCTTTGCGCCCTAACCTTGTGCTTGAACGTGTTGAGAACTCTTACTCGTGTTAGGGTAGTTATCCGAATTTTTCGGGTACCCCCCAACATTGGCGCCCACCGTGTTCCAGCCGAAAAGAAACTCACGATGCCACCTCAGAAGAAGTCAAAGAAAACTGCTCCAACCCAGGCAAATCAGGAAGATCGCCATCTCACCCAGGGGAATGAAAACTCGTTTGTTCCTGAGTCCTCGAACGTAACAGACCAACAACGAAGAGAGAAGCTCGAGGCCCTCATGAAGGCAAGAGCGAGAAAAGACAGCTCACATCCAAGAACAACCTGCTGAACAGCAAGAGCACGAGAATGTTGATGCTGACGATGATTCCATAGACAGAGAGCTAGCCATGGTCCACCAAAAGATACAACGGCTACGGAAAGACAAAGAAAAGTCCGCGGCTCGGTTGCGGGCGAAGAGAAAAATCTCGGAAAAGCTAGAGCAAATTTGAACAAAGCAAAAGAGCGAGATACGAGGCAATACAAAGAGAAATTGACGAAATGAAAGAACAAGAGAACGACTCTCCCGTGGCAAGAAACACCGCAGCAGAACCCTGCGCTGGAAAGAGAATCCCCGAAAGAAAACTTTTTCGCGGGAAACAGAGTCTCACACTTCGTGGATTCTGAATCGCCGCTGTCAATAGGGCTGCAAACAGCACCTTGGCCGCCGAAGTTCAAGCCTGTCTCTCTTCCCAAGTACAATGGCTTCGAAAACTCCAGGTAGTTTCTCATGAGATACGAGTCAGCTGTGAACTCGGCAATAGGAGATGATGTTGCACTCGCTAAATCCTTCATCATAGCTTGCGAAGGACCAGTACTGAATTGGTACTCACTGCTGCCCCCACACTCGATCTACAGCTGGGTAGATCTCAAAACAAAGTTCATGCAAGCGTTTCAGATGTTCCATGACACAACGGCCCGAAGCCTCGGACACCGTACAAGCGCAAGCGAAGGACGGGGGAACCACCGCGGAACTTCGTGAGAAGGTTCATGCAACGAGAGGTCTCGGATCCCCGACGCCGATGACAAGACAACGATCAAGGCACTGATCAAAGGTCTCACCCCAGGGCCAACGGCTTCCCACCTCACAAGAAAGAAGCCTGAGACAGTCGAAGAACTATTTCGGGAATTGGAGGATTACATTCTGTCTGATGATGATCACCGCAAGAGAGTAGCCGAACGAAACGAGGCAAGACAGGGCGGCAGAGATATGACCTGGCGGGCGCCACCCCAACATCCGTGAAACGTAAACAGTGTTGGAAATTCTCAACCGCAACAAGACAGCAGGCCAAGTGCCAAGGGAGGATTCAGTCCCAGAGGAAGGGGGAGAGGAAGAGGAACCCCAAGACTCCCGAACCACAACCCAAGAGATCCCCACTTCTACTGCCAGTATCATGGAAGAGGCCACAGCACCGAAGGGTGCCCAGAAACGAAGAAGAACATGGCACGAATCCAACAAGAGAAAGCACTGATGAGCATTGCATCCTCGATGCCAACCCAGTTTCGGCCGAACTTCTGGCAACCGCAGTTCGCGAGTCCGCGATCCAAGCTGCGTACTAGTTCAGCAATTTCCACAATCGCAATCGGCATGGCGGCCATCACGGCAATTCTTCCCTCGGTCACAAGCGATACGATCGATCCGGCGGCCACGGCCCATTCGGGAAATATTGCCACCGCCTCCGAGAAAGCTCATCAAGGCCTCGGTCAAGTTCGGGACCTCGGAACTCCAAAGCATTGCCATCATTCGGGACTATCATGCCAATCACGGGCGGATCTACTATGGAATTCGAAACAAAGAAGCGACGAAACAATTACTTCGGATCCGTGAATACCATCATCAATGATGGCCCGGTCCCCGCCGGAGTGGGCGAAGGTGCCAATTACCTTTACGAAGAAGATTTCGGGTTGAAATCCGCGATCCACAATGACGCCATGGTGATCGAAGTCAATATTCTTCGGGTGGGTCATAGGAAAAATCTTGGTGGACAATGGGAGTTCGGCGGACATCCCGTTCCCGAAAACATTCGAGAAAATGAATGCGAGCCAGCACATGTTGGATCCACCGAGTACCCATTGCGGGGGTTCGGAGGAAAGCCCATCAAGCCGGTGGGAAAAATATCACTCCCGAGTTTCTTTCGGAGATCTTGAGAATGCCGAACGGAGAACCTCACCTTTGATGTAGTTGACATATATCACCCGTACCTTGCGATCTTCGGCAGAGGTTTCATGAACAAGTTTGATGCTGTCATAAGGCAACAGTTCCTATGCATGAAGATGCCTGCGCCTAAAGGGGTTATCACGGTATTCGGCAATCAGCAGGAGGCCAGGAACATAGAAAAGGGCCACACCCCTGGCCAAACGAATGTGTACCAGCTGAAAGCAGCTGAAGAGAGGAAGGAAACCTATGAAGAGCCCAAGCGGGACAAAGAGAAAAATAACATAGCCACAGAAGATGAAACAAATAGAGTGTATTTGGATGACATGCCCGACAGAGCAGTCATAATAGGGGCGAACCTCAGCGCCGAAGAGGATGATGAACTCATACGCTTCCTGAGCAGAAACAAGGATGTTTTCGCATGGTCAGCTAAAGATTTGCAAGGCGTTGACAGGGACATAATCGAACATGCCCTCGAAACGGACGACAAGATACCACCCAAGAAGCAAGAACTTCGGAAAATGTCTGACGAAAAGGTCAAGGCAGTGGAAGCAGAAGTTCAGAGGTTACAGGATGCCCAAGTGATCAGAGAGGTCAAGTACCCAGTCTGGTTAGCCAACACTGTCCCAGTCAAGAAGAAAAATGGCAAATGGAGAATGTGTGTGGATTTCACCGATTTGAACAAGGCATGCAAGAAGGACGATTTTCCCTTGGAAAGGGTAGACAAAATCGTGGATGATGCAGCCAACAGTGAGATGCTTTCGCTCCTGGACATGTTCTCTGGGTATCATCAGATCAGAGTTCGCAAAGAGGACGAAGAGAAGACAAGTTTCATCACTCCTTTCGGAACATTTTGTTTCGTAAGAATGCCAGAGGGGCTGAAGAATGCAGGATGCACGTTTTCAAGAATGATAGCAATAGTGCTGCACCAGCAGATTCGGAGAAACATTTTGGCATACGTGGATGACATAGTTGTCAAAGGTGTTCAGAGGAGAGACCATATCGGTGATTTGGCGAAACATTCGCGAACTTGAGGACAAAGCAAACTTGAAGCTAAATCCGAAAAATGTGTGTTTGGCATTCACAAGGGGAAAGTTCTTGGATGCCTAGTTTCAACGAAAGGCATTGAAGCAAACCACGACAAGATAAAGGCTCGATGGAAATGCAAGAGCCAATCTCGGTGAAAGATGTTCGAAGTTGACGGGGAAGAGTGGTCGCCCTCAACGAGATTCATCCCCGAGCCGCGAGAAAGAAGTTTGCCATTCTTCCAAGTTCTCGAAGTGCCAAGAAATTCCGGTGGTCCGAACCTCGAAGCGGGCCTTTCGCGGGCGAAGGACTACTTGTCCAACATGACAAAGCTCGTCCTCCCGAGCCAAAATCGCCGCTTCGCCGTATGTGTCCGCATCAAATTCGACAGGAAGCGCGGTCTTTGGGTACGGAGAAAAGGAAGAAGAAGGAAAGCTCAGACAAATTCCTGTATACTTCGCCTCTGAAGCATTGTCTGGTTCCAAGGTTTTCTATTCCGAACTGGAGAAGATCGCGTATGCGGTCATCGTGGCAGCAAGAAAGCTAAGACACTACTTCGAGGGCCACAGAATAAGAGTTATCACCAACCAACCGTTAATTGACTTGTTCGCAAATAGGGAAGCATCCACCCAAATCATCAAGTGGGGTGCTGAACTCTCCGAGTATGTGGTGGATTTCGAGAGAAGAAGTGCAATAAAATCGCAAGTTCTGGCAGATTTTGTCGTGGACTGGACCTCACCTACACAGAATCTTGAGGAAAATATGCCCGAACCATGGATAGTGCAGTGTGATGGAGCATGGTGTTACAAGGGGGTTGGAATTTCGGCTGTTGTAACGTCCCCAACGGGCGTGGTCATAAGATATGCAGCGCGGCTCGTATTCGCGAACAATGAACATTCCACGAACAACACAACGGAGTACGAAGCTTTACTGCTGGCATTGAGAAAAATGAAAGCCTTGGGGCAGCGGAGACCTTCATAATCGAACGGATTCGAAAGTGATCCGGGAACATATCGAGAAGGAAAGCGAGGCCGGGAATCCGAGTTCTCATGAAATATCTTGAAAAAGTCGGAGAAATGGAAAGACACTTCAAAGGCTATTCGGTCCAAAGATATCCCAAGGGATGATAACAATGAGGCGGATAAGCGGCGAAGGCGGCGGCCCGAGAAATCGGGAGCTACCATCGGACGTGTTCTTTGAAATCATCGGAGAACCCTCCATCAAAGATTCAAGAACTCAAATTGTGAATATGGTGGAAATTCCGGACCGGAGAGCGAGAAATAATGGCCTATGCGAGGGGACATTACGAACCACAAGATGAATTGGAGGAGAAAAGATTGAAGCAAAGGGCTCGGGGCTATACAGTGGTAAACGGAGAATTATACAAATCAGGAGTCACTGAGCCTTGGCTGCGCTGCATCACCTCCGAAAAAGGTCGCGAACTTCTGAAAGAAATACACAGTGGATTTTGTGGGGCACACATAGGCACCGGGGCTTTGGGCGGCAAGGCAATAAAGCGAGGATTCTATTGGCCCACCATAAACATCGACGCTAAGATGTTGGTTCGGCAATGTGAAGCATGCCAGAAGACGGGAAATCGGCGAGAACCGCCTTCAATGCCAGTTCATTTAATTCCTCCAACCTGGCCTCTGCAAAGATGGGGCATGGACCTAGTAGGCCCGTTGCCAACGGCTCGGGGGTAATTGCCGATTTGCGGCTGTAGCGGTCAACTATTTCACGAAGTGGGTAGAAGCAAAACCACTCGCGAATATCACGGCGGCAACGGTTCGAAATTCTTTTGGCGAACATAGTACGTGCGAGGTTCGGAGTTCCTAGAGAACTGACAGTTGACAATGGCAAACAGTTTGACTGCTACAACTTCAAAGAATACTGCAGAACCTTAGGCACACAAGCGAAATTTTCATCAGTATATCATCCACAGTCTAATGGTGCAGTCAAAAGAGCCAATGGTTTGATTTTTTCGGGAATCAAGAAATGTTTATTTGATCAGAAAAAGGGAAAGTGGGTGGATGAACTTTCGAAGGTGATCTGGTCTCACAACACCACAGTCTCAAGGGCAACAGGTTTCACGCCTTTTCGCCTACTCTTCGGGACTGAGGCTATGACACCAGAGGAGATCAAGAATGAAAGCATGAGAGTCTTGAAAGGAATAGAAATAGAGGAAATTGATAAGAAGGTGGAGATAGACATGATAGAGCTGACAATCCTTGAAGCAGCAGAAAACATTGAGAAGTACCAGAGAGAGACAAGGGCATGGAGAGACAAAAAGGTGGTCCGAAAGGACATCAAAACTGGTGATCTTGTCTTGAAAAGAAAGAAAAATTGGGAGAACCCAGGAAAACTTCATGAGTCATGGGAAGGGCCTTACATAGCCGGGGAAACGGATATGCCGGGGGCTTTTCGCCCGATGGAGCGGTGGCGAAGAGTTGCCGTATTCATGGAATGCCGATAGCCTAAAGAGGTATTATCCATGAAAACCCTAGTCGTAGATAGACGTAGTGGGTAGTACTTTTTCAATTTTCGTAAGTTTACACTCTAGGAAGATAAAAGCCCGAACCACGTGTCTATAAGTGGCTTCGGAGAAAAAAACTAGTTTTATTTCTTAATCGTCGTGCTAGAATAAGAAGGACCGTACTCTTTTCCTTGCAAAGGGGGCTCTAAATCAAGAGGCAAGGTTTTTAACGAGGCGGATCCCATGTAAATACTCTTTCTGATATATATATGAAAAGAGTCTTCCCCCAAATTGCATGTTTCGTATTTTGTGTCTCGAGAATTCCATCGTGAAAAAGAAAAAGTTCGTGAGAAAGGCTCCGTGATAGCTGAAATTCCATCATGAAAAAAGAAAAAGTTCGTGAGAAAGGCTCCGTGATAGCCGAAATTCCATCGTGAAAAAAGAAAAAGTTCGTGAGAAAGGCTCCGTGATAGCCGAAATTCCATCGTGAAAAAAGAAAAAGTTCGTGAGAAAGGCTCCATGATAGCCGAAATTCCATCGTGAAAAAAGAAAAAGTTCGTGAGAAAGGCTCCGTGATAGCTGAAATTCCATCGTGAAAAAAGAAAAAGTTCGTGAGAAAGGCTCCGTGATAGCCGAAATCCCATCGCTAAAAAAGAAAAAGTTTGTGAGAAAGGCTTTGCGATAGCCAGAATTCCGTCAATGAAAAAGAGGCCCGAGACAACAACAAGTTGTGGCCTAGAAAAATCCCATCCATCGAGGGATTCCCACCAAAAAGGCCTGAGACAACAAAAAGTTGTGGCCTAGAAAAATCCCATCCATCGAGGGATTCCCACCGAAAAGGCCCGAGACAACAACAAGTTGTGGCCTAGAAAAATCCCATCCACGAAGGGATTTCCACCAGAAAGTTCGCATGATGAGTTCGAGAAAACGAATGTCTAAGGGTTCGCCGTGTATTCTCACTCGGTTCGGATTGTTGAAAATTTTTTTCGGTATCACCATTGTAAGAAAGGGGCAAGGGGCTTCATCGGACGTTCGCATAAAAATCTTGGTTGAAGCAACTGAGGGTTGCAATTTCAACCGCGGTAAGTCCGCCGATCGGGGCAAGTCCACAAAATTCGAAAAACAAATTTTGTCGACTTGCACAACGACGGTCGAAATTTTCAAAAATTGATGAAGACTTCTCCCAAAGATGTGCTAAGAAGTTCGTGAATAGAAAGACTTGTGAACCTGCAATTTAGTTTTCATGCGAAACGGCAAGGTGGGGGAGGGTGACGTTTTTTCAAAGAAAAAACATATTCATTGCCTTATTCTCATCAAAACTTCCGAACAATTCTTCGATAATTACAAAACTTGGTGCAAAATTCAAAACGAAAGCTCAACAACATGTCCCGGTTTACAAACATTGTCTTCGACCGTATCGCTAGCATAGGCGAAATCAGATGCATCGGCTAAGGGGCTAAGGGGCTCCGCTTTAGGAACCTTCGCGGACGGAGGAGTAGACGGCGCGGAACGAACCTTTTTACGAAGTAAGAAAAACGAGGAGAGATCAAAACAACCTATAGAAAACTTAAGCGAGGCCTCAAGCCAAAAATCGGAAAAATCTTGTTCGGGATGCGCTCGCTTGAACAGGCGCCACGCTTCACCACTAACGAACATATTATCCCGACGAATCCGAAGTGGTAGCACGTCCTGCGCAGGCCCAGCTTGCAGGACCTGCGCAGGTTAAAATTTACAAAACATCTGTTCAGAAAAGTTTGATGAATCTACATGAATGTACAGCCAGTCTCGAATTCACCCAAAAAAGTCCAGACATATCGCTCAGTTCGTAATATCCACCTTCGGCGAATCCTCCTCTCGTTCGGGGACTTGTTCACCGTCGTTGCCACCATCGCTGCTGCTGCTGCTACTGCTGCTGCCGCCTGAGCCGTCTTCGCCGGACCCACTCGAACTCTCGCCGGAAGTCGATCCTTCGGGAGACGCAGCGACACCTTCTTGGTTCTTTTTTTCCCTCATCTGCGAAAGGAAGAAAAGAGTGAGGAAGGTTTAAGAAACTGGAACACCTGCGACGAACATAAGTCACGAAATCGAGCAAAAGAAACTACCTCGGCAAGCTTTGCCTGTGCAATAGTCTTAACGATATCCGCCCCGCCAGCCAGCCAGAACTCCTTCGCGAACTTCACCTTGATAGCCACAACGTCGGGGTTTGCTCGAAGTATCGCGTTGCTGGTAACGCTGGGGAATTGAGAAAGGTTCGTGCGAAACTTCTCCAAGTCCACACAGTCGTAATCGTGAAGGATCTTCAGGATACTCTCCACAGAGAAAGCAACGGCGAAGTCGCTGGCACCAGAGATCACTTCAGTAAGAGCCTTGAATTCATCCTCCAGCCAATCCATGAAATCGGGAATATTAATGTCATCTGGGAGAGGGGCTGGACGAACACCGTACTCATTCAGGGATTTCTGGTACTCAGCATAGAGCAATTTCAGCTTTCCTAGAATTTCCGAAGTGTTTTTCTTCGAAGCTTCACCTTGTTCTGCCAGCGCCTTCTCAAGATCCATGATCTTCCGATCCTTTGTGCTCAGTGACTTGGCGAGGCTGGCATTATTGATGTGAAGATCTTCAGCGATTTTCGCAGCTCGCTCTTGCTTTTGCCGAAGTTTTTCAATCACGCTCAGATTATCTTCATGAGATTTTTGAACCTTCTCAAGCTCTTTCTTGGATTCCTCGAGCGCGGCCTCTGCGACTTTCTTCTCATTGTGACTCCTTTTCAGTGCCTCCGCCAGCTCAGACACCTTCCTCTCGAGTTCCAGGTTCGTGGATTGCGCGAGGCTAAAGTTACGCTCTAGTTCCTTGGACTTCAGAGAAAGTTCTTCATTAATCTTCTCCTGCTTAGAGAGCCGCTCTATGGCAACCTTCCCAAGCATAGAGTGCTTGAGAGTATAATCCTCGTGGAAGCGTGCAAGTTTTGAAGGAGAGTAAGAATGCAACAGATTCTTGAATTCTGAAAAATCCAGGAGTAAATCTCAGACAAAGATTCAACAATCGTGAATGACACGAAGAGGCAGCGAGAATGAACGAACCTTGCTTGCTAAAATGCTGCATGGTGACTTGTTTAGTCGAACCCGAAAAGGCCTTCCCCTGAGATGAAGGAGTAGTTTCGGAGATAGAGAGAGGCCTTTTTTGGAACCTTGAGCGGCTTCTTCAGGTCGTTACGACGCCTCCTCTCCAGTTTCATCAACAAGTGTGGACGATTTCCATAGAGTTAAAAACTTGGACGTCTTGCCCCCAACGCCACTTGTCTCGAAACCAACACGCAATAGTTTGCCGCGATGAGACGTACCAAAGCTTTTGTTAAAAGCGGCCAAGGAAGGAGAGGGCGCCTGGTCTTTGGGGACGACCTCCCGAACTTCGACCAAAGGAACATTTTCGGCATGATGGCCCTCCCTTTGAATAGTGCGCTCAAGGTCCCGGGCGAATTCGGAGGAAACGTGATCAGCGGCAGCGACCTCAGCAACAGGGGTTTTGGCAGCAGCAGGGGACTCAGTGTGAACAGCAACTTCGGCAGCAATAACGGACTTCTCAGCAAGAGCAGGAGATGGCTCCCTTCGGACTTCGGGAGCAACATCTGAAAAGGAATCAATATCCACGAATTCATTTTCGGAACCAGTAGGACAACTGTCTCGAAAGTTAAATAATGGCCAGAGGAAAACACCTTTAAGGCTATCTGTCTTCGTGAGGGTGTCGTCGTCGAAGGCGGATGGGACCCGCCGAACTCCGGAGGAAGAAACTTTCTTCACAGCTTTCTTCAATTTCTTGCGGCTCATCTGGGCAAGCCCCGAAGCAGCCTGGAGTTCAGCTTCCGAAGTCCGAGGTTCGGAGGTTTTTCGTTTCCGCTTCGACGATTCAAGCGATCTGGTCCTTGAAGGCTTCACCCCCGAAGAGGTTCCCTCAGTGGCAGGCGACGAGCTTCGCTTCGACGATCTGATACGGGGAGCGTTGATGGGGGCGGCTGAGCAGCTGGCCACGGCAACGGCGGGAACTTTCAATTTGGGACCAGGACCTCGAGAGTCGAAAAATTTATCACCGCTGATTTCCGAAAAGACGTGATTGATCTTCTTCTTGTGCTTCACCAGGGCCTTGTACGCCTTGTACTCGTTCATGGTATATTCGCCTACCATGACATTGACCCTTTTTTCCACTTCGTCCATGAAGTCCTTGGCGCTCTGGCCCTCGCGAAGTTTGATCCCGAACTTCGGGAAAGGCACCTTCTGATCCGCCCAGTTGACATTGTAGTATACGAGTTCGGCAGGGGACCAACCGTTCGAGATAGGCCAGATTCGCGCGGCGACAAATTCTTCGATAATGTCACGACCGCCAAGTATCGTGCTGGCCAGATGAAATGCACTCTCGCAACTTCTGATTCCTAAGGCCCGCTGGTTGTATCTCCCTACATTCACTGCGGCGAGGGGTGCGATCGGGCTCGACATCTTCGGCTCATCAACCTTCAAGTAAAACCAATAAGATCTCCAATCGTCTGTGAGGTTGGTCTTGCAGCAAGGAGCGATCTGAATTCGAGTGATTCCCTGTCGGGTGTTCTGGCGCCGCGTGTTGAAGGTGCAGAACGCGTGCTGACTATGGTAGAACTGCCCATCGTCGCCCTTGATAACTTCGGGGATGATCACCAGCTCGTAGAACCGAGTGAAGCCGTCGACAATAGGATTGCAGCCAAAGGTCTTCAAGATCCAGATAAACTTCGACACTTCGAGGAAGGATGTCGGAGTGAGCTGGTGGATCTTCACCGAAAAAGCGTCAAGAATCGCCGGCAGGACGGGATCACAAGGGAACCTTAGTCCACAGATGAAGAAGTCCCGAAACACCACAATCTCTCCCTCTTTGGGAGTGGGAATCAGTTCATCGAGAGGGGCGCGCCCGGCGCCTGGGGAGAAGAACCCGGCCTTCTCGTACTCGCGAACCATGTTGCTTGTGACCTTTGATTCTCCGAAGGCGAGCGAAGGCGGCAACGGGCCGGAGGTCCTTAGCATGACAAGATCGTCGACACCGGCGTCTACATCCCCGACTTCTTCGCCGACGTCAGACCCAACCTCCCCATCTTCGCGACTTCGGGAGCCGCTGGGCGAACCAGAATCTTCGGCTGGGCGATCCACGCTTTCGGCAGCTGGGTCAATTGGGAGGCCGGCAGCGATGAGCTCTTAGGTAGTCATAGGCCTAGCTGTACTTTTATCGTGAGCCACCTAACCAAAAATTACGAACATTCAGACAGGTAAGAGTAATGTTCGAGAATAAAACTCGCGAAATCGCTATGTCACTACACCAAAGTCTAACGAACTAACGAATCGACGAAGCATAGATAAAGGAATACCTTTGAGGAGCGCGAACAAGGCCTGGAGTTCGTAAGTTATCAAGCAGAAAACTAGATTCCGCGAAGAGAGAGAGATGCGCGAATCGTGAAAAAGCTCGAAAGCGGTAAAAAATTTTTTAACAGCAGCAGCCCGCTATTTATAGGGCCGGGGAGGGGTAGTTCCGCGAAGTGCGCCTCGATTTAACCGCCTTTGGCTCCCCGGGCGATGCGTGTCCCCTCCGACGTTCCGAGGGTGACGTTTTTTACTAAATTTCCGAAAGGTTCGTGGAATCGGATCGTCGGAGTCAACCCGCTTCCCCGAGGGGCTAGTGTTGGGGAATTCAAGAAAACCTGTCACCCTCGAAATGTTAAGCTTAACAAAGTTCTCAAAGCATGTTTTTCAGGAGCAGGGAATTCGCGATTCTCCGAAGCCTAGAGCTTGTGAAGTCACGAATTCGCGAATGTGCAGAATTCGGGAATCTTGATTCGGCGAAGAGGCGGAGTCACGAACATGCGGGAGCCTGGAATCTCAACTGTTGATGGTCCGAACTTCGGAGAACTGCCGATTCGGGAATCTGATGAAGACTCTGTTTGGGACTCAGGCGCGTGGACATGCACGAACCTGTTGGGAAGCAAGAGCCACTTCGGGAATCTGTTGAAGACCTAGTTCGGGAATTTCGGGCGAAGACATTCACGAACCATGGGAGAAGCAAAGTCAAAGTTGTAGTCCCAAAAAGTCCGGGTTTAGAGTGTGGACTAGTGGCAGATTTGTAAATATGTTAGATAAAAAAGACAATCATGTATGCGTTCACACTAGGTATATTCTCTGAGGCAAGGGGTGTTATCGGTATGTGAAAGTCCCTTCGTCTCCCTATAAAAGGGGGCGCAAGGGCACGTGTAAACGGATTCAGACTTTTTTGGAACTTGTGCTGCGGGCAGAGAGAATCACAGTCTCTTTGCGCCCTAACCTTGTGCTTGAACGTGTTGAGAACTCTTACTCGTGTTAGGGTAGTTATCCGAATTTTTCGGGTACCCCCCAACACATCCCCACCACCACGCCCACCACCACCTCCTCCTCCTCCTCATGAAACAACAAAACCTACACCCCCAAACGAAAGTGCTCAAAACAATCATGCCAAAGTAGGTACATCTGGGCCTAATACCTCTGTAATAGGTCCCGGTGAGACACCACTAGGCAAGAAAGCCCTTGAGAAACCTTCAGCCATTTCAAAGCTGCAAGAAGAGAAACTTGCCAAAAATAACAACTCTACAGCACCTACAGCTGGCAAGCAAGCCCTTAAGAAACCTTCTTCAGCCATCTCAAAGCAGCAGGAAAAGGAAATTGTTGTAAATAAAACCTCTAAGAGGCCTACTAGAAAGTGATCTAAAAGAAATACCAAGGAGAATCATCGGTATATGACTAACCCAAAGCAATCTGAGAGTGACACTGAGAAGAATCCTTGGGGTATGGCTAACCCAAATTACAAATTCAGAAAGAACATTCTCAGTGATGGTGATCTCAAAAAGGCTGCTCCTTTTACCAGAAAACTCCACACATTCTACATGCAAGGTGGTGCGTTAGATGATGCTTCTGACATTATGGTCGCACTTGGGCCCAGGACCAATGCATGGCTGAAGAGAGATGAATCGTCAAATGCACTTTAGTAGATGCCTCTGCAACTCAGTGATTTGTATGATCTCTTCAACTTTGATGCTTTGGATATGACACTTCTCCGCTGCTTCATCCTGTAAGTTGCTTGAAAATTTAATCTCCTTCTCACTAATCACATCCTCTATCGAACTGTGCTTTTTGCCTCACATCATCTTTATTACCATGTATTTTACCTCCTTATACTTTGTTTTTTCTAACTAATAGGAATATGACTGTAGAAGTTGACAACAAGGGCCCTGCAGTTGGCTACCTTGATCCTGTATGCCTTTGCTCGACAACAAGGGCCCTCCTTATATTTTATCTCGATGTCCTTTTTGAGAAAGATCTTTCCAAATTTGTAATTTGGGTTTGTTGACGCAAAATCTGCACCTCGCGCCAAGCACACATCAAGCCGAACAAGCTGGCTTCACACGCGAAGAGATCACAAGACGTGCCAGTCAATTTTCCCTGAAAATTAACAAAAGACAAAGTAATTAAATTCCAAAGCTTGGAACTTGCCGGGTGGTACCAGACAATTCCATATTTACGGCTAGAGAGCGAAGTGAGATGACATATAGCTATAAAGAGCTATCTGCCAACGAACTGAAACCATTCGGGAACTTTAAAGAGTAAAAAGTAACACACCCGAATAGATGACGTAAGCATGACGATAGATCGGTCGTTATCTGGACAAAGATGCACGTGCGCAAGACCATGACCGATCCTAGTGGTGAAACAACATTAAATAATAAATGAAGTAAAAGCACGAACATAAATATGTAATAAACAAGCATGCATAGATCGAAAGCACTAGTCTACCACGTGTCTAGGTACTTCAAGACCCGTCGGGTACGACACCAAGCAAATCTATCCACCGCATGATACAACTTGCTTGAGATCGCGCCACCTTCCACAAACAGATCTATCCACCGCATGATACGATCTAAATATGGAAAGCTAAAAGCATACAATATTTAAAGCATGAATTGTGCACGTGTTTTACTCATGAAAGCATAACCGAACACAGCTGAACAGCCAATTCGGGATCCATGAAGAAGGAACGAACATTACCAAGCAAGATAAATATATCAGATTGGATTGAAATCTAATCCACCGGGTGACTAGCTCCAAAACAACCCAAAAACCTGCATCTACCACATGATACCTAGCTCTTTCAAGATTTATACAAGTTTTGGCAAGCTTGAACCCGCAACACGTAACAACCTAGATCGACTCGGTTTCGGCTATCAAAGAGCATGTGATCCACGTGTTATTTTGGCTAAGGGTACAAACTCGATTCGCACAAGGATCATCAAAAGAGATAAAGCTGATCCAAATCCATCTAGATTGGGCAAAGAGGTGTTACATGAATTTAAACATAAAGCAAAAACTCAAAGCAACACGGGGTAACTTAATGAATCTATTGAATCTTGCCAAAATTCAATAGAGCCGATAACCAGCTTCAAGCTAGATCTTAGCCTACCGCATGGCTCTTGACCTAACAAGAAACCCTCCTGAACCAAGCATGAATCTACCGCATGACACTAAGCATGGTAACAAGACTACTTGCATCAGATCTAAATCCACCGCATGATACTAGATATGATACAAGGTTGCCGGTACTCACGGAGGTCGACGGATCGATGAACCCTCTCTAAGAACTCGACGACATGACAAATGGACTCTAGGGTTTGGCGTAAAGCCGGTTTGTATTGAGAATGATTTCGTATAGCTGTTACATACATTCAGGGTTCATATTTATACCCTGCTAAGCACGACCTCGAATGGATTTGATACCTAATTTATCTCTAAGCACGATCGTTTATCCATCCATTCGTCCTTTCCGCTCGGGCCACGTCACCATATAATCCCGCAAAATCAGCTCAACAGTTTCCTTGCCGAACGGAAGCAAATAGCCGACCGCAGATTTTTCTGCCGGATGCATCTGAAGAAACCTTCCTTCCGCCGGACGGATTTCTCACCAAGTTGGACCCACAAGTCAGACTCCTTACCAAATTTTGGTGTTAACACATGCCCCTTCAATTACGGGATAAAAGTGATTTTATTCCGGAATTGACTCCAGCCACCAACGTCTTCAAATTGTTACTGTTCAACACCCGTTCTCTCTCTTCGCAATCCGCCGGAGTCTTTGTCTAGATCCAAACCCTAGATCACCTTTTCTGAGCTCAAATCCCCAATGGCGGCTCAAAATCAAGCTGCTCAGGTTAATTCCTCCACCACAAACTTCATTCGGCATTCAGATTTTCAATTTTTTACCTGAGATTTCTTCTCCGCTTTCCCTCAGGAGCTTTCCACCGAGCTTTTGATCCGCACCGAGGCCAATTCAAGATCCTACTTCCTTGGTCCTGTGGGAGTTTCTGATCCTCGTGAATTTATCGCAGCTGAATCCCAAAGGATCCCTTTCAAAGCGGCTTTATCCAAGCCTCCCCTGTGGCAGGATGCTTTCAAGAACTGGCCCTTGCCCCCAATTGCAGACTGGAAGAATTGGTACCAAAGAGTGCCAGGACCCAAAATTGGGATACCCTCCGCATTGCTCAATGCTTGGAGCTGTCTTTGGCCGAGACCCCCAAAAACGAAGACCTCTTGATAGCAGCTTGCCACTTCTGGTCAAATGGCGTCAACGCCTTCCTTTTTGGTCACCGCCCAATGTTCCCAACTCTGGCCGATGTATACATGATTACCGGCCTTGACATTATAGGATCTGTTCGTCCCTGGGATTTCAGAGGTTCCACAAGAAAACAGGAGTGAAACCAGGGAGCGGATACAAAAATTATATCCAGAATCATATGAAAGATGGCCCCCTTGGTGAAGTTGAATACCGGGCATTCCTCAACATGTGGTTGTGCAGGTTCATCTTCTGCGGTAAAGCCAATGAGCCTACTCTGAAGCACATTGCAATGGCTTAACACTTAGCCAATGGTAATCGCCTTCCTCTTGGGAAATACCTCCTGGGTAGTGTATACCACATGCTTCATCAAACTGTCACCCAAATGTACACCAGCCAGAGGATAGCATGTGTCAATGGCCCTTGGTGGTTTGTACAAATGTCGCTGCAACTGCACATGCACCAGATTGTTGGTGTTGACCTGAACACCTGGCTCTTCCCTTCATCCAACTACCATGAAGGGGAAACCCAAGTCACCAGAGGATGCCACACCTATGGAGAAGTTGCTTCAACCGTTCTCATCAAGCAGAATGTCAGCCAGCTCTTCGAGCTCTTCTTCAAAGGATTCCCAAACCCTCTTTGGCTTCCTTATTTGGATAATGACAATTTAACTCTCCCTTGTGAGTTCTCCTTTGAAGCTGAATGCCAAGATGGAAGATTTCTGGAAATCCTCAACATCATCATCCACCCATGCATTCTGCCAGCTGAATTCAGTGGAGGGAGGCCAAACCACAGTACTTATGAATACTATCAGCCCAACATGATGGCTCGGCAACTTGGATGTGGCCAGATGCCCCCGAGACTGTTTCTGCATGAATTCCTCAAGCCCCGAGAGGAAATCAAAGAACTTACTCAAACCAGCAGGGTTTTTCAATATGTATGTAGTCCATCTGTTTACACCTGGCCCTTTGCACCTACAACAGTAGCTCACCCCACCTTCAACTCCTGGTGGCAAGAATTCCATGACCACATCTTTAGTGAGCCTGTGCATTTGTTTTGTATAGAACTAATGCCTGACTTTCAACCAACCTCAAAGGTAATATGATTATCCCTTTCCTCAAATCAGACACTAACCATGATCCTGATTTTTATTTCTTTTTGCCCACAGAAAACAATGCCTGCCCCTCTAGCCAGGGAGATCACTTACAATGCAGTAGGCCCAATCTCAGCATTGGGATTTAGATCACCAACCCTGGCTCAATTAATGGCTAGGTATGCTACAACAGATCCAACTCTCGTCCAAAGCATTACGCCGACAGGAGGCAAGGGCTCGTCTCGATTGCACCTCCAAATGCTAAGAGGAGAAGAACCATCAAGAAAGTCCTTGTTGAGGTAAAATTTCTTCTCTCTTGATCACAGGATTACTCTTTTCTGATAAATTCCATCTTATGCGATTTCAGACTAGAACTCAGCAATCCTCAGCTTCAGAACCTGCCAATGCTCCATCCACTGGTATGACCTTAATCACTCCTTCCTTTAAAGATCAACACTGGCACTCATCCTTGATCTGATATTTTCAGAGGAAACAATGGTGGATCATCTTGTGGATGTCCCAGTATCTCTACATGCAAGTCCACCCAGGGCTGAGCCATCTGTCCAAGTAGAGATCTCATCTTCATCAGGGACTCAGTCACCCCCTGCTCAGACAGAAACACCAACCTCGCCAGAGATGAACTTCCCCATCCAACCAGAGCCTCCAAGTCCTCCAAGGGCTCAATTTCCTACTGGCCAGGCAGAAACATCAACCTTAGCAGAGGTGAATCCATTTCCTCTCCAGCCAGAAGCTCCAGAGTTACCAGAGGCTGTATCACCCTCTCACACAGAAGCTTCAGCTTTACCACGAGCACCCCCTTCTCCAGTGGCTCCAGAAATCTCCCCTGAAACTGAACAAAACCCTGTTCAGTTCAGGAAGTCAGACATGAGGTAATCATTTGCACTTAATCCTGTTATCTTTTATTTCCTGATACCCCTGACTCGGCAATGTTATTCTTTTAGGATCAGGCTCTGTCATCATCAAACCCACCAATGGGGAACAATCCAATTGCCGAGATGTGGGAAAGGGTGCCTCAAACCTTGTCAGAGGAAGTGCAAGAAAAGCTCAAGGAAATTTTTTCCTGGCTGCAAAGAGAGGCCCGAGATCAGATCAGATACCTTGATCATTTCGAGGACATGCTTAGACCCATCAGCCAAGAACTTCCTGAGGATGTCAAGGCCTCACTTGAACCTATCTCTGGCCTAGATGTTAATTATGTAGCCATAAGACAAGATCTGAGGAATGTATCTTCCCGTCCGGCTATTGAACAAAAGAAAGCTAAAGCCGAACAAGCCGTAAAGGGAGCACAATCTCAGACTGAGAGTCACAAAGGGACATTGGCCAATCTGCGAGCTGCTCGTGAGTTGAAAATCACCAGAAAGGCCGCACTGGAGGCAGAGCTGAAAAGCCTATCAGCAGAAATAGAAGCTGACGACAGGAAGATAGCTGAACTTCCTGGACTGATAGAGAAAATCCAAGAGGAAGCGACATCGGCCATAGCTAAGGTAAACCAATGCGATGCAGAACTCACCATCTTGTCTGACGCTCAGAAGGATTATCAAGAACGGATGGAGAACATCCACCAGAAAACATCGAACGCCTCCAATGTAATTGCAAAGTATTTAAACATTTAGATGTATTGATCGAGGTGTAATCGAACTGGTCGTCCTTGCAACATTTGCCCTTGCAATTTTGTTTTCCTTTTCCTCTGCACGTCCTTAATTGCAACGCCGAATGACCCATTCGGTAATCAATAGCCAAAAAGTGCCAATACCCGAACGGCACCTTAATTTCCTCTCAGCCGAGCCAGTCAACCGAATATGACTCAGCCTTGAACTCCAAACGACCCGACGGCGGATCGGTCAAGGAAACCTCTCCACCTTCCAAGTTTCTTGGGATATGCGCCACGATCTAGAGCCACGACCTGAGGCCACGATCTATCTCGTCAGGCCTATAAATGAAAACCGTAGGTGCCCCCAGCTCTTCACCATGCCTTTAGCTCTCAAATTTTCGCCAATCTCAAGTCTTCTTTTTCCAACCAGCGCAAATCCCAGAAGCATGGCGAGCAGCAACAACTGGCGCCGCGCCGCCGACGAGGCGGAGGGTAGTCGCGCCAGTGCCCGCCGGAGGCAATAATCGTCAACTTTTCTCTTTACGATTCGACTTTGATCCCCTTTTGTTTTTTGACGATCATCCTTGTTTCAGGCTGATTCAATGGAATCCATCCTCTGCACCGGCCGATCAGCCCCTGCCGGACAACTCCTCGGAGTCAGACCATTACTCCCCCGTGCCTTACGGGGAACTTGATGCTCTCCACTTCAAGGCGGAGCTGGAGGTGGCCCAGCGCGAGCTGGAAGATGTCTCCAAAAAGGCTGGACCAGCGCAAGCAGCTGCTGGCGACCATCGACGGTACGGCTCTGAAACCGCTCTTTAATCCAATCCGGCTTTTGATGCTAATCACCTTTATCTGGCATTTTGCAGCCCGTGACGCCGAGCTCAACCAGCTAAAAATGCTGGTAGAGCAACTGGCCGATAAGGTGAACGCCCGCGGAGACACGCCGGCGGAGCTTCTTGCCGCGGTGGAGCACCGCGTGGACGAAGTGGCCACCCATGGAATCCGCTTGGGCACCACTTTGGGCATGGCCGCCATGGCGACGCACACTGACGTCGACTACTCCACCAGGCCGCGTGGCTTCCGGGTCGGCGCACCGGAAGACATCGAGGAGATCGAGATCATCTTGGAGCGCCTTGACGGCCACGGCGACGCCATTGTCGAACTCACTCATCCCCAGTCTGTGTTAAACAGGCTCTTTGATTAGACTGTATTAGGGATGTTTGATATCGCCAATAAATAAAGAACTTTTAATTTACGTGCTTGCACTGCGATGATTTTTCTGTGTTTGCATTCGTGAATCTTGCTTCCTCTTAAACGTATTCGGGAACTCGCTTGAGCCGAACACGCAAAAACAGATGCCCCTTGGCGCAAAATCCGTAGAAGATCCTTGAATCGGCAATCCGTAAGCACTGTTCAAACGAAAACCCTTCGCATTCGGGAAGAAAACCCTGCCGCTTGGTATTCCAATAATGCACGCCGGCCAGTCATCACTCCCAACGCACTCATCCATCACTTCTCATCTCCTCCTCCGTCCTCAGAGGAAAAAACCCCAAGGCCATGGACAAAGGCAATAGCCCCAGGAGGGCGGCACCACGAAGAAACGCACGATTCGAGAGTGAGTTTTTCTTTGATTTGCTCCTTGTTTTCGCTTTTTACCTCCTCTCTACCTTTCCTCTTTCAGCCTTGATCTGCTTCCTGAGGAAATCATCGGGACCGAACACATGCCTGGGTACATCTCCTCTGATTCTTCCCTTGAAGCAGAGGATGCCACGCCCAAGCAGAGAACCAGCCATCAACTGCGCCGCCGCGTTCGGCACCTGGAGCATGACCTCAGGGACATCACAGCTTGTTGCCAGGCCGAGCGCGAGCGTCGCATGGCTTTGGAGGCATTAGTGGGAGGTAAATGTCTCTAGCTCCTTCTTGACTCTGCGTTCACATCTGGATCTTTGCCCCTAATGACCACTCCTCTGTCTCAGATGTCTCTGATAGGTACAATAACCTGAAAGCGGCTTGGGACAGCTTGGTGGAGGCAGCAAATCATGGTCACCCCCATGCATTCCAAGTTGCCGTCACGGTGGTCCTGGAGCAACTGAAGAGGGAGCAGCCGAAGAAGCAAAGAAAAGATTGAATCATACTTTCGCTTCTTACTCCAGGCCTTCTGCTTCCCGCCTCCTCGAAGTCCTGATCACCAGGATTGTTGGATGTAAACCTGCAAGAGGCAGTTGTAATGTAGTTTTGTGCTAAGGGTAATGCATCTATGCACTCGCCATTCCCCGTGTTTGGGAATTTTTGTTCTAAAGGCGGCCTCGTTCTTGAGCACCGGCTATTCCTGTATCAGATGCATGTAATCCCAATGCTGGTGATCACCGATCGATTTCAATACTAGGATAATATTTCTTCAAATATCTTCCATTTATTGCAGTGGAAAATTCTTCACCTAGTAAAGTTTTCAACATATATGCATTACCAGGGACGCATCTGACCACGCGAAAGGGTCCTTCCCAGTTAGGGGACCATTTGCCGAATTCACTGTATTTGGTTCCAATCGGCAGTAACGCTTTCCAAACCAAATCTCCTTCTGCAAATTGCCTAACTTTTACTTTCTTGTTATAATACTTGGCAACCCGCAGCTTGTTCTTTTTGATATTTTCCAGGGCCCTAAGACGGATCATGTGCAAATCTTCTAGCTCATCCATCATTAAGCCACTGTAATCTTTGGAGCTTAAATCTTTCTGCAAAACCACTCTCCTAGAATCTGATTGTATTTCCCAAGGTAAAACCGCATGGTGTCCATAAACCAATTCATAAGGAGATGTTTTTGTAGCTCCATGAGGGGCCATTCGGTAAGCCCATAACACTTCACTGAGTACCGAATGCCACCTCCTTGGCTTCTGGTCGATCTTCTTTTGTATAAGCTTGATCATGATCTTATTAGAAGCCTCTGCCTGACCATTAGCTTGGGCATAATAGGGAGAAGAATTAAAAAATTTGATTCCCATGCTTTCGGCAAATTCTCTGAACTCCAAGGACACGAATTGGGCTCCTTGATCAGTTGTGATTGTCTGAGGGATTCCAAACCGATAGATGATGTGTTCCTTGACAAATTCAACCATGTTTTTCGACGTCACCTTCTTTAGTGGAATTGCCTCAACCCATTTAGTAAAATAATCTGTAGCCAAAAGCACAAACTTATGCCCCTTGCTAGATGGTGGATTAATCTGGCCAATCAAGTCTATACCCCAGCCCCTGAATGGCCATGGCTTGATAATGGGATTTAACGCTGATGCAGTAACCCTTTGAATATTTCCAAACCTCGGCGAGTCTTGACATCCCTTGTAATACTCAAAGCGAGTCCTCTAATATCGTCGGCCAAAAGCACCCGGCTTGCTCGATAACCCATTTCATGCGGTAGGACGATTGGTGTGCTCCACATATTCCATCATGTACTTCACTCATCATCCTTTTAGCTTCCTCTGGACCCAGGCATCGTAACAGCACCCCATCTAATGATTTGTAAAACAAATTATCATCCAGAAGAACAAATTTTATGGCCTTGTACCTGAGCTTCCTAGAGACCTTTCGGGATGGATCTTTCAAATAGTCAACGATCTCTTTTCTCCAATCATTCTCCGCAAGATCCATTCCCAGCGCACATATGTTTGTAGCAAATGCTTCTTGACTCTCTTTATAACCAGAGGCGCTCTGAGCCAACCTGTTCGCTTCTTCGTTATGTTCCCTAGGAATATGCTATAGAGTCACCAACGGAAAGCTCTTCATGATCTCCCTGCATTCTTCGTAGTAACTCCTCAGCGCTTCACTTTTACATTCGTATTGGCCGTTCAATTGCTTTATTACCAATTCTGAATCTCCGTAAACCTCAACCGAAATGGCCCCGGCTTCTCTCAAATATTGAAGCCCCCGGAGCAATGCCTCGTACTCCGCCTGATTGTTTGTAACAGTGGGTTGTATAGGGATAGCAAACTCGGACATCTCACCCCTAGGTGAAATCAACAGAATCCCTACTCCCCCACCTTTACCACATGATGACCCATCAAAAAATAAAGCCCAAGGAGTAATTTCAAGCAAATCCATTGATGGATCATGATGTTCAGTTATAAAATCGGCAATGATCTCAAGAACTCTCTAGCTGATACCCCAAAAGCGCATTTGTTTGGATTCATCTTCAAACCATGCTTCCGGGTGCATTCCAAGGTTCTTTTCACGTCTTCCAAATGCGTGTCATGATTCAGAGACTTGATCACAACATCATCAATGTAAATTTCGACAATTTTGCCGATCAGCTCGTGAAAGATGTAGTTCATGGCTCACTGATAAGTTGCACCGGCATTCTTCAACCCAAATGTCATGACTATCCATTCAAACAGGCCTATGTGACCAGGACATCTGAAGGCTGTCTTTGATATATCCTCTATTGCCATAAAAATTTGGTTATATCCCGCATTACCATCCATGAAATTGATGACCTTGAGTCCAGCAGCGGCGTCAACCAACAAATCGGCAACAGGCATGGGGTAACCATCCATGGGAGTAGCTCTGTTTAAATCTCTGAAATCTATGCAGACCCTCATCTTTCCATTATTCTTGTAGATAGGGACAATATTAGAGATCCACTCCGCATATCTGCATGGCCGAACGAAGTTTGCATCAAGTAATCTTTCAACTTCTTTCTTCACATCGGCCAACACTTCATCCTTGTAGATTTTCCGGGGAGGTTGCTTGTATGGTTTAAAACCAGATTTGATTGGCAACCGATGCTCAACAATGGAACGGTCCAGTCCAGGCATCTCCGAATAATCCCAGGCGAAGCAATCTTTATATTCCTTAAGCAACTTGATCAATTCCTCCCTAAAGTCTGATTGCAAGTTTGCGCTAATGAATGTCGGCCTTGGTTTTTCACCGCTTCCAATGTCAACTTCCTCTAATTTATCGGCCGACATGAATCCTCGCCCCAACTTGCCGTCAGTACCATCGACAGGGTTATCCATTAAAAATTGCTATAAGAGCCGACTGCTTGAATCGGCCGTTGATCGCCGCCGACGACGGGCTCAACGAGACCTTCTCCCCGCTCTTTTCCCCGAGAAACGATCAATGCCTTGGTATTCCCGAAAAGCTGGTTCCACATTTGCAACGCTCATGGAGTCATCTCGCTTGGACCACCTCAATATCATCATCTACCCATTGGATGGGCTGCCGATGCATGGTAGATGGGACGCGAGCGGTTGGCATGAATCCGATCCCGTCCAAGCAAAAGAGGGCCGTAGGCTCCTTTACCTTCGATGACAAAGAAGGTTGTGAGCAGTGTTTTGGACCCGATCATTAGATCCACGTGGGCGCATCCCTTGGTATCTGAAGGATTCCCGGCGAAATCGTTCAGTATTATGCTTGTAAGTGTCAAGTCGCCAGGGCCCATGCCAAGTTTTCTGAAAGTGGTGTACGGCATTATATTGACCGTCGCTCCACCGTCGACAAACATCTTGGTCAATGGCTTTCCATTGACATACCCTCTCAAGTATAGCGGCCTCATGTGTCGATTTTTGGCCGGTTTGTCGAAGACGGCTTGCTTGGCTAACACCAGCTGCGCCATCAGTCCCCCAAGATGCTCATCGTCCAGGGACGCTTTTTCCTGCACGACCTGATTAGCAGGAGCCATAAATTCATTCGGCAGAAAATATACCATACACGCTGGAGCCGAACGGTTTGACCCTTCAGGTTTATCCTTTGGACGCCACACCTGTCTTGCCTGGATCCCTGCATGCCTCAGTTCGCGGTTCCTCAAGCGTTGAACCCTCCTTTTCTGACTCTTTCTTAGGCCAGGCGGGCACCATTGCCCCTTTTGCCAGATGTACTCGTCCTCATCTTCCTCCTGATCAGCCCACTTCAAATCAGCTTGTCTCTTCCTGGGATGATAAATGATTTCAATTTTTTGACGCCGATCCTCACTAGGATGTATCCTTCCAATTCTTTCATGGACGGATCGGCGATTGGCAGTTTCCTGCCTATACTCAAAGTACCTATCGCTGCACTCAAAGCAGTTTCTCAGTGTGGAAGCTTCAACCCTTCGTTCCAGCAGTGCCTTAAGAATGCGCACCCCCAGTGTGCGCGCTCCTGCTCGCGCGTATATTGCTACGGATCTCTCCTGCGCGCTTCCTCTTCGGCTCTGCGCCTCTCCTCCTCGTGCCTTCGTTTCTGGTAGCGCTCTTTCTCCAGCTGGTGCTGCCACGTGTTGAGGAGGATGCGCGTAGTCACCCTGGGTTTGGCCCTGGACGACTCTTCGATCTCGATATGGCTCTTGAGAACGCGGGGGGCTTCACCATGCACCTGCTCCAAGGTCACTTGACGTTCTGGGTCTACTGCTCCATCCTGCCTTGCCCTGGCTGAAGTCCAGACCTTGACCTTTCCCTTCTCCTCGGCTGTAACCATGTTGACGAAAAAGCTTATCATGTTTTGGGGAAAAGGGTCGCCGTCCAGTTTCATCTTGTTATCAAACTTGAGATGTCCCTCCTGGATAGCTCTCTGGATCCTCATCCTGAAGACCCTGCAGTCATTGATGGAGTGAGAATTCCTGTCATGGAAGCCGCAGTAACGTTTCTCTTTTACTCCATCGGGCCGAAGCATGGAATGCCCTTCAGGCAACTTGATTCGGCCTTCCTTCACCAGGAATCGTAGGTGCCTTTAGTCTGCTTGACCCAGCGCTGATTCATGGTCAATGGTTCCTTCCCCCACATGATTTCGGCCGCAGCCACGTCCTGGTCATCATCAGAGTCCTCCAGTTGGTCGGCTTTTTCCAGGAACTGATTGTAGATATCTGCCACGTCGTGCTGTTTGCCGAACCTGGCGTCTTTCTTAAAACCTGGCATCCCAGCAACGGCCATGGCGGCCAACTGGTCATCTGGCAGATTTAGCGAAAAACACATGTCCTTGATTTCCCTGAACCTCCTGAGGAACTCCAAGGGCGTCTCACTGTGTCTCTGCTTTAGGGTAGCGAGGTCGATCAGCTTCTTTTCCATGCTGCCGCTGAAATAATGGGCGTGGAATTTCTGTTCCAGCTCCCTCCATGTGCTAACCGATTGGGGAGGCAAAGATGAAAACCACTGGAACACCGCACCCGTCAGTGACATGGGGAAGTACCTGACCCTGAACGCCTCTTCAGATTAGCACTCTCCAAGCTGCATCAGGTAGCGAGCAATATGCTCCACCGTGCTTGTGTCATCCTGCCCCGAAAACTTTGTAAACTCGGTCGGAGGCTTTACTCTTGGCGGCAGGATTACGTTGTAATACCATTCCGGGAACGGAGGTGCGTAGGTAGGTCCCTGCATTTTAGGTTTGAGGCCGAATTGATTCTGCATCAAGTCGGCCATCTTCTGAGCCAGGATATCATCTTCCTGCACGCCCGTAGCTGGTCCGTAACCCGGATTCGGGAGAGCATCGATGGCGCCGTAGTTCATCACCTCGTGGTAGCCTCCGCCGTACAAATTCCTCTGCAGTCTGTTGCTAGCTGGGGCAATCCTGTAGCCGGAAGCAAGTGGGGCTCCAGGCGAGCCGAATGCCAGCTCCCCGTACGTGGGCTGATACGGGTTCGGCTGTTGCACAGGTTGACCCGCGCTGCCCTGCGGTGGTGGCTGGACTGGTCGCCCTCCTGCGGCCTGCAGTGGGGGCTGAACTGGCTGACCTCCAGCACCTTGTGGAGGAGGCTGGAAGGCTTGGCTTCCAACGCTCTGCGGAGGAGGCTGGGCTGGCTGGCTCTGCACTGGCGGTTGAGAACTGGACTCACCCATCTCCACGGTGCCTCCTTGAAAGGGTGTTCGATTGAACACTTGCTCCATGCCTGGGCCGAAGATAGCCACCATCATCTGTTTGAACGCACCTAGGAAAGCTCTATGGTGCCTGCTCAAGACGTGATCCGCGGTATCTCGGAATGCTTGCATGCATTCCTCCCACTCCTGCTGGGTCGTGGCGTCACTCTCTCCTGGCAACAAAACCCTGGGCATCTCATTTTCTAAGTATGGGATGCCACTCCTGTTCTTCTTGAATGACAGCAAACACTTCTGCTGGAACTGATCCGCAGCATCCTGCAGCTGTTGCCGCTGTTCCGAAGAGAGGTCTTCGATGTTGACATCCATGATATCCCCGATGTCAGGCATCTTGATTTTCGGCTGTGGTCCCACTGGGCGTGCCAAAAAGTGTGTTGACGCAAAATCTGCACCTCACGCCAAGCACACAGCAAGCCGAACAAGCTGGCTTCACACGCGAAGAGATCACAAGACGTGCCAGTCAGTTTTCCTTGAAAACTAACAAAAGACAAAGTAATTAAATTCCAAAGCTTGGAACTTGCCGGGCGGTACCAGACAGATCCATATTTACGGCTAGAGAGCCAAGTGAGATGACATATAGCTATAAAGAGCTATCTACCAACGACCTGAAACCATTCGAGAACTTTAAAGAGTAAAAAGTAACACAACCGAATAGATGACGTAAGCATGACGATAGATCGGTCCTTATCTGGACAAAGATGCACGTGCGCAAGACCATGACCGATCCCCGTGGTGAAACAACATTAAATAATAAATGAAGTAAAAGCACGAACATAAATATGTAATAAACAAGCATGCATAGATCCAAAGCACTAGTCTACCGCGTGTCTAGGTACTTCAAGACCCGTCGGGTACGACACCAAGCAAATCTATCCACCGCATGATACAACTTGCTTGAGATCGCGCCACCTTCCACAAACAGATCTATCCACCGCATGATACGATCTAAATATGGAAAGCTAAAAGCATACAATATTTAAAGCATGAAATGTGCACGTGTTTTACTCATGAAAGCATAACCGAACACAGCTGAACAGCCGATTCGAGATCCATGAAGAAGGAATGAACATTACCAAGCAAGATAAATCTATCGGATTGGATTGAAATCTAATCCACCGGGTGACTAGCTCCAAAACAACCCAAAAACCTGCATCTACCGCATGATACCCCGCTCTTTCAAGGTTTATACAAGTTTTGGCAAGCTTGAACCCGCAACACGTAACAACCTAGATCGACTCGGTTTCGGCTATCAAAGAGCATGTGATCCACGTGTTATTTTGGCTAAGGGTACAAACTCGATTCGCACAAGGATCATCAAAAGAGATAAAGCCGATCCAAATCCATCTAGATTGGGCAAAGAGGTGTTACATGAATTTAAACATAAAGCAAAAACTCAAAGCAACACGGGGTAACTTAATGAATCTATTGAATCTTGCCAAAATTCAATAGAGCCGATAACCGACTTCAAGCTAGATCTTAGCCTACCGCATGGCTCTTGACCTAACAAGAAACCCTCCTGAACCAAGCATGAATCTACCGCATGACACTAAGCATGGTAACAAGACTACTTGCATCAGATCTAAATCCACCGCATGATACTAGATATGATACAAGGTTGCCGGTACTCACGGAGGTCGATGGATCGATGAACCCTCTCGAAGAACTCGACGACACGACAAATGGACTCTAGGGTTTGGCATAAAGCCGGTTTGTATTGAGAATGATTTCGTATATCTGTTACATACATTCGGGGTTCATATTTATACCTCGCTAAGCACGACCTCAATTGGATTTGATACCTAATTTATCTCTAAGCACGATCGTTTATCCATCCATTCGTCCTTTCCGCTCGGGCCACGTCACCATATAATCCCGCAAAATCAGCTCAATAGTTTCCTTGCCGAACGGAAGCAAATAGCCGACCGCAGATTTTTCTGCTGGATGCATCTGAAGAAACCTTCCTTCCGCCGGACGGATTTCTCACCAAGTTGGACCCTGTTGGGGGGATTCGGAATCGAGCCTTCGCATACCCAAAAAATAAGAGAGCGGTTATGCGAAGGATGCTGGCAGCAAAACCCCCAGAAGCAGCAGATTCCATTTCCACCCTCCGGGCGTCGCATTTTGGCAGGCAAGACCTCTCGCTACTATCACCTCAGCCACTATCAGGAAGTTCTTCTGGCAGCAAATCATTTGTAGATTTGGGGTACCCAAAGAACTCACTGTCGACAATGGAAAGCAATTCGATTGTCAAGATTTCAAGGAATACTGTCGTTCAATTGGGACGAAGCTATGCTTCGCATCCGTGTACCATCCCCAATCCAACGGCGCTGTGGAAAGGACCAATGGGCAAATCTTCTCCGCCATCAAAAAATGCCTCTTCGAGCAGAAGAAAGGAAAGTGGGCGGATGAGCTCTCAAAAGTCGTCTGGTCGCACAACACTACAGAATCGAGAACAACCAAATTCACCCCATTCAGACTGTTGTATGGGGCCGAAGCGATGTGCCCCGAAGAACTCAACAACGAAAGCGCAAGTGTTTTGGCCGGCAGCTCTCGCGAGAGTAAAGAGGCTGACAAGGATCTAGTGGAAATCGACAGGCTTGATGCAGTCCAAAACCTGTTGAAGTATCAAGAGGAAACCAGGAAGTGGAGGAACAAGAAAGTATCCCTCAAGAACATCAAAGTGGGAGATTTCTTCGGAAAAAAAAAGAAGAACTGCCGACGCTGTAGGAAAATTCCAATTCGCTTGGGAGGGACCCTACGTGGTCTCAAGCTCGGTTTGAGATGGGGCTTTTCGCCTCAAGGACGAAGCAGGTGTGGAATTGCCTCATTCATGGAATGTGGACAACTTGTGTAAGTTTTTTCCGTAGTCTACTTTCAGTAGGAGCCTTTCGCACGGTACTATAAGTGCGGTGGACTCATCTTAGATTTACATTTTCCAGTATTTACTTTCGCACTTTACAATTCAATAACAAGGCGGGTACTCTTTTCCTCACATAGGGAGGACTCCACTCTGGAGCGTGAGGTTTTTAACGAGGCAGCCTTGATGTAAAATTTATTTCCAAATGAATGGAATACTTCCTCCCTAAAGTTTTGTTGTGTTTCTTTCGCATGGCTTAAAGTGCTATCTTAAGATAGCCCATCCCAAAAGAGGATGAATTGAAGTGCTATTTCAAAATAGCCCTCTCCGAAAGTGAGAGCATCAAAGTGCTATTCATTAATAGCCCACCCACAAGTGGTGCAGTCGAAACGATTCACAAGAATCAATATTACAAAGAGATGTCTTCTCGACAGCCTGTCCAGGAAGGGCGTTCTAAAGCGATTCAGTCTTGAATCGAAATAATCTGATAGCTGAAACGTTGCGCGGAAACTACGTCGCAAATGATAAGGCACGCTTCAAGGACGACCGTTTTTCAAAAAACGCGAGTAAATGCCTCGTCAAAAAACAGCTCAAAAGCTGTAAAATTTGACAATTTCAAAACAGCTCCTAGTCCTTCGACACGTTCCACGCCTAGGCGTCGCGTCGCAGGCTAGTTTTTATTCGTTTCCATCAAAAACCGTAAACAACAAACGAAAAAATTCAACACTTAGCATCGCGCAACGTCTAAGCAAACCAACAAGTTCTAAACTCCGATGACATAATAATTCCAAGCAAAGTGTTCAAGCTAAAGTTATCCCTGCTTCCGAAGGGGGGGAAGACGTTTTCTTCCGAAAGCTGTAACTCGAAAGCAGCGATAACTTCAGCTCTAAACGTTCAAGAACCTTAGCACAACAAAAAGTTACGACCGGCTGTTACAGCACCTCGTCGTTGCATACAAGTTTACATTTTAGCTTTCAAATGTTTAAGTGGCCGACACGCCACACTCAGTTTTCATTCAAAACACTAATCCGCTGATTCAGAGCCGAAGGGGAGCCAACGCTTCTCCGGTAACAGGATCCACCTGACCGCCTTCGCCTTGAGGCGCTTCGCGAACTGGGGCTCCGGGGATTGCCTGCTCAGGGGCATCGTCAGTTGGCTTCGGCGGCCAGTCCCTAGGGGGCCCATAAGGCCCCAAAGTTGCCTCATGACCGTGCGTCGTGCGGTGCTCTCGAAGCTCCAAAGCTTGTTTTGCCTGCCCAAAATGGAGCTGTGAGAAGGAAGAAAGCATTAACAACCATCATAAGCAATCGATTAGCAAAGGTGACTGAAGCTGGAATAAACCAAAAAGACCTACCCTCGCCAAGCGATCCACTGCCTTCTTTCGCGCGTGCGCTTGCCCACTCTTGGCCCAGAAGTTGCGAAGGATGATCTTATTTATCAGATCAACTATCTTGCTTGGGGCTGGAGCGTCGTCGGGTGAGGGAAACACGAAGCCTCGGCTTCCAAAAGCTTTGATGTGCTCACAACCCTGTCGCTCGAGAAGGCTCAGCAACATCTCAGAGCAAGTAGCGGCGCCATAGTCCCCAATGTTGCTCATGGTATCGGGAAGAAGCTTCAATTTGCTATGCAGCCACTCTACAAAACTCGACATGTTGTCGGTAATCTTGAAGTCCTGGGCCTCGGCACCGAAGCTCTCCAAAGCTCGACGATACTCAGTCGCTAGATACGCCCCCCATTGGTGACAGTAAGCCTCGTTTTTCTCTAGAGTATCCTCAAGCTCGCCCTTCGACCTTCTTCAATTCCGCAATGAGGTCGGCATTGGCGGTCGGCAAGATGTTCCGCGCATCATATTGCATCACCATATCTTTCAATTCTTGACGACACTCCTCATAGCATTTCACGCTCAACTCAAGCTCTCTTTTTAAAGCGTCAAGGGCTTCTTGGTGCTTGACGCGCTGATTCGCCCAACCATCGGCGTCGCGTCTTAACTTCTCATTCTCTTCTCTCAAACGCCGATTCTCATCCTCCAACATCTTTTGCTTGTCAGCTGAGGTTTTCGCTTCCGACGCAGCCTTCTCGAAGCCCTTCTGGCAGGCGACGATACCTCTTGAAAGATAAGCGCGCACAATCTTCATTAGATCATCAGCGCTCAGGTCCTCCAGGGTATGTTCAAAATCTGCGAGATGATCAGTAACAATGTCATCTAGCGCATACCCTTAGCATCACCAGCACGACGAAGGCGCAAAGTCAAAAATCAAAAAGCAAAACGATAAACGAAACATCACACCTGACTCCCCCAACATTGACGCGAGACCTGGCCTTGATGCGGAGGGATCCACCTCAATCTGGAGCACCTCTTTCTCCCGGTCTTTAACGCTCAAGTTGACCAAAGTGTTCGCTGCCAAAAATAACGGGAAAGCAAAAAGCGTAAACAAACAAAGTGCGAGATAAAAAGAAAAAGCACGAAAATGTTGCTCTTAAGTTTGCACCGTACCAGCGTCTTCAGGCTGGAGACTTTCGGACGCCGTCAATTTTCCCGACGCGGCAGCCTCAATAGGCTTCGCTGACGCCGGGTCAGCATCTCGTGACACCGGTGGAGGCGAACGAGATGTCTGTGCCGCCGAAGCCTCAACTTCTGGAGCATCCAGGTCAATTACATTCTGGGTTTTCGCACCAGAGCCCTCGTTCAAATTCATCGCAGCTTCGCATTGGGGCTGCAGCAGCGATAGATCTGGTCCCTTTTCTGATCGAGTGGCGTCGTCATCAATATAGCAAAGCGATTCCGACTCATCCACAACATCCACAAGACCGGCCACACGCTCTTTTGGAGCTGCCTCGGCCATGGCAATATCCTTTTGGATTAATTCAGCCACGCGCCTACCTCTAGCTTCCCGCGCCTCCAACTCCTCTGCATCAGTTTGACCCACTTGCGGAAGCCCCTCAGCCAGTTTCCGTGCCGATCCTTTCGGAGGATACTTAGTACAAGGTTGAATTTGAGGTGTCGTCATAATATCGACATCTTCGTCAGTTTCAGCAACTGGATCAACTCGCGCTCTCTTAGCAGAAGCCTCAGCATCCTCAGGCTCTTTCTCTTTAACCGCGAGCTGCTTCTCCTTTTCAATGGTGTGCAGCGGTCTCTTCCTCAAAACCAGTCCCTTGTCTACCTCTCCGGGGACGGCGGGGTCTTGCGCCTTTTTCTTCTCCCTCTCGGCCGCAGCCACCTTCGCCGCTTCAACCTTGCGACGGGCCAAGGTCTCACTAACTTTCGACAACTTCGTAGACTTTTCTGCAAGCGGTGGCAGGGTTGCTTTTGCAGCGTCCGCCTTCCGCTTGGCCAAGACATCTTGGGCTTTACTGCTCTTCACGGTACTTTCAACAACTGAGCTGGTCTTGCCTAACTTGACCTTTCGTGAGGCCTCGACGGCCTCAGACCCAACATTGCCTGGAGGCTGTATTTTCTTGCCGGCCGTCGGAGGCACCGGGCGAGGGGAATATGTCACGCCCATTTCATCAAAAACTTGGTTAACACGGCCTTGATGCTTCAAAATCCTCTGGGCGCATTCCCATTCTTTATGGGTAAAGTTTCCTATCATTTGTACAACTTTCCTCTCCACTTTTGAGAAATCAACTGTTGAGTAAAGAGCTTTTGGTTGTCTTTCGTCCTGAGTTTTGGTTTTGGTTCTTGAGCTTTTGTCCTCTCTTATTGTTCGTGTGCGAAAGCTGCGGCTTTCCCCACAACAGACCCACAAGTCAGACACCTTACCAAATTTTGGTGTTAACAGGGTAATTCATAGCCCAAGGATTGCTTCTCAGTGTCACCTTTGTGTTTCTCCTAGATCGCTTTCTAGTAGGACACTTAGAGGTTTTATTTACCCCAATTTCCTTTTCCTGCTGCTTTGAGATGGTTGACGAAGGTTTCTTAAGGGCTTGTTTGCCTGCTATAGGTGGTGTAGAGTTTTTATTTTTGGCAAGTTTCTCTTCTTGCAGCTTTGAAATGGCTGAAGGTTTCTCAAGGGATTTCTTGCCTGCTGTACGTGGTGTAGAGATTTTATTTTCGACAAGTGACGAGGGTCCGGATTAGGGCCCCTTTTGACGGCAAGATTATCCCTCCCAAGACAACAAAACTATAACCCTCAAGGTGGAGTTCCCTGTTCACTAGCAAGCAACTTGAGGATGGCTGTACCCTTGCGGACTGCAACATCCAGAATGAGAGCACCCTTCACCTGGTGTTGCGTCTCAGGGAAGGCATGCAGATCTTCGTCAAGACCCTCACAGGCAAGACACCCAGTCTTGGGCTAGGTGGTTGCATCTCCGACCAGTTTCCCACTAGAGGAACAAGTCTACGCCTCGCACGACCAGTCTCCGCCTCGCACGACAAGTCCGGCTCCGACTAGTGCATGGGCCCAGACGCACGACTCGGGCATCGCCACCGACGCGTATGAAGGAGCGAATCTCCACGTCATGCGGGAGCAACAGCTGGCGGCCATGCAGACAACCCGCCCCAGCAAGAGCCTTAATGTAGGTCTGACTAGCTGTGCAACCATCACATCGCCATCATCTCCCACTCCGCCACACGAAAGACTCAACCCGAGGCACTTAAGCACCCTCTACGACGCGCACGAGCCTAGACTTAGGCTCGGGCGTGGCAAGCTAGGCAAACACTCAGGCAGGCTAAGACAAGCCCAAACTACTTGGAGAAGGCCAAGCATCCTGAAAGGAATAGTCCAACCCGGCCACGCGGAGGCTTCGCCGGCAAGGCATCGCAACTCGACTTCAATGCACTCCGACGGACGGTGACGTACGACGGGACATGCAAGCTGCCAAGCACTATAACTCTTTTTTATTTTCCCTTGTGCCCCACCCCTAGCGACTATAAAAGAGAGAGGAGGGCAACAGTCACAAGGGTTAGACCTTCATAAGACCAAACACCACCTCCCGGGACCTGGGAACGAACTCCCTCTCCCGACCAGCTTGTAATCCCTACTACGAGCACACTTGGCTCTCGAACACGGCAGCCACACACTGGACGTAGGGTATTACTCTTTGAAGGCCCGAACTAGTATAAATCCCATTATCTCCTGTGCTAACCATCCAAGCCCGACACATGATCGATAGAAATTTACTGCCGGCGGTAGAGATCCCCGACAGCAAGTTTCTTTCCTTGCTGATTTGAAATGGCTAAAAGTTTCTCAAGGGCTTTCTTTCCTAGTGGTGTCTCACCAGGAGCTATTATAGAGGTATTGGGCCCAGATGTACCTACAACTTTCTTTGAAGTGTCGTTGACAGATTTATCAGCACCAGCCAACACATCACTCTGGTTGACTGGTAACTGTGGTGTCTCACTAGGACCTATTACAGAGGTATAAGGCCCAGATGTACCTGCTTTGGCATTATTGTTTTGAGCACTTTGAAAGTGCATCTAGGCCCCTAAGTGGATTTTGGTGAATTGAATGACAAAGAGATTAAAGGACTAATGAATTTGTCTAAGATTGTGAGCAAGTTTTATTTATATATTCATGAGCAACTATTGAAGTATTTATTTATGGATGAATATTATATGGCTTACATTGGAGAAGACAAATACATGGATGATCCTAATGCTTAAATGACAGATATCAAGCCATAAATGAAGATAAAAAATTGGGATAATTTGAGAAGATCAATTCATGGTATACCATTTGAATATGTAGCTTGATTTAAATTATAAGGATCACAAAAGAGAAGATGGTAATTCTCTAAGTCAAGTGCAAGGCTTCATGTGCTTATTAAAGGAGAACACAAGGATGAGTGTACATGTTAGGGTTCTAATTTGGAAGCTTGCACATTCGTTGTCAATCAAGATCAAGCATTTGAAGCGGGTTTTCAAATGAAGCTTAATTGTGTATGAAGGAAAGTGGAACTCAAAGTTGATTGGATCGGTGACGAAGAGATCAACCAAGATGTCTAGGGTGAGGGACTAATCAATCTTGGGGGCCGTAGCTAATCCTCCATTAGTGTTTTGCTAAGGTGAAGTTCTAGGATCTGTGGGGTCTCCAAGTATCATATTCAAACCTTAACCAAGGGAAGCAATGCAAGTCATCAACATGTTAAAATTGGCAATATGGAGTGACTCATGGATCCAAGTGTGCGTTCCTATGCTATATGGAAAGGTCCTAGGTCATTAGCTCATGTATGGACGTGCTCAAGTCAAAGGCTATGTTGAAAGCCCTCAAGTAGAAATTGATCAAGTATGGCAAGATTGAAGTTGTTCAAGCTCAAGAGATTGACAAAGTGTTTTTTTCATTCTTGAGTATAGGTATGCCATACTATCAAGAGGGATGGAACTTAGCGAGTTGACCAAGTCAAAGTGCTCATTAGTTGACCTAAGTGAGATCTAGCCTTAGAGTGTACTAACAAACCCTCCTAACATAACCTGTGTCATTTCATCTTGGTGGTGAAGTGCTAGTTTCTTAGAAATAGGTTTTGGGGGTGTCTCGGGCCTGACCGGTGTGACTGGTTAGGTGCACCGGTCTGACCGGTGCCGCTAGCCCCAACGGCTAGTTTTTCAAACACCGGTCTGACCGGTGTGAGGCACCGGTCTGACCGGTGCCGCTCGACGACCAACAACTAGTTTTCTCCTTTGAGGGGTATAAATACCCCAAGCCTTCTTCAGTGGAGGGTTGCTGTTTCTAGTGATAGTGCTGAGGTCCTAAGCCATTCCTAACAAGCTCTAAGCCTTAGTGGATCTCCCTAACCCTCTCTTTATGAGATTTGTGGATTCTAGCCATACTCTTTGTGTTGGGTTGAGAAAGTGAGCTCAAGAGTGATCTTGTGAGCTAACAAGAGCATTTCCATAGCTTGAGCACTTTGGCTTCGCATCTACAAGCTTTGAAGTGTTTATTACTCTTGGAGGTTTGCCTCCTAGATGGTTAGGCGTCGCCGGCTAGCTCCCAAGGTTGTGGTCAGCAGCAGGAAGGTTGTAAGGGCTGCGATCTTGCCTCTTCGTGGAAAAGATCCCCTTAGTGGAAAGGAGGAAAGTGGTTGAAAGAGACCCGGCTTGTGGTGGGAATTGTCCCTTACAAGCTCCTCAACGGAGAAGTAGCCATTCCTTAGTGGGTGGTGAACTTCGGAAAACAAATCCTTGCTTCTTCGTGTGGTTTGACTATCTAAGTTGTTATTCTAGCATATTACATTTGCTTCTGCTTCGATCTACTTGGGTGTGCTACTTGTGTGTGCAGGGCTGATTACCTTGTTTGTGATCATCTACAAAGGCCACTCACCAAGTTTGGTTCGTGCTAGAAGTCAAGAGGTGCTTGAAGTTGTTTTTGTAGGTGCTCTATGCTACACCAGTCTGATCGGTGAGGCTCACCGATCTGACCGATGTCACTTGTGAAGTCCAGTGCTCGACCGGTCTAACCGGTCACCACTACTGGTCTGACTGGTGGAGCACTGTCACCTCAAGTATTCGGGGAGAAAAAGATTAATTTGGTCGTCACGCCTATTCTCCCCACTCTAGGCGACATCAAGGTCCTTTCACACTGGGGTGTAGGTTTTGTTGTTTAATGAGGAGGAGAAGGAGGAGGAGGTGGTGGGCTTGGTGGTGGGGATGGAATATTTGGTGTCTCTTGCGGATGTGGGGATGCAAGTTTTTCTGTTTTTCACGATTAGGAGTAGGTGGGGATGGAATACTTTTGTGTACCTTCCGGATGTGGGATGCAAGTTTTTCTGTGTTTTCAGGATGATGAGGAGGTGGGGATGCAAGTTTTTCAGGACGAGGAGGAGGTCCAAATGGAACATCTTGCGGATGTGGGGATTGAGGAGGAGAAGGAGGAGGGGAACCATCTGAGGAAGGGACCTGTATTGTACTATGTGAACTACAAGGAATCTGTATCGTAGCTTGTGAACGAGATTAACATGTTGGTGCTCCTTTGATGTTAATATGACACCTTCTCCACTGTAACCTCTGTCCTTGAGCTTGTCCGAGTTTCCTCACCTCGTCGTTAGGCGGGTATTCCAACAATTCATCCGCAAAGATAGTATATACAGTGAGCACTTCAACCACAGCACAGCCTTCATGAATTGACACTGTTTGTAGCGTAGTCTCCTCTGGATGAACAAGACCAAGTGCAACATCACATTGAAGCCCCCTCCACGTGATCCATAGGCCACAGTGTGTGGGTTCAGTCAACATGCCTATAAGGTCTTCGTGTGAACGATCGTCACAGCGCACCTCCGTCGCCAACTCTGTAGTGCCAATGATCAAACCCATATGATATGCGGAAGCATAGGTGCTCTTCAGTGTGGCGGGTGAAGGGCTTGTGCGATTGATGACAACACCATCTAGTGACAACACCACCTCTGCATCTGCATGTTTTGCATCCGCATCTCAGCCACCAGTTCTTGCTTGATTTGTTTCTTTATCTTTTCCATATCAACTGATGCGTCGGTCTTCGTCCTCTTCCTGTACATCTCGATGTGCTGAGGCCATGCATACTTCCAGCCCTGGTAGCAGGAGACACCACGCACACGACCAGGTTGTTCAGGGCAGCCCAAGCACTGACTTAGCACATCATACTCCCTTTGCCCTGCCATTCCCGAAGATTCGGCACATGCAATCTTCTCCTTGATGTTCGTAGCCAATTTTTCTGCCTCTTTGTTGTTGAACACTATTACGGCAACATGGTCTTTAATCACTAGCTTACACCTTGCTCGTAGCTAATTCTTGGAACGATCGTCATTGTAGGCGTCATATGGGTTGGGGATACCAGCTACATCTAATTGTCTGTCCTCTTCCTCCCATTGTTCTAGTTTCACACTATAACAAGCTAGACCCATGTTGTGCTCGTTTGTGCTCCGACGTCAGAGTTCTTTGAACTTGACACTAGCAAATGAGGCTTGCTTGGTTTCTACCTGTTTCATGAACTCATTCCACTATTCCGGGACAATAAATGGGTGCCTTGTAGATGGCTCATGTCCTTTTCTGATAAAATCTTGCCTAAGGTGAAATCTGAATTGTCTCCATGCTTTGGCTTCCGTCTTCTAGAAAAGCTTGAACGCCTGCGGTTTTGCATCTTCCTGGAACTTCAAGTGTTTTTGCACATGCTTATCAAACAAGTCCCACTTTTCATCATTGCTTAGTTCTTTGTTTTTTGGCAAGTTCAAAGGTATCTTTTGTCTAGCAACAAGCCCCGCAAACGCCCTGAACCTACGCTTTTGAGTCAATGGTACTGGCATTCTCGCTATGTCGACCTCAGTGACTATCATTGTGTCACTTGACCACTTTGTGGATGTCCTTGGCACTCTGCCTCGGTGCTAAGCCCCACCCATCTGGTCTTGTTGTGCACTAGCAGTGCCATAACCCTCTTCTTCATCTTGTGGCCCAGGTCTATAGTCCTCATTAGATTTATCTTGTGAATTAATAGTCAAGGGAATTACAGTAACTACTTTAGCCCACTGTAATATCATTGGTTCTTGGTAAACCATTAACATAAATGGAAAATTTAGTAACCAAAAAATTAGTTAAGGCAAAGCGACCATACTGTTTTAAAGAGCAAGATGCAGGCTGCCTCGGTTGTTGATGAGGTACTTATTCAACTTGGAGAGAATGTGTAGATGTAAATAGGAGCAAGAGCAAAACAAAATATAAGAGTTAATCTTAAGCGAAATGCTAAGTATGTATACCATCGACAGCTAAATATGTCCACATGTACTTATACAAAGGAGCCACGACATACCCTGCAATTCCCACAAGTACAAGTATATTTATACGCATTTATATAAAAATAAAACCATACACACGCATATGTTGTATACTTGATTATCTGAACGCATGTGTGCTACAAAAGCGCGCTTGGGCTAATTCCATTAACTCGAGCAAATATACCAAATTATGTTATTACTGAATTGTTGTTAATTTTACAATTATTATCGAGTTGGTAGAATGCATTTACCGAATTGTATAAGACATTTTTAGAGCGACATACCATAAACTCAACTCCTAGATTCGCCACTGACCTTCGCACTGCCGGAGCGGAGGGATCTCTACTCTTCGTCATTGCCTGCTCGCCGCCACGTCCTCGTCCTTGCGTCGAACTCGTGGATGGATCCCTCATCCTCCTCCTAGTCGTCGCTGTTGCTGGATCTCCTCCAGATCACACTGTCAGAGGTGTGGTGCGCGTCGCGCCGAGCGTGGTGTGGCGCACATCTCAGCGAAGGGGTGTAGCGTGGGTCGCGGCATGGGGGAGGTGAGGGGGACAAAGGCGAGGGGGAGAAAGTGGCAGCAGCGACGCGAGGGTAGAGTGGGAGGAGACTGCATGAGGGAGGCATCCTTCCCTACTAACCTAGCGTGAGTGGGCTTGTGTGGGCCTTAAAATGAGTAATGTAGTTCACATCACCAAGAAAACTAACTCATAACAAACATATTCACATCTAACATGCGTCAGCAGGGCACATCACCAAAATAAGACTTCATCAGCTGGGCGCATCACCAAACTAGATTGTTGCTGCAAGGGAACTAGTTAGCTAGTTAGATGGCTTCTTTTGTGCTGCTACCTCAAGTTCAGCTAGCCTTGTCTCTAGTTTTGCAACTCTTTCTTCCAGCTCAGCATTCTTCTTTAGAAGTTCAATCTCCTGCCTCTTTTGTTCGGCTTTAAGCTGCTCATCCTGCTTGTCGATTCCTTTTCAGATGTAGTCAATGTCATCCTGAGTAACAGTACAATCCTAAAACAAAGGAAAATATTATATTGATGCAAGCTTCATAATAGTTGTAATTTACAAGAAAGCTTTTTAGCTCTAACTGGTTTCAAAACTTGCATGCTCTTCAGCCGATTCTTTGAGCTTATTGATTTCAGTCCAAATCTTGTCAATGTCATGTGCAACAACTTCCTACAACAAATGGAAATTGGTGCATTAGAACAATTGATCAGTGAAGATGTGAAGGTACAAGGACAAATCTCGTGTGTGATGGTTTCAGAACTTGCCTCATGGTCTTCAGAATCGTCGCCGGAGTTGTTGCCGGAGTCGTCGCCGGAGGAGATGAGGTCTACTAGCACCACTCTTCTGCCCGGGTCGTCGCTGGAGGAGTCCGCGCTCACCACAATGCGCGTGGACAACTTCTTCCTTCGCATTGAGGAAAAAAACCCTACCTCTCCATGGTAGGTGTCGCTGAAGTTCGCCAACTTGGCCCTTGTGTGCGTGTACGGCTTCCTCCCCCGGGACGACGAAGAACAGACCTCTTCCATGGAGCACCGAGGAAGACGAACATGCGCGGCGCACTAGGACGGCTCTTCTCCGTCACCGCGGAACCTCACTCTCATGGCGGGGGCGGCAGACAGCACCGAGGAAAACGGATGGGGACGTGGCCGTGGGGCCTCCTCCTTGCAGAACCTCCCCATTGAGTTGCGGGCCATACCTGCGACGGAGACAAGGAAGGAGGAACCGGAGAAGGGGATAGAAGGCAGAAGGTAGGGCAGCGAGTTTATTAAAAAGGTTCGAATGCGCAAATGATACGATGATTAACAAACACCCATCGCCAACGTAGGGGCGGGCCTAGGTTTGTTCGAATGAAGAACAATTTGCTTTTCCCCTTTTAATCTACAATCAAATTTTGTATCACATTTTTCTCCATCAACCATAATCCGCATTTGATGATATTTGTTTCTTAATTTTTCTAAAATCAACATCTATTCATTTATGATATTTTTTCATATGTAATTCCATTTCTTGGATGTTGTTTATACACCTTATATTGTTCTTTATAAGTACAACATGTATAATATTTGTTTTACACAACCATTACTAATGAAACTTTGCATTTCGTAATATTGTGGTGAACATAAGGTCATGTTAAAATTTCAAATGCATATGGGTTCGAACATGTTTTAAAGTGTGGAAAACTTCAATGTTGAAGTAACATTCTAAAAAACTATGTGAGAGATGTAGACATTTGTACATAAGTATAATCTTTTGTTTTCGAAATCATTTGAATTTTTGTAGACAAGCTTAGGGACTTAAATTATGTTGCCAAGTCAGTTTGTAGAATTTTTAGAACACACTAAGACGTTATTATAATTATTATATCGTAAACAAGTGATAAAAATTCTAATTTTAAGAAGTTTGGTTAGACAAGTGTGGCTTTTTGATATTTTATTCAAATACTAAATTACCAACTATGAATTGTTCATATTTTTATGAATTTTTTAGTGCTGTTTATGAGATATAATATTTGAGGGAAGCAAGTTTCAATTCAGAAAAAATAGTGTCGGGCTCACGCGTCAGCGTCAGAAGCCTATATATAAAAAATAATCGTAGCCCGCCCGACCGACAAAGGCGATGCGGGTAGACTAACCATCGTCGCCAACAAATGCTCCATTGTAAGAATGCCCCTGGCCGGCATCCGCCCCGGCGACGGTGGTACAATAACCATCGTCGCCAACAAGTGCTCCATTGTCAGAAACAGCCCTTGCCGAATGAATATGCATCCGCCCCCACTACGTGAAAAACTAGCTTTGGTAACGGGCGTAGATCGCCTTTGGTAACGGGCAATGCCCCCGTTAGCGATCAAATGTTACAGATAAGCCAAGAAAGGTAACGGGCAGATGCTCATTACTGATAAGACATATTCGTAATGGGCATTAAACAACGACCGTTACCACAACTAGCCACCGGTCACGTGAAATGGCTGTTTTTCTGGGCCCACACGGAACTTTCGTAATGGGCACCAGAGCAAATCCCGTTACAGAAGCTCAATATTAGAGACGCCTGATTTGCACCTGCGTCTCCACTATCTTGACGAAATGAGACGCGTCTATTTCACACGCGTCTCAGCACAACTAGTATTCGTAACGGGCTTCAAACAACGACCGTTACCACAACTAGTCACCAGTCACATGAAATGGTTGTTTCTCTTTGCCCACATGGAACTTCGGTAACGAACATGAAACAGAGCTCGTTACTGTTAAATTAACATCAGAGATGCATTCTGTGAACCGGCGTCTCCACTGTCTCGACGAAATGAGACGCATCTGTTTCTACACGCGTCTGCTTTCTTTGTATTAAAGGAGACACTTGTTTTCAACCTGCGTCTCCTATATCTCAATGAACGACCAGGTCTTGGGGCCCACCGGTCAGGACTGGTAACGAGCTTTTACACTGCCCTTTACATTGTGGCATTTTTGTAACGGTCTTTCCGAATGAAGCCCGTTACTTACTGATCAGTGTTTGTAACGAGCTTTAATTAACGCACGTTACAGATACGGTGGACACCCCTACAGTAAACCTGCCCGGTTGCCGGCGGCATCCTGGAACCAGCTAGGATATGGCAGCCACCAGGGGTTGCATCCTAGACACAGCTAGGATATGATAGCCACCACAACAAGGAGACATCACAAACACATTCTCACATCACAGATATTGGCAAAGCAAGATCACATTTATAGACAAGCTAGCTAGGATCACATCAAGTTTCAAGTTACTCTCATCAGGGCTTGTTTGGATGGAGTCATGAGAAAACAGACTGAACCAGGCAGTATCTGACCCCAACCAAGCAAGCCAAGCAGGTTTCTCAGGCAACAACACCTGACTAAAGAAGACTGAATGAGTTTCAAGTTTCTGGTCACAATAAACTCACGGTGCACCACTGTACAAGTTTCCCTTTCAGTCGATGGCCTCCTTAGGAATGTACTCGCATAACATCTCCCGGACACTTTACATTTTCTATAGAAACATCTACAGGAGGTTTGAAATCCTGCAAAATATAATCATTTATGAGAATACAAGTAGAAATCATTTTCTAAAATCAGATGGATAATATGAACAGAGACAAGGTTGAGCATTATTATCAACATACAACATCGAGTAGTCTTAACATATGGAATGACACATGGAATCCACACAAAGAGGACCCCGTGGCTGCTGAGCACAATGCATCAAGGTACCAAAATGACAAGTTAATGCAGTACCAAATAGGTAAGACGGGACCATAAAAAAACCTCGGTCTTACAATGAGATTTGTTTTGTTCTTGAGTGTGGCTTTTGGCTTTCTTTTCTTTCCTTTCGTCATTCTGTACTGTGCATCACCAAAGGCCCTGCATGATCAGCAATATCAATTAGAAACACTAAGAGATTGATTTTTTTGAACAAAAAATACTGTACCAAAGGCCTTGCATGGTCAGCAATACCAATTAGAAACACTAAGAGATTAAATTTTTGTGAACAAAACCTACAAGAAACTGGCCAGTTCAAAACATTTTGGAGGTCTGGGAACTTTAGCGAGGATGTTATTTAGCAGAATCTTAATACCAAACCTCTATGAACTTCATACAGACATACACAGTTCATATTTTACTTAATTAGCATACAGGGATAGGTGCTAAGCATTTTGACAGGGACACAACAATATGCTTATATATCAAAGCAGAGAATAAATTCCTTCAACTTGTTCCTTGTCCAACTTGAGCAGCATTGGATTGTATGTTCCATATGTACATGCAACGGGAGGATAAAGCAATGATCATGACATTATATATGAAAGTAGTGAAACAACACTCACAACACATCATGACACCAACAATAACAATATATATAACAGTTATGAAACAATTAACACTCACAACAAAGCATAAGACAGTCTAGTTATCACTACATTCAAAGCATAGCAGAATTAAAGTATGCTAACATCCTTTATGCTTTTCATGAATTTACAGTGCAAAAGTTATAGCAGCAGGAACATGAAAATGAATTCCAACATTTCATATAACTTCATCTGTTAGCAACAATTTATTCAAAACAGACTTGGAGCAACAAAATCCATCCATCAAATCCACAGTCAATCAATTGAAGATGAATTATTAAGGCATGTCTCCCTAATCCACCTTGACATGAATATATAGCAGATTGGGTGGGCTACATTATAAACCACTGCGATGCAATTCCCAATGACATTTTGTGGCCATCAAAATTAAAGTATGCTAACAGGTCCAAATCATAACTGTCGATCTGAGCATAGCAGAATTGAAGTATATGCTAACAGGTCCAAAGCATAACTGTTGATCAGGTACATTCAGAGCATAGCAGAAGTAAAGTATGCTAACATCCTCGATGCTTTTCATGAATTTACAGTGCAAAAATTGTAGCACTAGGAACATGAAAATGAATTTCAACAGTTCATATAACTACATCTGTTAGCAACAATTTATTCACACAGACTTGGGGCAATAAACTCCATCAATCATAACCACAGTCAATGAATTAAAGATGAACTATCTAGGCATGTCTCCCAAATTAATCCACATTGACATGAATATATAGCACATCGTTTTGGTGGTCGATGAGAGAGAGGGCATTGGGGGTTCAAGCAGGACTAACCTCTGTCGCGAATGAAGTAGTTGTTCTTGTGATGGTCGGAGGGGCCGGATCCACGGTGGCTCGTGGCCTGAGGCGGCCGGCCAGCTCGTCGTCGTGGCTGGGGACAATGTCAATGGATCCACGTCAACCATCTTTAGGTTGGCCGGACGTACGTCCGCACGCCAGTAACCGCGTCCTCGTCATGTAGGGATCAGTGGGGCTGGAGAAGAGCAGGGCTGCGGTGGGGAGAGAGCGCGAAGGCGAGCGGGGCGACTGGCGGCGGCGGTGAGGAGAATGCGGGCGTTGTGGGTCTGTCTAGCGATGAGCCGAATATGAACGACATGCGTAACTGTTTTTAATGAAACTACTTGCTTGGCCTTGACGGCTTTGTGCAGCAATTGGAATTTCATGGGCACTATAGTAAATATAGGTGGGAAATTTTGAGCTGCCCGCACATGGTTCTCCTGCTAACGCTGACGAGTGGGCCAGTGTCATGGGCGACGATGGTTAGTGAACCCGGATCGCCTTTGTTGGGAGTTGGTCAGCAGTTATCTTTTTTATATTGGCTGCTGACGCTGATGTGTGGGCCTGTCACAATTATTTTGGAATGAAACTTGCTTCCCTTATTTATTAGAGCACATAAAACAACACCTAAAAAATCATAAAAATATGAACATTTCGTATTGTGACATTTAGTATTTGAATAATATATCAACAATCACACTTGTGTGCCCGAGATTCTTAAAATCCGTTTTTACATCCCATGTTAATGATGTAATAATTCTACTAACATCTAGTGTTCTCTAAAAAATCTACAAATTGACATGCTAACATAATTTGGGTACCTAGACTTGTGTTCAAAATTTCAAATGTTTAGATGAAAGAATTATATATTTGTGTACAAATGTCTACATCTCTCACATAGTTTCCTATAATGTTTGCTTGAACATTGAAGTTTTCCACATTTTGCAACATGTTCAAACTCATATGCATTTGAAAATGTAACAAAACCTTGTGTTCACCTTAAGCTTATGAAATGTAAAGTTTCATCACTAATGGTTGTGTAAAACAAATAATATTTGTATGTTGTACTTACAAAGAACAAAATAAGGCATATAAACATCACTCAACAAACGGAATGTACACTAAACAATGAAATTAATGAATAGATGGTGATTTTAGAAAAATTTAGAAAAAATTTATCAAATTTTGACTAATAACGTCGAAGAAATACTTGTTACAACATTTGATTGCAGATTAAAAGGAGAAATGAGAATTGTTCTTCATTTGAATAGAACTGGCCCCCACAGTTATTTGAATAGAACAAATGAGCAAGCAGAGGGCACCGCCGACATCCCAACATCCCGATAAAATCAAATCCGCATTTAGTAATATATAATAATTTACATTCAAGATAGATAATGTTCATGTTGATGCTTGCACCTACATCCTGATGTTCATCCTGCTGATGGCGTACTCCACGTCGGGGTGGAATTTATGCGTCTAGAGGTCGAACTCATGATGGATGCAACACTCGGCACTACAGTAGTGAATGATCTCTTTGGTATCTAGCCCGTAGCGCCTACATCCTTCTTCCCAAATGCAAATGTGGGGATTCTGGACGGGAAGCAACGGAATGTCGTCGTCGTCGTCGCCGTCATCAAGCCAGTACAACCACGCAATGTTGTCGACATCTTGTTTGACGAGGTAGTGCAGCCGCCGCAGGTTGTGGTTCTTCCACCGGCCGTCAGGGGGCGACAGGCCGTTGCTGATTTCCTGGAGTAGTGCTATGGTTTCGGGGTCCGCCGGGTTGCAACGGTACTTCAGCATCACTAAAAAGTACTTGGCACCGAAGTCTTTAGCAGCGGTTGCATCTTTGATGAGCTTCAGACCCTTATCGGGGTTCCACCGCCTCATCAACCTCACCATCCCCTCGAAGCACAGTGCCTCTGGATGATTGGCCTCACGGAAGCGCCGCTCAAAGCACGACCTAACATAGCGATTCTTGCACGCCTCACGAAGATCACGCAGTGACACGTGCAGTAGTACCTCATCGGAGTTGCAGATGAGCCGAAACGTGCCGCAGATTTTATTGTGAAGGTTTAGAAAATGGAAAACGACCACATCCTTGATGGAGTGGATGATGATCTTGGTGAGAAGTTCATCTAGCAGCAGCAGCATCAAGCACACCGCGGTGGCCATCAAGGAGAATGGACAAAATAGCACAGTGACGGGGTTTGGAATTTGAATGGCGACGAGGGTTGAAGTTGGCAGCGACGAGGGATGAAGTTGGCAAGGAGGATTGAAGTTGAAGAGGGATGAAGTTGGCGACTAGGATTGAAGTTGAAAGAGGCGACGAGCTCGAGGGCTGAAGGTTGAAGATGGCGCCTCGGCCATGTCGTAATAAAACAATAAATGGAAATTGAAAAGGCACCACAGTTTGGCTGCTCCCGCTGACAAGTGGACCCGACATCATTGCCCCGCCCCTCCTCCTTCCCGCCTAAGTGAAAGGCGATGCGTGGCTTCGCGCCCGAGATGGAGCCTGATGCGCAATCGAGTGGCACGTACCGGTAGAAATGGAGTAGTGGGTGGGGGCAGAGGCACCTAACGGTTCCACGCCTTATCATTATAACTCCCTCACCCAGTCGCCCTCCGATGCTTTCTCCTCTGCTTCTTCCACAAGATTATCATCTTTTTCTTCAGTTCTTCATCCTCCTCACGATTCAGTACTACAGATCTTTGGTCACTGAGAGAAGGAGGAGGTGGCGTCGAGGAGCCCATCATCGTCAAAGCGGGGACGAAGGGAGGATGACGACGAAGAAAGCCGCCGTCAGAAGAAGTTGTTGAAGGGGAAGGAGCTGACGGCTACGGATGCCAATGAGGAACGGCTCTTCGACGACAATACGTTCGCCGCCGAGCTGCTCAGGAGCGCCCTCAGAAAGCTTCAAGGTATTGGTGAGGCCTTCGACATCAAGACGCATCATGATGTGTACAAGGACCCGACCTTGAAGGGTCTCGCCTTCAGGATCCACGGGTTGGCTAAGAAGCTCGAGAACCTCCCTGTGGTCAAGCGGGCTGCCCGCCGCCACTTCTTCTTCGACGACGGCAGCTCCGACGGCGACGACGACAGCCACGGCAACGACGGCAGCCACGGCGGCGACGGGACTTTGACTAATTGATAGACTCCTCTACCAATTAGTAACAATAATGTCTATGTGCTTTTGTGTCTTCGTCCGGTTCTTGGACATGAACTGCTTAGTTAATTAGCTTGGTTGTTAGATTTTGTATGTCATGAACTCGATCTAATATACGCGAGTAGAGATCCAACAGCGTTGTGATGAACTGTGTTCTGTTGTGATTAGCTGAAGATCTGTTGTGATGAATTAGATCTTATCAGAGTAGACATTGTCGACGCAGGTTAGCCTGCTGACGCTTGGGCCATTGTCATTGCCGACGATGGTTAGTGAACCCGGATCGCATTTGTTGGCAGTTGGGTCCGGGCGGGCAGGCAACGGTTATCTTTTTTATATTGGCTGCTAACGCTGACGCGTGGGCCTATCACAATTTCTTTTGGAATGAAACTTGCTTCCCTGAATTATTAGAGCCCATAAAACAGCACCTAAAAAATCATAAAAATACGAACAATTCATATTTGGACATTCAGTATTTGAATAAAATATCAACAGTCAAACTTGTGTGCCCAAAATTCATATATTTCGTTTTTACACCCCATGGTAATTATATAATAATTCTAATAACATCATATTTGCTCTAAAAAATCTACAAATTGACTTGGCAACATAATTTGGCTACCTAAACTTGTCTTCGAAATTTCAAGTGGTATCAATGAAGGAATAATATACTTGTGTACAAATGTCTTTATCTCTCACATAGTTTCCTAAAATGTTTGCTTGAACATTGAAGTTTTCCACACTTTGCAACATGTTCGAACTCATATGCATTTGAAAACTTAACAAAATCTTGTGTTCACCTTAAGCTTATGAAATGTAAAGTTCCATCACTAATGGTTGTGTAAGACAAATATTATTTGTATATTGTACTTACAAAAAGCAAAATAAGGCATATAAACATCACTCAACAAACAGAATGTAGACTAAACAATGAAATTAATGACTAGATGGCGATTTTAGAAAAAATTAGAAAAAAAGTATCAAATTTTGACTAACAACGACGAAGAAATACTTGTTACAACATTTGATTGCAGATTAAAAGGAGAAATGGGAATTGTTCTTCATTTCAATAGAACTGGGCGCCACAGTCATTAGCGACGCGGGGCTGATAACCCGCGTCGGATTTGCTGCTCTCCCAAAATTTTACAGAGATAATTCGAGAATCATACAAAAGCTAATCTAATACTACTGATTTCCTATTCTCTGTGCGAACTTCACCATTTCGCAGCACATCCTACAGTCTTCGCTGCAAAACAGCGAAATTCGAAGCAATCCTTTTTCCACACTGCAGCCGCCACCGGTGCCTGCGCACGGCTGATCGCCGCGCACCTGTGACGGTTGCGGCAGCGGTTCACCCCAAATGCACCAATTCGAGTAGTGGAGCGCACGCGTGGCCTTCTCGCGCAAAGGCAGACACCCCTCGTTGCTCAGCCATCTCGATGACGTCGTACTGCCACCGCCCACGACCCGCCTCATGTACCCCTTCGCGGTGTCGTCGGCGGCGGCACCGCCATTGTCTCTGTAGAGCAAGCTGGCTTATAGATAGTACGTTGCATCGTGCCCACCCTCGGCAGCACGCCGGAGATCATTGTATTCCATGTGTTCGATGAACAAGGCTTTGATTCCAGAGAGGAAACAAGCCTCCGGATTCCCGAGACCGCTCAGCACAGCAAGTAATGCTTTGTAAGTGGTGGGGTTCCACACCCAAGAAATCTCATCTCGTATCCCCTCTATCAACAAATGCCGGCCGACGTCACCGTGGCCGCACACGTGGCGCATGGTCGAGCAAGTACCACGTAGGCTGCGGAGGTCAGCCAAGGGCCGCTCCGAGGTCACACCGACGCGCGCTGCAATCTCAATGCGGAGGTCTTGAGGGAGGCCTAGCAGCAGCGATGACGGTTGGTGCCGCGTGCTTCTTCCCGGCATGCTATCCATCTCCGGCCGGGAATGGTGACGATGAGGAGTAAGCAGTTGCTGTTTTTCGCAGGTAGAGATGAAGGGGCAGGGGATCTAATTGTTTTGGAAGGAGAAGATACAGGAGATTTGTTTCCAAACACGGTTTAAGTATGTAATGGAGATGACGTTTGGCTAATCCACGTTATCATTTAATTCTCCATTAGAAATGATGTTTGGCTAATCCACGTAGAGTCGATGTTTCGTTACCCCACGTATCATCTAATTCTACATTGGAATCACTACATGTGCAGCTTTGCTCTCAGCCATTGACTAGCAACAGTTTCGGCATTGTCACACCTGTTTTACCAAAGAAAACCAAGTGCAAATCTATATGCATGCCAGTATCAAATTTCATGCACATGGTGACATATAAGTGAATACAGAAACAGTATCACGTAAGAAAAAGGGAGATTATCAGAGATTTACGCTTTATCCTGGAAACGAAGGCACCAAACTCCACAAGCAGTCGACTGGGGGTTGCGTACGCCTAGATCCAGCAACATCTTCCCAAGACTTCAGAGTAGCTTCCTCCTTCTGAGCAACATTGTTTATAGCAAGGGTGAGCACTTGTCATACTCAGCAAGTGTGGGGAAAATATGAATGCAAAGGCTTTATAGTGGACTGGGCTATAAGCATTTCAGCAATTTTAGATGGTCAAGTTTTATTAGCACCTGATTACTAATAAAGTATAAGTTTGTACCAACACACATTAAGCATAAAGATAAGAGATACGCCTTAAGAATATGGCAACCATAACCAGAAACCACAATTTAAGTCCATCTTCAAGTTCAGTTATCATGTGAGGGTCCAGGCTGCTCTTGACCGTGAGCACGGTTAATCGATTAGTTTTACACTCTACAGAGGTTGTACACTTTCAACGCAAGCAGCGTAAAAGCTCCGAAGAACTTTGAACCCAACCATGCGATGTTGCGCAGGCACCATACCACACTGCTGAGGTGTGGCTGCATAGGGATGTTACAAGGCCTTTACAAAGGTTCTCCAATAAGTTGAGACCCACAAGGTCCAGATCAGTTAGCAAGGTATAAAGTCCCCTAGCAAGTCGATAACCCACCATAGAATAAAGAACTCACCTAACCCCATGCTAGAGCGAGTCCATACCCCGCAGTACCGCCGATCCCTTGTCCTTATCAAGTAAGATCACTCCAAGCTAAAGTTCCTAATTATTCAGCCAAGACCAGGGCCCGTTAGTTCTGGTGGTTGTACTGTTTTCCTAGGTGGTTCTCCATGTTTCGATTAATGCACATTGATCTTATATTAAAATGATCATAAAGGAACATAGAGCATAAAATGATAACCACTTTGATTGTTACCAACCTAGTTGAGCACACTAAGCAACATCTACCATCAATATTAATTAAGAACCAGGTTCAAAATAATGGTCAAATGAGGCTAGTTATCCTTAATAGGGACCCTTCAAAATTAATGCAAAGTAATGCAATAGTGATTAATAAAATTATTAGGACAAATGATCAAGGGCACACTTGCCTTTAACCAAAGTAGTTGTTGCTCAGAATACATTCTTCAATACACCGGAACGTCTTCATATTATACGCATCAATCATCCAAAACAAAACATCTGGAGCACACAGATTCTAGTAATCAAACAATCTAAATTAGAAATAGTACACCAATCATCGTAAATCTTATGGAAAAGTGGTACAAAACTAATCAATGTGTCAAGATAAACACGTGAGCTAAAGGATTGCTAAAAATGGAAAAGAATTGAATACGATATTGATTTTTTAAGATGAAAAGGAGATAGATAATAACCACGGTTGCATGCTGCTTGGATGGTAGTTCAGGAGAAACAGAATCATATTGCTTAAGCAAGATGCAAGCATGATGTCATCACGTCACTTAGGCAATAAAATTATGTGGCAAAGGAATTGATTGTGACATGCTTGTTGACATGTATATGTAGCTGATCCATGGGCAAACAAAGGAGGAAAAGCTAGTAAGAATATTGCTCACCATGTTGTACGTGTAGATTTGTATGGCTGGTGGTGGATTGTTTTGCAAGGAAGTCGACAATCTGTCTGGCAAGACAGCGGAGGGGAAACAACATGCTCGACGTGCGGACAACAACAGTATGCCAGCAGTTGCCGATCGAAGTATCAGATAGCTAGCACAGACGGAGACGTTCATTATGATCTGATCTGGCACACAGATAAGTAGGTACGCGGTCAGGCCATAGGAGACTCGAGGCGCATGGACTGAGAAATAGATCAAACGAAAGAGATGGGAAAACAATGGAGTGCTCATCGGTGACTAGCAGAGATAGAACTTAATGACACGGACAGAGATAGAACTTGACGACGATGACATCTATGATTCGGCCTTATTGCAGGACACACATACTTCTGCCATCATCCTTAGCTTCTGCAGTAGCTCGGTCACTGGAACAACGAACTTGGCTTCTCGATCAACTCGCTAGCCTCCTCATGGTGAAGTCTTCCCCGGCGACCGGCCGGCATGCACACATGGAGTCAAGGTCTCATGGACGGCGGACTGCTGGCTGCCGTCTGGATGGATCGACGTCATACATATAGCTTCCTGGTGCCGCAACAATATCAATGGTCCTGGTGGCGACAGCTCCACGACCAACTCGCACATGCATGGTGCAGCGGAACGGAGCCATGGAGGTCGACGGTGCCCATGGTTCTAAATAGCCGGCTAAAGGCGTCGCTATAGCCGGATATAGCTGCTCGGAAGGGTAGCAGCTATGGCATTTAGCCCACTATAGCCGGCTATATCCCGCTAAATGCCTGCTATAGCCCGCTAAACATCATTTTGGCAGCTCCGCCGCTAAATGACTTAGCCGCGATTTAAAACCTTGACGGTGCCGCAACGCAAGGCCTTGGACGAGGCGGCAGCGATGGAACTGCTAGCCTGGATGGTGCACCACAGCACGCACTAGGGCATGATCGAGCAGCGACGGCTTCAAGCAGGCAATGGTGGCGCATGGCGCTAAGGCATGTAGGAGAGATTGATGACGCCGGCGGTGGCATGCCAACAGGATCTAGGGCATGCGAGGCGCTGAAGTACTATTGCGGAAAGATAGAGTACGTGAGGCACTGCAGTACTATTGCGGATAGATAGAGTACGAAGTACATGTAAGTTGTGTATATACAGAGGTAGGGCAGGGCCCGGACGTGCACACCCAAACAAAGCTGGGCTATTTTTGGAGTCTGAGTTGAGATCGAGTTGGACCTTGATGTTGTTTGTGAAGGAGGTAAAATGATTGCAAATAGGAGTCCTAGCCTGGCAACTAGAATGGCCCCGTCGAACTCTCACAACGTTTGAAATAAAGAAAAGAAATACAGAGTAGAAGAAATAGGAAGGGGCAACACGAGATAGTGCAAGGAGATTTAGATAACCATAGATATTGACGTATATGATTTTGATTAAGATAAAGAAGGAAGCAAATATGATCACAAGACACAGTAAACAAAAGATGGATTGGTGGAGTTCAAATAAAATGTCTGAAGCTCCTGTAAAAGATTATGAAGCCTTATAATAAAATAGCTTAAGCTCTCAAAACAAAAAATAAGAACAATTTTCACGAAAAGCTAGAAGTGCTTCGAATAACCTAAGCTTGACCTAGACGCATTTTAAAATACTCCAGAAACACTAAGATGCATCAGCAGGAATGCAACACACGGACATTTTTTAGAAAATCAAACAAAGGATTTTTCCTATACTATATTTCCTGTAAGGAAAACAAATGTCGGAAAAGTTTTACAATTATGAGAAAATTGTTGTTTAATTATTCTCTCTATTTACATCCTGAAATTGAAAAATTTCACGGTGTGACAAATCTGCCCCCTTAAAACGAATCTTGTCCCGAGGTTCGAGAAAGGTTAGCAAGAAACAAAGGCTCATGTGGGTATTATCCAAAGTTTACCAACTTTATTCATATCGACCTTCCTTACACAAGCATACCAAACATGCTCTTCTATTCTTCATAGCTCATTGGACTTGTATAGGAATATATAGTCTGGTACCACTTATAACTTATCCATTCTTCTATCATTGTGATTCCTCCGCTCTTCGCTTTGCTCCATCATAGCCCTTGGTGGATCAACTTGTGCATCAGGATTCTTCTTGATAGGAGTGACATATATAGGTCGAACAATCTTAGGCTGGGGTTTGTCGGAACAAGGTTCAGTACCATTATCTGCCCCTAGATGCGATAACTTCTTCTCCCTTCTTGTTCTACGGTTTTGTTTATTAGATCGCTTGCGTCTACCAGGTTGGTATTCCTTGCAGGTGATAATCCAATCATCATGGTTTAGGGTTTGAGTATGACCTTCAGCTTGAGAACCTTCTTCTTGAGTTGGGTTTTGGGTGGACAACATCCTCTGCTTATTGATATCTATAGGGTTATGTTGGCGAGCTTTTGCTGTCATAGGACTAGCTTCCTTCTAGGGACATGAAAGACCATGGTGCTCACCACACGGACACATATCTGGAGCCTTGTTAATCTCATGTTGTTTCTCCATTGTTAGTTTCAGTGCTTCATGCTTCTTCTTTCTTTGATTTTTCCATGCTTCAGCAACTTGCCTCTTCACTGGCCCAATGGGAATTATGTCTTTGGCCATCTCATTACGAAAGTAGGTTGTGCTAGGCTGCATTTTTTTGTAATACAGTCTGCATAGCTGATAGCTTCTCTTTATCAAATGGTGGAGTCATGTTTTGATGGTTATCACTGGTGACATTATTGTGGGCTTTAAGAAGTGAAGCTTGCTCTGTAATGGACTGATGAATCTTAACCATGGTTTGGGCCATTGCTTGCAGAACCTGAGTTTGCGCAGCGATATACTCCGTCATCTTGCACTCCAATGATGAGGTTGCAAGAGGAATGTTGATGTTTCCTTCATTATCTTTACCTTCATGATTTATGTTGGAGCTCTCCATCTGATTGGGTATTTGTGATAGGATCAGAAGAGATAGGCTGAAGAGTAGAGAGAAAGAATGGGAAGAGCAAGGATGTGGGAGATACAAAAGAAGAACCCAACTAAGCAACTGATGTCATTGCAGATAAAAGATCCGCAATACACGAACACTCACTTCAAAGAACCAACACAAGCAATGTCATAAAACCAAGCATCATCATGCAAGCGCTGAAGTCCAACAATTAAGGCACGGTTTAGGGAACGAAATACACATTGTTAATAAAGTCATAGGTTATCCTCCTAATAGATCAGATGTAGCACTGCGGGGTATGGACTCGCTCTAGCAGGGGGTTGGGTGAGTTCTTTATTTTATGGTGGGGTATCGACCTGCTAGGGGACTTTATACCTTGCCAACTGATCCGGACCTTGTGGGTCATAACTTGTTGGAGAACCTTTGTAAAGGCCTTGTAGCGTCCCTATGCAGCCAAACCACGGCAGTGTGTTATGGTGCCTGCGCAGCATCGCATGGTTGGGTGCAAAGTTCTTCGGAGCTTTTATGCTGCTTGTGGTGAAAGTGTACAACCTCTGCAGAGTGTAAAAATAATTGATTAGCCGTGCTCACGGTCAAGAGCGGCCTGGACCCTCACACGATAACTGAACTTGAAGATGGACTTAAATTGTGGTTTCTAGTTATGCTTGCCATATTCTTATGGCGTATCTCTTATCTTTATGCTTAATGTGGATTTGTATAAACTTATACTTTATTAGTAATCAGGTGCTAATAAAACTTGACCAACTAAAATTGCTTAAATGCTTATAGCCCAGTCCACTATAAAGCCTTTGCATTCATATTTTCCCCACACTTGCTGAGTACGACAAGTGCTCACCCATGCTATAAACAATGTTGCTCAGAAGGAGGAAGCTACTCTGAAGTCTTGTGAAGATGTTGTTGGATCTAGGCGTACGCAACCCCCAGTCGACTGCTTGTGGAGTTTGGTGCCTTCGTTTCTAGGATAAAGCGTAAATCTATAATAATCTCCCTTTTTCTTACGTGATACTATTTCTGTATTCACTTATATGTCACTATATGCATGAAACTTGATCCTGGCATGCATATAGGTTTGCACTTGGTTTTCTTTGGAAAAACATGTGTGACAAAGTGGTATTTTAAAATACTCGAGAAACACTAAGATGCATCAGCAGGAATGCAACACACAAACATTTTTTTAGAAAATCAAACAAAGGATTTTTTCTATACTATATTTCCTGTAAAGAAATCAAATGTTGAAAAAGTTTTTAAATTATGAGAAAATTGTTGTTTAATTATTCTCTCTATTCACATCCTGAAATTGGAAATTTCAGGGTGTGACAAATCTACCCCCCTTAAAAGAAATCTCGTCATGAGATTCGAGAAAGGTTAGCTAGAAACAAAGGATCATGTGGTTATTATCCAAAGCTTACCAACTTTCTTCATATCGACCTTCCTCACACAAGGATACCAAACATGCTCTTCTATTTTCCATAGCTCATTGGACTTGTATAGGAATATATAGTCTGGTCCCACTTATAACTTATCCATTCTTCTATCATTGTGATTCCTCCGCTCTTCGCTTTGCTCCATCATAGTCCTTGGTGGATCAACTTGTGCATCAGGATTCTTCTTGATAGGAGTGACATATATAGGTCGAACAATCTTAGGCTGGGGTTTGTCGAAACCAGGTTCAGTACCATTATCTGCCCCTAGATGTGATAACTTCTTCTCCCGTCTTGTTCTATGGTTTTGTTTATTAGATCGCTTGTGTCTACCAGGTTGGTATTCCTTGCAGGTGATAATCCAATCATCAAGGTTTAGGGTTTGAGTATGACCTCCAGCTTGAGAACCTTCTTCTTGAGTTAGGTTTTGGGTGGACAACATCCTCTACTTATTGATATCTATAGGGTTATGTTGGCGAGCTCCTGCTGTCATAGGACTAGCTTCCTTCAGGGGACATGAAAGACCATGGTGCTCACCACATGGACACATATCTGGAGCCTTGTTATTCTCATGTTGTTTCTCCATTGTTAGTTTCAGTGCTTCATGCCTCTTCTTCTTTCTTTGTTTTTTCCATGCTTAAGCAACTTGCCTCTTCACTGACCCAACGGGAATTCTGTCTTTGGCCATCTCATTACGAATGTAGGTTGTGCTAGGCTGCATCCTTCTTTGTAAGACTTGAGTCTGCATAGCTGATAGCTTCTCTTTATCAAATGGTGGAGGAGTCATGTTTTGATGGTTATCATTGGTTACAGTATTGTGGGCTTTAGGAAGTGAAGCTTGCTCTGTAATGGACTGATGAATCTTAACCATGGTTTGGGCCATTGCTTGCAGAACCTGAGTTTGTGCAGCGATATACTCCATCATCTTACGCTCAAATGATGAGGTTGCAAGAGGAATGTTGATGTTTCCTTCATTATCTTTACCTTCATGATTTATGTTGGAGCTCTCCATCTGATTGGGTATTTGTGATAGGATCAGAAGAGATAGACTAAAGAGTATAGAGAAAGAATGGGAAGAGCAAGGATGTGGGAGATACAAAAGAATAACTCAACTAAGCAACTGATGTCATTGCAGATATAAGATCCACAATACACCAACACTCACTTCAAATAACCAACACAAGCAATGTCATAAAACCAAGCATCATCATGCAAGCACTGAATTCCAACAATCAAGGCACTGTTAAGGGAACGAAATACACGTTGTTAATAAAGTCAGAGGGTATCCACCTAATAGATCAGATGTAGCTCCCAGCAAGTATATCCATAAATAATGGATTTTTCTCAGACCAAGGAGTACAAAACTATGAGTTATTCCCAAATGGAATCACCTCAATCGGAGGTTTAGAACTCGAGATATGAATTAAACAAGATGGCTATGCCAGCAATGTTGACAGATTCGAGAACCTCCAAAGTTTCGGGCATAACTCTCTGTATATGCAACCAAAATTGATGAATTTTGTACAGAGTGAATCTTATGAAATTCCTGAACTAGTCCAATTGGATTTACCTCAACCGGAGGTCCATAGCCCGAGATATAAAATAATGAAGGTAACTAGGCCAGCAGAGTTTACAGATTCCGATAGCTCCAATGTTTTCAGCATAGCTCTTGGAATATATACTGGATATGGCTGAATTTTTGAAAGAAATACATTTATGAAATTTAAGAACTAACCCAACTGATTTCATGTCAATCGGAGTTCTGTAGCTCGAGAAAGAATTAAAACAGTGCTGATGTGTCGGAGAGCTGCGCGAACCGATAGAATGTCAAGGTTAACAATTTCACCAATAAATCAAGGGGGTGTTATTGCTTGAAAGAATGCACATGCGAGATTGAAGAAATGTTCAAGGAGAGTGAAGATAAATATACAAGAATTCATGGTATGGAGAGAAGAAGATGGTTAAGATGTGAGATCAATCACCAGAGAGGTCAAGGATAAGGTAAGAATGAGTTCTAGATCAAAGGACATATAAGGAAACGATCCATTTCTATCTAGGCTTATGTCCTACGATCGATACAGCTCTGATACCACTCTGTCACACCTGTTTTTCCAAAGAAAATCAAGTGCAAACCTATATGCATGCCAGGATCAAGTTTCATGCATATAGTGACATATAAGTGAATACAGATCCAGTATCACGTCCTTGCTATAAACAATGTTGCTCAGAAGCAGGAAGCTACTCTGAAGTCTTGTGAAGATGTTGCTGGATCTAGGCGTACGCAACCCCCAGTCGACTGCTTGTGGAGTTTGGTGCCTTCGTTTGTAGGATAAAGCGTAAATCTCTGATAACCCAACCATGCGATGCTGCGCAGGAACCATACCACACTGCCGTGGTGTGGCTGCATAGGGACACTACAAGGCCTTTACAAAGGTTCTCCAAGAAGTTGTGACCCACATGGTCCGGATCAGTTAGCAAGATATAAAGTCCCCTAGCAGGTCAATACCCCACCATAGAATAAAGAACTCACCCAACCCCCTGCTAGAGCGAGTCCATACCTCGTAGTACCGCCGATCCCTTGTCCTTATCAGGTAAGATCACCCCAAGCTAAAGTTCCTAATTATTCATCCAAGACCAGTGTCCGTTAGTTCTTGTGGTTGTACTATTTTCCTGGGTGGTTCTCCATGTTCCGATTAATGCACAGTGATCTTATATAAAAATTATCATAAAGGCACATATAGCATAAAATGATAACCATGTTGATTATTACCAACCCAGTTGACCACACTAAGCAACATCTACCATCAATATTAATTAAGAACCAGGTTCAAGATCATGGTCAAATGAGGCTAGTCATCCTTAATAGGAACCCATCAAAATTAATGCAAAGCAATGCAATAGTGATTAATAAAATTATTGGGACAAATGATCAAGGGCACACTAGCCTTTAACCAAAGTAGTTGTTGCTCAAAATACGTTCTTCAATACTCCGGAACGACTTCATATTACGCGCATCAATCATCCAAAACTAAACATCCGGAGCACACAAATTCTAGTAATCAAACAATCTAAATTAAAAATAGTACACCAATCATCATAAATCGTATGGAAAAGCGGTACAAAACTAATCTATGTGTCAAGATAAACACTAGAGCTAAAGGATTGCTAAAAACAGAAAAGAATTGAATAAGATTGATTTTTTTAAGATGAAAAGGAGATAGATAACAACCACGGTTGCATGCTGCTTCGATGTTAGTTCGGGAGAAACAGAATCATATTGCTTAAGCAAGATGCAAGCATGATGTCATCACGTCACTTAGGCAATAAAATTATATGGCAAAGGAATTGATTGTGACATGCTTGTTGACATGTATATGTAACTCATCCATGGGCAAACAAAGGAGGAAAAGCTAGTAAGAATATTGCTCACCATGTTGTACGTGTAGATTTGCATGGCTGGTTGTGGATTGTTTTGCAAGGAAGTCGACAATATGTCTGGCAAGACAGCGGAGGGGAAACTGCATGCTCGACGTGCAGACAACAACAGTATGCAAGCAGTTGCCGATCGAATTATCGAACAGCTAGCACAGATGGAGACGTTCATTATGATCTGATATGGCACACAGATAAGCAGGTACGCGGTCAGGCCATAGGAGATACGAGGCGCATGGACTGAGAAACTGATCAAACGAAAGAGATGGGAAAACAACGGAGTGCTCACCGGCGACAAGCAGAGATAGAACTCAATGACACGGACAGAGATAGAACTTGACGACGATGACATCTATGATTCGGCCTTATTGCAGGACACACATACATCTGCCATGGTCTTTAGCTTCTGCAGTAGCTCGGTCACTGGAACAACGACCTTGGCTTCTCGATCAACTCGCTAGCCTCCTCATGGTTAAGTCTTCCCCGGCGACCGCACACATGGAGTCAAGGTCTCATGAACGGCGGACTGCTGGCTGCCGTGTGGATGGATCGACGTCATACAGATAGCTTCCTGGTGCCGCGGCAATATTGATGGTCCTGGCGGCGACAGCTCGACGACCAACTCGCACATGCATGGTGCAGCGGAACGGAGCCATGGTGGTCGACGGTGCTGCAGCGCAAGGCCTTGGATGAGGCGGCTGCGATGGAACTGCAAGCCTGGATGGTGCACCACAGCACGCACTAGGGCATGATCGAGCCGCGATGGCTTCAAGCAGGCAACGGTGGCGCATAGCGCTAGGGCATGGAGGAGAGATTGATGACGTCGGCGGCGGCTTGCCAACAGGATCTAGGGCATGTGAGGCACTGAAGTACTATTGCGGAAAGATAGAGTACGTGAGGCGCTGCAGTACTATTGCGGAAAGATAGAGTACATAGTACGTAGGGATATAAGATATAAGTTGTATATATACAGAGGTAGGGCAGGGCCCGGACGTGCACACCCAAACAAAGCTGGGCTATTTTTGGAGTCTGAGTTGAGATCGAGTTGGACCTTGATGTTGTTTGTGCAGGAGGTAAAATGATTGCAAATAGCAGTCCTAGCCTGGCAACTAGAATAGCCCCGTCGAAGTGTCACATCGTTTGAAATAAAGAAAAGAAATACAGAGTAGAAGAAATAGGAAGGGGTAGCACCAGATAGTGCAAGGAGATTTAGATAACCATAGATATTGACGTATATGATTTTGATTAAGATAAAGAAGGTAGCAAATATGCTCACAAGACACAGTAAACAAAAGATGGATTGGTGGAGTTCAAATAAAATATCTGAAGCTCCTGTAAAAGATTATGAAGCCTTATAATAAAATAGCTTAAGCTCTCAAAACAAAAAATAAGAACAATTTTCATGAAAAGCTAGAAGTTCTTCGAATAACCTAAACTTGACCTATACGCATTTTAAAATACTCGAGAAACACTAAGATGCATCAGCAGGAATGCAACACACGGACAATTTTTTTCAGAAAATCAAACAAAGGATTTTTCCCATACTATATTTCATGTAAAGAAAACAAATGTTGGAAAATTTTTAAAATTATGAGAAAAATGTTGTTTAATTATTCTCTCTATTCACATCCTGGAATTGGAAATTTCAGGGTGTGACAGCCATTGACCGTCTTGGGAACCTCTTCCCGTTTCCTGTGCTATTGATCTTATCCCTTCCTCTCTTTTTTTTGGAGATGATGACTACATTGGATGTTTGGATGGAGGTGTTAGTGTTAGTTTGTAGCAAACTAACACCAAAACTAAGGCCTCATCTGGAACGGAGGAAAACCATAGGAAATTCGAAGGATTCAGTTCCAGAGGAAAGGAAGAGCATCTGCTCGTCTGGAATGAAGAAATTGGAAACTACCGTTCCAGAGGAAAGGCTCCCAGACCTGTACTTTTGGAGGAAACAAAAAATGAGCTTACGACTCAGGGAAAGCTTTCCTGCGGTGCTCGCGCACTAAACGAACTGACACAACATCAACTCATCACCGCAACACTGCAGCAATTAAGCAACAGGAAAGAAAATAACATCAACTCCCTGCTGACCGGCTGAACCATCAACTCCCTGCTACGCAAAAGATAAAAATAGCATGATGTGTATTTATTAATTAGTCCATTTCTAAATGTAAGTGATATTTTTTACTCTTTTGTTGCCATGATTTGTATATTATTGGTTCCTGCGTTCCAAACACACATTGGTATTCATTTCCTGTGTTTTTCATTCCTCTATTTTCCTCCTCCATCTTTCATGTGATTCCTGTGATTCCTATGATTCCTATGATTCCTACATTTTCCATTCCTTCATTCCAAATAGGGCCTAACACTTTGGAGCCAAACACATATGTTAATTTGGTGGTGTTAAAAACTACCACTAATAGTAACACTAACATATACCATCCAAACACAGCCATTGGAGACGATGTTTGCTTACTCCGCGTATCATTTAATTCTACATTGGAATCACTATACATCTGTAGCTCTGCTCTCAGCCATTGACTAGCAACAGTATCCCGGCCGTCTTGACCGTCTTGGGAACCTTCCCGGCCGTTCATGTGCTCTTGATCTTATCCCTTCGTTGTTTTTTCTATAAAAAGGCACCGACGCCTTTCGGTCCTCCTCACTTCAAGTTGCTTCCTTCTTCTCTAGATCTAGATCTAGCTATATGGTTCCTTCTTCTGATAGGAGTACAATAAAGTGAGTCACTTGCTTCCTTCTTCTCTAGATCTAGATCTAGCTATGGCGCAAAGAATAGATCTTGTAGGGCGCAAGCTTTTGCTTTTCTCTCTTCTTCCTCCTCCTCGACCTCTTAGTTGCTAGAAGAATTCTTTTGATAGGGGGTGATTGGGTTGCTCATCCCTCGAACATGGCTGCCAGAAGAATCCATGTGAAGTACCCCTTCCACGTAGTTGTGTCCGGGGAAGGTACCCAGAACCTCCTGGCATCAAGATGTAAAGCCGACGGAAAGCTTGCTGCAACTTCTCCATCACACTTGGGCTTCCTTTTGCTTTCCCCTTCTCCTCCAGGAGGAGGGATTTTTAAGGGATATGTTTCCACCCTCTTTATACCTTTCTCTTGTGTTCACTTGTAAGATGAGGAAGCAGCCAGAATCTGGATGGAGCATAACTCATTATTTTTTCTTGTAAGATGAGCATAATTAAACAGAGCTTTTGTCTAGCAAAACAAAATTAGGGTTGCAAGACTGAAGCTCTCTATAATTAGTCATTGCAAGACAGAAGCTTTCTTTAATTAGTCATGTCATGAAGATATGGCCGCATTGTAACCTTGTTCTGATGTATCAATGATGACTGTAATCTGTGTGTGTGTGATTTTGCATCTCAAGAGACATGCTTTTGTCATTATCTCTGTGCAGTACAATTTTTTGTATGATTTACCTACTCACTTGCAAAGCTTGTGATTTTCTCAACAGTTTGGCAAATCAACTTGTTTCTCTCAGGATTCCTGATCTAGATTTGGCAAGTGAAATTATGCCAGATTGTTGGAGATGAACTCTTTTTTTACTTGGCATATCTTTTTAGAAGTTGGCAAAGCACAAGATTTGCCAAGTAAAATTTTGCAAACTCTTGGAGATGCTCTAATCCATGTCTCTTTTGATGTAATCTGTTCGCGATTTCGCATATCTTCTTGCCCATAACAAAAGAGATGATGGTTCGTTAGTCCTCGTCTCTTGCCCGTAGCAAAGGCGACGCTGGTTCGTTAGTCCTCGTTCTTGCCCGTAAAAAAGGCGACGCTGGTTCATTAGTCCTCGTCTCTTGCCCGTAACAATGGCGACGCGGGTTCGTTAATCCTCGTCTCTTGCCCGTTACTGAACTGAAGCAGAATATAAACAGAGTATATATAGTATCTTTGGCAAAATATATTACAAGCAGGATTCAAATTCGACCACATCCCATATGTTACAAAAAGGATTGAAATTCCAGCAATACATCGCATCCTTTATATTACAAAACGGATTCCATTTCCACCATTAGGCACATCTTCCGGCATTACAAAAAGGATTCAGCAGAAATCAGGCTTACGTTTTCTTCCTTGATTTCTGTATATGGATTTTTTCACTATGGTCGCTTCACAAGTATGGTGTTTTGTTAGTTATGAAGACTTGGGGCTTGTATGAAGTGTCAAAGGATGGAATTTCATCAAACTGGTTGTATTCCTCCTCCTCAACAACATTTTCAATCCCCATAATCCTTTTTTTCCAGGCATAAGCACATACCAGTTCTTCTTTGCAAGGTCAGGTACATAGAACACTTGCTCAACATCGTTGGCGAAGACAAACGGTTTGTTTTTGTAACCAAAGACCCGGAGATCAACAATAACATAACCATATTTGTCCTTGCTCACAAATCTCTTCCCATTGGTGACCCATCTACACCGAAACAAGGCTACCTTCAATCCTACATAATCAAGCCCCCATATCTCCTCTATTTGACCATAATATGTGTCTTTCCCCGTGTCATCATCATCGTCATGACTGTCATCAACGACGGCCCGTACGCACACACCACTATTTTGATAGACGATCTTTTTATCCTGGGTCATGGTGTAGAACGTGTATCCATTGATATCCATTCCTTCGTATCTTGTAACAGTGAACAATGACCCCGCTACTAGATTCCTTATCTTGTCGGTAATTACAACATTATTGCTGCTTGCTGAAACCTTGCATGTGCATCTTTGCAAGACAAGCCCTACCACGGTTAGGGTTGTCTTCACGTAGTTGTTCTTTGTGCTCATTGGCAAACGGTGTAATTAGGTGCAGCTGTTGTATCATGGTGAAATGAGCCTTTTCAAAGGCATCTACATCCGGATGAGTGACCTTTTCCCCATGGTCCCAACAACTGAAAGCCTACCTTCATGCCGTGAGCGAGGCACACCAATGGGGTTTTGTGGGTCCATATAACCCATGGCCCACTCCACTTCTTCGATTGTCTCGTAGCCACGAACAATGGCTCCCTCCGGAAATAACCTGTTATGTACTAATGATTTCAGGAATCCATAGAACCTCTCATATGGAAACATCTGATGAAGGTAAGATGGGCCAAGGAACTAGATTTCCATTGCGAGGTGTGCTGTTAGATGCAGCATGAGATCAAAGAATGACGGTGGGAAGGTAGCTTCAAGCAGACATAGGGTCTCGAAATGCCTCCTCTCCAAGTCCAATAGTTTTTCGTCATCAATCACCTTTTGTTCTATTGCATTGCAGAATAAACACAATCTCGTGACCGCGTCGCGAACCAGTTCTATCTTGATACCTCTAAATGCAACAGGAAGAAGAGTTGTCATTAACACATTGCAATCATGAGATTTCATCAAGTTGAAATTCATTTTCATGTCCTTCACTGACACTAGCTTCTTGAAGTTTGATGAGTAGCCTGAAGGTACTTTCAAATCATGGAAAAACTGACAGAATTCTTTTCTCTCTACCTTTGACAAGGTGGCTGCAGCAACGGGAAAGTTTGTCCTCGTCTCTGTTTCCTCTGCATAGAGCTCCGGCCTAATGCCCAGCTCTTTTTTATGATCCTCCCTTGCATTTTTATGATCTTTTCCTTTGGACTTCTGTTGTAGCAATGATCCATAAGTAGCTTCACACACATTCTTCTTGACGTGCATGTTGTCAATCGAATGACGCACATCCAACATCGGCCAATACTCTAGCTCCCATAGAATTGATTTCTTGTTCCACATTCCTTCTTCTTCTTCACCATCTCGTTTATTTCTTTTGCCAAGGGTTTTTTTCAGTCAGTTTGGGTAACTCCTCGATAGTTTTGATGTCCTTGACTTTCAAGTGGACCAGATCTCCAGTCACATGCAATGGCGCCTCTCGATTCTCCTTTTCCCCATTAAACTGACAATCCATGGTCCGATATGGATGTTTCTTGCTGAGGAAACGATGGTGCCCCATAAATACCTATTTCTTTGAATGTCTTAGCCATATTGCGCAAGTATCTTCCAAGCAGTGTGGGCAAGCCGCACCTTTCCTTTTACTCTGGTCAAAGAGGTAACGCTGAGCCGGGTTGTTGTTGATGGTGGTAAACAACATGCCATGCATTGTGAACTCCTCACGCTTGTACTCATCCCAAACCTCCGGCACACTAGGCTTCCATGATATCTTCAAGTCATCAACTAGTGGCCTTAAGTAGACGTCAATACGGTCGCTAGGTTGCTTTGGCCCGGAGACCAATATTGTCACCATCATATATTTCTGTTTCTTGCATAGCCAGGGTGGAAGGTTGTACAATGACAATACGACAGGCCAGGTGCTATGTGTTGAGCTCTGGTACCGAATGGGTTCACGCCATCTATGCTCATAGCAAACCTTATGCTCCTTGCGTCGTCAAACCATGGGAAGTGGGTATTAATGTTACCCTATTGCGCTGCATCTGCGGGGTGCCTAAACTTGCCATCTTTTTTATAATTAAGCTCCTTTCGGCCTTCGTCATGCCAATGCAAGAGTTTAGCCTCCTTTCATGTTGCGAACCATCTTCTCAGCCGAGGAATGATGCAAAAATACCATGCCACCCTCACAGGAGCCCCTCTATTAGCCTTCTTCTTCTTGCCTCTGATCTCACCGGGCTCGTTCTCGTCATCAGCATTATTAACATCTCCACCATCCATTTTCCTCTTGTACCGATCATAGCCACACTTAGGGCACTTGTCAAGGTCTGCATAATATCCACGGAACAATACTCAATTGTTCTTGCATGCATGGATTTTTTCAACCTCTATTCCCAGAGGACAGATTATCTTCTTCGCCTCATAGACAGACTCTGCTATTTGGTTTCCTTCAAGTAGCATGTCTCTAAGCACATCCAATAAATGTTTGAAACTTTTGTTGCTCCAACCATGATCTGCCTTAAGATGCAGAAGTTTTAGATCACTAGAAAAGCGAGAGTACTTCTGGCAATCGGGATAGAGGGGTTTCTTTGAATCTTTAATGAACTGCTTCAGCCTCGCTAATTCAGAAGGTGTGTACACTCGTTGAAACTCCATATCGCGCAACATTTGATCAACATTGTGCACACATTGCAACACCTCACCAACATCGAAGCCCCTAACTTCTTGATTAGTGATATCCTCAGGCCTAAACACATTTGGTTGGAAAAATGGTTCATTTCCCTCAAAAAATCTACTGTCATCAAGGTCTTCATCATGGTTAGCATGGTGTCGCACTTCACCTTCATTTAGGCAGCCTACTTCGAGTTCATTAAGGCCTTCCTCACCATGTTTATCCCAACACGTGTAATGTTTTGTGAAACCACGTGTGACCAAATGATGAAAAATGATTTCCCGTTGTGTGAATTTCTTTTGGTTGAGACAATAAATACAGGGGCAAAGCATCGCCTGAACACCATGGTTTCTCATATCCACCTCTGCTTGATTTAGAAAACCATTGAACCCGCTTAAGAAATTCTCCCAATCTTCTTGGGGTTGTCTGTACATCCAAGCCCGAGCAGCAGACGCCATCTGCATTCCATACACCAAATGAGCATAATTCAGCACACAAAAAGACAGCTAAAGAATTTCAATAAAATGGGCCAATTAATTTCCACCTTTACGAGGACTTTCTACAGGCCGAGAACGGTTGAGGAGTAGGATCAGAGGTGCGGAAGACGCCGCGGTGGACGTTCGCTCTGGCCCCTTTCGCTGTCGCGCAATCCTCAGGGCGCGCGCAGCTTGCGGCGGCGAACAAGACAGGCCGGCGGGGACATCTGAGCACACAGATCGAGTGAGTGACCTTCTGAGGAGAGAGAGAGCGGGTGTTGTTGTCGGAACAGGAGTGGCCTAGCTTCTGCGGAGATAGAGCGAGTGGTGTCGAAAGGATCAGACACAGACACATAGATGAGATAACATGAAGGATCGGATGGCGACTAGAGAGGGGGGGGGGAGTGAATAGGAGGCGGTAAAAATTCTTCTCAAAGAACCCGGTCACGCACAAGCGATGGAACGAATCACACACCAATCGCCAAAACAACGAGGTTATGGATCAACCTCAAGTCCTAGGAACGATTCCTTCAAACACACGCGGAAGCACGAAAGAAGGAGGGAGGAATCGAACCAAAGAGCAAAGCGAGCCGGGCTCTAGCGGACCATCCGGCCGGGCGGGGCGGGACCGTCCGCGATGGCCGCGCGGACCATCCGCCAGTGGTACCGCGGACCGGCCGCACCCTTGCCGCGGACTGTCCGGCCTGAGCCGCGGACCGTCCGTTAAATCGAACAGAACCACCAGAACTGACCCGAGAAAAATGGACCGTCCGCGAAAACCGGGCGGACCGTCCGCGCGGGCCACGGACCCTCCGCTACTGAATCTCGGACCGTCCGCAAATCGGCTGCAACGAAAAACCAAAACCAAATCGGATCGAAAGCAAAGCCGAGGAAGAACACGAAGAACACGCGAAGAACACTGTACACGCGGACCGTCCGCCTGGCCCTCGCGGACCGTCCGCCAAGCACGAACAGAACTGAAAAACTGCTCGACCCCGAAAGTCAACACTCCCAATCCATTACCGGATCTCCCTAATGATAGTAGTTGTTGAGACAAGAGTTTGGAGACATGTAAAGCGTCAACCAAGGATGCTATACCCCAAAAATTTCGTCTCCTAACTCCCTAAATCATCGGGAATCGCAGATCCTTTCAACACCACCAAAAGCTAGGGCACCGAACGAAGATCCTTGAATCGAAGTGGTTTCCCGGCGTTTGAGGGCACAAGAACAATCACAAAGATGCACTAGACATCCATCCATGTTTCCCTCAAAGAAATCTAGGGAGAAACCCACTAAAATCCGCGGAATCACACCAAGAACAAAGGCACCAAAATAAGCACGAAAAAGAGCTCCGAAAAAGCAATAAAAGAAATTCGAGAATAGAAAGATTGGCACAAGATTTAGAGGATGAAGTCACTATGAATATCTTGTCCAATCGATTACAAGCCACTCCTAGAAACCAAATCTAAGATGGCAAAAAGCTCCAATCAAAGAGCCACTCTCTCCTCTCTCCCTCTCTCCCAAAGCACTCCAAAATCAAAGAGTACCACAGCCTACTAGCCCAAGAGTTGGCTGAAAATTCAGCCCCCTCCTCCTATATATAGGCCCTCCGGAAAAGACCGAAGTGCCCCTACACTAGGAGTACAACACAAGCCCTCACAGGGGCATTTTGGTCAACACATGAAGTTCACCATCGGACGGCCGCACATCCATCGAGCCTTCACGTCCTCCCGACGCAAGCACCTCGATCATGCCGCGTGTCGCCCGCCTCGAAGCTTCCCGACGCACCCGGATACCGTCTCCGTCACGTCAGGCCCTCGGGCTCGGTTTTGAGGCCCAAATCGAGAAACCCTCCTCCGATGGTTTTGTGGCCAAACCACCAAACCCCCGCGTACACGGCCCCGGCCTCACCACGCCAAGCGTCGAGCCCGCCAAGCCTTTCACCTCCGGCGCCGGACGGTCAACTCGCCTTGCCTCGTTCCTTGACTTGGCCACCACCGATGCACCGGCTCCATGTCCACGACTTTGTCTTGCTCTTCTTGCACCATGCGGCTCGCACTAGATCCCGTCGGCCACCGGGTCCCTCGAACCAAGCCTACTTGTCTCTCCACTCCTCGGAGGCCCCGCAAGGCTAATACCTTTGGCGCCTGTTCTTCACCTGCACCAACGCAAACCAAGCCGCAACCAACACCTGCAATACTAGGCCAAGACTCAGTCCACACAACGTTGTCAACCACTCCTCACGAGTGCATTGACAACACACCACATAAACAATAGGTAAATACACAAAATAAAACACACACAACACAACTCAACACTACACACACAAAGCTTCAAACCATCCGGTCAATCACTCATCACACACGGACCAAGGTGCTTCTTAACTTGGTTCCTCAATCTCCCCCTTGATGAGTGCATTGACAAAAGAAGGTCAAAAAGCAAATAAGAACTCATTCAAGCGCCACAAAGCCAATAAAAAGCAAACAAAAGGCCACTTGAAGTGAGAAGGGATAGAAGCATGCTCCGACAAATTCCTCTCGAAACCAAAGCAAGCACAAAGGCTAAGCGCAAACGAAGAGACACACTACCAACATGCAACCCCTAAAAGCCATCAAACCCAAATGCTCAACCCAAAGTGCCATAAAACTCTTACCACAACACTTGTCAACCGCTCATCACCATCAAATCAAGGTTCATATCAACTTGATTTTCCAAATTTCTCCCCCTTGAGGAGCGGATTGACAACATGTGAGCACAAAGAAAAGGTTTGAGAGGGCAAAGACCGAACACCTCATCCAAGTGAAAGAAAACAACACAAGAGCAAAGAACAAGGTCACTTGGCATGAGAGAAACCACAAAGGCCAACTCAATGTCTCGGTCCCCAAAGACATGGGCAACGACTCGACACAACCGAGACAAGAATGCATGATCCCTCAAGAAGAGGCACAAAGGGCTCAACACCAATCATGTGATAATCGAAAACATAAGTCAACCGCCGACTCCTCAAGAAGAGGCAAAGGGGCTCAACACCACCGGCACAAGAGCACAAAACTCACAAGCTCCCCCTAAACACATGAACTAGGACCAAAGAGCATACAAAGCTCACCCTAAACTCATGAGATAGAGAAAAGAGCACACCAGGCTCACAAGCTCCCTCTAAACAAATGCACTAGGGACAAAGAGCATACAAAGCTCACCCTAAACACACGTGATAGAGAAAAAAGCAACCACCAAAGCACAACTCAGGCAAACAAAGAAGACTCACCAAAGCCCCCCTACACAAATGCAAGCTCCCCCTGAACATGTGGAGCAAACTCCCAAATTTTAAATGCAGTTTTCTGAATTTTTCATTAAGCTCACCTCTTCTGCCCCTTGTTGACAATGTATGAATCAAGGTGAAAATGCAGAAATGCAAAATAAAGCATATAAACATCTACATGAGCTTCTCAAATAGGCCAAATTTAGTGACAAAGTCTAGAAATGAGACAAAGAGCACATATATGGATCATAACATAGTCAAAGCATTGCCACAAGTAATATATGGAAATATAGGCATGTGACAAAGCAAATTTTCAGATTTGAATAATTATATCAAAAGATGGCTCACTTCAAATGTAAAAGCCTATCCATGTCACACTTGAGCCACAAACATGCATACCATTCAAAGATCATACAAGGATATCCAATTCTCAACAAAAGATCATTGCAAACACCCATAAAGCAAAGCATGTCATGTTAAAGCTCATGAGCCATGTGTCCACTTCGGGGAGACTTCTCCACTGGTGAACATCATGCAACATGTTTTGCACCCATGAGTGAAAGATAAGACATTTTAAGCATAAACATGATGGAGGAAGCATTTTTCAAGCATACACACTTCTTTTCAAGATTAATTCATTTCATGGTACATGAAGTGCCTTTGCGGCAAAAAGAAGCTTATGCTCCTCCATGAATGCAACATAGGCTAAACATTCACAATGATATCGGCCTTTGGCCCAAATGCAAGAAAGAGACATCCAAGCACAATCTAAGCATGAAAGGCACATTTAGACCAAAAAGTGACATGGATATACTACTACACATGAGTGGAGCACATTTCGTCAAATTTAGTCAAGATTAGCATTTGATTCAAAAAGGCTATCTCACAACACATATATCTCAAATATTCAAGAGCATAGCCTCACATAGCCATTTCTCCACACACATGACCAATATCTCACAAGTAGCCAAAGAAACTCAAATGAGGCATATGGAAGAAGCTCATAATCCTAAAATGCAATATGATACAAATGCAACATAGGTAGATATGTACATCAAAAGGAACATGATATATGACAGAATGCGAGACACAAATGTCAAACCTACCAAAGTCTGTACATCATCATATATGATACAAATGCAATGCAGAATGCATAGGGAGATAAGGAACTTGACTTAACATCAATAAAGCTCACGAGGGAACACACCAACCAAGAATCACTTCAAGCGAGAGAAGAGCCACCAAAGGTCCCAATTGAGTACCATAGAAAAAGTACCAATTGCAAAACCACAAAGATCCCAATTGAATACCATAGAAGGAATATCAAGTTAAGGATCACAAAGACTACCCAGAAAGCCACAACCCTTCTTGGAATCAAATTCCCTATCAAAAGAAGGCAAGCCCCCCCTCAACCAAGGGCAACTAACAAAGCAAAAGTTAAGAAAAGGAAGAGCAAGGAAAAACTCTAAAACCAACCGAAAAGAGGAACAACAACACAACTCGAAGACAAGACAAGCCCAAAACTCCAAGGAAAGCTCACAACATGCTACACATTGATAATATCAATTAACATAAATAGAGCATTGTAACATGATTCCACAAATATGAATAAGCATGGGCAAGAAAGTATGTCAACAAGGTACAACACTAAACCAACATGATACCAAAGAACAACCTGCCAAACAATATACAAGAACTAAACAAAGGCATGATACAAGATCACATGGATCATCCACCAACATATATTACAAAGCTAGCATGACAAGATATACATGAGGGACAAACATGCTAACAAGAAAGGTACCATCGAGCTAGACAAACATGATATGAGTGAACAACATGACATATCCGAGCAATCAACCATAAAGCATGACATGATGTTCATAAATAACATCCACCATAAAATCATACAAAGATAGCAAGATAGATATTCAAGATCACAAAGCTATCATGAACAAGGTGGCTAGCCTACCATGGTTTTCACACAAGCAAGACACAAGTATATACAAGAGAGGACAAGGGGAAGAGAAAACTCACTATACATGTGTACAAAGGCTTTCAAGAGCCATCCGAAACGGTGTGGAGAACCATCATGTCTCCATTGAGCTCATGTTCTCCAACCGCGTCTCCATACCTACACACAAGGAGACGAGAAAGACCAAGCCTTGGATCCCAAAGGGTTAGCAAGCACGTACTTGGGAATCCAAGATTTGGTCACACGGGTAAGTGGTGCACACAACCTATCATGTGGGTTAGCATGATGCAAATGCCGGTTGGAATGAAAAGTCTTTCGAACACCCTTGGAACCATGCCTCAAAGAAGTCACTCGCGAAGAAAGTCGAGTGCTACCACAAGCAAAAAGGCAAAGATCCTTCGGGGTCGTAGGAGAAGAACCAACACAAGCACCACGGGAAGCATGTCGCGGACCAACACAAGAAACACTAGAAGCATGTCCACGAGCATGGCCTAACTCACTACAAAGAGTGTCATAAAACCCGTCCACAAATCGCGCCTTCTTAGGCTCACAAGTGTTCATGCCATGAGAAGGGCTATGAACAACCAAAGGCCTAGAGGCACCTCCTCGCCGTATTCTCCTTGCCCGGCGGTAGCAAAAACTCTCTTGATGCCCATCCTTCCCACAGTGAGAGCAATGGTACAAAGGCCTATCGAGAGGCGCGGTCTGAGTGGATGAATCACCATTCTCTTGTAAGTGGGAAGTCCCTTGGGACTTAGAGCATGAAGCATCAACCCCAACATCCAACTTGGTGCCCACATTAGAATCACACGTGCCATGAGAAAGGCTACGTGGCTTCTTAAAAGCTTTAGCACGCACATGTCGCTCGTGGTTGACACGGCGAAAGCAAAACTCAACGGTATGCCCATCCTTCTTGCAAAAGGTGCATTGGAACCTCGGCTTGGGAATATGAGTTCCAAATATGTGGGAGGCACCCTTTCCATTCAATTCACCTTGGGCAACACCGGAAGAAGCAACAAGCTTAGGAGTAGCTATGAGAGAGCTATCTAAAGCACTAGCACACTTACCACCATCCAAAGACTCACACTTAAAAGAAGAAGTCGACTCCGGTTTAGAAGAAGCAAATTTAGAAGTTTCAACACCGGAGTGACAAGAGAAGCATGAATCCAAACCCTTGGCGCAAAGACTCTTGCACCTTGTGCGCAAAACCTCATTTTGAGACTTGAGGCGCTCACAACTACCACATGTCATATTTCTCAAATTATTGATTTCTTCTTCAATGCATTTAGCATATGTGGTACGCAAGAGTTCATTTTCTTTCTCAAGGTTGGCACTCATCTCATCATGCTCAACCAACTTGGCGCTCATATCATCGCACATTTTCTTTAAAGCCAAAACTTCACTTTCCAAATCAATGCATGAAGTGCAAATGAGACCACATGGGCAAGTATCATCATTTACACCCATCAAAGCATCATCATCATCATCATCATCATCATCATCATCATCATCACAAGAAGTATGGCAAGAATCCTCTACAAGAAACAAAGAGCACTTGCTACAAGGCATGGATTTTATATCACAAATTTCAGCCCTAGCATGCTCAAGATCATCTACACATGTGGTGTGAGTCAATTTTAATTTATTAATTTCAGCATGCAAAGACTCACAAGAAACACATGGTAAAGAAGCACTTGTCTCTAACAAAGCAATCTTACTCCTAGCCATATCAAGCTCATCATTCAAAACAACACAAGAGTTGCAAGGCATAGAAGCATTGGATTTCAACAAGTCAATTTCAGATTGCAAGTTAGCAAGAGATGATCTCAATTCATCATTCTCAAAATCAAGATTGTCGCATGCTCTTCTAAAAGCTTCAACATGCATTTTGCGCCAATTAACTTCATCTTTTAATTTCTCATTTTCAGCACACAAGGCATCACAAGATTTGCAAGGCAAAGAAGCTTTGAAATTTAACACCTTAATTTCAGATTTCAAGCATGCAATGGAAGCAATCAAAGCATCATTTTTAGCATGCATGGTGTTACAAGAAGTGCAAGAATTCAAAGCACGAGACCTCCAATGAGCCATACCACATTTCAACCTAGTAAGAGAGCATTTCATCTTCTCATTCTTCCTACACAAGGCATCACACAAATCTATGTTTCTCCTGTGCGAGTCTCCACAATCACGCTCACAATCATCCAACCTATTGCATAGGATCAAGATAACTTTGGCAAGTGTACCTTGGTTCATGACTCCTAGCTTGTGGTAGAGCTCACCTTTCTTGATGTCACCATCTCGATAGTCCTCGATGAGAGATAACATCTCCTCCATTCCGACTTCCGCCTCAACCGCCACACTCCTCCTGCTCAAAGAACCACAAGGAGAAGAACTTGGTACCATAATCAAAGTACCGGTTAGGATTAGCCGAAAGCAAACTCGAGGAACAAGCAACGATGCAAAGAAAGCACTCAAAATGCCTCAATTCTCTAACAACTACTGACGAGTTCAATAGCAAAGGATCTTATCTTTTTCCCAAAATTTTACCACTGAACAAGGAGCACCAAAGATAGAGGCACAAAAAATTCCATCTCAAATTAAGGTGAAATGAAGTCTAGAGAAAATCTAGAAGAAACAAGACAAAGCCGCAAGAGACTTAAATGAGGATTTTTCAATTATCTTCTTGATTTCTTCTGAATTTTTGAAGACCCCAAAATGATCTTTAGATGATTTTGGATCACCTACAAATGGAGTCACGAAACCACTGTAAAAATTTGAGCCAAAACGGAGCACCGAGCGAAAAGTTATGCCTGTTTTGCTGAAGGTATCTCAAGTTATGGTTTTCCAAGGGCACAACTCCAAATCGTCGGACTCCAAACGCGCAAACCAAGGTCGCAAGCAAAAGCACCTCTTTCCTCTAGTCACCCTATGGATTCAAGACTTGTTAGAGCTAAAAGAATCCACAACCGGCTCTGATACCAATTGAAGGATCGGATGGCGACTAGAGAGGGGGGGGAGTGAATAGGAGCCGGTAAAAATTCTTCTCAAAGAACCCGGTCACGCACAAGCGATGGAACGAATCACACACCAATCGCCAAAACAACGAGGTTATGGATCAACCTCATGTCCTAGGAACGATTCCTTGAAACACACGCGGAAGCACGAAAGAAGGAGGGAGGAATCGAACCAAAGAGCAAAGCAGCCAGGCTCTAGCGGACCGTCCGGCCGGGTAGGGCGGACTGTCCGCGATGGCCGCGCGGACCATCCGCCAGGGTACCGCGGACTGTCCGCACCCTTGCCGCGGACTGTCCGGCCTGAGCCGCGGACCGTCCGTTAAATCGAACAGAACCACCAGAACTGACCCGAGAAAAATGGACCGTCCGCGAAAACCGGGCGGACCGTCCGCGCGGGCCACGGACCCTCCGCTACTGAATCTCGGACCGTCCGCAAATCGGCTGCAACGAAAAACCAAAACCAAATCGGATCGAAAGCAAAGCCGAGCAAGAACACGAAGAACACGCGAAGAACACTGTACACGCGGACCGTCCGCCTGGCCCTCGCGGACCGTCCGCCAAGCACGAACAGAACTGAAAACTGCTCGACCCCGAAAGTCAACACTCCCAATCCATTACCGGATCTCCCTAATGATAGTAGTTGTTGAGACAAGAGTTTGGAGACATGTAAAGCGTCAACCAAGGATGCTATACCCCAAAAATTTCGTCTCCTAACTCCCTAAATCATCGGGAATCGCAGATCCTTTCAACACCACCAAAAGCTAGGGCACCGAACGAAGATCCTTGAATCGAAGTGGTTTCCCGGCGTTTGAGGGCACAAGAACAATCACAAAGATGCACTAGACATCCATCCATGTTTCCCTCAAAGAAATCTAGGGAGAAACCCACTAAAATCCGCGGAATCACACCAAGAACAAAGGCACCAAAATAAGCACGAAAAAGAGCTCCGAAAAAGCAATAAAAGAAATTCAGGAATAGAAAGATTGGCACAAGATTTAGAGGATGAAGTCACTATGAATATCTTGTCCAATCGATTACAAGCCACTCCTAGAAACCAAATCTAAGATGGCAAAAAGCTCCAATCAAAGAGCCACTCTCTCCTCTCTCCCTCTCTCCCAAAGCACTCCAAAATCAAAGAGTACCACAGCCTACTAGCCCAAGAGTTGGCTGAAAATTCAGCCCCCTCCTCCTATATATAGGCCCTCCGGAAAAGACCGAAGTGCCCCTACACTAGGAGTACAACACAAGCCCCGATAGGGGCATTTTGGTCAACACATGAAGTTCACCATCGGACGGCCGCACATCCATCGTGCCTTCACGTCATCCCGACGCAAGCACCTCGATCATGCCGCGTGTCGCCCGCCTCGAAGCTTCCCGACGCACCCGGATACCGTCTCCGTCACGTCAGGCCCTCGGGCTCGGTTTTGAGGCCCAAACCGAGAAACTCTCCTCCGATGGTTTTGTGGCCGAACCACCAAACCCCGCGTACACGGCCCGGCCTCACCACGCCAAGCGTCGAGCCCGCCAAGCCTTTCACCTCCGGCGCCCGGACGGTCTACTCAGTCTTGCCTCGTTCCTTGACTTGGCCACCACCGATGCACCGGCTCCATGTCCACGACTTCGTCTTGCTCTTCTTGCACCATGCGGCTCACACTTGATCCTGTCGGCCACCGGGTCCCTCGAACCAAGCCTACTTGTCTCTCCACTCCTCGGAGGCCCCGCAAGGATAATACCTTTGGCGCCTGTTCTTCACCTGCACCAACGCAAACCAAGCCGCAACCAACACCTGCAATACTAGGCCAAGAGTCAGTCCACACAACGTTGTCAACCACTCCTCACGAGTGCATTGACAACACACCACATAAACAATAGGTAAATACATAAAATAAAACACACACAACACAACTCAACACTACACACACAAAGCTTCAAACCATCCGGTCAATCACTCATCACACACGGACCAAGGTGCTTCTCAACTTGGTTCCTCAATCTCCCCCTTGATGAGTGCATTGACAAAAGAAGGTCAAAAAGCAAATAAGAACTCATTCAAGCGCCACAAAGCCAATAAAAAGCAAACAAAAGGCCACTTGAAGTGAGAAGGGATAAAAGCATGCTCCGACAAATTCCTCTCGAAACCAAAGCAAGCACAAAGGCTAAGCGCAAACGAAGAGACACACTACCAACATGCAACCCCTAAAAGCCATCAAACCAAAATGCTCAACCCAAAGTGCCATAAAACTCTTACCAAAACACTTGTCAACCGCTCATCACCATCAAATCAAGGTTCATATCAACTTGATTTTCCAAATTTCTCCCCCTTGAGGAGCGGATTGACAACATGTGAGCACAAAGAAAAGGTTTGAGAGGGCAAAGATCGAACACCTCATCCAAGTGAAAGAAAACCACACAAGAGCAAAGAACAAGGTCACTTGGCATGAGAGAAACCACAAAGGCCAACTCAATGTCTCGGTCCCCAAAGACATGGGCAACGGCTCGACACAACCGAGACAAGAATGCATGATCCCTCAAGAAGAGGCACAAAGGGCTCAACACCAATCATGTGATAATCGAAAACATAAGTCAACCGCCGGCTCCTCAAGAAGAGGCAAAGGGGCTCAACACCACCGGCACAAGAGCACAAAACTCACAAGCTCCCCCTAAACACATGAACTAGGACCAAAGAGCATACAAAGCTCACCCTAAACTCATGAGATAGAGAAAAGAGCACACCAGGCTCACAAGCTCCCTCTAAACACATGCACTAGGGACAAAGAGCATACAAAGCTCACCCTAAACACACGTGATAGAGCAAAAGGCAACCACCAAAGCACAACTCACGCAAACAAAGAAGACTCACCAAAGCTCCCCCTACACAAATGCAAGCTCCCCCTGAACATGTGGAGCAAACTCCCAAATTTTAAATGCAGTTTTCTGATTTTTTCATTAAGCTCACCTCTTCTCCCCCTTGTTGAAAATGTATGAATCAAGGTGAAAATGCAGAAATGCAAAACAAAGCATATAAACATCTACATGAGCTTCTCAAATAGGCCAAATTTAGTGACAAAGGCTAGAAATGAGACAAAGAGCACATATATGGATCATAACATAGTCAAAGCATTGCCACAAGTAATATATGGATCGCCCGGACGATCTACTCAGTCTTGCCTCGTTCCTTGACTTGGCCACCACCGATGCACCGGCTCCATGTCCACGACTTCATCTTGCTCTTCTTGCACCATGTGGCTCGCACTTGATCCCGTCGGCCACCGGGTCCCTCGAACCAAGCCTACTTGTCTCTCCACTCCTCGGAGGCCCCGCAAGGCTAATACCTTTGGCGCCTGTTCTTCACCTGCACCAACGCAAACCAAGCCGCAACCAACACCTGCAATACTAGGCCAAGAGTCAGTCCACACAACGTTGTCAACCACTCCTCACGAGTGCATTGACAACACACCACATAAACAATAGGTAAATACACAAAATAAAACACACACAACACAACTCAACACTACACACACAAAGCTTCAAACCATCCGGTCAATCACTCATCACACACGGACCAAGGTGCTTCTCAACTTGGTTCCTCAATCTCCCCCTTGATGAGTGCATTGACAAAAGAAGGTCAAAAAGCAAATAAGAATTCATTCAAGCGCCACAAAGCCAATAAAAAGCAAACAAAAGGCCACTTGAAGTGAGAAGGGATAAAAGCATGCTCCGACAAATTCCTCTCGAAACCAAAGCAAGCACAAAGGCTAAGCGCAAACGAAGAGACACACTACCAACATGCAACCCCTAAAAGCCATCAAACCAAAATGCTCAACCCAAAGTGCCATAAAACTCTTACCAAAACACTTGTCAACCGCTCATCACCATCAAATCAAGGTTCATATCAACTTGATTTTCCAAATTTCTCCCCCTTGAGGAGCGGATTGACAACATGTGAGCACAAAGAAAAGGTTTGAGAGGGCAAAGACCGAACACCTCATCCAAGTGAAAGAAAACCACACAAGAGCAAAGAACAAGGTCACTTGGCATGAGAGAAACCACAAAGGCCAACTCAATGTCTCGGTCCCCAAAGACATGGGCAACGGCTCGACACAACCGAGACAAGAATGCATGATCCCTCAAGAAGAGGCACAAAGGGCTCAACACCAATCATGTGATAATCGAAAACATAAGTCAACCGCCGCTCCTCAAGAAGAGGCAAAGGGGCTCAACACCACCGGCACAAGAGCACAAAACTCACAAGCTCCCCCTAAACACATGAACTAGGACCAAAGAGCATACAAAGCTCACCCTAAACTCATGAGATAGAGAAAAGAGCACACCAGACTCACAAGCTCCCTCTAAACACATGCACTAGGGACAAAGAGCATATAAAGCTCACCCTAAACACACGTGATAGAGCAAAAAGCAACCACCAAAGCACAACTCAGGCAAACAAAGAAGACTCACCAAAGCTCCCCCTACACAAATGCAAGCTCCCCCTGAACATGTGGAGCAAACTACCAAATTTTAAATGCAGTTTTCTGAATTTTTCATTAAGCTCACCTCTTCTCCCCCTTGTTGACAATGTATGAATCAAGGTGGAAATGCAGAAATGCAAAACAAAGCATATAAACATCTACATGAGCTTCTCAAATAGGCCAAATTTAGTGACAAAGGCTAGAAATGAGACAAAGAGCACATATATGGATCATAACATAGTCAAAGCATTGCCACAAGTAATATATGGATCGCCCAGACGGTCTACTCAGTCTTGCCTCGTTCCTTGACTTGGCCACCACCGATGCACCGGCTCCATGTCCACGACTTCGTCTTGCTCTTCTTGCACCATGCGTCTCGCACTTGATCCCGTCGGCCACCGGGTCTCTCGAACCAAGCCTACTTGTCTCTCCACTCCTCGGAGACCCCGCAAGGCTAATACCTTTCGCGCCTGTTCTTCACCTGCACCAACGCAAACCAAGCCGCAACCAACACCTGCAATACTAGGCCAAGAGTCAGTCCACACAATGTTGTCAACCACTCCTCACGAGTGCATTGACAACACACCACATAAACAATAAGGTATATACACAGAATAAGACACACACAACACAACTCAACACTACACACACAAAGCTTCAAACCATCCGGTCAATCACTCATCACACACGGACCAAGGTGCTTCTCAACTTGGTTCCTCATAACAACATGCGAATCCGATGTGAGAAAAAAGGCGACCCTCGGTGCCAATCAAAGGAGATGCATCCTACAAGCATGCATCTCCAGTACAAGCTTATCGGTAACGTACTTTATAGCCCGTTACCAATAAGGCAGCAATCACTAACGGACATAAGCAGCCTGTTACTGATAGGGCATTGATCGGTAACGGACTTTACAAGCCCGTTACCGATAGGTTTAACATTTGTAACGGACTCTTACATCCATTACAAAGAATTTATGTAACGGGCGTTTAAGAAGCCCGTTACCAGAAGTCCACATTGGTAACAGGTGTTGTGGAGGCGAACCCCGGGGTCGTCTTGATGCGCTTATAGGTAACGGGTGCTAAAAAACAACCGTTACAGATGTGGGTGGATGGAACGGGCATTAAGGGCCCAATACAAATGCTGCGTGACCTATTTGAGGTTTTCACATAGTGCCCGACGCCCCGACCCCTTCCCCTTCTTCTTCCCCGATCTGAGCTCCACCGCCGCCGCCCGTCTGTCCTTCCTCGCCGTCGCGCACATGTCGCACTATGCCGATTTGTCTGGTGGTGCACGTGCGAGGACCAGGGTTCAAGGTTGCCGGAGCAGCCGCAATCCCTCCATTGGCTTGGATCCAGTCGGTGAGCTAAGCGGCTTTCCACTGGTCCGTTGCTCGGACTGTGGTATGGCTCAGGTGGTGGAGGGGCAGACGCAGAACGAATGTGAAAACCACGGTCGTTTTTATTTCAAGTGTGCAAGTAACTCGGTGAGTAGTCTTATGTGTCTCCCAAATCTGAGTTAGGGTTCTTATGTGCTTTTGATTCTGAAGTATGCCAAGAATTGTGGATTTTATCGTTTCCACAAGGAGTATATCCAGATGCTGAAGGATGCTGGCATCATTGTTTTTCAACAGTCGAACTAGGCAGACGCGGTTGATGAAGTAGTTTTTTTTCAACACAAACTGTGGGGGAGATCCCCACAACATAAAACCTTTTAATCGATGGAGTAGTTGATTTAGTGGAATGTCAAATTGGGAGCGGCGAGCAAAGACAAGCACGGGAGGACAAGCAGAGGAAGAAAGCACTGGAGGAGAAGATGGACAATGTGATTTGGAAGATGAACTTGATTATTATGGTTGTTGTTTGTGTAGTATTTGGATGTTTACTAGGGATGTATGCTGCAAAGAAATAATTCTGATGTTAAAAGTGGTGCTTTTGCTTCATCTGTTTGGATGGAGAATTAAAAATTGGATGGAATGAAGAATGGATGGAATGACAATTGGGTCACAAATCTTAATGTGTCACACATCACAAAATTCATCAATTGATCTGTGCTGACATTTCATTGCAGCACGAGGCAAAGGAAATGCGGATTATTAACACAAATAGAGTAACAAACTTCTGGCATAACTCTGGCATATATACACATTGCAATTCATTGTGAACTACTACCATATAATGACTCAAAAAGAGTAACAAACTTCTGGCATACACATTCCAATTCATTGTAAGCTGCTACCATAGACATTGCAATGCCTTCCAAAATAGGAGACATGGATTGATCTATCACGTCTCTTAGATCTACTAGTTCATTGTTGATGGTAGATTATCGAATCAAAGTTCATATGGATTTGCAAGCGGACAAATCCCCCGTCGTAGTCAAGGGACCCTTCTTCCCTCGAGTGGTGAACCCAAGGTATCGAATCCGTGGAACAATGTGCAACGCAAGCAATCAATCTAGTAAAGGAAGGGAAGCTATCTTTTGAAGAAGCAAGTTGCATCTAATCTAAGATATCATCAAGAGAACACATCTAATCTAATCTACTAAAGAGGTAGCAAGAGAAAGCAAGAGATAACTGATCTAGAGAGTCTAGATCATGCTTATGTTGTAACTCCAAACAAGATAGATGAAGATAGTGTCGGGGACCGCCCTAGGGGTCCCCTTAAACAATGGGGAAACCCTCACTTAAATCCTAGTACCAAAACACGTTAAGCCTAACCATGCAGGTGACTAACCATGCAGGACATGGCCCAGGCCGCGGGACTCCGACGGCCCACCAAGACGGCCCTCTTAGAAATCCCCTCGAGCGGGCTCCGCCTCGCTCGAGGGAGCACTCCCCCTCGGGCGGGCTCCGCCCCGTTCGAGGGGCAACTCCCCCCACGAGTGGTCCCGCCCCGCTCGGGGGGCTCACCCCCCCTCGAGCGGGTCTCGTCCCGCTCGAGGGTCCGTTCCGCCCCGGGCCGGGGCCCGCCGCGCTCACCGAATATCGTGCTACACGCTATTGCATGGGTAGCTCGGACCCCCTCCCCGCCGGTTCGAAATCCGCTTCGGGGACCTGAACTTTCAGGCCACGGGGAACGGCTATCTCATGCGCCTCACTAACCGTGAGGAACTCCGCGCGCGCGGCGACGGGCTAGGTCCGCTCGTACCCCCGCCACGCGCACGACACCGGCGCAGACGCCCGCAGGCACGGATGCCGCGGGTCCGTCGACGCCGCGACGCCGCCGTCGCTCCGGGCTACGCTCACGCCGGGCGCGGTCCGAGCGGCGGCGGGGCCGAGCGTGCCGCCGCCCGCCGCGGTACGCCCACCACCACGATCGCCACCGCCCCGGCCGGGACCGCGTGCGGTCTCCCGACCGCGCGTCCCCATTGGGCCGCGTGGCGCCACGATGGCCCATAACGCCAACGTGAACACGACGATGCGCGAGGTTCCGCCCGGCCGCCACGTCTTCGTCGCCGGGGACCCCCGCACCTCGGCCAGCAGACGAGTCATCCCCCGGGCTCCGTCGACACGATGCCACCCGCCAACCGCCACGGGTACGCGGAGTGGGACTTCTCCGAGTGCCGGACCCGGGCCGCGTTCGTGCGCTTCCTCGAGGCCACGGACTCACCGGTTTGGTCGCTCCGACGACTCCAAAGCATCGGGAGCTACGACCCCACGCGGGAGTGTTGCGCCGTCATCACCAACGACCGGCTAACGCCGCCGGCGCGGTGGGCGCCGGGAGACGGAGAAGTCACGCCTACCCCGAGGGATCGCTACGCGCCCGGCCGCGGGGCCAAGCGCTCCCGCCGGGGCCGACGTCGACGCACACCTGGCCCAAGCCCGCGAGCTCGAGGCCAAGCCGGCGGAAGAGTACCGAACGGTGCGGTTGCTCCGCGCCTCAATGGCGGGGGAGGCCTCTCGCGCGTGGCGAACGCGCGCGGGAGCCGGGCCGACAGTCCGCGATCGCCTCAACACCGCCACTAACATCGGAAACGCGGACGTGCCCCCCACGGGCGAGCGAGAAGCTCGCCGCCGCCGCGACGCCGCTACGGGCTATGCCGCACCCTCGACCCCCGAGGCTCGAGATATGCACCGCGAGGTGCAAACTCTCATCGAGCAAGCGGCCGTCCGCGGCCGAAAGCTCGGCCTCACGCATCCGCCAACGGGGGGGATGCGCGGGGCGATGAAGCCGCACCAGGGGGCGAACCCTCGGTGCACGCAGGGGAGCCGGCGGGGCAACCCACCGAGCAAGGGCGCACGCCGGTCAAGGAACGACTCCTTGACGCACGCAGGGCGCTGGATGGCGACGCCCGCAACGTCATCAACGCCAGGCGCACGGGCAAGGCGGACGCACGAGCGGCCAGGGGCTACCACCCTCGAAGGGGTGGATGCTACGACGCCGGCGAGGATCGCTCCCCGACGCCGAGCCCCCGGCACCCGGGTGTTCGGCCGGGAGATCCGCACGACGGCGTTCCCCCGCCGCTTCGTCGCGCCCTCGACGATCGTCAAATACAACGGGGAAACGGACCCCCGCGTCTGGCTCAACGATTACCGCCTAGCCTGCCAGCTGGGCGGGGCCACTAACGACGAAGTGATCATCCGCAACTTGCCCCTGCATCTGGGCGACGCGGCCCGACATGGCTCGAGCACTTGCCCGCCCGCCCGCATCCATAACTGGGATGATCTAGTCCACACGTTCGTGGGCAACTTCCGTGGCACGTACGTGCGCCCGGGAACTCCCGGGACCTCGCGCTCCCCGCACGCGAGGCCCGGCGAGTCGCCGCGGGACTTCATACGGCGCTTCTCCAAGCGCCGCACGAGCTCCCCGCCGTGGCACGTCCGAGATCGTGCACGCGTTCCTCGAGGGCACCACGTGCCGGGACCTCGTGCGCGAGCCGGGACGCAGCCCGCCTACGGACTCAAACGAGTCGTTCGACATAGCCACCGCCTTCGCCTCGGAGAGGAGGCCGTGGGGGCAATCTTCGACGGCAAGAAGGGCAAGCGCTCGGAGGACACGCCGCGGAGGGCGGGCCGGGTCCAAGGAGCCGCGCCGCAACGACAAGCGGGGCAAGAAGGGGAAGAAGCCGCGCCGCAAGGCGCGCGAGCGGGGGCGCAACGGCGGCAACGCCGAGGCCCTCGCTGTCGACCCGGCTCGACGGGGCCCTCGACCGGCCCCTCGAGGCCCAGGGGTGTTTGACGACATGATGAAGAAGCAATGCCCCTACCACAAGACCCCAGTGCAACACATCCTTGAGCAATGCGACATGCTCAAGAAGTTCTATGGCCGTGCTGCCGCGAAGGAGGCAGAGGCCAAGAAAGATGGGGGCGACGGCGACGCGGGTGGCTTCCCCGCTGTCGAAAATGTGTTCCTCATCTTTGGGGGACCCACCGTCGACATGTCGACCCGGCAGCGCAAGAAGGAGCGGCACGAAGTCCTCGCCGCAGAGAGGGCGCCTCCAGCCTTCCTCAACTGGTCGAAGGATGCCATCACCTTTAGCCGGGACGACCACCCAAACCGCATCCCGAACCCGGGCCAGTACCCGCTGGTGGTCGATCCCATCATTGGGAACGCCCGGTTTTCGAAGGTCCTTATGGACGGAGGCAGTAGCCTCAATATCCTCTTCGCGCACACATTGCGCCTGATGGGGATTGGGCCGGGACCAGCTGCGGCCCGGACGAAGCCGTTTCACCGGCATCGCGCCCGGCAAGGGGGTTCAACCCCTCGGGCGCATCGACTGCCCGTCTGGTTCGGTACCCCCAAGAACTTCCGTAAGGAAACCCTCACCTTCGAGGTGGTGGGGTTCAAAGGGGCCTACCATGCCATACTTGGGCGACCATGCTATGCCAAATTCATGGCGGTCCCCAACTACACGTACCTGAAGATGAAGATGCCGGGTCCTAACGGCGTCATCACCGTCGGGTCGTCTATCGAGCACGCATTCGACTGCGACGTCGAGTGCGTGGAACATGCAGAGGCACTAGCGCTGGACGAAACGCTGGTCAACACGCTGGAGAAGATGGTCAACGAGGACCTCAACTCCGCGGCGAAGCACGTCGGCACCTTCGAGGCCGCCGAACAGACCAAAGGGGTCCCCCTCGACCCCTCAGCCCCCGAGGGCAAGACGTTGAGGGTCAGCTCGACCCTCGACCCGAAATAGGAAGCAGTGCTCGTCGACTTCCTCCGCGCCAACGCCGACATCTTCGCGTGGAGCCCCTCGGACATGCCAGGCATCCCGAGGGAAGTCGCCGAGCACTCCCTTGACATCCTGCCAAACGCCCGCGCCGTGCAACAACGGCTGCGCCGCTTCGACGAGGAGCGGCGACGGCACCGGAGCAGTAGCCGCGGAAGCTCCTCGAGGCCGGATTCATCAAGGAAGTATTCCACCCTACGTGGCTAGCCAATCCCGTGCTTGTAAAGAAGAAAAAATGGGAAATGGCGGATGTGTGTAGACTATACCGCCTTAATAAAGCATGTCCCAAAGTTTCTTTTCCTCTCGCCACGCATAGATCAAATCGTTGACTCAACCGCCGGGTGCGAACCGCTCCGTTTCCTTGATGCCTATTCGGGATATCACCAAATAAAAATGAAGGAGTCCGACCAGCTTGCGACTTCGTTCATCACGCCGTTCGGGACGTTCGCTACGTCACGATGCCCTTTGGCCTCGAAACGCGGACGCAACATATCGCCGCCGCATGCGCACGTTTTTGGGGATCACATCGGGCGGACGGTCGAGGCTTACGTGGACGACATCGTCGTCAAGACCGGTGAAGGCGACGACCCGGTTAACGACCTTGGCGTCGCGTTCGGCCGCCACGGGCCAACGGGGTCAAGCTAAACCCCGAAAAATGTGTCTTTGGAGTGCCGCGGGGCATGCTCCTAGGATACATCGTCTCCCGCCGGGGAATCGTGGCAAACCCCCGAAAAGGTCGCGGCCCTCGAACGAATGGGTCCAATTCGGGATCTCAAAGGGGTGCAGAAGGTGTTGGGGTGCCTCGCCGCCTTAAGCCGCTTCATCTCGAGGCTCGGTGAGAAGGGCCTACCCCTCTACCGGCTGCTCAAGAAGCACGAGCGCTTCTCTTGGACCGCCGAGGCCCAGGACGCGCTCGACAAGCTGAAGGCATCTCTGACGCACGCTCCAATCCTCACGCCGCCGCGAGACGGTGAACCCCTACAGCTCTATGTAGCCGCAACCACCCAGGTGGTCAGCGCCGTGATCGTCGTGGAGCGCGCGGAGGAAGGGCACGCCTTGCCCGTGCAGAGGCCGGTCTACTACATCAGCGAGGTCCTCTCGGACACAAAGACGCGCTACCCACGAGTCCGAAAGCCGCCGTACGCAAGGGGTCCTTGCGCGGCGCAAGCTCCGCCACTACTTCGAGGCCCACCCGGCCACGGTGGTCTCCTCCTTCCCCGCTAGGAGAGATCATTCGCAACCCTGACGCGGCAGGCAGGATTGCCAAATGGTCCGTGGAGCTGATGGGCGAGACGCTTGCCTACGCCCCGCGCAAGGCCATCAAATCGCAAATCCTAGCCGATTTCGTCGCCGAGTGGACGGACACGCAGCCTACCGCCCCTCAAATTCAAGCGAGTGCCGGACTCGTTCTTCGACGGCTCGGTGATGAAGACAGAGCGGGCGCGGCCTCGCTCTTCGTGTCACCCCTCGGGGAGCACATGCGCTACGCAAAGGCGCCTCCACTTCCCCGCGTCCAACAATATGGCCGAGTACGAGGCCCTCCTCTGCGGCCTCAAAATCGCCATCGAGTTGGGCGTCAAGCGCCTCGACGTGCGCGGGGACTCGCAGCTCGTGATCGATCAAGTCATGAAGAACGCGAGCTGCCATAATGACAAGATGGAGGCCTACTGCAAGGCCGTGCGGGCCCTCGAAGACAAGTTCTACGGCATCGAGCTTAATCACGTACCCCGCCGTACAACGAGGAAGCGTACGAGCCGGCGAAGATCGCGTCCGGGCGGGTCACCGTTCCCCCAAACGTTTTCGCGCGTGACATCGCTCAACCCTCGGTCGTCTTCGAGCCCTACCCCTCGAGCCACGACGGACCCTCGGGGGCTCCCTCGAATCCAGCGGGTGCGGAACCCATGGATGAGGACCCCTCGAACGAGGCGTACGTGCTCTCCCTCCTCGAGGGGTACGGCTCCCACGAGGCCGTCGCGATGGACATCGAGCTGGCTCCCGTCCAGGCGGACTGGCGGGAGAAGTATATTACCTGGATCGCTCGAGGGGAACTCCCCGAAGACCGGGCCGCGGCTAGGCGCATCGCCAGGATGGCCAAGTCATTCACCCTTGTCAACGGCGAGCTGTACAAGCGCGCCGCCTCCGGCATCCTACAGCGGTGCGTGCCCATTCCCGAGGGGCGCGAGCTCCTAAGGGACATCCATGCGAGGATCTGTGGCCACCACGCCGCACCCCGCACCCTCGTCGGCAACGCGTTCCGCCAGGGCTTTTATTGGCCTACCGCGGTCGCGGACGCCAGCGAAATTGTACGCACCTGCGAAGGGTTCCAGTTCTACGCCCGCAAGTCCAACTTGCCCGCTCATGCCCTGCAAACGATCCCCGTGACATGGCCGTTCGCCGTGTGGGGGTTGGACATCGTCGGGCCCCTGCGGAAGGCGCCCGGGGGCTTTACCCACCTGCTAGTCGCGATCGACAAATTCTCCAAGTGGGTGGAGGTGCGCCCCATCACGAATTTAAGGGCCGAGCAAAGGGCGGTCACGTTCTTCACCGACATCGTATACCGCTTTGGAGTGCCAAACTCCATCATCACGTACAACGGGTCCCGCTCACGGGCCGGAAGTTCTTGGAGTTTCGTGATAAGTTCCACATCCGCGTGGATTGGGCGGCTGTGGCACACCCACAGACCAACGGCCAAGTAGAGCGTGCCAACGGCATGATCCTACAGGGCCTCAAGCCCCGAATTTTCGACCAGCTCAACAAATCTGGGCGAAAATGGCTCCAAGAACTACCAGCAGCCGTGTGGAGCCTAAGGACAACCCCAAGCAGAGCCACCGGGTTCACCCCATTTTTTCTAGTCCATGGCGCGGAGGCCGTCCTCCCCACGGATTTAGAATACGGGTCGCCCAAGGTTCGAGGCTACGACGAGGATGCCAACCCGCCGAGCCCGTGAGGACTCACCGGACCACCGGACGAGGCACGCCTCGTAGCCTTAATGCACTCCGCGAGGTATCAGCAGTCCCTAAGACGCTACCAAGCACGCAAGATACGTCGGCGGGATTTCGGCCGAGGGGGATTCGGTCCTAAGGCTGCGCCAAGATAACCGAGGGCGCCACAAGCTGTCGCCCCCATGGGAGGGACCCTACGTCGTGGTGAAGGTACTCAAGCCGGGCACATACAAGCTGGCCAACGAGGACGGCGAAGAGCTCACCAACGCTTGGAACATCCAACAGCTACGTCGCTTCTACCCTTAGCTAAGATTTTCCATGTATTTTGGTTGTAAAAAAAACATCGCCAACGCCCCATTTGGCAACGACCATGTAAATACGACAAGTCTAATAAAAGGGCAACTCGGCTTTCCCCTGAAACCCAAGTTACCCTCGGGGCCACTCGCGGGGGCACCCCCCCCCCCCCAAAATGGTCCCATTTTTTCGCGCAAAAAACAAAACAACACGTGCTAAGTTTGTTTCCTACTTCAACTTCGAGCTACGATTCGAACAGGGCGCAGCGGCACAGCGGAAGGAACGTGCGAGCCAGAGATAGCCTACGCCGCGTGGCTATGGCCCTTCTCTCTCGCCTCCAACCCAGCGGGCCCCCTACGAAAATCGAACTCCCCTAACTAGAATCTACTCAGGAAGAAGGAGAAACAAAAAGCGTAATAAACAAACATCTTCATTTACAGCAATTGCTCATGTTCACAAGACAACTTGTTTATTTACAAAAGGCCACGAGGCCAGAATTCTGATACACGTGAACAAAAAATGGGCCTAGCGCCCAACTGCTTTCAGGCGGGAGGAGCAAGAAGATCGGCGGCGTCCGGAAGAGGAATTCTTCGAAGGCCTCGGCGAGCGACTCGGCGGCGTCGGCCAGCCGAGCGCATCCGCGCGCTCCATGGCCACCTCATCCTCGACGCCCTCGGGCACGACGTAGCCTTCCGCCGCCTCGAAGTTAACCTCGTAGTGGGATCGCACCACTCCGAGGGCCTTCTGGACACCCAGCCGCAACGCCCGACGCATCCGCTCGGTGACATGGCCACCGAGGGCACGCAGACGGCTGGCCAGGGAGCTGCCGGCCTGGGCCTCGCCCTCCTCGACGACGTGGTAGGTCTCGAGGGCCGCATCGCGCAACCCCGCAACTCCTCGCTCGAGGAGTCGTAGGAAGCCCGCAGCCGCCCGCCCGCTCGCCCGCGTGCCCCAAGGCGGTGCGCAAGCCCGGAATCGACAAAGACGAGAAGAAATCGAAAAAAGGGAATGCGAGTTCCCAAACGAAAAACCAACAAGCAAGAGTCAAACAAAGGCTCACCTTCGACTTGTTTCCTCTCCATCTCGAAGTCCCGCGCATGGCCTCGACCGACGCCTCGAGGCGCCGGATGGTTTCGCCCCCGCTCGCGGAGGGCCGGCCTCCCCGGTTGGCGTTGCCGATGCCGAGCACGAGCGCCTCATCTTCAACTTTGGAGAGCGCGGTGCTCCGCTCTGCCAACGACTTCCGCGTCCCCTCATGGGCGGCGCGCTCCCCGCTCCGCCGCACGAGCATCGACGAGGGCGGCTTGCCCCCGCCGGCAGCTCGCTCCTCGCCCCTTGGCGGGCGGCGCTCTCTTGCGGGAGCCGCTCCTCGGCCGACGACGAGGGCCGCAGCCTTGGCGTCGAGGGCGGCCTTCGTGTCGTCCGCCTCCTTGGCGCGCTGCTCCAACCCGCGCGCCCGCTCCTCGGCCGGCGCCGTTGCGCCCGCGCCCCCTCGAGCGACGTGCGGAGCTCCCGGGCCGGCGCGAGCGGTGGCCACCTCCGCCTCCCAATTTGCAGCCGCCGTCCGCGCCTTCTCCGCATCCGCGCGCGCGTTCCACGGCGCCTCGTCGCGGTCGAAGAGGGCCGCGCGAACCCGCTCGAGGCTCGAGCGACGCGCCGTGCCCTCGCCTCGAGCTCTCGGGGAGCTCGTCGAGCCGAGCCGGGGCCCGCACGCCGCCCACCGTCCGCGTCCCAAGAGCGTCCGCAAGCGCGTCGAAAGCGCTGCACTGCTCCCGGAGCCGGTGGGCCTTGGCGTTCACCCGGTCGAAGGCGTCGTACTTGTCATGGGTACGGCGCTCGAGCTCCTGGCATCCACACACCAAATCCCGTAAGCGCCAAGACTTGAATGCAACATACGAAAACAAAAAGGGAAAAGGGACGAGCAACCATGGCTCACCTGGAAGACGAGCCAGGCCGGGCCGCCATGGACCCGCAGCGCCTCGTTCAGCGCGCGGTTGAGCGTGGCGCCGTGGCTCCGAGCTCGCCCCGCAGCTCCCCGCTCCCCTCCGGCGTCGCAAACGCAGGGGGATCCTCGACGGCCCCCTCCACCCGGGCGGGGCGGCCGGCGTGGGAGGACGAGGCCCTCGCACCATGTCCTCGGCCCCCCACCACCATGTGACCCTCGTGCCGCCTCACGAGGGCCCCCCCCCCGGGGCTCGGGGGAGTTCGTGGGCCGCCCGGCCCACCGATTCCACCCTGGGCGGCGGGGAGTCATCCGAGAGCTCCACCACCTCCGCTCGAAGATCGCCGTAGGGCGCAGCCGCTTGCGCCGCCTCCGCCGGCACCTCCACCCGCGCCCTCCGCGGCCACGGGCACCCGACGTGGCGCCGTGGCCACCACCCTCCGCCGCACCGCCGCATCCACGGGCGCACCCGCGGTTGCGCCCGCTCCACCTCCTCCGCGGCCGGCCGCCACCGCGGGCCGCACCTCCACCATGGCCGCCGCCGCGGCCCGTGTCTCCGCGACGACCGCGCCGGCCGCCGCCCCCGCAACCTCCGCCGTGCCGCGGCGGGCTGGTCCGCCGGCCGGGGCCTCGAGGCCCCGCCCGGCCTTGCGAGCTCGCGCCCACCGTCGTGCTTGCCCCCGGCGCGCCCCCTCGACGAGCGCCGCCGGGTGGGAATCGACGCGTCCGTCCTCGCACCTTGGCCGGTGCAAGAAGGGGAACGGTTGGCACCACCGCGCAGCACGAACGAAGGGTTAAATCACTTGATCACCAACGAACGAAACCAAACGAAGGAGGACAAAGCTCCTTACCTTGCGAGAGGAAAAGGCCCGCTTCCTTTTCCTCGAGGCCCTCGCGGACGAAGCCGGCGCAGCCGGCCGCGCGTGCCGAAGCGCCTCCCGATGGCGCCGCCGCGCGCACGGGCACGCCCGCCTCATGCGTGAGCGCGCCCGACGCCGCACCTCCCGAAGGCGCCACCGCGCGCGGGGGCACGCTCGCCCCCGCGCGCGCGCGCGCCCGCCGGCCGCGCCCTCGACGACGACTCCGCGCGCGCGGCACGCCCTCCCCCCGCGCGCAGCACGCTTGACGCGCGCACAGCGCGTCCGCCGCGCGCGCCTCCGTGGCGCGCGCCGGCACCCCCGCGCCGCGCGTGCCGCCCCCGATGACGATTGCCGGCGGCGGGCGCCGGTGCGCCCGCCCCCGGCGAAGCCGCCCCCCGACGCCGGCGCGGGTTCCGGCGACGGGGGCACAGGCCGCCACCCGTCGAGGGGCCCTCCCCCTCGCCCTCTTCCTCCTCGTCCCTCCTCGGAAGACGAGGGCTCCTCGACATCCGGGAGGAGAGCCCCGCCTCCTCGCGCCGCCGCACTCCGCGGCCCGCCGGCCGCGGCGCGCTTGACGATGCCTCGCGTGCTCCCTCTTGCGCGCCGCCCGCTCCCGTCGCTCCCGCCGCGCCGCCCGCCCCCCGCGCGAGAGTCGGGGGTAGGCGGGACGGACTTGGCGATGGTGAAGGTCACCATCCGCACACGGAAGCAACAAAGGCGTGTCGTGAGGCAAAGGCGACGCTAAAAACCAAAACGAAATCAAGAACCACACTCACCAACGGCCGGTGAGGAGCATCTCGATGTCCCACGGGGTCCGCCCCCGCGGCGACGGCACCCGGTGTCGACGACGCCCCGCGCCCGGTGAGCGCGTACGGCCGCTCGAGCGGCGTCGGAAGCATGCGCGACCTCGCCAAGTCGACGGGGTTGGCCGTCTCCGTCATCTCGAAGATGCAGTAGCGGCCTCTCCATCAACCGCACGATCCGCCGGTGATGAAGGAAGGCGAGGACGCCCATCGCGTTCGACCCCCATCGTCGCCGGGCGCCGCGGCGCGGCCAGACCGACTCCCCGCCGCCTTCGATGTCGGGGTGGGGGACACCCCGTAGCCCCGGGAGACAAGGCCTCTCCTTGAACACCCGGCCGGTGTAGGGGGGAAGGCCGGGCTCGGCGTTGCGCGCATAAAACCATCCCGGTCCCGGCCCGGCGTTGTTCGTCGTCATGGTGCGGGGGATGTAGACATCCTTGAATTGCCCCCGCAGGCAAGCGACATCCCGCCGGCGCGCATCGCGCGGCGGGTCCTTGGCTCCGTCGTGGGCCGCGTAATGAGCTCCGCGCGGAAAAGGTGTACCCGCAGCTCCCAATTGACCGGGATCCCCAGTACCCCTTCGCGGACGCCCACGAAAGTGGCCTCCTCGCGAGATTGCGTTGGGGGCGAAGTTGTGCGCCTCCACCCCCGTAGTGATGGCACATCGCCCGCATGAAGGTGCTTGCCGGCGCGGTGAAGCCCCGCTCGTGGTAGCGGATGAAGCTCACCACGTAGCCCTCCGGTGGGTTGGGCTCGTGGTCCGCGGCCGGTGGCACGATCCACTCGGGCCGGCGCCCGTCTTCGTTGGCCGCCAGCAGGCCGGCGGCGACCGGCCCTCGCCCAGGCGAGCCGGGTCACCGTCGAGCTCTCCCGGTGCGTACGGCTCCAAGATCCTAAGGGGAGGCCGAGGCGGCGCCATGAAGAGGACGAAAGCGAGCGAGAGGCGGAGGACAAGGAGCGGAGGAAAAAGCTTTAACAGCCGAGCCCGCGCGTGGCAAGAGCAAGACGAAGGCGAAGGGGCGTGGGACCGAAAACGGTGAGAAGCTAAGGTAAAAAACCACCGTCCCTTCCTCCCCGCGCTTTATAGGCCGACGGGCGAGCTCTCCGAGCGACGCCCCGACTAGCATTAACCGGCAGGGAATCTTCCCCATCGCGTCGACGGGCGGGCCCCACCACGACCGCGGCGGCTATAACACCGCAGCGGGTCATCATTACGGTGAAGACCGGCAGCAACCGAGGCAAAACCGTCACGTCCGCCGCCGCGCCGCCCACTACGTGCGCGCGCGCGCGCGCGCCGCCAAAAAGGCGCGCCCGCGCCGCAAAACCGCGGCCACGACCGCAAGGCACTTAAATGCCCGGTCCCTTGCCAAGCAAGGAGCACCCTCGAGCGGGGCGAACCCCCGGCTCGAAGCAGAGGCGACCCTCGATGGGATATCAGCGTGAGAAGGTCGCCCGGGACCTGCTCGATGTAGAGCAGGCAACCGCGGGCACCCATACCACGTAAAACCCTCGAGCGGCACGACCCTCGGCCCCAAACAAAAGCGACCCTCGATGGGATATCAACGTGAGAAGGTCGCCCGGGACCTGCTCGATGTAGAGCAGGCAGCCGCGGGCACCCATGCCACGCAAAACCCTCGAGCGGAGCGAGCCCTTGGCTCAAGATGACGTCAACCCTCGATGGGATATCGACGTGAGAAGGTCGCCCGGGACCTGCTCGATGTAGAGCAGGCAGCCGCGGGCACCCATGCCACGCAAAACCCTCGAGCGGAGCGAGCCCCCCGGCTCGAGACAATGTCAACCCTCTAAAAGAAGGCACATACGCTGTGCTACCAATCAGCACCTCGAGGGCTGGCTCGCCCAGACCCCTCGACGGCCGGAAAACGTGAAAAGACGGGGCTGCCCAGGCGCCACCCCGCACGGCCCTACTGATCAGAGGTTCGAAGCCTGACCCTCGACGGTTCGAACAGCGCCACGGATCGCAGAGTAAGGGACGACGAGGGCGCGCGCATTCGAGCCGTTCCTCGAGCCCGTCGGCTCGAGGGTGCCCCACATGTCGTGTTCGAGAGCCGCCGAGGGCGCCTAGCCGTGGGGATTCCACCGAGGGAGAGCTTCCGCGCCCTCGGCCCCTAGCGAACGGGACCGAGCCCCACCTAGCAAACCCACGCAAGCGCTTCCATGGACGTGTCTCCGACCGCGCAGCCCTACCCTTATCGAACGGGGCATGGACGTCCACTTGAACCACCCGCTACCGCTCGACGAGGAATCCGCGATTCGCGACCCGCTCGATGGGAGTCGCGGAAACCTCACCCCTCCGTCCCGCGGAGGGACGGCGAGGGCGCGTTAAAAAACAAGTCGTCGTGCTCGACCCGATCGCCTCGAACGGCCAAGGCTCGGGGGCTTGACGCACGGCTACACCTCCTTGAAATTGCACCCGCCGGGAGACAAAGGACAGGGGGAGCGTGCACCCCCGAAGCCGGCCGAAATACCGCCGATGCCGGTTGGCATATGTGCCACGCCTTTCCGACCAAAGTTCTCGCGGTTAACCCCCCGCAGAGAACCCACACTCCCGCAGGCTTCGGGGCTAGACCCGCGGGCCCGCCGACGCGGCCCCACGGAAAGCGTTCGCAAACAAGGAGGGAAGAACGTCCTATCGCAGGTTCCAAGCATCCGCGGGAGCCTCAATGGCAAACCCGCATGCTCGGGGGCCACCGTCGGGGACCGCCCTAGGGGTCCCCTTAAACAATGGGGAAACCCTCACTTAAATCCCGCACCAAAACACGTTAAGCCTAACCATGTGTGACTAACCATGCAGACACGCCCAGCCGCGGGACTCCGACGGCCCACCAAGACGGCCCTCTTAGAAATCCCCTCGAGCGGGCTCCGCTCGCTCGAGGGAGCACTCCCCCTCGGGCGGGCTCCGCCCCGTTCGAGGGGCAACCCCCCCACGAGCGGTCCCGCCCCGCTCGGGGGCTCACCCCCCCCTCGAGCGGGTCTCGTCCCGCTCGAGGGTCCGTTCCGCCCTCGGCCGGGGCCCGCCGCGCTCACGGCACCCCCGCACGCGTGCGCCGGCCCCGTACACGGGCATTTAACGCCCCGACGCCGCAGACGGCGCCATCATGCGCCCGGCTCGCGCCCCGTGCCGCCGCACCAACTCCCCAGGGAGGAGCCCATCCCCGCCACTGTGGGGATGGACCGTGCGGTACGGCCGGTGTCGGTCCCGTGACACCGCGCGCCCAATACAAAGACGACTAACGCGCCCGACCCTCGAAGGGGGCCGGCGCACCCTCGATTTCACTTTACCGTGACCCTACGGTGTTAGGTGAGGAGCGCTAGGCCGGTGGATGGCCATCCCGGCCACTGTAACGGCGCGGCCGCCGTACCCGGGCGTGCGTGTGCGCACGCCCGCGCCGCAAAGAACCACCCCCGCTACCGCGGAACGCATTGGGAAGGAACGCCGTTCGCCCGCCCCCGTGCCCCGTACCGCCCATCATCGCACCTCCCTCGAAGCCTATCAGAGGACGCCACCACCATCTGCCGCCCTCCTACCCTCGAACCGCCACTGTTCGGGTACGGGGTAGGCCATCATGGCCGGATCGTAGCAAAGATCGTCCGGACGGCCGCCCACTCTACAACGTAGCACGACGTGCACCCCCACATAGCTGGATAGCGCGGCGTGCATGTAACTCACCGCCCCCTTGGCCTATAAAAGGGGAGGCGAGCCCCCAGCCGCGGGGGGAGGAGACGAGTCCAGATCAACACAACACACCGTGCACTCACTCTCTTATTCCCCCACAACATCTTCAACCACTCTCCCAGGGACTTGGAAGCCACGCTTCCTCTCCCGCCTTGCTTGTACTTGCCCCACTACAAGCACCCCCGGTGCTGAGCAATATAGTGCCACGAGCACACCCCTGCTGGACATACGGCCCCGCGGCCGGAACCAGGATAAAACCTTGTGTCATTTGTTGCTTGGCATCGACCATCGAGGGATAGACCTAGGAGCTATCTACTGGTTAGTGTCGGGACCATATTCCGCACCGACAGATAGAAAAGTGAATCTCATTAAAAGCATCTTTAAACCGTGGCCTCCGGTCCGATTCCGAAAACTCCCTCCTTTCAGAGCCCCCGTTCTGTCACAACGTACTCCTATTTATGGAGGTAGTCTAGGGCGAGTTCGATAAGAACAAGTTGAAACCACTTGGTCAGTCCGGTATGGACCTCTAGCCACTGCGGCTACAAGAGCACCCTATGCAATCTATCTTAAGTATAGATTGGGGAAGAAGCTAAACCAATAAGAAAACAAAATCATCGAGAAGGCACTTGATCGCTAGAAATCGGATTCACTTAAAGACTTCACCATGAATGATTACATGAACAAGATCACCACCGGGATCCTACCTCGATCTTGATCCTTGCTCCGGAGCTCCGATGTGGTCTTCCATGCAAGGTTCCCACGTCGGCTAGGGAGACCCTAGACAACTAGCACGACCCTCATCTCCGAGATGGTGTACCTCAAGGTTCTCTGCTCCTCGATGGCGGATGACGAATTAATTGATGCGTGGCTCTCGGCAGGGGGCTATAAATAGCCCGAGAGGCACCTAGGTAAAAGGGGGGGCGATTGGGCCTCGAAACGGGCTGGCCCGGCCAGCCTGGGCCGTCCGGCCTGGGCCGACCGGTCTGGGCCCATTTCAGCCCTGCTCGTGGCCTCCTTCACCCGACGTTGGTTCCCGAGTCTTCTAGATCATCCCCCCTTCTGCATGTGGTCCCTTGTCGCCAGCTTCTCTCCGAGTTGGATGAAGCTCCTTGTCTCGCAAGATTCGGCACTTTTTTGGCTAGATCCTCGGAGTTTGTCATCTTCTCGGGTTGGGTCCCTGGGCTATTGGAGTCATGTTCACTTCATTACTTGACTTGTACCGGGCTTCAAGGTCTTGTCATGAGGTGCCTGATGAACTTATCCCGGAAGTCTTGCTTTCAACACTAAAACCCTACATAAACATTAAACTCCTAAACCGACATGCAAAAATGAACTTGTTATACCAAGGGGGTTAGTACCAATGGATAAGGTATAAACACCGAAGGTAAACTCATGGCTAGATTAACGGAATTTCACCATCAACATCTCCCCCATGCTTAAACCTTGCTCGTCCTCGAGTAAGCCTTCAATGGATATCATCATTGCCCTTCATTGTTTGTCACACCCGATTTTCTGAAGAAAACCAAGTGCAAGCATATATGCATGCCAAGATCAAGTTCATGCATATAGTGACATATAAGAGAATACAGAAACAGTATCACGTAAGAAAAAGGAAGATTATCAGAGATTTACGCTTAATCCTGGAAACAAAGGCTCCAAACTTCACAGGCAGTCGACTGGGGGTTGCGTACGCCTAGCACTAGCAACATCTTCACAAGACTTCAGAGTAGCCTCGTCCTTCTGAGCAACATTGTTTATAGCAAGGATGAGCACTTGTCGTACTCAGCAAGTGTGGGGAAAAGAATGAAAGCAAAGGCTTTATAGTGGACTGGGCTATAAGCATTTTAGCAATTTTAGTTGGTCAAGTTTTATTAGCACCTGATTACTAATAAAGTATAAGTTTATACCAACCCACAATTATCATAAAGAGATAGATAAGATACGCCATAAGCATATGGCAAACGTAACCAGAGACCATGATTTAAGTCCATCTTCAAGTTTAATTATCATGTGAGGGTCCAGGCCGCTCTTGACCGTGAGCACGGCTAATCGATTAGTTTTACACTCTGCAGAGGTTGTACATCTTTACCCACAAGTCGCGTAAAAGTCCTGAAGAACTTTAGACCCAACCATGCGATGCCGGCCAAGCATCATACCACACTACCGAGGTGTGATTGCATAGGGACGCTACGAGGCCGTTACAAAGATCCCTAGATGTAGGCTGCCTGCTAGGTTACCTGGTTAGTGCAACGTATAAAGCTTCCGGATGAGTACCGTGTCTTAGCTAAGCCCACACCTACGCCCGAGTAGGTCCATATGCCACTACCCGCCAGTGTAACGCCCACGTTTCTAGCTCAAAATAAATCACCTAATAAATCGTGCGTGTTTTTCAAATTTTCCAGCTGAGCTCAATTACTCCCTTCAAACCCTAGTCACCGTCCCTCCCTCTCACCCCGGCGCGCGTGCCGCGAATCCCGCCGGCACCGCCCGCACCCGGCCGGCACTCACGCGTGCCTTCCCAACACCGCGGTCGGCCACCGTGCCGGGAATCCCGCGCATGCCGCGGTCCCGCCGGTCGGTCCGCCTCGCCATCACCGTCGTCCCGAAAAACACGCCGACGCTCGGAAATCGGAAAATCCCACAAAACCCTTCCCCTAATTTCCTAACAATTTTCCTAATTTTTCCTTATTTTTTTTCCTTTTCTATTTTCCTTCCCTTCCTTTTCTTTCTTTTCTTTTTCTTTTTCTTCTTTCCTTTTCCTTTCCCTTCTTTTCTTTTCTCCCTTCTCTTTTCCCCTCCTCCTTCTTCCTCCCGCGGCCAGGACGCGCGCCCGCGACGCCCGCGCCCCCGCGCCCGGCGCCGTTGACGCCCGCACCGCTCCGGCCCGCGTGCCTCGTGCCCGACCACGCCGGCTCCCCCTCCCCTTCGCACGCCACCGCCCTCGTTCTCGCCGCCGCGCCGCACGCCGCCCGGCCCCGCGCCGCCGGCAGAGCCCGGCCGAGCCGACAAGCGACGACCACCCTACCGCACCGCCCTCGCCACCACCAAGCACGCCACCCCGCCCCCGCGACGCGACCACACCCCGGCACACCGCCATTACTCCGCATCACACCCGCGTCTCGCCGCCGGCCACCCCGCGCCGCCGCCCCGCCGCCCGCCACCATCACCACCACCGCAACCCGCCACCCCCGCTCCGCCCCCGGACGCGTTGTCCCCGCACAAGTTAACCCGCCGCCGCTTGGAGCCGTCTCGTCACGGCCGCCGCGAAGTCCGGCCGAACATCGAGAAGCCGCGCGAGCTCACCGGCGACCTCCCGCCGGAAAAATCCTTCCCCCCCCGAACCGCCTTAGGCCGCCTATAAATAGGCCCCGGGCCTCCTCGCCGCTCCACACCGCACCACCGAGCTCACACAAGCCTTCCCCAAGCTCCACAGCGCCGCCGCCCCTTGAGCACCGCCACCGAGCCGCCACCCTCTCGCGGAGCCACTCCTTCGGGCCGCCCTAGAGCAAGGTAAGCACGGGAACAGGACCCCCTCGGCGCCCTCTCCGTTTTTACCCACCGCCCGTCCGCCGCCGTGTCCTGGCTTGCCGGGATTTGGCGCTAGCCGCCTGCCCCGGCGACCCCTCCCCTGCCTCTGTCTGAATCGGGGAGGGGGGGAAGGAAGGAGAAGGCCTTTTGGCCGAAACCCCCCCACCTTTCTCCTTTTTCCCCACCAAACCGTGACCCTATTCTCTCTCTCTCTTTCCTTTTCAAATAAGCCCCTAGGTTAAGGATTAACTGTAAATTAAATACTGTCAAGCCCTAAACAATTCACAACCAGGCCCTAACCAAGTTTATATTATCATAATCACCCCCTTTCCCCATTAATAGAAATTACTAATAGGTCCTTAGCCCTTATAACCCCTCTTTAACCCAACACCTTATGCACAATTTTATTCTCGATTAAAACCAAATTTCACCACACCCTTCCCAGTAGTACCCCCGCCGAACCAACCCCCTCCCTAGGACTTATATATATTCCCTCTCCGCTCATCTTCCCCTCCTCGAGATCGGCCGGTAATATGTGTGCTTATATTGGTTGCTTGCCTACACTACAGCCGACAGAGTAGACGAAGGAAGGTACCTTGAGCCAGAGATCGGAGCCGACTACTGCGAGCATGAGCCCGAGGTCCCAAACGCCGAGTTGGCACTCCCCGAAGACTTCGAAGACGGCAAGTCCAATCTCATCCTTTGATGCATGCTTTTGTCCTAGTTTTATAAATATAACCCCATACCCGTTTTATAAACTTCATATTGTTTTACTGCAAAACATGGTAGGATAGCCACCCTTGATTGCTATGATTGAACTTGGTTTTGGCCTAAATGAGTGCTTTAAAAATGTGTAAGTGCTTTCAAAATGTGTGAGTGCTTTTAAAATGAAAATGAGATATGTTTGGAAAATGAGTAAAGAACTAGGTAGACGGGATGGACGTGTGTGTCAGGAGTATGGGTGAGCTCGTACCTGTGTGGTTGAGCGTGTTGGGAGTTGTCCATCTTGTCGGTTAAGGACCGGGTTGCGTGACATCTCACCTGACCCAAATCATCGTACAACCACTCGAGCGTTGTATGTGGCAACGTCTTAGCATAAACCCCACTAGTTAATCTACTTGCCATCTGGTGTGCGGGTGAGCGGCGGAAGACCAAGGAGTAGGGGTACGCTCTGTGTGAGGTACGCCCTGGTTATGTGGGATAACCCCTTGGGTGCTTCCGTGGTGGCTCGTAGCGTTAGCTAAGGTGGGTAATGGCTTTGATAGGATCCGTACCGGCACTGAGGTGTCCGTGTGACGGTACCCTACTTGTTGGTAAAGATGTACAACCTCTGCAGAGTGTCAAACCTATTCGAATAGCCGTGTCCACGGTATTGGACGAGTCACGGTGTGGTCAAAAAAACTAGTGTTTGGGATGGGATGATTTCTGGCGTGAGTTGTTTTCTGGGTGAAGTGTGTGGCTGTGTGCCTGAGCTACGACGGACGGGAAGTCCGGTAGTTCCACAGTGGTTTTCCTAAAACAAGTGAGTCATCTTGGTTGTGAAATGTTTGCGAAAACTTTTTTTTTGAAATGAACCCCTGCATCAGTGAGTTTGCAAAATGAACCTTAACCTGATCCTTGTTATACTTTATGCATGATTCTGCTTATGAGCCCCTTCGTGGGTGGGGTTGGATTTGCTGAGTACGTATGTGCTCACCCTTGTTTTACTAACTGTTTTCAGAGGAGGATCCCGATTACATTCCCGAAGACGTCGAGTAGGTCGCTGCCCTACACCCAACCGTGCCTGTGTACCCAGGGCCCCTACCGAAAGCTTCCATGGTGTGGTACTCTGAGGAGGCTATGGAAGCCTTTGCTATCGTAGTGTGGTCGTTAGCGTTTGTGTTGTTCCTTGTAGCGTTGGCACTACCGTGCCCTCTGTGTCGCCGTGATGTAAAAGACTGATCCACCTGTTGTAATAAATGTGTTACCAGCCTCCTGGGACTGGTGTTTGTGTCACATTTAGTCACCTCTGATGAGGGGACGCTTCAGCCAGCCCCCAACCCTTATCAGGTAAAGCATACCTAACACCTAGTTCACTAATTAATAAGCCAAGACAGAGCCATATGTCTTGTGGTAGCACTGTTTTCCTGGGTGGTTCTCCATTTTCCGATTAAACATATGATATTGTATTGAACGTCCAAAGATATAACATAAAGGTATAACGTGATTCATCATTATTGTTCATTAAAACCACCATAACCCAGGTATAGCAACTAAGCATAGCTACCCAACAGAAATGTAAACCCAGGTTAACAAGGATTGACAATCAAAGACTAGGATAAACTTTAATAGGAACCCATCAAAATTAATGCAAGCAATGTAATGAGTGATTAAGTATAGTTCTTAGGACAAAAGATCAAGGACACACTTGCCTGAAACAAGAGTAGTGTTGTTGCTCAGAGTTCTTCAACCCCTTGCTCTTCAAAGCCCTCGAACGAAGTAAATACTACTCGCATCAATCATCCAAAGAAAAACATCCAGAGCACACATATTCTAGCAACCAAACAATCTAAATTAAAAACAGTACACTAGTCACCGTAAAACGTGTTGAAAAGCGGCACTAAACTAATTAATAAATACATTAAGATGGATATGTAGGAGAAAGAACTATTGAAAACCGGATTTAATTTAATAAGATATGGGTTTTATGATGGAAAGGATATCTATTAGAACATGATGTATGGATGATGTCACCATGAGAAAATAGTCACGAAAGGAAAATTAAAAGAATAAATAAATTGGTTCCAACATGATCACAACCAACTTGATGTAAACATGACATCAGTGGGACACTTGTGGATAGTAAAACATTTAGACATTGAGGCAAGGAAGGTCTTTCCTCCTATATGCATACTTGTACATTGATGCATGAATGGATTAGAGTCAGAGATGGACATGTATAGGTAGTTAATAAGCACATCTCTGGTGATAGGCTTACACGGTTTGGTAGACAAGGTATATTTTAAGAATGAACTATCGCTCAATCACAAAGTGCTTAAACAATAAAAGAATACGACAAAGGGAATCGAAGGCCAGCCATGATCCTAAACGTAAATACATGTATGGCGCTGTTGGTTTGCATTGACCAGTGATGACCAGAGAAAGAGGAACGGACGAGTTCTTGCGGAGGTTCTCACCAGGCACGCCAGTGGAGTCGACGACAAGCTCGGCAAGATGGCATGTAGCAACGACGACGGCGTTGAGGTGCTCGTAGTGGCAGTGCTTCTCCCTGGTGCTTACGACCATCGTTGGCAGTCATCATGCACACAGGACGTAGTACACATGTACACACCACAGCCATTGTTGGCAGTCATCATTAGGTTGCCAGGGAAAGAAGAATAGATGGCACTCGGAATCGCTGCAAAGCACATCAGAGATGAGGGTGAGCGTTAAAAGGGAAAGGGAAGGAAATTGATCCCATTAAATGATGGCAACCTCACCACGGATAGAGATGGATATGGATAGATGAGTGCAGATCGCTGGCCAGAATTTGGCCCAGCGACGACGGACGACGGTGGAGCATGTCGGCTTGGCCTTCTCGATCTCGCGGCGCCCCAGTGAACCGGCGAGCGATGCGCGACCGTGCGGTGGCGAGCTGCGCAGGGCGGCGGCGCGCGGGCGGCCGGCAGCAGGGGGCGGCTAGGGCAGCTTGCAAGAGGCGGCGACCTCCTTTTATGGGGGCGGGCGCGCGGCGGCCTACCCCCGCGGCGGCGCGGTGCGGGCTCGGATGGGCCCCCGCGCGGGCCCCCGCGGCGTGCGGAGCGGGTTGGGTCGGGCCACAGGCTCGGCCCAATCCGGAAGGGTAGATTTCTTTTTTTCGAATTTACTTCTAATGCCAGAAACAATTCCAGAAATTGCAGAAATTGTTTTAAAGGCACGAAAAATACTTCGAAAATCACAAAACAAAATCCAGGAAAATTCCTAGGGATAGATGAAGACATGAACAATCCAAATAAAGCATTTGGAGCCCATGAAGAAGATTTTAGAACCTTCTAATAAAAAGAAATGGCTCGGGGAAAATGAGAATAAATTCCAAAAAATCCGGAAAATTCTCGGGAGAATTTGGACAGCTCCTAAACGCATTTTTGAAACCTTTTGCACTCAAGAACCACTAGATGCATCGGTATGAATGCAACACACATAACTTTTTATTTAATTTAGAAAATCAAACAATGGATTTTTTCTATGCTATATTCCCTGTAAAGAAAATAAATGTTGGAAAAATTTTAAAATTATGAGAAAATCGTTATTTAATTATTTTCACTATTCACATGGTGAAATTGGAAATTTCAGGGTGTGACATTGTTTAAACCTTGCACTTGATCATACACGTGAAAACATAATGCCCTCAAAAGTTTAGTTCTTTAAAGTTCCATAATGTACTAGTCTTCATCCCTACAGAGGGTAGATTATTAATTAAGCTTATCCCACAAGTAATAACATGCTCCCAAAATTCAAATAGATCTCAGAAATTTTGAAATATAGAACGAGATGAAAAAGAGCTAAACCAAATACACAAATTTAATCCACCTTGCATCTTACTCATGAACTCTCATCTCATCTTGTCTCTCAAGCCTATTTATTCTACTCCTTTCCCTCTTATAACATTCAAATGAGTGGTAGGCTTTATGTGGAGTTCTTTGGGAAAGTTTAGTCCTAACAAGATATTATAAATGAGATGTTGTCAAAACAAGACAAGCTTCTCATGGTCTTACCGAGACACATCAAAAAGGTCATTGGAAAATAATATTAAATCAAGGAGGGGAAAGAGAAAAATACACACACTTGAGATAGGTGGACATGTGCAAATGGCAATGAGTGATCCCGAATCACAAAGGAAGTCCTCATTATCGGATTGCACATGGTTGGAAAATGAGTATGGATCTTTTAATCTTGAAGCTTTGAAATTCCTAATGCACTTTAGAGAACCGGGGAGTTCACTTTTTTTATTATTTTTATATCATACATACTCATATATTTTTTCATGCATATATATTTTTTTTCTTTCTTTCTTTTTCTTTCTCTCTCTTTCTCAATTTTTTTCTCATCAAGATTTTTTTATTTGCTCCCCTTGAACTCTAAAATTGCATTGTACCTACCTCCCCCCCATGCTTAGACGTTTACTCGTCCTCGAGCAAAGAGGTGATAGAGATAAAGTAGGTACCAAAAATACTTTTCCTTTGGAGAGATACTTGAAATCTTCAATGTTGGCACTATCTTGCGATCTTCCTTGAATTGACGATCCATTCTCAACGATAGGTTGTGGTCAAGGAGGTAATCACAAAAAATGATTTTTGGTTATAAGGGTGGATATCCGGCAAGGTTTGTGAGATCTCCGATGTGGGGATACACAATGCACAGATAAGAGGCTAGCAATAATATAGATACGCAAAAACGGAATGACCAGCTTCTTAGTCTCGGGCTAGAGAAATCATGGCCTGAAATAACTCACCCAAAAATAAACCTTGTATACTAAGTTTTTGCACTCAAATATATATGGCTCGGGATAGGTACAGCAACATGCAAGTGGTATTTATGACAAGGTTAGCATTACTTTTAAGAACAAAAATAAATCATCTTTAATCCATCTAAAACTTAAGAGAATGTAGAACACTATGGGTCTTTATTTTTATCGTAACCTCCAATAAAAATTAAGCTAGCATTTAGATAATTTCAGATTTGTATTTTAAGAGAGCATTAGCTTAATCATGCATAAAACAATTACAAAGATACACAAAGCGGCAATTATAATCATATATCATCATGGCACAAATTTTATAACTTTATAAAATGTAAAACCTAGGTGGTGACTTTATTCTTGATGAAAATAAAAACTAAGACACATGCTGAAAATTTAAATAAAAACTGAAAACACTACGCATACAAAGGGCATACAAGCTGAAAATTAAAGAAAAGGGGGTAAAGGAAAGATAACTAAAGCTCCTCCTCTCTGTAATCTTCCGCCGGTGGTTGATATTGATAGTCTTGGTTGTTGTACCCTTGCTCATAATAGGATCGCACCGCTCCTCCTATGAATTGTCTGACGGTGCTAAGTGAAGGCGTCAAAGCTCATAAGCGATGTTTGCATTTCCTTCACTCATTTGGTTTGCATTGGTTTGGATGGTTGCAATAATTTGCATGTTTCTTGCAGTGTATCCTCCAATGGTGGCCACTTTTGTTGTGGTTAAGGAAGGTGTGCATATGGCTCCGCAAAAGCTACGTTGGGCACCGCAAAATTTGGTGGGGGTATGGCTGCACCACTCCCCCATGCTTGCATTGGTACACCACCGTAGTAACTCAGCGGCGCCGGAATTCCTCCGAATGGTGGCACATAATTTTGTTGTGCACCTCCTTCTTGGGCCATGGAAAAACCTTCTCCTACAATTCTTCTCTTTTATTTTTTCTTCGCCGGCACAAGAAGTCCTTCCTCTAACCAATCTTCTTTGCCTTCAAGAAAAAGTCTTAATCTTCGATCCAATAGGGGCAAATTTACTTTGGCCACTCCAAAGCCTTGTCTCTCATCTCCACTTTTATATTTTCCTTTCTTTGTATAATCAAATCCTAGGGAAGTCCTGGGTAGGAGATGCTTCAGGTTCCTTGTAATATCCGGTCTCAAAGAGATAGCCAACATAGAGAGGTAGCACCCCGAACCAATATCTCCTGAACCCAATGTTGCTCACAACACCACCTGTTGATCATGAGGTAAGAGGGGTCTATTGGCCACTTGGAAATCAAAGCTGAGTAAAGACAGTTCAACTCCGTATTGGTTATCTTTTTCTCTCTCATTCTCCCCAAAATCCTCTTGCACATCCATGAGTGAAACACTTGGATGATGGGGTTCCAGATACTATTTCTTTGTTAATCAGCTCATCCCGCGATCATACTTGTTCGGGGGCTCCCTTTTGGAAACCGAGTTATTCCCTAATACTCATAGGGAACCATTTGTTCAACTCCCTCCAAACGGAATGAGAAACTCGGTACTCCTTCATCAAGGATAGGCGCCATGGTCATGAGAATTTCCAAGGCAAATTCCTTGTGGGTGTTTACCGACACTCAATTGGAGATTTGCACCCAACCTCGGTGTTCCGAATGAAAACCCAATATGTGGAGAGCTTGGTCGTCGAAGTCGACGTTTGCTACAAGCCTCTACACAAGGCGAGCGAGCCTCTCCTCCTCCTCCTTTGTCATGATGATAAACCCATTGGAATACCACGGAGTGTGTGGAGGTGGAGAGGATGATTGTGTCGAGCGGTGAGGTCGGACGGGCGGCATCTCCGTACATCCATGAGGTTCGGTGAACCTCATAGACGAGCTTTGTGTGGACCTCATGCCACCGAGGAGAAGAGTATTGTTCCTCCTCGGTGGTGTCTTGTCCTCCTCCATACTCCGAGGAGACTTGGAAACCGAGTGCCTCCTCGAAGAGGTTGTCGATGATGGCTTAGGCGACGATGATCCCTTCTTCTTGGTGCAAAGACTTGTAGTTTTCTTCCATGGTTGTAGCACTCTCTCCATCACAAATAAATATCTGGGGTTTTCAACCAGTAACAAGGTACACAAATGTTATTTTGGAGTATGGACTTTGAGTGGATTAAGGATGTGATTTGTTGCACGAAACAAGCGGGGTGGATGGCTAAGTCTAAGGTGGTTATGAACTACCAACTTGAGCACATGAACAAAGAGCTGGATGCGAGACTTATCTTCTCAAGTGCGCTCATTCTTGCTTTGTTGCTTCGTGTCCGCGTGCTCCACAGGGTTGCACCTTCCAAACGTGCTCGTCCACTCCTTCACTTGCATTATTGCTCCTTCCACTTGATGATTTCTCTTTGAGTCACTTCCATGCTCCCTTGCCTCACATGCATCCATGATATTCCTGCAAACAAAGCTTTGGCTGCCCCCCATGCTTGTACTTTGCATGTGGTTTGATAAAAGATGTTTGTGGGGGCATCCCCTGATGCATCATGGTGCATGTATGGTTAGGTTAACTAGATTGCCTCCCTCTAAGCATGTTTTAACGCTAAGCACTCCTCTAATTTTGAAAATAAAAAATAAAATCAGAGATGTTAATGAGTTAAAATATAAATTTATAGGAGTTTTTGAAGCATTAAAAACAAATGTAAGTTGGAAAATATTTCCGACTACTTTTATTTTGGTCTCACCGGTATTGTTTGCATTCATTAGTTGAGAGCGAACTTTTCCTGGCCTGATCATGGGTGCATAGGTTTAGGTTCTAATTTTGATTATATGAGAGAGATTTTGAATGAAATAAAATTAAATGAGGCTTAGAAAAATTCTAATCCTAGAGAAACCAAGAGTATGGATTTTTAAACCAACCAAAGGTTTAGTTTCTAGGTTCACGTGAGTCCTACCACATGCTGAAATTTAAATAACATATAGATACAAGTCGTGGCTCTACTCGTGTGTTTTTAGCATGAAAAGCAAGTCAATCATAACATCATAAAGAGGATGAAAGGTTGAGATAGGTTCTGAATTTTTTTGTTGTGGTTTCTCGAAAAGAAGCAAACAAACACATAGGAGGGTTCATGTAAAGGGTTTATAATCAAAACAAAATATTCAACCAAAACTTATGTCTCTAATATTGTTCAACCACTCTAAGTCTAATGTTTTGCGTAGTAAAATTTCAAAACTAACTTACTTGAAAGAATTGAAAAACCTGGAATCGGGTTGTCCTCCCGGTAGCTTATTCTTGACTCGACGAAACGTGTTACCTCCCGCCTAGCGCTTCGCTTATAGTCCATGGCTAGACTTCTTCACTTGATTACTTCGGATCAACTCTCTTTGCGGGCGTTGCAATCTTGGGTACCCACTTCTGCACCATCTTTGGCAAGGGCTTATTCTTAGGCTTAGTCATATTTTTAGTCTTCACAGGTTAGCTTTATCCTTTGGTGTTGACGGATGCAACAACTTCCTTCATGTAGTGACTCGGCATCTCAACTCTGGTCCTTCGGTCGTGATCTTCGTGGTCTGCTTAGTGTGATCCTCCTTCTCTCCTGAATGAGTTTGAGTTGCCTTCTCCTTCTCGGGACCTTGAGGTTGTCTCGGATATTCTCCTTTGTTACCCATCGGGTGCCCAACAAGTTGTCCCACTTGCGTCTCCAGCATCTTCATCACGATGGACACTTCACGTATAGATCTTCCAACCTCCGTCACCTTTCCATCTAAATTCTATAATATTTTCTCCATAGCCTCGAACTTATTCATGACGTCCTCGTTGATCTTAGCTTGCTCGTCCATGAAGTCCTTCAATTGTGTACAAAGGGGAACCAAATCTTGAATGGACGAACTTGCATTAAATCGGGGTTTACCTTAGACATGGCCGTACTCCTCACACTCCTCGCATGTGGATCTTGCCTTGGCAGCCTTTAGGTCTTGAGCTTCATTCTCTAACTCCATCTTCTCCATAATCCTCTTAAATAAACCGATATGCCACTCAAGGAATTCAGCTCGTATGTATTCATTGAAACGCTCCAAAGCTCCCGCAATCGTCATGCGGATAGTTGAGACCTTGATCTTGAACGGCTTTCCGGCGTCTTGAAGGTTTATGATAGGTAGATCAACAATGTCCGAGGTGCATAGCTCGATCTTGCGCTCCGATTGTGATTGTTCTCCCATGGGTGGCGGCTGAGGTTGATCTTCCTTTAGACTTGGAGGTGGTGATTCCCTTCGAGAATCCGATGGTCCTTCAACTTCGGCTTTTGAATCTAGGGTTTCCAACCCTTTAGCTTGTGTTGCACGTCTCCTTTGCCAGTAGAGTTTTCCTGGATCATCCACAAAAGAAAGTTCGGGTTTCTTGGAGAGGTAGCCAACCATCTTCAGCTAGGGTTAGTAATAAAACAAAAATCTAAAAAAAAGAAAAATTAGGGTTAATCAAAACTATATTAGATTGATTTTTTTTCTATTTGAGGATGATCAAAGTTAAGAGATGCAAAAGAAAATTCAAAAGAAAAACTGAAAAATAAGTGATACTAGATTGGATCTTGATTGCTTGTTCCCCGGCAACGGCACCAGAAAAAGGGGTTGTTGACGGTAGATTATCGTATCAAAGTTCATATGGATTTGCAAGCGGACAAATCCCCCGTCGTTGTCAAGGGACCCTTCTTCCCTCGAGTGGTGAACCCAAAGGTATCGAATCCGTGGAACAATGTGCAACGCAAGGATTCAATCTAGTAAGGCAAGGGAAGCAATCTTTTGAAGAAGCAAGTTGCATCTAATCTAAGATATCATCAAGAGAACACATCTAATCTAATCTACTAAAGAGGTAGCAAGAGAAAGCAAGAGATAACTGATCTAGAGAGTCTAGATAATGCTTATGTTGTAACTGCAAACAAGATAGATGAAGATAGAAAAGCGAATCTCATTAAAAGCATCTTTAAACTGTGGCCTCTGGTCCGATTCCGAAAACGCCCGCCTTTCAGAGCCCCCGTTCTGTCACAACGTACTCCTATTCATGCGGGTAGTCTAGGGTGAGTTCGATAAGAACAAGTTGAAATCACTTGGTCGGTCCGGTATGCACCTCTAGCCACCACAGCTACAAGAGCACCCTATGCAATCTATCTTAAGTATAGATTGGGGAAGAAGCAAAACCAATAAGAAAACAAAATCATCGAGAAGGTACTTGATCGCTAGAAATCGGATTCACTTAAAGACTTCACCATGAATGATTACCTGAACAAGATCACCACCGGGATCCTACCTCGATCTTGATCCTTGCTCCGGAGCTCTGACGTGGTCTTCCATGCAAGGTTCCAACCTCGGCTAGGGAGACCCTAGAAAACTAGCACGACCCTCATCTCTGAGATGGTGTCCCTCAAGCTTCTCTGCTCCTCGGCGGCTGATGACAAATTAATTGATGTGTGGCTCTCGGTCAGGGGGCTATAAATAGCCCGAAAGGCACATAGGTCAAAGGGGGGCCAACTGGGCCTCGAAACGGAGTGGGCCGACCGGCCTAGGCCGACTGTCCTGGGCCCATTTCGGCCAAGTTCGTGGCCTCCTTCGCCCGGTGTTGGTTCCCGAATCTTCTAGATCATTCCCCCTTCTGCATGTGGACCCTTGTCGTTAGTTTTTCTACGAGTTTGACGAAGCTCCTTGTCTCGAAAGATTCGGCACTTTTCTGGCTAGGTCCTCAGAGTTTGTCATCTTCTCGGGTTGGGTCCCTGGGCTCTTGGAGTCATGTTCACTTCATTGCTTGACTTGTACAGGGCTTCAAGGTCTTGTCATGAGGTGCCTAATGAACTTATCCCGGAAGTCTTGCTTTCAACACTAAAACCCTACATAAACATTAAACTCCAAAACCGACATGCACAAATGAACTTGTTATACCAAGGGGGTTAGTACCAATGGATAAGGTATAAAAAATATGCCAACACCTAAGGTAAACTCATGGCTAGGTTAACAGAATTTCTCCGTCAACATTCATCACAAGTTCAACATACACATAGGAGGAACATATTAACAAAGGATCTACTAGTCCATCACAAGTTCAACAAGCACACTGGAAGAACACATTAACAGAGGAACAAATTAATTAAGCAGAGATAGTCAGCCCCGGAGGAGCCCCACCGTCGGAGCCAGAGCCGGAGACGTCGAGGCCACCATCGTTGCCGACGTCGTTGTCGACGGGGTGGGGGGTGCACTCCTCTCTCTAGGTACCCAACCAAGACATTGATCTTGAAGGTGTAATCCATCATGGTCGTCTGCAGCGGATGACTGGGTGGTTGGACCCCGAGATGAACGACTACCTTTCGAAGCTTCACGAAAGCCTCGTGGAACATCTTCGCTCACCAAGAGGCATCCTGAGCACTTAGTGCAGAAGCATGCACGGACGCCACGGGCTGCCGCACGACCTTGCGCCGGGGCGGCTTCACCTCCTCGGGCGGGGGCGGCTTCACCTCGGTGGGCGTGGTCGGGGGCGGCGGGACCTCCTCGGGCTCGGCGGGCGGGGGTGGCGGCACCTTCTCGGGCTCGGCGGACGGGGGCGGTGGCACCTCCTCTCTCCCCCGCTTCCTAGATGGCTCGCTTGACGTCGTGCGTGCGCTTGAGGAAGAAGAAGCTCTTGGATTCACTTCTTGGTGACCGGAGACGGTGGTGCTGGGTTTTCTTGGTGCCGCGGTTGAAGAAGTTCTTGGCCAACCGGGATATATATTGACAAGACGGCGAACCGTCAGGCGGTCGGTCATGCGCCTCGGAACCTGTGTCCGCTCAGGAGAGCTCTTGGCCACAAAAATCATGTGGCCACAAGAAGACGTGTGACTGTTCATATTTTATTCAAAATACGAAATGCCCAACTACTCCTATGAGTTGTTCGATTCTTAAAAAAAATTATGAATTGTTCGTATTTTTATTAATTTTTAGGTGCTGCTTTATGGTCCTAAATTTTGAGGGAAGCAATTAAGTGTCATTTCAGAAAAAGTGTCAGCAGCCTAGTATAAAGAAGGTAACCATTGCACGAGCACCAGCCAACAAAGTGACGCGGGTTTGCTAATGTGCGTCGGCATTGACTACTTCCTCCATCCCAAATATTTACACTTGTTGACTTCCGTGTTTCACGTTTGACCATTCATCTTATTTGAAAAAATTATGAAAGTATTATTTATTTTACTATGACATGTGTTATCATAATATATATTTAAGTATATCATAATTATTTCTACATTTACACAATTTTTTTGAATAAGACGAATGGTCAAATGTGATTTGTAAAAGTCAAAGGTGCAAAATGAATATTCAACCACCCCCTTCTTCTTTCCGAATGGATAAGCGCAGCACTTTCCTTGAAAAAAGCACAGAGGAGGCGTGAAAGGAGGTGTGGAGACAAAGACGACGATGAGCGTCGGCGAGGGGCCAAGCGGCGGACGACCCCGCGCACCCGGGATCAAGGAGAACTGGAACACGAAGATGTGCCGTAATTGGATTCGCACGCGTGCTGGTGAGATGGCAGCAAAGAGGGAGACGACATAGAGCACTGGAGAGGGGCCAAGCGGCGGTGGAGTGAACCCAATGCCGGAGACGAGGGTCCTCGACTGGATCCTCTAGGATTCCGACGAGGGGCCAAGCAGCGGCAAGGAGGAGCGTGCAGGCTAAGGAGCAGCGAAGTGGGTGAGGGGCCTGCCTCAAGTTTGCGAGCACAAGTGTCTGGCAACAATGAAGAGGTGTCGAGGAGCGGCGAAGAAGGTGTAGAGGACCTCATCTCTGACTCTGGCAACGACCACGATGACGACGAGGCAAGTTTCTCTGAATCTCACTACCTTTTTACTTGTTCTACAGATGGAGCTTAAGGTAACTTGAGCTTGAGTTTCATAAAGTTAATTAGTGCCTATGATGATGTCTTCCATGCTTGTCATGATCTTATACCAAGTTCTGAGGTAAATCAGTTTTGAACTAAGTTCTGCTTTTATTTGTCACACCCTGCTATAAAACCTAGGATAATTTTCAAGTTCTTATATAATTTTCCTATGACTGTTTCTATACTGCTCAAAGTTCTGAGGCAAATTAGTTCTAAATTAACTATGTTATTCTTAGGGTAGTCCTGATGGAGGAAACTGACACGGTTTCCATAGCATAAGAAATCATCTATAAAAACTATAATTCACAGTGGTAGTGTCTTCAAGTAATAATTGTTTTCCCTTTCTATATCTCCCAATTTGACCAATGGGGAGTGTTGCATTAATCCTATAGAAACTAGTGGTTTCTTCCCAATGGCAAATTCAAAGTTTCTTGTGCATTGCATCAAGAGTAGAAATGGTTTCTCCATGAGGAAACCATTTCTATGATTTGTGCTCTCTTTCCTCATTAATTAGGCTGCCACATTACCATTTTGCTTAGTTGGCATGATGATTAATAGATATAGAAACCACCGTAAATGTTCCATTGGGACTGCCCTTACACCATGTTTAACCCTGTTTCAGGCAAAACTCTTTGAGTCGCGAGCAGAGCTTGAGTTACTTATAAACTTTAATGTCTGGTATTATGTGAAACATGAGTTTGTAAAAATTACGAAAGAAGTGAGCATCTTCATTAGAAAGGCTAAGCACATACGGAGGTACAACTATACTATTGAACAAAATCTCTGAAGGACCGATACAGCGAACCGGAGAGGGGGGAGTGAATGGGAGCCGATAAAAATTCTTCTCGAAGGAGATGGAGACTCCAACAAGACGAACACGGCTTTCAACACACGTCTCCGACTCACTACCCAAGTTGGCCAAGCCCACGCTACAACTGAAGTGCTACTGGACCTAGGAACCAACAAACAACTTTCCAAGCCAAAACAACTAACACGCACAGCGAAAACTTGCACGGCTTGCTGCCTGTGCTGCACCGGTCAGACCGATGGCCTGCGCCGGTCAGACCGGTGGACAGAGCCAGTCAGGCCGGTGGCTACAACAGCCACACAACAAGCGTTCCATAAAGCCTAGTGACTTCTCTGGGCCCTGGAACAAAAACACCCCAAAACACTACCTGCACGGAAGGAAAGCCCTACACAAAACATAAAAAACCAACTCGAAACAGACGAAGAACTGACCAGCAGCACCAAGACCCAAAGACACATGAGTCAAGTAGTTCACCCAAGGCAAATCCCACAAGTGGCTCGCACCGGTCAGACCGGTCAAGAGCACCGGTCAGACCGGTGTAACCTGAGCAGCTCGGGATGAACAACACCCGCGGGTTAACTCCTCCAAGTTCAAACTCCGATCTCCCGAATCGCTCCACGGACTTGAACAAGACTTTGAGGATAGTAGGAACACCTCATGAGGAGTCCATAGCCACGATTTTGTCCACCAAAACTTGCCAAATCAAGAGGAATCGAAGAAATCCTGCCAAGAACTCCTCTAACCCTAGAACACCGAAAACCCCAAAATCGAGCCCCTTAACTCACAGATTTGGGAGGGGAATCAAAGACAAAAGAACCGCGAAGGGTTCCCACATATTTCCCCCATCAAATCCTAAGAGCAAGGTCCCAAAAACACGCCAAGAAAACCACCAAAAGAGGGCTCCGAAAATCACCACCAAGAACAACCGGAAACAACACAACAAAGCCTTGAGGAACCACGCCGAATCATCTATACATACCAAGGAGGTTCATACAAGGTCTAGCTTGCCACCCGATCATCCAACCCTCTCACAAAATCTCACCATGAAGCTCTCAAGCTAGTCCTATGGAAATCCTAAGAAAATAGGAAGGGAAAATAGGAAAGCAAATGAACTAGGGTTCCAAGAGATGGCTGCCATCCTCTCACCTCATGGGTTATATGGAGGCAACCGAAAGTCTAAAATACCCTTACTAACTAGGGATACAAGCCCCTCAAGGGCGGTTTTGGAATTCTTCAAATTTTCTCCATTGGACTGATGCCCGGTGACCTCACCTTGCTTAGTCTCGACGGAAGCCATGCGATCCCGACGCGTGTCCTCTGCTTTGAAGATTCCGGACTGCGTCGTCGCACTCCGGTCAAACCGGTGCTCCTCACTGGTCAGACCGGTCAGACCCACCGGTCAGACCGGTCTGAAGCTGCTGTAGCACTGTCTTCAGTTCTTCAGTCTTGGCTTTGTGGATCAACCAAGGAACCCAGTGATTTTCTGGTGAACCACTGGAAACACCGTGAACTCGGTGTAGCCTCCGCCAATCACCACTCATGACTCAGCTCCCACGTAGTCCCGGCTCGGCTTTGGTTTTGAGGCTCTACCAAGAAACCTTCCATGACTTCATCGTGTTGTTCTTGCCACCATGCGGCCCGCACTTGACCCCGTTGGCCACGTGGTCCCTCGAACGAAACCTACTTGTCTTCTCCACACATGGAGGCCTCACCGGCGACAACCTTTCACGCTTGTTCTTCACCTGCACCAATACGAGTCAAGATGCAACCTGCACCTGCAATACTTTGCCAAGAATCAGTCCATACAACGTTGTCAATCACTCATCACACAAGGAAGCGACCATCCACCGGTCCTCGAACCACACATGGTCCTCAATCTCCCCCCTGATGAGTGCATCGACAACACCCACATAAAGTAAAAAGAGAGAAAAGAAAAAGGAAATAAACAAATAAAAAGAAACTACAACAAGTGATCGAAAGCCAAACAAAGGCAAAGAGCAAGATCACTTGAAGAAAGCAAGTCTTGGACCCAACGGCTCGACACATCTGAGACAAAACAATGCTCAAGAAAAGAGCGCAAACCACCAAACCACAAAGAGCTCCCCCTGCACACATGCATGCTCCCCCTGAACCAATGCAACTCCCCCTGGACGAATGCATGCAAAACACCACTTGAAACAAGGCAGCTGCAACAACTCAGCTCTCACCGGTTAGACCGGTCACCACTCATGAGCCCAGAAATCGTTCGAAACCACCTGAAAACCTTCTAAAAGCATCCAGCAAGCCATTTCAAGCTCAAACTTCTCCCCTTGTTGGCAATGCATGAATCAAGCCAAAAAGCAAAACTTTCAACCTAAAGCTTTTCAAATAGACAAAATTCAATATAGGATGTTACACATGTCCAAATGAGCAAGTTAGATACTCTATAGCTTCGTATTGACATCAACTACAAGATCACCAAGTTTCACAACCATTGGACGAAGCTAAGATTGATTTGGACAATTTTGCGAAAAATTTACCTCTCATGAGCAAAGTCCTAAACATGATCAAAACATGTCAAAATGGCAAAGCCACACAAACTTCATGCTAGGACAACCATTCTAGTCATAAGACCATCACAAACACCCACAAGCACCTCATGTCATGTCAAAGCCACCGAGCCATGTGTCTACTTCTATATATGAGACTTCTCATTGGTAGACATCATGCAACGGTTTAGCACCCAAAGCAAATTAAATTTAGCACATATGACATGGGAGCACATTTTCCAAGCATTTTACAAGAGCGCTAAACATTCATGATGGCAAATGAACCTTTGGCTCCATATGATCAATAAGCTTGCTATCCAACCACAAATTAAGCATAACCAAGCCACTAAAACATGTCAAGATCATATAAAGACATTTACACATGAGAGAGCATATATGTGACATTTTCCAAAAAAACATAGCCATCAACCATGGATTGTAAATCAAGATTATCAAGAGCTAAGCCAAACTAACCATAGCATACCAAACAAGCTCACAAAGACATAAATAGCATTCCATGGTGAACAATGTATATAGGAGAAGCTTTTCCTACCCAATGCATATAATACAAAATGCATGCAATCTAAGATACAAGGATGCCTATACATCATGTTACATATGCCATGTCAAATGCATGAAATGCACAAAGGAAACTATACATATGCTACAAAGGAGCTCCCACACACCCAACTCAAGAAATCAAACACACACCAAGCTCCCCCCGCAAACAAGTGAAAGTTGCTTGATCTAGGGGTTTGGTGAAAATACCGGCTAGTTTGTCATGTGTGGGTACATGGATCAAAGCTTGTCTTTCCTTTCACTACATTGTCTCTCAGAAAATGATGCCTCACTTCTATGTGCTTGGTTTTGGAATGGAGCACTGGGTTCTTTGCAACGCTTATGGCTCTAGTGCTATCATATTGAAGTGGGACATGGGTATACTCCTCACCAAAGTCACTCATGGTGTATGTGATTCAAAGGAGCTAAGAGCAACAACTAGCAGCGGCAATGTACTCTTCCTCGGTAGTGGATTGAGCAACACTCGACTATTTGAGGGAAGACCAAGACACCAAAGAAGATCCCAAAAACTGGCCAGTCCTAGAAGTGGACTTCCTATCCAACCGACACCCGGCAAAATCCGCATCTGAAAAACCATGAAGCACCAAAGAAGAGGACGCGGAGTACCAAAGGCTGAAGTTGGGAGTGTGACGCAAGTACCTGAAAATTCGCTTCACCGCTTGTCGATGCGAAGTCCTCGAAGACGCTTGAAAACGAGCGCACAGACATACCGAGAACTGGATGTCCGGCCTCGTCGCCGTCAATAAGAGGAGTGACCCAATCATGCTCTGGTACTCCTTCTGGTCCACGTGTTCACCTTCCTCATCCGCATCAAGAGCTGTAGTCGTACTCATCGGCGTCGTCATAGCCTTGGAGTCCTCCATCTCGAACTTCCGCACAATTTCCTTGGTGTACTTAGCTTGGTGCACAAATGTTCCTTCCTTTGATTGTTTGATGTTGACGGTGAAAATCCGTCAACCTAGCCATGAGTTTACCTTCGGTGTTGCCATGAGTTTTATACCTTATCCATTGGTACTAACCCCCGTGGTATAACAAGTTCACGTGTGCATGTCGGTTTTGGAGTTTAATGTTTATGCAGGGTTTTAGCGTTGAATGCAAGACTTTCGGAATAAGTTCATCAAGCTTCTCATGACAAGACCTTGAAGCCCCATACAAGTCATGCAATGAAGCAAACTTAACTCCAAGAAGCCAGGGACTTGATCCGAGAGGACGATAGACTCCGAGGACCTAACCAGAAAAGTGCTGAATATTGCAAGACAAGGAGTTGTGTCCAATTCGGAGAGAAACTGATGACATGGACCTACATGCAGAAGGGGGAAACATCCAGGAAGCAAGGGAACCGACGTAGAGCAAAGGAGCCCTCGAGCTAGGCCTGGATGGGCCCAGGCCGGCCGGCCCAGGCCGGTCGGCCCAGCCCTGTCCAGGGCCCAGTGAGGCTCCCCTTTGCCCTAGCCGCCAATCAGGCTATTTATAGCCCCCTGACCGAGAGCCACGAGGAGGAGAATTCGTCATCGGCCGCCGAGGAGCAGAGAAGAGAGGGACACCATCTCGGAGAGGAGAGGGTCGAGCTAGTTGACTAGGGTTTCCCTAGCCGACGTGGGAACCTTGCACGGAAGACCACGTCGGAGTTCCCAGAGCTAGAAGCAAGATCAAGGAAGGATCCCGGTGGTGATCTTGTGTATGTATCATTGTTATAGTTGAATTATCAAGTTGAATCTTTTCCTAGCGATCAAGTGTTTCCTCGAAGATTTCGTTTTTTCGATCGGCTTTGCTTATTCCAATTCTATTCTCGAGATAGATTACATAGGGTGTTCTTGTAGCCGCGGTGGCTAGAGGTACACGCCGGATCTTCCGAAAGAATCTCGACTTGTCTTTTGACTCGCCCTAAGCTCCCCGCATGAGTAGGGATATGTTGTGACAGAATGGGGGTTCCGAAAGGTGGATGTTTTCGGATTTGGACGAGAAACCACGATTTAAAGAAGCTTCTTATAAGATTCGATTTGCTACTTCTTCTCTTGCTTGGAACTTTAACAAAAGGCTTACCCCGATCCCTCTAGATCGGTTTATCTACCCAATTTTACTTTGTTTTCTGCGGTCTTTAGTAGATTAGTTTCGTGTCTTTTACCTAGATGCATTAGGGTTTCTTTTTCCGAAGATTGGAGTTACTTGGCTTTACTAGATTAAGTTTTGCGTCACACATTTGTTCCACGGATTCGATACCTTGGGTTCACCACTCGAGGGAAGAAGGGTCCCTTGACTACGACGGGAGACTTGTCCGCTTGCAAGTCATAAACGAAATTTGATACAACTATTAACCGTCAACAAGCCCGTTGTCGGGGAACAAGTGATCAAGATTTGATTTTTTATTGCCTTTTTGTAAATTTCAGTTTTCTTTTTTGTTTTTCTTTTTGCATCTACTAAACTTTGATCATCCTCAAAATACATCTAATCTAGTTTGTCTAACCCTAGTTTTTATAGATTTGTTTTTACTTTCTAGTTTTTGCATACTTTGTTTATTGCTAACCTTAACAGGAGATGGATGGCTACCTCTCCAACAAACCCGATAATTTTGTGGATGATCCAGAAAAACTTTACAGGTTAAGGAGACACAAAGCACATCAAGCTAAAAAGTTGGATTTTGTAGATTCGGAGTTGGAAGACAAAGGATCGCAGGAATCTCCGAAGAATTCACCACCCCAAAGTCCTCGGGAGAATCGACTTCCACCGATGGGTGACCAACCACCGCAAGAACGCAAGATTGGGGAGCTATGCACCCCAGAAATCATCGACCTACCAATCTTGAACCTTGAGGAGATCGGGAGACCGTTCGAGATCAAGACCTCAACAATCCGCATGGTGCAACATTCACCCTTCACCGGTAAAGAAGATCTGAACCTTCACCTCCAAGCATTCATTCAATTATGTCAGACTTTCAACATGGATGGGGTGACTCAAGATCAAATGAGGGAAAGGCTTTTTCTGATCTCACTACTCGGGAAGGCTTTGCAATGGTTCCACTATCAACCGGCGGAAACGGTACAAAATTGGAACACGTTGATGAAGACTTTCATGAAGGAATACTACTCACCGGGTAAAACTCAAAGCTTGCGTAATAAGATCGCCACCTATGTTCAATATCCTACAGAAACTATCTCGGAGGCATTCGAGCGCTTCAACGAGTACACCCGGGCGGTTCCACATTACAAGTTCCCGAACGAAGACCTCGTGCAAATGTTCTATCAAGGACTCACCATGGCGTCAATGACGATCATCGATGCATCAGTGGGAGGATCCATCATCGAACTTACACCGACGGAAGCTTTCACGCTATTCAAGAAGGTCGCGAATAACGACACATGGGCGTCATCCGGGCGCCTACATCCAGTTCAACCCACGGGGAACATCAAAGGAGTCTTGCAAGTGGAGAAGGAGAACATACTTGAAGGCAAGATCGACTCGGTCATGAGGAGGTTGGAGAAGATGGAGATGGAAAAGAAAGAGGCTCAAGACTTGAAGGCAGCCGAAGCAAGGTCCACATGCGAAGAATGTGGAGAGTATGGCCATGTCTGCAAAGATTGTCCGGAGGAAGCCAAAGTGCTCGAACTTCTGCTACGGGCAAGGTAGGCCTCAATTTAATGCAAGCTCATCTATTCCTAACGTGGTTCCGCTTCGTATACAATTGAAGGAGTTCATGGATGAGCAAGCTAAGATCAACAAGGACACCGTCACCAAGTTCAAGACCATAGACAAGGTGTTGGAGAACATCGATAGCAAGGTGACGGAGGTCGGAAGTTCCAATCATCAAGTGCTCAACATGATGAAGATGCTCGAGAAGCAAGTTGGACAACTTGCGGGGCGCCTCACTAATGATGAAGGGAAGCTTCCGGGACAACCCAAATGTCCCGAATCGGCGAAGGCCATTCAAACACGTTCGGGGAAGGAGACCGAAGATCCGGAACGTTCCGCGGGAGCAAGGAAGCTTAAACCATCCACCGAGGTGGAAGGAGTTGCTAAAGAGAAGGTTACGGGGATCGTCACCGAGGAACCCGAATTTGATATGCCGGAGGAAGACACGAGGATACCGCAACTCCAGCCACGCTACTTCCGAGGTAAACTTGACAACCACTTTGAGAAGTTTGTGGAAGTTGTGCGTAGACTTAGCATCAACATGCCATTACTAGATGCCCTACAAGTACCTACATATTCTCGTTACTTTAAAGACATACTTGCAAATAAATATGAGATAGCAACACTTGGGGTAGATCATGTGAAGATGTCCGAGGAGTGTAGTGCCGCTATTGCTAATGGGCTAGAGAAGCAAAAGGACCCCGGGTGTCGGTGCGGAATATGGTCCCGACACTAACCAGTACATAGCGCCGAGGTCTATCCCTCAATGGTCGATGCTAAGCAACAAGTGACACAGGGTTTTTATCCTGGTTCCGGCCGAGGGGGCCGTACGTCCAGCAGGGGTGTGCTCACAGCACTATATTGCTCAGCACCGGGGGTGCCTGTAGTGGGGCTGCTACAAGCGAGGCGGAAGAGGAAGCGTGGCTTCCAAGTCCCTAGTAGAGTGACTGAAGATGTTGTGGGAGAATAAGAGAGTGAGTGCACGGCGTGCTCTCGTCGGGGTGAGTCCGTATGGGTGTGTTCTATCTTCCCCCCCGCGGCTGGGGGGTTCGTCCCCCTTTTATACATCAAGGGGGAGGCGAATTACATGCATGCCGCGCTATCTAGCTACATGGAGAAGCACGACGTGCTACGCTGTAGAGTGGGCGGCCGTCCGGGCGATCCTTGCGGCGATCCGGTCATCATGGCTCGACTTGTACCCGAACAGGTGGCGGTTCGAGGGTAGGAGAGCGACGAATGGCGGTGATGTCTTCGATAGGCTCGAGGGAGGTGCCGACGCGAGCCCGTACGACGTACGGGAGTTGGCGAACGGCGTTCCTTCCCGACGCGCTTCACGGGGGCCGGAGTCGTTGCTACGGGGCCGGCGTGCGCCCGCACGCTCGGGCACGGTGGCCACGCCGTTGCGCGTGGCGGGGATGGCGGTCCACCGGCCTAGCGCCTCCACCCTAACCCCCGTAGGGTCACAAGAAAGTACATCGAGGGTGCGCCGGCCCCCTTTCGAGGGCTCGGCGTGTTAGCCGCACGGGGCGTGCGCACGGTGTCACGGGACCGACACCGGCCGCACCGCACGTCCCCTCCCACGGGGCGGGGATGGGCTCCTCCCCGGGGAGTTGGTGCGGCGGCACCGGGGTGCGAGCCCCCGGCGCATGATGGCGCCGTCCCCGCGGCGTCGTGGCGTTAAATGCCCGTGTACGGGGCCGGCGCACGCGTGAGGGGCACCCTCGAGCGTGGCGGACCCCGGCCGATGAAGGACCGATAAGGCGACCGCAGAGGGGGGGGAGTGAATGGGAGCCGATAAAAATTCTTCTCGAGGGAGATAGAAGTGTGGAGGACCCCGGAGCAAGGAAATCCATCGGCCGGACATATCCCGTGTCCACCGTGACATCCCACGAGTCCGACCCTTTCCGCGGAGGAACGCACCCATCCGCTTGCTCCACATCCGGTAGTTCTTGCCATCGAAGTGTGGAGGACCCGAACCCCGTTCTCGGTACGCCATCCTTGGATCTTAGGGCGGTTAGAGTCAATAAAGACCCGAACCGGCTCGATACCACTTGAAGGACCGATAAGGCGACCGGAGAGGGGGGGGGGAGTGAATGGGAGCCGATAAAAATTCTTCTCGAGGGAGATAGAAACTCCGACAAGACGAACTAGCTCGGTCGAACCCCCGAAATCACACGCTCCGCACTTCTACCTCCCGTTTGCCAAAACCACGTAGCCACTGGAGTGCTACTGGTCCTAGGAACAAACTCTACCAGCAACCACAACACACACGCAGCACCGACAGCGGAAACAACTCGAAAGTCGGCTAACCAGAGGGGGCAGTTAGACCGGGTATAGGAGGCGGTTAGACCGCCTCCACCCGGCAACCAAGAAATCCTCCGAAATGCCTCTTCCAAGCACCAAAACTCACCACGGTTTCACCAACAGAGATCTCTGGTCAAGGCCATGCTAGCTACCAGAAAATCTTGGCGAAAACCAAAACTTCACCCAAGGGCCTAGGGGCGGTTAGACCGGCTACCTGGGGCGGTCTAACCTCCCGTACCCAAAGAACGAACCCCGACCAAGAACACCTAGCAAACCGCACGAGAACGACCCCAAATTTCACCCGGACACTCCTCCGATCAAGGCGAACGGACTCACGGGAGGAAAATCCGGCGAAACAAAACTTTGACCCGGAACACCCCGGCGGTTAGACCGCCCCCCGCCGCGGGCGGTTAGACCGCCCCTTCCCGAAACAGAACCCGCGGGTCAAACCTCAACTTCCTTGCGCTCAATCTCCCGAATCACTCCACGGATTGCGGCCAAACTTCGGGGATAGCCGGGTTACCTCCTCGGGCAACCTCTACCTCAAAGGAATCGACCCGAAACGCTCACGGTCAAGAGGAATCGAAGAAATCGCTTCTCTAGGTCAAGAACTCGCCCAACTCGAAAAACCACCAAATCGAGTCCGATTCAAAGGGGATTTGGGGGCAAAGTCACCGACCAAAGAGGCACAAGAACCTCATACGTGACACCCACCAAAAACCCCAAGAAATCGTTCTCAAAACACCGCCAAAAAGAGCTCCGAAAATCAACATCAAAGAGACGGGAAAACCACCATCAAGAACCACGCCGAACCTTCTATACATGCCATGAATGGTTCGTACAAGGTCTAGTTTGCCACCCAAACATCCATCCCTCTCTCTAGATCTCACATGAAGCTCTCAAACTAGCCTTCTAAAAACCTAGGGAAAATAGAGAACGAAAATGGAAAAACGAAATGAGCTAGGGTTCCAAGAGTTGGCTGCCATCCACCCCTCTAATGAGTATATATGGAGGCACCCAAAAGACTAAAACGCCCTTCACTAATAACTAGGGATACATGCCCCTCAAGGGCGGATTTGGAATTCTTGATGTCTTCACCATCGGACGGATGCCCGGCGACCGCACCCCGCGTAGCCTCGACGCAAGCCTTGCGATCCCGACGCGTGTCCTCCGCTTCGAAGCTTCTCGGCGCCGACGGCCGGGCGGTCGACCGCCCCCACGGGCGGTTAGACCGGCCCGAGAGGATCCGACCGGCCCCGGGCGGTCCGACCGCCCCTCCGGGCGGTTGAACCGGCCCGGGTGGCCGCACCTCCTCGTCGAGTCTTCGGCCTCGGTTTTGTGGCTCAACCGAGTAACCCGGTGGTTTTACGGTGAACCACCGCAAACCCCGCGAACTCGGTGTAGCCTCCGCCAATCTCCACTCATGACTCGGCTCCCACGTAGTCCCGGCTCGACCTTGGTTTTGAGGCTCTACCAAGAAACCGTCCACGACTTCATCTTGTCGTTCATGCCACCATGCGGCCCGCACTTGACCCCCGCCGGCCACCGGGTCCCTCGAACAAAGCCTACTTGTCTTCTCCACACACCGGAGGCCTCACCGGCAATGACCTTTCGCGCTTGTTCTTCACCCGCACCAACACGAGTCAAGCCGCAACCTGCACCTGCAATACTTAGCCAAGAATCAGTCCACACAACGTTGTCAATCACTCATCACACAAGGAAGCGACCAACCACCGGTCCTCGAACCACACATGGTCCTCAATCTCCCCCTTGATGAGTGCATTGACAACACACTCACATGAAGTAACATAAGAAAAAAAGGAAAAGAAAAGAAACAAATAAAAAGAAACCCCAACAAGCGATCGAAAGCCAAAGAAAGGCACAGAGCAAGATCACTTGAAGAAGACAAGTCTCGGACCCCTTAGGCAAGGGCAACGGCTCGACACATCCGAGACAAAACGCAGCTCAAGCAAAGAGCGCAAACCACCAAAGCAAACCTCGAACACCACAAAGAGCTCCCCCTGCACAAAAGTAAGCTCCCCCTGAGCCACAGCACACTCCCCCTGAACACATGCATCAATGCAACTCGGGAATGCATCAAAGAGCAAGCTTCCCGGGGCGGTTAGACCGCCCGCCCGGGCGGTTAGACCGCCCCGCCCGAACAGTACCGCCCGGGGGCGGTTAGACCGCCCAAAGAAACCGCCCCGCACCAAACCGCTCAAAAATTGCCCGAAACAATTGGAACACCTTCCAAACACTCCCAGTGCCCAAAACATGCATAAACTTCTCCCCCTTGTTGACAATGCATGAATCAAGGCAAAATGCGAAAACTTGCAACATATAGCTTCTCGAATATACAAAATTCATCACAAGGAGCTACACAAGTCCAAATGAGCAAGTTAGATACTCGGCGAGGTTCGTAATGACCTTAACTACATGATCACCAAGTTTCACAATCGGTGGACAAGGCTAAAAAGGATTTGAGTAATTTTGCGAAAAGTTACGCTCTCACAAGAAAATACCTCAACATGAGCAAAGCATATCAAAATGGCAAAGCCACTCAAACTTCATGCTAGGACAGACCATTCTAAGCATAAGACCATCATAAACACCCAAAAGCACCTCATGTCATGTCAAAGCCACGAGCCATGTGCCTACTTCTATGTATGAGACTTCTCATTGGTAGGCATCATGCAACGGTTTAGCACCCAAAGCAAATTAATTTCAGCACATATGACATGGGAACATATTTTCCAAGCATTTTTCATTTCATTTTCAGATTTGTAAATGGTACATGAAATGTCTTTGCGACAAAAAGGAACTTATGCCCCTCCACAAGATTAAGCAAGAGGGCTATACATTCATGATGGCAAGTGAGCCTTTGGCTCCATATGATCAATAAACTAGCTATCCAACCACAAAGTAAGCATAGCAAAGCCACTAAGAACATGTCAAGATCATATATAGGCATTTACACATGAGAGAGCATATATGTGACATTTTTCAAAAATTAGCCATCAACCATGGATCATTCATCAAGATCATCAAGAGCTAAGTCAAACTAACCGTAGCATATCAAACAAGCTCACAAGAACATATATAGCAACCCATGGTAAACATTGTATATAGGAGAAGCTTTTCCTATCCGATGCATATGATACAAAATGCATGCAATCTAAGATACAAGGATGCCTATACATCATGTTACATATGCCATGCCAAATGCAAGAAATGCACAAAGGAAAGCTATACATATGCTACAAACCGGCTCCTCGAGGGGAGGCAAAATGAGCTCGACACCACCGGCAAAAGAAAGCCCCCACACACCCAACTCAAGAAATCAAACACACACCAAGTTCCCCCCGCAAACGAGTGAAAGTTGCTTGATCTAGGGGTTTGGTGAAAATATCGGCTAGTTGGTCATGTGTGGGTACATGGATCAACGCTATCTTCCCTTTCTCTACGTTGTCTCTCAGGAAATGATACCTCACTTCTATGTGTTTGGTTTTGGAATGGAGCACTGGGTTCTTTGCAACGCTTATGGCACCGGTGCTATCACAATGAAGTGGGACATGGGTATACTCCTCACCAAAATCACTCATGGTGTAGGTGATCCAAAGGAGCCGAGAGCAACAACTAGCAAGCGGCAACGTACTCGGCTTCGGTCGTGGATTGAGCAACACTCGACCGCTTACGAGAAGACCAAGACACCAACGAAGAACCCAAAAGCGGCAAGTCCCGAAGTGGACTTCCTATCCAACCGACACCCGGCAAAATCCGCGTCCGAAAAGCCATGAAGCGCCAAAGAAGAGGACGCGGAGTACCAAAGGCCGAAGTCGGGAGTGTGACGCAAGTACCGAAAATTCGCTTCACCGCTTGCCGATGCGAAGTCCTCGGGAGACGCTTGAAAACGAGCGCACGGACACACCGAGAAGCGTATGTCCGGCCTCGTCGCCGTCAAGTAGAGGAGTGACCCGATCATGCTTCGGTACTCCTTCTGGTCCACATGTTCACCTTCCTCGTCCGCATCAAGAGCCGTAGTCGTACTCATCGGCGTCGTCATAGCCTTGGAATCCTCCATCTTGAACTTTCTCACAATGTCCTTGGTGTACTTAGCCTGGTGCACAAATGTTCCTTCCTTTGATTGCTTGATTTGTAGCCCGAGGAAGAACGCGCAACTCACCCATCATGCTCATCTCGAACTCCCCGCTCATATCATCCGCAAACCTCGCAACAAGAGAGTTAGACGAGCCACCAAAGACAATATCATCCACGTACACCCGCACAATCGAATATCTCTCGCCCCGCCTCGCAAAAACAAGGTCCGATCGACCTTCCCCATCTCAAAACCTCTCTCAAATAAGAACCCCCTCAACCTCGCCATACCAAGCTCTAGGCGCCCGCTTCAACCCATACGGCGCCTTCCTCAACTTGTACACCGGTGGGGGTACTTCTCACTCTCAAACCCCGGAGGTCGTCTCACATATACTTCTTCCTCCAACACTCCATTCGGAAAAGCACTCTTCACATCCATTTGGTGCAACTTGAACCCTTTAGCCACGAGAAAAGGCTAGAAGAATCCTAATCGCCTCCAAACGGGCTACGGGAGCAAAGGTCTCCTCGTAGTCGATCCCCTCCTTCGACCGAACCCCCGAGCAACAAGTCTCGACTTGTTCCTCACAACCTCACCCTTCTCTCCCTCTTTGTTTTTCCACACCCACTTTGTACCAATCGGCTTACACCCCGGGGGAGGGTCAACCAACTCCCACACCCGATTCCTCTCAAAGTTCTCCAACTCCTCATGCATCGAGTTAACCCAATTGTGATCGATAGTGCGTGTCCAATGTCTTTGGGCACAAAAGAAGCAACAAACGCAGCATGAGCAAAATGGGAATTGTTTCGAACCCTCGACCGTGTAGTGCGTTCATTCATGTCGCCGATGATCCTCGAAGCCGGGTGATCCACTTGAACTCGTCGGGGAGGTTCTCGCCTCGAAGCTACCTCCCCCTCAACATCGCCTTCTCCTCATTCTTGATTTGTCGTCGTAGATGTAGCAGAGGGTCCATCCATCATCGTAGTCGAAGTAGTGGGTACATGTCCGGCCGGGGGCACCGCACCGCCATCTTCATCATCACCATGTTCATGCTCCTCCTCCCGAAAGATCTCCTCGCCAAGCTCATCATCACCCGCACACTCAAAGACAAGCCGACTACGTGGCTCGTCTCGTCGAAGGTTACCTCGCAAGTCTCCACGATTTGGTTAGTTTCAAGATTGAGCACACGATATGCTCTAGAATGAGATGCATAACCAAAGAAAATGCCATCGACAGACCTAGCCTCAAACTTATCCAACTTCCTGCCTTTCTTAAGAATAAAACACTTGCAACCAAAGACATGGAAGTGACTCACTTTGGGTGTGCGACCATGCATCAACTCATAGCATGTTTTCTTCTTGTGCACTCTGAGGTATATTCTGTTCGAAACATAGCACGCGGTATTCACCGCCTCAGCCCAATACCTCCTCGGAGTCCTATGCTCATCAAGCATCGTCCGAGCCATCTCGCACAAGGTCCTGTTCTTCCTTTCCACAACACCATTACGGGGAGGCGTATACGGACTCGAAAAGCGGTGCTCAAGACCCAAGTCATGACAACAGGTTTCAAAACGAGAGTTCCCGAATTCCGAGCCATTATCACCGCGGATAGCTCGTATGGCATCTCCGTGCCTCTCGTTCCTCAACCTCAAGACTAGATCTCGAACAAAACTAAACGTCTCCCCCTTCTCCTCAAGAAAGAACACCCACGCATACCGAGAAAAGTCGTCCACCACAACAAGGACATACCACTTCCCACCCGCAGATCGCACACGAGCTGGGCCAACAAGATCCATATGGAGCAGCTCGCATGGACGCTCAGTCATCACATCGGTGAGAGGCGGGTGAGAAGAGGCTACCATCTTAGCATGCCTACACGGAGCACACACCAACTCTTTCTCAAGACTCAAACGTGGCAATCCTCGGACCAAATTGAGTTTACTCAAGCGAGACGAAGGTCAAAGCTCAAGTGACCCAACTTCCTATGCCACCTCCACAACTCACTCGAAGAACCAGCCAAGAAGCAACGCTCAACACCCGAAGACTGAGAAAAATCAGCACGAAACACCTGACCCTCGGGAACGACCATACAAACAAGGTCCCCTCGAGAGTCCACAATCCGAGAACCACCACGGCCGAAACAACACCTCAAAACCCTCATCCAACAACCGAGACACGAAAGCAAATTGTACCCCGGCGATTGAACAAGAGCAACACGCCTCGCAGTGATCTTGTCACTCACTTTTATCTCACCTTCCGAAAGCACACGCCCACGCCCATTGTCCCCAAAGGTGATGTACCTCTTCGTCACCACGGGACGAGACTTGAGAACCACCCCCCTGTCTCCGGTCATATGCCTCGAACAACCGGAGTCAATCAACCAAATGTTCTTCAAGTCTCCCACATGAAATTCAAAAACAAGCACGTGAGCGAACAAACGACTCAAAGACCGGGGTTAGTACCAAAGGAGGAAAACCAAGTGCCGAGCCATTTGCTCGAAAGTGGGGTTAGCACCAACCAAAGCATCTCTCCTACCAAAGCTACCTCCACGAACACCACCTCGGTAACCACTCCGAGGAAACCACCCCCTCCCGCCCGGAGGAGGACCAAAACCACGGAAGACAACCCGTGGAGCGTCCCTCCTCTCCTTCTCAAAGCTACGACTCCTCCCATCCCCGTAGTGACCTCGAGGGGGAGAATGCCTAGCAACCGACCACCCGTCGTCTTTCCGGACCAACCACCGGCAACTCCACCTCCGGACCCGAAACCTCTCGACTCACCACCTCGAAAACCACTCCCGCCCGTGCATTCGGGGGGGGGGGGCGGCTAAACCGCCTAGCCAGCCGGTCTAACCGCCCCCCCCGGGCCGGGCTGGCCGCCCGACCGCCTAGCCGGGCCGGTCCCGACCGCCCCCTCCAGAACTGCTCCTCGGTTGCGGGAACTAGCATCTCCCCATGCCGGAACACTTCTCACCACGGCCTTACCCCCGGCAGTGGCATACGAGGCTTAGGTACACCATGGGAAGGGTTGTACCTATCCTTGTTTGCCCACTCCTTTGCCATCCTCTCTTCCCGCTTCCTCTTGAAGCAAAACTCATCCTTGTGACCCTCTTTCCCACAATGGCCACAACGGAACCTCACAAGCTTAGGTTTTGGCTTGGATTGGGGCTGCTCGCTTGGTTTCTCTCCACTCAACTCCTCCACCGATTTCTCCTCACTTGCCTTCTCTTTCACTTTCCCAAAGAACACTTTCCCCGAAGTGCTCACAAACTTGATGGGCTTTTGGAGATCATTTGTGGGTGTAGGAAATATAGGTGGAGCCGGGGTTGTGTCTAGTCGGTTCCTAAGATGGTTGGGTTTTGGAGGGAAATCATTTTTGTGGTGGGTTTTTGGTGGCTCCGGGATATTCTCTCCACTTCCTTCACCAACCTTGTTTGCCCCAAGCCCCTCACCATCTTGCCTCTTAAAGGCCTCGATCATCATCCTCAACTGAGGCTCATGACCGGACAACCAACCCATCAACTTCCTCAAGTCATCATTCTCATCCTGCAAGCGATCGACATAATGTGCAAGCTCCAAATTTTTCAATGCATGCATTTCACAAGTAGAGCGGGATGTAGGCATGGGTTCCTTCAATTTAGCCTCGAGCGAACTAGTGTAAGCATGCAACTCATCAATCTTAGCATGCAAAACGGGGCAAGAAGTGCAAGCACCTAGCAAAGCAAAGGTCTAGACTTAAGCTCGACCACTTCAACCCTAAGCACATCTAGTTCCTCACACTTGGAGGCATGCTTCTCCTTAAACAAAGCAAGATCGGCAAGGAATATGGAGCAATCAACACAATCATTTTCATCGGCAACAACGAGGCTAGCCTTAAGCGAATCAATCTCAAGCTTGCTATCAAGCACTTGTGTCTCTAGCTCAGCCACTCTAGTCCTAGCATCCTCGAGTGAAGCCCTAAGCTCTTTCCTCATTTTCTTGGCCTCTCTAAGCATGTCATCACGGTTATCAAGCAAAGAGCCAAGCCTCTCATTCTCCTGGCGCAAGAAGGGAAGTTCATCACGCACCTCGTCGTCGGACTCGCAGTCCGAGTCGCTCCGTGTGCTCTTCTTGCCGCCGGAGCTCGGCGCCATGGTACGGAGGCCGTCACTCGCGAAGCGGCTCGCCCCGCTCGGGTTCTTGGACGACCTCTTGTTCTTGCGGCGATCTCCCTCGTCGTCGCCGCCGCTCGAGCTCGAGGTGGAGTACGCGGAACCGGAGTCGACGTCGCTCGCTCCAACCATCGCTCGGGCCTTGCCTCGGCCCTCCTTCTTCCTCGATCGTCGCTCGTCCTTGTACTTGTTCTTGTGCTTGCTCTTGTGGTCGCGCCTCGAACGGTACTTGTCGTCGTTCTTCCTCGGCTTGTGCTTGTAGCCGTCCTTGTTCTCGGCCTTCTCCGGGTAGTCGGCGACGAAGTGTCCCGCTTGCCGCATCGGGAAGCAGGGTCCTCGTGTTCCTCCTCATGTTCACGCGGTTCTCGTGCGGCCTCTCGAACCGCCTCGTCAACGGCGCCGGCTCGTCCTCTCCAAGGTCATCAAACTCCTCATCCGGCATAGACATCAAAGAGGAAAACGAAAACATCCGGTGGATGGGTTAGAGTTAGTCTTTCCTTTGGAACCACCAACGAGGGCAAGACTATGGGAGTCGATCGGTCCCTCGAGCTTGGCGGTCATGCCCCTATCCACCTCGGCCGACTTGAGCTTCGAGAACAGCTCGTTCACCGTCAGAGTGTCGTACCTCTCCGACTCGACTATGGCCTCGAACTTTCCGCCCCATATCGTACGATCCAAAGAGTGTAAGAGCTTGATCGCTCTATCATGATCATCGTACGGGAGCACGTCCACATTGGCCCTCATGTTGTTCACCACCACCGTGAACCTGCGGAACAAGGCATCGATGGACTCACGGGGAGATGAGTGAAGTTCTCGTACTCTCTCCGTAGGTCGCATACAACCGTGCCTCGAACACGGGCGTTCCCAACATGAGCCTCCTTCAACACCGCCCAAATCCTACAAGCCAAGTGCTCGGTGTGCACCCGATCGAACTCGGCCGACACAAAGCACGAAACAAGTAGTCGACCGCCTTATTGTTGGCGTCGAATCCGTCCCCTCGACCCCGGAGCAAGGAAATCCATCGGCCGGACATATCCCGTGTCCACCGTGACATCCCACGAGTCGACCCTTTCCGCGGAGGAACGCACCCATCCGCTTGCTCCACATCCGGTAGTTCTTGCCATCGAAGTGTGGAGGACCCGAACCCCGTTCCCGGTACGCCATCCTTGGATCTTAGGGCGGTTAGAGTCAATAAAGACCCGAACCGGCTCGATACCACTTGAAGGACCGATAAGGCGACCGAGAGGGAGGGGGGGAGTGAATGGGAGCCGATAAAAATTCTTCTCGAGGGAGATAGAAACTCCGACAAGACGAACTAGCTCGGTCGAACCCCCCGAAATCACACGCTCCGCACTTCTACCTCCCGTTTGCCAAAACCACGTAGCCACCGGAGTGCTACCGGTCCTAGGAACAAACTCTACCAAGCAACCACAACACACACGCAGCACCGACGGCGGGGAAACAACTCGAAAGCCGGCTAACCGAGGGGGGCGGTTAGGCCGGGTATAGGGGGCGGTTAGGACCGCCTCCACACGGCAACCAAGAAATCCTCCGAAATGCCTCTTCCAAGCACCAAAACACACCACGGTTTCACCAACAGAGATCTCTGGTCAAGGCCATGCTAGCTACCGGAAAATCTTGGCGAAAACCAAACCTTCACCCAAGGGCCTAGGGGCGGTTAGACCGGCTACCGGGGGCGGTCTAACCTCCGTACCCGAAGAACGAACCCCCGACCAAGAACACCTAGCAAACCGCACGAGAACGACCCCAAATTTCACCCGGACACTCCTCCGATCAAGGCGAACGGACTCACGAGAGGAAAATCCGGCGAAACAAAACTTTGACCGGAAACACCCGGGCGGTTAGACCGCCCCCCCAGGCGGTTAGACCGCCCCTTCCGAAACGAGAACCCGCGGGTCAAACCTCAACTTCCTTGCGCTCAATCTCCCGAATCACTCCACGGATTGCAGCCAAACTTCGGGGATAGGCGGGTTACCTTACGGGCAACCTCTACCTCAAAGGAATCGACCCGAAACGCTCACGGTCAAGAGGAATCGAAGAAATCGCTTCTCTAGGTCAAGAACTCGCCCAACTCGAAAAACCACCAAATCGAGTCCGATTCAAAGGGGATTTGGGGGCAAAGTCACCAGCCAAAGAGGCACAAGAACCTCATACGTGACACCCACCAAAAACCCCAAGAAATCGTTCTCAAAACACCGCCAAAAAGAGCTCCGAAAATCAACATCAAAGAGACGGGAAAACCACCATCAAGAACCACGCCGAACCTTCTATACATGCCATGAATGGTTCGTACAAGGTCTAGTTTGCCACCCAAACATCCATCCCTCTCTCTAGATCTCACATGAAGCTCTCAAACTAGCCTTCTAAAAACCTAGGGAAAATAGAGAACGAAAATGGAAAAACGAAATGAGCTAGGGTTCAAAGAGTTGGCTGCCATCCACCCCTCTAATGAGTATATATGGAGGCACCCAAAAGACTAAAACGCCCTTCACTCATAACTAGGGATACATGCCCCTCAAGGGCGGATTTGGAATTCTTGATGTCTTCACCATCGGACGGATGCCCGGCGACCGCACCCGCGTAGCCTCGACGCAAGCCTTGCGATCCCGACGCGTGTCCTCCGCTTCGAAGCTTCTCGGCGGCGGCGCGGGCGGTCGAGCCGCCCCCACGGGCGGTTAGACCGGCCCGAGAGGATCCGACCGGCCCCCGGGCGGTCCGACCGCCCCTCCCGGGCGGTTGAACCGGCCCGGGTGGCCGCACCTCCTCGTCGAGTCTTCGGCCTCGGTTTTGTGGCTCAACCGAGTAACCCGGTGGTTTTACGGTGAACCACCGCAAACCCCCGCGAACTCGGTGTAGCCTCCGCCAATCTCCACTCATGACTCGGCTCCCACGTAGTCCCGGCTCGACCTTGGTTTTGAGGCTCTACCAAGAAACCGTCCACGACTTCATCTTCTTTGTTCATGCCACCATGCGGCCCGCACTTGACCCCGCCGGCCACCGGGTCCCTCGAACGAAGCCTACTTGTCTTCTCCACACCCGGAGGCCGCCTCACCGCAACGACCTTTCGCGCTTGTTCTTCACCCGCACCAACACGAGTCAAGCCGCAACCCGCACCTCGCAATACTTAGCCAAGAATCGGTCCACACAACGTTGTCAATCACTCATCACACAAGGAAGCGACCATCCACCGGTCCTCGAACCACACATGGTCCTCGGCCGAGGGTGGGGCGTACCCTCGAGCGAGGCGGAGCCTGCTCGAGGGAAGTGCTGCCCCTCGAGCGGGGCGATGCCCGCCCGAAGGGAGCGCGCAGCCTCGAACGAGGCGGAGCCTGTTCGAGGGGATTCTTACGTGGGCCGCCTCGATGGGCCGTCGGAGTCCCTGTGGGCCGTGTCCTGCATGGTTAGGCACCTGCATGGTTAGGCTAAACGTATTTGGGTTTCGTTGCGGGTTTTAAGTGAGGTTTTCCCCGTTGTTTAAGGGGACCCCTAGGGACCGTCCCCGACGGCAGGCCCCCGAGCATCTATGGGTTTGCCATTGAGGCTCCCGCGGATGCTGGAACCTCCGATAGGACGTTCTTCCCTCCTTGTTCCGCGAACGCTTTCGCGTGGGGCCGCGTCGGCGGACCCGCGGGTATAGCCCCGAAGCCTGCGGGAGTGTGGATACTCCGCGGGGGGGGTTAACCGCGAGAATTTTGGTCGGGGAGGCGTGGCACATATGCCAACCGGCATCGGCGGTATTTCAGCCGGCTTCGGGGGTGCACGCACCACCGGCACCGTCTCCCGGTGGGTGCAGTTTCGAGGAGGTGTAGCCGTGCGCCAAGCCCCCGAGCCTTGGCACGTTCGAGGCCATCGGGTAGAGCTTGGCGACTTGTTCTTTAACGCGCCCTCGCCGTCCCTCTGCGGGACGGAGGGTGAGGTTTCCGCAACCCCCATCGAGCGGGTCGCGGATTGCGGATTCCTCGTCGGAGCGCTAGCGGGTGGTTCAAGTGGACGTCCATGCCCCGTTCGATAAGGGTAGGCTGCGCGGTCCGGAGACACGTCCATGGAAGCGCTTGCGTGGGTTTGCTAGGGTGGGGCTCGGTCCCGTTCTCTAGGGACCGAGGGCGCGGAAGCTCTCCCTCGGTGGGATCCCCCCGCTAGCCGCCCTCGCCGGCTCTCGAACACGACATGTGGGGCACCCTCGAGCCGACGGGCTCGAGGAACGGCTCGAATGCGCGTGCCCTCGTCGTCCCTAACTCTGCGATCTGTGGCGCCTGTTCGAACCCGTCGAGGGTCGGGCTTCGGACCTCCGATCGCAGGGCCGTGCGGGGGTGGCGCACGGGCGGCCCCGTCTTTTCGAGGTATGCGGCCGTCGAGGGGTGCGGGCGAGCCGGCCCTCGAGGCGGCGGTTGGTAGCACGGCGCGGCATGGGTGCTTGCGTGCCCTTTACTTCCAGCGGGCTGCGGGCGACCCTCTCACGCGCGTGCCCTCTTTAGAGGGTTGATATTGTCTCGAGCCGGGGGCTCGTGCCGCTCGAGAGTTTTACGCGGCATGGGTACCCGCGATGCTCGCTTTACATCAAGCGAGGTCCCGGCACATTCTCACGTCGATATCCCATCGAGGGCTGTTTTCGTTTTGAGCCGAGGGTTCGTGCCACTCGAGGGTTTTACGTGGCATGGGTACCCGCGGTGCCTGCTTTACATCAAGCAGGTCCCGGGTACCTTCTCACGTCGATATCCCATCGAGGGTTGTTTTCGTTTTGAGCCGAGGGTTCGCGCCGCTCGAGGGTTTTACGTGGCATGGGTACCCGCGGTGTCTGCTTTACATCAAGCAGGTCCCGGGTACCTTCTCACGTCGATATCCCATCGAGGGTTGTTTTCGTTTTGAGCCGAGGGTTCGTGCCGCTCGAGGGTTTTTACGTGGCATGGGTACCGCGGTGCCTGCTTTACATCAAGCAGGTCCCGGGTACTTTCTCACGTCGATATCCCATCGAGGGTTGTTTTCGTTTTGAGCCGAGGGTTCGTGCCGCTCGAGGGTTTTTACGTGGCATGGGTACCCGCGGTGCCTGCTTTACATCAAGCAGGTCCCGGGTACCTTCTCACGTCGATATCCCATCGAGGGTTGTTTTCGTTTTGAGCCGAGGGTTCGCGCCGCTCGAGGGTTTTACGTGGCATGGGTACCCGTGGTGCCTGCTTTACATCAAGCAGGTCCCGGGTACCTTCTCACGTCGATATCCCATCCAGATTTGCCCTTGTCTCGAGCCAGGGGTTCGCCCCGCTCGAGGGTTCTCCTTGCTTGGCAAGGGACCCGATCATTTAATGCCTCGCAGTCGAGGCTGTGGTTTTTGCTGCGCGGGCGCGTCTTTTTAGGCGCTGCGGTCGCGCGCGCGCGCATAGTGGGCGGCGTTGCAGGTGGACGTGACGGCTTCGCCTCGGCCCCTGCGGGTCTCTGCCGTGATGATGGCCCGCCTGCAATGACGTGGCCGCTGCAGTCGTGGTGGGGCCCGTCCGTCGGCCTGAAGGGAAGATTCCCTGCAGTTAATGCGAGCGGGGCATCCGCTCCGGAGAGCTCGCCCCGTCGGCTTATAAATCTGAGGGGTGGAGGAGACGGCGGTTTTTTACCTTGACGCCTCACCATTTTCAGTCCCCCGCCCCTTCGTCTTCGCCTTGCTCTTGCCACCGCGCGGTGTCGTCGTTAGAGCCTTTCTTCCGTTTTTCGTCCTCCGTCCTCGCATTCCTTCGCCCTTCCTCATGGCGCCGCCACAGCTTCCCCTCACGATCTTGGAGCCGTATGCTTGGGAGAGGTTGACGGTCACCCGGCTGGCCCTTGGTGATCTAGTCGCCGCCGGCCAGCTGGCGGCCAACGAAGAGGGACGTCCGGCGGAATGGATAGTCCCGCCGGCGGCGGACCGTGCGCCCAACCCGCCGGAGGGCTATGTGGTCAGCTTCATCCTCTACCACGAGCGGGGCTTCAACGCGCCGGCGAGCCGTTTTATGCGGGCGATGTGCCACCACTACGGAGTGGAGCTGCACAACTTCGCCCCCAACGCGATTTCGCAGGAGGCCACGTTCGTCGGCGTTTGCGAAGGGTACTTGGGGATCCCAGTCAATTGGGAGCTCTGGGTACACCTTTTCCGCGCGGAGCTCGTCACGCAGCCCACGACGGAGCCAAGGACCCGCCGCGCGGTGCGCGCTGGCGGGATGTCGCTTGCCCTGCGGGGGCAATTCAAGAGCGTCTACATCCCCTGCACCATGACGACGAACAACGCCGGCTGGGAGCGGGGATGGTTTTATCTGCGCAACGCCGAGCCCGGCCTTCCCCCCTACACCGGCCGGGTGTTCAAGGAGAGGCCTGACTCCTGGGGCTACGGGGTGTCCACACCTGTTGACGGTTAATAATTGTATCAAAGTTCGTTCGTGAGTCGCAAGCGTACAAGTCTCCCGTCGTAGTCAAGGGACCCTTCTTCCCTCGAGTGGTGAACCCAAGGTATCGAATCCGTGGAACAAATGTGTGACGCAAGACTTAATCTATTAAAGCCAAATAACTGCAATCTTCAATAAAGAACCTAATGCATCTAAGTAAAAGACACAAAACAAATCTAATCTACTAAAAACCGGAGAAAACAAAGTAAGATTGGGTAGATAAACCGATCTAGAGGGATCGGGGTAAGCCTTTTGTTTAAGTTCCAAGCAAGAGAAGAAGTAGCAAATCGAATCTTAATAAAAGCCTCTTTAAATCGTGGTTTCCCGTCCAAATCCGAAAACATCCGCCTTTCGAGACCCCCGTTCTGTCACAACGTATCCCTATTCATGCGGGGAGCTTAGGGCGAGTCAAAAGACAAGTCGAGATTCTTTCGGAAGATCCGGCGTGTACCTCTAGCCACCGCGGCTACAAGAACACCCTATGTAATCTATCTCGAGAATAGAATTGGAATAAGCAAAGCCGATCGAAAAACAAAATCTTCGAGGAAACACTTGATCGCTGGGAAAAGATTCAACTTGATAATTCAACTATAACAATGATACATACACAAGATCACCACCGGGATCCTTCCTTGATCTTGCTTCTAGCTCCGGGAACTCCGACGTGGTCTTCCGTGCAAGGTTCCCACGTCGGCTAGGGGAACCCTAGTCAACTAGCTCGACCCTCTCCTCTCCTAGATGGTGTCCCTCTTTTGTCTGCTTCTCGGCGGCCGAAGACGAAATCTTCTCTGCGTGGCTCTCAGTCAGGGGACTATAAATAGCCCGATTGGCGGCTAGGGCAAAGGAGGACGGGTTTGGGCCCTAAATGGGCTCGGGCCGACCGGACCGGGCCGGCCGGCCCGGGCCCATTTAGGCCCGGCCCCGTGGGCTCCTTTGCCCGAGGTCGGTTCCCTTGCTTCCGGATGCTTCCCCCTTCGCATGTAGGTCCATGTCGTCGGTTTCTCTCCGAATTGGACTCAACTCCTTGTCTTGCAAGATTCAGCACTTTTCTGGTCAGGTCCCTGGAGTCTGTCGTCTTCTCGGATCAAGTCCCCGGCTTCTTGGAGTTAATTTTACTTTATTGCATGACTTGTTCAGGACTTTAAGGTCTTGTCATGAGGTGCTTGATGAACTTATCCCGAAAGTCTTGCATTCAACGCTAAAACCCTGCATAAACATTAAACTCCAAAACCGACATGCACACGTGAACTTGTTATACCACGGGGGTTAGTACCAATGGATAAGGTATAAAACTCATGCCAACACCGAAGGTAAACTCATGGCTAGGTTGACGGATTTTCACCGTCAACATCTCCCCCATGCTTAAACCTTGCTCGTCCTCGAGTAAGCCTTCGATGGATATCATCATTGCTAAACAATGTTCAAACTTTGCACTTGATTACACATGAGAAAACATAATGCTCTCACAATTTTAATTCATTAAAGTTCCATAATGTGCTAGCCTTCATCTCTACGGATTGTAGATTCTTATTAAGCTTATCCCACAAGTATTAACATGCTCACAAAGTTTTAAATAGATCTCAGAATTTTTTTGAAATAAAGAATGAGATAAAGAAAAGCTAAACCAAATTCACAAATTTAAATCATCTCGTGTATTGCTCATGAACTCTCATCTCACTTGTCTCTCAAACCTATATATTCTACTCCTTTCCCTCTCATATACATGTGGTAGGCTTTATATGGAGCTTTGGGAAAGTTTAGTCCTAACAAGATTTTATAAATGAGGTGTTGTCAAAACAAGACAAGCTTCTCATGGTCTTACCGAGACTCGTCAAAAAGGTCATTGGAAAATAATGTTAAATCAAGGAGGGGAAAGAGAAAAATACACACACTTTTAGATAGGTGGACATGTGCAAATGGCAAAGAGTGATCCCGAGGCACAAAGGAAGTCCTCGTTATCGGATTGCACATGGTTGGAAGATGAGAATGGATCTTTTTAACTTGAAGGCTTGAATGCACTTTTAGAGAGCTAGGGAATTTACTTTATGCACATTTTTTTTCTTTCTCATATTTCTCATTCTTTTCTTTCTTTCATTCATTCATTTTGTTCCTCGTCATATATTCAGCCCATGACTTCCACAACGAAGTTTTGATTTTTTTTATACCTTGAAAGTCATGAGTATCGCTGGATTTTTTTTTCTTTCATCATCATTTTTTTTTAAATATTCCCCTTTGAACTCTAAAACTGCACCGTACCTACCTCCTCCCCCATGCTTAGACGTTGCTCGTCCTCGAGCAAAAAGGCGAAAAATAAGGTAGGTACCGGAATATTTTTCCTTGGAGAGATACTTGAAATCTTCAACGTTGGCACCGTCTTGCGATCTTCCTTGAATTGATGATCCATTCTCAACAATAGGTTGTGGTCAAGGAGGTAATCACAAAAAGATGATATTTGGTTTAAGGGTGGATATCCGGCGAAGTTTGTGAGATCACCGATGCGGGGATACACAATGCACGGATAAAAGGCTAGCAAAAAGATAGATACGCAAAAATGGAATGACCAGCTTCTTAGTCTCGGGCCAGAGAAATCATGGCCTGCAATAACTCACTCAAAAATAAAACTTGTACACTAAGGTTTATGCACTCAAATATATATAAGGCTTTGGATAGGTTGAGCAACACACAAGTGATATTTGTGACAAGGTTAGCAATATTTTTGAGCATAAAAGACATCTTTAATCTATTCATAACTTGAGAGCACATAAAACACTATGGGTCTTTATTTTAATCATAACCTCCGCTGAAAATTAAGCTAGCATTTAAATAAATTCAGATCTGTATTTTTAAGAGAGCACTAGCTTAAACATGCATAAATCAATTACAAAGATGAACAAAGCTGCAATTTTAATCATATAGCATCATAGCACGAATTTTGTAACTTTTCCAATGATAAAATCAAGGTGGTGTCTTTATTAATGGTGACATCAAGTTGAAATACATACTGAAAATAAACAAACATGCTTGCTGAAATTTAAATAAAAACAGAAAATACTACGCAAACACACATAAGCAAAAGCTGAAAATTACGAGAGAAAAAGAAAAGAAAAGAAAACTAAAGTTCCTAAATCTTCTAGTCCTCCGCCGGTGGTTGATGTTGATAGTCTTGATAATAATACCCTTGCTCATAATATGGTTGAACGCTTCCTCCGTCGAATTGATTTGGCTCCACAAGGTGAAGGCGTCCAAGTTCAAATGCAATATTTGCGTTGCCTTCACCGAGTTGGGCTGCGTTGGATTGGATGACTGCGATGTTTTGAGCATTTCTTGCAGCATATCCTCCAATAATGGCCATGCTTTGTTGTGGTTGGGCATGATGAGCGTAGGACTCCGCGAAGTTAGCGTTGGGCACAACATAATTTTGTGGGGGTGCCGGTGCACCACCCCCCCATGCTTGTCCTTGTGACCCTCCGTAATAACTTGGCGGAGGAGGGACTCCACCGAATGGTTGCACATTGGGTTGTGCTCCACTCGCTTGTGCGGAGGATGTTCCCTCCTCTACGATTCTTCCTCTTTTGTTCTTCCTTGCAGGGACAAGTAGTCCCTCTTCCAACCAATCTTCCCTTCCTTCGGTGAAAAGCCTAAGCCTCTCATTTGGAAGGGGTAGGTTTACAATGGCCAATCGATAACCTCCTCTCTCATCTCCACTAATGTATTTGCCTTGCCGCAAATACTCAAAACCGAGAGAGGTACCACGCAAAAGGTGAGCGGGGTTTCTTGCGATCCCCGGCCGCAAGGAAAAGGCCAACATGGAGAGGTAACACCCCGAACCAATATTACCCGCCCCCGATGTTGCTTCACAACACCAATGGTTGATCATGAGGTAAGAGGGGTCAATTGGCTGCCTGGCGATTAAAGCCGAGTATAGCCAATTCAACTCCGTGTCGGTCACCTTTGTTTCCTTCATCCTCCCCAATATCCTCTTGCACATCCAAGAGTGAAATATCCGGATAATGGGGTTACGGATGCAATTGCGTTGTTGATGGGCTTCTCCGGAGATCATGTTCCAAAATCCCGCCAACATGCCGGGTGGCACGTCAACTTTCTCCGGAGCTCCCTTGTGGAATCCAAGCAGCTCCCTAACGTGCTCGTAGGGAACCACTTGCTCGATTCCCTCCAAACGGAATGACAAGCTTTGCACTCCATCATCATCAACGATGGGTGCAATAGTCATCAAAATTTCCAAGGCGTAACCCAAATGGGTGTCCACCGATATTCCGTTGGAGAACTGCACCCAACCGAGGTGCCCCAACATATAGTATATGTCGGTGTAAAAACCCAAGGTGTAGAGTGCTTGGTCGTCGAACTCGACGTTTGGCACAAGCCTCTTCTCAAAATTGGCGAGCCTCTCCTCCTCCGCCGCCGACAAGATGATGAAGCCATACGAAGATTGTGTCGGGGTGTAAGGAGGTTGTGCGGTTGAGCGAGTCGATCGTCGTGGTGGCGCGGGCTGCTCCTCCGTGTGCCCACGAGGTTCGGTGAACCTCATGGAGGTGCTTCTCGCAGCCCTCATACCACCAAGGAGGAGAGCATCGTTCCTCCTCGGTGGTGCCGTGTCCGTCTCCATGCTCGGGAGACTCGGAAACCGAGTGCCTCCTCGAAGATGTGGTTGATGACGGCTTGGACGACGATGAACTCTTCTTCTTAGAGAAGAGACTTGTGGTCTTCTTCCACATGGTTGCTGCACTCTTTCTTCAACTAAAATTCCGGGTTGCAACCGGTAAACTAGGCACTTAAACTCTTTGCTTCGGATGTAGACTTTGAGTGGATTAAGGATGTGGATTTTTCTTGAGCTATCAAGCTTGGGATGGTTAGCTAAGTCTACGAGAGGTTACGAGCACACAAACTTGAACACACAAACAAGGGAAAGAGAGGGAAGCTTGCGCGAAAACGGGCGCGGGGGGCTTCTTATATAGGGCGGGCCGGCCGGGCCGGGCCGGCCGGCCGGGGCTCCTCCGGCTCCTCCTCGGCGCGTCTTTCTCCCGGCAAGACGATCATTTCGCCCTCGCAACTTTCCCGCCCGCGTGCTCCACGAGTTGCACCGCCCCAAACGCTCTCGTCCACTCCTTTTCTTGAATTATTGGTCCTCCCACTTGATGCTCCATGCTTTGGGTCATGTCCATGCTCCCTAGCTCCACTTGCTTCACATGCCACCATGAAAATCCTGCAAAGTTGATGCTTGCTGCCCACCATGCTTGTCCTTTGCATGTGGAATTGGTGAAAGTTGATAAAAGGGGATCCAATGGTGCATGCATGATTAATTCAAACTAGTTGCCTCCATTTAGGTGTGTTTAAGGTTAAGCACTCCTCTAATTCGAAATTTAAAATATTTTTCAGAGCCATGCAAGAGCTCAAGCATAATTTTAGAGAAGTTTTTAAACCATTAAAAACAAATGTAAGTCGAAAATATTTTTCGACTACGTCGATTTTGGTCTTACCGGTAAAGTTTGCTTTCATCGGTTGAGAGCGAACGTTTTCCGGCTTGATCATGGGGGCATAGGTTTAGGTTCTAATTTTGGCTAAATAAGAAAGATTTTGAATAAAACAAAATTAGAATAGGCTTAGAAAAATTCTAATCCTAGAGAAACCAAGGATAAAGATTTTTAAAACCAACCAAAAGCTTTGATTTCTAGGTTCACGCGAGTCCTACCACGTGCTGAATTTTTATAACACTTGAATATAAATCGTGGCTCTACTCGTGTGGTTTTAGCATGAAAAATAAGCCAACCTCAGCACCATAATGAAGGTGAAAGGTTGAGTTAAGGTTCTGAAATTATTTGGTTGAGGGGTTTCTCGAAAAGAAAAGAATCAAACAAGCACATAGGAGGGTTCATGCAAAGGGTTTATGATAAAGCAAACATTCAAACAAGAATTATGTCTCTATTATTGTTCAACCACTTCTAAGTCTAATGTCTTTGCGTAATAAAACTCAAAAACTAAATTATTAAAAATACTCGAAAAACCTGGAATCGGGTTGTCCTCCCGGTAGCTTATTCTTGACTTGACTTGACGAAACGGGTTGCCTCCCCGCCTAGCGCTTCGTTTATAGTCTATAGCTAGACTTCTTCACTTGATTACTCCGGATCAACGCTCTTTGCGGGCGTTGCAATCTTGGGTACCCACTTCCGCACCATCTTGGGCGCGGGCTTGACTTCCGGCTTAGTTGGCTTAGTCATTTTTTTGTCTTCACAGGCGGCTTCTCTTCCTTTGTCTTGACGGATGCAACACCTTCTTTGATTTTCGTTACGTTCATTTTTTTCGGCTCCTTCTTCTTTTTCAGCGCCTCCGTTTGTTTTGGTTCTCCCTTCACTCCAATCATGTTGCATGCCTCAATCCTTGGACGGAACTTGAAGGAACTCCTTTCTCCGTTGATATCGAACATGATCTCCCCCTTGCCAACATCAATAGTAGCTCCCACGGTCTTGAGGAACGGCCTCCCAAGGATGAGCGGCGGCTTCTCCCTCTCTCCCATCTCGAGCACAACGAAGTCGACGGGGATGAAGTGGTGTCCAATCTTCACGGGTACATCTTCAGGCAATGCCTAAGGGATAGCGAATGGAGTTGTCTCCCAACTCCAAACATATTCCCGTAGGCTCCATCGGTAGGCGTAGCTTCTTGAACACATCCCTCGGCATGACACCGACACTAGCTCCAAGGTCACATAACGCCTTCTCGAAGTTGAAAGAACCAACTGAACATGGAATTGTAGGGCACCCGGGGTCTTTTTGCTTCTCTAGCCCATAAGCAATAGCCGCACTACACTCCTCGGACATTTTGACATGATCTACCCCGAGCGTTGCTATCTCATATTTATTTGCAAGTATATCTTTAAAGTAACGAGAATATGTAGGTACTTGTAGGGCATCTAGTAATGGCATGTTGATGCTAAGTCTACGCACAACTTCCACAAACTTCTCAAAGTGGTTGTCAAGTTTACCTCGGAAGTAGCGTGGCTTGAGTTGCGGTATCCTCATGTCATCCTCCGGCATCTCGAATTCGGGTTCCTCGGTGACGATCCCCGTAACCTTCTCTTTAGCAGCTCCTTCCACCTCGGTGGACGGTTTAAGCTTCCTTGCTCCCGCGGAACGTTCCGGATCTTCGGTCTCCTTCCCCGAACGTGTTTGAATGGCCTTCGCCGATTCGGGACATTTGGGTTGTCCCGAAGCTTCCCTTCATCATTAGTGAGGGCGCCCGCAAGTTGTCCAACTTGCGTCTCGAGCATCTTCATCATGTTGAGCACTTGATGATTGGAACTTCCGACCTCCGTCACTTTGCTATCGATGTTCTCCAACACCTTGTCTATGGTCTTGAACTTGGTGACGGTGTCCTTGTTGATCTTAGCTTGCTCATCCATGAACTCCTTCAATTGTATCCGAAGCGGAACCGCGTTAGGAATAGATGAGCTTGCATTAAATTGAGGCCTACCTTGCCCGTAGCGGAAGTTCGGCAATTCTCCCTTCCTCATGTAGTCGAGCACTTTGGCTTCCTCCGGACAATCTTTGCGGACATGGCCATACTCTCCACATTCTTCGCATGTGGACCTTGCCTCGGCGGCCTTCAAGTCTTGAGCCTCTTTCTTTTCTATCTCCATCTTCTCCAACCTCCTCATGAGCGAGTCGATCTTGCCTTCAAGTATGTCTTCCTTCTCCACATGCAAGACTCCCTTGACGTTCCCCATGGGTTGAGCAGGGTGTAGGCGCCCGGATGATGCCCACGTGTCATTATCCACGACCTTCTTGAATAGCGTGAAAGCTTCCGTCGGTGTAAGCTCGATGATAGATCCTCCCGCTGATGCATCGATGATCGTTCTTGACGCCATGGTGAGTCCTTGATAGAACTTTTGCACGAGGTCTTCTTTCGGGAACTTGTGATGTGGAACCGCCCGGGTGTACTCGTTGAAGCGCTCGAATGCCTCCGAGATAGTTTCGTAGGATATTGAACAAAGGTGGCAATCTTATTACGCAAGCTTTGAGTTTTACCGGTGAGTAGTATTCCTTCATGAAAGCCTTCATCAACGTGTTCCAATTTTGCACCGTCTCCGCCGGTTGAGAGTGGAACCATTGCAAAGCCTTCCCGAGTAGTGAAAACGGAAAAAGCCTTGCCCTCATTTGATCTTGAGTCACCCCATCCATGTTGAAAGTCTGACATAGTTGAATGAATGCTTGGAGGTGAAGGTTCGGATCCTCTTTGCCGGTGAAGGGTGAATGTTGCACCATGCGGATTGTTGAGGTCTTGATCTCGAACGGTCTTCCGATCTCCTCGAGGTTCAAGATTGGTAGGTCGATGATGTCTGGGGTGCATAGCTCCCCAATCTTGCGTTCTTCTGGTGGTTGGTTACCCATTGGTGGAAGTCGGTTCTCCCGCGGACTTTGAGGTGGTGAATTCTCCGGAGATTCCTGCGATCCTTTGTCTTCCGACTCCGAATCTACAAAATCCAGCTTTTTAGCTTGATGTGCTTCGCGTCTCCTTAGCCTCGTAAAGTTTTTTTGGATCATCCACAAAATTATTGGGTTTGTTGGAGAGGTAGCCGTCCATCTCCTGTTAGGGTTAGCAATAAACAAAGTATGCAAAAAAACTAGAAAACAAAACAAATCTATAAAGACTAGAGTTAGACAAACTAGATTAGATGTATTTCGAGGATGATCGAAGTTTAGTAGATGCAAAAATAAAACAAAATCAGTACTGAAAATTACAAAAAAAAAGCAATAAAAAATCAAATCTTGATCACTTGTTCCCCGGCAACGGCGCCAGAAAAAGGGGCTTGTTGACGGTTAATAATTGTATCAAAGTTCGTTCGTGACTCGCAAGCGTACAAGTCTCCCGTCGTAGACAAGGGACCCTTCTTCCCTCGAGTGGTGAACCCAAGGTATCGAATCCGTGGAACAAATGTGTGACGCAAGACTTAATCTATTAAAGCCAAATAACCGCAATCTTCAATAAAGAACCTAATGCATCTAAGTAAAAGACACAAAACGAATCTAATCTACTAAAAACCGGAGAAAACAAAGTAAGATTGGGTAGATAAACCGATCTAGAGGGATCGGGGTAAGCCTTTTGTTGAAGTTCCAAGCAAGAGAAGAAGTAGCAAATCGAATCTTAATAAAAGCCTCTTTAAATCGTGGTTTCCCGTCCAAATCCGAAAACATCCGCCTTTCGAGACCCCCGTTCGTCACAACGTATCCCTATTCATGCGGGGAGCTTAGGGCGAGTCAAAAGACAAGTCGAGATTCTTTCGGAAGATCCGGCGTGTACCTCTAGCCACCGCGGCTACAAGAACACCCTATGTAATCTATCTCGAGAATAGAATTGGAATAAGCAAAGCCGATCGAAAAACGAAATCTTCGAGGAAACACTTGATCGCTGGGAAAAGATTCAACTTGATAATTCAACTATAACAATGATACATACACAAGATCACCACCGGGATCCTTCCTTGATCTTGCTTCTAGCTCCGGAACTCCGACGTGGTCTTCCGTGCAAGGTTCCCACATCGGCTAGGGGAACCCTAGTCAACTAGCTCGACCCTCTCCTCTCCTAGATGGTGTCCCTCTCTTCTCTCGCTTCTCGGCGGCCGAAGACGAAATCTTCTCTCGCGTGGCTCTCGGTCGGGGGACTATAAATAGCCCGATTGGCGGCTAGGGCAAAGGAGGACGGGTTTGGGCCCTAAATGGGCCCGGGGCCGACCGGACCGGGCCGGCCGGCCCGGGCCCATTTAGGCCCGGCCCGTGGGCTCCTTTGCCCGAGGTCGGTTCCCTTGCTTCCCGGATGCTTCCCCCTTCGCATGTAGGTCCATGTCGTCGGTTTCTCTCCGAATTGGACTCAACTCCTTGTCTTGCAAGATTCAAGACTTTTCCGGTCGGGTCCCCGGAGTCCGTCGTCTTCTCGGATCAAGTCCCCCGGCTTCTTGGAGTTAATTTTACTTTATTGCATGACTTGTTCAGGACTTTAAGGTCTTGTCATGAGGTGCTTGATGAACTTATCCCGAAAGTCTTGCATTCAACGCTAAAACCCTGCATAAACATTAAACTCCAAAACCGACATGCACACGTGAACTTGTTATACCACGGGGTTTAGTACCAATGGATAAGGTATAAAACTCATGCCAACACCGAAGGTAAACTCATGGCTAGGTTGACGGATTTTCACCGTCAACAACACCCCAGCATCGGGCGCGGCAGAAGTCGGTCTTGGCCGCGCTGCAGCGCCTGGCGACGATGGGGCTGAGGGCGGTGGGCGTCCTCGCCTTCCTCCATCACAGGCGGGTCGTGCCTTTGATGGAGAGGCCGCTCTGCATCTTCGAGATGACAGAGGCGGCCAACCCCATCGACCTGGCGAGGTCGCGGATGCTCCCGACGCCCCTCGAGCGGCCATATGCGCTCACCCGGGCGCGGAGCGCCGTCGACACCCGGACGCCGCCGATGCCTGCGGGTCGGACCCCGTGGGACCTCGAGATGCTCCCCACCGGCCCGTTGGTGAGCGTAGTTCTTGATTTCGTTTTAGTTCTTTGTGTTGTCTTTGCCTCCTGACGCGCCCTTGTTGCTCCTGTGTGCAGCTGGTGACCTTCACCGTCGCCAAGTCCGTTCCGCCCACCCCCGACTCCCGTGCGCTGGGCCGGGCGGCGCGGCGGCGGCGGCAGGAGGAGGCGGCGCGCAAGAGGGAGCACGCGAGGCGACGTCAAGCGCGTCGCGATCGGCGGGCCGCGGAGCACGGCGGCGCGAAGAGTTGGGGCTCTCCTCCCCGGGGGACCGAAGAGTGTTCGTCCTCGGAGGAGGACGAAGAGGAAGAGGCCGAGGGGGAGGGCCCCTCCGACGGGTGGCGGCCGCGCCCCCGTCGGCGGAGCCGGCGCCGCGCGGCGAGGGCGGCATCGCCCGGGGCGGGCGCAACGGCGCCCGCCGCCGGCCATCGACATCGAGGGCGGCGCGTGCCGCGGAGGGCGCCGCCGCGCTCATCGGTGGCGTGCACGGCGATCGCGCGCCGCGCGCGCATCGAGTGTGCCCGCGCGCGGGGGAAGCGCGTCCGCGCGCGCGGCGACGTCGTCGTGGAGCGCGGCGGCGGGCGCATCCGCACGTGGGGCGAGCGTACCGCGCGTGCGCGCGGCGCCGTCGGGAGGCGCGACATCGGGCGCGACCGCGCGCGGGGCGGGGGCGCGCCCACGCGCGCGGCGGCGCCGTCGGGGAGACGCGGCGGCGGGCGCGCCGGCCTCATCCGCTGAGGCTTTGAGGAAGAGGAAGCGCACCTTTTCCTCCTCGAGGTAAGGGGTTCGATCCTTCGCTCGGTTTGATTTGTTGACGATTAGGCGTTCTAACCCTCCGTTCGTGCCTGCGCAGGGTGGTGCCAACCGTGCCTCCCCTTGCACCAGCCAAGGTGCTGAGGACGGACGCGTCCATCCCCACCCGGCGGCGCTCGTCGAGGGCGCCGCGGCGGGGACAAGCACGGCGGCGGCGGGCGAGAGCTTGCGGTGGCGCGGGCCGGGGCGCCGAGGCCTCGGCCAACGCATCAGCCCCACCGCGGCGCGGTCGGCGGTCGGCCGAGGAGCGGCCGCCGGCCGGTCGTGGGGGGGGTGCGCGGCCGCGGCGGCGGCGGTGGTGGAGGCGCGCCCCGCGAGGGCCGTTGTCGTGGAGGAGGCAAAGCGGGAGCAACCCGCGGCGCCCGTGGCCGCAGGCGCGGCCGCAGAGGTGGTGGCCGCGGCGCCGTGCCGAGCGCGCCCGCGGCCGCGGAGATGCGGGCGGAGGCGCCGGTGGAGGCGGCGCAAGCGGCGGCGCCCGCCGGCGTTCGTGCGCGGAGGTGGTGGAGGTCTCGGACGACTCCCCGTCGCCCGGGTGGGACCGGTGGGCCGCCCGGCCCACGACTCCCCCGAGCCCCGAGGAGGGGGCCCTCGTGAGGCGGCGCGAGGGTCACCCCGGTGGTGGGGGATCGAGGACACCGGCGCCGAGGCCTCGTCCTCCCGCGCGCCGGCCGCCCCGCCCGGTGGAGGGGGCCGTCGATGATCCCCCCGCATTTGCCGACGCCAGGGAGGAGCAGGAGCTCTGGGGCGAGCTCCGGAGCCACGGCGCTACGCTCAACCGCGCGCTACACGAGGCGCTGCAGGTCCATGGCGGCCCGGCATGGCTCGTCTTCCAGGTTAGCCGTGGTTGCTCGTTCTCTCCTTTCTTTCGTTTGTGTATGCTGCCTTCGTGTCGTGGTACTTATGGGTCTTGATTCTATGATTGCCAGGAGCTCGAGCGTCGCGCCCACGACAAGTACGACGCGTTCGACCGGGTGAACGCCGAGGTTCACCAGCTCCGGGAGCAGTGCAGCGCTTTCGACTCGCTTGCCGACGCTCTCAGATCATCGGATAGCTGGCTGGCGTACCGGGCCTTGGCCTGGCCTGACGAGCTGCCCGAGGGCTCGAGGCAGGACATGGCGTGCTGCTTGAGCCTCGAGCGGGTGCGCGTAGCCCTCATCGATCGTGATGAGGCGCTGTGGCATGCACGAGAGGACTTGGAGAGGACGCGGACGCTGGCCGCTAACTGGGAGGCGGAGGTGGCGACCGTTCGTGCCGAAGCCCGGGAGCTTCGCTCATCGCTTGAGGGGGCGCAGGCGCAGTAGCGCCAGGCTGAGGAGCGGGCGCGCGAGCTGGAGCAGCGGGCCAAGGAGGCTGACGACCTGAAGGCCGCCCTCGACGCCAAGGCCGCGGCCCTCGTCGTCGCAGAGGAGCGGCTCCTGCAAGAGAGCACCGCCCGCCAAGGGGCTGAGGAGCGGCTCCAGCAGGGGCAGGCCGCCCTCACTGATGCCCATGTCGCGCTGGAGCAGGAGCGCGCCGCCCACGAGGTGACGCAGAAGACCTTGGCGGATCGGGACGCCAAGCTCTCCAAGGCCGAGGGCGAGGTGATTATGCTCAGCATCACCAACGCCAATCAGGAGATGTCCCTCCGGGGAGCGAGGGGCGAGACCGTCGAGCGCCTCGAGCCGACGGGCCGAGGCCGTGCGCCGCGACCTCGAGATGGAGAAGAAGCAAGTCGAAGGTGAGCCACAGTCTGACTCTCGTCTTGTCGGTTTTTCGATTGGGAACTCGCATTCCCTTTTTCTGATTTATTTCTTGCCTTGGTGTTCCCTGTGCTTGCGCATCGCTCCGGGGCACGCGGCGTAGCGGGCCGAGGCGCCGCAGCCTCCTACAACTCCTCCGAGCAGAGCCGCGGGAGCCGCGTGATGCGGCCCTCGAGACCCGCCACGCCGTCGAGGAGGGCGAGGCACAGCCGGCTAGTTCGGCGCCGCCCGCCCGCGCGCCCTTGGTGGCCATGTCACCGAGCGGATGCGCCGGCGCCGCACTCGGGCGTCCGAAGGCCCTCGGAGTGGTGCGATCCCACTACGAGGTTAACTTCGAGGCGCCGGCGAAGGCTACATCGTTCCCGAGGGCGTCGAGGACGAGGTGGCCATGGAGCGTGTGGATGCGCTCGCCGCCGACGCCGCCGGGTCGCTCGCCGAGGCCTTCGAAGAATTCCTCTTCCCGGACGTCGCTGATGCTGCTGCTCCTCCCGCCTGAAAGCAGTTGGGTGCTGGGCCTGTTTTTTGTTTATGTGTATCAGTATTCTGGCCTCGTGGCCTTTTGTAAATAAACAAGTTGTTTCATGAACATGAGCATTTGCTGTAAATGAAGTCGTTTGTTTATCACGCTTTTTGTTTCTCCTTCTTCCTGAGTAGATTCTAGTTAGGGGAGTTCGATTTTCGCAGGGGGGCCGCTGGGTTGGAGGCGAGAGAGAAGGGCCATAGCCACGCGGCGTAGGCTATCTCTGGCTCGCACGCTCCTTCCGCTGTGCCGCCCGCGCCCGTTCGAATCGTGGCTCGAGGTTGAAGTAGGAAACAAACTTAGCGCGTGTGGGTTGTTGTGTTTTTTGCGTGAAAAAATGGGACTATTTTGGGGGGGGGAGATGCCCCCGCAAGAGGCCCCCGAGGGTAACTTGGGTTTCGGGGGGAAAGCCGAGTTGCCCTTTTTATTGAGCTTAAAGCTTTTACATAGTTGTAGCCAACTGGGGTGTTGGCCGTGCGGTTTTACAACAAAAATACTTGGAAATCCTAGCTAAGGGTAGAAGCGACGTAGCTGTTGGATGTTCCAAGCGTTGGTAAGCTCTTCACCGTCCTCGTTGGCCAACTTGTATGTGCCGGGCTTGAGTACCTTCACCACGACGTAGGGTCCTTCCCATGGGGGCGATAGCTTGTGGCGCCCTCGGTTGTCTTGGCGTAGCCTTAGGACCGAGGTCCCCTTCGTCGAAATCCCCGCCGGCGTATCTTGCGTGCCTGATAGCGCCTGAGGGACTGCTGGTACCTCGCAGAATGCATCAAGGCCACGAGGCGCGCTTCGTCCAGCTGGTCCAACGAGTCCTCACGGGCTTGTTGGTTAGCATCCTCGTTATAGCCTCGAACCTTGGGCGACCCGTATTCTAGATCCGTGGGGAGGACGGCCTCCGCGCCGTGGACTAAGAAAAACAGGGTGAACCCAGTGGCTCTGCTCGGGGTGGTCCTTAGGCTCCACACGACTGCCGGTAGTTCTTGGAGCCATTTCCGCCCAGATTTGTTTAATTGGTCGAAAATTCTGGGCTTTAGGCCTTGTAAGATCATGCCATTGGCACGTTCCACTTGGCCGTTGGTCTGTGGGTGCGCCACGGCTGCCCAATCCACGCGGATGTGGAACTTGTCGCAGAAATCCAAGAACTTCCTGCCCGTGAATTGGGATCCGTTGTCGGTGATGATGGAGTTCGGCACTCCGAAGCGGTAGACAATGTCGGTGAAGAATGTCACCGCCTGCTCTGCCCTTAGATTCGTGATGGGGCGCACCTCCACCCACTTGGAGAACTTGTCGATCACGACCAACAAGTGGGTGAAGCCCCCGAGTGCCTTCCGCAAGGGCCCGACGATGTCCAGCCCCCACACGGCGAACGACCATGTTACGGGGATGGTCTGTAGGGCATGGGCGGGTAGGTTGGACTTGCGGGCGTAGAACTGGCACCCCTCGCAGGTGCGCACGATCTCGCCGGCGTCCGCGACCGTAGTGGGCCAGTAAAAGCCCTGGCGGAACGCGTTGCCGACGAGGGTGCGGGGCGCGGCATGGTGGCCACAGATCCCCGCGTGGATGTCCCGCGCAGAGCTCGCGCCCCTCGGGAATGGGCACGCATCGCTGTAGGATGCCGGAGGCGGCGCGCTTGTACAGCTCGCCGTCGACGAGGGTGAACGATTTGGCCATCCTGGCGATGCGCCTAGCCGCGGCCCGGTCCGCGGGGAGTTCCCCTCGAGCCATCCAGGCAATGTATTTCTCCCGCCAGTCCGCCTGGACGGGAGCCGGCTCGATGTCCGTCACGTCGGCCTCATGGGAGCCGTACCCCTCGAGAAGGGAGAGCACGTACGCCTCGTTCGAGGGGTCCTCGTCCATGGGCTCCGCACCCGCTGGATTCGAGGGAGCCCCCGAGGGTTCGTTGTGATTCGAGGGGTAGGGCTCGAAGGCGATCGAGGGTTGAGCAATGTCGCGCGCGAAAACGTTCGGGGGGACTGTGATCCGCCCGGACGCAATCTTGGCGAGTTCGTCCGCCTCTTCGTTGTACCTGCGGGGCACATGGTTGAGCTCGATGCCGTAGAACTTGTCCTCGAGGGCTCGCACGGCCTTGCAGTAGGCCTCCATCTTGTCGTCGTGACAGCTCGCGTTCTTCATGACTTGATCAATCACGAGCTGCGAGTCGCCCCTTACGTCGAGGCGTTTGATGCCTAACTCAATGGCGATTTTGAGGCCGCGAGAGGAGGGCCTCGTATTCGGCCATGTTGTTAGACGCGGGGAAGTGGAGGCGCACCGCGTACCGCATGTGTTCCCCGAGGGGTGACACGAAGAGCGAGCCCGCGCCCGCTCCCGTTTTCATCACCGAGCCATCGAAGAACGAGTCCAAGACTCCGCTTGGATCCGTGGCGGCGGCGCCGCGTGTCCGTCCATTCGGCGACGAAATCCGCCGGGATTTGGGACTTGGACGGCCTTGCGCGGGGCGTAGGCGAGCGTCTCGCCCATCGGCTCCACGAACCACTTGGCGATCCCCGCCCGCGGCGTCTGGGTTGCGGATGATTTCTCCTAGTGGGAAGGAGGAAACCACCGTGACCGGGTGGGCCTCGAAGTAGTGGCGGAGTTTGCGCCGCGCAAGAACCACTGCGTACAGCAACTTCTGGACCTGTGGGTAGCGCGTTTTCGTATCCGAGAGGACCTCGCTGATGTAGTATACTGGCCGCTGCACAGGCAAGGCATGCCCTTCCTCCGTGCGCTCTACAACGATCACGGCGCTCACCACCTGAGTGGTCGCGGCCACGTAGAGCTGCAGGGGCTCGCCGTCCTGCGGCGGCATGAGGATCGGGGCGTGCGTCAGAGACGCCTTTAGCTTGTCGAGCGCGTCCTGGGCCTCGGTGGTCTAGGAGAAGCGCTCGTGCTTCTTGAGTAGGCGGTAGAGGGGCAGGCCCTTCTCACCGAGCCGCGAGATGAAGCGGCTCAAGGCGGCAAGGCACCCCAACACCTTCTGCACCCCCTTGAGGTCCCGGTTCGGACCCATCCGTTTGAGGGCCGCGACCTTTTCAGGGTTGGCCTCGATTCCCCGCTGGGAGACGATGTATCCCAGGAGCATGCCTCGCGGCACTCCAAAGACACATTTTTCGGGGTTTAATTTGAACCCATTGGCTCGTAGGCAGTTGAACGCGACTCCAAGGTCACCAACCAGGTCGTCCGCCTTCCTGGTCCTTACGACGATGTCGTCCACGTACGCTTCGACCGTCCGCCCGATGTGATCCCCAAAAACGTGCTGCATGCAACGTTGGTATGTTGCACCCGCGTTTCTGAGGCCAAATGGCATCGTGACGTAGCAGAACGTCCCGAACGGTGTGATGAACGAGGTCGCGAGCTAGTCGGACTCTTTCATCTTTATCTGGTGGTATCCGGAGTAAGCATCAAGCAAACAGAGCAGTTCGCACCCAGCAGTTGAGTCAACGATTTGATCAATGCGTGGCAAAGGAAAAGGAACTTTAGGACATGCTTTATTGAGACTAGTGTAGTCTATACACATCCGCCACTTCCCATTCTTTTTCTTTACAAGCACGGGGTTTGCTAGCCATGTTGGGTGGAACACCTCCTTGATGAATCCGGCCTCGAGAAGCTTTCGCAGCTCCGCTCCGATTGCCCGTCGCCGCTCCTCGTCGAAGCGGCGGAGCCGTTGCTGTACGGCGCGAGCATTTGGCAGGATGTCAAGGGAGTGCTCGGCGACTTCCCTCGGGATGCCTGGCATGTCCGAGGGGCTCCACGTGAAGATGTCGGCGTTGGCGCGGAGGAAGTCGACGAGCACCACTTCCTATTTGGGGTCGAGGGTGGAGCTAACTCTCAACACCTTGCCCTCGGGGGCCGAAGGGTCGAGGGGGACCCCCTTGGTCTGCTCCGCGGCCTCGAAGGTGCCTGCGTGCTTAGCGGCGGAGTTGAGGTCTTCGTTGACCATCTTCTCCAGCGTGTTCACCAGCGCTTCATCCAGCGCTAGTGCCTCTGCGTGCTCCACGCATTCGACATCGCAGTCAAACGCGTGCTCGATCGACGAGCCGACAGTGATGACGCCGTTCGAGCCGGGCATCTTCATCTTCAGATAGGTATAATTGGGGACCGCCATGAATTTGGCATAGCAGGGTCGCCCAAGTATAGCGTGGTAGGCCCCTTTGAACCCCACCACCTCGAAGGTGAGGGTCTCCTTGCGGAAGTTCTTGGGGGTGCCAAACCGGACCGCAAGTCGATCCGCCCGAGGGGTTGAACCTCGCTTGCCGGCGCGATGCGGGTGGAACGGCTTCGTGCCGGGCCGCACCGGTCCAATCCGATCCCCATCGGGCGCGGCGTATGCGCGTAGAGGATGTTGAGGCTGCTGCCTCCGTCCATGAGGACCTTCGAGAACCGGCGTTCCCGATGATGGGGTCAACCACGGCGGGTACTGGCCCGGGTTGGGGACGCGGTTTGGGTGGTCCTCCCGGCTGAACGTGATGGCGTCCTCCGACCAATTGAGGAAGGACGGAGGCGCCCTCTCAGCGGCGAGGACCTCGTGCCGCTCCTTCTTGCGTTGGCGTGTCGACATGTCGACAGTTGGTCCCTCAAAGATGAGGAACACATTTTCGACGGCGGGGAAGCCGCCCGCGTCGCCATCGCCTCCGTCTTTCTTGGCCTCTGCCTCCTTCGCGGCGGCACGGCCGTAGAATTTCTTGAGCATGTCGCACTACTCAAGGGTGTGGTGTACTGGGGTCTTGTGGTAGGGACATGGCTTCTTCAGCATGTCATCGAACACCCCCGGGCCTCGAGGGGCCGGTCGAGGGCCCCGTCAAGCCGGGTCGACAGCGAGGGCCTCGGCGTTGCCGCCGTCGCGCCCTGCTCGCGCGCCTCGCGGCGCGGCTTTTTCCCCTTCTTGCCCCGCTTGTCGTTGCGGTGCGGCTCCTTGGACTTGCTGCCCTCCGCGGGCGCGTCTTCGGAGCGCTTGCCCTTTTTGCCGTCGAAGAACGCCCCCACGGCCTCCTCCCCGGAGGCGAAGCTGGTGGCGATGTCGAACAGTTCATTGGAGTCCGCAGGCGGGCTGCGTCCCAGCTCCCGCACGAGATCCCGGCACGTGGTGCCCTCTAGGAAGGCATGCACGATTTCGGACTGCGCCACGCTGGGGAGCTCCGTGCAGCGCTTGGAGAAGCGTCGTATGAAGTCCCGCGGCGACTCGCCGGCTTCGCGTGCGAGAGCGCAGTCCCATGAGTTCCCGGGCGCACGTAGGTGCCCCGGAAGTTGCCCACGAATGTGTGGACTAGGTCGTCCCAGTTATGGATTTGGGTGGCGGGCAAGTGCTCAAGCCATGTCCGGCCGCATCGCCAAGATGTAGGGGCGAGAGTTGCGGATGATGACCTCGTCGGCGGAGGCCCCGCCCAGCGGCAAGCCAAGCGGTAGTCGTTGAGCCACACGCGGGGGTCCGTCTCCCCGTTGTACTTGACGATCGTCGAGGGTTGGCGGAAGCGTTGGGGGAACGCCGCCGCACGGATCTCCCGGCCGAACACGCGGGTGCCGGGGGGCCCGGCGTCGGGGAGCGGTCCTCGCCGCCGTCGTAGCGCCCACCCCGTCGAGGGTGGTAGCCCCTTGCCACTCGTGCGTCCGCCTTGCCGGGTGCGCCCGGCGTTGATGACGTTGCGAGCGTCGCCATCCGGCGCCCCGGCCGCGCGTCAAGGAGTCGCTCCTTGGCCGGCGTGCGCCCTTGCTCGGCGGGTTGCCCCGCTGGTCCCCCCGCGTGCACCGAGGGTTCGCCTCCCGGTGCGGCTTCATCGCCCCGCGCATCCCCCTGTTGGCGGAAGCGTGAGGCCGAGCTCTCGGCCTGCTGGACGGCCGCTTGCTCGATGAGAGTTTGCACCTCGCGGTGCATGTCTCGAGCCTCGGGGGTCGAGGGTGCTGGCATAGCACACAGCAGCGTCGTGGCGACGACGAGCTTCTGGCTCGCCCGCGGGGGCACGTCCGCGTTTTCGACGTTGGGGACGGTGTTGATGCGGTCGCGGACCTGTCGGCCCGGCTCCCGCGCGCGTTCGCCGCACGCGAGAGGCTTCCCCCGCCATTGAGGCGCGGAGCAACCGCACCGTTCGGTATTCCTCCGCCGGCTTGGCCTCGAGCTCGCGGGCTTATGCTAGGCCGCGCGTCGGCGTCGGCCCCGGCGGAGAGCGCTTGGCCCCGCGGCCAAGCGCGCGGCGATCCCCGGGGCGGTGTGACTTCCCCCGTCTCCGGCGCCGGCGGCATTGGCCGGGTCGTTGGTGATGACGGCGCAGCACTCCCGCGCGGGGTCGTAGCTCCCCGTGCCGGGAGTCGTCGGAGCGCCCAAACCCGTAGTCCGAGGCGTCGAGGAAACACCGAACGCGACCGGGTCCGGCATGCGGGAGAAGTCCCACTCCGCGTATCCGTGGCGGTTGGCGGGTGGCATCGTGTCGACGGAGCCCGGGGGATGACTCATCTGCCGCCGAGGCGCCGGGGGTCCCCGGCGACGAAGACGTGGCGGCCGGGGCGGAACCTCGCGCATCGTTGTGTTGACGTTGGCGTTGTAGGCCGTCGTAGCGCCCCCGCGGCTCGATAGGGATGCGCGGTCCGCAGACCGCGCGCCGTCCCGTCGGGGCGGTGGCGGTCGTGATGGTGGGCGCACCGCGCCGGGCGGCGGCGCGCTCGGCTTGCCGCCGCTCGGACCGCGCCCGACGCGAACGCCGCCCGCAGCGACGGTGGCGTCGTGGCGGCCGACGGCCCGCGGCATCCGTGTCCTGCGGCGCGCCGCGCCGTGGTGGTGCGCGCGGCGGGGGCCAAAGTCGACCTCGGCTCCGGCGCGCGCGCGGAGCTCCTCACGGTTGGTGAGGCGCATGAGATAGCCGTTCCCCGTGGCCCGAAAGTTCGGGTCCCCCGAAGCGGATTTCGAACCCGGCGGGAGGGGGTCCGAGCTACCCATGCGGTAGCGCGTAGCACGGTACTCGGTGTGAATCACCATGGAGGGAGTTGACGGAATGACCTTAGGCGCTCGTTGGCCCCACGGTGGGCGCCAGCGTCGGTGCGGAATATGGTCCCGACACTAACCGGTAGATAGCGCCGAGGTCTATCCCTCAATGGTCGATGCTAAGCAACAAGTGACACAGGGGTTTTTATCCCGGTTCCGCCGAGGGGGCCGTACGTCCGGCGAGGGTGTGCTCACAGCACTATATTGCTCAACACCGGGGGTGCCTGTAGTGGGGCTGCTACAAGCGAGGCGGGAGAGGAAGCGTGGCTTCCAAGTCCCTAGTAGAGTGACTGAAGATGTTGTGGGAGAATAAGAGAGTGAGTGCACGGCGTGCTCTCGTCGGGGTGAGTCCGTATGGGTGTGTTCTATCTTCCCCCCCGCGGCTGGGGGGGTTCGTCCCCCTTTTATAGATCAAGGGGGAGGCGAATTACATGCATGCCGCGCTATCTAGCTACATGGAGAAGCACGACGTGCTACGCTGTAGAGTGGGCGGCCGTCCGGGCGATCCTTGCAGCGATCTGGTCATCATGGCCTGACTTGTACCCGAACAGTGGCGGTTCGAGGGTAGGAGATGTCTTCTGATAGGCTCGAGGGAGGTGCTGACGCAGGCCTGTACGGCGTACAGGAGTTGGCAGAACGGCGTTCCTTCCCGACGCGCTTCACGGGGTTGGAGTCGTTGCTACAGGGCCCGGCGTGCGCCTGCACGCGCGGGTACGGTGGCCACGCCGTTACAGTGGCGGGGATGGCAGTCCACCGGCCTAGCGCCTCCACCTAACCCTGTAGGGTCACAAGAAAGTACATCGAGGGTGCGCCGGCCCCCTTTCGAGGGCTCGGCGTGTTAGCCGTACCGGGGCGTGCGCACGGTGTCACGGGACTGACACCGGCCGAACTGCACAGTCCCCTCCCACAGTGGCGGGGATGGGCTCCTCCCTGGGGAGTTGGTGCGGCGACACCGGGGTGCGAGCCCCGGCGCATGATGGCGCCGTCCGCGGCGTCGTGGCGTTAAATGCCCGTGTACGGGGCCGGCGCACGCGTGAGGGGGGAACCCTCGAGCGTGGCGGACCACGGCCGAGGGCGGGGCGTACCCTCGAGCGAGGCGGAGCCTGCTCGAGGGAAGTGCTGCCCCTCGAGCGGGGCGATGCCCGCCCGAAGGGAGTGCTGCCCCTCGAGTGGGGCGATGCCCGCCCGATGGGAGCGCGCAGCCTCGAACAAGGCAGAGGCTGTTCGAGGGGAGTCTTACATGGGCCGCCTCGATGGGCCGTCGGAGTCCCTGTGGGCCGTGTCCTGCATGGTTAGGCACCTGCATGGTTAGGCTAAACGTATTTGGGTTTCGTTGCGGGTTTTAAGTGAGGTTTTCCCCGTTGTTTAAGGGGACCCCTAGGGCTGTCCCCGACACCGGGTGCCCTACAATTCCATGTTCGGTTGTTTCTTTCAACATCCAGAAGGCTTTATGCGACCTTGGAGCAAGTGTGAGCGTCATGCCGAGGGATGTGTTCGAGAAGCTACGCCTACCAATGGAGCCTACGGGTATATGTTTGGAGTTGGGAGACAACTCCATTCGCCATCCCTTGGGCATTGCTGAAGATGTACCCGTGAAGATCGGACACCACTTCATCCCCGTCAACTTCGTTGTGCTCGAGATGGGAGAGAGGGAGAAGCCGCCGCTCATCCTTGGGAGGCCTTTCCTCAAGACCGTGGGAGCTACTATTGATGTTGGCAAGGGGGAGATCATGTTCGATATCAACGAAGAAAGGAGTTCCTTCAAGTTCCGTCCAAGAATCGAGGCATGCAACATGATTGGAGTAAAGGGAGAACCAAAGCAAAAGGAGGGGCTGAAAAAGAAGAAGGAGCCGAAAAAAATGAACGTAAAGAAAATCAAAGAAGGTGTTGCATCCGTCAAGACAAAGGAAGAAAGGCCGCCTGTGAAGACCAAAAAAATGACTAAGCCGGAAGACAAGCCCGTGCCCAAGATGGTGCGGAAGTGGGTACCCAAGATTGCAACGCCCGCAAAGAGCGTTGATCCGGAGTAATCAAGTGAAGAAGTCTAGCTATAGACTATAAACGAAGCGCTATGCGGGAGGCAACCCGTTTCGTCAAGTCAAGAATAAGCTACCGGGAGGACAACCCGATTCCAGGTTTTTTGAGTATTTTTAATAATTTAGTTTTGAGTTTTATTACGCAAAGACATTAGACTTAGAAGTGGTTGAACAATATTAGAGACATAATTCTTGATTGAATGTTTTGCTTTATCATAAACCGTTTGCATGAAGCCTCCTATGTGCTTGTTTGTTCTTTTCTTTTCGAGAAACCACAACCAAATAATTTCAGAACCTAAATCAACCTTTCACCCTCATTATGGTGCTGCGGTTGAATTATTTTTCATGCTAAAAACACACGAGTAGATCCACGACTTATATCTAGGTAATAAAAATTCAGCACGTGGTAGGACTCGCGTGAACCTAGAAATCAAAACTTTTGGTTGGTTTAAAAATCTATATCCTTGGTTTCTCTATGATTAGAATTTTTCTAAGCCTCGTCTAATTTTGTTTTATTCAAAATCTCTCTCATTTAGCCAAAATTAGAACCTAAACCTATGCCCCCATGATCAAGCCGGGAAAAGTTTGCTCTCAACCGATGAAGGCAAACTATACCGGTGAGACCGATATCAACATAGTCGGAAAATATTTTCGACTTACATTTGTTTTTAATGGTTTAAAAACTTCTCTAAAATTATGTTTGAGCTCTTGCATGGCTCTGAAAAATAATTTTAATTTCGAATTAGACGAGTGCTTAACCTTAAACATACCTAAATGGAGGCAATCTAGTTTGAATTAATCATGCATGCACCATTGGATTCCCTTTCATCAACTTTCACCAAATCCACATGCAAAGGACAAGCATGGTGGGCAGCAAGCATCAACTTTGCAGGAATTTCATGGTGGCATGTGAAGCAAGTGGAGCTAGGGAGCATGGACATGACCCAAAGCATGAAGCGTCAAGTGGAAGGACCAATAATGCAAAAAATGGAGTGGACGAAAGCGTTTGGGTGGTGCAACTCGTGGAGCACACAGGCAGGAAAGTAGCAGAGGCGAAATGATAGTACTGGAAGAAAAACGAGGCGGGGAGGTGCAATGAGGCCCCCAGGCCGGTCGGCCCAGGCCGGCAGGCCTACCCTATTTAAGGAGCCCCCCGGCTCCCGTTCTCTGCAGGCAAGCTTCACTCTCCTTCCTTTGTTTGTGTGTTCAAGTTTGTGTGCCCAAAACCTCCGTAGACATAGCCAACCTTCCCAAGCTTGATAGCTCAAAAAAAACCCACATCCTTAATCCACTCAAAGTCCACATCTGAAGTAAGAGTTTTAGTGCCTAGTTACCGGTTGCAACACGGAGTTTTAGTAGAAGAGAAGAGTGCAGCAACCATGTGGAAGAAAACCACAAGTCTCTTCTCCAAGAAGAAGGGTTCGTCGTCATCCAAGCCGTAATCAACAACGTCTTCGAGGAGGCACTCGGTTTCCGAGTCTCCCCGGAGCATGGAGACGGCTACGGCACCACCGAGGAGGAACGATGCCCTCCTCCATGGTGGTATGAGGGCTGCAAGGAGCACGTCCATGAGGTTTACCGAACCTCAAGGGCACACGGAGGAGCAGCCCGCACCAGCACGACAATCGACCCGTTCGACCGCGCCACCTCCTTACACTCCGATATATTCTTCGTATGGCTTCATCATCTTGTCATCGGAGGAAGAGGAAAGGCTCTCTCGTCTTGAGAAGAGGCTTGTGCCCAACGTCGAGTTCGACGACCAAGCACTCTACACCTTGGGTTTTGGCACCGACATATACTACATGTTGGGGCACCTTGGATGGGTGCAATTCTCCAACGGAGTTTCGGCGGACACCCACAAGGGGTTCACCTTGGAAATTTTGATGACCATTGCACCTATCCTTGATGATGGGGTGCAAAGCTTGTCATTCCGTTTGGAGGGAGTCCAAGCAAGTGGTTCCCTACGAGCATGTTAGGGAGCTACTTGTATTCCATAAGGGAGCTCCGGAGAAAGTTGACGTGTCACCCGGATTTTAGCCGGATTTTGGAAAATGATTCCCGGGAGAAGCCCATCAACAACGCAATTGCATCCGCAACCCCATTATCCAGATATTTCACTCTTGGATGTGCAAGAGGGTATTGGGGAGGATGAAGGAGACGAAGGTGACCGACACGGAGTTGAATTGGCTCTACTCGGCTTTAATTGCCAGGCAGCCAAAAGACCCCTCTTACCTTATGATCAACCGTTGGTGTTGTGAAGCAACATCGGGGGCGGGATTGGTTCGGGGTGCTACCTCTCCATGTTGGCCTTCTCCTTACGGCCGGGGATCGCAAGAAACCCCGACCATCTTTTGCGTGGTACCTCTCTCGGCATTGAGTATTTGCGGCAAGGCAAATACATTAGTGGAGATGAGAGAGGAGGTTTTCGTTTGGCCATAGTGAACCTACCCCTTCCCGATGAGAGGCTTAGGCTTTTCACCGAAGGGAGGGAATATTAGTTGGAAGAGGGACTCCTTGTCCCTGCAAGGAAGAACAGAAGAGGAAGAATCGTAGAGGAGGGAACATCCTCCGCACAAGCGAGTGCAGCACAACCCAATGTGCAACCATTCGGCGGGATCCCTCCTCTCCAAGTTATTACGGAGGGCTATAAGAGCAAGCATGGGGGGGGGGTGGTCCACCGGTACCCCCACCAAATTATGTGGTGCCCAACGCTAACTTCGCGGAGCCCTACGCACAACACCCCCAACCACAACAAAGCATGGCCATAATTGGAGGGTATGTTGCAAGAAACGCCCAAAACATCGCAGCCATCCAAGCCAACGCGGCTCAACTAGGTGAGGGCAATGCAAATATTGTCTATGAGCTTGGACGCCTTCACCTAGTGGAGCCAAATCAATTCATCGGAGGGAATGTCCAATCGTATTATGAGCAAGGCTATTACTATCAAGATCATCAACACCAACCACCAGCGGAGGACTAGAAGATTTAGGAACTTAGTTTTTTTTCTTTTCTTTTTCTCTGTAATTTTCAGCTTTTGTTTATGTGTGTTTGCGTAATATTTTCTGTTTTTTATCTAAATTTCAGCAAGCATGTTTGTTTATTTTCAGTTTGTATTTCAACTTGATTTCATTATTAATAAAGACACCACCTTGATTATATCATTGGAAAAGTTACAAAAATTTGTGCCATAATGATATATGATTATAATTGCTGCTTTGTTTATCTTTGTAATTGATTTTTGCATGTTTAAGCTAGTGCTCTCTTAAAATACAAATCTGAATTTATTTAAATACTAGCTTAATCTTTAGGGGAGGTTATGATTAAAATAAAGACCCATAGTGTTTTATGTGCTCTCAAGTTATAAATAGATGGAAGATGGTTTTTATGCTCAAAACTATTGCTAGCCTTGTCATAAATATCACTTGTGTGTTGCTCAACCTATCCAAAGCCTAATATATATTTGAGTGCATAAACCTTAGTGTACAAGATTTATTCTTGAGTGAGTTATTGCAGGCCATGATTTCTCTGGCCCGAGACTAAGAAGTTGGTCATTCCGTTTTTGCGTATCTATCTTTTTGCTAGCCTTTTATCCGTGCATTGTGTATCCCCGCATTGGAGATCTCACAATCCTCGCCGGATATCCACCCTTAAAACCAAATATCATCTTTTGTGATTACCTCCTTGACCACAACCTATCATTGAGAATGGATCATCAATTCAAGGAAGATCGCAAGACGGTGCCAACATTGAAGATTTCAAGTATCTCTCCAAAGGAAAAATATTTCCGGTACCTACCTTATTTACCGCCTCTTTGCTCAAGGACGAGCAACGTCTAAGCATGGGGGAGGAGGTAGGTACGGTGCAGTTTTAGAGTTCAAAGGGGAGCAATTTTAAAAAAAAATTGAAAGAAAATTCAAAGGCGATGTACGTGACTTCCAAGGTGAGAGTCTCACAAGAAAAAAAATGAATGAATCACAAGAAAAAAAATGAATGAATGAAAGAAAGAAAGAAAGAAAAGAAGGAGAAATATGAGAAAAAGAAAAAAAATATGAGTATGCGTAAAGTGAACTCCCCGGTTCTCTAAGAGTGCATTCAAGGCTTCAAGTTTAAAAGATCCATTCTCATTTTCTAACCATGTGCAATCCGATAACGAGGACTTCCTTTGTGCCTCGGGATCACTCTTTGCCATTTGCACATGTCCACTCATCTAAAGTGTGTGTGTTTTTCTCTTTCCCCTCCTTGATTTAACATATTTTCCAATGACCTTTTTGACGAGTCTCGGTAAGACCATGAGAAGATTGTCTTGTTTTGACAAGACCTCATTTATAAAATCTTGTTAGGACTAAACTTTCCCAAAGCTCCATATAAAGCCTACCACGCATATATGTTATGAGAGGGAAAGGAGTAGAATATATAGGCTTGAGAGACGAGCGAGATGAGAGTTCATGAGCAATATGCAAGATGATTTAAATTTGTGAACTTGGTTTAGCTTTTCTTTATCTTGTTCTTTATTTCAAAAATTCTGAGATATATTTAAACTTTGTGAGCATGTTAATAATTGTGGGATACGCTTAATAAGAATCTACCCTCCGCAGAGATGAAGGCTAGTACATTATGGAACTTTAACGAATTAAAATTTTGAGAGCATTATGTTTTCTCGTGTATGATCAAGTGCAAGGTTTAAACATTGTTTAGCAATGATGATATCCATCGAAGGCTTACTCGAGGACGAGCAAGGTTTAAGCATGGGGGAGATGTTGACGGTGAAAATCCGTCAACCTAGCCATGAGTTTACCTTCGGTGTTGGCATGAGGTTTATACCTTATCCATTGGTACTAACCCCCGTGGTATAACAAGTTCACGTGTGCATGTCGGTTTTGGAGTTTAATGTTTATGCAGGGTTTTAGCGTTGAATGCAAGACTTTCGGGAGAAGTTCATCAAGCACCTCATGACAAGACCTTGAAGCCCCGTACAAGTCATGCAATGAAGCAAACATGACTCCAAGAAGCCTGGGACTTGATCCGAGAGGATGACAGACTCCGAGGAACTGACCAGAAAAGTGCTGAATCTTGCAAGACAAGGAGTTGTGTCCAATTCGGAGTGAAACTGACGACATGGACCTACATGCAGAAGGGGAAACATCCAGAAAGCAAGGGAGCTGACGTAGAGCAAAGGAGGCCTCGGGCTGGGCCTGGATGGGCCTAGGCCGGCCTGCCTAGGCCGGTCGGCCCAGCCCTGTCCAGGGCCGAGTGAGGCTCCCCTTTGCCCTAGCCGCCAATCAGGCTATTTATAGCCCTCTGACCGAGAGCCACGAGGAGGAGAATTCGTCATCAGCCGCCGAGGAGCAGAGAAGAGAGGGACACCATCTCGGAGAAGAGAGGGTCGAGCTAGTTGACTAGGGTTTCCCTAGCCGACGTGGGAACCTTGCACGGAAGACCACGTCGGAGTTCCCGGAGCTAAAAGGAAGATCAAGGAAGGATCCCGGTGGTGATCTTGTGTATGTATCATTGTTATAGTTGAATTATCAAGTTGAATCTTTTCCTAGCGATCAAGTGTTTCCTCGAATATTTCGTTTTTTCGATCGGCTTTGCTTATTTCAATTCTATTCTCGAGATAGATTACATAGGGTGTTCTTGTAGCTGCGGTGGCTAGAGGTACACGCCGGATCTTCCGAAAGAATCTCGACTTGTCTTTTGACTCGCCCTAAGCTCCCCGCATGAGTAGGGATACGTTGTGACAGAACGGGGGTTCCGAAAGGCGGATGTTTTCGGATTTGGACGGGAAACCACGATTTAAAGAAGCTTCTTATAAGATTCGATTTGCTACTTCTTCTCTTGCTTGGAACTTCAACAAAAGGCTTACCCCGATCTCTCTAGATCGGTTTATCTACCCAATCTTACGTTGTTTTCTCCGGTCTTTAGTAGATTAGTTTCGTGTCTTTTACCTAGATGCATTAGGGTTTCTTTTACCGAAGATTGGAGTTACTTGGCTTTACTAGATTAAGTTTTGCGTCACACATTTGTTCCACGGATTTGATACCTTGGGTTCACCACTCGAGGGAAGAAGGGTCCCTTGACTACGACGGGAGACTTGTCCTCTTGCAAGTCATAAAAGAAATTTGATACAACTATTAACCATCAACATTTGATTTGTAGCCCCAGGAAGAACTGCAACTCGCCCATCATGGTCATCACAAATTTCCTGCTCATATCCTCTGCAAACCTTGCAACAAGAGAGTTAGACGAGCCACTAAAGACAATATTATCCACATACACCTGCACAATCAGGATATCTCTACCCTGCCTAAGTAGAAACAAAGTCTGATCAACCTTCCCCATCTCAAAACCTCTCTCAAACAAGAAACCCTCAACCTACCATACCAAGCTCTAGGCGCCTGCTTCAACCCGTACAGCGCCTTCCTCAACTTGTACACCCAGTGGGGGTACTTCTCACTCTCAAACCCCACATACACTTCTTCCTCCAACACACCATTCAGGAAAGCACTCTTCACATCCATTTGGTGCAACTTGAACCCTTTAGCCACGGAAAAGGTTAGAAGGATCCTTATCGCCTCCAAACGGCTACGGGAGCAAAGGTCTCCTCGTAGTCGATGATAGAGGGGGAGTGCCCAATCTTTCGGTGAGTGGAGGTAATCCGATTTGGTGGTTGTTGACCCTCACGATCCGACTACGACGAGCGAGACTCGAAGCGCCAATGCAATCGCTGAACCAACTCCCTACCAACCTTGCCGGTGCAAGATCAGCCTGATCACGAAGATCAATTCCTGTACGCAATCGAAGAACGAACAAGAATTTGAGGCGAGCAATCTTAATATCACTCGAAGGTGGAGTCTGAATTACACGACGGCAGCACGATGGCGGCTGTTCGGTTGTAGCTAATGCTAACAAATAAATCAAACTCAAGTCTGAAAATAAACGAGGGGTCTATCTAAATAGGGGACGCAGCCCCTGGCGGCCACGAGGGGCGGCGCTACAGAACCCGGTACTGTTCAAGCGTGTGAACAATACCCTAGGCCCACATGGGCCTCCTGTTGGGCCAACAGCCCAAAAGGTATTGGCGCAGCGCCCTGGCAGATTCTGGACGTCAACTTGTTTCACAGATTCCCGTTGACTCGGGACGAATTTGGGCATGAGACCGGTGCCATTGGAAGCTTTATGAAATTCTGCTTCCAACCATATATAGAACGTCCAAAACCGACTCCGTATGAGACCTGGGCGTCCGTTTTATTGCGCACTGCTCCTGGGCTTCGAACTGGACTCGAACTTGAATTGCTTTTGGCCTCCACCTCGGGGACTCGAACCGGATCAATCTTGGACCTCCTTGTTGACTTGGAAACCCTTGTTGGGCTTCTTCTACTCCATTCCATGCACCAATCATGGTCGTATGCATGGGTGTCATGTCCTCATCATTCTCCCCTTCTTGATGAAAAGCCGTCCTCGGCGTCGATTGTACTTGGAACCGATCCTGCACAACACAAGAGAGAACGGGGTTTCGAAAACAAAGGAAATCAAAATTATTGTGAGGAGGAATGTCACCATGTTTCCAATTGGTAAAGATGTCATCTTGCATAGAAAATTTAGCGAGCATGTAAGCATCGTGAGCGGATGAAACATAATAGTTGGCAACACTACCCTGCAAATGATTAGTACCAACAAAAGACAAAGTAGGCACAGGTAGCAACCAGCAATGCTCCCCTTCTTGGAAGTAAACTTGTTTCACCAAAACTGAACTAGAGAAAGGTGAATGAATATGTGTAGTGTGGCTGCCCTCTAGTGGATCAAAATTGAGCACAACAAAAGGATAATTCAAATTTTCACAAATGTACACTCGAGGTATCATATATTCCACTTTGTTGTTATATTTGCCAATAGCATGATATGTGTGTCTAGAAAAACATGGCAAATCAGCAAATTTAGAAAGTTGCTCTTCCAAACAATCTAGATTACACAAAACATCAAATTCAATGTAACCCAAAGTATGTAAGGAAGACAATAATTTTTGCGCATCATTAGGACTAACAATATGCATAACATGTTTAGTTTCAGCAATAGTATTTGGTTCCAAAGCATGTAAAACTGAAGCATTAGCAACCAAATCATCTTTATCACAAGGAACATCAAGCAAATCAGCATGTGAGCAAGATAAATCAAGAGATGGTTCCATAATTAATTGCTCAACTAAAGTATGATTTGTGAAAAAATTCAGCATATTAACACAATTCTCACCTTCCGTGAGTGTTGCGCCATGGACATTACCTATGTTCTCAGTAGGAGTATTAGGTGCATTGTGAAGTGATGAATCCGAGGATGCTCCTACAGGTTCAGCTGTCCTCTCGAACGGTGTAGTGGGGGCGTGAATGGCGTTGGGCTCTCGAGCACTGTAGTGGTGGGAGTAGATGGCGCTGGGAGAGCGGGCGCTGAACTGGATGTCGAGCTTTCTGCTGCAAAAGAGTTAGAATATTGCTTCGAGCGATGCCCCTGCACATCACGTAAAGCGTTGCGAGCATAATATGAAGGCCCAAATCTACGTCGCATAGCAGCCTTTAATTCAGCCCCAGTGGTGGGAGTGCTAATGGGATTTTTTCGTTCATAACGCCACCAATGTAAGGCAAGATCAGTAAAAGCACTAACCGCAGTTGGAACTTGAGAACTAGCAGTAAGATCATGACATGAAAATTTCTGTTCGACTGCTAACTCCCAATCAAGATATGCAGCTGGATCATATTTGCCATTTTAAGGTGGAATTGTAAAAGGAAGCTTAGCAAAAGAATCATGACCACCATGGATGCACGTACGACGGGCGCATCCACTGAAGTCTCCAGCATCCATCTCCTTCTGTAAACTTGTGATCAATGTTTTCATTGCATCGAGGTGTGACGCAATGGTGTCGATCTTGGTCTTAGTGACCTGCGGCTGGTCTTCCCTCTTATCGTCGCCTGCCATTGTTAGCGCAAACACAAAAACAAAATCAACAACAAAATAGGGGTGTAATGGCTCACAAGGCGCTCACTACAATGCTGTTATCAAATTCTTATCTGTTCTTACCAAGCACACAGGGGCGACCTGTAACCAACCGGTGGAACCTGCGAAAGATTGGAGGAGCGATTGCCTGGCGAAACAAAACCTGTTCCGCGTAGAACTTTGTGGAGTTTTGGGAAGGCTGCACTCAATTGTAGGATTAGCACAATCATACAATAATGCGAAGTTGAATTATAGTGCTAAACGCGATCAAATGTTGCTGGAAACAAGTGCAAAAGTGGATGAGGCAAAAAAAAGCAAACCGTGGGAGGGGGAGGTGCCGGTGGGCGTGTGTCAGAAGTTTGTGGTGTGCGTGGAGGAAAAGAAAAACGTTGCCAGGGGATCGTGAACCAGGAGGACACAACGCAGAAGAGACTCGGTGTTGCCCCGGCGGAAAAGCGAAGAGGGAAAAAACCGCAGTGAAAGGGTGGGACACCCACGGCAGTCGCGACCCAAAAAAAAAAGGCGGCACGCGAGAGGCTCGGTAGAGTCCGGATAGGAGTCCTGCTCCCTTCCCTGTCTTTCTCTTTCTTGATTGATTCTTTATTTGACGTCCCTTTTGTTTAACTTTCCTTTTTTTTTGATTCCTTTCCTTTTTTTATATGTTACCAAACACAGCAGGAAGGATTGCACAGAGGGGCGGGGGGCCGCGGCGCGTGCCCGAGTCACGGCCGGGAGGATTCGCGACGTGATGGGGTAGTAGGCGCGAGGGAAGGGGTTTCGCATGGGAAAAAACAGCGGCGCGTGCGTTGTGCAACCAGGGGTCGGCGCGAGTGGGGAGTTCGGCGCGTGGTGGGAAATAAGAAACGGCGCAAGGGTGCAGTGCTTGCGCGAGGATAGCCTGAGGGGCTTTTGCGTGTGGGGGAAAAAGAGAGCAGCGGAGCATAAAGAAGAAACAACGGCAACGAAACTAGGGTTAGATCAGAGAGAAAAAAATAACCAGCAACAATTGATGAACAAGCACACAAATTCAACAAAGCAAATTATTGAATGAAAGTGCGAGACTAAAACAGGCTGCTGGGATAAGGATCTAACCTAGAATAATATTTTTTTTGGTTTTGTGGACTGTGGGTAATGAAAACACTCGATAAACTCACCGATCAACCTGGAAAGCTGATACCACTTGATAGAGGGGGAGTGCCCGATCTTTCGATGAGTGGAGGTAAATCCGATTTGGTGGTTGTTGACCCTCACGATCCGACTACGATGAGCGAGACTCGAAGCGCCAATGCAATCGCTGAACCAACTCCCGATGGTTACCAACCTTGCCGGTGCAAGATCAGCCTGATCACGAAGATCAATTCCTATACGCAATCGAAGAACGAACAAGAATTTGAGGCGAGCAATCTTAATATCACTTGAAGGTGGAGTCTGAATTACACGACGGCGGCACGATGGCGGCTGTTCGGTTGTAGCTAATGCTAACAGATAAATCAAACTCAAGTCTGAAAATAAACGAGGGGTCTATCTAAATAGGGGACGCAGCCCCTGGCGGCCACGAGGGGCGGCGCTACAGTACCCGGTACTGTTCACGCGCGTGAACAGTACCCTAGGCCCACATGGGCCTCCTGTTGGGCCAACAGCCCAAAAGGTATTGGCGCAGCGCCCTGGCAGGTTCTGGACGTCAACTTGTTTCGCTGATTCCCGTTGACTCGGGACGAATTTGGGCATGAGACCGGTGCCATTGGAAGCTTTATGAAATTCTGCTTCCAACCAATATAGAACGTCCAAAATCGACTCCTTATGCGACCTGAGCGTCCGTTTTATTGCGCACTGCTCCTGGGCTTCGAACTGGACTCGAACTTGAATTGCTTTTGGCCTCCACCTCGGGGACTCGAACCGGGTCAACCTTGGACCTCCTTGTTGACTTGGAAACCCTTGTTGGACTTCTTCTACTCCATTCCATGCACCAATCATGGTCGTATGCATGGGTGTCATGTCCTCATCAGTCGTTCCCCTCCTTCTGACCGAACCCCTGAGCAACAAGCCTCGACTTATTTCTCACCACTTCACCTTTCTCTCCCTCTTTGTTCTTCCACACCCACTTTGTACCAATCGGCTTCACCCTGGGGGAGGGTCAACCAATTCCCAAACCTGGTTCCTCTCAAAGTTCTCCAACTCCTCATGCATCGACTTAACCCAATTATGATCAGATAGTGCGTGTCCAATGTCTTTGGTCTCAAAGGTGGCAACTAATGCAGCCTGAGCGAAATGAGAATTGTTCGGAACCCTCGACCGTGTAGTACATTCATTCATGTCGCTGATGATCCTTGAAGCTGGGTGATCCACTTGTACTCGCCAGGGAGGTTCTCGCCTTGATGCTACCCCCCCCTAAAATGTAGCTTCTCCTCGATCTTGAATCGTCGTCGTAGGTGTAGGAGACGGCCGTCAACCACTGTAGTTGAAGTAGTAGGTACATCTTCAGCCGGGGGCACCACACCACAATCTTCATCATCTCCATGTTCATGCTCCTCCTCCTGAAAGATCTCCTTGCCAAGCTCATCATCACCTGCACACTCAACGACAAGCTGACTATGTGACTGTGCCTCGTCGAAGGTTACCTCGCAAGTCTCCACAATTTGGTTAGTTTCAAGATTGTGCACACGATATGCTCTAGAATGAGATGCATAACCAAAGAAAAAACCATCAACCGACCTAGCCTCAAACTTATCCAACTTCTTCGCTTTTTTAGAATAAAGCACTTGCATCCAAAGACATGGAAGTGACTCACCTTAGGTGTGCAACCGTGCATCAACACGTAGCAGGTTTTCTTCTTATGCACTCTGAGGTAGATCCTGTTCGACACATAGAAAGCGGTATTCACCGCCTCTGCCCAGAACCTACTCGGAGTCCTATGCACATCAAGCATCATCCGAGCCATCTCACACAAGGTCCTATTTTTCCTTTCCATAATACCATTCAAGGGAGGCGTATACAGACTCGAAAACTGGTGTTCAAGACCCAAGTCATGGCAAAATGTTTCAAAATGAAAGTTTCTGAATTCTGAGCCACTGTCACTGCGGATGGCTCGTATGGCATCTCCGTGCCTCTCGTTCCTCAACCACAAGACAAGATCTTGAACAAAACCAAACGTCTCCCCCTTATCCTCAAGAAAGAACACCCACGCATACCGAGAGTAATCGTTCACCACAACAAGGACATACCACTTCCCACCTGCGGATCGCACACGAGCTGGGCTAACAAGGTCCGTATGGAGCAGCTCGCATGGATGCTCAATCATCACATCGGTGAGAGGCGGGTGAGAAGAAGCTACCATCTTGGCATGCCTACACGGCGCACAAACCAACTCTTTCTCAAGCCTCAACCGTGGAAATCTTCGGACCAAATTGAGTTTGCTCAAGCGAGACAAAAGGTCAAAGCTCAAGTGACCCAACTTCCTATGCCACTTCCACAACTCAGTCGAAGAACCAGCCAAGAAACAACGCTTAGCGCCAGAAGACTGAGAAAAATCAGCTCGAAACACCTGACCCTCTGGAACGACCATACAGACAAGGTCCCCTCGAGAATCCAAAATCCGAGAACCACCAGGCCGAAACAACACCTCAAAACCCTCATCCAACAGCTGGGACACAGAAAGCAAATTGTATCCAAGCGATTCAACAAGAGCAACACGCCCGAGAGTGATCTTGTCACTCACCTTAATCTCACCTTCTGAAAGAACACGCCCACGCCCATTGTCCCCAAAAGTGATGTACCTATTCGTCACCACCGGGAGGAGACTTGAGAACCACCCCTTGTCTCCGGTCATATGCCTCGAGCAACCGGAGTCAATCAACCAAATGTTCTTCAAGTCTCCCACCTGAAATTCAAAAACGTGCACGTGAGCGAACAAACGACTCAGCACTGGGGTTAGTACCAAAAGAGTAAAACTAGTGCCTAGCCATTTGCTCGAAAGTGGGGTTAGCACAAACCAAACCATCTTTCCTACCAAAGCTACCTCCACGAACACCACCACGGTAACCACCATGAGGGAACCAACCCTCTCCACCTGGAGGAGGACCAAAACAACGAAAGAAAGCCCATGGACCGTCCCTCCTCTCCATCTCAAAGCTATGGATCCTCCCATCCCCGACTTGAGCACACGGGGGAGAACGCCTAGCAAACTGACCTCCTACAAACTCTCCAGCCCAACCACCAGAACCACAACCTCTAGAAGCAAACCTCGTGCCTATACGAGCACGAAACTCGAACCGTCGCTCGTCCGGAGCTCGCACCCGGTCCGACCGGTGCCCCTCACGGTCCGACCGGTGTAGCCCGGCCAGCAGCACCTCCAATAGCCTTTCGCTCTCCCCAAGCCGGAACTGTCCTCACACTCGCCTTGGCCCTGGGCATCTGCACACGAGGCTCAAGTACACCATTAGAAGGGTGGTACTTGTCCTTGTTAGCCCACTCCTTCGTCATTCTCTCCTCCCTCTTGCTCTTGAAGCAAAACTCATCCTTATGGCCATCTCTCCCCCAATAGCCACAATGGAACCTCACAAGCTTAGGCTTAGGCTTGGGTTTGGGCTGCTCACTTGGTTTCTCTCCACTCGGCTTCTTCACCGGTTTCTCCTCACTAGCCTTTTCACTTTCCTTCCTAACGAACACTTTCTCGGAAGTGCTCACAAACTTGATAGGCTTTTAGAAATCATTTGTTTGTGGGTAAAACACGGGTGGAGATGGGGTTGTGTCTAGTCAGTTCCTAAGATGGTTAGGTTTTGGAGGGAAATCATTTTTGTGGTGGGTTTTTGGCGGCTCTGGAATGTTTTCTCCACTTCCCTCACCAACCTTGTTTGCCCCAAGTCCCTCACCATCCTGCCTCTTGAATGTCTCGATCATTATCCTCAATTGAGGCTCATGACCAGACAACTGTTGACGTAAAATCTGCACCTCACGCCAAGCACACAACAAGCCAAAAAAGCTAGCTTCACACGCGAAGAGATCACAAGACGTGCCAGTCAATTTTCCCTGAAAATTAACAAAAGACAAAGTAGTTAAATTGCAAAGCTTGGAACTTGCCGGGTGGTACCAGAAAGTTCCATATTTACGGCTAGAAAGCCATGTGAGATGACATATAGCTATAAAGAGCTATCTGCCAGCAAACTAGAAACCATTCGGGAGCTTTAAAGTGCAAATAGTAACACAGCCGAATAGATGACATAAGCATGACGACAGATCGGTCTTTATTTGGATAAAGATGCACGTGCACAAGGCCATGACCGATTCCCGTGATAAACAACATTGAATAATAAATGAAGTAAAAGCATGGTCATAAATATGTAATAAACAAACATGCATAGGTCCAAAGCACTAGTCTACCGCATGTCTAGGTACTTTAGAGCCCGTCAAGTATAATACCAAAGAAATCTATCCACCGCATGATACAACTTGTTTGAGATCATACCACCTTCCACCAATAGATCTATCCACTGCATGATACAATCTAAATATGGAAAGCTAAAAGCATACAACATTTTAAACATAAATTATGAGCATGTTTTACTCGTGAAAGCATAACCAAACACGGCTGAACAGCCGATTCGGGGTCCATGAAGAAGGAACGAACATTACCAAGCAAGATAAATCTATCAGATTGGATTGAAATCTAATCCACCGTATGACTAGCTCCAAAACAACCCAAAAACCTGCATCTACCGCGTGATACCCAGTTCTTTCAGGATTTATACAAGATTTGGTAAGCTTGAACCCGCAACACGTGGCAACCTAGATCGATTCGGTTTCGGCTATCAGGGAGCATGTGATCCACGTGCTATTTAAGCCAAGGGTACGAAGTCTATTCGCATAAGGATCATCAAAAAGGTAAAACCGATCCAAACCCATCTAGATTGGGCAAAGAAGTGTTACATTAATTTAAACATAAAGCAAAAATTAAGGTAGGGGTTGTGCAATGGGTTTTGTCGTTAATCTACATTTAATACTCCTATGTAGTGTCCCAAAGATTGATGTGACGGGTAGTTGGTGCTATTTCAGGGAACTAAACTCAACCAAAGAGCACTTGACTTGGTCAACTAGCTAATGTTGCATCCCTCTTGATAGTACGACATACCTATAATCAAGAATAAATAAAGACACCATGTCAACCTCTTCATCTTGAATGTCTTCAATCTTGCAATAGTTGAACAATTTCCACTTGAAGGCTTCCAACATAGCCAATGTCTTCAACACATCCATACTTAAGCTAGTGACTTGGGATTTTTCCATCTAGTATAAGAATGCACACTTGAGTCCTTAAGTCACTCCATATTGTCGATCATAACTTTTAGATGAGTTGCATTGCTTCCCTCGGTTAAGGCTTGGATATGATACTTCGAGACCCCACGGATACTAGTTACTTCACCTTAGCAAAACTCCAATGGCAGCCTACCATGAACCATTGATTGCTTAGTCCCTCGCCCTAGTCATCTCAGTTAATCTCTTCATCACTTACCCAATCCACTTTGAGTTTGGCTTTGCTTCGTCCACATTTAATCTTCATTTGAAATCCTGCTTCAAATGCTTGTTCTTGATTGACGACGAATATGCAAGCTTCCAATTAAGGTCCAATTAAATCTATACTATCCTCTTTCAATTACCACATGAAGCCTTGCATTTTAATTCAGAGAAAATCACCAATTTCTCTTTGTATGATCCATTTGTATTTAAATGAAGCCATCATATTTATCTTCATTTGTTGCTTGACGTTTACCACTTTGCATTAGGATCACTCTTTTGTTTGTCTTCTTCAATGTGAGCCATATAATATTCATTCTTCAATACATGTCAACAATAGCTCATGAATATATAAATTAAAACCTACTCACATTCTTAGACAAACGAGTCAGTCCGTTAATTGATTTGTGATTAAATTTTCAAAAATCCACTTAGGGGCCTAGATGCACTTTCATTCTCCCTCATTTTGGTGATTAATGACTACTTGATTAAAGCGTAGAAATAAATCATTAATGCACATTTTGATTCTTAGATATAGTAGAGCTCTCCCTCAATGTGTGCTTCGAGTGGAATTTCAAAAATTGGCCTCAAATGCCAAAAGCACATATTTAGGAGAAAACCATAGGAGATTCCCCTATGTCTTAGAATCAGTGGAGTACAACATGTGTGTGTGACAAATAAAAATTCGTGATGCATATGACAAGTTATGCTCAAAGCAAAGAAACATGTGTGCTAACTCGGCGACATCGGTCAGACTAGTGCCCCTGACCAGTCAGACCGGTCAGGTCCAGCCAATACACCGACTGAGCGACAGACTGGTGCCCCTGACCGGTCAGGTCCAGTCAGAACAGAAATAGTGCATCCTATCTAGGCTGCTGTGACCAAACCGGGGTTGCAACCCGATTTAGATCACCTCGCCCCATTTATCCAACACAAACAAATCACCATATAAAACATGCATCACAATCTTGCATAAGGTCACTTAGGTTACATAAAAAAGCTCAACACACCAAGTAGCAGACATTACAAATTCTCAAGTCCTCGAGATAACGAAATCCAAATTTATTACAGAGGTCTCTCAGCTCAATAGCCAGGGTGGTTAGACCGCCCCCTACAGAACAACTACAACAAGAGATAAATAAGATGCTTTAATCCAATTCTTCTCCCCCTTTGTCATCAAACAACTATAAGGGGCCTGGAGACGATGTAGATGCTATCAACTCACTGCCAATCATCCCAACTCTCTTCCCCCGGTGTGTGGATCTTAAATGAAGCAAAGCAAAGGAGAAGTGAGATGAAATAGAAATAGGTACGGAGATTTTAGAGAATAAAAAGATTAGAATTTTTTTGTACCATAGGATGGTGGAGGCCTATTAAAGATCTAATGGGAAAACCGAGCTCCCCAATCCTCTGAAGGTGGAGGAGAAACCCATGGCTCCGGTGCAATTGTATCGCCCTCAAACATAGTATCGAAGCCCATAGATGGAGGAGCTGAGGAGGAGGTACCCATGTCCGAGCGAAAGTTGCTTCCATAGTGATTATAGAAATTTGATTGTAGGAAGCTATTGACCCTACCATCCACTGAAGGGACCTCAACCTCTGGAGCAGAAGATGAAATCAGAGACCTAGGAGGTCGGAGGCTAGCATGGGTGTGTATTTGGACATTTAGTATTTGAATAAAATATCAACAGTCACACTGGTGTGCCCAAGATTCTTAGAATCCGTTTTTACATCCCATGTTAATGATGTAATAATTCTATTAACATCTAGTGTGCTCTAAAAAATCCACAAATTGACTTGCCAACATAACTTGGGTACCTAGACTTGTCTTCAAAATTTCAAATGGTTTCGATAAAGGAATTATATACTTGTGTACAAATATCTACATCTCTCACATAGTTGCCTACAATGTTTGCTTGAACATTGAAGTTTTCTACACTTTGCAACATGTTTGAACTCATATGCATTTGAAAACGTAACCAAACCTTGTGTTCACCTTAACCTTACAAAATGTAAAGTTCCATGACTAATGGTTGAGTAAAACAAATATTACTTGTATGTTGTACTTACAAAGAACAAAATAAGGCATATAAACATCACTCAATGAACGGAATGTACTAACGAATAGATGGTGATTTTAGAAAAAAATAGAAAAAATGTCAAATTTGGACTAATAACGACAAAGAAATACTTGTTACAACATTTGATTAGAGATTAAAACGAGAAATGGGAATTGTTCTTCATTTGAATGGAACTAACCCCCACAGTCATTTGAGTAGAACAAAGGAGGAAGCAGAGGGCACTGCCGCTCGCCGCCGCCGCCGTGCCCGCTTCGGCGGTTTTGACACCCAAGAGGGCATCCCAGGCCTCGTTGGCAGCAAATGAGACCACCGCAACCTTCGATTTGACTCACAAACATGACAAATCAAATATTATATATCAAAAACTGATTAAAAACCGACAACCCGATAAAATCAAATCCGCGTTTAGTAATATATAATAATTTACATTCAAGATAGACAATGTTCATTGATGCTTGCGCCTACATCCCAATGTTTATCATGCTGATAGCATACTCCACGGCGGGGCGGAAGCTACGCGTCCAGAGGTCGAACTCATGACGGATGCGATACTCGGCGCTGCACTAGGGGATAATCTCTTTGGTATCCGGCCCGTAGCGCCTACATCCCGCTTCCCAAATGCAGATGTGGGGATTTTGGATGGGCAACAACGGAATGTCATCGTCATCGTGAGGACCATGTGTGGTTCGATGACCGGTGGATGGTCGCTTCCTTGTGTGATGAGTGATTGACAACGTTGTGTGGACTGATTCTTGGCTAAGTATTGCAGGTGCAGGTTGCGGCTTGACTCGTGTTGGTGCAGGTGAAGAACAAGCGCGAAAGGTCGTTGCCGGTGAGGCCTCCAGGTGTGGAGAAGACAAGTAGGCTTCGTTCGAGGGACCCGGTGGCCAACGGGGTCAAGTGCGGGCCGCATGGTGGCATGAACGGCAAGATGAAGTCGTGGACGGTTTCTTGGTTGAGCCTTAAAACCAAGGTCAAGCCGGGACTACGTGGGAGCCAAGTCATGAGTGGAGATTGGCGGAGGCTACACCGAGTTCGCGGGGTTTCCGGTGGTTCACCGAAAAACACCTGGGTTCCTTGGTTGATCCACAAAGCCAAGACCGGAGAACCGAAGACGGAGGTGCGGCGGCACCGGACCGGTCCGACCGGTGGGTCGACCGGTCGACCGGTGGGGACCGGTCCGCCAGGTGAGGTGCCGCCGTCCGGCCGGGTGTGCGACGACGCGGTCCGAATCTTCGAAGCGGAGGACACGCGTCGGGATCGCATGGCTTGCGTCGAGGCTACGCGAGGTGCGGTTGCGGGCATCCGTCCGATGGTGAAGACATCAAGAATTCCAAATCCGCCCTTGAGGGGCTTGTATCCCTAGTTAGTAGAGAAGGGCATTTTAGACATTCGGTTGCCTCCATATAACCCAAGAGGTGAGAGGATGGCAGCCAACTCTTGGAACCCTAGCTCATTAGTTTTCCTATTTTCCACCTATTTTCTCTAGGTTTTCCTTAGGACTAGCAAGAGAGCTTCACGGAGAGATCTTGTAGAGAGGGATGGATGATCGGGCGGCTTGCTAGACCTTGTACGAACCTTTGTTTCATGTATAGATGATTCGGCGTGGTTCTTTAAGGTTTGGATGTGTTTTCCCGGTTGTTCTTGGTGGTGATTTTCGGAGCCCTCTCTTCGTCATTTCTTTGGGGTGTTTTCGGGGCTTTTCTCTTGGGGATTTGATGGGGGAAATTTGTGGGAACCCTTCGTGGTTCTTTGGGCTGTGATTCCCCTCCCAAATCCGTGAGTAAAAGTGCTCGATTTTGGGGTTTTCTTGAGTTCTTGGGTTGGAAGTGCTTTCGGCGGGATTTCTTCGATTCCTCCTTTTTGGACGAGTTTTGGTGGGATTAAACTTGGCTATGAACTCCTCATGAGGTGTTCATGATATCCCCAAAGTATTGTTCAAGTCTGTGAAGCGATTCGGGAGATCGTGATTTGGATTTGGGGGAGTTGACCCGCGGGTGCTATTCATCCCGAGCTGCCCAGGCTACACCGGTCTGACCGGTGCTCTTGACCGGTCTGACCGGTGCGAGCCCTTGTGGGTTTTTGCTCGGGTGAACGTCTTGGTGTGTTCGTTGTTGTCCCGTGTTGCTGCTGTTTCGAGTTTGGGTCCGTTTGGTGGTCGGTTGGCCTTGTTTGGTGCCTTGGGGGCTTTCGGTCGCCATCGGTCCGACCGGTGTGTCTCCCGGTCCGACCGGTGTAGAGCCACTTAGTGAAAGTTGCTCAGTTTCACCGGCAGGGACCGGTCTAACCGGTGGTGCTCACCGGTCCGACCGGTTTGGGTCCGTAGACTCGGGGTTTGTTGTTCCGCCGCGTTCTCGAGTCGGAAGGCCGTGTGTGTTGGTTCCTAGGTCCGGTGGCACTCCGGTGGCTACGTGGGCTTGGCCAACTTGGGTAGTGAGTCGGAGACGTGTGTTGGAAGCCGTGTTCGTCTTGTTGGAGTTTTCATCTCCTTCGAGAAGAATTTTTATCGGCTCCCATTCACTCCCCCCCCCTCTCTGGTTCGCCGTATCGGTCCTTCAAGTGGTATCAGAGCCGGTTCGGGTCTTTGTTGACTCTAACCGGTCTAAGATCCAAGGATGGCGTACCGAGAACGGGGTTCGGGTCCTCCACACTTCGATGGCAAGAACTACCGGATGTGGAGCAAGCGGATGGGTGCTTTTCTCCGCGGAAAGGGTCGGATCCTTTGGGATGTCACGGTGGACACAGGGCTATGTCCGGCCGTTGATTTCCTCGCTCCGGGATCGAGGGACGGCTTCGACGCCAACAATAAGGCGGTCGACTACTTGTTTCGTGCTTTGTGTCGGCCGAGTTCGATCGGGTGCACACCGAGCACTTGGCTTGTAGGATTTGGACGGTGTTGAAGGAGGCGCATGTTGGGAACGCCCGGGGTTCGAGGCACGGATGTATGCGACATACGGAGAGAGTACGAGAACTTCAATCATCTCCCCGGTGAGTCCATCAATGCCTTGTTTCAGAGGTTCACGGTGGTTGTGAACAACATGAGGGCCAATGTGGACGTGCTCCCGTATGATGATCATGATAGAGCGGTCAAGCTCTTACACTCTTTGGATCGTATGATTTGGGGCGGAAAGTTCGAGGCCATTGTGGAGTCGGAGAAGTATGACACTCTGACGGTGAACGAGCCGTTTTCGAAGCTCAAGTCGGCCGAGGTGGATAGGGGCATGATCGCCAAGCTCGAGGGACCGACCGATTCCCATAGTCTTGCCCTTGTTGGTGGTTCGAAAGGAAAGGCTAACACTAATCCATCCACCGGGATGTTCTCTTTCTCCTCTTTGATGTCTATGCCGGATGAGGAGTTCGACGAGCTTGGAGAGGATGAGCTGGCGCTCGACGAGGGCGGTTCGAGAGGCTGCACGAGAACCGAGTGAACATGAGGAGGAAGACGAGGACATGCTTCAAGTGCGGCAAGGCCGGACACTATTTCGCCGAGTGTCCGAAGGTGAACGACCCCGACAAGCACAAGTCCAAGGACAAGAAGAAGAAGTCCAAGACGAAGGATCATGGACATGGGAAGAAGACACGGTCTCGAGAGAAGATGAAGAGATCAAGCGACATCGAGTCTGATTCCGAGGACACGTCTTCAAGCTCGAGTGATGAAGACGAAGAGGATGAGAAGAAGAGGAGGAAGAAGAAGAACTTTGGCAAGTATCTCAACGGCCTTTGTGTGATGAGCCTAAGCCTCAAGGACGACTTCGCGGCATGGCTCGCAGTTCAAGCGACAAGAGAAGCCGGAGGGACACCTCGGATTTGGATTCCGAGGATGAGGTATGTGATGAGCTCTCCTCTTTGCGCAAGGAGAATGAGGAGTTGGTTGACTTGCTTGATAATCGCGATCACATGCTTAGAGAGGCTAAGAAGCTTAGGAAGGAGCTTAGATCTTTGCTCGAGGATGCTAGGACTAGAGTGGCTGAGCTAGAAACACAGGTTCTTGATAGCAAGCTTGAAATTGATTCGCTCAAGGCTAGCCCTGTTGTTTTTGATGAAAATGATTGTCTTGATTGCTTTGGTTTCCTAGCTGACTTGACTGATCTTAGGGAGAAGTATGCCTCCAAGTGTGAGGAACTAGATGTGCTTAGGGTTGAGTTGGCTGAGCTACAATCTAGACCCACTTTGCTTGGTGCTTGCACTTCTTGCCCTAGTTTGCATGAGAAAATTGCTCGAGCTCCGTTCTCGCATTGTTTCGCTTGAGGCTGATTTGAAAGTGCCTATTCCTACTTCTTGCTCTACATGTGAGTTGCATGCTATGAAGAATTTGGATCTTGCAAAATGTGTTGGTCGCTTGCAAGATGAGAATGATAAGTTGCGTGAAGCATCGAGTTGGTTGTCGAGTCAAGAACCTCAGCTTGGTATGATGATTGCTAGCTGTAAACGCTTTGGCGGTTGGGCTTTGGGATTGGATAAGGTTGGTGAGGGCAGTGGTGAGAGAGAAAGGAAATTTGGGGATGTTTCAGTTCCACCACAACCCACACCCAAAGACAAGTTTGCATGCAAGCCAAACCAATCAAGAGAAAAACCGAGTGAGAAGGCAAGTGAAACGCCTAGTGAGAAACCAAGTGAGAAGCCTTGTGAAAAGCCTCATCCCAAGCCTAAGCCCAGATCGATCCGTTTCCATTGTGAGTTTTGTGGGAAGGATGGTCACAAGAGAGCGTTTTGCTTCAAGAGGAAGCGTGAGGAGAGAATGGCGAAGGAGTGGGCTAACAAGGACAAGTACCACCCTTTTGATGGTGTACTTGAGCCTCGTGTGCAGTTGCCCAGGGCCAAGGCGAGTGTGAGGTCAGTTCGGGCTTGGGGAGAGCGGAAGGTCGTTGGAGGTGCGTCTTGCCCGAGCTACACCGGTCGGACGGTGTGGAGCACGGTCGGACCGGTGCGGGCACGGACAGGGCGGCAGGTTGGGTTTCGTGCTCGTACAGGTGCGAGGGTTGTTCCTGGAGGTCGTGGTTCTGGTGGTTGGTCTGGAAAGTTTGCAGGAGGCCAGTTTGCTAGGCATTCTCCCCCTCGAGCTCACTACGGGGATGGGAGGAGTCATGGCTTTGAGAAGGAGAGGAGGGATGGTCCACGAGCTTTCTTTCGTGGTTTTGGTCCTCCTCCAGGCAGAGAGGATTGGTTCCCTCATGGTGGTTACCTTGGTGGTGTTCGTGGAGGTAGCTTTGGTAGGAAAGATGGTTTGGTTTTTGCTAACCCCACTTTCGAGCAAATGGCTAGGCACTGGTTTTACACATTTGGAACTAACCCCAGTGTTGAGTCGGTTGCTCGCTCTCGCTCTTGGTTTTGAGTTGCAGGTGGATCGTCCGGAGAACATTTGGTTGATATCGGGGGGTGGTTCTTCGGCTTCATATCCCGGTGGTGATATGTAGGTGCATCACTTTCGGGAAATGGTGGACAAGGATGAGTGAATTGTGAAGAAATGATAAAGGTAAGTGTATTTGTGACCTTCGAGTGTGTGGCCTTGGTCAAGCCACTTGGTTCGTTTTGCTCCTTCTCTATCTCATGTGTGTAGGGTGAGCTTTGTATGCTCTTTGGCCTTAATGCATGAGTTTAGGGGGAGCTTGAGAGTTTGGTGCTCCTTTGCTCTTTTGCCGGTGGTGTCGAGCCCTTTTTTGCCTCCCCTCGAGGAGCCGGTTTGTAGCATATGTATAGCTTTCCTTTGTGCATTCCTTGCATTTGGCATGGCATATGTAACATGATGTATAGGCATCCTTGTATCTTAGATTGCATGCATTTTGTATCATATGCATTGGTTAGGAAAGCTTCTCTCATATACATTGTTCACCATGGAATGAGATATATGTCTTTGTGAGCTTGTTTGGTATGCTTCGGTTAGTTTGGCTTAGCTCTTGATGATCTTGATGAATAATCCATGGTTGATAGCTATGCTTTTGAAAAATGTCACATGTATGCTCTCTCATGTGTAAATGCCTTTACATGCTCTTGACATGTTTTTGTGGCCTTGCTATGCTTAATTTGTGGTTGGATAGCTAGTTTATTGATCATATGGGGCCAAAGGCTCATTTGCCATCATGAATGTTTAGCCCTCTTGATTTATCTTGTGGAGGAGCATAAGTTCCTTTTTGTCGCAAAGACATTTCATGTACCATTTACAAATCTGAAAATGAAATGAAAAATGCTTGGAAATATGCTCCCATGTCATATGTGCTGAATTTAATTTGCTTTGGGTGCTAAACCGTTGCATGATGCCTAACAATGAGAAGTCTCATAAATAGAAGTAGGCACATGGCTCGGTGGCTTTGACATGACATGAGGTGCTTGTGGGTGTTTGTGATGGTCTTATGATTAGAATGGCTGTCCTAGCATGAAGTTTGTGTGGCTTTGCCATTTTGATATGCTTTGATCATGTTTAGGACTTTGCTCATGAGAGGCAAGTTTTCGCAAAATTGCCAAAATCCATCTTAGCTTCGTCCAATGGTTGTGAAACTTGGTGATCATGTAGTTGAGATCAATACGAAGCCGTAGAGTATCTAACTTGCTCATTTGGACATGTGTAGCATTCTTTGTTGAATCTTGTATATTTGAGAAGCTCTAGGTTGAAAGTTTTGCATTTTTGGCTTGATTCATGCATTGCCAACAAGGGGGAGAAGTTTGAGCTTGAAATGGCTTGTTGGACGCGTTTAGAAGGTTTTCAGGTGGTTTCAAGCCATTTCGGGCTCGTTGTACACCGGTCCGACCGGTTATGAGCACCGGTCCGACCGGTGTGAGTCTTTGGTCCCGTACACATGTTAGGCACCGGTCCGACCGGTGGTGATGACCGTCCGACCGGTGTGAGCCGAAAGTCTTTGCGGTACTGTCCGTTTCATGTGGTTTCTTGCATGCATTCGTCCAGGGAGAGTTGCATTGGTTCAGGGGGAGTTTGCATGTGTGCAGGGGGAGCTCTTTGAGAGTTTTTCGAGCTTTGTTTCGGTGGTTTGCGCTCTTTGCTTGAGCTTTGTTTTGTCTCGGATGTGTCGAGCCGTTGCCCTTGCCTAAGGGGTCCGAGACTTGTTTCCTTCAAGTGATCTTGCTCTTTGCCTTTGTTTGGCTTTCGATCGCTTGTTGGAGTTTCTTTTTGTTTGTTTCTTTTCTTTTTCTTTTCTCTCTTGTTACTTTCGTGTGGGTGTTGTCAATGCACTCATCAAGGGGGAGATTGAGGACCATGTGTGGTTCGATGACCGGTGGATGGTCGCTTCCTTGTGTGATGAGTGATTGACAACGTTGTGTGGACCGATTCTTGGCTAAGTATTGCGGGTGCGGGTTGCGGCTTGACTCGTGTTGGTGCGGGTGAAGAACAAGCGCGAAAGGTCGTTGCGGTGAGGCCTCCAGGTGTGGAGAAGACAAGTAGGCTTCGTTCGAGGGACCCGGTGGCCAACGGGGTCAAGTGCGGGCCGCATGGTGGCATGAACAGCAAGATGAAGTCGTGGACGGTTTCTTGGTTGAGCCTCAAAACCAAGGTCAAGCCGGGACTACGTGGGAGCCAAGTCATGAGTGGAGATTGGCGGAGGCTACACCGAGTTCGCGGGGTTTCCGGTGGTTCACCAGAAAACCACTGGGTTCCTTGGTTGATCCACAAAGCCAAGACCGGAGAACCGAAGACGGAGGTGCAAGCGGCACCGGACCGGTCCGACCGGTGGGGACCGGTCGACCGGTGAGGTGCACCGGTCTGACCGGTGTGCGACGACGCGGTCCCGGAATCTTCGAAGCGGAGGACACGCGTCGGGATCGCATGGCTTGCGTCGAGGCTACGCGAGGTGCGGTTGCCGGGCATCCGTCCGATGGTGAAGACATCAAGAATTCCAAATCCGCCCTTGAGGGGCTTGTATCCCTAGTTAGTAGAGAAGGGCATTTTAGACATTCGGTTGCCTCCATATAACCCAAGAGGTGAGAGGATGGCAGCCAACTCTTGGAACCCTAGCTCATTAGTTTTCCTATTTTCCACATATTTTCTCTAGGTTTTCCTTAGGACTAGCAAGAGAGCTTCACGGAGAGATCTTGTAGAGAGGGATGGATGATCGGGCGGCTTGCTAGACCTTGTACGAACCTTTGTTTCATGTATAGATGATTCGGCGTGGTTCCTCAAGGTTTGGATGTGTTTTCCCCGGTTGTTCTTGGTGGTGATTTTCGGAGCCCTCTCTTCGTGATTTCTTTGGGGTGTTTTCGGGGCTTTTCTCTTGGAGATTTGATGGGGGAAATTTGTGGGAACCCTTCGTGGTTCTTTGGGCTGTGATTCCCCTCCCAAATCCGTGAGTAAAAGTGCTCGATTTTGGGGTTTTCTTGAGTTCTTGGGTTGGAAGTGCTTTCGGCGGGATTTCTTCGATTCCTCCTTTTTGGACGAGTTTTGGTGGGATTAAACTTGGCTATGAACTCCTCATGAGGTGTTCATGATATCCCCAAAGTCTTGTTCAAGTCCGTGAAGCGATTCGGGAGATCGAGATTTGGATTTGGGGGAGTTGACCCGCGGGTGCTGTTCATCCCGAGCTGCCCAGGCTACACCGCCGGTGCTCTTGACCGGTCTGACCGGTGCGAGCCCTTGTGGGTTTTTGCTCGGGTGAACGTCTTGGTGTGTTCGTTGTTGTCCCGTGTTGCTGCTGTTTCGAGTTTGGGTCCGTTTGGTGGTCGGTTGGCCTGTTTGGTGCCTTGGGGGCTTTCAGGCTGCCATCGGTCTGACCGGTGTGTCTCACCGGTCTGACCGGTGTAGAGCCACTTAGTGAAAGTTGCTCAGTTTCACCAGCAGGGACCGGTCTGACCGGTGGTGCTCACCGGTCTGACCGGTTTGGGTCCGTAGACTCGGGGTTTGTTGTTCCACTTGCGTTCTCGAGTCGGAAGGCTGTGTGTGTTGGTTCCTAGGTCCAGTGGCACTCCAGTGGCTACGTGGGCTTGGCCAACTTGGGTAGTGAGTCGGAGACGTGTGTTGGAAGCCGTGTTCGTCTTGTTGGAGTTTTCATCTCCTTCGAGAAGAATTTTTATCGGCTCCCATTCACTCCCCCCCTCTCTGGTTCGCCGTATCGGTCCTTCACATCGTCACCATCATCAAGCCAGTACTACTACGCAATGTTGTCGAGATCCTACTTGACGAGGTAGCGCAGCCACCACAGGTTGTGGTTCTTCCACCGGCCGTCAAGGGGTGATGGGCCGCCGCTGATTTCCTTGAGTAGTGCCATAGCTTCGAGGTCCACTGGGTTGCAACGGTACTTCAGCATCGCTAAAATGTACTTGGCACCGGAGTCTTTAGCAGCGGCAGCATCTCTGATGACCTTTAGACCCTTATCAGGGTTCCGCCGCCTCATCAACCTCACCATCCCCTCGAAGCACAATGCCTCCGGATGTTCGGCCTCGCGGAAGCACCACTCAAAGCATGACCTGACGTAGTGATTCTTGCACGCCTCACCAAGATCACGTAGCGACACATGCAGTAGTACCTCACCAGAGTTGCAGATGCGGCGGAAGGTGCCGCAGATTTTATTGCGAAGGTTCAGAAAATGGAAAACGACCACATCCTTGATGGAGTGGATGATGATCTTGGTGAGAAGTTCATCTGGCAGCAGCAGCATCAAGCACACCGCGGTGGCCATCAAGGAGAATGGACAAAATAGCACAGTGACGGGGTTTGGAATTTGAACGGCGATGAGGGTTGAAGTTGGCGGTGACGAGGGATGAAGTTGGCAAGGAGGATTGAAGTTGAAGAGTGATGAAGTTGGCGACTAGGATTGAAGTTGAATGAGGTGACGAGCTTGAGGGCTGAAGGTTAAAGATGGCGCCTCGGCCATGTCGTAATAAAACAATAAATGGAAATTGAAAAGGCACCACAGTTTCGCTACTGCCGTTGACAAGTGGGCCCGACATCATTGCCCCGCCTCTTCTCCTTCCCGCGCAAGTGAAAGGCGACGCGTGGCTTCGCGCCAGAGACGGAGCCCGATGTGCAATCGAGTGGCACGTACTGGTAGTAATGGAGTAGTGGGTTGGGGCAGAGGCGCCTGACGGTTCCGCGTCTTGTCAATATAATTCCCTCGCCTAGTCGCCCTCCCCTGCTCTCCTCTGCTTCTTCCATAAGCTTATCATCTTTTTCTTCACTTCTCCTTCCTCCTTGCGATTCACCACTACAAATCTTTGGTCACCGAGAGAAGGAGGAGGTGGCATCAAGAAGCCCACCGCGGTCGAAGCGGGGACGAAGGGAGGACGACGACGACGAAAGCCGTCGTCAGAAGTTGGAGAAAGGAAGGAGCTGATGGCCAACCGCGCTGATGAGGAACCGCTCTTCGACGACAATACGTTCGCCACCGAGCTGCTCAGGAGCACCCTCAGAAGGCTTGAAGGTGTTGGCGAGGCCTTCGACATCAAGGCGCATCATGATGTGTACAAGGGCCCGACCATGAAGGGTCTCACCTTCAGGATCCACGAGTTTGCTGAGAAGCTCGAGAACCTCCCCGTGGTCAAGCGGGCTGCCGGCCGCCACTTCTTCAACGACGACAGCTCCGACAGCGACGAAGGCAGCAACAGCGACGACAACAGCCACGATGACGATGGTAGCCACGACGACGACGGCAGCCATGGCGGCAACAGCGGCAACGACGGTGGGACTCCGACTAATTGATAGACTCCTCTACCAATTAGTAACAATAATGTCTATGTGCTTTTGTGTCTTCGTCCGGTTCTTGGACATGAACTGCTTAGTTTATCTGTCGATCATGAACTGCTTAGTTAAATAGTTTGGTTGTTAGATTTTGTATGTCATGAACTCGATCTAATATACGGGAGTAGATCCAACCGCGTTGTGATGAACAGTGTTCTGTTGTGATGAACTAAAGCTCTGTTGTGATGAATTAGATCTTATTAGAGTAGTCATTGCAGACGAAGCTTAGCCTGCTGACGCTGACGCTGACGTGTGGGCTAGTGTCATTGGCGACGATGGTTAGTGAACCGAGATCACATTTGTTGGCAGTTGGGTCCGGGCGGGCAGATAACGGTTATCTTTTTTTTATTGGCTGCTGACGCTGACGCATGGACCTGTAACAATTGTTTTTGGAATGAAACTTGCTTCCCTGAATTATTAGATCCCATAAAACAACACCTAAAAAATCATAAAAATATGAACAATTCGTATTTGGACATTCAGTATTTGAATAAAATATCAACAGTCATACTTGTGTGCCCAAAATTCCTATATTTTGTTTTTACACCCCATGGTAATTATATAATTTGGGTACCAAAACTTGTCTTCGAATTTCAAGTGGTATTGATGAAGGAATAATGTACTTGTTTACAAATGGCTTCATCTCTCACATAGTTTTCTAGAATGTTTGCTTGAACAATGAAGTTTTCCACACTTTGCAACATGTTCGAACTCATATGCATTTGAAAACTTAACAAAACCTTGTGTTCACCTCAAGCTTACGAAATGTAAAGTTCCATCACTAATTGTTGTGTAAAACAAATATTGTTTGTATATTGTACTTAGAAAGAACAAAATAAGGCATATAAACATCAATCAACAAACGGAATGTACACTAAACAATGGAATTAATCAATAGATGGTGATTTTAGAAAAAATTAGAAAAAAAGTATCAAATTTGGACTAATAACGTCGAAGAAATACTTGTTACAACATTTGATTGCAGATTAAAAGGAGAAATGGGAACTGTTCTTCATTTGAATAGAACTGGGCCCACAGTCATTAGCGACGCTGGGCTGATAACCCGTGTCGGATTTGCTGTTCTCCCAAAATTTTACACAAATAATTCAAGCATCATACAAAAGCTAATCTACTACTGATTTCCTATTCCAATACTCCGTGCGAACTTCACCATTTTGCAGCGCAGCCTACAGTCTTCGCTGCAAAATAGAGAAATTCAAAGCCATCCTTTTTCCAAGCCGCAGTCGCCGCTGGTGCCTGCGCACGGCTGATCGCCGCGCACATGTGCCGGAGGCGGCAGCGGTTCTCCCCAAATGCGCCAAGTCGAGTAGTGGAGCGCATGCGCAGCCTTCTCGCGCAAAGGCAGACACCCCTCGTTGCTCAGCCATGGCATGTTGTACTGCCGCCGCCCGCGACCCGCCTCATCTACCCCTTCGCAGTGTCGTTGGTAGCGGCACCGCTATTGTCTCTGTAGAGAAAGATGGCATATAGATAGGCCACCACATCATGCCCACCCTCGGTGGCGCGCCAGAGATCATTGTATCCCTTGTGTTCGATGAAGAAGGCTTTGATTCCAGAGAGGAAGCAAGCCTCTGGATTCCCGAGACCGCTCAGCATGGCAAGGAATTCTTTGTAAGCGGTGGGGTTCCACGCCCAAGGAATCTCATCTCATATCCCCTCTATCGACAAAAGACAGCCGACGTCACCGTGGCCGCACACGCGGTGCATGGTCGAGCAAGTACCGCGTAGGCTGCGGAGGTCAGCCAAGGGCCGCTCCGAGGTCGCACCGACACGCGCCGCAATCTCAATGCGGAGGTCTTGAGAGAGGCCCACCAGCAGCGACGATGGCTGGTGCCGCGTGCTTCTTCCCGGCATGCTATCCATCTTCGGCTGAAAATGGTGTTGATGAAGTGTAGGAAATTTCTGTTTTTCGCCGGTAGAGATGAAGGGGCAGGGAATCTAATTGTTTTGGAAGGAGAAGATACCGGAGATTTGTTTCCAAACAAGGTTTAAGTATGCAATGGAGACGACATTATGTTACTCCGTGTATCATTTAATTCTACATTGGAATCACTATCTCTACAACGGTGCTCTCAGCCATTTACTGGCAACAGTTTCGCCATTGACCTTCTTGGGAACCTCTTCCCATTTCCTGTGCTCTTGATCTTATCCCTTCCTCTCCTTTTTTGGTGATGATGACTACATTATTATGGTCATGTTTAGATGGAGGTGTTAGTGTTAGTTTGTAGCAAACTAACACTAAAACTAACAATTTGGAGCCAAACACATGTGTTAGTTTGGTGTTTAGTTGGAACTAACACCTCCAAGAGGTTGTAATTGGTGTTAGTTTGGTGGACCCCACCCCTTTTCTCTCTGTCCCTCTCCTTTTTCAACCGTTTGGAAAAGTTAATTCAAATGCAAACTAACACCTCCATCCAAACATCCAAGATGTTAGTTTTTTATGTGTTAATTTGGAGGTGTTAAAAACTACAACTAATAGTAACACCAACACGGCCATTAGAGACAATGTTTGCTTACTCCGCATATCATTTAGTTCTACATTGGAATCACTACCTCTGCAGCTGTGCTCTCAGCCATTAACTAGCAACAGTTTCTCCATTGACCGTCTTGGGAACCTTCCCGGCCGTTCCTGTGCTCTTATCTTATCCCTTCCTTGTTTTTCTATAAAAAGGCATCGACACCTATCTGTCTTCCTCACTTCAAGTTGCTTACTTCTTCTCTAGATCTAGATCTAGCTATATGGTTCCTTCTTCTGATACAATAAAGAGAGTCACTTGCTTCCTTCTTCTCTAGATCTAGATCTAGCTACGGTGCAAAGAATAGGTCTAGTTGGGTGCAAGCTTTTGCTTTTCTCTTTTCTTCCTCCTGCTCGATCCCACGAACACAGCTGCGAGAAGAATTCTTGTGACATACCCCTTGCTCGCAGCTATGTCCGGGAAAGGTAGCCTAGAACCTCCTGGCATCAGGATGAACAAGCCAACGGAAAGCCTGCTGCAGCTTTTCTGTCACACTTGGCTTCCATTTGCTTTCCCCTTCTCCTCCAGAAGGAGGGATTTTTTAAGGGATATGTTTCCACCCTCTTTGTATCTTTCTCTTGAGTTCACTTGTAAGATGAGGAAGCAGCCAGAATCTGGATGGAGCATATCTCATTATTTTTCCTTGTAAGATGAGCATAATTGAGGAAAGCTTTTGTCTTGCAAACCAAAATTAGGGTTGCAAGACAGAAGCTTTCTTTAATCAGTCATGCCAGGAATCAAGTCTCTAAGCCGCCAGCAGAAATGGAGCTTATTCGATGACCACGTGCAGCAAGATCGACGACCTGCGAGCAAGATCGATGTGTGTGTGTGTGATTTTGCATATCTCGTCATTAAGATATGGCGCATTGTAACCTTGTTCTGATGTATCAATGACGATTGTAATCTGTGTGTGTGTGATTTTGCATATCGCGTCATGAAGATATGGCCGCATTGTAACCTTGATCTGATGTATCAATGATGACTGTAATTTGTATGTGTGTGATTTTGCATCTCAAGAGACATGCTTTTGTGAAATTATGCCAGATTGTTGGAGATGAACTCTTTTTTTACTTGGATATCTTTTTAGAAGTTGGCAATGCACAATATTTGCTAAGTAAAATTTGGCAAACTCATGGAGATGCTCTAATCCGTGTCTCCTTTGATGTAATATGTTTGTGATTTTGCATATCTTCTTGCCCATAACAAAAGCGACGCTGGTTCGTTAGTCCTCGCCTCTTACCCGTAACAAAGGCGACGTTGGTTCATTAGTCCTCGTCTCTTGCCCGTAACAAAGGCGATGCTGGTTCATTAGTCCTCATCTCTTGCCTGTAACAAAGGCGACGCTGGTTTGTTAGTCCTCGTCTCTTGCCCGTTACTGAACTGAAGTAGAATATAAACAGAGTATATATAGTGTCCTTGGCAGAATATATTACTAAAAGGATTCAAATTCCACCACATCCCATATATTACAAAAAGGATTGAAATTCCACCAATAAATCGCATCCTTTATATTACAAAACGGATTTCATTTCTACCAATAGACACATCCTCCGACATTACAAAAAGGATTCAGCAGAAATCGGACTTGCTTTTTCTTCCTTGATTTCTGTATATGGATTTTTTCGCTATGGTCGCTTCGCAAGTATGGTGTTTTGTTAGTTCCTAAGAGCTAGGGCTTGTATGAAGTGTCAAAGGATGGAATTTCGTCAAACATGTTGTATTCCTCCTCCTCCACAATCCTTTTTTTCCAGGCATAACCACAAACCAGTACTTCTTTGCAAGGTCATGTACATAGAACACTTGGTCAACATCGTTGGTGAAGCCAAACAGTTCGTTTTTGTAACCAAAGACCCGGAGATCAACACTAACATAACCATATTTGTCCTTGCTCATAGCTCTCTTCCCATTGGTGACCCATCTACACCAAAACAAGGCCACCTTCAATCCTACATAATCAAGCTCCCATATCTCCTCTATTTGACCATAATATGTGTCAGTCTCTGTGTCATCATCATCGTCATGACTGTCATCAACGACGGCCCATACACGCACACCACTATTTTGATGGACGCTCTTTTTATCCTGGGTCATGGTGTAGAACGTGTATCCATTGATATCCATTCTTTCGTATCTTGTAACAGTGAACAATGGCCCCGCTGCTAGATTCCTTATCTCGTCGGTAATTACAACATTATTGCTGCATGTCTCGACATAATCTCGGAGCCACCTGCTGAAACCTTGCATGTGCATCTTTGCAAGCCAAGCCCTACCACGGTTATGGTTGTCGTCACATAGTTGTCGTTTTTGCTCATTGGCAAACAGTGTAATTAGGTGCAGCTGTTGAATCACGGTAAAATGAGCCTTTTCGAAGGCATCTACATCCGGAGTGACTGACCTTTCCCCATGGTCCCAACACCTGAAAGCCTACCTCATGCCGTGAGCGAGGCACACCAATCGGGTTTTGTGAGTCCATATAACCCATGGCCCACTCTACTGCTTTGATGGTCTCGTAGCAACGAACAATGACTCCTTCCAGAAATAACCGGTTATGTACCAATGATTTCAGGAATCCATAGAACCTCTCATATGGAAACATCTGATGAAGGTACGATGGTCCAAGGAACGAGATTTCCCACATGAGGTGTGTTGTTAGATGCAGCATGAGATCAAAGAATGACGGTGGGAAGGTAGCTTCAAGCAGGCATAGGGTCTCGAAATGCCTCCTCTCCAAGTCCAATAGTTTTCCCTCATCAATCACCTTCTATTCTATTGCATTGAATAATAAACACAAGTTCGTCACCGCGTTGCGAACCAGTTCTGTCTTGATACCTCTAAGTGCAACAGGAAGAATAGCTGTCATCAACACATGGCAATCATGAGATTTCATCAAGTTGAAATAAATTTTCATGTCCTTCACTGACACTAGCCTCTTGAAGTTTGATGAGTAGCCTGAAGGTACTTTCAAATCATGCAAAAACTGACAGATTTCTTTTCTCTCTGCCTCTGACAAGGTGGTTGCAGCAACGGAAAGATTTGTCCCTTTCTCTATTTCCTCTACATAGAGCTCCGGCCTAATGCCCAACTCTTTAAGATCATCCCTTGCATTTTTATGGCCTTTTCCTTTGGACTTGTGTTGTAGCAATGTTCCACAAGTAGCTCCACACACATTCTTTTTGATGTGCATGTTGTCAATCGAATGACGCACATCCAACATTGGCCAATACTCTAGCTCCCATAGAATTGATTTCTTGTTCCACATTCCTTCTTCTTCTTCACCATCTCGTTTCTTTCTTTTGCCAAGGGTTTTTCCAATCAGTTTGGGTAACTCCTCAGTAGTTTTGATGTCCTTGACTTTCAAGTGGACTAGCTCTCCAGTCACATGCAACGACGGCTCTTGATTATCCTTTCCCCATTAAACTGACAATCCATGGCCCGATATGGATGTTTCTTGCCGAGGAAACGACGGTGCCCCATAAATACGTATTTATTTGAATGTCTTAGCCATATTGCACAAGTATTTTCCAAGCACTGTGGGCAAGCTGCACCATTCCGTTTACTTTGTCCAAAGAGCTTGCGCTGAGCCGGGTTGTCATTGATGGTGGTGAACAACATGCCATGCATTGTGAACTCCTCACGCTTGTACTCATACCTCCGGCACACCAGGCTTCTACAATATCTTCAAGTCATCAACTTGTGGCCTCAAGTAGACATCAATACGGTCGCCAGGTTGCTTTGGCCCGGAGACCAATATTGTCAGCATCATATATTTTTGTTTCTTGCATAGCCAGGGTGGAAGGTTGTACAACGACAGCACGACGCGCCAGGTGCTATGTGTTGAGCTCTGGTTACCTAATGGGTTTATGCCATCTGTGCTCATAGCAAACCGTATGCTCCTTGCGTCGTCGAACCATGGGAAGTGTGTATTAATGTTACCCCATTGCTCTTCATCTGCAGGGTGCCTAAACTTGCCATCTTTCTTATAATTAAGCTCCTTTCGGTCTTCGTCATGCCAATGCAAGAGTTGGGCGTCCTTTCGTGTTGCAAACCATCTTCTCAGCCGAGGAATGATGCAAAAATACCATGCCACCCTCACAGGAGCCCCTCTGTTAGCCTTATTCTTGCCTCTGATCTCGCAAGACTCTTCATCAGCATTACTATCATCTCCACCATCCTTTTTCCTCTTGTACCGATCATAGCCACACTTGGGGCACTTGTCAAGGTCTGCATAATATCCACGGAACAATACTCAATTACTCTTGCATGCATGGATTTTTTCAACCTCTATTCCCAGACGACAGATTATCTTCTTCGCCTCATAGACAGACTCTGCTATTTGGTTTCCTTCAAGTAGCATGTCTCTAAGCACATCCAATAGATGTTTGAAACTTTTGTTGCTCCAACCATGATCTGCCTTAAGATGCAGAAGTTTTAGATCACCAGAAAGGCGAGAGTACTTCTGGCAATCGGGATAGAGGGGTTTCTTTGAATCTTCAATGAACTGCTTCAGCCTCGTTAATTCAGAAGGTGTGTACACTCATTGAAACTCAATATCCCGCAACATTTGATCAACATTATGCACACGTTGCAACACCTCACCATCATCGAAGCCCCTAACTTCTTGATTAGTGATATCCTCAGGCCTCAACACATTTGGTGGGAATAATGCTTCATTTCCCTCAAAAAGTCCACTGTCATCAAGGTCTTCATCATGGTTAGCATGATGTCGCACTTCACCTTCATTTAGGCAGCCTGCTTCGAGTTCATTAAGGCCTTCCTCACCATGTTTATTCCAACACATGTAATTTTTTGTGAAACCACGTGTGACCAAATGATGAAAAATAATTTCACATTGTACGAATTTCTTTTGTTTGAGACAATCAATACTGCGGCAAAGCATTGCCTGAATACCACAGTTTCTCATATCCACCTCTGCTAGATTTAGAAAATATTGACCCCGCTTAAGAAATTGTCCCAAACGTCTTGGGGCTGTTTGTACATCCAAGCCCGAGCAGCAGACATCATCTGCATTCCATACACCAAATGAGCATAATTCATCACACAAAAAGACAGCTGAAGAATTTCAAAAAAAGGGGCCAATTAATTTCCACCTTGACGAGGACTTTCTACGAGGCGAGCGCAGCCGAGGAGGAGGATTGGAGGCGGCGTCGCTACCACAGCGACGACTCTGGCCCTTTCGCCATCGCGCACACGCGACCGGCCGGCCTGCTGCAGCGCAGGCTTTCTGAGGAGAGAAATTAAGCGCGATCCTCAGAGCGCGCGCAGCTGGCGGCAGCGAACGAGATAGGCCGGCGGGGACATCTGAGCACACAGATCGAGCAAGTCACTTTCTAAGGAGAGAGAGAGCGAGTGTTGTTGTTGGAACAGGAGTGGCCTAGCTTCTGCGGAGAGAGAGCGAGTGGTGTCGGAAGGAGAAGAAACATATGAGATAACAACATGCATCTCCAATGTGAGAAAAAAGGCGACCCTGGGTGGCAATCAAAGGAGACGCATCCTAAAAGCATGATGTAACAACCCGCCCAGGAAAATACCGTACTATCATCCAGTCGTTAGTTGCCGGGTTAACGCCTGGTAAATCACTTGGAATACATACAGAGGATCGACATATGCATTAAAACTCACACAAATGCCGACAATCGATTGATTTAAACCTTGCAAGGTAGACCTAAACACACGGTGGGATGCCCCCGCAAGGACATCCAGCAAGCGGTTCCGAAAAGTCCTCGGGTTGGGATCGAATCTTACAGTCCTGGGTACAAAGTTAGCTGGCATACCCCGCGAGGCATCCAGTCTCACACATGCACCCCCCTTCCCGGTAGCTAGCCGGTTTAGGTGATTCCTCAGGAGTAGTAATAGTTAGTTCCCGCTCCGTCTCATTAATGTACTAGGCCTACCGGTCCCATTCCCGACAAGTGCTTAGTACGTTCAAAAGCTTATCCCACAAAAGCCACTAGACCGGAGCCCAAACCCCATGCTCTTACCACATGAGCAATCCATTATAAAGATCTTATGATTCCAACATAAGAACCTATTCTCGCGAGTGACGAACATCACTCGACTTCTATCGGGTCCTATAGCATAGTAGCTATCGACCTAGCATACTAGTGGTAGAGCATAGGTACCTGGGGATCATGCATCTAGGGTTTCAAATCAACTCCTAAAATGTAAATGCACAATCATAGCAAACATAATTGCATAATTTTAAAATACGGGGTTAATGGTCCGGGGCTTGCCTTCGCTAGCAAGGTTGGCCTTGGGCCCTTCTGGTCTTGGGTCCAGGTCTTGAGCTACGTTCACGTACTGCAGCTCTTCGTCACGAGCGTACATCTACCTTCAGAAAGATCTACACGAAGATGCAAATGCAGGATTTATTTGTCGATTTTTAATTTGATTAACTACAAACAATAAATGACGATCATGGGATGCATTGGTTGGACACGTTCACCTATATAAGAAATACATTCCGCATACTCTTCCAAGAAGGAACAATATGCAACTCTTTAGTAATTATTCTTTTTGATAGTGACTGTGTACATATATATGTAAATAGTTTAATTCAACTTCACGAACAGCAGTGGGTGGGTACGTTTAGCCTTTTAAATCGATTTTTATGCACACATGGGGTTATTAACAGTGGGTTGGTGATTTCTCCCTTTCAAAAGACTATTAAGCCCTTAATGGCCCCCATAGCTTTTATTCATAAAATTAATTAATAATATTCAGTGTAAGGATGTGTTAAACACTAAACACCTATAACAAGCCACTTGACACACATGCATGCTTTAGATAGCTAGAAATTAATTACTTTTGAAGATGACAAAAGCTAGCTAGAAGGACAAGGTAAATGCATACAAAAAAAAATACTCATCAAAATGATCCTAACTTTCTCACACATGATATAAGGTCCAAAACTAACCTAGGAATGTAGCATAAACACCTAGATCTATTATGAAATTTGACTTATGCAATTACAAAGAAAAACAAGCATATCTCCAGAATAAATATTTATGGTAATTATAAAATTGTGATTAATTCACCAGAGGTGTGTTTCAGAATAAAAAGACAGTATGCAGAAGTTGGTTGCAAAAATCTAATTATTTTTATCTACAAAAATCAATTATGCAGATTCTGCAGAAATGGAAAACAATTTTTATAAACAGATTTGCATCATAACTTTGTTCAACTCTTGGCACAGGAGCTAGTCATGACATAACACACAACATATCCAAAACTTAGCTACAGAGGATTTATGGATTTTGAAATATGGCAGATCTAGTGTTTTTACATTTCTATTTTTCGTGCAAAACTTATCAGGAACTAGCTCAGGCAAGTATAACAGAAGTTGTAGGATCTTTCAAAACGAACCCAACAAAATTGTGCTTGCATTTTTCTAAATTTTCTACGATTTTCTACGCAATTTACAAGATTCTGCAAAATAGCAATACTATTTGAGATTCACTTTTGCACCGGGGTCCCTGGAAAGGTTCGGGATCTTACAAATATGCCCTTACTTTGTGGATTAGCCCTCAGAAAGAACTGAGGTCTCTCAATGTGGTTCTCGGGGCGGCGGCCGGCGCGGGTGGTGAAATTCCGGCGAGCTCCAACGGCGGGGTCAGCTGGGGACGGGCGTTGGGTGGTCCAAGGGTGCCCTAGGCTCGATTTCGACCCTTGGTTGGGGCGGTGGTAGCGCCGGCGAGCTCCCTCGGCGGCACCGGGCGGCGGCGGCCGCGGTGGTGCGCGCTCCGGCCAGGTATGGGGAACAACGGCACAATAAGGGGAGGGTTGAGCTTCTACGGGGTCTAGGAGGGGTGTTGGGCTTGCCACGGAATCGTAGGAAGGAGCTGCGGCTACGTTCACCGGTGGCAGCGCCCATGGCACGCGGTGGCGGACCGGGGAGACGGCGATCGGCTGCATACACACAGGGTCGGTCCGCCCCTTTATAGGTGACGCTCGCCACGTCGCGGAACCGTCCGGGCGAGGGGCCGGGCGCGCGCGCGGCGGTGACCGCCCGCGGCACACGGCGCGGGCTCCCGGGCGCCTTGGGGTGGGTGCGGCCGGGGGCAAGGGGGGCATTGGGAAGGCGCGGCACCGGCCTCGGGAAGGCGCGTGTGGGGGCGCGGGCCGGGGTACGGCGGGAACGGTGCGGCGGGCACGGCTCGAACGTGGCGCACGACGTCGCGGCGCGGCGCGGAGCGGCGTCGGTCATCCCGCGATTGTGATGATGTACCCTGCTTCCACTGCAACTTTCTCCCAAAATTTGAATACAAGTGCACAAAGTGGTGAATAGGAAAGTTGTAGATCTCACTGCCCTCTACAACTTTGACAAAGACTCTAGGGTGTTTTTCTCAAAGGATTTTGCATAAATTGCAGCCAAACTTTGAATGTCTCTCTGTTTCGGTAAACAGGAGTGTGACAACCCCACCCAAGATAATTCCGTACTATCGCCTAAACCACTCCATTTGGTCATTAAGCGACAGTAAAGGATCATCCCGTTGAGTGTTGCCGGGTTTACACCCGGTAAATCACTGGGAAACACAGAGAGGATCGAACGTATGCATTAAAACCCCCACGAAGGAGAGTCCAGAGTGCCTTACAAATTAAACTATCACATCCCCGTAGGATTCATTATTACAAACATAGTTCTTTGACATGAGAGTAAATGGTTCAAAGTTTATTGAAAACAGCGGAAGATAACTAAATGATACATCACATCACAGGAGGCCTGTCCATGATGCAATCACTCTTCGTCATCCACCCATTCCAGCTCCCAGCTGGGTGGATGTTCTCCGGCCTACACATCAGATGCATTACCTGGAACAACATTTATAAAGCAAGGCTGAGTATACTAATACTCAGCAAGACTTACCCGTCTAAAAAAAGACTTTACCTCTAGTCATGCAAGGCTTTTGGCTAGTGGGTTTGTTTGCCAAAAAGCTACTAAGTAGTGAATCCTTACTTTCACATTTTAGCTCAAGTTCTAGTAGAAGTAATCACTACTAGGTAAGCAACTATTGCAACCAAAGTTGTAAACACAGTTAATCAAAGTAATAATCTTCACAAAGTTCTATCATAAAGGGATATTATGGCCAGTCAGGTAAGTAGTCTCAAATGACGGTGAGAGGCCGACAATCGATTGATTCATAACCTTGCAAGGTGGACCTAAACACGCGGGAGGTGCCCTCACTAGGAGTTCACGAACCAGGCGGTTCTTGTCATTCTTGGTTTGGGGATAATAGCTCACAGTCTTAAGTACAAGGTTTATCTGGGCTACACCATTAAGGTCACCCAGCCTCACGCATGCACTCGGGTGGCGAGCCCGGGGCCGCAACCCTAAGAGTAGTGATAGTAAAACCCCGTTCCGCCTCATTTAGGTAATAGGCTTATTGTACCCATTTCCGACAAGTGTTTAGTAATTTCAAACACTTATCCCACGAAGCCATTGGACCGGAGCCCAAATCCCATTACCACATGAGCAATCCAACTAAACATATGGTGATTCCATAAAGGAGATCCTATTCTCGCGAGTGACGAACACCACTCGACTTGTACCAGATTCTTAGGCATAGCAACTAGCGACCTAGCATGCTAGTAAAAGATCTTAGGTACTTATGGATCATGCAACTAGTGTTTCATTTCAACTCCTAAACGTAAATGCGCATACAATAACAAGAAGTAAATTCAGAAGTTTTAAAGAAACACTAGGGTAAATGAATAAACCGAGGCTTGCCTTCGTCAGCACATGCAGACACACAAACTTCCGGACTTTGGCCCGGATATTGCTCTACGGTCACGTAGTGCACTTCTCCTCCTGCTCCCTCGTCCTCGTCAGCCGGCACAAGCGTATAGCTACCGTTGGGGACTTCTGCACGGGGAATGCAATGTAGTGATTAGGAGGGTGATTAAATTAATTTAATTCAAAAAAGTACCAAACTATCTCAAAGAGTACAAGGTTGGCCATATTCACCTTAAGAAAAGTATTTAAACCTTTTTTCCTTTTAGAGATAATCTAAAAGTCTATTTAACCTTCTCTTTAAGGTGATTTTGTGCACATCTATTAAACAAATATTTTATTTAAAAACAAACATCAAGGAAATTACTTTCGTAGCACCATTTTACTTTTCCTAACACTTCTCCTTAAGTCATGCACTAGAAAGTGTGATTTCCCTATTTTCCCTTTACTAGATTAATCTAGTTTGAGCTCTTTTGCATAACTAAATCGTAACAAACTGATCCAGCAGCACCCACTGGTCCTACTGACCAAGAGGCATACCTCTGGACAGCAAGAAAAAGGATTGTGCACCATGGAATTTAATACACCAATTTATGGGCATTCCTAGTTAGCATAAAAGGAAATAAAGCATATTAAAATAAAAGATGACAGAAATGAGTCCCAACTTTCTCCTACACAAACTCTGGTCCAAAACAAGCCCAAAGAACTAGCAAACACACATATAGCCTTTATGAAACATACTACACATATTTATGATTAAAAACAAGCATAAATGAGGAAATAATATTTCTAACATAGATAAAATCATGGTAAATTCACCACGGATGCTTTTTAGCATGCCCACTCTTCACCTGCACCAATGCAAATCAAGCCGCAACCTGCACCAACAATACTCGGCCAAGAGTTAGTCCACACCACGTTGTCAATCATTCATCATAGCGGGCTATTCATGGCGGGCGGTGAGTTGTCCTCCTTTTGGTCCTGCCTGCTCACCTTGCAGCTCTCTGTTCTCTCCGCAGTTTGGCTCTTCCTGGACTGATTTCTATCGTGCCTGAGGTTTCTGCTTGTCTTCATTCGGGTCTTCTTCGCTTCTCTGGTTGTTCTTCTTGGTCCTCTATGACGGTTGCTCGTGATTTGCTGGACTTCGATGTCGGTATACGATTTGAGAATGAACTCTACAGTTCGACTGGTCTGAGAATTCATGGTCGTTTGCGTCGAGAAAATAGTTTCTTCCTGCTTGCTACGTTCAGGAGATATCTTTTCCAGCTTTCTGAAGATTCGGTTGCTTTAGCCCTCCACTCTTGCCTTGGTGGCTTTGAGTCTGACTTTCAAGTGGAATACCAAAGTCATAATCATTATCGGTTTTCTGTCTACTGTAAAGATGTGGGTTTTGCTATTTACAAACTCAGAAGATCTGTTGGTAAAGATTTTGATGTTTATTTTCATCTTTGGAGCAATGGTGCACCGCAATGGGAGAGGGAAAAGCGAATCTGGGAGGCTGAAGAAGCTAAGCAATGGTCTCTTGTTCTTTCTAAGAAGCAGAAGACAGATTCTAATCCGCTTAGAAAAGGAAAAAAGGTTCGTTTTGCTGAGAATATTGTTCAGAATTCGCCGGTTCGTAAATCTTCCCCTATTGAGGTTCCTCATTATGTCAAGATTGGTTCTTTCAATATTGATTTATCGGATTCTCTAAAGCAAGCAAACGATGCGTTGGCTGTTTCTGGCATTCTTAAGCCACTCATTTGATTGGTAATTCTTGTTCTTCAAAAATAGATCATGTCTCTCAGAATGCTGGAAATCTGGATTCAAAGTTTATTTGGAAAAGAAATCTTCATCCAAAGGGTCCTCTCAGTGCGCTGATGAACGGGTCGCTTCCCCTCACGTCACCTGAAGGAATTCGTTTCCCCATGCAGCCTCTTCATCTTCTTTTAATTGCTCTGTTAATTACTCCTGGGAGCTCAACTATATTCGACGTTTAGGGGGATGTGTCCGCTGTCTAAGCCTTTATCACACTGATAGTTATTGCTCCTTTTCCCTTTGGTGTGCTGTGTGTTTCAAACCGGGGCATAAATTTAAGTTCTGTTTGACCAAAAGTAAGCCAAAGGTCTTCTGGATGCCCAAGTGTGTGGATGCGCAGCCTAGCCCAGATACTCAGGGGTCAAGTGAATTCCAAGAGTCGGACGCCTACAGTGTTCCTCCCCCAAATTGGGCTCCTGCTACAGAAAACCCCACCCCTCACTCGAAGCACCCCGCCTCGGAGGCTACGCACCATTGCTGCCGATCCTCCTCGTTGCCTCCTGAGGAAGAGATGGCTAACTTTGCGGTGAACCCTGATCCTTTTATGCCGGATGGTTTGGAGATTGAAGATTGGACCAGACCTGCGCGTGGAAGAATCATCATCAGCGGCAACCCACCTCAACGCCATGATGAGTATGCAATAATCACGCTCACCCCCCCTCCTCAGAATCAGCTTCATGATGCAATGGAGGAGGTTGTGGTTTTTCTTGAGAATGTGCACCATGCTGCTATTCGCTCTTGTTGCTTGTCCCCGCTTGGGCTATGCCTGGTATAGTTCTCCTCCTCCTTGGAAAGACAAGTGATGATCAATCTCAGTCCTATGTAGTTGGATGATGCTCGTGAAATTGAAATTGTTGAGCATAATAGAGGCCTTAACTTTCGCAGTTGCCCTTGTACCCGCACCTGCTGGATCATGTTCTTAGCTCTCTCGCTGGATTTTCAGACTCGTGAAATTGTTTCCCAAGCTGTTGGGATGGTTGGTTCGATTATAAATTGGATTGACAACTCCAGATGTCGTTCCCGTATTCTCCTGAGATGCAATGTTACCCTGGTCAGCAGAATCCCTAGAAGCATTATCATCAGTGAAGGGAATGCGATGGGTGATCATGGCAATAGCTAGACTGTCCCAGTTTTTGTTCTCTCCAGTCACCAAAATGATGTGGTTGCTGGGGACGAGGATCCAATCCCAGCTAATGGCAACCCCCACCCTAAAGTTGGTCAGCCCCAGAACAATATGAACAACCATCCCTTTCAGGTGGATGATAATCAAATCCAAGGCCATTTTGAAGATGTTGGTGATCTGAATGAAGTTCAACAAGAGAATATCAATCAGGGTTGGGAGCAGCCTCCTCCTCCCCCCATGAGAATTCCATGGATTAGGCTCCTTGGCCGCAAGTGGACAATGCTGTGGTTGATGAAAATAAGGTTGATCTGATCAACAATTTGGCAGATTTTGCTGTTGCTGAGGCAGTTGCTAATGGCCTGATCCAGCATCCTGAACATCCTCAAGACAGCTCCTTGGTTAGCAGTGGCACTCAGGCTTTCTTCAGAGCACAAGGAGCACCTATCACTTTAGAGCTGCCTCTTCTTGAGGCTACCTCGGCTGGTCGAGTTGTTACTGTGCCAGGTCATAATGTTGTGAGAATGCAAGATGACTATTCTATCAGAAGTTTGGCTGCGAAATTTGGTCTGCATCAATGCTTCGGCCCCTCTCCATCTGTCGAAATACTTGTTCAGGATCTTGCTCAGTATGCTCAGACCCTACAAGCCTCTCTTCCCATGAAGGAACCTTTGCCAACCACTTCCTGGAATTTTGTCCCTGCCTCCTCTGACATAGATACTTGGTTCCTCAATATGGACAATCCTAGCTGGGGAAATAATGTTGAGGCCTCTTCTTCCTCTGGTGCTAGAAAACCTAGGCTAGAATTTATCAGGGACTCTGAGGTGGATAGTTCTGACTGCTCTTATATGGAGCTTGGCAGCCCTCCTCCGGTAAGTAGAGATATGGTGCCTTATAACCAAGAATTTGCCAGAAAACAGATCCTCATCAGCATTCATGGCCTGGAGTCCTCCCCTGCTGATAGCTTGGGTGTTCTAGTTCAAGACATGGATCTTCTCTCTCAACAGACTACTGATCATAGCACTGCTACTCCTCTTGTTCCTGACACTCGTACACCTGCCCCTTCCAGAAGAAGGTGTGGAAGAGCCCAGACTCCGATTATTGATGATGAAGTTCGCAGGAGTTCCCGCTTAAAGACTGGCATGGTGCAGGAACATATTCAATTGAACAATGAGCCTAGAAGGAAGAAGGGTGCTTCAAAGAAATCGGTTTCCATCTCTTCTGTTGCTGACCTCAAGAAAGCCATTGTTAGTAGAAGTCTCGAAGAAACTCTGGATGAGGATGAAGTGGCTCCTATCCCAACTCCTCTTCTTGTTGAGCTTGGCCATTCCTTCTGTGGCATACCTCTTATGGAGTTGAGCCCTGCCACTCTGACCCCTGAAGACGAGGTGATCCAATGAATCTCAAGAAGACAGCTTTAGTTTTCTGGTCTGGGGATTTTGTCTTTTGTGGCTGGAAGTTTATCTTTTGTAATGGGACAATTGGTATTTTGCTCATGGTGCACTTGTTTATTTTCAGCCCTGCTTTAATTTTGTGGTGGTTATCCCCCACATCCTGGTACTTTCTCTTGTTTTGTTACAATGAATAGTCGTGCTTGGAATATCCTTTGTTGGAATGTAGGTGGCCTAAATGATAAAGATAAATGGGACCCTATTAGAAACAAAATAGAAGAAAGTCATGCCAACAATTTTTGTCTCCAAGAAACAAAAAAAGAAACTTTTGATCTGCGTTTCATCCGCAAGTTCGCTCCGAAAAGATTTGATCAGTTTGACTCCTGACCAGCTTTGGGTTCCTCTGGTGGTATTTTGGTCTGTTGAGCCTCTAAGCATTTTTCTGCCATTATGATTGACAAACAGAGTTTTGCTATTCATCTTGCCATGACCTCCACCCACAGCCTCACCCTCTGGAACCTTGTTGTGGTTTATGGTCCTTGCAGGCAGCCTGCTAGGGATCAGTTTGTTAATTGGCTTTGCAATCTGCAGATTCAGGATGAAGATCTATGGTTATTAGTGGGAGATTTTAACTTTCATAGATATGCTGAGAATAGAAACAAAGCAGGGGGCAATTTTCATGACACCTTGGTTTTCAATAACATTATCAGTCACCTTGGCCTGGTTGAACTGTCAATCAAAGGGAGAAGTTATACTTTGAGCAATATGCAGGAAGTCCCACTCCTGCAGCAGATTGATTGGTTTTTCACTTCTGTTGCTTGGACTTCCATTTTCCCTTTCTCTCTTTTCCTGCCCCTTGCTAGGATCACTTCTGATCACTTGCCCTGCAGAGTACATATTGGTACCAATGTCCCTAAAGCAAATATCTTTCGTTTTGAGAATTACTGGTCTAACCATCCTGGATGTATTGAACATATTGAATGTGCTTGGGCCTCCCATTCCAACCCCGGCAATAGTGCCCACATTGTCAGTGCAAAATTTAAGAACCTTCGTAGAATCCTCAAACATTGGTCTAAGGGCATTTCAAACCTTTCTAAGCTCATTGCCAACTGCAATATGACGATTGCTTTCTTTGATAAATTGGAAGAGCTTAGATCTCTCTATCCTCAGGAATATATTTTCAGGAAAATTATCAATGTTCATATCAGCAACCTGTTGAGAATGCAGAATCAATACTAGATACCGAGATTTACCCAACACATGACTCAGTTTAGGGATGAAAACACCAAATTTTTTCATTCAATGGCCACTGAAAGATTCGAAAAGAATGTGATTAGTCAAATCGCGGATGAAACTGGCAGAATGGTTACTAATCATGACGAAAAAAGTGCTTTATTCTGGAATGAATTCAGAAGAAGGTTGGGTTCCTCTGTTGACACTGAAATGCAGTTTGATCTTCAAGCCATTGTCAAACAGCATGATAACCTTGAAAATCTGTGTATCCCTTTCTCTAAGGAAGAAATTGATCATGTCATTCTTGATCTCCCTAGTGATAAAGCTCCTGGCCCTGATGGCTTCAACAACTTATTTATCAAGAAATGTTGTCTCATTATTAGAAATGACATGTATAAGTTGTGTTTTGATTTCTTTCATCATCAGGCTGACCTCAAAAGCATCAATCACTCTTACATAACCTTGGTCCCCAAGAAAGATAATCCTGAGAAAGTGAACGACTTTAGACCTATTTCCCTCCTCAACTCCTCTATAAATATGGTCACCAAGCTTCTCGCTAACAGGCTTCAAACTCTGGCAATGGAGATTGTACATGAAAATCAGTATGGTTTCATTAAAGGGAAAACAATTCAAGACTGCCTTGGTTGGGCTTTTGAATTCTTGCATCAGTGCCATCACTCGAGAAGAGAAATTATCATTCTCAAGTTAGACTTTGAGAAAGCTTTCGACCTGATTGAACACTCTGCCGTCCTTGCTATGCTGCAAGCAAAGGGTTTCCCTCAAAAATGGATCATGTGGATAAATGAGCTTCTTAGTTCTGAGACCTCTTTTGTGCTCTTGAATGGAACTGCTGGTAAAGATTTCAAATGTATTCGTGGTGTCAGACAGGGAGATCCACTCTCTCCCCTCCTTTTTGCCATTGATGCTGACTTGCTTCAATGTGCTATTAACAAGGAATATGAAATTGGCAATCTTCACCCTCCTTTTCCTCAGAGAACTGAGAACCCTTTCCCTATTATTCAATACGCTGATGACACAATTATTATCATGCAAGGTTGTGACTCCCAACTTGCTATTCTGAAGGACATCCTCAATAAGATCAGTGTTTCTTCTAGCCTGGTGGTTAATTTTCATAAATCTTGTCTTGTTCCCATCAATATCTCTTCTGAGCATGCCAGTTCTCTGGCGCAATCCTTTGGATGTACCGTTGGCTCTTTCCCCTTTACATATTTAGGCCTCTCTATGGGTCTCAACAAACCCCAAGTAAAGGACTATGCTCCCCTCAATTGCAGAATTGAAAGGAAATTGGCTGCTGCTTCTTTGCACCTCTCTTATGCTGCTCGTTTGCAACTTGTTAACTCTGTCATCTCCTCCTTGCCTACATACTATATGTGCACTCTTAAGTTGCCCATCACTGTCTTGACATTATTGATAAGCACAAGAAGAACTGCCTTTGGAGAGGCAGAGAATTCAATAGAAAAGGATACAATCTGGTTGCTTGGGACTTGGTCAGAAAACCAAAGGATAAAGGAGGTCTTGGTGTTATTAATCTGAGTGTGCAAAATGATGCTTTGCTACTAAAACAACTTGATAAATTCTATAAGCAGGAAAAAATTCAGTGGGTCATCCTTATTTGGCAAAAATATTACAATGGCACTATGCCTGATCTGGCAAGGGAAAAAGGTTCCTTCTGGTGGAAGGATATCCTGCGTCTTAATGTCCATTTCAGGGGTGTTGCGAGGCGTATCCCCAATCATGGAAATACAATCAGTTTTTGGGAGGATCTTATTAATGGAAGGGTTCACTCTGATGTTTTCCCACCTTATGGGCTTTGCTAAGGATCCCTGTATCTCCCTTTGGGCCCTCAGGCAGACTGCTCTCCTGCTTTACTGTTTCAGAATCCCCATGTCCAGGGAAGCCTACAAAGAGTTACTTCAATTGCAGAACTTTCTTGATGCCTGTTGACGGTGTATTTTGGTGCACCTAGCATGTTCATTACACTTTGGTTTGGATTTGATTATGGAACTAACCCGCCACTAGGCACACTAATCATATAACAAGTTCATCTTTGTGCATGCATTTGGAAGTGTTGTGTTTATGTAGGAAAACATGGGCATAAAGGACGGATTCGCAACAAGTTCAAAGGAGCATTCATGGAGTCTTGTTCGTGTTCATGAGCTTGCTGAAATCACTTCCAATGGTGGCAAGGACCGAAGTGCTACGAGGAACACCCCCGAGGATTGAAGCGTAAAAGATCAAACTTCATGCAAAGAGAGCCTCCATCTTGGACGCGAGGATAACAGCATCAAAATCATGCAAGTGGAGGGGGCAAAGTACATAAGTGCACGAGGACCCACGGAGCAAAAGGGGCGACCGAACCGGGCCGAATTGGGCTGGGCCGGCCGGCCCGAGGCCGGCCGGCCCGCCCCCACTTCCGACACCGGTTTGGTCCCGTTTTCCTTGCCCTCGAAGGATCTTCAACCCTAAAACCCCCGAGGCGCCGCCAACACCAAGGGGGGGGAGTCATTCGCACCAGAAGGCCACCCACAAGCTAGAGAGAGAGGAGGAGGATCTCCGGCGGGAGATCAACCACCTCGAAGGAAGCACCCTCTCGTGGAGAAGAAGGAAGACACCGGCGGAAGGGAAACCATGATCAACGGTGCCATGATCAGCACCTTGATGGGGTAATCTTCTCATTCGTCCATGGGTTGTAATCGATCTTGAGATGTAATCGCACTTTGTCGGATTATCTATCTATCATCTTGTGTTGAATATACTTTAATGCTTAAGGTCTGCAACCATGCCGTAAAGGGAGTAAGGCCTCAATGCTTCCTTGGATCCATTCAATACGCCGTGGCCATCAAAGGTCTAGTCATGAATACCTTCGCGTAGTGACGGTACGAGAGGAGGGAAAGGGCGAAACCGTGGTCACAACCCCGATAGATTAGATTGGTTTTTCATGTCTTTAAGCGATTGCATGCTCTAGTATCGTAGACCCGTGGGCGAGTGTCTTCTACCTTGATCGTTTATCATTCTCTCTAGTGTAGTTTAGTGTTTTCTAGTATAATAGTAGTTAGGGTTTTAGTAGCTAGTGTGTCGTTGTTGATCGAACGCTTGTAATCCCCTTGCTCCGCGGATTGACAAGAACCTTGTGAATCCCGTGGTGAAAAAGGTGTGGAGTCCATACGCTTGCGGATCGTAGAGGGATACGTCTTTTATCCGTCAACAAGCCCCTTTTTCTGGCGTCGTTGCCGGGGAGCAAGTTAGTTTACATCATTTGATTTGCATCTAACTTAGTTTTATATTTTAGTTTATCTTTTATTTGCTATATCTAACATATATTATCTAGAAAAACACTTGTTTTGTTTTTGTTTTTGTTTTTATCTTATTGTCTAGATGGCGTTCGTTAATCAACCCGTGGAAGAACCGGAGAAATCATTAAGGGATTACGCTAGCCCTCGATGTGAAGACATAAAAGTACAAGAGTCGGATTCGAAGCTCGAAGCGACCAAGTATGAAATTAAATCCAAGATCATCAAGATGGTGGCGGCGAACCCATTTGAAGGGATGGTTATGGAGAACCCATATAGACACATAAGGGATTTCACGACAATATGCAACACGGTGCGTCAAGACGGAGTTCCCGATGAATGGTTCAAATGGAATCTCTTCCCCTACTCACTTGCCGGCAAAGCAAAGACATGGTATTCGGTTGCGTCCTTTGAAGTCGAAGGCAATTGGAACAAGTTGACAAAGAAGTTTTGCGAGAAGTTCTTTCCAATTAGCAAGGTTCAACATCTAAGGAGGCAAGTGATCACTTTCATGCAAGGAGAAGAGGAAGGGATAGACCAAGCCTGGGATAGGTTCAATGAATTAATCGAACAAGGACCAAAGCTCGGCTTCACCGGTGACGTACTCTTGCATACATTTTTCTTTTTCCTAACCCCTAGTTGCATGCAACACGTCGAAATGTGTGCAGGTGGGGATCTCATGGAGAAAACACTCACGGAAGCCGCCCAACTTCTACAAAAAGTTAGTAAAGCGGCTGCCATGCGAAGAGATTGGGAAACAAGACTTGCGGAAGAGCCGGAATTCAATTCAAGGAAGAAAAAGCTTGCTGATTTTTCTAAAGAGGCAACCCGGAAGTCACAAAAGAGGAGCCAATCATGGAAAAGCTTGAACAAGAACACATCAAGTCAAGAACTACACCAAGCGTCGACTTCGCCACGCCAAATGAGACGAACAAGAGAAGCATGTCAAGCGTGAAGCCACTAAGGGAGTTCGAACCAATGGATTGGGTTCCTATTGATTACGGAGAAGTATTCGACAAGAGAAGACCGTTCCCTAATCAAAAGGGAATGGCAAGAGCATTGGAAGTGGATTTCCCACCGGAGAAGAAAGCTGAAAATTCATACGACCTCGAAACCACGGTGAGATTTTTGAAAAGCTCTTTGGGGATGACGTGGTGGATCCGGAACATATTGCCGAGGTGAAGAGAATTATGGGGATCAAGCCCGAAGCATCACCATATGCTCGCCTCGCTGAAATTTACTCGATAGGATCCGAAGAAGAAGAGAAGATGACGCCGCACTTGAGTTGCGAGATCAACGGAGTTCAATGCAAAGCTTTATGCGACATCGGAGCCCAAGTAAGTGTTCTATCTTCTAAAATTTACGATAAAGTTCAATACCACAACCTAGACTTAGCTCCAACATCAACGAAATTAATTATGGGAGATGGTAGAACTATGAAACCCCTAGGTATTGCTTGCAACATGAAAGTAAAAATCTCTAGAAACTAAATACCAACCGATTTCTTTGTTATTGATGCTTACTATAGTAATTCTGATCATATAATCTTAGGTAGGCCTTTTCTTAAGTTGGTTGATGCCGTGTTAGATGCCGGAGAAGGCAAAGTAACTATGAACCTTAACGGAACAAAGTACACATATAACTTTCTTCGTGCTTCTAAACACCTTACACCTTTTCCTCCCGGAGATGAAGAAGTAGAAGAGATAGATAGTCTTTGTTTTGTTGAAACCCTTAGAGACCCGCTGCAAGGAGCGATGGAAAATCAAATTAGTAATCAACAAGATGAAGAACTAGAGGAAGCAACGAAAGGCTTAGAGCAGCATGATGGTAGTGTGGAGGAAGAGAAGTTCGAAGACATAGGAGAAATCAAACCCGAGGAGCCACAAGTGCCCGAGGTAGACCTTAAACCTTTGCCCAAGGGATTAAAATATGAATTTTTGGGCCCAGACAAAACTTATCCAGTCATTGTGAGCGACGAGTTGAGTCCCGAAGAAAATGAAGCGTTGCTGATTTTATTAAAAAAGCATAGGAAGGTGATTGGATATTCAATTAATGATCTGAAAGGTATTAGCCTAGCCTTTTGCACTCATCGTATACCAATGGAAGACCAATGTAAGCTTGTAGTGGACCATCAAAGGAGGCTAACCCATGCCATGCGAGAGGTAGTAAAGAAAGAGGTTATCAAGTTACTTGATGCCGGAATCATCTACCCGGTTCCGCATAGCGAATGGGTGAGCCCGGTTCCGCATAGCGTTGGTGAGTGCTCCCATCATCCAACCTCCGGATTGGAGCCAACCTTTCGAGATCATGTGTGACGCAAGTGACTACGCCGTAGGCGCGGTCTTGGGTCAAAGAAAGGAAGGCCGAGTTCACGCCGTTTACTACGCTAGCAAAACTCTTAGTGGGGCACAATTAAATTACGCCACTACGGAAAAAGAGTTGCTAGCGGTGGTATTCGCTTTCGAAAAATTCAGATCTTACATCGTGAACTCGAAAGTCATTGTTTACACCGATCACGCAGCTATCAAGTATCTCTTGGCTAAGAAGGAAGCTAAACCACGTTTGATTCGTTGGATCCTTCTTCTCCAAGAGTTTGATGTTGAAATCCGTGATAAAAAGGGGGAGGAGAATGTTGTGGCCGATCATTTGTCAAGGATAAATCGTGGACAAGATGATAAAGAGCCCATAGAAGATAAGATGAGAGATGACCACCTCTATAGAGTGCTTGATAAAGATACTTGGATGATCGACATCATTCGAGCAATTCGAAAGATGCCCCTCGATCATTTAGATAAGAACATTCAAAGGAAGATAATCTCCAAAAGTAAGAAATATTTTTGGGATGCACCATACCTCTTAAAGCTTGGCAATGATGGAGTGATGAGAAGATGTGTGCCAAGAGAAGAGAGGGTTGAGATTCTAAGGAAGTGCCACTCGGCGGAGTACGGTGGACACTATAACCATTTTCGAACCGAAGCAAAAGTATGGTCGAGCGGATTCTATTGGCTGGAGATGCATGAAGATACTAAAAGATATGTTGCGTCATGCCCCGAATGCCAAAGAACCGGAAACATCTCTCAAAGAAATTCTATGCCTTTGAAATACAACTTACAAATCGACATATTCGATGTATGGGGCATAGACTTCATGGGGCCTTTTAAAAACTCATTTGGATTTGAGTATATCCTTGTTATGGTTGATTATGTATCCAAGTGGGTAGAGGCTATACCATGTCGTAAAGCTAACATGGAGGAGTCCATCACTATGATCAAGAACGTGATTTTTCCCCGTTTCGGTACACCGAGGATCTTGATAAGTGATGGAGGAACTCATTTCACCGGGAAGAACTTCAAAAAGTGCTTGTCCAAGTTGGGAATTGAGCATAGGGTCTCCACGGCCTATCACCCACAAACCAACGGACAAGCGGAGACGTCAAATAGGCAATTAAAAAGCATACTTAACAAAACCATAGAGAAGGGAGGCAAGGATTGGTCAAAGAAATTAGACGGAGCTTTATGGGCTTATCGAACGGCGTTTAAAACACTGATAGGTATGACCCCTTATCAATTCGTCTATGGAAAAGCTTGCCACCTTCCGGTTGAGTTGGAACATAAAGCCTATTAGGCGATTATAGAGATGAACCTTGATCTCGATGCTGCGATGGTGAAACGAAGAATTCAAATAAGCGAGCTAGAGGAGTTGAGGTTGAAAGCATATGAAAACGCAAACATGTGCAAGGAGAGAATCAAAAGGTAGTATGATAAAAGATTGAAGAAAAAAGAATTTAAAGAAGGAGATAAGGTCCTCCTCTACAATTCGAGGTTTAAAACCTTCGGAAAGGAGAAATTGCAAAGCAAGTGGGACGGACCTTATGTTGTGCATTCGGTGTTCTCCAACGGAGCGGTAACCATTATGGATATAAACGGCGATCAATTTGTGGTGAATGGACAGCGGCTTAAGGTTTACTACGAACCCGATGTCGTGCCCCTTCACCATGTTGACGTCTTCACCATGGAGGAAGAGCCCGAACGTCCCGCCTAGGACGAAAAACAAGGCATCAACTTCTCGTAAATAATTTTTCTTTTAGTTTTCCGGGAGTTTTTCACAAAGATTTACCGGGCCAACTTTTTCCCATGGGCTAAGGAAGAAAAAATAGGGCGGTGTGCAAAACCCGGACCGGCCCGCCCCCGAGGCGAGGGTGGGCCGGCCGGCCCGTGCGGACCGGCCCAGAGGGGCCCGACGCCCGATGACGCCGAATTTCTCCCGAATTGCTCCTTTTTGACTTCCTTGTTTGGTCGGAAAATTTTAAGGGAAGTGTAAAAAAGGAAAATAAGGTTCCCAGGGCTTTCTTCTCAGGACTATTTATTTGGCCGAATTGGGAGCTCGAGGATCAAACCTTTCAAGCAATGTGTTGCACCCTTGTAGCAGCCATTGTGCCTCCAAGAAGCTTAGAGTTGAAGCTAGAAGCCAAGAAGCCATCGATGGAGGAGGCGATGCGATGCGAGCTCAAGCTACTCGTCAAGAGGACCGCACGCATCCGTTGCGGAGGACGTGTCCCGACCGGAGCTCTTGCATCTCTCAACCCCGTCGAAGGAGAGAAGGTCCCTACACCCGTCCGAAGGTCGGCACGCATCCAAGGCATCAAGCGCAAAGACTACAAGGAGGTGTCACTAGAGCCTAAGGATTATGGGGATAGCGACTACTCCGACGATCGTAGCCCGGGCTCGTGGGCGGCCACCGGTAGAGATGATGATGATTGGGATGAGCAGCCCAAGGAAAGGACTCCCGAAGGCCCCAACGGCGACGGCAACGACGGTGGCGAAGGCAATGACAATGGAGGTGGCAACGACGGTGGTGACAACGGTGGAGATTATGGCGACGAAGACCCCTTCGGATTGCATCCGATGTGTTGTCGAGTTTGCCGTCAATCCATCGCGGATCTCTACACGTCGGCCGACGAATGTCTCCAAGCCATGAAAGCAATGAAGCAGCGTATGGAGGACTTGGAGCGCGTAGTTGAAGATGACTACAAGTTCCTTAACCGCAACGTGCACAAACTTTTCGGCATGGTTGGAAACATGAGAGGCAAGTGGTGCAAAACTTGCTTGAAGTACCACTGGATCTAGTTTTCCCCTTAGGATTTTGTAAGATACGACGAGGACGTCGTATGTTTTAAGTGTGGGGGAGAGCTAGCTCGCTAGCCTTAGCTTTTGAACTTCAAGTTTAGGTTCGGTTTAATCTTCGTGTGAGAGTCTTAGTGTTTTAATGAGTCTTTAGTTTTTGAGTCTCGTTTTAAAATTTTTGCAAGTGTCTTAAATTAGTGTTGAGTCAAAGAAAATCAAATAAAAAGAGTCTTTATATATATCTTTGTGTTTTATGTATTGTTTATCTTTATTTACTTGTTTGTTTAATCTTCGATTCTTGATATATGAACACAAGTATGTGGTTTGAAAAATGTTTACCGTGGTGCTTAGTGGAATCGCTACTACTTAAAGTACCCATACCGCACTTCGATCTTGAGCTTCACATGTTAGTTGTGCTATGTTCGATGCTAAAAATTGGAGGATTTCAGTTCTGAAAATTATCTTAAAACCCTTGTAATAAAGGTTAGGTTAGCAAAACCTCTTTTTCCAAGATGAGAGTAAGAAAAGATTCCTATCCAAAGCCAAGTTTATTTTTTTCGCTCCACCATAAGTGTGATTAGCACGACCAGTTAGGCTAGGACCCTTCTCTCTTGGTGAGTTTTAATTTCAAGCAATGATCATGTCCTTGAGCTTATCTTTTGTTGCTAGCCTCGTCATATATTCGGTACATGACTTTCACAACGAAAGTCATGATTATCGCCGGATTCCATACCCAACCCTATACGTCTCTTTTGTACATCATATTCCTTGAACACAACCTATTTTCAAAGTTTCGTCTCGTCTCTAGCATGATTTATTTAAAATTTCAGATTGTATGCATGCGAGGAAAGAGAGAATTGAAAGCTCTGAAAAGTTGTCAAGAGAGAGAAAAATAAAGAGAAAAAGTATGTGTATGGAAAAGAAAGAAAGAAAGAAAGAAAGAAAAATCACATGTGAATGAAAGAAGAAAAAGAGGAAAAGATGAGGTAGCAATGAAGATATGAGAGGGATGGATCAAGTGAAAGAAAAGAAAAAATAATAAAGTGTAAGGAAGGGTGTCACGTTGATTGTGAGACGAAACTTTTACTCTATTTCCAACCATGTGCAATCCGACGACGAGGACATCATTGGTGCCTTGAAGTCACAATTTTCTTTTGCCCTTGCACATGTCCACCATTCTAAATCTTCTCATCCTTGGTATCCCTACATATGGTTAATTCTCATGATCATTGGCTTTGAAAGGTAGACAACCATTAGAGGAAGTTCTTAGTTTGACAATACTTGTGTTGATTGCGCTAGCCCTACCTATAGCTCCACTTTACATGATATAAGAGAGATTAATGGGAGGTGAGAGTTTTATAAAATTTGGTTAGGACAGCCACTTTATATGAGTGACTTGAGAGAGCTTGGAGAAAGGTTTTTGCCTAATACTTGTTGCAGGAAGTTTTGTTTTGAAAACCATAAAAACCCTCCGATGGAAGCAAAGGAGTAAGCATGGCTGAAATTGAAGACTTCGAGTGAAGAGTTTGAGTTGTGGGGTAAAACTTAACGTGGTAAAAGTTCTAAACGCCCATGTTTATGTTTGATTATCATTACTTTGTGTTTATGTATTAAAGATGAAAAGATTGACTAACTTGTGAAGGAGGATTAATGATACACGATTACACACCTTGGACGAAATTCTTTTACGAGTGCTTGCTCGAGGACGAGCAAGAGCTAAGTGTGGGGGAGATGTTGACGGTGTATTTTGGTGCACCTAGCATGTTCATTACACTTTGGTTTGGATTTGATTATGGAACTAACCCGCCACTAGGCACACTAATCATATAACAAGTTCATCTTTGTGCATGCATTTGGAAGTGTTGTGTTTATGTAGGAAAACATGGGCATAAAGGACGGATTCGCAACAAGTTCAAAGGAGCATTCATGGAGTCTTGTTCGTGTTCATGAGCTTGCTGAAATCACTTCCAATGGTGGCAAGGACCGAAGTGCTACGAGGAACACCCCTGAGGATTGAAGCGTAAAAGATCAAACTTCATGCAAAGAGAGCCTCCATCTTGGACGCGAGGATAACAGCATCAAAATCATGCAAGTGGAGGGGGCAAAGTACATAAGTGCACGAGGACCCACGGAGCAAAAGGGGCGACCGAACGGGGCCGAGTGGGCTGGGCGCAGCCGGCCCAGGCCGGCCGGCCCAGCCCACTTCCGGCACCGGTTCAGTCCCGTTTTCCTTTCCCTCGAAGGATCTTCAACCTTAAACCCCCCGAGGCGCCGCCAACACCGAGGGGGGAGTCATTCGCACCAGAAGGCCATCCACAAGCTAGAGAGAGAGAGGAGGAGGATCTCCGGCGGGAGATCAACCACCTCGAAGGAAGCACCCTCTCGTGGAGAAGAAGGAAGACACCGGCGGAAGGGAAACCATGATCAACGGTGCCATGATCAGCACCTTGATGGGGTAATCTTCTCATTCGTCCATGGGTTGTAATCGATCTTGAGATGTAATCGCACTTTGTCGGATTATCTATCTATCAACTTGTGTTGAATATACTTTAATGCTTAAGGTTTGCAACCATGTCGTAAAGGGAGTAAGGCCTCAATGCTTCCTTGGATCCATTCAATACGCCGTGGCCATCAAAGGTCTAGTCATGAATACCTTCGCGTAGTGACAATACGAGAGGAGGGAAAGGGCGAAACCCTGGTCACAACCCCAATAGATTAGATTGGTTTTTCATGTCTTTAAGCGATTGCATGCTCTAGTATCGTAGACCCGTGGGCGAGTGTCTTCTACCTTGATCGTTTATCATTCTCTCTAGTGTAGTTTAGTGTTTTCTAGTATAATAGTAGTTAGGGTTTTAGTAGCTAGTGTGTCGTTGTTGATCGAACGCTTGTAATCCCCTTGCTCCGCGGATTGACAAGAACATTGGGAATCCCGTGGTGAAAAAGGTGTGGGGTCCGTACGCTTGCGGATCGTAGAGGGATACGTCCTTTATCCGTCAACAATGCCCTGCCTTCTATGGATCAGGATGGGAAAGACACTTGGATATATATTTGGGGACAACATAAATACTCCTCCAGCAAGTTCTATCATTACCATTTCAGAGATATACACCCTGATGTCACTATTCCTTGGATCTGGGAATCAAAATGTATACCCAAAATTAAGTTTTTCTCTTGGCTTCTCCTGAATGACAGGATTAACACCAGGAATATTTTGAGAAGGAGGAAACTCTTAGAGGAAGGGTATAGCTGTGTTCTTTGTCTTGAGGATGTAGAAGAATCAGTTGAGCACCTTTTCTTTGACTGTCATTCTGCAGTATCTAGATGGTTTGCGCTGGGAATCTCTTGGATTGATCATCCCAATATCCACCACAAGTTACAGGTGGCTAAACTGGATTTTGCTCAACCCTACTTCATGGAAACTTTTATGATTGGTGCCTGGTGTCTCTGGAATGAAAGAAATGACCTCATTTTTAATGGCAAACCTCCATGCCTGGCTGCATGGAAATCGACCTTTAAAGCTCAAGTCTCAGATCATCTCATTAGAATCAAATCAAGTCTTCATCCTTCCATTTTGCTCTGGCTGCAAGCCCTGTAACTGTTTCAGCTTTGTTTGGTTGTCCTTTTTTTCGTTTTTCGCTTTCTTCTGTTCTCCTAACCTCTGGTTAGGCCAGTTGTAAGTACTTGTTTCCATGCTCTTTGAATATAGCTGCTTGTTACCGGGGGGCTTTGCCCCACGGTTCTCGGTTCAAAAAAAGGATGCTTTTTAGCACAACATGACTATAGCCAGAAGTTGGGCTCAAAAATAATTATATATCAAGCTACAAAAATCATCTAGGCAGATTTATCAATATCACAAGATAATTTATATAGGAAGATCCCTTCAGTAACTTTGTGCAAATTTTGGCACAGAACCTAGACATACTAGTTCCCACAACATATCCAAAATCCAGCTCAAGAGCTTGTGTGGATTTTGCAGAAACACAGATCTAAGTATTTTACTTTCCAATTTTTCAAGCAAAAACCATAACTCAAAAGTATATACATATTTGGAGAAAGTTGTAGTTCTTGTTATACTGAGCACAACAAAATTGAGTTTGCTATTTTTGGTTTTTTATGCGATTTTTAAACTATTTTACAAGGTGCTGGACCAAAACACAAAACAGGGAACAATCTGTTTACACTGCAGACCTTAAAAGTTTGAAACTTCTCACACATATGCCCTCGGTTCCTCCCCCTCAGGCCCGACGGCGGTGGCAAGCTCGCTGGCGGTGAGGTGGAGCACGGCTAGGCAAACAAGCGACGGGGATCATCGATTGGACTCACCCGCGATCGATTGGTGGCGGTGGACCGGCCGGGGAGGTCGCCGGCCATGTGGCCTAGGAAGGCGCTGAGTGGTTGCCTGGGCTCGGAGAATCGGCGGAGGGGCGAGCTCGACGGCGGCGGTCCGGCGGAGGCCGCGGGAACTCGGGTTCCGGCGATCGTGCGGCTCGGCTTGCTCAACAAGCGGCTCGGGGAGGTTTTGTGGTTCACAACGGAGAGCTTAGGCGCTTGGGTGAGTGAGGATGGCGATTGGAAGGGGGTTCACACCGGGCAGCGCTAATGGCGGACGGCGGAGCTCGGTGGCGAGTGCGCGTGCGCGCGGGAAGCGACCGGGGCGGGTTTATAAGGGCGCTGGGGGTCAGTTAAGAGGTCGTGGGGTCAACCACATCACCGGTGCACGTGCGGCGTGGGCAGCAAGACGCTGCGACGTGCGGCGGAGCGGCGACCAATGGTGTGCGGCGGTTGGCACACCGGCGAGTGGGAACCATCCACCTGGCGTCGTCCAAAAGCTCGCGATTGTCACCAACAGTGGCACTCCCGGCACGGCGCTTGGACCGCTGGGTCCTCCGGTGCCTCGGCGTGCGCGTGCGGCACGCGTACGGCCGCTGGCGTGGCACGCGCGCACGACGTCGTGCATGGGCGCGCTCTGGCGTTCCCGGTGCATTTGTGTTTCATTGAGCCATTTTCAAAATAGCTTTTCTCTAAATTTTCAAACTAAAGTGCATCTTACGATCCGAAACAAAGTTGAAGATCAGACATTCCTCTACAACTTTCACAAAGGTTGGTAGGGGTTTTGTTCAAGAATTCGAGCAGGAACGCCATGCCAACATGGCCAAATTCTCGGCGCCTGTGAACAGTAAACCAGGGTCTTGTTTTGCCATTTTCACCCTCCTACACTCCAATCCAGCCATGCCACTCAACAACAAAGTTGTGTGTCTTGAAATTTTGCACATTTCTCCTTTTGGATGGTTTTCGAGTGTTTAGGGAAATTTTGGAGAACGTGCCAAAGTTCTAGAATGGCAACAAGGGATCAAAGGGAACAATGGGGTTTTGAGCTAGGGCTTTGACCAAAGGTTGACCTAGTGTCCTCAACGGTAGTTAGAGGAGTGGTTAAGTGGGTCATTAGCACAAACTAGATAACATTCGTATTTGTAGATTTTGAAGTGTTTAGGAGAAATTTGGAGAATGCGGCAAAAGTTCCGGAAGACATTCGCTGATGACCCAGGTTGACCTGGGTTCGACCAGTGTCGGCCGATTTGACTCGGCTGATTCGGTTATTAGCGTTAATGACGCCAGTTAAAAACCTGGGGCGTCACAGCCTACCCCCCTTATGAAGAATCTCGTCCCGAGATTCAGAATTACAAGAGGAAGTGGGAAAGTGGTTCTTTGATAGAGATGTTACCCATAGAGTTAAGTTGGTCTGGCTTTCTTTGAAAAATCGGGTTCTTGCCATGAGCACACCCAGCTGCTCCGAGGTTCTGATCCTGATGCTAGAGATTTGGGCAATTATGTATGAAATGCCCCGGTTGTCTACAATTGTAGCACAAACGGGGTGGAAGGTCTTCGGGCTAGGAAATTTGTTGTTGGCCTTTCTTGATGAGGCGGAGCTTCTTCTTCTTTTTTCTTTCTTAACTTCGTGGCTTGCGAGAGCGTTTCACCAACAGGGAGCTGAGTGGCCTTGCCAGTGTCACATCTTCGTTGGCCCTCACGCAGACAAGTCTCCTTACAGGTAATTTCCCACTCACTTACATCTATCTCAGATAATACCCGCTTGTTGCCCCGACTTGCTCTCTCTTCTTGTCTAAGGTCCATTGGTAGTTGAGAAAGTGGTAATATGGAGTCGGAGGCCTGGGGTTGGTCTTGATTAATATACTCCACCAAAAGATTCAACAACCAGGCCTGTTCGACCATAGAGGCAGATAAAGACTGAGGGAGGCTGTTTGCCAAACTAGTTTGTGATGGTTCCCCATAACGTCCTTGGAGGATATCGTACACCATCTGGTTTAGCATGAAATTTTGCCCCTCCAACAGTTGAGTTGCGCCGACAATGGCGTTTATGTCACTCTAGGTAGGTACTTTGGGTGAACAGGGCTTGAAGGTAGGAGCTTCTGTTGCATCGGCGGCATTTGCCGTAGTTGTTGAGCCATCAGTTGTTGTGCCCGCAGGATCTGGCACAACACGTCGGTATGCGCTGCCATGAAGGCTTCGGTCAGCGTCGTGGGCGGTGGTGGCGATCGATCACCTCTACCCAACGCACCAAAACCATTGGGGTTACTCCGTGCAGGTCTGAACATCTGAAAATTACGTCCCTAATTAATACACGTTCCGAACCACACCCAGAAAACTCTCAATTCGGTCGTGCAATACGAAACTCGTTCATGGTAAGTAATGCGAACCGGACATAAAAACAGTCGCAAGTATCAATTTCATAGAACTTTGTTAACACATCCCAATGTCGGGAATTCAGATGGAGCAAAAGGTACAAGGTGCGTTTCCTACTACCTCATCTGTTGACGGTTAATAATTGTATCAAAGTTCGTTTGTGACTCGCAAGCGTACAAGTCTCCCGTCGTAGTCAAGGGACCCTTCTTCCCTCGAGTGGTGAACCTAAGGTATCGAATCCGTGGAACAAATGTGTGACGCAAAACTTAATCTAATAAAGCCATGTAACTCCAATCTTCGATAAAAGAAACCCTAATGCATCTAAGTAAAAGACATAAAACGAATCTAATCTACTAAAGACCGGAGAAAACAAAGTAAGATTGGGTAGATAAACCGATCTAGAGGGATCGGGGTAAGCCTTTTGTTGAAGTTCCAAGCAAGAGAAGAAGTATCAAATCGAATCTTAATAGAAGCCTCTTTAAATCGTGGTTTCCCGTCCAAATCCAAAAACATCCGCCTTTCGAGACCCCCGTTCTGTCACAACGTATCCCTATTCATGCGGGGAGTTTAGGGCGAGTCAAAAGACAAGTCGAGATTCTTTCGGAAGATCCGGCGTGTACCTCTAGCCACCGCGGCTACAAGAACACCCTATGTAATCTATCTCGAGAATAGAATTGGAATAAGCAAAGCCGATCGAAAAACGAAATCTTCGAGGAAACACTTGATCGCAAGGAAAATATTCAACTTGATAATTCAACTATAACAATGATACATACACAAGATCACCACCGGGATCCTTCCTTGATCTTGCTTCTAGCTCCGGGAACTCCGACGTGGTCTTCCGTGCAAGGTTCCCACGTCAGCTAGGGGAACCCTAGTCAACTAGCTCGACCCTCTCCTCTCCGAGATGGCGTCCCTCTCTCTCTCTCGCTCCTCGGCGGCCGATGACGAAATCTTCTCGCGAGGCTCTCGGTCGGGGGCTATAAATAGCCCGATTGGCGGCTAGGGCAAAGGAGGGGGCATTTGGGCCCCGGATGGGCCCGGGCCGACCGGATCGGGCCGGCCCGGCCCGGGCCCATCTAGGCCCAGCCCGAGGGCTCCTTCGCTCCACGTCGGTTCCCTTGCTTCCTGGATGTTTCCCCCTTCTGCATGTAGGTCCATGTCGTCGGTTTCTCTCCGAATTGTTCTCAACTCCTTGTCTTGCAAGATTCAGCACTTTTCTGGTCAGGTCCTCGGAGTCTGTCGTCTTCTCGGATCAAGTCCCTGGCTTTTTGGAGTTAAGTTTGCTTCATTGCCTACTTGTACGGGGCTTCAAGGTCTTGTCATGAGGTGCTTGATGAACTTATCCCGAAAGTCTTGCGTTCAACACTAAAACCCTGCATAAACATTAAACTCCAAAACCGACATGCACACGTGAACTTGTTATACCACGGGGGTTAGTACCAATGGATAAGGTATAAAACTCATGCCAACACCGAAGGTAAACTCATGGCTAGGTTGACGGATTTTCACCGTCAACATCTCCCCCATGCTTAAACCTTGCTCGTCCTCGAGTAAGCCTTCGATGGATATCATCATTGCCAAACAATGTTTAAACTTTGCACTTGATCACACATGAGAAAACATAATGCTCTCAAAATTTTAATTCATTAAAGTTCCATAATGTGCTAGCCTTCATCTCTACGGAGGGTAGATCCTTATTAAGCTTATCCCACAAGTATTAACATGCTCACAAAGTTTAAATAGATCTCAGAATTTTTGAAATAAAGAACGAGATAAAACCAAGTTCACAAATTTAAATCATCTCATATATTGCTCATGAACTCTCATCTCACTTGTCTCTCAAGCCTATATATTCTACTCCTTTCCCTCTCATATATATGTGGTAGGCTTTATATGGAGCTTTGGGAAAGTTTAGTCCTAACAAGATTTTATAAATGAGGTGTTGTCGAAACAAGACAAGCTTCTCATGGTCTTACCGAGACTCGTCAAAAAGGTCATTGGAAAATAATGTTAAATCAAGGAGGGGAAAGAGAAAAATACACACACTTTTAGATGAGTGGACATGTGCAAATGGCAAAGAGTGATCCCGAGGCACAAAGGAAGTCCTCGTTATCGGATTGCACATGGTTGGAAAATGAGAATGGATCTTTTTAACTTGAAGCCTTGAATGCACTCTTAGAGAACCGGTGAGTTCACTTTACGCATACTCATATTTTTTTCTCTTTCTCATATTTCTCATTCTTTTCTTTCTTTCTTTATTTCTTTCTTTCATTCATTATATATATATTTTTTTTTTCTTTACCTTGAAAGTCATGATTATCGCTGGATTTTTTTTCTTTCATCATCATTTCATTTTTTTTAAAAAATATTCCCCTTTTAGCTCTAAAACTGCACCGTACCTACCTCCTCCCCCATGCTTAGACGTTGCTCGTCCTCGAGCAAAGAGGCGAAAAATAAGGTAGGTACCGGGGTATTTTTCCTTGGAGAGATACTTGAAATCTTCAATGTTGGCACCGTCTTGCAATCTTCCTTGAATTGATGATCCATTCTCAACGATAGGTTGTGGTCAAAGAGGTAATCACAAAAGATGATATTTGGTTTAAGGGTGGATATCCGGCGAAGTTTGTGAGATCTCCGATGCGGGGATACACAATGCACGGATAAAAGGCTAGCAAAAAGATAGATACGCAAAAATGGAATGACCAAACTTCTTAGTCTCGGGCCGAGAAATCATGGCCTGCAATAACTCACTCAAAAATAAATCTTGTACACTAAGGTTTATGCACTCAAATATATATAAGGCTTTGGATAGGTTGAGCAACACACAAGCGATATTTGTGACAAGGTTAGCGTTATTTTTGAGCATAAAAGACATCTTTAATCTATTCATAACTTGAGAGCACATAAAACACTATGGGTCTTTATTTTAATCATAACCTTTGCTGAAAATTAATCTAGCATTTAAATAAATTCAGATTTGTATTTTTAAGAGAGCACTAGCTTAAACATGCATAAATCAATTACAAAGATGAACAAAGCTGCAATTATAATCATATATCATCATGGCACGAATTTTGTAACTTTTCCAATGATATAATCAAGGTGGTGTCTTTATTAATGATGACATCAAGTTGAAATACAAACTGAAAAACAAACATGCTTGCTGAAATTTAAATAAATACATAAAATACTACGCAAACACACATAAGCAAAAGCTGAAAATTACAGAGAAAAAGAAAAGAAAAGAAAACTAAAGTTCCTAAATCTTCTAGTCCTCCGCCGGTGGTTGATGTTGATGATCTTGATAATAATACCCTTGCTCATAATATGATTGGACACTTCCTCCGACGAATTGATTTGGCTCCACAAGGTGAAGGCGTCCAAGTTCAAAGGCAATATTTGCGTTGCCTTCACCGAGTTGAGCTGCGTTAGCTTGGATGGCTGCGATGTTTTGAGCATTTCTTGCAGCATACCCTCCAATTATGTCCATGCTTTGTTGTGGTTGGGGATGATGAGCGTAGGACTCCGCGAAGTTAGCGTTGGGCACAACATAATTTGGTGGGGGTACCGGTGCACCACCCCCCCATGCTTGCTCTTGTGGTCCTCCGTAATAACTTGGCGGAGGAGGGACCCCACCGAATGGTTGCACATTGGGTTGTGCTCCACTCGCTTGTGCGGAGGATGTTCCCTCCTCTACGATTGTTCCTCTTTTGTTTTTCCTTGCAGGGACAAGTAGTCCCTCTTCCAACCAATCTTCTCTCCCTTCGTTGAAAAGCCTAAGCCTCTTGTTGGGAAGGGGTAGGTTCACTATGGCCAACCGATAACCTCCTCTCTCATCTCCACTAATGTATTTGCCTTGCCGCAAATACTCGATGCCGAGAGAGGTACCACGCAAAAGGTGGTCGGGGTTTCTTGCGACCTCCGGCCGCAAGGAGAAGGCCAACATGGAGAGGTAGCACCCCGAACCAATATTACCCGCCCCCGATGTTGCTTCACAACACCAACGGTTGATCATAAGGTAAGAAGGGTCTATTGGCTGCCTGGCAATTAAAGCCGAGTATAGCCAATTCAACTCCGTGTCGGTCACCTTTGTCTCCTTCATCCTCCCCAATACCCTCTTGCACATCCAAGAGTGAAATATCCGGATAATGGGGTTGCGGATGCAATTGCGTTGTTGATGGGCTTCTCCGGAGATCATATTCCAAAATCCCGCTAACATGCCGGTGGCACGTCAACTTTCTCCGAGCTCCCTTGTGGAATCCAAGCAGCTCCCTAACGTGCTCGTAGGGAACCACTTGTTGGACTCCCTCCAAACGGAATGACAAGCTTTGCACCCCATCATCATCAACGATGGGTGCAATAGTCATCAAAATTTCCAAGGCGAACCCCAAATGGGTGTCCACCGATACTCCGTTGGAGAACTGCACCCATCCAAGGTGCCCCAACATATAGTATATGTCGGTGCCAAAACCCAAGGTGTAGAGTGCTTGGTCGTCGAACTCGACGTTGGGCACAAGCCTCTTCTCAAGATTAGAGAGCCTCTCCTCCTCCTCCGCCGACAAGATGATGAAGCCGTACGAACAGTATGTCGGGGTGTAAGGAGGTGGCGCGGTTGAGCGAGTCGATCGTCGTGGTGGCGCAGGCTGCTCCTCCGTGTGCCCACGAGGTTCGGTGAACCTCATGGAAGTGCTTCTTGCAGCCCTCATACCACCAAGGAGGAGAGCATCGTTCCTCCTCAGTGGTGCCGTATCCGTCTCCATGCTCCGGGGAGACTCGGAAACCGAGTGCCTCCTCGAAGACGTGGTTGATGACGGCTTGGACGACGACGAACTCTTCTTCTTGGAGAAGAGACTTGTGGTCTTCTTCCACATGGTTGCTGCACTCTTTTCTTCAACTAAAACTCCGGGTTGCAAACGGTAACTAGGCACTTAAACTCTTTGCTTCTGATGTGGACTTTGAGTGGATTAAGGATGTGGATTTTTTCTTGAGCTATCAAGCTTGGGAAGGTTGGCTATATCTACGGAGGTTTTGAGCACACAAACTTGAACACACAAACAAGGGAAGGAGAGGGAAGCTTGCCTGCAGAAAACGGGAGCCGGGGGGCTCCTTATGTAGGTGAGGCCGGCCGGCCGGGCCGGCCGCTCGGGGTCCTCGTGGCTCCTCCCCGCCTCATCTTTCTTCCGAAGCATGATCATTTCGCTTCGCAACTTTCCCCGCCCGCGTGCTCCACGAGTTGGACCGCCCGAACGCTCTCGTCCACTCCTTTTCTTGCATTATTGGTCCTTCCACTTGATGCTCCATGCTTTGGGTCATGTCCATGCTCCCTAGCTCCACTTGCTTCACATGCCACCATGAAATTCCTGCAAAGTTGATGCTTGCTGCCCACCATGCTTGTCCTTTGCATGTGGAATTGGTGAAAGTTGATAAAAGAGAATCCAATGGTGCATGCATGATTAATTCAAACTAGATTGCCTCCATTTAGGTGTGTTTAAGGTTAAGCGCTCCTCTAATTCGAAATTTAAAATATTTTTCAGAGCCATGCAAGAGCTCAAACACAATTTTAGAGAAGTTTTTAAACCATTAAAAACAAATGTAAGTCGAAAATATTTTTCGACTATGTCGATTTCGGTCTCACCGGTATAGTTTGCCTTCATTGGTTGAGAGCAGACATTTTCCCGGCTTGATCATGGGGGCATAGGTTTAGGTTCTAATTTTGGCTAAATAAGAAAGATTTTGAATAAAACAAAATTAGAAAAGGCTTAGAAAAATTCTAATCCTAGAGAAACCAAGGATAAAAATTTTTAAAACCAACCAAAAGTTTTAATTTCTAGGTTCACGCGAGTCCTACCACGTGCTGAATTTTATTAGCATTTAAACATAAATCGTGGCTCTACTCGTGTGGTTTTAGCATGAAAAATAAGTCAACCTCAGCACCATAATAAGGGTGAAAGGTTGAGTTAGGTTCTGAAATTATTTGGTTGAGGTTTCTCGAAAAGAAAAGAACAAACAAGCACATAGGAGGGTTCATGCAAAGGGTTTATGATAAAGCAAACATTCAATCAAGAATTATGTCTCTAATATTGTTCAACCACTTCTAAGTCTAATGTCTTTGCGTAATAAAACTCAAAAACTAAATTAATAAATATACTCGAAAAACCTGGAATCGGGTTGTCCTCCCGGTAGCTTATTCTTGACTCGACGAAATGGGTTGCCTCCCGCCTAGCGCTTCGTTTATAGTCTATAGCTAGACTTCTTCACTTGATTACTCCGGATCAACACTCTTTGCGGGCGTTGCAATCTTGGGTACCCACTTCCGCACCATCTTGGGCGCGGGCTTGTCTTCCGGCTTAGTTGGCTTAGTCATTTTTTTGGTCTTCACAAGCGGCTTCTCTTCCTTTGTCTTGACGGATGCAACACCTTCTTTGATTTTCTTTACGTTCATTTTTTTCGGCTCCTTCTTCTTTTTCAGCCCCTCCGTTTGTTTTGGTTCTCCCTTCACTCCAATCATGTTGCATGCCTCAATCCTTGGACGGAACTTGAAGGAACTCCTTTCCCCGTTGATATCGAACATGACCTCCCCCTTGCCAACATCAATAGTAGCTCCCACGGTCTTGAGGAATGGCCTCCCTAGGATGAGCGGCGGCTTCTCCCTCTCTCCCATCTCGAGCACAACGAAGTCGACGGGGATGAAGTGGTGTCCGACCTTCACGGGTACATCTTCAGCAATGCCCAAAGGATAGCGAATGGAGTTGTCTCCCAACTCCAAACATATTCCCGTAGGCTCCATTGGTAGGCGTAGCTTCTCGAACACATCCCTCGGCATGACGCTTACACTAGCTCCAAGGTCGCATAACGCCTTCTCGAAGTTGAAAGAACCAACCGAACACGGAATTGTAGGGCACCCGGGGTCTTTTTGCTTCTCTAGCCCATTAGCAATAGCGGCACTACACTCCTCGGACATCTTGACATGATCTACCCCGAGTGTTTCTATCTCATATTTATTTGCAAGTATGTCTTTAAAGTAACGAGAATATGTAGGTACTTGTAGGGCATCTAGTAATGGCATGTTGATGCTAAGTCTACGCACAACTTCCACAAACTTCTCAAAGTAGTTGTCAAGTTTACCTCTGAAGTAGCGTGGCTTGAGTTGCGGTATCCTCGTGTCTTCCTCCGGCATCTCGAATTCGGGTTCCTCGGTGACGATCCCCGTAACCTTCTCTTTAGCAACTCCTTCCACCTCGGTGGATGGTTTAAGCTTCCTTGCTCCCGCGGGAACGTTCGGATCTTCGGTCTCCTTCCCCGAACGCGTTTGAATGGCCTTCGCCGATTCGGGACATTTGGGTTGTCCCGGAAGCTTCCCTTCATCATTAGTGAGGCGCCCCGCAAGTTGTCCAACTTGCGTCTCGGGCATCTTCATCATGTTGAGCACTTGATGATTGGAACTTCCGACCTCCGTCACTTTGCTATCGATGTTCTCCAACACCTTGTCTATGGTCTTGAACTTGGTGACGATGTCCTTGTTGATCTTAGCTTGCTCATCCATGAACTCCTTCAATTGTATACGAAGCGGAACCGCGTTTTGCATTAAATTGAGGCCTACCTTGCCCGTAGCAGAAGTTCGGCAATTCTCCCTTCCTCATGTAGTCGAGCACTTTGGCTTCCTCCGGACAATCTTTGCGGACATGGCCATACTCTCCACATTCTTCACATGTGGACCTTGCTTCGGCATCCTTCAAGTCTTGAGCCTCTTTCTTTTCCATCTCCATCTTCTCCAACCTCCTCATGAGCGAGTCGATCTTGCCTTCAAGTATGTTCTCCTTCTCCACTTGCAAGACTCCTTTGACGTTCCCCATGGGTTGAACCGGATGTAGGCGCCCGGACGACGCCCACGTGTCATTATCCGCGACCTTCTTGAATAGCGTGAAAGCTTCCGTCGGTGTAAGCTCGATGATAGATCCTCCCGCTGATGCATCGATGATCGTCCTTGACGCCATGGTGAGTCCTTGATAGAACTTTTGCACGAGGTCTTCTTTCGGGAACTTGTGATGTGGAACCGCCCGGTGTACTCGTTGAAGCGCTCGAATGCCTCCGAGATAGTTTTCGTAGGATATTGAACAAAGGTGGCAATCTTATTACGCAAGCTTTGAGTTTTACCCGGTGAGTAGTATTCCTTCATGAAAGCCTTCATCAACGTGTTCCAATTTTGCACCGTCTCCGCCGGTTGAGAGTGGAACCATTGCAAAGCCTTCCCGAGTAGTGAAAATGGAAAAAGCCTTGCCCTCATTTGATCTTGAGTCACCCCATCCATGTTGAAAGTCTGACATAGTTGAATGAATGCTTGGAGGTGAAGGTTCGGATCCTCTTTACCGGTGAAGGGTGAATGTTGCACCGTGCGGATTGTTGAGGTCTTGATCTCGAACGGTCTTCCGATCTCCTCAAGATTCAAGATTGGTAGGTCGATGATGTCTGGGGTGCATAGCTCCCCAATCTTGCGTTCTTGCGGTGGTTGGTCACCCATCGGTGGAAGTCGATTCTCCCGAGGACTTTGAGGTGGTGAATTCTTCGGAGATTCCTGTGATTCTTTGTCTTCCGACTCCGAATCTACAAAATCCAGCTTTTTAGCTTGATGTGCTTCGCATCTCCTTAGCCTGTAAAGTTTTTCTGGATCATCCACAAAATTATTGGGTTTGTTGGAGAGGTAGCCGTCCATCTCCTGTTAGGGTTAGCAATAAACAAAGTATGCAAAAAAACTAGAAAGTAAAAACAAATCTATAAAAACTAGAGTTAGACAAACTAGATTAGATGTATTTTGAGGATGATCAAAATTTAGTAGATGCAAAAATAAAAACAAAAAGAATACTGAAAATTACAAAAAGGCAATAAAAAATCAAATCTTGATCACTTGTTCCCCGGCAACGGCGCCAGAAAAAGGGGCTTGTTGACGGTTAATAATTGTATCAAAGTTCGTTTGTGACTCGCAAGCGTACAAGTCTCCCGTCGTAGTCAAGGGACCCTTCTTCCCTCGAGTGGTGAACCCAAGGTATTGAATCCGTGGAACAAATGTGTGACGCAAAACTTAATCTAATAAAGCCATGTAACTCCAATCTTCGATAAAAGAAACCCTAATGCATCTAAGTAAAAGACATAAAACGAATCTAATCTACTAAAGACCGGAGAAAACAAAGTAAGATTGGGTAGATAAACCGATCTAGACGGATCGGGGTAAGCCTTTTGTTGAAGTTCCAAGCAAGAGAAGAAGTATCAAATCGAATCTTAATAGAAGCCTCTTTAAATCGTGGTTTCCCGTCCAAATCCAAAAACATCCGCCTTTCGAGACCCCCGTTCGTCACAACGTATCCCTATTCACGCGGGGAGTTTAGGGCGAGTCAAAAGACAAGTCGAGATTCTTTCGGAAGATCCGGCGTGTACCTCTAGCCACCGCGGCTACAAGAACACCCTATGTAATCTATCTCGAGAACAGAATTGGAATAAGGAAAGCCGATCGAAAAATGAAATCTTCGAGGAAACACTTGATCGCTAGGAAAAGATTCAACTTGATAATTCAACTATACAATGATACATACACAAGATCACCACCGGGATCCTTCCTTGATCTTGCTTCTAGCTCTGGGAACTCCGACGTGGTCTTCCGTGCAAGGTTCCCACGTCGGCTAGGGGAACCCTAGTCAACTAGCTCGACCCTCTCCTCTCCGAGATGGTGTCCCTCTCTTCTCTCGCTCCTCGGCGGCCGATGACGAAATCTTCTCTGCGAGGCTCTCGGTCAGGGGGCTATAAATAGCCCGATTGGCGGCTAGGGCAAAGGAGGGGGCATTTGGGCCCCGGATGGGCCCGGCCGACCGCATCGGGGGCCGGCCGGCCCGGGCCCATCTAGGCCCGGCCCGAGGGCTCCTTCGCTCCACGTCGGTTCCCTTGCTTCCCGGATGTTTCCCCAATCTGCATGTAGGTCCATGTCGTCGGTTTCTCTCCGAATTGGACTCAACTCCTTGTCTTGCAAGATTCGAAGCACTTTTTTCGGTCGGGTCCTCGGAGTCCGTCGTCTTCTCGGATCAAGTCCCCGGCTTCTTGGAGTTAAGTTTGCTTCATTGCATGACTTGTACGGGGCTTCAAGGTCTTGTCATGAGGTGCTTGATGAACTTATCCCGAAAGTCTTGCGTTCAACACTAAAACCCTGCATAAACATTAAACTCCAAAACCGACATGCACACGTGAACTTGTTATACCACGGGGGTTAGTACCAATGGATAAGGTATAAAACTCATGCCAACACCGAAGGTAAACTCATGGCTAGGTTGACGGATTTTCACCGTCAACATCATCGCCATTCATGAGGAAGAGGGCGAAGAATGTGCACATGCACAACTAATAGCAGACAGATTCTGCCTACAATATAGAGGTACATCCCTATCAACGTCCATCGAATGACTCGAACTATTCCGAGGACTGAGTCATGGGTGTTAGCTTGGCTTGAGCCCTTCCTCCGGTCTACTTCCGAGCTTCTTCTCGACGTCGCAGTCGACGACGGATGAACAGCTTGCTTGGCGAGGGACGGAACGGATGGGATAGATGGGCTAGTGGCAGGGTGGCCAAGGCTAGCTGGAGGAACAACAAGAGAGGTGGTGATGCCGAGCTTGGACAGATATGAGGCCTTTGTGCCGGCGGTTCTGGGTAACAGAGCTTCCCCTTTTATGGCTGTTGCGGGGTTGCAACGGTCATTTACTCAGCCGGGTATCTGGTGTAGACAACACGAAGCTCGACAATGGTCAGCCCGTGAGGTCTCGGCGTTGTGAGTATGGTTGCGGAAGAAGGTTGCGGAGTGGCGTCCCGGCGTCGTACGGTCGTGACACTGACTCAAATGGGGTCTAACGGACGAAAAGAATTGACCGCGATGGGGAGGAGAACGAGAAAGCTCAGTGTACAACACTCAACGCTCGCGACAGCATCAAGAGAAGCTTAGCAAAAGCTTCGATCGATCCTGGGTTTACTGCCTTGCTTGATCCTAAGGATGTGGAGGTTATGAGCACGGACCAAGAACGAATACGCGATGGATGACCTCTCGACATTGACTTTTCGAGAACCTTGACTACTCAAGAAATTTCTACTTCTACTGCTCCCACTTGGCTAGCAGGAAGGGAATTGATGCTACACGGTCATCGAGATTGGCAGCAAGGAATCAAGTCGACGGGGATTACCAAAAGGCCATTACAAAGAAAAGGAAGGCTAACAAAAGAGTTCCATAGTTCCTTGTATGAAAGGTAATTTTATGCGGAAACTTCAGAACAATCTTGCTCACACCTTTACTTAACTTGTGAATTTGAGGTGTTGACAACTCATTATTTTAAGGTGCAATAATTTTATAAAGTTGATGCGATGCACATGCTTGTGATGACACTATGCACACGCTCGTGCGGTATGGTCCTCATGATGCATGTTAAAATGACCTGGTTACCCAAGCGATAAGTCAGTGATTGCAAGGGCAGTCTTAGGCAGAGAGGATTGGTGTAGCAAGTCGCATTCTCAAAACCAAGGTACCCAATGCGCTCCTAGTAGCAGTCGTGTGGCTGCAGCACACACGATGCCCTAGGTTCCGTCGCGAAACCATTGGCTATGGGGTAACAACATCACCAACCAAGAGAGGTAGGGTAGGAGTACGGAGTTTTCATGTGAATGCACGTTAGTATGTCGAAGGTTCCCAAGTGCATATTCTGTGCAGTGCATGTTCAAAAGCAACATTTATTTTAATTCACAAGGTTGTGAGCAAGACCAGAAAGAATGAGTTCAGGACTGAGGATTCGATTGGATCTTTGATTGGCACCAAAATTTTTTTTTGGTCGAGTTTGAGATTCATCACAGAACTTGATTTGATCACAACTAGCACAAATACTACCTTAGAAAGATCACTGCGGAAAGAGATGTTTCGTCTAGGCACTACATCGATGCGGGTTTTCAGGATTTCCAAACAATGTTTGGAATTACAAAGCAGACTAGCTGCACAAGGAAGCTCCTTGTTCAACCAACCGCAATAGTTCACCAAACGCGGTTGTACACTAGGATTCCTTACAAATACTACACTCGTACGACTTGGATTTTTTTTCCAACAACCAACTTCCTAGGGGTGGATCTTCAGTGTGGCAGGACTATGGTGACTCGGGTCCAGACTCCACTCCGGACTCTCCGTGGATGTCCTCAGCATGTTCTTCTTCTGGTGGTCCAGGAATGACCGGTTCCGGAGGGGGAACTGCTATAGCCCTCTAGTTGTTTTTCTAGTTCAAGCATACACTGGTCATTATGCTGCAACAGAAAATTCTGTTAATGTATAACTTCACTCAGTTCTCGTATCTTCGCCTTGTCCTTGCGTCTTTCTTTCTTGAGAGTAGCTATCATTGCTCGGTCTTCCTTCAACGCTTGAGTTGTACACTCCACTTCTTTGACTCTGTATCTATAGATTTGGTGTCTATAGAATACATTTTCTCCCACAATCCGTTGGTAGGTATCGTACATGGCTTCTGAAAAGCGGATTGAGGTGACGAGACCAGGACTATAGTGCGAGTTGCTCTGGGCTGGAAGGATAGCTTCACGCTCGGCCCTAGGGACAGTGTGCCGCTCAGGTACTGGAATTACTTTAGCTGCACAGCTGGCTACCTCATCAGGGTGCTTCCCACAGAAAGTCGTGAGCGCTTCGAGAGCAGCCTTCTGCACCGTGTCAGTCAAGTTTCGCCCTTGTGCCCCACACTCCCAGTATTCCCAATCAGGATTGGTCGGACACACGGAAATCTTCACCTTTACTTCACAACGAAGGAGTTGGCCGGTGGTCATGATCTCACGGGTCGAGTACTCTGGGTAAGTGGTGTACCCAAAGTCCTTCAGGGTGTCCCACAAAAGTGCAGGAAATCCACCCTCCTCGAGGTAGTTCACGAGAGTCCATGCTTCCACATCAGCCGACGCAGATCCAACGTTGTCCATCTGGACATACGACAAAAGTGAGAATCAGTCGGTTGTGAGTGTAGAAGGATAACTCGATCCACGAATAAGGGTAGGGGTTACGGTAGGGAATAACCGTGTACACCAACATACCATCGTAGGCTGAACTTGATACGAGGAGGCAGACTTATTGCTACAAGTTTTGGTAATCGGAAACCGAATTTCATAACTCCAACCAGAGTCCAAAACTTCTCACTTGGCGTAGCAACTTAGCAAGGTTATGGGACTCACATTGGGCATGCAAGGTCGAGCTAGATGATCAGGAAGGTGCTTAACCAAGCAAGTTTTCAAATGGTTCTAGGAAGATAGCAAGACAGGGGTTGACTAACCGAGCACATCCGGTGGTAGACCTAAGTTATGACCGTGAACTTCGGCGAGCAGAAACTAGATTAGATTGGAGTAGCCTAGGTAGAGATTACCTTAGACAAAAGATTCTTGGATGGGGACAACAATCTAGGCAACAACTCTAATAAAATTTTGCACAACAACATGTCTTCACTAGGGAGGCTAAAGAGGGCAAACACACTATCACTAATTTACCTTGGAGAGCACGCAAACCGATATGGGTTCAGTTTAGGTTCTTCCACAACTTTTAGCATGATGCACGACGTTCTATTCATCCTCACAAGGCTTTCAAGCAAAAAATCGAAGTTAGCGCTGGTGGCATGGCACATACACGTATCTCTCTATAATAACTAGTCAAGATCTAGTCGATGCTCACTTAGCGACTTACGAAATGAGGTTAGGGTACCTGCAGGAGATCACAGGACACAACGAACCTTTCATGCCAGCACTCATGAAAGCGTCCACATACATTACCGTTTACTATAGAAATGACATCCATGCGTTCAGCCGCTGCATGGACAGCGTCCAACCTCAGACACCATCCGTTTGAATGGAGTGTATCCTTGCCTCGCATATTCGACATGCGGAATGCTCACGTATGAAACACGTGGCGACACAGAACTTACAACCAGACGCGAAGATGACTGATACGGCGAACCAGAGAGGGGGGAGTGAATGGGAGCCGATAAAAATTCTTCTCGAAGGAGATTAAAACTCCAACAAGACGAACGCGGCTTCCAACACACGTCTCCGACTCACTACCAAGGTTGGTCAAGCCCACGTAGCCACTGGAGTGCCACTGGACCTAGGAACCAACACACCACCTTCCGACCCGAGAAACGCAGGGGAAAAACCAAACCTCGAGTCTACAGACCTACACCGGTCAGACCGGTCCCTGCTGGTGAAACTGAGCAACTTCCACTAAGTGGCTCTACACCGGTCAGACCGGTGAGACACACCGGTCAGACCGATGGCAGCCTGAAAGCCCCCAAGGCACCAAACAGGTCAACCGACCACCAAACTGACCCAAACTCGAAACAACAGCAACACGGGACAACAACGAACACACCAAAACGTTCACCCGAGCAAAATCCCACAAGGGCTCGCACCGGTCAGACCGGTCAAGAGCACCGGTCAGACCGGTCAAGAGCACCGGTCGGACCGTGTAGCTGGCGCTCGGGATGAACAAAGACCCGCGGGTCAACTTCCCCAAATCCAAATCTCGATCTCCCGAATCACTCCACAGACTTGAACAAGACTTTGGGGATATCAGGAACACCTCATGAGGAGTCCATAGCCAAGTTTAATCCCACCAAATCTCATCCAAAAAGGAGGAATCGAAGAAATCCCACCGAAAGCACTTCCAACCCAAGAACTCAAGAAACCCCAAAATCGAGCACTTTTACTCACGAATTTGGGAGGGGAATCATAGCCCAAAGAACCACGAAGGGTTCCCACAAATTTCCCCCATCAAATCCCCAAGAGAAAAGCCCCGAAAACAACCCAAAGAAATCACCGAGAGAGGGCTCCGAAAATCACCACCAAGAACAACCGGGGAAAACACATCCAAACCTTGAGGAACCACGCCGAATCATCTATACATGAAACAAAGGTTCGTACAAGGTCTAGCAAGCCGCCCGATCATCCATCCCTCACAACAAGATCTCTCCGTGAAGCTCTCTTGCTAGTCCTAAGGAAAACCTAAGGAAAATAGTTGGAAAAATAGGAAAACAAATGAGCTAGAGTTCCAAGAGTTGGCTGCCATCCTCTCACCTCTTAGGTTATATGGAGGCAACCGAATGTCTAAAATGCCCGTCTCTACTAACTAGGGATACAAGCCCCTCAAGGGCGGATTTGGAATTCTTGATGTCTTCACCATCAGACGGATGCCCTGCGACCGCACCCTGCGTAGCCTCGACGCAAGCCATGCGATCCCGACGCGTGTCCTCCGCTTCGAAGATTCGGACCGCGTCGTCGCACACCGGTCGACCGTTGCTCCTCACCGGTCGGATCGGTCCCCACCGGCCGACCCACCGGTCGGACCGGTCCGGCGCCGCTTCGTCGCTCCGTCTTCGGTTCTCCGGCCTTGGCTTTGTGGATCAACCAAGGAACCTAGTGGTTTTTCGGTGAACCACCGGAAACCCCGCGAACTTGGTGTAGCCTCCGCCAATCTCCACTCACGACTCGCTCCCACGTAGTCCCGGCTCGACCTTGGTTTTGTGGCTCAACCAAGAAACCGTCCACGACTTCATCTTGCTGTTCATGCCACCATGCGGCCCGCACTTGACCCCGCTGGCCACCAGGTCCCTCGAACGAAGCCTACTTGTCTTCTCCACACCTGGAGGCCTCACCGGCGACGACCTTAAGCGCTTGTTCTTAACCTGCACCAACACCAGCCAAGCCGCAACCTGCACCTGCAATACTTAGCCAAGAATCAGTCCACACAACGTTGTCAATCACTCATCACACAAGGAAGAGACCATCCACCGGTCCTCGAACCACACATGGTCCTCAATCTCCCCCTTGATGAGTGCATTGACAACACCCACACAAAAGTAACAAGAAAGAAAAGAAAAAGAAAAGAAAGGAACAAAAAGAAACTCCAATCAAGCGATCGAAAGCCAAACAAAGGCAAAGAGCAAGATCACTTGAAGAAGACAAGTCTCGGACCCCTTAGGCAAGGGCAACGGCTCGACACATCCGAGACAAAGCAAAGCTCAAGCAAAGAGCGCAAACCACCGAATCAAAGCTCGAACAACCACAAAGAGCTCCCCCTGCACACATGCAAGCTCCCTCTGAACCAATGCAACTCCCCCTGTACGAATGCATGCAAAAACGGTGAAAACGGGGCAGGCAAAGCAATTTCAGCTCACACCGGTCGAGACAGCACCACCACCACCGGTCGGACCGGTGCCTAACAAGTGTACAGACCAGCACTCACACCGGTCGGACCAGTGCTCATCACCGGTCGACCGGTGTACAACGAGAGCCCGAAATGGCTCGAAACCACCTGAAAACCTTCTAAACGCGTCCAACAAGCCATTTCAAACTCAAACTTCTCCCCCTTGTTGGCAATGCATGAATCAAGCCAAAAATGCAAAACTTTCAACCTAGAGCTTCTCAAATAGACAAAATTCAACAAAGAATGCTACACATGTCCAAATGAGCAAGTTAGATACTCTACGGCTTCGTATCGATCTCAACTACATGATCACCAAGTTTCACAACCATTGGACAAAGCTAAGATGGAGTTTGACAATTTTGCGAAAAACTTGCCTCTCATGAGCAAAGTCCTAAACATGATCAAAGCATATCAAAATGGCAAAGCCACACAAACTTCATGCTAGGATAGCCATTCTAACCATAAGACCATCACAAACACCCACAAGCACCTCATGTCATGTCAAAGCCACCGAGCCATGTGCCTACTTCTATGTATGAGACTTCTCATTGGTAGGCATCATGCAACGGTTTAGCACTCAAAGCAAATTAAATTCAGCACATATGACATGGGAGCACATTTCCAAGCATTTTCCATTTCATTTTCAGATTTGTAAATGGTACATGAAATGTCTTTGCGACAAAAAGGAACTTATGCTCCTCCATAAGATAAATCAAGAGGGCTAAAGATTCATGACGGCAAATGAGCCTTTGGCCCCATATGATCAATAAGCTAGCTATCCAACCACAAATTAAGCATAGCAAAGCCACAAAAACATGTCAAGAGCATGTAAAGGCATTTACACATGAGAGAGCATACACGTGACATTCTTCAAAAGCATAGCTATCAACCATGGATTATTCATCAAGATCATCAAGAGCTAAGCCAAACTAACCGTGGCATTCCAAACAAGCTCACAGAGACATTTATCTCATTCCATGGTGAACAATGTATATGAGAGAAGCTTTTCCTAACCAATGCATATGATACAAAATGCATGCAATCTAAGATACAAGGATGCCTATACATCATGTTACATATGCCATGCCAAATGCAAGAAATGCACAAAGGAAAGCTATACATATGCTACAAACCGCCGGCTCCTCGAGGGGAGGCAAAATGGGCTCGACACCACCGGCAAAAGAGAGCTCCCACACACCCAACTCGAGAAATCAAACACACACCAAGTTCCCCCCGCAAACGAGTGAAAGTTGCTTGATCTAGGGGTTTGGTGAAAATATCGGCTAGTTGGTCATGTGTGGGTACATGGATCAATGCTATCTTCCCTTTCTCTACGTTGTCTCTCAGGAAATGATACCTCACTTCTATGTGCTTGGTTTTAGAATGGAGCACTGGGTTGTTTGCAACGCTTATGGCACTGGTGCTATCACATTGAAGTGGGACATGGGTATACTCCTCACCAAAGTCACTCATGGTGTAGGTGATCCAAAGGAGCTGAGAGCAACAACTAGCAGCGGCAACATACTCGGCCTCGGTCGTGGATTGAGCAACACTCGACTGCTTGCGGGAAGACCAAGACACCAAAGAAGAACCCAAAAACTGGCAAGTCCCAGAAGTGGACTTCCTATCCAACCGACACCCGGCAAAATCCGCGTCTGAAAAACCATGAAGAGCCAAGGAAGAGGACGCGGAGTACCAAAGGCCAAAGTCGGGAGTGTGACGCAAGTACCTGAATTCGCTTCACCGCTTGCCGATGCAAAGTCCTCGGAGATGCTTGAAAACGAGCGCACAGACACATCGAGAACTGTATGTCCGGCCTCGTCGCCGTCAAGTAGAGGAGTGACCCGATCATGCTCCAGTACTCCTTCTGGTCCACATGTTCACCTTCCTCGTCCGCATCAAGAGCTGTAGTTGTACTCATCGGCGTCGTCATAGCCTTGGAGTCCTCCATCTTGAACTTCCGCACAATGTCATTGGTGTACTTAGCCTGGTGCACAAATGTTCCTTCCTTTGATTGCTTGATTTGTAGCCCATGGAAGAACTGCAACTCGCCCATCATGCTCATCTCAAATTCCCTGCTCATATCATCCTTGACCGTGTAGTGCGTTCATTCATGTCGCCGATGATCCTTGAAGCTGGGTGATCCACTTGAACTCGCCGGGGAGGTTCTCGCCTCGAAGCTACCTCCCCCTCAACATCAGCTTCTCCTCGTTCTTGATTTGTCGTCGTAGGTGTAGTAGAGGGTCCATCCATCATCGTAGTCAAAGTAGTGGGTACATGTTCAGCCGGGGGCACCGCACCGCCATCCTCATCATCACCATGTCCATGCTCCTCCTCCTGAAAGATCTCCTCGCCAAGCTCATCATCACCTGCACACTCAAAGACAAGCTGACTACGTGGCTCTGTCTCGTCGAAGGTTACCTCGCAAGTCTCCACGATTTGGTTAGTTTCAAGATTGAGCACACGATATGCTCTAGAATGAGATGCATAACCAAAGAAAATGCTATCGACAGACCTAGCCTCAAACTTATCGAACTTCCTGCCTTTCCTCAGAATGAAACACTTGCAACCAAAGACATGGAAGTGACTCACCTTGGGTGTGCGACCATGCATCAACTCATAGCATGTCTTCTTCTTGTGCACTCTGAGGTATATCCTGTTCGACACATAGCACGCTGTATTCACCGCCTCGGCCCCAATACCTTCTCGAAGTCCTATGCTCATCAAGCATCGTCCGAGCCATCTCGCATAAGGTCATGTTCTTCCTTTCCACAAAACCATTCTCGGGGAGGCGTATACGGACTCGAAAACCGGTGCTCAAGACCCAAGTCATGGCAAAAGGTTTCAAAACGAGAGTTCCCGAATTCCGAGCCATTATCACCGCGGATAGCTCGTATGGCATCTCCGTGCCTCTCGTTCCTCAACCTCAAGACCGGATCTCGAACAAAACCAAACGTCTCCCCCTTCTCCTCAAGAAAGAACACCCACGCATACCGAGAATAGTCGTCCACCACAACAAGGACATACCACTTCCCACCCGCGGATCGCACACGAGCTGGGCCAACAAGGTCCATATGGAGCAGCTCGCATGGACGCTCAGTCATCACATCGGTGAGAGGCGGGTGAGAAGAGGCCACCATCTTGGCATGCCTACACGGAGCACAAACCAACTCTTTCTCAAGCCTCAACCGTGGCAATCCTCGGACCAAATTGAGTTTACTCAAGCGAGACAAAAGGTCAAAGCTCAAGTGACCCAACTTCCTATGCCACCTCCACAACTCACTCGAAGAACCAGCCAACAAACAACGCTCCACACCCGAAGACTGAGAAAAATCAGCACGAAACACCTGACCCTCGGGAACGACCATACAGACAAGGTCCCCTCGAGAGTCCACAATCCGAGAACCACCCCGGCCGAAACAACACCTCAAAACCCTCATCCAACAACTGGGACACAGAAAGCAAATTGTACCCCGGCGATTGAACAAGAGCAACGCGCCTCGAGTGATCTTGTCACTCACTTTTATCTCACCTTCCGAAAGCACACGACCACGCCCATTGTCCCCAAAAGTGATTTACCTCCTTGTCACCACCGGACGAGACTTGAGAACCACCCCCCTGTCTCCGGTCATATGCCTCGAGCAACCGGAGTCAATCAACCAAATATTCTTCAAGTCTCCCACCTGAAATTAAAAAATGAGCACGTGAGCGAACAAACGACTCAAAGATCGGGGTTGGTACCAAAAGAGTAAAACCAGTGCCGAGCCATTTGCTCGAAAGTGGGGTTAGCACCAACCAAAGCATCTCTCCTACCAAAGCTACCTCCACGAACACCACCACGGTAACCACCCTGAGGGAACCACCCCTCTCTGCCTGGAGGAGGACCAAATCCACGCAAGAAGGCCCGTGGAACGTCCTTCCTCTCCAACTCAAAGCCACGACTCCTCCGATCCCCGTATTGAGCACGAGGAGGAGAACGCCTAGCAAACTGACCACCTGCACCCTTTCCAGCCCAACCACCAGAACCACGACCACCAGAAACAACCCTCGCACCTGTACGAGCTCGAAACCCTGGGGTCACCGTCCGTCTGTGCCCGCACCGGTCCGACCGGGTGCCCCACACCGGTCCGACCGGTGTGACCCGGACAGACAGACCACCCTGCAGCCCTTCTTCTCTCCCCAAGCACGAACTGTCCTCACACTGGCCTTGCCCCTGGGCATCTGCATACGAGACTCAAGTACACCATCGGAAGGGTGGTACTTGTCCTTGTTAGCCCACTCCTTTGCTATTCTCTCCTCACGCTTCCTTTTGAAGCAAAATTCCTCCTTATGGCCATCTCTCCCGCAATAGCCACAATGGAACCTCACAAGCTTAGGCTTAGGCTTGGAATGTGGCTGCTCACTTGGTTTCTCTCCACTCAAACCCTCCACCGGTTTCTCACCACTAGCCTTCTCACTCTCCTTCCCAAAGAACACTTTCCCTGAAGTGCTCACAAACTTGATAGGCTTTTGTAGGTCATTTGTGGGTGTAGGAAACACGGGTGGAGCTGGGGTTGTGTCTAGTCGGTTCCTTAGATGGTTAGGTTTTGGTCGGAAATCATTTTTGTGGTGGGTTTTTGGTGGCTCCGGGATATTCTCTCCACTTCCTTCACCAACCATGTTTGCCCCAAGCCCCTCACCATCTTGCCTCTTAAAGGCCTCGATCATCATCCTCAACTGAGGCTCATGACCGGACAACCAACCCATCAACTTCTTCAAATCATCATTCTCATCCCGCAAACGATCAACATAATGTGCAAGCTCCAAATTTTTCAATGCATGCATTTCACAGGTAGAGCAAGATGTAGGCATGGGTTCCTTCAATTTAGCCTCGAGAGAACTAGTGTAAGCATGCATCTCATCAATCTTAGCATGCAAAACAGGGCAAGAAGTGCAAGCACCTAGCAAAGCGAGGTCTAGACTTAAGCTCAGCCACTTCAACCCAAAGCACATCTAGTTCCTCACACTTGGAGGCATGCTTCTCCTTAAACAAAGCAAGATCAGCAAGGAATATGGAGCAATCAGCACAATCATTCTCATCCGAGACAACAGGACTAGCCTTAAGCGAATCAATCTCAAGCTTGCTATCAAGCACCTGTGTCTCTAGCTCAGCCACTCTAGTCCTAGCATCCTCGAGTGAAGCCCTAAGCTCTTTCCTCATTTTTCTTGGCCTCTCTAAGCATGTCATCACAGTTATCAAGCAAAGAGCCAAGCCTCTCATTCTCCTGGCGCAAGAAGGGAAGTTCATCACGCACCTCGTCGTCGGACTCGCAGTCCGAGTCGCTCCGTGTGCTCTTCTTGCCGCCGGAGCTCAACGCCATGGTGCGAAGCCATCTCTCGCGAAGCGGCTCGGCCCCGCTCAGGTTCTTGGACGACTTCTTGTTCTTGCGACGATCTCCCTCGTCTTCACTGCTGCTCGAGCTCGAGGTGGAGTACGCAGAACTGGAGTCGACGTCGCTCGCTCCAACCATCGCTCGGGCCTTGCCTCGGCTCTCCTTCTTCCTCGATCGTTGCTCATCCTTGTACTTGTTCTTGTGCTTGCTCTTGTGGTCGCGCCTCGAACGGTACTTGCCATCGTTCATCCTTGGCTTGTGCTTGTAGCTGTCCTTGTTCTCGGCCTTCTCCGGGCAGTCGGTGACGAAGTGTCCCGGCTTGCCGCACTGGAAGCAAGTCCTCGTGTTCCTCCTCATGTTCACGCAGTTCTCGTGCAGCATCTCGAACCGCCTCGTCAACAGCGCCAACTCGTCCTCTCCAAGGTCATCAAACTCCTCATCTGGCATAGACATCAAAGAGGAAAAGGAGAACATCCTGGTGGATGGGTTAGAGTTAGCCTTTCCTTTGGAACCACCAACGAGGGCAAGACTATGGGAATCAGTCGGTCCCTCGAGCTTGGCAGTCATGCCCCTATCCACCTCAGCCGATTTGAGCTTCGAGAACAGCTCGTTCACCGTCAGAGTGTCATACCTCTCCGACTCAACAATGGCCTCGAACTTTCCGCCCCATATCGTACGATCCAAAGAGTGTAAGAGCTTGACCGCTCTATCATGATCATCGTACGGGAGCACGTCCACATTAGCCCTCATGTTGTTCACCACCACCGTGAACCTCTGAAACAAGGCATCGATGAACTCAACGGGGAGATGAGTGAAGTTCTCGTACTCTCTCCGGTAGGTCGCATACATCCGTGCCTGAACCTAGGCGTTCCCAACATGAGCCTCCTTCAACACCGCCCAAATCCTACAAGCCAAGTGCTCGGTGTGCACCCGATCGAACTCAGGCTGACACAAAGCACGAAACAAGTAGTCGACCGCCTTATTGTTGGCGTCGAATCTGTGCCTCGACCCTGGAGCAAGGAAATCCATCGGCTGGACATAGCCTGTGTCCATCGTGACATCCCAAAGAAGCTGACCCTTTCCGCGGAGGAATGCACCCATCCGCTTGCTCCACATCTGGTAGTTCTTGCCATCGAAGTGTGGAGGACCCGAACTCCGTTCCAGGTACGCCATCCTTGGATCTTAGACTGGTTAGAGTCAACAAAGACCCGAACCGGCTCTGATACCACTTGAAGGACAGATACGACGAACCAGAGGGGGGGGGAGTGAATGGGAGCCGATAAAAATTCTTCTCGAAGGAGATTAAAACTCCAACAAGACGAACGTGGCTTCCAACAAACGTCTCCGACTCACTACCAAGGTTGGTCAAGCCCACGTAGCCACTGGAGTGCCACTGGACCTAGGAACCAACACACAACCTTCCGACCCGAGAAACGCAGCAGAAAAACCAAACCTCGAGTCTACAGACCTACACCGGTTAAACCGGTGAGCCCCACCGGTCAGACCGGTCACTGCTGGTGAAACTGAGCAACTTCCACTAAGTGGCTCTACACCGGTCAGACCGGTGAGACACACCGGTCAGACCGATGGCAGCCTGAAAGCCCCCAAGGCACCAAACAGGTCAACCGACCACCAAACTGACCCAAACTCGAAACAGCAGCAACACGGGACAACAACGAACACACCAAAACATTCACCCAAGCAAAATCCCACAAGGGCTCGCACCGGTCAGACCGGTCAAGAGCACCGGTCAGACCGGTGTAGCCTGGGCAGCTCGGGATGAACAGCACCCGTGGGTCAACTTCCCCAAATCCAAATCTCTATCTCCCGAATCACTCCACGGACTTGAACAAGACTTTGGGGATATCAGGAACACCTCATGAGGAGTCCATAGCCAAGTTTAATCCCACCAAATCTCATCCAAAAAGGAGGAATCGAACAAATCCCGCCGAAAGCACTTCCAACCCAAGAACTCAAGAAACCCCAAAATCGAGCACTTTTACTCACGGATTTGGGACAGGAATCACAGCCCAAAGAACCACGAAGGGTTCCCACAAATTTCCCCCATCAAATCCCCAAGAGAAAAGCCCCGAAAACAACCCAAAGAAATCACCGAGAGAGGGCTCCGAAAATCACCACCAAGAACAACCGGGGAAAACACATCCAAACCTTGAGGAACCACGCCGAATCATCTATACATGAAACAAAGGTTCGTACAAGGTCTAGCAAGCCACCCGATCATCCATCCCTCTCAACAAGATCTCTCCGTGAAGCTCTCTTGCTAGTCCTAAGGAAAACCTAAGGAAAATAGTTGGAAAAATAGGAAAACAAATGAGCTAGAGTTCCAAGAGTTGGCTGCCATCCTCTCGCCTCTTAGGTTATATGGAGGCAACCGAATGTCTAAAATGCCCTTCTCTACTAACTAGGCATACAAGCCCCTCAAGGGCGGATTTGGAATTCTTGATATCTTCACCATCGGACGGATGCCCGGCGACCGCACCCTGCGTAGCCTCGACGCAAGCCATGCGATCCCGACGCGTGTCCTCCGTTTCGAAGATTCCGGACTGCGTCATCGCACACCGGTCAGACCGGTGCTCCTCACCGGTCAGACCGGTCCCCACCGGTCAGACCGGTCCGCGCTGCTTGCAGCTCCGTCTTCGGTTCTCCGGTCTTGGCTTTGTGGATCAACCAAGGAACCCGGTGGTTTTTCGGTGAACCACCGGAAACCCCGCGAATTCGGTGTAGCCTCCGCCAATCTCCACTCATGACTCGGCTCCCACGTAGTCCCGTCTCGACCTTGGTTTTGAGGCTCAACCAAGAAACCGTCCACGACTTCATCTTGCTGTTCGTGCCACCACGCGGCCCGCACTTGACCCTGCTGGCCACCGGGTCCCTCGAACGAAGCCTACTTGTCTTCTCCACACCTAGAGGCCTCACCGGCGATGACCTTTCGCGCTTGTTCTTCACCTGCACCAACACCAGTCAAGCCGCAACCTGCACCTGCAATACTTAGCCAAGAATCAGTCCACACAACGTTGTTAATCACTCATCACACAAGGAAGCGACCATCCACCGGTCCTCGAACCACACATGGTCCTCAGGATCCGTGGAATGGATCACTCCATCAGCCCTCGCAATTCCCGTGATGCGGTACAACACACGTATTAAATACGTGGGTCATCTAGTTTGGTTCTGCAAGAAAGTAAGTCCAACATAAAGTAAATGTGCTGGAAGTTAGCAAAATAAACCATAGATTATTAAGCCACCTGAAAGAATCCAAAAACTCCCTCTTAGGGCCTCTCAGTCTAGTTTATCTTTAACGGACCAACGTGTTTTGGAAAATCAAACAATATTGTCAATTTTTATTAAAAAATCAGTGATTAAAGTTATTATTTAATCTCTGGTGCATGCAATCGCTCTGATACCAGCTGTGACAACCCGCCCAGGAAAATACCGTACTATTGCCTAAAACTGATCCACTTTGGTCACTACGCAATAGTAAAGTATCATCCAGTCGTTAGTTGCCGGGTTAACGCCCGGTAAATCACTTGGAATACATACAGAGGATCGACATATGCATTAAAACTCACGCGAAGGCGAGTCCAGAGTACAACACGATTCAAACCAATTTATTACAAACCAATGTTCATGACATGGAGTAAAGGTTCAGAGTTCGAAAAAGCGGAAATAATTAAATCTAGCGCAACGGTAAACATCACAGGAGGCCATTCGTGATGTAATGGCTTGTCGTCATCCACCTGGTCAAAAAGCACCTGCACAACAATTTTAAAGCAAGACTGAGTATACTAATACTCAGCAAGACTTAACCGTCGGGTGATAACTACATCACCAAACTCTAGACATGAAAGGCTTTTGGCCGGTGGAGTTTATTTTGCTGAACAGCTACTAAGAGTGGATCCTTACTTTCAATATTTTAGCACAAGTTCTAATTGATTACCCTTTCTAAGTGTGCCAACTAATTCACTCAAGGGTTGTACAAGCAATTAATTCATACAACAATATTCACCGAGTTCCATCATTACGGGATATCATGACCAGCTGATTAAGCAGGGTAACGGTGAGAGGCCGACAATCAATTGATTCAAACCTTGCAAGGTAGACCTAAACACACGGTGGGATGCCCCCGCGAGGACAACCACCAAATGGCTCCCAAAAGTCCTCGGGTTGGGATCGAATCTTACAGTCCTGGGTACAAGGTTAGCTAGCATACCCCGCGAGGCACCCAGTCTCACACATGCACCACCCTTCCTGGAAGCTAGCCGGTTAGGTGATTCCTCAGGAGTAGTAATAGTAAGTTCCCGCTCCGTATAATTAAGGTATTAGGCTTACCGGTCCCATCCCCGGCAAGTGCTTAGTACGTTCAAAAGCTTAGCCCACGAAAGCCACTGGACCGGAGCCCAAATCCCATGCTCTTACCACATGAGCAATCCATTTATAAAGATCTTATGATTCCAACATAAGAACCTATTCTCGCGAGTGACGAACATAACTCGACTTCTATCGGGTCCTATAGCATAGCAGCTATCGATCTAGCATACTAGTGATAGAGCATAGGTACCTAGGGATCATGCATCTAGGGTTTCAAATCAACTCCTGAAACGTAAATGCACAATCATAGCAAACATAATTGCATAATTATAAAATACGAGGTTAATGGTCCGGGGCTTGCCTTCGCTGGCAAGGTTGGCCTTGGGCCCTTCTGGACTTGGGTCCAGGTTTTGAGCTACGATCATGTACTGCAGCTCTTCGTCAGCACCTTCGTTTCCTCCTTCCAGCACGAGCGTACATCTACCTTCGGAAAGATCTACACGAAGATGCAAATGCAGGATTTATTTGTCAATTTTTAATTTGATGAACTACAAACAATAAATGACGATCATGGGGTGCCTTGGTTGGACACATTCACCTAGATAAGAAATACATTCTGCATACTCTTCCAAAAAGGAACAATATGCAACTCTTTAGTAATTATTCTTTTTGATAGTGACTGTGTATATGTAAATAATTTAATTCAACTTCACGAATAGCAGTGGGTGGGTACATTTAGCCTTTTTAATCGTTTTTTATCCACACATGGGGTTATTAACGGTGGGTTGGTGATTTCTCCCTTTCAAAAGACTATTAAGCCCTTAATGGCCCCCATAGCTTTTATTCATAAAATTAATTAATAAAATTCAGTGGAAGGATGTGTTAAACACTAAACACCTATAACAAGCCACTGACACACATGCATGCTTTAGATAGCTAGAAATTAATTACTTTTGAAAATGACAAAAGCTAGCTAGAAGGACAAGGTAAATGCATACAAAAATAAATACTCATCAAAATGATCCTAACTTTCTCACACATGATATAAGGTCCAAAACTAACCTAGGAATGCAGCATAAACACCTAGATCTATTATGAAACTTGACTTATGCAATTACAAAGAAAAACAAGCATATCTCCAGAATAAATATATATGTTAATTATAAAATTGTGATTAATTCACCAGATGTGTGTTTCGAAATAAAAAGACAGTACGCAGAAGTTGGCTGCAAAAATCTAATTATTTTTAGCTAAAAAATCAATTCTGCAGATTCTGCAGAAATGGAAAACAATTTTTATAAGAAGATTTGCATCATAACTTTGTGCAATTTTTGGCACAGGAGCTAGTCATGATATAACACACAACATATCCAAAACTTAGCTACAGAGGATTTACAGATTTTGAAATATGGCAGATCTAGGGTTTTTACATTTCTATTTTTCATGCAAAACTTATCAGGAACTAGCTCAAGCAAGAATAACAAAAGTTGTAGGATCTTTCACAACAAACCCAACAAAATTGAGCTTGCATTTTGCTGAATTTTCTACGATTTCCTACGCAATTTACAAGATTCCGCAAAACAGCAATACTATTTGAGATTCGCTTTTGCACCGGGGTCCCTGGAAAGGTTCGGGATCTTACAAATATGCCCTTACTTTGTGGATTAGGCCTCAGAAAGAACTAAGGTTCCGCAATGTGGTTCTTGGGGCGGCGGCCGGCGCGGGTGGTGAAATTCCGGCGAGCTCCGGCGGCGGGGTCGGCCGGGGACGGGCGTGGGGTGGTCCAGGGGTGCCCTAGGCTCGATTTCGACCCTTGGTTGGGGTGGTAGTAGCGCCGGCGAGCTCCCTCGGCGGCACCGGGCGGCGGCCGCCACGGTGGTGCACGCTCAGGTGAGGTACGGGGAACAACGGCGCAACAAGGGGAGGGTTGAGCTTCTATGGGTTCTAGGCGGGGTGTTGGGCTAGCCACAGAATCGTAGGAAGGAGCGGTGGCTACGTTCACCGGTGACGGCGCCCATGGCATGCGGTGGCGGACCGGGGAGACAGCGACTAGCTTCATACGCGCGGGGTCGGTCTGCCGCTTTATAGGCGACGCTCGCCATGTCGCGGAACCGGCTGGGCGAGGGGCCGGGCGCGCACCGGCCGGCGACCGGCCGCGCCGCGGCCGTGCCGACGCGTCGGGCGCGGCGCTCGCCACACCACGGCGTGGGATCCCGGGCGCCTTGGGGTGGGTGCAGCCTCGGGCAAGGGGGCATTGGGAAGGCGCGGCACCGGCTTCGGAAGGCACACGTAGGGGCGCGGGCCGGGGTACGGCGGGTACGACGCGGCGCGGCGTCGGCCGGCCCGCGACTATGATGATGTACCCTGCTTCGACTGCGACTTTCTCCCAAAATTTGAATAGAAGTGCACAAAGTGGTGAATAGGAAAGTTGTAGATCTCACTTCCCTCTACAACTTTTACAAAGGCTCTAGGGTGTTTTTCTCAACGGATTTTGCATAAATTGCAGCCAAACTTTGAATGTCGCTCTGTTTTGGTAAACAGGAGCTGCTGGCAGTCGACCAAGTTTTTCACCAATTTCCTCTCAAAATTTGAAATGCCAATCTACATGAAAGTTGTGTCCCTCGTATTGGTAGATTTTGAAGTGTTTAGGTGAAATTTGGAGAACGCGGCAAAAGTTCTGGAAGACATTCGCCGACATCAGTTCTTAAGCGGGTTTGACCGTGTCTGTGACCAAGGGGTGACCACGGGTGTGTGTAGACTTGGTCAAGGGGTTCAATAGGTTTCGTTGGCGAGGTTTTCGAGGTGATGCCCTAGGTTGACCTTGGTTCGACTAGTGTCGGTCGGTTTGACTCGGCTGATTCGGTCATTAGCGTTAATGACGCCAATTAAAAACCTGGGGCGTCACACATGCGTCTCCAGTACAAACTTATCGGTAACGGACTTTATAGTTGGTTACCAATATGGTAGCGATCAGTAACGGACTTAAGCAGCCCATTACTGATAGGGCATTGATCGGTAACGGACTTTACAAGTCCATTACCGATAGGTTTGACATTTGTAACGGGCTCTTTTAACATCTGTTACAAAGAATTTATGTAACGGGCGTTTAAGAAGCCCGTTACCAGAAGTCCACATTGGTAATGAGCATTGTGGAGGCCAACCCTAGGGTCGTCCTGGCGCGCTTATAGGTAAGGGCGCCAAACAACAACCATTACAGATGTGGGTGGATGTAACGGGCGTTAAGGGCACTTGCACTCACGTATACCCATTAGTATTTTCGCTAGATTAACTATGGCACAAGTGAAGATCGTTGGGATGTCATGGTTTGTTGGCATAGGGTGAGTATTCCCGACCGTCACCTCGGGGGTACTTTGTGCTTTATAGTTATTTTGCAGGAATGGTGAATCACTCCCATGAGTTCGTGATAAAAGCTGAAATCATGATCATCAACAACTCCAAAATCCCGAAAGGAGCACTGCTGTTTTCATCAACATTAAGCACATGTTCAGAGATGTACAAAAGGGAAAAATTGGATATTCAAGTGCTCCATTAAGTATACTTTCCAACTCATCAAGAATCAACATTTTAGGAGACCTGCGCAAGAAGTTACAACCAAATCTTTGGGCGTCACACATTCTAAAATCAGCCTGGGGCAGCTTGCACCAACAAAGTAAAAAGGGCGTAACTCTCTTGTTCGGAGTCCGATCGGGATGAATGATCACTCGTTGGAAAGATAATTTCAAGCACTTTGAAATGGATTGATGGTTTGGATAATATGGAAGGAGGAGAAGATGAGATGATAACATTTGGGAGCAAGGCTCGTGGAAAAGGGCGGACATTGAAGGACGAACAAAGTCAACAATGTGATGATGATCTCCACGCATGGTGGTGGGACTTCAAGAATTTTAAGATGGTTCATCATCTTCCGTGCCTGGTAACATGCTAAGTATGGGGGAGACTTGGTAGACGAAAGAAGACCGCTTGGAGTTCAAGGATCACTATTGCTACGGATGCCGATCTTCCTTCTTTCATTCTGGGCACAATGCTTAAGCATGGGGGAGGGCGTGCTACATCACAAGCATCAAAGGACGGTAACCATTCCTCAACCCCCTCTTTGTCCTTGTCTTTCTAAATGCTTGTATATATGCATATGCCTTCAACAACCTTAGATGCAACTTTTGTATGTCTCTCTCGTTAAATAACATGGCTTCTAGGAGTACAACCTAGTTTTAGTTTTTGTTTATTGTCATCACCTTGTGCTCACCATGATGAAATAATTTTGGCTTGATCTTGCTTGTTGATATATGGTGACCGTTGCCACTTGTTTAAACTTTGTGCTTATTTATGCATGATTAAGCTATTGCTCTCTAATACAAATCTGAAATTAATTAAATGCAAGCTTAATCTTTTGTGGAGGTCATGATAAAAATAAAGACCCATGGTTTCTTTTATGCTCTCAACTTTGGATGGGTCAAAGAACATATTACTTTTTGCTTTAAAAAGTCATCCTAACCTTGTCATTAATACCTCTTGCATTTTGCTCTACCTATCCAAATCCTTGTATATTGAGTGCAACCATAGATTACAGGAGTTATTGTTGGGTGAATTGATTCAAAGCTCAATTCTTTGGCTCGTGACTAAGAAGCTGGTCATTCCGTGTTTTGCGTAACTTATCTTTTTCTAGCCTATTCTATCCGTGCATTGCGAGCTCCCACATCGGAAGCTTTGCAAATCTCGCCGGATATCCACCCTTTAAACCAACATCATCTTTTGTATTAACCTCCTTGACCTACCTACCTATCACTTGTGTATGGAGACGACACGTCACAAGAAGGTGCTTCAAAGGGAAGATTCAAATTCCCTCTCATCAAGACATCCGGTACCTACCTTAACACCACCTCCTCTTTGCTAGGGGACGAGCAAACATCTATGCATGGGGGAGGAGGTAGGTACTATGCAGATTAGAGTTCTAGGGAAGATAAAAGACAAAAGATGGAGATATGCATGACGAGGCTAGCAATAAAAGAAATTAAAAAATGAATAAGATAAGAGGACGAAACAAAAAAAATTCAAAGTACCTCACATGTCAAAAAGAAAAAAGAAGGGAAAAAGGAGGAAAATAAGAAAAAGAAAAAGGAACAAATAGAGTAATAATAATCTCCCCCAGTTCTCTAGTTGCTTAAGGATTTTCCATGGACTTCAAGATCAAGACCCATACTCATTTTTTCCAACCATGTGCAATCCGATAACGAGGACTTCGTTGGGGCCTCGAGATCATTATTTTCCATTTGCACATGTCCACTTATCTAAAAGTGTGAGTTCTTTCTCTTCCCCCTTCTTGTTGACATTATTTTTCCAATGACCTTTTTGACGAGTCATGATAAGTCCATGAGAAGCTTGCCTTGTTTTGATAATAGTCTCAACTTTAGCATCTTGGTAGGATAAAAACTTTCCTATGAGCTCCGAATAAAACCCTTCCACCTACAAACATGAGAGGGAAAGGATATAGATCAAGTAGGCTTGAGAGTGTTGTGAGATGAGTGTTCATGAGCAAGATGCAAAAAGGTTTAAATTTTTGTACTTGGTTTAGCTTTTTTATTCACCTCGTTCTTCACTTCAAAAGTTTCTAAGACCTATTCGAATTTTGTGGAGCATGATTGATTACTTGTGGAAAGAGCTTAAATTATATCTACCCTCCATAGAGATGAAAGCTAGTTACATTATGGAATTTTAACAAATATAAACTTGGACAGCATTATGCTTTCTCATGTGTGATCAAGTGCAGGGTATGAATAATGAAAGGCAATGCTGATATCCATTGAAAACTTACTCGAGGACGACCAAGGTTTAAGCATGGGGGAGATGTTGACGGTGAATTTTCGTCAACCTAGCTATGAGTTTACCTTTATTGTTGGTATTGATTTATTATTCTAACCACTAGAACTAACCCCTCGTATATAACAAGTTCACTCTTGCATGTCGATTTTGGAGTTCATTGTTTACGCAGGAAATCTACGCTATAGAGAAGACTTTCGGGATAAGTTCATCTAGCACTTCAAGAGAAGATCATGAAGCCTGTCACAAGTCAAGACACGCGATGAACATGACTCCAAATGACCCGAGGTCCGAAGCGTCAACGTGCAAGTCTTCAGGGACTCAACCAGAAAACAATTCAAGCCTTAACCGTGAAGGAAACGACGTCAAAGGGATCACGCGAGAAGCAACCGGGGAGGAAACCGGGGCCGAACCGGGCCGAAATGGGCCTGGGCCGGCCGGCCTGGGCCGACCGGCCCAGCCCACTCCGGGCCCGGTTCGTGTCCCCTTTTTGCCCTAGGTGCTTATCTATAAATTGTCTCTGCCTCCGCCGGCCGCCACATCCATCCATCCACAGGAACTCAGCGAAATCTAGGAGAGAGCGATGATGACCGCCGCGAGTCCTCGAAGTCGTCTAGGAGATGGCCTAGGCCTACCCTAGCCGCCATGGTCACCTTGCATGGTTGAGCCATGGCGGAGTTCCGAAGCTAGTTGAGGTCATCAATGGTATGTACTCGGTGGAGATGATCTAAATGCGTTTATTATGTGAGTTAAGTACTTCATGTCATCCGATCTTTTAGCGACTCGATTCCTCCCTCGATGATTTTGTTTTCTTCTTGGTTATGCTTCTTCCCCAATCTAGTCTATAGCTAGATTACATAGGGATCTCTTGTAGCCGCGGTGTCTAGAGGTGCATACCGGACCCACCAAGTGATTTCAACTTGTTCTATCAAACTCGCCCTAGACTACCTGCATGAATAGGAATACGTTGTGACAGAACAGGGGTTCCGAAAGGCAGGCGTTTTCGGAATCGGACCGAAGGATAGTAGTTTAAAGATGGCTTTGGATGAGATGCATGTCGCGCTTGCTCTTTTGGCTGGAACTACGACTAGAAGATGATAGGCATTAGTTTCCCTTGTTTGCTCTTTACCTTGTATACGTTCATGGATGCGATTAACCATATGCTATAATTTAGACATCTTTAAGGTTTATCTTCTTATGCAATCAATGCTTTGTGTTAGGCTAGATCAATAGGTTAGATGGAGAATCCTAGGAGTTTGCTTTTGATCCTTGGATTGACAAATCTAGGGAGAACCCTCCTTGGTGAAAAAGGCGCCAAGTCACCCGTAGGATTGCGGTGAACTTGAGCACGGTTTTGAACCATCAACACTCTGCTAGATCACTCCCGAAAGCTCCCACCTCTGTGGCAAACACCTCTTGGTTTTCTCTATAACCCGAAGCACTTTGAGCCAACCTGTTTGCCTCTTCATTGTGTTCTCTAGGAATATGTTGTAGAATTACTAACTGAAAACTTTTCAAGATTTCGTTGCACTCTTCGTAGTAATTCCTCAGGATATCACTTCTACATTCATATTGTCCATTCAATTGTTTTATAACTAGCTCTGAATCTCCATAAATTTCAACTGAAATAGCCTTTGCTTATTTCAAATATTGAAGCCCTCTAAGCGTTGCTTCATATTCAGCTTGATTGTTTGTGACAGTAGGCTGAATAGGGATAGCAAACTCAAACATCTCACCTCTGGGTGAAATTAATAAAATTCCTACTCCACCGCCTTTGCCACAGAGGATCCATCAAAGAATAAAGCCCAAGGAGTAATTTCAAGAAAATCAATTGATGGATCACGATGTTTCAGTAATGAAATCAGCAATAATCTGACCTTTAATAGCTTTTGCCGATTCAAACTTCAGCTCAAACTCAGATAAAGCCAAAATCCATTTGCCAATCCATCCATTCAAAATTGGCATAGATAACATGTGTTTAATTACATCAAACTTTGAATATACAATGCATTCGGCATTCAACAAATAGTGCCTAAACTTTGTACATGAGTAATAAACACACAGGCAAAGCTTCTCCGCAGCTGAATACCTGGTCTCAGGATCAAGCAGCTTTCGGCTAAGGTACGCTACTACCTGCTCCTTTCCTTCAAATTCTTGTATAAGGGCCGATCAAATAGTTTGGGTATCGGCCACCACGTACAACTTGAAAGGCTTGTTCAACTATGGAGGCACCAACACTGGTGGTTCCTTCATGTACTGCTTGATTTCATTGAAAGCCTTTTGTTGTTCGTCACCCCATACAAACTTTTGATCTTTCTTGATCCTCAACAGCGGAGAGAAAGGCAAAACCTTTTGTGACAAATTTGAAATGAATCTCCTCACAAAATTGATCTTGCCAAGCAGTGATTGCAACTCCTTGAGATTGGTTGGAGGAACAACTTCATCGATAGCTTTCATGCTTTTCTTGCCAACTTCTATTCCTCCTTCATGCACCAAAAACCCCAAGAATTCTCCAGCTGAAACCCCAAAGGCACATTTGTTCGGATTCATCTTCAACCCATGCTTTCGGGTACACTCTAGAGTTCTTCTCACATCATCTAAGTGTGATTCATGATTCAAAGATTTGATCACGACATCATCAATGTATATCTCAACAATTTTGCCGATCAACTTATGAAAAATATGATTCATGGCTCTCTGATAAGTTGTACCAGCATTTTTTATCCCAAATGTCATGACAATCCACTCAAAAAGGCCTATATGTCCAGGACATCTAAAGGTTGTCTTTGATATATCTTCTATCGCCATAAAAATTTGATTGTACCCTGCATTGCCATCCATGAAACTAATAACTTTATGTCCAGCAGCAGCATCAACCAATAAATAAGCAACAGACATTGGATATCCATCCATGGGAGTAGCTCTGTTTAAATCTCTAAAATCTATGCAAACCCTCATCTTCCAAGTTTTCTTGTAAACAGGGACGATGTTAGAGATCGACTCCGCATATCTGCATGGACGAATGAAATTTGCATCAATCAATCTCTCAACCTCTTTTTTCACGTCGGCCAATATTTCATCCTTGTAGATTTTTCGGGGAGGTTGCTTATAAGGTTTAAAACCAGGCTTAATTGGCAACCGATGCTCAACAATGGAACAATACAAACCAGGCATCTCCGAATAATCCCAAGGAAAGCAATCTTTATATTCTTTCAGTAACTTGATTAATCCTTCTCTGAAACTTGAATCTAAGTTAGCACTGATAAATGTCGGCCTTGGCTTGTCACCATCTCCAATGTCAATTTCCTCCAATTTGTCAGCCGACATGAATCCACGCCCTAACTTCCCATCAGTTCCATCAATTGGATTATCCATTAAAAATTGCTATAAGAGCTGACTGCTTGAATCGGCCGTTGATCACCGCCGATCGGTTCAACAGGACCTTCACCCCAGTCCTTTCCTGAGAAGCAATCTATGCCTTGATACTCCCAGAAGGCTGGTTCGACGTTAGCCACGCTCACTGAATCATCTGCTTGGACCACTTCTATATCATCATCTATCCAGTGAACAAGCTGTTGGTGGATGGTAGATGGGATGCTGCAGTTTGCGTGGATCCAGTCTCGTCCAAGCAGCAAGCTATAAGCCCCTTTGCCTTCAATGACAAAGAAGGTCGTGAGCAAAGTTTTAGACCCTATCATCAGGTCCACATGCACGCAGCCCTTGGTGTCTGAAGGATTCCCAGCAAAATCATTCAGAATTATACTTGTTGGCGTTAAATCTCTAGGGCCCATGCCAAGCTTCTTGAACGTGGTGTATGGCATCACATTGACTGCAGCTCCACCATCAACAAACATTTTGGTCAATGGCTTGCCATTGACGTATCCTCTCATGTACAGCAGCCTCATATGTCGATTCTTGGCGGTTTGTCGAAGGTTGCCTGCTTAGCCAACACCAGCTGTGCCATTAGCCCAAGTTGTTCATCCTCATTGATGTCTGCGGATGCCTCTTCCTGCACAATCTGGTTAGCTGGAGCCATGAACTCATTCGGCAATAAGCATACCATGCATGTTGGAGTCGAACGACCAGATCCATCAGGCCTATCTTTTGGACGCCACACCTGCTTTCTCTTGATTCCTCGAGCGCTGAACCCTTCTCTTTTGGCTTCTCCTCAAGCCAGGTGGGCACCACTGTCCTTCCTGCCAGATGTATTCACACTCCTGTTCTTCTTGATCAACCCACTTTTGATCAGCATATCTTTTCCTTGGGTGATCATTGACTTCATTTATTTTTACGCGCCGACCGTCACTAGGATGTATCCTTCCAATTCTTGCATGGACGGATCGGCGATTGACAGTATCCTGCCTAGACTCAGTGTACTTGTCATTGCATTCAAGGAAATTGTTCAATGTAGGAAGCTTCAAACCCTCATTCCAGCAATGCCTGAAGAATGCACATCCCCAATGTGCATGCTCCTGTTCTCGTGTATATTCTTCTAGCTTTCTTCTGTGCGCTTCTTCCTCAAACCCCTATGCTTCCTCCTCGTATTTCTGTTTTTGGTAGCGTTCCTTCTCTTGTTGACGCTGCCACTTGTTAAGGAGGATATGTGTAGTCACCCTGGGTTTGGATCTGGAAGATTCCCCTACTTCAATTTGGCTTCTCATGATGCGAGGTGCTTCTTTGTGGACTTGTTCCACTGTCACTTGCTGAGCAGGATCAAATGATCCATCTTGCTTTGCTCTTGCTAAAGTTAAGACCTTCACTTTTCCCTTCTCCTCAGCGGTTACCATGTTAACAGAAAAACCAACTATGTTCTGAGGGAAAGGGTTGCCATCCAGCTTCATTTTATTGTCAAATTTCAAGTGACACTCCTGGATAGCCTTCTGGATCCTCGTCCTTAAAACCCTGCAATCATTGATGGAGTGAGAGTTCCTATCATGAAATCCACAGTATCTTTTCTCTTTAACTCCATCAGGCCGAAGCATAGAATGCCCTTCCGGCAGTTTGATTCGGCCTTCCTTTACAGCGAACTCAAAGAGCTTGTCAGCCTTGGTCACATCAAAATCATATGTGCCCTTGGCTTGCTTTATCCATCGTTGGTTCACAGTTAGTGGCTCTTTGCCCACATCATCTCAGCTGGTGCTATCTCCTCATCATCATCAAATTCTTCCCCTTGATCAGCTCTTTCCAGGAATTGGTGTAGATATCAGCTATATCATTGTGTTTCGCAAATCTGGAGTCTTTCTTGAATCCGTAAGCTTGATTGCTCATTAATGATAACCTTTGTGACAGTTGACCAAGATTGTCAAACTCCATGCCGAATAGCTTTTCCCGAATAGCTGGCAACATACCTGCAACAACCATGTCAGCCAATTGATCATATGGCAGATTCAAAGAGAAGCACATGCCTTTGGTCTCTCAGAATCTTCTGAGAAATTCCATGGGTGTTTCATTGTGCCTCTGTCTCAGGGTGGCCAGATCAATTATCCTTTTCTCATTACTGCCACTAAAGTAATGAGCATGGAACTTCTTTTCCAAATCCTTCCAGGAACAGATCGATTGAGCAAGCAAAGAAGCAAACCACGTAAAGGCCGGGCCTATCAATGACAAGGGAAAGTATCTGATCTTGAACGCTTCATCAGCTGAAGCTTCTCCAAGTTGCATCAAGTATCGGGCTATGTGTTCCACAGTACTTGTATCATCTTGCCCAGAGAACTTTATGAAATCCGCAGGAGGTTTCACCCTTGGTGGCAAAGCCACCCTGTGGTACCACTTTGGGAAAGGAGGTGTGTAAGCTTGTCCCTGCATCTTAGGTTTTAGGCCGAATTGATTTTGCAAAACATCGGCCATCTCCTGCACCATAAGATCAACATTAGCATCTTGGTCCCCTGGCCTTCCAACAGGTCTATTAAGCATTCCTGCAGCTGCAACATATCCAGGGTTTGGGAAAGCATCAATGGCGCCATAGTCCATGATTTCTGAATACCCCTCACCATACATATTGTTCTGTAGCCTGTTGTTGGCTGGGGCTATCCTATAAGTGGAGTTAGGTGGAACTCTAGAAGAACCGAACGCCAGATCTCCATATGTAGGCCTGTTGGGCATTGCCTGATATGGGTTCAACTGTTGGACTGGGCGACCTCCAGTGCTTTGTAGAGGCGGCTGGAATCGGTTGACTTCCCACACTTTGCGGAGGTGGTTGGATTGGTTGGCCTCCCATACTTTGCAAAGGCGGCTGAGCACTCGCATCTCGAGCTGGTTGAGCAGCACTAGTTTCTCCAACCTCTACCGTAGATGTTTGAGGCGAAACTCGACTGAGTGCCATCTCCATGCCTGGGCCAAAGACTCCAACCATCATCTGCTTGAACATAGTCAAGAAAGCAGTATGATGTTTGACAATTATGGTTTCCATAATTTGCTGAAAAGCATCCATAGTCTCCTTTTTCTCCTCAGCAGTCGTGGTGTCAGGCTCCCCTGGTAATAGAACCCTTGGCATGTCTGATTTGAGATACGGCACACCACTTCTATTCTTGACAAATGACGTAAAACACTTTTGTTGGAACTGGTCAATGGCATCCTTCAACTGTATCCGCTGCTCTGGAGACAGGTCATCCACGGTGACGTCCATGACGTCATGATTATCAGGCATCTTGAATCAGCTAGAATTGCCCCACCGTGCGTGCCAAAAAGTGTCTTGACGCAAAATCAGCACCTCGTGCCAAGCACACAGCAAGCCGAACGAAGCTGGCTTTAAACACGTACAGGATCCGAAGCATGCCAGTCAATTTTCCTGAAACTGACAAAGGATAAAAATAGTTAGATAAAACATGGAACTTGCCGGGTTGTACCAGACAGTTCTGTATTTACGGCTAGAAAGCCAATTAAAATGACATATAGCTACAACAAGCTATCTGTCAGCAGTTTAAATATCATTCGGGAGCTTTAAAACATGAAAACAGGATATAGCCGAATGCATGACGTAAGCTTGATAAAACATCAGTCTTTGCTTAGATAGTGTTGCTCGCACGTGATCATGACCGATTTTCGAGGGTAAATAACAATTAAAACAAATAAGGTAAAAGCATGATTATAAATATGAAGTAAACAAGCATGCATAGGCCAAAAGCACTAGCCTACTGCATGTCTAGGTACTTCCAAACCCGTCAAGCATGATAACAAACAAGTTAATCCACCGCATGATACAACTTGTTTGAAACCACGCCACCAACCGCAAAGAGGTTAATCCACCGCATGATACGATCTTGTTGACGGATAAAATACGTATCCCTCTACGATCCGCAAGCGTACGGACCCCACACCTTTTTCACCACGGGATTCCCAAGGTTCTTGTCAATCCGCGGAGCAAGGGGATTACAAGCGTTCGATCAACAACGACACACTAGCCACTAGAACCCTAACTACTATTATACTAGAAAAAACAACTAAACTCACCGAGAGAGAATGATAAACGATCAAGAGAGAAGACACTCGCCCACGGGTCTACGATACTAGAGCATGCAATCGCTTAAAGACATGAAAAACCAATCTAATCTATCGGGGTTGTGACCACGGTTTCGCCCTTTCCCTCCTCTCGTATCGTCACTACGCGAAGGTATTCATGACTAGACCTTTGATGGCCACGGCGTATTGAATGGATCCAAGGAAGCATTGGAGCTCTACTCCCTCTATGGCACGGTTGCAAGCCTTAAGCATTAGAGTATATTCAACACAAGATGATAGATAGAAAATCCGACAAAGTGCGATTACATCTCACGATCGATTACAACCCATGGACGAATGAGAAGATTACCCCATCAAGGTGCGATCATGGCACCGTTGATCATGGTTTCCCTTCCGCCGGTGTCTTCCTCCTTCTCCACGAGAGGGTGCTTCCTTCGAGGTGGTTGATCTCCGGCCCGAGATCCTCCTCCTCTCTCTCTAGCTTGTAGATGGCCTTCGGTGCGAATAAACTCCTCTCTTCCCGTTGGCGGCGCGTCGGGGGTTTTAGGGTCGAAGATCCTTCTAGGGCAAGGAAAACGGGACCGAACCGGTGCCGAAGTGGGCCGGGCCGATCCGGCCCGGGCCGGCCGGCCCGGAGCCCAATTTCGGCCCGGTTCGGTCGCCCTTTTTGCTCCGTGGGTCCTCGTGCACTTATCTACTTCGCCCCCTCCACTTGGATGATTTTGACGCCGTTATCCTCGCGATCAAGATGGAGACTCTCTTTGCATGAAGTTTGATCTTTTACGCTTCAATCCCGGGGGTGTTCCTCGTAGCACTTCGGTCCTCACCACCATTGGAAGTAATTTCAGCGAGCTCATGAACACGAACAAGACTCCATGAATGCTCCTTTGAACTTATTGCGAATCCGTCCTTTATGTCCATGATTTCCTACATAAACACAACACTTCCAAATGCATGCACAAAGATGAACTTGTTATATGATTAGTGTGCCTAGTGGCGGGTTAGTTCAATAATCAAATCCAAACCAAAGTGTAATGAACATGCTAGGTGCACCAAAATACACCGTCAACATCTCCCCCACACTTAGCTCTTGCTCGTCCTCGAGCAAGTACTCGTAAAAGAACTTCGTCCAAGGTGTGTAATCGTGTATCACTTATCCTTCTTCACAAGTTAGTCAATCCCTTCGTCATTAATACATAAACACAAAGTAATGATAATCAAACATAAACATGGGCGTTTAGAACTTTTACCACATCAAGATTTACCCCACAACTCAAACTCTTCACTCGAAGCCTTCAATTTCAGCCATACTTACTTCTTTGCTTCCATCGGAGGGTTTTTATGATTTTTAAAACAAAAATCCCTGCAACAAGTATTAGACAAAAACCTTTCTCCAAGCTCTCTCAAGTCACTCATATAAAGTGGTTATCCTAACCAAATTTTATAAAACTCTCACCTCCCATTAATCTCTCATATATCATGTAAAAGTGGAGCTATAGGTAGGGCTAGCGCAATCAACACAAGTATTGTTAAACTAAGAACTTCCTCTAATGGTTGTTTACCTTTCAAAGTCAATGATCATGAGAATTAACCATATGTAGGGATATCAAGGATGAGAAGATTTAGAATGGTGGACATGTGCAAGGGCAAAAGAAAATTGTGACTTCAAGGCACCGATGATGTCCTCGTTGTCGGATTGCACATGGTTGGAAATAGAGTAAAAGTTTCGTCTCACAATCAACGTGACATCCTTCCTTACACTTTATTATTTTTTCTTTTCTTTCACTTGATCCATCCCTCTCATATCTTCATTGCTAACTCATCTTTTTTTCTCTCTTTTTTTTTTCTTCCTTCATTCACATATGATTTTTTTTCTTTCTTTCTTTTTTTTTTCTTTCTTTTCCATACACATACTTTTTCTCTTTATTTTTCTCTCTCTTGACATCTTTTCAAAGCTTTCAATTCTCCCTTTTCTCGCATGCATACAATCTGAATTTTTTTTTAAATAAATCATGCTAGAGACGAGACGAAACTTTGAAAATAGGTTGTGTTCAAGGAATACGATGTTCAAAAGAGGTGTATAGGTTTGGGTATGGAATTCGGCGATGTACATGACTTCCGTTGTGAAAGACATGTTACCGAATGAATGACGAGGCTAGCAACAAAAGATAAGCACAAGGACATGATCATTGCTCGAAATTAAAACTCACCAAGAGAGAAGGGTCCTAGCCTAACTCATCGTGCTAATCACACTTATAGTGGAGCGAAAAAAACAAACTTGGCTTTGGATAGGAATTTTTTTTTTATACTCTCAACTTGGAAAAAGAGATTTTGCTAACCTTTATTACAAGGGTTTTAATATAATTTTCAGAACTGAAATCCTCCAATTTTTAGCATCGAACATAGCACAACTAGCATGTGAAGCTCAAGATCAAAGTGCGGTATGGGTACTTTAAGTAGTAGCGATTCCACTAAGCACCACGGTAAACGATTTTCAAACCACATACTTGTATTCATATATCAAGAATCAAAGATTAAACAAACAAGTAAATAAAGATAAACAATACAAAAAACACAAAGATATATATAAAGACTCTTTTTATTTGGTTTTCTTGACTCAACACTAATTTAAGACTCTTGCAAAAAAAAAATAAAAATTTAAAACAGACTCGAAAACTAAAGACTCATTAAAACGCTAAGACTCTCACACGAAGATTAAACCGAACCTAAATTTGAAGTTTAAAAGCTAAGGCTAGCGAGCTAGCTCTCCCCCACACTTAAAACATACGACGTCCTCGTCGTATCTTACAAAAACCAAAGGGGAAAACTAGATCTAATGGTACTTCGAGCAAGCTTTGCACCACTTGCCTCTCATGTTTCCAACCATGCCGAAAAGTTTGCGCACGTTACGGTTAAGGAACTTGTAGTCATCTTCAACTACGCGCTCCAAATCCTCCATACGCCGCGTCATCGCTTCCATGGTTTGAAGACATTCGTCGGCCGACGCGTAGAGAGCTGCGATGGATTGACGGCAAAATCGACAACACACCGGATGCAATCCGAAGGGGTCGTCGTCGCCATAATCTCCACCGTTGTCACCACCGTCGTCGCCACCTCCATTGTTGTCGCCTTCGCCACCGCCGTTGCCGTCGCCGTTGGGGCCCTCGGGAGTCCTTTCATAGGGCTGTTCGCCCCAATCGTCATCGTCTCTACCGGCAGCCGCCCACGAGCTCGGGCTACGATCGTCGGAGTAGTCGCTATCCCCATATTCCTTAGGCTCCGGCGACACCTCCTTGTAATCCTTACGCTTGATGCCTTGGAGACGTGCCGACCTTCGAACGGGTGTAGGGACCTTTTCTCCTTTGACGGGGTTGCGAGATGCAAGAGCTCCGGTCGGGACACGTCCTCCGCAACGGATACGTGCGGTCCTCTTGACGGGTAGCTTGACCTCGCATCGCATCGCCTCCTCCATCGATGGCTTCTTGGCTTCTACCTTCAACTCTAAGCTTTTTGGAGGCTCAATGGCTGCTACAAGGGTGCAACACATTGCTTGAAAGGATTGATTCTCGAGCTCCCAATTCGGCCAAATATATAGTCCCGAGAGAAAAGCCACGGGAACCTTATTTTCCTTTTTTACACTTCCCTTAAAATTTTTCGACCAAACAAGGAAGTCAAAAAGGAGCAATTCGGGCGAAATTCGGGGACATCGGGCGTCGGGCCCGCCCTCGGGCCGATCCCTATCGGGCCGGCCGGCCCACCCCCCTCGGGGCCGGCCGGTCCGTTTTTTTGCACACCGCCCTATTTTTTTCGTCCTCGGCCCGTGGGAAAAAGTTGGCCCGGTTAATCTTCGCGAAAAACTCCGGAAAGCTAAAAGAAAAATTATTTACGAAGTTGGTGCCTTGTTTTTCGTCCTAGGCGGGACGTTCGGGCTCTTCCTCCATGGTAAAGACGTCAACATGATGAATGGGCACGACATCGGGTTCGTAGTAAACCTTAAGCCGCTGTCCATTCACCACAAATTGATCGCCGTTTATGTCCATAATGGTTACCGCTCCGTTGGAGAACACCGAATGCACAACATAAGGTCCGTCCCACTTGCTTTGCAATTTCCCCTTTCCGAAGGTTTTAAACCTCGAATTGTAGAGGAGGACCTTATCTCCTTCTTTGAATTCTTTTTTCTTCAATCTTTTATCATACCACCTTTTGATTCTCTCTTTGTATATGCTTGCGTTTTCATAAGCTTTCAACCTCAACTCCTCTAGCTCGCTTATTTGAATTCTCCGTTTCACCACCGCGGCATCGAGATCAAGGTTCATCTCTTTAATCGCCCAATAGGCTTTATGTTCTAACTCAACCGGAAGGTGGCAAGCTTTTCCATAGACGAATTGATAGGGGGTCATACCTATCGGTGTTTTAAACGCCGTTCGATAAGCCCATAAAGCGCCGTCTAGTTTCTTTGACCAATCCTTGCCTCCCTTCTCTATGGTCTTGTTAAGTATGCTTTTTAATTGCCTATTTGACGTCTCCGCTTGTCCGTTGGTTTGTGGGTGATAGGCCGTGGAGACCCTATGCTCAATTCCCAACTTGGACAAGCACTTTTTAAAGTTCTTCCGGTGAAATGAGTTCCTCCATCACTTATCAAGATTCTCGGTGTACCGAAACGGGGAAAAATCACGTTCTTGATCATAGTGATGGACTCCTCCGTAGAAGCTTTACGACATGGTATAGCCTCTACCCACTTGGATACATAATCGACCATAACAAGTATATACTCGAATCCAAATGAGTTTTTAAAAGGCCCCATGAAGTCTATGCCCCATACATCGAATATGTCGACTTGCAAGTTGTATTTCAAAGGCATAGAATTTCTTTGAGAGATGTTTCCGGTTCTTTGGCATTCGGGGCATGACGCAACATATCTTTTAGTATCTTCATGCATCTCCGGCCAATAGAATCCGCTCGACCATACTTTGGCTTCGGTTCGAAAATGGCTATAGTGCCCACCGTACTCCGCCGAGTGGCACTTCCTTAGAATCTCAAGCCTCTCTTCTCTTGGCACGCATCTTCTCATCACTCCATCATTGCCAAGCTTGAAGAGGTATGGTGCATCCCAAAAATATTTCTTACTTTCGAAATTATCTTCCTTTGAGTGTTTTTGTCTAGATGATCGAGGGGCATCTTTCGAATCGCTCGAATGATGTCAATCATCCAAGTATCTTTATCAAGCACTCTATAGAGGTGGTCATCTCTCATCTTATCTTCTATGGGCTCTTTATCATCTTGCCCACGATTCATCCTAGACAAATGATCGGCCACAACATTCTCCACCCCCTTTTTATCACGAATTTCAACATCGAACTCTTGGAGAAGAAGGATCCAACGAATCAAACGTGGTTTAGCTTCCTTCTTAGCCAAGAGATACTTTATAGCTGCGTGATCGGTGTAAACAATGACTTTCGAGTTCACGATGTAGGATCTGAATTTTTCGAAAGCGAATACCACCGCTAGCAATTCTTTTTCCGTAGTAGCGTAATTTAATTGTGCCCCACTAAGAGTTTTGCTAGCGTAGTAAACGGCGTGAACTCGGCCTTCCTTTCTTTGTCCCAAGACCGCGCCTACGGCGTAGTCACTTGCGTCACACATGATCTCGAAAGGTTGGCTCCAATCCGGAGGTTGGATGATGGGAGCACTCACCAACGCATTTTTCAAGGTCCGAATGCCGCTAGACACCTCTCATCAAAGTCGAAAGCCACATCCTTTTGAAGAAGGTGTGTTAAAGGCTTGGTGATCTTTGAGAAGTCCTTTATAAATCTTCTATAGAATCCGGCATGGCCTAGAAAGCTCCTTAAGGACTTAATATCCGTAGGAGGTGGGAGTTGCTCAACCGTCTCTACCTTAGCCTTGTCCACTTCAATTCCTCTCTCGGATATAACATGTCCGAGCACTATGCCTTGCTTAACCATGAAGTGGCACTTTTCCCAATTTAAAACCAAATCTACCTCCGCACACCTTGTAAGGACCTTTTCTAAGTTTGCTAAGCAATCCATGAACGTCTTCCCGTAAACGGAAAAATCATCCATAAACACTTCAACAATTTCTTCGATGAATTCCGAGAAAACGGCCATCATGCAACGTTGAAAAGAGGCCGGAGCGTTGCATAGGCCGAAGGGCATCCTCCTATATGCAAACGTTCCGTAAGGACACGTAAATGTTGTCTTATGTTGATCTTCCGGGTGAATGGGAATTTGCATGAACCCCGAGTATCCATCGAGAAAGCAAAAATAAGCGTGGTTTGCTAACCTCTCGAGCATCTCGTCTATGAACGGTAGGGGGAAGTGATCTTTCTTCGTCGCTTTGTTAAGCTTACGGTAATCAATACACATCCGCCACCCGGTCACGGTTCTTTGCGGTATCAATTCATTCTTCTCATTCTTCACCACGGTTAAACCTCCTTTCTTCGGTACACAATGTACGGGCTCACCCATTCGCTATGCGGAACCGGGTAGATGATTCCGGCATCAAGTAACTTGATAACCTCTTTCTTTACTACCTCTCGCATGGCATGGGTTAGCCTCCTTTGGTGGTCCACTACAGGCTTACATTGGTCTTCCATTGGTATACGATGAGTGCAAAAGGCTGGGCTAATACCTTTGAGATCGTTAATTGAATATCCAATCACCTTCCTATGTTTTTTTAATAAAATCAGCAACGCTTCATTTTCTTCGGGACTCAATTCGTCGCTCACAATGACTGGATAAGTTTTGTCTGGCCCCAAAAATTCATATTTTAATCCCTTGGGCAAAGGTTTAAGGTCTACTTCGGGCACTTGTGGCTCCTCGGGTTTGATTTCTCCTATGTCTTCGAACTTCTCTTCCTCCACGCTACCATCATGCGGCTCTAAGCCTTTTGTTGCTTCCTCTAGTTCTTCATCTTGTTGATTACTAATTTGATTTTCCATCGCTCTTTGCAGCGGGTCTCTAAGGGTTTCAACAAAACAAAGACTATCTATCTCTTCTATTTCTTCATCTTCGGGAGGAAAAGGAGTAAGGTGTTTAGAAGCACGAAGAAAGTTATATGTGTACTTTGTTCCATTAAGGTTCATTGTTACTTTGCCTTCTCCGGCATCTAACACGGCATCAACCAACTTAAGAAAAGGCCTACCTAAGATTATATGATCAGAATTACTATGGTAAGCATCAATAACAAAGAAATCAGTTGGTATGTAGTTTCTAGAGATTTTTACTTTCATGTTGCAAGCAATACCTAGAGGTTTGATAGTTCTACCATCTCCCATAATTAATTTCGTTGATGTTGGAGCTAAGTCTAGGTTGTGGTATTGAACTTTATCGTAAATTTTAGAAGATAGAACACTTACTTGGGCTCCGATGTCGCATAAGGCTTTGCATTGAACTCCGTTGATCTCGCAACTCAAGTGCGGCGTCATCTTCTCTTCTTCTTCGGATCCGATCGAATAAATTTCAGCAAGGCGGGCGTATGGTGATGCTTCGGGCTTGATCCCCATGATCCTCTTCACCTCGGCAATATGTTCCGGATCCACCACGTCATCTCCAAAGAGCTTTTCAAAAATCTCACCGGTGGTTTCGAGGTCGTATGAATTTTCAGCTTTCCTCTCCGGTGGGAAATCCACTTCCAATGCTCTTGCCATCCCCTTTTGATTAGGGAACGGTCTTCTCTTGTCGAATACTTCTCCGTAATCAATAGGAACCCAATCCATTGGCTCGAACTCCCTTAGTGGCTTCGCGCTTGACATGCTTCTCTTGTTCGTCTCATTTGGTGCGGCGAAGTCGACGTTTGGTGTAGTTCTTGACTTGATGTGTTCTTGTTCAAGCTTCTCCATGATCGGCTCCTCTTTTGTGACTTCCGGGGTTGCCTCTTTAGAAAAATCAGCAAGCTTTTTCTTCCTTGAATTAAATTCCGGCTCTTCCGCAAGTCTTGTTTCCCAATCTCTTCGCATGGCAGCCGCTTTGCTAACTTTTTGTAGAAGTTGGGCGGCTTCCGTGAGTGTTTTCTCCATGAGATCCCCACCGCACACATTTCGACGTGTCGCATGCAACTAGGGGTTAGGGAAAAGAAAAATGTATGCAAGAGTACGTCACCGGTGAAGCCGAGTTTTGGTCCTTGTTCGATTAATTCATTAAACCTATCCCGTGCTTGGTCTATCCCTTCCTCTTCTCCTTGCATGAAAGTGATCACTTGCCTCCTTAGATGTTGAACCTTGCTCATTGGAAAGAACTTCTCGCAAAACTTCTTTGTCAACTTGTTCCAATTGCCTTCAACTTCAAAGGACGCAACCGAATACCATGTCTTTGCTTTGCCGGCAAGTGAGTATGGAAAGAGATTCCATTTGAACCATTCATCGGGAACTCCTTCTTGACGCACCGTGTTGCATATTGTCGTGAAATCCCTTATGTGTCTATATGGGTTCTCCTCAACCATCCCTTCAAATGGGTTTTCCGCCACCATCTTCATGATCTTGGTTTTAATTTCATACTTGGTCGCTTCGAGCTTCGAATCCGACTCTTGTACCTTTATGTCTTCACATCGAGGGCTAGCGTAATCCCTTAATGATTTCTCCGGTTCTTCCACGGGTTGATTATCGAACTCCATCTAGACAATAAGATAAAAACAAAAACAAAAAAAGAAACAAGTGTTTTTCGATAATAAATGTTAGATATAGCGAATAAAAGATAAACCGAAATATAAAACTAAGTTAGATGCAAATCAAACGATGTAAACTAACTTGCTCCCCGGCAACGGCGCCGGGAGAAAAAGGGGCTTGTTGACGGATAAAATACGTATCCCTCTACGATCCGCAAGCGTACGGACCCCACACCTTTTTCACCACGGGATTCCCAAGGTTCTTGTCAATCCGCGGAGCAAGGGGATTACAAGCGTTCGATCAACAACGACACACTAGCCACTAGAACCCTAACTACTATTATACTAGAAAAAACAACTAAACTCACCAGAGAGAATGATAAACGATCAAGAGAGAAGACACTCGCCCACGGGTCTACGATACTAGAGCATGCAATCGCTTAAAGACATGAAAAACCAATCTAATCTATCGGGGTTGTGACCACGGTTTCGCCCTTTCCCTCCTCTCGTCTTGTCACTACGCGAAGGTATTCATGACTAGACCTTTGATGGCCACGGCGTATTGAATGGATCCAAGGAAGCATTGGAGCTCTACTCCCTCTATGGCACGGTTGCAAGCCTTAAGCATTAGAGTATATTCAACACAAGATGATAGATAGAAAATCCGACAAAGTGCGATTACATCTCACGATCGATTACAACCCATGGACGAATGAGAAGATTACCCCATCAAGGTGCTGATCATGGCACCGTTGATCATGGTTTCCCTTCCGCCGGTGTCTTCCTCCTTCTCCACGAGAGGGTGCTTCCTTCGAGGTGGTTGATCTCCGGCCGGAGATCCTCCTCCTCTCTCTCTAGCTTGTAGATGGCCTTCTCGGTGCGAATAAACTCCTCTCTTCCCGTTGGCGGCGCGTCGGGGGTTTTAGGGTCGAAGATCCTTCTAGGGCAAGGAAAACGGGACCGAACCGGTGCCCGAAGTGGGCTGGGCCGATCCGGCGGGCCGGCCGGCCCGGAGCCCAATTTCGGCCGGTTCGGTCGCCCTTTTTGCTCCGTGGGTCCTCGTGCACTTATCTACTTCGCCCCCTCCACTTGGATGATTTTGACGCCGTTATCCTCGCGATCAAGATGGAGACTCTCTTTGCATGAAGTTTGATCTTTTACGCTTCAATCCCCGGGGGTGTTCCTCGTAGCACTTCGGTCCTCACCACCATTGGAAGTAATTTCAGCGAGCTCATGAACACGAACAAGACTCCATGAATGCTCCTTTGAACTTATTGCGAATCCGTCCTTTATGTCCATGATTTCCTACATAAACACAACACTTCCAAATGCATGCACAAAGATGAACTTGTTATATGATTAGTGTGCCTAGTGGCGGGTTAGTTCAATAATCAAATCCAAACCAAAGTGTAATGAACATGCTAGGTGCACCAAAATACACCGTCAACGGATCTAAATATGGAAGGCTAAAAGCACACATTATTTAAAACAAACTTATGAACACATTTTACTCATGGTAGCATTGCCGAATACAGCTGTACGGCCGATCCGGGTTCCGCGGAGAAGGAACAAACATTTGAAAAGTCAAAGCTTGAACCCGCAACACGTGACAATCTAGATTGATCTGAATTCGGCTATTGAGAGTACTTGATCCTTTATAATAAACAAAGACTTGAAAGTACATCACATGGATCTCAAAGAGGTAAAGCCGAAACTAATCGATCTATATTGGGCAAAAGAGTGTTACATGAATTTAAACATAAAGCAAAAACTCAAAGCAACACGTGGTAACTTAATGAATCTATTAGATCTTGCCAAATTTAATAGAGCCGATAACTATCTTTGAGCTAGATCTTAGCCTACCGCATGGCTCATGATCCAACAGGAAACCCTCTTGAACCAAGCTTAAATCCACCGCATGATACTAAGCAAGGTAACAAGACTACTTGCATCACGGTCTAAATCCACCGCATGATACTAGACATGATACAAGGTTGCCGGTACTTACGGAGGTCGACGGATCGATGGCTCCTCTCGAAGAACTCGACGACTCGATTAAAGACTCGGTGTTTGGCATGGGGCCGGTTTTGTTGTGTAGATGTTCGATCCCCATTACAGACATCAAGGGTTTATATTTATACCCTTGTCCTAACACGACTCCTGGTCGACTACGAGTACAATATTTAATGTCTAAACTAATGCTCCGACGCCAATGTCCATCTCGTACACACCATCAATTCGTCCCTTCCTTATATTGGGCCACGTCATCACACATTCCCGAAAACTTCCTTTTAAAAGAGCAAACAGTCCATTTGCCGAATGATAGTGCATTGCCGACCGCAAGCATTCTTTACCGAATCCTCTGAGAAAATGTTTTCTTTGCCGAACGGTATTTCGTTACCAAACTCGGCCCACAAGTCAGTCCCTTTCCTGTACCAATTTTTGGTGTTAACAGGAGGTTCTCCTTGCACACTACGTGAAAACCTCAAATAGGTCACACAGCATTTGTAACGGGCCCTTGACGCCCATTACATCCACCCACATCTGTAATGGTTGTTGTTTGGCACCCATTACTTATAAGCGCGCCAGGACGGCCCCGGGGTTGGCCTTCACAACGCCCGTTACCAATGTGGACTTCTGGTAACTTGCTTCTTAAACGACAGTTACATGAATTCTTTGTAACATACGTTAAATAGAGCGTGTTACACAAGTTAAACCTACCTGTAATGAACTACTAAAGTCTGTTACTGATCAACGCCCTATCGATAACGGGCTGTTGATGTCCGTTACTGATCCTCCGTATTGGTAACGTGCTATAAAGTCCGTTACCGATGAGCATTTGATGCTTGTTACTAGTTTGAGAGCCCAATACATTAAAGTCTGAGAGCACTCAACTGCCATGTAGCGGGAGCGCGGCGTCAGTGAAAAAATGAGACGGAGGTTTGTTAATCATCATCTCCTTTGAGTTTGTCCTCATTGACAGGTCAACTCAATCCATCTCTCACTGCTTCCATTTTGACATACAGGCACAATCAACACACATATCTTCAGAGAAAAAACAGACATCATAAGAGAGATAACTTGTCCAAAAAGATGAAGATAACTTGTCCAACGGAATAAAGATAATTATTACAAAAGGTTAACTTGTTCATATATCAGGCTAGGAGTTAACTAATCCATCACAATTATTTACTATGGTCGTGCTATCTGACCATACACATCAACAAAAGCATGCCCCTTGAATATCCACAAAAGTGTGGCTACTCACCCTGCACATCAACAAGCTTGAACTAGATCATGCCCTATCAGGATTTTTAGCACTTTTTGCAGCCTCTTCATAAGCAACCAAGGATTCTTGAGGCCCTTCTAGCGCACGTTTAATGGGCTCGAGATTTTGTTTAGTAGTATAATTGTACCTCCTTATGTGCTTAGCCTTTTTGATGAGGATGTTCACTTCTTTTGAAATTTTTTCAAACTCAGGTTTCACATAATCCCAGACATTAAGGATAGAAGTAACTCAAGCTCTGCTCGCGACTCAAAGAGTTTTGCCTGAAATAGGGTTCAACATGGTATAAGAACAACATAGTTAATTCAGAACTAATTTGCCTCAGACCTCGGAGCAGGGTGTGACAAGTAAAAACAAAACTAAGTTTAGAACTGATTTACCTCGGAACTTGGTATAACTAAGATCATGACAAGCATGGAAGACATCATCATAGGCACTAATTAACTTTATGAAGCTCAAGCTCAAGCTACCTTAAGCTCTATCTATAGAACAAGTAAACATGCAGTGAGATTCAGAGAAACTTGCCTCGCTGTCATCGTAGTCATTGCCAGAGTCAAAGATGAGGTCCTCTACACCTACTCCGCCGCTGCCTCGACACCTCTTCGTAGTTGCCAGATACTTGTGCTCGCAAACGTGAGGCAGGCCCCTCGCCCACTTCGCTGCCCCCTCGCCGGCACGCTCCTTCTTGCCGCTGTTTGGCCCCTCGTCGGAATCCGAGTGGATATAGTCGAGGACCCTCGTCTCTGGCATTGGGTTCACTCCACCACCGCTTGGCCCCTCTCCGGCACTCATCGTCGTCTCCCTCTTCGCTGTCGTCTCGCCGGCACGCGCGTGGATCCAGTGGTGGCACCGCTTCGTGTTCCGATTCTCCTCGATCCCGGGTGCGCGGGGTCATCCGATGCTTGGCCCCTCACTGGCACTCATCGTCGTCTCTGTCTCCACGCCTCCTTTGTGCTTTTTTAAGGAAAGTGCTACGCTTATCCATTCGGAAAGAAGAAAGGGGCGATATTTGGGATGGAGGGGGTGGTAGTCAATGCTGACGCGGGTTAGCAAACCCGAGTCGCTTTGTTGGCTGGTGCACGGGCAATGGTTACCTTCTTTAACGCTTTTTTAAATGACACTTAATTGCTTCCCTCAAAAATTAGGGCCCATAAAGCAGCACCTAAAAACTAGGTAATTCCTCAAGCGTGTTGCTACGAGATATGAGAAAATTTTTTGATAAATTATGAACCAATTTGCTACCACAACCAGTTTATGCAATAACCCTTAGTTGGTGGAAGATGATGTGGGTAGTTTGTATGAAGAAAGAATTGGTGTGATGAAGAGAAAAAGAGATATAGTTAATAACCATTAGTTTGATGGGAGATGATGTGGGTAGCTTGAATGAAGAGAGAAATGAAGTTAATGATAGTTAGTGGGTACCAATTATATAAGTTGTATAATTTAATAAAAATACGAACAATTCATAGTTTTTTTTATGAATCGAACAACTCATAGGAGTAGTTGGGCATTTGGTATTTTGAATAAAATATGAACAATCACATGTCTCCTTGTGACCACATGATTTTTGTGGCCAAGAGCTCTTCCGAGGCGCGTGACCGACCGCCTAACGGTTGGCCGTCTTGTCAATATAAATCCTGGCCGGCCAAGAACTTCGTCAACCGCGGCACCAAAAAAACCCCAGCACCAGCGTCTCCGGTCACCAAGAAGTGAATCCAAGAGATTCTCCTTCCTCAAGCAAGCGCATGGCATCAAGCGAGCCATCAAGGAAGCAGGGGAGGGAGGAGGTGCCACAGCCCCCGCCCACTGAGCCCAACGAGGAGCCGCCGACCCCGCCAGTCGATCCCGAGGAGGTGCCGCCACCACCGCCCGCCGAGCCTGAGGAGGTGCCCCCGCCCCCGCCTGAGGAGGTGAAGCGGTTGAAGCCGCCCCGACGCAAGTTGGTGCGGCATCCCATAGTGCCCTTGCGTGCTCCAAAAGAAGATTATTTGGATGCCTGTTTTTAGTGAAGATGCTCTACGAGGCTTGGCAGAGTCTTGGAAAGTTGGTCGTTCATCTAGGGGTCCAACTACCCCCTAGTCTACTGCAGATGACCGTGATGGATTACGCCTTCAAGGTCAATATCTTGGCTAGGAAGCTAGAGAGAGAAGTGGTCCCCCCCCCCGTCTACTACTACGACGACGACGATGGCGGCCTCGATGTCTCCAGCTCCGGCTCCGACTCTGACTCCGACTCCGACGGTGGGGCTCCTCCGGCGACAACTACCTCTGCTTAATTAATTTGTTCCTCTGTTAATGTGTTCTTCTAGTGTGCTTGTTGAACTTGTGATGGACTAGCTAGTAGATCTGTGTATGTTGAACTTGTAATGAAACTAGTAGATCTAAGAGATGCGGTAGATCAATCCATGTCTCCTGTTTTGGAAGGCATTGCAATGTCTATGGTAGCAGCTTACAATGAATTGCAATGTGTATGCCAGATGTTTGATACTCTGTTTGTGTCATTATATGGCAGCAGTTCACAATGAATTGCAATGTGTATATATGCCAGAGTTATGCCAGAAGTTTGTTACTCTGTTTGTCGTAATAATGCACATTTCCTTTGCCTCGTGCTGTAATGAAATGTCAGCACAGATGAATTGATGAATTTTGTGATGTGTGACACATTAAGATTTGTGACCCAATTGTCATTCCATTCATTCTTCATTCATACATTTAAGTTTGTCATATGTGACAAATTTTTCATTCTTCATCCACACAGATGAAGCAAAAGCAACACGTTTAACATCAGAATTACTTCTTTACATCATACATCCCTAGTAAACATCCAAATACTCCACAAACAACAGCCACAATAATAAAGTTCATCTTCCAGATCACATTGTCCATCTTCTCCTCTAGTGCTTTCTTCCTCTGCTTGTCCTGCAGTGCTTGTCTCTGCTCGACGCTCCCAATCTGACATCCCACTGAATCAACTATTTCATCGACCGCGTATGCCCAGTTCGACGGTCGGAAAACAATGACGCCAACATCCTTCAGCATCTGGAGATACTCCTTGTGGAAACGATAATGTCCACAATTCTTGACATACTGCAGAATCAAAAGCACATAAGAACCCTAACTCAGATTTGGGAGACACAGCAAACTACTCACCGAGTTCCTTGCACACTTGAAATAAAGACGACTGTGGTTTCCACCTTCCTTCTATGTCCGCCCCTCCACCACCCGAGACATACCACAGTCCGGGCAAGGCACCAGTGGAAAGCTGCTTAGCTCACCGAATAGATCCAAGCCGATGGAGTAATTGTGCTGCTCCGACAACCTTGGACCCTGATCCTCGCACGTGCACCTCCAGACGAATAAGCGTAGTGCGACATGTGTGCGACGATGGGGAAGGACGGGCGGGCAGCGGCGGTGGAGCTCAGATCGGGGAAGAAGAAGGGGGCAGGAGTCGAGGCGCCGGGGCGGATGCATATTCATTCGGCAAGGGGCATTTCTAACAATGGAGCACTTGTTGGCGACAATGGTTAGTCTACTCGGATCGCCTTTGTCGGTTAGGCAGGCTACGGTTATTTTTTTATATAGGCTTCTGACGCTGATGCGTGGGCCCGACACTATTTTTTCTGAATTGAAACTTGCTTCCCTCAAATATTATACCCCATAAACAATACCAAAAAATTCGTAATTAATACGAATAATTCATAGTTGGTAATTTAGTATTTGAATAAAATATCAACAACCACACTTGTCTAACCAAATTTCTTAAAATTAGAATTTGTATCTCTTGTTTATGATATAATAATTATAATAACGTCTTGGTGTGTTCTAAAAATTCTACAAATTGACTTGGCAACATAATTTAAGTCCCTAAGCTTGTCTACGAAGATTCAAATGGTTTCGAAAAGGGAAGATTATACTTGTGTAAAAATATCTACATCTCTCACCTAGTTTATTAGAATGTTACTTCAACATTGAAGTTTTCCACACTTTAAAACATGTTCAAACTCATATGCATTTGAAATGTTAACATAACCTTATGTTCACCATAAGATTACGAAATGCAAAGTTTAATTAGTAATGGTTGTGTAAAAAATACTATTTATATGTTGTACTTATAAGGAACAATATAAGGTGTATAAACAACATCCAAGAAATGGAATTACATACGAAAAAATGTCATAAATGAATAGATGTTGATTTTAGAAAAATTCAGAAACAAATATCATCAAATTTGGATTATGGTTGATGGAGAAAAATGTGATACAAAATTTGATTGCAAATAAAAAGGTGAAAAGCAAACTGTTCTTCATTCGAACAGACCTGGCCCCACCCCTTCATTAGCGACGATGTTTAGTCTACCCTGATCGCCTTAGTCGGTCGGGCAGGCTACGGTTATCTTTTTTTGTATAGGCTTCTGACGCTAACGCGTGGGCCCGACACTGTTTTTTTTGAATTGAAACTTGCTTCCCTCAAATATTATACCCCATAAACAGCACCAAAAAATTCGTAAAAAATACGAATAATCCATAGTTGTTAATTTAGTATTTGAATAAAATATCAACAACCACACTTGTCTAACCAAATTTCTTAAAATTAGAATTTTTATCTCTTGTTTACAATATAATAATTATAATAACGTCTTAGTGTGTTCTAAAAATTCTACAAATTGACTTGGCAACATAATTTAAGTCCCTAAGCTTGTCTACAAAAATTCAAATGGTTTCGGAAATGGAAGATTATACTTGTGTACAAATGTCTACATCTCTCACCTAGTTTATTAGAATGTTACTTCAACATTGAAGTTTTCCACACTTTAAAACATGTTCGAACTCATATGCATTTGAAATGTTAACATAACCTTATGTTCACCATAAGATTACGAAATGCAAAGTTTAATTAGTAATGGTTGTGTAAAAATATACTATTTATATGTTGTACTTATAAGGAACAATATAAGGTGTATAAACAACATCCAAGAAATGGAATTACATACGAAAAAATGTCATAAATGAATAGATGTTGATTTTAGAAAAATTCAGAAACAAATATAATCAAATTTGGATTATGGTTGATGGAGAAAAATGTGATACAAAATTTGATTGCAAATAAAAAGGGGAAAAGCAAACTGTTCTTCATTCGAACAGACCTCGCCCCACCACTTCATTAGCGACGATGGTTAGTCTACCCTGATCGCCTTAGTCGGTCGGGCAGGCTACGGTTATCTTTTTTTGTATAGGCTTCTAACGCTAACGCATGGGCCCGACACTGTTTTTTCTGAATTGAAACTTGCTTCCCTCAAATATTATACCCATAAACAGCACCAAAAAATTCGTAAAAAATACGAATAATCCATAGTTGGTAATTTAGTATTTGAATAAAATATCAACAACCACACTTATCTAACCAGATTTCTTAAAATTAAAATTTTTATCTCTTGTTTACAATACAATAATTATCATAACGTCTTAGTGTGTTCTAAAAATTCTACAAATTGACTTGGCAACATAATTTAAGTCCCTAAGCTTGTCTACAAAAATTCAAATGGTTTCGGAAATGGAAGATTATACTTGTGTACAAATGTCTACATCTCTCACCTAGTTTATTAGAATGTTACTTCAACATTGAAGTTTTCCACACTTTAAAACATGTTCGAACTCATATGCATTTGAAATGTTAACATAGCCTTATGTTCACCATAAGATTACGAAATGCAAAGTTTAATTAGTAATGGTTGTGTAAAAATATACTATTTATATGTTGTACTTATAAGGAACAATATAAGGTGTATAAACAACATCCAAGAAATGGAATTACATACGAAAAATGTGAATAGATGTTGATTTTAGAAAAATTCAGAAACAAATATCATCAAATTTGGATTATGGTTGACGGAGAAAAACGTGATACAAAATTTGATTGCAAATAAAAAGGGGAAAAGCGAACTGTTCATCATTCGAACAGACCTGGCCCCACCCCTTCATTAGCGACGATGGTTAGTCTACCTTGATCGCCTTAGTTGGTCGGGCAGGCTATAGTTATCTTTTTTTATATAGGCTTCTGACGCTAACGCGTGGGCCTGAAACTATTTTTTTTGAATTGAAACTTGCTTCCCTCAAATATTATACCCCATAAACAACACCAAAAATTCGTAAAAAATACGAATAATTCATAGTTGGTAATTTAGTATTTGAATAAAATATCAATAACCACACTTCTCTAACCAAATTTCTTAAAATTAGAATTTTTATCTCTTGTTTACAATATAATAATTATAATAACGTCTTAGTGTGTTCTCAAAATTCTACAAATTGACTTGGTAACATAATTTAAGTCCCCAAGCTTGTCTACAAAAATTCAAATGGTTTCAAAAATGGAAGATTATACTTGTGTACAAATGTCTACATCTCTCACCTAGTTTATTAGAATGTTACTTCCACATTGAAGTTTTCCACACTTTAAAACATGTTCGAACTCATACGCATTTGAAATTTTAACATAACCTTATGTGCACCATAAGATTACGAAATGCAAAGTTTAATTAGTAATAGTTGTGTAAAAAATATTATTTATATGTTGTACTTCTAAGGAACAATATAAGGTGTATAAACAACATCCAAGAGATGGAATTACATAAAAAAATGTCATAAATGAATAGATGTTGATTTGAGAAAAATTCAGGAACAAATATCATCAAATTTGGATTACGTGGACGGACAAAAACATGATACAAAATTTGACTCCAGATTAAAAGGGGAAAAGCAAACTGTTATTCATTCGAACAGACCTGGCCCCACCCCTTCATTGGCGACGAGTGTCCTCCAGCGACGACCTGAGCAGAAGAGTGGTGTTGGTAGACCTAAATATCCTCCGGCAACGACTCTGGCAACAACTCCGGTGACGACTCGGGCTACAACTCCAGTGCGACTCCGGCAACAACTCCGGTGACTATTATGAAGACCTTGAGGCAAGTTTTGAAACCATCACGCACGAGATTTGTCCTTGCACCTTCACATCTTCACTGATCAATTGTTCTAATGCATCATTTTCCATTTGTTGTAAGATGTTGTTGCACATGACATTGACATGGAGCCAATGAAATGCTTATCTGATGTCTCTTTTCAAGTTCCAATGCATATTAATTAGGGGTAACAAGGTCATTTGTCACAACGAAGGGAGTATGAGTTAGTTTGCTTGGTTATGTGACCTACATTACTCGTTAGGTTAGTACTTAATAGGGAAGGACGCCTCCCTCACACAGTCTCCTCCCACTCTCCCCTCGCACCTCTGCCGCCACTTTCTGCCCCTCGCCTTCGTCCCCCTCACCTCCCCCACGCCGCAACCCAATCTACACCCCTTCGCTGAGACGCGTGCCACACCACGCACGGCGCGACGTGCACCACACCTCTGACAGTGAGATCTAGAGGATTAGGGACCCAGCTGTGGCGGCGGCGACGACAACGACGACTAGAGGAGGGCTCTAGAAATGACGACGACGACTAGGAGGAGGAGGGATCTAGCCACGAGGTCGACGTGAGGATGAGGACGTGGCGGCGAGCAGGCAGCGACGAGGAGTAGAGATCCCTCCGCTCCGGCAGTGCGAAGGTCAGTGGCGAATCAAGGATTTGAGTTTATGGTATGTCGCTCTAAAAATGTATTATACAATTTGGTAAATGCATTCTACCAACTCGGTAATAATTGTAAAATTAACAACAATTCAGTAATAAGGTAATTTGGTATATTTGCTCGAGTTTATGGAATTAGGCCAAGCGCGCTTTTGCAGCACACATGCGTTCAGGTAATGAAGTATACAACATATGCGTGTGTATGGTTTTCTTTTTATATAAATGTGTATAATATACTTGTACTTGTGGGAATTGCAGGGTATGCTGTGCCTCTGTACAAGTACATGTGGACATACTTAGCTGTTAGCATTTTCCTTTAGATTGACTCTTACATTTAGTTTTTCTTTTGTCCCTTTGCACATCTACACACTCTCCAAGTTGAATAAGTACCTCATAAGCAACCGAGGCAGCCTTCATCTAATGGCATGGTTGCTTTGCCTGCACTAATTTTTTGGTTACTGAATTTTCCATTTATGTTAATGGTTTACCAAGAACCAATGATATTACAGTGGGCTAAAGTAGTTACTGTAATTTCCTTGACTATTAATTCACAGGATAAGTATGACAAGGACTATAGACCTGGGGCACAAGATGAAGAGGAGGGTTATGGCACTGTTAGTGCACAACCAGATCACTAGATGGGTGGGGCTCAGCACCGAGGCAGAGCGCCAAGGACATTCACAAAGTGGCCAAGTGACACAATGATAGTCACTGAGGTCGACATAGTGGGGATGTCGGTACCATTGACTCAAAAGCGCAGGTTCAGGGCGCTTGCGGGGCTCGCTGCTAGAAAAAGATACCTTTGAACTTGCCGGAAATCAAAGAACTAAGCAATGATGAAAAGTGGGACTAGTTTGATAAGCATGTCCAGAACACTTGAAGTTCCAGGAAGATGCGAAACCGCAGGCATTCAATCTTTTCTGGAGCCAAGGTGTGGAGATAATTCAGAATTCAGCTTAGGCGAGATTTTATCAGAAAAGGACTTGAGCCATTTACAAGGCACCTGTTTATTGTCTCGGAACAGTGGAAGGAGTTCGTGAAATAGGCAGAAACCGAGCAAGCCTCATCTGCTAGTGTCAAGTACAAAGAACTCCGAAGCTGGAACACCAGCGAGCACAACATGGGTCCAGCTGGTTATACTGTGAAACTAGAACAATGGGAGGAAGAGAACAGATAATTAGCTGTAGCTGGTATCCTCAACCCATATGACGCCTACCTGACAATCGTTCCAAGAATTGGATACAAGCAAAGAGTAAGCTAGTGATTAAAGACCGTGTTGCCGTCGTAGTATTCAACAACAAAGAGGCAGAAAAATTGGATGCGGACATCAAGGAGAATATTGCATGTGCAGAATCTTCAAGAATGGCAGGGTAGAGGGAGTATGATGTGCTAATTCAGTGCTTGGGCCGCCCTGAACAGCACGGTTGTGTGCGTGGTGTCTCCAGCTACCAGGGCTAGAAGTATGCATGGCCTCAGCATGTCGAGATGTACAGGAAGATGAGGAAGACGAAGACTGACACATTAGTTGATACGGAAAAGATAAAGGAACAAATCAAGCAAGAACTGGTGGCTGAGATGAGGATGCAAAACATGCAGATGCAAAGGTGGTGTTGTCACCAATGTCCAACCGCGCAAGCCCTTCACCCGCCACACTGAAGAGCAGTTGTGCGTCCGCAGTTGTAGGTACTTTCTTGGGATCTTCATTTGTAAAACCTGAAACTGAGCACAGATCTTGCTTATTAGCACTACAGATGTTTTGTAACCACCTATATATGTGTGCTGACTCGTGACATTATTATATCTAGAGATTAGGGCTAGATGAGCATCCTCTCGACAAATCATTGCTAGCAGATGTTCGTGAAAGAATTACCACATTCCTCATGGAACAGGTGATCACATCCGGAGGAAAATTTCATGCTGATGAAACTGTGTGGGCTAATATCGTGTTTGGTGACTAGGAAATTTTTGCATTCCTTCTTGTCCATGGTCTTTTGCATTCCTCATTGTCCATGATTTTTTGTGATATTGTTGCATTCTTCCTTGGGAGATGCATTTCGTCCTTGTATGAGATGATGATGCTGAATTTTGTCATATGATGCATGTGTGTTGTGGATTTCTGTGAATTTGGATGCTGGATCTAATTTCTGTGAATTCCGTCATATCATGGCTGGTTCCAGGATTCAGCCCCTGATGGCTGCCAAATCTCGGGTTTGGATCCAGGATGCGGCGGCAAGCGGCGGTTGCTTCATCGTAGGGGTGGCCTACGTATCTATAACGGGTGTTAATTAAAGCTCGTTACAAACACTGACCATTGAGTAACGGGCTTCAATTGGGACACCTGTTACAAACTTGCCAACAAAGTAACGGGCACCGTAAAAGCCCATTACCAATACGTGGCCCGTTCGTTGAGACATCGGAGACGCAGGTTCACCACACGCGTCTCTGATATTGATTTCATAGTAACGGGCTTTGTTTTGGTGCCTGTTACCAAAGTTCCCTGTGGGCCCAGAGAAACAGTCATTTTCACATGACCGGTGGCTAGTTGTGGTAACGGTTTTTGTTTGATGCCCGTTACGAATATGTGTTATCAGTAATGGCCTTTCTTGGCTTATTTGTAACACTTGATCGATAACGGGCGCATTGCCCGTTAAAAAAGGTGATCTACACCTGTTACCAAAGCCAGTTTTTCACGTAGTGGCATGAAGTCCGGTCTTTTACACTTCAATCCTCGGGGATATTCCTTTGTAACACTTTGGTACTTGCCACCTTTGAGAGTGATTAAATCAAGCTCTTAAACACGAGCGAGACTCCTAAATTGCTCATTTGAACTTGTTGTGGCTCCGTCCTTTATGTCCATGTTTTCCTACAAAAACATAACACTTCCAAATGCACACACAAAGATGAACTTTTCATATGATTAGTATGTGTGCCTAGTGGAGGGTTAGTTCCATAATCAAATCCAATCCAAAGTGTAATGAACATGTTTGGTGTACCAAAATACACCGTCAACATCTCCCCCCGCGCTTAGATCTAGCTCGTCCTCAAGCAAGTACTCATAAAAGATCTTTTGTCCAAGGTGTTGAAATCATGCTCCGCTAATTCTTTCTTCACAAGTTACTCAATCCTTTATCTTTAATATAATAAACATAAAGCAATGATCATCAGGCATAAACATGGGCGTTTAGATTTTTTACCAAATCAATATTTACCCCAAAACTCAAACCTTTCACTCGAGGTCTTCTATTTCAGCCAAGCTTACTTCTTTGCTTCCATTAGAGGGTTTTCATGATTTTCAAAAATAAAATTCCTGCAACAAGTATTAGACAAAAACCTTTCTCCAAGTCCTCACATGTCTCTCAAATTAAGTGGTTATCCTAAATGATTTTCATAAAACTCTCACCTCCCATAAGTCTCTTATATAACATGTAAAGTGGATCCATAGGTATGGCTAGTATAATCAACACAAGTATTGTCAAGCTAAGAACTTCCTCTAATGGTTGTTTACCTTTCAAAGCCAATGATCATGAGAGATAAACCATAATGTAAGGATATCAAGGATAAGAAGATATAGAATGGAGGATATGTGCAAGGGCAAAAGAAAATAAGACTACGAGGCACCGATGACGTTCTCGTTGTCGGATTGCACATTGTTGGAAAAAATGGAAGTTTCGTCTCAACAACAACGTGACATCCTTCCTTACACTCTATTTATCCTTCACTTGATTCATCCCTCTTCATATCATTCTTGCCTTTCCTCTTTCTTTCTTTTTCTTCTTTTCTCTTTCCTTTCCTTTCTTTCTTTCTTTCTATTCTTTTTTCATACACATTTTTTCCTTTACTTCTATTTCTCTTGACATCTTTATCTCTCCTTCGGAGCTCTCAACTTATTTTTTTCTCGCAAAAACATAATCTAAATTTAAAATAAAAACCATGCTAGAGACGAGACGAAACTTCGAAAATAGGTTGTGTTCAAGGAATACGGTGTACAAAAAGAGACATGATGGTTTGTGTATGGAATTCGATGATGTACGGGACTTTCGATGTGAGAGTCACGTTACCAAATGCATGACGAGGCTAGCCATAAAAGATAAACATAAGGACATGATCATTGCCCAAAATTAAAACTTCCAAGAGAGAAGGATCCTAGACTAACTCATTATGCTAACCGCACTTATGGTGGAGCGAAAATTGAATTTGGCTTTCTGTAGATTTTTGTTAAACTCTCAACTTTGGAAAAAGAGAATTCACTAACCTTTATCACAAGGGGTTTTCAATAATTTTCAGAATAAAATCCTCTAATTTTAAGCATCAAACATAGAACAACCAAAACGAAGTTCTAGATCAAAGCATGTTGCGGGTACTTTTAGAGGTACAAACTCCACTAAGCACCATGATAATTGTTTCAAACCAAATACTTATGCTTATTTATCAAAAATTAAAGACGAACAAACAAGTAAAGCAAGAAAAGCATCACAAGAGACAAAAAATTTAAAGGACACTTTCTATTTGATTTTCTTGACACGAACACTAACTTTAAGACACTTTAAACTTTCAAAAATTTTAAAAAGCACACTCCTAAAACTTAAGACTCTCACACTCTCGTGAAAACTAAACCAAACGAAACTAATCTTAAAGAAAAAGGCTATCTAGCTAGCTCTCCCCCACACTAAAACAATACGACTTCCTCGTCGTATCTTACAAAAAACCTAAGGGGGGAACTCTATTCCCTAGTGGAACATTCCGCAGCTCTTGCACCACTTGCTCTTCATGTTCCCCACCATGCCGAACAACTTCCGCACATTTCGGTTCAAAAATTTATAGTCGTCCTCGACCACGCATTCCATGTCCTCCATGCGCTGCCTCATCGCCTCCATGGCCTGGAATATTCGTCGACCGATGCGTAGAGCTCCGTGATGGAGTGACGGCAAGCCACCCAACACAATGAATGCATCCCGAAAGGATCGGACATCGCTAGGGTCTCCGCCGTCATCGTCTCCACCGTCGTTGGGGTTACCTCCGCCGTTAGGGCCTTCATGAATCTTCTCCTTGGGCACCTCTTCCCAATAGTAGAGGTCATTGTCCTCACTTCCAGCGGCCGCCTATTAGCTCGGGCTACGGTCATAGGAATAGTCACTCCCCCCGTAGTCTTTAGGCTCGGGCGACACCCCTTTTAATCCTTCCTCTTCATGCCTCGAATGTGCTCTGACCTCCGAATGAGAGTAGAGACCCTCTCCGCCTTGAATGGTGGCGAGATGCAATTGCCCCGGTCGGGACGCCCTTTGCAACGGATGCGGTGGTCCTCTTGATCTCCATGGGTAGATTGAGCTCACATCGCTTCACCTTCTTCGCCTACAATGGCTTCTCGACGCCTAGCTTGATCTCCATACTCCTCGGGGACGTCATGGCTGCTGCTTGGGTGCAAAATGATGTGAATTGGGATGGATTCCTGAGCTCCCATCTCGTCCATTTAAATAGTCCAGGGAGGAATACTCTAGAAACCATATTTTCCTTTTCTTGACTTCCCTAAAATTTTATGACCAAACAAGGAAGTCAAAAACGCGTGTCCTAGAGGAAATCGGGGGCGAACCGCCTGCCTCGGTTCGCGGGCCGGTTCGGTCTAGTTTTTCGCAGTTTTAGCCCATGAGAAAAAGATGGCCCAGTAAAACTTCGCGAGAAACTCTAGAAAGATAAAAGAAAAACTATTTACAAAATGCTCACCTTGTTTTACGTCCTAGGCTTGACGATCGGGTTCTTCCTCCATGATGAAGACATCAATATGGTGAAGGGGCACAACATCGGGTTTGTAATTAACCTTAAGTCGTTGACCATTCACCATGAATTGATCACCTTTCACATCCATGATGGTTACCGCTCCATTGGAGAGCACCAAACGAAAAATGTAAGGTCCGTCCCACTTCCTTTGCAATTTACCCTTTCCGAAGGTCTTAAAACTCGAATTGTAGAGAAGGACCTTATCTCCATCTTTGAATTCTTTTTTCTTCAATGATTTGTCATACCACCTTTTAATCCTCTCTTTGTATATGCTCGCATTTTCATAGTCTTTTAACCTCATCTCCTTTAGTTCGCTTATTTGGATTCTTCGTTTTACCATCGCGGCCTCAAGATCGAGGTTCATCTCTTTAATTGCCCAATAGGCTTTATGTTCTAACTCAACCGGAAGGTGACGAGCTATGCCACAAACAAATTGATAAGGGGTCATACCTATCGGTTTCTTGAATGCTATTTGATATGCCCACAAAGTTCTTTCTAACTTCTTTGAACAATCCTTGCCTCCCTTCTCTATGGTTTTATTAAGGATGCTCTTTAATTGCCTATTTGATGTTTCCGTTTGTCTGTTGGTTTGTGGATGATAGGCCGTAGAGACTCTATGTTCAATCCCCAACTTGGACAACCACTTTTTGAAATTCTTCCTGGTGAAGTGAGTTCCTCCATCGCTTATCAAGATTCTTGGAGTACCGAAGCGAGGGAAAATCACGCTCTTGATCATCGCAATGGATTCCTCTATGGATGCTTGACGACATGGCATGGCCTCTACCCACTTGGATACATAATCAACCATGACTAGGATATGCTCAAATCCGTGTGAGTTTTTAACGGCCCCATGAAGTCTATCCCCCACACATCTAATAAGTCGATTCGTAGATTATATTTCAAGGGCATGGCATTCCTTTGAGAAATATTTACTGTTCTTTGGCATTCGGGGTATGATGCAACATATCTTTTAGTATCTTCAGGCATCTCCGGCCAAAAGAATCTGCAGGACCACAGTTTTGCTTGGGTCCGTGTTGACGGTAGATTATCGTATCAAAGTTCGTTTAGACTTGCAAGCGAACAAGTCTCATCACACTCCTCGCATGTGGATCTTGCTTCGGCAGCATTTAGGTGTTGAGCTTCTTTCTCTATCCATCTTCTCCATCCTCCTCTTAAGTAAACCGATATGCCACTCAAGGAATCCGGCTCGTATGTATTCATTGAAACGCTCCAAAGCTCTCGCAATCGTCATGCAGATAGTTGAGACGTTGATCTTGAATGGCCTTCTGGCGTCTTGAAGGTTTATGATAGGTGCATCAACGATGTCCTGGGTGCATAGCTCGATCTCGCGCTCCGGTTGTGATGGTTCTCCCATGGGTGGCAGTTGAGGTTGATCTTCCGTTGGACTCAGAGGAGGTGATTCCATTCGAGATTTCGACGATCCTTCAACTTCAACTTTTCGATCTAGGGTTTCCAACACTTTAGCTTGTGTTGCACATCTCCTTTGCCTGTAAAGTTTTCCTGGATCATCCAAAAAAGAAAGTTTGGGTTTCTTGGAGATGTAGCCAACCATCTCTGGTTAGGGTTAGCAAAAACAAAAATCTAACAAAAGAAAAATTAGGGTTAATCAAAACTAGATTACATTGATTTTTTTTCATTTTGAGGATGATCAAACTTAAGAGATGCAGAAGAAAAATCAAAAGAAAAACTGAAAAATAAGCGATACTAGATTGGATCTTGATTGCTTGTTCCCCAGCAACGGAGCCAGCTTGTTGACGGTAGATTATCGTATCAAAGTTCGTTTAGACTTGCAAGCGGACAAGTATCCCGTCGTAGTCAAGGGACCCTTCTTCCCTCGAGTGGTGAACCCAAGGTATCGAATCCGTGGAACAATGTGCAACTCAAGGATTCAATCTAGTAAAGCAAGGAAAGCTATCTATTGAAGAACCAAATTGCATCTAATCTAAGATATCATCAAGAAAACACATCTAATCTAATCTACTAAAGAGGTAACAAGAGAAAGCAAGAGATAACCGATCTAGAGAGTCTAGATCATGCTTATGTTGTAGCTCCAAACAAGATGGATGAAGATAAAAAAGCGAATATCATTAAAAGCATCTTTAAACCGTGGCCTCCAGTCCAATTCCGAAAATGCCCGCCTTTCGGAACCCCCGTTCTGTCACAACGTATTCCTATTCATGCGGGTAGTCTACGGCGAGTTCCATAAGAACAAGTTGAAATCACTTGGTCGGTCCGGTATGCACCTCTAGCCACCGCGGCTACAAGAGCACCCTAAGCAATCTATCTTAAGTATAGATTGGGGAAGAAGCAAAACCAAGAAGAAAACAAAATCATGAAGAAGGCACTTGATCGCTAGAAATAGGATTCACAATAAAAACTTCACCATGAATGATTACATGAACAAGATCACCACCGGGATCCTACCTCGATCTTGATCCTTGCTCCGGAGCTCCGACGTGGTCTTCCATGCAAGGTTCCCACGTCGGCTAGAGAGACCCTAGACAACTAGCACGACCCTCATCTCTGAGATGGTGTCCCTCAAGCTTCTCTGCTCCTTGGCGGCGGATGACGAATTGATTCTTGCGTGGCTCTCGGTCAGGGGGCTATAAATAGCTCGAGATGCATCTAGGTCAAAGGTGGGCCGACTGGGCCTCAAAATGGTCTGGGCCAGCCGGCCTGGGCCGACTGGCCTGGGCCCATGTCGGCCCAGTCCGTGGCCTCCTTCGCCTGATGTTGCTTCCCGAGTCTTCTAGATCCTCCCCCTTCTGCATGTGTGCCCTTGTCGTCAGTTTCTCTCCGAATTGGACGAAGCTCCTTGTCTCGCAAGATTCGACACTTTTCTGGCTAGGTCCTCGGAGTTTTCCATATTCTCGGGTTGGGTCCTTGGGCTTCTTGGAGTCTTGTTCACTTCATTGCTTGACTTCTACCGGGCTTCAAGGTCTTGTCATGAGGTGCTTAATGAACTTATCCTGGACGTCTTGCTTTCAACGCTAAAACCCTGCATAAACACTAAACTCCAAAACCGACATGCACAAATGAACTTGTTATACCACGGGGGTTAGTACCAACGGATAAGATACAAAAGTCATGCCAACACCGAAGGTAAACTCATGGCTAGGTTGACGCAATTTCACCGTCAACAGTCCGAAAATGGCTATAGTGTCCACCGTACTTCGCCGAGTGGCACTTTCTCAAAATTTCTAGCCTCTATTCTTTTTGCACACATCTTCTCATAACACCATCATTGCCAAGTTTGAAGAGGTAAGGTGAATCCCAAAAATATTTTCGGCTTTTAGAGATTATCCTTCTTTGAGAGATTATACTTCTTTGAGTGTTTTTATCTAGGTGATCAAGAGGCATCTTTCGAATTGCTCGAATGACATCAATCATCCAAGTATCTTTGTCGAGTATTCGGTAGAGGTGGTCATCTTTCATCTTATCTTCTATGTGCTCTTTGTCATCTTGTCCACGGTTCATCCTAGACAAATGATTGGCCACAACATTTTCCACCCCTTTTTATCACGAATTTCAACATCGAACTCTTGTAGAAGAAGGATCCAACGAATCAATCTTGGTTTAGCATCCTTCTTAGCCAAGAGATATTTGATGGCCGCGTGATCGGTGTAAACAATGACCTTCGAGTTTACGATATAAGATCTGAATTCAAAGGCAAGCACCACCTCTAGTAACTACTTTTCCGTAGTGGCATAATTTAATTGTGCCTCACTAAGAGTCTTACAAGCGTAGTAAACGACATGAACTCAGCCTTCCTTTCTTTGACCCAAAACCGCTCCTATGGCGTAGTCACTTGCATCGCACATGATCTCGAAAGGTTGGCCCAGTCCAGAGGTTGAATAATGGCAGCACTCACCAAAGCACTTTTCAAGGTTCGGAATACCGCTAAGCACTTCTCATCAAAGTCAAAAGCCACATTGTTTTGAAGGAGTTGTGTTAACGGCTTAGTGATCTTTGAGAAGTCCTTAATAAATCTTCTATAGAATCCGGCATGGCCTAGAAAGCTCCTCAAGGACTTAACATCCGTTGGAGGTTGGAGTTTCTCAACCGTCTCCATTTTAGCTTTGTCCACTTAGATTCCTCTCTCGGATATAACATGTCCGAGCACTATGCCTTGCTTTACCATGAAGTGGCACTTTTTCCAATTTAGCACCAAGTCTACCTCCGCACACCTTGTGAGTGTGACAACCCGCCCAGGAAAATACCGTACTATTGCCTAAACCAATCCACTTTGGTCATTAAGTGGTAATAAAGTATCATCTTGTCGTTAGTTGCCGGGTTAACACCCGGTAAATCACTTGAATAGCAACAAGGATCGATATATATGCATTAAAACTCACTCGAAGGTGAGTCCAGAGATACAACATAAATAACATCCGAAATTTACCCCGAAGGGTTTAATTATTAAAACCGAAGTTTTTGACATAAAGACGTAGTTCAGAGTTTTTTTGAAACAGTGGAATTAAACTAACGGAAAGTGAGAACACCACGGGAGGCCAGCTATGATGCCTTCAGTCGTCATCGTCCACCCACTCCAGCTCCCAGCCGGGCGGGATCTCTCCGGGCCACACATCGCCGAAAGCATTACCTGGATCAACATATTATAGCAAGGCTGCGTATACTAATACTCAGCAAGACTTACCCGTTGGTGATATCTACTTCACCTACTCTAGGCATGAAAGGCTTTCTGGCCACTGGGTTGCTTTTGCTAAAAAGTAACAAAGATTATGTCCTTACTTTCAAGATTTTAGCACAAGTTCTAGTGGGTTTAATCTTTACTAAATTATCCATCTAGTACAGACAAGTTGTACAAAACAATTAATCAAGCATAGTATTCATCAACTTCCATCATTAGGGATCTCATGGCTTGTGGAGTAAGTAGTCTCAAGTAATGGTGAGAGGCCGACAATCAATTAATTCAAACCTTGCAAAGTAGACCTAAACACATGGTGGGATGCCCCTCGCGAGGACAACCACCAAGCGGTTCCCAAAAATCCTCAGGTCTGGATAAAAGGCCACAGTCTTTGGTGCAAGCTATCCGGGATACCCCGCGAAGCACCCGGACTCACAATACACCACCGGTAGCTAGCCGTGAGACAAACCCCAAGAGTAGTGACAGTTAAATGTCTTGCCATCTCATTAAGGTACTAGGATTACCGGTCCCATTCCCGACAAGTTCTCAGTACATTCAAACACTTAACCCACGATAGCCATTGGACCGGAGCCCAAATCCCATGCTCTTACCGCGTGAGCAGTCCATTTAAGGAGATCTTCTGACTCCTATCTAGGAACCTATTCTCGCGAGTGACATCATCACCTGACTTGTAACGGTCCTATAGCTTAGCAGCTATCGACTTATCAAACTAGTAAGGACAAAGGTACCTAGGGATCATGCATCTAGGGTTCCATACAACTCCTGAACTTAAATGCACCGGAGCTTGCCTTCGTCAGCTATGTTAGCCTGAGCACCCTCGGTGTCGTCGAGCACTTCCATGTACTGCAACGAAGCTTCTTCTTCTCCTTCCTCGGATTCCGGGACGAGTGAGTAGTCACTGTCAGGAAGATCTACACGGAATGCAATGCAGGGTTCAGGTGATGTGACAGTTTGTTTATCTTATCCAACTCTTGTTGGTCATATTCACCTTAACAAATAATTAAATAATAAAATTCCCTTTATGAAGGTTATTATTGTTATGTGTTTCATTCTCTTATTACACACTTGAATTAATGTTCCCTTTATACTTGATATTTCATGTGACGGTTTATTCCTTTTTACCTCTCACTAGTAAAGGTGTGTACAAATATATTTATTTATAAATTAATTCCTTTAACAGCAAAGGTGTGTACTTAGCCTTTAATTAAGTTAGGTAACACTTCCCAAAAGGAAGGGAATTAAAATGAAATTTTCTTATTTAATCAACCTTTAACCTTTAAAAGGCCTTTAAAGCTTTTTATTAAGCAATAAATCACTAAAAATTTAAAGAAGGGTTTCTTAAGCATCATAACACCCATACGGCAAAACTGGACTCACATACAAAGCTTAGAAGCTAGAAAGTAAAATATTTTGGACAATAACAAAAGAATAGCTAGCAAACAAATTATAAGAATACAAAAATAATTAAGCATCAAAATGCTCAAATCTTTCTCATGCATGGTCTCTGGTCCTAAACAAGCCTAAGGAACTAGCAAGCACACCTAGAAGCTCTACTGACCTTGCTTCATTAATTTACAAAAGAAAACATGCACAAATTTAGAATAAATATTCCCGATAACCCCAAAATAATTATTAATTCACCAGAGGTGTGACTTGACATAACAAGACATCATGCACAAGTTGGGCACTAAAACATAAATAGTTTTAGCTACAAAAATCATCTAGGCAGATTCTGTATAAATGGAAAACAATTTATATAAAAAGATTTACTTCATAACTTTGTGCAAATTTTGGCACAAGAGCTAGTCATGACAAGATACACAACATATCCAAAATTTGGATACAGAGGGTTTGTGGATTTTGAGTTTTGGCAGATCTAGGTTTTGCTCATTCCTATTTTTCATGTTAAAAATATCCAGAATAAGACCATGTGAGTATAACAAAAGTTATAGTATTTTTCACCACGAATCCGGCAAAATTGGTTTTCCAATTTTCTGAACTTTCTACGAATCTCTACGCATTTTACAAGTTTCTGCAAAAGGGGGTTCACTATTGAATATTCAATTCGCACCGAAGCCCCTGGAATCTTTTACAGCCTTACAGATAGGTCCCTAGTTTGCACTAAACAGCCTTATAGAAATCGGGGCTTGCAATTGAGCCCTTGGCCATGGGAGGCGGCGGGCTCGCCGGAAATCCGGCGGCTCCAGCGGCACTCTCGGCCGGGGAAGTGGTGGGGCGTCACCGTAGGCTCACCTAGGGCCTAAGGGTGGTCGGAGTTGGGACGGGGAGCACACCGGCGTGGGGATTCGACGGCGGCCGGCGGCGGTTGCCGCGGCGGCGCGGGCTCCGGCGAGGTGGGCACACGTGGTGGACAACAAGCGACCCTGGGAGGTTCCACGGGTCCTAGGGGGTGTGCTAGGGGCGTTGGTTGCAATGGGGACGGCCTGAGGACGCGGTGCTCTGGCGGCAGCGGCAATGGCGCGGTGAGCAGTGGAGAGACGGCGGTGAGGCGCGGTTGGAAGGGAAAAACGGCGGCCTTTTATAGCGCGCGGGCTCGGGGATGATGACGTGGTGACGGCGGCGATGCTGCCGTACTACGGCGCCTTGGCCAGCGTTCGTACGGCCGGTGCCGCGGACGGACCGGCGGTCCGCCGCGCGCACGGCGCACGTACGGCGGCGCGCGGCGCCGCGGTCGAGGCGCCTCGGTCGGAGGAATGCATCGGGAGGCGGGGCCTTGGTTGACGCGCGGCCTCGGGCGCAGGGGGGCGTTGGGAAGGCGCGCGGGGCGGACGTCGAGGGCCGGCCGGCGCACGGCCGGCGACGCGCGTGGCGCACGGGCGCACGACATTGCGGCGTGCTGGTGCCCGGTTTGAAACAATCCGCTCAGCCCAACTTTGAATCCAAATTACTCCAAAAAATTGAATAAAAGTTGACGCATCTTTGAATACGAAAGTTGCAGATCTAGCTACCCTCTATCATTTTCAAAAAGGCTATATAGGGTTTTTCTCAACAGATTTTGCAAGAAACAGTTGCCAACTTTGAATGCCAACACATGTTCATTAACAGGAGATGCTGACCTTGGGGTAAGTTTTTCATGCCTTTCCTCTCAAAATCTGAAATGCCAATCTACATGAAAGTTGTGTCCCTCAACAAGATGGACAACTTTCATAAAGGTATATTTTAAGTGTTTTAGGTGAATTTTGGAGAACGCGGCAAAAGTTCCGAAAGACAACTATGGACACTAGGGTTTAAGTGGGGTTTGACCAAGTCTTTGACCATGGGTTGTCCCACAAGTGTGCCCACTATCCTAAGGGGTCATTACAGTTGGTTGGTGAGTTTTTCGAGGTGAGGGCCCAGGTTGACCGTGATTTGACCACTGCCAGTCGGGTTGACCGACTGCTAAGGTTAATTAAAAACCTGGGGCATCACAGTGAGGACATTATCTAAGTTTTCCAAGCAATCCACGAATGTCTTCCCATAAACAGAAAAATCATCCATGAATACCTCGACAATTTCTTTGATGAATTCCGAAAATACAACCATCATGCAACATTGAAAAGAGGCTGGAGTGTTGCATAGACCGAAGGGCATCCTTCTATATGCAAATGTTCCATAAAGGCACGTAAATGTTGTCTTGTGTTTATCATCCGGGTCAATGGGACTTTGCATAAACCCCGAGTACCCATCGAGAAAGCAAAATAAGTGTGGTTTGCTAATATCTCGAGCATCTCGTCAATGAACGGTAAGGGGAAGTGACCTTTCTTCATTGCTTTGTTTAGCTTTCGATAGTCGATACAGATCCGCCATCCGGTCATGGTTCTTTGCGGTATTAATTCATTCTTCTCATTCTTCACCACGGTTAAGCCTCCTTTCTTCGGTACACAATGTACCAGGCTCACCCACTCGCTATGCAGTATCGGGTAGCTGATTCCGGCATTATGTAGCTTGATGACTATTGTGACGTAGCGAAGCTACCCCTCACGAACAATAAAAGAAAACAAAAGACTCGAGATCACAAACTTTGAAAAATACAAAAGGAAGACCAAAAGCTATTTCTCAATTGTGAATTTCTCAAAAGCCGATCCCCTTTACAAGTGCCGGTCGGCCTCCTTTTATAGGGAAACGAATGAACTTTTTACATACCGATATTGCCCTCATGTAAAACGGATCAATACAGAATGTACTAGGCTAATATTGGGAAATCCCCATTAGTTCTTAACGTAATCAGGGCTTCATGATGTCACACCGCAAATCACGGCGCTTTTCCTGGCATCATCACGTGTGCCTGTCGGGTGAAGACCTTCGACTTTTTGGACATACCCCTATCGCCTAGCGTATCCTTGCACCTGAAACACATTCCGAGACCAAACGTAAATACATTAGATGCTAAGGGCGATGAAACCCCCAAAGCGAAATCTAAGCTGAAACTTATTAAGTGGGTAGGATTCGCCCCGAGGTTTCGTCGTGAAGAAACCGAATCACCAGACCTGAAATCTAAGGCCCTAGATCCCTGGACCTATTCGAGAACTTTTCTGTCGACGAAAGGTACTGGGTGAAAGCCGTAGTATGAAAGGCAAGATGCAGCTAAATGGCTTCGGGGGCTTCGCGGTTAACCTCCTGAATCGCACTCGTTTAACTACAACAATCCCACGATTTTGAGTGCGAAGGACTCGATTTCGAATCCCTCAACAATGACCTCTTTCTTTACTACCTCTCGCATGGCATGAGTTAGCCTCCTTTGATGGTCCACTACAGGTTTATATTGATCTTCCATAGGTTTACGATGAGTGCAAAAGGCTGGGCTAAGTCCTTTGAGATCATTCATTGAATATCCAATCACATTCCTATGCTTTTTCAATAAATTTAGCAACTTCTCGTTCTCTTCAGGACTCAATTAGCCGCTCACGATGACTGGATAAGTCTTGTCTGGGCCCAAAAATTCGTACTTTAATCCTCTGGGCAAAGTTTTAAGATCCACCTCGGGCACTTGTGGCTCTTTGGGTTTAATGTCTCCTATGTCTTCGAATTTTTCTTCCTCCACGCTTCCATCTTGTGACTCTAGCCAATCCATTTGTTGCTTCCTCTAATTCCTCATCTTGTTGATTATTAGACTGATTCTCCATCACTCTTTGCAGAGGGTTTTAAGGGTTTCAACAAAACAAAGACTACCGGCCTATTCTACTTCTTCGTCTTCGGGAGGAAAAGGTGAAGGGTATGCATTTTCCAGAGATGATTACATTAATAATGCAAGCAATACCTAGAGGTCTAATAGTTCTACCATCTCCCATAATTAACTTTGTTGATGTTGGAGCGAAGTCTAGGTTGTGATCTTGAACTTTATCGTAAATTTTAGAAGATAGCACACTTACTTGGGCTCTGATGTCTTATAATGCTTTGCATTGAACTCCATTGATCTCGCAACTCAAGTGTGGTGCCATCTTCTCCTCCTCTTCGGATCCTATTGCGTAAACTTCGGTGAGGCGAGCGTATGGTGATGCTTCAGGCTTGATCCCCATGATTCTCCTCACCTCAGCTATGTGTTCCGAATCCACTTCATCATCACCAAAGAGCTTTTGAAAGATCTCACCGGTGGTTTCAAGATCGTACGAATCTTCCGCTTGCTTCTTTGGTGGGAAATCTGCTTCCAATGCTCTTGCCATCCCCTTTTCGTTAGGGAACAGTCTTCTCTTGTCGCATACTTCTCCATAATCGATTGGAACCCAATCCATATGTTCGAACTCCCTTAATGACTTCGCACTTGACATACTCCTCTTGTTTGTTTCATTTGATTCGGCGAAGTCAACGCTCGGGGTAGTTCTTGACTTGATGTGCACTTCTTCCAGATTTTCCAGGAATGAAGCCCATAACGAGCAGGTGAGATTGTATTTCTCATCCACCTGTCCTCTCGATGAATGACTGAAATAGACTCCACTGGAGGAGGCAAGGTGGAAAAGATACTAGGAGCATTATGAAAAAAACGATTGAGTTTTTGGTGACTGGTCCTGTGACCACGAAGCGTGTGGCCGGCCAGATGTATGTGATTAACAAGGACGAACAACTGAACTATATTGACGATGGTACCCCTATGGAGACCTTGGAGAAGGAGCATTCTGTCTCGAAAACCGACGCGGCCAAAGTTGATCCTATGATAGATGAAGGTCAAAGCTTGGGCCTGAAACCACATGATCCAATCGACTTGGATTCATCTGAGGCCGAGAGACCCACAACAAACCAGTCCCAATCGCCTCCGCCTACGCTGGATGACATCGAAAGGTCGGCTGTGATGATGTTGTTCTAAACGTTAAGGACGATAGTGCTCTTCAACTTGAAGAAGCGGGTGTGCTTCCCTGACTTGCTTTTACGTCCCCCCTTTTTCTTACGAGTCTTGCTGATTAAAGTCTAACACCTCCTGATTCTTTATCATTTTTCAGTGGCTACGAGTTTGGTTACCCTGAGCGGTAAAGAGAAACAATCGACCAGGCCTAAAATTAGCACCCCTCATTTGGATTGGACACTGACCCTTCAATGCTGGAACCTGGTATGTGATATTGATTGCTTAACTTGTTCAATAGATTTCAGATTATCATTTCGTTGTTGAATTTTCGGTGTGTTCACTTTGCCGCTTTTGACGTGTGCCTTCACGTGGCTTTGTGTTTGTAGATTTTGTTCAATCTTTGGAAAGCCTGAAAGGCGATGAATTGCTACAGATGATGCAATCCTTTCTTTCGAAAGGCATTGATGCTTGCCAAAAAGGATTTGAGCGAGTCGCCAGTGAGGCGAAGGCCTCTCTCGAAGAGAAAATATTATATAGGAAGAGAACCGCAAGTTGCATGAGGAAAACAAGAAATTGAAAAATCAATCTCATCAACTCGGCAACCAGGTTCAATCCTTGACCGACCAGTGTGCGAAACAGAAAAACGCTATTGATGCTCGGAAGCAAGAGTTAGAGAAAAGCTTGCGATGCTATGAAGAGTGTCGCACTGAGCTGAAAGATATGGTCATCCAATATGATGCGCAAGAGATTTAGATACAAGCCAACAACAATCTTATTGCCGAACTGAAGAAGGTTAATGGAGAACTGGAGGACACCTTAGAAAAGAACAAAGCTTATTGTCATCAGTGAGGGGCATATCTGGCCAAGGACTATCGACGCGTCTTAGAATGTTTCGGTGCCGCAACCGAAGAATTCAAAATTACACATAACAATGGGAGTTATTGCCAATGAATGAATAGTGAGATCAAGCTTTTGCTAGATACGATATCCAAGGTTGGAGACTATGGAGCAGCGACATGCTCTCAAACAATATTTCATCTTTTGTAACAACAGGGTTGCGAGCATTTCAATACTTTTGGCAGTCGAAGCTTCGAGTTCCCTTCTTCCGAAGACATGCCAACTGCGAGAAAACCTGTTGATTTGATCACGAAGATAGTTCTTCGCAACTTTTGGGCAAAAAGCGGTTGAGAGTATGCTCGGCAAAAGGTTGTTGATCGTTTGACCAAGGTCAGATCATTTGTCCCGCTTTCGCGATTCTGACTGATCTTATGCATTCCTTACTCTGATATTTGATATATTTCCTTTCACATAGTTCTATTTTGTCCAGCAAAAACAAGCCTTGGAATCACGCGAGCATCAAGCAATCCATGGACGGACGCCACTCTTGGACCTTATGGGCCCTATAGAGATTGGCCACTGAAGACCGGCGCTGATGAAGGCGATCAAGGAGTCCCTGGAGCCCCTGCTCACGACACGACCAACATCGAAAGTGGACATGTGGATCCAGTCACCAGCGAGGCCCTTGCTCCTTTGCTGCGTGAAGGGTCGCCCCGCGATCCAACCGCTAATCCTACCACGAAGGTTTAGGATGTTAAAAACTTTTTATTTAGTTGATGTAACACCTGCCCGGGTTCTTGAAAATTGTGATGTAAATTTTGTGTGAATTGTTATGACAGACGCCAGATGCGGGCGTGGTGTTGGATGTGGTGCCTAAGACTTTCAATCGTGCCAACACCTGTCTCAACGGTGCTTCTTGGAAGATTTTCCAACGTCGATACCCCACAAAAACCATCGAAGTGTTTTGGGAATTTTGCTGTCAATACCATTCCTTGCATAGTTATCCACTTCATTTTTTCATGACCATGAATGATACTAGAAAAATTGTTGCCCTGGAACCGGAAGCTCGCGAAGCTTCAGGGATGAAAGAGGAGTCGTATGAAGAAGATATGGACCATTGATTCGTGTACGATATGGCTAAAAATTGCGAGGGGAGGTACTTGGATGGTTGTCGTGTAGAATTGCCATTCTTGTGATAATTACCTGCTTATAGGTTGGCATTCTCGCTGCTTTCGATCAAGGTTTCTGAAAGAAAACGTCTTCCCCCTTCGGAAGTGGGGATAATATAGGTTCAAACATTAAGTTGTATCAGTCATATCTTTGTACTTTATACTCTGTTTGATTAATTGTACTAAGCCGTAGTTTACTTGAGGGTCTTTTCATTGACAAAAGATATTGTATGAATTTGTTTATCCTCCGATTGTTTCTTTTTGTCATAGAAAAAGGCTAGCCTACAATGCGACGCCCAGGCGTGAAACGTATTGTAGGACTAGGAGCTATTCAGGTTGCGTCGAATATTGCAGCTTTTGAGCTGTTTTTCGACAACGTAAGTTTCTTCCTGATTCAGTGTTGGCACCTTGGTGCAACTCATTTCGCTTACACAAATATCCTAAAAATTGAATTCGTACTTGACAATTCCTTATTACTGTTTCGAAACAATATCTGCTCATTTTTGACGCGTCCCCTTCGGATGGGCTATTTGTGAAAACAACTCTTCAAAAGCGTTAATTCTTGCGAACCATTTACGCTGTTTCGATTCAGAATTGAACCGCTTTTGTATGCCCTTTGCGGACGGGCTGTTGCAAAAATAGCTCTTTAAAGCATTGATTCTTGTGAATCATTTTCATTTCACCACTTGCGGGTGGGCTACTTTCAAGTAGCACTTTGATACACTCACTTTCGGAGTGGGCTATTTGTAGATAGCTATTCAATTCGCCCGCTTGTGGAGTGCGCTATCCTTAGACAGCACTTTGAATTATGCAGGAAGATGAAAGATGACAAACGTAGGGAGAAACTATTTCATTCATTAAGGAAATGAAATTTTACATCAAGGCTGCCTCGTTAAAAACCTCACGGTCCAGGATGGAGTCCCCCCTATGCGAGGAAAAGAGTACCTGCCTTGTCATTGAATTAAAATTGCGCGAAAGACTAGAAAAAGTAAATCTAAGGAGTCCTCCGCATTTTTAGTTCCATGCAATGGACTCCTACCAATTTACATAATGGAAAGCATTTGCACAAGTTATCCACATCCCATGAATGCGGTAACTCCACACCTGCCTCATCCTTCAGACGAAAGGCTCCATCTCGAAAGTAGCCTGAAACAACGTAGGGCCCTTCCCACACGAACTGAAACTTTCCTAACAAGTCGGCATTCTTCTTTCTTTTTGAGACACAATTTCCGACTGAATCTTCTTAGGAGAGACTTTCTTGTTTCTCCATTTTCTGGTTTCTTCTTGATACTTCGGCAAAATTTGGACTGCATCAAGCCTGTCAATCTCCACCAGGACTTTGTCCACTTCTTCGCTTTCGCGAGAGCTTCCCACCAGAACTCTAGCACCTCCGTTGGCTAGCTCTTCTAGGCACATGGCTTCGGCTCCGTAAAGCAACCTGAACAGGGTGAATTTTGTGGTTCTTGACTCAGTGGTGTTGTGTGAACAAATGACTCTGGATATTTCATCAGCCCACTTTCCCTTCTTCTGATCGAAGAGATATTTCTTTATGGATGAGAAAACTTGCCCATTGGCCCTTTTGACTGCACCATTGGACTGAGGATGATAGACAAATTGCAAAGCGAAGCTTCATCCCAATTGAACGACAGTACTCTCTGAAATCCTGGCAATTGAATTGCTTCCCATTATCAACTGTGAGCTCTTTTGGCATGCCAAACATGTAGATGATTTACTTCTAGAAAAACTTTCTGATAGTGGCTGGAGTGATGGTAGCGACAGGCCTCCCTTCAATCCACTTGGTGAAATACTCGACGACCACCATAGCGATCTTGAAATTGCCTTGAGTTGTGGGTAGTGGTCCTACAATGTCCATACCCTAGCGCTGTAATGGCCAAGTTGAAGTGATGAGCTGCGAAAGAGCCCCTGGCCTTCATTCGTATTTTGCTGCGAATTGGCATGCCTTGCATGTCTTGACGATATGCTCAACATCTCTTATTGCCATTGTCCAATAGAAACCTTGCCTGAAAGCTTTTCCAGCTAAAGCTCTTGCTGCAATATGGGATCCACACATTCCATTGTGATTCTCTTTCATGAGTTCAGTGCCTTGCTCCTGAGTGATGCACTTTAGCAACGGTGCACATACCCCAAACTTGAAGAGGTTGTCATCAGTGAGAACATAACCCTTGGCACGAGCCTACATCCTTTTCATGTCGTGGGTTTCGACGGGTTCATAGTGCCCGCGAAGGAAAGCAATGATAGGAGCCCTCCAATCTATGCTTGCGATTGCATTGACTGTACTAAGGGGCTGCTTGTCTGGCTTGATAGATGGAGCAATTAAGATTTCGAAGAATACATCTGGAGGCATCACCTCCCCCCTTGTCGCTTTCTTCACGAACTCATCGGCTTCCCCGTTTCTTTTTGTTGGCAAATGTTCAATGGTAAAACCACAAAAATGCCTTTCCATCTTTCGTACCTCCGCAAGGTACTTGACAAGTTTCGTCTCACTCTCCTTTTCCACATGATCTTTCATGACCTCGGCATCACATTTCATTAGAAAATTGCTTGCTCCTAGTGCTCGCACCTTTTTGAGACCTAGTAGGAGTGCCTCGTACTCAGTGGTATTGTTGGTGCATCTGTCCGACGGATCTGAATAATCGAGCCTTGCAACATATCTCAGCTTGACATCTGCTGGTGAAGTAACAATAGCTACAATTCTGGAACCTTTGCACCCCCATGCTCTGTCACACCCAATTTCCGACACATGTTCCAATTCCTCATCTCCAGCGGTGTTGCTTCGTGAAGTCCAATCCACCACAAAATCTACCAAAATTTGAGACTTGATTGTTGACCTTTTGCCAAAATCGAATGTGTGTTCCGACAATTCCGTTGCCCACTTGGCGATTCTAGACGAAGCTTCCTTGTTGGTGAACAAATCATTGAGAGGCTAGTCAGTGAGCATCGTGACCTTGTGTGCTTCGAAATAATGCCTGAGCTTTCTTGAGGCCATGACAAATGCGTAAGCAATTTTCCCTAGCTCTAAGTATAGCAGCTTGGAACCCGCAAAGCTTCTGAGACGAAGTAGATGGGGCTCTAATATTTCCCTTTTTCACCCTCGACCACTCACACAAGGGTTGCACTAACTGCTGCCTTAGATGCCACTACGTGAAGAAAAAGCAGCTCTTCGATGTATGCCTTCAGCTCGGCGAAAGCCTTGCTTTGCTTAGGTCCCCACTCAATTTTGCCTTTTCCCTTCAATGCTTTGAAGAATGGCAGGCTTCGCTCAGCGGATCTAGAAATGAATCTGTTTAGAGCCGCCACACGACCATTCAACTTCTGAATATCTTTCTTCGTTTTTGGCTCTTCCATTTCCCTGATTGCCCTTATCTTGTCTAGATTCACCTCAATCCTCTTGGCTAAGATTAGGCATGCCAAGATCCTTCCCTTTGTGACTACAAATACACATTTTTCTGGGTTCAATTTCAAGCCTGCCCTGCTCATGTTGGTGAAAGTCTCTGCTAGGTCACTAATGTGATTGGCCCTTTCACCGCTTTTCACAATGAGGTCATCGACATAGGCCTGAATATTCCTGCCGATTTGCGATTTGAATACTTCCCCAGTCATTCTGGTGAAAGTTGGGCTAACGTTCTTCAAAACCTCGGGCATTCGCAGGAAACAAAAGGGGCCAAAAGGAGTGCAAAGCTAATTTTTTTCCTCGTCCTTTTTCGCCATCCAACATTGATGGTAGCTAGAAAAGCAATCCAAGAGAGACATGATGGCCGTGCTGGTCGCTGATTCAATGACCTGGTCCATTCTTGGAAGTGGATAATTATCTGTAGGTGCATCTTTGTTGAGATCTATGAAATCTATGCACATCCTCCATTTTCCATTCTTCTTCTTGATGGGCACAGTGTCCGCTAACCATTTGGGATACATGACTTCGCGAATGACACTGGCGTATAGGAATCTCTGAACTGCTGACTTGACCACTACTACTTTGTTATTGGGCATCTTTCTGAGCTTTTGCCTCCGCAGCTTCACCGAAGCATCAATGTTCAATTTGTGTTCAGTGAAGTTTTGATCCACTCCCGTAAGATCCTTGGCAGACTAGGCAAACACATCTTTATTCTTTTGAAGGAATTGGATTAATGCCCCCTCTTCGCCTGGCGAGAGATCTGACCCAATTACGACAGCTTGGTCCCTAACCATTTCATCCAGCAGATTCTTCTTGGTGTCACAATCTGATTGTACATTGATCTTTTCTTTGTCTACCTTCAGCCGTTTCTCCACATTTTTGCTCTTAACTACTTCATCGAAAGCATTGACATTTCTCTGTCCTGGAGTTCTGCCTTTGTATAGGTTTCGACCATCATTTTGATGTCCCCAGATTGTGATAATCCCCTACGTCGCTAGAATTATGACGCACAAGTATGCTTGATGAATGGTAGCTTCAAACTTATTAATAAATCCTCTTCCATGGATTCCATTGTACGGGTAATACATCTCCACCCCGTCAAAAGACAAATACTCAGTTCTGGCATTTGAACGGTCCCAAAGGAGACAGGAAGTGAACCTTCCCAATTGCATGGATAACACACCCTCCGAAGCCATCCAATGGTGTATCAGGAGGTGTAATAGATTCTGGTTCAATCCCATTTTGTGGTATGTGTCGGCAAAGATTATATCTGCTGACGAACCATTGTCGACCAAGAGTTTACCCAAAGTCCAGCTTGCTATGTTGGCTTCGATTACCAAGGCATCATTGTGGGGAAAACCTTATAACCTTACAACTTCTTCTGAGAAAGTGATTGGAATATGAGACCATCTCGTTCTTTCCACTCTCCCCTCCACACAAATATTTCGGACTTCGAGAAAATAATGCTTCCTGTCCTTCTTTCTATCGAACTCTAGAGCGGAGCCAACCGAAATGGGGAGGATGGTTCCAACAGATGGTAACGGGTCGTTTTGGCCCTCAAGCTTTGATGGTGGTGGCAGAGCGGTTGGGCCTTTGTAATAGGAGGAGGTGGTGCAATGGGGTGCTGATCAACAGGCCTTCGCTCAACGTTTTGAGCCTGAAAAGTTTGGGATTGCCAAGGTGGTGGTTGAGTGTAGGTTGGAATGTGAGGACCATGTGTGGTTCGAGGACCAGTGGATGGTCTCTTCCTTGTGTGATGAGTGATTGACAACGTTGTGTGGACTGATTCTTGGCTAAGTATTGTAGGTGCAGGTTGCGGCTTGACTGGTGTTGGTGCAGCTGAAGAACAAGCGCGAAAGGTCGTCGTCGGTGAGGCTTCCAGGTGTGGAGAAGACAAATAGGCTTCGTTCGAGGGACCTGGTGGCTAGCTGTGTCAAGTGCGAGCCGCATGGTGGCATGAACAGCAAGATGAAGTAATGGATAGTTTCTAGGTTGAGGCTCAAAACCAAGGTCGAGCTGGGACTACGTGGGAGCCGAGTCATGAGTGGAGATTGGCGGAGGCTACACCGAGTTCGCGGGGTTTCCAGTAGATCACCAGAAAACCACTGGGTTCCTTGGTTGATCCACAAAGCCAAAACCGAAGAACCGAAGACGGTGCTGCAGCAGCTCCAGACCGGTCTGACCGGTCTGACCCGTGAGTACCGGTCTAACCGGTGAGGAGGACCGGTCTGACCGGTGTGCGATGACGCAGTCCGGCGACTTCGAAGTGGAGGACACGCGTTGGGATCGCGTGGCTTGCGCCGAGGCTAAGAAAGGTGCGGTCGCAGGGCATCCATCCGATGGAGAAAATCTGAAGACCTCCAAAACTACCCTTGAGGGGCTTGTATCCCTAGATATTAAGTAAAGCTATTTTAGACTTTCGGTTGCCTCCTATATAACCTAAGAGTTGAGAGGATGTCCGCCATCTCTTGGAACCCTAGTTCATTTGCCTTCCTATTTTCCCTTCCTATTTTCTTAGGATTTCCATAGGACTAGCTTGAGAGCTTCTTGGTGAGATATCGTGAAAGGGTTGGATGATCGGGCGGCAAGCTAGACCTTGTATGAACTTCCTTGGTATGTATAGATTATTCACCGTGGTTCCTCAAGGCTTTGTTGTGTTGTTCCCGGTTGTTCTTGGTGGTGATTTTCGGAGCCCTCTCTTGGTGGTTTTCTCGGTGTGTTTTCAGGACCTTGCTCTTGGGGATTTGATGGGGGAAATTCGTGTGAACCCTTCGTGGTTCATTTGCCTTTGATTCCCCTCCCAAATCCGTGAGTTAAGGAACTCGATTTTGGGGTTTTCGGTGTTCCATGGTTAGAGGAGTTTTTGGCAGGATTTCTTCGATTCCTCTTGATTTGGCAAGTTTTGGTGGACAAAATCCTGGCTATGGACTCTTCATGAGGTGTTCCTACTATCCCCAAAGTCTTGTTCAAGTCCGTGGAGCGATTCGGGAGATCGAAGTTTGGATTTGGAGGAGTTGACCCGCAGGTGTTGTTCATCTCGAGCTACCCAGGTTACACCGGTCTGATCAGTGCTCTTGACCGGTCTGACCGGTGCGAGCCACTTGTGGGATTTGCCTTCGGTGAACTGCTTGACTCGTGTGTCTTTGGGTCTTGGTGCTGCTTGTTAGTTCTTGGTCTGTTTGTCTTTGTTTTGTTAGGTTTTGTGTAGGATTTTCCTTCTGTGCAGGTTGTGTTTTGGGGGTGTTTTTGTTCCAGGGCCTAGAGAAGTCACAGAGGCTCTCTGGAACGCTTGGTGCTCGGCTGCTGCAGCCATCGGCCTGACCGGAGCTGTCCACCGGTCTGACCGGTACGACACAGGTAGCAAGCCGTGCAAGTTTCCGCTGTGCGTGTTGGTGTGTTTTGGCTCAGAAGGTTGTTTGTTGGTTCCTAGGTCCAGTAGCACTTCAGTGGCTGCGTGGGCTTGGCCAACTTGGGTAGTGAATTGGAGACGTGTATTGGAAGTTGTGTTCGTCTTGTTGGAGTCTCTATCTCCTTCGAGAAGAATTTTTATCGGCTCCCATTCACTCCCCCGCTCTCTGGTTCGCCGTACTGGTCCTTCAAGTGTTATCAGAGCAGGTTATGGGTCTTGATTGACTCTAACCAGTATAAGATCCAAGGATGGCGCACCAGGAATGGGGATCGGGTCCTCCACACTTCGATGGCAAAAACTACTAGATGTGGAGTAAGCGGATGGCGGCGTTCCTCCGCGGAAAGGGTCAGATCCTTTGGGATGTCACGGTGGACACAGGCTATGTCCAGCCGATGAACTTCCTTGCTCCAGGATTGAGGGACATGTTCGACGCCAATAACAAGGCAGTCTACTACTTGTTTCGTGCTTTGTGTCAGCCTAAATTTGATCCGGTGCACAATGAGCACTTGGCTTGTAGAATCTGGTCGGTGTTGTAGGAAGCTCATGTTGGGAATGCCCAGGTTCAGGCTCAGATGTATGCGACCTACCGGAGAGTACGAGAACTTCACTCATCTCCACGGTGAGTCCATCGATGCCTTGTTTCAGAGGTTCACGGTGGTTGTGAACAACATGAGGGCCAGTGTGGACGTGCTCCTGTAAGATGATCATGATAGAGCTGTCAAGCCCTTACATTCTTTGGATCGTACGATTTGGGGTGGAATGTTCGAGGCCATTGTGGAGTCGGAGAAGTATGACACTCTGACGGTGAACGAGTTGTTCTCGAAGATCAAGTCGGCTGAGGTGGATAGGGGCATGGCAGCCAAGCTCGAGGGCGCGACTGACTCTCATAGTCTTGCCGTCATTGGTTGTTCGAAAGGAAAGGCTAACACTAACCCATCCACTAGGATGTTCTCTTTGTCCTCTCTGATGTCTATGCCAGATGAGGAGTTCGACGTGCTTGGAGAGGATGAGCTGGTGTTGCTGACGAGGAGGTTCGAGAGGTCGCACGAGAACTGGGTGAACATGAGGAGGAACATGAGGACATGCTTCCAGTGCGTCAAGCCGGGGCACTTCGTCGCCGACTGCCTAGAGAAGGTCGAAAACAAGGATGGCTACAAGCACAAGTCAAGAACGGATGTCAAGTACCAGTCGAGGCACAACCACAAGAGCAAACACAAGAACAAGCACAAGGACGAGCGACGATCGAGGAAGAAGGAGAGTCGAGGCAAGGCCCGAGCGATGGTTGGAGCGAGCGACGTCGACTCCAGTTCTGCGTACTCCACCTCGAGCTCAAGTAGCAGTGAAGATGAAGGTGATCGTCGCAAGAGCAGGAAGTCGTCCAAGAACCTGAGCGGGCTGAGCTGCTTCGCTAGAGACGGCTTCTACACCATGGCGCTGAGCTCCGACAGCAAGAAGAGCACACAGAGCGACTCGGACTCTGATTCCGACGACGAGGTGCGTGATGAACTCCCCTTCTTGCATCATGAGAATGAACGACTTGGCTTGTTGCTTGATAATCATGATGATGTGCTTAGAGAGGCTAAGAAAATGAGGAAAGAGCTTAGAGCTTCACTCGAGGATGCTAGGACTAGAGCGGCTGAGCTAGAAACACAGAATTTGGATGCTAAGCTGGAAATTGATTCTCTGAAAGCTTCACCTGTTGTTTCTGATGATGTTGAATGTGCTGATTGCTCTATTTTTCTTGCTGATCATGCCTTGTTTAAGGAAAAGCATGCCTCCAAGTGTGAGGAACTAAATGTGCTTAGGGTTGAAGTGGTTGAGCTTAAGTCTAGATCTGCTTTGCTAGGTGCTTGCACTTCTTGCCCTGTCTTGCATACTAAAATTGATTAGATGCATGCTTACATTGTTTCTCTTGAGGCTAAGTTGAAAGAACCAATTCCTACATCTTGCTCTACCTGTGAAATGCATGCTTTGAAGAATTTGGAACTTGCACATCACGGATCATTTGCAGGATGAGAATGATGAGCTGAGAAAGTTGATGGGTTAGTTGTTTGGTAATGAACCTCAGTTGAGGATAATGATCGAGACATTCAAGAGGCATGATGGTGAGGGACTTGGGGCAAACGAGGTTGGTGAGGGAAGTGGAGAAAACATTCCAGAGCCACCAAAAACCCACCACAAAAATGATTTCCCTCCTAAACCTAACCATCTTAGGAACCGTCTAGACACAACCCCAGCTCCACCCGTGTTTTCCCCACAAACAAATGATTTCCAAAAGCCTATCAAGTTTGTGAGCACTTCCGGGAAAGTGTTCTTTGCGAAGGAAAGTGAGAAGGCTAGTGAGGAGAAACTGGTGGAGAAGGCGAGTGGATAGAAACCAAGTGAGCAGCCCAAACCCAAGCCTAAACCTAAGCTTGTGAGGTTCCGTTATGGCTATTGCGGGAGAGATGGTCATTAGGATGAGTTTTTCTTCAAGAGGAACCGAGAGGAGAGCATGGCGAAGGAGTGGGCTACCAAGGACAAGTACCACCCTTCCGATGGTGTACTTGAGCATCGTGTGCAGATGCCCAGGGCCAAGGAGAGTGTGAGGACAGTTCTGACTTGGGGAGAGCGAAAGGTTGTTGGAGGTGCTGCTGGTCGGGCTACACTGGTCATACCGGTGAGGAGCACCGGTCAGACTGGTGCACGCCTGGACAGACAGTAGTTCAGGTTTCGTGCTTGTACAGGTGCGAGATTTGGTTTTGGAGGTCGTGGTTCTAGTGGTTGGGCTGGAGAGTTTGCAGGAGGTCAGTTTGCTAGGTGTTCTCCCCCTCGTGCTCAATACAGGGATGGGAGGAGTCGTAGATTTGACATGGAGAGGAGGGACGGTCCACGGTACTCCTTTCGTGGTTTTGGTCCTCCTCTAGGTAGAGAGGGTTGGTTCCCTTATAGTGATAACTGTGGTGGTGTTCGTGGAGGTAGCAAATGGCTCGGCACTGGTTTTACTCTTTTGGTACTAACCCCAGTGCTGAGTCATTTGTGCGCTCGCATGCTCATTTTTGAATTTCAGGTGGGAGACTTGAAGAACATTTGGTTGATTGACTCCGGTTTCTCGAGGCATATGACCAGAGAAAAGGGGTGGTTCTCAAGTCTCGTCCTGGTGGTGACAAAGAGGTACATCACTTTTGGGGACAATGGGCGTGGGCGTGTGCTTTCAAAAGGTGAGATTAAGATGAGTGACAAGATCACTCTCAGGCGTGTTGCTCTTGTTCAATCGCTTGGATACAATTTGCTTTATGTTTCTCAACTATTGGATAAGGGTTTGAGGTGTTGTTTCAGCCTGGTGGTTCTCAGATTTTGGACTCTCGAGGGGACCTTGTCTGTATGGTCGTTCCCGAGGGTCTGGTGTTTCGAGCTGTTTTTTCTCAGTCTTCTGGTGTTGAGCGTTGTTTCTTGGCTGGTTCTTCAAGTGAGTTGTGGAAGTGGCATAGGAAGTTGGGTCACTTGAGCTTTGACCTTTTGTCTCGCTTGAGTAAACTAAATTTGGTCCGAGGATTTCCACGGTTGAGGCTTGAGAAAGAGTTGGTTTGTGCGCCGTGTAGGCATGCCAAGATGGTAGCCTCTTCTCACCCGCCTCTCACCAATGTGATGACTGAGCGTCCATGCGAGCTGCTCCATATGGACCTTGTTGGCCCAACTCGTGTGCGATCCGCGGGTGGGAAGTGGTATGTCCTTGTTGTGGTGGACGACTATTCTCGGTATGTGTGGGTGTTCTTTCTCGAGGATAAGGGGGAGACGTTTGGTTTTGTTCGAGATCTTGTCTTGAGGTTGAGGAACGAGAGGCACAGAGATGCCATACAAGCAATCCGCAGTGACAATGGCTGAGAATTCAGAAACTCTCGTTTTGAAACCTTTTGCCATGACTTGGGTCTTGAACACCAGTTTTCGAGTCCGTATACGCCTCCCCATAATGGTGTTGTGGAAAGGAAGAACAGAACCTTGTGTGAGATGGCTCGGACAATGCTTGATGAGCATAGGACTCTGAGAAGGTTCTGGGCTGAGGCGGTGAACACTACGTGCTATGTGTCGAACAGGATCTACCTCAGAGTGCATAAGAAGAAAACCTGCAACGAGTTGATGCACGGTCGCACACCCAAGGTGAGTCACTTCCATGTCTTTGGTTGCAAGTGCTTTATTCTGAAGAAAGGGAAAAAGTTGGATAAGTTTGAGGCTAGGTCGGTCGATGGTATTTTCTTTGGTTATGCATCTCACTCTAGAGCATATCGTGTGCTCAATCTTGAAACTAACCAAATCTTGGAGACTTGCGAGGTAACCTTCGATGAGACACAACCATGTAGTCAGCTTGTCTTTGAGTGTGCAGGTGATGATGAGCTTGGCGAGGAGATCTTCCAGGAAGAGGAGCATGAACATGGAAACGATAAAGATGGCGGTGTGGTGCCCTCGGCTGAACATGTACCTACTACTTCGACTACGGTGGTTGATGGACCCTCTCCCACACCTACGACGACAAAACAGGATCAAGGAGAAGCTGTTGTTGAGGGGGAGGTAGCATCAAGGCGAGAACCTCCCTGGCGAGTACAAGTGGATCACCCATCTTCAAGATCATCGACGACATGAATGAACAGACTACACGGTCGAGGGTTTGGAGCAATTCTCATCTTGCTCATGCTGCATTTGTTGCCACCTTTGAGCCCAAAGACATTGGACACGCACTGTCTGATCATAATTGGGTTAATTCGATGCATGAGGAGTTGGAGAACTTTGAGAGGAATCAGGTTTGAGAATTGGTTGACCCTCCCCCAGGGTGCAAACCGATTGGTACAAAGTGGGTGTGGAAGAACAAAGAGGGAGAGAAAGGTGAAGTGGTAAAAAACAAGTCGAGGCTTGTTGCTCAGGGGTTCAGTCAGAAGGAGGGGGTCGACTACGAGGAGACCTTTGCTCCCATAGCCCGTTTGGAGGCGATAAGGATCCTTCTAGCCTTTTCTGTGGCTAAAGGGTTCAAATTGCATCAAATGGATGTGAAGAGTGTTTTCCTGAATGGTGTGTTGGAGGAAGAAGTGTATGTGAGGCAACCACCGGGGTTTGAGAGTGAGAAGTACCCCCACCAGGTGTACAAGTTGAGGAAGGCGTTGTATGGGTTGAAGCATGCGCCTAGAGCTTGGTATGGTAGGTTGAGGGGGTTATTGTTTGAGAGAGGTTTTGAGATGGGGAAGGTTGATCAGACCTTGTTTCTACTTAGGCATGGCAGAGATATCCTGATTGTGCAGGTGTACGTAGATGATATTGTCTTTGGTGGCTCGTCTAACTCTCTTGTTGCATGGTTTGCAAAGGATATGAGCAGGGAATTTGAGATGAGCATGATGGGTGAGTTGCAGTTCTTCCTCGGGCTACAAATCAAGCAATCAAAGGAAGGAACATTTATGCACCAAGCAAAGTGCACCAAGCAAAGGGATTAGAAGGATTACCGGAGCATGATCGGTCACTCCTCTACTTGACGGCGATGAGGCCGGACACCCAATTCTTGGTATGTCTGTGCGCTCGTTTTCAAGCTTCTCCGAGGACTTCGCATTGGCAAGCGGTGAAGCGAATTTTCAAGTACTTACATCACACCCCCGACTCCGGCCTTTGGTACTCCGCGTCCTCTTCTTTGGCTCTTCATGGTTTGTTGGATGCAGATTTTGCCCGGTGTCGGTTGGACAGGAAGTCCACTTCTGGGACTTGCCAGTTTTTGGGATTTTCTTTGGTGTCTTCGTCTTCCCGCAAACAGTCGAGTGTTGCTCAGTCCACTACCACGACAGAGTACGTTGCTGCTGCTAGTTGTTGCTCTCAGCTCCTTTGGATCACATACACCATGAGTGACTTTGGTGAGGAATATACCCATGTCCCACTCCATTGTGATAGCACCAGTGCCATAAGTGTTGCAAAGAATACAGTGCTTCATTCCAAAACAAAACACATAGAAGTGAGATATCATTTCCTGAGAGACAACGTAGAGAAAGGAAAGATAGCTTTGATCCATGTACCCACACATGACCAACTTGCCGATATTTTCACCAAACCCCTAGATCAAGCAACTTTCACTCGTTTGCGGGGTGAGCTTGGTGTGTGTTTGTTCTCTTAAGTTGGGTGTGTGGGAGCTCCTTTGTAGCATATGTATAGTTTCCTTTGTGCATTTCTTGCATTTGGCGTGGCATATGTAACATGATGTATAGGCATCCTTGTATCTTAGATTGCATGCATTTTTGTATCATATGCATTGGCTAGGAAAAGCTTTACGGCGAACTAGAGAGGGGGGAGTGAATGGGAGCCGATAAAAATTATATTCAAGAATTCAGCCTATGAACCCAAATTCACTCGTGCATCTCCGCAAGCTTCTCTTGCCAAGTTCACGTAGCCACTGGAGTGCTACTGAACCTAGGAGCAAGACCCAACCAACAGCCTTAACACACACGCAGCGAAACCACACACGACACAGCTGCTGGCAGCCAAAACCGGTCAGGCCGGTTTCTGAAACCGGTCAGACCGCTTCTGTTGGTCTTAGCCTCATGCAGGCAGGGGAAACCGGTCAGACCGGTTAGGCAAACCGGTCAGACCGATTCTGTCCAGAAACTCCCCAAAAACCCCAAACACCTCGAAAGCCTTTCCACATCTGAACAAACGAAGCTATGGAGCAGCAAAGACTTCCTTGCTCAAAGATCTTTCTCGACAGCCCACAGGGCGAAACCGGTCAGACCGGTTTGGGAAACCGGTCAGGCCGGTTTTAGCTCGGACGATCGGGAAGAACACGGCCCCGCTGGTCAACTCCCCCAAAACAAAATCTCAATCTCCCGAATCGCTCCACGGACTTGAACAAGACTTTGGGGATATTAGGAACACCTCATGAGGAGTCCATAGCCAAGTTTAATCCCACCAAAACTCGTCCAAAAGGGAGGAATCAAGGAAATCCCGCCAAGAGCACTTCCAACCCAAGAACTCAAGAAACCCCAAAATCGAGCACCTTTACTCACGAATTTGGGAGGGGACTCATAGCCCAAAGAACCACGAAGGGTTCCCACAAATTTCCCCCATCAAATCCCCAAGAGAAAGGTCCTGAAAACAACCCAAAGAAATCACAAAGGGAGGGCTCCGAAAATCACCACCAAGCACAACCGGGAAAACACATCCAAACCTTGAGGAACCACGCCGAATCATCTATACATGAAACTAAGGTTCATACAAGGTCTAGCAAGCCGCCCGATCATCCATCCCTCTCAACAAGATCTCACCATGAAGCTCTTTTGCTAGTCCTATGGAAAACCTAAGGAAAATAGGAAGGAAAATGGGAAAACAAATGAGCTAGGGTTCCTAGAGTTGGCTGCCATCCTCTCACCTCTTGGGTTATATGGAGGCAACCGAATGTCTAAAATGCCCTTCTCTACTAACAAGGGATACAAGCCCCTCAAGGGCGGATTTGGAATTCTTGATGTCTTCACCATCGGACGGATGCCCAGCGACCGCACCCTGCATAGCCTCAACGCAAGCCTTGCAATCCCGACGCGTGTCCTCCGCCTCGAAGCTTCCGGCGCCCTGCCTGGGTCATGCCGGTTTTGGCCAGACAGCCACGCCTGGTCTTCGGCCTCGGCTTTGTGGCTCAGCCGAGTAACCCGGTGATTTTCTGGTGAACCACCGCAAACCCCGTGAAGTTGATGTAGCCTCCGCCAATCACCACTCATGACTTGGCTCTCACGAAGTCCCGGCTCGACCTTGGTTTTGTGGCTCAACCAAGAAACCGTCCACCGACTTCATCTTGCTGTTCTTGCCACCATGCGGCCCGCACTCGACCCCGCTGGCCACCGGGTCCCTCGAACGAAGCCTACTCGTCTTCTCCACACCTGGAGGCCTCATCGGCAACGACCTTTCGCGCTTGTTCTTCACCTGCACCAACACGAGTCAAGCCGCAACCTGCACCTGCAATACTTAGCCAAGAATCAGTCCACACAACGTTGTCAATCACTCATCACACAAGGAAGCGACCATCCACCGGTCCTCGAACCACACATGGTCCTCAATATCCCCCTTTATGAGTGCATTGACAACACACACATTTGGTAAATAAAGAGAAAAGGAAAACTGAAAAGAAACAGAAAGAAAAACTCCAACAAGCGATCGAAAGCCGAGAAAGGCAAAGAACGAGATCACTTGAAGAAAACAAGTCTCGGACCCCTTAGGCAAGGGCAACGGCTCGACACATCCGAGACAAAAAACATGCTCAAGCAAAGAGCACAAACCACCAAAGCACACAAGAGCTCCCCCTGCACATATGCAAGCTCCCCCCGAACAAGCGCCAACTCTGGGCACAAACCGCTCAGACCGGTTCCCATAACCGGTCAGGCCGGTTCCACCAAAACCGGTCAGACCGGTTTCCAAAACCGGTCAGGCCGATTTCACACAGCAGACAACACCCCAAAAAGCCAAAAATGCAAAAGAATTGCACAAGCTCCCGCTTGACACTTGGGATAGCTTCCAGGGGTACAAAGGAACTTTTCTCCACCTTCCTTTCTCCCCCTTGTTGCCAATGCATGAATCAAGGCACAAATGCAACCTAGAGCTTCTCAAGTATACAAAATTCATCACAAGATGCTACACATGTCCAAATGAGCAAGTTAGATACTCTACAGGTTCGTATGGACCTCAACTACATGATCACCAAGTTTCACAACCATTGGACAAGGCTAACAAGGATTTGAGTAATTTTGCGAAAAGTTACTCTCTCACAAGCAAAAACCTAAACATGAGCAAAACATGTTAAAATGGCAAAGCCACACAAACTTCATGCTAGGACAACCATTCTAATCATAAGACCATCATAAACACCCACAAGCACCTCATGTCATGTCAAAGCCACCGAGATATGTGCCTACTTCTATGTATGAGACTTCTCATTGGTAGGCATCATGCAACGGTTTAGCACCCAAAGCAAATTAAATTCAGCACAGATGACATGGGAGCACATTTCTAAGCATTTTTCATTTCATTTTCAGATTTGTAAATGGTACATGAAATGTCTTTGCGACAAAAAGGAACTTATGCCCCTCCACAAGATAAGGCAAGAGGGCTAAACATTCATGATGGCAAATGAGGCTTTGGCCCCATATGATCAATAAACTAGTTATCCAACCACAAATTGAGCATAGCCAAGCCACTAAAACATGCCAAGATCATATAAAGGCATTTACGCATGAGAGAGCATACATGTGACATTTTTTCAAAACATAGCCATCAACCATGGATAATTCATCAAGATCATCAAGAGCTAAGTCAAACTAACCATAGCATACCAAACAAGCTCACAAAAACATATATAGCAACCCATGGTGAACAAAGTATATAGGAGAAGCTTTTCCTATCCAATGCATATGATACAAAATGCATGCAATCTAAGATACAAGGATGCCTATACATCATGTTACATATGCCATGGCAAATGCAAGAAATGCACAAAGGAAACTATACATATTCTACAAAGGAGCTCCCACACACCCAACTCAAGAAATCAAACACACACCCAGTTCCCCCCGCAAACGAGTGAAAGTTACTTGATCTAGGGGTTTGGTGAAAATATCGGCTAGTTGGTCATGAGTGGGTACATGGATCAAGGCTATCTTTCCTTTCTCTACATTGTCTCTTAGAAAATGATACCTCACTTCTATGTCCTTGGTTTTGCAATGGAGCACTGGGTTCTTTGCAACGCTTATGGCACTGGTGCTATCACATTGAAGTGGGACATGGGTATACTCCTCACCAAATTCACTCATGGTGTATGAAATCCAAAGGAGCTGAGAGCAACAACTAGCAGCGGCAACATACTCGGCCTCGGTCATGGATTGAGCAACACTAAACTGCTTGCGGGAAGACCAAGACACCAAAGAAGGACCCAAAAACTGGCAAGTCCCAGAAGTGGACTTCCTATCCAACCGACACTCGGCAAAATCCGCGTCTGAAAAGCCATGAAGCGCCAAAGAAGAGGACGCGGAGTACCAAAGGCCGAAGTCGGGAGTGTGACGCAAGTACCTGAAAATTTGCTTCACCGCTTGCCGATGCGAAGTCCTCGGAGACGCTTGAAAACGAGCGGACAGACACACCGAGAACTGTATGTTCGGCCTCGTCACCGTCAAGTAGAGGAGTGACCCGATCATGCTCCGGTACTCCTTCTGGTCCACATGTTCACCTTCCTCGTCCGCATCAAGAGCTGTAGTCGTACTCATCGGCGTCGTCATGACCTTGGAGTCCTCCATCTTGAATTTCCGCACAATGTCCTTGGTGTACTTAGCCTGATGCACAAATGTTCCTTCCTTTGATTGCTTGATTTGAAGCCCGAGGAAGAACTGCAACTCACCCATCATGCTCATCTCAAACTCCCTGCTCATATCATCTGCAAACCTTGCAACAAGAGAGTTGGACGAGCCACCAAAGACAATATCATCCACGTACACCGCACAATCGGGATATCTCCGCCCGCCTCGGCAAAAACAAGGTCCGATCGACCTTCCCCATCTCAAAACCTCTCTCAAACAAGAACCCCCTCAACCTACCATACCAAGCTCTAGGCTCCTGCTTCAGCCCATACAGCGCCTTCCTCAACTTGTACACCCGGTGGGGGTACTTCTCACTCTCAAACCCCGGAGGCTGCCTCACATACACTTCTTCCTCCAACACACCATTCAGAAAAGCACTCTTCACATCCATCTAGTGCAACTTGAACCCTTTAGCCACAGAAAAGGCTTGAAGGATCCTAATCGCCTCCAAACGGGCTACGGGAGGAAAGGTCTCCTCATAGTCGATCCCCTCCTTCTAACCGAACCCTTGAGCAACAAGCCTCGACTTGTTTCTCACAACCTCACCCTTCTCTCCCTCTTTGTTCTTCCACACCCACTTTGTACCAATCGGCTTACACCCTGGGGGAGGGTCAACCAACTCCCACACCTGATTCCTCTCAAAGTTCTCCAACTCCTCATGCATCGAATTAACCCAAATGTGATCAGATAGTGCGTGTCCAATGTCTTTGGGCTCAAAAGTAGCAACAAATGCAGCATGAGCGAAATGAGAATTGTTTCGAACCCTCGACCGTGTAGTGCGTTCATTCATGTCGCCGATGATCCTCGAAGCTGGGTGATCCACTTGAACTCACCGGGGAGGTTCTCGCCTCAAAGCTACCTCCCCCTCAACATCAGCTTCTCCTCGTTCTTGATTTGTCGTCGTAGGTGTAGCTGAGGGTCCATCCATCATCGTAGTCAAAGTAGTGGGTACATGTTCAGCCGGGGGCACCACACCGCCATCTTCATCATCACCATGTTCATGCTTCTCCTCCTGAAAGATCTCCTCGCCAAGCTCATCATCACCTGCACACTCAAAGACAAGCTGACTACGTGGCTCTGTCTCGTCGAAGGTTACCTCGCAAGTCTCCACGATTTGGTTAGTTTCAAGATTGAGCACACGATATGCTCTAGAATGAGATGCATAACCAAAGAAAATGCCACCGACAGACCTAGCCTCAAACTTATTCAACTTCCTGCCCTTCTTCAGAATGAAACATTTGCAACCAAAGACATGGAAGTGACTCACCTTGGGTGTGCGACCATGCATCAACTCATAGCATGTTTTCTTCTTGTGCACTCTGAGGTATATCCTGTTCGACGCATAGCTCGCGGTATTCACCGCCTCAGCCCAATACCTTCTCGGAGTCCTATGCTCATAAAGCATCGTCCGAGCCATCTCGCACAAGGTCCTGTTCTTCCTTTCCACAACACCGTTCTGGGGAGGCGTATACGGACTCAAAAACGAGAGTTTCTGAATTCCGAGCCATTATCACTGCGGATAGCTCGTATGGCATCTCCGTGCCTCTCGTTGCTCAACCTCAAGACTAGATCTCGAACAAAACCAAACGTCACCCCCTTATCCTCGAGAAAGAACACCCACGCATACCGAGAATAGTCGTCCACCACAACAAGGACATACCACTTCCCACCAGCAGATCGCACACGAGCTGGGCCAACAAGGTCCATATGGAGCAGCTCGCATGGACGCTCAATCATCACATCGGTGAGAGGCGGGTGAGAAGAGGCTACCATCTTGGCATGCCTACAAGGAGCACAAACCAACTCTTTCTCAAACCTCAACCGTGGCAATCCTCAGACCAAATTGAGTTTACTCAAGCGAGACAAAAGGTCAAAGCTCAAGTGACCCAACTTCCTATGCCACTTCCACAACTCACTCGAAGAAACAGCCAAAAAACAACGCTCCACACCCGAAGACTGAGAAAAATCAGCACGAAACACCTGACCCTCGGGAACGACCATACAGACAAGGTACCCTCGAGAGTCCAAAATCTGAGAACCACCTGGCCGAAACAACACCTCGAAGCCCTCATACAACAACTGGGACACAGAAAGCAAATTGTACCCCAGCGATTGAACAAGAGCAACACGCCTCAGAGTGATCTTGTCACTCACTTCGATCTCACCTTCTGAAAGCACACGCCCACGCCCATTGTCCCCAAAGGTGATGTACCTCTTTGTCACCACCGGGACGAGACCTGAGAACCACCCCCTATCTCCGGTCATATGCCTCGAGCAACCGGAGTCAATCAACCAAATGTTCTTCAAGTCTCCCACCTGAATTTAAAAACGAGAATGTGAGCGAACAAACGACTCAGCACTGGGGTTAGTACCAAAAGAGTAAAACCAGTGCCGAGCCATTTGCTCGAAAGTGGGGTTAGCACCAACCAAAGCATCTCTCCTACCAAAACTACCTCCACGAACACCACCACGGTAACCACCCTGAGGGAACCACCCCTCTCTTCCTGGTGGAGGACCAAAGCCACGAAAGAGAACCCGTGGACCGTCCCTCCTCTCCTTCTCAAAGCTACGACTCCTCCCATCCCCGTAGTGAACTCGAGGGGGAGAACGCCTAGCAACCTGACCACTTGCAAACTCTCTAGCCCAACCACCAGAACCACGACCACCAGAAACAACCCTCGCACCTGTACGAGCACGGAAACCAAACTGGTCATTCTGCAGACCCCAAACTGGTCTGACCGGATCCAAAACCGGTCTGACTGGTTTTACTCCTCCAGCAGCATCTCCTGCACTCTTTCGCTCACCCCAAGCCGGAACTATCCTCACACTCGCCTTGCCCCTGGGCATCTGCACACGAGACTTAAGTACACCACTGGAGGGGTGATACTTGTCCCCGTTAGCCCACTCCTTCGCCATTCGCTCCTCTCGCTTCCTCTTGAAGCAAAACTCATCTTTATGGCCATCTCTTCCACAATAGCCACAATGGAACCTCACAAGCTTAGTTTTGGGCTTGGATTGGGGCTGCTCACATGGTTTCTCTCCAGTCAACTCCTCCACTGATTTCTCCCCACTAGCCTTCTCACTCACTTTCCCAAAGAACACTTTCCCGGTAGTGCTCACAAACTTGATAGGCTTTTGGAGATCATTTGTGGGTGTAGGAAATATAGGTGGAGCTGGGGTTGTGTCTAGTCGGTTCCTTAGATGGTTGGGTTTTGGAGGGAAATCATTTTTGTGGTGGGTTTTTGGTGGCTCTAGGATATTCTCTCCACTTCCCTCACCAACCTTGTTTGCCCCAAGTCCCTCACCATCTTGCCTCTTAAAGGCCACGATCATCATCCTCAACTGAGGCTCATGACCGGACAACCAACCCATCAAGTACCTCAAGTCATCATTCTCATCCTGCAAACGATCAACATAATGTGCAAGTTCCAAATTTTTCAATGCATGCATTTCATAGGTAGAGCAAGATGTAGGCATGGGTTCCTTCAATTTAGCCTCAAGAAAACTAGTGTAAGCATGCATCTCATCAATCTTAGCATGCAAAACAGGGCAAGAAGTGCAAGCACCTAGCAAAGCAGGTCTAGACTTAAGCTCGCCCACTTCAACCCTAAGCACATCTAGTTCCTCACACTTGGAGGCATGCTTCTCCTTAAACAAAGCAAGATCGGCAAGAAATATGGAGCAATCAAGACAATCATTCTCATCCGAAACAACAGGGCTAGCCTTAAGGGAATCAATCTCAAGCTTGCTATCAAGCACCTGTGTCTCTAGCTCAGCCACTCTAGTCCTAGCATCCTCGAGTGAAGCCCTAAGCTCTTTTCCCATTTTCATGGCCTCTCTAAGCATGTCATCACGGTTATCAAGCAAAGAGCCAAGCCTCTCATTCTTTTGGCGCAAGAAGGGAAGTTCATCACTCACCTCGTCGTCGGACTCAGAGTCCGAGTCGCTGTGTGCTCTTCTTGCTGCCGGAACTCAGCGCCATGCTGCAGAAGCCATCTCTCGCGAAGCAGCTCAGCCCGCTCAGGTTTTTGGACGACTTCTTGTTCTTGCGACGATCACCTTCGTCTTCACTACTGCTCGAGCTCGAGGTGGAGTACGCGGAACTGGAGTCGACGTCGTTCGCTCAAACCATCGCTCGGGCCTTGCCTCGACTCTCCTTCTTCCTCGATCGTCGCTCGTTCTTGTACTTGTTCTTATGCTTGCTCTTGTGGTCGCGCCTCGACCGGTACTTGCCATCGTTCCTCGGCTTGTGCTTGTAGCTGTCCTTGTTCTCGACCTTCTCCGGGCAGTCGGTGACGAAGTGTCCCGGCTTGCCGCACTGGAAGCACGTCCTCGTGTTCCTCCTCATGTTCACGCGGTTCTCGTGCAGCCTCTCGAACCGCCTCGTCAGGAGCGCCAGCTCATCCTCTCCAAGCTCGTCGAACTCTTCATCTGCCATAGACATCAAAGAGGAGAAAGAGAACATCCTGGTGGATGGGTTAGAGTTAGCCTTTCCTTTGGAACCACCATCGAGGGCAAGACTATGGGAATCAGTCGGTCCCTCGAGCTTGGCAGTCATGCCCCTATCCACCTCTGCCGACTTGAGCTTCGAGAACAGCTCGTTCACCGTCAGAGTGTCATACTTCTCTGACTCCACAATGGCCTCGAACTTTCCACCCCAAATCGTACGATCCAAAGAGTGTAAGAGCTTGACCGCTCTATCATGATCATCGTACGGGAGCACGTCCACATTGGCCCTCATGTTGTTCACAACCACCGTGAACCTCTGAAACAAGGCATCGATGGACTCACCGGGGAGATGAGTGAAGTTCTCGTACTCTCTCCGGTAGGTCACATAAATCCGTGCCTGAACCTGGGTGTTCCCAACATGAGCCTCCTTCAACACCGCCCAAATCCTACAAGACAAGTGCTCGGTGTGCACCCGATCAAACTTAGGTTGACACAAAGCACGAAACAAGTAGTCGACCGCCTTATTGTTGGCGTCGAATCTCTCCCTCGACCCTGGAGCGAGGAAGTCCATCGGCTGGATATAACCTGTGTCCACCGTGACATCCCAAAGAGTCTGACTCTTTCCGCGGAGGAACGCACTCATCCGCTTACTCCACATCTGGTAGTTCTTTTCATCGAAGTGTGGAGGACCCGAACCCCATTCCTGGTACGCCATCCTTGGATCTTAGACTGGTTAGAGTTAACAAAGACCCAAACCGGCTCTGATACCACTTGGAAGACCGAAACGACGAACCAGAGAGGGGGGAGTGAATGGGAGCCGATAAAAATTCTATTCAAGAATTCGGCCTATGGACCCAAATTCACTCGTGATCCTCCGCAAGCTTTTCTTGCGAAGTCCACGTAGCCACTGGAGTGCTACTGAACCTAGAAGCAAGACCCAACCAATAGCCTTAACACACACGCAGCGGAACCACACATGACACAGCTGCTGGAAGCCAAAACCGGTTAGGCCGGTTTCTGAAACCGGTCAGACCGCTTCTGTTGGACTTAGCCTCATGCAGGCAGGGGAAACCGGTCAGACCGGTTAGGAAAACCGGTCAGACCGATTCTGTCTAGAAACTCCCCAAAAACCCCAAACACCTCAAAAGCCTTTCCACATCTGAACAAACGAAGCCATGGAGCAGCAAAGACTTCCTTGCTCAAAGATCTTTCTCAACAGCCCACAGGGCGAAACCGGTTAGACCGGTTTCGGAAACCGGTCAGGCCGGTTTTAGCCTGGACAGTCGGGAAGAACACAGCCCGCGGGTCAACTCCCCCAAAACCAAATCTCAATCTCCTGAATCGCTCCACGAACTTGAACAAGACTTTGGGGATATTAGGAACACCTCACGAGGAGTCCATCGCCAAGTTTAATCCCACCAAAACTCGTCTAAAAGGGAGGAATCAAGGAAATCCCGCCAAGAGCACTTCCAACCCAAGAACTCAAGAAACCCCAAAATCGAGCACCTTTACTCACGAATTTGGGAGGGGAATCACAGCCCAAAGAACCATGAAGGGTTCCCACAAATTTCCCCCATCAAATCCCCAAGAGAAAGGTCCTGAAAACAACCCAAAGAATCACCAAGAGAGGGCTCCGAAAATCACCACCAAGAACAACCGGGAAAAACACATCCAAACCTTGAGGAACCACGCCGAATCATCTATACATGAAACTAAGGTTCATACAAGGTCTAGCAAGCCGCCCGATCATCCATCCCTATCAACAAGATCTCACCATGAAGCTCTCTTGCTAGTCCTATGGAAAACCTAAGGAAAATAGGAAGGAAAATGGGAAAACAAATGAGCTAGGGTTCCTAGAGTTGGCTGCCATTCTCTCACCTCTTGGGTTATATGGAGGCAACCGAATGTCTAAAATGCCCTTCTCTACTAACTAGGGATACAAGCCCCTCAAGGGTGGATTTGGAATTCTTGATGTCTTCACCATCGGACGGATGCCCAGCGACCGCACCCTGCGTAGCCTCAACGCAAGCCTTGCGATCCCGACGCGTGTCCTCCGCCTCGAAGCTTCCGACGCCCTGCGACCCTAAACCCGTCAGACCGGTTCTCCAAACCGGTCGGGCCGGTTTTGGCCGGGGCAGCCCCCACGCCGGTCTTCGGCCTCGACTTTGTGGCTCAGCCGAGTAACCCGGTGATTTTCTGGTGAACCACCGCAAACCCCGCGAACTTGATGTAGCCTCCGCCAATCACCACTCATGACTTGGCTCTCACGAAGTCCCGGCTCGACCTTGGTTTTGTGGCTCAACTAAGAAACCGTCCACCGACTTCATCTTGCTGTTCTTGCCACCATGCGGCCCGCACTCGACCCCGCTGGCCACCGGGTCCCTCGAACGAAGCCTGCTCGTCTTCTCCACACCTGGAGGCCTCACCGGCAATGACCTTTCGCGCTTGTTCTTCACCTGCACCAACACGAGTCAAGCCGCAACCTGCACCTGCAATACTTAGCAAAGAATCAGTCCACACAACGTTGTCAATCACTCATCACACAAGGAAGTGACCATCAACCGGTCCTCGAACCACACATGGTCTTCACCTATATACATTGTTCACCATGGAATGCTATATATGTCTTTGTGAGCTTGTTTGGTATGTTATGGTTAGTTTGGCTTAGATCTTGATGATCTTGATTTATAATACATGGTTGATGGCTATATTTTTGAAAATTGTCACATATATGCTCTCTCATGTGTAAATGCCTTTATATGATCTTGACATGTTTTAGTGGCTTGGTTATGCTTAATTTGTGGTTGGATACCTAGCTTATTGATCATATGGAGCCAAAATCTCATTTGCCATCATGAATGTTTAGCCCTCTTGCTTTATCTTGTGGAGGGGCATAAGTTCCTTTTTGTCGCAAAGACATTTCATGTACCAAATTTGATTCTGAAAATGAAATGTAAAATGCTTGGAAATTGTGCTCCCATGTCATATGTGCTAAATTTAATTTGCTTTGGGTGCTAAACCGTTGTATGATCTACCAATGAGAAGTCTCATATATAGAAGTAGACACATGGCTCGGTGACTTTGACATGACATGAGGTTCTTGTGGGTGTTTGTGATGGTCTTATGATTATAATGGTTGTCCTAGCATGAAGTTTGTGTGGCTTTGCCATTTTGATATGTTTTGATCATGTTTAGGACTTTGCTCATGAGAGGTAAATTTTTTGCAAAATTGCCGAAATGAATCTTAGCTTCGTCCAATGGTTGTGAATCTTGGTGATCTTGTAGTTGATATCAATACGAAGCTATCGAGTATCTAACATGCTCATTTGGACATGTGTAGCATCCTATGTTGAATTTGTTCTATTTGAAAAGCTCTAGGTTGAAAGTTTTGCATTTTTTGGCTTGATTCATGCATTGACAACAAGGGGGAGAAGTTTGAGCTTGAAATGGCTTGCTGGATGCATTTAGAAGGTTTTCATGTGGTTTCGAGCCATTACTGGGCTCTGTTGCACACCGGTCTGACCCGTCGAGGTCACCGGTCTGACCGGTCAGAAGTGCTGGTTCTGTTCACATGTTGCACACCAGTATGACCGGTGGTGTTGACCGGTCTGACCGGTCAGGGCTGAGTTATTGCAGTTGCCTGTTTCAAGAGATGTTTTGCATGCATTCGTCACCGGTGGTGTGGATCGGTCTGACCGGTCAGGGTTGAGTTGTTGCTGCTACCCTGTTTCAAGTGATGTTTTGCATGCATTCGTCCAGGGGGAGTTGCATTGATTCAGGGGGAGCTTGCATGTGTGCAGGGGGAGCTCTTTGTGGTTTTTCGAGGTTTGGTTTGGTGGCTTGTGCTCTTTGTTTGAGCATAGTTTTTCTCGTATGTGTCGAGTCGTTACCCTTCAAGTGATCTTGCTCTTTGCCTTTGTTTGGCTTTTGATCGCTTGTTAGAGTTTCTTTTTATTCGTTTCTTTTCTTTTTCTTTTCTCTCGTGTTAGTTTATGTGGGTGTTGTCAATGCACTCATCAAGGGGGAGATTGAGGATCATGTGTGGTTTGAGGACCAGTGGATGATCGCTTCCTTGTGTGATGAGTGATTGACAACGTTGTGTGGACTGATTCTTGGCTAAGTATTGCAGGTGCAGGTTGCGGCTTGACTGGTGTTGGTGCAGGTGTACAACAAGCGCGAAAAGTCATCGCTAGTGAGGCCTCCAGGTCTGGAGAAGACAAGTAGGCTTCGTTCGAGGGACCCAGTGGCCAGCGGGGTCAAGTGCGAGCCACGTGGTGGCATGAACAGCACGATGAAGTCATGGATGGTTTCTTGGTTGAGCCTCAAAACCAAGGTTGAGCCGGGACTACGTGGGAGCCGAGTCATGAGTGGCGATTGGCGGAGGCTACACCGAGTTCGGGGGGTTTCCAGTGGTTCACCAAAAAACCACTGGATTCCTTGGTTGATCCACAAAGCCAAGACCGAAGAACTGAAGACGGTGCTGCAGTAGCTCCAGACCGGTGTTACCGGTGGGTCTGACCGGTCTGACCGGTGTGCGAGGACGTAGTCTGGAGACTTCGAAGCGAAGGACACGCGTCGGGAACGCATGGCTTGCGTCGAGGCTAAGCAGGGTGCGGTCACCAGGCATTCGTCCGATGGAGAAAATCTAAAGACTTCCAAAACCGCCCTTGAGGGGCTTGTATCCCTAGCTATTAAGTAAGGGTATTTTAGACTTTCGATTGCCTCCTATATAACCTAAGAGGTGAGAGGATGGCAGCCATCTCTTGGAACCCTAGTTCATTTGCTTTACTATTTTCCCTTCCTATTTTCTTAGGATTTCCATAGGACTAGCTTGAGAGCTTCTTTCTGAGATCTTGTGAGAGGGTTGGATGATCGGGCGGCAAGCTAGACCATGTATGAACTTCCTTGGTATGTATAGATGATTTGGCGTGGTTCCTCAAGGCTTTGTTGTGTTGTTCCCAGTTGTTCTTGGTGGTGATTTTCGGAGACCTCTCTTGGTAGTTTTCTCGGTGTGTTTTTAGGACCTTGCTCTTGGGGATTTGATGGGGGAAATTTGTGTGAACCCTTCGTGGTTCTTTTGCCTTTGATTCCGCTCCAAATCCGTGAGTTAAGGGGCTCGATTTTGGGGTTTTCGGTGTTCCAGGGTTAGAGGAGTTCTTGGCGGGATTTCTTCGATTCTTCTTGATTTGGCAAGTTTTGGTGGACAAAATCTTGGCTATGGACTCCTCATGAGGTGTTCCTACTATCCCCAAAGTCTTGTTCAAGTCCGTGGAGCGATTCGGGAGATCGAAGTTTGGATTTGGAGGAGTTGACCCGCGGGTGCTGTTCATCCCGAGCTGCCTAGGTTACACCGGTCTGACCGGTGCTCTTGACCGGTCTGACTGGTGCAAGCCACTTGTGGGATTTGCCTCGGGTGAACTGCTTGACTCGTGTGTCTTTGGGTCTTGGTGCTGCTAGTCAGTTCTTGGTCTGTTTGTCTTTGTTTTGTTAGGTTTTGTATAGGATTTTACTTCCGTGTAGGTTGTGTTTTGGGGGTGTTTTAGTTCCAGGGCCTAGAAAGTCACCGAGGCTCTCTGGAATGCTTGGTGTGCGGCTGCTGTAGCCACCGGTCTGACCGGCGCTGTCCACCGGTCTGACCGGTGTCACCGGTCTGACCGGCGCAGGCCATCGGTCAGACCGGTGCAGCACAGGAAGCAAGCCATGCAAGTTTCCGCTGTGCATGTTGGTGCGTTTTGGCTCGGAAGGTTGTTTGTTGGTTCCTAAGTCCAGTAGCACTTCAGTGGCTGCCTGGGCTTGGCCAACTTGGGTAGTGAGTCGGAGACGTGTGTTGGAAGCTGTGTTCGTCTTGTTGGAGTCTCTATCTCCTTCGAGAATAATTTTTATCGGCTCCCCTTCACTCCCCCCTCTTTGGTTTGCCGTATCGGTCCTTCAAGTGGTATCAAATCAGGTTACGGGTCTTGATTGACTCTAACCAATCTAAGATCCAAGGATGGCGTACTAGGAATGGGGATCGGGTCCTCCACACTTCGATGGAAAAAACTACCAGATGTGGAGTAAGCGGATGGTGGAGTTCCTTCGCGGAAAGGGTCAGATCCTTTGGGATGTCACGGTGGACACAGGCTATGTCCAGCCGATGAACTTCTTTGCTCTAGGATTGAGGGACATGTTCGACGCTAACAACAAGGCGGTCGACTACTTGTTTCGTGTTTTGTATCAGCCTAAATTCGATCGGGTGCACACCGAGCACTTGGCTTGTAGAATCTGGTCGGTGTTGAAGGAAGCTCATGTTGGGAATGCCCAGGTTGAGGCTCGGATGTATGAGAAAGTTGTAGTATGAAAGGCAAGATGCAGCTAAATGGCTTTGGGGGTTCGCGCTTAACCTCCTAAATCACACTCGTTTAACTACAGCAATCTTACGATTTTGAGTGTGAAGTACTTGATTCTGAATCCCCCAATAATGACCTCTTTCTTTACTACCTCTCGCACGGCATGAGTTAGCCTCCTTTGATGGTCCACTAAGGGCTTACATAGGTCTTCCATAGGTATACGATGAGTGCAAAAGGATGGGCTAAGTCCTTTTAGATCATTCATTGAATATCCAATCACCTTCCTATGCTTTTTCAATAATTTCAGCAACTTCGCATTTGCTTCGGGACTCAATTCGTCACTCACGATGACTGGATAAGTCTTGTCTAGGCCCAAAAATCTGTACTTTAGTTCTTTGGGCAAAGGTTTAAGATCCACCTCGGGCACTTGTGGCTCTTCGGGTTTAATGTCTCCTATGTCTTCGAACTTTTTTTCTCACGCTTCCATCTTGTGGTTCTAGCTAATCCCTTCGTTGCTTCTTCTAGTTCCTCGTCTTGTTGATCATTAGATTGATTCTCCATCGCTCTTTGTAGCGTGTTTTTAAGGGTTTCAACAAAACAAAGACTACCTACCTCCTCTACTTTTTCGTCTTCGGGAGGAAAAGGTGAAGGGTGTTTAGAAACGCGAAGAAATTTATATGTGTACTTCTTTCCACTAAAATTCATTGTTACTTTTCCTTTTCAGGCATCCAACATGGCATCAACCAGCTTAAGAAATGGCCTACCTAGGATTATATGATCAGGATTACTATGGTAAGCATCTATAACAAAGAAAGCGGTTGGTATGCATTTTCCAGAGATGATTACATTAATATTGCAAGTAATACCTAGTGGTCTAATAGTTCTACCATCTCCCATAATTAACTTTGTTGATGTTGGAGCTAAGTCTAGGTTGTGGTCTTAAACTTTATCGTAAATTTTAGAAGATAGGACACTTACTTGGGCTTCGAAGTCGCATAAAGCTTTGCATTGAACTCCATTGATATCGCAACTCAAGTGTGGTGCCATCTTCCCCTCTTCTCCGAAACCTATTGCGTAAAGTTCGGTGAGGAGAGTGTATGGCAATGCTTCGGGCTTGATGCCCATGATTCTTTTCACCTCGGTTATGTGTTCCAAATCCACTTCTGTTAACACCAAAATTTGGTAAGGAGTCTGACTTGTGGGTCCAGCTCGATGAGGAGTCCGTCCGGCGGAAGGAAGGTTTCTTCAGATGCAATCGGCAGAAAAATCCGCGGTCGGCTATCTGCTTCCGTTCGGCAAGGGAACAGTTGAGCTGATTTTGCGGGATTGTACGGTGACGTGGCTCAAGCGGGAAGGACGAATGGATGGATAAGCAATCAAGCTTAGAGATAAATTAGGTATCAAATCCATTCGAGGTTGTGCTTGGCAGGGTATAAATATGAGCCCTGAATGTATGTAACAAATATACGTAATCATTCTCAATACAAACCGGCTTTACGCCAAACCCTAGAGTCCATTTGTCGTGTCGTCGAGTTCTTCGAGAGGGTTCATCGATCCGTCGACCTCCGTGAGTACCGGCAACCTTGTATCATATCTAGTATCATGCGGTGGATTTAGATCTGATGCAAGTAGTCTTGTTACCATGCTTAGTGTCATGCGGTAGATTCAAGCTTGGTTCAAGAGGGTTTCTTGTTAGGTCATGAGCCATGCGGTAGGCTAAGATCTAGCTTGAAGTCAGTTATCGGCTCTATTGGATTTTGGCAAGATCCAATACATTCATTAAGTTACCCCATGTTGCTTTGAGTTTTGCTTTACGTTTAAATTCATGCAACACTTTTTGCCCAATCTAGATGGGTTTGGATCGGCTTTATCCTTTTTGATGATCCTTGTGCAAGTCAAGTTCGTGTTTGTGGCTAATTTAACATGTGGATCGCGTGCTCTTTGATAGCCGAAACCAAATCGATCTAGGTTGTTACGTGTTGCGGGTTCAAGCTTTCCAACGTTGATATAAATCTTAAATAGATGCATGTTTTTGGGTTGCTCTGGAGCTAGTCATCCGGTGGATTAGATTTCAAATCAATCTGATAGATTTGTCTTGCTTGGTATGTCTGTTCCTTCTTCATGGACCCCGAATCGGCTGTTCAGCCGCATTCGGTTATGTTTTTCATGAGTAGAACACGTGCGTAATTTATGCTTTAAATAATGTATGCTTTTAGCTTTCCATATTTAGATTGTATCATGCGGTGGATAGATATATTTGTGGAAAGTGGTACGATCCCCACGCAAGTTGTATCACGCAGTGGATAGATTTGTTTGGTGTCGTACCCGACGGGTTTTAAAGTACCTAGACATGCGGTAGACTAGTGCTTTGGATCTATGCATGCTTGTTTATTACATGTTTATGCTCGCGCTTTACTTTATTTAATGTTAATCACCACGGGGATCGGTCATGGTCTTGTGCACGTACATCTTTTTTCAAACAAAGACCGATCGACGCCATGCTTACGTCATCCATTCGGCTATGTTCCTTTTTCCTTTGCAAAGCTCCCGAATGGTTTCAGTTTGCTGGCAGATAGCTTTGTATAGCTATGTGTCATCCTATCTGGCTTTATGGCCGTAAATATGGAACTGTCTGGTACCACACGGCAAGTTCCAAGCTTTGGTATTTAACTACTTTGTCTTTTGTTAATTTTCAGGGAAAAATTGACTGGCACGTCTTGTGATTCTTTGCACGTGTGAAGCCAGCTTGTTCGGCTTGTTGTGTGCTTGGCGCTAGGTGCACATTTTGCGTCAATGCACTTTTTGGCACGCCCAGTGGGACCACAGCCGAAAATCAAGATGCATGACATCGGGGATATCATGGATGTCAACATTGAAGACCTCTCTCCTGAACAACGGTAGCAGCTCCAGGACGCCGTGGATCAATTCCAGCAGAAGTGTATGCTGTCCTTCAAGAAGAACAAGAGTGGCGTCCCGTACCTGAAAAATGAAATGCCCAGGGTATTGTTGCTAGGGGAGAGCGACGCCACGACCCAGCAGGAGAGGGAGGAATGCATACAGGCGTTCCGAGATGCCGCGGACCACGTCTTGAGCAGGCACCACAGAGCTTTCCTTGGTGCGTTCAAACAAATGATGGTGGCTGTCTTCGGTCCAGGCATGGAGCAGGCATTCAGCAAGACACCCATTCAAGGGGGCACCGTGGAGTTGGGCGAGTCCAGTTCTCAACCGCCATTGCAGAGCCAGCCAGCCCAGCCTCCTCCTCAGAGCGTTGGGAGTCAAGCTTTCCAGCCTCCTCCACAAGGTGCTAGGGTCAGCCAGTTCGGCCCCCCACTTGCGGGCGCGAGAGGGCGACCGGTCCGGCCACCACCGCGGGCAGCACGGGTCAACCTGTGCAACAGCCGAACCCGTACCAGCCCACGTACTGGGAGTTGGCGTTCGGCTCGCCTGGGGCCCCTCTTGCTTCCGGCCACAGGATTGCTCCAGCAAGCAACTGGCTACAGAGGAATCTATACGGCGGAGGCTACCACAAGGTGGGGAACTACGGAGCCATCGACGCTTTCCCGAATCCGGGTTACACACCAGCTGCAGGTGCGCAGGAGGACGATGCCCTGGCGCAGAAGATGGCCAATTTAATGCAGAATCAGTTCGGCCTCAAACCGAAAATGCAAGGACCTACCTACACGCCGCTGTTCCCGGAGTGGTACTACAACGTGATTCTTCCGCCAAGGGTAAAACCTCCGACGGAATTCACAAAATTTTCCGGGCAGGACGACACGAGCACGGTGGAGGACATTGCTCGCTACCTGATGCAGCTTGGAGAGTGCTCAGTTGAAGAAGCGTTCAGAGTCAGATACTTCCCCGCGTCACTGACGGGCCCGGCCTTCCAGTGGTTTTCATCTTTGCCCCCTAAATCCGTTAGCACATGGAAGGAGCTGGAACGGAAATTCCACGCCCACTATTTCAGCGGCAGCTCAGAAAAGAAGCTAATCGACCTCGCTACCCTGAAGCAGAGGCACAGTGAGACGCCCTTGGAATTCCTCAGGAGGTTCAGGGAAGTTAAGGGCATGTGCTTTTCGCTCAACCTGCTAGATGACCAGTTGGCCAACATGGCTGTTGCCGGGATGCTGCCGGCCGTGCGTGAGAAGTTGTTTGGCATGGTGTTCGATAACCTGGGCCAGCTGTCCCAAAAGCTGTCGCTAATGAGCAAAAAAGCATACGGTTTCAAGAAGGATACCAGGTTCGGCAAACAGCACGACGTGGCGGATATCTACAACCAGTTCCTGGACAAAGCCGACCTGATGGAGGATTCTGATGATGAACTGGACGTGGCTGCAGCCGAAATCATGTGGGGAAAAGAGCCATTGACTATGAATTAGCGCTAGGTCAAACAGACCAAAGGCACCTATGATTTCGACATCACAAAAGCTGACAAGCTGTTTGAGCTCCTGGTGAAGGAAGGCCGAATCAGATTGCCTGAAGGGCATTCCATGCTTCAGCCCGATGGAGTAAAAGAGAAACATTACTGTGGCTTCCACGACATGAACTCGCACTACATCAACGACTGCAGGGTCTTCAGAATGAGGATCCAGAAAGCCATCCAGGAGGGACACCTCAAATTTGATAACAAGATGAAGCTGGATGGCCACCCCTTCCCTCAGAACATGGTGGGTTTTTCCGTCAACATGGTGACAGCTGAGGAAAAGGGCAAGGTCAAAGTCTTGACCTCAGCCAGGGCAAGGCAGGATGGAGCAGTGGACCCGGAGCATCAAGTAACTTTGGAGCAGGTGCATGGTGAAGCCCCTCGCGTTCTCAAGAGCCGCGTCGAATGTTGACGGTGAAAATCCGTCAACCTAGCCATGAGTTTACCTTCGGTGTTGGGATGAGTTTTATACCTTATCCATTGGTACTAACCCCCGTGGTATAACAAGTTCACGTGTGCATGTCGGTTTTGGAGTTTAATGTTTATGCAGGGTTTTAGTGTTGAATGCAAGACTTTCGGGATAAGTTCATCAAGCACCTCATGACAAGACCTTGAAGCCCCGAACAAGTCATGCAATGAAGCAAACTTAACTCCAAGAAGCCGGGGACTTGATCCGAGAAGACGACGGACTCCGGGGACCGACCGGAAAAGTGCGTCGAATCTTGCAAGACAAGGAGTTGAGTCCAATTCGGAGAGAAACCGACGACATGGACCTACATGCGAAGGGGGAAACATCCGAGAAGCAAGGGAACCGACGTGGGGCAAAGGAGCCCACGGGGCCGGGCCTAAATGGGCCCGGAGCCGGCCGGCCCGTCCGGTCGGCCCAGGCCCATTTTGGGCCCAAATTCGTCCTCCTTTGCCCTAGCCGCCAATCGGGCTATTTATAGTCCCCTGACCGAGAGCCACGAGGAGAAGATTTCGTCTTCGGCCGCCGAGAAGCAGAGAAGAGAGGGACACCATGTCGGAGAGGAGAGGGTCGAGCTAGTTGACTAGGATTTCCCTAGCCGACGTGGGAACCTTGCATGGAAGACCACGTCGGAGTTCCCGGATCTTGAAGCAAGATCAAGGAAGGATCCCGGTGGTGATCTTGTGTATGTATCATTGTTATAGTTGAACTATCAAGTTGAATCTTTTTCCCAGCGATCAAGTGTTTCCTCGAAGATTTCGTTTTTCGATCGGCTTTGCTTATTTCAATTCTATTCGCGCGATAGATTACATAGGGTGTTCTTGTAGCCGCGGTGGCTAGAGGTACACTCCGGATCTTCCGAAAGAATCTCGACTTGTCTTTTGACTCGCCCTAAGCTCCCCGCATGAATAGGGATACGTTGTGACAGAACGGGGGTCTCGAAAGGCAGATGTTTTCGGATTTGGACGGGAAACCACGATTTAAAGAGGCTTTTATTAAGATTCGATTTGCTACTTCTTCTCTTGCTTGGAACTTCAACAAAAGGCTTACCTCGATCCCTCTAGATTGGTTTATCTACCCAATCTTACTTTGTTTTCTCCGGTTTTTAGTAGATTAGATCTGTTTTGTGTCTTTTACTTAGGTGCATTAGGTTCTTTATTGAAGATTGAAGTTATTTGGCTTTAATAGATTAAGTCTTGCGTCACACATTTGTTCCACGGATTCGATACCTTGGGTTCACCACTCGAGGGAAGAAGGGTCCCTTGACTACGACGGGAGACTTGTACGCTTGCGAGTCACGAACGAACTTTGATACAATTATTAACCATCAACAAGCCCCTTTTTCTGGCGCCGTTGCCGGGGAATAAGTGATCAAGATTTGATTTTTTATTGCTTTTTTTTGTAATTTTCAGTACTGATTTTGTTTTATTTTTGCATTTATTAAATTTTGATCATCCTCAAAATAAATCTAATCTAGTTTGTCTAACTCTAGTCTTTATAGATTTGTTTTGTTTTCTAGTTTCTTTTGCATACTTTGCTTATTGCTAACCCTAACCGGAGATGGTTGGCTACCTCTCCAAGAAACCCAAACCTTTTTGTGGATGATCCAGAAAACTTTACGGGCAAAGGTGACATGCAACACAAGCTAAAGGGGTGGAAACCCTAGATTCAAAAGTTGAAGTCGAAGGACCGTCGAAATCTCCAAGGGAATCACCACCTCCAAGTCCAAAGGAAGATCAACCTCAACCACCGGAGCGCCGCGCACCCCGGACATCGTTGATCTACCTATCATAAACCTTCAAGACGCCGGGAGGCCGTTCAAGATCAAAGTCTCAACTATCCGCATGACGATTGCGAGAGCTGAATGCATACGAGTCGGATTCCTTGAGTGGCATATCGGTTTACTTAAGAGGAGGATGGAGAAGATGGAGGTGGAGAAAGAAGCTCAACACCTAAAGGCCGCCGAAGCAAGATCCTCATGCAAGGAGTGTGTGGAGTATGACCATGTCCAAGGTAACCCCGATTTAATGCAAGTTCGTCGATTCAAGTTTTGGGTTCTCTTTGTGCACAATTCAAGGACTTGATGGACGAGCAAGCTAAGATCAACGAGGACGCCGTCACTAAGTTCGAGGCTATGGAGAAAATATTGAAGAATTTAGATGGCAAGGTGACGGAGGTCGGAAGCTCTATACGTGAAGTGTTCATCGTGATAAGATGCTAGACGCAAGTGGGACAACTTGCCGGGCGCCCGATGGGTAACGAAGAAGAATATCCGAGACAACTCCAAGGTCCCAAGATGGCGAAGGCTACTCAAGCTCGTTCGGGAGAGATGAAGGATCACTCTAGAGACCATGAAGATCACGACCGAAGGACTGGAGTTCGAGATGCCGAGCCACAAGGAAGTTGTTGCATCCGTCAAGACCAAGGACAAAGCCAGCCTGTGAAGACCAAAAAAAATTGACTAAGCCAAAGCGGGTACCCAAGATTGCAACGCCCACAAAGAGCGTTGATCCGGAGAAATCAAGTGAAGAAGTCTAGCCATGGACTATAAACGAAGCGCTAGGCGGGAGGCAACCCGTTTCGTCAAGTCAAGAATAAGCTACCGGGAGGACAACCCGATTCCTGGTTTTTCGAGTCTTTTTAATAATTTAGTTTTTGAGTTTTATTACGTAAAGACATTAGACTTAGAAGTGGTTGAACAATATTAGAGACATAATTCTTGATTGAATGTTTGCTTTATCATAAACCCTTTGCATGAACCCTCCTATGTGCTTGTTTGATTCTTTTCTTTTCGAGAAACCTCAACCAAATAATTTCAGAACCTTAACTCAACCTTTCACCCTCATTATGGTGCTGAGGTTGACTTATTTTTCATGCTAAAACCACACGAGTAGAGCCACGATTTATGTTTAAGTGTTAATAAAATTCAGCACGTGGTAGGACTCGCGTGAACCTAGAAATCAAAACTTTTGGTTGGTTTTAAAAATCTATATCCTTGGTTTCTCTAGGATTAGAATTTTTCTAAGCCTATTCTAATTTTGTTTTATTCAAAATCTTTCTTATTTAACCAAAATTAGAACCTAAACCTATGACCCCATGATCAAGCCGGGAAAATGTCTGCTCTCAACCAATGAAGGCAAACTATACCGGTGAGACCGAAATCGACGTAAAAAGAAAATATTTTCGACTTGCATTTGTTTTTAATGGTTTAAAAACTTCTCTAAAATTATGTTCGAGCTCTTGCATGGCTCTGAAAAATATTTTAAATTTCGAATTAGAGGAATGCTTAACCTTAAACACACCTTAATGGAGGCAATCTAGTGATCATGCATGCACCATAGGATTCCCTTTCATCAACTTTCACCAATTCCACATGCAAAGGGCAAGCATGGTGGGCAGCAAGCATCAACTTTGTAGGAATTTCATGGTGGCATGTGAAGCAAGTGGAGCTAGGGAGCATGGACATGACCCAAAACATGAAGCATCAAGTGGAAGGACCAATAGTGGACGAGAGCGTTTGGGCGGTGCAATTCGTGGAGCACGCGGGCGGGGAAAGTTGCGAGAGGTGAAATGATCGTGCTGGAAGAAAGACGAGACGGGGAGGAGCACCGAGGCCGGCCTCACCTACATAAGGAGCCCCCCGGCTCCCGTTTTCTGCAGGCAAGCTTCCCTCTCCTTCCTTTGCTTGTGTGTTCAAGTTTGTGTGCTCAAAACCTCCGTAGACATAGCCAACCTTCCCAAGCTTGAGAGCTCAAGAAAAAAAAATCCACATCCTTAATCCACTCAAAGTCCACATCCGAAGCAAAGAGTTTAAGTGCCTAGTTACCGGTTGCAACCCGGAATTTTAGTTGAAGAAAAGAGTGCAGCAACCATGTGGAAAAAGACCACAAGTCTCTTCTCCAAGAAGAAGAGTTCGTCGTCGTCCAAGCCGTCATCAACCACGTCTTCGAGGAGGCACTTGGTTTCCGAGTCTCCCCGGAGCATGGAGACGGATACGGCACCACCGAGGAGGAACGATGCTCTCCTCCTTGGTGGTATGAGGGCTGCAAGAAGCACTTCCATGAGGTTTACCGAACCTCGTGGGCACACGGAGGAGCAGCCCGCGCCACCACGACGATCGACTCGCTCAACCGCACCACCTCCTTACACCCCGACACACTCTTCGTACGGCTTCATCATCTTGTCGGCGGAGGAGGAGGAGAGGCTCGCCAATCTTGAGAAGAGGCTTGTGCCGAACGTCGAGTTCGACGACCAAGCACTCTACACCTTGGGTTTTTGCACCGACATATACTATATGTTGGGGCACCTCGGATGGGTGCAGTTCTCCAACGGAATATCGGTGGACACCCATTTGGGGTACGCCTTGGAAATTTTGATGACTATTGCACCCATCGTTGATGATGATGGGGTGCAAAGCTTGTCATTCCGTTTGGAGGGAGTCCAACAAGAGGTTCCCTACGAGCACGTTAGGGAGCTGCTTGGATTCCACAAGGGAGCTCCGGAGAAAGTTGACGTGCCACCTGGTATGTTAGCGTGATTTTGGAATATGATCTCCGGAGAAGCCCATCAACAACGCAATTGCATCCGCAACCCCATTATCCGGATATTTCACTCTTGGATGTGCAAGAGGGTATTGGGGAGGATGAAGGAGACAAAGGTGACCAACACGGAGTTGAATTGGCTATACTCGGCTTTAATTGCCAGGCAGCCAATAGACCCCTCTTACCTCATGATCAACCGTTGGTGTTGTGAAGCAACATCGGGGGCGGGTAATATTGGTTCGGGGTGTTACCTCTCCATGTTGGCCTTTTCCTTGCGGCCGGGGATCGCAAGAAACCCCGCTCACCTTTTGCGTGGTACCTCTCTCGACATTGAGTATTTGCAAGGCAAGTACATTAGTGGAGATGAGAGAGGAGGTTATCGGTTGGCCATTGTGAACCTACCTCTTCCCAACGAGAGGCTTAGGCTTTTCAATGAAGGGAGAGAAGATTGGTTGGAAGAGGGACTACTTGTCCCTGCAAGGAAGAACAAGAAAGGAAGAATCGTAGAGGAGGGAACATCCTCCGCACATGCGAGTGGAGCACAACCCATGTGCAACCATTCGGCGGGATCCCTCCTCCTCCAAGTTATTACGGAGGGCCACAAGAGCAAGCATGGGGGGGTGGTGCACCGGTACCCCCACAAAATTATGTTGTGCCCAACGCTAACTTCGCGGAGTCCTACGCTCATCATCCCCAACCACAACAAAGCATGGCCATTATTGGAGGGTATGCTGCAAGAAATGCTCAAAACATCGCAGCCATCCAATCTAACGCAGCTCAACTCGGTGAAGGCAACGCAAATATTGCCTTTGAACTTGGACGCCTTCACCTTGTGGAGCCAAATCAATTCGTCGGAGGAAGTGTCCAACCATATTATGAGCAAGGGTATTATTATCAAGATCATCAACATCAACCACCGGCGGAGGACTAGAAGATTTAGGAACTTTAGTTTTCTTTTCTTTTCTTTTTCTCTGTAATTTTCAGCTTTTGCTTATATGTGTTTGCGTAGTATTTTCTGTTTTTATTTAAATTTCAGCAAGCATGTTAGTTTATTTTCAGTATGTATTTCAACTTGATGTCATCATTAATAAAGACACCACCTTGATTATATCATTGGAAAAGTTACAAAATTCGTGCCATGATGATATATGATTAAAATTGCAGCTTTGTTCATCTTTGTAATTGATTTATGCATGTTTAAGCTAGTGCTCTCTTAAAAATACAGATCTGAATTTATTTAAATGCTAGCTTAATTTTTCAGCGGAGGTCATGATTAAAATAAAGACCCATAGTGTTTTATGTGCTCTCAAGTTATGAATAGATTAAAGATGTCTTTTATGCTCAAAAATATTGCTAACCTTGTCACAAATATCACTTGTGTGTTGCTCAACCTATTCAAAGCCTTATATATATTTGAGTGCATGAACCTTAGTGTACAAGATTTATTTTTGAGTGAGTTATTGCAGGCCATGATTTCTCTGGCCCGAGACTAAGAAGCTGGTCATTCCATTTTTGCGTATCTATCTTTTTGCTAGCCTCTTATCCGTACATTGTGTATCCCCGCATCGGAGATCTCACAAACTTCGCCGGATATCCACCCTTAAACCAAACATCATTTTTTGTGATTACCTCCTTGACCACAACCTATCGTTGAGAATGGATCATCAATTCAAGGAAGATCGCAAGACGGTGCCAACGTTGAAGATTTCAAGTATCTCTCCAAGGAAAAATATTCCGGTACCTACCTTATTTTTCGCCTCTTTGCTCGAGGACGAGCAACGTCTAAGCATGGGGGAGGAGGTAGGTACGGTGCAGTTTTAGAGTTCAAAGGGGAATATTTTTTAAAAAAATGATGATGAAAGAAAAAAAAATCCAGCGATACTCATGACTTTCAAGGTATAAAAAAATCAAAACTTCGTTATGGAAGTCATGAGATGAATATATGACGAGGAAAAAATGAATGAATGAATGAAAGAAAGAAAAGAATGAGAAATATGAGAAAAAAAATGTGCGTAAAGTAAATTCCCTAGCTCTCTAAAAGTGCGTTCAAGGCTTCAAGTTAAAAAGATCCATTCTCATCTTCCAACCATGTGCAATCCGATAACGAGGACTTCCTTTGTGCCTCGGGATCACTCTTTGCCATTTGCACATGTCCACTTATCTAAAAGTGTGTGTATTTAACATTATTTTCCAATGACCTTTTTGACGAGTCTCGGTAAGACCATGAGAAGCTTGTCTTGTTTTGACAACACCTCATTTATAAAATCTTGTTAGGACTAAACTTTCCCAAAGCTCCATATAAAGCCTATCACATATATATGAGAGGGAAAGGAGTAGAATATATAGGCTTGAGAGACAAGTGAGATGAGAGTTCATGAGCAATATACAAGATGATTTAAATTTGTGAATTTGGTTTAGCTTTTCTTTATCTCGTTCTTCATTTCAAAAATTCTGAGATCTATTTAAAACTTTGTGAGCATGTTAATACTTGTGGGATAAGCTTAATAAGAATCTACCCTCCGTAGAGATGAAGGCTAGCACATTATGTAACTTTAACGAATTAAAATTTTGAGAGCATTATGTTTTCTCATGTGTAATCAAGTGCAAAGTTTAAACATTGTTTAGCAATGATGATATCCATCGAAGGCTTACTCGAGGACGAGCAAGGTTTAAGCATGGGGGAGATGTTGACGGTGAAAATCCGTCAACCTAGCCATGAGTTTACCTTCGGTGTTGGGATGAGTTTTATACCTTATCCATTGGTACTAACCCCCGTGGTATAACAAGTTCACGTGTGCATGTAGGTTTTGGAGTTTAATGTTTATGCAGGGTTTTAGTGTTGAATGCAAGACTTTCGGGATAAGTTCATCAAGCACCTCATGACAAGACCTTGAAGCCCTGAACAAGTCATGCAATGAAGCAAACTTAACTCCAAGAAGCCGGGGACTTGATCCGAGAAGACGACGGACTCCGGGGACCCGACCGGAAAAGTGCCGAATCTTGCAAGACAAGGAGTTGAGTCCAATTCGGAGAGAAACCGACGACATGGACCTACATGCGAAGGGGGAAACATCCGAGAAGCAAGAGAACCGACGTGGGGCAAAGGAGCCCACGGGGCCGGACCTAAATGGGCCCGGGCCGGCCGGCCCGGTCCGGTCGGCCCCGAGCCCATTTTGGGCCCAAATTCGTCCTCCTTTGCCCTAGCCGCCAATCGGGCTATTTATAGTCCCCCGACCGAGAGCCACGAGGAGAAGATTTCGTCTTCGGCCGCCGAGAAGCAGAGAAGAGAGGGACACCATGTCGGAGAGGAGAGGGTCGAGCTAGTTGACTAGGGTTTCCCTAGCCGACGTGGGAACCTTGCATGGAAGACCACGTCGGAGTTCCCGGAGCTTGAAGCAAGATCAAGGAAGGATCCCGGTGGTGATCTTGTGTATGTATCATTGTTATAGTTGAACTATCAAGTTGAATCTTTTTCCCAGCGATCAAGTGTTTCCTCGAAGATTTCGTTTTTCGATCGGCTTTGCTTATTTCAATTCTATTCGCGCGATAGATTACATAGGGTGTTCTTGTAGCCGCGGTGGCTAGAGGTACACTCCGGATCTTCCGCAAGAATCTCGACTTGTCTTTTGACTCGCCCTAAGCTCCCCGCATGAATAGAGATACGTTGTGACGAACGGGGGTCTCGAAAGGCGGATGTTTTCGGATTTGGACGGGAAACCACGATTTAAAGAGGCTTTTATTAAGATTCGATTTGCTACTTCTTCTCTTGCTTGGAACTTCAACAAAAGGCTTACCCCGATCCCTCTAGATTGGTTTATCTACCCAATCTTACTTTGTTTTCTCCGGTTTTTAGTAGATTAGATCTGTTTTGTGTCTTTTACTTAGATGCATTAGGTTCTTTATTGAAGATTGAAGTTATTTGGCTTTAATAGATTAAGTCTTGCGTCACACATTTGTTCCACGGATTCGATACCTTGGGTTCACCACTCGAGGGAAGAAGGGTCCCTTGACTACGACGGGAGACTTGTACGCTTGCGAGTCACGAACGAACTTTGATACAATTATTAACCGTCAACATCGAAACCGGGGAATCATCCAGAGCCAAGCCCAGGGTGACCACGCGTATCCTCCTCAATAAGTGGCAGCGCCAGCTGGAAAAAGAGCGCTACCAGAAGCGAAAATACGAGGAGGAGAGGCGCAGAGCCGAAGAGGAGGCACGCAGAAGAGATCTGGAGCAATACACGCGCGAGCAGGAGCGCGCGCACTGGGGATGTGCGTTCTTCGAGCACCGTTGGAACGAAGGTTTGAAGCCGCCCACACCGAGGAACCGCCCCGAGTGCGGTGATAGGTATTTCGGGTACGGGCGGGAGAGCGCAATCGCCGATCCGTCCATGAAAGAATTGGAAGGATACATCCTAGCGAGGATCGGCGCCAAAAAATTGAAATCATTGATCATCCCAGGAAAAGGCAAGCTGATTTAAGGTGGGCTGATCAAGAGGAAGACGAGGACGAGTACATCTGGCAGAAGGGGCAATGGTGCCCGCCTGGCCTAAGAAAGAGTCAGAAGCGAAGGGTTCAACGCTTGAGGAACCGTGAACTGAGGCAGGCTGGGATCCAGACAAGGCAGGTGTGGCGTCCAAAGGATCAACCTGAAGGGTCAAAGCGTTCGGCTCCAGCGTGCATGGTATATTTTCTGCCGAATGAATTTATGGCTCCTGCTAATCAGGTTGTGCAGGAAGAGGCGTCCCTGGATGATGAGCAGGTTGAGGGGCTGATGGCGCAGTTGGTGCTAGCCAAGCAGGCCGTCTTTGACAAACGGGCCAAAAATCGACACATGAGGCCGCTGTACTTTAAGGGATATGTCAATGGCAAGCCATTGCCAAAGATGTTTGTCGACGGTGGAGCGGCGATCAACGTAATGCCGTACACCACCTTCAGAAAACTTGGCATGGGCCCTAGCGATCTGACGCCTACAAGCATAATACTGAACGATTTCGCCGGGAACCCTTCAGACACCAAGGGATGCGCTCACGTGGATCTGATGATCGGATCCAAGACGCTACTCATGACCTTCTTTGTTATCGAAGGTAAAGGAGCCTACAGCCTACTGCTTGGGCGGGACTGGATTCATGCCAATTGCTGCGTCCCATCCACCATGCATCAGTAGTTCATCCAATGGGTGGATGATGATATCGAGGTGGTCCAAGCAGATGACTCCGTGAGCGTTGCAAACATGGAACCAGCTTTCTGGGAGTATCAAGGCATTGATTGTTTCTCAGGGAAAGACTGGGGAGAAGGTCCTGTTGAACCTGTCAGCAGCGATCAGCAGCCGATTCAAGCAGTCGGCGCTTATAGTAATTTCTAATGGAGAACCCCGTCGATGGTACTGATGGCAAGTTGGGGCGAGGATTCATGTCGGCCGATAAATTAGAAGAAGTTGACATTGGAAGCGGTGATAAGCCAAGGCCGACTGTTGACGGATAAAAGACTTATCCCTCTACGATCCGCAAGCGTACGGACCCCACACCTTTTTCACCACGGGATTCCCAAGGTTCTTGTCAATCCGCGGAGCAAGGGGATTACAAGCGTTCGATCTACTATGACACACTTAGCTACTAAAACCCTAACTACTATTATACTAGAAAACAACTAAACACACTAGAGAGAATGATAAACGATCAAGATAGAAGACACTCGCCCACGGGTCTACGATACTAGAGCATGCAATCGCTTAAAGACATGAAAACCAATCTAATCTATCGGGGTTGTGACCACGGTTTCGCCCTTTCCCTCCTCTCGTACTGTCACTACGCGAAGGTATTCATGACTAGACCTTTGATGGCCACGGCGCATTGAATGGATCCAAGGAAGCATTGGAGCTCTTACTCCCTCTACGGCACGGTTGCAAGCCTTAAGCATTAAAGTATATTCAACACAAGATGATAGATAGATAATCCGACAAAGTGCGATTACATCTCAAGATCGATTACAACCCATGGACGAATGAGAAGATTACCCCATCAAGGTGCTGATCATAGCACCGTTGATCATGGTTTCCCTTCCGCCGGTGTCTTCCTTCTTCTCCACGAGAGGGTGCTTCCTTCGAGGTGGTCGATCTCCCGCCGGAGATCCTCCTCCTCTCTCTCTAGCTTGTGGATGGCCTTCTGGTGCGAATGAATCCTCCCCTCGGTATTGGCGGCGCGTCGGGGGTTTTAGGGTTGAAGATCCTTCGAGGGCAAGGAAAACGGGACCGAACCGGCGCCGGAAGTGGGCCGGGCCGGCCGGCTCGAGCCGGCCGGCCCTGAGCCCAATTCGGCCGGTTCGGTCGCCCCTTTTGCTCCGCGGGTCCTCGCGCATTTATGTACTTTGCCCCCTCCACTTGCACGATTTTGATGCTGTTATCCTCGCGTCCAAGATGGAGGCTCTCTTTGCATGAAGTTTGATCTTTTACGCTTCAATCCCCGGGGGTGTTCCTCGTAGCACTTCGGTCCTCGCCACCATTGGAAGTGATTTCAGCAAGCTCGTGAACACGAACAAGACTCCATGAATGCTCCTTTGATCTTGTTGCGAATCCGTCCTTTATGTCCATGTTTTCCTACATAAACACAACACTTCCAAATGCATGCACAAAGATGAACTTGTTATATGATTAGTGTGCCTAGTGGCAGGTTAGTTCCATAATCAAATCCAAACCAAAGTGTAATGAACATGCTAGGTGCACCAAAATACACCGTCAACATCTCCCCCACACTTAGCTCTTGCTCGTCCTCGAGCAAGTACTCGTAAAAGAATTTCGTCCAAGGTGTGTAATCGTGTATCATTAATCCTCCTTCACAAGTTAGTCAATCTTTTCATCTTTAATACATAAACACAAAGTAATGATAATCAAACATAAACGTGGGTGTTTAGAATTTTTACCACGTCAAGATTTACCCCACAACTCAAACTCTTCACTCGAAGTCTTCATTTTCAGCCATGCTTACTCCTTTGCTTCCATCGGAGGGTTTTTATTATTTTCAAAACAAAAATTCCTGCAACAAATATTAGACAAAAACCTTTCTCCAAGCTCTCTCAAGTCACTCATATGATGTGGCTATCCTAACCAAATTTTATAAATCTCTCACCTCCCATTAATCTCTCATATATCATGTAAAGTGGAGCTATAGGTAGGGCTAGCGCAATCAACACAAATATTGTCAAACTAAGAACTTCCTCTAATTGTTGTCTACCTTTCAAAGCCAATGATCATGAGAATTAACCATATGTAGGGATATCAAGGATGAGAAGATTTAGAATGGTGGACATGTGCAAGGGCAAAAGAAAATTGTGACTACAAGGCACCAATGATGTCCTCGTTGTCGGATTGCACATGGTTGGAAATAGAGTAAAAGTTTCGTCTCACAATCAACTTGACATCCTTCTTTACACTTCATTTTTTTCTTTACCTTCACTTGATCCATCCCTCTCATATCTTCATTGCTACCTCATCTTTTTCTCTTTTTCTTTTTCTTCTTTCATTCACATATGATTTTTTTTCTTTCTTTCTTTCTTTTCCATACACATACTTTTTCTCTTTATTTTTCTCTCTCTTGACAACTTTTTCAAAGCTTTCAATTCTCTCTTTCCTCGCATGCATACAATCTGAAATTTTAAATAAACCATGCTAGAGACGAGACGAAACTTTGAAAATAGGTTGTGTTCAAGGAATACGATGTACAAAAGAGATGTATAGGGTTGGGTATGGAATTCGGCGATATACGTGACTTCCGTTGTGAAAGTCACGTTACCGAATATATGACGAGGCTAGCAACAAAAGATAAGCACAAGAACATGATCATTGCTTGAAATTAAAACTCACCAAGAGAGAAGGGTCCTAGCCTAACTCATCGTGCTAATCACACTTATAGTGGAGCGAAAAAAAATAAACTTGGCTTTGTATAGGAATTTTTTCTTACTCTCAACTTGGAAAAAGAGGTTTTGCTAACCTTTATTACAAGGGTTTTAAAATGATTTTCAGAACTGAAATCCTCCAATTTTTAGCATCGAACATAGCACAACTAGCATGTGAAGCTCAAGATTGAAGTGTGGTATGGGTACTTTAAGTAGTAGCGATTCCACTAAGCACCACGGTAAACGATTTTCAAACCATATACTTGTGTTCATATATCAAGAATCGAAGATTAAGCAAACAAGTAAATAAAGATAAACAATACATAAAACACAAAGATATATATAAAGACTCTTTTTATTTGGTTTTCTTGACTCAACACTAATTTAAGACACTTGCAAAAATTTTAAAACAGACTCAAAAACTAAAGACTCATTAAAAACACTAAGACTCTCACACGAAGATTAAACCGAACCTAAACTTGAAGTTCAAAAGCTAAGGCTAGCGAGCTAGCACTCCCCCACACTTAAAACATACGACGTCCTCGTCGTATCTTACAAAAATCCTAAGGGGAAAACTAGATCTAGTGGTACTTCAAGCAAGTTTTGCACCACTTGCCTCTCATGTTTCCAACCATGCCGAAAAGCTTGCGCACGTTGCGGTTAAGGAACTTGTAGTCATCTTCAACTACGCGCTCCAAGTCCTCCATACGCTGCTTCATCGCTTCCATGGCTTGGAGACATTCGTCGGCCGACGTGTAGAGATCCGCGATGGATTGACGGCAAACTCGACAGCACACCGGATGCAATCCGAAGGGGTCGTCGTCGCCATAATCTCCACCGTTGTCACCACCGTCGTCGCCATCGCCGTTGGGGCCTTCGGGAGTCCTTTCATAGGGCTGCTCATCCCAATCATCATCATCTCTACCGACGGCCGCCCACGAGCTCGGGCTACGATCGTCGGAGTAGTCGCTATCCCCATAATCCTTAGGCTCCGGCGACACCTCCTTGTAATCTTTACGCTTGATGCCTTGGAGACGTGCCGACCTTCGAACGGGTGTAGGGACCTTCTCTCCTTCGACGGGGTTGCGAGATGCAAGAGCTCCGGTCGGGACACGTCCTCCGCAACGGATACGTGCGGTCCTCTTGACGGGTAGCTTGAGCTCGCATCGCATCGCATCGCCTCCTCCATCGATGGCTTCTTGGCTTCTTGCTTCAACTCTAAGCTTTTTGGAGGCTCAATGGCTGCTACAAGGGTGCAACACATTGCTTGAAAGGTTTGATTCTCGAGCTCCCAATTTGGCCAAAAAAATAGTCCCGAGAGGAAAGCTGCGGAAACCTTATTTTCCTTTTTTACACTTCCCTTAAAATTTTCCGACCAAACAAGGAAGTCAAAAAGGAGCAATTCGGGCGAAATTCGGCATCATCGGGCGTCGGGCCTCCCCCGGGCCGGTCCGCCGGGCCGGCCGGCCCACCCCCGCCTCGGGGGCCGGGCCGGTCCGGTTTTTTTGCACACCGCCCTATTTTTTCTTCCTTAGCCCATGGGAAAAAGTTGGCCCAGTAAATCTTCGCGAAGAACTCCGGAAAACTAAAAGAAAAATTATTTACGAAGTTGATGCCTTGTTTTTCGTCCTAGGTGGGACGTTCGGGCTCTTCCTCCATGGTGAAGACGTCAACATGGTGAAGGGGCACGACATCGGGTTCGTAGTAAACCTTAAGCCGCTGACCATTCACCACAAATTGATTGCCGTTTATATCCATAATGGTTACCGCTCCGTTGGAGAACACCGAATGCACAACATAAGGTCCGTCCCACTTGCTTTGCAATTTCCCCTTTCCGAAGGTTTTAAACCTCGAATTGTAGAGGAGGACCTTATCTCCTTCTTTATATTCTTTTTTCTTCAATCTTTTATCATACCACCTTTTGATTCTCTCTTTGTATATGCTTGCGTTTTCATAAGCTTTCAACCTCAACTCCTCTAGCTCGCTTATTTGAATCCTTCGTTTCACCACCGCGGCATCGAGATCAAGGTTCATCTCTTTTATCGCCCAATAGGCTTTATGTTCCAACTCAACCGGAAGGTGGCAAGCTTTTCCATAGACGAATTGATAAGGGGTCATACCTATCGGTGTTTTAAACGCCGTTCGATAAGCCCATAAAGCTCCGTCTAATTTCTTTGACCAATCCTTGCCTCCCTTCTCTATGGTTTTGTTGAGTATGCTTTTTAATTGCCTATTTGACGTCTCCGCTTGTCCGTTGGTTTGTGGGTGATAGGCCGTGGAGACTCTATGCTCAATTCCCAACTTGGACAAGCACCTTTTGAAGTTCTTCCGGTGAAATGAGTTCCTCCATCACTTATCAAGATTCTCGGTGTACCGAAACGGGGAAAAATCACGTTCTTGATCATAGTGATGGACTCCTCCGTGGAAGCTTTACGACATGGTATAGCCTCTACCCACTTGGATACATAATCAACCATAACAAGTATATACTCGAATCCAAATGAGTTTTTAAAAGGCCCCATGAAGTCTATGCCCCATACATCGAATATGTCGATTTGCAAGTTGTATTTCAAAGGCATAGAATTTCTTTGAGAGATGTTTCCGGTTCTTTGACATTCGGGGCATGACGCAACATATCTTTTAGTATCTTCATGCATCTCCGGCCAATAGAATCCGCTCGACCATACTTTTGCTTTCGTTCGAAAATGGCTATAGTGCCCACCGTACTCCGCCGAGTGGCACTTCCTTAGAATCTCGACCCTCTCTTCTCTTGGCACACATCTTCTAATCACTCCATCATTGCCAAGTTTGAAGAGGTATGGTGCATCCCAAAAATATTTCTTACTTTCAGAGATTATCTTCCTTTGAGTGTTTTTATCTAGATGATCGAGGGGCATCTTTCGAATTGCTCGAATGATGTCGATCATCCAAGTGTCTTTATCAAGCACTCTATAGAGGTGGTCATCTCTCATCTTATCTTCTATGGGCTCTTTATCATCTTGTCCACGATTCATCCTAGACAAATGATCGGCCACAACATTTTCCACCCCCTTTTTATCACCAATTTCAACATCAAACTCTTGGAGAAGAAGGATCCAACGAATCAAACATGGTTTAGCTTCCTTCTTAGCCAAGAGATACTTGATGGCTGCGTGATCGATGTAAACAATGACTTTCGAGTTCACGATGTAAGATCTGAATTTTTCGAAAGCGAATACCACCGCTAGCAACTCTTTTTCCGTAGTGGCGTAATTTAATTGTGCCCCACTAAGAGTTTTGTTGGCGTAGTAAACGGCGTGAACTCGGCCTTCCTTTCTTTGTCCCGAGACCGCGCCTACGGCGTAGTCACTTGCGTCACACATGATCTCGAAAGGTTGGCTCCAATCCGGAGGTTGGATGATGGGAGCACTCACCAACGCATTTTTCAAGGTCCGGAATGCCGCTAGACACTTCTCATCAAAGTCGAAAGCCACATCCTTTTGAAGAAGGTGCGTTAAAGGCTTAGTGATCTTCGAGAAGTCCTTTATAAATCTTCTATAGAATCCGGCATGGCCTAGAAAGCTCCTTAAGGATTTGACATCCGTAGGAGGTGGGAGTTGCTCAACCGTGTCTACCTTAGCCTTGTCCACTTCAATTCCTCTCTCGGATATAACATGTTCGAGCACTATGCCTTGTTTAACCATGAAGTGGCACTTTTCCCAATCTAAAACCAAATCTACCTCCGCACACCTTGTAAGGACCTTTTCTAAGTTTGCTAAGCAATCCATGAACGTCTTCCCGTAAACGGAAAAATCATCCATAAACACTTCAACAATTTCTTCGATGAATTCCGAAAACACGGCCATCATGCAACGTTGAAAAGAGGCCGGAGCGTTGCATAGGCCGAAGGGCATCCTCCTATATGCAAACGTTCCGTAAGGACACGTAAACGTTGTCTTATGTTGATCTTCCTGGTGAATAGAAATTTGCATGAACCCTGAGTATCCATCGAGAAAGAAAAAATAAGTGTGGTTTGCTAACCTCTCGAGCATCTCGTCTATTAACGGTAGGGGGAAGTGATCTTTCTTCGTCGCTTTGTTAAGCTTACGATAATCGATACACATCCGCCACCCGGTCACGGTTCTTTGCGGTATCAACTCGTTCTTCTCATTCTTCACCACGGTCAAACCTCCTTTCTTCGGCACACAATGTACCGGGCTCACCCATTCGCTATGCGGAACCGGGTAGATGATTCCGGCATCAAGTAACTTGATAACCTCTTTCTTTACTACCTCTCGCATGGCATGGGTTAGCCTCCTTTGGTGGTCCACTACAGGCTTACATTGGTCTTCCATTGGTATACGATGAGTGCAAAAGGCTGGGCTAATACCTCTGAGATCGTTAATTGAATATCTAATCACCTTCATTTTCTTCGGGACTCAACTCGTCGCTCACAATGACTGGATAAGTTTTGTCTGGGCCCAAAAATTCATATTTTAATCCCTTGGGCAAAGGTTTAAGGTCTACCTCGGGCACTTGTGGCTCCTCGGGTTTGATTTCTCCTATGTCTTCGAACTTCTCTTCCTCCACACTACCATCATGCGGCTCTAAGCCTTTCGTTGCTTCTTCTAGTTCTTCATCTTGTTGATTACTAATTTGATTTTCCATCGCTCTTTGCAGCGGGTCTCTAAGGGTTTCAACAAAACAAAGACTATCTATCTCTTCTACTTCTTCATCGTCGGGAGGAAAGGGTGTAAGGTGTTTAGAAGCACGAAGAAAGTTATATGTGTACTTTGTTCCATTAAGGTTCATTGTTACTTTGCCTTCTCCGGCATCTAACACGGCATCAACCAACTTAAGAAAAGGCCCACCTAAGATTATATGATCAGAATTACTATGGTAAGCATCAATGACAAAGAAATCGGTTGGTATATAGTTTCTAGAGATTTTTACTTTCATGTTGCAAGCAATACCTAGAGGTTTGATGTTGCAAGCAATACCCGTTCTACCATCTCCCATAATTAATTTCGTTGATGTTGGAGCTAAGTCTACGTTGTGGTATTGAACTTTATCATAAATTTTAGAAGATAGAACACTTACTTGGGCTCCGATGTCGCATAAAGCCTTGCATTGAACTCCGTTGATCTCGCAACTCAAGTGCGGCGTCATCTTCTCTTATTTTTCGGATCCTATCGAATAAATTTCAGTGAGGCGAGCGTATGGTGATGCTTCGGGCTTAATCCCCATGATTCTCTTCACCTCGGCAATATGTTCCGGATCCACCACGTCATCTCCAAAGAGCTTTTAAAAATTTCACCGGTGGTTTCGAGGTCGTATGAATTTTCAGCTTTCTTCTCCGGTGGGAAATCCACTTCCAATGCTCTTGCCATTCCCTTTTGATTAGGGAACGGTCTTCTCTTGTCGAATACTTCTCCGTAATCAATAGGAACCCAATCCATTGGCTCGAACTCCCTTAGTGGCTTTGCGCTTGACATGCTTCTCTTGTTCGTCTCATTTGGTGCGGCGAAGTCGACGTTTGGTGTAGTTCTTGACTTGATGTGTTCTTGTTCAAGCTTTTCCATGATTGGCTCCTCTTTTGTGACTTCCGGGGTTGCCTCTTTAGAAAAATCAGCAAGCTTTTTCTTCCTTGAATTGAATTCCGGCTCTTCCGCAAGTCTTGTTTCCCAATCTCTTCGCATGGCAGCCGCTTTACTAACTTTTTGTAGAAGTTGTGCGGCTTTCGTGAGTGTCTTCTCCATGAGATCCCCACCCGCACACATTTCGACGTGTCGCATGCAACTAGGGGTTAGGGAAAAGAAAAATGTATGCAAGAGTACGTCACCGGTGAAGCCGAGTTTTGGTCCTTGTTCGATTAATTCATTAAACCTATCCCGGGCTTGGTCTATCCCTTCCTCTTCTCCTTGCATGAAAGTGATCACTTGCCTCCTTAGATGTTGAACCTTGCTAATTGGAAAGAACATTTCGCAAAACTTCTTTGTCAACTTGTTCCAATTGCCTTCAACTTCAAAGGACGCAACCGAATACCATGTCTTTGCTTTGCCGGCAAGTGAGTAGGGAAAGAGATTCCATTTGAACCATTCATCGGGAACTCCTTCTTGACGCACCGTGTTGCATATTGTCGTGAAATCCCTTATGTGTCTATATGGGTTCTCCGTAACCATCCCTTCAAATGGGTTTTCCGCCACCATCTTGATGATCTTGGATTTAATTTCATACTTGGTCGCTTCGAGCTTCGAATCCGACTCTTGTACCTTTATGTCTTCACATCGAGGGCTAGCGTAATCCCTTAATGATTTCTCCGGTTCTTCCACGGGTTGATTAACGAACTCCATCTAGACAATAAGATAAAAACAAAAACAAAAAAGAAACAAGTGTTTTTCTAGATAATATATGTTAGATAAAGCAAATAAAAGATAAACTAAAATATAAAACTAAGTTAGATGCAAATCAAACGATGTAAACTGACTTGCTCCCCAGCAACGGCGCCAGAAAAAGGGGCTTGTTGACGGATAAAAGACGTATCCCTCTACGATCCGCAAGCGTACGGACCCCACACCTTTTTCACCACGGGATTCCCAAGGTTCTTGTCAATCCGCGGAGCAAGGGGATTACAAGCGTTCGATCTACTATGACACACTTAGCTACTAAAACCCTAACTACTATTATACTAGAAAACAACTAAACACACTAGAGAGAATGATAAACGATCAAGATAGAAGACACTCGCCCACGGGTCTACGATACTAGAGCATGCAATCGCTTAAAGACATGAAAACCAATCTAATCTATCGGGGTTGTGACCACGGTTTCGCCCTTTCCCTCCTCTCGTATCGTCACTACGCGAAGGTATTCATGACTAGACCTTTGATGGCCACGGCGCATTGAATGGATCCAAGGAAGCATTGGAGCTCTTACTCCCTCTACGGCACGGTTGCAAGCCTTAAGCATTAAAGTATATTCAACACAAGATGATAGATAGATAATCCGACAAAGTGCGATTACATCTCAAGATCGATTACAACCCATGGACGAATGAGAAGGTTACCCCATCAAGGTGCTGATCATAGCACCGTTGATCATGGTTTCCCTTCCGCCGGTGTCTTCCTTCTTCTCCACGAGAGGGTGCTTCCTTCGAGGTGGTCGATCTCCCACCGGAGATCCTCCTCCTCTCTCTCTAGCTTGTGGATGGCCTTCTGGTGCGAATGAATCCTCCCCTCGGTATTGGCGGCGCGTCGGGGGTTTTAGGGTTGAAGATCCTTTGAGGGCAAGGAAAACGGGACCGAACCGGCGCCGGAAGTGGGGCTGGGCCGGCCGGCCGGGGCCGGCCGGCCCTGTGCCCAATTTGGCCCGGTTCGGTCGCCCCTTTTGCTCCGTGGGTCCTCGCGCATTTATGTACTTTGCCCCCTCCACTTGCACGATTTTGATGCTTCGTTATCCTCGCGTCCAAGATGGAGGCTCTCTTTGCATGAAGTTTGATCTTTTACGCTTCAATCCCCGGGGGTGTTCCTCGTAGCACTTCGGTCCTCGCCACCATTGGAAGTGATTTCAGCAAGCTCATGAACACGAACAAGACTCCATGAATGCTCCTTTGAACTTGTTGCGAATCCGTCCTTTATGTCCATGTTTTTCTACATAAACACAACACTTCCAAATGCATGCACAAAGATGAACTTGTTATATGATTAGTGTGCCTAGTGGCGGGTTAGTTCCATAATCAAATCCAAACCAAAGTGTAATGAACATGCTAGGTGCACCAAAATACACCGTCAACACCGACGTTCATCAGCGCAAACTTGCAATCAGACTTCAGGGAGGAATTGATCAAGCTACTCAAAGAATATAAAGATTGCTTCGCCTGGGATTATTCGGAGATGCCTGGACTAGACTGTTCTATTGTTGAGCATCGGTTGCCAATCAAATCTGGTTTCAGGCCATACAAGCAACCACCCCGGAAAATCTACAAGGACGAGGTATTGGCCGATGTGAAGAAAGAAGTTGAAAGATAGCTCGATGCAAACTTCGTTCGGCCATGTAGATATGCGGAGTGGATTTCTAACATTGTCCCTGTTTACAAGAAGAATGGAAAGATGAGGGTCTGGATAGATTTCAGGGATTTGAACAGAGCTACTCCGATGGATGGTTACCCCATGCCTATTGCCGATTTGTTGGTTGACGCCGCTGCTGGGCACAAAGTTATCAGTTTCATGGATGGCAATGCGGGATACAACCAAATTTTTATGGCAATAGAAGATATATCAAAGACGGCCTTCAGATGTCCTGGTCATATAGGCCTGTTTGAATGGGTAGTCATGACATTTGGGTTGAAAAATGCCGGTGCAACTTATCAGTGAGCCATGAATTACATATTTCACGAGTTGATCGGCAAAGTTGTTGAAATTTACATTGATGATGTCGTGATCAAGTCCCTAAGTCATGACACACATTTGGAAGATGTGAAAAGGACCTTGGAGTGCACCCGAAAGCATGGTTTAAAGATGAATCCAAACAAATGCGCTTTTGGGGTGTCAGCTGGAGAATTCTTGGGATTTTTGGTCCATGAAGGGGGGATTGAAGTTGGCAAGAAGAGCATGAAGGCCATTGATGAAGTTGTCCCTCCAACTAATCTCAAGGAGTTGCAATCACTGCTCGGCAAAATTAATTTCGTAAGGAGATTCATCTCAAATCTGTCACAGAAGGTTTTGCCGTTTTCTCCGTTGCTGAAACTAAAGAAAGATCAGAAGTTCACATGGGGCGACGAACAACAAAAGGCTTTTGAGGAGATCAAGCAATACATGAAGGAACCACCAGTGCTGGTCCCTCCTCAGTTGGATAAGCCTTTCAAGTTGTATGTGGCGGCCGATACCCAAACCATTGGATCGGCCCTTATTCAGGAATTCGAGGGAAAGGAGCGGGTAGTTGCATATCTTAGCCGAAAATTACTCGATCCTGAGACCAGGTATTCGGCTGCAGAAAAGCTGTGCTTGTACGTATACTACTCGTGTACAAAGTTTCGGCACTACTTGTTGAATGCCGAATGCACTGTATATTCCAAGTTTGATGTAATAAAACATATGTTATCTATGCCAATTTTGAATGGCAGGATTGGCAAATGGATCTTGGCTTTATCAGAGTTTGAGTTAAAGTTCGAATCGGCAAAGGCTATTAAAGGTCAGATCATTGCCGATTTCATAACTGAACATCGCGATCCGTCAATTGATTTGCTTGAAATTACTCCTTGGGCTTTATTTTTTGATGGATCATCATGTGGTAAAGGTGGGGGAGTAGGGATTCTGTTGATTTCACCCAGAGGTGAGATGTTTGAATTTGCCATCCCTATACAGCCCACTGTTACAAATAATCAAGCTGAATACGAGGCATTGCTTCGGGGGCTTCAATATTTGAGAGAAGCCGGGGCCGTTTCGGTTGAGGTTTATGGAGATTCAGAGTTGGTGATCAAGCAATTGAACGGCCAATACGAATGCAAAAGTGAAGCACTGAGGAGTTACTACGAAGAGTGCAGGGAAATCTTGAAGAGATTCCCGTTGGTAACTCTACAGCATATTCCTAGGGAACATAACGAAGAAGCAAACAGGTTGGCTTAGAGCGCCTCTAGTTACAAAGAAAGTCAAGAGGCGTTTGCTGCAGATATATGTGTACTAGGGACGGATCTTGCGAAGGATGATTGGAGAAAAGAGATCGTTGACTACTTGAAAGATCCATCCCGAAAGGTCTCTAGGAAGCTCAGGTACAAGGCCATAAAATTTGTTCTTCTGGATGACAATTTGTTTTACAAATCATTAGATGGGGTGTTGTTACGATGCCTGGGTCCAGAAGAAGCCAAGAAGATGATGAGTGAAGTGCATGATGGGATATGTGGAGCACACCAATCGGCCTACCGCATGAAATGGGTTATCAGGCAAGGCGGGTGCTTTTGGCCGACGATATTAGAGGATTGCTTTGAGTATTACAAGGGATGTCAAGATTGCCAGAGGTTTGGAAATATTCAAAGGGTCCCCGCGTCAGCATTAAATCCCATTATCAAGCCATGGCCATTCAGGGGCTGGAGTATAGACTTGATTGGCCAGATTAATCCACCATCTAGCAAGGGGCATAAGTTTGTGCTTTTGGCTACAGATTATTTTACTAAATGGGTTGAGGCGATCCCACTGAAAAAGGTGACGTCGGAAAACATGGTTGAATTTGTCAAGGGGCACATCATCTATCGGTTTGGAATCCCTCAGACAATCACAACTGATCAAGGGGCCCAATTCGTGTCCCTGGAGTTCAGAAAATTTGCCGAAAGCATGGGAATCAAATTGTTTAATTCTTCTCCTTATTATGCCCAAGCTAATGGTCAGGTAGAGTCTTCTAATAAGATCATGATCAAGCTTATACAAAAGAAGATCGACAGAAGCCAATGAGGTGGCATTCGGTACTCAGTGAGGCACTGTGGGCTTACCGAATGGCCCCTCGTGGAGCTACAAAGACCTCTCCTTATGATCTGGTTTATGGGCATCATGCAGTTCTACCTTGGGAGATGCAATCAGATTCCAGGAGAATCGTGTTACAGAAAGATTTAAGCTCCAAAGATTGCAGTGGCCTAATGATGGATGAGCTAGAGGATTTATACATGATCCGTCTCAGGGCCCCGGAAAACATCGAGAAGAACAAGCTGCGGGTTGCCAAGTATTATAACAAGAAAGTAAATGTCAGGCAATTTGCGGAAGGGGATTTGGTTTGGAAAGCGCTATTGCCGATTGGAACTAAATACAGCGAATTCGGCAAATGGTCCCCTAACTGGGAAGGACCCTTTCGCGTGGTCAGATGGGTCCCTAGTAATGCATACATATTGAAAACTTTACTGGGGGAAGAATTTTCCGCTGCAATAAACGGGAGATATTTGAAGAAATGTTATCCTAGTATTGAAATCGATCGGTGATCACCAGCAGTGGGATTAAATGCATCTGACACAGGAGTAGCCGGCGCTCAAGAACGAGGCCGCCTTTAGAACAAAAATTCACAGACAGAAGAAATGGCCAGTGCCTAGATGCATTGCCCTTAGCACAAAACTACATTACAACTGCCTCTTGCAGGTTTACAACCCTAGTGATCAGGACTTCGGGGAGGTGGGAAGCATAAGGCCTAGAGGAAAAAGCGGAAGTATGATTCAATCTTTTCTTTGCTTCTTCGGCTGCTCCCTCTTCAGTTGCTCCAGGACCACCGTGACGGCAACTTGGAATGCACGGGGGTGACCATGATTTGCGGCCTCCACCAAGCTGTCCCAAGCCGCTTTCAGGTTGTTGTACCTGTCAGAGACATCTAAAACAGAGGAGTGGGTGTTAGGGGCAAGAAATCCAGATGTGAGCGTGTTGACGGATAAAAGACGTATCCCTCTACGATCCGCAAGCGTACGGACCCCACACCTTTTTCACCACGGGATTCCCAAGGTTCTTGTCAATCCGCGGAGCAAGGGGATTACTAGCGCTTAACCAAGTACTAATCTAGTTGAATGGAAAACCTTTGAAAGAGAGTATTAATCTAAAAGTAAAACAATATAACCTATGTTAATCTAAGTTAAGTTGATCAAACAAATCTAGAGTTAAACTATATGGTAAAGGGGTGAACACAAGAGAGTGAGCAAGAAAGATAAGCGTTCCCTCCCTAGGATCTAGGATAACATGGTATGCATCTACTACACGAAAGCGGTAAAGAAATCTACCGGGGGTTGTGACCACGATTTCGCCCTTTCCCTCCTCTTGTACTGTCACTACGCGAAGGTATTCGTGACTAGACCTATGATGGACACGGTATGTTGATGGAATCTATGGGAGTAGCGGATATCATACGCCCGAAAAACACGGTAGCTAACCTTAATCATCAAAGCATCATCAACATGAAAACAATAGATTGAAACCACAAATCAAGTAGCGATCACATAGCATGTATCCATCTAATCCTAGGGATGAACGGAGACATTACCCCATCATCTTACACGGATTGAAGCACATAGGGGTGATGGAGACTCTGGAGAACGTCGTCGATGAAGATGGCGGCGATGGAGCTTGGGAACACCCCTAGACCAGCGGCTTGGAGTCCTCTTGCTTCCTTCTCTCCGTTGGCGTTGATCCTTGCGACGAGCTCATCTAACTCTCTCCCTCATCTTGCGGCGGCGGTTTTCTGGTGATTGGCGTCGGTAGGATGATTTGTTCGATGTGGCGGCCGATGGCGGCGGAGGCAATAAATAGACAAACACCTAGGGCAAAGGAGGGACCGAACCGACCCCCGGAGTGGGCTGGGCCGGTCGGACCAGCCGGCCGGCCCGGGCCCACTTCGGCCGGTTCGGCCCCGGTTTTCTCCCCGGTTGCTTCTCGCGTGATCCCTTATTCGTGTGCACTTGCATGTGGGCCTTTGACGTCGTTTCCTTCACGGTTTAGGCTTGAATCCTTGCTATGCAAGCTTCGCTGTTTTCTGGTTGAGTCCCTGAAGACTTGCACGTTGACGCTTCGGTCCTTGGGTCATTTGGAGTCATGTTCATCGCGTGTCTTGACTCTTGTCGGGCTTCATGATCTTCTTCCAAAGTGCTTGGTGAACTTATCCCGAAAGTCTCCTCATTAGCATAGATTTCCTGCGTAAACAACAAACTCCAAAATCGACATGCAAGTGTGAACTTGTTATATCATTAGTATGCCTAGTGGCGGGTTAGTTGCAAATCATAATCGAAACCAATGTATAACAAGTACTCTAGGTTGACGGAAATTCACCGTCAACATCTCCCCCATGCTTAAACCTTGCTCGTCCTCGAGTAAGTGGTCCTCGCTTAAAAGGGAAATCAGCGTTGCCTTCCAATGTTATCCCCGCACTTAGTCATTCATGACGAGACAAATTGCTCTCTCTTAAGAATTTATTTTTAAAGTTCAAGTTGTGACCGGCTTCTTTTTCATTATGGAAGATAGACTAACAATAAAGAACAAGCCACATGTAACACAATGCTCTCAAACTTAAGTGAACTTCAAACCATTACCTTGTCACATGGAAGATTTTCAAAAAGATGCATATCCAACATAAGTGAAAATCTCTTGCAAGAGCTCATGGAACACTCATCTCATCAAGTCACTCAAGCCTATACTAGATTATTTTCAACCTACTCTACTCATATGTGATAGTGAAAGGCTTATGTGGAGCTTGGAAGGTTAAAAACAATCCTAGCAAAACATATATCCGAAATATTGTCAAATTAAGAGAGAGATCTATTGGAATTACCGAGACTCGTCAAAAAGGCCATGGAAAATAAATGTTGGAAAGAGAGGGGGACGAAACACACACATTTAGATAAGTGGACATGTGCAAGTGGCAAATGGATGATCCCGAGGCACGAGTGAAGTCCTCGTTATCGGATTGCACATGGTTGGAAGATTTGAGTATGGATTTGTCATTAAGGCACTTGAGAACTTATGAAGCAAAAAGAACTGAGGAGCATCTTTATTTTTTTTCTTTATTTTATTTCCTTCTCATTTTTCTCTCTTTCTTTTTTTCACTTTATTATTCCTATTTTTCTTACTCTTCTTTTCTTCTTATCATATTTTTTTTCATTTTTCATTTTTTTCTTTTTTTTCTTTTGCTCCTCAAAACTTTTTGCAACATAATACTTACATAGCATTTGTGTCAGAGAATGACTCCTCCCCCATGCTTGAACGATGCTCGTCCTTGAGCATAAAAGAGAGGGGAAATGACTGCTAAAGTAAGTATAAATTCCATAATATTGCAGAATATTTGAATCTCCATCGAGAATTTTACTCCATACTCAAATTGGGTTGTGGACAAGGAGGTGATCACAAAAAGATGTTTTTGGTTTAGGGTGGATGCCCAGCGAAGTTTGTGAATTTTCGATGTGAAAAGCCACAATGCATGGACAAAAAGGCTAGCATGAAAAAGTTACACAAAGGAATGACCAGCTTCTTAGTCTCGAACCATAGAAATCAATCCTAATCCAACTCATAAAAACATATGTTTGCAATCTACGGGTTTTGTTATCATAAAACATATATGTATATGGCTTTGGTAGGTAGAACTTTGCAAGAGCATCACAAATATGTAGATAGCATAAAAGTTAAGTTTTCATAAAAACAACAAGTTATCCGGCTATCCATAAACTTAAATCAAAGAGCAAAGATATGTATGTGGGTCTAGAGCATAGTCATTTCACCTCCACAAATAAAAGAGCCGGTATTTAAATTAATTTCAGATCATATTATGGAGAGCAATTAGCCAAGACATGTATAACTTCATGTAGGTAAAACAAAGCGGCAACTTTCATCATCTTTCCATAAGCATAGGCAATATAGAACATCGAGGTGAACACATGGTCATGCTTATCTATTGAAAGTGAAAAGAAACCTAGGTTGTCCTCCTAGTAGCCATGTTATTGTTGGAAGAGAAAAAACAAAAGGTTGCACCTAGTTGATGTTGAAGGCATACTTACAAGCATTTGTGTTTGGAAAAGAGAAGGTCCATGGAGATGTTACCATCCTTTGTAATTCTTCGTTGCCTTCTTCCGACATCTCCATGTATCGATGTGGCTTTTTCTTTTGTCTTGATTTATTAATGCTCCTAAACTTATGAATTTGATCTTGTATGCTTAATGGAGTCATTGGTCACCCTTCTCTTCAATGTTGTCATCACCATCCCCTCTTTCTTGTTCTCATCATCTCCTTGATGTCTCTTTTTCATGGATTTCCCCCTCTGTCCAGAACAGAAAATATTTCGAAATATAGCTCTATTGAAAATTTTATGAAATTACCTTTCCAACGTGTGGTCATTCATCGAAAACGGAGTTCAAACAAGGGAGCTATGTCCATTTTACTTCAGCGCTGCGTGCTGTCCAAAACTGATTTCAGGACGTGTTGCACTCGGTGATTCGGGCATAACCGCTTGTAGGAACCTCCGATCGTCTTGATTCTTGATTTGTTGGAATCGTAACTTCATGGGGCTTCTAAATATCCAAAAATATCCAGTGTTTTCCCTTCGAGACCATGCAGAATTTTGATGAGATCGATAGCTTCTCGCGCATTGATCCGGTGATGTTAACGATCTTGATCATTCTATCTTCTAGAACGTCATGTTGCACTTCCGTGTTGAAGATTCAGGGTCTCCCCCATGCTTAGCATTTTGCTAGTCATGGAAGAAGAAGACAAAGCACTTCTTAGCCATCCTTCAATTTCCTTGTAGTGAGAGTCTTTATCTTGCCTGTAAGACGTTTTAAACGCACATTCTACCACAAGGTGACGGTTGGGAGTAGATAGAATTGCCAACAATCCAACAATGTCTCCTAAGATTCTTAACATGTGGCATAATTAGTTTAATGAGGAATAAAAACCTAATGAGTGTACGTGGTGCAAGGTGTGTATGCACATGATAGGAAAGCATATAAACAAAGACAATGTTTTCACCTAGTTCTAAACACCATGTTTACAACAAGGTTGCTGAATCTCTCCATAGCCATAAAGGTTTATATATCTAGGGTTAAAACACCATGTCTATCCCTAAATCAATAACTCTTATAGCACAAGAAAAATTAAGCGCATAGCAAAGCTTATAAACTGACCAAAGCAACATGAAAACATATGAAAAGCTAGCTAGGTTTATCGAACTTAATGATGATGGTCCGCAATCATGTTTAAACACCACGTTTACACAAGATCACAAAAGGAAAATACTCATAATGCCTTATGAAGTATTAACATGGAAAATGAAGCATACATCATTAAGTATACAAAACAACCAAGCCAACTATGTGCAAAACATGTATACGCAAAGAAACATCATGTTGATAACAAAATGCAATGCATGCAAATAAATAAATATGATCATGAACATGATGGTGGTTCTAAAAATAAAACTAAACTTATATTAATAACCACAAGTTGATCATCATAAGATGGTGCCATTTTTTTATTTTCTCTAAGACAGTAGTAAAAACATAAAGAAACGGGTTGCCTCCCGAAAAGCGCTTCATTTAAAGTCATAGAGCTCGACTTTCTCACATACCGTCTTTTCGTTGCATAGCCATGGCCCTTCAAGCAAGAATAAAAGGTACCAATGCAGCTTTAATTTATTTCCCATGTTGTGCTTGATCACTTTTAGAAGACTTGCCCAAAGCATCCTTTTGTTTCATCGTTGTCTTCTTCTTTATCATCCTTCGGTGCTGCCTTCACTCCATGAATTTTTATTAATGTCCAGAACAGAGAGTATACTCAAGCTCTACTCCATTGCACAGTACACAAAATTTCCTTTCCAACGAGTCTTTATTTGCTCAAATCGGACTCCGGACAAGAGAGTTACGTCCGTTTTACTTCGGCGATGAAATCTGTTCTGAAATTTCAGAACGCTCAACGCTCAATGTTTCCTCCATAACTCCTTGCACGGGTCTTCAAACTTGTTGGTTCTTGATGCGTTGGAATGGTAATTTGATGGAGCTTCGGAATATCTCATTTTCTTCATTTGTACACCTCTGAACAAGCCCTCAAATTGATGAAGACAGCAGCATCCATCGCGGGATTCGGAGAGGTTGATGATTTATCTTGCAACTCTTTTAGGCATGACTTTTTTTTTCATTATTCAAGCCTTGTCTACATGGTTAGTGAAAATCGGGCCTTTCCCGACATATGATTCTTTAAGGTCATTAGCTTGACCAAGCGCAAAGCATGATCGAGATTTACAAAACTTATTATAAACATACGCGTCCATAATTAACACCACATGTGAATTGTAGCAACAAGTCAAGGTGTAAATAAAAGAAGCATATGTTTCATGCATAGCACTTAGCTCATCATTAGGCAAAGGTTGTTTAGGTGTGAGATTAATTGGATCAAAAATAAATGTTTCCTCTTTTTCATTCTCAAGAAAATCTAGCCTATCAACATGATCACTATTGGAACAAGGCATAGACATTAAACTATCATTCATACTATTGGTTGAGCATGAGTATTTGAATTTATCAACATCAATACCAATAATATCTTGAGATTTCAGCGCGTACCTTGGCCTTAGAGATTTTTCAACAAGAGTGATATTTGGTTCATCAAGCGGTGTTGAAGGCGAATCGATCTCAACAAGTGTAGTTGCCTCTTCATCACCATCTTGCAATTTCTTCAACTCATCATGTGGAAGATGTAATCCTTCAACTATGTACGCATTCATCTCTTCTTTGAAGTCTTCTTTATCAACCATATCTTCATCTTCAAAGACTTGTATGTTGCTTTCTTTATCTTCCATGTACCACATGTCGTCAAGATCGCTCTTTGTTGATTCACTCTTTCCTTCATCCTTGAGTCCTTCCATGTCTTGATTTGCTAGTGTGTAGGCTTCAATAGCACACAAGCTATCATCTAGCTTGAGTCCTATCTCCTCCCATTTATCCTTTGAGTCACTAGGCTCATCACGGTTGTACTCTTCTCTTCCTTCATCATAAATCTTTGAGTTGTCAAACCGGTCGATCCATCCTTCATCTCCTTCTTCTCTTTCTTCTTCAAACATCTTTTGGATCGACTCTCCACTCATCTCTTGATCAAATATATCTTCAATTAGCTTGGCAACGTGTCGGCGTTCCTCCTTCCTTCGGTAGTTAATTAGTGGGGCGAAATCAACTTGAACCCAACCGGATTGCTTGAACTCCGCCAATGGTCTAGCATTCCACATACTTCGGCCTACATTCATGTTAGTTTCAATATTTTTAACATCCGAAATGACTTCTCTTACCTTGGGAAGTGGATCTTCACTTTCTTGTATGGTCAGTTCATCTTCCTTGACCTTCGATTCATCTTTTTCAGAAATTTCAGCAAGCACCTTGGGCTTGCTTTTGTCATTTTGCTCCTCTCGACAACATCTTTGCCAATCTCGTATTGTCCTTTGTCCATTGCTTATCCTTTGTAAGATTTGTGCAGCTTCACTAATTGTTTTATCCATTATATCACCGCCTGCACACATGCTTACAAAACGAGACGAGTTAGGGGTTAGTGAAAAATAAAAGGTATGCAACATCAAGTCACCGGAAAATCCCAAGTTCGGGCCTCGCTCAAGTAGTTCATTAAAACGGTCCCATGCTTCATCAATTCCTTCATCCTCTCCTTGCTTGAAATTGAGCACTTGCCTCCTTAAGTCTTGAACCTTGCTTATGGGAAAGAACTTCAAAAGAAATTTCTTCACTAGCTCATCCCAATTTCCTTTTGCTTCAACGGACGCATGTGTGTACCATCTTCGCGCTTCATCTTCGAGAGAGAATGGAAAAAGATTCCACTTGAACCAAGCGGCCGGAACTCCTTTTTGTTGCACCGTGTTGCCTAACATCGTGAATTCCTTAATGTGTCTATATGGGTTGTCATCCTCCAATCCTCTAAATGGTTTTGTCGCCACTAACTTGATGATTCCGGGCTTCACTTCATAGTGGGTTGTAGCAAACGTCAAATCTGATTTTTGCATCTCAATGTCTTCCATTGACGGCATTGCTAGCTCCCTTAGCGACATCTCTTCGTCTTCCAATGGTGAGGTGAACAAATCCATCTAGGCACAAGAAAAGCAGAAAGAAAAACAAAAAAGATTTTTTTTTCTCTTTTTTTAGAAAATAAGGGTTAGGTGTTAGTAATCAACAAAATTAATACTAGATTAAACGTAGCAAAGCGGCTTGCTCCCCGGCAACAGCGCCTGAGAAAAAGGGGCTTGTTGACGGATAAAAGACGTATCCCTCTACGATCCGCAAGCGTACGGACCCCACACCTTTTTCACCACGGGATTCCCAAGGTTCTTGTCAATCCGCGGAGCAAGGGGATTACTAGCGCTTAACCAAGTACTAATCTAGTTGAATAGAAAACCTTTGAAAGAGAGTATTAATCTAAAAGTAAAACAATCTAACCTAAGTTAATCTAAGTTAAGTTGATCAAACAAATCTAGAGTTAAACTATATGGTAAAGGGGTGAACACAAGAGAGTGAGCAAGAATGATAAGCGTTCCCTCCCTAGGATCTAGGATAACATGGTATGCATCTACTACACGAAAGCGGTAAACCAATCTACCGGTGGTTGTGACCATGATTTCGCCCTTTCCCTCCTCTCGTACTGTCACTACGCGAAGGTATTCGTGACTGGACCTATGATGGACACGGTATGTTGATGGAATCTATGGGAGTACCGGATATCATACGCCCAAAAAACACGGTAGCTAACCTTAATCATCAAAGCATCATCAACATGAAAACAATAGATTGAAACCACGAATCAAGTAGCGATCACATAGCATGTATCCATCTAATCCTAGGGATGAACGGAGACATTACCCCATCATCTTACATGGATTGAAGCACATAGGGGTGATGGATACTCCGGAGAACGTCGTCGATGAAGATGGCGGCGATGGAGCTTGGGAACACCCCTAGACCAGCGGCTTGGAGTCCTCCTCTTGCTTCCTTCTCTCCGTCGGCGTTGATCCTTGCGACGAGCTCATCTAACTCTCTCCCTCATCTTGCGGCGGCGGTTTTTTCGGTGATTGGCGTCGGTAGGATGATTTGTTCGATGTGGCGGCCGACGGCGGCGGAGGCAATAAATAGACAAACACCTAGGGCAAAGGAGGGACCGAACCGACCCCGGAGTGGGCCGGGCCGGTCGGACCGGGCCGGCCGGCCCGAGCCCACTTCGGCCGGTTCGGCCCCGGTTTTCTCCCCGGTTGCTTCTCGCGTGATCCCTTATTCGTGTGCACTTGCATGTGGGCCTTTGACGTCATTTCCTTCACGGTTTAGGCTTGAATCCTTGCTATGCAAGCTTCGCTGTTTTCTGGTTGAGTCCCTGAAGACTTGCACGTTGACGCTTCGGTCCTTGGGTCATTTGGAGTCATGTTCATCCCGTGTCTTCACTCTTGTCGGGCTTCATGATCTTCTTCCAAAGTGCTTGGTGAACTTATCCCGAAAGTCTCCTCATTAGCATAGATTTCCTGCGTAAACAACAAACTCCAAAATCGACATGCAAGTGTGAACTTGTTATATCATTAGTATGTCTAGTGGCGGGTTAGTTGCAAATCATAATCGAAACCAATGTATAACAAGTACTCTAGGTTGACGGAAATTCACCGTCAACAGAGCGCGAAGTCAAGAAGGAGTCAGAAACATTTACTTCCCACTAATGCCTCCAGAGCCATGCGACGCTCACGTTCGGCCTGGCAACGAGTGGTGATGTCCCTGAGGTCATGCTCCAGGTGCCGAACGCGGCGGCGCAGTTGATGGCTGGTCCTCTGTTCAGGCGTGGCGTCCTCTGCTCGAGGGAGGAATCGGAGAGATGTACTCAGGCATGTCTTCGGTCCCGATGATTTCTTCAGGAAGCAAATCAAGGCTGAAAGAGGAAAGGAAGAGAGAAGGTAAAGCGCAAGATCATATGTTGAAACAAGGAGTAAATCAAGGGAAAACTCAATTTCGAATCGTGCGTTTCTTCGGAGTGCTGCTCTCCTGGGGTTGCTTGCCTTTGTCCATAGCCTTGGGGTTTTTTCCTCTAAGGACATGGGAGAAAATGAGAAGTGATGGATGAGTGTGCGAGTGGATTTGCAGGGCATCTCAGCAGGCTATTTTATTGACCGAAGGGGTGCATTGGGAGTGATGACTGGCCGGCGTGCACTATTGGAATACCAAACGGCAGGGTTTTCTTCCCGAATACGAAGGGTTTTCGCTTGAATAGTGCTTACGGATTGCCGATTCAGGGATCATCTGTGGATTTTACGCCAAGGGGCATCTGTTCTCGCGTGTTCGGCTCAAGACAGTTCCCGGATACGTTTAAGGAAAAACAAGATTAACGGATGCAAATATGAAGAAAATCATCGCAGTGCAAGCACAGAATTCAAGAGTTCTTTATTTATTGCCGATATTCAAGCATCTCTAATACAATCTAGTCAAAAAGCCTGTTCAGCACAGATTGGGGATGAGTGAGTTCGGCAATGGCGTCTCCGTGGCCATCGAGGAGCTCCAAGATGAGCTCAATCCCCTCGATGTCTTCTGGCGCACCGCCCCGGAAGGCGCGCGGCCTGGTGAAGTAGTCGACGTCGGTGTGCATCGCCATGGCAGCCAGGCCCAGGGTGGTGCCCAAGCGGACGCCATGGGTGGCCACTTCATCAACGCGGTGCTCCACCGCAGCAAGGCGCTCCGCCGGCGTGTCTCTGCGGGCGTTCACCTTATCGGCCAGTTGCTCCACCAGCATCTTTAGCTGGTTGAGCTCGGCATCACGGGCTGCAAAAATGCAAGAAAAAGGGAGATTAGCATCGAAGGCCGGATTGGATCAAAGAGCGGTGTCGGGGCCAGACCATCGATGGTCTCCAGCAGCTGCTTGTGCTGGTCTTCCCATTCCAACTCGGCTATGGCAGCCTTTTTGGAAACGTCCTCCAGCTTGCGCTGGGCCACCTCCAGTTCTGCCTTGAAGTGGAGAGCGTTGAGTTCCCCGTAGGGCACGGGGGAGTGGTCGTCAGACTCCGAGGAAAGGGTGACCGGCCGGCGCGGGAGATGGATTCCATTGAATCAACCTGAAAAAAGGGTGATCGTCAAAACAAAAGGAGATCGAAGATGAATCAGAGAAGAGGAATTGACGATCATTGCCTCCGGCGCACACTGGCGCGGCTCCCCTCCGCCTCATCAGAGGCGCGGCGTTGGTTGAGGCTGCGCACCATGCTTCTTTGGGATGTGCACTGTTTGGAGAAGAAGAAGGAGACTTGAGATTGGCAAAGATTCGAGAGCTAAAGGCTTGGTGGAGAGCTAGGGGCACCTACGGTTTCATTTATAGGCCTGGCAAGACAGATCGTGGCCTCAAGTCATGGCTCTGGATCGTGGCGCATATCCCAAGAAAATCGGAAGGTGGAAAGGTTTCCTTGACCAGTCCGCCAATGGGTCGTTTGGAGTTCTAGGCCGAGTCATATTCGTTTGACTGGCTCGGCTGAGAGGAGTCAAAGTGCCATTCGGGTATTGGCATTTCTTTGCCGAATGGGTCGTTCAGCATTGCATTTAAGAATGCGCAGAGGAAAAAAGGAAATAAAATTGCAAGAACAAATGTTACAAGAGCGACCAATTCGGTTACACATCGATTGAAGCATCTAGATGTTCAAATATTTCGCAATTACACTACGGACATTCAATGTTGCTTGGCGAAAACTTTCCATCCGCTCTTGGTAATCTTTCTGGGCGCTGGACAGGGTGGTAAGTTCTGCATCACATTGTTTCACCTTAGTGATAGCCGATATTGCTTCCTCTTGGGTCTTCTCTATCAATCCAGGGAGCTCGGCTATTTTCTTGTCATCGGCCTCTATATCAGCTGACAGGCTTCTCAGTTCTGCCTCCAAAGTGGCTTTTCTGGCGATCTTCAATTCGCGAGAAGCTTGCGGATTGGCCAATGTATCTTTGTGGCTCTCGGTCTGAGATTGTGCCCCTTTCACGGCTTGTTCAGCACTAGCCCTCTTCTTTTCAACAGCTGGGCGGGAGGACACCTTTCTCAAAGCTTTTCTTATGGGCACATAATGAATTTCCAGACTGGAGATAGATGCAAGAGAGGCACTGATGTCCTTAGGAAGTTCATGGCTGATGGGTTCGAGCATTTCTTCAATGTGATCAAGATCTTTGAATTGATCTCGCGCATCTTTTTGCAGCCAGGCAAAAATCTCCTTAAGCTTTTCTAGCACTTCCTCTGACAGAGTTTGAGGCACTCCTTCCCTTGCCTCGGCAACTGGATTGTTCCCCATTGATGGACTTGATGATGATGGGACCTGATCCTAAGAAAGCAATATTGCCGAGTCAGGAGTGTTGGAAGTAAAAAAATAGTAGGGTTGAGTGCAAATAAGTACCTCATGTCTGATTTCCTGAAATGGAGCAGGATTTTGTTCAGGGGCAGCCACTGGTGAAGGAGGTGTTCCAGGCAAAGCTGAAGCTTCTGCGTGAGAGAGCGCTGATTCAGTTTCTGGCAACTCAGGAGCTTCTGGCTGAAGAGGAGATGGGTTCACCTCTGCTGGGGTTAATGTTTCTGCTTGATCAGTGGGTGATTGAGCCCTTGGAGGACTTGATGGCTCTGGTTGAATTGGGAAATTCATCTCTGGCGAGTTTGGTGCTTCTATCTGGACAGGGGGTGATTGAGTCCCTGATGAAGATGAGATTTCCACTTGGGCAGGTGGCTCAACCCTGGGTGGACTTGCTTGTTGAGACACTGGGACGTCCACAAGTTGATCCTCCATTATTTCTTCTGCAAATGCCAAATTAAAAATGAATGCCAGTGTTCATCCTCAAGGAAAAGGACAGTAAAGGTCATACCAGTGGATGGAGCATTGGCAGGTTCTGAAGCTGAGGATTGCTGAGTTCTAGTCTGAAAATGCACAAGATATGATTTATCAGAAACAGAGCAATCCTGTGATCAAGAAAGGAACATTTTTTTACCTCAACAAGGACTTTCTTGATAGTTCTTCTCCTCTTGGCATTTGGAGGAGCAATCAGAGACAAGCCTTGCCTCCTGTCAGCAGCAGGGCTGGATAGAGTTGGGTCTGTTGTAGCATACCTAGCCATTAACTGAGCCAGGGTTGGTGATCTGAATCCCAATGCTAAGATTGGGCCTACTGCATTGCAAACGATCTCCCTGGCCAGAGGGGCAGGCATTGTGTTCTGTGGACAAAGGAAATAAGATCAGAATCATGATTGGAAGAGGAAATGTCTAATTTAAGGATTAATCATATTACCTCTGAAGTTGGCTGGAAATCAGGCATCAATTCTGTACAGAACAAGTGTACGGGCTCACTGAAGATATGATCGTGGAATTCTTGCCACCAGGAGTTGAAGGTGGGGTGAGCTATTGTTGTGGGTACGAAAGGCCAGGTGTAGACAGAAGGACTGCACACATACTGAAAGGCTATGCTACTTTGCATAAGTTCTTTGATTTACTCTCTGGGCTTGAGGAATTCATGCAGAAACAGTCTTGGGGCATCTGACCACATCCGAGTTGCCGAGCCATCAGGTTGGGCTGATAATATTCATAGGTGCTGTGGTTCAACCTCCCTCCACTGAATTCAGCCGGCGGAATGCATGGGCGGATAAGGAGAACTCACAAGGGAGAGTCAGATTGTCATTATCCAGATAAGGGAGCCAGAGAGGATTTTGGAAACCTTTGAAGAAGAGCTCGAAGAGCTGGATGACATTCTGCTTGATGAAAACAGTTGAATCAGCTTCTCCATAAGTCTGGCATCCTCTGGTGGCTTGGGGTTCCCATTCATGATGATTGGATGAAGGGAAGAGCCGGGTGTTCAAATCAACACCAACAATCTGATGCATGTGCAGCTGCAGCCACATTTGAACAAACCACCAGGGACCGTTGACACATGCTATCCTCTGGTTGGTGTACATCTGGGTGACAGTTTGGTGAAGCATATGGTACACACTGCCTAGGAGGTATTTTCCAAGAAGGAAACGATTGCCATTGACTAGGTGTGCAGCCATTGCAATATGATTCAGGGTAGGCTCATTGGCTTTACCACAGAAGATGAACCTGCATAGCCACATGTTCAGAAACGCCCTGTATTCAATATCACCAAGGGGGCCGTCCTTCATATGGTTCAGGATATAGTTTTTGTATCCGCTCCCTGGTTTCACCCCTATTTGTCTTGAGGAACCTTTGAAATTCTAGGGGAAAACAAATCCTGTAATGTCAAGGCCGGTGATCATATACACATCGGCCAAAGTTGGAGACATCGGGCAGTGACCAAAGAGGAAGGCGTTGACGCCATTTGACCAGATGTGGCAAGCCGCTATCAAGAGGTCTTCATTCTTGGGGGTCTCGGCCAAAGATAATTCCAAGCATTGAGCAATGCGGAGGGTATCCCAATTCTGGGTCCTGGCACTCTTGTCTGCAAGAATCCTCTGGTACCAATTTTTCCAGCCTGCGATTGGGGGCAAGGGCCAGTTCTTGAAAGCATCCTGCCACTGGGGAGGTGTGGTCAGAGCCACTTTAAAGGGGATCCTTCGAGATTCAGCTGCGATAAAATCTCGAGGATCAGAGTTTCCCACAAGACCAAGGTAGTAGGATCTTGAATTGGCCTCGGTACGAATCAGAAGCTCGGTGGAAGGCTCCTGAAGGGAAGTGGAGATGAAATCTCGGGTAAAATTGAAAACCTAAATGCCGAATGAAGCTTGTGGTAGAAGAATTTACCTGAGCAACTTGATTTTGGGCCGCCATTGGGGATTTGAGCTCAGAACAAGGGGATCTAGGGTTTGGATCTAGACGAAGATTCCAGCGGATTGCGAAGAGAAAGAACAGGTGTTGAACAGATTCGATTTGAAGATGATGGAAGTTGGAGTCAATTCCGGAATAAAATCACTTTTATCCTGTAATTGAAGGGGCATGTGTTAACAGCAAAATTTGGTAAGGAGTCTGACTTGTGGGTCCAGCTCGATGAGGAGTCCATCCGGCGGAAGGAAGGTTTCTTCAGATGCAATCGGCGGAAAAATCCGCGGTCGGCTATCTGCTTCTGTTCGACAAGGGAACAGTTGAGCTGACTTTGCGGGATTGTACGGTGACGTGGCTCAAGCAGGAAGGACGAATGGATGGATAAGCAATCAAGCTTAGAGATAAATTAGGTATCAAATCCATTTGAGGTTGTGCTTGGCAGGGTATAAATATGAGCCCTGAATGTATGTAACAGATATACGTAATCATTCTCAATACAAACCGACTTTACGCCAAACCCTAGAGTCCATTTGTCGTGTTGTCGAGTTCTTCGAGAGGGTTCATCGATCCATCGATCTCCGTGAGTACCGGCAACCTTCTATCATATCTAGTATCATGCGGTGGATTTAGATCTGATGCAAGTAGTCTTGTTACCATTCTTAGTGTCATGCGGTAGATTTAAGCTTGGTTCAAGAGGGTTTCTTGTTAGGTCATGAGCCATGCGGTAGGCTAAGATCAAGCTTGAAGTCAATTATCGGCTCTATTGGATTTTGGCAAGATCCAATAGATTCATTAAGTTACCCCGTGTTGCTTTGAGTTTTGCTTTACGTTTAAATTCATGCGACACTTTTTGCCCAATCTAAATGGGTTTGGATCGGCTTTATCCTTTTTGATGATCCTTGTGCGAGTCAAGTTCGTGTTTGTGGCTAATTTAACATGTGGATCGCGTGCTCTTTGATAGACGAAACCAAATCGATCTAGGTTGCTACGTGTTGCGGGTTCAAGCTTGCCAACGTTGGTATAAATCTTGAAAGAACTGGGTATCACGCGGTAGATGCAGGTTTTTGGGTTGCTTTGGAGCTAGTCATCCGGTGGATTAGATTTCAAATCAATCTGATAGATTTGTCTTGCTTAGTAATGTTCGTTCCTTCTTCATGGACCCCGAATCGGCTGTTCAGCCGCATTCGGTTATGTTTTTCATGAGTAGAACACGTGCGTAATTTATGCTTTAAATAATGTATGCTTTTAGCTTTCCATATTTAGATCGTATCATGCGGTGGATAGATCTATTTGTGGAAAGTGGTACGATCCCCACGCAAGTTGTATCACGCGGTGGATAGATTTGTTTGGTGCCGTACCCGACGGGTTTTAAAGTACCTAGACATGCGGTAGACTAGTGCTTTGGATCTATGCATGCTTGTTTATTACATGTTTATGCTCGCGCTTTACTTTATTTAATGTTGATCACCACGGTAATCGGTCATGGTCTTGTGCACGTGCATCTTTTTTCAAACAAAGACCGATCGCCGTCATGCTTACGTCATCCATTCGGCTATGTTCCTTTTCCTTTTCAAAGCTCCCGAATGGTTTCAGTTTGCTGGCAGATAGCTTTGTATAGCTATGTGTCATCCTATCTGGCTTTATGGCCGTAAATATGGAACTGTCTGGTACCACCCGGCAAGTTCCGAGCTTTGGTATTTAACTACTTTGTCTTTTGTTAATTTTCAGGGAAAAATTGACTGGCACGTCTTGTGATTCTTTGCACGTGTGAAGCCAGCTTGTTCGGCTTGCTGTGTGCTTGGCGCTAGGTGCACATTTTGCGTCAACAACTTCATCATCACCAAAGAGCTTTTGAAAGATCTCACCGGTGGTTTCAAGATCGTACGAATCTTCCGCTTGCTTCTCCGATGGGAGAACTACTTCCAATGCTCTTGCCATCCTCTTTTGGTTAGGGAACGGTCTTCTCTTGTCAAATACTTCTTCATAATCGATTGGAACCCAATCATTATGTTTGAACTCCCTTAATGGCTTCGCGCTTGACATACTCCTCTTGTTTGTTTCATTTGATTCAACGAAGTCAACGCTTGGGGTAGTTCTTGACTTGATGTGCACTTCTTCAAGATTTTCTGGGATTGGCTCCTCTTTCTTGTCTTCCGGGGTTGCCTCTTTAGAAATTTCAGCACACATCTTCATCCTTCAATTGTGTTCTGTCTCTCCCGCAAGTCTTGTTTCCTAATCTCTTCGCATGGCCGCCGCTTTGCTAATATTTTGTAAAAGTTTAGAGGCTTCCGTGAGTGTTTTATCCATGAGATCCCCACCTGCACACATTTGAACGTGTTGCATGCAACTAGGATTTAGGGAAAAGAAAAATGCATGCAAGAGTACATCACCGGAGAAGCTGAGTCTTGGTCCTTGTTCAATCAACTTAATAAATCTATTCCAAGCTTACTCTATCCCTTCCTCTTCTCCTTGCGTGAAAGTGATCCCTTGCCTCCTTAAATGTTGAACTTTGCTAATTGGAAAAAACTTCTCACAAATTTTTTTTGTCAACTTTTTCCAAATGCTTTCAACTTCAAAGGACGCAAACGAGTACCACGTCTTCTCAGGAACTCCTTCTTGACGCACCATTTGAACCATTCATCGGGAACTCCTTCCTGACGCACTGTGTTGCATAGCGTCGTGAAATGCCTTATATGTCTATATGGGTTCTCCATATCCATCCCTTAAAATGGGGTTGCCGCCGTCATCTCGATGATCCTAGCTTTGATTTCATACTTGGTCGCTTTGAGCTTCGAATCCGACTCTTGTCCCTTTATGTCTTCACATCAAGGACTAGCGTAATCCCTTAGTGATTTCTCCGGTTCTTCCACGGGTTGGTTGACGAACACAACCTAGACAACAAAATAAAAACAAAAACAAAAACAAAAAAAGTGGTTTTCTAGGTAATAGGGGTTAGTTGTTACCAAATAAATGATAAATTAAATCTAAAACAAAATTAGATGCAAAACCAAACGATGTAAACTGGCTTACTCGCCGGCAACGGCACCAGAAAAAGGGGCTTGTTAACGGATAAAACTTGTATCCACCTACGATCCGCAAGCGTACGGACCTACACCTTCTTAACCACGTGGATTCCATAGGTTCTTATCAATTTGCGGAGCAAAGGGATTACACACGTTTGATTTAGCACTACTTACTAACTTATCCAAACCATAATCTACGGTTAATCTAGAGAACAACTATGTTACACTAGAGAGAACAATTAAACTGACAAGATATGTAAAAGACACTTGCCCAATGGTCTACGATACTTGAACATGCAACCTCTTAAGACATGAAAAACGATCTAATTTCACCCTTTCCCTCCCCCGTACTGTCACTACGCGAAGGTATTCGTGACTAGACCTAAGATAGACACGGTGTACTGAATGGATCTAAGGGAGCATTGAGATCTTACTCCCTTCACGCCATGGTAGCTAACCTTAAACATCAAAGCTTCTTCAATACTAGATAGTAGATAGATATCCAAACAAAGTAGCGACTACATCTCATGTTCTATTACACCTCATCATGGTCCTAGGCATAGCACCGTTGATCATGGTGATGCTTTCTGACGGTGTCTTCCTTCTCCTCCCCTTGTGGGTGCTTCCTTAGAGTAGAGCGATCCTTCTCAAGAACGATCTCCCTCCTCTTCTCTCTCTAGCTTATGGATGGCCTCTCGGGCGAATGGCTCTCCCTCCTGTGAATGGCGGCGCCTCCAGGAACTTAGGGTTGAAGGATCTTCGGGTGCAAGAAAAGGGAGGCTGAACCGACCCCTGGAGTGGACCAGGCCGGCCGGCTTGGGCCCACCGGCCCAAGCCCATCCCGGCACGGTTCGGTAGCTCCTTTGCTCCCGTGGGTCCTGATGTATTTATGGACTTTGCCCCCTCCACTTGCACCATTTTGATGATGTCATCCTCGTGTCCAAGATGGAGGTTCTCCTTGCATGAAGTTCGATCTTTTATGCTTCAATCCTCGGGGATGTTCCTTTGTAACACTTTGGTCCTTGCCACCTTTGAGAGTGATTTCATCAAGCTCTTAAACACGAACGAGACTCCTAAATTGCTCCTTTGAACTTGTTGTGTCTCCATCCTCTATGTTCATGTTTTCCTACAAAAACATAACACTTCCAAATGCACACATGAAGATGAACTTGTTATATGATTAGTGTCCCTAGTGGCGGGTTAGTTTCGTAATCAAATCCAAACCAAAGTGTAATGAACATGTTTGGTGTACCAAAATACACCGTTAATAAAGGCCTTTAATGTGTCCCTCATTTTCTTGTTCTTTTTCTGGACTTGTTGTGTCCCTCTAAGTTTTGCACATTTTGATAAATATATTGACCAATTTACGAAGGGGGGGGACTATGATTTTTCTACCTCTGCCATGGGCGGTCAGACCGCCCCTTGCCTGAAAATCGTCCCATTATCCGAACTACTGCGGAGCTTTCTTTTCTTTCAAAATTTCATCCTCTTACTGCTGATCAATTGGTAAGAAGGGATCCTTACTGTCCGGTTGGGCTTTGGCTGCAAAGGTCTTTGCCTCGTGTCACTACTATAAATCCTCTAAGTGACACTACTTGGAAAACTCACTTTGGTAACGGGTGTAGATTGCCTTTGGTAACGGGCAATGCGCCCGTTACCGATCAAGTGTTACAAATAAGCTAAAAAAGGGAACGGGCAGATGCCCGTTACTGATAAGACATATTCGTAACGAGCAATAAACAACGACTGTTACCACAACTAGCCATCGGTCACGTGAAATGGCTGTCTCTGGGCCCACAGGGAACTTTCATAACGGGCACAAAAGCAAAGCCTGTTACAGTAGCTCAATATCGGAGATGCCTGCTGTGCACCTGCGTCTCCACTATCTTGACGAACTGAGCCACGTCTATTTCACACGCGTCTCACTACATATAGGATTCATAACGGGCATCGAACAACGATCGTTATCACAACTAGTCACCGGTAACGTGAAATGGTTGTTTCTCTAGGCCCATAGGAAACTTTGGTAACAAGCATGATAAAAGAGCCCGTCTTTGTGAAATTAACACTAGAGACGCGTTCCGTGACCCTGCGTCTCCTCTGTCTCGACGAAATGAGACGCATCTGCTTCTACACGCGTCTGCTTTCTCTCTATTAATGGAGACGCTTGCTTTCAACCTGTGTCTCCTATATCTCGATGAACGGGCCAGGTCTTGGGGCACACCAGTTAGGACTGGTAACAGGCTTTTACACTACCCGTTACATTGTGGGCATGTTTGTAACGGTCTTACCGAATGAAGGCCGTTACTCACTGATCGGTCTTTGTAACGAGCTTTAATTAACGCCCATTACAGATACGTAGGCCATCCCTACGGACACCGCCCGCTTGCGGCGGCATCTCGGAACCGGCCCGAGATTTGGCGGCCATTAGGGGCGCATCCCGGAACCGACCGGGATATGGCAGCCACCACAGCAAGGAGACATCACAAACACATTCTCACATCACAGATATAGGCAAAGCAAGATCACATTTATAGACAAGCAAGATCACATTAATAGACAAGCTAGGATCACATCAAGTTTCAAGTTACTCTCATCAGGGCTTGTTTGGATGGAGTCATGAGAAAGCTGCCTGAACCAGGCAGTATCTGACCCCAACCAAGCTAGCCAAACAGGTTTCTCAGGCAACAACACCTAACTAAAGAAGGCTGAATGAGTTTCAAGTTTTCAGCTACAATAAACTCACGGTGCACCACTGTAGAAGTTGCCCTTTCGGTCGATGATCTCCTTAAGAATGTACTCACACAGCACCTCCCGGACACGCTTTAGATCTTCTGTGGAAACATCTACAGGAGATTTGAAATCCTGCAAAATATAATCATTTATGAGAATACAAGTACAAATCAGTTTCTAAAATCAGATGGATAATATGAGAAGAGACAAGGTTGAGCATTATTATCTACTTACAACAGCCTTCTTCATGTCAGGTATGTCATCGAGTAGTCTTAACATATGGAATGCCACATGGAATCCACACAAAGAGGACCCCCGTGACTACTGAGCACACTGCATTGAGGTACCAAAATGACAAGTTAATGCAGTACCAAATAGGTAAGAAGGGACCATAAAAAACCTTAGTCTTACATCGATATTTGTTTTGTGCTTGAGTGCGGCTTTTGGCTTTTTTCTTTCCTTTCGTCACTCCGTCCTGTGCATGTTCACCAAAGGCGCTATATGATCAGCAATACCAATTAAAAATACTAAGAGATTGAATGTTTGTGAACAAAACCTACAAATGTTGTACCAAAGGCCCTGCATGCTTAGCAATACCAATTAGAAACACTAAAAGAATGAATATTTGTGAACAAAACCTACAAAAAATTGACCAGTTCAAAATAGGTTGGAGGTCTGGGAACTATAGTGGGGGATGTTGTTTAGCAGAATCTAAATACCAAACCTCTTTTAACTTCATACAGATGATCACTATTACCTAGTGGCTAGTGTAGTAGGCACCCACCACGTAGTTGTTGTTCATTGCATTTGAGATTGCTTTGCCAACTTGCTGAGAACACTGAGAAATATTTGTTGAAGTACACAAATCTAGATCTAAAAACCCAACATTGATCTGCATCTCCGCTGCCTTGTCCATCATTTTCCTACAAAAAATAAAATTGTTAGCATGCATGAACTTTGTGGTCAAAATTAAAGAAATATCTTTTTAGGTTTTAAAGGACTTACAATGTCCACAACCTCATGAAACTAACATCTAGAGAAGCCAATGTTATAAGGTTATACACGCTACTGAATTCAATGTTTAACATTAAAGCACCACAATGGAATGTTTAACCTTTAAAGTAGTCTTGATCCACCTTTGCTAGAAAGGCAAGTTTATCCTTGACAGGCCAAAGCACCTACATCCCGCTGCCCAAATGCAGATGTGGGGATTCTGGACGGGCAGCAACGGAATGTCATCGTCGTTGCTGTCATCAAGCCAGTACCACCATTTGATGTAGTAGAGATCCTGTTTGACGAGGTAGCGCAACCGCCGCAGGTTGTGGTTCTTCCACCGACCGTCAGGGGGGTGACGGGCTGTCGCTGATTTACTGGAACAGTGCCATGGCTTCGGGGTCCACTGGGTTGCAACGGTACTTCAGCATCACTAAGAAGTACTTGGCACTGGTGTCTTCAGCAGTGGCATCTCCGATGAGCTTCAGACCCTTATCGGGGTTTTGCAGCCTCATCAACCTCTCCATCCCCTAGAAGCAAAGTGCCTCCAGATGATTGGCCTCACGGAAGTGCCCCTCAAAGCATGACCTGACGTAGAGATTCTTACACGCCTCACAAAGATCACACAGCGACACATGCAGTAGTACCTCATCTGAGTCGCAGATGCGCCGGAAGGTTCCGCAGATTTTATTGCGAAGGTTCAAAAAATGGAAGACATGCTCATCCTTCATGGAGTTGATGATGATCTTGGTGACAAGTTCATCTGGCAGCAGCAGCATTAAGCACACCACGGACATCAAGGGTAAGGGGAGGAAATAGCAAAGCAATAGGGTTTGGAAATTGAAAGGTGATGAGGGTTGAAGTTGAAGGAGACGAGGGTTGAAGTTGAAGGAGACAAATTGAAAAGGAATCGCAGTTTGGCTGCTACCGTTGACAAGTGGGCCCGACATCATTGCCGCGCCCCTTCTCCTCCCCACATAATTGAAATGGAGCCCGATGCACAATCAAGTGGCACGCACTGGTAGTAATGGAGTAGTGGGTGGGCGCAGAGGCGCCTGATGGTTTTGCGTCTTGTCAATATAACTACAAATCTTCCTCCTCACTTCTTCTTCCTCCTCACGATCCACCACTACAAATCTTCGGTCACCGATAGAAGGAGGAGATGGCATTGAGGAGCCCACCGCCGTCGAAGTGGGGACAAAGGGAGGACGACGACAACGAAAGCTGCCGTTGGAAGACGTTGGAGAAGGGGAAGGAGTCGTTGGCCAAGGATGCTGACGAAGAACCGCTCTTCGACGACACTAAGTTCGCTGTCGAGCTGCTCAGGAGCGCCTTCAGAAAGCTTGAAGATGTTGGTGAGGCCTTCGACATCAAGGCGCATCATGATGTGTACAAGGACCCGAGCGTGAAGGGCCTCACCTTCAGGATCCACAGGTTGGCTGAGAAGCTCGAGAACCTTCATGTGGTCAAGCGGGCTGCCTGCCGCAACTTCGTCTTCGACCATGGTGGCTCCGATGGAGACGACGGCAGCCACGATGACGACGCCAGCCACGGCGGTGACGATGGCGACGACGGCAGCCACAGCGGCAATGACGGCGGGACTCCGACTAATTGATAGACTCCTCTACCAATTAGTAACAATGTGTGTGTGCTTTTGTGTCTTCGTTAGGTTCTTGGACATGAACTGCATAGTTTGTCTATCAATCATGAACTACTTAGTTAATTAGTTTGGTTGTTAGATTTTGTATGTCACGAACTCGATCTAATAGACGCGAGTAGATCCTACCACGTTGTGATGAATTGTGTTATGTTGTGATGAACTAGAGATCTGTTGTGATGAACTGGAGATCTATTGTGATAAATTAGATCTTAGAGACAATGGATAGTCATTATCGACACAGGTTAGCCTGCTGACGTTGACACGTGGGCCATTGTCATTGGCGACGATGATTAGTGAACCCGCATCGCATTTGTTGGCAGTTGGGTCTGGCGGGCAGGCAACAATTATCTTTTTTATATTGGCTGCTGACTCTGACACGTGGGCCCGTCACTATTTTTTTGGAATGAAACTTGCTTCCCTGAATTATTAGAGCCCATAAAACAGCACCTAAAAGTCATAAAAATATGAACAATTCGTATTTGTGCATTTAGTATTTGAATAAAATATCAACAGTCACACTTGTGTGCCGAAAATTCATATATTTCATTTTTACACCCTATGGTAATTATATAATAATTCTAATAACATCAAATTGACTTGTGAAGGATCAGATGGCGACAAGAGAGGGGGGGAGTGAATAGGAGCCGTTAAAAATTCATCTCAAAGAACCCGGCCTATACCCTAGTCAAATCCCGGTCACACACAAGCGATGGCTCGAATCACATGCCAATCGCCAAGACAATGAGGTTATGGATCAACCTTTAGTCTTAGGAACGATTCCTTGAAGCACACGCGGAAGCATGAGAAAGGAACGGAGGAATCGAACCAAGAGACAAAGCACTCAGGCTCCAGCGGACCGTCCGACCAGGAGGGGCGGACCGTCCGCACGGGCCATGCGGACCGTCCGGCCTGCTTCCGCGGAATGTCTGCACACACACCGCAGACCGTCCGGCCCTACACCGCGGACCGTCCGAAAAAGCAAACAGAACCTCCAGAGACGACCCCGAATAACGGACCGTCCGCGGGGACCACGCGGACTGTCCGCCAGGCACCCGCGGACCGTCCGCCCGCTGCTGCGGACTGTCTGAAACCTTGCCCAACGAAACCTCAAAGCCACGACGGATCGAAAGCGAAGCCGAGCTAGAACACGAAGAACACGGGAAGAACACACTCCTCGCGGACCGTCCGCCGGCCCCTCGTGGACTGTCCGCGCATCACGGATAGAACCGAAAACAGCCCGACCTCGAAGGTCAACTCCCCCAAATCATCAACGGATTTCCCAAACGGTAGAAGCTGTGGAGACAAGGGTTTGGGGACTTGAAAAGCGTCACACAAGGATTCTATAGCCCAAAAATCTTTCCTCCTGACTCCCCAAATCACCGGGAATCGCAAATCCTTGGAGCACCACCAAAAGCTAGAGCTCCGACCGAAAATCCTTGAATCGAAATGGTTTCCCGGTGTTTGAGGGCACAAGATCAATCACAAAGGAGCACAAGGCATCCATCCATGTTTCCCTCAAAGAAATCCGGGGAGAAACCAACTCAAATTCGCGGAATCACAGCAAGAACAAAGGCACGAAAACAAGCACAAAAAGACCACGAAAAACACAACTCCGAATCTTCTATACAAACCAGGAAAGATTCACAAGGTCTAGCATGCCGCCCTAGCATCCATCCCTCTCAACAAATCTCACATGAAGCTCTCATGCTAGCCTAGAGAAAATGGAGAAGAAAATAGCTACGAAAATGAGAAATGGGAGGGGGGAATGAAACCCTAAGTCGCGGAGTGGGAGAGCCATCTACACACACTCATGGCTTATATATCAGGTCCCGTCGGAGTGGGAAATGACTCGACTACCCCTAACTCAACTACTGGCGATACAACCCACGCAGGGGCATTTAGGTAATGTTTGTGGGTCTTGCCATCGGACGGCCTTTGCCGCACCCCGCGTCCTCCCGACGCAAGCCATGCGATCCCGCCGCGTGTCCTCCGCTTCGAAGCTTCCCGACACGCCCGGATCCTGTCTCCGTCGTGTTGGGCCCTCGGACTTGGTTTTGAGGCCCAAACCAAGAAACCGTCCTCCGATGGTTTTATGGGCAAACCACCAAACCTCGCGTGCTCGGTCCGGCCTCCCACCAAACCACTTGACTCGACCGCCACCGTGCACCGGCTCGATTGCCCATGACTTCGTCTTGCTCGTATCGCCACCATGTGGCCCGCACCTAGTCCCGCTGTCCACCGGGTCCCTCGAACCGAGCCTACTTGTCTCTCCATCTGCCGGAGGCCCCTCAAGGCTGAAGACCTTTCACGCCCGTTCTTCACCGGCAACAACACGAACTAGGCCGCAGCCTACACCTGCGCACTAAGCCAAGAGTCAGTCCAACACCCGTTGTCAATCACTCATCACTGAGGAGCGGTCATCCATCGACCACCGGGACGCTCCTGGTCCTCAATCTCCCCCTTGATGAGTGCATTGACAACACACAACGTGAAATGAAATTCAGAGAAAGAAAGAAAGGAAGAAGAAAGAAAAACAAAAAGCTCAACTCATGACCAAAACCAAAAAAAGGCAAAGAAAGGTCACAAGCCAAGCAAAGCACAAACTCCACACTAAAAACAACAAGAAAGCTCCCCCTGAACAAATGCAAGCTCCCCCTGAACATGTGGATGCAAACTTCCAAATTTTAGCTCACCTCTTCTGAATTTGCATTAAGCTTACCTCTTCTCCCCCTTGTTGACAATGTATGAATCAAGATGAAAATGCAGGAATGTAAAATAAGCCATATAAACATCTACATGAGCTTCTCAAATAGGCCAAATCTAGTGTCAAAGGCTAGAAATGAGACAAAGATCACACATATGAATCGTAGTATAGTCAAAGCATTGCCACAAGTAATATATGAAAATACAAGCATGTGACAAAGCAAAATTTTCAGATGTAAGCAGTTTTACCAAAAGAAGGCTCGCTTCACATGTAAAAGCCTATCCATGTCACACTTGAGCCACAAACATGCATACCGTTCAGAGATCATACAAGGATATCAAATTCTCAGCAAAAGATCATTGTAAACACCCATAAAGCAAAGCATGTAATGTCAAAGCTCATGAGCCATGCGTCCACTTCGGGGAGCCTTCTCCACTGGTGAACATCATGCAACATGTTTTGCACCCATATGTGAAAGATAGGACATTTTAAGTATAGACATGATGGATGGAGCATTTTTCAAGCATACACACTTCTTTTCAAGATTAATTCATTTCATGGTACATGAAGTGCCTTTGCGGCAAAAAGAAGCTTATGCTCCCCCATGAATGCACCATAGGCTAAACATTCACAATGATATTCGGCCTTTGGCCCAAATGCAAGAAAAAGACATCCAAGCACAATCTAAGCATAGAAAGCACATTTAGATCAAAACGTGACATAGATACACTACTACACATGAGTGGAGCACATTTCACCAAAAATTAGTCAAGATTAGCATTTATTTCAAAAAGGGCTATCTCACCACACATATATCTCAAATATTCCAAGAGCATAGCCTCACATCACCATTTCTCCACACATATGACCAATAGCTCACAAATAGCCAAAGAGACTCAAATAAGGCATATGAAAGGAGCTCATCACCCTAAAATGCAAAATGATACAAATGCAACAAGATATATGACAAGATGGCTATCCTACCATGGTTTGTACATCAAGCAAAATATGTATATACATCAAAGTAAAACATGGTATGATGCATATGGTACACAAAAGGAAATCCCCAAGAATCAACTAGAAAGAGCAACAAACCCCAAGTTCCCCCCGCAAGCGCACAAATGTAGCTTGGTCGAGAGGCTTTGTAAAGATGTCGGCTAGCTGATCTTGGGTAGGGACATGACTCAACACAATGGTTCCTTTCTCCACATTGTCCCTCAAGAAAAGATACCTCACTTCTATGTGTTTGGTTCTGGAGTGAAGCACTGGGTTTTTAGCCACGCTTATGGCACTGGTGCTATCACAAAGAAGTGGGATCTGGGTGCACTCCTCACCAAAGTCTCTCAAAGTGTATGAAATCCACAACAAGCGGGAACAACAACTCGCGGCCGCAACATACTCCGCCTCGGTAGTAGGCGAGCTACACTAGGCGCTTGCGGGAAGACCATGAAACAAACGAAGACCCAAGAAAGCGGCAAGTACCGAAGTAGACTTCCTCTCGACTCGACAACCGGCAAAATCCGCATCGGAAAAACCATGAAGAGAAAGAGTCGAGGAGGAAGAATACCAAAGGCCAAGACTAGGGGCGGATCGTAGGTACCTGAAAATCCTCTTGACGGCCTGTCGATGTGATGTCCTCGGCGAAGCCTGAAAACGAGCGCACAGACACACACTGAACTAAATGTCTGGCCTCGTCGCCGTCAGGTAGAGGAGGGAGCCGATCATGCTCCTGTACTCCCGCTGGTCCACTGGTTCTCCGTCCTCGTCCGCATCCAAAGTGGCCGTACTCCCCATGGGAGTCGACATCGGCTTCACATCTAGCATCTGGAACTTCCTGAGCATGTCTTTCGTGTACTTGGTCTGGTGCACAAAAGTTCCGTCCTTCACTTGCTTGATCTCGCGCCCGAGAAAGTACTGCAACTCGCCCATCATGCTCATCTCGAACTCCCTGCTCATCTGATCTGCAAACTTGGCAACAAGGTTATGTCACAAGCCACCAAAGGCAATATCATCCACATATATCTGAACAGTCAACAAGTCATTTCCATGCTTGAGGAGAAACAAGGTCCTATCAACGGTACCCATCACAAACCCTCTGCTCAACAGAAAACCTCTCAATCTCCCATACCAAGCACGGGGCGCCTGTTTCAAGCCATACAGAGCCATTTTCAACATGTACACCCTGTGTGGGTACAACTCGCTCTCAAACCCAGGTGGCTGCTTCACATACACCTCCTCCTCTATGACCCCATTCAGAAAGGCACTCTTCACATCCATCTGAAACAACTTGAACCCTTTAGCCACGGCAAAGGCTAGAAGGATTCGAATTGCCTCAAGACGGGCCACGGGGAGCAAAGGTCTACTCATAGTCGATCCCCTCATCGCCTAAACCCCTGAGCAACAAGTCTGGACTTGTTCCTCACAACCATCCCATTCTCACCCTATTTGTTCTTCCAAACCCACTTGGTTCCTATAGGATGGCAATTTGGAGGTGGTTCAACTAACTCCCACACCTGGTTCCTCTCAAAGTTTTTCAACTCCTCATGCATAGAATTGACCCAGTTTGCATCAGATAAAGCGTGTCCAATGTCCTTGGGCTCAAAGGTGGAAACAAAAGCAGCATGAGCAAAATGAGAGGAATTCCTGGACCTTGACCGTGTAGTACGTTCGTCGATGTCCCCAATGATCTTCCACAGGGGATGCACTTCTTGAATCCGCCGGGGAGCCTCACGCTTCGAGACTACCTCCCCCTCACCTTCAACTTCTCTCGCCTGGTCCTCTTGTCGCACCGTCGTTGTCCATGAAGTAGATGGTCCACGCTCTGTAGTGGTCGTAGGGGAAGTAGTGGGTACACACTCAGCTTCAGGCACATGGTTGTCCCCATCATCATCTCCAGCTTCATCCTTCTCCTCTTCAAAGAGGTCCTCGGCCATCTCCTCATCACCTGCACATTCAAAGCCAAGAGAGGTACATGGCATTGTCTCGTCGAAGGTTACCTCGCAAGTCTCCATGATTTTGTTAGTCTCAAGGTTAAGCACCCTATAGGCTCTAGAGTGGTTAGCATATCCAAAGAAAATACCATCACTAGACCTAGCCTCAAACTTGTCGAGTTTTCCCTTCTTAAGAATAAAGCACTTGTAGCCAAAGACTCGGAAATGACTTACCTTGGGTGCCCGACCATGCATCAGCTCATAACAGGTCTTCTTCTTGAAAGCTCGCAATAAAATCCTGTTAGAGACATGACAAGCCGTATTGACCGCATCAGCCCAATACCATCTAGGAGTCCTGTGCTCATCGAGCATCGTCCTAGCCATCTCACAAAGAGTCCGATTTTTCCTTTCCACGACTCAATTTTGAGGGGGCACATAAGGGGTCGAATACAGATGTTCAAGACCTAGATCACTACAAAAGGCATCAAAACGAGAGTTCTTGAACTCTGAGCCATTATCACTGCGGATAGCTCAGATGGCATTCCCATGCCTCTCGTTCCTCAACCTCACGATCAGATCTCGAACAAAACCAAATGTCTCACTCTTGTCTTCCAAGAAAAACACCCAGGCATAACGAGAGTAATCGTCCACCACAACAAGGACATACCACTTCCCACCACTGAGCGAACTCGAGCTGGCCCAACAAGGTCCATGTGCAACAGCTCTGTCGGACGCTCGGTCATGACATTGGTCAGGGGTGGATGGGGAGTGGCTACCATCTTGCCATGCCTACACGGAGCACAAACCAAATCCTTCTCAAGCTTCAACCTCGGTAATCCTCAGACAAGGTCAAGACCACTCAAGCGGGAAACCAAATAAAAGCTCAAGTGTCCCAACCGCCTATGCCATTTCCACAAATCAGAAGAAGGACAGGCCATCAAACAGTGAGCAGGACCCAAAGAATGAGAGAAATCAGCCTTGAAAATCTGACCCTCGGAGATGATCATACAGACAAGATCACCTCGAGAATCCAGCAATCGAGACTCACCAGACTTGAAACGCACCTCAAAACCTTCATCAAGAAACTGAGAAACCGAAAGCAAATTGAAACCCAAAGACTTCACAAGAGCAACCCTCTTCAACGTTACCTTGTCACTCACATGCACCACACCCTCAGAAATCACCCTTCCTCGTCCATTGTCCCCAAATGTGATGTACATCTTTTCCTTCACCGGGGTGAGGCTGGAGAACCACTTCTTATCTCCGGTCATGTGTCGAGAACATCCGGAGTCGATCAACCAAATGTTCTCCAAGCCTCCTGCCTCATCCTCCGAGTCGGAGTCGCTGTCTTCCTTCTCGCTCTTCTTGCTGCTCGAGGTATGGGCCATCCCACAAAAGCCTTCAAGCGCAACACAGCTCAACCCACTAAGGTTCCGGCTTGCACTCTTCTTGCCCTTGCGCCTCTCGGCGCCTTCATCTTCACTGCTTGAGCTTGATTGCGCGTCGCTTGAGCTTGAGTCGACGTCGCTTGCACCGGCCACCATGGCTCTTTCCTTGTCCTTCTTGTAGCCGCCCTTGCTTGGTCGCCGCTTTTCCTTGTCCTTGCTCTTGGACTTGCTGAAGTGCTTGCCCTTGGAGGAGTACTTGCCTTCACGCCTCGGGTGCGCCTTGTACTGGCTCATCTTGTACTTGTTCTCCTCCACTTCCGGGCACTCGGCGATGAAGTGGCCACGCTTGCCACACTTGTAGCACGTCCCTGAGCTCCGCCTCGCATTCCTCCGACTCTCATGTAGTCGATCAAACCTTTTTCAGAGCAAGGCCAGCTCCTCCTCGCCCAGCACATCAAACTCCTCATCTGGAATAGACATAAGAGAAGACAAGGAAAACTGTCGACAGGAAGGGTTAGCTTTGCCCTTTGATCCGCCCACAAGAGCAAGACTATGGTCAGTCGAGCCCTCATGCTTGGATTGCAATTTCCTGTCAACCTCAGCCGACTTGAGCTTAGAAAAACGGTCATCCAACTCAATAGTCAAATTTTGCCCAGACTCCTTGATGGCCTCAACCTTAACACCCCAAACATTTGGGTCCAAGACATGCAATAGCTTCAAACCTTGATCATGCTCAGTGTAAGGGAAATCCTCAACATTAGCCTTCATGTTGTTCACGATAGCGGTGAACCTTTGAAACATCGCATCAATGTCCTCACCGGGATGTTGAGTGAAGTTCTCATATTGCATTCGGTAAGAGACAAAGAGGCGAGCCTTCACATGGTTATCACCACCGTGAGCAACCAACAACTTCTCCCAAATTTGCCAAGCAAGATTAAAATGAAGAACACACTCAAACTCAGGATCACACAAGCTCCGGACCAAGTGATCAACGGCTTTTGCATTTGCCTCATACTTGGCCTTAGCACCAGCATCGGTCACCATAAGAGTATGGATGTTGAACGGAATAGCATAGGTCTTGTCAAGCACAATGAAATCCAACAACTTGCCACGAAGAAAGATCATCATACGAGCCGCCCACTTGTGGTAACCCTTGCCATCGAAGTGCGGCGGACCGCCCCGCTCAACGTACGCCATCTTAGGATTCAAGACTTGTCAAAATCGCAAAGAATCCGACACCAGGCTCTGATACCAATTGATGGATCAGATGGCGACTAGAGAGGGGGGAGTGAATAGGAGCCGGTAAAAATTCTTCTCAAAGAACCCGGCCTATACCCTAGTCAAATTCCGGTCACACACAAGCGATGGATCGAATCACATGCCAATCGGCAAGACAACGAGGTTATGGATCAACCTCTAGTCTTAGGAACGATTCCTTAAAGCAAACGCGGAAGCACGACAAAGGAAGGGAGGAATCGAACCAAGAGACAAAGCACTCAGGCTCTTGCGGACCGTCCGGCCAGGAGGGGCGGACCGTCCGCACGGGCCACGCGGACTGTCCGCACACACACCGCGGACCGTTCGGCCTGCACCGCGGACCGTCCGAAAAAGCAAACAGAACCTGCAGAGACGACCCCAAATAACGGACCGTCCGCGGGGAGCACGCGGACTGTCCGCCAGACACCCGCGGACCGTCCGCCGCCGCTAGCGTGGGTATGCCGAAACCTTGCCCAACGAAACCTCAAAGCCACGACGGATCGAAAGCGAAGCCGAGCAAGAACACGAAGAACACGGGAAGAACACGCTCCTCGCGGACCGTCCGCCGGCCCCTCGCGGACTGTCCGCGCCTCACGGACAGGACTGAAAACAGCCCGACCTCGAAGGTCAACTCCCCCAAATCATCATCGTATTTCCCAAACGGTAGAAGCTATGGAGACAAGGGTTTGGGGACATGAAAAGCGTCACACAAGGATGCTATAGCCCAAAAATCTTGCCTCCTAACTCCCTAAATCACCTGGAATCGCGAATCCTTTGAGCACCACCAAAAGCTAGAGCTCCGACCGAAAATCCTTGAATCGAAGTGGTTTCCCAGCGTTTGAGGGCACAAGATCAATCACAAAGGTGCACAAGGCATCCATCCATGTTTCCCTCAAAGAAATCCGGGGAGAAACCAACTCAAATTCGCGGAATCACACGAAGAACAAAGGCACGAAAACAAGCACAAAAAGACCACGAAAAACACAACTCCGAATCTTCTATACAAACCAGGAAAGATTCACAAGGTCTAGCATGCCACCCTAGCATCCATCCCTCTCAACAAATCTCACATGAAGCTCTCATGCTAGCCTAGAAAAAATGGAGAAGAAAATAGCTACGAAAATGATAAATGGGAGGGGGGAAATGAAACCCTAAGTCGCGGAGAGGGAGAGCCATCTACACACACTCATGGCTTATATATCAGGTCCTGCCGGAGTGGTAAATGACTCGACTACCCCTAACTCAACTACTGGCGATACAACCCGGCAAGGGCATTTAGGTAATGTTTGTGGGTCTTGCCATCGGACGGCCACGCCTTTGCCGCACCCCGCGTCCTCCCGAGGCAAGCCATGCGATCACGCCGCGTGTCCTCCGCTTTGAAGCTTCCCGACATGCCCGGATCCCGTCTCCGTCGTGTTGGGCCCTCGAACTTGGTTTTGAGGCCCAAACCAAGAAACTGTCGTCCGATGGTTTTGTGGGCAAACCACCAAACCCCGCGTGCTCGGTCCGGCCTCCCGCCAAACCACTTGACTCGACCGCCACCGTGCACCGGCTCGATTGCCCATGACTTCGTCTTGCTCGTATCGCCACCATGTGGCCCTCACCTAGTCCCGCTGTCCACCGGGTCCCTCGAACCGAGCATACTTGTCTCTCCATCTCCCGGAGGCCCCTCAAGGCTGAACACATTTCGCGCCCGTTCTTCACCTGCAACAACACGAACTAGGCCGCAGCCTACACCTGCGCACTAAGCAAAGTGTCAGTCCAACACCCGTTGTCAATCACTCATCACTGAGGAGCGGTCATCCATCGACCACCGGGACGCTCTTGGTCCTCAACTTGGCAACATAATTTGGGTACCTAAACTTGTCTTCGAAATTTCAAATGGTATCGATGAAGGAATAATATACTTGTGTACAAATTTTCTAGAATGTTTGCTTGAACATTGAAGTTTTCCACACTTTGCAACATGTTCGAACTCATATGCATTTGAAAACATAACAAAACCTTGTGTTCACCTTAAGCTTACGAAATGTAAAGTTTGATCAGTAATGGTTGTGTAAAACAAATAATATTTGTATATTGTACTTACAAAGAACAAAATAAGGCATATAAACATTATTCAACAAACCGAATGTACACTAAACAATGAAATTAATGAAAAGATGTGATTTTAGAAAAATTTAGGAAAACAAAATATCAAATTTGGACTAATCACGACGAATAAATACTTGTTACAACATTTGATTGCATATTAAAAAGAGAAATGGGAATTGTTCTTCATTTGAATAGAATTGGGGCCCACAGTCATTAGTGACGCGGGCTGATAACCCGCGTCGGATTTGCTGCTCTCCCAAAATTTTACACAGATAATTCGAGCATCATACAAAAGCTAATTTACTACTGATTTCCTATTCCAATACTCTGTGCGAACTTACACCATTTCGCAGTGTAGCCTACAGTCTTCACTACAAAACAAAGAAATTCGAAGCCATCCTTTTTCCATGCTGCAGCCGCCGCCGTTACCTGCACACAGCTGATCGCCACACACCTATGCCGGAGGCGGCAGCGGTTCACCCCAAATGCGCCAAGTCGAGGAGTGGATCGCACGCGCGGCCTTCTCGCGCAAAGGCAGACACCCCTCATTGCTTAGCCATCTCGACGATGTACTGCTGCCGCCTGCGACCCGCCTCATGTACCACTTCGCAGTGTTGTCGGCGGCAGCACTGCCATTGTCTCTGTAGAGCAAGACGGCGAATAGATAGGCCTCCGCCTCGTGCCCACCCTCGGCGGCGCTGCGGACATCATTGTATCCCCTATTGTCGATGTAGAAGGCTTTGATCCCGGAGAGGAAGCAAGCCTCTGTATTACCGAGACCGGTCAACATAGCAAGGAATGCTTTGTAAGTGGTGGGGTCCCACACCCAAGAAATCTCATATCGTACCCCCTCTACCGACAAACGCTGCTGACGTTGCCGTGGCCGCACACGCGGTGTATGGTCGAGCAAGTAACGCGTAGGCTGCGGAGGTCAGCCAAGGGCCGCTCCGAGGTCGCACCGACGCGCACTACAATCTCAATGCGGAGGTCTTGATTGAGCGAGGCCCAGTAGCGACGACTGCTGGTGCCGCCTGCTTCTTCTCGGCATGCTATTCATCTCCGGCCGGGAATGGTGACGATGAGGAGTAGGCAGTTGCTATTTTTTGCGGGTAGAGATGAAGGGGCAGGGGATCTAAATTGTTTCGGAAGGAGAAGATATAGGAGATTTGTTTCCAAATACTATTTAAGTATGCAATGGAGATGATGTTTGGCTAATCCACGTTATCATTTAATTCTCCATTGGAGACGACATTTGGCTAATCTGCGTAGTATCCTCTCTCTCTTTTTTTAATTGTTAGTAGTTTTTTCATGTACTAGTTTGACTCCTCGGGATGTGAGTACACTGGAGACGATGTTTAGTTACTCCGCGTATCATTTAATTCTACATTGTAATCACTCCCTCTGCAACACTGCTCTCAGCCATTGACTGGCAACAATTTCGCCATTGACCGTCTTGGGAACCTTCCCGTTTCCTGTGCTCTTGATCTTATCCCTTCCTTGTTATTGCTATAAAAAGGCACCGACGCCTATCGTTCCTCCTCACTTAAAGTTGCTTCTCTAGATCTAGATCTAGCTATATGGTTCCTTCTTCTGATATAATAAAGCAAGTCACTTGCTTCCTTTTTTTCTAGATCTAGATCTAGCTATGGTGCAAAGAATAGATCTTGTAGGGTGCAAGATTTTGCTTTTCTCTTTTCCTCCTCCTCGATCTCTCAGTTGTGAGAAGAATTCTTGTGATATGGGTGATTGGTTGCTCATCATTCTAACACAGCTGCTATAAGAATCCTTGTGACATACCCCTTGCTCGCAGCTATGTCTGGGGAAGGTAGCCAGAACCTCCTGGCATCAGGATGAACAGTTTTATCCTATGTCCAATGATCATTATTTTCAGGATGAACAATCCGACAAAATTCATCCTGTGTCCAATGATCATTATTTTTCCTACCACTACGCTTTCTCCTTCCACTCGCAGAAGACTCCTGCAAACCAAAAGTGCAGGTTCAGGATGCTTTGTGGTCTCATTGCAAGACAGAAGCTCTCATCCAGAACATAGCTTTGTGGTCTGAGAGCTTCATTTTGCCGCAGGCTAAACAAAGTGAGAAAGGTAGAAAGAGTGAGCTGAAAACGGTCACTCTTTGTCATCCAGAACATAGCTTTCTCATTCTCTCCCCTCATTTAGCACATAGCCAAAGTAGGCTTCACCGGTCAGGGGCACTAGTCTGACCGGTGCCCCTGTCCCAATGGCTAGTTTTTCGAACACTGGTTTGACATGTGCCGCCCGATAGTTAACAGCTAGTTTTCTTCTTTGAGGGGTATAAGTAGCCCAAGCATTCTTCAGTAGTGGGCTGCTATTCCAAGTGTTGTTACTAAGATCCCAAGCCATTTCTTGCTAAGCCAAAGCCTTAGTGGCTCTCCCCAACCTCACTTCATGAGATTTGTGGATTCAATCCATATCTTTGAGTTGGGTTGAGAGAATGAGCTCAAGAGAACCTTTGTGAGCTAACAAGAGCATTCCCATAGCTTGAGCTCATCGATTCCGTGTCTAGAAGCATTGAAGCATTTGTTACTCTTGGAGGTTTACCTCCTATATGGCTAGGCATCTTCAGCTAGCTCCCAAGGTTGTGTGAGTAGCGAGAAGTTTGTGAGGGCTATGATCTTGCCTCTTCATGGAAAATATTACCTTAGTGGAAAGCAGGAAAGTCATTGAAAGAGACCTGGCTTGTTGTGGGAAAGTTCCTTTACAAGCTCATTAAAAGAGATGTAGCCTTTCCTTAGCGGGAGGTGCACTTCAGGAAACAAATCCTTGCATCTCATTGTGGTTTGCCTCTCTAAGTAGTCTTTATAGCATATTTGATTTGCTTCCGCTTTGATCTACTTGTGTGTACTATTTGTGTGTGCAGGGATCATTACCTTGCTTGTGATTAGACCAAGGCCACTCACCAAGTTTGATTTGTGCTAGAAGTCAAGAAGAGCTTGAAGTTATTTTTGCAAGTGCTATGTGCTACACCGACCCGACCAGTGCAAGGCAACAGTCTGACCGGTGCCTCTAGTGGAGTAGAGCTAGTGACCAGTCTGACCAGTGGACACTGGTGGCAGTTCAAGTTTTTAGAGAAGAAAAGACAAAGTTGGTTGTCTCACCTATGCACCCCCTCTAGGAGACATCAAGGTCCTTTCAGTGAGCACGCATGGGTCGTCGCCCGGGGTGTTCTCCTTCGTTGGCAGCGGTAGGTGCGGCCTCCGGTGGTGGTGGTGGTGCGCCTCCAGCGCGCGCCAACACCATTGGGAGGCTACTGGTTTGCAAGAGCACCTGATTCAGCGACACGCTGTTGAGCACAGTCGGTGTTGTTGCGAATGTGTGCTTCCTACTGGGTGTTTGTCTCGTCGTCACGTGGTGGATCGTCAGCAGAGACTATGAAAGCTTCGCGAGCTTGAGAAGACTTGCCCACCCCACCATAGGTGTCTGGGGGAGGCGAATGTGTGGTACTTGTAATACCCCACGGTCCAGAAATCTCAAGGTTCTTGCGTAATGTCAAATCTAGTCCTGCTCGATCACTGGACAGTGTCCTTCATTACGTACCACTCGCAGGGAGTATTCTCTGTTCATTTGTGGTGAGGACAAAGCTCATCGAGTGGGTCTTGGTAGGGATCAAGAACAGGGTGTTGTACATCAGGTGTGGGTTGCCTAGATTGGATCGGGGTCTTCTTGGCCATCTGGTCGGAGTAGACTTTGGCTGAGCTCCTCAGCCGGAAATATGCACGGGATGGACCTGAGGCTGACCTAGGGGAGTGCTGGAGCTTGCTCGCTGATTTGGAGCAACTCGGTCATCATGTCGATGACACGATCCATCACCCGCAACTAGGTCGAAGGGTGCGGGTGGGTGGATCTTCTCCAAGAGATCTGCAACGGGTGTAGCAAGATGGATATCATCGACTTGCTTAGTGGGTGTGGCCGTCGAAGGAGCGATGGCGGCGGGAGCAGTGAAGGTCGCCGAGATGGAGCCGAAGCAGATCTCAATGGGGTTGGTGAGGAAGTCCTCCATTCTTGCCAAGAAGACGATGTCGGGTCTGGCCATCACGCTGCATAATGAGTCTTAGATCACCCCTACTTAGCATGCCAATTGTCATGGGGTGAGACCTAGACAGATCCGCAACGGGGGCTACTCGAGCAGTTTGCAAGTTAATGGAGATCTAGAGACTAAGAGCCGAGATGGTTGTACAGGATTGCACACAGAACTCAGCGAAGCACACAGGGTACACGAAGGTTTATACTGGTTCAAGTCCCCAAAGAGTAAAACCATACGTCCAGTTTGGGGTTTTTATTGCTTGTATGCGGGGATGAAAAAGATCAGATGTGCACAGAAGGGGGCCCTTGGCCGCCTTATTGACCTGTGGACTAGGATTTCCGAGGTCGGTGGACCTAGAATCCTAGTCGGTTACAACATGGAAAGCTATCTCTATGAATTGCAATTAGTATCCTGTGATATCCGTATTGGTGGGTGTCGTCGCACTGCCTCTTGTGTCTTGTCTTGCCCGTAAAGTCTTGAGGACGCCTCTGAGGTTGTGGATAAGGTCTTTTGGGTCCACATGCAGGTCGGCGGGTCATCTAATAGGCGGGCCCACTTGTCATAGACCTATAGGACCCTGGCCTGTAGGGACCCTTGGGTACCCGTGTCTATCACCTCTGCTTCCATGAATTGTATTGCCACCTTCATGCCTACAAGAGATGAGACTGTATGAACTTTTCCCCTTGCTCTACTTGATGAGGAGATAAATCAGGGGCAATTAACTTAACCCCTAATCCCCCATCAACAAGACTAAGAAGGCCTACGGCTAGTGTGGCTCAGCATCAACTCAAAGTGGGCAGCCCACGTCCTCGCACGAGCGAGACACCAAAGGGCCATCATCACCAAGCAAGAAGCCCGTGTTGCCGAAGGCCCGACTCCGACTTAAGCATTCGCCCCACGCGACTTAAGGAGATGCCCCAACCTAATAGGTACCCCGGAGGAGGACTCCACAATGCACAACCTAAGGCCTCCCTCCTAGATCAAATGTCAGGCCCCCTCTGACTTGTGGGAGCGGCTCCGCGCCACCCGCGGGCGTGCTAGGGTAAGATGGTGGGACGATCCCTGCTGTTAGGTGATTATGAGAGCCCCCCTCCCCCGGCATGGGAGGGCCACTGTAAAGACGTCCCGTCACTGAAGAGCGCTATAGTCACCAGGGACAGGTGAATCCTTTGCGGATAAGTCATCAGGCAGCGCGTCGTGATCAAGAAACCACAAGAGGCAAGGTCGAAGGCTTGCACAAGGAGCTCCCGACCTACCAAGTTTGCGGATCAACTAGTCGAGGGTAGCTGCCTCGGGGCAGGGGCTCTATTTTGGCCCAATCTTTCATGGTACAAACTTTCAATAACACAATACTTATTTTTACCACATCTTCGAATAATAAATAATGTCCATCAACTAAAATTCACTCTCAGACTAACGTGAGTAGTAGCTTGGAATCCCAGTTACAAGAAAATAAACCAAGTGCACTCATTGTGGCTGATGGTCACTAAAGCCACCAGCAATTCACGAACAGTTGATTGAATAATTAAATACAAAATTTATGACAATGGGTCTCAATCCAAGCTACTCCCTCTGTACCTATTGTTGAAGAATGAAAATCTGGAATGGAAGAATGGAATGGATTCCTTGATTGATTGAAGGGAGTCTTTGTACATTTATACTTTACCAACAGATAGGATGGTGTCTGTTGGGGAAGACGGTTCCCAGACAGACACCCCTCTGGGGTGGTAGTTCCTGTCGTATGGACCTCCCTGGGCCCACTACCTACGTGGGTACCAGGACCGACTACTCGGTGGGCCCCTGGGACTACTTGACTTGCGCTGCACGATACCTGGTAGCGTGAAGCACAAGGACTATAGAGGAGAAGTACTCGGTTAGGAAGCTGTACATGTCCTGCACTGTATAAAGGACTCCTAGACGTACTCGACTACTACTCTCTCCCTAATCCGACTTGTAACCCTGCCTCCCGGACTATATAAGGCGAGGCAGGGACCCCTCCTCATCATCTCATCTCACGGCGTAAGATTGCATCATCTTGTAATCGTACCCAATCAATCCAGAGCTACACAGCATACAGGACGTAGGGTATTACGCACCTCGCGGCCCGAACCTGTCTAAATTGTGTGCCACGTGTCTCTTCCTTCGAGTTACCGATCTCGGCGAGGCCACATTCATCTACTTCGGGTACTCCCCTTAGTAGGTTGTCGGTCTAAAACACTGACAGCTAGCGCGCCAGGTAGGGGCTCTCGCCCGAGATCACATGGCGAACTCGACGGCTCCTGTCTACATCAAGCCAACCGCCGCCTTCAACCGCGGCGACACCTTCGTCTTCGGCGCCTGGGTCTGCACTGCTGACGGCGCTGGATCCTTCCAACGCCACCTCACCATGCCGCCCAACTCGGAGACCGGCTTCGTGACGCTTCCCGAAGTAGTCACGGGCGAACTCGCCGGCAAGTTCGTCGAAATTTCGCTTTTCGACCAAAATGCCGACTTCGAGCTCGGATCCGCTTCCAACTCGAACTCGACGTCCCCGTGGGCTACCGTGTGCGAGCCGGCTACTCAGCCATCGCATGTGGTCCCCCCACCCCGCGAGTGCTCCACGCGTGGCCCCCGCAACCTCTGCACGGCCCGCACAAGGAGCCCGTACCCGAGTACAACTCGGACTCCGACACCGCCGCTGGCCACGCCTCGGTCTCCAACCCCCTCTCCGGCTTCTACTCGGACTCCGCATACGAGTTCGACTTCGGGTCGGACCCTGAGGATCCCGAGTCCGAAGACAACACTACTGAGCAACCCTTATCGGGGCCTGCTTCCGGGCTGGTTATAACGTCCATACCGGCCGGGAGAATCGTCTGCTGGCCAAACCACAAGCCCGCCGACCTGATAACCAGGGAGTCACGCGACGTCACCAACCTCGACTCACTCCCGTTCCAGGAGGGAACACCACTCACTCGAGCTGAGGAGTACACTTCAACCGTGAAGGACCGATACGGCGAACCAGAGAGGGGGGGGGGAGTTGATGGGAGCCGATAAAAATTCTTCTCGAAGGAGATGGAAACTCCAACAAGATGAACACGGCTTACAACACACGTCTCCGACTCACTACCCAAGTTGGCCAAGCCCACGTAGCCACTGGAGTGCCACTGGACCTAGGAACCAACACACAATCTTCTGACCCGAGAACGCAGCGGAACACCAAACCTCGAGTCTACAGACCAACACCGGTCAGATCGGTGAGCACCACCGGTCAGACCGGCCCCTGCTGGTGAAACTGCGCAACTTTCACTAAGTGGGTCCACACCGGTCAGACTGGTGAGACACACCGGTTAGACCGGTCACAGCCTGAAAGCCCCCAAAGCACCAAACAGGCCAACCGGCCACCAAACTTACCCAAACTCGAAACAGCAGCAACACTGGACAACAACGAACACACCCAAACGTTCACCCGAGCAAAAACCCACCGAGGGTTGCACCGGTCACACCGGTCAAGAGCACCGGTCAGACCGGTGTAGCTGGCGGGCAGCTCGGGATGAACAGCACCCGCGGGTCAACTCCCCCAAAACCAAACCTCGATTTCCCGAATCGCTCCACGGACTTGAACAAGACTTTGGGGATATTAGGAACACCTCATGAGGAGTCCATATCCAAGTTTAATCCCACCAAAACTTGTCCAAAAAGGAGGAATCGAAGAAATCCCGCCAAGAGCACCACAAACCCTAGAACTCGGAAAACCCCAAAATCGAGCTCCTTTACTCACGGATTTGGGAGGGGAATCACAGCCCAAAGAACCACGAAGGGTTCCCACAAATTTCCCCCATCAAATCCCCAAGATCAAGGTCTTGAAAACAACCCAAAGAAATCACCAAGAGAGGGCTCCGAAAGTCACCACCAAGAACAACCGGGAACAACACAACCAAACCTTGAGGAACCACGCCGAATCATCTATTCATGCAACAAAGATTCATACAAGGTATAGCTTGCCGCCCCATCATCCAACCCTCTCACAAGATCTCACCATGAAGCTCTCAAGCTCGTCCTATGGAAATCCTAAGGAAAATAGGAAGGGAAAATAGGAAAGCAAATGAACTAGGGTTTCAAAAGTAAGCTGCCATCCTCTCACCTCTTGGGTTATATGGGGGCAACCGAAAGTCTAAACTACCCTTCTATAACAACTACAGATACAAGCCCCTCAAGGGCGGTTTCGGAAGACTTGACGCTTTCTCCATCGGACGGATGCCCGGCGACCGCAACCCGCTTAGCCTCGACGCAAGCCTTGCGATCCCGACGCATGTCCTCCGCTTCGAAGATTCCGGACTGCATCGTCGCACACCAGTCACACCGGTGCTCCTCCTCACCGGTCGGACCCGGGTACCCACGTCGGTCGGCCGTCGCAGCCTTCTTTGCGGCCGTCTTCGGTTCATCGGTCTTGGCTTTGTGGATCAACCAAGGAACCCAGTGGTTTTCTGGTGAACCACCGGAAACCCCGCGAACTCAGTGTAGCCTCCGCCAATCTCCACTCATGACTTGGCTCCCACATAGTCCCGACTCGACCTTGGTTTTGAGGCTCAACCAAGAAACCGTCCATGACTTCATCTTGTTGTTCATGCCACCATGCGGCCCGCACTTGACCCCGCTGGCCACCGGGTCCCTCGAACGAAACCTACTTGTCTTCTCCACACGGAGGCCTCACAAAGCGACGACCTTTCGCGCTTGTTCTTCACTTGCACCAACACCAGTCAAGCCGCAACCTGCACCTACAATACTTAGCCAAGAATCAGTCCACACAACGTTGTCAATCACTCATCACACAAGGAAGCGACCATCCACCGGTCCTCGAACCACACATGGTCCTCAATCTCCCCCTTGATGAGTGCATTGACAACACCCACACGAAAGTAATAAGAGAGAAAAGAAAAAGAAAAGAAACGAACAAAAAGAAACTCCAACAAGCGATCGAAAGCCAAACAAAGGCAAAGAGCAAGATCACTTGAAGAAGACAAGTCTCGGACCCCTTAGGCAAGGGCAACGGCTCGACACATCCGAGACAAAACAAGGCTCAAGCAAGAGTGCAAACCACCGAAACAAAACTCGAAAAACCACAAAGAGCTCCCCCTGCACACATGCAAGCTCCCCCTGAACCAATGCAACTCCCCCTGAACGAATGCATGCAAACCAGCTGAAAACAGGGCCGCTGCAGCAACTTCAGCTCACATCGGTCAGACCGGTCATCACCACCGGTCAGACCGGTGCCTAACATGTGCACAGAACCAGCACTCACACCGGTCACACCGGTGACCGCGACCGGTCAGACCGGCGCACAACAGAGCCCAGAAATGGCTCGAAACCACTTGAAAACCCTCTAAATGCGTCCAGCAAGCCATTTCAAGCTCAAACTTCTCCCCCTTGTTGGCAATGCATGAATCAAGCCAAAAATGCAAAAAAAATGCAACCTAGAGCTTCTCAAATAGACAAAATTCAACAAAGAATGCTACACATGTCCAATTGAGCAAGTTAGATACTCTACAGCTTCGTAGCGATCTCAACTACATGATCACCAAGTTGCACAACCATTGGATGAAGCTAAGATGGATTTGGGCAATTTTGCGAAAAACTTACCTCTCATGAGCGAAGGCCTAAACATGATCAAAGCATATCAAAATGGCAAAGCCACACTAACTTCATGCTAGGACAACCATTCTAATCATAAGACCATCACAAACACCCACAAGCACCTCATGTCATGTCAAAGCCACCGAGCCATGTGCCTACTTCTATGTATGAGACTTCTCATTGGTAGGCATCATGCAACGGTTTAGCACCCAAAGCAAATTAAATTCAGCACATATGACATGGGAGCACATTTTCCAAGCATTTTTCATTTCATTTTCAGATTTATAATTGCTACATGAAATGTCTTTGCGACAAAAAGGAACTTATGCCCCTCCACAAGATGAAGCAAGAGGGCTAAACATTCATGATGGCAAATGAGCCTTTGGCCCCATATGATCAATAAACTAGCTATGCAACCACAAATTAAGCATAGCAAAGCCACTAAAACATGTCAAGATCATGTAAAGGCATTTACACATGAGAACGCATACATGTGACATTTTCAAAAAACATAGCTATCAACCATGGATTATTCATCAAGAACACCAAGAGCTAAGCCAAAACTAACCATAGCATACCAAACAAGCTCACAAAGACATATATCTCATTCCATGGTGAGCAATGTATATAGGAGAAGCTTTTCCTATCCAATGCATATGATACAAAATGCATGCAATCTAAGATACAAGGATGCCTATACATCATGTTAATGCCATGCCAAATGCAAGAAATGCACAAAGGAAACTATACATATGCTACAAAGGAGCTCCCACACACCCAACTCAAGAAATCAAACACACACCAAGTTCCCCCCGCAAACGAATGAAAGTTGCTTGATCTAGGGGTTTGGTGAAAATATCGGCTAGTTGGTCTTGTGTGGGTACATGGATCAAAGCTATCTTTCCTTTCTCTATGTTGTCTCTCAGAAAATGATACCTCACTTCTATGTGCTTGGTTTTGGAATGGAGCACTGGATTCTTTGCAACGCTTATGGCACTGGTGCTATCACATTGAAGTGGGACATGGGTATACACCTCACCAAAGTCACTCATGGTGTATGAAATCCAAAGGAGCTGAGAGCAACAACTAGCAGCGGCAACGTACTCAGCCTCGGTAGTGGATTGAGCAACACTCGACTGTTTGCGGGAAGACCAAGACACCAAAGTAGAACCCAAAAACTGGCAAGTCCCAGAAGTGGACTTTCTATCCAACCGACACCCGGCAAAATCCGCGTCTGAAAAACCATGAAGAGCCAAGGAAGAGGACGCGGAGTACCAAAGGCCAAAGTCGGGAGTGTGACGCAAGTACCTGAATTCGCTTCACCGCTTGCCGATGCAAAGTCCTCGGAGATGCTTGAAAACGAGCGCACGGACACACCGAGAAGCGTATGTCGGCCTCGTCGCCGTCAAGTAGAGGAGTGACCTGATCATGCTCCGGTACTCCTTCTGGTCCACGTGTTCACCTTCCTCGTCCGCATCAAGAGTTGTAGTCGTACTCATCGGCGTCGTCATAGCCTTGGACTCCTCCATCTTGAACTTCCGCACAATGTCCTTGGTGTACTTAGCCTGGTGCACAAATGTTCCTTCCTTTTATTGCTTGATTTGTAGCCTGAGGAAGAACTTCAACTCGCCCATCATGCTCATCTCAAATTCCCTGCTCATATCCTCTGCAAACCTTGCAACAAGAGAGTTAGACGAGCCACCAAAGACAATATCATCCACGTACACCTGCACAATCAGGATATCTCTGCCCTGCCTCAGCAAAAACAAGGTCTGATCGACCTTCCCCATCTCAAAACCTCTCTCAAACAAGAAGCCCCTCAACCTGCCATACCAAGCTCTAGGCGCCTGCTTCAACCCATACAGCGCCTTCCTCATCTTGTACACCCGGTGGGGGTACTTCTCACTCTCAAACCCAGAGGTTGCCTCACATACACTTCTTCCTCCAACACACCGTTCAGGAAAGCACTCTTCACATCCATTTGGTGCAACTTGAACCCTTTAGCCACGGAAAAGGCTAGAAGAATCCTAATCGCCTCCAAACAGGCTATGGGAGCAAAGGTCTCCTCGTAGTTGATCCCCTCCTTCTGACTGAACCCCTGAGCAACAAGCCTCGACTTGTTTCTCACAACCTCACCTTTCTCTCCCTCTTTGTTCTTCCACACCCACTTTGTACCAACGGCTTACACCCTGGAGGAGGGTCAACCAACTCCCAAACCTGATTCCTCTCAAAGTTCTCCAACTCCTCATGCATCAAATTAACCCAATTGTGATCAGATAGTGCGTGTCCAATGTCTTTGGGCTCAAAAGTAGCAACAAATGCAGCATGAGAGAAATGAGAATTGTTCCGAACCCTCGACCGTGTAGTGCGTTCATTCATGTCGCCGATGATCCTCGAAGCTGGGTGATCCACTTGTACTCGACGGGGAGGTTCTCGCCTCGATGCTACCTCCCCCTCAACATCAGCTTCTCCTCGTTCTTGATTTGTCGTCGTAGGTGTAGGAGAGGGTCCGTCCACCACCGTAGTCGAAGTAGTGGGTACATGTTCAGCCGGGGGCACCACACCGCCATCGTCATTGTCTCCATGTTCATGCTCCTCCTCCTGAAAGATCTCCTCGCCAAGCTCATCATCACCCGCACACTCAAAGACAAGCTGACTACGTGGCTCTGTCTCGTCGAAGGTTACCTCGCAAGTCTCCACGATTTGGTTAGTTTCAAGATTGAGCACACGATATGCTCTAGAATGAGATGCATAACCAAAGAAAATGCCATCGACAGACCTAGCCTCAAACTTATCCAACTTCCTACCTTTCTTGAGAATGAAACACTTGCAACCAAAGACATGGAAGTGACTCACCTTGGGTGTGCGACCATGCATCAACTCATAGCATGTTTTCTTCTTGTGCACTCTGAGGTAGATCCTGTTTGACACATAGCACGCGGTATTCACCGCCTCAGCCCAATACCTTCTCGGAGTCCTATGCTCATCAAGCATCGTCCGAGCCATCTCGCACAAAGCCCTGTTCTTCCTTTCCACAACACCATTCTGGAGAGGCGTATACGGACTCGAAAACTGGTGCTCGAGACCCAAGTCATGGCGAAAGGTTTCAAAACGAGAGTTTCTGAATTCCTAGCCAGTATCACTGTGGATAGCTCGTATGGCATCTCCGTGCCTCTCGTTCCTCAACCTCAAGACTAGATCTCGAACAAAACCAAACGTCTCCCCCTTTTCCTTGAGAAAGAACACCCACACATACATAGAATAGTCGTCCACCACGACAAGGACATACCACTTCCCACCCGCAGATCGCACACGAGCTGGGCCAACAAGGTCCATATGGAGCAGCTCGCATGGACGCTCATTCATCACATCGGTGAGAGGCGGGTGAGAAGAGGCTACCATCTTGGCATGCCTACAAGGTGCACAAACCAACTCTTTCTCAAGCCTCAGCCGTGGCAATCCTCGGACCAAATTGAGTTTACTCAAGCGAGACAAAAGGTCAAAGCTCAAGTGACCCAACTTCCTATTCCACTTCCACAACTCACTCGAAGAACCAGCCAAGAAACAACGCTCCACACCCGAAAACTGAGAAAAATCAGCACAAAACACCTGACCCTCGGGAACGACCATACAGACAAGGTCCCCTCGAGAGTCCAAAATCCGAGAACCACCTGGCCAAAACAACACCTCAAACCCCTCATCCAACAACTGGGACAAAGAAAGCTGATTGTACCCCAGCGATTGAACAAGAGCAACATGCCTTAGAGTGATCTTGTCACTCACTTTGATCTGACCTTCTGAAAGCACACGCCCGCGCCCATTGTCCCCAAAAGTGATGTACCTCTTTGTCACCACCGGGACGAGACTTGAGAACCACCCCCTGTCTCCGGTCATATGCCTCGAGCAACCGGAGTCAATCAACCAAATGTTCTTCAAGTCTCCCACCTGAAATTCAAAAACGAGCACGTGAGCGAACTAATGACTCAGCACTAGGGTTAGTACCAAAAGAGCAAAACCAGTGCCGAGCCTTTTGCTCGAAAGTGGGGTTAACACAAACCAAAGCATCTCTCCTACCAACGCTACCTCCACGAACACCACCACGGTAACCACCCTGAGGGAACCACCCCTCTCTGCCTGGAGGAGGACCAAAACCACGAAAGAGAGCCCGTGGACCGTCCCTCCTCTCCTTCTCAAAGCTACGACTCCTCCCATCCCTGTAGTGAACTCGAGGGGGAGAATGCCTAGCAACCCGACCACACCGCAAACTCTCCGGCCCATCCACCGAACCACGACCTCCCGAAACAACCCTCACACCGTACGAGCACGAAAGGCCGAAATGCTTCTGTCCGAGCCCCCGCCGGTCGACCGGTGCCCCACACCGTCCGCCAGGTGTAGCACAGGCGACAACACCTCCAACAGCCTTCCGCTCTCCCCAAGCCCGAACTGTCCTCACACTCGCCTTAGCCCTGGGCATCTGCACACGAGGCTCAAATACACCATCGGAAGGGTGGTACTTGTCCTTTTTAGCCCACTCCTTCGCCATTCTCTCCTCTCGCTTCCTCTTGAAGCAAAACTCATCCTTATGGCCATCTCTCCCACAATAGCCACAATGGAACCTCACAAGCTTAGGCTTAGGCTTGGGCTGTGGCTGCTCACTTGGTTTCTCTCCACTCACCTTCTCCACCGGTTTCCCCTCACTAGCCTTCTCACCTTCTTTCCCAAAGAACACTTTCCCCGAAGTGCTCACAAACTTGATAGGCTTTTGTAGATCATTTGTGGGTGTAGGAAACACGGGTGGAGCTGGGGTTGTGTCTAGTCTGTTCCTAAGATGGTTAGGTTTTGGGGGGAAATCATTTTTGTGGTGGGTTTTTGGTGGCTCTGGGATATTCTCTCCACTTCCCTCAACAACCTTGTTTGCCCCAAGTCCCTCACCATCCTGCCTCTTAAATGCCTCGATCATCATCCTCAACTAAGGCTCATGACCAGACAACCAACCCATCCACTTTCTCAGTTCATCATTCTCATCCTGCAAACGATCAACATAATGTGCAAGTTCCAAATTTTTCAAAGCATGCATTTCACAGGTATAACATGATGTAGGCATGGGTTCCTTCAACTTAGCCTCAAGTGAACTAGTGTAAGCATGCATCTCATCAATCTTAGCATGCAAAACAGGGCAAGAAGTGCAAGCACCTAGCAAAGCAGGTCTAGACTTAAGCTCAGCCATTTCAACCCTAAGCACATCTAGTTCCTCACACTTGGAGGCATGCTTCTCCTTAAACAAAGCAAGATTAGCAAGAAAGATGGAGCAACCAGCACAATCAACCTCATCAGAAACAACAGGGCTAGCCTTAAGGGAATCAATCTCAAGCTTGCTATCAAGCACCTGTGTCTCTAGCTCAGCCACTCTAGTCCTAGCATCCTCGAGTGAAGCCCTAAGCTCTTTTCTCATTTTTTGGCCACTCTAAGCATGTCATCACGATTATCAAGCAAAGAGCCAAGCCTCTCATTCTCCTAGCGCAAGAAGGGAAGTTCATCACGCACCTCGTCATCGGAATCGGAGTCCGAGTCGCTCTGTGTGCTTTCTTGCTGCCGGAGCTCAACGCCATGGTGCAGAAGCCATCTCTCGCGAAGCAGCTCAACCCGCTCAGGTTCTTGGACGACTTCTTGCTCTTGCGATGATCACCTTTGTCTTCACTGCTGCTCAAGCTCGAGCTCGAGGTGAAGTACGCGGAACTTGAGTCGACGTCACTTGCTCCAACCATCGCTCGGGCCTTGCCTCGGCTCTGCTTCTTCCTCGATCGTCGCTCGTCCTTGTACTTGTTCTTGTGCTTGCTCTTGTGGTCGCGCCTCAACCGGTACTTGCCATCCATCCTCGACTTGTGCTTGTAGCCGTCCTTGTTCTCGACCTTCTCCGGGCAGTTAGCGACGAAGTGTCCTGGCTTGCCGCACTGGAAGCATGTCCTCGTGTTCCTCCTCATGTTCACTCGGTTCTCGTGCAGCCTCTCGTACCGCCTCGTCAGGAGCGCCAGCTCGTCCTCTCCAAGCACTTCGAACTCCTCATCTAGCATAGGCATCAAAGAGGACAAAGAGAACATCCTGGTGGATGGGTTAGTGTTAGCCTTTCCTTTGGAACCACCAACGAGGGCAAGACTATGGGAATCAGTCGGTCCCTCGAGCTTGGCAGTCATGCCCCTATCCACCTCAGCCGACTTGAGATTCGAGAACAGCTCGTTCACCGTCAGAGTGTCATACTTCTCTGACTCCACAATGGCCTTGAACTTTCCGCCCCAAATCGTACGATCCAAAGAGTGTAAGAGCTTGACCGCTCTATCATGATCATCGTACGGGAGCACGTCCACATTGGCCCTCATGTTGTTCACAACCACCGTGAACCTTTGAAACAAGGCATCGATGGACTCACCGGGGAGATGAGTGAAGTTCTCGTACTCTCTCTGGTAGGTCGCATCCATCCGTGCCTGAACCTGGGCATTCCCAACATGAGCCTCCTTCAGTACCGACCAATTTTTACAAGCCAAGTGCTCGGTGTGCACCCGATCAAACGCAGGCTGACACAAAGCACGAAACAAGTAGTCGATCGCCTTATTGTTGGCGTCGAATCTGTCCCTCGATCCTGGAGCGAGGAAGTCCATCGGCTGGACATAGCCTGTGTCCACCGTGACATCCCAAAGGATCCGTTCCTTTCCGCGGAGGAACGCACCCATCCGCTTACTCCACATCTGGTAGTTCTTGCCATCAAAGTGTGGAGGACCCGAACCCCGTTCCTGGTACGCCATCCTTGGATCTTAGACTGGTTAGAGTCAATAAAGACCCGAATCGGCTCTGATACCACTTGAAGGACCGATACGGCGAACCAGAGAGGGGGGAGTGAATGGGAGTCGATAAAAATTCTTCTCGAAGGAGATGGAAACTCCAACAAGATGAACACGGCTTATAACACACGTCTCCGACTCACTACCCACGTTGGCCAAGCCCACGTAGCCACTGGAGTGCCACTGGACCTAGGAACCAACACACAACCTTCCGACCCGAGAACGCAGCGAAACACCAAACCTCGAGTCTACTGACCAACACCGGTCAGACCGGTGAGCACCACCGGTCAGACCGGTCCTTGCTGGTGAAACTGGGCAACTTTTCACTAAGTGGCTCCACACCGGACAGACCGGTAAGACACACCGGTTAGACCGGTCACAGCCTGAAAGCCCACAAAGCACCAAACATGCCAACCGACCACCAAACTTACCCAAACTCGAAACAGCAGCAACACAGGACAACAACGAACACACCCAGACGTTCACCCGAGCAAAAACCCACCGAGGGTTGCACCGGTCAGACCGGTCAAGAGCACCGGTGAGACCGGTGTAGCCTGGGTAGCTCGGGATGAACAGCACCCGCGGGTCAACTCCCTCAAAACCAAACCTCGATCTCCCGAATCGCTCCACGGACTTGAACAAGACTTTAAGGGTTTTAGGAACACCTCATGAGGAGTCCATAGCCAAGTTTAATCCCACCAAAACTTGTCCAAAAAGGAGGAATTGAAGAAATCCCGCCAAGAACACCACAAACCCTAGAACTCGGAAAACCCCAAAATCGAGCCCCTTTACTCACGGATTTGGGAGGGGAATTGCAGCCCAAAGAACCACGAAGGGTTCCCACAAATTTCCCCCATCAAATCCCCAAGAGCAAGGTCCCGAAAACAACCCAAAGAAATCACCAAGAGAAGGCTCCGAAAGTCACCACCAAGAACAACCGGGAACAACACAACCAAACCTTGAGGAACCTCGCCGAATCATCTATACATGCCACAAAGATTCATACAAGGTCTAGCTTGCTGCCCAATCATCAAACCCTCTCGCAAGACCTCACCATGAAGCTCTCAAGCTAGTCCTATGGAAATCCTAAGGAAAATAGGAAGGGAAAATAGGAAAGCAAATGAACTAGGGTTTCAAAAGTTAGCTACCATCCTCTCACCTCTTGGGTTATATGGGGGCAACCGAAAATTTAAACTACCCTTCTATAACAACTACGGATACAAGCCCCTCAAGGGCGGTTTCAGAAGACTTGACGCTTTCTCCATCGGACGGATGCCCGGCGACCGCAACCCTCTTAGCCTCGACGCAAGCTTGCGATCCCGACGCGTGTCCTCCGCTTCGAAGATTTCTGACTGCGTCGTCGCACACCGGTCAGACCGGTGCTCCTCATTGGTCAGGCCGGTACCCCCGGTCGGCCGTGCAGGCTTCTTTGCGGCACCGTCTTCGGTTCTTCGGTCTTGGCTTTGTGGATCAACCAAGGAACCCAGTGGTTTTTTGGTGAACCACCGGAAACCCCGCGAATTAGGTGTAGCCTCCGCCAATCTCCACTCATGACTTGGCTCCCACGTAGTCCCGGCTCAACCTTGGTTTTGAGGCTCAACCAAGAAACCGTCCATGACTTCATCTTGCTGTTCATGCCACCATGCAGCCCGCACTTGACCCCGCTGGCCACCGGGTCCCTCGAACGAAGCCTACTTGTCTTCTCCACACCTGGAGGCCTCACCGGCGACAACCTTTCGCACTTGTTCTTCACCTGCACCAAATTTAGTCAAGCCGCAACTTGCACCTGCAATACTTAGTCAAGAATCAGTCCACACAACGTTGTCAATCACTCATCACACAAGGAAGCGACCATCCACCGGTCCTCGAACCACACATGGTCCTCAAACCGAGGTGGCGAGCTCCGACTCCAGTCTTGGCTACCCCGATCGCCAAGTCTTCATGGCTGCCGGCGACACGCTAGGACCTTTGGGGCGGCAACTGACAAGTACCTCGAAGACATCGCCGCAGACGAGCTGTCTGTGGAAGCACCCGCGGATGAGACTGACGCCAACAGGGACGCTCGACGTGAGCGCAACCGAAGACGGAAGGAACGGCGCCGGCATCTCCGAGATAGCTTACCCATCCGCAACCTCGCAGAGGCCCTCGAACGAATCGAGAGCAGGGCACACACCACCCCTGAGCAATGCCTCATATTGATCACAGCGATCGCACGCCATGCTCAGGGGATACACGCCGGAGAAGTCATCGCCAAGCTCGCAGAAGACGCTTACTTCATGCGGGTCGACAACAGAGTCAGCCAGCCTCCTCCCGCCAGGAACCGCGACAACGAAGCTACAAGTTGTAGCTGCCGGCTCAGCCCAATCGTACTCGTGCAAACGCCGGCGGGCCCTCACAGGGTGGCAACAGCAACCGTGAGATCATCCCTCACTACGGCCCTAGCGGCGGCGGCAGCGACCGCGGGAGCTCCAACCACGGGGCCAACAGGAGGGATGGTGGCAGAGGCAGTCGCGGAAGTCGAGACCACGCAAACAGCCACGCCTCCGAAGCCTCACAGGGCGGCTACGACGCTCGCCAGAAGATTGAAGAGCTGCGGCGGAAGAAGTCCGCCACCGCAGGCGACAACGACGACTTCCCCGCCTTCTCTCCTCGGCTTCACAACTTGCTCCTCCCGGACAAGTTCAAACCTCTCGGGATCACCAAGTACGACGTGAAGCAGGATCCCATCCAGTGGCTCAGGTGCTACGCCCTCTCCATCGAGAACGCTGGCGGCAACAACGACACCAAGTGCTTCTACTTCCCCTTCTTCCTGGACCAAGCTCCACTCACATGGCTCAAGTCGCTGGACAAGCACTCGATCGACAAGTGGGACCAGCTGAAGGAGCAGTTCACCAGCAACTTTGCGGGCACCATGGGCCGATCGGGTACTCGCATGGACCTGGCCATGGTCAAGCAGGAACAAGGCGAGACCCTCCGCAAGTACATGCGCCGCTTCTTCGAGAAGCGCGCCACCGTAGTCGACGTCACCCATAAGGAGGTCATCGACCTCTTCCAAGACGGCCTCTACCACTGCCGCACCTTCGAAGACTTCGGTCGCCGCCGCCCCAAGTCCATCCCCACCTCAAGGACATGATCACGTCCTGGGCGGATGAAGAAGACAAAGCCAACATCAAGTACGATGCCATCCGTGGCAAGAGCAAGCAGAACATGGGCGGCGACAGCGGCAATAACGGGAACCAAGGCGGTCGCAACAACAACAACTACTCGGGTCCCAACTGCAAGCGCAAGCCAGACAACACTGTCGCGCCTATCCAGCACCCTACGAAGGAGAACTCGAAGAAGACCTCTGACGGTTTCAAAGACTTGCTGAAAGAGAAGTGCCCGTGGCATCTGGATGGCAACCACACCACCGAGCAGTGCTACCAACTCAGGCGAGCACTCAAGAGTACTCCAGAGCCACCGCACCCTCATTACAAGAAAGGAGAAGAAGAACAACGGAGGCAACGACAACTTCCAGGAACCCGACAAGACTGTCAACGTCCTCTTCGGTGGACTATCCAGCAGACGGGAACAAAAGGCTACTCGTCGAGAAGTCATGAGCATTGAACCAGCGGTTCCGACCCCTCTCAGGTGGTCGGAGGTACACATTACTTTCTCCCGCACAGATCAATGGACTAGCTTCTCCGAACCAGTGCGTTTCCCCTCGTCCTGAAGCCGATGGTCGCAGGCTCCAGGCTCCACAAGGTCCTCATCGACGGTGGAAGCGGGCTCGACGTCCTTTTCACCAAGACCTTGAAGAAGATGGGCTCGACATCACAAACATGCTCACCAAGGGCTCTTCGCCCTTCTACGGCATCGTCCCCGGGAACACGGCTATCCCACTGGGCTCAGTGGTCCTGCCAGTTACCTTTGGGGAATCTCGGGACAACTACCGTAGTGAGTACGTCAAGTTCGAAGTCGCGGACTTCGAGAGGTCCTACCACGCCATCCTCGGCAGACCGGCTATCGCCATGTTCATGGCGGTACCCCACTACACCTACTTGGTACTCAAGATGCCAAGCCCAGCAGGTGTACTCTCACTCCAAGGGGACTTGAAGATCTCGCACGACTGCGACACGGAAGCTGTGGAGATCGCCTCTACAAATCAAGTACCCAACGCAATGATGGAGGTCTACGCTGCGTTGAAGAAGCTTGCCCTAAGCGAACTGGACATCCCGGAGAAGTCAGACAAAGCTAACAAGCCTCAGCCAGCTGAGGAGGTTCTGGTCAAAACAATTGACCTCGGGACGGGCGACGAGCGACAAGACCACTACCATCGGGGCGGGTCTCGACCCCAAATAGGAAGACGCACTCATCAACTTCCTCGGGCTAACCGCGACATCTTCGCGTGGAAGCCGACGGACATGCCGGGGGGTGCCGGGGAGTTGATCGAGCATTCCCTCAACGTCGATCCTAAAGCTACCCCGAAGTGACAACACCTCCGCCGCTTCGCCGACGACAGACGGGACGCCATCAAGAAGGAACTCGCCAAACTACTCGCGGCTGGCTTCATTAGAAAAGTCTTCCATCCTGAGTGGCTCGCCAACCCCGTCCTCGTCCGCAAGAAGAACTCGAACGAGTGGAGGATGTGCGTCGACTACACCGACCTCAACAAGCACTGCCCCAAGGACTCATTCGGGTTGCCGCGGATTGATCAAGTCATCGACTCCACGGCGGGCTGCGACCTGCTCTGCTTCCTCGACTGCTACTCCGGGTACCACCAGATCGCGATCAAGGAAGAAGACAAATAGAAGACCGCGGTCATCACCCCATTTGGCGCGTACTGCTACACGACCATGTCATTCGGGTTGAAGAACGCCGGCGCCACATATCAACAAGCTATCCAGTCCTGCTTCAAGAGGCAACTCAACAAGAACGTCGAAGCCTACATGGATTATGTGGTCGTCAAGACCAGAAACTCCGCTGCATCCCTACGCGAGTACCGCTGGAAGCTCAACCCGAACAAGTGCGTCTTCGGCGTACCTTTGGTTAAACTACTCGGCTTCATCATCAGCCACCGCGGCATCGAAGCCAATCCCGAGAAGATCTCCTCCATCACCAGCATGAAAGCACCCACATCCATCAAAGACGTCTAGAAGCTGACCGGGTGCATGGCGGCCCTAAACAGATTTATCTCGAAGCTTGGAGAATGGGAGTTCCCCTTCTTCAAACTACTCAAGCACCAAGAGAAGTTTGTGTGGACTCCAGAGGCAGACCAAGCCCTTGCCCAGCTCAAGGACTTTCTATCAAAGCCACCAGTCCTCACGACTCTTCGTAAAGGTGAGCAGCTACTACTCTACCTCGCTGCGACTACTCACGTGGTCAGTACTGCCATCATCGTCGAGCGGCAGGAAGACGGCCACACCTACCCAGTCCAGCGACCAGTCTACTTCGTTAGTGAGGTCCTGTCAGAATCCAAGACACGCTACCAGCCCATACAAAAGCTTCTGTACGCAGTGCTCATCGCCTCGCGGAAGCTACGACACTACTTCCAGGAGTACTCAATCTCTGTCGTCACCGACTACCCGCTCGGCGACATCCTGCGGAACCAAGATGCTATTGGAAGAATCTCCAAGTGGGCAGTCGAACTCGGCGCCCTCAACATCGACTTCAAGCCACGCACAGCCATCAAGTCGCAGGCACTAGTCGACTTCGTGGCGGAGTGGCGGCAGAATCAGCTACCTACTCCAACCGAGCGACCCGAGCACTGGGTGATGTACTTTGACGGTTCACTCAACCTCGAGGGCGCAGGTGCAGGAGTATTCTTGATCTCTCTGTTGACGGTGTATTTTGGTACACCTAGCATGTTAATTACACTTTGGTTTGGATTTGATTATGGAACTAACCCGCCACTAGGCACACTAATCATATAACAAGTTCATCTTTGTGCATGCATTTGGAAGTGTTGTGTTTATGTTGGAAAACATGGACATAAAGGACGGATTCGCAACAAGTTCAAAGGAGCATTTACGGAGTCTTGTTCATGTTCATGAGCTTCATGAAATCACTTCCAAAGGTGGCAAGGACCAAAGTGCTACGAGGAACACCCCCGAGGATTGAAGCGTAAAAGACTGAACTTCATGCGAAGAGAACCTCCATCTTGGACGCGAGGATAACATCATCAAAATCATGCAAGTGGAGGGGGGGAAAGTACATAAATGCATAAGGACCCACAGAGCGAAAGGGGTGACCGAACCGGCCCGAGGTGGGCCCAGGCCGGTCAGCCCAGGTCGGCTGGCCCAGCCCACTCCGGTGGCCGGTTTGGTCCAGTTTTCCTTGCACCCTAAGGATCTTGAACCCTAAAAGCCTGGACGCCGCCATTGGACAGAGGAGGAGAGTCATTCGCACTAGAAGGCCATCCACAAGCTAGAGAGAGAGGAGGATCTCCGGAGGGTGATCAACCACCTCGAAGGAAGCACCCTCACGTGGAGAAGAAGGAAGACACCGTTGGAAGGGAAACCATGATCAACGGTGCCATGATCAGCACCTCGATGGGGTAATCTTCTCATTTGTCCATGGGTTGTAATCGATCTTGAGATGTAATCACACTTTGTCGGATTATCTATCTATCATCTTGTGTTGAATATACTTTAATGCTTAAAGTTAGCTACCATGCCGTAAAGGGAGTAGAGCTCCAATGCTTCCTTGGATCCATTCAATACACCGTGTCCATCATAGGTCTAGTCATGAATACCTTCGCGTAGTGACAGTACGAGAGGAGGGAAAGGGCGAAACCGTGGTCACAACCCCGATAGATTAGATTGGTTTTCATGTCTTTAAGCGATTGCATGCTCTAGTACCGTAGACCCGTGGGCGAGTGTCTTTTATCTTGATATCTTAATCATTCTCTCTAGTGTAGTGTAGTTGTTTTCTAGTTTAATAATAGTTAGGGTTTTAGTAACTAGTGTGTCGTTGTAGATCGAACGCTTGTAATCCCCTTGCTCCGCGAATTGACAAAAACCTTGGGAATCCCGTGGTGAAAAAGGTGTGGGGTCCGTACGCTTGCGGATCGTAGAGGGATACATCTTTTATCCGTCAACAAGCCCCTTTTTCTGGCGTTGTTGCCGGGGAGCAAGCTAGTTTACATCGTTTGATTTGCATTTAACTTAGTTTTATATTTTATATTGTCTTTCGTTTGCTATATCTAACATATATTATCTAGAAAAACACTTGTTTTGTTTTTGTTTTTGTTTTCATCTTATTGTCTAGATGGCATTCGTTAATCAACCCGTGGAAGAACTGGAGAAATCATTAAGGGATTATGATAGCCCTCGATGTGAAGAAATAAAAGTACAAGAGTCGGATTCGAAGCTCGAAGCGACCAAAGTATGAGATTAAATCCAAGATCATCGAGATGGTGGCGGCAAACCCGTTTGAAGGGATGGTTATGGAGAACCCATATAAACACATAAGGGATTTCACGACGATATGCAACACGGTGTGTCAAGAAGGAGTGCCCGATGAATGGTTCAAATGGAATCTCTTTCCCTACTCACTTGCCGGCAATGCAAAGACATGGTACTCGTTTGCGTCCTTTGAAGTTGAAGGCAATTGGAACAAGTTAACAAAAAAGTTTTGCGAGAATTTCTTTCCAATTAGCAAGGTTCAACATCTAAGGAGGCAAGTGATCACTTTCATGCAAGGAGAAGAGGAAGGGATAGACCAAGCCTGGGATAGGTTTAATGGGTTAATCGAACAAGGACCAAAACTCGGCTTCACCGGTGACGTACTCTTGCATACATTTTTCTTTTCCCTAACCCCTAGTTGCATGCAACACGTCAAAATGTGTGCAGGTGGAGATCTCATGGAGAAAACACTCATGGAAGCCGCCCAACTTCTACAAAAAATTAGTAAAGCGGCTGCCATGCGAAGAGATTGGGAAACAAGACTTGCGGAAGAGCCGGAATATAATTCGAGGAAGAAGAAGTGTGCTGAATTTTCTAAAGAGGCAACCCCGGAAGTCACAAAAGAGGAACCAATCATGGAAAAGCTTGAACAAGAACACATCAAGTCAAGAACTACACCAAACGTCGACTTCGCCGTACCAAAGGAGATGAACAAGAGAAGCATGTCAAGCGCGAAGCCACTAAGGGAGTTCGAACCAATGGATTGGGTTCCTATTGATTACGGAGAAGTATTCGACAAGAGAAGACCGTTCCCTAATCAAAAGGGAATGGCGAGAGCATTAAAGTGGATTTCCCACCGGAGAAGAAAGCGGAAAATTCATACGACCTTGAAACCACCGGTGAGATTTTTCAAAAGCTCTTTGGAGATGACATAGTGGATCCGGAACACATAGCCGAGGTGAAGAGAATCATGGGGATCAAGCCCGAAGCATCACCATACGCTCGCCTCGCCGAAATTTACACGATAGGATACGAAGAAGAAGAGAAGATGACACCACACTTGAGTTGCGAGATCAACGGAGTTCAATGCAAAGATTTATGCGACATCGGAGCCCAAGTAAGTGTTCTATCTTCTAAATTTTATGATAAAGTTCAAGACCACAACCTAGACTTAGCTCCAACATCAACGAAATTAATTATAGGAGATGGTAGAACTATCAAACCTCTAGGTATTGCTTGCAACATGAAAGTAAAAATCTCTAGAAACTATATACCAACCGATTTCTTTGTTATTGATGCTTACCATAGTAATCATGATCATATAGTCTTAGGTAGGCCTTTTCTTAAGTTGGTTGACGCCGTGTTAGATGCCGGAGAAGGCAAAGTAACAATGAACCTTAATGGAACAAAGTACACATATAACTTTCTTCGTGCTTCTAAACACCTTACACCCTTTCCTCCCGAAGATGAAGAAGTAGAAGAGATAGATAGTCTTTGTTTTGTTGAAACTCTTAAAGACCCACTGCAAAGAGCAATAGAAAATCAAATTAGTAATCAACAAGATGAAGAACTAGAGGAAGCAACAAAAGGCTTAGAGCCGCTTGATGGTAGTGTGGAGGAAGAGAAATTCGAATACATAGGAGAAGTCAAACCCGAGGAGCCACAAGTGCCTGAGGTAGACCTTAAACCTTTGCCCAAGGGATTAAAATATGAATTTTTGGGCGCAGACAAAACTTATCCAGTCATTGTGAGCGACGAGTTGAGTCCCGAAGAAAATGAAGCGTTGCTGATTTTATTAAAAAACACAGGAAGGTGATTGGATATTCGATTAATGATCTCAAAGGTATTAGCCCAGCCTTTTGCACTCATCGTATACCAATGGAAGAACAATGTAAGCCCGTAGTGGACCACCAAAGGAGGCTAACCCATGCCATGCGAGAGATGGTAAAGAAAGAGGTTATCAAGTTACTTGATGCCGGAATCATCTACCCGGTTCCGCATAGCGAATGGGTGAGCCCGGTAAATTGTGTACCAAAGAAAGGAGGTTTTATCGTGGTGAAGAAGGAGAAGAATGAATTGATACTGCAAAGAACCATGACCGGGTGGCGGATGTGTATCGACTATCGTAAGCTTAACAAAGCGACGAAAAAAAATCACTTCCCCCTACCGTTCATCGACGAGATGCTCGAGAGGTTAGCAAACCACGCTTATTTTTGCTTTCTCGATGGGTACTCGGGGTTCATGCAAATTCCCATTCACCTGGACGATCAACACTAGACAACGTTTACTTGCCCTTATGGAACGTTTGCATATAGAAGGATGCCCTTCGGTCTATGCAACGCTCCGGCCTCGTTTCAACGTTGCATGATGGCCGTATTTTCGGAATTCATCGAGGAGATTATCGAGGTGTTCATGGATGATTTTTCCGTTTATGGGAAGACTTTCATGGATTGCTTGGCAAACTTGGAAAAGGTTCTCACGAGGTGTGCGGAGGTAGACTTCGTGTTAAGTTGGGAAAAGTGCCACTTCATGGTTAAGCAAGGCATAGTGCTCGGACATGTTATATCCTAGAGAGGAATTGAAGTGGACAAGGCTAAGGTAGAGACGATTGAGCAACTCCCACCTCCTACGGATGTTAAGTCCTTAAGGAGCTTTCTAGGCCATGCCGGATTCTATAAAAGATTTATTAAGGACTTCTCGAAGATCACTAAACCTTTAACGCATCTTCTTCAAAAGGATGTGTCCTTCGACTTTGATGAGAAGTGCCTAGCGGCATTCCGGACCTTGAAAAATGCGTTGGTGAGTGCTCCCATCATCCAACCTCCGGATTGGAGCCAACCTTTCGAGATCATGTGTGACGCAAGTGACTACGCCGTAGGTGCGGTCTTGGGTCAAAGAAAGGAAGGCCGAGTTCACGCCGTTTACTATGCTAGCAAAACTCTTAGTGGGGCGCAATTAAATCATGCCACTACGGAAAAAGAGTTGCTAGCGGTGGTATTCGCTTTCGAAAAATTCAGATCTTACATCGTGAACTCGAAGGTCATTGTTTACACCGATCACGCATCCATCAAGTATCTCTTGGCTAAGAAGGAAGCTAAACCACGCTTGATTCGTTGGATCCTTCTTCTCCAAGAATTTTATGTTGAAATTCGTGATAAAAAGGGGGTGGAAAATGTTGTGGCCAATCATTTGTCTAGGATGAATCGTGGACAAGATGATAAAGAGCCCATCGAAGATAAGATGAGAGATGACCACCTCTATAGAGTGCTTGATAAAGATACTTGGATGATCGATATCATTCGAGCAATTCGGAAGATGCCCCTCGATCATCTAGACAAAAACTCTCAAAAGAAGATAATATCCGAAAGTAGGAAATACTTTTGGGATGCACCATACCTCTTCAAACTTGGCAATGATGGAGTAATGAGAAGATGTGTGCGAAGAGAAGATAGGGTTGAGATTCTAAGGAAGTGCCACTCGGCGGAGTACGGTGGGCACTATAGTTATTTTCGAACCCAAGCAAAAGTATGGTCGAGCGGATTCTTTTGGCCGGAGATGCATGAAGATACTAAAAGATATGTTGCATCATGCCCTGAATGCCAAAGAACCGGAACATCTCTTAAAGAAATTCAATGCCTTTGAAACACAACCTACAAATCAACATATTCGATGTATGGGGTATAGACTTCATGGGGCCTTTTAAAAACTCATTTGGATTTGAGTATATCGTAGTCATGGTTGATTATGTATCCAAGTGGGTAGAGGCTATACCATGTTGTAAAGCTTCCACGGAGGAGTCCATTACTATGATCAAGAATGTGATTTTTCCCCGTTTCGGTACACCGAGAATCTTGATAAGTGATGGAGGAACTCACTTTACCGGGAAGAATTTCAAAAAGTGCTTATCCAAGTTAGGAATTGAGCATAGGGTATCAACGTCCTATCACCCACAAACCAACGGACAAGCGAAACGTCAAATAGGCAATTAAAAAGTATCCTCAACAAAACCATAGAGAAGGGAGGCAAAGATTGGTCAAAGAAATTAGATGGAGCTTTATGGGCTTATCGAACGGCGTTTAAGACACCGATAGGTATGACCCCTTATCAATTCGTCTATGGCAAAGCTTGCCACCTTCCGGTTGAGTTGGAACATAAAGCCTATTGGGCGATTAAAGAGATGAACCTTGATCTCGATGCCGCGGTGGTGAAACGAAGGATCCAAATAAGCGAGCTAGAGGAGTTGAGGTTGAAAGCATATGAAAATGCAAGCATATACAAATAGAGAATCAAAAGGTGGTATGATAAAAGATTGAAAAAGAAAGAATTCAAAGAAGGAGATAAGGTCCTCCTCTACAATTCGAGGTTTAAAACCTTCGGAAAGGGGAAATTGCAAAGCAAGTGGGACGGACCTTATGTTGTGAATTCTGTGCTCTCCAACGGAGCGGTAACCATTATGGATATAAATGGCGATCAATTTGTGGTGAATGGCCAGCGGCTTAAGGTTTACTACGAACCCGACGTTGTGCCCCTTCACCATGTTGATGTCTTCACCATGGAGGAAGAGCCCGAACGTCCCGCCTAGGACGAAAAACAAGGCATGAATTTCTGTAAATAGTTTTTCTTTTAGTTTTCTGGAGTTTCTCGCGAAGATTTCTCGGGCCAACTTTTTCCCATGGGCTAAGGAGGTGAAAAAAGGGTTGTGCACGAAAACCGGATCGGCCCGGCCTCCCGAGACGGGGGTGGGCCGGCCGGCCTAGGCCGACCGGCCCAGGTGGGTCCCGGTGGCCGTCATCCCCGATTTTTGCCCGAATTGCTCCTTTTCGACTTCCTTCTTTGGTCAGAAAATTTTAAGGGAAGTTTATAAAAAGGAAAATGAGGTTCTCAGGGTTTTTCTCTTCGGACTATTTATTTGGCCGAATTGGGAGCTCGGGAATCAACCCCTCCAAAAAATATTTTGCACCCTTGCAGTAGCCTTTGTGCCTCCAACGAGCTTTGAGTTGAAGCAAGGAGCCAAGGAGCCATCGATGGAGGAGGCGATGCGATTGGAGCTCAAGCTACCCGTCAAGAGGACCGCCCGCATCCGTTGCGGAGGGCGTGTCCCGACCGGAGTTATTGCATCTCGCAACCCCGTCGAAGGAGACGATCGTAGCCCGAGCTCGTGAGCGGCCGCCGGAAGAGATGATAACGACCTCTACATTTGGGATGAGCAGCCCAAAGAGAGGACTCCCGAAGGCCCCAACGGCGATGGTAACGATGGCAACAAGAGCGGCAACGACAATGGAGGTGGCGACGACGGTGGTGACGACGGTGGAGACAATGGCGATGAAGACCCCTTCGGATTGCATCCGATGTGTTGTCAAACTTGCCGTCAATCCATCGGGGATCTCTACACGTCGGTCGATGCATGTCTCCAAGTCATGGAAGCGATGAAGCAGCATATGGAGGATTTGAAGCACGTAGTTGGTGACAATTACAAGTTCCTTAACCGTAACGTGCGCAAACTTTTTGGCATGGTTGGAAACATGAGAGGCAAGTGGTGCAATACTTGCTTGAAGTACCACTAGGTCTAGGTTTCCCCTTAGGATTTTTGTAAGATACGACGAGGATGTCGTATGTTTTTAGCGTGGGGGAGAGCTAGCTAGCTAGCCTTAGCTTTTGAGTTTCAAATTTTAGGTTCGGTTTGATCTTCGAGCGAGAGTCTTAGAGTTTAATGAGTCTTAGTTTTCGAGTGTGTTTTTGAATTTTTGCAAGTTTGCAAGTGTCTTAAATTAGTGTTGAGTCAAAGAAAACGAAATAAAAAGAGTCTTTATATATTTTTGTGTCTTGTGTGATGATTATCTTTATTCACTTGTTTGTTTATCTTTGATTCTTGATATATGAACATAAGTGTGTGGTTTGAAAAATGTTTACCTTGGTGCTTAGTGGAATTGCTACTACTTAAAGTGTCCATACCACACTTCGATCTTGAGCTTCACATGTTAGTTGTGCTATGTTCAATGCTAAAAGTTGGAGAATTTCAGTTCTGAAAATTATCTTAAAACCCTTGTAATAAAGGTTAGCAAAACCTCTTTTTCCAAGTTGAGAGTAAGACAAAAATCCTATACAAAGCCAATTTACTTTTTGCTCCACCATAAGTGTGATTAGCACGATGAGTTAGGCTAGGACCCTTCTCTCTTGTTGAGTTTTAATTTCGAGCAATGATCATGTTCCTGTGCTTATCTTTTGTTGCTAGCCTCGTCATATATTCGGTAACGTGACCTTCACAACGGAAGTCACGTACATCGCGGAATTCCATACCCAACTCTATATATCTCTTTTGTACATCGCATTCCTTGAACACAACCTACTTTCAAAAGTTTCGTCTCGTCTCTAGCATGATTTATTTAAAATTTCAGATTGTATGCATGCAAGAAAGAGAGGAGTAGAGAGCTTTGAAAAGTTGTCAAAAGAGAGAAAAATAAAGAGAAAAGTATGTGTATGGAAAAGAAAGAAAGAAAGAAAGAAAGAAAGAAAAAAATAAAATAATATGTGAATGAAAGAAAGAAGAATGAATGAAAGAAGAAAAAGAAAAAGAGAAAGATGAGGTAGCAATAAAGATATGAGAGGGATGAATCAAGTGAAAGAAAAGAGAAAAATAAAGTGTAAGGAAGGATTTCACGTTGTTGAGAGACGAAACTTTCACTCTTTTTCCAACCATGTGCAATCCGACAACGAGGACGTCATCGGTGCCTTGTAGTCATAATTTTCTTTTGCCCTTGCACATGTCCACCATTCTAAATCTTCTCATCCTTGATATCCCTACATATGGTTAATTCTCATGATCATTGGCTTTGAAAAGTAGACAACCGTTAGAGGAAGTTCTTAGTTTGACAATACTTGTGTTGATTGCGCCAGCCCTACCTAAAGCTCCACTTTACATGTTATATGAGAGACTTATGGGAGGTGAGAGTTTTATAAAATTGGTTTAGGATAGCCACCTCATATGAGTGACTTGCGAGAGCTTGGAGAAAGGTTTTTGTCTAATACTTGTTGCAGGAATTTTGTTTGAAAAATCATAAAAACCCTCCGATGGAAGCAAAGAAGTAAGTATGGCTGAAATTGAAGAGTTCGAGTGAAGACTTTGAGTTGTGGGGTAAATCTTGACGTGGTAAAAATTCTAAACGCCCATGTTTATGTTTGATGATCATTACTTTGTGTTTATGTATTAAAGATGAAAGGATTGACTAACTTGTGAAGAAGGATTAGCGGTACATGATTACCTCCATCTTGGATGCGAGGATAACATCATCAAAATCATGCAAGTGGAGGGGGCAAAGTACATAAATGCATAAGGACCCATGGAGCGAAAGGGGCGACCGAACCGGGCCGATGTGGGCCCAGGCCGGTCGGCCCAGGCCGGCCAGCCCAGCCCACTCCGGTGGCCGGTTCGGTCCCGTTTTCCTTGCACCCGAAGGATCTTGAACCCTAAAAGCTTGGGCGCCGCCATTGGACAGAGGAGGAGAGTCATTCGCACGAGAAGGCCATCCACAAGCTAGAGAGATAGGAGGAGGAGGATCTCCGGAGGGAGATCAACCACCTCGAAGGAAGCACCCTCACGTGGAGAAGAAGGAAGACACCGTTGGAAGGGAAACCATGATCAACGGTTCCATGATCAGCACCTTGATGGGGTAATCTTCTCATTCGTCCATGCGTTGTAATCGATCTTGAGATGTAATGGCACTTTGTTGGATTATCTATCTATCATCTTGTGTTGAATATACTTTAATGCTTAAGGTTAGCTACCATGCCGCGAAGGGAGTAGAGCTCCAATGCTTCCTTGGATCTATTCAATACGCCGTGTCCATCATAGGTCTAGTCATGAATACCTTCGCGTAGTGACAGTACGAGAGGAGGGAAAGGGCGAAACCGTGGTCACAACCCCGATAAATTAGATTGGTTTTCATGTCTTTAAGCGATTGCATGCTCTAGTATCGTAGACCCGTGGGAGAGTGTCTTTTATCTTGATATCTTAATCATTCTTTCTAGTGTAGTTTAGTTGTTTTCTAGTTTAATAATAGTTAGGGTTTTAGTAACTAGTGTGTCGTTGTAGATCGAATGCTTGTAATCCCCTTGCACCGCGGATTGACAAAAACCTTGGGAATCCCGTGGTGAAAAAGGTGTGGGGTCCGTACACTTGCGGATCGTAGAGGGATACGTCTTTTATCCGTCAACACTCTCCAACGGGCGAACAACTCAAGTACGTCCTGCAGATTTTCTGGAAAGTCTCAAACAACGAAGCCGAGTACGAAGCCCTCCTACACGGGCTCCGCCTCGTGGCTTCACTGGGCATCAAGCGGCTACTAGTCTACGGCGACTCCGCAGTGGTCATCAACCAAGTCAACAAGTCCTGGGTCCGCAACAAGGAGAACATGGACGCTTACTGCCTGGAAGTCCGGAAGCTCGAGAACAAGTTCTATGGTCTCGAGTTCCACCATATCGTCCGCGACAACAACGTTGCAACGGACGTCCTGTCAAAGCTTGGCTCTACTCTCGCTCAAGTACCAGCGGGTGTCTTCATCCACAAGCTTCACGCGCCATCCATCCCGGAGCCGGCGCCACCGACCATTGTCCCAGCGCATCCCCCGGCTGGCCAGGAGGTCATGATGATCAACGTGGACTGGAGGCAACCCTTCATTGACTACCTTAGTGAGCAAAAGATTCCCTCGGACAAGAACTTGGCCGAGCAGCTCATCTGCCGCGCCAAGTCCTATGTCCTCGTCGGAGACAAGCTCTACAGGCGGGGCGCATCTTCCGGAGTACTCATGAAGTGTGTCCCCAGACAAGAAGGCAAGGACATCCTGGAGGAGATCCACAAGGGCGTCTGCGGCAACCACGCGTCCTCTCGCACGCTGGTTAGCAAGGCCTTCCGACGAGCTTTCTACTGGCCCACAGCTCTGGGCGACGCCGAAGAACTTGTCAGAAGGTGCGAAGGGTGCCAGTACTTCGCCAAGCAGCAACATGTCCCAGCCTACAAGCTAGTCACCATACCGCCAACCTGGCCTTTCGCCTGTTGGGGGCTCGACATGATTGGGCCGCTACCAACTGCGCCAGGTGGATTCAACAGAGTATTGGTGGCCATCGACAAGTTCACCAAATGGATCGAGGTCAAGCCGGTCACATGCCCTAAGGCTGACAGAGTACTCGACTTCTTGCAAGAACTCGTGAATCGCTACGGACTACCCCATCGCATCATCACAGACCTGGGCTCCAACTTCAACAACCACCAGTTCTGGGAGTACTGCGAGAACAGCGGGATCGATGTCCGATATGTCTCAGTTGCCCATCCTCGGGCCAACGGACAAGTCGAGCGCGCCAACGGGATGGTGCTCGACGCTCTCAAGAAGAGGCTACACGACGCTGCTAACTCTAAAGGAGGCAAGTGGATCAAGGAACTACCCAACGCACTCTGGAGGCTACGTACTCAGCCATCCAAGCCAACGGGGCAATCCCCTTACTTCCTAGTCTACGGCTCCGAAGCAATCCTCCCTACAGATGTCATATGGGATTCACCAGTAGTAGAGCACCACGACAAAGGCGTCTCTGAAGATAGCAGACGAGTTGACATCGACGGGCTCGAAGAAGCTCGCTGCGCTGCCCTCGTCCAATCAGCAAGGTACATGGAGGGTATTCGGCGCTACCATGATCGCAACATCAAGGAACGCTCCTTCAACGTTGGTGATCTTGTCCTCCGTCGCATCCAGAACACGGAAGGACTACACAAGCTCAGCTCCCCCTGGGAAGGTCCCTTCAAAGTGGCAAAGGTGACCGGGTCGGGCTCCTACCGCCTCCATACACTTGAAGGCGAAGACGTCAACAACTCGTGGAACATCGAACAGCTCTGTTGGTTCTACGCCTAGTCTACACGACTACCCTGGGGGCTCAAGTCTACACGACTACATCAAGACCCCTCCGCCGTAAGCGGTCTCCGGGTCCAAGCACCAGTCTCCGGACTACCTCTTCGCTGTAAGCGGCCTCCGGGTCCAGGCACCAGTCTCCGGACTACTCCTCTCCAGAATCCAGCCCATGCGGCTACCTACGGATCCTGGCCTGCGACGAGCGACAAAGGACTCTAGCAGCGGTCTACTGAGAGACCATGTACTTCTTGTCGGGGACAGCCCTAGGGGTCCCCTTAAACAATGAGGAAAACCTCACTTAAAACCCGCAACGAAACCAAAACACGTTAAGCCTAACCATGCAGGTGCCTAACCATGCGAGACACGGCCCCACGGGGACTCGAGCGGCCCATCGAGGCGGCCCACGTAAGGATCCCCTCGAACAGGCTCCGCCTCGTTCGAGGATGCGCGCTCCCTTCGGGCGGGCTTCGCCCCGCTCGAGGGGCGGCGCACTTCCCTCGAGCGAGCTCCGCCTCGCTCGAGGGTACGCCCGCCCTCGGCCGGGGTCCGCCACGCTCGAGGGTGCCCCTCACGCGTGCGCCGGCCCCCGTACACGGGCATTTAACGCCCCGACGCAGCGGGACGGCGCCATCATGCGCCGGGGCTCGCACCCCGGCGCCGCCGCACCAACTCCCCGGGGAGGAGCCCATCCCCGCCACTGTGGGAGGGGACTGTGCAGCGCGGCCGGTGTCAGTCCCGTGACACCGTGCGCACGCCCCAGTACGGCTAACGCGCCGAGCCCTAGAAAGGGGGCCGGCGCACCCTCGATTCACTTTCTTGTGACCCTACATGGTTAGGTGGAGGCGCTAGGCCGGTGGACCGCCATCCCCCCCGCACCGTAACGGCGTGGCCGCCGTACCGCGCGGCGTGCGCACGCCAGGCCCTGTAGCAACGACTCCATCCCCGTGAAGCGCGTCGGGAAGGAACGCCGTTCTGCCTACTCCTGTACGCCGTACAGGCCTGCGTCAGCACCTCCCTCGAGCCTATCAGAGGACATCACCGCCATTCGCTGCTCTCCCACCCTCGAACCGCTACTGTTCGGGTACAAGTCAAGCCATGATGACCGGATCGCTGCGAGGATCGCCCGGACGGCCGCCCACTCTACAGCGTAGCACGTCGCACTCCCCCACGTAGCTAGATAGCGCGGCGTGCATGTAATTCGCCTCCCCCTTGATCTATAAAAGGGGGACGAACCCCCCAGCCGCGGGGGAGGGGAACAAGGGACGAGAGGACAGCAACACGCTCAGGGTCACAGACCAGGAGCCCTTCACCTACACCTTGCACTCACTCTCTAATTCTCCTACAACATCTTCAGCCACTCCACCAGGGACTTGGAAGCCACGCTTCCTCTCCCGCCTCGCTTGTAGCAGCCCCACTAGAGGCTCTCCCGGTGCTGAGCAATATAGTGCCGTGAGCACACCCCTGTTGGACGTACGGCCCTCTCGGCCGGAACCAGGATAAAAACCATGTGTCACTTGTTGCTTAGCATCGACCATTGAGGGATAGACCTCGGCGCTATCTACTGGTCAGTGTCGGGACCATATTCCGCACCGACAGTTGGCGCCCACCGTGGGGCAAACGAGCGCCTAAGGTCATTCCATCAACTCCCTCCATGGTGATCCGCACTGAGTACCGTGCTACGCGCTACTGCATGGGTATCTCGGACCCCCTCCCAGCCGGGTTCGAAATCCGCTTCGGGGACCTGAACTTTCAAGCCACAGGGAACGGCTATCTCATGCGCCTCACCAACCGTGAGGAGCTCCGCGCGCAGTGCCAGGCCAGGTCAGCTTTGGCCCCCGCCGCGCGCACCACCACGGCGCGGGCGCCCGCAGCACGGATGCCGCGGGCCCGTCGGCGCCACGACGCCACCATCGCTCCGGGCGGCGTTCGCGTCGGGCGCGGTTCGAGCGGCGGCGGCCGAGCGCGCCGCCGCCCGGCGCGGTGCGCCCACCATCACGACCGCCACCGCCCGGCGGGGCGGGGCCGCGCGGTCTCGGACCGCGCATCCCCGTCGGGCCGCGTGGCGCTACGACGGCCTACAACGCCAACGTCAACACGACGATGCGCGGGGGTTCCGCCCGGCCGCCACGTCTTCGTCGCCGGGGACCCCGACGCCTCGGCGGGGGATGAGTCATCCCCGGGCTCCGTCGACACGATGCCACCCGCCAACCGCCACGGATACGCGGAGTGGGACTTCTCTCCGGCGTGCCGGACCCGGCCGCGTTCCGGCGTTTCCTCGACGCCGCGGACTGCGGTTTGGTCGCTCCGACGACTCCGGCACGGGGAGCTACGACCCCGCGCGGGAGGCCGCGCCGTCATCACCAACGACCCGGCCAACGCCGCCGGGTGCGGTGGGCGCCGGGAGACGGGGAAGTCACACCGCCCCGGGGATCGCGGCGCGCCCGGCCGCGAGGCCAAGCGCTCCCGCCGAGGCCGACGCCGACGCGCGCCTAGCCCAAGCCCGCGAGCTCGAGGTCAAGCCGGCGGAGGAATACCGAACGGTGCGGTTGCTCCGCGCCCTCAATGGCGGGGAAGCCTCCGCGCGCGGTGAACGCGCACGGGAGCTGGGCCGGCAGGTCCGCGACCGCATCAACACCGTCCCCAACGTCGAAAACGCAGACGTGCCCCCGCGGGCGAGCCAGAAGCTCGTCGCCGCCGCGACGCTGCTGCGGGCTATGCCAGCACCCTCGACCCCAAATAGGAAGTGGTGCTCGTCGACTTCCTCCGCGCCAACGCCGACATCTTCGCGTGGAGCCCCTCGGACATGCCAGGCATCCCGAGGGAAGTCGCCGAGCACTCCCTTGACATCCTGCCAAACGCTCGCGCCGTGCAGCAACGGCTCCGCCGCTTCGACGAGGAGCGGCGACGGGCAACCGGAGCGGAGCTGCGAAAGCTTCTCGAGGCCGGATTCATCAAGGAGGTGTTCCACCCAACATGGCTAGAAAACCCCGTGCTTGTAAAGAAAAAGAATGGGAAATGGCGGATGTGTATAGACTACACTAGTCTCAATAAAGCATGTCCTAAAGTTCCTTTTCCTTTGCCACGCATTGATCAAATCATTGACTCAACAACCGGGTGCGAACCGCCCGTTTCCTTGATGCCTATTCCGGGTACCACCAGATAAAGATGAAAGAGTCCGACCAGCTCGCGACCTCGTTCATCACACCGTTCGGGACGTTCTGCTACGTCACGATGCCATTTGGCCTCAGAAACGCGGGTGCAACATATCAGCGTTGCATGCAGCACGTTTTTGGGGATCACATCGGGCGGACGGTCGAAGCGTACGTGGACGACATCGTCGTGAAGACCAGGAAGGCGGACGACCTGGTTGGCGACCTTGGCGTCGCGTTCAACTGCCTACGGGCCAATGGGGTCAAGTTAAACCCCGAAAAATGTGTCTTTGGAGTGCCGCGAGGCATGCTCCTGGGATACATCGTCTCCCAGTGGGGAATCGAGGCCAACCCTGAAAAGGTCGCGGCCCTCGAACGAATGGGTCCGATACGGGACCTCAAAGGGGTGCAGAAGGTGTTGGGGTGCCTTGCCGCCTTGAGCCGCTTCATCTCGCGGCTCGGTGAGAAGGGCCTGCCCCTCTACCTCCTACTCAAGAAGCACGAGCGCTTCTCCTGGACCACCGAGGCCCAGGACGCGCTCGACAAGCTAAAGGCGTCTCTGACGCACGCCCCGATCCTCACGCCGCCGCAGGACGGCGAGCCCCTGCAGCTCTACGTGGCCGCGACCACCCAGGTGGTGAGCGTCGTGATCGTTGTGGAGCGCACGGAGGAAGGGCATGCCTTGCCTGTGCGGCGGCCGCCGCCTACTACGTCGGCCGAGGTCCTTTCGGACACAAAGACGCGCTACCCCCAGGTCCAGAAGTTGCTGTACGCGGTGGTTCTTCCGCGGCGCAAACTCGCCACTACTTCGAGGCCCACCCCGTCATGGTGGTTTCCTCCTTCCCCACTAGGAGAAATCATCCGCAACCCCGACGCCGCGGGCAGGATCGCCAAGTGGTCCGTGGAGCCGATGGGCGAGACGCTCGCCTACGCCCCCGCGCAAGGTCGGCCAAGTCCCAAATCTTGGCGGATTTCGTCGCCGAATGGACAGACACGCAGCCGCCGCCGCCACGCATCCAAGCGGAGGCCGGACTCGTTCTTCGACGGCTCGGTGATGAAAACGAGAGCGAGGCGCGGGCTCGCTCTTCGTGTCACCCCTCGGGGAACACATGCGTTACGCGGTGCGCCTCCACTTCCCCGCGTCTAACAACATGGCTGAATACGAGGCCCTCCTCTGCGGCCTCAAAATCGCCATTGAGTTAGGCGTCAAACGCCTCGACGTAAGGGGCGACTCGCAACTCGTGATTGATCAAGTCATGAAGAACGCGAGCTGTCACGACGACAAGATGGAGGCCTACTGCAAGGCCGTGCGAGCCCTCGAGGACAAGTTCTACGGCATCGAGCTCAACCACGTGCCTCGAAGGTACAACGAAGAGGCGGACGAGCTCGCCAAGATCGCGTCCGGGCGGATCACCGTTCCCCCGAACGTTTTCGCACGCGACATCGCTCAGCCCTCGGTTGCTTTCGAGCCCTACCCCTCGAATCACAACGAACCCTCGGGGGCTCCCTCGAATCCAGTGGGTGCGGAGCCCATGGACGAGGACCCCTCGAACGAGGCGTACGTGCTCTCCCTTCTCGAGGGGTACGGCTCCCACGAGGCCGACGTAATGGACATCGAGCCGGCCCCCGTCCAGGCGGACTGGCGGGAGAAATACATTGCCTGGATCGCTCGAGGGGAACTCCCCGCGGACCGGGCCGCGGCTAGGCGCATCGCCAGGATGGCTAAGTCTTTTGCCCTCGTCGACGGCGAGCTGTACAAGCGCGCCGCCTCCGGCATCCTACAGCGATGCGTGCCCATTCCCGAGGGGCGCGAGCTCCTGCGGGACATCCACGCGGGGATCTGTGGCCACCACGCCGCGCCCCGCACCCTCGTCGGCAACGCGTTCCGCCAGGGCTTTTACTGGCCCACTGCGGTCGCGGACGCCAGCGAGATCGTGCGCACCTGCGAGGGGTGCCAGTTCTACGCCCGCAAGTCCAACTTGCCCGCCCATGCCCTACAGACCATCCCCGTAACATGGCCGTTCGCCGTGTGGGGGCCGGACATCGTCGGGCCCCCGCGAAGGCGCCGGGGGCTTCACCCACTTGTTGGTCGCGATCGACAAGTTCTCCAAGTGGGTGGAGGTGCGCCCCATCACGAATCTAAGGGCGAGAAAGGCGGTGACATTCTTCACCGACATCGTCTCATCGCTTTGGAGTGCCAAACTCCATCATCACCGACAATGGATCCCAAATCACGGGCAAGAAGTTCTTGGAGTTCTCGCGACAAGTTCCACATCCGTGTGGATTGGGCAGCCGTGGCGCACCCACGGACCAACGGCCAAGTGGAACGTGCCAATGGCATGATCTTACAAGGCCTAAAGCCCAGAATTTTCGACCAGTTGAACAAATCTGGGTGGAAATGGCTCCAGGAACTACCAGCGGTTGTGTGGAGCCTAAGGACCACCCCGAGCAGAGCCACTGGGTTCACCCCGTTTTTCCTAGTCCACGGCGCGGAGGCCGTGCTCCCCACGGACTTAGAGGCTATAACGAGGATGCTAACCAACGAGCCCGCGAGGACTCGTTGGACCAACTGGACGAGGCACGCCTCATAGCCTTGATGCATTCCGCGAGGTACCAGCAGTCCCTCAGGCGCTATCAAGCACGCAGGATACGCCGGCGGGATTTCAGCGAAGGGGACCTGGTCCTAAGGCTACGCCAAGACAACTGAGGGCGTCACAAGCTATCGCCCCCATGGGAGGGACCCTACGTCGTGGTGACGGTACTCAAGCCCGGCACATACAAGTTGGCCAATGAGGACGGTGAAGAGCTCACCAACGCTTGGAACATCCAACAGCTACGTCGCTTCTACCCTTAGCTAGGATTTCCAAGTATTTTTTGTTGTAAAAACTGCATGGCCAACGCCCAAGTTGGTTGCAACTATGTAAAAGCTTTAAGCTTAATAAAAAGGGCAACTCGGCTTTTCCCTGAAACCCAAGTTACCCTCGGGGGCTACTGCGGGGGGCATCCCCCCCAAAATGGTCCCATTTTTTCGCGCAAAAAACGCAACAACCCACACGCGCTAAGTTTGTTTCCTACTTCAACCTCGAGCCACGATTCGAACAGGGCGCAGGCGGCACAGCGGAAGGAGCGGATAGCCTACGCCGCGTGGATATGGCCCTTCTCTCTCGCCTCCAACCCAGCAGGCCCCCTGCGAAAATCGAACTCCCCTAACTAGAATCTACTTAGGAAGAAGGAGAAACAAAAAAGCGTGATAAACAAACGACTTCATTTACATCAAATGCTCATGTTCATGAAACAACTTGTTTATTTACAAAAGGCCACGAGGCCAGGATATTGATACACATCAAAAACGGGCCTAGCGCCCAACTGCTTTCAGGCGGGAGGAGCAGCAGCATCAGCGACGTCCGGGAAGAGGAACTCCTCGAAGGCCTCGGCGAGCGACCCGGCGGCGTCGGCAGCGAGCGCATCCACACGCTCCATGGCCACCTCGTTCTCGACGCCCTCGGGAACGATGTAGCCCTCCGCCAGCGCCTCGAAGTTAACCTCGTAGTGGGATCGCACCACTCCGAGGGCCTTCTGGACGCCCAGCTGCAGCGCACGGCGCATCCGCTCGGTGACATGGCCACTAAGGGCGCGCGAGCGGGCGGCCGCCGAGCCGCCGCCTGCGCCTTGCCCTCCTCGACGGCGCGGCAGGTCTCGAGGGCCGCATCGCGCAGCTCCCGCAGCTCCTGCTCGGAGGAGTTGTAGGAGGCCTGCAGCGCCTCGGCCCGCTCAGCCGCGTGCCCCAGGGCGGTGCGCAAGCCTGGGAACACCAAGGCAAGAAAGAAATCAGAAAAAGGGAATGCGAGTTCCCAATCGAAAAACCAACAAGACGAGAGTCAGACTGTGGCTCACCTTCGACTTGCTTCCTCTCCATCTCGAGGTCGCGGCGCACGGCCTCGACCGTCAGCTCGAGGCGCTCGACGGTCTCGCCCTGCTCCCGGAGGGACATCTCCTGATTGGCGTTGGTGATGCTGAGCATAATCACCTCGCCCTCGGCCTTGGAGAGCTTGGCGTCCCGATCCGCCAAGGACTTCTGCGTCACCTCGTGGGCGGCGCGCTCCTGCTCCAGCGCGGCACGGGCGTCGGTGAGGGCGGCCTCGCTCCTGCTGGAGCCGCTCCTCAGCCCCTTGGCGGGCGGTGCTCTCTTGCGGAGCCGGCGCTCGGCCGACGACGAGGGCCGCGGCCTTGGCGTCGAGGGCGGCCTTCGGGTCGTCGGCCTCCTTGGCCCGTTGCTCCACCCCCCGCGCGCCCGCTCCTCGGCCCGGCGCCGCCGCGCGCGCGCCCCCTCAAGCGACGAGCGAAGCTCCCGGTTTTCGGCGCGGACGGTCGCCACCTCCGCCTCCCGTTAGCGGCCGGCGTCCGCGTCTTCTCCAAGTTCGAGCGCGCGTGCCACGCGCGCCTCATCACGGTCGATGAGGGCCGCACGCACCCGCTCGAGGCTCGAGCGGCGCGCCGTGTCCCGCCTCAAGCTCTCGGGGAGCTCGTCGGGCCGGTGCCGGGGCCCGCACGCCCGGCCCGGTGTGCGGGGACCTTAGAGCGTCGGCAAGCGCGTCGAAAGCGCTGCACCGCTCCCCCGAGGCTGGTGGACCCTCTCGCGTTCACCCGGTCGAACGCGTCGTACTTGTCGTGGGCGCGACGCTCGAGCTCCTGGCAACCACAGAATCAAAACCCATAAGTGCCGTGACACGAAGGCAGCATACACAAACGAAAGAAAGGAGAGAACAAGCAACCACGGCTAACTCCGGAAGACGAGCCATGCCGGGCCGCCATGGACCCGCAGCGCCTCGTTCAGCGCGCGGTTGAGCGTAGCGTCGTGGCTCCGGAGCTCGTCCCCAGCTCTCGCTCCCCCCGCGGCGTCGCAAACGCAGGGGGATCATCGACGGCCCCCTCCACCGTGCGGGGGCGGCCGGCGCGCGCGGAGGACGAGGCCTCGGCGCCGTGTCCTCGACCCCCCACCACCGGGTGACCCTCGCGCCGCCTCACGAGGGCCCCCTCCGGGGCTCGGGGAAGTCGTGGGCCAGCCGGCCCACCGGTCCCACCCGGGCGGCGGGGAGTCGTCCGAGACCTCCACCACCTCCGCTTGCGAACGCCGGCGGCGCCGCCTCTTGTGCCGCCTCCACCGGCGCCTCCACTCCGCGCCTCCGTGGCCGTGGGCGCCGGTTGCGGCGCCACGGCCACCACCTGCGGCCGCGCCTCCGCAGCCACGGCGCCGCCGCGGGGTTGCGCCCGCTCCGCCTCCTCCCGCCGGCCGGCGCCGCGGGTTGCTCCCGCTCCGCCCCCTCGCGCGCGCGGCCCTGCGCGGCCGCGCCCTCCACTGCCGGCCGCCGCCGCGGCCCGCACCCCCCCACGACGGCCGGTGCCGGCCGCTCCTCGCCGACCACCGGCCGCGCCGCGGCGGGCTGATGCCGCTAGCCGAGGCCTCGAGGGCCTCGCCCGGGCTTTGCGAGCTCTCGCCCGCCGCCGCCGTGCTTGCCCCCGCCCGCGGCGCCCCGACGAGCGCCGCCGGGTGGGGATGGACGCGTCCGTCCTCAGCACCTTGGCAGGTGCGAGAGGAGGCACGGTTGGCACCACCCAGCGCAGGCACGAACGGAGGGTTAGGACGCCTGATCATCAACAAATCAAACCGAGCGAAGGATCGAACCCCTTACCTCGAGGAGGAAAAGGCGCGCTTCCTCTTCCTCAAAGCCTTAGCGGATGAGGCCGGCACGGCCGGCGCGCCCGCCGCCGCGTCTCCCGACGCGCGCCGCCGCACGTGTGGGCACGCCCGCCCGCGCGCGCGGTCACGCCCGATGCCGCCGCGCTCCCTTACGACGCCGCCGCGCGCGCAGCACGCTCAATGCGCGCACGGGCGCGCGCGCCGTGCGCGCCCCCGACGAGCGCGCGCGGCGGCGCATCCGCGGCACGCGCCGCCCTCGATGTCGATGGCCGGCGGCGGGCGCCGTTGCGCCCGCCCCGTGCAATGCCGCCCTCGCCCGGCCGGCGCCGGCTCCGGCGACGGGGGGCGCAGGCTGCCACCTGTCAGAGGGGCCCTCCCCCTCAGCCTCTTCCTCTTCGTCCTCCTCCGAGGACGAGTACTCTTCGGTCCCCGGGGAGGAGAGCCCCCGCTCCTCGCGCCGTCGGTACTCCGCGGCCCGCCGGTCGCGACGCGCTTGGCGCGTCGCCTCGCGCGCTCCCTCTTGCGCGCCGCCCTCGCTCCCGCCGCCGCCGCCGCGCCGCCCGCCCGGCCGCGCGGGAGTCGGGGTTAGGCGGAACGGACTTGGCGACGGTGAAGGTCACCAGCTGTACACAGGAGAAACAAGGGCGCGTCAGGAGGCAGAAGCAAGACCAAGAATCGGAACAAAATCAAGAACTACGCTCACCAACGGGCCGGTGGGGAGCATCTCGAGGTCCCACGGGGTCCGACCCGCAGGCATCGGCGGCGTCCGGGTGTCAACGGCGCTCCGCGCCCGGGTGAGCGCATATGGCCGCTCGAGGGGCGTCGGGAGCATCCGCGACCTCGCCAGGTCGATAGGGTTGGCCACCTCTGTCATCTCGAAGATGTAGAGCGGCCTCTCCATCAAGGGCACGACCCGCCTATGGTGGAGGAAGGCGAGGACGCCCATCGCGTTCAGCCCCATCGTCGCCAGGCGATGCAGCGCGGCCAGGACCGACTCCTGCCGCGCCCGATGCTGGGCCGTGGACACCCCGTAGCCCCAGGAGTCAGGCCTCTCCTTGAACACCCGGCCGGTGTAGGGGGGAAGGCCGGGCTCGGCGTTGCGCAGATAAAACCATCCCCGCTCCCAGCCGGCGTTGTTCGTCGTCATGGTGCGGGGGGATGTAGACGTTCTTGAATTGCCCCCGCAGGGCAAGCGACATCCCGCCGGCGCGCACCGCGCGGCGGGTCCTTGGCTCCGTCGTGGGCTGTGTGAAGAGCTCCGCGCGGAAAAGGTGTACCCAGAGCTCCCAATTGACGGGGATCCCCAGGTACCCTTCGCAGACGCCGACGAACGTAGCCGCCTGCGAAATAGCGTTGGGGGCGAAGTTGTGCAGCTCCACTCCGTAGTGGTGGCACATCGCCCGCATGAAGCGGCTCGCCGGTGCGTTGAAGCCCCGCTCGTGGTAGCGGATAAAGCTGACCACATAGCCCTCCGGCGGGTTGGGCGCACGGTCCGCCGCCGGCGGCACTATCCACTCCGCCGGACGTCCGTCTTCATTGGCCGCCAGCTGGCCGGCGGCGACCAGCTCGCCAAGGGCCAGCGGCGTCACCGTCGACCTCTCCCAAGCATACGGCTCCAAGATCGTGAGGGGAAGCTGTGGCGGCGCCATGAAGAAGGCAAAGAAGAGCAGGAGCGGAGGACAAGGAACGAAAGAAAAGCTAAAAAACGGCGACACCGCGCGGTGGCAAGAGCGAGGCGAAGACGAAGGGGCGGGGACTGAAAATGGTGAGGCGTCAAGGTAAAAAACCGCCGTCTCCTCCACCCCTCAGATTTATAAGCCGACGGGGCGAGCTCTCCGGAGCGGATGCCCCGCTCGCATTAAGCGGCGGGGAATCTTCCCTTCACGCCGACGAGACGGGCCCCACCACGGCGCGGCGGCCACATCACTGCAGGCGGGCCATCATCACGGCGAAGACCCGCAGGGATCGAGGTGAAGCCGTCACGTCCACCTGCCACGCCGCCCACTACGCGCGCGCGCGGCCGCAGCGCCTAAAAAGACGCGCCCGCGCTGCAAAAACCGCAGCCTCGACTGCGAGGCATTTAATGATCGAGTCCCTTGCCAAGCAAGGAGAACCCTCGAGTGGGGCGAACCCTCGATGGGATATCGACGTGAGAAGGTCGCCCGGGGCCTGCTTGATGTAAAGGAGGCACCGCGGGCACCCATGCCGCGTAAAACCCTCGAGCGGCACGAGCCCTCGACTCAAAACGAGAACAGCCCTCGATGGGATATCGGCGCGAGAGGGTCGCCCGGGACCTGCTTGATCTAAAGCAGGCACCGCGGGCACCCATGCCGCGTAAAACCCTCGAGCGGCACGAGCCCTCGGCTCAAAACGAAAACAGCCCTCGATGGGACATCGACGCGAGAAGGCCGCCCGGGACCGCTTGATGTGTGCTGGGCACCGCGGGTACCAATGCCGCGTAAAACCCTCGAGCGGCACGAGCCCCCGGCTCGAGACAACATCAACCCTCTAAAGAGGGCACGAGCGTGAGAGGGTCGCCCAGGGTCTGCTTGAAGTAAAGCAGGCACCGCAAGCACCCATGCCGCGCTGCGCTACCAACCAGCACCTCGAGGGCTGGCTCGACCAGACCCCTCGACGGGGCCGCCCAGGCGCCACCCCGCACGGCCCTACTGATCAGAGGTTCGAAGCCTGACCCTCGACGGGTTCGAACAGGCGCCACAGATCGCAGAGTTAGGGACGACGAGGGCACGAGCATTCGAGCCGTTCCTGGAGCCCGTCGGCTCGAGGGTGCCCCACATGTCGTGTTCGAGAGCCAGCGAGGGCAGCTAGACGGGGGGATCCCACCGAGGGAGAGCATCCGCGCCCTCGGTCCCTATCGAACGGGACCGAGCCCCACCTAGCAAACCCACGCAAGCGCTTCCATGGACGTGTCTCCGGACCGCGCAGCCTACCCTTATCGAACGGGGCATGGACGTCCACTTGAACCACCCGCTAGCGCTCGACGAGGAATCCGCAATCCGCGACCCGCTCGATGGGGGTTGCGGAAACCTCACCCTCCGTCCCGCGGAGGGACGGCGAGGGCGCGTTAAAAAACAAGTCGCAAAGCTCTACCCGATCGCCTCGAACGGGCCAAGGCTCGGGGGCTTGACGCACGGCTACACCTCCTTGAAATTGCACCCGCCGGAGACAGCGCCAGCAGTGCGTGCACCCCCGAAGCCGGCTGAAACACCGCCGATGCCGGTTGGAATATGTGCCACGCCCTCTGACCAAAATTCTCGCGGTTAACCCCTGCAGGAGCACCCACACTCCTGCAGGGCTTCGGGGGCTAGACCCGCGGGTCCGCTGACGCGGCCCCACGGAAAGCGTTCGCAGAACAAGGAGGGAAGAACGTCCTATCAGTAGGTTCCAGCATCTGCGGGAGCCTCAATGGCAAACCCACAGATGCTCGGGGGCTACTGTCGGCGACAGCCCTAGGGCCCCCCTTAAACAATGGGGAAAACCTCACTTAAAACCCGCAACGAAACCAAAACACGTTAAGCCTAACCATGCAGGTGCCTAACCATGCAGGACACAGCCCACAGGGACTCCGACGGCCCATCGAGGCGGCCCACGTAAGGATCCCCTCGAACAGGCTCCGCCTCGTTCGAGGATGCGCGCTCCTTCGGGCGGGCTTCGCCCGCTCGAGGGGCGCACTTCCCTCGAGCGGGCTCCGCCTCGCTCGAGGGTACGCCCCGCCCTCGGCCGGGGTCCGCCACGCTCGAGGGTGCCCCTCACGCGTGCGCCGGCCCCCGTACACGGGCATTTAACGCCCCGACGCCGCGGGACGGCGCCATCATGCTCCCGGGGCTCGCACCCGTGCCGCCGCACCAACTCCCTAGGGAGGAGCCCATCCCCGCCACCGTGGGAGGGGACCGTGCGCCGCGGCCGGTGTCGTCCCGTGACACCGTGCGCACGCCCCGATGCGGCTAACGCGCCGAGCCCCTCGAAAGGGGGCCGGCGCACCCTCGATTCACTTTCTTGTGACCCCGGGGGTTAGGTGGAGGCGCTAGGCCGGTAGTGGACCGCCATCCCCCGCCACTCGCAACGCGTGGCCGCCGTACCGGCGCGTGCGGGCGCACGCCGGGCCCCGTAGCAACGACTCCGGCCCCGTGAAGCGCGTCGGGGAAGGAACGCCGTTCGCCTACCCCCGTACGCCGTACGTGCGCTCGCGTCGACACCTCCCTCGAGCCTATCAGAGGACATCACCGCCATTCGCTGCTCTCCCACCCTCGAACCGCTACTGTTCGGGTACAAGTCAAGCCATGATGACCGGATCGCTGCGAGGATCGCCCGGACGGCCGCCCACTCTACAGCGTAGCACGTCGCACTCCCCCACGTAGCTAGATAGCGCGGCGTGCATGTAATTCGCCTCCCCCTTGATCTATAAAAGGGGGACGAACCCCCCAGCCGCGGGGGAGGGGAACAAGGGACGAGAGGACAGCAACACGCTCAGGGTCACAGACCAGGAGCCCTTCACCTACACCGTGCACTCACTCTCTAATTCTCCCACAACATCTTCAGCCACTCCACCAGGGACTTGGAAGCCACGCTTCCTCTCCCGCCTCGCTAGTAGCAGCCCCACTACAGGCTCTCCCGGTGCTAAGCAATACAGTGCCGTGAGCACACCCCTGCTGGACGTACGGCCCCCTCGGCCGGAACCAGGATACAAACCCTGTGTCACTTGTTGCTTAGCATCGACCATTGAGGGATAGACCTCGGCGCTATCTACTGGTCAGTGTCGGGACCATATTCCGCACCGACACTTCTAGATCCAGCTTATACGGCTACTTACGGATCTACTGCTGTAAGCGGCTACACGCCCTAGCACTACTTAACCGTAGGCGGCCTCCGGGTCCTGGCCAACCAGGTGTACTTCTTCAGTAATAAAGTTTGATTGTTCATCAACTGCTTTACTGTCTTCCTCCCTCAACGGGACTACTGCCGAGTATGACTACTCGCGACAACTCCACGATGGGACTCCGCACTCCAAGATCGCGGTAACGAGTACTCATTGATGGAAGTTTTTCTTCATTCATACTTACACAATTTAATTACAATTGTTTTTGTACAACTACTGCTACGAGCTAACTACTACAGGACTACTAGAGATTATGTTTTTCGGCGACTTGATCTGCAATAGGCGCCATCTGCTCCAGCAGCTCCGCATACTGCTCGTCGGTGCAGTTGGCGGCTAGTCTGCTGGCGACTACATCTACGGGAGCCTTCGGGAAGTACGAATTCATGAAGGCCAGCACTTGGTTCGGGATCGACTTCGCCAAATGCTTCACGTAGGTCGCCAGCCTGCTGTGGGCTTCCTTCAACCGGTCCACCAGCGGCGCTATCTTGGGACCGCCAGGATGAGGCATCAGCAGCCTCGCAATGGGGAGCCCGGCTTCTTCATGTTCCTTGAGCTGGGCCTGCAGCTTCTCGCAATCCTCGTTCAGCTTTTGCAATGATTTGTAGCAGTTGACGAGGTCACGGTCTGATGCAATACGGAGCTCCATGTGCTTGTCGCACTCGTAAGAAAGCTCCTTATAATCGAACTCCAGTACCTGGCGGGCCTCCTGCTCCCGGTATAAAAGGTTCTTCAGATCAGTCTCTGAAGTCTTCAGCTGATCTACCCGAGTCTCAAGCTCTGCAATCAACAAGGCATAGTGGGTCAGACTACCTCTCGACCTCCAACAAGTACTCAACAAGACAAATGGTGTGCCTTTGTTCTTGTTGCGGAGAGACTTGTTCTTCCGCACCAAGTCGTCGCTCTTCGCCTGCATCTCCTAGATGTTACTATGGTACTTGGTGAAGGCGGTGTCCAGCTTCGACTGCATGGCGGCAGCGTGCTTCCGGGACTTCACGAGTTGATCCTCCAACGTCTCGGCCCTAAGCACCGCGTCGCCGTACCCTTGAAGCATCTCCGACTTCAAGTGGGACCTCTCAGCAACGTCCTGCGCAGACAACACACATCAGATGGGTACTCAACGCTAAAGGATTGACTACTTAAGGGTTATGACTACTCACCTTCATCCACTGCTCGGCTTGGCGCACCGCCTCCAGGTGCCGAGCCACCGTTGCCGGATCGACCAGATCGTCCGCCAACAACTCGATCCCGCCACGACTACTTGTAGCGGCTTCGGTCATCGACGCCGAGCATATTGGCTCCGCATCTTGGATCTCCGGTGAACGGACGACCACCTCTAGAGCGGGTTCTGGAAGTGCGTCGTCCCCTCTTCCTCTAGTCGTCGTGGCGGCTTCTCCGGCGGCCACCTCCATCGGCTCGGGGGCTTCTACGGCAGCCTCCTGAGTTTCCGGTGCCACGTCTCCTATGGGCACCGCCGACGTGATCTCGCTTCCTTCGTCCTCAACACCTGTCGACAAGAAGACAAGTGTATCAGTCAACATGGCGACTACAACTACTCTACGAAGGCACTTCAACCACAGTAGAGTACTCACCTTCAACTAAGCTGGCCTCAGGCAACGTAGCCTCAGAAGTCGGCGCTTCGAGCTCCGCTTGAGAGGCGGGAGCGGACTCCTCAGCGGGTGGTGCGGCTTCGTCTTCCGCCACCGCCGCAGCGGGTTCATCCCCCTCCCTGGACAGGTCCGTCGATTTCCTGCAGAGTACACAAGCTGGTTGTCAATCAAGCACGACTACCACATCAAGTACTACTCGGGAAGAATGAATACTAACAAGCTCGACCGGACTACCGTCACGGTTGGGGCGCCGAGGATGCTGGTGATGTCGACCAGTCCTGCCTCGGCAGGCGCCTCCTGCGCCTCCGTGGCTGCTGCCTCTTCCGCAGCAGCAGAAGTGGGATCCGTGCTCCCATGAGAAGCAGGGGGCTGGCGCTCCATCTGCGCCAAGAGCTCTTCGACAGTGGGGGCTGGGCTGCGACTACCAGCTGCCTCCCCCCACCGTGTCCCACTCGCCTTCGTCGCCCTGCTCAACGGACTCGGTAGGCGGCATCTCCTGCAAGCAAGGAAACTTCATCGTCAACACATGAACTCGAGACATCAGAGCTCGACTACACTACTCAAGACGGCTTACCTCTTGGGACGTGGTCTCCGTGATCTTCAACTTCTTGGCCATGCGTTTGCGGGCCGCATTGCGCGGCCTCCTCGGTGGCGCGGGCAGACTAGCCTCCAGGCTAGCCGGCTGATCCTGAACGAGAGGGATGTGAGGTAAGCTAGGATGGCTAAACCTCGACCACAGCTGGAAGCGGTCCTGCAACGTCTCCTCGTCATCATCCTCTTCAGACGTATCTTCGATGACAACTGTGTCGTCTCCTTCGCCGACTTCACGCAGCTCCTTGGCCTTGGCTTTCCCCTCCTCTGGGACCTCGACTAGCTGAGGGGGCGACGGCCGCTCGGAGACGAACTTCTTCAAGTCATCCTGCAAGAACAACTCATCAGTGCGACTACTCTTGCAGAATGAGTACTCGACTATGGGTGCGGCTATTAACCTCCTTTGGTGGGTGCGCGGCGGAGAACTCTGGTACGGGGCATGGCGTGTACGCCAGCATACCCTTGAAGATCCGGGCAAGCCTGTCAACAACGTCGTCGTCGTCGACTTCAACTCCAGGCATCCGCGACGTGTCGTCGTCGCCGGTGTACTCGTACCCCAGGGTGTCGCGAGCCATCGGTGGCTGCACCCTGCGCTTCATGAAGCTGAAGGCCATGTGCTCGGCCCTCAGCCCGGCTTCCCTCAACGCCTTGATCCGTGCCAACAACTCAGGCAGCTGGATCCCTTCTTGCATCGTCGGCTCCGAGTTCCATCACGGACGGTGCTTGGGCTACTTCCCGCTGCACTTCGGCAGCTTCGGGTGGTGGTTCGTGACGTAGAACCACTTGTGTTTCCAGTCCTGATTGGAGTCTATCAACTTGTACGAGAGGTACTGCTCGGCGGCGTCCTCCCTCATTTAAATCCCTGCTCCTCCGACTACTCGCGCGTTGCTGGCACTGGGTTGCGGCTACACCCGGAAGAACTTCCGGAACAAGATCCAATGGGGCTTGATCCCCAGAAAGGCTTCGCAAAAATGTACGAAGATGGCGGTGTGGAAGATACCGTTGGGGTTGAGGTTGAGGTACTCGATGCCGTAGTACCCCATGAGCCCCTTGAAGAAGTCGCTCGCCAGGAGAGACAGTCCGCGCTCCGCGAACCGCGCGAACATCGGGATCTCGTCTGGATTCTTCTCCATGGGATACGGATCCCCGACGGCGGCCCTCCACATGTCCACCTCCTTCTCCCGCAGGAATCCACTGTTGAGAAGGGCCAGCAAGTCTTCGGTCTTCGCCTTGGACTTCTTCCATTCTCGGTTCGGATCTGGCCGCGGCGAGGACACCGGCGGTGATGTCCCTGCGGCAGATTCGGCGGCCTCTTCACGGCCCCTCTTCATTCCGCCGACGGCCTTCGTGGTCTTCGACGACGACGGCTTCATCCTCCAAGCGCACGGTGTCTTCACGCGCATTCGCTCGGGGGCTGCAATGGTGGCTTCCTATGGCGGTGCACTTGGATCTAAGCTCTACTCAGCGGTGGCGGTGCGCACCGGTGGCGATTCTTGGCTAGATCTGCTGGGAATGACTGCAGCTGCGTGGGGTGAAAAACCCTAAGGGTTTTGGCTTCTATTTATAAGTCAACGCGACCCCTCAACGGCCGGATGGATAAGTCTGCGCCCGGCTGACTCAGCGGCCTCGCGTGACCTTTCATATTCTACTAGTCGACGCGCCTCACCTCGGGGGCTCGGCTGCTTCTACTCAACTTCCTGGGAAGCGGCAAGATTCAAGAACATCTCAGGACACATTTTACAAGACGACCCTTCAATTCGAGAGGAAGTACTCGGCTCAAGGCTCGGGGGCTCCGTGCCACGTGTCCTTCGGTTTTTTCTCTAGATTTTTCGGGATATTCTTGCCAAAACTTCAGATGGACCCTCAGCCAGAGTCTACGACTCAACCTAAGGCTCGGGGGCTACTCCATATGGAGTGTGATTTTGCAATCGCACTTCCATATCAGTTCCGGCTTCAAGACAACACGAGCATTGTTGAAGACCTTCAAGGGCAGCACTCGAGGACGCTTGGGACTACTCGAGAAGACTTCAGGATTGCAGAAACATCAGCTGGAGTACATTCCAGCCTCGGGATGCTTCGACTACTCTTGAAGACTTTTGACTTGTAGTGCTCGGGGACGCTTGAGTGCTACTCGTTAAGGTCGTCAAGACTACTTGAAGCTATCCTTCTCGACTACAAAGTACTAGGGGGCTTGTCGTATGGACCTCCCTGGGCCCACTACCTCGGTGGGTACCAGGACCGACTACTCGGTGGGCCCCTGGGACTACTTGACTTGCGCTGCACAATACCTGGTAGCGTGAAGCACAAGGACTACAAAGGAGAAGTACTCGGTTAGGAAGCTGTACATGTCCTGCACTGTATAGAGGACTCCTAGACGTACTCGACTAGTACTCTCTCCCTAATCCGACTTGTAACCCTGCCTCCCGGACTATATAAGGGGAGGCAGGGACCCCTCTCTCATCATCTCATCTCACGGCGTAAGATTGCATCATCTTGTAATCGCACCCAATCAATCCAGAGCTACGCAGCATACAGGACGTAGGGTATTACACACCTCGCGGCCCGAACCTTTCCAAATTGTGTGCCACGTGTCTCTTCCTTCGAGTTAGCGATCTCGGCGAGGCCACATTCATCTACTTCGGGCACTCCCCTTAGTAGGTTGCCGGTCTTAAACACCGACAGTTCCCCTTGTGGAGAATATCCGCTTGGATAACTAACAAAGTAATTAACCTAATTAATTACAGTAATTGATCACCAATGAATATGTTTCACAACACTCCTCCTTGATCAGTTCTTCCATGTGATCTTGATGTAATTCTTCTTCAATCATCCTTGAATATTATCTTGTAAAACTCCTCTAAAAACCCTACGAGAAAACTATTGCGGAGAAACCAATTTGTATGTATTTATGCCATTAAAACTCCTTTAAAACCCAGTTGGAAAATATAAGGAGAAAATGATATGGCATTATATATTACTGTCTCATTGATGACTTATATGAGAAAACCTTGGAAAGGAAAAACTCATAAGTAAGTTTAGAGATCAATAATGTTATGTTCTGAGAATCATGTTTGAATAACCTTCTCTAAAGCCTAATGGGAAAAATATGAGAAGGGATTCTATATCTCCTTAAAAACTCTTGTAGAGAAAACAGAAGATATGACATAGAATATGTCTTCAAAACCACCCTTAAAACCTTAGTGGAAAAATTAGGTGATATGCGATATGTTCTTGTATGCGTCATTAAAACCATTTATGAGAAACCTTGTAAGGAAAACTCGTATAGGAAAAAGAGTACAATATTCATAATCAGATGATTTTGTATAAGTTTATACCAAAAGGGTGTCCCCCCCTGATTCCTGCAAATCTTTGAGTTGTCTCATACCTATTCCAAAAACATATTTCTGGAATAATATTGTTGGTAAGGACTTCGTAAATAAATCTGTATGATTATCACATGATTTGGTATGTAAGACTTCTATCTCATTTTTCTTTTGTAACTGATGAAGATATGTCCTCTTGAACCTTGCAAAATTTTAAGTTGTCACTCAATACTTACCATGAATACCATTCTATGATGTAGTGGTGGATAATCACACTAGTGAGTGTGTTTTGCAAGATATTTATTCTCTCATTTTGTAAAAATGAGGATTAAAATTTTGATCAATACAAGATGCATTTTCATTTATGGATAATGTTAGTGATTTTATGGAATCACATTTTATCATCCATTAGAGTAAAGCATATGAATATGATGCTTCAGAATGATTGATAAAAAGTTTATGTTGTGGTGTCCATTATGATGACTACTATGAAATTTTATTATTCATATCAGTATATGATCTGGCAAATATACATGGGGATGAGTTAGCAAGTATCTTGATATCCTACTTGGTCAAGTCTAAAAATATTAATCAAGACTTTTTGTACCATTTGATACTTATCGATATCATTTTTCACTCCCACCAGCATGGTGTTGTTGGAGTTGAATTATAGCAAGGTATCTATGACTGCAATATTAAGCATGTTGTAATTTGCATGATACACAAGCACTTTCTTGGTACTAAAATTTATCATCTGAGGGTCTAAATGGATATTGATCCATCTTTAGGGATTGAATGACCATATGTATCTATGGATATGTTTCTCCAATATTAATTTTTTGAATATTGGTACATACTATCAATTGAATATTGATAAACTGATATATATCTGTACAAGATGTAAACCTGAGCATAGTTTGGTTTTACCAAAATTTCCATCTCAAATTCCATCATAGAACGGTTGCTTGTTTGATAATGTGTGTTAAAGATGATGATGGAAAATCCAAGTTGGATTTGTTTATGAATACACATGCAATTATAGTGATTGGAGTAATCCTTCTGTGAAAGATACTCTCTTAGTCAATTATACCACAATCAACTTGACTATTTCAGGTCATGGAGTGACTTGAGTGGTACACAATATATGTTGCAGTTTATATTTAGATATAGAATATGGAATAAGTCAAAGACTTGTATATCGAAATATATTAATTTTTTGATCTGCCAATGATAAAGTATATGAATATAATTTTCACATATACCACAAGGGTATGCTACTCGATCTCTGCGTGAAACAATTGCTACAATATCTCATTATATCACCACCTTTCTTTCATAAATAATGCATTTGTGAGAAGATGACATTACTGTGGTAAATACCTCTCACTAGTGAATGAGATAAATTCTCCATAATTGCCACATTTTTATTTGACCCAATTTGAGTGTTGATACACTCCGCCTAGGACTTTTGGTCTGGATCCAGTTTAAGGTGTATAGCAATTTTTAGGATTATCTGTCGACATTTTGTAGACTTTGTATGATTGGTTCAATGGAACCAATATAGCATATGAAATATTAATACTTTAGAACTCTTATCTCATTTCCCAAGGTGATAGTGTTAGGATGTTACAATGATGCCTCAGTGCCCAAACTTATGTGCACATGTACTGGACTTTAGAATGTTAAACATTCATAGGCTTTGGATTTTAAATTATTCATAAAGTGTCTAACAACATGTATGATGTCGATTTACATTTACTATACTGGAGGATGTCTCTCCCTATTTCCGCGGATGCTTATTAACAAGCTACATCCCTAGTGACCATACTTCTCCCCCTCTTATTTTAATTTTGGAGTTGAGTGATCTTGTTAGATTACCACTCTTTTCTGGCATATTAAATTGTAGGGATTCACACTTTTGATAAGTAAATGCATTTGGCAGAATATTTGTAATATGTTACAAATATGAGATATTCTGAACTGATAGTTCAGATATTCTTTTATGTGTATGTGGATGTGAGGATTGAATGTCATGTGTAACATTCATTTTGTATTCCTGACATTCTATATGTGGTATTAACCTCCCCTAGTGCCTGGAATTATCCTCATAGTGTGATCAACATACAGTTTTTTGTGTAAATCCCCATGGACCTAAGTTATTATATGAATGACGGAAAATATCTTATATGTAAGTCCCTAATACCCATGATGTATGTTGTGAGGTGGTGATATTGGTATGTGCAAAACATAACCGACACGCAGATGGGAAATATTTGGTTTTGGCGAAGCTTTCACGTACCAACCGCAATAGAGGGAGCCGTATGATTGTATCTTGATGAATGCAAAATATGTGGTGTCTAAATTCTCATATTACCTACTTGATGTTGATATATTGAATTCTATTTTGGTGGTCATACAAATAAGTTATCTCAATAAGAGAGCAATTAAGCCATAATTGATGTGGACAAGTGATATAGTTCTCAAAACCAAATATTCCATATGAATGGATGTGATCTTACGTCCAGCAAAATTTTGCTCAATGCTGAAAACTAGAGCAATTAATTTTGGTAATTTTCTATGCCTTATGATCAGTAAGGGACACTGTCGGTGTTTAAACCACTCGACCTCCATGGGAGGTACCCACAGCAAGGTAGAAGGTGGGGATCGCCATGATCTGGAACCCAAAGGTATGCGCGAGGACACAAGAAACAAGATTTATACAGGTTCGGGTAGCCGGAGTAGCTACCCTACGTCCTGTTTGGGGTAGTATTGCACCCTGCGCTTGGTGTTGTTCCCCAGAGGGATTGTGGATGTCCTCCTAAGTACCCGGCCTTCCTTTATATAGTCCAGGGGCGGGTTCCTAGTCGGTTACAAGGCAGGAGTCCTAGTAGGATTACACAGAGCAAGTCCTAGTAGGAGTACAGGGGAATTCTACTAGGAGTCCGTCTTCTAGTCTTCTTCCTTCCTTGCATGAGTACCCGGGGTGTATGCCCGACAAGCCCCCGAGCACGTTGGAGTCGAGAGTAGTAGTTCGAGTAGTCTTGAAGCCTCTTCGAGTAGTTCTTGAGCGTCCTCGAGTACTGCTTGGAGAAGTCTTCAATAGTACTTGAACTGCCGCGAGGCTGGAAGGTGGTCCAACTCATCAGTCTTGAAGTCGAGATTATATGGAAGTGCAGTTGCAAAATCGCACTCCATATGGAGTAGCCCCCGAGCCTTAGGTTGAGTTGTAGACTCTGGCTGAGGGTCAATCTTGATGCTGCTTCCGTCTTGAAAAAATTTGAATGATGGGTGTAGCATAGCAGCCCCCGAGCCTTGAAATGATTAGGTAATTAATCCAAGGGTCTTCAGTGTTCGCGAAAGCCATCATCCGAGTACTGTTGCAGCGTTCAGCCCCCGAGCTCGTCACCAGGTGAGCCGTAGGAGCCACGTCAAGTAGTTGTTGGTGCCGAGCCCCCGAGCTACAGAGCTAGCGGAGACTACTCGAGTTGTTGTCGAGTAGTGATTTGGTGCGTAGCCCCCGAGTTGGGAACTAGCCGCTCCGATGGAGGTACGCGGAGCGTACTGGAAGTCGTCGCCGAAGCTTGACCTGAAAGTAGAGACGCGTACATTATGTAGCATTTTTGTAGAAATTGAATCTACAAATGACAAATACAAATATGAATATAGATGTAAATGTTATGTGTCATGCTGTTGTTTCGGTCGTAAGGCGTCGAGTAGTTAGCCTGATGCGGTTTAGCGCCCAGTCTCTGTGATCGTTGTTTAGCCATAGCCGCTGGGGGCGTGGAGGCATGACAGGAGAGCTGGTTTAAGCACCTAGTCTCTGAGGAGCCTGTTTAGCCGTAGTCGCTGGGGACGTGAAGGCATGACAGGAGAGCCGAGGCTTTGCGCGGATCAAGGCGTGTGCTACTTGAGCGAGACCATTAAGAGGTAGACAAAGGTAGTCGTCATGGCGACAAGAGAGCGCACGATTGCTCGTTGTTCCGCATGGCGGAGAGCACGATTGCGCAATGCCTCCTCAGGGTGTAGCCGTTGTGTGCCTCCAGCACTCAGTACACGAAACGTCGTGGCAAGAGCCTCCTAATTTCATGTACCAAGCATGTGACAGTCAGTCAACGGCCCCCAAGGAATAGCTGGCACGGTGTAGCTCTGCTGGCAGGTAGCCGTTGAGAGGCGTACACGAAGTAGTCTTCGGCGTTGGTTCCTGTATGTGGAAAACAAGCCGAAGAAAAAATAGTTATTGAAATAAGTGACTTAGCTTGATTCGCGGACGAGAGTCGATGAAGCCGTGGCGGTCGGTGATGGAGCCGCGACGGTTGTTGCTGAAGTCGACTAGTCGGAGGTGGATCGACTAGTTGTTGATGTCGCGGGAGCCGTCCTCGACTAGTTTTCTAGTTGAGACTAGTCGAGGTAAGTAGTCGAGGTAGTCGTACACCCAGAAGACGACGTCGCGGCGGCGTACGGCGTAGTCGATGTAGAGCCGTTGCGGCCGAGAGACGAGTACTTGCGGCGCACGGCAAGGTCGACGTCGAGCCCGTGCGGCCGAGTGACGAGTAGTCGTTCTCTTGTTGATGCAGCCAGATGTCGACGTACTCGTACTTGTGTACGTGTTCTGTGCGCATGTAGCGGCGGTCATAGCTGAATTTTTTAGCTTCCACTTGGATCTGTGTGTGCATGCTTTCGGTGGAAAAAACAGCTTCCTAGCGCAGGTCGTTCCGAACTCTGCGTACTGCACCGCAAGAAGTTGGACTTCGAAACGGACTCAATGAATCCTGGATTGCCTTGGTGTGCCATGTGTAGCTCCGTAATTGATTCTTTTTCCCCTCCCGCACATAGAAACAGTATGTATGGGACATCACCATAGCTCTGAAGCGGCTTGGATAAACAATCGAAATTGCCGTAGATTCCGCTTGTCTGCTCAGATCTTGGACTCGCCAATGTTGTTTGATATTGATAATGTCCTTCGAATTCGCCCAATGATCGTGACGATGGCCCCACGGTGGGTGCCAGCTGTCAGTGTTTAAACCACTCGACCTCCATGGGAGGTACCCGCAGCAAGGTAGAAGGTGGGGATCGCCATGATCTAGAACCCGAAGGTATGCACGAGGACACAAGACACAAGATTTATACAGGTTCGGGTAGCCGGAGTAGCTACCCTACGTTCTGTTTGGGGTAGTATTGTGCCCTGCGCTTGGTGTTGTTCCCTAGAGGGATTGTGGATGTCCTCCTAGGTACCCGACCTTCCTTTATATAGTCTAGGGGCGGGTTCCTAGTCGGTTACACGGCAGGAGTCCTAGAAGGATTACACAGAGCGAGTCCTAGTATGAGTACAGGGGAATTCTACTAGGAGTCCGTCTTCTAGTCTTCTTCCTTTCTTGCATGAGTACCCGGGGTGTATGCCCGACAAGCCCCCGAGCACGTTGGAGTCGAGAGTAGTAGTTCGAGTAGTCTTGAAGCCTCTTCGAGTAGTTCTTGAGCGTCCTCGAGTACTGCTTGGAGAAGTCTTCAATAGTACTTGAACCGCCGCGAGGGCCGGAAGGTGGTCCAACTCATCAGTCTTGAAGTCGAGATTATATGGAAGTGCAGTTGCAAAATCGCACTCCATATGGAGTAGCCCCCGAGCCTTAGGTTGAGTTGTAGACTCTGGCTGAGGGTCAATCTTGATGCTGCTTCCGTCTTGAAAAAATTTGAATGATGGGTGTAGCATAGCAGCCCCCGAGCCTTGAAATGATTAGGTAATTAATCCAAGGGTCTTCAGTGTTCGCGAAAGCCATCATCCGAGTACTGTTGCGGCGTTCGGCCCCGAGCTCGTCACCAGGTGAGCCGTAGGAGCCACGTCAAGTAGTTGTTGGTGCCGAGCCCCCGAGCTACAGAGCTAGCGGAGACTACTCGAGTTGTTGTCGAGTAGTGATTTGGTGCGTAGCCCCTGAGTTGGGAACTAGCCGCTCCGATGGAGGTACGCGGAGCGTACTGGAAGTCGTCGCCGAAGCTTGACCTGAAAGTAGAGACGCGTACATTATGTAGCATTTTTGTAGAAATTGAATCTACAAATGACAAATACAAATATGAATATAGATGTAAATGTTATGTGTCATGCTGTTGTTTCGGTCGTAAGGCGTCGAGTAGTTAGCCTGATGCGGTTTAGCGCCCAGTCTCTGTGATCGTTGTTTAGCCATAGCCGCTGGGGGCGTGGAGGCATGACAGGAGAGCTGGTTTAAGCACCTAGTCTCTGAGGAGCCTGTTTAGCCGTAGTCGCTGGGGACGTGAAGGCATGACAGGAGAGCCGAGGCTTTGCGCGGATCAAGGCGTGTGCTACTGGAGCGAGACCATGAAGAGCACGATTGCTCGTTGTTCCGCATGGCGGAGAGCACGATTGCGCAATGCCTCCTCAGGGTGTAGCCGTTGTGTGCCTCCAGCACTCAGTACACGAAACGTCGTGGCAAGAGCCTCCTAATTTCGTTACCAAGCATGTGACAGTCAGTCAACGGCCCCCAAGGAATAGCTGGCACGGTGTAGTTCTGCTGGCAGGTAGCCGTTGAGAGGCGTACACGAAGTAGTCTTCGGCGTTGGTTCCTGTATGTGGAAAACAAGCCGAAGAAAAAATAGTTATTGAAATAAGTGACTTAGCTTGATTCGCGGACGAGAGTCGATGAAGCCGTGGCGGTCGGTGATGGAGCCGCGGCGGTTGTTGCGAAGTCGACTAGTCGGAGGTGGATCCGACTAGTTGTTGATGTCGCGGGAGCCGTCCTCGACTAGTTTTCTAGTTGAGACTAGTCGAGGTAAGTAGTCGAGGTAGTCGTACACCTAGAAGACGACGTCGCGGCGGCGTACGGCGTAGTCGATGTAGAGCCGTTGCGGCCGAGAGACGAGTACTTGCGGCGCACGGCAAGGTCGACGTCGAGCCCGTGCGGACGAGTGACGAGTAGTCGTTCTCTTGTTGATGCAGCCAGATGTCGACGTACTCGTACTTGTGTACGTGTTCTGTGCGCATGTAGCAACGGTCATAGCTGAATTTTTTAGCTTCCACTTGGATCTGTGTGTCCATGCTTTCGGTGGAAAAAACGGCTTCCTAGCGCAGTCGTTCCGAACTCGCGTCTCGCACCGCAAGAAGTTGGACTTCGAAACGGACTCAATGAATCCTGGATTGCCTTGGTGTGCCATGTGTAGCTCCGTAATTGATTCTTTTTCCCCTCCCGCACATAGAAACAGTATGTATGGGACATCACCATAGCTCTGAAGCGGCTTGGATAAACAATCGAAATTGCCGTAGATTCCGCTTGTCTGCTCAGATCTTGGACTCGCCAATGTTGTTTGATATTGATAATGTCCTTCGAATTCGCCCAATGATCGTGACGATGGCCCCACGGTGGGTGCCAGCTGTCAGTGTTTAAACCACTTGACCTCCATGGGAGGTACCCGCAGCAAGGTAGAAGGTGGGGATCGCCATGATCTAGAACCCGAAGGTATGCACGAGGACACAAGACACAAGATTTATACAGGTTCGGGTAGCCGGAGTAGCTACCCTACGTTCTGTTTGGGGTAGTATTGTGCCCTGCGCTTGGTGTTGTTCCCTAGAGGGATTGTGGATGTCCTCCTAGGTACCCGACCTTCCTTTATATAGTCTAGGGGCGGGTTCCTAGTCGGTTACACGGCAGGAGTCCTAGAAGGATTACACAGAGCGAGTCCTAGTATGAGTATAGGGGAATTCTACTAGGAGTCCGTCTTCTAGTCTTCTTCCTTCCTTGCATGAGTACCCGGGGTGTATGCCCGACAAGCCCCCGAGCACGTTGGAGTCGAGAGTAGTAGTTCGAGTAGTCTTGAAGCCTCTTCGAGTAGTTCTTGAGCGTCCTCGAGTACTGCTTGGAGAAGTCTTCAATAGTACTTGAACTGCCGCGTGGCTGGAAGGTGGTCCAACTCATCAGTCTTGAAGTCGAGATTATATGGAAGTGCAGTTGCAAAATCGCACTCCATATGGAGTAGCCCCCGAGCCTTAGGTTGAGTTGTAGACTCTGGCTGAGGGTCAATCTTGATGCTGCTTCCGTCTTGAAAAAATTTGAATGATGGGTGTAGCATAGCAGCCCCCCGAGCCTTGAAATGATTAGGTAATTAATCCAAGGGTCTTCAGTGTTCGCGAAAGCCATCATCCGAGTACTGTTGCAGCGTTCAGCCCCCGAGCTCGTCACCAGGTGAGCCGTAGGAGCCACGTCAAGTAGTTGTTGGTGCCGAGCCCCCGAGCTACAGAGCTAGCGGAGACTACTCGAGTTGTTGTCGAGTAGTGATTTGGTGCGTAGCCCCTGAGTTGGGAACTAGCCGCTCCGATGGAGGTACGCGGAGCGTACTGGAAGTCGTCGCCGAAGCTTGACCTGAAAGTAGAGACGCGTACATTATGTAGCATTTTTGTAGAAATTGAATCTACAAATGACAAATACAAATTTGAATATAGATGTAAATGTTATGTGTCATGCTGTTGTTTCGGTCGTAAGGCGTCGAGTAGTTAGCCTGATGCGGTTTAGCGCCCAGTCTCTGTGATCGTTGTTTAGCCATAGCCGCTGGGGGCGTGGAGGCATGACAGGAGAGCTGTTTTAAGCACCTAGTCTCTGAGGAGCCTGTTTAGCCATAGTCGCTGGGGACGTGAAGGCATGACAGGAGAGCCGAGGCTTTGCGCGGATCAAGGCGTGTGCTACTGGAGCGAGACCATTAAGAGGTAGACAACGGTAGTCGTCATGGCGATAAGAGAGCGCACGATTGCTCGTTGTTCCGCATGGCGGAGAGCACGATTGCGCAATGCCTCCTCAGGGTGTAGCCGTTGTGTGTCTCCAGCACTCAGTACACGAAACATCGTGGCAAGAGCCTCCTAATTTCGTGTACCAAGCATGTGCAGTCAGTCAACGGCCCCCAAGGAATAGCTGGCACGGTGTAGCTCTGCTGGCAGGTAGCCGTTGAGAGGCGTACACGAAGTAGTCTTCGGCGTTGGTTCCTGTATGTGGAAAACAAGCCGAAGAAAAAATAGTTATTGAAATAAGTGACTTAGCTTGATTCGCGGACGAGAGTCGACGAAGCCGTGGCGGTCGGTGATGGAGCCGCGATGGTTGTTGCTGAAGTCGACTAGTCGGAGGTGGATCCGACTAGTTGTTGATGTCGCGGGAGCCGTCCTCGACTAGTTTTCTAGTTGAGACTAGTCGAGGTAAGTAGTCGAGGTAGTCGTACACCCAGAAGACGACGTCGCGGCGGCGTACGGCGTAGTCGATGTAGAGCCGTTGCGGCCGAGAGACGAGTACTTGCGGCGCACGGCAAGGTCGACGTCGAGCCCGTGCGGCCGAGTGACGAGTAGTCGTTCTCTTGTTGATGCAGCCAGATGTCGACGTACTCGTACTTGTGTACGTGTTCTGTGCGCATGTAGCAGCGGTCATAGCTGAATTTTTTAGCTTCCACTTGGATCTGTGTGTGCATGCTTTCGGTGGAAAAAACAGCTTCCTAGCGCAGGTCGTTCCGAACTCTGCGTACTGCACCGCAAGAAGTTGGACTTCGAAACGGACTCAATGAATCCTGGATTGCCTTGGTGTGCCATGTGTAGCTCCGTAATTGATTCTTTTTCCCCTCCCGCACATAGAAACAGTATGTATGGGACATCACCATAGCTCTGAAGCGGCTTGGATAAACAATCGAAATTGCCGTAGATTCCGCTTGTCTGCTCAGATCTTGGACTCGCCGATGTTGTTTGATCTTGATAATGTCCTTCGAATTCGTCTAATGATCGTGACGATGGCCCCACGGTGGGCGCCAGCTGTCAGTGTTTAAACCACTCGACCTCCATGGGAGGTACCCGCAGCAAGGTAGAAGGTGGGGATCGCCATGATCTGGAACCCGAAGGTATGCACGAGGACACAAGACACAAGATTTATACAGGTTCGGGTAGCCGGACTAGCTACCCTACGTCCTGTTTGGGGTAGTATTGTGCCCTGCGCTTGGTGTTGTTCCCCAGAGGGATTGTGGATGTCCTCCTAGGTACCCGACCTTCCTTTATATAGTCTAGGGGCGGGTTCCTAGTCGGTTACAAGGCAGGAGTCCTAGTAGGATTACACAGAGCGAGTCCTAGTAGGAGTACAGGGGAATTCTACTAGGAGTCCGTCTTCTAGTCTTTTTCCTTCCTTGCATGAGTACCCGGGGTGTATGCCCGACAGACACAAATGGAAATATTAATAAATGACTTTATGAGCACTTGATATTGTTTAGATAATCCATAAATGGCTCAATATACCAACTAATCTTGAATGGATTCAAGAATTTGTGTGGCTTATTGTTTAAAATTTTAAGGTAAGAGGGCCTTAAAATTAATTCTCAAGTGACACATGCGGTGCACAAAATCTGATAATAACTTCTTTTTATTGTCCATGAGTTAGGATTACTAAGGCTATGATGCCAATTCTTGATATAATCAATAATGAAAAAGTATTTGATACACAACATGTCATACAAGATTTGTGTACGTAATTATAACATGTACTAGATGATATGAAAGGAACTTGTGTGAGTATTGAATTTTCTTATCCATTTGACCAAGTTGAGTGCTGATTTTCATCATTATCCTTGGTAATGGCTTTCAGTATGAAAACATATACAAATAGATGTCATGAAATTGGGGGTATTTGTAGAATCCATGAGTGCATCTACAATAAATAATTGTATACCCATGAGGAGAGTAAATCTCTCACAATTGTGATAGCAGTGATCCACTAAATGGAATTCCTTTTCTTTCTGGGTGTATCCCGAGTAAATACCATGTATGAAGTATAATATTGAACTGATGATGGACAATCTACTATACATGTAGTATAATATTGAACTAATGATAATTTCATAAATTTATATGGAAACATATAGAGATCTAATTTATTAATTTATTGAAGTATGCTTCAAATTTATCTCCTTGAATTGGCTGTCCTCCACTGGGATGGAGTTTTGTTTGAACCAAATATTTTATCTGAAATCATGTGTACATGAATGTACAACCACATTATAGACAAACTTGAGGTTATTCATTATAGTCACTTGATTTGAAGGAAAGTGAAATTTTATATATGGGATCCATTGTGTTGTAAATTCCATGAACTGAAACTTCTATTCTTTGTTGGTAACTCTTCTAAGAGTTTAAAGAATAAATGGATCTTCCTCATTTGGTTATTCTGGTTTGTAAAATCGGAATTGAGGAAATATAGTAACACACAAAGGTGCATGCGTGGTAATGTTAATAATTGATTGGTACTTGCATGTGTGTATAATGATGGTGGCTTGTAACACCCAAAATTCCATCACTAATAAAATAATGTAAGCAACATGGTGCTCTAGGTTTAATTTTATAAGGATTAAATAAATTATCGATTTAATCTCAGCCTTTAAATATTTAAACAAAATTTGAATAATTTTAGAGCAACAAGTGTTTGTGCATCATAATTTGGATTTCATGATTTTTGTTTGATTTGGTGTGGTTTTAAAACTCATAAAAAGTTTAAACCTAAACTCTCCCTTCTCTCTTTTTCTTGCTAAACCCAAGCCAGCAGGCCTTAGTCTTTCCTTTCCCCACTCGGGTCGTATCCCTTCACATGGCCCAATTACCCTACCGGCCCAGCTCCTCTCTCCCTCCCTCTCTTGCAGTCACAGACAGCTCGACCCCGCTTGTCAGCGTCATCCCCAATCTTCAGCACCTATCCTGCTTCGCAGCTGCACACGACCGGCCACCTCTCCGTGTCCCCTCACGCTCCTGCCTCTTCAATTCTCTCCTTCAATCCGAAGTGGAGCACCAGCCTCCACTTTCCCCTTCACTCTCTCTTTCGTTTCAACATCAATCAAGGCCTCCCCTTGATTTCAATCAAGACGCAATGCCCATTGGTTGCCAATCCCGCTACCAGAGCCCCTTCCGCTCCCTTCTCCCTTCTTGAAAACATGAGCTCGGGCCTAAAGCCTTCCCCTTTCGCACCTGGTCATGCCCAGTACCTCTCCATTCTCGCGCTTGTGCCGTCGCCGTCAAGCCTTCTGCCACCGGGACATTAACGGCCGCCTAGATCTCGTCAATGGTTAAGTTCCTTTCCTACCACTCTCTTTCTTCCCCTCTCGTGTACGACGCTCACCTGTGCCTCCCATGTCCTAGGACCACCTCTCTCGTCGCGGGACTGAGCCGTGTTGTTTTCTTACGGAGTGCCGCCCAAGCTCGGGACCCCGTCGTCGTCGATCTCCACCACTGTTACTTCTCCAGCATTGTCTCTTCACTCGATCTTCGTTGTGTGGTGAGTCTCGTGCCCCTCCTTGTTTTTCCCTTGCGCTTTGGACGTAGAACCCTTACTCCACCTCATCGGCATAGGCTGCGCCGCCCCCTTCCGGTGCATGCCTCCTTGACCGCCTGAGCCGCCTCCCTATCACCATGGTTAGGTTCCTTGTTTTCCCAGCTCCGCGTAGAGCCTCTCTACACTCGAAATAGTGGCCAGAAACTCATTTTCGAGTGTCTGCGGCGAGCTCCCCGTCGTGTGCCACCGTGCGCCGCCCGGTCCCGTCGCCTGCGTCACCGCCCGTCTCCTCGGAGCCGCGCCAGCCGTCCATCTTCCAGTCAGCGGTCCAAATCGCACCAAGCCCAGATCAATCTAGGGCTCATACCGGCCAACTCAGGGCGCCGCTGTATTTTTGCTTAAGAAACCCTGCAGTTTTCCAATATCACAAGCCGGTCCTCCCACCTGTTAAGACCATTACGGTTAGGTCCAGTTTTTAACGTTTAAGCCCCCGAGCTTCTCTATTTTCCGTGCCTCCTAGCTGGTTGTTAAGACATTTATGGTTAGGTCCAGTTTTAAATCATAATTAGGTTTTAGCCCCTAGTTTTCACAGTTTAGTCCCTGGAAGGCCTGTTTTTTCGCAGTTAGACCCCTGCACCTTGTTTTTAGCATATCTTTTCCGTCCTAGCTTCGTTTTTAGCGTTTTTGGTGTCCATGCGATCATCTCAGCGAGCCCATTTGTTTAGCTTTTTAGTAGTTTTTGGATCTGTTTGGTTTATTGTTTTATTTATTCTATGCTTTCTTGTGTGTGCTCGTAGATATCGTACCTATGTCAACTGAAGAGCCCATGGGTGTTGATTATGAGCAGTTTTTCAAGGAAGGGCAATCTGAGTTTTTAGGTGAGGAAGGCAACAGTACGTGAAAAACTAACTTTGGTAACGGGAGTAGATCGCCTTTGGTAACGAGCAATGCACTCATTACCGATCAAGTGTTACAAATAAGCCAAGAAAGGTAACGGACAGATGCCCGTTACTGATAACACATATTCGTAACAGGCATAAAACAACAACTGTTACCACAACTAGCCACTGGTCACGTGAAAATGACTATTTCTCTGGGCCCACAAGGAGCTTTGGTAACGAGCACCAAAATAAAGCCCGTTACTATGAAATCAATATCAGAGACGCGTGTGGTGAACCTGCGTCTCCGATGTCTCAACGAACGTGACACGTATTGGTAACGGGCTTTTACGGTGCCCGTTACTTTGTTGACAAGTTTGTAACAGGTGTCCCAATTGAAGCCCGTTACTCAGTGGTTAGTGTTTGTAATGAGCTTTAATTAACGCCCATTACAAATACGTCGGCCACCCCTATAGTAACATGCTGCCTGCTTGCCGGCTGCATCCTGGATCTAGCCAGGATTTGGCAGGCATTAGAGGCTGCATCCTGGAACCAGCCAGGATATGATTAAATTCACAGAAATTAGATCAAGCATCCTAATTCATAGAAATCCACAATTCACATGCATCATATGACAAAATTCAGCATCATCATCTCACACAAAGAGGAAATGCATCTCCTAAGGAGGAATGCAACAATACCACAAAAGTTCATGGACAATGAGGAGGAATGCAAAAATTCATGGACAAGGAGGAATGCAAAAATTTCATAGTCACCAAACATAATCTCAGCCCACACAGCGTCATCAGAAAAAATTTTCCTCCAGACGTGATCACCTGTTCCATGAAGAATATGGCAATTCTTTCACGAGCATCTGCCAGCACTGATTTGTCAAGAGGATGTTCCTCTAGCCCTAAGCTCTGGATATAACAATGTCACCAGTCAACCCACTTATATAGGTGGTTACCAAACATGTGTAGTGCTAATAAGCGAGAACTGTGCTCAGTTGCAGGTTTTACAAATGAAGATCCCAATAAAGTACCTCCATACGTGGGCCGCTTTCCTTTAATCGAAGAATGTGATAGGCACAATAGAAGCCGCAGAGTCTGGATCCAGTAGGTTGTTCGTGGCACTGCAATAAATGTACAAAGAAAAATAGTGGTGATCGAGAAGAAATAAACACAAGCTTTAGTACTAGCTTCCACAGGAAGGAAATAAGTCGTATGTACCTTAACATCTTTGACGTGTTTTAAGGGGCCATGACGCGAGAACTTTTTGCAGCAGTAACGTTTCCAAGCCCTACAACGAAAATATCAACAATAGTTACGACACTATTTAATTAATATACTCTTTACAGTTTGTTGAGGAACGTCCACAAGTTAAGAAAGAAATAACTTACTAATTAATAATTAGCTCGAAAGGGCCAGTATTAGTATTAATTGTCTTCAATGAATCAAGATAGTAGACCTTCCGCTGCTTGGGAACGATCGCCACTGCAATCTGGTGGTTCGTACTGAGATAAGCGGTAAGCATTAAATTCTTCGTAGCATATTGTATATAGCACACAGAGAAATTAATAGTGTTATCCATGCTGCTCAACGTTGTCGAGCAAAGGCATTCAGGATCAAGGTAGCCAACTGCAGGGCCCTTGTTGTCAACTTCTACAGTCCTATTCCTATTAGTAAGAAAAAACAAATTATATATAAGGAGGCAAAATACATGGTAATAAAGATGATGTGAGGCAAAAAGAACATTTCGATAGAGGATGTGATTAGTGAGAAGCAGATGAAATTTTTAAGAAACTTATAGGATGAAGCAGCGGAGAAGTGTCAGATACAAAGCATCCAAGTTGAAGAGATCGTACAAATCACTGAGTTGCACAGGTAGCAGCTGGAGTTCGTTTGACAATTCATCTCTCGTCTGCCATGCATTGGTCCTGGGCTGAAGTGCGATCATAATGTCAGAATCATCATCTGACTTACCACGTTGCATGTAGAATGTGTGGAGCTTTCTGGTAAAAGGAGCATCCTTTTTGAGATCACCATCACTGAGAAGGTTCTTTTCGAATTTGTAATTCAGGTTAGCCATAGACAAGCATTCTTCTCACTCTCAGATTGCTTTGGGTTAGTCATATACCGATGATTCTCCTTGGTGTTTCTTTTAGATCGCTTTCTAGTAGGCCTCTTGGAGGTTTTATTTACAGCAATTTCCTTTCCTGCTACTTTGAAATGGCTGAAGAAGGTTTCTTAAGGTCTTGCTTGCCTGCTGTAGGTGGTGTAGAGCTGTTATTTTTGGCAAGTTTCTCTTCTTGCAGCTTTGAAATGGCTGAAGGTTTCTCAAGGGATTTCTTGCCTACTGTACGTGGTATAGAGATATTATTTTCGGCATGTTTCTTTCCTTGCTGATTTGAAATGGCTGAAGGTTTCTCAAGGGCTTTCTTGCCTAGTGGTGTCTCACCAGGACCTATTACAAAGGTATTAGGCCCAGATGTACCTGCTTTGGCATGATTGTTTTGAGCACTTCCGTTTGGGGGTGTATGTTTTGTTGTTTCATGAGGAGGATAAGGAGGAGGAGGTGGTGGGCGTGGTGGTGGGGATGGAATATTTGGTGTCTCTTGTGGATGTGGGGATGCAAGTTTTTCGGTTTTTTCAAGACTAAGAGTAGGTAGGGATGGAATATTTTGTGCACCTTCCGGATGTGGGGATGGAACGTGTGGGGATTGAGGAGGAGGAGGAGGGGAACCATCAGAGGAAGGAACCTGTACCGTACCGTGTGAACTACGGAATCTGTACAATAGCCTGTGAACTACGGAATCTGTACAATAGCTGAAGCAAAGAGCGCAAACCACCGAAACAAAGCTCGAAAAACCACAAAGAGCTCCCCCTGAACCAATGCACCTCCCCCTGGACGAATGCATGTAAGACACCACTTGAAACAGGACAGCTGCAGCACTTTCAGCTCACACCGGTCAGACCGGTCATCACCACCGGTCAGACCGGTGCCTAACATATGTACAGGACCAGCACTCACACCGGTCGGACGGTGCTCATCACCGGTCGACCGGTGTACAACGAAAGCCCGTAAATGGCTCGAAGCCACCTGAAAACCTTCTAAACGTGTCCAACAAGCCATTTCAAGCTCAAACTTCTCCCCCTTGTTGGCAATGCATGAATCAAGCCAAAAATGCAAAACTTTCAACCTAGAGCTTCTCAAATAGACAAAATTCAACAAAGAATGCTACACATGTCCAAATGAGCAAGTTAGATACTCTACGGCTTCGTATCGATCTCAACTACATGATCACCAAGTTTCACAACCATTGGACGAAGCTAAGATGGATTTTGGCAATTTTGCGAAAAACTTGCCTCTCATGAGTAAAGTCCTAAACATGATCAAAGCATATCAAAACGGCAAAGCCACACAAACTTCATGCTAGGACAGCCATTCTAATCATAAGACCATCACAAACACCCACAAGCACCTCATGTCATGTCAAAGCTACCGAGCCATGTGCCTACTTCTATGTATGAGACTTCTCATTGGTAGGCATCATGCAACGGTTTAGCACCCAAAGCAAATTAAATTCAGCACATATGACATGGAAGCATATTTTCCAAGCATTTTTCATTTCATTTTAAGATTTCTCATTGGTACATGAAATGTCTTTGCGACAAAAAGGAACTTATGCTCCTCCACAAGATAAATCTAGAGGGCTAAACATTCATGATGGCAAATGAGCCTTCGGCCCCATATGATCAATAAACTAGCCATCCAACCACAAATTAAGCATAGCAAGGCCACAAAAACATGTCAAGAGCATGTAAAGGCATTTACACATGAGAGAGCATACATGTGACATTTTTCAAAAGCATAGCTAGCAACCATGGATTATTCATCAAGATCATCAAGAGCTAAGCCAAACTAACCGTAGCATACCAAACAAGCTCACAAAGACATATATCTCATTCCATGGTGAACAATGTATATGAGAGAAGCTTTTCCTAACCAATGCATATGATACAAAATGCATGCAATCTAAGAAACAAGGATGCCTATACATCATGCTACATATGCCATGCCAAATGCAAAAAATGCACAAAGAAAAGCTATACATATGCTACAAACCGGCTCCTCGAGGGGAGGCAAAACGGGCTCGACACCACCGGCAAAAGAAAGCTCCCACACACCCAACTCAGGAAATCAAACACACACCAAGTTCCCCCCCGCAAACGAGTGAAAGTTGCTTGATCTAGGGGTTTGGTGAAAATATCGGCTAGTTGGTGATGTGTGGGTACATGGATCAAGGCTATCTTTCCTTTCTCTACGTTGTCTCTCAGAAAATGATACCTCACTTCTATGTGCTTGGTTTTGGAATGGAGCACCGGGTTCTTTGCAACGCTTATGGCACCGGTGCTATCACATTGAAGTGGGACATGGGTATACTCCTCACCAAAGTCACTCATGGTGTAGGTGATCCAAAGGAGCTGAGAGCAACAACTAGCAGCGGCAACATACTCGGCTTCGGTCGTGGATTGAGCAACACTCGACTGCTTACGAGAAGACCAAGACACCAACGAAGAACCCAAAAACTGGCAAGTCCCAGAAGTGGACTTCCTATCCAACCGACACCCGGCAAAATCCGCGTCTGAAAAGCCATGAAGCGCCAAAGAAGAGGACGCGGAGTACCAAAGGCCGAAGTTGAGGAACCAAGTTGAGAAGTACCTTGGTTCGTGTGTGATGAGTGATTGACCGGATGGTTTGAATCTTTGTGTGTGTAGTGTTGAGTTGTGATGTGTGTGTTTTATTTTGTGTATTTACCTTATTGTTTATTTGGTGTGTTGTCAATGCACTCGTGAGGAGTGGTTGACAACGTTGTGTGGAGTGACTCTTGGCCTAGTATTGCAGGTGTTGGTTGCGGCTTGGTTTGCGTTGGTGCAGGTGAAGAACAGGCGCGAAAGGTCTTAGCCTTGCGGGGCCTCCGAGGAGTGGAGAGACAAGTAGGCTTGGTTCGAGGGACCCGGTGGCCGACGGGATCAAGTGCGAGCCGCATGGTGCAAGAAGAGCAAGACGAAGTCGTGGACATGGAGCCAGTGCATCGGTGGTGGCCAAGTCAAGGAACGAGGCAAGCCTGAGTAGACCGTCCGGGCGCCGGAGTTGAAAGGCTTGGCGGGCTCGACGCTTGGCGTGGTGAGGCCAGGCCGTGTACGCGGGGTTTGGTGGTTTGGCCACAAAACCATCGGAGGAGGGTTTCTCGGTTTGGGCCTCAAAACCGAGCCCGAGGGCCTGACGTGACGGAGACGGTATCCGGTGCGTCGGGAAGCTTCGAGGCGGGCGACACGCGGCATGATCGAGGTGCTTGCGTCGGGAGGACGTGAAGGCCTGATGGATGCGCGGCCGTCCGATGGTGAACTTCATGTGTTGACCAAAATGCCCCTGTGAGGGCTTGTGTTGTACTCCTAGTGTAGGGGCACTTCGGTCTTTTCCGGAGGGCCTATATATAGGAGGAGGGGGCTGAATTTTCAGCCAACTCTTGGGCTAGAGGCGGCGGTACTCTTTCATTTTGGAGTGCTTTGGGAGAGAGGGAGAGAGGGGAGAGTGGCTCTTTGATTGGAGCTTTTTGCCATCTTAGATTTGATTTCTAGGAGTGGCTTGTAATCGATTGGACAAGATATTCATAGTGATTTCATCCTCTAAATCTTGTGCCAATCTTTCTATTCCCGAATTTCTTTTATTGCTTTTTCGGAGCTCTTTTTGTGCTATTTTCGTGCTTGTTTTCGTGCCTTTGTTCCCGGTGTGATTCCGCGGATTTGAGTGGGTTTCTCCCCGGATTTCTTTGAGGGAAACATGGATGGATGTCTAGTGCATCTTTGTGATTAATCTTTTGCCCTCAATCGCCGGAAACCACTTCGATTCAAGGATTTTCGTTCGGTGCTCTAGCTTTTGGTGGTGTTCAAAGGATCCGCGATTCCCGATGATTTAGGGAGTTAGGAGACGAAATTTTTGCGGTATAGCATCCTTGGTTGACGCTTTACATGTCCCCAAACTCTTGTCTCAACAGCTACTATCGGTAGGGAGATCCGGTGATGAATTGGGAGTGTTGACTTTCGAGGTCGAGCAGTTTTCAGTTCTGTTCGTGCTTGGCGGACGGTCCGCGAGGGCCAGGCGGACGGTCCGCGTGTACAGTGTTCTTCGCGTGTTCTTCGTGTTCTTGCGCGCCTTTGTTTTCGATCCGGTTTGGCTTTTGGTTTTTGTTGCAGCAAGTTTGCGGATGGTCCGGGCTTGAGTAGCGGACGGTCCGCGGGTGGCGCGGACGGTCCGCCCGGCCTCGGCGGACGGTCCGTTTTTCTCGGGTCACTTCGGTGTTCGTGTGCTTTAACGGAAGGTCCTCGGTGTACGGCCGGACGGTCCGCGGGGTTGGCGCGGACGGTCCGCGAGGGCAGGCCGGACGGTCCGCGAGGCTGCGCGGACGGTCCGCCCCCTCTGTCCGGACGGTCCGCCGCAGCCTCGGCCGCCTTGCTCTTTGGTTCGATTCCTCCCTCCTTCATTCGTGCTTCCGCGTGTGTTTCTAGGACTCGTTGTTTTGGCGATTGGTGTGTGATTCGTTCCAACGCTTGTGTGTGACCGGGTTTTGACTAGGGTATAGGCCGGGTTCTTTGAGAAGAATTTTTACCGGCTCCTATTCACTCCCCCCCTCTCTAGTCGCCATCCGATCCTTCAGAAGTCGGGAGTGTGACGCAAGTACCTGAAAATTCTCTTCACCGCTTGCCGATGCGAAGTCCTCGGAGACGCTTGAAAACGAGCGCACAGACACACCGAGAACGCGTATGTCCGGCCTCGTCGCCGTCAAGTAGAGGAGTGACCCGATCATGCTCCGGTACTCCTTCCGGTCCACGTGTTCACCTTCCTCGTCCGCATCAAGAGCCGTAGTCGTACTCATCGGCGTCGTCATAGCCTTGGAGTCCTCCATCTTGAACTTCCTCACAATGTCCTTGGTGTACTTAGCCTGGTGCACAAATGTTCCTTCCTTTGATTGCTTGATTTGTAGCGCAAGGAAGAACTGCAACTCGCCCATCATGCTCATCTCAAACTCCCTGCTCATATCATCTGCAAACCTCGCAACAAGAGAGTTGGACGAGCCACCAAAGACAATATCATCCACGTACACCTGCACAATCAGGATATCTCTGCCCTGCCTCAGCAAAAACAAGGTCTGATCGACCTTCCCCATCTCAAAGCCTCTCTCAAACAAGAACCCCCTCAACCCGCCATACCAAGCTCTAGGCGCCGCTTCAACCCATACGGCGCCTTCCTCAACTTGTACACCGGTGGGGGTACTTCTCACTCTCAAACCCCGCAGGCCGCCTCACATACACTTCTTCCTCCAGCACACCATTCGGAAAAGCACTCTTCACATCCATTTGGTGCAACTTGAACCCTTTAGCCACGAGAAAAGGCTAGAAGGATCCTAATCGCCTCCAAACGGGCTACGGGAGCAAAGGTCTCCTCGTAGTCGATCCCCTCCTTCGATCGAACCCCCGAGCAACAAGTCTCGACTTGTTCCTCACAACCTCACCCTTCTCTCCCTCTTTGTTTTTCCACACCCACTTTGTACCAATCGGCTTACACCCCGGGGGGAGGGTCAACCAACTCCCCCACACCGATTCCTCTCAAAGTTCTCCAACTCCTCATGCATCGAGTTAACCCAATTGTGATCAGATAGTGCGTGTCCAATGTCTTTGGGCTCAAAAGAAGCAACAAACGCAGCATGAGCAAAGTGGGAATTGTTTCGAACCCTCGACCGTGTAGTGCGTTCATTCATGTCGCCGATGATCCTCGAAGCTGGGTGATCCACCTGAACTCGCCGGGGAGGTTCTCGCCTCAAAGCTACCTCCCCCTCAACATCAGCTTCTCCTCGTTCTTTGTTTGTCGTCGTAGGTGTAGCAGAGGGTCCATCCATCATCGTAGTCGAAGTAGTGGGTACATGTTCAGCCGGGGGCACCACACCGCCATCTTCATCATCACCATGTTCATGCTCTTCCTCCTGAAAGATCTCCTCGCCAAGCTCATCATCACCTGCACACTCAAAGACAAGCCGACTACGTGGCTCGTCTTGTCGAAGGTTACCTCGCAAGTCTCCACGATTTGGTTAGTTTCAAGATTGAGCACACGATATGCTCTAGAATGAGATGCATAACCAAAGAAAATGCCATCGACAGACCTAGCCTCAAACTTATCCAACTTCCTGCCTTTCTTCAGAATGAAACACTTGCAACCGAAGACATGGAAGTGACTCACCTTGGGTGTGCGGCCATGCATCAACTCATAGCATGTTTTCTTCTTGTGCACTCTGAGGTATATACTGTTCGACACATAGCATGCGGTATTCACCGCCTCTGCCCAATACCTCCTCGGAGTCCTATGCTCATCAAGCATCGTCCGAGCCATCTCACACAAGGTCCTGTTCTTCCTTTCCACAACACCATTCTGGGGAGGCGTATACGGACTCGAAAACTGGTGCTCAAGACCCAAGTCATGACAAAAGGTTTCAAAACGAGAGTTCCTAAATTCCGAGCCATTATCACTGCGGATAGCTCGTATGGCATCTCCGTGCCTCTCGTTCCTCAACCTCAAGACTAGATCTCGAACAAAACCAAACGTCTCCCCCTTATCCTCGAGAAAGAACACCCTAGCATACCGAGAATAGTCGTCCACCACAACAAGGACATACCACTTCCCACCCGCAGATCGCACACGAGCTGGGCCAACAAGGTCCATATAGAGCAGCTCGCATGGACGCTCAGTCATCACATCGGTGAGAGGCGGGTGAGAAGAGGCCACCATCTTGGCATGCCTACACGGAGCACAAACCAACTCTTTCTCAAGCCTCAACCGTGGCAATCCTCGGACCAAATTGAGTTTACTCAAGCGAGACAAAAGGTCAAAGCTCAAGTGACCCAACTTCCTATGCCACTTCCACAACTCACTCGAAGAACCAGCCAAGAAACAACGCTCCACACCCGAAGACTGAGAAAAATCAGCACGAAACACCTGACCCTCGGGAACGACCATACAGACAAGGTCCCCTCGAGAGTCCACAATCCGAGAACCACCAGGCCGAAACAACACCTCAAAGCCCTCATCCAACAACCGGGACACGAAAGCAAATTGTACCCCGGCCGATTGAACAAGAGCAACACGCCTCGCAGTGATCTTGTCACTCACTTTTATCTCACCTTCTGAAAGCACACGCCCACGCCCATTATCCCCAAAAGTGATGTACCTCTTCGTCACCACCGGGACGAGACTTGAGAACCACCCCCTCGTCTCCGGTCATATGCCTCGAACAACCGGAGTCAATCAACCAAATGTTCTTCAAGTCTCCCACCTGAAATTCAAAAATAGGCACGTGAGCGAACAAACGACTCAAAGATCGGGGTTAGTACCAAAAGAGGAAAACCAAAGGCCGAGCCATTTGCTCGAAAGTGGGGTTAGCACCAACCAAAGCATCTCTCCTACCAAAGCTACCTCCACGAACACCACCACGGTAACCACCCTGAGGGAACCACCCCTCTCTGCCTGGAGGAGGATCAAATCCACGCAAGAAAGCCCGTGGAACGTCCTTCCTCTCCAACTCAAAGCCACCACTCCTCCGATCCCCGTATTGAGCACGAGGAGGAGAACGCCTAGCAAACTGACCACCTGTACCCTTTCCAGCCCAACCACCAGAACCACGACCACCAGAGACAACCCTTGCACCTGTACGAGCTCGAAACCCGAACGGATGTCCGTCGGTGCCCGCATCGGTCGACCGGTGCCCCACACCGTCCGACCGGGGTGTGACCCGGACAAGAAGCACCACCCGCGGCCTTCTTCTCTCCCCAAGCCCGAACTGTCCTCACAATCGCCTTGCCCCTGGGCATCTGCATACGAGGCTCAAGTACACCATCGGAAGGGTGGTACTTGTCCTTGTTAGCCCACTCCTTCTCCATTCTCTCCTCTCGCTTCCTCTTGAAGCAAAACTCTTCCTTATGGCCATCTCTCCCACAATAGCCACAATGGAACCTCACAAGCTTAGGCTTTGGCTTGGGATGTGGCTGCTCACTCAGTTTCTCTCCACTCAAACCCTCCACCGGTTTATCACCACTTGCCTTCTCACTCTCCTTCCCAAAGAACACTTTCCCCGAAGTGCTCACAAACTTGATAGGCTTTTGTAGGTCATTTGTGGGTGTAGGAAACACGGGTGGAGCTGGGGTTGTGTCTAGACGGTTCCTTAGATGGTTAGGTTTTGGAGGGAAATCATTCTTGTGGTGGGTTTTTGGTGGCTCCGGGATATTCTCTCCACTTCCCTCACCAACCTTGTTTGCCCCAAGCCCCTCACCATCTTGCCTCTTAAAGGCCTCGATCATCATCCTCAACTGAGGCTCATGACCGGACAACCAACCCATCAACTTCCTCAAATCATCAATCTCATCCTGCAAACGGTCAACATAATGTGCAAGCTCCAAATTTTTCAATGCATGCATTTCACAGGTAGAGCAAGATGTAGGCATGGGTTCCTTCAATTTAGCCTCGAGCGAACTAGTGTAAGCATGCATCTCATCAATCTTAGCATGCAAAACGGGGCAAGAAGTGCAAGCACCTAGCAAAGCGAGTCTAGACTTAAGCTCACCACCTCAACCCTAAGCACATCTAGTTCCTCACACTTGGAGGCATGCTTCTCCTTAAACAAAGCAAGATCGGCAAGGAATATGGAGCAATCAAGACAATCATTCTCATTAGAAACAACGGGGCTAGCCTTAAGCGAACCAATCTCAAGCTTGCTATCAAGCACCCGTGTCTCTAGCTCGCCCACTCTAGTCCTAGCATCCTCGAGTGAAGCCCTAAGCTCTTTCCTCATTTTCTTGGCCTCTCTAAGCATGTCATCACGGTTATCAAGCAAAGAGCCAAGCCTCTCATTCTCCTGGCGCAAGAAGGGAAGTTCATCATGCACCTCGTCGTCGGACTCAGAGTCCGAGTCGCTCTGTGTGCTCTTATTGCTGCCGGAGCTCAACGCCATGGTGCAGAAGCCATCTCTCGCGAGCGCCCTCGGCCCGCTCGGGTTCTTGGACGACCTCTTGTTCTTGCGGCGATCTCCCTCATCTTCGCCGCTCGCTCGAGCTCGAGGTGGAGTACGCGGAACTGGAGTCGACGTCGCTCGCTCCAACCATCGCTCGGGCCTTGCCTCGGCCCTCCTTCTTCCTCGATCGTCGTTCGTCCTTGTACTTGTTCTTGTGCTTGCTCTTGTGGTCGCGCCTCGAACGGTACTTGCCATCGTTCATCCTCGGCTTGTGCTTGTAGCTGTCCTTGTTCTCGGCCTTCTCCGGGCAAGAGGCGACGAAGTGTCCCGCTTGCCGCATCGGGAAGCAAGTCCTCGTGTTCCTCCTCATGTTCACACGGTTCTCGTGCAGCCTCTCGAACCGCCTCGTCAACAGCGCCAGCTCGTCCTCTCCAAGGTCATCAAACTCCTCATCTGGCATAGACATCAAAGAGGAAAACGAGAACATCCTTGTGGATGGGTTAGAATTAGTCTTTCTTTTGGAACCACCAACGAGGGCAAGACTATGGGAATCAGTCGGTCCCTCGAGCTTGGCAGTCATGCCCCTATCCACCTCAGCCGACTTGAGCTTCGAGAACAGCTCCTTCACTGTCAGAGTATCATACCTCTCCGACTCGACTATGGCCTCGAACTTTCCGCCCCATATCGTACGATCCAAAGAGTGTAAGAGCTTGACCGCTCTATCATGATCATCGTACGGGAGCACATCCACATTGGCCCTCATGTTGTTCACCATCACCGTGAACCTGCGAAACAAGGCATCGATAGACTCACCGGGGAGATGAGTGAAATTCTCGTACTCTCTCGGTAGGTCGCATACAACCGTGCTCGAACACGGGCGTTCCCAACAGAGCCTCCTTCAACACCGCCCAAATCCTACAAGCCAAGTGCTCGGTGTGCACCCGATCGAACTCAGGCTGACACAAAGCACGAAACAAGTAGTCGACCGCCTTATTGTTGGCGTCGAATCTGTCCCTCGACCCTAGAGCAAGGAAATCCATCGGCTGGACATAGCCTGTGTCCACCGTGACATCCCAAAGCAGCTGACCCTTTCCGCGGAGGAACGCACCCATCCGCTTGCTCCACATCTGGTAGTTCTTGCCATCGAAGTGTGGAGGACCCGAACCCCGTTCCTGGTACGCCATCCTTGGATCTTAGACTGGCTAGAGTCAACAAAGACTCGAACCGGCTCTGATACCACTTGAAGGACCGATACGGCGAACCAGAGAGGGGGGGAGTGAATGGGAGCCGATAAAAATTCTTCTCGATGGAGATGAAAACTCCAACAAGACAAACACGGCTTCCAACACACGTCTCCGACTCACTACCCAAGTTGGCCAAGCCCACGTAGCCACTGGAGTGCCACCGGACCTAGGAACCAACACACACACGGCCTTCCGACTCGAGAACGCGGCGGAACAACAAACCCCGAGTCTACGGACCCACACCGGTCGGACCGGTGAGCGCCACCGGTCGGACCGGTCCCCCGCTCGGTGAACCGAGCAACTTTCACTAAGTGGCTCTACACCGGTCGACCGGTGAGACACACCGGTCGGACCGATGGCGACCGAAAGCCCCCAAGGCACCAAACAAAGCCAACCGACCACCAAACGGACCCAAACTCGAAACAGGCAGCAACACGGGACAACAACGAACTCACCAAGACGTTCACCCGAGCAAAAACCCACAAGGGCTCGCACCGGTCGGACCGGTCAAGAGCACCGGTCGACCGGTTTAGCTGGGCGGCTCGGGATGAACAGCACCCGCGGGTCAACTCCCCCAAATCCTAATCTCGATCTCCCGAATCGCTCCACGGACTTGAACAAGACTTTGGGGATATCAGGAACACCTCATATGGAGTCCATAGCCAAGTTTAATCCCACCAAATCTCGTCCAAAAAGGAGGAATCAAAGAAATCCCGCCGGAAGCACTTCCAACCCAAGAACTCAAGAAACCCCAAAATCGAGCACTTTTACTCGCGGATTTGGGAGGGGAATCACAGCCCAAAGAACCACGAAGGGTTCCCACAAATTTCCCCCATCAAATCCCCAAGAGAAACGTCCCGAAAACAACCCAAAGAAATCACCGAGAAAGGGCTCCGAAAATCACCACCAAGAACAACCGGGGAAAACACATCCAAACCTTGAGGAACCACGCCGAATCATCTATACATGAAACAAAGGTTCGTACAAGGTCTAGCAAGCCGCCCGATCATCCATCCCTCTCTACAAGATCTCTCCGTGAAGCTCTCTTGCTAGTCCTAGAGAAAACCTAAGGAAAATAGGTGGAAAATAGGAAAACTAATGAGCTAGGGTTCCAAGAGTTGGCTGCCATCCTCTCACCTCTTGGGTTATATGGAGGCAACCGAAAGTCTAAAATACCCTTCTCTAACAACTAGGGATACAAGCCCCTCAAGGGCGGATTTGGAAGTCTTCATGTCTTCACCATCGGACGGATGCCGGCGACCGCACCCTGCGTAGCCTCGACGCAAGCCATGTGATCCCGACGCGTGTCCTCCGCTTCGAAGATTCCGGACTGCGTCGTCGCACACCGGTCAGACCGGTGCTCCTCACCGGTCAGACCGGTCCCCACCGGTCAGACGGTCAGACCCACCGGTCAGACCGGTCTGGTGCTGCTGCACCTCCGTCTTCGGTTCTCCGGTCTTGGCTTTGTGGATCAACCAAGGAACCCAGTGGTTTTCTGGTGAACCACCGGAAACCCCGTGAACTCGGTGTAGCCTCCGCCAATCTCCACTCATGACTTGGCTCCCACGTAGTCCTTGGCTCGACCTTGGTTTTGAGGCTCAACCAAGAAACCGTCCACGACTTCATCTTGCTGTTCATGCCACCATGCGGCCCGCACTTGACCCCCGCCGGCCACCGGGTCCCTCGAACGAAGCCTACTTGTCTTCTCCACACCTGGAGGCCTCACCGGCGACGACCTTTCGCGCTTGTTCTTCACCTGCACCAACACGAGTCAAGCCGCAACCTGCACCTGCAATACTTAGCCAAGAATCAGTCCACACAACGTTGTCAATCACTCATCACACAAGGAAGCGACCATCCACCGGTCCTCGAACCACACATGGTCCTCACAAAGTTTCGGCACTACATGTTGAATGCCGAATGCGTTGTATATTAAAAATTTGATGTAATTAAACACATGTTATCTATGCCAATTTTGAATGGAAGCATTGGCAAATGGATTTTGGCTTTGTCTGAATTTGAGTTGAAGTTTGAATCGGCAAAAGCTATTAAAGGTCAGGTTATTGCTGATTTCATTACTGAACATCGTGATCCATCAATTAATTTGCTTGAAATTACTCCTTGGGCTTTATTCTTTGATGGATCTTCATGTGGCAAAGGTGGTGGAGTAGGAATTTTATTAATTTCACCCAGAGGTGAGATGTTTGAGTTTGTTATCCTTATTCAGCCTACCGTCACAAACAATCAAGCTGAATATGAAGCGCTGCTTAGAGGGCTTCAATATCTGAAAGAAACCAAGGCCATTTCAGTTGAAATTTATGGAGATTCAGAGGTAGTTATAAAACAACTAAATGGCCAATACGAATGTAGAAGTGATATCCTGAGGAATTACTATGAAGAGTGCAAGGAAATCTTGAAACATTTTTTGTTAGTAATTCTACAACACATTCCTAGAGAATACAATGAAGAGGCAAACAGGTTGGCTCCAAGTGCTTCGGGTTTTAGAGAAAATCAAGAATTGTTTGCCATGGTGGTGTGTGCTTTCGGGAGTGACCTAGCCGAGGATGATTGGAGAAAGGAGATTGTTGATTATCTAGAGAATCCATTCCGAAAGGTTTCTAGGAAGCTCAGGTACAAAGCTATAATATTTGTTCTTCTTGATGGACGTTTGTTCTACAAATCACTAGATGGGGTGTTGCTACAATGCCTTGGTCCAGAAGAAGCACAGAAAACGATGGGCTATGTGTAGCGCATCAATCGGCTTATCGTATGAAATGGGTTATCAGGCACACTAGATGTTTTTGGCCGACGATGCTAGAGGATTGCTTTGAGTATTACAAGGGTCCCATCGTCAGCACTGAATCCAATTATCAAGCCGTGGCCATTCAGAGGATGGGGTATAGATTTGATTGGCCAAATAAATCCTCCATCTAGCAAGGGTCATAAATTTGTGCTTTTGGCAATAGATTACTTCACCAAATGGGTTGAGGCAATACCATTGAAGAAAGTAACATCAGAAAACATGATTGAGTTTGTTAAAGAACACAACATTTATCGATTTGGGATTCCTCAAACCATTACAACTGATCAAAAAGCTCAATTTGTATCTTCAGAGTTCAGAGAGTTTTCCGAAAGCATGGGAATCAAGTTATTTAATTCTTCTCCTTATCATGCCCAAGCTAATGGTCAAGCGGAGGCTTCTAACAAGATCATGATTAAGCTTATACAAAAGAAAATTGATCAGAAGCCAAAGAGGTGGCATTTGGTACTCAATGAGGCTTTATGGGCTTACCGAATGTCTCCTCATGGAGCTACAAAAACATCCCCTTATGAATTGGTTTATGGGCATCATGTTGTTTTGCCCTGGGAGATACAATCAGATTCTGGGAGGGTGGTTTTGCAAAAGGATTTAAGCTCCAAATATTATAGTGGCTTAATGATGGACGAATTAGAAGATTTGCATATGATTCGTCTTAAGGCCCTGGATCGTGGTGCATATCCCGAGAAATTTGGAAGGTGGAGAGGCTTTCTTAACCGAATCGCCGTCGGGTCGTTTGGAATTCAAGTTGAGTTGTATTCGGTTGACTGGCTCGGCTGAGTTGCGGTCGGAGTGCTATTCGGGTATGGCACTGTTTGGTCGGAATTACTGAATGGATCATCTAAATTGCCAACAAAAAAAGATAGAGAATGGAATATGAAGCTTATGGTAAACAAAATTCCAAGGATGATCAATCAATCAATTACAAATTGTTTGGTGCGGTCAAATGTTCAAATACTTTGCAATTACACTAGAAGCATCTGATATTGTTTTCTTGATACTCTCCAGTAGCTTTTGGTTAGCTGTTTGAGTGCTAGGCAGGGCGGAAATCTTTGTTTTGAGCTGGTTGGACTCAATCATGGCAGCTGAAGTTTCCTTTTAGATTTTTCCGTTAATCCAGGAAGTTCGGCTATCCTTTTCCTATCAGCTTCAATTTCAGCTGACAAATTCTTCAACTCAGCTTCTAATGCAGCTTTTCTGGCAATTTTCAATTCAAGTGCAGGCGGCAGTTCAATCAACAATTCCTTGTTGCTCTGGATTTGAGCTTGTGATTCCATCACGAATTGCTTAACTTTGGCTCTCTTTTGCTCAAGGACTGGTAGGGTGGACTGATTCTTTAAAGCTCGCCTCACCGCTGCATAATGATTGTCCAGGTGAGAGATGGGCTCCAGGAAAGCTTTGATTTCATCAGGAAGTTCTTGATCAATGGATTCGAGTACTTCCTCCAAACGATCAACATCCCAGACTTGATCCTGGATATACCTTTGCAACAGGGAGAAAACTTCTTTTAGTTTTGCCTGACTTTCCTCTGACAGGGCTTGATTTGAAGATGCCTCCTCTCCTCTTTCGACAGTTGGGTCATTCACAATAAATGGAGGGCTTGATGATGATGCAACCTGGTTTTGAAGCAGAAGAATTGCCGAATTAGGGATGATTTATTGAATGGAAATGAAAGTGCAGGTGTTTACATTTACCTCATTTCTAGTTTCCTGAATTGGAGGGGAGGTTTGTTCAGGCTCAAGAGGGATTTCCTGAGTAATCAGCTGAGAAGGAGCTTGAGGAGTTCCTGGTAAAGCTGAAGCTTCTGTTTGAGGGGAAGCTGGTGGAGTTCCTGGTGGATTTGAAGCTTCTAGCTGAGGTGAAGATGGATTCATCCTTGGTGAAACTGGAGCTTCTTCTTGAAAGAGGGATGATTGAATCCTTGGTGAAGCTAAAATTTCTGCTTGGGGAGGAGATGTTTGGGCCCTTGGTGAACTTGGGTTTGAAACATGATGAGGAGAAGAAACCTCCACAGATTGATCCACCAATGTTTCTTCTGCAAATGCCAAATGAAGGGTAAATGCCAATGTAAAGGATGGTCTTTGAGGGAAAGAAGTAGTAAGGGCCATACCAACAGATGGAGCATTGGCAGGTTCTGAAGTTGTTGATGGTTGCTAGGTTCTTGTCTGAAATTACACAAGATAAGATTGTCAGATGAAGAATGGTCTTGTGTTCAAGAAGGAAGAGATATTACCTCGATGAGAACTTTTTTGGTAGTTCTTTTCTTCTTGGCAGCTGGAGGGGCAACCAAAGATGGAGCTTTTCTTTTATCAGAAGTTGAACTGATAAGGGTTGGGTCCATTGTAGCATATATGGACATCAGTTGGGCCAGAGTTGTGGATTTGAATCCCAAAGCAGAAATTGGGCCTGCTGTATTATAAGCAATTACCCTAGCTCGAGGGGCAGGCACTGTATTCTGCAAAAAGTGGCAAAGATCATGCTCAACAAAGAAGGGCATGCTTGGTAAAAAATGATAAGTGCATTACCTCTAAGTTTGGTCGGTAGCCAGGCACCAGCTCGAGACAAAAGGAGTGCACTGGTTCACTGAAGTTATGATCATGAAGCTCTTGCCACCGGGAGATGAAAAGAGGATGAACTATTGATGTTGGTATCAAGGACCAGGGATAAATAGTTGGACTGCATTGATATTCAAAGACCCTTCTGGCTTGCATGTTTTCTTTTATTTCCTCTCTCGGCTTGAGGAATTCATGAAGAAATAGCCTTGGGGGCACTTGGCCACATCCTAGCTGTCGAGCCACTATGTTTGGTTGGTAATATTCATAGGTACTATGATTTTGCCTTCCGCCACAAAACTCTGCTGGCAGGATGCATGGATGAATGAAGATATTGAAAATTTCTATGGATTTTGCATCATTGCATCCGTTTTCAAAAGTGAATTCGTAGGGGAGGGCCAGGTTATCATTGTTCAAATAAGGAAGCCAAAGGGGATTGGTGAAACCTCTGAAAAAGAGTTCAAAGAGTTGACTGATGTTTTGGTCGATGGATATAGTTGAGGCAGCTTCACCATAGGTTTGGCATCCTTTTGTGATCTGAATTTCTCCTTCCTTGTAGCTAGATGAAGGGAAAAGCCGATTGTTGAGATTAATGCCAACAATCTGGTGCATATATAGCTGCAGCCACATCTGTACAAACCACCAAGGACCATTGACACAAGAAATTTTTTGGCTGGTGTACATCAGATGGGTGGTTTGATGAAGCATATGGTATACACCGCCTAAGATATACTTCCCGAGGGGGATGCGATGTCTAGTAGCCAAATCTTCAGCCATTGCAATGTGGTTCAGGGTTGGCTCATTGGCTTTGCCACAAAAGATGAATCTGCATAGCCACATGTTCAGGAAAGCTCTGTATTCAACATCAGTCAGAGGACCATCATGCATGTGGTTCTGGATATATTGTTTGTATCCAGATCCTGTTTTTACTCCTCTTTGCTTGATGGAGCTTTTGTACTTGTAAGGATACATGGATCCTGTGACATCAAGGCCGATCATCATATATACATTGGCCAAAGTGGGGGACATTGGTCCATGACCAAAAAGGAAAGCATTGACGCCGTTTGACCAGAAATGACAGGCTGCAATTAGAAGACTCTCATTCTTGGGGGTTTCGGCCAGAGATAACTTCAAAAACTGGGCTATACGAAGGTTGTCCCAATTGCTGGTTTTTACACTCTTATCCTCAAGTATCCTCTTGTTCCAGTTTCTCCAGCCTGCAATTGGGGGCAGAGGCCAGTTTTTGAAGGCGTCTTGCCATGCATGAGGTCTTGTCAAAGCCGATTTGAAGGGTATTCTATTGGATTCGGCTTCAATAAACTCAAGGGGGTCGGAGATTCCCACGGGTCCGAGGAAATAGGATGATGAATTATCCTCGATTGGAATCAAAAGCTCAGTGGATAGAGCCTATCAGAAAAATACAGAGAAGGAAATCTAAGGTGGGGATCGAAAAGGTAATACCGAATGAACCTTAAGGGGATAAGATTTACCTGAACAGCTTGGTTTTGGTCCGCCATTGAAGGTTTGAGCTTGGAGATTGATGAACTAGGGTTTTGATCTGAGCGGAGACTCCAACAGATTGCAAGAGGAAGGAATGGGTGTTAAATGGATTTAGCTCAGAGACGTTGGGCATTTATGGTGAATTCCGGAATAAAATAACTTTTATCCTGTAATTGAAGGGGCATATGTTAACACCAAAAAATAGTACAGGAAACAGACTGACTTGTGGGCCGAGCTTGGTGATGAAATACCATTCGTCTAGGAAAAATCTCTTCAAGGGAATCGGTAAAGGGTGCTTGCGGTCGGCAATGCGCCATCGTTCGGCAAAATGACTGTTTGCGCTTTTAAAGGGAAGTTTTCGGGAATGTGTGGTGACGTGGCCCGATATAAGGAAAGAACGAGTTGATGGAGTATACAAGATGGACATTGGTGTCGGAGCATTAATTTAGACATTAAATGTTGTACTCATAGTCGACCAGGAGTCGTGTTAGGACAAGGGTATAAATATAGACCCTTGATGTCTATAATAGGATTCGAACATCTTCGCAACTAAACCAGGCCCGTGCCACATCGAGTCCTTTAGTCGAGTCATCGAGTTCTTCGAGAGGAATCATCGATCCGTCGACCTCCGTAAGTACCGGTAACCTTGTATCATGTCTAGTATCATGCGGTGGATTTAGACCATGATACAAGTAGTCTTGTTACCTTGCTTAGTATCATGCGGTGGATTTAAGCTTGGTTCAAGAGGGTTTCTTGTTGGATCATGAGTTATGCGGTAGGCTAAGATCTAGCTCGAAGCTAGTTATCGGCTCTATTAGATTTGGCAAGATCTAATAGATTCATTAAGTTACCACGTGTTGCTTTGAGTTTTTACTTTATGTTTAAATTCATGTAACACCCTTTTTGCCCAATCTAGATCGATTGGTTTCGGCTTTATCTTTGATTATCCGAGGGGTGTACTTTCAAGTCTTTGTTTATTATAAAGGATCAAGTGCTCTCAATAGCAGAATTTAGATCAATCTGGATTGTCACGTGTTGCGGGTTCAAGCTTTGACTTTTCAAATGTTTGTTCCTTCTCCACGGAACCCGAATCGGCTGTACAGCCGAACTCGGCAATGCCTTCATGAGTAAAATGTGTTCATAAGTTTGTTTTAAATAATGCGTGCTTTTAGCCTCCCATATTTAGATCGTATCATGCGGTGGATTAATCTTTTTGTGGTTGGTGGTGTGGTTTCAAACAAGTCGTATCATGCGGTGGATTAACTTGCTTGTTGTCATGCTTGACAGGTTTGAGAGTACCTAGACATGCGATTGACTAGTGCTTTTGGGCTATGCATGCTTGTTTATCTCATATTTATAATCATGCTTTACCTTATTTATTTTATTTATTGTTTATTTTCAAAAATCGGTCATGATCATGTGAGAGCAACGTTATTTAAACAAAGACCGATCTTTGTCATGCTTACATCATCCATTCGACTATATCCTGTTTATGTTTTAAAGCTTCCGTATGATGTTTAAACTGCTGGCAGATAGCTTGTTGTAGCTATATGGAAGAGAAGATGGAGGACAAGCAGAGGAAGAAAGCACTGGAGGAGAAGATGGACAATGTGAGCTGGAAGATGAACTTGATTATTGTGGCTGTTGTTTGTGTAGTATTTGGATGTTTACTAGGGATGTATGCTGCAAAGAAGTAATTCTGATGTTAAAAGTGGTGCTTTTGCTTCATCTGTTTGGATGAAGAATAAAAAATTTGTTACATATGAAAAACTTAAATGTATGTATGAAGAATGAATGGAATGACAATTGGGTCACAAATCTTAATGTGTCACACATCACAAAATTCATCAATTCATCCATGCTAACATTTCATTGCAGCACGAGGCAAAGGAAATGCTGATTATTAAGACAAACAGAGTAACAAACTTTTGGCATAACTCTGACATATATACACATTGCAATTCATTGTGAACTGCTACCATATAATGACACAAACAGAGTATCAAACTTTTGGCATACAAAAACAATTCATTGTAAGCTGCTACCATAGACATTGCAATGCCTTCCAAAATAGGAGACATGGATTGATCTACCGCATCTCTTAGATCTACTAGTTCATCACAAGTTCAACATACATAGATCTACTAGCTAGTCCATCACAAGTTCAATAAGCACACTGGAATAACACATTAACAGAGGAACAAATTAATTAAGCAGAGGTAGTCACCGCCGGAGGAGCCCCACCGTGGGAGTCGGAGCCGGAGCTGGAGACGTCGAGGCCGCCATCGTCGTCATCGTCTTCATAGATGGGAGGGACCACTTCTCTCTCCAGCTGCCCAGCCAAGACATTGACCTTGAAGGCGTAATTCATCACAGTCGTCTACAGTGGATCAGTGGGTCGTTGGACCCCAAGTTGAACGGCCACCTTTCCCAGACTCTTCCAAGCCTGGTAGAGCATCTTCACTGAAAAACAGGCATCCTCAAAATTTACTTTTGGAGCACACAGGGGCAGCGACACCTTGCGCCGGGGCGGCTTCAGCCGCTTCACCTCCTCTGGCAGGGGCGGCGACACCTCCTCAGGCTCGGCGAGTGGGGCGGCGGCACCTCCTCCCTTCCCCGCTTCCTTGATGGCTAGCTTGACGCCATACGCTTGCTTGTGGAAGTTGAAGCTCTTGGATTCACTTCTTGGTGACCGGAGGCAGTGGTGCTGGGGTTTTCTTGGTGCCACAGTTGACGAAGTTCTTGGCCGGCCAGGATTTATATTGACAAGACGGCAAATCGTCAGTCAGTTGGTCACGCACCTCGGAACCCGTGTATGCTCAGGAGAGCTCTTGGCCACAAAAATCATGTGGTCACAAGGAGACGAGTGACTATTTTATTCAAAATACCAAATGCCCAACTACTCCTATGAGTAGTTCGATTCTTAAAAAAACTATGAATTGTTCGTATTTCTATTAATCTATATCTGTATAACTTATATAATTGGTACCCACTAACTATCATTAACTTCATTTCTCTCTTCATGCAAGCTACCCACATCATCTCCAATCAAACTAAGGGTTATTAACTCTATCTCTTTTTCTCTTCATTACACCAATTCTTTCTTCATACAAACTACAAAGCGTCTCGGGTTTGCTAACCCGCGTCGGCATTCACTGCTACCCCCTCCATCCCAAATATTGCCCCTCCATCCCGAATGGATAAGTGCAGCACCTTCCATGAAAAAAAGTGCATAGGAGGCGTTGAGACAGAGACGACGATGAGCGCCGACGAGGGGCCAAGCAGCAGACGACCCCGCACACCCGGGATCGAGGAGAACCGGAACGCGAAGCGGTGTCGCAACTGGATCCGCGCACGTGCTTGCGAGATGGAAGCGAAGAGGGAGACAACGATGAGCGCCGGAGAGGGGCCAAGTGGCGGTGGAGTGAACCCAATGCCGGAGACGAGGGTCCTCAACTGGATCCTCTCGGATTCCGACGAGGGGCCAAGGAGCGGCAAGGAGGAGCGTGCCGATGAGGGGGCAGCGAAGTGGACGAGTGGCCTACCTCACGTTTGCGATCACAAGTGTCTGGCAACTACGAGGAGCTGTCGAGGGAGCGGCGAAGAAGGTGTAGAGGACCTCATCTCTGACTCTGGCAACGACTACGATGACGGCGAGGCAACTTTCTCTGAATCTCACTGCCTTTTTACTTGTTCTATTGATGGAGCTTAAGGTAGCTTGAGCTTGAGCTTCATAAAGTTAATTAGTGCCTATGATGATGTCTTCCATGCTTGTCATGATCTTAATTATACCAAGTTCTGAGGTAAATCAGTTCTGAACTAAGTTCTGCTTTTACTTGTCACACCCTGCTCCAAGGTCTGAGGCAAGTTAGTTCTGAATTAACTATGTTGTTCTTATACCATGTTTAACCCTATTTCAGGCAAAACTCTTTGAGTCGCGAGCAGAGCTTGAGTTACTTCTTAACTTTAATGTCTGGGATGATGTGAAACCTGAGTTTGAAAAAATCACAAAAGAAGTGAACATCCTCATCAAAAAGGCTAAGCACATAAGGAGGTACAATTATACTACTGAACAAAATCTCGAGCCCATTGAAGGTGCGCTAGAAGGGCTTAAAGAATCCTTGGTTGCTTACGAAGAGGCCGCAAAAAGCGCCAATAATCCTGATGGGGCATGATCTAGTTCAAGCTTTTTGATGTGCAGGGTGAGTAGCCATACTTCTGTGGATGTTCAAGAGGCATGCCTTTGTTGATCTGTATGGTCAGATAGCACGACCATAGTAAATAATGAATGGACTAGTTAAGTCCTAGCCTGATATATGGATAAGTTAACCTTTTGTAATAATTATTTTTATTCCTATGGACAAGTTATCTTCATCTTTGTGGACAAGTTATCTCTCTTATGATGTTTGTTTTGTCTCAGAAGATATGTGTGTTGATTGTGCCTGTATGTCGAAATGGAAGCAATGAGAGTACTACAAAAAACATTGTGATCTATGACGACATTCTCATGACGTTTTTTGATTTCGTCATAGATCGCACTATATCCATGACAAACAGTCAGATTTCATCATAGATTCGCAGTGCTGGATATGAAGCCCGATATGAAATCCAAATACTATGACGTTGTGCCAATTTCGTCACAGATTACAGTGCATCCATGACAACAGTCAGATTTCGTCATAAATTACCAGTGTTGGATATTAAGCCCGATGTGAAGTCCAAAATACTATGACGTTGCGTCAATTTCGTCATAATCCGACCCATGTTGCATTTCAATATTTCCTCATGATCAAAAAAATTTAAAAGAATCATATAATGTGTGAAAAGAATTAGAGATAATCACATTTAGTAATTTAAAAAATCTAAAATTAAATTTTTTCTAAAGCATATAATACTATATATTCAGTATCCACATATACTTGTGTAAAGACAAACAAAATTGGATTTCTATTTTATGGGCTTGCGAACCAAAGTCAAAGTCTGCTGGTGACCCTCTAACTCATTAACAAACCTGGAAACCATCCATACCAGCCCGCACAGGCCTACTTGGCGGCCCAACTTTACAGCCCAATTTGCCGGCCCATACTGCAAAAATGGAGGGCCACCAGCAGGCTTATTTTTTCGAAGAAACCTGCAGAAATTCATTTAAATGGTAGAAAATAGCAAATTTGCATGAAAAATCTTGAAATTGCTAAAAGACAACTTAAATGTATCCTTTTATATGTGAAAATATGTTTGGGGTATATGAGATAATTATTTTTTTAGTTAATGCATAAGGGTGTCTTGATTATGTATTTTAAAATAGAAAAATATATTTTTTGCATAATAAAATAGTAACTCCAAATTCATTGATTTTTTTTCTGTTTTTTTGTAAAATCACAATCTTTCACGTAGTATCGTTCGTTTTCATATTAATTGCTATTACATTTATCTTTTTTATACAACTTCTTTTCTACTACCGAAAGAGAATAAATAAAAGATATTTTTCAATAATAAATGGTAACATAACTTCATATTTACTAATGTTATGATAAACAAAATGTTATGGTAAAGTTTTAAGTGCATATGAATTCAAAAATTTCGAAAGGTATGATGCACTTCAATGTTCAAGTAATGTTTCATGAAACTATGTGAGACATGTAACCATTTCTAAATAACGTAGGTTCCACTATTACCGAAATCATTTGAAAGTTTGATCAAAAGTTTATGGACCCAAATTATGTTTCCACGTCAATTCGTAGAACCATTAGAGCATTTTATGATATTATTTGAATTATGATAGTGTAAATTCGGGATGTAAGTTTGAATTACCCCTAATAAACTGCTGTCCAAATCATTTTTCATTTGTTAAAGTTGTATATCTTGGTAGAGAATGATTTTAGAAAATTTTAGAAAAAAGAATCAATCAATTTGGAGTTAGTATGAGGCAGAAAAACTAGTTACAAGTTTTAGTCAAAGATTAAAAAGAGAAAACACACTTGTTCATCTCAGTTCATAGCAAGTGCAATTTCTGTTTTTAATCTTCGGAAAAAACTTGTAAACTGTTTTTCTTCCTCATACGAACTCCAAATTGGTTGATTCTTTTTCCTAATTTTTTCTAAAATCGAGATGTTTTACTTAGTGTCATTTGTTTGTATCTTAATTACTATTTCTTGATTGCTTTTCATACAACATATCTTTTCCAACTAAAATGTGAATATAAAAAACATGTTATTTCATAATAATTGCTAATATAACTTAATATTCTCTAATGTTATGGTCAACACAAGGTTTCATCCAAATTTGAGGTGCCCATGGGTAAGAAAGTATTTGAGTGTGTACAAACTTTGAAGTTTTAGTTGAGTTGTATGAAACAATGTGATGATCTATCTAGTTTATGAACATTGTATAGTCCAATTTTCACAAAATCATATGAAACTTTTTTGTCAAGTTTGTACATCGATAAAATGATCCTGTTCCAATTTACATAATTCTTTGATAAGTTTTATTTATTATTATCATTATTTTATAACAAGGCGACTAGTAGAAGTTCGAAATTTCCCTACAAGTCAATTGAATTTTTCGTCAATCTCCTTGATGTGGGCTAGAATGGACAATATGTAACATCCTGGAATTTCTCCCGGAATGTTAGCAATGCGAAAATGTGGATTTCAAAATTTCAATTTGAAATTGAGTGCATAATTAAAATATAAGGATGTCTTCTATGATCCTTCCCTGAAAATCTTAGACTTAATTTGAGCAAAAACATAAATTTAGGAATTATAAATTGCTAGTGTGAGAACCTTGGAGTTTGATGGGATTTATTTTGCATCTTAATTGTGTGGGATTCAAATTTGAATTCTAAATTCAAATTCGAATCGTAGTTTAATTAGGAGCTAGGTGTTTAGAAAATAGGAAAAACCGCCCCTGCTACTTTGGGCCTCAAATCAGTGCACTAAGTCTTCTAGAGCACCTCAAGCTTTCCTCTGGTTCACCAGGCCGCAGCCCGCCTGTGCATTTCGGCCCAACATAGCCAGCCGGCCCGCCTACCCTTCATCTCTCTTCTTCTCTCGCTGCCATGTGGGCCCAGCCGGTCAGACCTTATCTCTTTTCCCTGCATCTCTTTCTTCCCCACCGTACCTGCTTGCCCGTGCGAGAGGCACCGCGGCGCGGCCTCTGCTTCCCCACGCGGAGCGAGCCGTGGCCGCGGGATGCCCGCCGCGTGGCCGAGGCGCGGACGCCAAGGTCCGCCGACCGTCCATCCATCTCCTAGAAACCCTAGCAGCCGCCCTATAAAGCCGCCCCCAACCGGTTCTCCCTGTGCTGCGACGCCTTGGGGATTCCCCCCAAATCCGCTGCCGCCCCATGGGGGATTTACCCCTGACCACCGCAAGGAGAGAGGGGGAGAGGGGGAGAAGGAGGAGCTGGGAGGAGAAGGAACTGGAGGCCGCCCGTGGGAGGGCCGAGGTCGCCGCCCCCGCCGGAGCGCCGCGTCGCCGCCGGCCCGCAGCGAGGCCGCCGGACGGGACCGAGGAGCCGGAGCGGTTCAAGCCGGGGTCGCCGCGCCGCCGGATTCCCACGTCGCCGTCCGTCCTGCAGGAGAGGCCGCCTGAGGAAGGGGCGCCGCGCGTGGCTGCTGCGAAGATGGAGCATTGCCCGGTCCCCTGCTCTCTTGCTGCGCACCGCGACGCCGCCCCTGTCTGTTTCCTCTTCCCCGAGCCCTTCAACACCGCCTCGCCGGAACGTCAAGGAGCGGGGCTGCAGCACCGGGATGATGTCGCCGTGGAAGCCATGGACCGCGCCGCCCTGCTTCCTCTGCCCCAGGCCGTTCCGCTGCTCGTCACCATCTCCTCGCGGCCGTGTCCGGAGCGCGAGGTGAGCACTGAACCCTTCACCTTGTTGTGGACCCGGCCTTCGAGCCGAGGCTGGACCGAGCCTTGTGAGCTCGCTGCTTGTGTGTTACCTGTTGCCCCGCACCGCACCGTGCCGCCGCGCAGACCCGCCGTCGTTTGAGAGCCGGCCATCGAGCCGAGCCGGTCGTTTGCAGGTGCCGCTGCCTACCGCAACGCGCGCGCTCCTTGCTTGCATCGTGTTGATCTTGTCCCGACGAGCGCACGCCGAGTTCCGGTTCGCTGTCGGCACCCACACACTGAGCACCCACACCGTTGCGCCGCCGTCGTTCGGCACGCACTCGCACGAACACCCAAGGGCTGAATCCCTCAATTCTCCCGTGCAACCTGTCCACACATGTGCTCCCCTGGGTCCAAAGTTCTACCTTTTCTGGGTAGGGGGTTCATGGCCAAACACACACCGCCGCGAGCCCGGAATGCCGGTGCCGCCGGCCTGTCTTCGCCGCTCTGGTTCCTTCCCGCTGTGCCGTCGTGCTTGACCGGGAACTTCACCGTTAGGTCAGATGCACGCACACGCAAGGTCGTTCGCCGGCGTATGTCCCTAAGCAACACCGCCGGGTCATTCCTCGTCGTTTTCCCTTTCTCTGTTCCCTTGCCTAGTGCACGCCGTCATTTTCGTGTTGCCGCCATGGCCGTGCCGTCGGCGTTCGGCACGCACACGAACACACGCAACCGAGGGGCCGAGCCCCTGCTTTACCTATCTGTGACCGTGCTCGACGTTCCGCCATGTCGTCGCCGCGAATCCCAACGCACCGGCGCACGTGTGTCCGTCGAGCCATCGACTCCAATTTCGAACCTTTTGGCCACCTTGGCCCTGAGCCCTGCCTCGCCTAAATCTGCTCGTTGTGCTCTTGACTCTGTATCGTCGCCGTGCATGCGCCGTCGGTTTCGTGTCGCCCCAGTGGCCAGGCCGCCGACGTTTGCTCAAGTGCGAACGTATACACCCGAAGGGTCGAACCCCTCTGCTCTCCCTGACCAACCGCGCACACACGTAACCGTGCGCACACTCACGCTCGGTTTCTGCACGTGATCGTTTGATCCTCGCCGGCACCGCACAAGAGTTTGCGTCGGTGAGCCCATCTCGCCCCATCTCGCCCCGCTCTGCCGCCGCCGCGAACCCCAACGCGTCGGCGCACGTTTGTTCCCCGAAGCCATCCGACGCGAGGTCGAACCATCTTTGGCCGCCTTGAACCTCGTCACCTCCCGGCCTTAGCCTGGTCGCCGCTCTCCTTTCTTTGCGCCGTCACTGTGGTACGCCGCCGCAGTCGCGTTGTCGCCATGGTCACGCCGCCGCCGTTTCGGCCCACCGCCGTGGCTCGGACGCCGGTATGCGCAAGCGGTCACCCTTGCCTTGTGCAACCACACACACTCGTGCCCGTGCCTAGCCGCGCAACCTCGCGTGCGCTTGCCGGAGAGGTAAAGGCCAAACCTTTGGCTCCCTTTCGCGCCGGATCTTGTCGGCACTCCGTCCCGCCACGGGACGCGGCTTTGCCGCCAATGGAGATCCTTCCTCCCCGGGAGTGCGAGCGCCAACTCGATCCCGTTCTTGCACACTTGCTCAGGCGCATGAGCGCGCCAACCCAGTCGCCGCCTTCCACACCTCGAGCGAAACCGAAGCACCCAGATCGCGACCACCTCGTCGCTCTGTTTCACATCACCGCCGAGGACGCCCTTCCGACCGCCTGGGCGCGCGAGCGTCAGGCCAAGTCAGTGCAGGTGTTCGTCCACACGCACGCACGCAGGCGAACACCACGATGTGCCACCGTGGAGCTCACCTTTCTGTGCCCCGACCTCGTGTGAACTCAAACCCTCGCCTCCGACCTTCTCATCATCGCCAGGAAAGCCCTGTTCTTGACCGTGACCTTCTGTTCGCAAGACGGCGTCCCCGCCGTGTAGTGCGTTCTCTGTCAACCTTCGCCTCGTCGGGCCGCTCTCTTTCGCCGCCGACGTTCTGCTCACGTACACCCGCACCCGCGGGAGTCGAGCCCTGCTCTTCCTGTCCAAACGGTGCACGCGCATGTTCACGCGCACGCACGCCCTCGCAAGCGAGCTGCCACGCTGCCGCGGACACCCCAGTCGTGACGCCGCAGAGTTCGAGCCACACCGAGCCGCTTACCCTCGCGCTGCCGTGCTCGTCCGGGAGCTTCATCTCACGGCCGCACGCTCGTGCAAGCGCTCGACCAAGCTATCGCCTTTGCTCTCCTGGCTCGAGTCCGGTGAACACGCTCACGCGTGTGAGCCGAACCTGGCCGTCGCTCAGCCTGTCGTGACCGGAACCCCGTCGTCAAGAGCATCCTTCCTACCGAGGCGCGCGAGCGCCAAACCAACTCGTATACGCGTTCGCTCTCAGGCACGCGAGCGCATACAACCTCATCAACGCCAACCACCCTAGCCTCGTCGCCGAAACCTTCTGCTTTGTACCGCACGCCAAGCTGCTCTCCGTCACCGTCGTGCCGAGTTTCCGACCAAGGCAACTCTTTTCTTTGCCTAGATGAATCCCTAGGTGCACCAGAGCCGCGTCGAGTCGCGTGAGCTCGAGTCACCGACCAACATCACCACCGACGAGCCCCTTTCCGCCCGCCGCTCCTCTGGGGCTTACCATCGAGCACCTGGCGCCCACGCCAGAGCCCCGTAGGAAATAGATGCACACACGTGCCCGCACGCCTTCGTTACCGTAGTGGATCCTGTCGGATCTAGTGCGGTCGACCAACCACAAAAGCACCACATCTCTGCCACTCAACTGCGAGCCGCAGCAGATCTGACCGAGATCGTTTGTGGCAGCCACACCTTCAGCCATGTGGGCAGCCACTTGTGCATGGGTCAGCTTATAGCTACCTATGTGGCAGCCATGTGAGCTCGAAGAGCTAGCTTGCAGCCAGCCTGTAGATAGCTTAGAGCCCTTTTGAGCCTGCCAGTAGTTAGCTTATAGTTAAGTGTATTGTGTATGCGTATTTTAATTTCAGAAATCTATTTTATCTTTGGAAAATCCTAGAAAAGTCATTTCAACTCCGAAAATTGTGAAACCTTTTCCAAAGCTCTTTTAAAATTTTAAACTCCGTGTTAGGCTAGAGTTCGCTCTCTTTTGGCTCTTAATTGTTGTTCATTTGGAGTTAAATGCAATAGGACCCGACTTTATTTTGATTACGCGTTCTTAGGAGCAGCTGGAGCCGGGGAGCTGAGCTCGGAGATCGACTACAACGACGACTACGTCACCGACGATTACTCGCACGCGGGTGTTCACGCATGACTGATTCTGAAATACCTATTAGGCATTGCTATGTAGAATGCTAGCACTTTACTTTAAATGCATGATGATGATGAACCTTGCACTGCCTTCTTTATTTATCCTGTCCTTGATTGACCCACTACTATATATGTGAATATAAGCGCGTATATGCGCTGAGCTTCGCGATGCATGTGTTTGGGATGGGAATAGTGGTTCTTGGCGTGAGTGGGGTAAAAACCGGCAGGAGAAGGCGTTTTGGGTACTTTGGCGGGGGTGAGCTCGAGACAACCGATCTAGGATCGGGGATAGGGATGCACTCCTCAGTGTATCCCTACTTTGACGGTTTTTGGAGCCTAGGTGTTGGGGTTTTACTTGTGGATGGAGGACATGAGCTTGCCCCGGTCTGAAAGCGAGTGGATCAACTTGTGGATAGGACTCTCGTACCCACCACCTCGCCGAGAGTGGGGATAGGGCCGAGTTGAGCTCGGCTAGTGCGGAACCATACCTTCTTAGGTTGGATAGCGGGGTATCAGTGGGGGAGCGGTGGAGGTGAGACCACCCTCTCAGAGCGACTCCCGTGTGGCCACACGGGGGCATTCCACAGTTCCGGTGCGATTCCTTCCGAGGGGGGATTCGTTTTGAGGGCTGGATGCAGGATGGGACCGTAACTACCGAGAGTTCGCACGGTAGGATGGGCTCGGTTGGCTGATCACCGCCGGGTACCATCCCGAGTTGGGTACAGGTGTACACGCTCTGCAGAGTTTTGATCGATACGTATAGCCGCGTCCTCGGTCATGGACAAACCTTGAAGACATGTTCGTTCCTCATGTTTTGGTATTTCTACCTCCCCCTGTAGTTGAGAGTGTGGTGAGCCGTGGTTGCAGTCGGTTAGAGGAGAGTGGCTCCCTCTACCTCGCCGACCCGATTGCAATCATTAAGGTGCGAGGAGAGGAAGTTCTCGCATTGACCCTAGATGGAGATAGGTTGTGGAGACGGGACCCTGGGGTACCAGGTGGTTCCGAGCTGTGATTGAGAGATTGGTTTGGGACCTATATGGAGATGATTTCTGTTTATGCTTTGATGCTGCTGCATAGGAAACCTGAGCTTCTACCTTGCCTCTTTTCTTACCCTTTAGAAGATAGGCCACTTAAAGCTGCATACAGTCGGTGACGTGAACCTATCCCACTCCTTGGGGATAGACCTTGAGTGTGCAGGTTACGAGTTCGACTTCGACAACAACACAGACGGATGGTACGACTGAGGGATGCGTCGCTTCGCTCAAGGATGCTTGTGGGCGAGAAGAACAGAAGATGGAGACCCTTCTGAGATGCTAGCTACCGCCGCATAGAATTTTACTCTGATTCAGCCTTGAGGCTTGTAATGTTGTACTCCATTTTGGACATGTAATAAATTAAGTACTAATATCTGTGTGATGCGATGTACGGTTGTGATTTACCTACTGTGATGAGATATGTATGCGATAGCTACTGATCCCGGGACTATCGCAAAGGTACAGGGACTCGGGTTTTCCTCACCGAAAATCCGGGGTCGTTTTAGGTGGTATCAGAGCCGTACTTGACCGTAGCACGAATCCCTAGAAATGGCCGATAGTAAATAAGGATTCTATACGTTTCCTTCCTTTATATAAACCCCTTGGATTATTTTATAAAAGCTTTCCCCCTTTGAAAAGCTTCTTTCTTACCTATGAGCTTCAATTTTTTCTCACGAGGACACGACCTTTGGTCGGGAACTTGTCCTGAACACGATGAAGTGGAGCAGTGTTGAAGCACCATACTCGGAGATCTTTTAACGATAAACTAGATCGTTGATGTGCTCGCGACCTCTTAGGCCTGAGTCACCCTCGAGGAAGCTTATATGTGTATCTATCATGTTTGCTGAGTGTTTGGCTCTTAATGGAGTTAATTGTGTTTTAATGCATCTTCTCATTGAGTGATAGGATATATAATTAGTGATATTTTCATGGTTGTGTCTGACTCATTGGTTGGTGAGTGACGTTGTCTAGAGTTTTGCTTCCTTGGTCGTGTTTTCCAAAATGTTATCGATCCAAAGGGCGAGTCGTCCGCTAGCACGCTTTGAAGAAGGTGCCAAGGAAGAAGAAGTTTCACAGGTTCGTGGCCGTGCCGCCACCACTGCCACCCGAGGGCCCTGAAGCTGATGACGAAGAGAAGGAAGCTGAGCCCGAACCGGAGCAAGGCCAGCCTGAGCCGGAGCAGTTGCCACCGCCACCACCCAACTTGGTGGACGTGATGGCCCTACAGACTCAGCTGATGCAGAGGATGGCGGAAGCCATGGAGTACCGAGGCAATGGATGGAACCACAATGCCCCGCCGGGGGAGAACCTCATGAAGAAATCGAGGAGTTCACCCGCCTGAAGGCCCCACCATCAGCTACTCGGACAAGCCGCTCGATGCTGATGACTGGTTGGGGGTAAACGAGACCAAGCTCGACCCCGCTGTCTACACCGGAGAGGAGTGTGTTGCCAACGCCGCGCACCAGCTGGATGGTTCAGCCAAGTCTTGGTGGGACAATTACGCTGCTAGCCACCTGAACCCAGTTTTCATCACTTGGCTGGAGTTCTGCATGGCGATCTGCAAGCAGTATTTGCCCAGCGAGCTGTTGGTCCAAAAGACTCAAGAGATCTGCACCATGACACAGGGTGCGATGAGAGTGGAGGAGTACGAGCACCACTTCGTGAAAATGATGCGCTACGCTCCCGAGGACACCAACCTCGAACAGAAGAAGCAGTTCTGGTTCCTGAGAGACCTTCACCGCGGCCTTCGCCAAGAACTGAAGGCAAGTGAGCACAACTCTCTACGCCACCTCGTGATCCGTGCCATCGCACTCGAGGGCGAGAGAAGGGTCGTGAAGACCACATAAAGGACATGAAGAGGATAGGAGATCTGGACCACTTCGACCGATCATTCCAGAAGTCGAGAGATGGGTCAAGCAACATGAAGAGAGGGAATTTCCGCTCAGAGATTAACCAGCATAGGAGCAACTTCGGAGGAGGCAACAACTACTACTCAGGAGGAGGGAGTTTCGACTACCAGCCGCAGAATGGAGGATATAATCGCCCGTAGCCGAGCACTCCAAGACCCAACATCAGAGAGCTCACCCCGACTTGCTTCGCCTGTGGCAAGCTTGGGCAAGATCTCCCAGTGCTCCGACAAGAAGACCACAGCTATGCCCGCAAAAGCACCAACCCCAGGAGGAGGACCCCTCAGTCCGCAAGCCGTGGAAGGTTTACCCATATGAAGAAGGCAAAGCTACCAACGCTTCTGCCACCGCGACCGGAGAGTTTTAAGTTGGGTCGCATCGGCTCTAACTCTTTTTGGATGCTGGAGCAACTCGTTTCTTCTATTTTCTCATCCCTTCAAAAATCGGGAGTCAGCTCTTAATCTCGGGGACGAGATTCTTGTGAGGGGGGAGTCCTGTAACATCCTGGAATTTCTCCCGGAATGTTAGAAATGCGAAAATGTGGATTTCAAAATTTCGATTTGAAATTGAGTGCATAATTAAAATATAAGGATGTCTTCTATGATCCTTCCCTGAAAATCTTAGATTTAATTTGAGCAAAAACATAAATTTAGGAATTATAAATTGCTAGTGTGAGAACCTTGGAGTTTGATGGGATTTATTTTGCATCTTAATTGTGTGGGATTCAAATTTGAATTCTAAATTCAAATTCGAATCGTAGTTTAATTAGGAGCTAGGTGTTTAGAAAATAGGAAAAACCGTCCCTGCTACTTTGGGCCTCAAATCAGTGCACTAAGTCTTCTAGAGCACCTCAAGCTTTCCTCTGGTTCACCAGGCCGCAGCCCGCCTGTGCATTTCGGCCCAACATAGCCAGCCGGCCCGCCTGCCCTTCATCTCTCTTCTTCTCTCGCTGCCATGTGGGCCCAGCCGGTCAGACCTTATCTCTTTTCCCTGCATCTCTTTCTTCCCCACCGTACCTGCTTGCTCGTGCGAGAGGCACCGCGGCGCGGCCTCTGCCGCCCCACGCCGAGCGAGCCGTGGCCGCGGGATGCCCGCCGCGTGGCCGAGGCGCGGATGCCAAGGTCCGCCGGCCGTCCATCCATCTCCCGAAACCCTAGCGACCGCCCTATAAAGCCGCCCCCCAACCGGTTCTCCCCGTGCCGCGCCGCCTTGGGGGATTCCCCCCCCAAATCCGCCGCCGCCCTATGGGGGATTTACCCCCGACCACCGCAAGGAGAGAGGGGGGAGAGGGGGAGAAGGAGGAGCCGGGAGGAGAAGGAAGCGGAGGCCGCCCGTGGGAGGGCCGAGGTCGCCGCCCGCCGGGATCGCCGCGTCGCCACCGGCCCGCAGCGCAGCCCGCCGGACGGGGACCGAGGGAGCCAGAGCAGTTCAAGCCGGGGTTGCCGCGCCGCCGGACCCCCACGTCACCGTCCGTCCTGTAGGTGAGGACGCCTGAGGAAGGGGCGCCGCGCGTGGCTGCTGCGAAGATGGAGCAGTGCCCGGTCCCCTGCTCTCTTGCTGCGCACCGCGACGCCGCCCCTGTCTGTTTCCTCTTCCCCGAGCCCTTCAACACCGCCTCGCCGGAACGCCAAGGAGCGGGGCTGCAGCACCGGGATGATGTCGCCGTGGAAGCCATGGACCGCGCCGCCCTGCTTCCTCTGCCCCAGGCCGTTCCGCTGCTCGCCACCACCTCCTCGCCGCCGTGTCCGGAGCGTGAGGTGAGCACTGAACCCTTCACCTTGTTGTGGACCCGGCCTTCGAGCCGAGGCTGGACCGAGCCTTGTGAGCTCGCTGCTTGTGGGTTACCTGTTGCCCCGCACCGCACCGCGCCGCCGCGCAGATCCGCTGTCGCTTGAGAGCCGACCATCGAGCCGAGCCGGTCGTTTGCAGGTGTCGCTGCCTACCGCAACGCGCGCGCTCCTTGCTTGCATCGTGTTGATCTTGTCCCGACGAGCGCACGCCGAGTTCCGGCTCGCTGTCGGCACCCACACACTGAGCACCCACACCGTTGCGCCGCCATCGTTCGGCACACACTCGCACGAACACCCAAGGGCTGAATCCCTCAATTCTCCCGTGCAACCTGTCCACACATGTGCTCCCCTGGGTCCAAAGTTCTACCTTTTCTGGGTAGGGGGTTCATGGCCAAACACACACCGCCGCGAGCCCGGAATGCCGGTGCCGCCGGCCTGTCTTCGCCGCTCTAGTTCCTTCCCGCTGTGCCGTCGTGCTTGACCGGGAACTTCACCGTTAGGTCAGATGCACGCACACGCGAGGTCGTTCGCCGGCGTATGTCCCCAAGCAACACCGCCGGGCCGTTCCTCGTCGTTTTCCCTTTCTCTGTTCCCTTGCCTAGTGCACGCCGTCATTTTCGTGTCGCCGCCATGGCCGTGCCGTCGGCGTTCGGCACGCACACGAACACACGCAACCGAGGGGCCGAGCCCCTGCTTCACCTATCTGTGACCGTGCTCGACGTTCCGCCGTGCCGTCGCCGCGAACCCCAATGCACCGGCGCACGTGTGTCCGTCGAGCCATCGACTCCAATTTCGAACCTTTTGGCCACCTTGACCCTGAGCCATGCCTCGCCTAAATCTGCTCGTTGTGCTCTTGACTCTGTATCGTCGCCGTGCATGCGCCATCGGTTTCGTGTCGCCCCAGTGGCCAGGCCGCCGACGTTTGCTCAAGTGCGAATGTATACACCCGAAGGGTCAAACCCCTCTGCTCTCCCTGACCAACCGCGCACACACGTAACCGTGCGCACACTCACGCTCGGTTTCTGCACGTGATCGTTTGATCCTCGCCGGCACCGCACAAGAGTTTGCGTCGGTGAGCCCATCTCGCCCCATCTCGCCCCGCTCTGCCGCCGCCGCGAACCCCAACGCGTCGGCGCACGTTTGTTCCCCGAAGCCATCCGACGCGAGGTCGAACCATCTTTGGCCACCTTGAAACTCGTCACCTCCCGGCCTTAGCCTGGTCACCGCTCTCCTTTCTTTGCGCCGTCACTGTGGTACGCCGCCGCAGTCGCGTTGTCGCCATGGTCACACCGCCGCCGTTCCGGCCCACCGCCGTGGCCTGGACGCCGGTATGCGCAAGCGTCGCCCTTGCCTTGTGCAACCACGCACACTCGTGCCCGTGCCTAGCCGCGCAACCCTGCGTGCGCTTGCCTGGAGAGGTAAAGGCCAAACCTTTGGCTCCCTTTCGCGCCAGACCTTGTCGGCACTCCGTCCCGCCACGGGACGAGGCTTTGCCGCCAATGGAGATCCTTCCTCCCCGGGAGTGCGAGCGCCAACTCGATCCCGTTCTTGCACACTTGCTCAGGCGCATGAGCGCGCCAACCCAGTCGCCGCCTTCCGCACCTCGAGCGAAACCGAAGCACCCAGATCGCGACCACCTCGTCGCTCTGTTTCACATCACCGCCGAGGACGCCCTTCCGACCGCCTGGGCGCGCGAGCGTCAGGCCAAGTCAGTGCAGGTGTTCGTCCACACGCACGCACGCAGCCGAACACCCCGATGTGCCACCGTGGAGCTCACCTTTCTGTGCCCCGACCTCGTGTGAACTCAAACCCTCACCGCCAACCTTCTCATCATCGCTAGGAAAGCCCTGTTCTTGACCGTGACCTTCTGTTCGCAAGACGGCGTCCCCGCCGTGTAGTGCGTTCTCTGTCAACCTTCGCCGTGTCGGGCCGCTCTCTTTCGCCGCCGACGTTCTGCTCACGTACACCCGCACCCGCGGGAGTCGAGCCCCCGCTCTTCCCCGTCCAAACGGTGCACGTGCATGTTCACACGCACGCACACCCTCGCAAGCGAGCTGCCACGCCGCCGCGGACACCCCAGTCGCAACGCCGTAGAGTTCGAGCCACACCGAGCCGTTTACCCTCGCGCTGTCGTGCTCGTCCGGGAGCTTCATCTCACGGCCGCATGCTCGTGCAAGCGCTCGACCAAGCTATCGCCTTTGCTCTCCTGGCTCGAGTCCGGTGAACACGCTCACGCGTGTGAGCCGAACCTGGCCGTCGCTCAGCCTGTCGTGACCGGAACCCCGTCGTCAAGAGCATCCTTCCTACCGATGCGAGCGAGCGCCGAACCAACTCGTATACGCGTTCTCTCTCAGGCACGCGAGCGCATACAACCTCATCGACGCCGACCACCCTAGCCTCGTCGCCGAAACCTTCTGCTTTGTACCGCACGCCAAGCTACTCTCCGTCACCGTCGTGCCGAGTTTCCGACCAAGGCAACTCTTTTCTTTGCCTAGATGAATCCCTAGGTGCACCAGAGCCGCGTCGAGTCGCGTGAGCTCGAGTCACCGACCAACATCGCCGCCGACGAGCCCCTTTCCGCCCGCCGCTCCTCTGGGGCTTACCATCGAGCACCTGGCGCCCACGCCAGAGCCCCGTAGGAAATAGATGCACACACGTGCCCGCACGCCTTCGTTACCATAGTGGATCCTGTCGGATCTAGTGTGGTCGACCAACCTCAAAAGAACCACATCTCTGCCACTCAGCTGCGAGCCGCAGCAGATCTGACCGGGATCGTTTGTGGCAGCCACACCTTCAGCCATGTGGGCAGCCACTTGTGCATGGGTCAGCTTATAGCTACCTATGTGGCAGCCATGTGAGCTCGAAGAGCTAGCTTGCGGCCCGACTCGTAGATAGCTTAGAGCCCTTTTGAGCCTCGCCGTAGTTAGCTTATAGTTAAGTGTATTGTGTATGCGTATTTTAATTTCAGAAATCTATTTTATCTTTGGAAAATCCTAGAAAACTCATTTCAACTCCGAAAATTGTGAAACCTTTTCCAAAGCTCTTCTAAAACTTTAAACTCCGTGTTAGGCTAGAGTTCGCTCTCTTTTGGCTCTTAATTGTTGTTCATTTGGAGTTAATTGCAATAGGACCTGCCTTTATTTTGATTACGCGTTCTTAGGAGCAGCTGGAGCCGGGGAGCTGAGCTCGGAGATCGACTACAACGACGACTACGTCACCGACGACTACTCGCACGCAGGTGTTCACGCTCGACTGATTCTGAAATACCTATTAGGCATTGCTATGTAGAATGCTAGCGCTTTACTTTAAATGCATGATGATGATGAACCTTGCACTGCCTTCTTTATTTATCCTATCCTTGATTGACCCACTACTATATATGTGAATATAAGCGCGTATATGCGCTGAGCTTCGCGATGCATGTGTTTGGGATGGGAATAGTGGTTCTTGGCGTGAGTGGGGTAAAAACCGGCAGGAGAAGGCGTTTTGGGTACTTTGGCGGGGGTGAGCTCGGGGATAGGGATGCACTCCTCAGTGTATCCCTACTTTGACGGTTTTCGGAGCCTAGGTGTTGGGGGTTTACTTGCGGATGGAGGACATGAGCTTGCCCCGGTCTGAAAGCGAGTGGATCAACTTGTCGATAGGACTCTCGTACACACCACCTCGCCGAGAGTGGGGATAGGGCCGAGTTGAGCTCGGCTAGTGCGGAACCATACCTGCTTAGGTTGGATAGCGGGGTATCAGTGGGGGAGCGGTGGAGGTGAGACCACCCTCTCAGAGCGACTCCCGTGTGGCCACACGGGGGCATTTCACAGTTCCGGTGCGATTCCTTCCGAGGGGGGATTCGTTTTGAGGGCCGGATGCAGGATGGGGCCGTAACTACCGAGTGTTCACACGGTAGGATGGGCTCGGTTGGCTGATCACCGTCGGGTACCATCCCGAGTTGGGTACAGGTGTACACGCTCTGCAGAGTTTTGATCTATACTTATAGCCACGTCCTCGGTCATGGACAAACCTTAAAGACATGTTCGTTCCTCATGTTTTGGGATTTCTACCTCCCCCTGTAGTTGAGAGTGTGGTGAGCCGTGGTTGTAGTCGGTTAGAGGAGAGTGGCTCCCTCTACCTCGCCGATCCGATTGCAATCATTGAGGTGCGAGGAGAGGAAGTTCTCGCATCGACCCTAGATGGAGATAGGTTGTGGAGACGGGACCCTGGGGTACCAGGTGGTTCCGAGCTGTGATTGAGAGATTGGTTTGGGACCTATATGGAGATGATTTCTGTTTATGCTTTGATGCTGCTGCATAGGAAACCTGAGCTTCTACCTTGCCTCTTTTCTTACCCTTTAGAAGATAGGCCACTTAATGCTGCATACAGTCGGTGACGTGAACCTATCCCACTCCTTGGGGATAGACCTTGAGTGTGCAGGTTACGAGTTCGACTTCGACAACAACACAGACGGATGGTACGACTGAGGGATGCGTCGCTTCGCTCAAGGATGCCTGTGGGCGAGAAGAACAGAAGATGGAGACCCTTCCGAGATGCTAGCTACCGCCGCGTAGAATTTTACTCTGATTCAGCCTTGAGGCTTGTAATGTTGTACTCCATTTTGGACATGTAATAAATTAAGTACTAATATCTGTGTGATGCGATGTACGGTTGTGATTTACCTACTGTGATGAGATCTGTACGCGATAGCTACTGATCCCGGGACTATCGCAAAGGTACAGGGACTCGGGTTTTCTTCACCGAAAATCCGGGGTCGTTTCACAATAGGTGCCTAATTATAGTATTTTTGAAATTTTGTTAATCTTATTAGAGGTACATGTAGATCAATTTGGAATTACTTTCTGTAAAAGTGCATAAATTCATTTAAATGATAGAAAATAGCAAATCTACTTGAAAATTCTTGAAACTCCCACGTGAAAACTTATATGTCGTATTTTGCATTAGAAAATGTGTTGAGGGTATATTAGTTAATATTGTAATTATTTCCATATTGCAAATAAATAAAAAAAGAAAAAGAAAAGTATTAAGAAAAAGAATCTTCATTCGACTTGTTTCCTTCTATTAAAGCATATAATATAAATACATGTTTTTGCATGCCAATTAGTAATTAGTACTTAAAATATAAATTTGATAATTTTTTTAAATTTTATTTGAGATACATATAGTTCAAATTGGAATTATTCCATATTGCAAAAAAAATGAAAAAAGAAAAAAATGTTAAGCAGAGGAGGAATGTAACAAGCCCATTATGGCCCAAAAAGCCCATATATTTTGGACCGTTCATCGACAAATAAAAGAAAGTTGCATCCGTCAAACCCTAGCCACATTCCACTCCCTCCCCTCAGCCTCCTCCCAATCCCTCTAACGGATTCGGCGCCGGCCAAGACGGTGGAGCGGCTGGCTCCTCGAGTACCCGCACCACTCCAGATCCCCAAGGACGACCTGCTCCCGCACCCGCTGCCGCGGCCCAGCCAGGAGGAGGAGAACAAGCTCATCCTGCTCGTCTAGGTACGATTCGAGACACATTGCACGAGATTGGGCCGGCTCGCCGCGGATTTGAGGTTCCCACCTCCCCGACTGACCTCGCCGCCCGATTTGACCCCGTGCAGGTGACGACATTCGCATGCGGCGGCTTCGTGGTGGGGTTCCGGTTCAGCCACGCGGTGGCAGACGGTCTGGGCGCGACCAAGTTCATGGGCGCGGTGGGGGAGCTGGCACGCGGGGCGGACCGGGATCTCTCCACCCCCGACCCGGGGCGCGACGCCATCCCGGACCCGGCCGGCACGCACGTCGGCAGCCTCCCGTCCGGCGGCGCTTTTTAAGGAGCAGCAGCCTGAGAAGCGTTGATCTGGATTCCCCTATCCGGAATCGTCATCCTCGCGTGGACTGGGTGAATGAACTCTGCTCTCCCTCCAGCTTCCTCTCCTCTCTACTCCTCTCTCCACTCTGAGTAGAGATTTGATGAACATATGTATGCGCGGTAGCATCAACTGCCGGACATATGCACGGGATTGGAAGCATGTCCGTGCCCACTCCAGCGGCGTACATATGCCCTCCATGGAAGGTAGTAGCTCATCTCCTTCCTTGTGACTGAAGTGCGGATTGGATGCTATTTTTGCTGCTTCTCCTTTTGGTAGTGCAGGATTGGGAGCTATTTTTCGTTGCAGATTTGCTGCTTCTTTGATGTGATGACTGTTTCCTTACCATAGTAGGTCTGCACGTTGATTTTTCCGTGATAGCTACTGTGTATGGAATAAGTGGGTGGATGTACTATCAATTTAGTTGTAATGCTCATCTTGTAGAAAGCATGCTAAGACACTTCAAACCTGATTGAATCATACGTTGGTTGATAAATGTTTTGAGGTTCAGCTTCTCGGATTTGTTTAGTCTTGGAAATTCTGAAATTGGTGAGAAATTCTCAATCTTTTGAGGTTTCTCTCGGATTTTTTTAGTCCTGTCACCATGAGGTAGTGGTTCGAATCCCTTGTCAATTCAATTTGTTCTGATCGAATTTCTTGCATTTCAGAGTGGAGCTCAAGCTTCTCTGTTTGTTCTTGCGTGTGGTCAGTGCTTCATCAGGTTACTTCCTGTGTCCTGAGTTTTCTTGTTGCATATTTCTCTGTATAGCACCAGTGTTTGCAGTTTATTTGTGCAGCTTGATTCAGGTGAGCAGGTTGAACTGCAGCAGGTGAACATCAACAGAGAATATCTAGCTGAGTAATCATTGCTAGCAGTTTAGTTGTTCATGTCTGTTCCTTTCCTTTCTCTGCACTGGTGTGGTTACTATTTCTGGAGATTATACTACTGTAGTTATGCATCTCTGCTTCTCTAACTTGCAACTATTTTCTCCTGCATGCTTTCAGTCAGAAATCTCGTAGCATAACCTTTTATTTACTACTTCTTGTCTTAGAAATAAGTACATTATGACAACTTTACTTGGAATTACTTTCTGGCATGGAACATGATGTTATTCCAGATTTCTAATTACTAGCTATATTTTTATCTCAATTGTTGACTAAAATTTATAAGTAGCATTACCTCTGTTTGATTTCTCATTTACACTGACACACATGACTTTGCTTCGTTATTGGCCCATTTTACACTAATACACTGACACCATGGATGAAATGCCTCCAATGTGACTTCATTTCATAGAACTCAAGTTTATTTGTAAGTTTCAGTAACTAAGCGACTATCTTTTTAATTTTGATGTGAATAAATAGTGAGCTAGTCTTTGCACGTCAAGTGGCCTGAGTTTTTACTTCTAAAACTGTTGCCTAAACTATTTGATTTGTTGATGGAAGTAGATTTCTACTATCAAATTAGCATACTAGTGCTTGTTGATTCTGTACGTCTCACTGGATTTTACGTTTGTCGGCAGGAGGAGCAGAGTCACCTCGACCTTGCTGGCACATAGTTTTTGCAGGGCCACCTGCTTTCTTCACTAGCTATTTTTGGCCCTATTCCTAAGTAAGTGATTCCTATCAATATTATTTATTAAGACTAAGTTATGTTACCTGTTGGCTTGATAACACATGCACATGTAGTCACCTGTTAGCTCAATATTTTTTTACACATACTTCTAACACCTGTTGCTTGAGATTTCATGAACTGAACTATATGCACGACTGCTTGTTTTTGAATTCTGACCTGAGAATGCCTATTATGGTGGTTGGAACTGCATGTTTCCTGACTCATTACTTTTGTGAAAATTTGGGTTCTGAATTGGTGGGGGACACCCTTGGTGGGGGCACCTTCAAATACATGTAATCTCCCACTTCAAAGTGTCGAGGTGTGGTTCCCTTGTCGTGGTAACTCTTTTGTCTCATCTGAGCGATCTTCAAATTTTCTCTGATCACATGTACCTTTTCTTCGGCATCCTTAACTAAATCTGGACCAATGAGTGTCCTTTCTCCGGCTTCCGACCAATTCAAAGGAGTGCGGCATCTTCGTCCGTAGAGAGCATCGAACGGTGCCATCTTCAAACTGGCTTGATAACTATTGTTGTATGAGAATTCTGCCAAGGACAAACACTTGTCCCAACTCTTGTCAAAGTGCAAGATGCTTGCTCGCAGCATGTCTTCCAAAATCTGATTTATTCTTTCCGTCTGACCATCGGTCTGCAGATGATAACTGAAACTGCGAATTAACTTGGTTCCTAAGCACTCATGCAATTTATCCCAGAAGCGAGCTACAAACTGAGTTCCTCTGTCAGAAATTATCGTCTTCTGAACTCCATGCAAACGAACTATGTGGTCCATGTACAACTATGCATATTGCTGTACTGAATAAGATTGGATTGAGCAGTGACAATTCTATCATAAAGATTGGATTCTGCCGTTATGGCATAAAGACTTCCTTGTTGTACCACTTCTAAGTTGAGCCTTCTCATTTCTTCACATAATGGGTCACTAACTGGCTCTAACTCTAGATGGTTGCAGTGATCTTTGCGGCTAAGAGCATCCGCAACAACATTCGCTTTATCGGGGTGGTAGTGCACTTCTAGGTCATAGTCCTTAATCAACTCAAGCCATCTTCTTTGCCTCATATCCAATTCTGACCGAGTAAAGATGTATTTCAGACTCTTGTGATCAGTGAAGATGTTACAACGATTACCCATCAGATAATGCCTCCATATCTTGAGAGTGTGGACAACAGCAGCTAACTCAAGATCGTGGGTAGGATAATTGACGTTACTCCGTCAGAAGGGTTTCTTAGGCATCACAACACCCATAATGAACCACGGGACTCACATGGAAGGCTTGGGAGCTAGAAAATAAAATATTTTGATAAATAACAAAAGACTAGCTAGCAATCAAATTAAATGCATACAAAAATAAATAAGCATCCAAATGCTCCAATCTTTCTCATGCATGCTCTCTGGTCATAAACAAGCCTAAAGAACCAGCAAGCATACCCAAAATCTCTACTGATCTTGCTTCACTAATTTACAAAGAAAAACATGCACAAATTAAGAATAAATATTTATTATAAACCAAAAATCATTATTAATTCACCAGAGGTGTGATTTGGCATAACAAGACAGAATGCACAAGTTGGGCACAAAAACATAAATATTTTTAGCTACAAAAATCATCTAGGCAGATTCTGCATAAATGGAAAACAATTTATAGAAAACGATTTACTTCATAACTTTGTGCAACTTTTCGCACAGGAGCTAGTCATGACAAGATACACAACATGTCCAAAATTTGGATACAGAGGATCGACAGATTTTGAGTTATGGCAGATCTAGGTTTTGCACATTCCTATTTTTCATGCTAAAATGTCCAGAATCAGACCATGTAAGTATAACAAAAGTTGTAGTATTTTTCACCACGAATCCAACAAAATTGGTTTTGTAATTTTCTGAATTTTGTACGAATTTCTACACATTTTACAAGTTTCTGCAAAAGGGGTTTACTATTCCAGATCCACTTTACACCGATGCCCCTGGAAAGAATTTAACTCTCGCGGATAGGTCCCTAGTTCGCACAAAACACCCTGCAAAGAAATCGGGCGTTGCAATTGGGTCCTTGGCCGTGGGAGGCGCCAGGCTCGCCGGAATCCGGCGGCTCCGGCGGCGCTCCCGGTCGGGGAAGCGGTGGAGCGTGACCGTAGGCTCACCTAGGGTCGACGGGTGGCCGAGGTTGGGGCGGAGGGGCTGCCGGCGTGGGAAATCGACAGCGGCGGTTGGCGCGGCGGCGCGGACTCCGGAAAGGTGGGAGCACGGGGTGGACCACAAGCGACCCTGGGAGGTTCCACGGGTCCTAGGGATTGTGCTAGGGGCGCGGGTTGTGAAGGGACGGCCGGAGGAGGCAGCGCTCTGGCGGCGGCAATGGCGCGGCGAGCAGTGGGGAATGGCGGTGAGGATGCGGCTGGACAGGAAAAGAACGGTGGCCTTTTATAGCGCACAGGCTCGGGGTGACGGCGGGGTGATGACGGTGATTCCACCGTGCTACGGCGCCTCGGCCGACGCGCGTACGGCCGGTGCGCGTGGACGGACCGGCGGTCTACCGTGCGCACGGCGCGCGTACGGTGCAACGGCGGCGCGGTTCGAGGTGCCTCGGGTGAAGGAAGGCGTCGGGAGGCGGGGCCTCGGTTGGCGCACGGCCTCGGGCGAGAGGAACCTCGGGCGGCGCGTGGGACGAGGACGCCGAGGGGCCGGCGGCGCGCGCGCGTGACGTCGCGGCACGGGGTGCGCCCTGCTCAAATATATTTGCTGAACACAGTTTTGAAAAGGAAAAACTCCATTTTTTAATAAAAGTGCTCTAACCGTTGAACATGAAAGTTGTAGATCTAACTACCCTCTATCATTTTCAAAAAGGCTGTATGGGGTTTTGTTCAACAGATTTTGTAAGAAACAGTTATCAACTTTGAATGCCAGCCTGTGTTCTTGAATAGTAGATGCTGACCTTGGAGCAAGTTGCTCAAGCTTTTCCTCTCCAAATTTGAAATGCCAATCTACATGAAAGTTGTGTCCCTCAACAAGATGGACAACTTTCATGTAGATTGGCATTTCAAATTGGCAGCCGTGGGGTACGGACCACGTGTGGAACAAACCACGTGTGGATCGGGTGGAACCCCTCCTCTCACCAAATCCCCTTCCCGGGGAGGTTTGACCCCTTGCATAATTAATCATCATTTGGGATGGTTTGGATTGACGTGGGTATATGAGGTCGCACGAGAGGTATCTTTCTTGTCTCCGTCCGCACCAACCGTCCACACCAAGTTTTTAAGAAAGGAAGCTAAGATTACCTCTAGACCAAGAAACGTGAAAGAAAATTATTCGGGACTAAAAACATATACGGTAGCATTTAAAGAAAATAAAATCATTTACAACCGAAACTTGAAAACCACGAGACCAAAATGCAATATGTATGACTCCGGACTCCATTCTAAACAGAGGAAAACTCAACTTGATTCGGACATGAAAACAGATTAGGAAACCTCATAGCGAGAATAAGACAACCTCAAATAGCGAGAATGTTCGGACATAAGAGTACGACTTACATAAAGTTGCAAGTTAGATCATATATTGAACAAAATCATCTTGAAATCGGTACATCTTGCAACCCAATTTCTTGTCTACGGTATGATAGCTTGCACAATCATCGTCCATAGGTTTTCAACACCAACGTATATCTTTCACGATTTAAAGCTGAGTACATAATAACCGAAACATGCATCGGTGGGACCGTCGAATTTGCACTATGCTAGTTAGGACCCACCGTAACTCCACAAAACCGCACAAAGAGTCCGTAGGATAGCGCATTACAACTTGACCGGATAAACATGTCAAACAACTTGACTGGTTGTCTTCCTCTCGCAAAGTCCAAATAACAAGTGATTAAGAAAAATGCAATCCAACATTATATTTATCATTCATAAATGAGACACTCCCACGGTAAGGTCCTTTGAACACAACATTATATTAAAGTGTTACAATGTGTAATCTAAAATCAGATTGGACCAAGATGATAAAAAAACAAAGAGGTGTCAATATGTCTGAAGCTCAAATATGGTATTGCTCAAGAAAGAATCTGCACATGTGAGGAAGGTGTGCATATCAGTAATTAGACATCTACCATTTTCTGGACAGAACTAATTAGCATTGAATAAACTTTATCTGGTCAAGTATTAACAAAGGTAATTGCACAAAACAAGTGATGTCACTAAGTATAATAGGAAATTGGATGAAAGGACACAAAAAACTGCAAGTACTTACCATTTCCTTCCTCAACCATATTAAACGTGAGACCGGTTCCGCTGTCATAAAGATCTGCCTATTCTGTGCATCCTTAAACACGTCAAAAGCTTCAGCCTTTTCCTCGCCAGATAGTTCTTCTATAGTGTTCACATAACTTATGCAATTCTTAATTGAGAAATCATCAACTTCAGATGCAGCTCTTGCTTTAGCCGCAACCTCCTCTTCAACTTGTTGAGTTCTTAGTTCCAGATACTTCTCCATCTTTGCGGTGACATGTTCTTGCTTCTGCCTTTTACCAACCTTCCTCCCTCCATTTTGTGGAATTAGCTCTGTTGCTCTTCTTGATGTAGTAGGCCTACTTGAGGTTGTACCAGCACATCTTGGACCTTGTGGTGGTTCCAGTACCCTTACATCATCATCCTCTTCCTCGTGGGGTAGTTGTTCTTCTACTCTTGGTGCATAGTTGTGACCATCTTCCTCTAACGCCTCACTATCACTAATAAGTTGTGTGACATCCTCATGGGGCAGTAATTGTGTGACTCTTGGTGTTGGTACCGGTTCAGTAGAGGTAAAGTTCAAGGCTCCATCAGCGGTATGACCTGAGGACAAAAGTATTCACATTAGTACGAGGTTAAGCTAGCGTGACATTTTTTATTAGCAGGAAAGTGAAAATGTGCATCATGGATATTTCACCTTCATACAACTCCCACAGAGTCTGAAAAAGGGGGAAAGGCTTGGTTTGGAATTTCCGAGCTTTCGGGAAGGACTGTTGAAAATAAAAAAACAGGGAAATTGAAGTTTATTAGAGCTAAAGATAAAATAGCAGCAGCAATAGGCATACATAAGCAGGTTACCGTAATGATGTTATCCCAAACTGGTGGGTCAGCATGTATCATGCCCAAAGTCTCATCCCAATGTGCCCCACTTTGTTTTTTTGCCTCTTTGAGCAGGTTAAAATCCCTCTTGAGTTCTTTCTCTTTGTCTTGAATCTGCATCTTTGTAAATGAAACATATGGAAATTTCTCTTGAAATAGTTTCACAATTCGATTCCATGCCTCGGTTGACCACCCATTCTGACTCCTATAACAATCGTTGTTGTGGTAATGGAGAAGCTCAACAAGACCCTTTTCAAGTCCCATGTTCCAAGATGCCCTTCTATGGTCCACTACAGACAAGGTATTTCGGCATGAAGGTGATAGTAAGGAGAAGGGAATTCAGAAAAACATGTTTTGCAGAAAAATATAAGGGTGTTATTGTGTAACGTAAAAAATACAGAAAAAGTTTTGTTTATGATCAATGTGAAGAGAATAAACAGAAATGTTAATAGTGAAGGTAGTTTAGAGGCTGAATGGGCCAGTCTGTAGTAAGTTTCCAACTACAGTTAGTTTAAAACGCTCCCTGATGATCACCATGTCATATCTATGACATTATTAAGCCGCTATATATTCGTATATCTACTTAGCTACTCAGAAGAACATCAGTGTTAGCTGCCTGTACCAGCTTTATGGTTTAGTAGTACACCTGCGTATCTACAGGATTATATCAGATTTTAAGGTTATCTGAACGTAGCGTAGCAAGAGGTACACAACACAGTTCTTCTCCGGCCGTGAGTCTGTGGCAATTGACAAATAGTCGTCAATCCGTCCCGATTTACTTTCGTTTTGGCTTTCCTAAGGAGATCTATTCGTTTTGTTATGTATCTAATCTAGATGCATAACTAAAAAAATAGATATAGAAAAGTGAAATCGACAAGTAATTTGGGATGGAGCTAGGGACTAGTAGTGCTGAGCAGTTGGTTGACGTGTATTTGCATGGTGGATTTTCAGATGAAAAGTTAATCGATTCATAGATGCAGACATAGAGTGGAGCAGCAAGCGACACGTGGGGTGGTCATGCACCTACTAGATAGCTTACTCTCTTCCTCCCTGATGGGATACATGGAAAAAAACAAGCAAAGATGACAGCATAAACAGAAGTGTTAAACTATCAGAGAATGTGTTTAGAGTGAAGAGAATAAACAGAAATGTTAATAGTGTAAATGGTATGTGGTTCTCATGTACCTTTTTGTGCTACCTTAGGTGATGCCCTCTTCTTATGTATAGGACCACATCTTGGTGATAGTTTCTTCTGCTTGTTACCAGTTTGCATCAGGTTGAACTTTGGAGAACCTCTTCCAAGCATGTTAAATTAATTTCTGAAATTGAAATTTGTGACACAATAAAAAGATGACACAAAGAGGTCACATAAAGAGATGTTCCACATTTATCAATCAAAATTTTCAGAAAGTAAAATACACTTTGTTAGACATAAAGAGATGAGCACAATAAATAGTATTTCATAAAAGCATTTTGTATCATTACATTTGATTCCATATAAATGGAATACATGAACATGACTAGTGATGACTATGGCTGTAGTCATTCCACATGCTCATGGCAATCATATCCCTAAGAGCATTCCCATTATCTATTTGACTAGTAAAAGAAAAGACATCATTGTTGTATTGACTGTCTCCTTCAGGAAGATCTACAAAATCTTCAGGTGAAATGTTGTCTGGTTGAAAATCCAACCAACCCTCATTCCCATTCATCTTCCGTATAAAATTGTGGAACACCGCCGCCGCCACCGGTATCTTCACCGATTTTCAATTGGATGATGTGTTCCGACTTTCAAAATAGGGAAGCGCTTCTTTAGAACTCCAATTGCCCTCTCTATATGATTTCGCAAAACTGCATGACGATGATTGAATAACTCCTTATAATCTCTTGGCCGATGCTGACCACGCCCAAACTCCTTTAAGTGGTACCGTACACCACGATAAGGAGCAAGGAAGGACGGTGTATTAGCATATCCGCCATCAACAAGATAAAATTTTCCCTCGGGAACTTGAAATCCTTTAAGTAATGCAGACCTAAGAACTCTAGCATCTGTTGCAGAACCCTCCCATCCAGATGATATAAACGTGAAGTTCAAATCAAAATTGCAGGCTATCATGACATTGTGGCTCAATGTGCCCTTTCTATTCCTATACGGAGCTTGCTTATCTTCGGATAAGGTAATTGGGACATGTGTTCCATCAATAGCCCCTAAGCGATTCGAAAGTAAGGAAAGTATCGGTAATGTCGTACTGATCTTCCAGTGTGGCCCAGTTCCAACAGTTGGCTTCAAAAACCTATATGCAAGGGCTGGAATTATTTCGAACACCGCCTTAATATGTCGATGGATGGTCTCCCCACTATGCTTAAACTCATATTGTAGGTCTTCATAGCTAGCATTATGAGACAACATAAACAAGAAGAATGCTAATCTCTCTTCCACTTTGACACCTCTTGTATCACGTAATAGATGCTCTCTTCTAAGATAGTCTGCGATATGTCTAAAGATGTTAGGCTCCATGCGAAATGCAACCATACAGTCCTTAGGATGTCCTTCAAGGATTTCACGCAGCCGTTCTTTGCCTGACAGCTTAGATGTATGTCTAGGTCGCTTTTCCCTCCCTCGGCTACCACTTAAAAGGTCAAGGGCAGGTAATAGGAAGAACAATATCTCATCATCATCTTCCTGCCTCTTCCTAGTTAGATCATCAACCCTTGAACCCATTGTTCTACAAAAATAATAAAAGCATGCATATTTAAAAATAAATGGCTAGATCATCATTGCAAGTTCATATAGCATGTTTAACAGAGTTATAAAGATATACAATCATGACATATGCAACAATGCAACTGCTGTACATCTTAGTTTTTTTAACAGGTAACTCAATCCTGACAAGTAGCAACCACAGTGTAAGGCTGCCCTGCATGTGTAGCATTTGCAGTCACACACTTTGCACAGGAGAAGCAAAACCATTTTATAATGGCAATCAGTCAAGTCATTCATGAAATTTGGTCATTTTATATTACTGTATTAGTCTCACATCTGTGATGTATGGTGACTGTGTGAGACTAAGAGGGAAGGAGTATAATCACAAATTGTTCATTTATTCATGTAAAAACATCGACCTATAGTTATGAAGAAATAAAACCATAAAAGGGTACATATATTGTCACTCTACAGACTGAAATACAGGGAACTAACCAGTAATGTCCAACTGGTACGACAAAAGCAAATCCAAAGGAACTTGTGATGCCCGCCCTCCTCCAATCAACTTTGAACTCTTTATCTTTATCTTTATCCTGTAAAAGGCAACAAAGTTTTGTTGAATACATAACGATTGAATTGAAGAAGAAGAAACTAGGAGTAGCCATCCAAACAAAGAATAAGTAATAATCTGCCCATGGAGGCAGAGATAGTTTCTATAGGACCAGTCGTCGAGATTCCTTAAATTTCCAATCTCGTATCTGAACAGATGCACCATGAACAGCAATAAATGTCTTTTTTCAACTAACTGGCCAGTACATAGCAACATAAGCAGCCCTACAGCTGCATTGCATTGGCTTTATTTAAAGAAAAAACTATGCACAATTACTGAAAGGCTGGTTTGCTGGTAAGAGAGAAGGCAACTATGTTGAGTAATGACATATTAACAATAATCGAATCAAGCTCCTGATGCTAGATATGCTCAGAGCTGAAATAACAAGCACACACATCTTCAAGTTTTTTTGGTTAAGGAACAGATTGATTTACTTAATCTTAAGACTACAAATCAGAGAAATGACTAACCATTGTTATCAAAGAAATAAATGAAATTTGTGAGTACTTATTAAAGAATATAGTAAGAACCCAATCCAAACTATACCCATCAAACTGCATAGTGAACAACAACCCTGTAATTTGAGTTACTTGTCAGCCTTACTATCATTTGAGAGAGATGAGAAGAAAAGTAATAAGCAAGGTTACAGAAGGTATCCCAAGTTATCCAAGAACCTACAGCTACCTTGCATCACTAGTAAAATTGTCATCACTAACTCGCATCGCATCCACACCTTATATATTGCATAAAAAAAGTGAAGCTATCAGAATCATTAGTTCACAAGATTGGCAACTACTAAACATCAACCATGCAGCAAACGAATGGAGAGGGTGACGAATTAAAAAGGAAAGCAAGTTATCAGAACATAGTACCAAGAAGCCAGTACTGGTGGATCTAGGAGCACATGGGTCATGAGCATGTGTTTGACTTACGAAAAGGGGAGCAGAAGTAGGAAAGTGGACGGGAGGAGGTTGATATGCACCTAGAGGAGCCGAATCGAGAAGTCGTGGGAGTAGCAATCGGCGCCGCCGTCACCGTCGCCGCCACGGCCACCGTCGCCAAACCCTAGCAACAAAAACATGACGGGGAGGATGAGGTGGGGGAGGATGCGGTGGGGGAGGACATGGAGGGAGGGTAGGAGAAGGCGGAGGCACACCCGCTCGCGAGCTCACCGTGGTGTCGCGAGGGAGCGCAGAGGTAGGTGACGGCGGCGCTCTGGTGCTCGAGGTCGAGGCGACGCGAGCGGCCGCGTTTTCTCGCCCCGGCGTGAAGAGGCGTTGCTGGAAACACTCGTGTGTCGGCGTGTGTTGGGTCGGGTTCAATCCAATACCGGTAGAGCCAAATAGACATTTGGGCCAGGCAGGGGAGGTCACCCCGTTGTGGGCCGATTTCCCCCCGACGCGGGGTTTGGGCCTCAATACCTGTCAAAACCCTTGTTGCCAAACGAAGCCTAAAGGTAGAATTTTAAGTGTTTAGGTGAATTTTGGAGAACGCGGCAAAAGTTCTGACAGACAGCCATGGGCACTAGGGTTGAAGTGGGGTTTGACCAAGTCTTTGGCCATGGGTTGGCCCCACAAGTGTGTCCACTAGCCCAAAAGGTTCAATAGAGTTGGTTGGTGAGTTTTTCGAGGTGAGGGCCCAGGTTGACCATGATTTGACCACTGTCAGCTGGGTTGACCGGCTGTTAGGGTTAATTAAAAACCTGGGGCGTCACACTTGCTTTTCTCGCTACCATGCGGCCCACACTTGACCCCGCTGGCCACCGGGTCCCTCGAGTTAGGCCTACTTGTCTCTCGACTCCTCGGAGGCCCCGCAAGGCATAGACCTTCCGCGCCCACTCTTCACCTGCACCAACGCAAATCAAGCCGCAACCTGCACCTGCAATACTAGGCCAAGAGTCAGTCCACACCACGTTGTCAATCACTCATCACAGCCAGGAGCAACCATCCACCGGTCCTCGGACGCTCCGGTCCTCAATCTCCCCCTTGATGAGTGCATTGACAACACACACTAGTAACCAATTCAGAGAAAAGAGAAAAAGAAAAGAAACAAAAGAAACAACTCAAGCAAGTGATCAAAAGTCAAACAAAAGCCAAGAAAAGATCACTTGAGTGAGAAAAATCTCGGTCCCCTAAGACAAGGGCAACGGCTCGACACAATCGAGATAAAATGCTCCAAAATTGCCGACTCCTCAAGGTAAGGCAAAAAGGGCTCGACACCATCGGCAAAAGAGCACAACTAAAATTCAGGCGAAAAAGAGCTCCCAAAATGCATGAATGCAAGCTCCCCCTGAACAAATGCATTTCTCCCAATTTTTCTTTCCTTGATGCAAAACTCCCCCTGGAAACATGAATTGGGTACTTTCCTCCCCCTTGTTGGTAATGCATGAATCAAGTCTACAAATGCAAGCATGTGCTTCTCAAATATACAAAGAGCACTACAACATATTAAAATTGAGACAAAGACAAGCAAGATAGCCACAATTTGAGCACAAGCATCGCCAGTAAGATAGAAAGGGACAGATAAGCAAGTGACATAGCCATGATTAGAATAAAGCATTTTTCATAAAAATTTCCCTCTCATGAGCATAGGACCTAATCATGAGCAAAAAGAGCACATACAACATATAACTCACAAACTTCATGCAAGGTCACAAATTCTCATCACAAACACCTACAAGCTACCTCATGTCATGTCACAGCCACCGAACCATGTGTCAACTTCTAGATATGAGACTTCTCATTGGTAAACATCATGCATCGGTTTAGCACCCAAGATAAAGAATTTAAAGCATTTATGACATGGAAGCACATTTTTCAAGTATAGGCATTTCACATACCATTTTCATGATTTACAGGTTAAGCATGGTACATGAAGTGCCTTTGCGGGAAAAAGAAGCTTAGGCTTCTCCACAAGGTAGCATGTAGGCTAAACATTCATGATGATAAATGGATCTTTGATCCCAAGTGAAAAGAACATGGTTCCAAGCACAAATTAAGCAAGATATAGCCATAAGCACCCAAAATGAACATAAAAGGCATCCTACTCACAAAAGAGGATTATATAGCATTTTTACAAAAGAAACCCAACAATAAGCATACCATGGTGAGCAAAGCATATAAGAGAAGCACATCTCCATGCCATATGTTACAAATGTAGTCTATGATACAAAGATGCAAGCATGATATGATACAAAAATTAAAATGCAACATGCATATGTACATCAACCCTCCCAACCGAAGCTCAAAAAGGAAAAACGACTCCAAGCTCTTCCTCGCAAACGAGAAAATGTAGCTTGGTCCAAAGGCTAGGTTAGGAAATCGGCAAGCTGCTTTTCTGTAGCTACATGGATGAGGTCTATGTTTCCCTTCTCAACATTATCTCTCAGAAAGTGGGACCTCACTTCTATGTGTTTGGTTTTGGAGTGAAGCACGGGATTTTTGGCACCACTAATGGCACTCGTGCTATCACACATGAGAGGCACATGGGAACACTCCTCACCAAAATCACTCAGCGTGTATGTGATCCAAAGCAGTTGGGAGCAACAACTAGCGGCAGCAACATACTTGGCTTCTGTGGTACACTGAGCTACACTGGACTGTTTGCGAGAAGACCAAAAAACAAACGAGGAACCAAAAAACTGACAAGTCCCCGAAGTCGACTTCCTATTGACTCGACACCCCGCAAAGTCGGCATCCGAAAAGCCAAGAAGCGAAAGGGAAGAGGACGTCGAGTACCAAATACCGAGTAGGAGTGTATCGAAGATACCTGAAGATCTGTTTGACGGCCTGCCGATGTGAAGTCTTCGGCGACGCCTGAAAACGAGCACACAGACACACAGAAAACTGGATGTCCGGCCTCATCACCGTCAAGTATAGGAGGGTGCCGATCATGCTCCGGTACTCCTTCTTGTCCACGGGCTCTCCGTCCTCGTCCGCGTCAAGCGCTGTAGTAATACTCATCAGTGTCGGCAGGGGCTTCGAGTCGTCCATCTTGAACTTTTTGAGGATGTCCTTCGTGTACTTGGCTTGATGTACAAAGGTTCCCTCCTTCGCCCGCTTGATCTGAAGACCGAGAAAGAACTACAATTCTCCCATCATAGACATCTCGAATTCTTTGCTCATATCCTCTGCAAACCTCGCAGCAACCAAAGAGTGAGACAAGCCGCCAAGGACAATATCATCCACGTATACCTGAAAAATTAGGATATCATCACCCTGCCCGAGGAGATAAAGAGTCTTATCTACCTTGCCCATCTCAAACCCCTTACTGAACAAGAACCCCCTCAAGCGCCCATACCAAGCACGCGAAGCTTGTTTCAGCCCATACAACACCTTTCTCAACCTATACACCTTGTGTGGAAACTCTGTACTCTCAAAGGCCGGTGGTTGCTTCACATAAACATCCTCCTCTAAAAACCCATTCAAGAAGGCACTATTCACATCCATTTGGTATAATTTGAACCCTTTAGCCACAGAAAAGGCTAGAAGGATCCTAATTGCCTCCAAATGGGCTACAGGAGCAAATGTCTCCTCATAGTCTATCCCCTCCTTCTGACTATAGCCCTGAGCAACCAACCTCGACTTGTTCCTCACCACCTCACCATTTTCTCCATCTTTGTTTTTCCACACCCATTTTGTCCCAATAGGTTTGCAATTTGGTGGTGGCTCCACTAACTCCCACGCTTGGTTTCTCTCAAAGTTCTCTAATTCCTCATGCATGGCATTCACCCAATTAGGATCAGATAGAGCGTGTCCAATGTCTTTCGGCTCAAAGGTAGCAACAAAAGCTGAATGAGCAAAGTGAGAAACATTTCTGAACCTTGACCGTGTCGTACACTCATTGATGTCACCGATGACTACAGAGGGTGGATGATCAACTTGAACATGTCTCGGTGCCTCTCGCCTTGAGGCAACCTCCCCCTCAGCAACTGCTTCCACTTGATCTTGCTGAATCATAGGTGGTGTAGGAGATGGACCATCCTGCACCGTAGTCGTTGTAGTGGGAGTGGAGGGTACACGTGTGGCTGGAGCTTCACCATCATCACCATCATCCTCTCCAGCATCATCCTCCTCGTCCTCAAAAATCTTCTTTCCAACTTCATCATCACATGCACACTCAAAGACAATCGAATTATATGGTTGTGTCTCATCGAATGTCACCTCGCAAGTCTCCATTACTAGGTTAGTATCAAGGTTGAGCACACAAAATGCTCTAGAATGACTAGCATAACCCATGAAAATCCCATCGGAAGACCTCGACTCAAACTTATCAAGCCTACCCTTCTTGATAATGAAGCACCGACAACCAAAAGCCCTGATATGGCTCACTCTAGGTGCTCGCCTGTGCATAAGCTCATAGCACGTCTTGTTCATGAAGGCCCTTAGAAAAATCTGATTCCCAACATGGCAAGCGGTATTCACTGCCTCAGCCCAATATCTCCTCGGAGTCCTATGCTCCTCAAGCATCGTCCATGCCATCTCACAAAGGGAACGATTTTTCATCTCAACCACACCATTCTGACAAGCCACATAGGGGAAAGAAAATTGATGTTCGAGACCCAAATCATGACAAAAGGCTTCAAAACGAGAGTTTTTAAATTCACTACCATTGTCGCTACGAATAGCTCGAACAACATCTCCATGTCTCTCGTTCTTCAACCTCAAGATTAGATCTCTCACAAAACCAAACGTCTCCCCCTTGTCAGCCAAAAAGAAGACCCAAGCATAGCGAGAATAGTCGTCCACAATCACAAGGACATACCATATCCCACCTGCCGAGCACACACGAGCTGGACCAACCAAGTCCATATGAAATAGCTCGTATGGCCTCTTTGTCATAACGGATGTCAGAGGCGGATGAGAGGCGGCGACCATCTTGCCATGCCTACACGGAGCACATACCAAATCCTTTTGGTATTTCAACTTTGGCAATCCTCAGACTAATCCTAGCCCACTCAAGTGTGACAACAAGTCAAACCTCAAGTGACCTAGTCTCCTATGCCATTTCCAATGCTCCACCGAAACACCAGCAACCAAAAAACGAGAAGAGCCAACACACTGAGAAAAATCAGCTCTGAAAGTTTGACCCTCGGGGCGATCGTGCACACAAGATCGCCTCGAGAATCCAAAATACGAGAACAGCCTGTTTTAAACCGGACTTCAAAACCCTCATCAAGAACTTGAGAGATAGAGAGAAGATTGTAACCCAAAGACTTGACAAGAGAAACACATCGAAGAGTCACAGACTCACTTACCTTCGTCATGCCCACAGAAAGCACTCTACCTTTCCCATTATCCCGAAAAGTGATGTACTCTTTGGTCATCACCGGGGTGAGGCTGGAGAACCACCGTCGATCTCCGGTCATGTGTCGAGAGCAACCGGAGTCGATCAACCAAAAGCCCTCCATGCCTCCCTGAAGGACCGATACGGCGAACCAGAGAGGGGGGGGGGAGTGAATGGGAGCCGATAAAAATTCTTCTCGAAGGAGATCGAAACTCCAACAAGATGAACACGGCTTCCAACACACGTCTCCGACTCACTACCAAGGTTGGTCAAGCCCACGTAGCCACCGGAGTGCCTTTGGACCTAGGAACCAACACACCACCTTCCGACCCGAGAAACGCGGCGGAAAAACCAAACCTCGAGTCTACGGACCCACACCGGTCAGACCGGTGAGAACCACCGGTCGGACCGGTCCCCGCCGGTGAAACCGAGCAACTTCCACTAAGTGGCTCTACACCGGTCGGACCCGGTGAGACGCACCGGTCGGACCGATGGCGACGAGAAAGCCCCCAAGGCACCAAACGGGCCAACCGACCACCAAACGAACCCAAACTCGAAACAGGCGGCACCACGGGACAACAAAGAACACACCAAGACACTCACCCGAGCGAAAACCCACAAGGGCTTGCACCGATCGGACCGGTCAAGAGCACCGGTCGGACCGGTGTAGCTCGGGCGACTCGGGATGAACAAGACCCGCGGGTCAACTCCCCCAAATCCAAATCCCGATCTCCCGAATCGCTCCACGGACTTGAACAAGACTTTGGGGATATCAGGAGCACTTCAAGAGGAGTCCATAGCCAAGTTTAATCTCACCAAATCTCGTCCAAAAAGGAGGAATCGAAGAAATGCCGCCGAAAGCACTTCCAACCCAAGAACTCAAGAAACCCCAAATTCGAGCAACTTTTCTCACGGATTTGGGAGGGGAATCACAGCCCAAAGAACCACGAAGGGTTCCCACAAATTTCCCCCACCGAATCACCAAGAGAAAAGCCCCAAAAACACTCCAAAGAAATCACCGGGAGAGGGCTCCGAAAATCATCACCAAAAACAACCGGGGAAAACACATCCAAACCTTGAGGAACCACGCCGAATCATCTATACAAGAAACAAAGGTTCGTACAAGGTCTAGCAAGCCGCCCGATCATCCATCCCTCTCTACAAGATCTCTCCGTGAAGCTCTCTTGCTAGTTCTAGAGAATACCTAAGGAAAATAGGTGGAAAATGGGAAAACTAATGAGCTAGGGTTCCAAGAGTTGGCTGCCATCCTCTCACCTCTTGGGTTATATGGAGGCAACCGAATGTCTAAAATACCCTTCTCTACTAACTAGGGATACAAGCCCCTCAAGGGCGGATTTGGAAGTCTTCATGTCTTCACCATCGGACGGATGCCGGCGACCGCACCCCTGCGTAGCCTCGACGCAAGCCATGCGATCCCGACGCGTGTCCTCCGCTTCGAAGATTCCGGACTGCGTCGTCGCACACCGGTCAGACCGGTGCTCCTCACCGGTCAGACCGGTCCCCACCGTCGGGCGGTCGGACCCACCGGTCGGACCGGTGCGTGCCGCCGCACCTCCGTCTTCGGTTCTCGGTCTTGGCTTTGTGGATCAACCAAGGAACCCGGTGGTTTTACGGTGAACCACGGAAACCCCGCGAACTCGGTGTAGCCTCCGCCAATCTCCACTCATGACTTGGCTCCCACGTAGTCCCGGCTCGACCTTGGTTTTGAGGCTCAACCAAGAAACCGTCCACGACTTCATCTTCTTGTTCATGCCACCATGCGGCCCGCACTTGACCCCCGCCGGCCACCGGGTCCCTCGAACGAAGCCTACTTGTCTTCTCCACACCTGGAGGCCTCACCGGCGACGACCTTTCGCGCTTGTTCTTCACCTGCACCAACACCAGTCAAGCCGCAACCTGCACCTGCAATACTTAGCCAAGAATTAGTCCACACAACGTTGTCAATCACTCATCACACAAGGAAGCGACCATCCACCGGTCCTCGAACCACACATGGTCCTCAATCTCCCCCTTGATGAGTGCATTGACAACACCCACACGAAAGTAACAAGAGAAAAAAGAAAAAGAAAAGAAACGAACAAAAAAGAAACTCCAACAAGCGATCGAAAGCCAAACAAAGGCAAAGAGCAAGATCACTTGAAGAAGACAAGTCTCGGACCCCTTAGGCAAGGGCAACGGCTCGACACATCCGAGACAAAGCAAAGCTCAAGCAAAGAGCACAAACCACCGAAACAAAACTCGAAAACTCACAAAGAGCTCCCCTTGCACACATGCAAGCTCCCCCTGAACCAAAGCAACTCCCCCGGACGAATGCATGCAAAACGGTGAAAACGGGGCAGGCTGCCGACAATTTCGGCCCACACCGGTCGGTCGGAGGTCACCACCACCGGTCAGACCGGTGCCCAACATATGTACAGGACCAGCACTCACACCGGTCAGACCGGTGCCCATCACCGGTCAGACCGGTGTACAACAGAGCCCAGAAATGGCTCGAAACCACCTGAAAACCTTCCAAACACGTCCGGCAAGCCATTTCAAGCTCAAACTTCTCCCCCTTGTTGGCAATGCATGAATCAAGCCAAAAATGCAAAAAAATGCAACCTATAGCTTCTCAAATAGACAAAATTCAACAAAGAATGCTACACATGTCCAAATGAGCAAGTTAGGTACTCTACGGCTTCGTATCGATCTCAACTACATGATCACCAAGTTTCACAACCATTGGACGAAGCTAAGATGGATTTTGGCAATTTTGCGAAAAACTTGCCTCTCATGAGCAAAGTCCTAAACATGATCAAAGCATATCAAAATGGCAAAGCCACACAAACTTCATGCTAGGACAGCTATTCTAACCATAAGACCATCACAAACACCCACAAGCACCTCATGTCATGTCAAAGCCACCGAGCCATGTGCCTACTTCTATGTATGAGACTTCTCATTGGTAGGCATCATGCAACGGTTTAGCACCCAAAGCAAATTAAATTCAGCACATATGACATGGGAGCATATTTTCCAAGCATTTTTCATTTCATTTTCAGATTTGTAAATGGTACATGAAATGTCTTTGCGACAAAAAGGAACTTATGCTCCTCCACAAGATAAATCTAGAGGGCTAAACATTCATGATGGAAAATGAGCCTTTGGCCCCATATGATCAATAAGCTAGCTATCCAACCACAAATTAAGCATAGCAAAGCCACAAAAACATGTCAAGAGCATGTAAAGGCATTTACACATGAGAGAGCATACATGTGACATTTTTCAAAAGCATAGCTATCAACCATGGATTATTCATCAAGATCATCAAGAGCTAAGCCAATCTAACCGTAGCGTACCAAACAAACTCACAAAGACATATATCTCATTCCATGGTGAACAATGTATATGAGAGAAGCTTTCCTAACCAATGCATATGAAACAAAATGCATGCAATCTAAGATACAAGGATGCCTATACATCATGTTACATATGCCATGCCAAATGCAAGGAATGCACAAAAGAACGCTATACATATGCTACAAACCGGCTCCTCGAGGGGAGGCAAAACGGGCTCGACACCACCGGCAAAAGAAAGCTCCCACACACCCAACTCAAGAAATCAAACACACACCAAGTTCCCCCCGCAAACGAGTGAAAGTTGCGTGATCTAGGGGTTTGGTGAAAATATCGGCTAGTTGGTGATGTGTGGGTACATGGATCAACGCTATCTTTCCTTTCTCAACGTTGTCTCTCAGGAAATGATACCGCACTTCTATGTGCTTGGTTTTAGAATGGAGCAACCGGGTTCTTTGCAACGCTTATGGCACTTGGTGCTATCACATTGAAGTGGGACATGGGTATACTCCTCACCAAAGTCACTCATGGTGTAGGTGATCCAAAGGAGGCGAGAGCAACAACTAGCGGCGGCAACATACTCGGGTTCGGTCGTGGATTGAGCAACACTCGACCGCTTACGAGAAGACCAAGACACCAACGAAGAACCCAAAAGCGGCAAGTCCCGAAGTGGACTTCCTATCCAACCGACACCGGCAAAATCCGCGTACGAAAAACCATGAAGTGCCAAAGAGGAGGACGCGGAGTACCAAAGGCCGAAGTCGGGAGTGTGACGCAAGTACACGAAAATTCTCTTCACCGCTTGCCGATGCGAAGTCCTCGGAGACGCTTGAAAACGAGCGCACGGACACACCGAGAAGCGTATGTCCGGCCTCGTCGCCGTCAAGTAGAGGAGTGACCCGATCATGCTCCGTACTCCTTCCGGTCCACGTGTTCACCTTCCTCGTCCGCATCAAGAGGCGTAGTCGTACTCATCGGCGTCGTCATAGCCTTGGAGTCCTCCATCTTGAACTTCCTCACAATGTCCTTGGTGTACTTAGCACTGGTGCACAAATGTTCCTTCCTTTGATTGCTTGATTTGTGGCCGAGGAAGAGCGCAACTCGCCCATCATGCTCATCTCAAACTCCCTGCTCATATCATCGCAAACCTCGCAACAAGAGAGTTAGACGAGCCACCAAAGACAATATCATCCACGTACACCCTGCACAATCGGGATATCTCTGCCCGCCTCTCTGCAAAAACAAGGTGCGATCGACCTTCCCCATCTCAAAGCCTCTCTCAAACAAGAACCCCCTCAACCTGCCATACCAAGCTCTAGGCGCCTACTTCAACCCATACGGCGCCTTCCTCAACTTGTACACCGGTGGGGGTACTTCTCACTCGCAAACCCGGAGAGGCTGCCTCACATACACTTCTTCCTCCAACACTCCATTCAGAAAGGCACTCTTCACATCCATTTGGTGCAACTTGAACCCTTTAGCCACAGAAAAGGCTAGAAGGATCCTAATCGCCTCCAAACGGGCTACGGGAGCAAAGGTCTCCTCGTAGTCGATCCCCTCCTTCTGACTGAACCCCTGAGCAACAAGTCTCGACTTGTTCCTCACAACCTCACCCTTCTCTCCCTCTTTGTTTTTCCACACCCACTTTGTACCAATCGGCTTACACCCTGGTGGAGGGTCAACCAACTCCCACACCTGATTCCTCTCAAAGTTCTCCAACTCCTCATGCATCGAATTAACCCAATTGTGATCAGATAGTGCGTGTCCAATGTCTTTGGGCTCAAAAGAAGCAACAAACGCAGCATGAGCAAAGTGGGAATTATTTCGAACCCTCGACCGTGTAGTGCGTTCATTCATGTCGCCGATGATCCTCAAAGCTGGGTGATCCACCTGAACTCGCCGGGGAGATTCTCGCCTCGAAGCTACCTCCCCCTCAGCATCAGCTTCTCCTCGTTCTTGATTTGTCGTCGTAGGTGTAGCAGAGGGTCCATCCATCATCGTAGTCGAAGTAGTGGGTACATGTTCAGCCGGGGGCACCACACCGCCATCTTCATCATCACCATGTTCATGCTCCTCCTCCTGAAAGATCTCCTCGCCAAGCTCATCATCACCCGCACACTCAAAGACAAGGCGACTACGTGGCTCTGTCTCGTCGAAGGTTACCTCGCAAGTCTCCACGATTTGGTTAGTTTCAAGATTGAGCACACGAAATGCTCTAGAATGAGATGCATAACCAAAGAAAATGCCATCGACGAGACCTAGCCTCAAACTTATCCAACTTCCTGCCTTTCTTGGGAATGAAACACTTGCAACCAAAGACATGGAAGTGACTCACCTTCGGTGTGCGACCATGCATCAACTCATAGCATGTCTTCTTCTTGTGCACTCGAGGTATATTACGTTCGACACATAGCACGCGGTATTCACCGCCTCGGCCCAATACCTCCTCGGAGTCCTATGCTCATCAAGCATCGTCCGAGCCATCTCGCACAAGGTCCTGTTCTTCCTTTCCACAACACCATTATGGGGAGGCGTATACGGACTCGAAAACTGGTGCTCAAGACCCAAGTCATGACAAAAGGTTTCAAAACGAGAGTTCCTGAATTCCGAGCCATTATCACTTGCGGATAGCTCGTATGGCATCTCCGTGCCTCTCGTTCCTCAACTCTGAAGACTAGATCTCGAACAAAACCAAACGTATCTCCCTTATCCTCCGAGAAAGAACACCCACGCATACCGAGAATAGTCGTCCACCACAACAAGGACATACCACTTCCCACCCGCGAGATCGCACACGAGCCGGGCCAACAAGGTCCATATGGAGCGGCTCGCATGGACGCTCGGTCATCACATCGGTGAGAGGCGGGTGAGAAGAGGCCACCATCTTGGCATGCCTACACGGAGCACAAACCAACTCTTTCTCAAGCTTCAAACGTGGCAATCCTCGGACCAAATTGAGTTTACTCAAGCGAGACGAAGGTCAAAGCTCAAGTGACCCAACTTCTTATGCCACTTCCACAACTCACTCGAAGAACCGGCCAAGAAACAACGCTCAACACCCGAAGGCGAGAAAAATCAGCACAAAACACACGACCCTCGGGAACGACCATACAAACAAGGTCCCCTCGAGAGTCCACAATCCGAGAACCACCAGGTCGAAACAAAACCTCAAAGCCCTCATCCAACAACTGGGACACAGAAAGCAAATTGTACCCCAGTGATTGAACAAGAGCAACACGCCTAAGAGTGATCTTGTCACTCACTTTTATCTCACCTTCTGAAAGCACACGCCCACGCCCATTGTCCCCAAAGGTGATGTACCTCTTCGTCACCACCGGGACGAGACTTGAGAACCACCCCCTGTCTCCGGTCATATGCCTCGAGCAACCGGAGTCAATCAACCAAATGTTCTTCAAGTCTCCCACCTGAAATTCAAAAATAGGCACGTGAGCGAACAAACGACTCAGCACTGGGGTTAGTACCAAAAGAGGAAAACCGGTGCCCGGCCATTTGCTCGAAAGTGGGGTTAGCACCAACCAAAGCATCTCTCCTACCAAAGCTACCTCCACGAACACCACCACGGTAACCACCACGAGGGGAACCACCCCTCTCTACCTGGAGGAGGACCAAAACCACGCAAGAAAGCCCGTGGAATGTCCTTCCTCTCCAACTCAACGCCACGACTCCTCCAATCCCCGTATTGAGCACGAGGAGGAGAACGCCTAGCAAATTGACCACCTGCACCCTTTCCAGCCCAACCACCGAACCACGACCACCGAAACAACCCTCGCACCGTACGAGCTCGAAACCCGAACAGTTCTCGTCCGGGCCTGCACCGGTCGGCCGGTGCCCCACACCGGTCGACCGGTGTGACACAGACGACAGCACCACTGCGAACTTCTTCTCTCCCCAAGCCCGAACTGTCCTCACAATCGCCTTGCCCCTGGGCATCTGCATACGAGGCTCAAGTACACCATCGGAAGGGTGGTACTTGTCCTTGTTAGCCCACTCCTTCTTCATTCTCTCCTCTCGCTTCCTCTTGAAGCCAAACTCCTCCTTATGGCCATCTCTCCCACAATAGCCACAATGGAACCTCACAAGCTTAGGCTTTGTCTTGGGATGTGGCTGCTCACTTGGTTTCTCTCCACCCAAACCCTCCACCGGTTTCTCACCACTAGCCTTCTCACTCTCCTTCCCAAAGAACACTTTCCCCGAAGTGCTCACAAACTTGATAGGCTTTTGTAGGTCATTTGTGGGTGTAGGAAACACGGGTGGAGCTGGGGTTGTGTCTAGTCGGTTCCTTAGATGGTTAGGTTTTGGGGGGAAATCATTTTTGTGGTGGGTTTTTGGTGGCTCAGGGAAATTCTCTCCACTTCCCTCACCAACCTTGTTTGCTCCAAGCCCCTCACCATCTTGCCTCTTAAAGGCCTCGATCATCATCCTCAACTGAGGCTCGTGACCGGACAACCAACCCATCAACTTCCTCAAATCATCATTCTCATCCTGCAAACGATCAACATAATGTGCAAGCTCCAAATTTTTCAATGCATGCATTTCACAGGTAGAGCAAGATGTAGGCATGGGTTCCTTCAATTTAGCCTCGAGCGAACTAGTGTAAGCATGCATCTCATCAATCTTAGCATGCAAAACAGGGCAAGAAGTGCAAGCACCTAGCAAAGCAGGTCTAGACTTAAGCTCAGCCACTTCAACCCTTAGCACATCTAGTTCCTCACACTTGGAGGCATGCTTCTCCTTGAACAAAGCAAGATCAGCAAGAAATATAGAGCAATCAGCACATTCATTCTCATCAGAAACAACAGGGCTAGCCTTAAGCGAATCAATCTCAAGCTTGCTATCAAGCACCTGTGTCTCTAGCTCGGCCACTCTAGTCCTAGCATCCTCGAGTGAAGCCCTAAGCTCTTTCCTCATTTTCTTGGCCTCTCTAAGCATGTCATCACGGTTATCAAGCAAAGAGCCAAGCCTCTCATTCTCCTGGCGCAAGAAGGGAAGTTCATCACGCACCTCGTCGTCGGACTCGGAAGTCCGAGTCGCTCCGTGTGCTCTTCTTTGCTGCCGGAGCTCGGCGCCATGGTGCGGAAGCCATCTCTCGCGAGCGGCTCGGCCCGCTCGGGCTCTTGGACGACTTCTTGCCCTTGCGGCGATCTCCCTCGTCTTCGGCTCGCTCGAGCTTGAGGTGGAGTACGCGGAACTGGAGTCGACGTCGCTCGCTCCAACCATCGCTCGGGCCTTGCCTCGGCCCTCCTTCTTCCTCGACCGCCGCTCGTCCTTGTACTTGTTCTTGTGCTTGCTCTTGTGGTCGCGCCTCGAACGGTACTTGCCATCGTTCATCCTCGGCTTGTGCTTGTAGCTATCCTTGTTCTCGGCCTTCTCCGGGCAGTCGGCGACGAAGTGTCCCGGCTTGCCGCACTGGAAGCAAGTCCTCGTGTTCCTCCTCATGTTCACACGGTTCTCGTGCAGCCTCTCGAACCACCTCGTCAACAGCGCCAGCTCGTCCTCTCCAAGGTCATCAAACTCCTCATCTGGCATAGACATCAAAGAGGAAAACGAGAACATCCTGGTGGATGGGTTAGAATTAGTCTTTCCTTTGGAACCACCAACGAGGGCAAGACTATGGAAATCAGTCGATCCCTCGAGCTTGGCAGTCATGCCCCTATCCACCTCAGCCGACTTGAGCTTCGAGAACGGCTCGTTCCACCGTCGAGTATCATACATCTCCGACTCGACTATGGCCTCGAACTTTCCGCCCCATATCGTACGATCCAAAGAGTGTAAGAGCTTGACGGCTCTATCATGATCATCGTACGGGAGCACGTCCACATTGGCCCTCATGTTGTTCACCACCACCGTGAACCTGCGAAACAAGGCATCGATGGACTCACCGGGGAGATGAGTGAAGTTCTCGTACTCTCTCCGTAGGTCGCATACAACCGTGCTCGAAGCGGGGCGTTCCCAACATGAGCCTCCTTCAACACCGCCCAAATCCTACAAGCCAAGTGCTCGGTGTGCACCCGATCGAACTCGGCCGACACAAAGCACGAAACAAGTAGTCGACCGCCTTATTGTTGGCGTCGAATCGGTCCCTCGACCCCCGGAGCAAGGAAATCCATCGGCTGGACATAGCCCGTGTCCACCGTGACATCCCAAAGCGGTGACCCTTTCCGCGGAGGAACGCTCCCATCCGCTTGCTCCACATCCGGTAGTTCTTGCCATCGAAGTGTGGAGGACCCGAACCCCGTTCCCGGTACGCCATCCTTGGATCTTAGGCGGTTAGAGTCAACAAAGACCCGAACCGGCTCGATACCACTTGAAGGACCGATACGGCGAACCGAGGAGAGGGGGGGGAGTGAATGGGAGCCGATAAAAATTCTTCTCGAAGGAGATCGAAACTCCAACAAGATGAACACGGCTTCCAACACATGTCTCCGACTCACTACCAAGGTTGGTCAAGCCCACGTAGCCACCGGAGTGCCACCGGACCTAGGAACCAACACACCACCTTCCGACCCGAGAAACGCGGCGGAAAAACCAAACCTCGAGTCTACGAGACCCACACCGGTCGGACGCGGTGAGAACCACCGGTCGGACCGGTCCCCGCCGGTGAAACCGAGCAACTTCCACTAAGTGGCTCTACACCGGTCGAGCCGGTGAGACGCACCGGTCGGACCGATGGCGACCGAGAAAGCCCCCAAGGCACCAAACAAAGCCAACCGACCACCAAACGAACCCAAACTCGAAAAACGGAGGCACCACGGGACAACAAAGAACACACCAAGACACTCACCCGAGCGAAAACCCACAAGGGCTTGCACCGGTTAGACCGGTCAAGAGCACCGGTCAGACCGGTGTAGCCTGGGCAACTCGGGATGAACAGCACCCGCCGGTCAACTCCCCCAAATCCAAATCCCGATCTCCCGAATCGCTCCACGGACTTGAACAAGACTTTGGGGATATCAGGAGCACCTCAAGAGGAGTCCATAGCCATGTTTAATCTCACCAAATCTCGTCCAAAAAGGAGGAATCGAAGAAATCCCGCCGAAAGCACTTCCAACCCAAGAACTCAAGAAACCCCAAATTCGAGCAACTTTTCTCACGGATTTGGGAGGGGAATCACAGCCCAAAGAACCACGAAGGGTTCCCACAAATTTCCCCCACCGAATCACCAAGAGAAAAGCCCCAAAAACACTCCAAAGAAATCACCGGGAGAGGGCTCCGAAAATCATCACCAAAAACAACCGGGGAAAACACATCCAAACCTTGAGGAACCACGCCGAATCATCTATACAAGAAACAAAGGTTCGTACAAGGTCTAGCAAGCCGCCCGATCATCCATCCCTCTCTACAAGATCTCTCCGTGAAGCTCTCTTGCTAGTTCTAGAGAATACCTAAGGAAAATAGGTGGAAAATGGGAAAACTAATGAGCTAGGGTTCCAAGAGTTGGCTGCCATCCTCTCACCTCTTGGGTTATATGGAGGCAACCGAATGTCTAAAATACCCTTCTCTACTAACTAGGGATACAAGCCCCTCAAGGGCGGATTTGGAAGTCTTCATGTCTTCACCATCGGACGGATGCCCGGCGACCGCACCCTGCGTAGCCTCGAGGCAAGCCATGCGATCCCGACACGTGTCCTCCGCTTCGAAGATTCGGACCGCGTCGTCGCACACCGGTCGACCGGTGCTCCTCACCGGCCGAGCCGGTCCCCACCGGTCGGGACCGGTCGGACCCACCGGTCGGGCCCGGTCCGTGCCGCCGCACCTCCGTCTTCGGTTCTCCGGTCTTGGCTTTGTGGATCAACCAAGGAACCCGGTGGTTTTCCGGTGAACCACGGAAACCCCGCGAACTCGGTGTAGCCTCCGCCAATCTCCACTCATGACTTGGCTCCCACGTAGTCCCGGCTCGACCTTGGTTTTGAGGCTCAACCAAGAAACCGTCCACGACTTCATCTTCTTTGTTCATGCCACCATGCGGCCCGCACTTGACCCCCGCCGGCCACCGGGTCCCTCGAACGAAGCCTACTTGTCTTCTCCACACGGAGGCCTTACCGGCGACGACCTTTCGCGCTTGTTCTTCACCTGCACCAACACGAGTCAAGCCGCAACCTGCACCTGCAATACTTAGCCAAGAATTAGTCCACACAACGTTGTCAATCACTCATCACACAAGGAAGCGACCATCCACCGGTCCTCGAACCACACATGGTCCTCACTCCCACCTGCAAAATAAAAAATGAGAGCGAGAGTGAGCAAGGGACTCAGCACTAGGGTTAGTACAAAACGAATCAAACCAGTGCCTCGCCATTTGCTCAAATGAGGGGTTAGCAAAATCCATCCTATCTCTCCTAGGTGGAAAACCCACACCTCCCCTTGGAGGACTACGAGTACCACAAAGGGGAGATCGTGGCCCGTAGCTCCTCTGGGACCTAAAGCTGCGATCATTCCCCCCATACTTGTATTTGCCACGAGCAAAGGAACGTCCAGCAAACTCACCATGCCCAAGCCCAACACGCCTACCACCTTCTCTATGCGGTGGCTCACCTCGAGGCACAAACTCACGCCTCTCTCGAGGGTAAATGGTACGCACCATACCCTCGCCTCTCGGCACCAACCTAGGCTCAGGTACACCACAAGAAGGGCGGCACCTGTCCTTGTTGGCCAACTCTCTAGCCAACCTCCCCTCACGCTTCCTCCTAAAGCAAAACTCAGCTAGGTGCCCATCCCTCCCACAATGCTCACAATGGAACGATTTTGGTTTTGGCTTTGATTTTGGGTTCTCTTTGGGATCTGGCTTCTCCTCACTAGGTTTCTCCTCACTCGATTTCTCTCCCTTCTTCCCAAAGAACTCATTCCCCAAGACACTCTTGAACTTTATGGGTTCCTGGAATTTGTTGGTTTGTGGAGGAAACACAGGTGGAGCTGGGGTTGTGTCTAGTCGGTTCCTAATATGATTCAGCTTAGGAACAAAGTCATTTTTGTGGTGGGTTTTTGGTGGCTCTGGGTATCACTCTCACCACTTCCCTCACCCACTTTCTTTGCCCCAAGCGCTTCCCCATCCTGGCGCTTCTATGTCTCGATCATTATCCTTAATTGAGGCTCATGACCAGACAACCAACCCATCAACATTCTCAACTCATCATTCTCATCCTGCAAACAATCGACATAATGTGCAAGCTCCATATTCTTCATAGCATGTATTTCACAAGTGGAGCAAATTGTAGGAATAGGAGCTTTCAGCTGAGCCTCTAGAGATCTAGCATACACAAGCAAAGCATCTAGTTTCTCATGCAAAACAGGATAAGAAGTACAAGCACCAAGCAAGGAGGACCTAGGTTTCATCTCATCTAGTTCAACCCTAAGCACATCTAGTTCCTCAACCTTGGAGGCATACTTCTCCTTATGCACAGTCAATTCGCCAAGAAAAGTGAAACAATCAGTGCATTCGGATTCATTGGTCACAACGGGAGTAGACTTAAGGGAATCTATTTGAGCCCTAGCATCAACAAGCAAAGACTCTATCTCAACCACCTTCTCCTTAGCCTCTCCAAGCAAAGACCTATACTCCCTCTTCTCCTTGTTGGTCTTTCTAAGCACATCATCACGGTTGTCAAGCGAGTCATTCAACCTAGCATTCTCCGCTATCAAGAAAGATGGGCTATTGTTTACCTTGTCCTTGGAGTCGGAGCCCGAGTCATCCTTGTTCCTCTTCTTGCTTGTGGTGCTATGTGCCATGCCGCAAAAGCCTTGGGCGGTGAAGCACAAGCCGTTGATGTTCTTGCTCGAACGCTTGCCCTTGTGTCAGTTCTCTTCTTCATCACTTGAGCTCGATGAAGAGTAGCAGGAGCTTGAGTCGATGTCGCTTGCACCGACCACTATCGCTCCCTCCTTCTTGTGACCACCACTCTTCCTTGGCCTCCGCTCGGACTTGTTCTTGCCCTTATAGTCGTCCCTTGAGCGGTGCTTGTGGTCAGTCCTCGAACGGTGCTTGTGCTCTGGCTTGACCTCCATGGCTTCCGGACACTCAGCGATGAAGTGCCCGTGCTTCCCGCATCGGTAGCACATGCATGAGCTCCTCCGAGCGTTCTTCGGTTCGTGTACATGCGCTCGAACTGCCTGCTCAACAACGCGAGGTCTCCTCGCTCAGCACATCGAACTCCTCATCTGGCATGGACACAAGGCAAGACAAAGAAAATTGTCTCGAAGACATGTTAGCATTAGTCCTTGAACAAGATACGGGAGCCAGACTATGGGGATCAGTCGGGTTCTCGATCTTTGCATGCACCCCATGGTCCAGCTCGGATGACTTGAGCTTGGAAAAAAGCTCGTCCACCATGAGGGTCCCATACTTCTCCGACTCTAGGATGGCCTCGACCTTCCCACCCCACACGGTATGATCTAGAGAATGCAAGAGCTTGACAGCCCTGTCATGGTCATCATACGGGAGCAAGACCACATTAGCCTTCCTGTTGTTCACGATCACCGTGAAACACTGAAACATGGCATCTATGCACTCATCGGGGAGATGAGTGAAGTTCTCGTACTCTCTCCGGTAGGTCGCAAAGAGCCAAGCCTGAACCTGAGTGTTCCCGGCATGAGCATTCTTTAGCTGCTCCGAAATCCTGCACGCCAAATCCTCTGTCTGAACCCGTTCGAACTCAGATTCACACAGAGAACGGTACTGGTAGTCGACCGCCTTATTGTTGGTGTCGAACATGTCCCTCGATCCTGGAGCAAGGAAGTTCATCGGATGAACATAAGCTGTGTTCACTGTGACATCCCACAGGATCTGACCCTTGCCGTGGAGGAAAGCGGCCATCTGCCTTTGCCACATGTGGTAGTTCTTACCATCAAAGTGTGGAGGACCTGAACCCTGTTCTTGGTACGTTATCTTGGATCTTAGATTGGTTAGAATCACGAAGATCTGTAACCGGCTTTGATACCAATTGAAGGACCGATTAGGCGACCAGAGAGGGGGGGGAGTGAATGGGAGCCGCTAAAAATTCTTCTTCGAAGAGAGAAATTGGCATATACCCCAAATTCACAACCAAGGATTCCCACACAAGTTTGCCAAGGTCACGTAGTCACTACGGACCTACCAACCCTAGGAACAAACCCCAAACGATCCCGAAGCGGAAGCACGAACCAAGAAGCAAAGGACTTGGCAACTCTGCGAGACACCAGGCGGACAGTCCGCAACCCTCGGGCAGACGGTTCGCAGTCACCGGGCGGACGGTCCGCTACCCACGGGCGGACAGTCCGTTAATCACAAAAAAATGAACAACCAAGCACACCGAAATGCGGACGGTCTGTACCTGATCCTCAGACGGTCCGCAAGCAACTGGAGCCGCGCGGACGGTCCGCGATGTCCAGGCGGACGGTCCGCCAAACACCTCCCTGCCGAAAACAGTTGGCCAACCAGATCGAAACGAAAACGCTCAAGAGCACGCGACGAACATGAAGTACACCTGGACGAACTTCACCACGTGGACAGTCCGCCTGCTACCTGCGAACGGTCCACCAGGCACGGGAATCAGCAGCTTGAGCCTGAAACCGAAAACACCAAAGCACCTATCCCACCATGGATCTCCCAAACGGCTTGAGCTCTTGAGGAAAGATTTGGGGAAGATGTGAAGCGTCCCTAGGGGATGCTATGCCGCAAAACTTGGGTCCTCAAACAAAGTAAATTGCCGAGAATCGAATCGCCACTGAACTCAACCGAAAACCTAGGTTCCAACCGAAATCCTTCAATCGGAGGCCGAACTCGGAGTTTAGGGGATCAAGATCAAGCACAAAGATGCACAAAGCAACTATCCATGATTCCCACCAACAAATCCGAGCCCAAACACCTCAGAATCGAAGGAACAATCTGTGCACGAAAAACCGACGAAAATGGCTCGAAAAAGACATGAAAGTCCAACGAGCTAGGAATCGACGCAACCATGAAAGCTTCCATTCACTCGGAGGTCAGATTCTTTACAAACGGAGGAAAAATATAACCCTAGAGAGCAAGGAAATGAGAAGCAGTCCGGATGGATAGATTGCCTGGAAACCCTAGAGCTAATATATATGAGTCCTCTACGGGCCAAGCAAAAGACCAAACTACCCCTAAAACTTAAGTTGAAATACAACCCCTCATGGGCAAATAGGTCATGTAGCACTACTCTTCATCACACGGCCACACCGTTGCTGCAGACCGCGTCCTCCAGATGCAAGTCCTGCGATCCCGCCACGCGTCCGTCGGCATTGAAGCTTCTCGGCGCGCCCGGATCCCATCTCCGCCCGCCGAGCCTCCGGTCTTGGTTTTGTGGCTCAACCAAGTAACCCGACGGTTTTCTGGTGAACCGCCGCAAACCCCACGTGCAGACTCCGGTCGTGAGCCGCTACCCTGCACCGACTCTAGTCGATGACTTCGTCTTACTTTTCTCGCTACCATGCGGCCCGCACTTGACCCCAGTGGCCACCGGGTCCCTCGAGTCAGGCCTACTTGTATCTCCACTCCTCGGAGGCCTCGCAAGGCATAGACCTTTCGCGCCCACTTTTCACCTACACCAACGCAAATCAAGCCGCAACCTGCACCTGCAATACTCGGCCAATAGTCAGTACACACCATGTTGTCAATCACTCAACACAGCTAGGAGCGACAATCCACTGGTCCTCGTACGCTCCGGTCCTTACATGGTCTTGAGCGTGAAGCTCGGGTGCACCACAATGGAGGGTCTGGCAAGGCCAGATGTCAAGGTGGTGGCAGTGAAGTAGTTCACAGCGAGGGGATTGGTCTGAGGACCGAAGTCGGTGATGCTGGCCGCCACCATTGTCGCTATCATAGGTACGCTTGGAAGAGTGGTTGCTGCTTAACACCGGTGATGGTGCATGCCAGGAAGGGCCAGGCTACTGGCCTGGACTTGGAGATGGAAAAATTGTGTATTCCATTTTCGTGAGCAAGGCGCATTGCTTGCAGATGAAATGGAACCCCCTTACCACTTCTTTGTTTTCTCAATGTGTGTAACCTTGTTGTTGCAATGGCCAGTGGATCACCATTGGTAATTGGTGATGGTAAAAACTCATCTAACTTTTCGATTGGACTCGCAAGCATACAAGTCACCTATGCCCTTCTTCACCTACGGGAGATCCCAAGGTTTGTCAATCCACGGAGCAAGGGGATTACTAGCGCTTAACCAAGCACTAATCTGGTTGACTAGGGAAACCTTTAAAGAGAGGATGAAACTTAAAGTAAAAGCTATCTAATCTATGTTAGTCTAAGATTAAGCTACATGGCATAGGTTGGTACAAGAGAGTGATTAAGAAAGATAAGCATTCCCTCCCTAGGATCTAGGATATCATGGATATGCATCTAATACACGAGAGTGATAAACCAATCTACCGGGGGTTGTGACCACGATTTCGCCACTTCCCTCCCCCCGTACTGTCACTACGTGGAGGTAATCGTGACTAGACCTATGATGGACACGATATGTTGATGGAATCTATGGGAGTAGCGGATATCATACGCCTGAAAAACACGGTAGCTAACCTTAATCATCAAAGAATCATCAACATGAAAGTAATAGATTGAAACCACGAATCAAGTAGCGATCACATAGCATGTATACAACTAACCCTAGGAGTGAACGAAGACATTACCCCATCATCTTACAAAGATTGAAGCACATAGGGGTGATGGAGACTCTGGGAACGTCGTCGATGAAGATGGTGGCGATGAAGCTTGAGAACACCCCTAGGCTAGCGGCTTGGAGTCCTTCTCTTGCTCCCTTCCCTCCGCCGACATTGATCCTTGCGACGAACTCATCTAATCTCATCCCTCATCTTGTGGCGGCTCTCCGATGAATGGATGTCAATGGGTAACCATCTTGGGGTGCCCAGGGGGTTGTATTTATGTCCTTGGGGTGCCTTGGGGCGTTCTCCACATTCCCTTGCACGAGATCCTCCTTGGGAGAGAAGCAAACCTGATTTCCATAAAATCAGCCTTGTCTAGATTTTCCTGATTCGCAGCCCTTCCTTGCCGATGCCATATCTCCCACGTACGGACTCCAAATAATGCAAATTCGGTGTCCAGGTTGTGTGCCACGAAATTATCTTCAACTTTGTATTCATTTCTTTCTATGGAAACGAAGATAAGATCTCCAAATCGGCCTTGCAAGATAATCTGTTCTGATTTCAGACTGACTGCGTAGCAGGGATTTCGGGGGCCATATCTCCTAGCTCCCTTATCAAAAATTGGGACTTCCACATGTCCAAATCGAAGGTATCGTCGAAGCCCACAACTTTGGTAGTCGAACTTTTGCCATTAAAGGCCGTTTAAGTCTCTGAATCTGTACCAAAAGATCATGCTGTCCTGGGCTGCGAGAATATCTTTCGGGCTGAGTTGATCACATTGGTAAACATCCAAGTCCCAGGAGTTTTGCGTGTTGATGCTTCGGTCCTTGGGTTATTTGGAGTCTTTTTCACTTCGTGTCTTGACTTGTGACGGGCTTCATGATCATCTCTTGAAATGCTTGATGAACTTATCTCGAAAGTCTCCTCTTTAACGTTAATTTCCTCCGTAAACAACAAACTCCAAAATCGACAAGCAAGTGTAAACTTGTTACATCATTAGTATGCATAGTGGCGGGTTAGTTGCAAACCATAATCGAAACCAATTTATAACAAGTACTTTAGGTTGATGGAAATTCACCTTTAACATCTCCCCCATGCTTAAACCTTGCTCGTCCTTGAGTAAGTAATCCTTGCTTAAAAAGGGAAATCAGCGTTGCCTTCCAATGTTGTCCCTGCACTTAGTCATTCATGACGAGGCAAATTGCTCTCTCTCTCTTAAGAATTTATTTTTAAAATTCAAGTTGTGACTGACTTCTTTTTCATTATGGAAGATAGACTAACAATAAAGAACAAGCCACATTTAATAAACACGATGCTCTCAAACTTAAGCATACTTCAAACCATTACCTTGTTACATGGAAGAATTTTCAAAAAGATGCATAACCAACATAAGTGAAAATCTCTTGTAAAAGCTCATGGAAACACTCATCTCATCAAGTCACTCAAGCCTATACTAGATTATTTTCAACCTACTCTACTCATATGTGATAGTGGAAGACTTATGTGGAGCTCGGAAGGTTAAAAACAATCCTAGCAAAACATACATCCGAAATATTGTCAAATTAAGAGAGAGATCTATTGGAATTACCGAGACTCGTCAAAAAGTTGGTTAGATGAGCACCACGGGTCGGGCCGCACCCCCGCCGGTGAGAATTGGCAACTTCCACTAAGTGGCTTCACACAGGTCAGGACGGTGTAACACACCGGTCAGACCGGTCCAAGCCTGAAAGCCCCCAAATCACCAAACAGGCCAACCGACCACCAAACTGACCCAAACTCAAAACAGTAGCAACACAGGACAACAGCGAACACACCCAGACGTTCACCCGAGCAAGAACCCACCGAGGGTTGCATCGGTCAGACCGGTCAAGAGCACCGGTCAGACCGGTGTAGCCTGGGCAGCTCGGGATGAACAGCACCCGCGGGTCAACTCCCCAAAATCCAAACCTCGATCTCCCGAATCGCTCCACGGACTTGAACAAGACTTTGGGGATAATAGGAACACCTCATGAGGAGTCCATAACCAAGTTTAATCCCACCAAAAGTTGTCCAAAAAGGAGGAATCGAAGAAATCCCGCCAAGAACACCACAAACCCTAGACCCCGGAAAACCCCAAAATCGAGCCCCTTTACTCACGGATTTGGGAGGGGAATCATAGCCTAAAGAACCACGAAGGGTTCCCACAAATTTCCCCCATCAAATCCCAAGAGAAAGGTCCCAAAAACAACCCAAAGAAAACACCAAGAGAAGGCTCCGAAAATCACCACCAAGAACAACCGGGAACAACACATCCAAACCTTGAGGAACCACGCCGAATCATCTATACATGCAACAAAGGTTCATACAAGGTCTAGCTTGCCGCCCGATCATCCAACCCTCTCACAAGATCTTACCATGAAGCTCTCAAGCTAGTCTTATGGAAATCCTAAGGAAAATAGGAAGGAAAATAGCAAAACGAATGAGCTAGGGTTCCAAGAGTTGGCTGCAATCCTCTCACCTCTTGGGTTATATGGAGGCAACCGAAAGTCTAAAATACCCTTCTCTAACAACTAGTGATAAAAGCCCCTCAAGGGTGGTCTTGGAAGATTTGAAGCTTTCTCCATCGGACGGATGCCCGGCAACCGCAACCTGCTTAGCCTCGACGCAAGCCTTGCGATCCCGACGCGTGTCCTCCGCTTCCAAGATTCCGGACTGCGTCGTCGCACACCGGTCAGACCGGTGCTCCTCACCGGTCAGACCGATACCAACCGGTCAGACCGGTCAGACCCACCGGTCAGACCGGTCTGGCACTACTGCAGCACCATCTTCGGTTCTTCGGTCTTGGCTTTGTGGATCAACCAAGGAACCCAGTGGTTTTCTGGTGAACCACCGGAAACCCCGCGAACTTCGGTGTAGCCTCGCCAATCTCCACTCATGACTCGGCTCCCATGTAGTCCCGACTCGACCTTGGTTTTGAGGCTCAACCAAGAAACCGTCCACGACTTCATCTTGCTGTTCATGCCACCATGCGGCCCGCACTTGACCCCGCTGGCAACCGGGTCCCTCGAACGAAGCCTACTTGTCTTCTCCACACCTGGAGGCCTCACCGGCGACGACCTTTCGCGCTTGTTCTTCACCTGCACCAACACCAATCAAGCCGCAACCTGCATCTGCTATACTTAGCTAAGAATCAGTCCACACAACGTTGTCAATCACTCATCACACAAGGAAGCGACCATACACCGGTCCCCGAACCACACATGGTCCTCAATCTTCCCCTTGATGAGTGCATTGACAACACCCACACGAAACTAACAAGAGAGAAAAGAAAAAGAAAAGAAACGAACAAAAAGAAACTCCAACAAGCGATCGAAAGCCCAACGAAGGCGAAGAACAAGATCACCTGAAGAAGACAAGTCTCGGACCCCTTAGGCAAGGTCAATGGCTCGACACATCCGAGACAAAAACCAAGCTCAAGCAAAGAGCGCAAACCACCAAAACAAATCTCGAAAGACCACAAAGAGCTCCCCCTGCACACATGCAAGCTCCCCCTGAACCAATGCACCTCCCCCTGGACGAATGCATGCAAACCAGCTGAAAACGGGGCAGGCGAAGCAACTTCGGCTCACACCGGTCAGACAGGTCATTACCACCGGTCAGACCGGTGCCTAAGATGTGCACAGGATCAGCACTCACACCGGTCAGACCGGTGCTCCTCACCGGTCAGACCGGTGCACAACAGAGCCCAGAAATGGCTCGAAACCACCTGAAAACCTTCTAAATGCGTCCAGCAAGCCATTTCAAGCTCAAACTTATCCCCCTTGTTGGCAATGCATGAATCAAACCAAAAATGCAGAATTTTCAACCTAGATCTTCTCAAATAGAAAAAATTCAACAAAGAATACTACATATGTCCAAATGAGCAAATTAGATACTCTACGGCTTCGTATCGATCTCAACTACATGATCACCAAGTTTCACAACCATTGGACGAAGCTAAGATGGATTTTGGCAATTTTGCGAAAAACTTGCCTCTCATGAGCAAAGTCCTAAACATGATCAAAGCATATGAAAATGGCAAAGCCACACAAACTTCATGCTAGGACAGCCATTCTAATCATAAGACCATCACAAACACCCACAAGCACCTCATGTCATGTCAAAGCCACCGAGCCATGTGCCTACTTCTATGTATGAGACTTCTCATTGGTAGGCATCATGCAACGGTTTAGCACCCAAGGCAAATTAAATTCAGCACAAATGACATGGGAGCACAAATTAAATTCAGTTCTTTTTTAGTTTGATAAATGGTACATGAAATGTCTTTGCGTCAAAAAGGAACTTAAGCTCCTCCACAAGATAAATCAAGAGGGCTAAACATTCATGATGGCAAATGAGCCTTTTGCCCCATATGATCAATAAACTGGCTATCCAACCAAAACTTAAGCATAACCAAGCCACTAAAACATGTCAAGATCATACAAATGCATTTACACATGAGAGAGCATACATGTGACATTTTTCAAAAACATAGCCATCAACCATGGATTATTCATCAAGATCATCAAGAGCTAAGCCAAACTAACCATAGCATACAAAACAAGCTCACAAAGACATAAATAACTTCCATGGTGAACAATGTATATAAGAGAAGCTTTTCCTATCCAATGCATATGATACAAAATGCATGCAATCTAAGATACAAGGATGCCTATACATCATGTTACATATGCCATGCAAAAGCAAGAAATGCACAAAGGAAAGCTATACATATGCTACAAAGGAGCTCCCACACACCCAACTCAAGAAATCAAACACACACCAAGTTCCCCCCGCAAACGAGTGAAAGTTGCTTGATCTAGGGGTTTGGTGAAAATATCGGCTAGTTGGTCATGTGTGGGTACATGGATCAAAGCTATCTTTCTTTTCTCTACGTTGTCTCTCAGAAAATGATACCTCACTTCTATGTGCTTGGTTTTGGAATGGACCACTGGGTTCTTTGCAACGCTTATGGCACTGGAGCTATCACATTGAAGTGGGACATGGGTATACTCCTCACCAAAGTCACTCATGGTGTATGAAATCCAAAGGAACTGAGAGCAACAACTAGCAGTGGCAACATACTCAGCCTCGGTAGTGGATTGAGAAACACTTTTTGTTTGCGGGAAGACCAAGACACCAAAGAAGAACTCAAAAACTGGCAAGTCCCAGAAGTGGACTTCCTATCCAACCGACACCCGGCAAAATCCGCGTCTGAAAAACTATGAAGCGCCAAAGAAGAGGACGCGGAGTACCAAAGGCCGAAGTCGGGAGTGTGACGCAAGTACCTGAAAATCTGCTTCACCGCTTGCCGATGCGAAGTCCTCAGAGACGCTTGAAAACGAGCGCACAGACACACTGAAAACTGTATGTTCGGCCTCGTCGCCGTCAAGTAGAGGAGTGACCCGATCATGCTCCGGTACTCCTTCTGGTCCACATGTTCACCTTCCTCGTCCGCACCAAGAGCTGTAGTCGTACTCATCGGCGTCGTCATAGCCTTGGAATCCTCCATCTTGAACTTCCGCACAATGTCCTTGGTGTACTTAGCCTGGTGCACAAATGTTCCTTCCTTTGATTGTTTGATTTGTAGCCCGAGGAAGAACTGCAACTCGCCCATCATGCTCATCTCAAATTCCCTGCTCATATCATCTGCAAACCTCACAACAAGAGAGTAAGACGAGCCACCAAAGATAATATCATTCACGTACACCTGCTCAATCAGGATATCTCTGCCATGCCTCAGCAAAAACAAGGTCTGGTCGACCTTCCCCATCTCAAAACCTCTCTCAAACAAGAACCCTCTCAACCTACCATACCAAGCTCTAGGCGCCTGCTTCAACCCATACAGCGCCTTCCTCAACTTGTACACCCGGTGGGGGTACTTCTCACTCTCAAACCCCGGAGGCTGCCTCACATACACTTCTTCCTCCAACACACCATTCACAAAAGCACTCTTCACATCCATTTGGTGCAACTTGAACCCTTTAGCCACGGAAAAGGCTAGAAGGATCCTTATCGCCTCCAAACGGGCTACGGGAGCAAAGGTCTCCTCGTAGTCGATCCCCTCCTTCTGACTGAACCCCTGAGCAACAAGCCTCGACTTGTTTCTCACAACCTCACCTTTCTCTCCCTCTTTGTTCTTCCACACCCACTTTGTACCAATCGGCTTACACCCTGGGGGAGGGTCAACCAACTCTTAAACCTGATTCCTCTCAAAGTTCTCCAACTCCTCATGCATCGAATTAACCCAATTGTGATCAGATAGTGCGTGTCCAATGTCTTTGGGCTCAAAAGTAGCAACAAATGCAGCATGAGCAAAGTGAGAGTTGTTCCGAACCCTCGACCGTGTAGTGCGTTCATTCATGTCGCCGATGATCCTCAAAGCTAGATGATCCACTTGTACTCGCCGGGGAGGTTCTCGCCTCGATGCTACCTCCCCCTCAACATCAGCTTCTCCTCGTTCTTGATTTGTCGTCGTAGGTGTAGGAGAGGGTCCGTCCATCACCGTAGTCGAAGTAGTGGGTACATGTTCAGCCGGGGGCACCGCACCGCCATCTTCATCGTCTCCATGTTCATGCTCCTCCTCCTGAAGGATCTCCTTGCAAAGCTCATCATCACCTGCACACTCAAAGACAAGCTGACTACGTGGCTCTGTCTCGTCGAAGGTTACCTCGCAAGTCTCCACGATTTGGTTAGTTTCAAGATTGAGCACACGATATGCTCTAGAATGAGATGCATAACCAAAGAAAATACATCGATAGACCTAGCCTCAAACTTATCCAACTTCCTGCCTTTCTTCAGAATGAAACACTTGCAACCAAAGACATGGAAGTGACTCACCTTGGGTGTGCGACCATGCATCAACTCATAGAATGTTTTCTTCTTGTGCACTCTGAGGTAGATCCTGTTTGACACATAGCACGCTGTATTCACCGCCTCAGCCCAATACCTTCTCGGAGTCCTATGCTCATCAAGCATCGTCCGAGCCATCTCGCACAAGGTCCTGTTCTTCCTTTCCACAACACCATTCTGGGGAGGCGTATACGGACTCGAAAACTGGTGCTCAAGACCCAAGTCATGGCAAAAGGTTTCAAAACGAGAGTTTCTGAATTCCGAGCCATTATCACTACGGATTGCTCGTATGGCATCTCCGTGCCTCTCGTTTATCAACCTCAAGACTAGATCTCGAACAAAACCAAACGTCTCCCCCTTATCCTCGAGAAAGAACACCCACGCATACCGAGAATAGTCGTCCACCACAACAAGGACATACCACTTCCCACCCGCAGATCGCACACGAGCTGGTCCAACAAGGTCCATATGGAGCAGCTCGCATGGACGCTCAGTCATCACATCGGTGAGAGGCGGGTGAGAAGAGGCTACCATCTTGGCATGCCTACACGGCGCACAAACCAACTCTTTCTCAAGCCTCAACCGTGGCAATCCTCGGACCAAATTGAGTTTACTCAAGTGAGACAAAAGGTCAAAGCTCAAGTTACATAACTTCCTATGCCACTTCCACAACTCACTCGAAGAACCTGCCATGAAACAACGCTCCACACCCGAAGACTGAGAAAAATCAGCACGAAACACCTGACCCTCGGGAACGACCATACAGACAAGGTCCCCTCGAGAGTCCAAAATCCGAGAACCACCTGGCCGAAACAACACCTCAAAACCCTCATCCAACAGCTGAGACACAGAAAGCAGATTGTACCCCAGCGATTGAACAAGAGCAACACGCCTGATAGTTATCTTGTCACTCACTTTGATCTCACCTTCTGAAAGCACACGCCCACGCCCATTGTCCCCAAAAGTGATGTACCTCCTTGTCACCACCGGGACGAGACTTGAGAACCACCCCCTGTCTCCGGTCATATTCCTCGAGCAACCGGAGTCAATCAACCAAATGTTCTTCAAGTCTCCCACCTGAAATTCAAAAATGAGCACGTGAGCGAACAAATGACTCGGCACTAGGGTTAGTACCAAAAGAGTAAAACCAGTGCCGAGCCATTTGCTCGAAAATGGGGTTAGCACAAACCAAAGCATCTCTCCTACCAAAGCTACCTCCACGAACACCACCACGGTAACCACCCTAGGGGAACCACCCCTCTCTGCCTGGAGGAGGACCAAAACCACGAAGGAAGGCCCATGGAACGTCCCTCCTCTCCTTCTCAAAGCTACGACTCCTCCCATCCCCGTAGTGACCTCGAGGGGGAGAATGCCTAGCAACCAGACCACCTGCAAACTCTCCAGCCCAACCACCAGAACCACGACCACCAGAAACAACCCTCGCACCTGTACGAGCACGAAATCCGAACCGCCGCTCGTCCGAGCTCGCCGGTCTGACCGGTGCCCCACACCGGTCTGACCGGTGTGACCTGCGCAGCAGCACCTCCAACAGCCTTCCGCTCTCCCCAAGCCCGAACTGTCCTCACACTCGCCTTGGCCCTGGGCATCAATTACACCATTGGAAAGGTGGTACTTCTCGTTGTTAGCCCACTCCTTTGCCATTCTCTCCTCTCGCTTCCTCTTGAAGCAAAACTCATCCTTATGGCCATCTCTCCCACAATAGCCACAATGGAACCTCACAAGCTTAGGCTTAGGCTTGGGATGTGGCTGCTCACTAGGTTTCTCTCCACTCAACTCCTCCACCGGTTTCCCCTCACTAGCCTTCTCACTTTCTTTCCCAAAGAACACTTTCCCCGAAGTGCTCACAAACTTGATAGGCTTTTGTACATCATTTGTGGGTGTAGGAAACACGGGTGGAGCTGGGGTTGTGTCTAGTCGGTTCCTAAGATGGTTAGGTTTTGGGGGGAAATCATTTTTGTGGTGGGTTTTTGGTGGCTCTGGGATATTCTCTCCACTTCCCTCACCAGCCTTGTTTGCCCCAAGTCCCTCACCATCCTGCCTCTTAAATGCCTCGATCATCATCCTCAACTGAGGCCATGACCAGACAACCAACCCATCAACTTCCTCAACTCATCATTCTCATCCTGCAAACGATCAACATAATGTGCATGTTCTAAATTTTTCAAAGCATGCATTTCACATGTAGAGCATGATGTAGGCATGGGTTCCTTTAACTTAGCCTCAAGAGAACTAGTGTAAGCATGCATCTCATCAATCTTAGCATGCAAAACAGGGCAAGAAGTGCAAGCACCTAGCAAAGCAGGTCTAGACTTAAGCTCAGCCACTTCAACCCTAAGCACATCTAGTTCCTCACACTTGGAGGCATGCTTTTCCTTAAACAAAGCAAGATCTGCAAGAAAGATGGAGCAATCAGCACAATCAACCTCATCCGAAACAATAGGGCTAGCCTTAAGGGAATCAATCTCAAGCTTGCTATCAAGCACCTGTGCCTCTAGCTCAGCCACTCTAGTCCTAGCATCCTCGAGTGAAGCCCTAAGCTCTTTCCTCATTTTCTTGGCCTCTCTAAGCATGTCATCACGGTTATCAAGCAAAGTTCCAAGCCTCTCATTCTCCTGGCGCAAGAAGGGAAGTTCATCACGCACCTCGTCGTCGGAATCGGAGTCCGAGTCACTCTGTGTTCTCTTCTAGCTGCCGGAACTCAGCACCATGGTGCAGAAGCCGTCTCTCGCGAAGCAGCTCAGCCCGCTCAGGTTCTTGGATGACTTCTTCCTCTTGCGACGATCACCTTCATCCTCACTGCTACTCGAGCTCGAGGTGGAGTACGCGGAACTGGAGTCGACGTCGCTCGCTCCCACCATCGCTCGGGCCTTGCCTCGGCTCTCCTTCTTCCTCGATCGTTGCTCGTCCTTGTACTTGTTCTTGTGCTTGCTCTTGTGGTCGGCCTCGACCGGTACTTGCCATCCATCCTCGACTTCTGCTTGTAGCCGTCCTTGTTCTCGACCTTCTCCGGGCAGTCGGCGACGAAGTGTCCTGGCTTGCTGCACTGGAAGCATGTCCTCGTGTTCCTCCTCATGTTCACTCGGTTCTCGTGCAGCCTCTTGAACCGCCTCGTCAGGAGCGCCAGCTTGTCCTCTCCAAGCACATCGAACTCCTCATCTGGCATAGACATCAAGGAGGACAAAGAGAACATCCTGGTGGATGGGTTAGTGTTAGCCTTTCCTTTCGACCCACCAATGAGGGCAAGACTATGGGATTCAGTCGGACCCTCGAGCTTGGCAGTCATGCCCCTATCCACCTCAGCTGACTTGAGCTTCGAGAACAACTCATTCACTATCAGAGTGTCATACTTCTCTGACTCCACAATGGCCTTGAACTTTCCGCCCCAAATCGTACGATCCAAAGAGTGTAAGAGCTTGACTGCTCTATCATGATCATCGTACAGGAGCACGTCCACATTGGCCCTCATGTTGTTCATGACCACCGTGAACCTTTGAAACAAGGCATCGATGGACTCACCGGGGAGATGAGTGAAGTTCTCGTACTCTCTCTGGTAGGTCGCATACATCCGTGCCTGAACCTGGGCGTTCCCAACATGAGCCTCCTTCAGCACCGTCCAAATTCTACAAGACAAGTGCTCGGTGTGCACCCGATCGAACTCAGGCTGACACAAAGCACGAAACAAGTAGTCGACCGCCTTATTGTTGGCATCGAATCTGTCCCTCGATCTTGGAGCGAGGAAGTCCATCGGTTGGACATAGCCTGTGTCCACCGTGACTTCCCAAAGGATCTGACCCTTTCCGCGGAGGAACGCACCCATCCGCTTACTCCACATCTGGTAGTTCTTGCCATCGAAGTGTGGAGGACCCGAACCCCGTTCCTGGTACGCCATCCTTGGATCTTAGACTGGTTAGAGTCAATAAAGACCCGAACCGGCTCTGATACCACTTGAAGGACCGATATGGCGAACCAGAGAGGGGGGGAGTGAATGGGAGCCGATAAAAATTCTTCTCGAAGGAGATGGAAACTCCAACAAGATGAACACGGCTTCCAACACACATCTCCGACTCACTACCCAAATTGGCCAAGCCCACGCAGCCACTGGAGTGTCACTGGACCTAGGAACCAACACACAACCCTCCGACCCGAGAACGTAATGGAACACCAAACCTCGAGTCTACAGACCAACACCGGTCAGACCGGTGAGCACCACCGGTCAGACTGATCTTTGCTGGTGAGAATTGGCAACTTCCACTAAGTGGCTTCACACAGGTCAGGCCGGTGTAACACACCGGTCAGACTGGTCCAAGCCTGAAAGCCCCCAAATCACCAAACAGGCCAACCGACCACCAAACTGACCCAAACTCAAAACAGTAGCAACATAGGATAACAGCGAACACACCCAGACGTTCACCCGAGCAAGAACCCACCGAGGGTTGCATCGGTCAGACCGGTCAAGAGCACCGGTCAGACCGGTGTAGCCTGGGCAGCTCGGGATGAACAGCACCCGCGGGTCAACTCCCCCAAATCCAAACCTCGATCTCCCGAATCACTCCACGGACTTGAACAAGACTTTGGGGATAGTAGGAACACCTCATGAGGAGTCCATAGCCAAGTTTAATCCCACCAAAAGTTGTCCAAAAAGGAGGAATCGAAGAAATCCCGCCAAGAACACCACAAACCCTAGACCCCGGAAAACCCCAAAATCGAGCCCCTTTACTCACGGATTTGGGAGGGGAATCACAGCCTAAAGAACCACGAAGGGTTCCCACAAATTTCCCCCATCAAATCCCAAGAGAAAGGTCCGGAAAACAACCCAAAGAAAACACCAAGAGAAGGCTCCGAAAATCACCACCAAGAACAACCGGGAACAACACATCCAAACCTTGAGGAATCACGCCGAATCATCTATACATGCAACAAAGGTTCATACAAGGTCTAGCTTCCCGCCCGATCATCCAACCCTCTCACAAGATCTCACCATGAAGCTCTCAAGCTAGTCCTATGGAAATCCTAAGGAAAATAGGAAGGAAAATAGGAAAACGAATGAGCTAGAGTTCCAAGAGTTGGCTGCCATCCTCTCACCTCTTGGGTTATATGGAGGCAACCGAAAGTCTAAAATACCCTTATCTAACAACTAGGGATACAAGCCCCTCAAGGGCAGTTTTGGAAGACTTGAAGCTTTCTCCATCGGACGGATGCCCGGCAACCGCAACCTGCTTAGCCTCGACGCAAGCCTTGCGATCCCGACGCGTGTCCTCCGCTTCAAAGATTCCGGACTGCGTCGTCGCACACCGGTCAGACCGGTGCTCCTCACCGGTCAGACCAGTACCAACCGGTCAGACCGGTCAGACCGGTCTAGCACTGCTACAGTACCATCTTCGGTTCTTCGGTCTTGGCTTTGTGGATCAACCAAGGAACCCTGTGGTTTTCTGGTGAACCACCGGAAACCCCGCGAACTTCGGTGTAGCCTCTGCCAATCTCCACTCATGACTCGGCTCCCACGTAGTCCCGGCTCGACCTTCGTTTTGAGGCTCAACCAAGAAACCGTCCACGACTTCATCTTGCTGTTCATGCCATCATGCGTCCCGCACTTGACCCCGCTGGCCACCGGGTCCCTCGAACGAAGCCTACTTGTCTTCTCCACACCTGGAGGCCTCACCGGCGACGACCTTTCGTGCTTGTTCTTCACCTGCACCAACACCAATCAAGCCGCAACCCGCATCCGCAATACTTAGCCAAGAATCGGTCCACACAACGTTGTCAATCACTCATCACACGAGGAAGCGACCGCACGTCTTGACCTCCTCCGGACCTGGTGTTTACCATCTGACTGTTAGAAAAATCATATCTCGCATAATTATACTTGAATCATTGCATAAGAGGATAACTCAAAAATAAAATGACATCATGCACTTCAGTTAAGACAGAGATTCTGTTGACCTCAATGATTTATGCATGTTCTCTAATTGCCCAATGACCACAAATTTTTACCAGATTGTAGTGTATAAAATTATGGAACCATCCCAACTGGAATCACCTCATTTGGATATGTATAACTCGGGATATAATTCAAACAGTACAGCTATATCAGCAGAAATTTACAGATTCTGACTTGTTCATTACTTCGTGCATAATTCCCAGAATATGTATTGTATACTATTGAATTTTTGACAGACATTCATCCTCTAAATTTGTGAACTAACCCAACTGGTTTAATGTCATTTGGAGTTCCGTAGCTTGAGTTATAAGCAAACATTACTGATATGTCATATGATCAAGGAAAACAGATTTGATCCAACCACACTTGCATAAGAGATTAAGCAATGACAACCGATAGAACCCAAACCAAACTTTAATTAACTTAAAATTTCAGATTGCATAGTGGCCATCACTCCACCATACAATTCACAATCAAGCAAAGATCCGTAACTCAAGCATGTTTGCAAACAAACATTCATTATTAAGAAGCAACATGCTCACTTGTGCAGAATGGTCTATCGAAAAGGTAAATGATAAGGGCGAGCATCCTAGATCCTAGCTAAGACGAGTGGTAGCTTCACGTTGCCGTAACGAAGCCTCTGCGCCGGGGAGGGGAAGCCGTAGTCCGATATGGCATGGCTTCGAGGCACGCTGCCCCGCTGCCCGTGCTTCCCGTACGCGCTATCTTTGCCTCGAGCAGCTCGTAGTTCTTCATGGTACCGGGGTTTATCTCCAAAGTTGCTCCCTCCAGATTCGCATCCGAGCGGTGCCAGCCCACCCGTGCCAAGACATCAATGCGATCATTTCCTCCTCGCCGGCACCACGGTCACTGTTACCGGCACGTCGAGGCACATGGCGGTATCCGATTGGAACAACCGCACCCTCATAGCATGGCACCGACCTCCGTAGCGCCTCCTTGTCGTGTGATCACTCACCGTGCCGTCATCCGTAGAGAACCGAGCCGTGCTATGGTGAGATGAGCGATACCTCCATCCCGCATCATTCGCAGGTTTCCCGATGTAAACTCGCAAGTGTAGTAATCCCTCATTCCAGGCTCACCGAAATGCTTGGTCACACAGAGAGGCTTTATGGTATACCCCGGATACTCCGAACATTCCACAGCCAGGACGACCGTCCATTCTCGCCGCAGAGAATGTTTATGGTATCTACCCATGGTAGCTGATCCTCATCTTCCTCTCGGGGTTACCAACAAAGATTGTCACCATCCCTCACCCACACCGTCATCACCGGAGTCTTCCCGTGCATCACCTTCCTCGGCACAGATCGGCGAGTGTGTGCTTCTCACCGATCGTGTAGGCGCCGTGATCACGATGTCACCATCTCATACCGCTTCTAGCGACGCCATCGTACGTGCCCGTGGCTGTTCCAATGGCTCTTCTCCGGCCCTCCTCTCCATCTCGACTTCTTCGAGATCTTCTTCTTCTTCTTCTTCTCCGGGGCCGACCTCCGGGTCTTCCTCCACCTCAACTCCGGGCCGGTACTCTCCCGTTCCTCCTCAACACCTCGCCAAGACGATGGCGAGGGGCCACCGTGTCTTAAGGGAAATGCCCACCGTTGCTCTTGCGAGGGGTCATGCAAGTCCCGGCCATCCGTCAAAACAAAACTCGATCTCGTGAGTGTTTAATAAATCAAAATGATAGTTTAAAATGATAAACAAAATTAAATTAGATTTTTATTATGAATAAGATGATTTGAAGCATGACAAGGCTTCTAGAACATGAATCCCTTAATTTCGTCCATTTCTAACTAAGGTCGCGACTCCACAACATCACGGCTCAAGTACCACTTTCGTCACACCCGATTTTACAAGGAAAACCGAATGCATCTCATATGTGCGCCAGGATCATTTACACACACATGATAGACAAAACGAGAGTAATACCATTGTCGGTAATAAAACGTACAAGAGTTTAAACCAGTATAACATCCTTTATTACATCCATGAGGGTGGACTCGAAGGTCCAAACAAAACGATAACTAAACGACGACGAGCAACTCCATCGTCGACATCCCACAGGCATGATGAGCGGGGGATCCGCATGCCTAGAACTCCTCGAAGTCACTCCGGTACTCGTCCTCGCCCTCCGACGTTCTCCTGCGACGACGGTAAGCAAGGGTGAGCACACTTATGGTTGGAGCTCGGCAAGTGGGGGAAAATGCAAGGCTATCAAGGATGGGCTATGGTTCACGACGGTAAGCATTTTATAAATTGGTCAAGTTTTATTAGCAAGCACCTAGTTACTAGATGTAAGTGTATACCAACCCACTTAACCTTTAAAAGAAACCTCAAACCAAACCTCCAACCCACGATTTACATTAGTCTTCAAGTTTATTACTCATGTGAGGGTCCAAGCCGCTCGTGACCGTGAGCACGAGCCGATCGATCGATTTTACACTCTGCAGAGGTTGTACACTTTACCCACGGTTCGTGTTCCCCATCTTGCCGGGTTAGCTAGACCCTTAAACACTTCCAAGGTGAGTGGCTAGGGGCCACTACGAAGCCTTTACAAAGGAAAGAAGAGAAACCAACGCCCGCAACGGTTACGGCGGGCGGAGCGGCCATAACCCTCCCCTAGTGGTCAACACCTTAGCCAAGGTGCTACCCCAAAAGGACGGGCTATACCCCTTCAACTGCGGCCCCCCGTGCCCCTCTCGGAAAAGAGCTATCAACTACCCCACTCTCCTAATTAATTGGCTAAGCGAGCCATGTGATTTGTGGTTGTCTTGTTATCTTGGGTGGTTCTCCATGTTCCGATTATATCAAGTTATCTTGTTTAAAGCACAAACGTATACATAAACATAACTGAGATGTATAACATAAATAAAACGTAACCAAACTTGTGTTGAGCAAGCTAAGCATTTATCTACCCCAAACATAAGTTTAAACAGGGTTGATCAAGGTAAAGTGGTAAAGCATCTAGTCAAGTCCTTAGCTAGGTGTTTGCCCATCGGTTATGCATTTCAACGGGAATAGTAAACATTGTTTAGCATGCAATGTCATAGGTTCAAAAAGATTATGCGGGGGGGAAATCCACTTGCCTTCCTCTACAAGGTTGGTGAATTCCTCTTCAAAGACGAGGTTCTTCCGGATCACTTCCGAAGGGGGAGCTCGGTACGAAACGAGCACGATATCTACGAGTCAAACATGGATAACAATCAATAAACAAAACAGTACACCAAACAGTAATAAAACTGGTAAATTTACTGTTTAAAAGATTCTACTCGTCGAGACGATCATTTCGGTATATAGAACGCTAGAAACGGAGTTAAAATGAGAAAGATATGGTTAAAAAAAAACGGTTTTCGGGGGCCTATTTGCAAGAAAACTATGTCTACGGGGGTTGTTTATGAACAAATTCAGGGGCTAAAACATTTTTATAAATTAATTCAGAGGGTTTATATGCAAAAAGTAGTGAAAAGGGCTTAAAACAGAATTAAACGGGGTAGATAGGGGCTAGTTTGCAAGAATCGAGGACCTATCCGTAATTATTTCCAAAGGTGGGAAGGGACCGGGTTGCTAATATTTGCAAATCCGGGGACTCTTAATCAAATGCCACTTCCCGCACCGTGGAGCTCAAATCCAACGGTGGATGGCGCACGGGTGCACCGTGGACCGGCCGTGGGCGCGGTCCATGGGTCCACCGTGGACCATCCCCCTTTAAACGAAAGGGTACGCGATCCCATCCGTTTGCTCGCGATCTAACGGCCCCGATCAAATACATGCGGCGGGCGGCGGCGGCGACGCGCGGAAGGCGGCCGGCGCGCGGCGGGGAGCTCGCCGGCGTGAGCTGCGGACGGCGTTCCGGCCGTTTCTTCGACCACGTGCTAGGACAAAACGATGCGGGGAGACGCTTGCGCACTCGATAGCGGGCTCTACGGAGCACGATTGGGCCTCACCGGCGGCCGGCCGTAAGGGGGGCGGCGCGGTCACTCCCGGTGAGCTCGCGGGGGAGGGCCGGGCGCGATAGGAGGAGAAGGTGGGCGGGGGGGGTTTGCTTACCACGCGCGAGCGATGAGGGACGGGCCGAAGGGTGAAAAGAGGCGGCGGCGGGACGGCTTGGTGACGACGGCGGCTCGGGCGGCGCTCCGGCGAGCACGGGCGCGGCGCCACGGGCGTCGGGGGGCGCGAACCCGCGGGCGCACGAGCACGTCCAAGTCCCCTCGGCGAACCTATTGATCAACGGGAAACGGGTGGGAGACCAAGCCCTTCACTGGCGTGGCGACGAGAGCCGACGGCGGCGGCGGAAAGCAAGCGCGGCGAGCCGGCGGAGAAGGTGAGCTCGGTTCGGGCGTGTGTGTGTCTTGCGGAGGCGAAAGGGGAGCCAAGGAGCGCGTGCGTGAGCTTATATAGGGCACGAGGATGGGAGATGAAGCGGCTAGGGGCCGGGGCGGCGGCGGGTTGCCATTGATGGCCGGCGGGCCGTGGGGCTTAAAGTTGGAAAGGGGAAACGGCGGTGGGGGTTTAGGGGAAGAGTAATTGCCTTAATTGGCATGCTCGCGGTGCGAGGGGAAAGGAAGGGGGAGAGGGCGGGGCGTGGCGGAATCGGCGGCATGCGGCGGCGGCCGGCGCGGGGCGCGATGAAGAAGAAAAGGAAGGGGGAGAGATGGAGGGGCGACGGGGTGGGGCCCATCCGTCGCGCGCGCCGACAAAAATAAAAGAGAAGGGGGGGGAAGGGCGGTGGGCGGCGGGGGGTCGGTGGCCGGGCCGCCAGGGGCAAAAGGTAAGAGTGCTTGGTTCTTTTGTTTTTTTTTTCTTTTTCTTTTTTCAAACCTCATTTTCAAATCAAATTTCAATTCAAATCCATTTCAAACTTTTGCAAACTTTTCTCAAATATTTTATAGGCTTTTTAGAGACTACTCAAGCAACCAAAATCATGCAAGCCAAATGATGATGCCACATACACTTGTTGTTTCTAACTTTATTATATTATCTTTAATATTTTTAGAGCTCAATTTTATTTAGCATTTTAATCTCCTTAAATCCTTAAGACATTTTAAGTTGCTAAGTAATTTCAGTGATGGAATTTTTAGGGTGTCACAAATCCTACCCCCTTAAAGAGAATCTCGTCCCGAGATTCAGAAGATTTAGAGAACAGCTGAGGGAAGTCTTCCTTGAGTCCATCCTCTCTTTCCCAAGTTGCCTCTTCCTCGGTGTGATGACTCCACTGCACTTTACACATTCTGATGATCTTACTCCTAGTAACTCTTTCTGACACATCCAAGATCTTAACAGGGTATTCCTTGTATGTCAGGTCATTCTCCATTTGAATATCCTCTAAACCGTACCGCTTCTATTCTAACCTCACTTGTGCATTTCTTTAGTTGGGATACATGAAACACATCATGAACTCCGACAAGCGTTGGCGGCAACTCTAAGCGGTATGCCACTTCTCCTTTCCGTTCCAAAACCTTGAAAGGTCCGATAAATCGAGGTGATAATTTTCCTTTGACATTAAACCTCCGTAAACCCCCGAATCGGTGACACTGCGAGGTATGCATAATCACCGACTTCCAAGATCACCTCTCTTCGTCGAGGATCGGCATAACTCTTTCTGTCTTGGTGTCTTTGCCTTAAGATTCTCCCTTATGATTTCAACTTGCTTTTCACGCTTCTCGTATCTTGTACGGCCCAAAGAAGCGCCTTTCACCGATCGATTCCAAAACAACGATGTTCTACACTTCCTTCCATACGGAGCTTCAAAAGGTGCCATCTTGATGCTTGGAGCGATAGGCGTTGTTATAAGCAAACTCTCGCATAAGGCAAACTCTTATCCCAACTGCCTTGTTCTTTAACGCACAAGCTCTCAACATATCCTCGAGTATCCGATTTGTTCTCTCTGTCTGCCCATCCGTACGAGGATGATACGGCGAGGTCGAAGTTCAACTTTGTATCCATCGATTCATGCAACCTTGCAAAAAACCGTGAGGTGTTGTGAGTGCCTCGATCCGACACTATCTTCTTCGGTACTCCGTGCAAACACACTATTCTTGAATTATACAACTCGGCTAGCTTCACTCTGTATAGGTCGTCTTTCTTGGAATGAAGTGCGCTACCTTGGTTAGTCTATCCACAATAACCCAAATAGAATCATACCCGTCACGAGTACGAGGTAATCCCACTATGAAATCCATACCGATTTCCTCCCATTTCCACTCGGTACCTTCGGAGGTTGTAGCAATCCTTTGGTCTTTGATACTCCGCCTTCACTCTTTGGCACACATCACACAAAGCTACATGAGGCGCCACGTCTTTCTTCATCCCATACCACCGGTATCTACGCTTCAAGTCCTGATACATCTTGGTACTACCGGGGTGTATAGAGTAAGCCGAATCATGTGCTTCTTTCAAAATAGTCTCCCTCAATTCCTTGATCTCGGGTACACGGATTACGTTCTTAAACCACTACTTGTTCCTTGCTCATCTTCTCTCGAATTCCGGAACTTTGCCTAACTTAATCGGTTTCCGTATTCCGCAATCTTGGCATCGATCAAGCTGTCCCTTCACGATATCTGCTCAAGTGTCGATTCAATCTCTAATGTCAAAGTCTCACTCGAAGCAACCATTCCCAAGTTAAGTTGTGCCATCTCCCAACATAGTTCTTGAGGTAACAGGTGTCCCAATAGCATATTAGTCTGTCCCTTCCGACTCAAAGCATCCGCCACTACATTTGCTTTTCGGGATGATCTTGGATATCCAAATCATAATCTTTGATCAACTCTAACCATCTTCTTTGCCTCAAATTCAGATCCTTCTGAGTAAAGATATATTTCAGACTCTTATGGTCAGTAAAGATCTTACACTTGTTCCCAATCATATAATGTCTCCAGATCTTCAAAGCGTGAACAACGCGGCCAACTCAAGATCATGAGTAGGATAGTTCTGCTCATGTTTCCTCAAGCTTGTCTTGAAGCATAGGCGACTACCTTTCCTTCTTGCATTAACACACATCCCAAACCTTGCCGAGAGGCATCACAGTACACATCGAACCCTTTGTGTATGTCTGGCATGATCAACACAGGTGCTGTGGTCAGCCGCTTCTTCAATTCCTCAAAACTAGCACGACACTTCTCATCCCATTTGAATTCTCTTCCTTTCTCGAGCGAGTGGTAAGTGGCTTCACTATCTTAGAAAACCCTTCAATGAACCTCCGATAGTATCCTGCCAAGACCAAGGAAACTTCGATCTCGGCACATTCTTAGGCGGACTCCGGTTCAATACATCCCGAACCTTGCTTGGATCGGCTGCTATGCCTCCATCCGTGATGATATGTCGAGAAAAGATACCTCCTTTAACCGGAAAGCACACTTGCTGAACTTGGCATACGACTGATGTTCCCGTAACTTCGCAACACAAGCCTCAAATGTTCTTCGTGTTCTTCTTCACTCCGAGAGAATACCAATATATCATCAATGAATACCACAATAAACTTATCCGGATACTCCATGAATACCTTGTTCATCAAATACATAAAGTATCTTTGGTGCATTGGTCGGGCCAAAGGACATCACGGTGAACTCATATAACCCGTATCTAGATGTGAATGTTGTCTTTGGTATATCCTCCACACGGATTTTTAGCTGGTGATAGCCGGATCTAAGATCTATCTTAGAGAAAGCCTTAGCTCCTCTCATTTGATCAAACAAATCCTCAATCCGAGGTAAAGGGTACTTATTCTTGATAGTAACCTCATTAAGTGATCGATAGTCTATACACAACCTCCTAGAACCATCCTTCTTATCAACGAAGAGTGTGGGGGCTCCCCATGGTGATGAACTAGGACGGATAAACCCTTTACTAAGCAATTCTTCAATTTGTTTCTTTAATTCGGCTAGATCTTTAACATCCATTCTATATGGTCTTTTAGATATAGGAGCGATTACGGGTATAAGTTCAATACTAAATTCAATGTCACGATCGGGTGGCATACCGGCAAATCCTGCGGGAAATACATCGGGGAATTCATTCACTACCCTTATATCCTCCAAGGCCTTGCCTTCAACGAGTTCATAACTCCTTTAACGGATGAGGGTGCACTCACGTACTCCACTCTTTCCCCTTGAGGACCGGTTAACGATCTGACCTCTTCCGACCTTTGAATAACTCCATCACAACTCCTTAACCAATCCATACCAAGAATGACATCTATTCCCCATGATTTTAGAACTACCGGATTAGCAAGAAAGTCTACCCCCATGATATTAATCTTTACTTGTGGGCATATGTGACCGGAGTTTTCATTTCTCCCCGGGAGTGCTAACTATCGGTGAATTCTTCATTGTACTCATAGGTAAGTTATATTTTGCCACAAATTGATCGATTATAAATGAATGTGATGCTCCCGAATCAAATAATACGGTAGCGGTACAGAGTTGACGAAAAACGTACCCAATACCACGCCGACATCATTCCCGAGCTTGCTCCAGCGATACATGATTGACTCGGCCACGCACATGACTCTCGCTGGCCTCTCTTCTCGGGTGTCCGTGGAGTACGAGCTTGCGAAGATGAGCGCCGGTCCCCGTTCCCAATGTCCCTCTCGTGGAGTCCGCATCACCCTCTTAGGACAGTTGTTAGCATAATGCCCCGGCTCTCCGCACTTGAAGCATCCACACGGGCCGAACGGGGGTTGGTGTTTCGACGGGTGCCCCCGAGTTGTTGCTAGGACGACTCGACCGTGGGGTAGGAGTCCCGGGGGTACGAGGATTGAAGCGCCGTGGGCCGAAACGAGCGCCGGAGCCGCATGTTCCGTGGGTACCTTCCAGCTTGTCCACCGGGACGATATGGAGTCGAGCTCGCCGAGAAGCGCCGTAACGGGGACGGGTGTTACCGTGACCGCCCTTCGAGACCGAAACTTGCGTTTATGTTCACCCATCTCCTTCCTCTTGCTTTCCGGCCCAATAGCTTTGTTTACCGGCGTACGAAAGTCCGGGAAGATGTGACTGGTTCAAGGAGATAGTTCGGAGGACTAATCAAGCCATCCGAGGAACCTTTCTTGCCTCTTTGGATCGGTGTTGACTTCATCGAGGTGCATAGCGTGACAAGTGAGTGAACTTGTCCGGATACTCGATCACCGACATATTGCCTTGCCTTAGTGACAAGAACTCCCCTCTCGCTGAGCTTGAGAACCCCCGAAGGAATGTGATAAGTGCGGAAGTTGTCACGAGAATTCTTGCCAAGTGATGTTCTCGCTGTTGGGATGAGCTTGAGAGTACGCATCCCACCAATCTGCGGCCTGCCCCACAAGTCTTCCGGCAGCATACAGAACCATCTCCCTGTCAGTGCACTGCACGATCTCCAGCTTCTTAGTGATAGTTTTCAGCCAGTCATCCGCATCTAGTGGATCGGTGAGTGAGAAAATGTAGGGGGATGGTGGCTCATGAACTCCTTGTGCTGTCCCTTGGTGGCGGGGGTGGTGGTGGCATCGGTGGTGGTGGTGGTTCTGTTGAGCTTGCATCTGCTGCACGGTGTTGGTAAGGTTTTGAATCGGTTGCATCCGCGCCGGGGAATTGCTTTGCATATTCGGGTCCATTGCTTGGTTGATCGGTGGAGGTGGTGCTTGGGTTTTGCTGATTTGCAATATGTGCCCGGATCACGGGTGGCACGTCTTGACCTCCTCTGGACCTGGTGTTTACCATCTGACCGTTAGAAAAATCATATCTCGGATAATTGTACTTGAATCATTGCATAAGAGAATAACTCAAAGTAAAATGACAGCATGTACTTCAGTTAAGACAGATTCTGTTGACCTCAAAGAATTATGCATAACTTTCTGTGTAAATATCCAATGACCACGAATTTTTACCAGATTATAGTGTATAAAATTATGGAACCATCCCAACTGGAATCACCTCATTTGGATATGTACAACTCGAGATATAATTCAAACAGTACAGCTATATCAGCAGAGATTTACAGATTCTGTAATGTTCATTACTTTGTGCATAACTCCCAGAATATGTATGGTATACCATTGAATTTTTGACAGAAATTCATCCTCTAAATTTGTGAACTAACCCAACTGGTTTCATGTCATTTGGATTTCTGTAGCTTGAGTTATAAACAGAACATTACTGACATGTCATATGACTGCGAAAACAGATTTGATCCAAACATACTTGCGGGGAGAGATTAAGCAATGACAACCGATGAAACCCAACCAAACTTTAATTAACTTAAAATTTCAGATTACATAGTGGCCATCACTCCACCATACAATTACAATCAAGCACAGATCCAACTCAAGCATGTTTGCAAACAGCATTCATTATTACAAGCAAATACGTTCACGCAGGAACGGTCTATTGAAAAGGTAAATGATAAGGGCGAGCATCCTAGGATCCTAACCAAGACGAGTAGTAGCTTCATCGGTGCCGTAACGAAGCCTTTTGCGCGGAGGGGAAGCCGTAGTACGGTATGGCATGACTTCCGAGGCGGTCGGCCGTCCCGCAAGCCGTGCTTCAAGACGCGCTATCTTTGCACGAGCGACTGCTGACTCCTCATGATACTTGTTTATCTCCAAAGTTGCTCTCTCCGGATCAGCATTCGGAGCGGCGATCACCCTTGCCAAGACATCGATGCGGTCATCACCTCCTGCCGGCACTACGGTCACTTCGTGCCACTTGCACGTCGAGGCACATGGCGGTACTCCGATTGGAACAACTGCACCCGATTAGCATGGCGGACCGACCGGAGCGCCCTCCTTGCCGCATCATTCACCGCGGCGTCATCCGTAGAGAAGCGAGGCGTGCTATGGTGGGATGAGCGATACCTCCATCCTTCAGTATCATTCAGAGGCTTCCTGATGTAAACTTTGCAAGTGTAGTAATCCCTCATTCCAGGCTCACTGAAATGCTTGGTCACATAGAGAGGCCTTATGGTATACCCCGGATACCTCGGAACATCCCACGGGGAGAATGCGAACGGCCCATTCTCGGCTTCGAAGAGAGTGCTTATGGTATTCGGCTCCATGGTAGCGGGGATCTTCATCTTCCTGCGGGTTGCCGGCAGCATGGTTACCATCATCCTCACCCACACTTGTCATCACCGGAGTCTTACGGATCATCTTCTCGGCACAAGATCGGCGGGTGCGGGGGGTGCTTCCTCATTGACTACGGGAGCCGGTGGAATCACAATGTCACCGTTCGCGTCCGCCTCAAGCCTTGTGCCATCGTACGGTGTGGGTCGTTCCAATGGCTCTTCGGCTCCTCCTCCTCCATCTCAACTTCTTCAGGATCCTCTTCTTCTTCTTCTGGCTGGACCTCTTCTGGGTCTTCCTCAACCTCAACCTCCCCGCTGGAACTCCTCCTGTTCCTCCTCAACATCCTCAAGGCGGTGGCGAGGAGCCAGCTGTCCAGTAGGAAAGCGTCCACCAGTGCTCTTGCGAGGGGTCATGTAAGTCCTGGCCATCTGTCAAAGCAAAACTGATCTCGAGTGCAGAATAAATCAAAATGATAGTTTAAAATGATAAACAAAGTTAAATTAGATTTTTAGTGCGTAAATAAGATGATTTGAAGCATGATGTGGCTTTCTAGAACATGAATCCTTAATTTCGTCCATTTCTAACTAAGGCCGCGTCCTACGGTCATCACGGCTCGGTACCACTTTGTCACACCCGATTTTACAAGTAAAACCGAATGCATCTCATATGTGCGCCGGGATCATTTACACACACATGATAGACAAAACGAGAGTAATACCATTGCCGTAATAAAACGTACAAGAGTTTAAACCAAGATAACATCCTTTATTACATCCATGAGGGTGGACTCGAAGGTCCAAACAAAACGATAACTAAACGACGACGAGCAACTCCATCGCCGACATCCACGGGCATGATGACGGGGGGATCCGCATGCCTAGAACTCCTCGAAGTCACTCCGGTACTCGTCCTCGCCTCCGACGTTCTCCTCGCGAACGGCGGTAAGCAAGGGTGAGCACACTTATGGTTGGAGCTCAGCAAGTGGGGGAAAATGCAAGGCTATCAAGGATAGGCTATGGTTCACAGCGGTAAGCATTTTATAAATTGGTCAAGTTTTATTAGCAAGCACCTAGTTACTAGATGTAAGTGTATACCAACCCACTTAACCTTTAAAAGAAACCTCAAACCAAACCTCCAACCCACGATTTACATTAGTCTTCAAGTTTATTACTCATGTGAGGGTCCAAGCCGCTCGTGACCGTGAGCACGGCTGATCGATCAGTTTTACACTCTGCAGAGGTTGTACACTTTACCCACAGTTCGTGTTCCCCATCTTGCCCGGGTTAGCTAGACCCTTAAACACTTCCAAGGTGAGTGGCTAGGGGTCCACTACGAAGCCTTTACAAAGGAAAGAAGAGAAACCAACAGCCCCGCAACGATTACTAAAGCGGCGGAGCGGGACATAACCCTCCCTAGTGGTCAACACCTTAGCCAAGGCCGCTACCCCAAAAGGACCGGCTATACCCCTTCAACTCCGGCCCCCTGTGCCCCTCTCGGAAAAGAGCTATCAGCTACCCCACTCTCCTAATTAATTGGCTAAGCCAGAGCCATGTGGACTGTGGTTGTACTGTTATCTTGGGTGGTTCTCCATGTTCCGATTATATCAAGTTATCTTGTTTAAAGCACAAACGTATACATAAACATAACTGAGATGTATAACATAAATAAAACGTAACCAAACTTGTGTTGAGCAAGCTAAGCATTTATCTACCCCAAACATAAGTTTAAACAGGGTTGATCAAGGTAAAGTGGTAAAGCATCTAGTCAAATCCTTAGCTAGGTGTTTGCCCATCAGATTCATGCATAACAACGAGAATAGTAAACATTGTTTAGCATGCAATGTCATAGGTTCAAAAAGATTATGCAGGGGGGAAATCCACTTGCCTTCCTCTACAAGCTGGGTGAATTCCTCTTCAAAGACAAGGTTCTTCCGGATCACTTCCGACGGGGAGCTCGACGAAACGAGCACGATATCTACGAGTCAAACATGGATAACAATCAATAAACAAATCAGTACACCAAACAGTAATAAAACTGGTAAATTTACTGTTTAAAAGATTCTACTCGTCGAGACGATCACTTCGGTATATAGAACGCTAAAAACGGAGTTAAAATGAGAAAGATATGGTTAAAACAGTTTTCGGGGGCCTATTTGCAAGAAAACTATGTCTACGGGGTTGTTTATGAACAAATTCAGGGGCTAAAACATTTTTATAAATTAATTCAGAGGGTTTATATGCAAAAAGTAGTGAAAAGGGCTTAAAACAGGATTAAACAGGGTAGATAGGGGCTAGTTTGCAAGAATCAGGACCCATCTGTAATTATTTCCAAAGGTGGAAGGACCGGGTTGCTAATATTTGCAAATTCAGGGACTCTTAATCACAACCGTCACTCCACACCGTGGATCTGAGATCCAACGGCGGATGACGCACGGGTGCACCGTGGACCCGGCCGTGGGCGCGGTCCATGGGTCCACCGTGGACCATTCCCCTTTAAACGAAAGGGTACGCGATCCCATCCGTTTGCTCGCGATCTAACGGCCCTGATCAAATACATGCGGCGGGCGGCGGCGACGACGCCGGGAGGGCGGCGCGCGCGCGGCGGGGAGCTCGCCGGCGTGAGCTGCTCGGACGGCGTTCCCGGCCGTTTCTTCGACCACGTGCTAGGGGCAAAACGATGCGGAGACGCTTGCGCACTCGATAGCACGCTGCGGCAGCACGATTGGGCCTCACCGGCGGCCAGCACCGTAAGGGGGCGGCGCGGTCACTCCGGTGAGCTCGCGGGGGAGGCGCTGGGCGCGATAGGAGGGGAAATTGGGCAGGGGGGTTTGCTTACCACGCGCAGGCGATGAGGACGGGCCGAAGGGTGAAAAAGAGGCGGCAGCGGGACGGCTTGGTGACGACGGCGGCTCGGGCGGCGCTCCGGCGAGCACGGGCGCGGGCGCCACGGGCGTCGGGGGCGCGAACCCCGGGCGCACGAGCACGTCAAGTCCCCCGCGAACCTATTGATCAACAGAAACGGGTGGGAGACCAAGCCCTTCACCGGTGGCGACGAGACGACGGCGGCGGCGGAAAGCAAAGCGGCGGCGCTGGAGAAATTGAGCTCGGTTCGGGCGTGTGTGTGCTGCAGAGGCGAAAGGGGAGCCAAGGAGCGCGTGCGTGAGCTTATATAGGGCACGAGGATGGGAGATGAAGCGGCTAGGGGCCGGGACGGCGGCGGGTTGCCATTGATGGCCGGCGGGCCGTCCGGGCTTAAAGTTGGAAAGGGAAACGGCCGTGAGGTTTAGGGGAAGAGTAATTGCCTTAATTGGCATGCTCGCGGTGCGAGGGGAAAGGAAGGGGAGAGGGCGGGGCGTGGCGGAATCGGCGGCATGCGGCGGCGCCCGCGCGCGGGCGCGATGAAGAAGAAAAGGAAGGGGAGAGATGGAGGCCGACGGTGGGGCCCATCCGTCGGGCGCCGCCGCAAAAATAAAAGAGAAGGGGGGAAGGGCGGTGGGCCGGCGGGGGGTCGGGCCGGGGCCGCCCGGGCCAAAAGGTAAGAGTGCCGGGTCTTTTGTTTTTTTTTCTTTTTTTTAAAACCTCATTTTCAAATCCAATTTAAATTCAAATCCATTTCAAACCTTTGCAAACTTTTCTCAAATATTTTATAGGCTTTTTAGAGACTACTCAAGCAACCAAAATCATGCAAACCAAATGATGATGCACATAAACTTGTTGTTTCTAACTTTATTATATTATCTTTAATATTTTTAGAGCTCAATTTTATTTAGCATTTTAATCTCCTTAAATCCTTAAGACATTTTAAGTTGCTAAGTGATTTCAGTGATGGAATTTTAGGGTGTCACAAATCCTACCCCCTTAAAGAGAATCTCGTCCCGAGATTCGAAGATTTAGAGAACAAAGTCGAGGGAAGTCTTCCTTGAGTCCATCCTCTCTTTCCCAAGTTGCCTCTTCCTCGGTGTGATGACTCCACTGCACTTTACACATTCTGATGATCTTACTCCTGGTAACTCTTTCTGACACATCCAAGATCTTAACAGGGTATTCCTTGTATGTCAGGTCATTCTCCATTTGAATATCCTCTAACTGTACCGGTTCTATTCTAACCTCACTTGTGCATTTCTTTAGCTGGGATACATGAAACACATCATGAACTCCTGACAACTGTGCTGGCAACTCTAACTGGTATGCCACTTCTCCTTTCCGTTCCAAAACCTTGAAAGGTCCGATAAATCGAGGTGATAATTTTCCTCTGACATTAAACCTCCGTAAACCCCGAATCGGTGACACTCTGAGGTATGCATAATCACCGACTTTCAAGATCACCTCTCTTCGTCGAGGATCAGCATAACTCTTCTGTCTTGACTGTGCTGCCTTAAGATTCTCCCTTATGATTTCAACTTGTTTTTCTGCTTCTCGTATGTCGTTCGGCCCAAAGAACCGCCTTTCACCGTCCGATTCCAAAACAACGGTGTTCTACACTTCCTTCCATACGAGCTTCAAAAGGTGCCATCTTGATGCCGGGACCGATAGCCGTTGTTATAAGCAAACTCGCATAAGGCAAACTCTTATCCCAACCGCCATCGTTCTTTAACGCACAAGCTCTCAACATATCCTCGAGTATCCGATTTGTTCTCTCCGTCCGCCCATCCGTCCGAGGATGATACGCCGAGCCGAAGTTCAACTTTGTATCCATCGATTCATGCAACTTCGCCAAAACCGTGAGGTGAACCGTGTGCCTCGATCCGACACTATCTTCTTCGGTACTCCGTGCAAACACACTATTCTTGAATTATACAACTCGCCTAGCTTCACTCCCGTATAGGTCGTCTTTACCGGAATGAAGTGCGCTACCTTGGTTAGTCTATCCACAATAACCCAAATAGAATCATACCCGTCACGAGTACGAGGTAATCCCACTATGAAATCCATACCGATTTCCTCCCATTTCCACTCGGTACCTTCGAGAGGTTGTAGCAATCCCGCCGGTCTTTGATACTCCGCCTTCACTCTTTGGCACACATCACACAAAGCTACATGAGCCGCCACGTCTTTCTTCATCCCATACCACCGCATCTCTCGCTTCAAGTCCCGATACATCTTGGTACTACCAGGGTGTATAGAGTAAGCCGAATCATGTGCTTCTTTCAAAATAGTCTCCCTCAATTCCTTGATCTCGTGTACACAGATTCTCGTTCTTAAACCACCTTGTTCCTTGCTCATCTTCTCTCGAATTCCGGAACTTTGCCTAACTTAATCGTTTCTCGTATTCTCGCAATCTTGGCATCGATCAACCGTCCCTTCCCCGATATCCTGCTCAAGTGTCGATTCAATCTCTAATGTCAAAGTCTCACTCGAAGCAACCATTCCCAAGTTAAGCCGTGCCATCTCCCAACATAGTTCTTGAGGTAACGGTGTCCCAATAGCATATTAGTCTCCGTCCCTTCCGACTCAAAGCATCCGCCACTACATTTGCTTTTCCGGGATGATACCGGATATCCAAATCATAATCTTTGATCAACTCTAACCATCTTCTTTGCCTCAAATTCAGATCCTTCTGAGTAAAGATATATTTCAGACTCTTATGGTCAGTAAAGATCTTACACTTGTTCCCAATCATATAATGTCTCCAGATCTTCAAAGCGTGAACAACCGCAGCCAACTCAAGATCATGAGTAGGATAGTTCGCTCATGTTTCCTCAACTGTCTTGAAGCATAGGCGACTACCTTTCCTTCTTGCATTAACACACATCCCAAACCTTGCCGAGAGGCATCACAAGACACATCGAACCCTTTGTGTATGTCCGGCATGATCAACACGAAGGCCGTGGTCGGCCTCTTCTTCAATTCCTCAAAACTAGCCTGACACTTCTCATCCCATTTGAATTCTCTTCCTTTCTCGAGCAGAGTGGTAAGTGGCTTCACTATCTTAGAAAACCCTTCAATGAACCTCCGATAGTATCCCGCAAGACCAAGGAAACTTCGATCTCCGGCACATTCTTAGGCGGACTCCGAGTTCAATACATCCCGAACCTTGCTTGGATCGATCGCTATGCCTCCATCTGTGATGATATGTCCGAGAAAAGATACCTCCTTTAACCAGAAAGCACACTTGCTGAACTTGGCATACAACTCGATGTTCCCGTAACTTCTGTAACACAAGCCTCAAATGTTCTTCGTGTTCTTCTTCACTCCGAGAGAATACCAATATATCATCAATGAATACCACAATAAACTTATCCGGATACTCCATGAATACCTTGTTCATCAAATACATAAAGTATCTTGGTGCATTGGTCGAGCCAAAGGACATCACGGTGAACTCATATAACCCGTATCTAGATGTGAATGATGTCTTTGGTATATCCTCCACACGGATTTTTAATCGGTGATAGCCTCGATCTAAGATCTATCTTAGAGAAAGCCTTAGCTCCTCTCATTTGATCAAACAAATCCTCAATCCGAGGTAAAGGGTACTTATTCTTGATAGTAACCTCATTAAGTGATCGATAGTCTATACACAACCTCCTAGAACCATCCTTCTTATCAACGAAGAGTGTGGGGGCTCCCCATGGTGATGAACTAGGACGGATAAACCCTTTACTAAGCAATTCTTCAATTTGTTTCTTTAATTCAGCTAGATCTTTAACATCCATTCTATATGGTCTTTTAGATATAGGAGCAAGTACCGGGTATAAGTTCAATACTAAATTCAATGTCACGATCGGTGGCATACCCGGCAAATCCTCCGGAAATACATCGGGGAATTCATTCACTACCCTTATATCCTCCAAGGCCTTGCCTTCAACGAGTTCATAACTCCTTTAACGGATGAGGGTGCACTCACGTACTCCACTCTTTCCCCTTGAGGACCGGTTAACGATCGACCTCTTCCGACACCGAATAACTCCATCACAACTCCTTAACCAATCCATACCAAGAATGACATCTATTCCCCATGATTTTAGAACTACCGGATTAGCAAGAAAGTCTACCCCCATGATATTAATCTTTACTTGTGGGCATATGTGACCGATTTTCATTTCTCCCCCAGGAGTGCTAACTATCGGTGAATTCTTCATTGTACTCATAGGTAAGTTATATTTTGCCACAAATTGATCGTTATAAATGAATGTGATGCTCCCGAATCAAATAATACGGTAGGAGGGTACGAGTTGACGAAAAACGTACCCAATACCACGCCGCATCATTCCGAGCTTGCTCCACCGATACATGATTGACTCGGCCACGCACATGACTCGCCGGCCTCTCTTGCCGGGTGTCTATGGAGTACGAGCTCGCGAAGATGACCGCCGATCCCGTTCCCAATGTCCCTCTCGTGGAGTCCGCATCACCCTCTTAGGACAGTTGTTAGCATAATGCCCCAGCTCTCCGCACTTGAAGCATCCACCGTCGAACGAGGTTGGTGTTTCGACGAGGTGCCCCGCAGTTGTTGCTAGGACGACTCAACTGTGGGGTAGGAGTCCTGGGGGTCTGAGGATTGAAGCGCTGTGGCTGAAACGAGCGCCGGAGCTGCATGTTCTGTGGGTACCTTCCAGCTTGTCCACCAGGACGATATGGAGTCAGGCTCTGCTGAGAACTGTAACGGGGACGGGTGTTACCGCGACCGCCCCCGAGACTGAAACTTGCGTTTATGTTCACCCATCTCCTTCCTCTTGCTTTCCAGCCCAATAGCTTTGTTTACCAGCGTCTGAAAGTCCGGGAAGATGTGACTCTGCAGGAGATAGTTCGGAGGACTAATCAAGCCATCCAGGAACCTTTCTTGCCTCTTTGGATCAGTGTTGACTTCATCAGGTGCATAGCGTGACAAGTGAGTGAACTTGTCCAGATACTCAGTCACTGACATATTGCCTTGCCTTAGTGACAAGAACTCCCTCTGCTTGAGCTTGAGAACCCCTGAAGGAATGTGATAAGTGCGGAAGTTGTCACGGAATTCCGCCAAGTGATGTTCGCCCGTTGGGATGAGCTTGAGAGTACGCATCCCACCAATCTGCGGCCTGCCCCACAAGTCTTCCAGCAAAGCATACGTAACCATCTCCCTGTCGCGGTGCACCGCACGATCTCCGGCTTCTTAGTGATAGTTTTCGACCGGTCATCCGCATCTAGTGGATCAGCCGAGTGAGAAAATGTAGGGGGATGGTGGCTCATGAACTCCTTGTGCTCGTCCCTTGGTGGCGGGGGTGGTGGTGGCATCGGTGGTGGTGGCTGGTTCTCGTTGAGCTTGCATCCGCTGCACGGTGTTGGTAAGGTTTTGAATCGAGTTGCATCTGCGCTGCCAGGAATTGCTGCATATTCGGGTCCATTGCTTGGTTGATCGGTGGAGGTGGTGCTGGGTTTTGCTGATTTGCAATATGTGCCCGGATCACAGGTGGCACGTCTTGACCTCCTCCGGACCTGGTGTTTACCATCTGACCGTTAGAAAAATCATATCTCAGATAATTGTACTTGAATCATTGCATAAGAGAATAACTCAAAGTAAAATGACAGCATGTACTTCAGTTAAGACAGATTCTGTTGACCTCAAAGAATTATGCATAACTTTCTGTGTAAATATCCAATGACCACGAATTTTTACCATATTATAGTGTATAAAATTAGGGAACCATCCCAACTGGAATCACCTCATTTGGATATGTACAACTCGAGATATAATTCAAACAGTACAGCTATATCAGCAGAGATTTACAGATTCTGTCATGTTCATTACTTTGTGCATAACTCCCAGAATATGTATGGTATACCATTGAATTTTTGACAGAAATTCATCCTCTAAATTTGTGAACTAACCCAACTGGTTTCATGTCATTTGGATTTCTGTAGCTTGAGTTATAAACAGAACATTACTGACATGTCATATGACTGCGAAAACAGATTTGATCCAAACATACTTGCAGGAGAGATTAAGCAATGACAACCGATAAAACCCAAACCAAACTTTAATTAACTTAAAATTTCAGATTGCATAGTGGCCATCACTCCACCATACAATTACAATCAAGCAAAGATCCAACTCAAGCATGTTTGCAAACAGCATTCATTATTACAAGCAAATACGTTCACGCAGAACGGTCTATCGAAAAGGTAAATGATAAGGGCGAGCATCCTAGGATCCTAGCCAAGACGAGTAGTAGCTTCATCGGTGCCGTAACGAAGCCTTTTGCGCGAGGGGAAGCCGTAGTCCGGTATGGCATGACTTCCCGAGGCGTCGCCGTCCCGCAAGCCGTGCTTCAAGACGCGCTACCTTTGCCCCGAGCGACTGCAGCCTCCTCATGATACTTGTTTATCTCCAAAGTTGCTCTCTCCGGATCAGCATTCGAGCAGCAGTCACCCTTGCCAAGACATCGATGCGGTCATCACCTCCCCGCCGGCACTACGGTCACTTCGTGCCACTTGCACGTCGAGGCACATGGCGGTACTCCGATTGGAACAACCGCACCCGATTAGCATGGCGGACCGACCGGAGCGCCCTCCTTGCCGCATCATTCACCGCAGCGTCATCCGTAGAGAACTGAGCTGTGCTATGGTGGGATGAGCGATACCTCCATCCTTCAGTATCATTCAGAGGCTTCCCTGATGTAAACTTTGCAAGTGTAGTAATCCCTCATTCCAGGCTCACTGAAATGCTTGGTCACATAGAGAGGCCTTATGGTATACCCCGGATACCTCGGAACATCCCACAGAGAATGCGGCAACAGCCCCATTCTCGGCTTCGTAGAGTGCTTATGGTATTCGGCTCCATGGTAGCGGGGATCTTCATCTTCCTCTCGGGTTGCTAGCAAGCATGGTTACCATCATCCTCACCCACACTGTCATCACTGGAGTCTTCTGGATCATCTTCGGCACAAGATCGGCGGGTGCGGGGGGTGCTTCCTCATTGACTACGGGAGCCGGTGGAATCACAATGTCACCGTCGCGCGTCGCCTCAAGCACCGTGCCATCGTACGGCACCGTGGCGTTCCAATGGCTCTTCCGGCTCCTCCTCCTCCATCTCAACTTCTTCGAGATCCTCTTCTTCTTCTTCCGGGCTGGACCTCTTCGGGTCTTCCTCAACCTCAACCTCCCCGCCGGAACTCCTCCCCGTTCCTCCTCAACATCCTCAAGGCGGTGGCGAGGAGCCACCGTCCAAAGAGGAAAGCGTCCACTAGTGCTCTTGCGAGGGGTCATGTAAGTCCCGGCCATCCGTCAAAGCAAAACCCGATCTCGCAGTGCGGAATAAATCAAAATGATAGTTTAAAATGATAAACAAAGTTAAATTAGATTTTTAGTGCGTAAATAAGATGATTTGAAGCATGATGTGGCTTTCTAGAACATGAATCCTTAATTTCGTCCATTTCTAACTAAGGCTGCGTCCTACAGTCATCACGGCTCTGGTACCACTTTGTCACACCCGATTTTACAAGTAAAATCGAATGCATCTCATATGTGCGCCAGGATCATTTACACACACATGATAGACAAAACGAGAGTAATACCATTGCTGTAATAAAACGTACAAGAGTTTAAACCAGTATAACATCCTTTATTACATCCATGAGGGTGGACTCGAAGGTCCAAACAAAACGATAACTAAACGACGACGAGCAACTCCATCGCCGACATCCACGAGCATGATGACCGGGGGATCCGCATGCCTAGAACTCCTCGAAGTCACTCCGGTACTCGTCCTCGCCTCCGACGTTCTCCTCTCGAACGGCGGTAAGCAAGGGTGAGCACACTTATGGTTGGAGCTCGGCAAGTGGGGGAAAATGCAAGGCTATCAAGGATAGGCTATGGTTCACGACGGTAAGCATTTTATAAATTGGTCAAGTTTTATTAGCAAGCACCTAGTTACTAGATGTAAGTGTATACCAACCCACTTAACCTTTAAAAGAAACCTCAAACCAAACCTCCAACCCACGATTTACATTAGTCTTCAAGTTTATTACTCATGTGAGGGTCCAAGCCGCTCGTGACCGTGAGCACGGCCGATCGATCGCTTTTACACTCGCGAGAGGTTGTACACTTTACCCACAGTTCGTGTTCCCCATCTTGCCGGGTTAGCTAGACCCTTAAACACTTCCAAGGTGAGTGGCTAGGGGTCCACTACGAAGCCTTTACAAAGGAAAGAAGAGAAACCAACAGCCCGCAACAAGTTAAGCGGCGGAGCGGACATAACCCTCCCTAGTGGTCAACACCTTAGCCAAGGCCGCTACCCCAAAAGGACCGGGCTATACCCCTTCAACTCCGGCCCCCGTGCCCCTCTCGGAAAAGAGCTATCGGCTACCCCACTCTCCTAATTAATTGGCTAAGCCGAGCCATGTGGACTGTGGTTGTACCGTTATCTTGGGTGGTTCTCCATGTTCCGATTATATCAAGTTATCTTGTTTAAAGCACAAACGTATACATAAACATAATCGAGATGTATAACATAAATAAAACATAACCAAACTTATGTTGAGCAAGCTAAGCATTTATCTACCCCAAACATTTGTTTAAACGGGGTTGATCAAGGTAAAGTGGTAAAGCATCTAGTCAAGTCCTTAGCTAGGTGTTTGCCCATCGATTTATGCATTTCAACGAGAATAGTAAACATTGTTTAGCATGCAATGTCATAGGTTCAAAAAGATTATGCAGGGGGGAAATCCACTTGCCTTCCTCTACAAGCTGGGTGAATTCCTCTTCAAAGACAAGGTTCTTCCGGATCACTTCCGACAGGGAGCTCAGACGAAACAGGCACGATATCTACGAGTCAAACATGGATAACAATCAATAAACAAAACAGTACACCAAACAGTAATAAAACTGGTAAATTTACTGTTTAAAAGATTCTACTCGTCGAGACGATCATTTCGGTATATAGAACGCTAAAAACGGAGTTAAAATGAGAAAGATATGGTTAAAACAGTTTTCAGGGGCCTATTTGCAAGAAAACTATGTCTACAGGGTTGTTTATGAACAAATTCAGGGGCTAAAACATTTTTATAAATTAATTCAGAGGGTTTATATGCAAAAAGTAGTGAAAAGGGCTTAAAACAGGATTAAACAGGGTAGATAGGGGCTAGTTTGCAAGAATCAGGACCCATCTGTAATTATTTCCAAAGGTGGAAGGACCGGGTTGCTAATATTTGCAAATTCAGGGACTCTTAATCACAACCGCCACTCCGCACCGTGGATCTCAAATCCAACGGTGGATGGCGCACGGGTGCACCGTGGACCCGGCCGTGGGCGCGGTCCATGGGTCCACCGTGGACCATCCCCCTTTAAACGAAAGGGTACGCGATCCCATCCGTTTGCTCGCGATCTAACGGCCCCCGATCAAATACATGCGGCGGGCGGCGGCGACGACGCCGGGAGGGCGGCGGCGCGCGGCGGGGAGCTCGCCGGCGTGAGCTCTGGACGGCGTTCCCGGCCGTTTCTTCGACCACGTGCTAGGGCAAAACGATGCGGAGACGCTTGCGCACTCGATAGCAGGCTCTACAGGCACGATTGGGCCTCACCGGCGGCCAGCACCGTAAGGGGGCGGCGCGGTCACTCCGGTGAGCTCGCGGGGGAGGCGCTGGGCGCGATAGGAGGGGAAATTGGGCAGGGGGGTTTGCTTACCACGCGCAGGCGATGAGGACGGGCCGAAGGGTGAAAAAGAGGCGGCGGCGGGACGGCTTGGTGACGACGGCGGCTCGGGCGGCGCTCCGCGAGCACGGGGCGCGGCTGCCACGGGCGTCGGGGGCGCGAACCTGCAGGCGCACGAGCACGTCAAGCCCCCTGCGAACCTATTGATCAACAGAAACGGGTGGGAGACCAAGCCCTTCACCGGTGGCGACGAGACGACGGCGGCGGCGGAAAGCAAAGCGGCGGCGCTGGAGAAATTGAGCTCGGTTCGGGCGTGTGTGTGCTGCAGAGGCGAAAGGGGAGCCAAGGAGCGTGTGCGTGAGCTTATATAGGGCACGAGGATGGGAGATGAAGCGGCTAGGGGCCGGGGCGGCGGCGGGTTGCCATTGATGGCCGGCGGGCCGTCCGGGCTTAAAGTTGGAAAGGGAAACGGCCGTGGGGTTTAGGGGAAGAGTAATTGCCTTAATTGGCATGCTCGCAGTGCAGGGAAAGGAAGGGGAGAGGGCGGGGCGTGGCGGAATCAGTGGCATGCGGCGGCGGCCGGCGCGGGCGCGAGGAAGAAGAAAAGGAAGGGGAGAGATGGAGGCTGACAGGTGGGGCCCACCTGTCGGCGCCGCTGCAAAAATAAAAGAGAAGGGGGAAGGGCAGTGGGCCGGCAGGGGTCGGGCTGGGCCGCCTGGGCCAAAAGATAAGAGTCTTTGGTTCTTTTGTTTTTTTTTCTTTTTCTTTTTTCAAACCTCATTTTCAAATCAAATTTCAATTCAAATCCATTTCAAACTTTTGCAAACTTTTCTCAAATATTTTATAGGCTTTTTAGAGACTACTCAAGCAACCAAAATCATGCAAGCCAAATGGTGATGCACATACACTTGTTGTTTCTAACTTTATTATATTATCTTTAATATTTTTAGAGCTCAATTTTATTTAGCATTTTAATCTCCTTAAATCCTTAAGACATTTTAAGTTGCTAAGTGATTTCGGTGATGGAATTTTTAGGGTGTCACGGATAGGTGGACATGTGCAAGTGGCAAATGGATGATCTTGGGGCACGAGTGAAGTCCTCGTTATCGGATTGCACATGGTTGGAAGGTTTGAGTATGTATTTGTCATCAAGGCACTTGAGAACTCATGAATAAAAAGAACCGAGGAGAATCTTTATTATTTTTCTTACTTTTATTTTATTTCCTTATTTTTATTTTTTCTTTTTTCTTCTTCCTTTTTTTCTTCTCATCATAATTTTTTTTCATTTTTTCTTTTGCTCCTCAGAACTTTTGCAACATAATACTTGCATAGCATTTGTTAGAGATGATGTAATGACTCCTCCCCCATGCTTGAACGATGCTCATCCTCAAGCATAAAGAAAGCGGAAATGGCTGCTAAAGTAAGTATAAATTCCATAATCTTGCGGAATATTTGAATTTCCATCGAGAATTTTACTCTATACTCAAATTGGGTTGTGGACAAGGAGGTGATCACAAAAAGATGTTTTTGGTTTAGGGTGGATGCCCAGCGAAGTTTGTGAAATTTTCGATGTGAAAACCCAAAATGCATGGACAAAAAGGCTATCATGAAAAGTTACACAAAGGAATGACAAGCTTCTTAGTCTCGAACCATAAAAATCAATCCTAATCCAACTCATCAAAACATATGTTTGCAATCTACGTGTTTTGTTATCATAGAACATATATGTATATGGCTTTGGTAGGTAGAACTTTGCAAGAGCATCACAGATATGTAGATAGTATAAAAGTTAAGTTTTCATAAAAAACAACAAGTTATCTAACTATCCATAAACTTAAACCAAAGAGCAGGGATATGTATGTGGGTCTAGAGTATAGTCATTTCACCTCCACAAATAAAAGATCCGGTATTTAAACTAATTTCAGATCATATTATAGAGAGCAATTAGCCAAGACATGTATAACTTCATGTAGGTAATACAAAGCGGCAACTTTCATCATCTTTCCGTAAGCATAGGAAATATAAAACATCAAGGTGAACACATGGTCATGCCTATCTATTGAAAATAAAAAGAAACCTAGGTTGTCCTCCTAGTAGCCATGTTATTGTTGGGAGAGAAAAAATAATGTTGAACCTAAGGTTGAAGGCATACTTACAAGCATTTACATTCGGAAAAGAGAAGTCCATGGAGATATTACTATCCTTTGTAGTTCTTCGTTACCTTCTTCCGACATCTCCATGTATCGATGTGGATTTTGCTTTTGTCTTGATTTATCAATGCTCCTAAACTTTTGAATTTGATCTTGTATGATTAATGGAGTCATTGTCGACCTTCCCTTCAATGTTGTCATCATCATCTCCTCTTTCTTGTTCTCATCATCTCCTTACTGTCTCTTTTTTCATGGATTTCCCATCTGTCCAGAACAGAACATATATCGAAATATAGCTCTATTTAAAAGTTTATGAAATTACCTTTCCAACGTGTGGTCATTCATCAAAAACGGAGTTCAAACAAGGGAGCTATGTCTAATTTACTTCAGCGCTGCGTGCTGTCCAAAACTGATTTCAAGACGTGTTGCACTCGGTGATTTGGACATAACCCCTTGTAGGAATCTCCAATTGTCTTGATTCTTGATTTGTTGGAATCGTAACTTCATGGTGCTCTTAAATATCCAAAAGTATTTTGTGTTTTCCCTTGGAGACAACGTAGAATTTTGATGAGATCGTTGGCTTCTTTCTTATTGACCCGGAGACTTTAATGATCTTGATCATTCTATCTTCTAGAGCGTCATGTTGCACTTTCGTGTTGAAGACTGAAGGATCAGATGGCGACTAGAGAGGGGGGGGAGTGAATAGGAGCCGGTAAAAATTCTTCTCAAAGAACCCGGCCTATACCCTAGACAAATCCCGGTCACACACCAATCGCCAAGACAACAAGGTTATGGATCAACTTCAAGTCTTAGGAACGATTCCTTTAAGCACACGCGGAAGCACGAGAGGAGGGAGGAATCGAACCAAGGAACAAAGCTGCTAGGCTCTGGCAGACTGTCCGGCCAGGTGGGGCGGACTGTCCGCAATGCCCACGCGGACAGTCCGGCCAGGTGCCGCGGACAATCCGCAAGGACCACGCGGACCGTCTGGACAGAAGCCACGGACCGTCCGTTAAAGCCAACAGAACCACCAGAACCGACCCGAGAAAAACGGACTGTCCGCTACTGAAGCTCGGACCGTCCGCAAACCGGCTGCAACGAAAACCTAAAACAAAACCGGATCAAACCAAAACAAAACAAGAACACGAAGAACACCACGACGAACTGGGCTGAACTGGCTCCTCGCGGACAGTCCGAGGGGGCAGGCGGACAGTCCGCCAGTTCAAAACAGAACAGGAAAAGCCCGAGCTCGCGAAGTCAACTCCACCTACTCATCACCGGATCTCCCAAACGGTAGAAGCTGTAGAGACAAGAGTTTAGGGACATGATAAGCGTCAAACAAGGATGCTATACCCCTAAATATTTGCCTCCTAACTCCCTAAATCACCGGGAATCGCGGATCCTTTGAACACCACCAAAAACTAGAACTCCAACCGAAAATCCTTGAATCGAAGTGGTTTCCCGGCGTTTGAGGGCACAAGATCAATCACAAAGATGCACTAGACATCCATCCATGTTTCCCTCAAAGAAATCCGGGGAGAAACCTACTCAAATCCGCGGAATCACACCGAGAACAAAGGCACCAAGAACAAGCACGAAAAAGACCACGAAATTCACAACGCCGAATCTTCTATACAAACCAGAAAATATTCACAAGGTCTAGCATGCTGCCCTAGCATCCATCCCTCTCAACAAATCTCTCATGAAGCTCTCATGCTAGCCTAGTCAAGAAATGGAGGAAAAAATGTCTCGGGAAAATGAGAAAGAGGAGGGGGAAATGAAACCCTAAGTCGCGGAGAGAGAGAGCCATCCACACACACTCATGGCTTATATATCGGGTCCTGCCGGTGTGGGAAATGACTCGACTACCCCTAACTCAACTACTGGCGATACAACCCACGCAGGGGCATTTATGTAATGTTTGTGGGTCTTGCCATCGGACGGCCACGCCTTCGCCGCACCCCGCGTCCTCCCGACGCAAGCCATGCGATCCCACCGCGTGTCCTCCGCCTCGAAGCTTCCCGACACGCCCGGATCCCGTCTCCGTCGTGTTAGCCCTTCGGACTTGGTTTTGAGGCCCAAACCAAGAAACCGTCCTCCGAAGGTTTTGTGGGCAAACCACCAAACCCCGCGTGCTCGGCCCGGCCTCCCGCCAAGACTCTTGACTCGACCGCCACCGTGCACCGGCTCGATCGTCCGTGACTTCGTCTTGCTCGTCTCGCCACCATGTGGCCCGCACCTAGTCTCGCCGTCCATCGGGTCCCTCGAACCGAGCCTACTTGTCTCTCCATCTCCCGGAGGCCCCTCAAGGCTGAAGACCTTTCACGCCCGTTCTTCACCTCGCAACAACACGAACTAGGCCGCGGCCTACACCGCGCACCGAGCCAAGAGTCGGTCCAACACCCGTTGTCATTCACTCATCACTGAGGAGCGGTCATCCATCGACCACCGGGATGCTCCTGGTCCTCAATCTCCTCCTTGATGAGTGCATTGACAACACACAACGTGAAATGAAATTCAGAGAAAGAAAGTAAGAAGAAAGAAAAACAAAGAAGCTCAACTCATGACCAAAACCAAAGAAAGGCAAAGAAAGGTCACAAGCCAAGCAAAGCACAAACTCCATACTGAAAACAGCAAGAAAGCTCCCCCAGAGAAAATGCAAGCTCCCCCTGAACATGTGGATGCAAACTTCCAAATTTTAGCTCACCTCTTCTGAATTTGCATTAAGCTCACCCCTTCTCCCCCTTGTTGACAATGTATGAATCAAGGTGAATATGCAGGAATGTAAAACAAAGCATATAAACATCTACATGAGCTTCTCAAATAGGCCAAATTTAGTGTCAAAGGCTAGAAATGAGATAAAGAGCACATATATGGATCATAACATAGTCAAAGCATTGCCACAAGTAATATATGGAAATATAGGCATGTGACAAAGCAAATTTTCAGATTGAGCAGTTTTATCAAAAGATGGCTCACTTCAAATATAAAGGCCTATACATGTCATATTCTAGCCAAAAACATGCATATCATCTAGAGATCATACAAGGATATCCAATTCTCAACAAAAGATCATTGCAAACACCCATAAAGCAAAGCATGTCATGTTAAAGCTCATGAGACATGTGTCCGCTTCGGGGAGATTTCTCCACTGGTGAACATCATGCAACATGTTTTGCACCCATGTGTAAAAGATAAGACATTTTAAGCATAAACATGATGGATGGAGCATTTTTCAAGCATACACACTTCTTTTCAAGATTAATTAATTTCATGGTACATGAAGTGCCTTTGCGGCAAAAAGAAGCTTATGCTCCTCCATGAATGCAACATAGGCTAAACATTCACAATGATATCAGCCTTTGGCCCAAAAGCAAGAAAAAGACATCCAAGCACAATCTAAGCATGGAAAGCACATTTAGACCAAAACGTGACATGGATACACTACTACACATGAGTGGAGCACATTTCACCAATTTTAGTCAAGATTAGCATTTGATTCAAAAAGGGGTATCTCACAACACATACATCTCAAATATTCCAAGAGCATAGCATCACATAGCCATTTCTCCACACACATGACCAATATCTCACAAGTAGGCAAAGAAACTCAAACAAGGCATATGAAACAAGCTCATCATCCTAAAATGCAATATGATACAAATGCAACATGATATATAACAAGATGGCTATCCTACCATGGTTTATACATCAAGCAAAGCATGTATATACATCAAAGTAAACATGGTATGATACATATGGTACAAAAGAAAATCCCCCAAGAATCAACTAGAAAGGGCAACAGACCCCAAGTTCCCCCCGCAAGAGCACAAATGTAGCTTGGTCGAGAGGCTTTGTGAAATGTCTGCAAGCTGATCTTGGGTAGGGATATGGCTCAACACAATGGTTTCTTTCTCCACATTGTCTCTCAATAAATGGTATCTCACTTCTATGTGTTTGGTTCTGGAGTGAAGCACTAGGTTTTTCGCTACGCTTATGGCACTGGTGCTATCACAAAGAAGTGTGATCTTGGTGCACTCCTCACCAAAGTCTCTCAAAGTGTATGAGATCCACAACAGCTGGGAACAACAACTCGCGGCTGCAACATACTCTGCCTCGGTGGTAGACTGAGCTACACTAGACTGCTTGCGGAAAGACCACGAAACCAACGAGGACCCAAGAAACTGACAAGAACCAGAAGTAGGCTTCCTCTCGACTCGGCAACCAGCAACATCCGCATCAGAAAAACCATGAAGTGAAAGAGTCGAGGAGGAAGAATACCAAAGGCCAAGACCAGGGGCAGACTGTAGGTACCTGAAAATCCTCTTGACAGCCTGTCGATGTGATGTCCTCGGCGAAGCCTGAAAACGAGCGCACAGACACACACTGAACTGTATGTCTGTCCTCGTTGCCGTCAGGTAGAGGAGGGAGTCGATCATGCTCTGGTACTCCCGCTGGTCCACTGGTTCTCCGTCCTTGTCCGCGTCAAAAGTAGCCGTACTCCCCATGGGTGTCGACATAGGCTTTACATCTTGCATCTGGAACTTCCTCAGCATGTCTTTCGTGTGCTTGGTCTGATGTACAAATGTTCCATCCTTCACTTGCTTGATCTGCAACCCGAGAAAGTACGGCAACTCGCCCATCATGCTCATCTCGAATTCCCTGCTCATCTCATCTGCAAACTTGGCAACAAGGTTATGTGACGAGCCACCAAAGACAATATCATCCACGTATATCTGCACAACCAACAAGTCATTCCCATGCTTGAGGAGAAATAAGGTCCAATCCACGGTACCCATCATGAACCCTCTGCTCAACAGAAAACCTCTCAATCTCCCATACCAAGCCCGGGGCGCCTATTTCAACCCATACAGAGCCCTTTTCAACCTGTACACCCTGTGTGGATACTTCTCACTTTCGAACCCCGGTGGCTGCTTCACATACACCTCCTCCTCTATGACCCCATTCAGAAAAGCACTCTTCACATCCATTTGAAACAACTTGAACCCTTTAGCCACGTCAAAGGCTAGAAGGATTCGAATTGCCTCAAGACGGGCCACAGGAGCAAGGGTCTCCTCATAGTCAATCCCCTACTTCTGACTATATCCCTGAGCAACAAATCTGGACTTGTTCCTCACAACCATCCCATTCTCACCCTCTTTGTTCTTCCAAACCCATTTGGTTCCTATAGGATGGCAATTTGGAGGTGGTTCAACTAACTCCCACACTTGGTTCATCTCAAAGTTTTCCAACAAATCATGCATGGAATTGACCTAGTTTGCATCAAATAAAGCATGTCCAATGTCCTTCGGCTCAAAGGAGGCAACAAATGCAGCATGAGCGAAATGAGAGGAATTTCTAGACCTTGACCGTGTAGTATGTTCGTCGATGTCCCCAATGATCCTCGATAGGGGATGCACTTCTTGAATCCGCCGGGGAGCCTCACGCCTCGAGACTACCTCCCCCTCAACTTCAGCTTCTCTCGCCTGGTCCTCTTGTTGCACCGTCGTTGTCCATGATGTAGACGGTCCACCCTCCGTAGTGATCATAGGGGAAGTAGTGGGTACACATTCAGCTTCAGGCGCATGGTTCTCTCCATCATCATCTCCAGCTTCATCCTTCTCCTCTTCAAAGAGGTCCTCGGCCATCTCCCCATCACCTGCACATTCAAAGCCAAGAGAGGTACATGGCATTGTCTCGTTGAAGGTTACCTCGCAAGTCTCCATGATTTTGTTAGTCTCGAGGTTAAGCACCCTATAGGCCCTAGAATGATTAGGATATCCAAAGAAAATCCCATCACTAGACCTAGACTCAAACTTGTCGAGTTTTCCCTTCTTAAGAATAAAGCACTTGCAGCCAAAAACTCGGAAATGACACACCTTGGGTGCCCGACCATGCATAAGCTCATAACAAGTCTTCTTCTTGAAAGCTCGCAATAAAATCCTGTTTGAGACATGACAAGCCGTATTGACCGCCTCAGCCTAATACCTCCTAGGAGTCCTGTGCTCATCGAGCATCGTCCTAGCCATCTCACAAAGAGTCCGATTTTTCCTTTCCACAACTCCATTTTGAGGGGGCACATAAGGGGTCGAATACTGATGTTCAAGACCTAGATCACGACAAAAGGCATCAAAACAAGAGTTCTTGAACTCTGAGCCATTATCACTGCGGATAGCTCGTATAGCATTTCCATGCCTCTCATTCTTCAACCTCACGATCATATCTCGAACAAAACCAAATGTCTCACTCTTGTCTTCCAAGAAAAACACCCAGGCATAGAGAGAGTAATCGTCCACCACAACAAGGACATACCACTTCCCACCCACCGAGCGAACTCGAGCTGGCCCAACAAGGTCCATATGCAACAGCTCTGTCGGACGCTCGGTCATGACATCGGTCAGGGGTGGATGGGGAGTGGATACCATCTTTTTATGCCTACACGGATCACAAACCAAATCCATCTGAAACTTCAACCTCGGCAATCCTTGGACAAGGTCAAGACCACTCAAGCGGGAAGCCAAATCAAAGCTCAAGTGACCCAACCGCCTATGCCATTTCCACAAATCAGAAGAAGGACCGGCCATTGTTGACGGTGTATTTTGGTACACCTATCATGTTCATTACACTTTGGTTTGGATTTGATTATGGAACTAACCCGCCACTAGGCACACTAATCATATAACAAGTTCATCTTTGTGCATGCATTTGGAAGTGTTGTGTTTATGTAGGAAAACGGATTCACAACAAATTCAGAGGAGCATTTACGGAGTCTTGTTCGTGTTCATGAGCTTGATGAAATCACTTCCAAAGGTGGCAAGGACCGAAGTGCTACGAGGAACACCCCCGGGGATTGAAGCGTAAAAGACCGAACTTCATGCGAAGAGAACCTCCATCTTGGACGTGAGGATAACATCATCAAAATCATGCAAGTGGTGGGGGCAAAGTACATAAATGCATAAGGACCCATGGAGCGAAAGGGGCGACCGAACCGGGCCGATGTGGGCCCAGGCCGGTCGGCCCAGGTCGGCCGGCCCAGCCCACTCCGGTGGCCGGTTCGGTCTCGTTTTCCTTGCACTTGAAGGATCTTCAACCCTAAAAGCCCTGAGGCGCCGCCAACACCGAGGAGAAAGTCATTCGCACCAGAAGGCCATTCACAAGCTAGAGAGAGGAGGAGTATCTCCGGAGGGAGATCAACCACCTCGAAGGAAGCACCCTCTCGTGGAGAAGAAGGAAGACACCGTCGGAAGGGAAACCATGATCAACGGTGCCATGATCAGCACCTTGATGGGGTAATCTTCTCATTCGTCCATGGGTTGTAATCGATCTTGAGATGTAATCGCACTTTGTCGGATTATCTATCTATCATCTTGTGTTGAATATACTTTAATGCTTAAGGTTAGCTACCATGCCGTAAAGGGAGTAGAGCTCCAATGCTTCCTTGGATCCATTCAATACGCCGTGTCCATCAAAGGCCTAGTCATGAATACTTTCGCGTAGTGACAGTACGAGAGGAGGGAAAGGGCGAAACCGTGGTCACAACCCCGATAGATTAGATTGGTTTTCATGTCTTTAAGCGATTGCATGCTCTAGTATCGTAGACCCGTGGGTGAGTGTCTTTTATCTTCATAACTTAATCATTCTCTCTAGTGTAGTTTAGTTGTTTTCTAGCATAATAATAGTTAGGGTTTTAGTAGCTAGTGTGTCGTTGTAGATCGAACGCTTGTAATCCCCTTGCTCCACGGATTGACAAGAACCTTGGGAATCCCGTGATGAAAAAGGTGTGGGGTCTGTACACTTGCGGATTGTAGAGGGATACGTCTTTTATCCGTCAACAAGCCCCTTTTTCTGGCGCCGTTGCTAGGGAGCAAGCTAATTTACATCATTTGATTTGCATCTAACTTAGTTTTATATTTTAGTTTGTCTTTTGTTTGCTATATCTAACATGTATTATCTAGAAAACCACCACATTTCGTTTTTGTTTTTGTTTTTAGCTTATTGTCTAGATGGCGTTCGTCAATCAACCCGTGGAAGAACCGGAGAAATCATTAAGGGATTACGCTAGCCCTCGATGTGAAGACATAAAAGTACAAGAGTCGGATTCGAAGCTCGAAGCGACCATGTATGAGATTAAATCCAAGATCATCGAGATGGTGGCGGCAAACCCATTCGAAGGGATGGTTACGGAGAACCCATATAGACACATAAGGGATTTCACGACGATATGTGTTGACGGTGAAAATCCGTCAACCTAGCCATGTGTTTACCTTCGGTGTTGGCATGAGTTTTATACCTTATCCATTGGTACTAACCCCCGTGGTATAACAAGTTCACGTGTGCATGTCGTTTTTGGAGTTTAATGTTTATGCAGGGTTTTAGTGTTGAATGCAAGACTTTTTGGATAAGTTCATCAAGCACCTCATGACAAGACCTTGAAGTCCTGAACAAGTCATGCAATGAAGCAATATTAACTCCAAGAAGCCGGGGACTTGATCCGAGAAGACGACGGACTCCGGGGACCCGACCGGAAAAGTGCTGAATGTTGCAAGACAAGGAGTTGAGTCCAATTCGGAGAGAAACCGACGACATGGACCTACATGCGAAGGGGGAAGCATCCGAGAAGCAAGGGAACCGACCTCGGGCAAAGGAGCCCGTGGGCCGGGCCTAAATGGGCCCAGCCGGCCGGCCCGGTCCGGCCGGCCCCGAGCCCATTTAGGGCCCAAATCCGACGCCCTTTGCCCTAGCCGCCAATCGGGCTATTTATAGTCCCCCGACCGAGAGCCACGCGGGGAAGATTTCGTCTTCGGCCGCCGAGAAGCGAGAGAAGAGAGGGACACCATCTAGGAGAGAAGAGGGTCGAGCTAGTTGACTAGGGTTTCCCTAGCCGACGTGGGAACCTTGCAAGGAAGACCACGTCGGAGTTCCCGAGCTAGAAGCAAGATCAAGGAAGGATCCCGGTGGTGATCTTGTGTATGTATCATTGTTATAGTTGAATTATCAAGTTGAATCTTTTCTCGCCGATCAAGTGTTTCCTCGAAGATTTCGTTTTTCGATCGGCTTTGCTTATTCCAATTCTATTCTCGAGATAGATTACATAGGGTGTTCTTGTAGCCGCGGTGGCTAGAGGTACACGCGGATCCTCCGAAAGAATTTCGACTTGTCTTTTGACTCGCCCTAAGCTCCCCGCATGAATAGGGATACGTTGTGACAGAACGGGGGTCTCGAAAGGCGGATGTTTTCGGATTTGGACGGGAAACCACGATTTAAAGAGGCTTTTATTAAGATTCGATTTGCTACTTCTTCTTTTGCTTGGAACTTCAACAAAAGGCTTACCCCGATCCCTCTAGATCTGTTTATCTACCCAATCTTACTTTGTTTTCTCCGGTTTTTAGTAGATTAGATCGTTTTGTGTCTTTTACTTAGATGCATTAGGTTCTTTATTGAAGATTGCGGTTATTTGGCTTTAATAGATTAAGTCTTGCGTCACACATTTGTTCCACGGATTCGATACCTTGGGTTCACCACTCGAGGGAAGAAGGGTCCCTTGACTACGACGGGAGACTTGTACGCTTGCGAGTCACGAACGAACTTTGATACAATTATTAACCGTCAACAAGCCCCTTTTTCTGGAGCCGTTGCCGGGGAACAAGTGATCAAGATTTGATTTTTTATCGCTTTTTTTTGTAATTTTCAGTACTGATTTTATTTTATTTTTGCATCTATTAAGCTTCGATCATCCTCAAAATACATCTAATCTAGTTTGTCTAACTCTAGTCTTTATAGATTTGTTTTGTTTTCTAGTTTTTTTGCATACTTTGTTTATTGCTAACCCTAACGAGGAGATGGACGGCTACCTCTCCAACAAACCCAATAATTTTGTGGATGATCCGAGAAAAACTTTACGAGGCTAAGGAGACGCGAAGCACATCAAGCTAAAAAGCTGGATTTTGTAGATTCGGAGTCGGAAGACGAAGGATCGCAGGAGTCTCCGGAGAATTCACCACCTCAAAGTCGCGGGAGAACCGACTTCCACCAATGGGTGACCAACCACCGGAAGAACGCAAGATTAGGGAGCTATGCACCCCAGACATCATCGACCTACCAATCTTGAACCTCGACGAGATCGGAAGACCGTTCGAGATCAAGACCTCAACAATCCGCATGGTGCAACATTCACCCTTCACCGGCAAAGAGGATCCGAACCTTCACCTCCAAGCATTCATTCAACTATGTCAGACTTTCAACATGGATGGGGTGACTCAAGATCAAATGAGGGCAAGGCTTTTTCCGTTTTCACTACTCGGGAAGGCTTTGCAATGGTTCCACTCTCAAGCGGCGGAGACGGTGCAAAATTGGAACACGTTGATGAAGGCTTTCATGAAGGAATACTACTCACCGGGTAAAACTCAAAGTTTGCGTAATAAGATTGCCACCTTTGTTCAATATCCTACGAAACTATCTCGGAGGCATTCGAGCGCTTCAACGAGTACACCGGGCGGTTCCACATCACAAGTTCCCGAAAGAAGACCTCGTGCAAAAGTTCTATCAAGGACTCACCATGGCGTCAAGGACGATCATCGATGCATCGGCGGGAGGATCTATCATCGAGCTTACACCGACGGAAGCTTTCACGCTGTTCAAGAAGGTCGCGGATAATGATACGTGGGCGTCATCCGGCGCCTACACCCCGCTCAACCCATGGGGAACGTCAAAGGAGTCTTGCAAGTGGAGAAGGAAGACATACTTGAAGGCAAGATCGACTCGCTCATGAGGAGGTTGGAGAAGATGGAGATAGAAAAGAAAGAGGCTCAAGACTTGAAGGCCGCCGAAGCAAGGTCCACATGCGAAGAATGTGGAGAGTATGGCCATGTCCGCAAAGATTGTCCGGAGGAAGCCAAAGTGCTCGACTACATGAGGAAGGGAGAGTTGCCGAACTTCCGCTACGGGCAAGGTAGGCCTCAATTTAATGCAAGCTCATCTATTCCTAACGCGGTTCCGCTTCGGATACAATTGAAGGAGTTCATGGATGAGCAAGTTAAGATCAATAAGGACACCGTCACCAAGTTCAAGACCATAGACAAGGTGTTGGAGAACATCGATAGCAAAGTGACGGAGGTCGGAAGTTCCAATCATCAAGTGCTCAACATGATGAAGATGCTCGAGACGCAAGTTGGACAACTTGCGGGGCGCCTCACTAATGATGAAGGGAAGCTTCCGGGACAACCCAAATGTCCCGAATCGGCGAAGGCCATTCAAACGCGTTCGGGGAAGGAGACCGAAGATCCGGAACGTTCCGCGGGAGCTAGGAAGCTTAAACCATCCACCGAAGTGGAAGGAGTTGCTAAAGAGAAGGTTACGGGGATCGTCACCGAGGAACCCGAATTCGAGATGCCGGAGGATGACACGAGGATACCGCAACTCAAGCCACGCTACTTCCGGTAACTTGACAACCACTTTGAGAAGTTTGTGGAAGTTGTGCGTAGACTTAGCATCAACATGCCATTACTAGATGCCCTACAAGTATTTACATATTCTCGTTACTTTAAAGACATACTTGCAAATAAATATGAGATAGCAACACTCGGGGAAGATCATGTCAAAATGTCCGAGGAGTGTAGTGCAGCTATTGCTTATGGGCTAGAGAAGCAAAAAGACCCCGGGTGCCCTACAATTCCATGTTCAGTTGGTTCTTTCAACTTCGAGAAGGCGTTATGCGACCTTGGAGCTAGTGTGAGTGTCATGCCGAGGGATGTGTTCGAGAAGCTACGCCTACCGATGGAGCCTACGGGAATATGTTTGGAGTTTGGAGACAACTCCATTCGCTATCCCTTGGGCATTGCTGAAGATGTACCCATGAAGATTGGACACCACTTCATCCCCGTCGACTTCGTTGTGCTCGAGATGGGAGAGAGGGAGAAGCCGCCGCTCATCCTAGGGAGGCCGTTCCTCAAGACCGTGGGAGCAACTATTGATGTTGGCACGGGGGAGATCATGTTCGATATCAACGGAGAAAGGAGTTCCTTCAAGTTCCGTCCAAGGATTGAGGCATGCAACATGATTGGAGTGAAGGGAGAACCAAAACAAACGGAGGCGCTGAAAAAGAAGAAGGAGCCGAAAAAAGTGAATGTAACGAAAATTAAAGAAGGTGTTGCATCCGTCAAGACAAAGGAAGAGAAGCCGCCTGTGAAGACCAAAAAGATGACTAAGCCAGCCAAGCCAAAAGACAAGCCCGCGCCCAAGATGGTGCGGAAGTGGGTACCCAAGATTGCAACGCCCGCAAAGAGCGTTGATCCGGAGTAATCAAGTGAAGAAGTCTAGCTATAGACTATAAACGAAGCGCTAGGCGGGAGGCAACCCGTTTCGTCAAGTCAAGTCAAGAATAAGCTACCGGGAGGACAACCCGATTCCAGGTTTTTCGAGTATTTTAATAATTTAGTTTTTGAGTTTTATTACGCAAAGACATTAAACTTAGAAGTGGTTGAACAATATTAGAGACATAATTCTTGTTTGAATGTTTGCTTTATCATAAACCCTTTGCATGAACCCTCCTATGTGCTTGTTTGATTCTTTTCTTTTCGAGAAACCCCTCAACCAAATAATTTCAGAACCTTAGCTCAACCTTTCACCCTCATTATGGTGCTGAGGTTGGCTTATTTTTCATGCTAAAACCACACGAGTAGAGCCACGATTTATATTCAAGTGTTATAAAAATTCATCACGTGGTAGGACTCGCGTGAACCTAGAGATCAAAGCTTTGGTTGGGTTTTAAAAAAATCTCTATCCTTGGTTTCTCTAGGATTAGAATTTTTCTAAGCCTATTCTAATTTTGTTTTATTCAAAATCTTTCTTATTTAGCCAAAATTAGAACCTAAACCTATGCCCCCATGATCAAGCCGGGAAAACGTTCGCTCTCAACCGATGAAAGCAAACTATACCGGTGAGACCAAAATCGACGTAGTCGAAAAATATTTTCGACTTACATTTGTTTTTAATGGTTTAAAAACTTCTCTAAAATTATGCTTGAGCTCTTGCATGGCTCTGAAAAATATTTTAAAATTCGAATTAGAGGAGTGCTTAACCTTAAACACACCTAAATGGAGGCAATCAAGTTTGAATTAATCATGCATGCACCATTGGATTCCCTTTTATCAACTTTCACCAATTCCACATGCAAAGGACAAGCATGGTGGGCAGCAAGCATCAACTTTGCAGGATTTCCATGGTGGCATGTGAAGCAAGTGGAGCTAGGGAGCATGGACATGACCCAAAGCATGGAGCATCAAGTGGGAGGACCAATAATTCAAGAAAAGGAGTGGACGAGAGCGTTTGGGCGGTGCAACTCGTGGAGCACGCGGGCGGGGAAAGTTGCGGAGGCGAAATGATCGTGCTTCGGGAGAAAGACGCGCCGAGGAGGAGGCGGGAGACCCCGGGCCGGCCGGCCCGAGCCGGCCGGCTGCCCTATAAAAGGCGTCCCCCGGCGCCCGTCTTCTGCAGGCAAGCTTCCCTCTCCTTCCCTTGTTTGTGTGTTCAAGTTTGTGTGCTCAGAACCTCCGTAGACTTAGCCAACCATCCCAAGCTTGAAAGCTCAAGAAAAATCCACATCCTTAAATCCACTCAAAGTCCACATCCGAAGCAAAGAGTTTAAGTGCCTAGTTTACCGGTTGCAACCCGGATTTTTAGTTGAAGAAAGAGTGCAGCAACCATGTGGAAGAAGACCACAAGTCTCTTCTCCAAGAAGAAGAGTTCGTCGTCGTCCAAGCCGTCATCAACCACGTCTTCGAGGAGGCACTCGGTTTCCGAGTCTCCCGGAGCATGGAGACGGACACGGCACCACCGAGGAGGAACGACGCTCTCCTCCTTGGTGGTATGAGAGCTGCGAGAAGCACTTCCATGAGGTTCACCGAACCTCGTGGGCACACGGAGGAGCAGCCCGCGCCACCACGACGATCGACTCGCTCAACCGCACCACCTCCTTACACCCCGACACAATCTTCGTACGGCTTCATCATCTTGTCGGCGGCGGAGGAGGAGAGGCTCGCCAATCTTGAGAAGAGGCTTGTGCCAAACGTCGAGTTCGACGACCAAGCACTCCACACCTTGGGTTTTCGCACCGACATATACTACATGTTGGGGCACCTCGGGTGGGTTCAGTTCTCCAACGGAATATCGGTGGATACCCACTTGGGTTACGCCTTGGAAATTTTAATGACTATTGCACCCATCGTTGATGATGATGGGGTGCAAAGCTTGTCATTCCGGTTGGAGGGAATCGAGCAAGTGGTTCCCTACGAGCACGTTAGGGAGCTGCTTGGATTCCACAAGGGAGCTCGGAGAAAGTTGACGTGCCTCCCGGCATGTTGGCGGAATTTTGGGGCATGATCTCCGGAGATGCCCATCAACAACGCAAAAGCATCCGCAACCCCATTATCCGGATATTTCACTCTTGGATGTGCAAGAGGGTATTGGGGAGGATGAGGGAAACAAAGGTGAGCGACACGGAGTTGAATTGGCTATACTCGGCTTTAATTGCCGGGCAGCCAATTGACCCCTCTTACCTCATGATCAACCGTTGGTGTTGTGAAGCAACATCGGGGGCCGGTGATATTGGTTCGGGGTGTTACCTCTCCATGTTGGCCTTTTCCTTGCGACCGGGGATCGCAAGAAACCCCGCTCACCTTTTGCGTGGTACCTCTCTCGGTTTTGAGTACTTGCGGCAAGGCAAGTACATTAGTGGAGATGAGAGAAGAGGTTATTGATTGGCCATTGTGAACCTCCCCCTTCCGGATGAGAGGCTTAGGCTTTTCACCGAAGGAAAGGAAGATTGGTTGGAAGAGGGACTACTTGTCCCTGCAAGGAAAAACAAAAGAGGAAGAATCGTAGAGGAGGGAACATCCTCCGCACAAGCGAGTGGAGCACAACCCAATGTGCAACCATTCGGCGGGGTTCCTCCTCCGCCAAGTTATTACGGAGGGTCTCAACAACAAGCATGGGGGGGTGGTGCACCGGTACCCCCACAAAATTATGTTGTGCCCAACGCTAACTTCGCGGAGTCCTACGCTCATCATCCCCAACCACAACAAAGCATGGCTATTATTGGAGGGTATGCTGCAAGAAATGCTCAAAATATCGCAGCCATCCAATCCAACGCAGCTCAATTCGGTGAAGGCAACGCAAATATTGCCTTTGAACTCGGACGCCTTCACCTTGTGGAGCCAAATCAATTCGACGGAGGAAGCGTTCATTCATATTATGAGCAAGGGTATTATTATCAAGACTACCAACATCAACCACCGGCGGAGGACTAGAAGATTTAGGAATTTTAGTTTTCTTTTCTTTTCTTTTTCTCCGTAATTTTCAGCTCTTGCTTATGTGTGTTTGCGTAGTATTTTTCTGTTTTTATTTAAATTTCAGCAAGCATGTTTGTTTATTTTCAGTGTGTATTTCAACTTGATATCACCATTAATAAAGTCACCACCTTGATTATATCATTCGAAAAGTTACAAAATTCGTGCTATGATGATGTATGATTAAAATTGCAGCTTTGTTCATCTTTGTAGTTGGTTTATGCATGTTTAAGCTAGTGCTCTCTTAAAAATGCAGATCTGAATTTATTTAAATGCTAGCTTAATTTTCAGCGGAGGTTATGATTAAAATAAAGACCCATAGTGTTTTATGTGCTCTCAAGTTATGAATAGATTGAAGATGTCTTTTATGCTCAAAAATATTGCTAACCTTGTCACAAATATCACTTGTGTGTTGCTCAACCTATCCAAAGCCTTATATATATTTGAGTGCATAAACCTTAGTGTACAAGATTTATTTTTGAGTGAGTTATTGCAGGCCATGATTTCTCTAGCCCGAGACTAAGAAGCTGGTCATTCCGTTTTTGCGTATCTATCTTTTTGCTAGCCTCTTATCCGTGCATTGTGTATCCCCGCATCGGTGATCTCACAAACTTCGCCGGATATCCACCCTTAAACCAAATATCATCTTTTTGTGATTACCTCCTTGACCACAACCTATCATTGAGGATGGATCATCAATTCAAGGAAGATCGCAAGACGGTGCCAACGTTGAAGATTTCAAGTATCTCTCCAAGGAAAAATATCTCCGGTACCTACCTTATTTTTCACCTCTTTGCTCGAGGACGAGCAACGTCTAAGCATGGGGGAGGAGGTAGGTACGGTGCAGTTTTAGAGTTCAAAAGGGAGTATTTTAAAAAAAATATATATAATGATGAAAGAAAAAAAATCCAGTGATATTCATGACTTTCAAGGTATAAAAAAATCAAAACTTCGTTGTGAAAGTCATGGACTGAATAAATGACGAGGAAAGAAAAAAAAATGAATGAATGAAAGAAAGAAAAGAATGAGAAATATAAGAAAGGAAAAAATATATTTGTGCGTAAAGTGAACTCCCCGGTTCTCTAAGAGTGCATTCAAGGCTTCAAGATAAAAAGATCCATTCTCATTTTCCAACCATGTGCAATCCGATAACGAGGACTTCCTTTGTGCCTCGGGATCACTCCTTGCCATTTGCACATGTCCACTCATCTAAAAGTGTGTGTATTTTTCTCTTTCCCCTCCTTGATTTAACATTATTTTCCAATGACCTTTTTGACGAGTCTCGGTAAGACCATGAGAAGCTTGTCTTGTTTTGACAACACCTCATTTATAAAATCTTGTTAGGACTAAACTTTCCCAAAGCTCCATATAAAGCCTACCACAATTTTATGAGAGGGAAAGGAGTAGAATATATAGGCTTGAGAGACAAGTGAGATGAGAGTTTATGAGAAATGCACGAGATGATTTAAATTTGTGAATTTGGTTTAGCTTTTCTTATCTCGTTCTTCATTTCAAAAATTCTGAGATCTATTTAAAACTTTGTGAGCATGTTAATACTTGTGGGATAAGCTTAAAAAGAATCTACCCTCCGTAGAGATGAAGGCTAGTACATGATGGAACTTTAATAAATTAAAATTTCGAGAGCATTATGTTTTCTCATGTGTAATCAAGTGCAAAGTTTAAACATTGTTTAGCAATGATGATATCCATCGAAGGCTTACTCGAGGACGAGCAAGGTTTAAGCATGGGGGAGATGTTGACGGTGAAAATCCGTCAACCTAGCCATGAGTTTACCTTCGGTGTTGGCATGAATTTTATACCTTATCCATTGGTACTAACCCCCGTGGTATAACAAGTTCACGTGTGCATGTCGTTTTTGGAGTTTAATGTTTATGTAGGGTTTTAGTGTTGAATGCAAGACTTTTGGGATAAGTTCATCAAGCACCTCATGACAAGACCTTGAAGTCCTGAACAAGTCATGCAATGAAGCAATATTAACTCCAAGAAGCCGGGGACTTGATCCGAGAAGACGACGAGACTCCGGGGACCGACGGGAAAAGTGCCGAATCTTGCAAGACAAGGAGTTGAGTCCAATTCGGAGAGAAACCGACGACATGGACCTACATGCGAAGGGGGAAGCATCCGGGAAGCAAGGGAACCGACCTCGGGCAAAGGAGCCCGTGGGCCGGGCCTAAATGGGCCCGGGCCGGCCGGCCCGTCCGGTCGGCCCAGGCCCATTTAGGGCCCAAATCCGACGCCCTTTGCCCTAGCCGCCAATCGGGCTATTTATAGTCCCCTGACCGAGAGCCACGCAGGGAAGATTTCGTCTTCGGCCGCCGAGAAGCAGAGAAGAGAGGGACACCATCTAGGAGAGGAGAGGGTCGAGCTAGTTGACTAGGGTTTCCCTAGCCGACGTGGGAACCTTGCAAGGAAGACCACGTCGGAGTTCCCGGAGCTAGAAGCAAGATCAAGGAAGGATCCCGGTGGTGATCTTGTGTATGTATCATTGTTATAGTTGAATTATCAAGTTGAATCTTTTCTCAGCGATCAAGTGTTTCCTCGAAGATTTCGTTTTTCGATCGGCTTTGCTTATTCCAATTCTATTCTCGAGATAGATTACATAGGGTGTTCTTGTAGCCGCGGTGGCTAGAGGTACACGCCGGATCCTCCGAAAGAATTTCGACTTGTCTTTTGACTCGCCCTAAGCTCCCCGCATGAATAGGGATACGTTGTGACAGAACGGGGGTCTCGAAAGGCGGATGTTTTCGGATTTGGACGGGAAACCACGATTTAAAGAGGCTTTTATTAAGATTCGATTTGCTACTTCTTCTTTTGCTTGGAACTTCAACAAAAGGCTTACCCCGATCCCTCTAGATCGGTTTATCTACCAAATCTTACTTTGTTTTCTCCGGTTTTTAGTAGATTAGATCTGTTTTGTGTCTTTTACTTAGATGCATTAGGTTCTTTATTGAAGATTGCAGTTATTTGGCTTTAATAGATTAAGTCTTGCGTCACACATTTGTTCCACGGATTCGATACCTTGGGTTCACCACTCGAGGGAAGAAGGGTCCCTTGACTACGACGGGAGACTTGTACGCTTGCGAGTCACGAACGAACTTTGATACAATTATTAACCGTCAACAATATGCAACACGGTGCGTCAAGGAGTTCCCGATGAATGGTTCAAATGGAATCTTTTTCCCTACTCACTTGCCAGCAATGCGAAGACATGGTATTCGGTTGCGTCCTTTGAAGTTGAAGGCAATTGGAACAAGTTGACAAAGAAGTTTTGCAAGAAGTTCTTTCCAATTAGCAAGGTTCAACATCTAAGGAGGCAAGTGATCAATTTCATGCAAGGAGAAGAGGAAGGGATAGACCAAGCCTGGGATAGGTTTAATGGGTTAATCAAACAAGGACCAAAACTCGGCTTCACCGGTGACGTACTCTTGCATACATCTTTCTTTTCCCTAACCCCTAGTTGCATGCAACACGTCGAAATGTGTGCAGGTGGGGATCTCATGGAGAAAACACTCACGGAAGCCGCTCAACTTCTACAAAAAATTAGTAAAGCGGCTGCCATGCGAAGAGATTGGGAAACAAGACTTGCGGAAGAGCCGGAATATAATTCGAGGAAGAAGAAGTGTGCTGATTTTTCTAAAGAGGCAACCCCGGAAGTCACAAAAGAGGAGCCAATCATGGTAAAGCTTGAACAAGAACACATCAAGTCAAGAACTTCCCCGAGCATCGACTTCGCCACACCAAATGAGACGAACAAGAGAAGCATGTCAAGCGCGAAGCCACTAAGGGAGTTCGAACTAATGGATTGGGTTCCTATTGATTACGGAGAAGTATTCGACAAGAGAAGACCATTCCCTAATCAAAAGGGAATGGCGAGAGCATTGGAAGTGGATTTCCCACCGGAGAAGAAAGTGGAAAATTCATACGACCTTGAAACCACCGGTGAGATTTTTCAAAAACTCTTTGGAGATGACATAGTGGATCCAGAACACATAGCCGAGGTGAAGAGAATCATGGGGATCAAGCCCGAAGCATCACCATACGCTCGCCTCGCCGAAGTCTATGCAATAGGATCCGAAGAAGAAGAGAAGATGACACCACACTTGAGTTGCGAGATCAACGGAGTTCAATGCAAAGCTTTATGCGACATCGGAGCCCAAGTAAGTGTTCTATCTTCTAAAATTTACGATAAAGTTCAAGACCACAACCTAGACTTAGCTCCAACATCATCGAAATTAATTATGGGAGATGGTAGAACTATCAAACCTCTAGGTATTGCTTGTAACATGAAAGTAAAAATCTCTAGAAATTATATACCAACCGATTTCTTTGTTCTTGATGCTTACCATAGTAATCATGATCACATAATCTTAGGTAGGCCCTTTCTTAAGTTGGTTGATGCCGTGTTAGATGCCGGAGAAGGCAAAGTAACAATGAACCTTAATGGAACAAAGTACACATATAACTTTCTTCGTGCTTCTAAACACCTTACACCCTTTCCTCCCGAAGATGAAGAAGTAGAAGAGATTGATAGCCTTTGTTTTGTTGAAACTCTTAGAGACCCGCTGCAAAGAGCGATGGAAAATCAAATTAGTGACCAACAAGATGAAGAACTAGAAGAAGCAACAAAAGGCTTAGATCCACATGATGGAAGCGTGGAGGAAGGAAAATTTGAAGACATAGGAGAAATTAAACCCGAGGAGACACAAGTGCCCGAAGTAGACCTCAAACCTTTGCCCAAAGGATTAAAGTATGAATTTTTGGGCCCCGACAAGACCTATCCAGTCATCGTGAGCGACGAGTTGAGTCCCGTAGAAAATGAGGCGTTGCTGATTTTATTGAAAAAACATAGAAAGGTGATTGGATATTCGATTAATGATCTCAAAGGTATTAGCCCAGCCTTTTGCACTCATTGTATACCAATGGAAGACCAATGTAAGCCCGTAGTGGACCACCAAAGGAGGCTAACCCATGCCATGTGAGAGGTAGTAAAGAAAGAAGTCATCAAGTTACTTGATGTCGGAATCATCTACCCGGTTCCTCATAGCGAATGGGTGAGCCCGGTACATTGTGTACCAAAGAAAGGAGGTTTGACCGTGGTGAAGAATGAGAAGAACGAATTGATACCGCAAAGAACCGTGACCGGGTGGCGGATGTGTATCGATTATCGTAAGCTTAACAAAGCGACGAAGAAAGATCACTTCCCCCTATCGTTCATTGACGAGATGCTCGAGAGGTTAGCAAACCACGCTTATTTTTGCTTTCTCGATGGGTACTCGGGGTTCATGCAAAATCCCATTCACTCGGAAGATCAACACAAGACAACATTTACATGCCCTTACGGAACATTTGCATATAGAAGGATGCCCTTCGGTCTATGCAACGCTCCGGCCTCTTTTCAACGTTGCATGATGGCCGTATTTTCGGAATTCATCGAAGAAATTGTCGAGGTGTTCATGGATGATTTTTCCGTTTATGGGAAGACTTTCATGGATTGCTTGGCAAACTTGGAAAAGGTTCTCACGAGGTGTGCGGAGGTAGACTTCGTGTTAAGTTGGGAAAAGTGCCACTTCATGGTTAAGCAAGGCATAGTGCTCGGACATGTTATATCCTAGAGAGGAATTGAAGTGGACAAGGCTAAGGTAGAGACGATTGAGCAACTCCCACCTCCTACGGATGTTAAGTCCTTAAGGAGCTTTCTAGGCCATGCCGGATTCTATAGAAGATTTATTAAGGACTTCTCGAAGATCACTAAACCTTTAACGCATCTTCTTCAAAAGGATGTGGCTTTCGACTTTGATGAGAAGTGCCTAGCGGCATTCCGGACCTTGAAAAATGCGTTGGTGAGTGCTCCCATCATCCAACCTCCGGATTGGAGCCAACCTTTCGAGATCATGTGTGACGCAAGTGACTACGCCGTAGGCGCGGTTTTGGGTCAAAGAAAGGAAGGTTGAGTTCACGCCGTTTACTATGCTAGCAAAACTCTTAGTGAGGCACAATTAAATTATGCCACTACGGAAAAAGCGTTGCTAGCGGTGGTATTCGCTTTCGAAAAATTCAGATCTTACATCGTGAACTTGAAGGAAATTGTTTACACCGATCACGCAGCCATCATGTATCTCTTGGCTAAGAAGGAAGCTAAACCACACTTGATTCGTTGGATCCTTCTTCTCCAAGAGTTTGATGTCGAAATTCGTGATAAAAAGGGGGTAGAAAATGTTGTGGCCGATCATTTGTCTAGGATGAATCGTGGACAAGATGATAAAGAGCCCATAGAAGATAAGATGAGAGATGACCACCTCTATCGAGTGCTTGATAAGGATACTTGGATGATCGATATCATTCGAGCAATTCGAAAGATGCCCCTCGATCATCTATACAAAAACTCTCAAAAGAAAATAATCTCCGAAAGTAGGAAATACTTTTGGGATGCACCATACCTCTTCAAACTTGGCAATGATGGAGTAATGAGAAGATGTGTGCCAAGAGAAGAGAGGGTAGAAATTCTAAGGAAGTGCCACTCGGCGGAGTACGGTGGACACTATAGCCATTTTCGAAACCAAGCAAAAGTATGGTCAAGTGGATTCTTTTGGCCGGAGATGCATGAAGATACTAAAAGATATGTTGCATCATGCCCCGAATGCCAAATAACCGGAAACATCTCTCAAAGAAATTCTATGCCTTTGAAATACAACCTACAAATCGACATATTCGATGTATGGGGTATAGACTTCATGGGGCCTTTTAAAAACTCACTTGGATTTGAGTATATCCTAGTCATGGTTGATTATGTATCCAAGTGGGTAGAGGCTATACCATGTCCTAAAGCTTCCATGGAGGAGTACATTACTATGATCAAGAACGTGATTTTTCCTCGTTTCTGTACACCGAGAATCTTGATAAGTGATGGAGGAACTCACTTCACCGGGAAGAATTTCAAAAAGTGCTTGTCCAAGTTGGGAATTGAGCATAGGGTCTCTACGGCCTATCACCCACAAACCAACGGACAAGCGGAACGTCAAATAGGCAATTAAAAAGCATACTCAACAAGACCATAGAGAAGGGAGGCAAGGATTGGTCAAAGAAATTAGAAGGAGCTTTATGGGCTTATTGAACGGCGTTCAAGACACCGATAGGTATGACCCCTTATCAATTCGTCTATGGAAAAGCTTGCCACCTTCCGGTTGAGTTGGAACATAAAGCCTATTGGGCAATTAAAGAGATGAACCCCGATCTCGATGTCGCGGTGGTGAAACGAAGGATCCATATAAGCGAGCTAGAGGAGTTGAGGTTGAAAGCATATGAAAATGCAAGCATATACAGGGAGAGAATCAAAATGTGGTACGATAAAAGATTGCAAAAGAAAGAATTTAAAGAAGGAGATAAGGTCCTCCTCTACAATTTCGAGGTTTAAAACCTTCGGAAAGGGGAAATTGCAAAGCAAGTGGGACAGACCTTATGTTGTGCATTCGGTGTTCTCCAACGGAGCGGTAACCATTATGGATATAAACGGCGATCCATTTGTGGTGAATGGTCAGCGCCTTAAGGTTCACTACGAACCTGACGTTGTGCCCCTTCACCATGTTGATGTCTTCACCATGGAGGAAGAGCCCGAACGTTCCGCCTAGGACGAAAAACAAGGCATGAATTTCTGTAAATAGTTTTTCTTTTAGTTTTCTGGAGTTTCTCGCGAAGATTTGCTGAGCCAACTTTTTCACATGGGCTAAGGAGGCGAAATAAGGGTGGTGCGTGAAAAACTGGACCGACCCGGCTCCCGAGACAGGGTGGGCCGGCCCAGGTGGGTCCCGGCGGCCGTCGTCCCCGATTTTCGCCCGAATTGCTCCTTTTCGACTTTTTTCTTTGGTCAGAAAATTTTAAGGGAAGTTTAAAAAAGGAAAATGAGGTTCTCAGGGTTTTTCTCTTCGGACTATTTATTTGGCCAAATTGGGAGCTCGGGAATCAACCCCTCCAAGCAATATTTTGCACCCTTGCAGCAGCCATTGTGCCCCCAAAGAGCTTAGAGTTGAAGCTAGAAGCCAAGAAGCCATCGATGGAGGAGGCGATGCGATGCGAGCTCAACCTACCCGTCAAGAGGAGCGCCCGCATCCGTTGCGGAGGGCGTGTCCCGACCGGAGCTCTTGCATCTCGCAACCCCGTCGAAGGAGACGATCGTAGCCCGAGCACGTGGGCGGTCGTCGAAGATAACGACCTCTACATTTGGGACGAGCAGCCCAAGGAGAGGACTCCTGAAGGCCCTAACGAGACGGCAACGATGGCAACGAGAGCGGCAACGACAATGGAGGTGGCGACGATGGTGGCGATGACGGTGGAGACAATGGCGATGAAGACCCCTTCGGATTGCATCCGGTGTGTTGTCGAACTTGCTGTCAATCCATCGAGGATCTCTACACGTCGGTCGATGAATGTCTCCAAGCCATGGAAGCGATGAAGCAGTGTATGGAGGATTTCGAGCACGTAGTTGGTGACAACTACAAGTTCCTTAACCGTAACGTGCGCAAACTTTTTGCCATGGTTGGAAACATGAGGGGCAAGTGGTGCAATACTTGCTTGAAGTACCACTAGGTCTAGTTTTTCCCCTTAGGATTTTTGTAAGATACGACGAGGACGTCGTATGTTTTTAGCGTGGGGGAGAGCTAGCTAGCTAGCCTTAGCTTTTGAGTTTCAAAGTTTAGGTTCGATTTAATCTTCGAGCGAGAGTCTTAGAGTGTAATGAGTCTTAGTTTTCGAGTGTGTTTTAAAATTTTTGCAAGTTTGCAAGTGTCTTAAATTAGTGTTGAGTCAAAGAAAACCAAATAAAAAGAGTCTTTATATATTTTTGTGTCTTGTGTGATGCTTATCTTTATTCACTTGTTTGTTTATCTTTGATTCTTGGTATATGAACATAAGTGTGTGGTTTGAAAAATGTTTACCATGGTGCTTAGTGGAATTGCTACTACTTAAAGTATCCATACCACACTTCGATCTTGAGCTTCACATGTTAGTTGTGCTATGTTCAATGCTAAAAGTTGGAGGATTTCAGTTCTGAAAATTATCTTAAAACCCTTGTAATAAAGGTTAGCAAAACCTCTTTTTCCAAGTTTAGAGTAAGAAAAAATCCTATATAAAGCCGATTTATTTTTTGCTCCACCATAAGTGTGATTAGCACAATGAGTTGGGCTAGGACCCTTCTCTCTTGGGAGTTTTAATTTCGAGCAATGATCATGTTCTTGTGCTTATCTTTTATTGCTAGCCTCGTCATACATTCGGTCACGAGACTTTCACCTTGGAAGTCCCGTGCATCGCTGAATTCCATACCCAACCCAATATATCTCTTTTGTACATCGCATTCCTTGAACACAACCTACTTTCAAAAGTTTCGTCTCGTCTCTAGCATGATTTATTTAAAATTTCAGATTGTATGCATGCGAGAAAGTGAGGAGTAGAGAGCTTTGAAAAGTTGTCAAGAGAGAGAAAAATAAAGAGAAAAGTATGAGTATGTGAAAGAAAGAAATATGAGAATGAAAGAATGAAAAAATATGAAAAAGAAAAAGAGAAAGATGAGGTAGCAATAAAGATATGAGAGGGATGAATCAAGTGAAAGAAAAGAAAAATAAAGTGTAAGGAAGGATGCACGTTGTTGAGAGACGCAACTTTCACTCTTTTTCCAACCATGTGCAATCCGACAACGAGGACGTCATCGGTGCCTTGTAGTCATAATTTTCTTTTGCCCTTGCACATGTTCACCATTCTAAATCTTCTCATGCTTGATATCCCTACATATGGTTAATTCTCATGATCATTGGCTTTGAAAGTGAAGGATCGGATGGCGACTAGAGAGGGGGAGTGAATAGGAGTCGGTAAAAATTCTTCTCAAAGAACCCGGTCACGCACAAGCGATGGAACGAATCACACACCAATCGCCAATACAACGAGGTTATGGATCAACCTCAAGTCCTAGAAACGATTCCTTGAAGCACACGCGGAAGCACGAAAGAAGGAGGGAGGAATCGAACCAAAGAGCAAAGCAGCCAGGCTCTGGCGGACCGTCCGGCCGGGCGGGGGCGGAGCGTCCGCGATGGCCGCGCGGACCGTCCGACAGGGTACCGCGGACCGTCCGCACCCTTGCCGGGCGATCGTCCGGCCCGAGCCGCGGACCGTCCGTTAAAGCGAACGGAACCAGCATAACCGACCCGAGAAAACGGACCGTCCGCGAAGACCGGCGGACCGTCCGCGCGGGCCACGGACCGTCCGCTACTGAAGCTCGGACCGTCCGCAAACCGGCTGCAACGAAAAACCAAAACCAAATCGGATCGAAAGCAAAGCCGAGCAAGAACACGAAGAACACGCGAAGAACACTGTACACGCGGACCGTCTGCCTGGCACTCGCGGACAGTCCGCCAGGCATGAACAGAACAGAAAACTGCTCGACCCGAAAGTCAACACTCCCAATATATCACTGGATCTCCCTAACGATAGAAGCTGTTGAGATAAGAGTTTGGGGACATGTAAAGCGTCAACCAAGGATGCTATACCCCGAAAATTTCGTCTCCTAACTCCCTAAATCATCGGGAATCGCGGATCCTTTGAACACCACCAAAAGCTAGAGCACCGAACGAAAAATCCTTGAATTGAAGTGGTTTCCCGGCGTTTGAGGGCACAAGATCAATCACAAAGATGCACTAGACATCCATCCATGTTTCCCTCAAAGAAATCCGGGGAGAAACCCATTCAAATCCACGGAATCACACCAAGAACAAAGGCACCAAAAACAAGCACGAAAATAGCACAAAAAGAGCTCCGAAAAAGCAATAAAAGAAATTCGGGAATAGAAAGATTGGCACAAGATTTAGAGGATGAAATCACTACGAATATCTGATCCAATCGATTACAAGCCACTCCTAGAAACCAAATCTAAGATGGCAAAAAGCTCCAATCAAAGAGCCACTCTCTCCTCTCTCCCTCTCTCCCAAAGCACTCCAAAATGAAGGAGTACCACAGCCTGCTAGCCCAAGAGTTGGCTGAAAATTCAGCCCCCTCCTCCTATATATAGGCCCTTCGGAAAAGACCGAAGTGCCCCTACACTAGGAGTACAACTCAAGCCCTCACAGGGGCAAATTGGTCAACACATGAAGTTCACCATAGGACGGCCGCGCATCCATCAGGCCTTCACGTTCTCCCGACGCAAGCACCTCGATCATACCGCGTGTCGCCCGCCTCGAAGCTTCCCAACGCACCCGGATACCGTCTCCGTCACGCCAGGCCCTCGGGCTTGGTTTTGAGGCCCAAACCGAGAAACCCTCCTCCGATGGTTTTGTAGCCAAACCACCAAACCCCGCATACACGGTCCGGCCTCACCACGCCAAGCGTCGAGCCCGCCAAGCCTTTCACCTCCAGCTCCCGGACGGTCTACTCAGTCTTGCCTCGTTCCTTGACTTGGCCACCACCAATGCACCGGCTCCATGTCCACGACTTCGTCTTGCTCTTCTTGCACCATGCGGCTCGCACTTGATCCCATCGGCCACCGGGTCCCTCAAACCAAGCCTACCTGTCTCTCCACTCCTCGGAGGCCCCGCAAGGCTAAGACCTTCCGCGCCTGTTCTTCACCTGCACCAACGCAAACCAAGCAGCAACCAACACCTGCAATACTAGGCCAAGAGTCAGTCCACACAACGTTGTCAACCACTCCTCACGAGTGCATTGACAACACACCACATAAACAATAAGGTAAATACACAAAATAAAACACACACAACACAACTCAACACTACACACACAAAGCTTCAAACCATCCGGTCAATCACTCATCACACACGGACCAAGGTGCTTCTCAACTTGGTTCCTCAGAAAGGTAGACAACCATTAGAGGAAGTTCTTAGTTTGACAATACTTGTGTTGATTGCACTAGTCCTACCTATAGCTCCACTTTACATGTTATATGAGAGACTTATGGGAGGTGAGAGTTTTATAAAATTGGTTTAGGATAACCACCTCATATGAGTGACTTGCGAGAGCTTGGAGAAAGGTTTTTGTCTAATACTTGTTGCAGGAATTTTGTTTTTTAAATCATAAAAACCCTCCGATGGAAGCAAAGAAGTAAGCATGGCTGAATTTGAAGACTTTGAGTGAAGAGTTTGAGTTTTGGGGTAAATCTTGACGTGGTAAAAATTCTAAACGCCCATGTTTATGTTTGATGATCATTACTTTATGTTTATGTATTAAAGATGAAAGGATTGACTAACTTTTAAAGAAGGATAAGCGATACATGATTACAACACTTTGGATGAAGTTCTTTTATGAGTACTTGCTCGAGGACGAGCAAGAGCTAAGTGTGGGGGAGATGTTGACGGTGTATTTTGGTACACCTAGCATGTTCATTACACTTTGGTTTGGATTTGATTATGGAACTAACCCGCCACTAGGCACACTAATAATATAACAAGTTCATCTTTGCGCATGCATTTGGAAGTGTTGTGTTTATGTAGGAAAACATGGACATAAAGGACGGATTCGCAACAAGTTTAAAGGAGCATTTACGGAGTCTTGTTTGTGTTCACGAGCTTGATGAAATCACTTCCAAAGGTGGCATGGACCAAGGTGCTACGAGGAACACCCCCGGGGATTGAAGCGTAAAAGACCGAACTTCATGCGAAGAGAACCTCCATCTTGGACGCGAGGATAACATCATCAAAATCATGCAAGTGGAGGGGGCAAAGTACATAAAAGCATAAGGACCCAGGAAGCGAAAGGGGCGACCGGACCGGGCCGAGGTGGGCCCAGGCCGGCCGGCCTAGCCCACTCCGGTGGCCGGTTCAGTCCCGTTTTCCTTGCACTCGAAGGATCTTCAACCCTAAAAGCCGCGAGGCACCGCCAACACCGAGGAGAGAGTCATTCGCACCAGAAGGCCATCCACAAGCTAGAGAGAGATGAGGAGGATCTCCGGAGGGAGATCAACCACCTCGAAGGAAGCACCATCTCGTGGAGAAGAAGGAAGACACCGTTAGAAGGGAAACCATGATCAACGATGCCATGATCAGCACCTTGATGGGGTAATCTTCCCATTCGTCCATGGGTTGTAATCAATCATGAGATGTAATCGCACTTTGTCGGATTATCTATCTATCATCTTGTGTTGAATATTCTTTAATGCTTAAGGTTAGCTACCATGCCGTAAAGGGAGTAGAGCTCCAATGCTTCCTTGGATCCATTCAATACATCATGTCCATCAAAGGTCTAGTCATGAATACTTTTGCGTAGTGACAGTACGAGAGGAGGGAAAGGGCGAAACCGTGGTCACAACCCCGATAGATTAGATTGGTTTTCATGTCTTTAAGCGATTGCATGCTCTAGTATCGTAGACCCGTGGGCGAGTGTCTTTTATGTTGATATCTTAATCATTCTCTCTAGTGTAGTTTAGTTGTTTTCTAACATAATAATAGTTAGGGTTTTAGTAGCTAGTGTGTCGTTGTAGATCGAACGCTTGTAATCCCCTTGCTCCGCGGATTGACAAGAACCTTGGGAATCCCGTGGTGAAAAAGGTGTGGGGTCCGTACGCTTGCGGATCATAGAGGGATACGTCTTTTATCCGTCAACAGCCATCAAACAGCGAGTAGGACCCAAAGAACGAGAGAAATCAGCCCTGAAAATCTGACCCTCAGGGAAGATCATATCATACAAACAAGATCACCTCGAGAATCCAGCAAACGAGACTCAGCAGACTTGAAACGCACCTCAAAGCCTTCATCAAGCAACTGAGAAACCGAAAGCAAATTGAAACCCAAAGACTTCACAAGAGCAACCCTTTTCAATGTTACCTTGTCACTCACATGCACTACACCCTCAGAAATCACCCTTCCTCGTCCATTGTCCCCAAAAGTGATGTACATCTTTTCCTTCACTAGGGTGAGGCTGGAGAACCACTTCTTGTATCCGGTCATGTGTCGGGAACATCCGGAGTTGATCAACCAAATGTTCTCCAAGCCTCCTTCCTATAGTCAGAAACACGAACGAGAATGAGCCAACGACTCGACACTTGGGTTAGCACAAAGAAAGTTGAACCAGTGTCGAGCCACCTGCTCAAAAGAGGGGTTAGCAAACATCATTCCCTTGCCACCAAACTTCCCATGTCCCATGGAAGGAGTACGAGTACCACGAGGGGGAAAACGTGGTCCGTAGTTCCTCTGGAACCCAAAGCTGCGATCATCTCCCCTAAACCCGTATTGAGGACGAGTAGTGGGACATCCAGCAAAACCACCACGAGCCCGACCAAACCTCTCACCGACACGCACACCATCATCTCTCCGATCAAACCTCTCACCACCACCTCTCTATGGGAACCTACCACCCTGAGCTCCAACTCTACCAACACTCCTCACACTTCCCACACCCCGTAGAAGTGGCACTCTAGGCTCAGGAATACCATGAGACTGGCGATACCTGTTCTGGTTTGCTTGCTCCATAGCAAGCCTCTTATCCCTCTTCCTCTTGTAGCAAAACTCTGCTAGATGCCTCTCCTTGCCATAATACTCACACCTGAAGGGGATGGGTTTTGGTTTTGGCTCTGGCTTCTCTCTAGGATTCTCACCCTTCTCACTCACAAACTTCACGGGTTTCTGGAAGTCATTTGTTTTGGGTGGGAATTTTGGTGGATCTTGGGTTGTTTCAAGCTTGTTGCAAAGGTGGTTGGGATTTGGAGTGAAAGAGTTCTTGGGTGCTTTTGGAAGTAGAACTTGGATGTCTCTAATCACCTCAAACTCGGTGTTAGACTCAACACACTTCTCATACACACTCTCCCCACTGTTTCTCCAACTTTCTCACCCAACTTCTCAAAACCCAAACCACGACCATCCGCTCTCTTGAACTCCTCAATCATGATTTTCAATTGAGGTTCCTGCCCAGACAACCAACCCAACACCTTCCTCAAATAATCATTCTCCTCATAGATGACATCCAAACGGGAAGTAAGTTCAAGATTGCGCAAAGTAACTTTATCACAGCTATTGGATGCATTGACAACATGAGATTTCAAAGAAGCTTCCAAAGTGCTAATGGTAGAATGAGCATCAACAAGCTTAGCATGCATAGTAGGACATGATTTACAAGCACCAAGCAAAGTGGGTCTAGCCTTAAGCTCATCATACTCAGTCCTAAGAGCATCTAGTTTAGCCAAAGTGGAAGCATTCTTCTCATTAAGCAACATGATCTCATTCAACCATGCATCACATTCAGGACATTCAACATCATCAGAAATGGAAGGAGCAAGTTTCAAAGAGTCATTCTCAAGTTTCAATTCAAGCAATTTAGACTCTAACTCTCCTACTTTCTCACTAGCATTCTCAAGTTGAACCCTAAGTTCTTTTCTCATCTTCTTAGCATCTCTCAACACACTACCACGGTTGTCAATCAAGCCATTCAACCTAGTGATCTCAGCAAGCAAGGAGTCGGGGTCACGATTTACCTCATCCTCCGAGTTGGAGTCGCTGTCTTCCTTCTCGCTCTTCTTGCTGCTTGAGCTATGGGCCATGCCACAAAAGCCTTCAAGCGCCACACAGCTCAATCCACTGAGGTTCCGGCTTGCACTCTTCTTGCCTTTGCGCCTCCCGGCGTCTTCATCTTCACTGCTGGAGCTGGACTGCGCGTTGCTTGAGCTTGAGTCGACGTCGCTTGCACCGGCCACCATGGCTCTTGCCTTGTCCTTCTTGTAGCCGCCCTTGCTCGGTCGCCGCTTGTCCTTGTCCTTGCTCTTGGACTTGCTGAAGTGCTTGCCCTTGGAGGAGTACTTGTCTTCACGCCTCGGGTGCGCCTCGTACTCTCTCATCTTGTACTTGTTCTCCTCCGCTTCCGGGCACTCGGAGATGAAGTGTCCACGCTTGCCACACTTGTAGCATGTCCCCGAGCTCTGCCTTGCATTCCTCTCGCTCTCATGTAGTCGATCAAACCTCCTTGAGAGCAAGGCCAGCTCCTCCTCGCCCAGCACATCAAACTCCTCATCTGGAATAGACATAAGAGAAGACAAGGAAAATTGTCGACAGGAAGAGTTAGCTTTGCCCTTTGATCCCCCCACAAGAGCAAGACTATGATCAGTCGAGCCCTCATCCTTGGATTGCAACTTCCTGTCAACCTCAGCCGACTTGAGCTTAGAAAAGAGGTCATCCAACTCAATGGTCAAATATTGTCCGTACTCCTTGATGGCCTCAACCTTAGCACCCCAAACATTTGGGTCCAAGATATGCAAGAGCTTCAAAGCTTGATCATGCTCAGTGTAAGGGAAATCCTCAACATTAGGCTTCATGTTGTTCACGATGGCGGTGAACCTTTGAAACATCGCATCAATGTCCTCACCGGGAAGTTGAGTGAAGTTCTCATATTGCATCCGGTAAGAGACAAAGAGGCGAGCCTTCACATGGTTATCACCACTGTGAGCAACCAACAGCTTCTCCCAAATTTGCCAAGCAAGATTCAAATGACGAACACGCTCAGGATCGCACAAGCTTCAGACCAAGTGATCAACGACTTTTGCATTTGCCTCATACTTGGTCTTAGCACCGGCATCGGTCACCATAAGAGTATGCATGTTGGCCGGAATAGCATAGGTCTTGTCAAGCACAATGAAATCCAACAACTTGCCACGAAGAAAGATCATCATTCGGGCCGCCCACTTGTGGTAACCCTTCCCATCGAAGTGCGGCGGACCGCCCCGCTCAACGTACGCCATCTTAGGATTCAAGACTTGTCAAAGTCACAAAGAATCCGGCACCAAGCTCTGATACAAATTGAAGGATCAGATGGCGACTAGAGAGGGGGGGGAGTGAATAGGAGCCGGTAAAAATTCTTCTCAAAGAACCCGGCCTATACCCTAGACAAATTCTGGTCACACACGAGCGATGGATCGAATCACACACCAACCGCCAAGATAACAAGGTTATGGATCAACCTCAAGTCTTAGGAACGATTCCTTTAAGCACACGCGGAAGCACGAAAGAAGGAGGGAGGAATCGAACCAAGGAACAAAGCTGCCAGGCTCTGGTGGACTGTCCGGCCAGGTGGGGTGGACTGTTCGCAATGCCCACGCGAACAGTCCGGCCAGGTGCCGCGGACAGTCCGCAAGGACCACGCGGACCGTCCGGACAGAAGCCACGGACCGTCTGTTAAAATCAACAGAACCACCAGAACCGACCCGAGAAAAAACGGACCGTCCGCAAAGGCCAGGCGGACCGTCCGCGCGGGTTCCGGACCATCCGCTACTGAAGCTCGGACCGTCCGCAAACCGGCTGCAACGAAAACCTAAAACAAAACCGGATCAAACCAAAACAAAACAAGAACATGAAGAAAACCACGACGAACTGGGCTGAATTGGCTCCTCTCGGACAGTCCGCAGGGGGCGGGCGGACAGTCTGCCAGTTCAAAACAGAACAGGAAAAGCTCGAGCTCGCGAAGTCAACTCCACCTACTCATCACCGGATCTCCCAAATGGTAGAAGCTGTATTGACAAGAGTTTGGGGACATGATAAGCGTCAAACAAGGATGCTATACCCCAAAAATTTTGCCTCCTAACTCCCTAAATCACCGGGAATCGCGGATCCTTTGAACACCACCAAAAACTAGAACTCCAACAGAAAATCCTTGAATCGAAGTGGTTTCCCGGCGTTTGAGGGCACAAGATCAATCACAAAGATGCACTAGACATCCATCCATGTTTCCCTTAAAGAAATCCGGGGAGAAACCTACTGAAATCAGCGGAATCACAACGAGAACAAAGGCACCAAAAACAAGCACGAAAAAGACCACGAAATTCACAACGTCGAATCTTCTATACAAACCAGAAAAGATTCACAAGGTCTAGCATGCCGCCCTAGCATCCATCCCTCTCAACAAATCTCTCATGAAGCTCTCATGCTAGCCTAGACAAGAAATGGAGGAGAAAATGTCTCGGGAAAATGAGAAAGAGGAGGGGGGGAATGAAACCCTAAGTCGCGGAGAGAGAGAGCCATCCACACACACTCATGGCTTATATATCGGGTCTCGCCGGTGTGGGAAATGACTCGACTACCCCTAACTCAACTACTGGTGATACAACCCACACAGGGGCATTTATGTAATGTTTGTGGGTCTTGCCATCGGACGGCCATGCCTTCCCCGCACCCCGCGTCCTCCCGACGCAAGCCATGCGATCCCACCGCGTGTCCTCCGCCTCGAAGCTTCCCGACACGCCCGGATCCCGTCTCCGTCGTGTTAGGCCTTCGGACTTGGTTTTGAGGCCCAAACCAAGAAACCTTCCTCTGATGGTTTTGTGGGCAAACCACCAAACCCCGCGTGCTCGGCCCGGCCTCCCGCCAAGACTCTTGACTCGACCGCCACCGTGCACCGACTCGATCGTCCATGACTTCGTCTTGCTCGTCTCGCCACAATGTGGCCCGCACCTAGTCCTGTCATCCACCGGGTCCCTCGAACCGAGCCTACTTGTCTCTCCATCTCACGGAGGCCCCTCAAGGCTGAAGACCTTTCGCGCCCGTTCTTCACCTGCAACAACACGAACTAGGCCGCAGCCTACACCTGCGCACTGAGCCAAGAGTCAGTCCAACACCCGTTGTCATTCACTCATCACTGAGGAGCGGTCATCCATCGACCACCGGGACGCTCCTGGTCCTCAAAGATTCAGGGTCTCCCCCATGCTTAGCATTTTGCTAGGCATGGAAGAAGAAGGAAAAACATATTTATCTTAGACATCCTTCAATTTTCTCGTAGTGAGAGTCTCTATCTTGCCTGTGAGACGTTTTAAGCGCACATTCTACCCCCAAGGTGAAGGTTGGGAGTAGATAGAATTGCCAACAATCCAACAATGTTTCTTAGGACTCTCAACTTGTGGCATAATTAGTCTAATGATGAATAAAAACCTAATGAGTGTACGTGGTGTGAAATGTGTATGCACATGATAGGAAAGCATATAAACAAAGACAATGTTTTCACCTAGTTCTAAACACCATGTTTACAACTAGGTTGCTGAATTTCACCATAGCCATAAAGGTTGATAAATCTAGGGTTAAATAACTATGTCTATCCCTAGATCAATAACTCTTATAGCACAAGAAAAATTATGCGCATTGCAAATCTTATAAACTAACCAATGCAACATGAAAACATATGAACAGCTAGCAAGGTTTATCGAACTTAATTATGATGGTCCACAATCATGTTTAAACACCACGTTTACACAGGATCACAAAAGAAAAATACTCATAGGGCCTTATGAAGCATTAACATGGAAACTGAAGCATACATCATTAAGTATATAAAACAACCAAGCCTACTATGTGCAAAACATGTATACGCAAAGCAACATCATGTTGATAACAAAATGCAATGCATGCAAATAAATTAATATGAGCATGAACATGATGGTGGTTCTAAAAAGAAAAAATAAACTTAGATTAATAACCACAAGTTTATCATTGTAAGAAGGTGCCATTTTTTATTATCTCTAAGAAATGAACAAAAACATAAAGAAACGGGTTGCCTCCCGAAAAGCGCTTCATTTAAAGTCATAGAGCTCGACTTTCTCACATACCTTCTTTTTGTCGCACAGCCATGACCCTTCATGCAAGAAGAAAAGATACCAATTCATATTTAATTTACTTCCCATGTTGTGCTTGATCACTTATAGAAGGCTTGTCCAAGGCATCCTTTTTCTTCATCGCTATCTCCCTCTTTATAACCCTTCCATGCTGCCTTCACTACATGAATTTTTCTTTAATTTATATAATAGAAAGTATACCCATGCTCTACTCCATTGCACAATGCACAAAATTTACTTTTCAACGAGTCTTTATTTGCCCAACTTGGATTCCGGACAAGAGAGTTACATCTGTTTTACTTCTGCGATGAAATCTGTCCTGAAATTTCAGAACGCACAACACTCAATGTTTTCTCCATAACTCCTTGCACGGGTCTTCAAATTCATTGGTTCTTTATGCGTTGGAATGGCAACTTGATGGAGCTTCTGAATATCTCGTTTTCTTCATTTGTACACCTCTGAATAAGCTCTAAAATTGGTGAAGACAGCAGCATCCATTGTGGGATTTGGACAGGTTGATGATTTATCTTGCAACTCTCTAGGCATGACTTCTCTTTTCATTATTCGAACTTTGTCTATATGGTTAGTGAAAATCGGGCCTTTCCCGACATTTGCTTCTTTAGGGTCATTAGATTGACCAAGCGCAAAGCATGCTCGAGATTTACAAAACTTATTGTAATCATAAGCGTCGATAATTAACACCACATGCGAATTGTAGCAACAAGTCAAGGTGGAAACAAAAGAAGAATATGTTTCATGCATAGCACTTAGCTCATCATTAGGCAAAGGTTCTTCTGGTGTGAGATTAATTGGTTCAAACATAAATGTTTCCTTTTTTCATTCTCAAGAAAATCTAGCCTATTGAGGACCATGTGTGGTTCGAGGACCGGTGGATGGTCGCTTCCTTGTATGATGAGTGATTAACAACATTGTGTGGACTGATTCTTGGCTAAGTATTGCAGGTGCAGGTTGCAGCTTGACTAGTGTTGGTGCAAGGGAAGAACAAGCGCGAAAGGTCGTCGCCGATGAGGCCTCCAGGTGTGGAGAAGACAAGTAGGCTTCGTTCAAGGGACCCAGTGGCCAGCGGGGTCAAGTGCGGGCCGCCTGGTGGCATGAACAGCAAGATGAAGTCATGGACGGTTTCTTGGTTGAGCCTCAAAACCAAGGTCGAGCTGAGACTACGTGGGAGCCGAGTCATGAGTGGTGATTGGCGGAGGTTACACTGAGTTCGCGGGGTTTCCAGTGGTTCACCAGAAAACCACTGGGTTCCTTGGTTGATCCACAAAGCTAAGACTGGAGAATCGAAGATGGTGCTGCAGCAGCTTTAGACCGGTCTGACCGGTGGGTACCGGTCTAATCGGTGAGGAGCACCAGTCTGACCGGTGTGCGACGACGCGGTCCGGAATCTTCGAAGCGGAGGACACGCGTCGGGATCGCAAGACTTGCGTCGAGGCTAAGCAGGTTGCGGTCGCCGGGCATCCGTCCGATGGAGAAAACTTGAAGACTTCCAGAACCGCCCTTGAGGGGCTTGTATCCCTAGTTATTAAGTAAGGGTATTTTAGACTTTCGGTTGCCTCCATATAACCCATGAGGTGAGATGATGGCATCCATCTATTGGAACCCTAGTTCATTTGCTTTCCTATTTTCCCTTCCCATTTTCTTAGGATTTCCATAGGACTAGCTTGAGAGCTTCATGGTGAGATCTTGTGAGAGGGTTGGATGATCGGACGGCAAGCTAGACCTTGTATGAACCTTCTTGGTATGTATAGATGATTCAACGTGGTTCCTCAAGGCCTTGTTGTGTTGTTCTCGGTTGTTCTTGGTGGTGATTTTTGGAGCCCTCTCTTGGTGGTTTTCTTGGGGTGTTTTCGGGACCATGCTCTTGGGGATTTGGTGGGGGAAATTTGTGGGAACCCTTCGTGGTTCTTTGGGCTGTGATTCCCCTCCCAAATCCGTGAGTTAAGGGGCTCGATTTTGGGGTTTTCGGTGTTCTAGGGTTAGAGAAGGTTTTGGCGGGATTTCTTCGATTCCTCTTGCTTGGACAAGTTTTGGTGGGATTAAATTTGGCTATGGACTCCTCATGAGGTGTTCCTATTTTCCCCAAAGTCTTGTTCAAGCCTGTGGAGCGATTCGGGAGATCAAGGCTTGGATTTGGAGGTGTTGACCCGCGGGTGCTGTTCGTCCCGAGAAGCCCAGGTCACAACGGTTTGACCGGTGCCTCTCACCGGTCTGACCAGTGCAACCCCTATTGGGGTTTTGCTCGGGTGAACGTCTGGGTGTGTTCACTGTTGTCCTGTGTGACCTGCTTTGCTAGGTGCTTGCAGTTCTGGCCCTGTCTTGCATGCTAAAATTGATGAGATGCATGTTTACACTGCTTCACTTGAGGCTAAGTTGAAAGAACCAATTCCTACATCTTGCTCTACCTGTGAAATGCATGCTTTGAAGAATTTGGAACTTGCACATTATGTTGATCGCTTGCAGGATGAGAATGATGAGCTGAAAAAGTTGATGGGTTGGTTGTCTGGTCATGAGCCTCAGTTGAGGATAATGATCGAGTCTTTCAAGAGGCAGGATGGTGAGGGACTTGGGGCAAACAAGGTTGGTGAGGGAAGTGGAGAGAATATCCCAGAGCCACCAAAAACCCACCACAAAAATGATTTCCCTCCCAAACCTAACCATCTTAGGAACCGACTAGACACAACCCCAGCTCCACCCATGTTTCCCCTACAAACAAATGATTTCCAAAAGCCTATCAAGTTTGTGAGCACTTCCGGGAAAGTGTTCTTTGGGAAGGAAAGTGAGAAGGCTAGTGAGGAGAAACCCGTGGAGAAGTCGAGTGAAGAGAAACCAAGTGAGCAGCCCCAACCCAAGCCTAAACCGAAGCTTGTGAGGTCTCATTATGGCTATTGTGGGAGAGATGGCCATAAGGACGAGTTTTGCTTCAAGAGGAAGCGAGAGGAGAGAATGGCGAAGGAGTGGGTTAACAAGGACAAGTATCACCTTTCCGATGGTGTACTTGAGCCTTGTGTGCAGATGCCTAGGGCCAAGGCGAGTGTGAGGACAGTTGGAGCTTGGGGAGAGCAGAAGGCTGATGGAGGTGCTGCTGCCCAAGCTACACCGGTCAGATTGGTGAGGGGCACCGGTCTGGACAGGCAACAGTTTGGGTTTCATGCTCGTACAGGTGCGAGGTTTGTTTCTAGAGGTCGTGGTTCTGGTTGTTGGGCTGGAGAGTTTGCAGGAGGTTAGTTTGCTAGGCGCTCTCCCCCTCGTGCTCAATACGGGAATGGGAGGGGTCGTAGCTTTGAGTTGGAGAGGAGGGACGTTCCACGGGCTTTCTTTCGTGGTTTTGGTCCTCCTCCAATTAGAGAAGGATGGTTCCCTCATGGTGGTTACCGTGGTGGTGTTCGTGGAGGTAGCTTTGGTAGGAAAGATGGTTTGGTTTGTGCTAACCCCACTTTCGAGCAAATGGCTTGGCAGTGGTTTTACTCTTTTGGTACTAACCCCAGTGTCGAGTCGTTTGTTCACTCACGTGCTCGTTTTTGAATTTCAGGTGGGAGACTTGAAGAACATTTGTTTGATTGACTCCGGTTGCTCGAGGCATATGACCGGAGACAAGGGGTGGTTCTCAAGTCTCGTCCCGGTGGTGACAAGGAGGTACATCACTTTTGGGGACAATGGGCGTGGGTGTGTGCTTTCAGAAGGTGAGATTAAGGTGAGTGACAAGATCACTCTGAGGCGTGTAGCTCTTGTTCAATCGCTTGGATATAATTTGCTTTCTGTGTCCCAGCTGTTGGATGAGGGTTTTGAGGTGTTGTTTCGTCTTGGTGGTTCTCGGTTTTTGGACTCTCGAGGGGACCTTGTCCGTATGGTCGTTCCCGAGGGTCATGTGTTTCATGCTGATTTTTCTCAGTCTTCTAGTGTGGAGCGTTGTTTCTTGGCTAGTTCTTCGAGTGAGTTGTGGAGGTGGCATAGGAAGTTGGGTCACTTGAGGTTTGACCTTCTGTCTCGCTTGAGTAATCTCAATTTGGTCCGAGGATTGCTATGGTTGAGACTTGACAAAGAGTTGGTTTGTGCGCCGTGTAGGCATGCCAAGATGGTAGCCTCTTCTCACCCGCCTTTCACCGATGTGATGACTGAGCGTCCATGCGAGCTGCTCCATATGGACCATGTTGGCGCAGCTCGTGTGCGATCTGCGGGTGGTAAGTGTTATGTCCTTGTTGTGGTGGACGACTACTCTCGGTATGCGTGGGTGTTCTTTCTCGAGGACAAGGGGGAGACATTTGGTTTGGTTCGAGATCTTGTCTTGGGGTTGAGGAACGAGAGGCACGGAGATGCCATATGAGCAATCCATAGCGACAATGCATCAGAATTCAGAAACTCTCGTTTTGAAACCTTTTGCCATGACTTGGGTCTTGAACACCAGTTTTCGAGTCCGTATACGCCTCCCCAAAATGGTGTTGTGGAAAGGAAAAACAGGACCCTGTTGGAGATGGCTCAGACGATGCTTGATGAGCATAGGACTCTGAGAAAGTTCTGGGCTGAGGTAGTGAATACCGCGTGCTATGTGTCAAACAGGATCTACCTCAGAGTGCATAAGAAGAAAACATGCTACGAGCTGATGCACGGTATCACACCCAAGGTGAGTCACTTCCATGTCTTTTGTTGCAAGTGTTTTATTCTTAAGAAAGGGAAGAAGCTGGATAAGTTTGAGGCTAGGTCTGTCGATGGTATTTTCTTTGGTTGTCTCATTCTAGAGCATATTGTGTGCTCAATCTCGAAACTAACCAAATCGTGGAGACTTGCGAGGTAACCTTCGACAAGACATATCCACGTAGTCAGCTTGTCTTTGAGTGCGCAGGTGATGATGAGCTTGGCGAGGAGATCTTTCAGGAGGAGGAGCATGAACATGGAGACGATGAAGATGGCGGTGTGGTACCCCCGGCTGAACATGTACATACCACTTAGACTACGGTGGTGGACGAACCCTCTCCTACACCTACAACGACAAATCAAGATCGAGGAGAAGCTAGAGTTGAGGGGGAGGTAGCATCAGGGCGAGAACCTCCTCGGTGAGTACAAGTGGATCACCCAGCTTCAAGAATCATCGGCGACATGAATGAACGCACTACACGGTCGAGGGTTCAGAACAATTCTCATTTCGCTCATGCTGCATTTGTTGCTACTTTTGAGCCCAAAGACATTGGACACGCACTATTTGATCATAATTGGGTTAATTCGATGCATGAGGAGTTGGAGAACTTTGAGAGGAATCAGGTTTGGGAATTGGTTGAACCTCCCCCAAGGTGTAAGCCGATTGGTACAAAGTGGGTGTGGAAGAACAAAGAGGGAGAGAAAGGTGAAGTGGTGAGGAACAAGTCGAGGCTTGTTACTCAGGGGTTTAGTCAGTAGGAGGGGATCGACTACGAGGAGACCTTTGCTCCTGTAGCCCGCTTGGAGGCAATAAGGATCCTTCTAGCCTTTTCCGTGGCTAAAGGGTTCAAGTTGCACCAAAAGGATGTGAAGAGTGCTTTTTTGAATGGGGTGTTGGAGGAAGAAGTGTATATGAGGCAACCACCTGGGTTTGAGAGTGAGAAGTACCCCCACCGAGTGTACAAGTTGAGGAAGGGGCTTTAAGGGTTGAAGCAGCCGCCTAGAGCTTGGTATGGTAGGTTGAGGGGGCTCTTGTTTGAGAGAGATTTTGAGATGGGGAAGTGAGGACCAGGAGCGTCCCAGTGGTCGATGGATGACCGCTCCTCAGTGATGAGTGATTGACAACGGGTGTTGGACTGAATCTTGGCTTAGTGCGCAGGTGTAGGCTGCGGCCTAGTTCGTGTTGTTGCAGGTGAAGAACGGGCGCGAAAGGTCTTCAGCCTTGAGGGGCCTCCGGGAGATGGAGAGACAAGTAGGCTCGGTTCGAGGGACCCGGTGGACAGCGGGACTAGGTGCGGGCCACATGGTGGCGACACGAGCAAGACGAAGTCATGGACAAGCGAGCCGGTGCACGGTGGCGGTCAAGTCAAGTGGTTTGGCGGGAGGCCGGACCGGGCACGCGGGGTTTGGTGGTTTGCCCACAAAACCATCGGCGGACGATTTCTTCGTTTGGGCTTGAAAACCAAGTGCGAGGGCCCAACACGACGGAGACGGAATCCGGGCGTGTCGGGAAGCTTCGAGGCGGAGGACACGCGGCGGGATCGCATGGCTTGCGTCGGGAGGACGCGGGGTGCGGCAAAGGCGTGGCCGTCCGATGGCAAGACCCACAAACATTACCTAAATGCCCCCACGTGGGTTGTATCGCCAGTAGTTATGTTAGGGGTAGTCGAGTCATTTACCACTCCGGCGGGACCTGATATATATAAGCCATGAGTGTGTGTGGATGGCTCTCTCTCTCCGCGACTTAGGGTTTCATTTCCTCCCTCCTCTTTCTCATTTTCGTAGCTATTTTTCTTCTATTTTCTCTAGGCTAGCATGAGAGCTTCATGAGAGATTTGTTGAGAGGGATGGATGCTAGGGCGGCATGCTAGACCTTGTGAATCTTTCCTGGTTTGTATAGAAGATTCAGGGTTGTGTTTTAATGGTCTTTTTGTGCTTGTTTTTGTGCCTTTGTTCCCGGTTCGATTCCGCGGATTTGAGTGGGTTTCTCCCCGGATTTCTTTGAGGAAAACATGGATAGATGTCTCGTGCATCTTTGTGATTGATCTTGTGCCCTCAAACGCCGGAAACCACTTGCATTCGTAGTTTTTCGTTCGGTGCTCTAGCTTTTGGTGGTGCTCAAAGGATTCACGATTCCCGGTGATTTAGGGAGTTAGGAGGCAAGATTTTTGGGCTATAGCATCCTTGTGTGACGCTTTTCAAGTCCCCAAACCCTTGCCTCCATAGCTTCAACCGTTTCGGAAATCCGATGATGATTTGGGGGAGTTGACTTTCGGGGTCGGGCGTTTTCGCTCTGTCCGCACACGGCGGACGATCCGCAGGTGCCTTGGCGGACGTCCGCGCGGCTAGGGTTCGTCGCGTGTTCGTCGTGTTCTTGTGCGTCCTTGCTTTCGATCCGGTTTGGCTTTTGGTTTTTGTTGCAGTGGTTTGCGGACGGTCCGAGCTTGAGTAGCGGACGGTCCGTGACCCGCGCGGACGGTCCGCCCGGCCTTGGCGGACGGTCCGTTTTTCTCGGGTCGCTTACGGTGGTTCGTGTGCTTTAACGGACGGTCCGCGGGGGTAGGGCCGGACGGTCCGCGAGGTAGGCGCGGACGGTCCGCGGCCTTCGGCCGGACGGTCCGCGAGGCCAGTGCGGATGGTCCGCCCCTCCTGGCCGGATGGTCCGCCAGAGCCTGTGCGCTTCGCCTCTTGGTTCGATTCCTCCCCACCTTCTTTCGTGCTTCCGCATGTGCTTTAAGGAATCGTTCCTAAGGCTAGAGGTTGATCCATAACCTCGTGGTCTTGGCGATTGGTGTGTGACTCCATCCATCGCTCGTGTGTGACCGGGGTTTGACTAGGGTATAGGCCGGGTTCTTTGGAAAGAATTTTTACCGGCTCCTATTCACTCCCCCCCTCTCTTCGCCATCTGGTCCTTCAATTGGTATCAGAGCTTGGTGCCGGATTCTTTGCGACTTTGACAAGTCCCGAATCCTAAGATGGCGTACGTTGAGCGGGGCGGTCCGCCGCACTTCGATGGCAAGGGTTACCACAAGTGGGCGGCTCGTTTGATGATCTTTCTTCGTGGGAAGCTGTTGGATTTCATTGTGCTTGACAAGACCTATGCTATTCCGGTCAACATCCATACTCTTATGGTCACCGATGCCGGTACTAAGGCCAAGTATGAGGCTAATGCAAAAGCCGTTGATCACTTGGTCCGGAGCTTGTGTGATCCAGAGTTTGAGCGTGTTCACCAATTGAATCTTGCTTGGCAAATTTGGGAGAAGTTGTTGGTTGCTCACGGTGGTGATAACCATCTGAAGGCTCGCCTCTTTGTCTCTTACTGGATGCAATATGAGAATTTCACTCCACTTCCCGGTGAGGACATTGATGCGATGTTTCAGAGGTTCACCGCCATCGTGAACAACATGAAAGCTAATGTTGAGGATTTTCCCTACATCGAGCATGATCAGGCTTTGAAGCTCTTGCATGTCTTGGACCCAAATGTTTGGGGTGCTAAGGTTGAGGCCATCAAGGAGTCTGGGCATTATTTGACTATTGAGTTGGATGACCTCTTTTCTAAGCTCAAGTCGGCTGAGGTTGACAGGAAGTTGCAATCCAAGCATGAGGGCTCGACTGACCATAGTCTTGCTCTTGTGGGCGGATCAAAGGGCAAATCTAACCCTTCCCGTCGACAGTTTTCCTTGTCTTCTCTTATGTCCATTCCAGATGAGGAGTTTGATGTGGCCGGGCGAGGAGGAGCCGGCCTTGCTCTCAAGGAGGTTTGATCGGCTACACGAGAGTCGGAGGAACGCAAGGCGGAGCTCGGGGACGTGCTACAAGTGTGGTAAGCGTGGCCACTTCATCGCCGAGTGCCGGAAGCGGAGGAGAACAAGTACAAGGTGAACGAGTACAAGGCGCACCCGAGGTGTGAAGACAAGTACTCCTCCAAGGGCAAGCACTTCAACAAGTCCAAGAGCAAGGACAAGGACAAGCGGCGACCGAGCAAGAGCAGCTACAAGAAGAACAAGGCAAGAGCGATGGTGGCCGGTGCGAGCGACGTTGACTCAAGCTCAAGCGAGGAGCAGTCAAGCTCAAGCAGCGAAGATGAAGACGCCGGGAGGCGCAAGGGCAAGAAGAGTGCAAGCCGGAACCTCAGCGGGTTGAGCTGTGTGGCGCTTGAGGGTTTTTGTGGCATGGCCCATAGCTCAAGCAGCAAGAAGAGCGAGAAGGATGACAGCGACTCCGACTCGGAGGATGAGGCAGGAGGCTTGGAGGACATTTGGTTGATCGACTCTAGATGTTCTCGACACATGACCGGAGATAAGAAGTGGTTCTCCAGCCTCACCCCAGTGAAGGAAAAGCTGTACATCACATTTCGGGACAATGGATGAGGAAGGGTGCTTTCGGAGGGTGTTGTGCATGTGAGTGACAAGGTAACGTTGAAGAGAGTCGCTCTTGTGAAGTCTTTGGGTTTCAATTTGCTTTCGGTTTCTCAGTTGCTTGATGAGGGTTTTGAGGTGCGTTTCAAGTCTGGCGAGTCTCGTTTGCTTGATTCTCGAGGTGATCTTGTCTGTATGATCATCCCCGAGGGTCGATTTTCGGGGCTGATTTTTCTCGTTCTTTGGGTCCTCGCTCGCCGTTTGATGGCCGGTCCTTCTTCTGATTTGTGGAAATGGCATAGGCGGTTGGGACACTTGAGCTTTGATTTGGTTTCCCGCTTGAGTGGTCTTGATTTTGTCCGAGGATTGCCGACGTTGAAGCTTGAGAAGGATTTGGTTTGTGCTCCTTGTAGGCATGGCAAGATGGTAGCCACTCCCCATCCACCCCTGACCGATGTCATGACAGAGCGTCCGACAGAGCTGTTGCATATGGATCTTGTTGGGCCACCTCGAGTTCGCTCGGTGGGTGGGATGTGGTATGTCCTTTTTGTGGTGGACGATTACTCTCGCTATGCTTGGGTGTTTTTCTTGGAAGATAAGAGTGAGACATTTGGTTTTGTCCGAGATCTGATCGTGAGGTTGAAAAACGAGAGGCATGGGAATGCTATTCGAGCTATCCTCAGTGATAATGGCTCTGAGTTCAAGAACTCTCGCTTTGATGCCTTTTGTCGTGATCTAGGTCTTGAACATCAGTATTCGACCCCTTATGTGCCCCCTCAAAATGGAGGCGTGGAAAGGAAAAATCGGACTCTTTGTGAGATGGCTAGGACGATGCTCGATGAGCACAGGACTCCTAGGAGGTATTGGGCTGAGGCGGTCAATACGGCTTGTCATGTTTCCAAAAGGATTTTATTGCGAGCTTTCAAGAAGAAGACCTGTTATGAGCTGATGCATGGTCGGGCACCCAAGGTGAGTCATTTTCGAGTCTTTGGCTGCAAATGCTTTATTCTGAAGAAGGGAAAACTCGACAAGTTTGAGGCTAGGTCTAGTGATGGTATTTTCTTTGGATATGCTAACCATTCTAGAGCCTATAGGGTGCTTAACCTTGAGACTAACAAAATCATGGAGAATTGCGAGGTACCCTTCGACGAGACAATGCCATGTACCTCTCTTGGTTTTGAATGTGCAGGTGATGAAGAGATGGCCGAGGACCTCTTTGAAGAGGAGAAGGATGAAGATGGAGATGATGATGGAGAGAACCATGCGCCTGAAGTTGAGTGTGTACCCACTACTTCCCCTACAACCACTATGGAGCGTGGACCGTCTACTTCAAGGACAACGACGGTGTAACAAGGGGACCAGGCGAGAGAAGCTGAAGTTGAGGGGGAGGTAGTCTCGAGGCGTGAGGCTCCCCGGCGGATTCAAGAAGTGCATCCCCTGTCGAAGATCATTGGGAACATCGACGAGCGCACTACACGGTCGAGGTCCTGGAATTCCTCTCATTTTGCTCATGCTGCTTTTGTTGCTACTTTTGAGCCCAAGGACATTGGACATGCTTTATCTGATGCAAACTGGGTCAATTCTATGCATGAGGAGTTGGAAAACTTTGAGAGGAACCGGGTGTGGGAGTTAGTTGAACCACCTCCAAATTGCCATCCCATAGGAACCAAGTGGGTTTGGAAGAACAAATAGGGAGAGAATGGGATGGTTGTGAGGAACAAGTCCAGACTTGTTGCTCGGGGGTTTAGTCGAAGGAGGGGATCGACTATGAGGAGACCTTTGCTCCCGTGGCCCGTCTTGAGGCAATTCGAATCCTTCTAGCCTTTGCCGTGGCTAAAGGGTTCAAGTTGTTTCGGATGGACGTGAAGAGTGCTTTTCTGAATGGGGTTATAGAGGAGGAGGTGTATGTGAAGCGGCCACCGGGGTTTGAGAGCGAGTTGTACCCACACGGGGTGTACGGGTTGAAAAGGGCTCGTATGGGTTGAAACGGGCGCCCCATGCTTGGTATGGGAGATTGAGAGGTTTTTTCGTTGAGCAGAGGGTTTGTGATGGGTACCGTGGATAGGACTTTGTTTCTCCTCAAGCATGGAAATTACTTGTTGATTGTTCAGATATACGTGGATGATATTGTCTTTGGTGGATCGTCACATAACCTTGTTGCCAAGTTTAGAGATGAGATGAGCAGGGAGTTCGAGATGAGCATGATGGGCGAGTTGCAGTACTTTCTCGGGCCGCGGATCAAGCAAGTGAAGGATGGAACATTCGTGCACCGGACCAAGTACATGAAAGACATCGTCGAGGAAGTTCCGGATGCAAGATGTGAAGCCGATGTCGACTCCCATGGGGAGTACGGCCACTTTGGATGCGGACGAGGACGGAGAACCGGTGGACCGGCGGGAGTACGGGGAGCATGATCGGCTCCCTCCTCTACTTGACGGCGACGAGGCCGGACATACGGTTCGGCCGTGTGTCTATGCGCTCGTTTTCGTGCTTCGCCGAGGACATCACATCGACAAGCCGTCAAGAGGATTTTCGGTACCTACGATCCGCCCTCGGTCTTGGCCTTTGGTATTCTTCCTCCTCGACTCTTTCTCTTCATGGTTTTTCTGATGCGGATTTTGCTGGTTGTCGAGTCGAGAGGAAGTCTACTTCTGGTACTTGCCAGTTTCTTGGGTCTTCGTTGGTCTCATGGTCTTCCCGCAAGCAATCTAGTGTAGCTCAGTCTACCATTGAGGCGGAATATGTTGCAGCCGCGAGTTGCTGTTCCCAGCTGTTGTGGATTTCATACACTTTGAGAGACTTTGGTGAGGAGTGCACCCAGATCCCACTTTTTGTGATAGCACCAGTGCCATAAGCGTAGCCAAAAACCCAGTGCTTCACTCCAGAACAAAACACATAGAAGTGAGGTATCATTTCTTGAGGGACAATGTGGAAAAAGGAACCATTGTGTTGAGCCATGTCCCTACCCAAGATCAGCTAGCCGATATATTTACAAAGCCTCTCGACCAAGCTACATTTGTGCGCTTGCGGGGGGAGCTTGGGGTTTGTTGCCCTTTCTAGTTGATTCTTGGGGGATTTCCTTTGTGTATCATATGTATCATACCATGTTTACTTTGATGTATATACATGCTTTGCTTGATGTATAAACCATGGTAGGATAGCCATCTTGTCATATATCATGTTGCATTTGTATCATATTGCATTTTAGGATGATGAGCTTCTTTCATATGACATATTTGAGTCGCTTTGGCTATTTGTGAGATATTGGTCATATGTGTGGAGAAATGGTGATGTGAGGCTATGCTCTTGGAATATTTGAAATATATGTGTGGTGAGATAGCCCTTTTTGAAATAAATGCTAACCTTGACTAATTTTTGATGAAATATGCTCCACTCGTGTGTAGTTGTGTATCCATGTCACAGTTTCGTCTAAATGTGCTTTTCATGCTTAGATTGTGCTTGGATGTCTTGTTCTTGCATTTGGGCGAAAGGCCGAATATCATTTTGAATGTTTAGCCTATGTTGCATTCATGGGGGAGCATAAGCTTCTTTTTGCCGCAAAGGCACTTCATGTACCATGAAATGAATTAATCTTGAAAAGAAGTGTATAATGCTTGAAAAATGCTCCATCCATCATGTCTATTATTAAACTGTCTTATCTTTCACATATGGGTGCAAAACATGTTGCATGATGTTCACAAGTGGAGAAGTCTCCCCGAAGTGGACACATGGCTCATGAGCTTTGACATGACATGCTTTGCTTTATGGGTGTTTGCCATGATCTTTTGCTGAGAATTTGATATCCTTGTATGATCTTTGAATGGTATGCATGTTTTGGCTCAAGTGTGACATGGATAGGCTTTTACATGTGAAGCGAGCCTTCTTTTGGTAAAACTGCTTAAATCTGAAAATTTTGCTTTGTCACATGCTTGTATTTTCATATATTACTTGTGGCAATGCTTTGACTATGCTATGATTCATATGTGTGCTCTTTGTCTCATTTTTAGCCTTTGACACTAGATTTGGCCTATTTGAGAAGCTCATGTAGATGTTTATATGCTTTGTTTTGCATTTCTACATTTTCACCTTGATTCATACATTGTCAACAAGGGGGAGAAGAGGTGAGCTTAATGAAAATTCAGAAGAGGTGAGCTGAAATTTTGGAAGTTTGCATCCACATGTTCAGGGGGAGCTTGCATTTGTTCAGGGGGAGCTTTCTTGCTGTTTTCGATGTGGAGTTTGTGCTTTGCTTGGCTTGTGACCTTTCTTCGCCTTTCTTTGGTTTTGGTCATGAGTTGAGCTTCTTGGTTTTTCTTTCTTCTTCCTTTCTTTCTTTCTTTCTCTTAATTTCATTTCGCGTTGTGTGTTGTCAATGCACTCATCAAGGGGGAGATTGAGGACCAGGAGCGTCCCAGTGGTCGATGGATGTCCGCTCCTCAGTGATGAGTGATTGACAACGGGTGTTGGACTGACTCTTGGCTTAGTGCGCAGGTGTAGGCTGCGGCCTAGTTCGTGTTGTTGCATGTGAAGAACGGGCGCGAAAGGTCTTCAGCCTTGAGGGGCCTCCGGGAGATGGAGAGACAAGTAGGCTCGGTTCGAGGGACCCGGTGGACAGCGGGACTAGGTGCGGGTCACATGGTGGTGACACGAGCAAGACGAAGTCATGGACAAGCGAGCCGGTGCACGGTGGCGGTCGAGTCAAGAGTCTTGGCGGGAGGCCGGGCCGAGCACGTGGGGTTTGGTGGTTTCCCCACAAAACCATCGGAGGACGGTTTCTTGGTTTGGGCCTCAAAACCAAGTCCAAAGGGCTAACACGACGGAGACGGGATCCGGGCGTGTCGGGAAGCTTCGAGGCGGAGGACACGCAGTGGGATCACATGGCTTGCGTCGGGAGGACGCGGGGTGCGGCGAAGGCGTGGTCGTCCGATGGCAAGACCCACAAACATTACATAAATGCCCCTGCATGGGTTGTATCGCCAGTAGTTGAGTTAGGGGTAGTCGAGTCATTTCCCACACCGGCTGGACCCGATATATAAGCCATGAGTGTGTGTGGATGGCTCTCTCTCTCCGCGACTTAGGGTTTCATTTCCCCTCCTCTTTCTCATTTTCCCGAGACATTTTCTCTTCCATTTCTTGACTAGGCTAGCATGAGAGCTTCATGAGAGATTTGTTGAGAGGGATGGATGCTAGGGCGGCATGCTAGACCTTGTGAATCTTTTCTGGTTTGTATAGAAGATTCGGCGTTGTGAATTTCGTGGTCTTTTTCGTGCTTGTTTTTGGTGCCTTTGTTCTCGGTGTGATTCCGCAAAATTGAGTAGGTTTCTCCCCGGATTTCTTTGAGGAAAACATGGATAGATGTCTCGTGCATCTTTGTGATTGATCTTGTGCCCTCAAATGTCAGGAAACCACTTGGATTCGTAGTTTTTCGTTCGGTGCTCTAGATTTTGGTGGTGCTCAAAGGATTCGCGATTCCTGGTGATTTAGGGAGTTTGGAGGCAAGATTTTTGGGCTATAGCATCCTTGTGTGATGCTTTTCAAGTCCCCAAACCCTTGTCTCCATAGCTTCAACCGTTTGGGAAATCCGATGATGATTTGGGGGAGTTGACTTTCGGGGTCGGGCTTTTTCTGCTCTGTCCGCACTTGGCGGACAGTCCGCAGGGTGCTGGCGGACAGTCCGCGCGGCTAGGGTTCGTCGAGTGTTCGTCGTGTTCTTGCGCGTCCTTGCTTTCGATCCGTTTTGGCTTTTGGTTTTTGTTGCAGCTAGTTTGCGGACGGTCCGAGCTTGAGTAGCGGACGGTCCGTGACCCGCGCGGACGGTCCGCCCGGCCTTTGCGGACGGTCCGTTTTTCTCGGGTCGCTTCTGGTGGTTCTGTGTGCTTTAACGGACGGTCCGCGGCGTAGGGCCGGACGGTCCGCGCGGGGGTAGGCGTGGACGGTCCGCGGCTTCGGCCGGACGGTCCGCGAGGCCGATGCGGACGGTCCGCCCCTCCCGGCCGGACGGTCCGCGCAGCCTCGTGCGCTTTGCCTCTTGGTTCGATTCCTCCCCACCTTCTTTCGTGCTTCCTCGTGTGCTTTAAGGAATCGTTCCTAAGGCTAGAGGTTGATCCATAACCTCGTGGTCTTGGCGATTGGTGTGTGACTCGATCCATCGCTCGTGTGTGACCGGGGTTTGACTAGGGTATAGGCCGGGTTTTTTGGAAAGAATTTTTACCGGCTCCTATTCACTCCCCCCCTCTCTAGTCGCCATCTGGTCCTTCAGGAAGGTTGATCAGACCTTGTTTCTACTTAGGCAGGGCAGAGATATCCTGATTGTGCAGGTGTACGTGGATGATATTGTCTTTAGTGGCTCGTCTAACTCTCTTGTTGCAAGGTTTGCAGAGGATATGAGCAGGGAATTTGAGATGAGCATGATGGGCGAGTTGCAGTTCTTCCTCGGGGTACAAATCAAGCAATCAAAGGAAGGAACATTTGTGCACCAAGCTAAGTACACCAAGAACATTGTGCGGAAGTTCAAGATGGAGGACTCCAAGGCTACGACGACGATGATGAGTACGACTACAGCTCTTGATGCGGACGAGGAAGGTGAACATGTGGACCAGAAGGAGTACCGAAGCATGATCTTGTCACTCCTCTACTTAACGGCGACGAGGCCGGACATCCAGTTCTCGGTATGTCTGTGTGCTCGTTTTCAAGCGTCTCCGAGGACTTCGCATTGGCAAGCGGTGAAGCGGATTTTCAGGTACTTGCGTCACACTCCCGACTTCGGCCTTTGGTACTCCGCGTCCTCTTCTTTGGACCTTCATGGTTTTTCGGATGCGGATTTTGCTGGGTGTCGGTTGGATAGGAAGTCCACTTCTGGGACTTGCCAGTTTTTGGGTTCTTCTTTGGTGTATTGGTCTTCCTGCAAATAGTCGAGTGTTGCTCAGTCCACTACCGAGGCCGAGTATGTTGCCGCTGCTAGTTGTTGCTCTCAGCTCCTTTGGATTTCATACACCATGAGTGACTTTGGTGAGGAGTATACCCATGTCCCACTTCAATGTGATAGCACCAGTGCCATAAGCGTTGCAAAGAACCCAGTGCTTCATTCCAAAACCAAGCACATAGAAGTGAGGTATCATTTTCTGAGAGACAACGTAGAGAAAGGAAATATAGCTTTGATCCATGTACCCTCACATGGCCAACTAGCCGATATTTTCACCAAACCCCTAGATCAAGCAACTTTCACTCGTTTGCGGGGGGAGCTTGGTGTGTGTTTGATTTCTTGAGTTGGTTGTGTGGGAGCTCCTTTGTAGCATATGTATAGTTTTCTTTGTGCATTTCTTGCATTTTGCATGGCAAATGTAACTTGATGTATATGCATCCTTGTATCTTAGATTGCATGCATTTTGTATCATATGCATTAGATAGGAAAATCTTCTCCTATATACATTGTTCACCATGGAATGCTATGTATGTCCTTGTGAGCTTGTTTGGTATGCTATGGTTAGTATGGCTTAGCTCTTGATGATCTTGATTTATATCCATGGTTGATGGCTATGTTTTTTGAAAAAGTGTCACATGTATGCTCTCTCATGTGTAAATGCCTTTACATGATCTTGACATGTTTTAGTGGCTTGGTTATGCTTAACTTGTGGTTGGATAGCTAGTTTATTGATCATATGGGGCCAAAGGCTCATTTGTCATCATGAATGTTTAGCCCTCTTGCCTTATCTTGTGGAGGGGCATAAGTTCCTTTTTGTCGCAAAGACATTTCATGTACCAAATATGAATCTGAAAATGAAATGTAAAATGCTTGGAAAATGTGCTCTCATGTCACTTGTGCTGAATTTAATTTGCTTTGGGTGCTAAACCGTTGCATGATGCCTACCAATGAGAAGTCTCATATATAGAAGTAGGCACATGGGTCGATGGCTTTGACATGACATGAGGTGCTTGTGGGTGTTTGTGATGATCTTATGGTTAGAATGGTTGTCCTAACATGAAGTTTGTGTGGCTTTGCCATTGTGATATGTTTTGATCAAGTTTAGGACTCTGCTCATGAGAGGCAAATTTTTCGCAAAATTGCCCAAATCCATCTTAGCTTTGTCCAATGGTTGTGAAACTTGGTGATCTTGTAGTTTATGTCAATACAAAGCTATAGAGTATCTAACTTGCTCATTTGATCTTAGCTTCGTCCAATGGTTGTGAAACTTGGTGATCTTGTAGTTTATGTCAATACAAAGCTATAGAGTATCTAACTTGCTCATTTGGACATGTGTAGCATCCTATGTTGAATTTTGTCTATTTGAGAAGCTCTAGGTTGAAAGTTTTGCATTTTTGGCTTGATTCATGCATTGTCAACAAGGGGGAGAAGTTTGAGCTTGAAATGGCTTGCTGGATGCATTTAGAAGGTTTTCAGGTGGTTTCGAGTCATTTCTGGGCTCTGGTTTGCACCGGTCCGACCAGTCGAGGTCACCGGTCTGACCGGTCAGAGGGCTGGTCCTGTGCACATGTTGAGGACTGGTCTGACCGGTGGCGGTGACCGGTCTGACCGGTGAGAGCTAAAGTTGTTGCAGCTGTCCTGTTTTCAAGTGGTTTGCATGCATTCGTCCACGGGGAGTTCCATTGGTTCAGGGGAAGTTTGCATGTGTGCAGGGGGGGCTCTTTGTGGTTTTCCGAGCTTTGTTTTGGTGGTTTGCGCTCTTTGCTTGAGTTTTGTTTTGTCTCGGATGTGTTGAGCCGTTGCCCTTTCCTAAGGGGTCCGAGACTTGTCTTCTTCAAGTGATCTTGCTCGTTGCCTTTATTTGGCTTTCGATCGCTTGTTGGAGTTTCTTTTTATTTGTTTCTTTTCTTTTTCTTTTCTCTCTTGTTACTTTAAGTGTGTGTTGTCAATGCACTCATCAAGGGGGAGATTGAGGACCATGTGTGGTTCGAGGACCGGTGGATGGTCGCTTCCTTGTGTGATGAGTGATTGACAACGTTGTGTGGACTAATCCTTGGCTAAGTATTGCAGGTGCAGGTTGCGGCTTGACTGGTGTTGGTGCAGGTGAAGAACAAGCGCGAAAGGTCATCACCGGTGAGGCCTCTAGGTGTGGAGAAGAAAAGTAGGCTTCGTTCGAGGGACCCGGTGGCCAGCGGGGTCAAGTGCAGGCCGCATGGTGGCATCAACAGCAAGATGAAGTCATGGACGGTTTCTTGGTTGAGCCTCAAAACCAAGGTCGAGTCGGGACTACGTGGGAGTCGAGTCATGAGTGGTGATTGGCGGAGGTTACACCGAGTTCGCGGGGTTTCTAGTGGGTCACCGGAAAACCACTAGGTTCCTTGGTTGATCCACAAAGCCAAGACTGGAGAACCGAAGATGGTGCTGCAGCAGCTCCAGACCGGTCTGACCGGTGGGTCTGACCGGTCTGACCGGTGGGGAGCACCGGTCTGACCGATGTGCGACGACACAGTCCGGAATCTTCGAAGCGGAGGACACGTGTCGGGATTGCAAGACTTGCGTCGAGGCTAAGCAGGTTGCGGTCACCGGGAATCCGTCCGATGGAGAAAACTTGAAGATTTCCAAAACCGCCCTTGAGGGGCTTGTATCCCTTGGTTTTAAGTAAGGGTATTTTAGACTTTCGGTTGCCTCCATATAACCCATGAGGTGAGAGGATCGCAGCCATCTCTTGGAACCCTAGTTCATTTGCTTTCCTATTTTCCCTTCCTATTTTCTTAGGATTTCCATAGGACTAGCTTGAGAGCTTCATGGTGAGATCTTGTCAGAGGGTTGGATGATCGGGCAGCAAGCTAGACCTTGTATGAACCTTCTTGGTATGTATAGATGATTCGGCGTGGTTCCTCAAGGCCTTGTTGTGATGTTCCCGATTGTTCTTGGTGGTGATTTTCGGAGCCCTCTCTTGGTGGTTTTTTTGGGGTGTTTTCGGGACCTTGCTCTAGGGGATTTGATGGGGGAAATTTGTGGGAACCCTTCGTGGTTCTTTGGGCTGTGATTCCCCTCCCAAATCTGTGAGTTAAGGGTCTCGATTTTAGGGTTTTCGGTGTTCTAGGGTTAGAAAAGGTTTTGGCAGGATTTCTTCGATTCCTCTTGCTTGGACAAGTTTTGGTGGGATTAAATTTGGCTATGGACTCCTCATGAGGTGTTCCTATTGTCCCCAAAGTCTTGTTCAAGCTTGTGGAGCGCTTCGGGAGATCAAGGCTTGGATTTAGAGGTTGTCGGTGCGGAATGTGGTCCCGACACTAACCAGTAACAAGCGCCGAGGTCTATCCCTCAATGGTCGATGCTAAGCAATAAAAGACACAGAGTTTATCTTGGTTCCGGCCGAGGGGCCGTACGTCCAGCAGTGGTGTGCTCAAGGCACCGTATTGCTCGGCCGGCGGGGGGTGCTCGTAGTGGGCCCCTGCTACAAGCAAGGCGGGAGAGGAAGCGTGGCTTCCAAGTCCCTGGTGTAGTGGCTGAAGATGTTGTGGGAGAATTGGAGAGCAAGTGCGTGGTGCGACTTGTCTCATGTTGGGCTCTGTTGTTCGTGTGTTGTGTGTTGTGTATCTTGGTCTCCTTCCTGTTCGTCCCCTGCGGCAAGTGTGTTCGTCCTCCTTTTATAGATCAAGGAAGGAGCGAATCACATGCGCGGCGCGCTATCGAGCTACGTGAGGGAGCGTGATGTGCTATGTTGTAGAGTAGGCGGCCGCCCAGGCGATCCTTGCGGCGATCCAGCCATCATGGTGTATCTTGCACCCGAACAGTGGCGTCCTCGAGGGTAGAAGGGCAGCGGACGGCTGTGATGTCTTCAGATAGGCTCGAGGGAGTCGCTGATGTCGATCCGTACGGGGTACAGCGGCAGGTAGGGTGGCGCCCCGTTCCTGCATGCTCCACAGTGCTGGAGTCGTTGCCACAGTGCCTGGCGTGCGCCCGTACGCGCGGGGGCGGCAGCCATACCGTTAACAGTGGCAGGGATGGCGTCCCACCGGCCTAGCGCCTCCACCTAACCCTGCAAGGTCACAAGAAAGCAAATCGAGGGTGCAGTCGGCCCCCCTTCGAGGGCTCGGCGCGTTAGCCGTACTGGAGCAGGTGCACAGCGTCACGGGACGGGCACCAGCCACGCCGCACAGTCCCTCCCCACAGTGATGGGGATGGGCACCCTCCTGGGGAGTTGTTGCGGCAGCACCGGGGCACGTGCCCCGGGCGCATGATGGCGCCGTCCCGCCGATGTCAGGGCATTAAGTGTTCGCGTACGAGAGCAGGCCCGCGTGCGCGGGGCGCCCTCGAGCGAGGGCGGACCCCGTTCGAGGGCCGGGCGGACCCGCGAGCGAGGCGGACCTCGCTCGAGGGAGGCGCACCCCCTCGATCGGGGCGCAGCCCGCCCGAGGGAGGCGCGTACCCTCGAGCGAGGCGATACCTATTCGAGGGAATCTTCGAGTGGGCCGCCTGGTGGGCCGCTGGGGCCTTCGCGGTGTGGGCCGTACCCTGCATAGTTAAGTGAGGCTTATTTGGTTTTGGCTTTGTTGCGGGTTTTAAGTGGGGATTCCCCAGTTGTTTAAGGGGACCCTCGTCAGTGAGAAGAGAAGATTCCTGAAGTTAATGCGCGCGGGACGTCCGCCCCGGAGAGCACGCCCGCGGCTTATAAATCTGAGGGGAGGAAAAACGGTGGTTTTTTACCTTAGCGCTCCGCCGTTCTTCCCCCTTGAGCTCTCGCCTTCGCTTTACTCTCGCCACCGTGCGGCTTCGCCATTAGAGCTCTTCCCCTTCTTCTTGACCTTCGCTCTCGCATTCCTTGTCCTCTTCTCATGGCGCCACCTCCGCCGCTCACGATCCTTGACCCGTACGCCTGGGACTGGTCGACGGTCAACCGGCTGGCCCTTGGCGAATTGGTCTCCGCCGGCCAGTTGGCGGCGAACGAGGAGGGCCGACCGGCGGAGTGGATTGTGCCGCCGGCGGGGGACCACACGCCCAACCCGCTGGAGGGCTACGTGGTGAGCTTCATCCGCTTCCACGAGCGAGACTTCGCCGCGCCGGCGAGCCGCTTCATGCGGGCGCTGTGCCACCGCTACGGCGTGGAGTTGCACAACTTCGCGCCGAACGCGATTTCGCAGGCGGCCACGTTCGTGGGCGTCTGCGAGGGGTATCTAGGGATCCCAGTCAACTGGGAGCTCTGGATACACCTCTTCCGCGCGGAGCTCTTCATGCAGCCCACGACGGAGCCGAGGACCCGCCGCGCGGTGCGCGCCGGCGGGATGTCGCTCGCCCTGCGAGCGCAGTTCAAGGACGACTACATCCCCTGCACCATGACGACGAACAACGCCGGCTGGGAGCGGGGATGGTTCTACCTGCGCAACGCCGAGCCCGGCCTCCCCGCCTACACCGGTCTGGTGCTCCGGGAGAGGCCCAACTCCTGGGGTCACGGGGTGTCCACGCCCCAGGCACCGAGGCGGCCGGGACTCAATCCTGGCCGCATTGAGGAGACTGGCGGCGCAAGGGCTGACCGCGGCGGGCGTCCTCGCCTTCCTCCACCACCGGCGGGTTGTGCCTCTGATGGAGAGGCCGCTCTGCATCTTCCAGATGACAGAGGAGGCGGACCCCGTCGAGCTGGCGAGGTCGCGGATGCTCCCAACCCCCCTCGAGCGGGCGTATGCGCTCACCCGGGCACGGAACGCCGTCGACACCCGGATGCTGCAGCGCCAGGATCGGTCCCCGTGGGAGCTCGAGATGCTCCCCACCGGCCCGCTGGTGAGTATGGCTCTTGGCCCTGTCTTTGTCCTCAGCGTTGCCCCTGGCCCCTGACGCGCTTTTGGCGTTCTTGCATGCAGTTGGTGCAATTCAGCGCCGCGAAGTCCGTCCCGCCCACCCCTGACTCCCGCGCGCTTGGTCGGGCGGCGCAGCAACGGGAGCAGGAGCGGGCGGCGCGCAAAAGGGAGCGCGCGGGCGGCATTGCGAGCGCCGCGAGCGACGGAGCGCGGAGTACCGGCGGCGCGAGGAGCCGGGGCTTTCCTCCCTAGGGACGGAGGAGTACTCGTCCTCGGAGGAGGACGAAGAGGAAGAGGGCGAGGGGCGGGGCCCCTCCGAGAGGTGGGAGCTCGCGCCCCCGTCGCCGGGAGCCGGCTCCGGCGGCAAGGGCGGCGTCGCACGGGGCGGGCGCGGCGGCGCTCGCCGCCGGGGCAATCGACAACGAGGGCGCGCGCGCGCGCGGCGGAGGTGCCGGCGCGTGCCTCGAGCGCGGGGCGGGGCCCCCGCGCGCGGCGACGACGTCGGGAGGCGCGGCGGCGGGCGCGCCGGCCGTGCCGGCCTCATCCGCCGAGGCCTCGAGGAAGAGGAAGTGCGCCTTCACCTCTTCGAGGTAAGGGGCTTGCCCTTCTGCCAGGTTTGATTTTTCGGCGGCCAGGCATTCTGATTCTTCGCTTGTGCTTGTGCAGGGTGGTGCCAACCGTGCCTCCCCTTGCGCCGGCTAAGGTGCTGAGGGCGGTGTCGGTGCGGAATATGGTCCCGACACTAACTAGTAGAAAGTGCCGAGGTCTATCCCTCAATGGTCGATGCTAAGCAATAAGAGACACGGGATTTATCCTGGTTCTGGCCGAGGGGGCCGTACGTCCAGCAGTGGTGTGCTCAAGGCACTATATTGCTCAGCACCGGGGGTGCTTGTAGTGGGGCTGCTACAAGCAAGGCGGGAGAGGAAGCGTGGCTCCCAAGTCCCTAGTGGAGTGGCTGAAGATATTGTGGGAGAATTGGAGAATGAGTACGTGGTGTGTTATGTGCTCCTGTCTGCGTGTATCTCTATCTCCCCCCGCGGCTGGAGGGTTCGCCCCCCTTTAATAGATCAATGAGGAGGCGAATCACATGCGCGCCGCGCTATCTAGCTACGTGAGGAAGTGCGACGTGCTATGCTGTAGAGTGGGCGGCCGTCCGGACGATCTTCGCGGCGATCTGGCCGTCATGGCCTACCTTGTACCCGAACAGTGGCGGTTCGAGGGTAGAAGGGCGGCGGATGGTGGCGATGTCCTCTGATAGGCTCGAGGGAGGTGCTGACGTTGGCCCGTACGGAGTACAGGAGTAGGTAGAACGGCGTCCCTTCCCAACACGCTTCACGATCCGGAGTTGTTGCTACAGCGTCCGGCGTGCGCCTGCACGCGCGGGGATGGCGGCCACGTCGTTACAGTGGCAGGGATGGTGTTCCACCGGCCTATCGCCTCCACCTAACCCTGTAGGGTCACAAGAAAGTAAATCGAGGGTGCATCCGCCCCCCCTTCGAGGTCTCGGCGCGTTAGCCGTGCATGGAGCGAGCGCACGGCGTCACGGGACGACACCGGCCGCGCGCACGTCCCTCCCCACGGTGATGGGGATGGGCTCCCTCCCCGGGGAGTTGATGCGGCGGCACCGGGGGCGAGCCCCCGGCGCATGATGGCGCCGGCCCCGCCGGCGTCGGGCGTTAAATGCCCGCGCACGGGGACCGGCGCACGCGTGAGGGGCGCCCTTGAGCGTGGCGGACCCCGCCGAGGGCGGGGCGTACCCTCGAGCGAGGCGGAACCTGCTTGAGGGGGGCGAGCCATCGAGCGAGGCGGAGCCCGCTCGAGGGAGGTGCTACCCCTCGAACGGGGCGGAGCCCGCCTGAGGGGGGCGCGTATCCTCGAGCGAGGCGGAGCCCGTTCGAGGGGATCTCTAAGAGGGCCGCCTTGATGGGCCGTCGGAGTCCCAGCGTTGTGGGCTGTTCCCTGCATGGTTAGGCAAATTGTGCTTTGGCCTTGTTGTGGGTTTTAAGTGAGGATTTCCCCATTGTTTAAGGGGACCCCTAGGGCTATCCCCGACAGTAGCCCCCGAGCATCTGCGGGTTTGCCATTGAGGCTCCCGCAGATGCTGGAATCTACTTATAGGACGTTCTTCCCTCCTTGTTTTGCGAACGCTTTCCGTGGGGCCGCGTCAGCGGACCCTCGGGTCTAGCCCCGAAGCCCTACAGGAGTGTGGGTGCTCCTGCAGGGGTTATCCGCGAGAACTGGTCAGAGGGCGTGGCACATGTCTCAACTGGCATCGGCAGTGTTTCAGCCGGCTTCGGTGACGCACGCGGCGGCCGGCGCCGTCTCTCCGGCGGGTGCGGTGCCAAGGAGGTGTAGCCGTGCGTTAAGCCCCCCGAGCCTGGGCCCGTTCGAGGCGATTGGGTAGAGCTTTACGACTTGTTTTTTAACGCTCCCTCGCCGTCCCTCCGTGGGACGGAGGGTGAGGTTTCCGCAACCCCCCATCGAGCGGGTCGCGAATTGCGGATTCCTCTTTGAGCCGCTAGTGGGTGATTCAAGTGGACGCCCATGCCCCGTTCGATAAGGGTAGGGCTGCGTGGTCCGGAGACACGTCCATGGAAGCGCTTGCGTGGGTTTGCTAGGTGGGGCTCGGTCCCGTTCGATAGGGACCGAGGGCGCGGAAGCTCTCCCTCGGTGGGATCCCCCGGCTAGCTGCCCTCGCTGGCTCTCGAACACGACATGTGGGGAACCCTCGAGCCGATGGGCTCGAGGAACGGCTCGAATGCGCGTGCCCTCGTCGTCCCTGATTCTGCGATCTGAGGCGCCTGTTCGAACCCGTCGAGGGTCAGGCTTCGAACCTCTGATCAGTAGGGCTGTGCGGGGCAGCGTCTGGGCGGCCCCGTCTTTTGCGTTTGCGGCCATCGAGGGGTCTGGGCGAGCCAGCCCTCGAAGCGCTGGTTGGCAGCACAGCGTGGCATGGGTGCTCGTGGCGCCTGCTTTACTTCAAGTGGGTGCCGGGCGACCTTCTCACACACATGCCCTCTTTTTTAGAGAGTTGATATCGTGTCGAGTCAGGGGCTCGTGCCGCTCGAGGGTTTTGCGTGGCATGGGTGCTCGTGGTGCCAGCTTTACTTCAAGCAGGCCCCGGGCGACCTTCTCACGCCGATGTCCCATCGAGGGCTATCTTCGTCTCGAGTCAGGGGTTCGCCCCGCTCGAGGGTCCTCCTTGCTTGGCAAGGGAGCGGGCCATTAAATGCCTTACAGTCGAGGCTGTGGCTCTGCAACACGGGCGCGCCTTTTTAGGCGTTGCGGCCGCGCCCGCGCGCGTGTAGTGGGCGGCGTGGCAGGCGGATGTGACCGCTTGCCTCGGTCCCTGCTAGTCTTTGCCGCGATGATGGCCCGTCCGCGGTGATGTGGCCGCTGCGGTCGTGGTGGGGCCCGTTCGTCGGCGTGAAGAGAAGATTCCCTGCAGTTAATGCGCGCGGGACATCCGCTCTGGAGAGCTCGCCCGCGGCTTATAAATCTGAGGGGAGGGGGAGACGGCGGTTTTTTACCTTAGCGCCTCACCATTTCGCCCCCCTGCGCCTTCGTCTTCTCCTCGCCTTTGCCACCGCGCGGTGTCACCATTAGAGCTCACCTTCCGTTTCTCGACCTCCGCTATCGCATTCCATTGCTTTCTTCCCATGGCGCCGCTTCCGCCCCTCACGATCCTTGACCCATATGCCTGGGAGCGGTCCACGGTGACCCCGCTGGCCCTTGGCGAGCCGGTCGCCGGCCGGCCCGGCGGCGGCGAACGAGGACGGCCGCCCGGCGGAGTGGATAGTACCGCCGGCGGCGCACCGCGCGCCCAACCCGCCGGAGGGCTACGTGGTCAGCTTCGTCCGCTTCCACGAGCGGGGCTTCAACGCGCGGCGAGCCGCCATGCGGGCGTTGTGCTACTACTACGGCGTGCGCGCACAACTTCGCGCCCAACGCGATCTCACAGGCGGCCACGTTCGTGGGCGTCTGCGAGGGGTACCTGGGGATCCCAGTCAACTGGGAGCTCTGGGTACACCTCTTCCGGGCGGAGCTCTTCACGCAGCCCACGACGGAGCCGAGGACCCGCCGCGCGGTGCGCGCCGGCGGGATGTCGCTGCCTCGCGGGGGGCGGTTCAAGGACGACTACATCCCCACGCACCATGACGACGAACAACGCCGGCTGGGAGCGGGGATGGTTCTACTTGCGCAACGCCGAGCCCGGCCTTCCCCCCTACACCGGTCGGGTGTTCAAGGAGAAGCCCGGCCTCTTGGGGCTACGGGGTGTCCACGGCCCCGCACCGGAGGCGGCAGGACTCGGTCCTGGCCGCCCTGAAGAGCTTGGCGGCGCAGGCCGACCGCGCTGGGCGTCCTTGCCTTCCTCCATCACCCGCGGATCGTGCCTCCGATGGAGAGGCCGCTCTCGCATCTTCGAGACGACGAAGGCGGCCAACCCCCGTCGATCCGGCGAGGGTCGCGGATGCTCCCGACCCCCCTTGGGCGGGCGTACGCGCTCACCCGGGCGCGGAACGCCGTCGACACCCGGATGCCGGTGCGCCCGGACTGGACCCCGTGGGACCTCGAGATGCTCCCCACCGGCCCACTGGTGAGTGTGATTCTTGTTTTTGTTTTTGTTCTTGGTGTTGCTTCTGCCTCCTGACGCGTCCTTGGTGTTCCTGTATGCAGCTGGTGAGCTTTACCGCCTCCAAGTCCGTTCCGCCCACCCCCGACTCCCGCGCGCTTGGTCGGGCGGCGCAGCAGCGGGAACAGGAGCGGGCGGCGCGCGAGAGGGAGCGCGCGAGGCGGCGTAACGAGCGCCGTGAGCGGCGGAACGCGGAGTGCCGGCGGCGCGAAGAGCCGGGGCTCTCCTCCCCGGGGGACCGAGGATCACTCGTCCTCGGGGGGATGACGAAGAGGAAGAGGCCGAGGGGGAGGCCCCTCGGATAGGTGGGAGCCGTCGCCCTCCGTCGCCGGAGCCGCTCCGTCGGCGGGCCGAGGGGCATCGCACGGGGTGGGTGCAACGGCGCCCATCGCCGCCCAATCGACATCGGGGGCGGCGCGCACCACGGGGGCGCGCGTGGCGAGCGCGCCCGTGCGCGCGCGGCGGCGCGCCGCGCGCGGGGGCGGGGCCCGCTCACGCGGCGGCGCGCCGTCGGGAGGCGTGGCGACGGGCGCGCCGGCCGCGCCGGCCTCATCCGCTGAGGCTTCGAGGAAAAGGAAGCGTGCCTTTTCCTCCTCGAGGTAAGGGGTTTGATCTTCTGCTTTGGTTTGATTTTCTGATAATCAGGCGTCCTAACCCTCCGTTTGTGGCTGCACAGGGTGGTGCCAACTGTGCCTCCCCTCGCACCAGCCAAGGTGCTGAGGACGGACGCGTCCATCCCCACCCGGCGGCGCTCGTCGAGGGCGTCACGGACGGGGGCAAGCACGGCGGCGGCGGGCGAGAGCTCGCGGGCGTGGCCGGGACCCCGAGGCCCTCGCCAACGGATCGTCCGCCGCGGGCGCGCCGGCGGTCCCCGAGGAGCGACCGGTGCCGGCCGTTGTGGGGGCGCGAGGTTGCGGTGGCGGCCGCGGCGGAGGCGCAGCCGCGGGGGGCGCGTCTTGTGGAGGTGCGGCCCGTGGCGCCACCGGCGGAGGAGGCGGAGCGGGTGCAACCCGCGGCGGTGCCCGTGGTCGCAGGCGCGGCCCGCAGGTGGTGGCGGTGGCGCCGCGTCGGGCGCCGCGGCCACGGAGGTGCAAGTGGAGGAGCGAGGTGGAGGCGGCGCAAGGGCCGGTGCCCGCCGTCGGTTCCGGGCGGAGGTGGTGGAGGCCCACGGATGACGACTCCCCGCCGCCGGGTGGGACCGGTGGGCTAGCTTCCCCCACGCGTTCCCCCCGAGCCCCGAGAGGGGGCCCTCGTGAGGCGGCACGAGGGGCACATGGTGGCGGGGGGCCGAGGGCACGGTGCCGAGGCCTCGTCCTCCCGCGCCGGCCACCCTGCCCAGGTGGAGGGGACCATCGACGATCCTCCGGCGTTTGCTAACGCCCGGGGAGAGCAGGAGCTCTGGGGCGAGCTCCGAAGCCACAACGCCACGCTCAACCGCGCGCTGAACGAGGCGTTGCAGGTCCATGGCGGCCCCGCATGGCGCGTCTTCCAGGTAGGGCGTCGTCGCTCGTTTTCTTCTTCTTCTCATCTTCGTGTGCTGCTTCTGTGCCGTAGCGCTTACGGATTTTGGTGTGTGGGTGCCAGGAGCTCGAGCGCCGTGCCCACGACAAGTACGACGCCTTCGACCGGGTGAACGCCGAGGTCCACCAGCTCCGGGAGCGGTGCAGCGCTTTCGACGCGCTTGCTGACGCCCTCAGGTCCCCGGACAGCTGGCTGGCGTACCGGGCCATGGCCTGGCGCGACGAACTCCCCGAGAGCTCGAGGCCGAACCCGCCGCGCGCCGCTCGAGCCTCGAGCGGGTCCGCGCAGCCCCTCGTCGATCGTGATGAGGCGCGTGGCGAGCACGCTCGGACTTGGAGAAGATGCGGACGTTGGCCACCAATTGGGAGGTGGAGGTGGCTAACGTCCGCGGCGAGAACCGGGAGCTTCGCTCGTCGCTTGAGGGGGCGGGGCGCGCGGCCGCCGGCCGAGGAGCGGGCGCGCGAGGTTGGAGCAAGCCGGCCAAGGAGGCCGACGACTTGAAGGCCGCCCTCGACGCCAAGGCCGCGGTCCTCGTCGCCGCCGAGGAGCAGCTCCCCGCAAGAGAGCACCGCCCGCCAAGGGGCCGAGGGGCGACTCCGGCGGGGAGCAAAGCCGCCCTCGTCGACGCCCGGACGACGCTGGAACAAGAGCGCGTCGCTCGCGAGGCGGCGCTGAAGTCCTTGGCGGAGCGGGACGACAAGCTCTCCAAGGCCGAGGGCGAGCTCATTGTGCTCAGCATTGCGAGCGCAAACCAGGAGATAGCCCTCCGGGGAGCGAGAGCGAGGCCGTCAAGCGCCTCGAGCTGGCGGTCGAGGCCGAGCGCCGTGCTCTCGAGATGGAGAGGAAACAAGTCGAAGGTGAGCCACCGTTTGACTTTTGCCTTGTTGGTTTTTTCGTTAGAGGGCTCGCATCCCCCTTCTCGATTTCTTTCTTGTCTTGGCGATTCCAGAGCTTGCGCACCGCCCCGGAGCACGCGGCCGAGCGGGCCGAGGCGCCGCCGGGCTTCCTACAACTCCTCCGGCAGGGAGCCGCGGAAGCCGCGCGGTGCGGCCCTCGAGACCTCGCCGCGCCGTGGAGGAGGGCGAGGCACGGGCCGGCGCTCCCTCGCCGCCCGCCCGTGTGCCCTTGGCGGCCATGTCACCGAGCGGATGCGCCGGCGCCGCATCCGGGCGTCCGAAGGCCCTCGGAGTGGTGCGGTCCCACTACGAGGTTAACTTCGAGGCGGCGGCGAGGGCTACATCGTTCCCGAGGGCGTCGAGGACGAGGTAGCGATGGAGCGTGTGGATGCGCTCGCCGCCGACGCCGCCGGGTCGCTCGCCGAAGCCTTCGAGGAGTTCCTCTTCCCGGACGCCGCTGACGCTGCCGCTCCTCCCGCCTGAAAGCAGTTGGGCGCTAGGCCCGTTTTGATGTGTATCAGTACTCTGGCCTCGCGGCCTTTTGTAAATGAACAAGTCATTCTTGGACATGAACATTTGCTGTAATGAAGTCATTTGTTTATCACCCTTTTTGTTTCTCCTTCTTCCTGAGTAGATTCTAGTTAGGGGAGTTCGATTTTCGCGGGGGGCCTGCTGGGTTGGAGGCGAGAGAGAAGGGCCATATCCACGCGGCGTAGGCTATCTCTGGCTCGCACGCTCCTTCCGCTAGGCCGCCTGCGCCCTGTTCGAATCGTTGCTCGAGGCTGAAGTAGGAAACAAACTTAGCGCGTGTGAGTTGTTTTATTTTTGCACGAAAAAATAGGACCATTTTGGGGGGGTGGCCCCCCGCAGTAGCCCCCGAGGGTAACTTGGGTTTCAGGGGAAAGCCGAGTTGCCCTTTCTATTAGACTTGAGGCGTTTACATAGTTGCCACCAACTGGGGCGTTGGCCGTGTGATTTTTACAACAGAAAAAATGCTTGGGAATCCTAGCTAGGGGTAGAAACGACGTAGCTGTTGGATGTTCCAAGCGTTGGTGAGCTCTTCACCGTCCTCGTTGGCCAGCTTGTACGTGCCGGGCTTGAGTACCTTCACCATGACATAGGGTCCCTCCCATGGGGGCGATAGCTTGTGGCGCCCTCGGTTGTCTTGGCGTAGCCTTAGGACCAGATCCCCTTCGCTGAAATCCTGCCGGCGTATCTTGCGTGCTTGATAGCGTCTGAGGGACTGCTGGTACCTCGCGGAATGCATCAGGGCCACGAGGCGTGCCTCGTCCAGCTGGTCCAACGAGTCCTCGCGGGCTCGCTGGCTGGCATCCTCGTCATAGCCTCGAACCCTGGGCGAACCGTATTCTAAATCCGTGGGGAGGACGGCCTCCGCGCCGTGGACTAGGAAAAACGGGGTGAACCCAGTGGCTCTGCTCGGGGTGGTCCTTAGGCTCCACACAACCGCTGGTAATTCTTGGAGCCACTTTCGCCCAGATTTGTTCAGCTGGTGGAAAATTCTGGGTTTTAGGCCTTGTAAGATCATGCCATTGGCACGTTCTACTTGGCCGTTGGTCTGTGGGTGCGCCACAGCTGCCCAATCCACACGGATGAGGAACTTGTCGCAGAACTCCAAGAACTTCTTGCCCATGAACTGGGACCCATTGTCGGTGATGATGGAGTTTGGCACTCCAAAGCGGTAGACGATGTCAGTGAAGAATGTTACCGCCTGCTCTGCCCTTTGATTCGTGATGGGGCGCACCTCCACCCACTTGGAGAACTTGTCGATCGCGACCAACAAGTGGGTGAAGCCCCCGGGCGCCTTCCGCAGGGGCCCGACGATGTCCGCCCCCCACACGGCGAACGGCCATGTTACGGGGGATGGTCCGTGGGGCATGGGCGGGCAAGTTGGACTTGCGGGCGTAGAACCGGCACCCTTCGCAGCTTGCGCACGATCTCGCCGGCGTCCGCGACCGCAAGGGGCCGGCAAAAGCCCCGGCGGAACGCGTTGCCGACGAGGGTGCGGGGCGCGGCGTGGTGACCCACGGATCCCCCGCGTGGATGTCCCGCAGAGCTCGCGCCCCTCGGGAATGGGCACGCACCGCCGTAGGATGCGGGAGGCGCGCGCGCTTGTACGGCTCGCCGTCGACGAGGGCAAAGATTTAGCCATCCTAGCGATGCGCCGGGCCGCGGCCCGGTCCGCGGGGAGCTCCCCTTTAGCGATCCGGGCGATGTATTTTTCCCCGCCGATCCCGCTTGGACAGGGGCCGGCTCGATGTCCATTACGTCGGCCTTGTGGGAGCCGTACACCTCGAGAAGGGAGAGCACGTACGCCTCGTTCGAGGGGTCCTCGTCCATGGGTTCCGCACCCGCTGGATTCGAGGGAGCCCCCGAGGGTTCGTTGTGACTCGAGGGGTAGGGCTCGAAGACGACCGAGGGTTGGGCGACGTCGCGCGCGAAAACGTTCGGGGGAACGGTGATCCGCCCGGACGCGATCTTAGCGAGCTCGTCCGCCTCCTCGTTGTACCGGCGGGGCACATGGTTGAGCTCGATGCCGTAGAACTTGTCCTCGAGTGCTCGCACGGCTTTGCAGTAGGCCTCCATCTTGTCGTCGTGGCAGCTCGCGTTCTTCATGACTTGATCGATCACGAGCTGCGAGTCGCCCCGCACGTCGAGGCGCTTGATGCCTAACTCAATGGCAATCTTGAGGCCGCAGAGCAGGGCCTCATATTCAGCCATATTGTTAGAGCAGGCCGCGTACCGCATGTGTTCCCCGAGGGGTGACACGAAGAGCAGGCCCGTGCCTGCCCCTGTTTTCATCACCGAACCGTCGAAGAACAGAGTCCAGCACTCCGCTTGTATCTGTGGCGGCGGTAGCTGCGTATCCGTCCATTCGGCGACGAAATCCGCCAAGATTTGGGATTTGACAGCCTTGCGCGGGGCGTAGGAGAGCGTCTCGCCCATCAGTTCTACGGACCACTTGGCGATCCTGCCCGCGGCGTCGGGGTTGCGGATGATCTCTCCCAGTGGGAAGGAGGAAACCACCGTGACGGGGTGGGCCTCGAAGTAGGGGCGGGGTTTGCGCCGCGCAAGAACCACCGCGTACGAAGAACTTCTCGGACACGGGGGGTAGCGCGTCTTTGTGTCCGAGAGGACCTCGCTCGATGTAATAGACCGGCCGCCGCACGGTGCAAGGCATGCCCTTCCTCCATACGCTCCACGACGATCACGCCGCCGACCACCTGGGTGGTTGCGGCCACGTAGAGCTGCAGGGGTTCGCCGTCCTGCGGTGGCGTGAGGATCGGGGCGTGTGTTAGAGACGCCTTCGCCTTGTCGAGCGCATCCCCGGGCCTCGGTGGTCCGAGGAGAAGCGCTCGTGCTTCTTGAGTAGGCGGTAGAGGGGTAAGCCCTTCTCACCGAGCCGCGAGATGAAGCGGCTCAAGGCGGCGAGGCACCCCAATACCTTCTGTACCCCTTTGAGGTCCCGGATCGGACCCATCCGTTCGAGGGCCGCAACCTTTTCAGGGTTGGCCTCGATTCCCCGCTGGGAGACAATGTATCCCAGGAGCATGCCTCGCGGCACTTCGGGGTTTAATTTGACCCCATTGGCCCGTAGGCAGTTGAACGCGACACCAAGGTCGCCAACCAGGTCGTCCGCCTTCCTGGTCTTTACGACGATGTCGTCCACGTATGCTTCGACTGTCCGCCCGATGTGATCCCCAAAAACGTGCTGCATGCAACGCTGGTATGTTGCACCCGCGTTTCTGAGGCCAAACGGCATCGTGACGTAGCAGAACGTCCCGAACGGTGTGATGAACGAGGTCGCGAGCTGGTCGGACTCTTTCATCTTTATTTGGTGGTACCCGGAATAGGCATCAAGGAAGCAGAGCAATTCGCACCCAGCTGTTGAATCAACGATCTGATCAATGCGTGGCAAAGGAAAAGGAACTTTAGGACATGCTTTATTAAGACTGGTGTAGTCTATACACATCCGCCACTTCCCATTCTTTTTCTATACAAGCACGGGGTTTGCTAGCCACGTTGGGTGGAACACCTCCTTGATGAATCCGGCCTCGAGAAGCTTCCGCAGCTCCGCTCCGATTGCCCATCGCCGCTCCTCGTCGAAGCGGCGGAGCCATTGCTGCACGGCGTGGGCGTTTGGCAGGATGTCAAGGGAGTGCTCGGCGACTTCCCTCGGGATGCCTGGCATGTCGGAGGGGCTCCACGCGAAGATGTCGGCGTTGGCACGGAGGAAGTCGACGAGCACCACTTCCTATTTGGGGTCGAGGGTGGAGCTGACCCTCAACGCTTTGCCCTCGGGAGCTGAAGGGTCGAGGGGGACCCCCTTAGTCTGCTCCGCAGCCTCGAAGGTGCCGGCGTGCTTGGCAGCGGAGTTGAGGTCTTCATTGACCATCTTCTCCAGCGTGTTCACCAGCGCTTCATCCAGCGCTAGTGCCTCTGCGTGTTCTACGCACTCGACGTCGCAGTCGAATGCGTGCTCGATCGACGAGCCGACGGTGATGACGCCGTTTGGTCCTGGCATCTTCATCTTCAGGTAGGTATAATTGGGGACCGCCATGAATTTGGCGTAACAGGGTCGCCCAAGTATAGCGTGGTAGGCCCCCTTGAACCCCACCACCTCGAAGGTGAGGGTCTCCTTGCGGAAATTCTTTGGGGTGCCAAACCAAAGGCGGCGGTGTCGATCCGCCCGAGGGGTTGGACCACGCTTGCCGGCGCGATGCGGTGGAACGGCTTCGTGCCGGGCCGCACCGATCCGCCCGATCCCCATCAGGCGCAAAGTATGCGCGTAGAGGATGTTGAGGCTGCTGCCTCTGTCCATGAGGACCTTCGAGAACCGGGCGTTCCCGATGATGGGGTCTACCACCAGCGGGTACTGGCCCGGGTTGGGGACACGGTTTGGGTGGTCTTCCCGGCTGAAAGTGATGGCGTCCTCCGACCAATTGAGGAAGGACGGAGGTGCCCTCTCCGCGGCGAGGACCTCGTGCCGCTCCTTCTTGCGCTGGCGTGTCGACATGTCGACTGTTGGCCCCCCAAAGAGGAGGAACACATTTTCGACGGCGGGGAAGCCGCCTGTGTCGCCATCGCCTCCGTCTTTCTTGGCCTCTGCCTCCTTCGCGGCGGCTCGGCCATAGAACTTCTTGAGCATATCGCATTGCTCAAGGGTGTGGTTTACTGGGGTCTTATGGTAAGGACATGGCTTTTTCAGACATGTCGTCGAACACCCCCCGGGCCTCGAGGGGCCGGTCGAGGGCCCCGTCGAGCCGGGTCAACGAAAAGGGCCTCGGCGTTGCCGCCGCCGCGCCCGTGCTCGTGCGCCGCGCGGCGCGGCTTCTTCCCCCCCCTTCTTGCCCCGCTTGTCGGTGCGGTGGGGCTCCTTGGACTTGCTGCCCTCCGCGGGCGCGTCCTCCGAGCGCTTGCCCTTCTTGCCGTCGAAGATCGCCCCCACGACCTCTTCTCCGGAGGCGAAGCTGGTGGCGATGTCGAACAGCTCGTTGGAGTCCGCGGGCGGGCGCGTCCCGGCTCCCGCACGAGATCCCGCACGTGGTGCCCTCGAGGAAGGCGTGCACGATCTCGGACCGCGCCACGCCGGGGAGCCGTGCGGCGCTTGGAGAAGCGCGCGCATGAAGTCCCGCGGCGACTCGTCGGGCTTCTCGCGTGCGGGGAGCGCAGGTCCCATGAATTTCCAGGGCGCACGTATGTGCCCTGGAAGTTGCCCACGAATGTGCGGACCAGATCGTCCCAGTTGTGGATCTGGCTGGCGGGCAAGTGCTCGAGCCATGTCCGGGCCGCGTCGCCAAGATGCAGGGGCAAGTTGCGGATGATGACCTCGTCGCTGGTGGCCCCGCCCAGCTGGCAAGCCAAGCGGTAGTCGTTGAGCCACACACGGGGGTCCGTCTCCCCGTTGTACTTGACGATGGTCGAGGGTTGGCAGAAACGTTGTGGGAACGCTGCCGCGCGGATCTCCCGGCTGAACACACGGGTGCCTGGGGGCTCCGGCATCGGGGAGCGGTCTTCGCCTCTGTCGTAGCGTCCACCCCGTCGAGGTTGGTAGGCCCTTGCTGCTCGTGCGTCCGCCCTGCTGGTGCGCCTGGCGTTGATGACGTTGCGGGTGTCGCCGTCCAGCGCCCTGCGTGCGTCAAGGATCCGCTTCTTGGCCGGCGTGCGTCCTTGGTCGGCGGGTCGCCCCCCTGGTCCCCCTGCGTGCACCGAGGGTTCGCCTCCTAGCGCAGCTTCGTCGTCCCGCGCATCCCCCTGTTGGCGGATGCGTGAGGCCGAGCTCTCGGCTTGCTAGACGGCCGCTTCCTCGATGAGAGTTTGCACCTCGCGGTGCATGTCTCGAGCCTCAGGGGTCGAGGGTGCAGGCATGGCCCGCAGCAGCGTCGCGGCGACGATGAGCTTCTGGCTCGCCCGCGGGGGCGCGTCCGCGTTGTCGACGTTGGGGACGGTGTTGATGCGGTCGCGGACCTGCCGGCCCGGCTCCCGTGCACGTTCGGCGCGCGCGCGGAGGCTTCCCCCGCCATTGAGGCGCCGAGCGGCCGCACCGTTCGGTATTCTTCCGCCGGCTTGGCCTCGAGCTCGCGGGCCTGGGCTAGGCCGCGCGTCGGCGTCGGCCCCGGCGGAGAGCGCTTGGCCCGCGGCCAGGCGCATGGCGATCCCTGGGGCAGGCGTGACTTCCCCGTCTCCGGCGCCCACCGCACCGGCGGCATTGGCCGGGTCGTTGGTGATGATGGCGTAGCACTCCCGCGTGGGATCGTAACTCCCGGTGCTGGAGTCGTCGGAGCAGCCGAACCAGTAGTCCGTAGCGTCGAGGAAACGCCGGAACATGACTGGGTCCGGCACGCCGGAGAAGTCCCACTCCGCGTATCCGTGGCGGTTGGCGGGTGGCAACGCGTCGACGGAACCCAGGGACGACTCATCCCCTGCCGAGGCGCAGGGGTCCCTGGCGACGAAGACGTGGCGGCCAGGCGGAACCCTGCGCATCGTGGTCTTGATGTTGGCGTCGTAGGCCGACGTAGCGCCACGCAGCCCGATGTGGATGCGCGGCCCGGAGACCGTGCGTTGTCCCGCCGGGCGGTGGCGGTCGTGATGGCGGGCGCGCCGCGGCGAGTGGCGGTGCGCTCGGCCCGCCGCCGCTCGGACCGCGCCTCGGCGTGAACGCCGCCCGGAGCGACGGTGGCGTTGACGGGCCCTCGGCATCCGTGCTGCGGCGCGCTGCGCCGTGGTGGTGCGCGCGGCGGGGGCCAAGGGCGACCACGGCCTGGCGCCGCGCTCGGAGCTCCTCACGGTTGGTGAGGCGCATGAGATAGCCGTTCCCCGTGGCCTGAAAGTTCAGGTCCCCGAAGCGAATTTCGAACCCGGCTGGGAGGGGGTCCGAGCTACCCATGCAGTAGCGTGTAGCACGGTACTTAGTGCGGATCACCATGGAGGGAGTTGACGGAATGACCTTAGGCGCTCGATTGCCCCACGGTGGGCGCCAACTGTCCGTGCGGAATATGGTCCCGACACTAACCAGTAGAAAGCGCCGAGGTCTATCCCTCAATGGTCGATGCTAAGCAATAAGAGACACGGGATTTATCCTGGTTCTGGCCGAGGGGGCCGTACGTCCAGCAGTGGTGTGCTCAAGGCACTATATTGCTCAGCACCGGGGGTGCTTGTAGTGGGGCTGCAACAAGCAAGGCGGGAGAGGAAGCGTGGCTCCCAAGTCCCTAGTGGAGTGGCTGAAGATATTGTGGGAGAATTGGAGAATGAGTACGTGGTGTGTTATGTGCTCCTGTCTGCGTGTATCTCTATCTCCCCCGCGGCTGGAGGGTTCGCCCCCCTTTTATAGATCAAGGAGGAGGTGAATCACATGCGCGCCGTGCTATCTAGATACGTGAGGAAGTGCGACGTGCTATGCTGTAGAGTGGGCGGCCGTCCGGACGATCTTCGCGGCAATCTGGCCGTCATGGCCTACCTTGTACCCGAACAGTGGCGGTTCGAGGGTAGAAGGGCGGCGGATGGTGGCGATGTCCTCTGATAGGCTCGAGGGAGGTGCGACGTTGGCCGCACGGAGTACGGGAGAGTAGGTAGAACGGCGTCCCTTCCCAACGCGCTTCACAGTGCTGGAGTTGTTGCTACAGCATCCGGCGTGCGCCTGCACGCGAGGGGATGGCGGCCACGCTGTGACGTGGCAGGGATGGTGTTCCACCGGCCTAGCGCCTCCACCTAACCCTGTAGGGTCACAAGAAAGTAAATCGAGGGTGCATCCGGCTCGCCTTCGAGGGCTCGGCGCGTTAGGCCGTCATTGGAGCGGGCGCACGGCGTCACGGGACCGACACCGGCCGCGGCGCACGGTCCCTCCCCACGGTGATGGGGATGGGCTCCTCCCCGGGGAGTTGATGCGGCGGCACCGGGGGCGAGCCCCGGCGCATGATGGCGCCGTCCCCGCCGGCGTCGGGGCGTTAAATGCCCGCGTACGGGGGCCGGCGCACGCGTGAGGGGCGCCCTCGAGCGTGGCGGACCCCGGCCGAGGGCGGGGCGTACCCTCGAGCGAGGCGGAACCTGCTCGAGGGGGGCGAGCCCTCGAGCGAGGCGGAGCCCGCTCGAGGGAGGTGCTACCCCTCGAACGGGGCGGAGCCCGCCTGAGGGGGGCGCGTATCCTCGAGCGAGGCGGAGCCCGTTCGAGGGGATCTCTAACAGGGCCGCCTTGATGGGCCGTCGTAGTCCCTGCGGCGTGGGCTGTTCCCTGCATGGTTAGGCAAATTGTGTTTTGGCCTTGTTGTGGGTTTCAAGTGAGGATTTCCGCGTTGTTTAAGGGGACCCCTAGGGCTGTCCCCGACAGGTGGACACGTCCGTTCCCACCCGGCGGCGCTCGTCGCGGGCGCCGCGGGCGGGGGCGAGCACGGCGGCGACGGGTGAGAGCTCGCGGGGGCCCGACCGAGGCCTCGAGGCCTCGGCCGGCGGATCAGCCCGCCGCGGCGCGGCCGGCGGTCGTCGAAGAGCGGCGGGCGCCGGTTGTGGCGGAGACGCGGCCCGCGGTGGCGGTTGTGATGGAGACGCAACCCGCGGTGGGCTGCCGCGACGGAAGGCTACATCGTCCCCGAGGGTGTCAAGGACGAGGTGGCGATGGAGCGCGTGGACGCGCTCGCCGCCGACGCCGCCGGGTCGCTCGCTGAAGCCTTCGAGGAGTTCCTCTTCCCGGACGCTGCTGACGCCGCCGCTCCTCCCTCCCCCGAAGAGTGGGCGGGCGCTGGGCCCGTTTTTGTTTGTGTATCAGTATTCTGGCCGTGTGGCCTTTGTAAATAAACAGGTTGTTTTTGTCATGAACATATGCTGATGCGAAATGAAGTTTTATGTTTATTGCGCTTTTTGTTTCTCTTTCTTCTTGAGTAGATTCTAGTTAGGGGAGTTCGGTTTTCGCGGGTGGCCTGCTGGGTTGGAGGCGAGAGAGAAGCGTCGTATCCTCGCGGCGTAGGCTATCTCTAGCTCGCGCGCTCCTTCCTCTAGGCTGCCTGCGCCCTGTTCGAACCGTTGCTCGAGGCCGAAGTAGAAAACAGACTTAGCGCGCGTGAGTTATTTCGTTTTTTGCGCGAAAATGGGACCATTTTGGGGGGGATGCAGTCCGTAGTAGCCCCCGAGGGTAACTTGGGTTTCGGGGGAAAGCCGAGTTGCCCTTTGCATGAGACTTATGATATTTACATAGTTGTCACCAACTGGGGCGTTGGTCATGTGATTTTTACAACGAAATACTTGGAAATCCTAGCTAGGGGTAGAAGCGACGTAGCTGTTGGATGTTCCAAGCGTTGGTGAGCTCTTCGCCGTCCTCGTTGGCCAGCTTGTACGTGCCGGGCTTGAGCACCTTCACCACGACGTAGGGTCCCTCCCACGGAGGCGATAACTTGTGGCGTCCTCGGTTGTCCTGGCGTAGCCTTAGGACCAGATCCCCTTCGCTGAAGTCCCGCCGGCGTATCTTGCGCGCTTGGTAGCGCCGAGGGGGCTGCCGATACCTCGCGGAGTGCATCAAGGCCACGAGGCGTGCCTCATCCAGCTGGTCCAGCGAGTCCTCGCGGGCTCGCTGGTTGGCATCCTCGTCGTAGCCTCGAACCCTGGGCGACCCGTATTCTAAATCCGTGGGGAGGACGGCCTCCGCGCCATGGACTAGGAAAAACGGGGTGAACCCGGTGGCTCTGCTCGGGGTGGTCCTTAGGCTCCACACGACTGCTGGTAATTCTTGGAGCCATTTTCGGCCAGATTTGTTTAGCTGGTCGAAAATTCTGGGCTTAAGGCCTTGTAAGATCATGCCGTTGGCACGCTCTACTTGGCCGTTGGTCTGTGGGTGTGCCACAGCTGCCCAATCCACACGGATGTGGAACTTGTCGCAGAACTCCAAGAATTTCCTGCCCGTGAACTGGGACCCGTTGTTGGTGATGATGGAGTTTGGCACTCCGAAGCGATGGACGATGTCGGTGATGAATGTCACCGCTTGCTCCGCCCTGAGATTCGTAATGGGGCGCACCTCCACCCACTTGGAGAACTTGTCGATTGCAACCAACAGGTGGGTGAAGCCCCCGGGCGCCTTCCGCAAGGGCCCGACAATGTCCAGCCCCCAAACGACGAACGGCCATGTTATGGGGATGGTCTGCAACTAGGGTAGGCCAGTAAAAGCCTTGGCGGAAAGCGTTGCCAACTAGGGTGCGGGGCGCGGTGTGATGGCCATAGATTCCAGCGTGGATGTCCCGTAGGAGCTCGCACCCCTCGGGGATGGGCACGCACCGCTGCAAGATGCCGGAGGCTGCGCGCTTGTACAGCTCGCCGTCGACGAGGGCAAAGGACTTGGCCATCCTGGCGATGCGCCTTGCCGTGGCCCGGTCTGAGAGGAGCTCTCCTCGAGCCATCCAAGCGATGTATTTGTTGCGCCAGTCAGTCTTGACAGGAGCCGGCTCGATGTCCATCACGTCGGCCTCGTAAGAGCCATACCCCTCGAGGAGGGAGAGCACGTACGCCTCGTTCGAGGGGTCCTCATCCATGGGTTCCGCACCCGCTGGATTCGAGGGAGCCCCCGAGGGTTCTGCGTGGCTCGAGGGGTGAGGCTCGAGGACGACCGAGGGGCCGGGCAACATCGCGGGCAAAAACGTTCGGGGGGACGGTGATCCGCCCCGGACGCGATCTTGGCCAGCTCGTCCGCCTCCTCGTTGTACCGGCGGGGCACGTGGTTGAGCTCGATGCCGTAAAACTTGTCTTCGAGGGCTCGCACGGCCTTGCAGTAGGCCTCCATCTTGTCGTCATGGCAGCTCGCGTTCTTCATGACTTGATCGATTACGAGCTGCGAATCCCCCCGCACGTCGAGGCGCTTGACGCCTAACTCGATGGCGATTTTGAGGCCGCAGAGAAGGGCCTCGTACTCAGCCATATTGTTAGATGCGGGGAAGTGGAGGCGCACCGCGTACCGCATGTGCTCTCCGAGGGGTGACACGAAGAGCAGGCCCGCGCCCGCCCCTGTTTTCATCACCGAGCCGTCGAAATACAGAGTCCAGCACTCTGCTTGGATCTGTGGTGGCGGCAGCTGCGTATCCGTCCACTCAGCAACGAAATCCGCCAGGATCTGGGACTTGATGGCCTTGCGCGGGGCGTAGGCGAGCGTCTCGCCCATCAGCTCCACGGACCACTTAGCGATCCTGCCCGCCGCGTCAGGATTGCGGATGATCTCCCCTAGCGGGAAGGAGGAAACTACCGTGACGGGGTGGGCCTCAAAGTAATGGTGGAGCTTGCGCCGCGCAAGGACTACCGCGTACAGCAGCTTCTGGACCTGAGGGTAGCGCGTCTTGGTGTCGGACAGGACCTCGCTGATGTAGTAGACCGGCCGCTGGACCGGCAGGGCGTGCCCTTCCTCCGTGCGCTCCACCACGATCACGGCGCTGACCACCTGGGTGGTTGCGGCCACGTAGAGCTGCAGGGGTTCGCCATCCTGCGGCGGCGTGAGGATCGGGGCGTGCGTTAAGGACGCCTTCAGCTTGTCGAGCGCATCCTGGGCCTCGGTGGTCCAGGAGAAGCGCTCGTGCTTCTTGAGGAGGCGATAGAGGGGCAGGCCCTTCTCGCCGAGCCGCGAGATGAAGCGGCTCAAGGCGGCAAGGCACCCCAGCACCTTTTGCACCCCTTTGAGGTCCCGGATCGGGCCCATTCGTTCGAGGGCTGCAACCTTTTCAGGGTTGGCCTCGATTCCCCGTTGGGAGACGATGTATCCCAGGAGCATGCCTCGCGGCACTCCAAAGACACACTTTTCGGGGTTTAACTTGACCCCATTGGCCCGTAGGCAGCCGAACGCGATGCCAAGGTCACCAACCAGGTCGTCCGCCTTCCTGGTTTTTACGACGATGTCATCCACGTACGCCTCGACCATTCGCCCAATGTGATCTCCGAAAACGTGTTGCATGCAGCGTTGATACGTCGCACCTGCGTTTCGGAGGCCAAATGGCATCGTGACGTAGCAGAACATCCCAAACAGCGTGATGAACGAAGTCGCGAGCTGGTCGGACTCCATCATCTTTATTTGATGATACCCGGAGTAGGCATCAAGGAAGCAAAGTAATTCACACCCAGCCGTTGAATCAACGATTTGATCAATACGTGGCAAAGGAAATGGAACTTTAGGACATGCTTTATTAAGACTTGTATAGTCTATACACATGCGCCAATTCCCATTCTTTTTCTTTACAAGTACGGGGTTTGCTAGCCACGTTGGGTGGAACACCTCCTTGATGAACCCGGCCTCGAGAAGCTTCCGCAGCTCCGCTCCGATAGCCCGTCGCCGCTCCTCGTCGAAGCGGCGGAGCCGTTGTTGCACGGCGCGGGCGTGAGGCAGGATGTCAAGGGAGTGCTCAGCGACCTCCCTCGGGATGCCTGGCATATCCGAGGAGCTCCACACGAAGATGTCGGCGTTGGCGCGGAGGAAGTCGACGAGCACCACTTCCTATTTAGGATCGAGGGTGGATCTGACCCTCAACGCCTTGCCCTCGGGGGCCGCGGGGTCGAGGGGTACCTCCTTGGTCTGCTCCGCAGCCTAGAAGGTGCCGGTGTGCTTGGAGGCGGAGTCGAGGTCCTCGTTAACCATCTTCTCCAAAGTGGTCACCAGCGCTTCATCCAGCGCCAGCGCTTCTGCGTGCTCTACGCACTCGACATCAGTCGAATGTGTGCTCGATGGACGAGCCCACGGTGATGACGCCGCTCGGCCCTGGCATCTTCATCTTCAAGTAGGTGTAGTTGGGGACCGCCATGAATTTGGCGTAGCAGGGCCGCCCAAGTATAGCGTGGTAGGCGCCCTTGAACCCCACCACCTCGAAGGTGAGCGTTTCCTTGCGGAAATTCTTCGTGGTGCCAAACCAAACTAGCAGGTCGATTTCCCCGAGGGGCTGGACCTGCTTGCCGGGCGCGATGCCGTGGAACGGCTTCGTGCTGGGCTGCAGCTGGTCCAGCCCGATCCCCATCAAGCGCAGAGTATGCGCGTAGAGGATGTTGAGGCTGCTGCCTCCGTCCATCAGGACTTTTGAGAACCGTGCGTTCCCAATGATTGGGTCGACCACCAGCGGATACTGGCTCGGGTTGGGGATGCGGTTCGGATGGTCCTTCCGGCTGAAGGTGATGGCGTCCTCCGACCAATTGAGGAAGGAGGGAGGCGCCTTCTCCGCGGCGAGGACCTCGTGCCGCTCCCGCTTGCGCTGGCGGGTCAACATGTCGATGGTGGGTCCCCCGAAGATGAGGAACACGTTCTCCACGGTGGGGAAGCCGCCGGCGTCGCCATCTCCTCCGTCTTTCTTGGCCTCCGCCTCCTTCGCCGCGGCGCGGCCATAGAACTTCTTGAGCATGTCGCACTGCTCAAGGGTGTGGTTTACTGGGGTCTTGTGGTAAGGACATGGCTTCTTCAGCATGTCATCGAACACCCCCGGGCCTCGAGGGGCCAGTCGAGGTCCCCGTCGAGCCGGGTCGACAGCAAGGGCCTCGGCCTCATCGCCGTCACGCCCCTGCTCGCGCGCCTCACGGCGCGGCTTCTCTCCTTTCTTGCACCGCTTGTCCTTGCGGTGGGGCTCCCTGGACTTGCTGCCCTCCGCGGGCGCATCGTCCGAGCGCTTGACCTTTTTGCCGTCAAAGATCGCCCCCACGGCCTCCTCTCCTGAGGCGAAGCTGGTGGCGATGTCGAACAGCTCGTTGGAATCCGCGGGCGGGCTGCGTCCCAGCTCGCGCACGAGGTCCCAGCATGTGGTACCCTTGAGGAAGGCGTGCACAATTTCAGACTGCGCCACGCTCGGGAGCTCCGTGCAGCACTTGGAGAAGTGCCGTATGAAGTCCCACAGTGACTCGCCCGGTTTCTGAGTACAGGAGCGCAGGTCCCAGGAATTTCCAGAGCGCACGTACGTGCCCTGGAAGTTGCCCACGAACGTGCGGACCAGATCGTCCCAGTTGTGAATTTGGCTAGCGGGCAGGTGCTCGAGCCACGTCCGAGCCGAATCGCCGAGGTGGAGGGGCAAGTTGCGGATGATGACCTCGTTGCTGGTGGCCCCCCCCAGCTGGCACGCCAAGCGGTAGTCGTTGAGCCACACGCGGGGATCCGTCTCCCCGTTGTACTTGACGATGGTCGAGGGTTGGTGGAAGCGCTGGGGGAAGGCCGCCGCACGGATCTCCCGGCTGAACACACGGGTCCCTGGGGGCTCCGGCGTCAGGGAGCGGTCCTCGCCGCTGTCGTAGCGTCCGCCCCGTCGAGGGTGGTAGCCCACCGCCGCTCGGGCATCCACCCCCGCTCGTGCGGCGGGCGTTGATGACGTTGCGGGCGGCCACCGTCCGGCGCCCGCGCGTGTCAAGGAGCCGCTCCTTGGCCGCCGCGCGTCCCGAGTTGGCGGGGCGCCCCGCAGCTTCGCCTGCGTGCACCGAGGGTTTGCCCCCTTGTGCGGCCCCGTCCCCTTGCGCGTCCCCCTGCTGGCGGATACGTGAGGCTGAGCTTTCGGCCTGCTGGACGGCCGCTTGCTCAATGAGAGCACGGCGGCTCGCGGCGCGGGTTCCGCGCATCGGGTGGGTCGAGGGCGCCGGCATAGCCCGCAGCAGCGTTGCGGCGGTAACGAGCTTCTGACTTGCTCGCGGTGGCACGTCAGGGTTGTCGGCGTTGATGCGGTCGCGGGCCTGCCTGCCCAGCTCCCGCACGCGTTCGCCGCGAGCGGAGGCTTCTCCTGCCATCGAGGCGCGGAGCAGCCGCACCGTGCGGTACTCCTCTGCCAGCTTAGCCTCGAGCTCGCGGGCTTGGGCTAGCTGTGCGTCGGCGTCGGCTCCAGCGGGAGTGCTTGGTCCCGCGGCTTGGCGCGGAGCAATCCCTGGGGCAGGCATGACTTCCCCGTCTCCAGCGCCCACAGCGCCGGAGGCGTTCGCTGGGTCGTTGGCGACGACGACGCAGCACTCCCACGCGGGATCGTAACTCCCGGTGCTGGAGTCATCGGAGCAGTCGAACCAGTAGTCCGTAGCGTCAAGGAAACGCCCGAACATGGGCGGGTCCGCACGCCGGAGAAGTCCCACTCCGCATACCCGTGGCGGTTGGCGGGCGGCAACGCGTCAAGGGAACCCAGGGACGATTCATCGCCCGCTGAGGCGCCAGGATCCCTGGCGACGAAGATGTGACGGCCAGGCGGAACCCTGCGCATCGTGGTGTTGACGTTGGCGTTGAAGGCCGTCGTGGCACCACGCAGCCCGATGGGAAAGCACGGTCCGGAGACCGTGCGCTGCCCCACCGGGGTGGCAGTTGTCGTAGCGGTAGGCACATCGCGCTGAGAGGCGGCGCGCTCAGCTTGCCGTCGCTCGGACCGCGCTTGGCGTGAACGCCGGCCGGAGCGACGGCGGCGTCGCGGCGTTGACGGACCCGCGGCGTCCGTGCCGGCGGGCGTCCGCGCGCGTGACGGTGCGCGCGCGCGGGGACCGGGGCGGACCCGGCCCGGCGCCGTGCGCGGAGCTCCTCACGGTTGGTGAGGCGCATGACGTAGCCGTTCCCCGTGTCCTGAAAGTTCAGGCCCCCAAACCGGATTTCGAACCCGGCGGGGAGGGGGTCCGAGCTGCCAATGCAGTAGCGTGTACCACGGTACTCAGTGTGGATCACCATGGAGGGAGTTGATGGATTGACCTTAGGCGCTCAGAGAGCCCCACGGTGGGCGCCAACTGTCGGTGCATAATGTGGTCCCGACACTAGCCAGTAACAAGCGCCGAGGTCTATCCCTCAATGGTCAATGCTAAGCAATAAAAGCCACAGAGTTCATCCTGGTTCCGGCCGAGGGGCCGTACGTCCAGCAGTGCTGTGCTCAAGGCACTGTATTGCTCAGCACTGGGGGTGCCTGTAGTGGGGCTGCTACAAGCAAGGCGGGAGAGGAAGTGTGGCTTCCAAGTCCCTGGTGTAGTGGCTGAAGATGTTGTGGGAGAATTGGAGAGCAAGTGCGTGGTGCGACTTGTCTCGTGTTGGGCTCTGTTGTTCGTGTGTTGTGTGTTGTGTATCTTGGTCTCCTTTCTGTTCGTCCCCTGCGGCAAGGGGGTTCGTCCTCCTTTTATAGATCAAGGAAGGAGTGAATCACATGCACGCCGCGCTATCGAGCTACGTGAGGGAGCGTGATGTGCTATGCTGTAGAGTAGGAGGCCGCCCAGGCGATCCTTGCGGCGATTCGGCCATCATGGCGTATCTTGCACCCGAACAGTGGCGTCCTCGAGGGTAGAAGGGCAGCGGACGGCTGTGATGTCTTCAGATAGGCTCGAGGGACTCGCTGATGTCGGTCCATACGGGGTACAGCGGCAGGTAGGGTGGCGCCCCGTTCCCGCATGCTCCACAGTGTTGGAGTCGTTGCCACAGTGCCTGGCGTGCGCCCGTACGCGCGGGGGCGGCAGCCATAACGTTAACAGTGGTAGGGATGGCGTCCCACCTGCCTAGCGCCTCCACCTAACCCTGCAAGGTCACAAGAAAGCAAATCGAGGGTGCAGCCGGCCCCTTCGAGGGCTCGGCGCGTTAGCCGTACTGGAGCAGGTGCACGGCGTCACGGGACGGGCACCAGCCACGCCGCACAGTCCCTCCCCACAGTGATGGGGATGGGCTCCCTCCTGGGGAGTTGTTGCGGCAGCACCGGGGCGCGTGCCCCGGGAGCATGATGGCGCCGTCCCGCCGATGTCAGGGCATTAAGTGTTCGCGTACGGGAGCAGGCCCGCGTGCGCGGGGCGCCCTCGAGCGAGGCGGACCCCGTTCGAGGGCGGGGGCGGACCCTCGAGCGAGGCGGACCTCGCTCGAGGGAGGCGCACCCCCCTCGATCGGGGCGGAGCCCGCCCGAGGGAGGCGCGTACCCTCGAGCGAGGCGATACCTATTCGAGGGAATCTTGGAGTGGGCCGCCTGGTGGGCCGCTGGGGCCTTCGCGGTGTGGGCCGTACCCTGCATGGTTAAGTGAGGCTTATTTGGTTTTGGCTTTGTTGCGGGTTTTAAGTGGGGATTCCCCAGTTGTTTAAGGGGACACCTAGGGATATCCCCGACAGAGGTGTTGACCCGCGGGTGTTGTTCATCCCGAGAAGCCCAGGTCACACCGGTCTGACTGGTGCCTCTCACCGGTCTGACCGGTGCAACCCCTATTGGTTTTTGCTCGGGTGAACGTCTGGGTGTGTTCGCTGTTGTCCTGTGTTGCAACTGTTTCGAGTTTGGGTCAGTTTGGAGGTCGGTAGGCCTGTTTGGTGATTTGGGGGCTTTCTGGCTAAGGCCGATCTGACCGGTGTGTTTCACCGACCTGACCGGTGTGAAGCATTTTTGTGAAAGTCGTCAAGTCTCACCAGCAGGGACCGGTCTGACTGGTGGTGCTCACTGGTCTGACCGGTGTTGGTCAGTCGACTGGAGGTTGGTGTTCCGCTGCGTTCTCGGGTCTGTGAGGTTGGAAGTTGGTTGCTAGGTTCAGTAGAACTCCAGTGGCTACGTGGACTTAGCCATTTTGGGTAGTGAGTCAGAGACGTGTGTTGGAATCCGTGTTCATCTTGTTGGAGTCTTCATCTCACTCGAGAAGAATTTTTATCGGCTCCCATTCACTCCACCCCTCTCTAGTTCGCCATATCGGTCCTTCACCTATCAACATGATCATTATTGGAACAAGGCATAAAATTTAAACTATTATTCATACTATTGGTTCAGCATGAGTATTTGAATTTATCAACATCAATACCAATAATATCTTGAGATTTCAACGCGTACCTTGGCCTTAGAGATTTTTCAACAAGAGTGATATTTGGTTTATCTAGCGGTGTTGAAGGCGAACCAATCTCAACGAGTGAAGGTGTCTCTTTGTTACTTTTTTTGCATCCCCTCCATCTCATCATGTGGAACGTGTAATCCATCAATTATATACGCATTCATCTCTTCTTTGAAGTCTTCATTATCAACCATATCTTCATCTTCAAAGTCTTGTATGTTGCTTTCTTTATCTCCCGTATACCACATGTCGTTAAGGTCGCTCTTCGTTGATTCACTCTTTTTTTCATTCTTAAGTACTTCCATGTATTGCTTTCCTAGTGTGTGGGCTTCAATAACTCACAAGTTATAACCTTCTAGCTTGAGTCCTACCATCTTCCATTTGTCCCTCGAGTCACTAGTCTCTTCATGGTTGTACTTTTCTCTCTCTTCATCATAAATCATCTTTGAGTTGTCAAATCGGTCGATCCATGCTTCATCATCTTCTTCCCTTTCTCCTTCAAATATCTTATGGATCGACTCTCCACTCATCTCTTGATCAAAAACGTCTTCAACTCTCCTGGCGACGTGTCGGTGTTCCTCCTTCCTTCGGTAATTGACTAGGGATAGGCCTGTTGTTTTTATCCAGTATCCATATTCAAATCCACACCCATCTCAAATGGGGAGGGTATGAGTAGAAAATAATTATCCATTGAAGAAATGGGTAGGGTGGGTGCGGGGAGGGTACAAATAATCCATTGGGTATGTATATAATCTAGTACAAAACTAATTATCCATTGGGTATGGGTGGGATTGGGGAGGGTAAGAAGTGGATAATAATTATTTGGATTTGGGTATGAACAAAAGTGGATTTATCCATACCCTCCCTAGTGGTAGGCTTAACTAGGGGGGCAAAATAAACTTGGATCCAACCGGATTGATTGAACTCCGCCAATGATCTAGCATTCCCCATACTTCGGCCTACATTCATGTTAGTTTCAATATTTTTGATATCCGAAATGACTTCTCTTATCTGCCAACGATTCATCTTTCTTGACCTCCGGTTCATCTTTTTCAGAAATTTCAGCAAGCACTTTGGGCTTGCTTTTGTCGTTTTGCTCCTCCCGACAACGTCTTTGCCAATCTCGTTGTGTTTTTTGTCCATTGCTTACCTTCGTAAGATTTGTGCGGCTTCACTAATTGTTTTATCCATTATATTGCCTCCTGCACACATGCTTACAAAACGAGACGAGTTAGGGGTTAGTGAAAAATAAAAGGTATGCAACATCAAGTCACTGGAAAATCCCAAATTTGGGCCTCGCTCAAATAGTTCATTAAAACGGTCCCATGCTTCATCAATTCGTTCATCCTCTCCTTGCTTGAAACTGAGCACTTGCCTCCTTAAGTCTTGGACCTTGCTTATGGGAAAGAACTTCAAAAGAAACTTCTTCACTAGCTCATCCCAATTTCCTTTAGCTTCAACGAACGCAAGTGTGTACCATCTTCGCGCTTCATCTTCGAGAGAGAGAGGAAAACGATTCCACTTGAACCAAGCGGACACACTCCTTCTTGTTGCGCCGTGTTGCATAACATCGTGATTTCCTTAATGTGTCTATATGGATTGTCATCCTCCAATCCTCTAAACGTTTTTGTCGCCACTAACTTGATGATTCCAGGATTCACTTCATAGTGGGTTGTAGCAAGCGTCAAATCTGATTTTTGCGTCTAAATGTCTTCCATTTACGGCATTGCTAGATCCCTTAGCGACATCTCTTTGTTCTCCAAAGGTGAGGTGAACAAATCCATCTAGGCACTAAAAATAAAAAAGAAAAACACAAAAGGATTTTTTCTAGAAAACTAGTGTTAGATGTTAGTAATCAATTTAACTAATACACGATTAAACGTAGCAAACTGGCTTGCTCCCCGGCAACGGCGCCAGAAAAGGGGGCTTTTTGATGGTAAAAACTTGTTTAACGTTTCAATTGGACTCGCAAGCATACAAGTCACCTATGCCCTTCTTCACCTACGGAAGATCCCATGGTTTGTCAATCCACGGAGCAAGGAGATTGCTAGCGCTTAACCAAGCACTAATCTAGTTGACTAGGGAAACGTTTAAAGAGAGGATTAAACTTAAAGTAAAAGCAATCTAATCTATGTTAGTCTAAGATTAAGCTAGATGGCAAAGGTTGGTACAAGAGAGTGATTAAGAAAGATAAGTGTTCCCTCCCTAGGATCTAGGATATCATGGATATGCATCTACTACACGAGAGTGGTAAACCAATCTACCGGGGGTTGTGACCACGGTTTCGCCCTTTCCCTCCCCCCGTACTGTCACTACGCGGAGGTAATCGTGACTAGACCTATGGTGGACACGGTATGTTGATGGATTCTATGGGAGTAGCGGATATCATACGCCCAAAAAACACGATAGCTAACCTTAATCATCAAAGCATCATCAACATGAAAGCAATAGATTCGAACCACGAATCAAGTAACGATCACATAGCATGTATCCATCTAACCCTAGGGGTGAACGGACACATTATCACATCATCTTACAAAGATTGAAGCACATAGGGGTGATGGAGACTCCGGAGAACGTCGTCGATGAAGATGGCGGCAATGAAGCTTGAGAACACCCCCAGGCCAGCGGCTTGGAGTCCTTCTCTTGCTTCCTTCCCTCCTCCTACATTGATCCTTGCGACGAACTCATCTAATCTCATCCCTCATCTTGGGCGGCTCTCCGACGAATGGATGTCAATGAGTAACTATCTTGGGTGCCTAGGGGATTGTATTTATGTCCTTGGGGTGCCTTGGGGCGTGCTTCACCTTGCCTTGCATGAGATCCTCCATGGGAGAGAAGCAAACTTGGTTTCCATAAAATCAGCCTCGTCCAGATTTTCCTGATTCGCAGCTCTTCCTTGCCGGCGCCATATCTCCCACGTCCGGACTCCAAATAATGCAAATTCGGTGTCCAGGTTGTGTGCCACGAAATTATATTCAACTTTGGTATTCATTTCTTTCTTTGGAAACGAAGATAAGATCTTAAAATCGTCCTTGGAAGATAATCTATTCTGATTTCGGACTGACTACGCAGCAGGGATTTCAGGGGCCATATCTCCTAGCTCCCTTATCCGAATTGGGCCTTCCACATGTCCAAATCGAAGGTATTTTGTAGGACCACAACTTTGGTAGTAAAACTTTTGCAATTAAAGGCCGTTTAAGTCTCTGAATCTGTACCGAAAGATCATGCTGTCCTGGGCTGCGAGAATATCTCACGAGCTGAGTTGATCTCGTTGGTAAACATCCAAGTCCTCAGAGTTTTGCGTGTTGATGCTTCGGTCCTTGGGTTGTTTGGAGTCTTGTTCACTTCGTGTCTTGACTTATGACGGGCTTCATGATTTTCTCTTGAAGTGCTTGATGAACTTATCCTGAAAGTCTCCTCTTTAACGTTAATTTTCTGCGTAAACAACAAACTCCAAAATTGATATGCAAGTGTGAACTTGTTACATCATTAGTATGCCTAGTGGTGGGTTAGTTGCAAATCATAATCGAAACCAATGTATAACAAGTACTCTATGTTGAAGGAAATTCACCGTCAACAGTAATTTTTGCATATCGTGGCGCAGTGTCGTCCGTGCGGATGCCGGATGGTCGACAAGACCTTCATGGATCTGCTACTGTCCATGAGTGGAGGATTGCCGGCTAGGAGCGTCGTGGACTTGTGGTAAGGATCAACGGCAAGGATACCGGTCTGGAGAAACATCGTTGCTTCGTGAGAAGACATCCATAGCGTCCTGCGGGACGGTGACCACGACGAACAACGAAGGTTTGGCCTCTGGTGTAGAGTCAAGTCTGGAATGTCTTCCAGGGAGGAAATGTGCAATGGAGAGGAGCGCGGCAATGAAATAGTACGTCTTGCAAGGGAATGAAATTTAACAAAATAATCCATGATGTACTCTGTGTCGTTGGTGAGGCCTCTCCATGGCCTCTATTCATGTGCGTGCTCAGAGGAGAACAAGTGTGTGATAATGTGTTGCCGAACAAAAATCTGGAATGGAAGAATGATATGGATTCCTTGGTTGATTGAATGTAGTCTTTGTACATTTATACTCTGCCGACAGACAGGATGGTGTCTGTTGGGGAAGACGGTTCCTAGACAGACACAAAATATAAGCAGCACATAAGGTGTGGCTATGCTTATGAGGTATATGTGGTGTTATTTTCGGTAAATAGTGATTCAACTTTGTTGATACATGAGCACTCTCTATTATGAACTCTGTTGCACAATAGCTCCGATTTGCTCTATACAAAAAGTATCGCAAATACAACTTGAGCATGATTCACCCGTCCCCATACACTAGTGGTAGTGTGTGAGGTTTTTTAGTAAAAACAGCAGTGATTGTTCACTTACCCTGTACCTACCTCTCGCATTGTTTGTACGGAAAACATGTATTGGATGTTCTAATGCTTGCATAACATTTTTGTTAATAAAATATTTTCATGTCTGTGCCAATTATAATTTAATTACATCTGACGAGCATTAGCAAAGAATGATATATGAGCTTAGTTGAAATAATAAAAACTTGAGTATGATAATTTGATCTTAAATTATGCATGCCATTTTATTGAGTTTATATGTACAGCCGGTACACAATTTTGTAGGCAATTATATAGCTCGCATCTTGCAATTTTCCGTTATGAATCGAGCAAAATAAAACAAGTGCCGAGCATTTTGTGGTGACCCTTTTTATTTATTGGTTGCTGATTATTAGCATGCAAACTAGTGGGTTTTCTCATCCAATTACTTTTTTTGCTTGCTTTTCTTATTTTGCGATGCATGCTAATTGATTTGATCTTTCATTTTGTTGCAGTTCAAGAAAGGTGATGTTGCCTTACCTGCCCCTCTTAGCCATCTCTGACGTCCGCGGCATTGTTGCCAGCATCGGAGAAGCACAACCTATGGACGAGGACTATTAGAGTTGGTGGATGTCTGCGGCATTGATGTCAGCATCTAGGAAGCACAAGCTATGAACGATGACTATTAGAGTTGGTGGCCGGAGGGTTGCGGACAATTAGAGTCGGTGGCCGGAGGGTAGCTACACATCTTTTTATACTTTTTTTCCTGTCAATCTCGATTATTCAGAACCCTGATATTCTATTCTCAAAAAAATAACCCTGGGATTCTGTTTGCACACGGAATTTGTGGTGGACCAGTTTTTTTTCTGCCAAACTCTAGGTGTCGCACGCCAGAACAATCGCCGACCATGTCTTCTTTCTAATGGAAAGTGGAGTAAAGAAATGTCTACTGTACGGCCGACTGGACGTTTGTCCATATTACAGCCGGCTGAATGTTAGCCTTGTCCTTTTTTTTCTCGGTTTCCTTCGGCTCGCTGTTTGGGTTTCTTTTTTCTCCGGTTCGAAGCCGCCAGTTTCAATTCTTTTCTTTTGGGTTTCCTTTTTGGCCGTTTCTTTTTCCTTCTCGCTGTTTCTTTCTCTTTTTGGTTTTTTTCTCACGCGCTGGTTCGCTGCTATTTCCTTTTGGTTTTTTCTTTTGCTGTTTCTTTCTCCTTCTGGTTTTGTTCTTTCATGTTTCTTTTTCCTTCTATTTTTTTTTTCTTTTTTCTCACACGCCGGTTCATTTCTCGCGTGAAGTCTTCTTTTTTTTCATTCTCGTTTTTCCTTCTCAGTCCTATATCGAAGTTAGAATAGAAAATCTTTTTACCAATTAGAATCACAAGTTTTGAACCTTAGACAGTTAACTAAACAATATAGTTAGCAACCATTGCACATTTTGAGCTGTTTTTCGTTCTTCTCTTTTTTCTCTCTCTTTTTAGTTTTTATTTTTTCTTCTCTTAGTTTATTTATTTATTCTGACACTCTATTTATTTATTCAAGATAGCATACAAACTTGTTCCGACTATAATACGATCTTGTTTCAACAGTTATTCTACTTTGTTCTGACACTTTATTTTGTTTGTTCAAGATGACATGCAAATTTTGTTCTAACTATAATAATATCTTGTTCTGAGAATAATAATTTGTTCCGTCCATAATAATAAGTGTTCTGACTTTTATTCTGATTTGTTCTGACACTATATTTGTTTTGTTCGTGATGACATACAAACTTGTTCTGCATGTAACAATAATGTGTTCTGATTTTAATAATTTACATTTAATATTTATTCTAACACTTTATTTATTTATTAAAGGTAGAATAAAATTGTTTTGACTATAATAAGATATTGTTCCGTCATTGTTATTATTTGTTCTGACACATTATTTTGTTTGTTCGAGATGACATACAATGTTGTTCTAGATATAATTGTTCTGAACGTTATACTGATATGTTCGGACCCTTAATTTTTTTTCGAGATAATATGCAAACTTGTTCTCCATATAATAGCGACTTGTTTGCTGTAACACTAATTAATATTTGGTAATTGAAAATTCAAAAATATTTTATCAAAACATAGTCGAGTGGGATCTTATTTTGAAAATTTCAGTACAAGAAATCCATTTTTGAAATCAAATTTTAATTTAGACGTGTGGTTTAAGATTTATAACTTTTTTTAGTTTAGAAATAGATTAGATCTCGGTGCGGACCCAAGTGTCGTACGTCGAGGCCCCTCGCGCCCCGGTGCGATGATTGGCATTTTTGTCGCGGAAGTGACACCCAAAACCGCCCATGATTCCTCCAGTAAATCAAACACAACCAGTAGATGGAGGAATCGGCTTATAATTCATGATGCAATCCATACTTTAGATAGACTAGGATCATGCCTGTGCGTTGCTACGGGCTATATAAGAAATGCAATTTATTCATTGAATAAGTATACAATATCTCAAAATAAAGTATTTTATTTAAAAACTGAATGAGTATTAGTGTCAAGACAACACTAGATGAGTATCAATATCTAATACGAAAGCACTCCTAGCGCTCGCAAGTATCCACACTTCATAGCTCATCACTTCTCATGTTTGAAAAGAATCATACTCCCTGCTTCTTATGCAAGTAAGAAACTCTAAGCGGTCCAAAACTTCTTGAAACCATTTTCTACAACAATTTATCTTGAATGCAGCTTTCCTGGCGATAACTCTCCTGGTTCATTTTCCACTTTCAACAACCCTAAGATTGTGCGGTACTTTGGTGACCCATCAGATTCAGACACAAATAAAGTATAGGTGGATCTCATCTACGTGTTGCAATAAAAAACATGAGTTAAAGCAAAACTGAAGCATAGAACAAATAGTTAAGCAAACTATATAAGAAAAATAGATGCTTGCAGATAAAAAGGCACACTGAGTTTCCAAATAATCAACATATTGGCATTCTGAAAAGATGAGCAATGTACAGGAGAAAACTTTACAATTTTTCCTGTTGTAATGGGCTTCTTTTATACTTTAGATTTGCAACAAAAGATATGCACCAGAAAACCAGTTTACAAGCCTTCACTCCGGTAAAGAAAACCAACAAATTGTTGGTTATTTTGAATATTTTTAGAACAAAGTGGCTAATACAGTTTCAGACATGGGTGCTTCCCAAATTCACCATTAACCAAAATTTAAAGATCCTCCAAAGTACAAACCAACAAGTGGTTGTAATTATGCTTAACACCAAAAGGATAACATATTGGAACTGTTTTTCCCCCATGTCTACGAAGCAATCAAAACGTATTAAAATGACAAAGAGATAAAATTGAGGAATTTAGATACTCCCCCTGTCTCATGAAGAGTGCAATTCTGGTTTTTATAGGACAAATTAGTGGTGGAATGAAAAGACTAATACCCTCATTTGTTTTCCCTCAGTCTCATGAAGAGTGCAATTCTAGTTTTTATAGGATAAATTAATGGTGGAATGAAAAGACTAATACCCACATTTGTTTGCCAAATGCTGTAAGTTGGAGCACGAGGTTCACAAGATACTCACTATCTATGGAGTTATTTATTTGTTACTAATAATTCAGAGTCCATTAACCCAGAAAAATGTACACATGTGCTATTGAGAACTGCATATCATATGGAAAAAGTCATTTGCTAAAATAAGGCAGTAGATTATATTTTGTTTACCTCTTTGAAATTTTGAATGGATAAGCCTTCTATTGGACCCTTACTGGAGCAAACCTGAGGATCAACATATAGGAAGAAGGAAAATATCAAATAAAAACTTCATGCGGAGATGCCAAAAATTAAAACAAAGTTTGCTTTTAAAACTAATATCATACAATCTTTGTTGTGAAAGCAAACAACTAAATAAGGAAAGGTACAGGATACAATGGTCACTTGCTGAACACATTCAGGACTAATACTACTCCTTTCTAAAAACAAAATCATTAGGCTCTCATGACAAAGCTTATTAGCATGCTCTGGATAAATTGACAGATGGAGTTCACATGAGGGACGTAGTAATCCAGTTCTCCATATATGAAATTTGGTTTGTGACTGTATGCATATATAATTTCAGATATACTGCATTCTTCGAGGGCTACATTTTTTTGATCGAATGAGATATAACTTATGAAAGTTAAAGTAGGCTTACCATTAACTGTAAATTGACCAGCCAATTCGAGTACCAACTCCTTTGCCCCTCCTACGAATAACCTGCGTCGTGCTTACCATCCATGATTCGGGATGACCAGGATGGCTAGGCCAAACAAATTTAAAAGAAGCCAAGGCTACAAATTCAATATGATGGCAAACGGGCAACAAATTTGAGGCAAGTATTATATAAATTGAAAAGTGATATCTGGTGATGTCTCTCATGCATCTATAACTGCAAACTGTAACACCCTACATCCACACCCCACTTATATTTTTTCACATAATCAACTAATTGGTAAAAAACGATGTCAATATTGTACTACCACTAAAATCATATATTTTCTCTTCCCTAGATAAACTTCTAACAATCTATTAGATGCAAATACCATAATAACAAGAGTAACCAAATAACATGGGTGCATATCAGTTAAGAATTACCTTCAGCTTCATGTGGTACAGATGGGTGCATACCTGCCTCAGTGTCCAAGTTGTGTGTGTGTAATGGAGGGTCCAAACTATTATTTGTTGCACCATATCGATCTAATTAGAGAAAATTAAAGAACTTTCAAAACTAAGATGATTTTTTTTGGTGCGTGCAGACATCAAATACTTAGCGCAAAACCAAACTGCATACACATGTGATCCATTAAAGAAAAAAATGCATGATTTTTTTACTAACCTGGTAGGTCATTATCTTGAGTCAAATGGCCACTATGGAGCCATTCATTTTCTTCATCTTCATCCATTGTTACACTAAGACCTGGTTAAATTAGATGCCACAACCCCATCAAAACATGCAATTGTCAAAATAGTATATTGTTTAAAATGCAAATGCGATTCTAACATTTACCATTACTTCATTTTCCTCTTTGCGAGGTATTTGTTACTTTTATTTTCTCAGTCTATTTGTAATGGTTTACCTTTCTTGATTCTTGACTGTAGATTTTTAACCAGTAATATTATTCAGTTTCCATATATTAAAATAAGAATGATCTTTGTGACTCATTGTATTTCCCCCATACGCATATAAGATGTAGTTATATATATCAGACATTCGATGTGATTAACTTTCTCATGTTACCAAAATAATTGTTTCTTAATGATTCACAGGACTGCTCATGGAATCATAAATAAGGCTCGAGTTTGATTGAGAATTCTGAAATTATCTGGTAAACACATCCTCTTTAACTAAGCTGAACACCTGGACAACGGTGAGAGATTTGTGCTAAAAAATCTTACGATTCCGCTCATTCTAGATGTCCAAGTTGTGATCACGAGGACTGCAATGACTGACCTCTGTTTTCTGAAGCTGAGAGGCTCTAAAGTGTTGGACCACCAATTTTGTACATTGTCCACATCTATCCTTGGACTCTGAAAGTTCAGATTGGAGATCGGCTAATATCATATTTTTTTTATCTTGCATTATAATATATATGTATAGATCATTCATGCGATCTGATTTAGATGCCCATTATATTCATGTTACTGTTCTAATGTGTCACTGCCATATCTACAATAGCAAATAGAAAATCACACTATTCTTGTTCTAATTGCACTTGCTTCTTCTAATTACTTTATATCTATCTATTTTTATACTCCAGAAGCAACATTGTGAGATTTCTATATTGTTCCGAGATGCTTGGAGGTTGGTTATGGACTGAAGCATCATATTAATGGTGCTCGCATTTGTCAGGCATATGTGGTAAATAGGATAGGCCACTAGATCCTGAAATTTTTATATAATCTCTACAGAATTGTGTAAAATCAAACATTGCTCTGGAGTCTGGACGCACATGTGATTAGAAGATTGACTTATAAAGAATAAATCGTACACTCAAGTACAAAATATTCTTCCATTTTTTCTCTTCAAAAGGTTTGGTATGCCAATATATATTTCTCTCTTCATGTTCCACTCACCTTTTTTGGTTTATCTGTAAAAAATTATGGAAACTCTTTCACATAAGCTATGTTATGCTTGCTGGTGTCACCACTTCTCACGTACTTTCAATATGTCGCACGGGCTATTGGGGCAAGAGATGAGGATGGAATGACGAACCATCACAAATTCTGACTCAAGAGATGAAGGGTCAAACCTCTAGCAAGAGAGTATTGATTGTCTGTTGCTGCCTAGGTAACATGCCACTGTCTACCGAGGCAAAACGTGTGATAGAGCTATATAAAATGGATATACTGATATACCAATCGCCAAACTACACTGCAGTCATGAGTATGATCTACTGGGCATGAATGCTTCATATATTCTCATGCAAAATCAAATATTCATATTATAGATTTACCTTAACTTCTGCCACTAAAAGAACACAAGCAAAGAAATAAGATTCGATGGCCTTCGGATGTCATGTTGTGTCATTTCGTAGTGTAACTACATTTTAGGATATTTCATATTTTCATACTATTATTGTCACATTAATCAAATGTCTTTTGGTATAAATAATTTTATTGCTTGTAGGAATGCACGGGCACTTTCCTAGTTTAGTAGAAAGATATCGAAACCCCCAATCTCAGCCCTCCAACCTGTGCCCAGCCAGGAAATGCGGAAGAGGATTGGATCAATCGAGACAGTATAGTATATCCCAGACCTACATAGCATATCTATTAATACTCAATAAAAGACATGAGGTAATTTTTTATACCTGCTCAGGAGAATAAGCACATACCAAAAGCTGGGGCTTGCATTGCTATGTGGGCCTGTCAACAGAACATCATAGAAAAAATCACAAGTGAAACAATAAACTAAGATATGCTCCTGATAAATAAAATCAATGAAACCATTAGAGATCATGACCTTAATCAATATGCAGGCTACAATCTGTATGCTCATCCTATCTAGCTCAAACCACATAAGCAAACCAGTATTAAAAACATATAAATGAAGTGTAAAATTGAATTGCTGGAGAATCATTATAATTGGTACAAGATGATCAAAGGAAGAAATCATATTGTGCCTTAACAGGATGATCAAAGAAAGCAATCATGATAGTTTTCAGCTGATTTAAAAGAAAACGAAGGAACTTAACACTGCATTTAGGACCCCAAGAATACTTTATCCTTCATAGATTTTCCCTTTCTTAACAGCCAGCCCCTTGGATCTAGCATGTGCACCCCTATAACTTTTCCACTTCACACATAACTCCTGATCTTTTCTGCATAACCCCCATACTTCTATTCTGTAGCATCCGCACCCCTGCCCTTCTTCTACCCGGGGACAGGCATGTGCAAACGAATAGGAGCGTGGTGGCGCGCCGGTGCTGGCCCGAGGGCACGGCTCCCGACCCCAATGAGTATCCCAGAATGTTTCCCTCCTCCACTCGCATCCATTTTCCCTCTTTTTGTCCCAAAAAACCTATCCCTAAGCATGGGCACACAGTCGACGGCGGCAAGTTCATTAGGAATGACGGGAGGAGTTGAGAAGAGCGGCTTACGCGTAAGTGTCTTCGAGGCGTAGGATCAATGGTGTCACCCTCGATGGCGGAGGCGGCCAGTCTTGTTGCTGGAAATGACAGTGGAACAAGATGCGATCGTAGGCAGCGGTGGGCACAGCGTGGTTCACAGCGGAGATGGGGAGGCGATGCCGTGAAGGTGGACGACGACGCATGGATGATGTCTCCAGTGAAGACGTGACGGCACACCACTGGCGAGATGGGCGGCGGCTGGGCGCGTGTTGCGGGTACGGGGTAGGAGCGGCGACGACTTAGTGGTCCCGGTCCCTCGCCCTGGAGAGATCGGCGGCGGCGGGGTGCGCGTTGCAGGCACGGGAGAGGAGGGGGAGTGGGGAAAGATGTGGACGAGTGTTGTGTTGGTGCCCGGGCGAGATCGGCGGCAAGGGCGGCAACCTCGGGGTAAAAATGGAAATGCGTGGAGGAGGCATGAGGGGAGAGCGGAGGGAGGGCGCGGTCGTCCTACCGAATGATTTACGTACCAAGTTTTTTCTCCACTTCATTGTTTTTAGGAGTAGAGAAGAGATTTCTTCCTCCCACGGCTGTAATGTACAGCGAACAGAAGAATAGAGTTCTAATAGGAATCCGAGGTGTGACCAAACTGTGGCAGTTCGAGCACACACTCCGTACCATCCAGGGACGATCGGCAAGGTAGATGGGAGGGAGCCGCCGCCTCTCTATTCTTTTGGAGAAAACTGACCACAATATATAGTACAATAAAAAGCCAATCTAATCTCCATTACAAGAATAACCCTGGGCATATGTGCGGCTCGCCGCAGGCCTGCCCTTACTCCGACTGGGCCAAAGATCAACTTAACATGACTAGCTAGGGATGGATTCGGATCGGATACGCACGGATACGAATCCAGATGTCACTATTTACCACATTTTATTTTGAATTCAGATACGAATACGAATATTATCGAATACGAATACAAAACGAATATTTCGAATTCGCATTCGCATTCGAATACTTACTCGATTTATAGCATAGAGTCATAATGAGTATCAATTTCATTTGCGATGGTTTTATAATTGATTAAATCATGTTACAAGTAGAGAGTAAATTATGATCATTATACATAATAGATATCTTGTTGCAAATAACATATTAACTAATTAAATTATTAATATATCACAATAAATATAAAAAGTAATTTTGTAAATATAAAAACACATTTTATTGGTAAAACTAAGTACATAAATACATTTAAATATAATAATATAATGTATTTAAAATTAGAGTAAAATGCACAGGAGGTCCATCAACTTGTAAGAAGGTGTCACTTAGGTCCATCAACTTTGAAAATGTATTTTTAAGTCCATAAACTTTTGAGTCGCTCACCGTAGATCCATAATGCTTTTACTGGTGACATGACATGATGACTTGGCTAGAAAAAGCATATCATGATTGAAACCTTTCATCGAGCAGCTTATAAGTGACACATGCTTGATATTTTCGGAGCTAAACGACAGCAGCCTACTCTTGTCATACACGCGAGAAGGCTGCCGTTATTCAACTCAAGGAATGTCTAAATATATGTGTCGTTCATTGGTAACCTACTCAATGAAATTCCTTAGCTAGAAGATGCTTCTTGAGCTAAGTCATCATGTCATGTCACCAATACAAGCATATCTGGATAGTTATGGACATGCGGTGAGTGACTCAACAAGTTCGTGGACCTGGAAATGCATTTTGAGAGTTGATGGACCTAAGTGATACCTCCTTACAAGTTGATGGACCTCCGGTGTATTTTACTCTTAAAATTACTATGATTGGACACATCAAAATTAATTAAAAATATCATTATATAATTTAGTAATATTAGGTTAGCATAATTAGCTAGTTATCATATATATATAATAATTAAAATGGTGTAAATAATTATTTTACTAGCAATATTAAAATTAACATCATTTGTAAGTATTTAGTAATATAAATAAATTTTAGATGGTTTGTATGGGTACTTTAATGTTTTCGGATACGAATAATGTCGGATATGTCAGATTTTTATCAGATGTTTCGAATAATGTCGAATGCGGATAATATTGAAAATCGGATTCGAATACATCCATCTAAAATTCATATTAAAAACGAATACGAATACAGATATCCATATTGACGTTTTTAGCGGGTATCAATACAGATAATTCGGATTTCCAGACATCCACTAACTATATGTGACTCAACCAGCACTCTAAAGAAAACAACTAGACAAAATATTCCTGAGCAACAATAGTAAAATAATACAGCCAGCTTGCTCATACTTATATGACTCCCGTAATTAAAAGAACATAGGGGTTGCAGCACCAATAAACTTGTTGAGATTAGTCAATTAGTGATCAATTAGATTAATTAGGATTAATTAAGTTACAACAACTACTCCTAGCGGTTGCCAGGATATCCACCGAAGGGGCACAGTTTTCCCACCGTAGAGGCATGACGCCTTTACATATAGTCCCTTGGTCTTGACTATATTTGCAATTACTGTTCAACAATCAATCAATCCATTCATTCCTTTCACATTCACTCACAACACGTTATCAGCACACGCTCTGCCTACTGACGACAACACCGAGAGAAGGAAGACAGGGAGGGACTTGCAGGAGTTCTTGGAGGCCTCGCCGGAGTTCCTGCATGCCTCCCCGGAGTTCCTTCAAAATGTCTATTGAAAGCAATCCAAAGGAGGAAGAATTATGTCTTGTAGACTCATGTACTACAAACTCTATACTTAGAGAAATAAAATATTTCTAGACCCTTAAAAAATAAGGGAGGAAATATTGTGACCATTGCTGGACGTGACACGTTAATAGTTGGTTCTGGGTGAGCCTCTACATCTCTCCCTATGGGTGCACAAATTACAACTGAGGATGCTTAATTGTATCCCGATTCTACTCGTATCCTTCTGAGTTTTAGAGACGTCTGTAAGAACGGTTTCCATGTGGAAACTCATCACGATCATAAAGAGGAATTTCTTCTCTTTACTAAACTTACGGGATTTATAGCAAACAAATATGCGAAAAAATTCCATCACTCCAAACTGGATTGTATTATACATACTTAAAGCCCATAGCACATGTTTCTTATAAGATAATTTTCGAGGATGTCGATACATTCCATAATTGGCATGATCGACTTGGGCACCCTAGAATAGGGATGATGCAGAAAATTATCGGCATTCCCATACGTCATGATATGGAGAAAACAAAAATCCCCCAAGATAAAGTTTTTTGTTGTACTGTTTGTGCAACTTGGAAATTAATTTTAAGACCCTCACATCTGAAAATACGAACCGAACCACATAAATTCCTTGAAAGATTTCAAGGAGATATTTGTGGTCCAATCCAACCATCATCAGGGCCGTTCAGGTACTTTATGGTATTAATAGACACATCTACTCAATGGTCTCACGTGTCTCTTTTGCCGACACGCAACCATGCTTTCGCCATAACAATGGCTCAACCTATAAAGTTGAAAGCTCATTTTACTGAACATCGGATTCAATCTATCTGAATGGACAATGCCGCTGAATTGTCATCCCGTGCTTTTAATGATTATTGCATGGCATTAGGAATTCAGGTGTAGCATTCTGCTCCATATGTCCATACTCAAAATGGTTTGGTTGAATCTTTGATTAAAAGGATTATGCTCGTTCGACCTATGCTAATAAATTGCCAATTGCCTTCGTCGTGTTGGGGTCGGGCAGTTTTACATGCTGCTGACATAATACAATTACGACCAACTGTATATCATGAAACCTCCCCCATTCAGTTAGTACATGGGAATCCTCCGAATATATCCCATTTGCCTAAATTTAGGTGCACCGTATACGTACTCATCTCACCACCTCAATGAACTACAATGGGTCCTCACAGGAAATTGGGGATCCATGTGGGTTATTCATCTCCATCGATTATCAAATATTTAAAACCTCTCACAGGGGATCTATTTACTGCTCGGTTTGTTGATAGTATTTTTAACGAGGAACATTTCCCAGCATTAGGGGGGAATTGTACCAAAAGAAAATGCCAGGAACTCGTGGCCAACACTCCACGCTCTCACGTGCCTATGCGTTGCGCCCGCGCTTGCGCCGCATGCACTTGTGCACTGCGTCGCGCTGCTGGGTCGTCGCGTCTACTTTCCCGTGCCCATGCTCCTGGCCATTTCCAATCTTCGGCCACACATGACCGTGCCCGAGCTGATCAGTGTGCCATCACCATTTCAGCATGTGTGCCCAGCCATCCGCCTGGCCGTGTCTCTCGGCCTCCTCAGCTCTGTGCCCGTGCGTCTGTCTGCCTCATTGGCTGGTGCCAATCTAGCCCAACCCATGCCCGTGACGCCCGACCTCTCCGCTCCGCAATGCCAGCCTACAATCAATTGCTAGTTTTTTCATCTGCACCTAATGGCCACTTGCCTTTATTCTTTATTGCAAGAACGGTCGTAGTCACTATCATCATAAACGACCGCTGCACATTAGTTTCCCTCTCTCCCGCGTGCGTCATCAGTGCTCCATCCGCCAGTTATGACCGCCCTGCGGCTTCTCCTCTCCTGGCATGCATGCATTTCATGTCCAGTTGTGCCCCTATAAAGCTCGAGGCCGTTTCCTCCGTGCGGCACGCTCTCCCCTCTTTCAAGACCTCCAATCAAAGAGCAGTGAAATGCCGGCACTACTCCCTCCTTTAATTCCAAGATTCCCATCCTTCACTCCCTCTCGAGTAACGGATGGACACCACTGCCCATGGATGGCCATATTGCGGCCCCTTTCTCCCCTCTATCTGCGCCCTATAAAGAGTGCCCCAATCCCCTGCTTGCTCCTGCTGCCGTCTCAACCCAGGCCGCTAGGCCCTTCTCCCTTGTCTCACACCCATCCGAGCTCACCGAAGCCGTGTGCTGTCACCGGAGCTTGACCACCGTTTTCCCCGTACTAGAGAGCCATAAGGAGAAGCTGCAGCCTCCAGCAAATCGACAATGTCAGGCTGAACCTCTGTCCCGGCCGCGAAGACCTGTCGTGACAAGAAGCCCATGCGCCACGCCTGATGTAGAGGACCGCCGGTCGGCTGGTTCGTTGCAGCGCCATCCTCTTTCCGAACAAGACGAATCCACCACGGGCACCACGACGTCGAGCCGCGCGTTCGCCACCTGTCGCTGTCAGTATCACCTCGTCGCCGGAACGTCGTCTCTCGAGGATCTCGAGCTGTCGGCTGCAATCACTTCTGTCCGTCGTGCACTCGCTCGTGCTCATCGTCGTCGCCCACGTCAACCTCCTACGCGATCATCTGGTCCCGTCACTGTTTTGCCACCAGGACGTTGCACCACTGGGACGTCGCACCGGCCACTGTCCAAGCTCCGATCCATCTCTGCTCGCCATCAAGACTTGGCCGCCTCCTTTGACTCCAAGCTTGGTGAGCACATCCTCGTATAGACTGAGATCCCTCTGTTTATCATCTCCCTCTCCAATAAAGGATTTGACATTTTTGTCGATTCCTTGTGAGCTGAGAAGAGTCACTGCTGCCGTGCCGCGGTAAGGATGGCCGCTAAAACTTCTTGTTTGCTGGTCGGTGTACAAGCTAGTGTCGACGCTCCTTGCTCATTAGCTCCAAGCTGTTCACTATCAGTCATCACGACAGAGGTGAGAACTTAGAAGCCTCTCAGCTGGTCTTTTATGTTTTGCATTCAAGTGTCCTCACTAGCATGCATGTTATCTCTGATCCTAACACCGGCCATCACCTGCAAAGTATGCAACAACTATTGTATGATTTCTTCATGCAATCCATTCAGTTATTCAATTCATGGTGATAACAGCATTCAGATCACACACATCGAGCACTCACGTTAGTCTCTGATGCTACTTTAAGTTGCTTGTTGCCAACGAAAATTCCAGCATCTTTGCTTCATCTTATTCTTAACCGTGTTTTTGAATTATAATTTGCTTAGTTCAACTCGAAACATAAAGTACACGCTTAGATGCTCTACATGCTTCTTCTAAATATAAATATTTAATTTGCATAAATCATACTTGAATATTTATAAATAAATTTGGACTAAGTTCTACATCATTCTTTTATATATAAATATAATTTGCGTAATTCTAAATAGGGTATTTCTCTGAAATAGCCTATACACATTGCTTTATTCAACTAAAATATAACAAGCATATAGTCTTTGTGTGTTATAAGTCAAATCCCTCAATAGTTGCGTTCTCAGCGTTTCTTGCGTTTGCGTTGCTAGAGCTGAACCCTGTTCTCTTTTAAGCTTTCATGCTTGGTGTATTGTTCTTAGTTGTGCTTGTTTGCTTTTGCATGTTTGTACCCGATGTATTCGGAAGTCCTGAAGTTTAAGAGTTTCAAGAGAGCAAGAGCGGAGCAGCATAAGAGTAGCTTTTCATTAGAGAAAGGCAAGTGAACCTAACCATCCTTCTACCTATGCTTTAAACAAGAATACTATGAATTAATTGGAACATGGAGAACCACCCAGTAAAACAGTACAACAACAAGACATATGGCTCTGTCTTGGCCAATTAATTAGGGAAGTCTTGTGTCGCTATTAGCCTTAGTAGCTTGGGGTACGGAAGAATGCTTTTATGACTCTTCTACTCTGGACAGGTTTTGGAACGGAAGTGCTCTTCTAGGCTAACCTGGTCTGAGGGTAGAAGGAGGGTACGGAAGATAGCCTCTAGGCGTGCTACTATGGACTAATACGCATAGGAGGACTCTTTGTAAAGGCCTCGTAGCGTCCCTATGCAACCACACCTCGGAAGTGTGGTATTGTGCCTACTTTTGCACAGCATGGTTGGGTTCAAAGTTCTTCGGCACTTTTACGTGACTTGTGGTGAAAGTGTACAACCTCTGCAGAGTGTAAAACTATTATAACATGCATGCTCACGGTTAAGAGCGGCCTGGACCCTCACATGATTAATGAACTTAAAGATGGATTTAAATTGCTTTCTGGTTAACTTTTGTGGCCTTGCTGAGTACCAACCATAAGTGTACTCATCCTTGCTAAACCGCTGTTCAGAAGAAGAAGGTGTCTGATGTTCAGAAGAAGGTGCTAGGCGTACGCAACCCCCAGTCGATTGCCTGTGAACTTTGGAGCCTTTGCTTCCCAAGATTCTGCTGTAAATCTCTGATAATCTCTCTTTCTTTATGTGATATTGTTTCTGTTATTCACTAATGATGTCACTATATGTATGGAACTACATCCTGGCATACATATAGGTAGCACTTGGTTTGTTTCTGGAAACCGGGTGTGCCACGTTCGTCAATCACCCCGTGGAAGAACCGGAGAAAACACTAGGGGATTATGCTAGTCCTCGATGTGTAGACATAAAAGTACAAGAGTCGGATTCGAAGCTCGAAGAGACTAAGTACAAGATCAAATCCAACATCATCGAGATGGCGGCGGCAAACCCATTTGAAGGGATGGTTACGGAGAACCCATATAGACACATAAGGCATTTCATGACGCTAATCAACACGATGTGTCAAGAAGGAGTTCCCGATGAATGGTTCAAATGGAATCTTTTTCCTTACTCACTTGCCGGTGAAGCAAAGACGTGGTACTCGTTTGCATCCTTTGAAGTTGAAGGCAATTCGAACAAGTTGACAAAGAAGTTTTGCGAGAAGTTCTTTCCAATTAGCAAGATTCAACATCTAAGGAGGCAAGTGATCACTTTTACACAAGGCGAAGAGGAGGGATAGACCAAGCTTGGAATAGGGCCAAGACTCGGCTTCTCCGGTGACGTACTCTTGCATACATTTTTCAATTCCCTAACGCCTAGTTGCATGCAACACGTCCAAATGTGTGCAGGTGGGGATCTCATGGAGAAAACGCTCACAGAAGCTGCTCAACTTCTACAAAAAATTAATAAAGTGGCGACCATGCGAAGAGATTGGGAAACAAGGCTTGCGGGAGAGCTGGAATACAATTCAAGGAAGAAGAAGTGTGCTGAATTTTCTAAAGAGGCAACCCAGGAAGTCACAAAAGAGGAGCCTATCCCGAGAAAGCTTGAAGAAGAGCACATCAAGTCAAGAACTACCCCGAGCATTGACTTCGCCGAATCAAATGAAACAAACAAGAGAAGCATGTCAAGCGCGAAGCCATTAAGGGAGTTCGAACACATGGATTGGGTTCCAATCGATTATGGAGAAGTATTCGATAAGAGGAGACCGTTCCCGAACTAAAAGGGGATGGCAAGAGCATTGGAAGTGGATTTCCCACCAAAGAAGAAAGCGGAAGATTCATACGACCTTGAGACCACTAGTGAGATATTTTAGAAGCTCTTTGGAGATGATGAAGTGGATCCGGAACACATTGCCGAGGTGAGAAGAATCATGGGGATCATGCCCGAAGCATCGCCATATGCTCGCCTCGCCTAAGTTTACGCGATAGGATCCGAAGAAGAAGAGAAGATGGCACCACACTTGAGTTGCGAGATCAATGGAGTTCAATGTAAAGCTTTATGCGACATTGGAGCCCAAGTAAGTGTCCTATCTTCTAAAATTTACAATAAAGTTCAAGACGACAACCTAGACTTAGCTCCAATATCAACGAAACTAATCATGGGAGATGGTAGAACTATTAGACCTCTAGGTATTGCTTGCAACATTGTTGACGGTGTATACTCGTATCAAACTTCATATGGATTTGCAAGAGGACAAATCCCCCGTCATAGTCAAGGGACCATTCTTCCCTCGAGTGGTGAACCCAAGGTATCGAATCCGTGGAACAATGTGCAATGCAAGGATTCAATCTAGTAAAGCAAGGAAAGCTATCTTTTGAGGAACCAAGTTGCATCTAATCTAAAAGATCATCTCGAGAACACATCTAACCTACTAAAGAGGTAGCAAGAGAAAGCAATAGATAACCGATCTAGAGAGTCTAGATCATGCTTATGTTGTAGCTCCAAACAAGATAGATGAAGATAGAAAAGTGAATCTCATTAAAAGCATCTTTAAATCGTGGCCTCCGGTCCGATTCCGAAGACACCCGCCTATTGGAGCCACCGTTCTGTCACAACGCACCCCTATTCGTGCGGGTTAGACTAGGGCGAGTTCGATAAGAACAAGTTGAAATCACTTGGTCACTTGGTCGGTCCGGTATGCACCTCTAGCCACCGTGGCTACAAGAGCACCCTACGCAATATATCTTAAGTATAGATTGGGGAAGAAGCAAAACCAAGGGAGAAAAAATCATCGAGAAGGCAATTGATCGCTAGAAATCAGATTCACTATAGAACTTCACCATGAATGATTACATGAACAAGATCGCCACTGGGATCCTACCTCAATCTTGATCCTTGCTCTGGAGCTCCGATGTGGTCTTCCATGCAAGGTTCCCACGTCGGCTAGGGAGACCCTAGACAACTAGCACGACCCTCCTCTCCGAGATGGTGTCCCTCAAGCTTCTCTTCTCGTCAGTGGCAGATGACGAATGAATTGATGCGTGGCTCTCGGTCAGGGGGCTATAAATAGCCCGAGAGGCGTCTAGGTCAAAGGGGGGCCGACTGGGCCTCGAAATGGGCTGGGCCGGTCGGCCTGGGCCCACTTTGTCCCAGTTAGCCGCCTCCTTCGCCCCGTTGGTTCCCGAGTCTTCTAGATCCTTCCCCCTTCTACATGTGGGCCCTTGTCGTCAGTTTCTCTCCGAATTGGACGAAGCTCCTAGTCTCGCAAGATTTGACACTTTTCTGGCTAGGTCCTTGGAGTTTGTCATCTTCTTGGGTTTGGTCCCTGGGCTTCTTGGAGTCATGTTTACTTCATTGCATGACTTATATCGGGCTTCAAGGTCGTGTCACAAGGTGCTTGATGAACTTATCCCGGAAGTCTTGCCTTTAACGCTAAAACCCTGCAGAAACACTAAACTCCAAAACCGACATGCACGAATGAACTTGTTATACAAAGGGGGTTAGTACCAATGGATAAGGTATAAAACTCATGCCAACACTGAAGGTAAACTCTTGGCTATGTTGACGAAATTTCACCGTCAACATCTCCCCCATGCTTAAACTTTGCTCGTCCTCGAGTAAGCCTTCGATGGATATCATCATTGCCCTTCATTGTTTAAACCTTGCACTTGATCATACATGAGAAAACATAATGCTCTCATAATTTAATTTGTCAAAGTTTCATAATGTACTAGCCTTCATCCGTATGGAGGGTAGATTATCAATTAAGCTTATCCCACAAGTATTAACATGCTCCCAAAATTCAAATAGATCTCATAAAATTTGAAATAAAGAACGAGATGAAAAAGAGCTAAACTAAGTTCACAAATTTAAACCACCTTGCATCTTGCTCATGAACTCTCATCTCATCTTGTCTCTCAAGCCTATTTCCTCTACTCCTTTCCCTCTCAAAACATATATGTAAGTGGTAGGCTTTATATGGAGCTCTTTGGGAAAGTTTAGTCCTACCAAGATATTATAAATGAGATGTTGTCAAAACAAAACAAGCTTCTCATGGTCTTACGGAGACTCGTCAAAAAGGTCATTGGAAAATAATGTTATATCAAGGAGGGGGAGAGAAAAATACACACGCTTTGAGATAGGTGGACATGTGGAAATGGCAAAGAGTGATCCCGAGGCACAAAGGAAGTCCTCGTTATCGGATGGCACATGGTTGGAAAGATGAGTTTGGATCTTTTAAATCTGGAAACCTTGAAATTCCTAATGTACTTTAGAGAACCGGGGAGTTCACTTTATTTTATTTTTACATTATACATACTCTTTTTTTCTTTTCTCATTTTTTCTTTATACTTACACTGTTTTCTTCTTTCTTTCTTTTCTTTTTTCTTTTTTTAATTTGCTCCCCTTGCACTCTAAAACTGCATTGTACCTACCTCTTCCCCCATGCTTAGACATTTGCTCGTCCTCGGGCAAAGAGGTGATAGAGATAAGGTAGGTACTCGAAATATTTTTCCTTTGGAGAGATACTTGAAATCTTCAATATTGGCACCATCTTGCGATCTTCCTTGAATTAATGATCCATACTCAATGATAGGTTGTGGTCAAGGAGGTAATCACAAAAGATGATATTTGTGGTTTTAAGGGTGGATATTTGGTGAGATTTGTGAAATCTCCGATGTGGGGATACACAATGCACGTATAAAAAGGCTAGCAAAAAGGTAGATACGCAAAAACGGAATGACTAGATTCTTAGTCTCCGACCAAAGAAATCATGGCTTGAAATAACTCACCCAAAAATAAACCTTGTAAACTAAGTTTCTGCACTCAAGTATATATATGGCTCCGGATAGGTAGAGCAACACGCAAGTGGTACTTATGACAAGGTTACATTACCTTTTAAGAATAAAAAAATCATCTTTAACCCATCTAAAAATTGAGAGCACATAAAACACTATGGGTCTTTATTTTTGTCATAACCTCCGCTAAAGATTAAGCTAGCATTTAGATAAATTCAGATTTGCATTTTAAGAGAGCATAAGCTTAATCATGCATAAAACAAGTACAACGATAACCAAAGCATCAATTATAATCATATATCATCATGGCACAAACTTTGTAACTTTATAAAAGGTAAAACAAAGGTGGTGATTTTATTCATGATGCAAATAAAAACTAACACACATGCTGAAAATTTAAATAAAAACTGAAAACACTACGTATACATAGGTGCATATAAGCTGAAAATTAAAGAGAAAAGGGGGGTAGAGGAAAGATAACTAAGGTTGATATTCATAGTCTTGGTTATTGTACCCTTGCTCATAATAGGATTGCACCGCTCCTCCTATGAATTGTCCAACGGTGCTAAGTGAAGGCGTTAAAGCTCATAAGCGATGTTTGCATTTCCTTCACCCATTTGGGTTGCATTGGTTTGGATGGCTACGATATTTTGCATGTTTCTCGCAGAGTATCCTCAAATGATGGCCACACTTTGTTGTGGTTGAGGAAGATGTGCATATGGCTATGCAAAGGCTACATTGGGGCATGGCTGCACTACTCCCCCATGCTTGCATTGGTACACCACCATAGTAACTCGGTGGTGCCGGAATTCCTCCAATGGTGGCACACAATTTTGTTGCGCACCTCCATCTTGGGCCGTGGAAGAACCCTCTCCTATAATCCTTTTCTTCGCCGGCACAAGAAGTCCTCCCTCTAACCAACCTTCTTTCCCCTCAAAAAAAGTCTTAATCTTCCATCCGGAAGGAAAAATTCACCTTGGCCACTTTAAAGCCTCTTCTCTCATCTCCACTTATGTTCTTACCTTGCTTCATATATTCAAATCTTAGGGAAATCCTGGGTAGGAGATGCTCTTGATTTCTTGGAATTCCCGATCTCAAAGAGATAGCCAACATGGAGACATAACACCCTGAACCAATATCTCCCAAACCCGATGTTGCTTCACAACACCACCAGTTGATCATAAGTTGAGTGGGTCGATTGGCTACCTGGCAATCAGCCGAGTAAAGCCAATTCACCTCCGTGTCGGTTACCTTAGTCTCTCTCATTCTCCCCAAAATCCTTTTGCATATCCATGAGTGAAACACTTGGATGATGGGGTTCTGGATCCTATTTCTTTGTTGGTGAGCTCCTCCCGTGATCATACTCGAAAAACCTTCCAATGTGCCTCCATGCACATCCACATGTTCTAGGGCTCCCTTCTTAAAACTAAGCAATTCCCTAATATACTCATAGGGAACCACTTGTTCAACTCCCTCCAAACGGAATGAGAGACTCGAAACTCCTTCATCAAGGATATGCGTGTTGGTCATGAGAATTTCCAAGGCCAATTCCTTTTGGGTGTTTACCGACACTCCGTTGGAGAATGGCACCCAACCTAGGTGTCCCAACATGTAGTAAATATCCATATGAAAACCCAACACTTGGAGAGCTTGACCGTCGAAGTCGACGTTCACTACAAGCTTCTCAAGGCGAGCGAGCTTCTTCTCCTCCTCCTCCGTCATGATGATAAACCCATACTTGGAATACCATAGTGTATGGAGGTGGAACAGATGATCGTGTCGAGCGATGAGGTGGGACGGGCGGCTCCTCCGTATGTCCTTGAGGTTTGGTGAACCTTATAGACGAGCTTCATGTGGCCCTCATTCCATCGAGGAGAAGAGTGTCGTTCCTCCTCGGTGGTGCCATGTCCTCCTCCATACTCTGAGGAGACTTGAAACCGAGTGCCCCTCGAAGAAGTTTGTTGTTGATGGCTTGGACGACGATGATCCCTTCTTCTTGGTCAAAATACTTGTAGTTTTCTTCCATGGTTGCAGCACTCTCCCTCACAAATATATATCCGGGGTTTTCAACTGGTAACAAGGTACACAAATATTATTTTGGAGTATGGACTTTGAGTGGAATTAGGATGTGTTTTGTTGGATGAAACAAATAGGATGGATGGCTAAGTCTATGGTGGTTCTAAACTACAAACTTGAGCACACGAACAAGGAGCTAGATGGGAGACTTACCTATCCTGGCTCGGTTCTTCTCTAGCGCACTCATGCTTGCTTTGTTGCTTCATGACCGCGTGCTTCACGGGGTTGCATCTTCCAAATGTTCTCATGCACATATTCGTCAACACCTCCAAACCCCCGAAAGTAGCAATGCTGTTTTCGTCAAGATTAAGCACATATTCAGATATGTACAAAAGGGGAAAATTGGATACTCAAGTGCTCCATTAAGTCCACTTTCCAATGTATCAAGAATCAACATTTTGTGAGACTTGTGCAAGAAGTTACAACAACATTATTGGCGTCACACATTCTGAAATCAGCTAGGGATAGCTTGCACCAACAAAGTAAAAAGGGTGTAACTCTCTTGTTCGGAGTCCGATCGAGATGAATGACCACTCATTGGAAAGATAATTTCAAGCACTTTGCATTGGAATGATGATTCAGTACATACTCAGTTATGGAAGTAGAAGAAACACTCGTGGAAGATTAACCAGTGATAAGGGACAACCATGGAAGGAGGAGAAGATGAGATGAGAAACAATTGGGATCAAGGCTCATGGCAAATGGCAAACATTGAAGGATGAACAAAGGCAATAATGTGATGATGATCTCCCCGCATGGTGATAGGACTTTAAGAATTTTAAGATGGTTCATCATCTTTCGTGCCTAGCAACATGCTAAGCATGGGGGAAGACTTAGTGGACGAAAGAAGACCGCATGGAGTTCAAGGATCACGGTTGCTGTGGATGCCGATCTTCATTCTTCCATGCTAGGCGCAATGCTTAAGCATGGGGGAGGGTGCACTACAACACAAGCATCAAATGACGGTAACAATTCCTCAACCCTCTCTTTGTCCTTGTCTTTCTAAATGCTTGTATATATGTATATGCCTTCAACAACCTTAGATGCAACTTTTGTATGTCTCTTTTATTAAATAACATGGCTTCAAGGAGTACAACCTAGTTTTTGTTTTTGTTTATTGTCATCACCTTGTGCTCACCATGATGAAATAATTTTGCTTGATCTTGCTCGTTGATATATGGTGACCGTTGCCGCTTTGTTTAAACTTTGTGCTTGTTTATGCATGATTAAGCTATTGCTCTCTGAAATTAGTTAAATGCTAGCTTAATCTTTTGTGGAGGTCATGATAAAAATAAAGACCCATGGTTTCTTTTATGCTCTCAACTTTAGATGGGTCGAATGATATATTACTTTTTGCTTTTAAAAGTCATGCTAACCTTGTCATTAATACCTCTTGCATTTTGCTCTACCTATCCAAAGCATTATATATAGGGTGCAGTCATAGATTACAAGAGTTATTGTTGGTTGAATTGATTCAAGGCTCGATTCTCTTGCTCGTGACTAAGAAGCTGGTCATTCCGTTTTTGCGTAACTTATCTTTTTCTAGCCTATTCTATCTGTGCATTGTGAGCTCCCACATCGGAAGTTTTGCAAACCTCGCCGAATATCCACCCTTTAAAGAAACATCATATTTTGTGTTAACTTCCTTGACCTACCTATCGCTTGATTATGGAGATGACATGCCACAAGAAGGTGCTTCAAAGGGAAGATTCAAGTTCCCTATCATCAAGACATCCGATACCTACCTTAACACCACTTCCTCTTTGCTCGTGGACGAGCAAACGTCTAAGCATGGGGGAGGAGGTAGGTACTACGCAAATTAGAGTTCTAGGGGAGATAAAAATGAATGAATGAGATGAGAGGAGAAAATAAAAAAATTCAAAGCACCTCGCACTGGTCAAAGAAAAAAAGAGGAAAAAGGAAAAAAAGAAGGGAGAAAAAGGAAAAAAGAGTAATAATAATCTCCCCTGGTTCTCTAGTTGCTTAAGGATTTTTCAAGGACTTCAAGATCAAGACACATAGTCATTTTTTCCAACCATGTGCAATCCGATAATGAGGACTTCGTCGGGGCCTCGAGATCATTCTTTGCCATTTGCACATGTCCACCTATCTAAAAGTGTGAGTTCTTTCTCTCTCCCCCCTCCTTGTGAACATTATTTTTTCAATGACCTTTTTGACGAGTCATGATAAGTCCATGAGAAGCTTGCCTTGTTTTGATAATAGTCTCGACTTTAACATCTTGGTAGGGATAAATACTTTCCTATGAGCTCCAAATAAAACCTTTCCACCTACAAACATGAGAGGGAAAGGATATAGATCAAGTAGGCTTGAGAGAGTTGTGAGATGAGAGAGTTCATGAGCAAGATGCAAGAAGGTTTAAATTTTTGTACTTGGTTTAGCTCTTTTATTCACCTCATTCTCCACTTCGAAAGTTTCTCAGACCTATTCGAATTTTGTGGAGCATGATAGATTACTTGTGGAAAGAGCTTAAATTATATCTACCCTCCATAGAGATGAAAGCTAGACAATATGGAATTTTAACAAATATAAACTTGGAGAGCATTATGCTTTCTCATGTGAGATCAAGTGCAGGGTATGAACAATGAAAGGCAAAGCTGATATCCATAGAAAACTTACTCGAGGACGAGCAAGGTTTAAGCATGGGGATAAGTTGACGGTCGATTTCCGTCAACGAAGAACACTTGTTACACTTTGGTTTGAGCTTTGAATTATAACTAACCCACCACTAGGCATACTAATTATGTAACAAGTTCACACTTGTTATTGTTTACATATGAAATCAACGTTAAAAAGGAGACTTTCACGATAAGTTCATCTAGCACTTTATGAGAAGATCATGAAGCCCGTCAGAAGTCAAGACATGAAGTGAACACGACTCCAAATGATCTAAGGACCTAAGCATCAATACGTAAAACTCTGGGGACTTGGAGGTATACCAACGAGATCAACTTAGCCCGAGAGACATTCTCACAGCACAAGACAACATGATCGTTCGGTGCAGATTCGGAGACCTAAATGGCCACTACTAGAACCCCCCTTTAGATATGCCTTATTTAGAGTTAGACACGTTTTATTTCATCTCTATGTCACTGTAGGCATGCTTTCATAAAGCGTGTTAGAAGCGTCTTTATATGTACCGCATCAAATATTGTAGAGATGAATTCTTTAAACGTCGCTATGAACAAAAGAAACATTTTGTAGACAGGTTAGATGCTTATCTAATAAAATTGATACAATCTTGTACAAATGTGTACAAAACGTTCTAGTGGTCTAGTTACATATTATAGTAATGCTTTATTATGAGTTAATAAGTATAGAGACAAACTTGTAGAAACATTTATAAAACATGACTACTATTGTGAAAAATCTAACAAATCATTGAGATTTAAGGACACATATACATGATTTTTCATGTGAAATATGTGCGTCCTACAGGATTCGAACCTAAGATCTCTCATCTCACGCATAGCTTCCTTACCATCTCACCTACACAACAAACTTGACTTACATAACATATAGTTTCCTCTTAAGTTTTGCATGAACAACCATTTAGTACACTTATTTGGTATGCTTTATGATGTTTCTACTTGCTAGTTATGATTTAAAGCATGTCTAAAAGTGTAACATCTTGAAACATTTTTACAATCATGTCAAAAAAGCATCTTTACATGTTTATAGACACTATCTGCTACGATGTTTAACGTATCTAGACAATAATGACGCTTTAAAATGTGGCTAGCTTTGTCTCCTTTTTTAGATGATTTCAATAACGTCATATAAATGTCTTTATAAGATTACCAATGCGGTAAGCGTGTCAAATATCATGACAATTTGACATGTTCTCAAAACCATGTCAAAAAGCATCTTTAGGCACTAACATAGAAACGCTTCGAGTGTGCGTTACTACTATAACATAGCTGAAGGGGTGTTTCTAGTACTGGGCCTCTAATGGCAAAAGTTTGACTACCAAAGTTGTGGGCCTCGACGATAGCTTAGATTTGGACATATGGATGGCCCGATTCGGGTCAAGGAGCTAGGAGATATGGCCCCTAAAATGTCAGCTGCGTAGACAAGTCCGAAATCAGACAGGTTATCTTCCGAGGCTATTTTGGGATCTTATCTTCATTTCCAAAGAAAGCAATGAGTACCAAAGTTGAAGATAATTTCGTGGCACACAACCTGGACATCGAATTTGCATTATTTGGAGTCTGTACGTGGGAGATATGGTGCCGGCAAGGAAGGACTGTGTATCAGGAAAATCTGGACGAGGCTGATTTTATGGAAACCAAGTTTGCTTCTCTCCGAAGGAGGATCTCATCCAAGGCAAGGTGGAGCACGCCCCAAAGCACCCCAAGGGCATAAATAAAACCCCCTAGGCACCCCAAGATGGTAACCCATTCATATCCATTCATCAGAGAGTCGGCGCAACCTAGGAGAGGGCAACGAAGGCAAACGACGGCCGCCACGAGTCCTCAAAGTAGTCTAGGAGATGGCCTAGGCCCACCCTAGCTGCCATGGCTGCCTTGCACTGTTGAGCCATGGAGGAGTTCCGGAGCTAGTTGAGGTCATCAATGGTATGTACTCGGTGGAGATGATCTAAACACATTTATTATGTGAGTAAAGTACTTCATGTCATCCGATCTTTTAGCGACTCGCACTACGTTATAAACTAGCTTTGGTAACGGGCATAAATCGCCTTTGGTAATGGGCGATGCGCTCGTTACCGATCAAGTGTTACAAATAAGCCAAAGAAGGTAACAGGCAGATGCCCGTTACTAATAAGACATATTCGTAACGGGCATTAAACAATGGCCGTTACCACAACTAGCCACCGGTCACGTGAAATGGCTGTTTTTCTGGGCCCACAAGGAACTTTCATAACGGGCACCAAAGTAAAGCCGTTAAAGAAGCTCAATATCAGAGACGCGTGATGTGCACCTACGTCTCCACTATCTTGACGAACTGAGACGCGTCTATTTCACGCGCGTCTCAGTACATATAGGATTCGTAACGGGCATCAAACAACGACTGTTACCACAACTAGTGTAACACCCTAAAATTCCATCACTAAATTAACTTAGCAACAAAAGGCTAGATTTAATTTCTTTAAGGACATAAATAAATTAATAAACAAATTGGCTTTTAAAATATTTAAACATCACTAAAATAATTTAGATATAAAAAGTGTTTGTGCATCATGATTCGAATGCATGGGTTTTTGTTTGATTGAAGTTTGAAAGTTTGAAAAACGAATTTGAAATGAATTTAAAAAAAAGGAAAAGGAAAACCTTCTCCCTCTCCCTCTCTTTTCTTCCGCCGGCCCAACATCCCTTTCAGCCCAGCGGCCTTTTTCTTTTTCTTCGCGCGCGCGATCGCCACCCGGCCGGCCCAGCCTGCTCTTCCGCCGGCCCAACACCGCGCCCCCCTCCCTTTTCTTTTTGCACTAGTGACCGACAGGTGGGGCCCGGCCGTCAGGCCTTTCCCCAACCTCTAGCCGCGGGTCAGCCGCGCCCCATCATGGCCGCCGGCCGTTTCCGGCCGGATCAACCGCTCCCCCGCCTTAAAAACCTCGTAACCGAGCGCAGTGATGCCCCTTCTTCATTTCCCCTTCCTTAATTTGGCCGTTACCCTCCTTTAACCCCCTCCCCCTCTTCACACCTCTTCAAGGCGGCCATTAATGGCCATGGCCACTGGGGAACCGCCTCCCGGAGCTCCCCCGAGCCTATTTAAGCGCCCCCAGAGCACCCCCGCACTTCCCCTTCGCTCCACACCAAGCCTATGCGCCTCCCCGTGACCTAGCCACTTGCACCACCGAGTTGGACTGCCGGCCGCCGCGCCATTGCCGCTGCCCGTGCTCCTCCGCCGTCGGTGAAGCTCCTCGGTCCCTTCCGTTCGCTCCTCCTTCACATTTGTGAACTAATTCGGGTACCTAATCGAATCCGCAGGCTCCCGTGCGCCCCAATCGAGCTCGCCGTCGCCGCCCGTTGAGGATCGGCCGCCGGTGTTGATCTCCGCCGCCGCCGCCTTTTCCATCCAATCCTCGCCCACCGGAGCTCCTACACACTGTAAGGACCATATCCCCGCCCTCCTTTTCACTTAAAACTGACCGTAGGGCGCGCCGCCGCCGCCGGCCGCCGCCGTCCGGCCCCATGGACGCCGCGCCTCGTTCGCCGCTAGTTTCACCCGTGCAAGCGCATGGTTAGGTTCGTGATGATCCCGGCCTACGCGTAGAAGCTTTCCCCGCGCATTTTCGTGGCCGGGAGCGCTAGATTGGTCGTCGCCGGCGACCCGCCGCCGCACGCCGCCGCCGCCCGCGCGAGCGCGCGCCCCCGGCCGCGTGCGGGCGTGGCCGGCCATCGGATCGGCCATCCACGGCCCCGATCCGTTGGACCCGTTGGCGCAAAAAGTGCACTCAACGCCAATCACACGGCAAGCCGAACAAAGCTAGCTTCACACGCGCAGAGAGCAAATGACGTGCCAGTCAATTTTTCCTGAAAATTAACAAAATATAAAACATGTTAAATACCAAAGCTTGGAACTTGCCGGGTGGTACCAGATAGTTCCATATTTGCGGCTAAAGAGCCAATTGGGATGACACATAGCTATGCAAAGCTATCTGTCAAAGAGCCACGACCATTCGGGCAACCATAAAGGGAAAAGGAACACTGCCGAATGGATGACATAAGCATGACAACGATCGGTCTTTGTATAAACAAAGATGCAAGCGCAAAGTTATGACCGATCCCCATGAAGATTAGCATTAAATAAATAAGGTAAAGCACGGACATGATCATGTATTAAATAAGCATGCATAGATCCAAAGCACTAGTCTACCGCATGTCTAGTTACTTTAAAACCCGTCGGGTACGATAACAAGCAAATCTATCCACCGCATGATACGATCTCGCATGAAAAACGTACCACTTTCCACAAATAGATCTATCCACCGCATGATACGATCTAAATATGGAAAGCTAAAAGCATACATCATTTAAAACATAAATAATGCACGTGTTCTACTCGTGAAAATATAACCGAATACGGTGAACGTACCGATCCAGGGTCCATGAAGAAGGAACAAACATTACCACGTGAATAAATCTATCGGATCGATTTGGGAATCTAATCCACCGGATGACTAGCTCCAAAGCAACCCAAAAACCTGCATCTACCGCATGATACCCGGTTCTTTCAAGATTTATACGAACATAGCAAGCTTGAACCCGCAACACGTAACAACCTAGATCGATTCGGTTTCGGCTATTGGAAAGCACAAGATCCACGCGTCAAAACACGAATCCTGCTCGAACAAGGATCATAAAGGGGTATAGCCGATCCAAACCCATCTAGATTGGGCAAAGATGTGTTACATGAATTAAAACATAAAGTAAAACTCAAGATAACACGGGATAACTTAATGAATCTATTGGATCTTGCCAAAATCCAATAGAGCCGATAACTAGCTTCAAGCCAGATCTTAGCCTACCGCATGGCTCATGATCTAACAAGAAACTCTCTTGAACCAAGCTTGAATCTACCGCATGACACGAAGCATGGTAACAAGACTACTTGCATCAGATCTAAATCCACCGCATGATACTAGACATGATACAAGGTTGCCGGTACTCACGGAGGTCGACGGATCGATTGGCCCTCTCGAAGAACTCGACGACACGACAAGGACTCTAGGGTTTGGCGTAAGGCCGGTGTGTATTGAAGAATGATCGTCCCTGTTACATACATTCAGGGGTCGTATTTATACCCTGTTGAGTACAACTGCGAATGGATTCATTGCCTAACTAAACTTGATCGCCTATCCATCCATTCGTCTCCCTGATTGAGCCACGTCACCGTCCAATCCCGCAAAATCGGCTCTCTTGTTCCTTTGCCGAACCGGAGCGGATAGCCGACCGCGATCTCTTTGCCGAAAATCTCTCGAAAATATCCTTCCTTCCACCAGACGGACTCTTTTTCGAACCGGACCCACAGGTCAGACTCCTTACCAAATTTTGGTTTTAACACATGCCCCTTCAATTGTGGGATAAAAGTAATTTTGTTCCACAATTGACTCCAGTCACGAATCCTTGAATCAAATCTGTCAACACCTGTTCTTCGCAATCCGCCGGAATCTTCGTCCAGATCCAACCCTAGACCCCCTCGTTCCGAGCTCGAACCTCTGAGATTTTCCTTTTCCGCTTTCTTCCAGGAGCCTTCTACTGCTCTTTTGATTCCTATCGAGGCCAATTCGCAGTCTTATTACCTTGGTCCCGTAGGGAATCCTGACCCTCGAGATCTTATTGCCGCTGAATCCCAGAGAATCCCCTTCAAGGCAGCTTTGTCTCCACCTCCTCAGTGGCAAGATGCGTTCAAGAACTGGCCTTTGCCCCCAATTGCGGTCGGAAGACTTGGTATCGGAGGATTCTTGCGGATAAGAGTGGATTGACCAACCCGGATGCTCTCCGTATCGCCCAATGCTTGGAGCTATCCGTGGTCGAGACCCCCAAGAATGAAGATCTTCGATAGCCGCATGCCACTTCGGTCAAATGGCGTCAACGCCTTCCTTTTTGGGCATGGCCCAATGTCTCCAACCTTGGCCGATGTATATATGATCACTGGCCTTGACATCACCGGGTCGTCCGGCCACGGGACTTCAAAAACTCTTCACGCCAGACAGGGGTAAAGCCAGGGAACGGCTACAAGAATTATATCTTGAAGCACATGAAAGACAATCCCCTTGGCAATGTTGAATACGAGCTTTTCGAACATGTGGGTGCGTGCGATTCGTTTTTCGTGGCAAAGCCAACGAGCCCACTTTGAACCATATCGCAATGGCGACTCATCCGGGCCGGTGGCAATCGCCTCCCTCTGGGAAAATTCTTATTGGGTAGCGTATATCATATGCTTCATCAGACTGTTACCCAAATGTACACCAGTCAGAGGATAACATGCGTCAATGGCCCTTGGTGGTTTGTTCAAATGTGGCTGCAGCTCCACATGCATCAAATTGTCGGTGTCGATTTGAACTTCAGGTTCTTCCCTTTGTCCAATCACCCCGAAGGAGAGCCTCAAGCTACCGGAGGATGCCAAAACTACGGAGAAGCGGCTTCAATCGTTTCCATCCAGGCGAGACATCGGCCCGGCTCTTCGAGTTATTCTTCAAAGGTTTCCCCAATCCTCTTTGGCTTCCTTATCTAGGCAATGACACCTTGACCTTCCCTGTTGAGTTTTCCTTTGAGCCCGGCCATCAAGATGGGAGATTCTTAGAGATCCTTAATATCATAATCCGTCCATGCATACTGTCGGCCGAGTTCAATGGAGGAAGGCTGAATGTCAGCACTTATGAATACTATCAGCCTAATGTAATGGCCAGGCAACTTGGATGCGGCCAAATGCCCCCAAGATTGTTCCTGCATGAATTCCTCAAACCCAGGGAGGAAATCAAAGAACTGATGCAGGGCAGCAGAGTTTTCAACTATGTTTGCAGTCCCACTGTCTACACATGTCCTTTTGTGCCCACAACCATAGCTCACCCCACCTTCAACTTCTGGTGGCAAGAATTTCATGACCATATCTTTAGTGATCCTGTTCATGTATTCTGTGCAGAATTGGTGCCTGACTTTCTGCCGACTTCAGAGGTAACACAATGAGCCCTTGGATCAAACATCCCCTCTTTATTCATGGTCCTGACCTTCATTTTTTGTCCACATAACACAGTGCCTGCCCCTCGAGCCAGGGCAATTGCTTACAATGCTGAAGGCCCAATTTCAGCACTGGGATTCAAATCCACAACTCTGCATCAACTAATGGCCAGGTATGCTACCACAGATCCCAGCCTTTCTAGCCTTGCTACAGACAGGAGGCAAGGTCTGCATCTGATTGCCCCTCCAAGTGCTAAAAGGAGAAGGACTGTCAAGAAAGTGCTTGTTGAGGTAAACCCTTTTACTTTCTTGATTACCAGGTCACTCTGTTCTTGATGAATCATATCATTGTGCATTTCAGACCAGATCCCAGCAGCCTTCAGAACCAGTACCTGCCAATGCCCCATCCACTGGTATGACCTCTACCGTTCTTTCTTAAGGATGAGCACTGGCATTTACCCTTCCCATTTGACATTTGCAGAGGAAATAATAGAAGAGCAGCTTGTAAATGTTCCAGTGGTCCAGCAAGCAAGTCCACCCGGGGCTGAATTACCTATCCCAGTGGAGATTTCATCTTCATCACCTTCTGCAGAGGCAGCAAATTCCCCAGAGATGAATCTCCCTATTCAACCAAGTCCCCCAAGGGTGCCATCACCCGTTGGTCAAGTAGAGATAACCAACCCAACAGAGGCGGATCCGACTCCTCATCGGCTGCTGATAGCCGCATCGGCATCTCCCAGCTTGGAAGCTTCGGCTCTGCCTGGAACATCCCCTTCGCCTGTGATCGCCCCTGCTCAAGAAACCAGCCATGAGGTATCCATCTGCGCTTAATTTTGGTACCTCGACGTTTAGCATCCTTAACTCAGCAATGTTGTTTCTCAGGATCAGGTTCCATCATCATCAAGCCTGCCATCAGAGAGCAATTCAACTGCCGAGGTGATGAAGGAAATATACCCGGCCGCCGCCGGATGAAGTGTTGCCCAAACTCAAAGAAATTGCGGCTGGCTAGAAAAAGATGCTCAGGATCAGTTTAACGATCTCCACCACTTCGAAGAGGTGTTTGAATCTATCAGTCAAGAACTTCCTGAAGACATCAGAGCTTCTCTATCATCTGTCTATGGCTTAGAAGCCCTTTATGCACCCGTAAGGCGCGCTTGGAGGAAATTGCGCTCCCGTCCGGCCATTGAAAAGAGGAAAACCGATGCTGAACATGCTATGAACGGGGCCCAATCCCAAGCAGAGAGCCATAGGGATGCATTGGCTAACCTGCAAGCTTCCTACGATCTGAAAGTTACCAGGAAGGCTGCTCTAGAGGCAGAACTGAGAAGCCTGTCAGCGGAGATAGAGATTGACAAAGAGAAAATAGCTGAACTTCCCGGATTGATAGCAAAGACCCAAGCGGAAGTAAAATCGGCTATCACCAAAATAGAGCAATGTGATGCAGAACTCATTGACTTATCCGGTGCCCAAAAGGATTGCCGGGAGTCTTTGGACAATTCCCATTTGATAACATCCAATGCTCGTCGTGTACTTGCCAAACTTTTGAATGCCTGAATGTCCTTATTGATGTATAACTGAATTGGTCGTTCTTGTAATATCTTCTTGTGATCTGTTTCCTTTCTTTTGCGCACTTTCAGATGTAATGCTGAACGACCCATTCGGTAGTGAAACGCCAACTCCCGAACGGCACTTTGATTTCCTTTAGCCGAACCAATCAATCTGCACGCGGCTCAGCCTAGAACTCCAAGCGACCCGCCGGCGGGCGGAGCCAAGGAAACCTTTCCACCTTCCGATTTTCTTGGGATATGCGCCACGATCCACAGCCACGACTCGAAGCCACGATTCATCCTGCCCGGGCCTATAAATGTTACCATAGGTGCCCCTAGCTCTTCACCAGGCCTTTTAGCTCTCGAATCTTTGCCAATCTTTAGCCCTCTTGCAAACAGTGCACATCCCAAACCACAATGGTGCGCCGCCTCAACCGCCGCCTCGCCTCCGACGAGGCCCAGGGGAGCAGCGCCAATGCGCGTAGGCGGTAATGATCGTCAATCTCTCCTCTTTTCTTGATCTTCTTTTGCCGTGACGATCATCCCTCCTTTTCAGATTGATTTAGTGGAATCCGCCTCGTGCGCCGGCCAATCAGCCCCTCCCAGATGACTCTTCGGAGTCTGATGGCCACTCCCCGGTACCGTACGGGGAAGAATACGCCATCCGCTTCAAGGAAGAGCTAGAGGCGTCTCGTCGCGAGTTGGAGGACATCTCCAAGAAAGCGGGCGTGGCCGAGCTAGAATGGGAGGACCAGCGCAAACAGCTGCTGGAGACCATCGACGGTATGGCTCTGAGATTGATTCTTGATCCAGCCCGGCCTTTGATGCTAATCCTTTCGTTTGCTCTTTGCGGCCGCGACGCTGAGCTCAACCAGTTAAAGGCGCTGGTAGAGCAATTGGCCGAGAAGGTGAATGCCCGTGGCGACACGCCGGCGGAACGCCTGGCCGCGGTGGAGCGCCGCGTCAACGAGGTGGCCGTCCATGGCGTTCGTTTGGGCACCACCTTGGGCCTGGCTGCGATGGCGACGCATACGGACGTCGACTATTCCACCAGGCCGCGTGGCTTCCAAGGCGGCGCGCCGGAGGACATCGACGAGATCGAGCTCATCCTGGAGCGCCTTGACGGCCACGGCGACGCCATTGCCGAAATTACCCATCCCCAATCTGTGTTGAATAGGCTCTTCGACTAGATTGTACTAGGGATGTGTAAATATCGGCAATAGATGAAGAACTTTTGAATTCTGCACTTGTTTTGTGATGACTTCCCTTTGCATTTTGCATCTGCGAATTTTGTTTTCTTTGAATGCATCCGGGAACTATCTTTAGCCGAATGCGCGAGAACAACTGCCCCTTGGCGCAAAATCCACGAGAGGATCCCAATTCGGCAATCCGTAAACACCGTTCAAGAGAAAACCCTTCGCACTTGGTGGAAAACCACCGCCGCTTGGTATTCCAACAAGGTGTGTACCGCCGATCATCACTCCCAATGCGCCTCCCGGTCAATAAAATAGCCTGTGGGGTGCTTCTGCAAATCCACTCGCACACTCCTCCATCATTTCTCATCTCTTCCCCTGCCTCTAGAGGAAAAAACCCCAACGCCATGGACAAGGGTAAACAACCTCAGGAGAGTGGCTCATCAAAGAAGCGTACGATTCGGAAGTGAGTTCTCTCTTGATCTGCTCCTTGTTCTCCCACTTGATCTTGCGCTTCATGTTTTCCTCTCGTCCTTTTCAGCCTTGATTTGCTTCCCGAAGAAGTCATCGGGACCGAAGATGTGCCTGAGTACATCTCCTCCGATTCCTCTCTCGAAGAAGAGGATGCCACGCCTGAACAGAGGACCAACCATCAGTTGCGCCGCCGCGTACGGCACCTGGAGCATGGCCTCAGGGACATGTCCGCCCGTTGCCAAGCCGAGCGCGAGCGTCGCCTGGCTCTGGAAGCACTAGTAGGGGGTAAATGCTCCTGACTCCTTCATGTTTGCATCTGGATTTCTTGCCTCTATCCTTGATTCTCCTGCTCCAGATGTCTCTGACAGGTACAGCAACCTGAAGGCGGCCTGGGATAACTTGGTAGAGGCCGCCAATCATGGTCATCCTCGTGCGTTCCAAGTCGCCGTCACGGTGGTCCCGGAACAAGCGAAGAGAGAGCGACGCCCGAAGAAGTAAAGAAAAGATTGAATCATACTTTCGCATCTTCCTCCACGCCTTCTACTTCCCACCTCCTCGGGGACCCGACCATCGGGGTTGTTAGATGTGATCCCGCAAGAAGCAGTTGTAATGTAGTATTGAGCTAAGGGCAATGCATCCAGGCACTGGCCATTTTCTCTTGTTCGTGGATTTTGTTCTGAAGGCGGCCTCATTCTCGAGTGCCAGCTATTTTTGTGCCAGATGTGTGTAATCATCGATCGATCTCAATGCTAGGATAATACTTCTTCAGATATCTTCCATTTATCGCAGCGGAAAATTCTTCTCCTAGCAAAGTTTTCAGTATGTATGCATTACCGGGAACGCATCTGACCACACGAAAAGGCCCCTCCCAGTTAGGGGACCATTTGCCGAATTCACTGTATTTAGTTCCAATCGGCAATAGTGCTTTCCAAACTAGATCACCTTCTGCGAATTGCCTTACTTTTACTTTCTTGTTATAGTACTTGGCGACTCGCAGCTTGTTTTTCTCGATGTTCTCCAGGGCTCTGAGATGGATCATATGCAAATCTTCTAACTCATCCATCATTAGACCATTGTAACTCTTGGAGCTCAACTCGTTTTGCAGCACTACTCTCCTTGAATCTGATTGTATCTCCCAAGGCAGGATTGCATGATGCCCGTAAACCAACTCGTAAGGAGAGGTCTTTGTAGCTCTATGGGGGGCCATTCGGTAAGCCCACAGCGCTTCACTGAGTACCGAATGCCACCTCCTTGGCTTCTGATCGATCTTCTTCGTATCGGCTTGATCATGATCTTATTAGAAGCCTGCTTGACCATTAGCTTGGGCATAATATGGAGAAGAATTAAACAATTTGATTCCCATGCTTTCGGCAAAATCTCTGAACTCCAATGACACGAATTGTGCCCCCTGGTCAGTGGTAATCGTCTGAGGGATCCCAAATCGATAGATGATGTGCTCCTTGACGAATTCGATCATGTTCTCTGATGTCACCTTCTTCAGTGGGATTGCCTCGACCCATTTGGTAAAGTAATCTGTAGCCAAAAGCACGAACTTATGCCCCTTGCTAGACGGCGGATTAATTTGGCCAATCAAGTCTATACCCCAGCCCCTGAATGGCCATGGCTTGATGATGGGATTCAATGCTGATGCGGGGACTCTTTGAATATTCCCAAACCCTTGGCAATCTTGACATCCCTTGTAATACTCAAAGCAGTCCTCTAATATCGTCGGCCAAAAGCATCCAGCTTGTCTAATGACCCACTTCATCCGATAGGCCGATTGGTGCGCTCCACATATCCCATCGTGCACCTCGCTCATCATGTTCTTGGCTTCTCCTGGACCCAGGCATCGTAGCAATACCCCATCTAATGATTTATAGAATAAATTATCATCCAGAAGAACGAACTTAATTGCCTTGTACCTGAGTTTCCTAGAGACTTTTCGGGATGGATCTTTCAAGTAATCAATGATTTCTTTCCTCCAATCACCTTCTCGCGAGACCCGCCCCTAGTGCAAACACCTCTGCGCAGCAAATGCTTCTTGACTCTCTTTATAACCGAGGCGCTGCGAGCCGGCTTTGTTTGCTTCCTCGTTATGCTCTCTAGGAATGTCTTTGTAGGGTTACCAATGGAAAGCTCTTCAAGATTTCTCTCGCACTCTTCGTAGTAACTCCGCGGCGCTTCGCTCCCGCACTCGTATTGGCCGTTCAATTGCTTGATTACCAGTTCGAATCTCCATAGATCTCAACCGAAACGGCCCCGGCTTCTCTCAAATATTGATGCCCTCGAAGTAGTGCTTCGTACTCGGCTGGTTATTTGTGACGGTGGGTTGTATAGGAATGGCGAATTCAAACATCTCACCTGCGGGCGAAATTAGTAGGATCCCTACTCCCCCACCTTTGCCACACGATGACCCATCAAAAAATAAAGCCCAAGGGGTAATTTCAAGCGAGATCAATTGAAGGGTCACGATGTTCGGTAATAAAATCGGCAATGACACGACCTTTGATGGCTTTTGCCGATTCGAACTTCAACTCGAATTCTGATAAAGCTAAAATCCATTTGCCAATCCGACCATTCAAAATTGGCATAGATAACATATGTTTTATCACATCAAACCTTGAGTATACAGTGTATTCGGCATTCAACAAGCGATCGAAACTTTGTACACGAGTAGTACACGCAAAGACACGGTTTCTCTATAGCCGAATACCTGGTTTCGGGATCAAGTAATTTTCGGCCAAGGTAAGCTACTACCCGCTCCTTTCCTTCGAATTCTTGAATAAGGGCCGATCCAATGGTTTGGGTATCGGCCGCCACGTACAACTTGAAAGGCTTGTTTAGGCGAGGAGGAACCAGGACGGCGGCTCCTTCTTGTCTTGCTTGATCTCATCAAAAGCCTTTTGTTGTTCGTCGCCCCATGTGAATATCCGATCTTTCTTTAGCTTCGGCAATGGAGAGAATGGCAACACCTTCGTGATAAATTTGAGATGAATCTTCTCACGAAGTTGATCTTGCTCGAGCGGTGATTGCAATTCCTTGAGGTTGGTTGGAGGAACGACTTCATCAATGGCTTTCATGCTCTTTTTGCCAACTTCGATTCCCCCTTCGTGGACCAAAAACCCCAAGAACTCTCCAGTCGATACCCCAAAAGCGCACTTGTTTGGATTCATCTTCAAACCGTGTTTCCGGTGCACTCCAAGGTCTTCTTCACATCTTCCGGATGGGTGTCATGACTTAAGGACTTGATTACCACGTCATCAATGTAGATTTCCACGGTTTTGCCGATCAACCCATGAAAAATGTAATTCATGGCCCGTTGATAGGTTGCACCGCATTTTTCAACCCAAATGTCATGACTATCCATTCAAATAGGCCTATATGACCGGGACATCTAAAGGCCGTCTTTGATATGTCTTCTATTGCCATAAAGATCCGATTGTATCCGCGTTGCCATCCATGAAACTAATCACCTTGTGTCCGGCGGCGGCGTCAATCAACAAATCGGCAATAGGCATCGGGTATCCAATCATGGGAGTAGCTCTGTTTAGGTCCCACGAAGTCTATGCAAACCCTCATTTTTCCATTCTTCTTGTACACGGGGACGATGTTAGAAATCCACTCCGCATATACGCGGCGGCCGAACGAAGTTTGCGTCAAGTAATCTTTCGATTTCCTTCTTCACATCGGCCAATACTTCATCCTTGTAGATCTTCCGGGGTGGTTGCTTATATGGTTTGAAACCAGGCTTGATTGGCAACCGATGCTCGGCGATGGAACGATCCAATCCAGGCATCTCCGAGTAATCCCAGGCGAAGCAATCCTTATATTCTTTGAGAAGTTCAATTAAGTTCCCCCTGAAGTCTGGTTGCAAATTTGCACTAATGAACGTCGGCCTTGGCTTATCACCGCTTCCAATATCAACTTCTTCCAGTTTATCGGCCGACATGAATCCTCGCCCTAATTTGCCATCAGTGCCATCCACGGGGTTCTCCATTAAAAATTACTATAAGAGCCGACTGCTTGAATCGGCTGCTGGTCACTGCTGACAGGTTCAACAGGACCTTCTCCCCAGACCTTCCCTGAGAAGCAATCAATGCCTTGGTACTCCCAGAAGGCTGGTTCCATGTTGGCTACGCTCACGGAGTCGTCTGCCTGGACGACCTCAATCTCATCATCCACCCACTGGATGAGCTGTTGATGCATGGTGGATGGGACGCAACAGTTAACATGAATCCAGTCCCGCCCAAGCAGCAGGCTGTAGGCTCCTTTGCCTTCGATGACAAAGAAGGTGGTGAGCAGCGTCTTGGACCCGATCATCAAGTCCACGTGAGCGCATCCTTTGGTCTCTGAGGTGTTCCCGGCGAAGTCGTTCAAGATGATGCTTGTAGGTGTCAAATCGCTCGGGCCCATGCCAAGCTTCCTGAAGGTGGTGTACGGCATTACGTTGACTGCCGCTCCACCGTCGACGAACATCTTGGTCAATGGCTTGCCATTGACGTACCCCCTCAAGTACAGCGGCCTCATATGGCGATTCTTGGCCGGCTTGTCGAAGATGGCCTGCTTGGCCAGCACCAGTTGTGCCATCACCCCCTCGGGCTGCTCGTCATCAAAGGAAGCTTCCTCCTGCATAACCTGGTTAGCAGGAGCCATGAACTCGTTCGGCAGGAAGTATACCATGCATGTAGGAGCCGAACGCTTCGATCCCTCCGGCTGGTCCTTGGGGCGCCACTTCTGCCTCGTCTGGATCCCGGCTTGTTTCATCTCGCGGTTCCTCAAGCGCTGGACCCGCCTCTTCTGGCTCCTCCTCAGGCCGGGTGGGCACCATTGCCCTTTCTGCCAGACGTGGACATCTTCATCCTCTTCCTGATCAGCCCACCTGAGATCAGCTTGGCGCTTCCTGGGATGATCGATGACTTCAATTTTTTGACGCCGATCCCCATTCGGGTGGATCCTTCCAAGTCTCTCATGGACGGATCGGCGATTGGCAGTTTCCTGCCTGTACTCAACATATCTGTCGCTGCATTCAGGACAGTTCCTCAATGTGGGGAGCTTTAGGCCCTCATTCCAGCAGTGTCCGAAGAAGGCGCATCCCCAGCGTGCGCGCTCCTGCTCGCGCGTGTACTGCTCTTGGTCCCTTCTGTGCGCTTCCTCTTCGGCTCGCGCGGCGCTCCTCCTCGTGACGACGCTTACGGTAGCGCTCTTTCTCTATACGGCGCTGCCATTTGTTGAGGAGAATGCGCGACGTCACTTTGGGTTTAGGCACGGATGATTCCCCAATCTCGATGTGGCTCTTGAGAACGCGGGGGCGTCGCCTTGTACTTGCTCCGGGGTCACCGGCGCTCGGTCTCTTTGCTCCACCTTGCTTGGACCCTGGGCGAGGTCGGGACCTTGACCTTCCCCTTCTCTTCGGCCGTTATCGCATTAACGAGAAAAGCCGAGCATGTTACGAGGAAAGGGGTGGCCATCCAGCTTCATCTTGTTATCGAACTTGAGGTGTCCCTCCTGGATAGCCTTCTGGATCCTCATCCTGAAGACCCTGCAATCGTTGATGGAGTGTGAATCCCTGTCATGGAAGCCACAGTAACGTTTCGTCTTAACTCCATCAGGCCGAAGCATAGAATGCCCCTCAGGCAGCTTAATTCGGCCTTCTTTCACCAAGAGCTCAAACAACTTATCAGCCTTCGTGATGTCAAAGTCGTAAGTCCCTTTGGTCCGCTTGACCCAACGCCGATTCATTGTCAAGGGCTCTTTACCCCACATGATCTCCGCCGTTGCGGCTTGAGGACCGGGGAGCGTCCCGGTGGTCGGTGGATGACCGCTCCTTAGTGATGAGTGATTGACAACGGGTGTTGGACCGACTCTTGGCTTAGTGCGCGAGGTGTAGGCCGCGGCCTAGTTCGTGTTGTTGCGGGTGAAGAACGGGGCGCGAAAGGTCTTCGGCCTTGAGGGGCCTCGGGAGATGGAGAGACAAGTAGGCTCGGTTCGAGGGACCCGGTGGACAGCGGGACTGGGTGCGGGCCACATGGTGGCGACACAAGCAAGACGAAGTCATGGACAAGTGAGCCGGTGCACGGTGGCGGTCAAGTCAAGTGGTTTGGCGGAAGGCCGGACCGGGCACGCGGGGTTTGGTGGTTTGCCCACAAAACCACCGGCGGACGGTTTCTTGGTTTGGGCCTCAAAACCAAGTCCGAGGGCCCAACACGACGGAGACGGGATCCGGGCGTGTCGGGAAGCTTCGAAGCGGAGGACACGCGGCGGGATCGCATGGCTTGCGTCGGGAGGACGCGGGGGTGCGGCAAAGGCGTGGCCGTCCGATGGCAAGACCCACATACATTACCAAAATGCCCCTACGTGGGTTGTATCGCCGGTAGTGTAGTTAGGGGTAGTCGAGTCATTTACCACTCCGGCGGGACCGATATATAAGCCTGGAGTGTGTGTTGATGGCGCTCTCTCTCGCGACTTAGGGTTTCATTTCCCCCTTCCTCTTTCTCATTTTCGTAGCTATTTTCCTTCCTATTTTCTCTAGGCTAGCATGAGAGCTTCATGAGAGATGTGTTGAGAGGGATGGATGCTAGGGCGGCATGCTAGACCTTGTGAATCTTTCCTGGTTTGTATAGAAGATTCGGGGTTGTTTTTCGTGCCTTTTTGTGCTTATTTTTCGTGCCTTTGTTCTCGGTGTGTTTCCGCGGATTTGAGTGAGTTTCTTCCCGGATTTCTTTGAGGGAAACATGGATAGATGTCTTGTGCATCTTTGTGCTTGATCTTGTGCCCTCAAACGCCGGAAACTACTTCGATTCGTGAGTTTTCGTTCGGTGCTCTAGGTTTTGGTGGTGCTCAAAGGATTCGCGATTCCCGGTGATTTAGGGAGTTAGGAGGCAAGATTTTTGGGCTATAGCATCCTTGTGTGACGCTTTTCAAGTACCCAAACCCTTGTCTCCACGGCTTCAACCGTTTGGGAAATCCGATGATGATTTGGGGGAGTTGACTTTCGAGGTCGGGCATTTTTTCGTTCGTCCGAGCCTCGCGGACGGTCGCGGCCTCCGGCGGACGGTCCGCGCGGGTCCGATTCATCCCGTGTTCTTCGTGTTCTTGCTCGTCCTTTGTTTCGATCCGTTGTGTTTTTGGTTTTTGGTTGGACGAAGTTTCGGACAGTCCGCGGTGTCGGGCGGACGGTCCGCGGATGCTAGGCGGACGGTCCGCGTGCTCCCCGCGGACGGTCCGTGGCACACGGGTGTCTTTGGGTCGTTCTGTGTAAATTAACGGACGGTCCGCGGCTAAGGCCGGACGGTCCGCGGCCGGGTGCGGACGGTCCCGCGATACCGGCCGGACGGTCGCGCGGCTCTTGCGGACGGTCCGCCCCTCCTGCGCGGACGGTCCGCCAGAGCCTGTGTGCTTTGCTTCTTGGTTCGATTCCTTCCTCTCTTTCTAGTGCTTCCGCGTGTGCTTTGAGGAATCGTTCCTAAGGCTAGAGGTTGATCCATAACCTCGTGGTCTTGGCGATTGGTGCGTGATTCAATCCATCGCTTGTGTGTGACCTGGGGTTTGAGTAGGACTTAGGCGGGTTCTTTGGGAAGAATTTTTACCGGCTCCTATTCACTCCCCCCCCCCTCTCTAGTCGCCATCGATCCTTCAATTGGTATCGTAGCTTGGTGCCGGATTCTTTGCGACTTTGACAAGTCTCGAATCCTAAGATGGCGTACGTTGAGCGGGGTGGTCCGCCGCACTTCGATGGCAAGGGTTACCACAAGTGGGCGGCTCGTATGAGGATTTTTCTTCGAGGAAAGTTTGTTGGAGTTTATTGTGCTTGACAAGACATATGCTATTCCGGTCAACATCCATACTCTTATGGTGACCGATGCCGATGCCAAGGCCAAGTATGAGGCTAATGCAAAAGCCGTTGATCACTTGTGCCGGAGCTTATGTGATCCGAGTTTGATCGTGTTCGCCATTTGGATCTTGCTTGGCAAATTTGGGATAAGTTGTTGGTTGCTCACGGTGGTGATAACCATGTGAAGGCTCGTCTCTTTGTCTCTTACCGGATGCAATATGAGAATTTTTCTCCACTTCCCGGTGAGGACATTGATGCGATGTTTCAGAGGTTCATCGCCATCGTGAACAACATGAAGGCTAATGTTGAGGATTTTCCGTACTCCGAGCATGATCAGGCTTTAAAGCTCTTGCATGTCTTGGATCCAAATGTTTGGGGTGCTAAGGTTGAGGCCATCAAGGAGTACGGGAATTATTTGACTATTGAGTTGGATGACCTCTTTTCTAAGCTCAAGTCGGTGAGGTTGACGGGGAAGATGCTATCCAAGCATGAGGGCTCGACTGACCATAGTCTTGCTCTTGTGGGAGGATCAAAAGGCAAATCTAACCCTTCCTGTCGACAGTTCTCTTTGTCCTCTCTTATGTCCATTCCAGATGAGGAGTTTGATGTGCTGGGCGAGGAGGAGGCCGGCCTTGCTCTCAAGAAGGTTTGATCGACTACACGAGAGTCGGAGGAACGCAAGGCGGAGCTCAGGGACGTGCTACAAGTGTGGCAAGCGCGGCCACTTCATCGCCGAGTGCCGGATGCGAGAGGAGAACAAGTACAAGGTGAACGAGTACAAGGCGCACCCGAGGCGTGAAGACAAGTACTCCTCCAAGGGCAAGCACTTCAACAAGTCCAAGAGCAAGGACAAGGACAAGCGGCGACCGAGCAAGAGCACCTACAAGAAGAACAAGGCAAGAGCGATGGTGGCCGGTGCGAGCGACGTCGACTCAAGCTCAAGCGAGGAGCGATCAAGCTCAAGCGGCCGAGGATGAAGACGCCGGGAGGCGCGGTGGCAAGAAGAGTGCAAGCGGAACCTCGGCGGGGGAGCCGTGTGGCGCTCGAGGGCTTTTGTGGCATGGCCCATAGCTCAAGCGCAAGAAGAGTGTGAAGGAGGACGGCGACTCCGACTCGGAGGATGAGGTAAACCGTGACCCCGACTCTTTGCTTGCTGAGATTGCTAGGTTGAATGGTTTGCTTGATAATCGTGATAGTGTCTTGCTGAGAGATGCCAAAAAGATGAGGAAAGATCTTAGAGCTCGGCTTGAGAATGCTAGTGAGAAAGTAGGAGAGTTAGAGTCAAAATTGCTTGAATTGAAACTTGAGAATGACTCTTTGAAACTTGCTCCTACTTCTCCTGATGATGTTGAATGTGTTGAATGTGATGCTTGGTTGAATGAGATCAAAATGCTTAATGAGAAGAATGCTTCTATTTTGGCTCAACTAGATGCTCTTAGGACCGAACATGATGAGCTTAAGGCTAGACCTACTTTGCTTGGTGCTTGCAAATCATGCCCTACTATGCATGCTAAGCTTGTTGATGTTCGCTCTACTATTAGTTCTTTGGAAGCATCTTTGAAATCTCCTGTTGCAAATGCATGTTCTAGCTGTGATGAAGTCACTTTGCGTAATCTTGAACTTACTTCCCGTTTGGATGTCATCTATGAGGAGAATGACTATTTGAGAAAGGTGTTGGGTTGGTTGTCTGGGCAGGAACCTCAATTGAAAATCATGATTGAGGAGTTCAAGAGAGCTGATGGTCGTGGTTTGGGTTTTGAGAAGTTGGGTGAGAAAGTGGGAGAAAACAGTGGGGAGAGTGTGTACGAGAAGTGTGTTGAGTCTAATCCCGGGTTTGAGGTGATCGGAGAGATCCAAGTCCCAATCCCAAAAGCACCCAAGAACTCTTTCACACCAAAGCCCAACCACCTTTGCAACAAGCTTGACACAACCCAAGATCCACCCAAATTCCCACCTAAGACAAATGATTTCCGAAACCGGTGAAGTTTGTGGGTGAGAAGGGTGAGAAGCCTAGAGAGAAGCCGAGCCAAAACCAAAACCCATCCCCTTCGGGTGTGAGTATTGTGGCAAGGAGAGGCATCTTGCGGAGTTTTGCTACAAGAGGAAGAGGGATGAGAGGCTTGCTAGGGAGCAAGCAAACCGGGACAGTATCGCCGGTCTCGCGGTATTCCCGAGCCTAGAGTGCCACTTCCACGGGGTGTGGGAAGTGTGAGGAGTGTCGGCGAGGTTCCCACGGAGAGGTGGTGGTGGTGAGAGGTTTGTCGGGAGAGATGATGGTGTGCGTCTTTGGTGAGAGGTTTGGTAGGGCTCGTGGTGGTTTTGCTGGACGTCCTCCTACTCGTCCTCGGTACGGGTTCGGGGGAGATGATCGCAGCTTTGGGTTCCGGAGGAACTACGGACCACGTTTTCCCCCTCGTGGTGCTCGTACTCCTCCCATGGGACATGGGAAGTTTGGTGGCAAGGGAGTGATGTTTGCTAACCCCTCTTTTGAGCGAGATGGCTCGACAACGGTTTAACTTTCTCCGTGCTAACCCCCGGTGTCGAGTCGCTAGCTCATTCTCGTTCTTGTTTTTGATCGGGCAGGCGGGGAGGCTTGGAGAACATTTGGTTGATCGACTCCGGTGTTCTCGACACATGACCGGAGATAAGAAGTGGTTCTCCGGCCTCACCCCGGTGAAGGAAAAGATGTACATTACATTTGGGGACAATGGACGAGGTAGGGTGCTTTGTCGAGGGTGTTGTGCATGTGAGTGGCAAGGTAACATTGAAGAGAGTGGCTCTTGTGAAGTCTTTGGGTTTTAATTTGCTTTCGGTTTCTCAGTTGCTTGATGAAGGTTTTGAGGTGCGTTTCAAGTCTGGCGAGTCTCGTTTGCTTGATTCTCGAGGTGATCTTGTTTGTATGATCATCCCCGAGGGTCAGATTTTCAGGGCTGATTTCTCTCGTTCTTTGGGTCCTCGCTCGCCGTTTGATGGCCGGTCCTTCTTCCGATTTGTGGAAATGGCATAGGCGGTTGGGACACTTGAGCTTTGATTTGGTTTCCCGCTTGAGTGGTCTTGACCTTGTCCGAGGATTGCCGAAGTTGAAGTTTGAGAAGGATTTGGTTTGTGCTCCTTGTAGGCATGGTAAGATGGTAGCCACTCCCCATCCACCCCTGACCGATGTCATGACCGAGCGTCCGACGGAGCCGTTGCATATGGACCTTGTTGGGCCGGCTCGAGTTCGCTCGGTGGGTGGGAAGTGGTATGTCCTTGTTGTGGTGGACGATTACTCTCGCTATGCACGGGTGTTCTTCTTGGAGGATAAGAGTGAGACTTTTGGCTTTGTTCGAGATCCGATCGTGAGGTTGAAAAACGAGAGGCATGGGAATGCTATTCGAGCTATCCGCGAGTGATAATGGCTGCGAGTTCAAGAACTCTCGTTTTGATGCCTTTTGTCGTGATCTAGGTCTTGAACATCGGTATTCGACCCCTTATGTGCCCCCTCAAAATGGAGTCGTGGAAAGGAAAAATCGGACTCTTTGTGAGATGGCTAGGACGATGCTCGATGAGCACGGGACTCCTAGGAGGTTTTGGGCCGAGGCGGTCAATACGGCTTGTCATGTTTCCAATCGGATTTTATTGAGAGCTTTCAAGAAGAAGACCCGTTACGAGCTTATGCATGGTCGGGCACCCAAGGTGAGTCACTTCCGAGTTTTTGGCCGCAAGTGCTTTATTTTGAAGAAGGGAAAACTCGACAAGTTTGAGGCTAGGTCTAGTGATGGTATTTTCTTTGGATATGCTAACCACTCTAGAGCCTATAGGGTGCTTAACCTTGAGACTAACAAAATCATGGAGACTTGCGAGGTGACCTTCGACGAGACAATGCCATGTACCTCTCTTGGCTTTGAATGTGCGGGTGATGAAGAGATGGCCGAGGACCTCTTTGAACGGGGAGAAAGATGAAGCCGGAGATGATGATGGGGAGAACCATGCGCCCGAAGCCGAGCATGTACCCACTACTTCCCCTACGACCACTTTGGAGCATGGACCGTCTACTTCATGGACAACGACGGTGCAACAAGAGGACCGAGCGAGAGAAGGCTGAAGTTGAGGGGGAGGTAGTCTCGAGGCGTGAGGCTCCCCGGCGGATTCAAGAAGTGCATCCCCCGTCGAAGATCATTGGAGACATTAATGAACGCACTACACGGTCGAGGTCCGGGAATTCCTCTCATTTTGCTCATCTTGCTTTTGTTGCTACTTTTGAGCCCAAGGACATTGGACATGCTTTATCCGATGCAAACCGGGTCAATTCTATGCATGAGGAGTTGGAAAACTTTGAGAGGAACCGGGTGTGGGAGTTAGTTGAACCACCTCCAAATTGCCATCCCATAGGAACCAAGTGGGTTTGGAAGAACAAAGAGGGAGAGAATGGGATGGTTGTGAGGAACAAGTCCGGACTTGTTGCTCGGGGGTTTAGTCGGAAGGAGGGGATCGACTACGAGGAGACCTTTGCTCCCGTGGCCCGTCTTGAGGCAATTCGGATCCTTCTAGCCTTTGCCGTGGCTAAAGGGTTCAAGTTGTTTCGGATGGACGTGAAGAGTGCTTTTACGAATGGGGTCATAGAGGAGGAGGTGTATGTGAAGCGACCACACGGGTTTGAGAGCGAGTTGTACCCACACGGGGTATACGGCCGAAAAGGGCTCGTATGGGTTGAAACAGGGCGCCCGTGCTTGGTATGGGAGATTGAGAGGTTTTCTTTTGAGCGAGAGGGTTTGTGATGGGTACCGTGGATAGAACCTTGTTTCTCCTCAAGCATAGGAATGACTTGCGATTGTGCGGATATACGTGGATGATATTGTCTTTGGTGGCTCGTCACATAACCTTGTTGCCAAGTTTGCGGATGAGATGAGCGGGGAGTTCGAGATGAGCATGATGGGCGAGTTGCGGTATTTTCTCGGGCTGCGGATCAAGCAAGTGAAGGACGGTACATTTGTGCACCGGACCAAGTACACGAAAGACATGCTGAGGAAGTTCCAGATGCAAGATGTGAAGCCGATGTCGACTCCCATGGGGAGTACGGCAACTTTGGATGCGGATGAGGACGGAGAACCGGTGGACCGGCGGGAGTACGGGAGCATGATCGGCTCCCTCCTCTACTTGACGGCGACGAGGCCAGACATACAGTTCAGCGTGTGTCTGTGCGCTCGTTTTCAGGCTTCACCGAGGACATCACATCGACGAGCCGTCAAGAGGATTTTCGGGTACTTACGGTCCGCCCTCGGTCTTGGCCTTTGGTATGCGTCCTCCTCGACTCGTCTCTTCATGGTTTTTCCGATGCGGATTTTGCTGGTTGTCGAGTCGAGAGGAAGTCTACTTCGGCACTTGTCGGTTTCTTGGCTCTTCGTTGGTCTCATGGTCTTCCCGCAAGCGGTCTAGTGTAGCTCGGTCTACCACCGAGGCGGAGTATGTTGCCTTGCCGCGAGTTGTCTTGTTCCCCCACTGTTGTGGATTTCCTACACTTTGAGAGACTTTGGTGAGGAGTGCACCCGGATCCCACTTCTTTGTGATAGCACCGGTGCCATAAGCGTAGCCAAAAACCCGGTGCTTCACTCTAGAACCAAACACATAGAGGTGAGGTATCATTTCCCGAGGGACAATGTGGAGAAAGGAACCATCGTTTTGAGCCATGTCCCTACCCAAGATCGGCTAGCCGACATCTTTACAAAGCCTCTCGACCAAGCTACCTTTGTGCGCTTGCGGGGGAACTTGGGGTTTGTTGCCCTTTCTAGTTGATTCTTGGGGGATTTCCTTTTTGTATCATATGTATCATACCATGTTTATTTTGATGTATATACATGCTTTGCTTGATGTATAAACCATGGTAGGATAGCCATCTTGTCACATATCATGTTGCATTTGTGTCATATTGCATTTTAGGATGATGAGCTTCTTTCATATGCCATATTTGAGTCTCTTTGGCTATTTGTGAGATATTGGTTATATGTGTGGAGAAATGGTGATGTGAGGCTATGCTCTTGGAATATTTGAGATATATGTGTGGTGAGATAGCCCCTTTTGAAATAAATGCTTAACTTGACTAATTTTTGATGAAATATGCTCCACTCTTGTGTAGTTGTGTATCCATGTCACAGTTTGGTCTAAATATGCTTTTCATGCTTAGATTGTGCTTGGATGCCCTGTTCTTGCATTTGGGCCAAAGGCCGGATATCATTGTGAATGTTTAGCCTATGTTGCATTCATGGGGGAGCATAAGCTTCTTTTTGCCGCAAAGGCACTTCATGTACCATGAAATAATTTAATCTTGAAAAGAAGTGTCAACTGCTTGAAAAATGCTCCATCCATCATGTCTATGCTTGAAAATGTCGTATCTTTCACATATGGGTGCAAAACATGTTGCATGATGTTCACCGGTGGAGAAGTCTCCCCGAAGTGGACACATGGCTCATGAGCTTTGACATGACATGCTTTGCTTTATGGGTGTTTGCCATGATCTTTTCTTTGAGAATTTGATATCCTTGTATGATCTTTGAGTAATATGCATGTTTGTGACTCAAGTGTGACATGGATAGGCTTTTACATGTGAAGCGAGCCTTCTTTTGATAAAAGCTGCTTAAATCCGAAAATCTTGCTTTGTCACATGCTTGTATCTTCATATATTACTTGTGGCAATGCTTTGACTATGCTATGATTCATGTGTGTGATCTTTGTCTCATTTTTAGCCTTTGACACTAGATTTGGCCTATTTGAGAAGCTCATGTAGATGTTTATATGCTTTGCTTTGCATTTCGCATTTTCACCTTGATTCATACATTGTCAACAAGGGGGAGAAAAGGTGAGCTTAATGAAAATTCAGAAAAAGGTGAGCTGAAATTTGGAAGTGTGCATCCACATGTTCAGGGGGAGCTTTCTTGCTGTTTTCGGTGTGGATTTTGTGCTTTGCTTGGCTTGTGACCTTTCTTTGCCTTTCTTCGGTTTTGGTCATGAGTTGAGCTTCCTTGTTTTTCTTTCTTCTTTCTTTCTCTTTCACTCTGAATTTCATTTCGCGTTGTGTGTTGTCAATGCACTCATCAAGGGGGAGATTGAGGACCGGGAGCGTCCCGGTGGTCGGTGGATGACCGCTCCTTAGTGATGAGTGATTGACAACGGGTGTTGGACCGACTCTTGGCTTAGTGCGCGGGTGTAGGCTGCGGCCTAGTTCGTGTTGTTGCGGGGTGAAGAACGGGCGCGAAAGGTCTTCGGCCTTGAGGGGCCTCGGGAGATGGAGAGACAAGTAGGCTCGGTTCGAGGGACCCGGTGGACGACGGGGCCCGGGTGCGGGCCACATGGTGGCGACACAAGCAAGACGAAGTCATGGACAAGTGAGCCGGTGCACGGTGGCGGTCAAGTCAAGTGGTTTGGCGGAAGGCCGGACCGGGCACGCGGGGGTTTGGTGGTTTGCCCACAAAACCACCGGCGGACGGTTTCTTGGTTTGGGCCTCAAAACCAAGTCCGAGGGCCCAACACGACGGAGACGGGATCCGGGCGTGTCGGGAAGCTTCGAAGCGGAGGACACGCGGCGGGATCGCATGGCTTGCGTCGGGAGGACGCGGGGTGCGGCAAAGGCGTGGCCGTCCGATGGCAAGACCCACATACATTACCAAAATGCCCCTACGTGGGTTGTATCGCCGGTAGTGTAGTTAGGGGTAGTCGAGTCATTTACCACTCCGGCGGGACTCGATATATAAGCCTGGAGTGTGTGTTGATGGCGCTCTCTCTCTGCGACTTAGGGTTTCATTTCCCCCTTCCTCTTTCTCATTTTCGTAGCTATTTTCCTTCCTATTTTCTCTAGGCTAGCATGAGAGCTTCATGAGAGATGTGTTGAGAGGGATGGATGCTAGGGCGGCATGCTAGACCTTGTGAATCTTTCCTGGTTTGTATAGAAGATTCGGGGTTGTTTTTCGTGCCTTTTTGTGCTTATTTTTCGTGCCTTTGTTCTCGGTGTGTTTCCGCGGATTTGAGTGAGTTTCTTCCGGATTTCTTTGAGGGAAACATGGATAGATGTCTTGTGCATCTTTGTGCTTGATCTTGTGCCCTCAAACGCCGGGAAACTACTTCGATTCGTGAGTTTTCGTTCGGTGCTCTAGGTTTTGGTGGTGCTCAAAGGATTCGCGATTCCCGGTGATTTAGGGAGTTAGGAGGCAAGATTTTTGGGCTATAGCATCCTTGTGTGACGCTTTTCAAGTACCCAAACCCTTGTCTCCACGGCTTCAACCGTTTGGGAAATCCGATGATGATTTGGGGGAGTTGACTTTCGAGGTCGGGCATTTTTTCGTTCGTCCGAGCCTCGCGGACGGTCCGCGGCCTCTGGCGGACGGTCGCGCGGGTCCGATTCATCCCGTGTTCTTCGTGTTCTTGCTCGTCCTTTGTTTCGATCCGTTGTGTTTTTGGTTTTTGGTTGGACGAAGTTTCGGACGGTCCGCGGTGTCGGGCGGACGGTCCGCGGGTGCTAGGCGGACGGTCCGCGTGGTCCCCGCGGACGGTCCGTGGCACACGGGTGTCTTTGGGTCGTTCGTGTAAATTAACGGACGGTCCGCGGCTAAGGCCGGACGGTCCGCGGCCGGGTGCGGACGGTCCGCGATACCCGGCCGGACGGTCCGCGCGGCTCTTGCGGACGGTCCGCCCCTCCTGCGCGGACGGTCCGCCAGAGCCTGTGTGCTTTGCTTCTTGGTTCGATTCCTTCCTCTCTTTCTAGTGCTTCCGCGTGTGCTTTGAGGAATCGTTCCTAAGGCTAGAGGTTGATCCATAACCTCGTGGTCTTGGCGATTGGTGCGTGATTCAATCCATCGCTTGTGTGTGACCGGGGTTTGAGTAGGACATAGGCCGGGTTCTTTGGGAAGAATTTTTACCGGCTCCTATTCACTCCCCCCCTCTCTAGTCGCCATCGATCCTTCACGGCTACGTCCAATTCGTCATCGAATCCTCGAACAAATCGGCCTTGTCCAAGAGCTGGTTGTAGATGTCGGCGACGTCGTCTTCGCTTGACAAATTTGGGGTCCTTCTTGAGGCCATATGCCCGATTGCTCATTAGAAATAACTTTTGTGACGGTGGCCCGAGTTCTCAAACTCCATCCCAAATAGCTTCTCGAGCACGGCCGGTAACATCCCGGCGACGGCCATATCGCCGGTCGATCGTCTGGCAAGTTCAGCGAGAAGCACATGCCTTTGACTTCCATGAATCTTCTAAGAAACTCCAGCGGTGTTTCGCTGTGCCTTTGCTTCAGGGTGGCGAGATCAATCAGCTTCTTTTCAGAGCTGCCGCTAAAATAATGAGCGTGGAATTTACGCTCCAAATCCTTCCATCCGGCCACGCGATTCGGGGAGGCGGGGATGAGAACCACTGGAAAGCTGGACCCGTCAGTGAGGCGGGGAAGTAGCGAACCCTGAACGTCTCCTCGGCCGAGCATTCCCCAAGCTGCATGAGGTAACGGGCGATGTGCTCGACCGTGCTTGTCTCGTCCTGCCCCGAGAACTTTGTGAATTCCGTCGGCGGCTTCACCCTCGGCGGCAAGAGCACGTTATAGTACCACTCTGGGAACGGCGGCCTATAAGCGGGGCCCTGCATCTTTGGCTTGAGGCCGAACTGATTCTGCATCAATTCGGCCATCTTGCGCGCTAGGGCGTCATCTTCTTGCGCGCCTGCAGCTGGCGCGTACCCTGGGTGCGGGAAGGCGTCGAACGCTCCGTAATTTCCCACTTCATGATAACCACCGCCGTACAAATTCTTCTGGAGCCAGTTGGTCGACGGAGCAATTCTCCGACCGGAGTCAAGTGGGGCCCCAGACGAGCCGAACGCTAGGTCTCCGTACGTAGGCCGGCACGGATTCGGCTCGCGTTGCACGGGTGCCGACTGTCTTTGCTCGTGGTGGCGGCGGGATTGGTTGACTTCCGAAGCTTGCAACGGGGGGGCCGAACCGGGCCGCCCCCGGCGCCTGCGGAGGAGGTTGGAACGCTTGGCTTCCGGCGCTGCGAGGAGGAGGCTGCCGTGGGCGGCTCCGTAGCGGCGGCTGAGAGCTTGATTCACCCAGCTCTACGGTGCTCCTCTGGAAGGGCGCCTTCCCGAACGCTTGCTCCATGCCCGGGCCAAAGATGGCCACCATCATCTGCTGGAGCGATCCGAGGAAGGCCTTGTTGTGCTTGGTGAGCATGTAATCTGCTGACTCTTGGAACACCCGCGCGCATTCCTCCTTTTCCTGCTGAGACGTAGCATCGACTTCTCCCGGTAGCAGCACTCTAGGCATCTCGTTCTTTAGATATGGGACGCCGCTTCTGTTCTTCTTAAACGACGAGCGAACGCACTTCGCCGAAATTGATCTACGATGTCTTGGAGGCTGCGCCGTCGCTCCGGAGAAAGATCCTCCAAGTCGACATCCATAAGGTACGCAATCTCGGGCATCTTGAATTAATTCGTATCGTTGGTCCCTTCGGGCATGCCAAAAAGTGTGTTGGCGCAAAAAGTGCACTCAACGCCAATCACACAGCAAGCCGAACAAAGCTGGCTTCACACGCGCAGAGAGCAAATGACGTGCCAGTCAATTTTTCCTGAAAATTAACAAAAGATAAAACATGTTAAATACCAAAGCTTGGAACTTGCCGGGTGGTACCAGACAGTTCCATATTTGCGGCTAAAGAGCCAATTGGGATGACACATAGCTATGCAAAGCTATCTGTCAAAGAACCACGACCATTCGGGCAACCATGAAGGGAAAAGGAACACTGCCGAATGGATGACGCAAGCATGACAACGATCGGTCTTTGTATAAACAAAGATGCAAGCGCAAAGTTATGACCGATCCCCATGAAGATTAGCATTAAATAAATGAAGTAAAGCACGGACATGATCTTGTATTAAATAAGCATGCATAGATCCAAAGCACTAGTCTACCGCATCTCTAGTTACTTTAAAACCCGTCAGGTACGATAACAAGCAAATCTATCCACCGCATGATACGATCTGCATGAAAAACGTACCACTTTCCACAAATAGATCTATCCACCGCATGATATGATCTAAATATGGAAAGCTAAAAGCATACATCATTTAAAACATAAATAATGCACGTGTTCTACTCGTGAAAATATAACCGAATACAGCTGAACAGCCGATCCAGGGTCCATGAAGAAGGAACAAACATTACCACGTGAATAAATCTATCAGACTGATTTGGGAATCTAATCCACCGGATGACTAGCTCCAAAGCAACCCAAAAACCTGCATCTACCGCATGATACCCGGTTCTTTCAAGATTTATACGAACATAGCAAGCTTGAACCCGCAACACGTAACAACCTAGATCGATTCGGTTTCGGCTATTGGAAAGCACAAGATCTACGCGTCAAAACACGAATCCTGCTCGAACAAGGATCATAAAGGGATATAGCCGATCCAAACCCATCTAGATTGGGCAAAGATGTGTTACATGAATTAAAACATAAAGTAAAACTCAAGATAACACTTGGATAACTTAATGAATCTATTGGATCTTGCCAAAATCCAATAGAGCCGATAACTAGCTTCAAGCCAGATCTTAGCCTACCGCATGGCTCATGATCTAACAAGAAACCCTCTTGAACCAAGCTTGAATCTACCGCATGACACGAAGCATGGTAACAAGACTACTTGCATCAGATCTAAATCCACCGCATGATACTAGATATGATACAAGGTTGCCAGTACTCACGGAGGTTGATGGATCGATTGGCCCTCTCGAAGAACTCGACGACACGACAAGGACTCTAGGGTTTGGCGTAAGGCCGGTGTGTATTGAAGAATGATCGTCCCTGTTACATACATTCAGGGGTCGTATTTATACCCTGTTGAGTACAACTGCGAATGGATTCATTGCCTAACTAAACTTGATCGCCTATACATCCATTCGTCTCCCTGATTGAGCCACGTCACCGTCCAATCCCGCAAAATCAGCTCTACTGTTCCTTTGCCGAACTGGAGCAGATAGCCGACCGCAGATCTCTTTGCCGAAAATCTCTGAAAATATCCTTCCTTCCACCAGACGGACTCTTTTTCGAACCGGACCCACAGGTCAGACTCCTTACCAAATTTTGGTGTTAACAGGACCCACGAGTCAAACCCGCATGTAACGGTCAACCGGGGGCATTTCTTTAAAGAGACCCCCAGTTCTTTTATTTTCGCAGGACGGTCCTTCCGCCCATAAGATTATTTCAATTTAGTCCTGAAATTCATGTTTAAGCCCCTGTTTTCTTGCTGTTAGGTCCCTGTAAAGGTAATTTTATCGCAGATTAGTCCTTATATCTTGTTTTTAGCATAACTTCTTCGTTATAGCTTCGTTTTAGTGTTCTAGTAGTCCTTTCGATCGTCTCAGCGAGCCCGTCCTTTTAGTAGCATGTTTTCAGTCTTTAGGATTGATTGGTGATCTGTTTTATTTATTGTATGCTTTATGTGTGCATCGTAGATATCGTGCCTGTTTCAACTGAGCCACCTCTCGGGGACGATCGGGAGCGAGTTGTTTGAAGAGGAGGAAGTTTTTGCCGTAGGCGAGGAAGGCAAGTGGTCTTCTTCCCCTGCATGTTCTCTTTTTGTCCTATATAATTGCATTATAATTAATGTTTACTTTTATGATATCATTGCATTAATTTGACGGGAAAACCTTTTTAAGGACTTACCTAGATCTTTTACCCTAATCCTTGGCCTAGCCATTTTAAATAAAGTTTTGGGTAGAAATCGCTAGTTGCTTAACGTGGGTTGGTTAAATGGGTCTTTTATGGAAATGATATATGGTTTATAGTTAATGTTTTGGGTAATGCAAGAACACCTGATTTAATTGGAACATGGAGAACCACCCAAGAAAACATGCACAACCACAGTGTTACATGGCTCTGACCTTAGCCGAATAATTAGGTGTGTGATCGTACTAGTGGCCCTTTTCCGAAAGGAGCAGAGGGGGATCCGGGTTGCAGGGGTATAGCCCGGTCCTTTTGGGGTAGTAGCCTTTGCTAAGGTAGCGACCACTAGGGAGGGTTATGGTCCGCCCGATCCGTAACTATGCGGGTCGTTAGTCTTTTGCATGCCTTTGTAAAGGCTTCGTAGCGTCCCTATGCAATCACACCTCGGAAGTGTGGTATGGTGCTTGGCCACATCTCATGGCCGGGTTTAAAGTTCTTCGGAGCTTTTACGCGAACCGTGGGTAAAGTGTGCAAACCTCGCGAGTGTAAAGGCGATCGATCAGCCGTGCTCACGGTCATGAGCGGCTTGGACCCTCACATGATTAATAAACTTAAAGACGAGGTAAATCGTGGTTGGTGAAGCTCGTTGAGCTTGGGCTGTTCTGGTGCTTAAGTTTTCTTAAGTGGGGTGGTACGAACTTACACATAGTAATTAGGTGTTCTTTAATTAAATCTTGACCAACATTAAAATGCTAACCGCTGCATAACCTTATCCTATCCTTGATATCCTTGCATTTTTCCCCCACTTGCTGAGCTCCAGCCATAAGTGTGCTCAGCCTTGCTTATCGCTGTTCAGAGGAAAACTTTGGAGGGGAATTCTATGACGACTTCGATGAGCTGTGAGGCTTGCGAACCCCCAGTCAAGTGCCTGTGGGAGCGGAAGACGAGGACTCGACGAGTAGTTATCGTTTTCTGTTGTTAGAGACCTTCGAGTCTCCCGCATGAGTGTAATAAGTGGTTAAACTCTGAAATACGTTTGAATACTGTTTATGATATTTCACTCATTTTTGTCTATCATATGTGTGTGAACTGATCCTGGCGCACATATGAGATGCACTTGCTTCCTCTTCGGAAATCAGGTGTGACAACTAGTCACCGGTCACGTGAAATGGCTATTTCTCTTGGCCCACATGGAACTTTGGTAACGGGCATGAAACAGAGCCCGTTAATGTGAAATTAACTTCAGAGACGCGTTCCGTGAACCTGCATCTCTACTGTCTCGACAAAATGAGACGCATCTGCTTTCTCTCTATTAAAGGAGACGCTTTCTTTCAACCTACGTCTCATATATCTCGATGAACGGGCCAAGTCCTGGGGCCCACCGGTCAGGACTGGTAACGAGCTTTTACAATGCCCGTTACATTGTGGACATTTTTGTAATAGGCTTTCCGAATGAAGCCCGTTACTCACTGATCAGTGTTTGTAAAGAGCTTTAATTAACGTCTGTTGTAGATACGGCGGCCACAACTACAATAACCTGCCAGGTTTCTGGCAGGATCCTGGAACCAGCCAGGATTTGGCAGCCACCACAGCAAGGAGACATCACAAACACAATCTCACATCATAGATATAGGGAAAGCATGATCACATTTATAGACAAGTTAGGATCACATCAAGTTTCAAGTTACTCTCATCAGGGCTTGTTTGGATGGAGTCATGAGAAAAGCGCTCGAAGCCCCGAACCGAGCAAAGATTCGACCCCAACCAAGCAAGCCAAGCAGGTTTCTCAGGCAACAACACCTGACTAAAGAAGACTAAATGAGTTTCAAGTTTCTGGACACAATAAACTCACGGTGCACCACTGTAGAAGTTGCCCTTTCGGTCGATGGTCTCCTTAAGAATGTACTCACACAGCATCTCCCGGACATGCTTTACATCTTATATGGAAACATCTACAGGAGGTTTGAAATTCTGCAAAATACAATCATTTATGAGAATACAAGTAGAAATAATTTTCTAAAATCAGATGGATAATATGAGTAGAGACAAGGTTGAGCATTATTATCTATTTACAGCAACCTTCTTGAATTAAAGTATGCTAACATACTTTATGCTTTTCATGAATTTACAGTGCAAAAATTATAGCACCAGGAACATGAAAATGAATTTCAACATTTCATATAACTTCATGTGTTAGCAATAATTTATTCAAAACAGACTTGGAGCAACAAAATCTATCCATCAAATCCAAAATTAATCAATTGAAGATGAACTATTAAGGCATGTCTCCCTAATCCACCTTGACATGAATATATAGCAAATTGGGTGGACAACATTATAAACCACTGCGATGCAATTCCCAATGACATTATGTGGCCATCAGAATTAAAATATGCTAACAGGTCCAAAGCATAACTGTCGATCTGAGCATAGCAGAATTAAAGTATATGCTAACAAGTCCAAAGCATAACTGTCGATTTGGTACATTTAGAGCATAGCAGAATTAAAGTATGCTAACTAGTCCAAAGCATAACTGTCGATCTGGTACATTCAAAGCATAACAAAATTAAAGTATGCTAACATCCTTTATGCTTTTCATGAATTGTAAGTGCAAAAATTGTAGCACTAGGAACATGAAAAATGAATTTCAATAGTTCATATAACTACATCTATTGGCAATAATTTATTCAAACAGACTTGGGGCAACAAAATCCATCCATCAAATCCATAGTCAATGAATTAAAGATGAACTATCAAGGCATGTCTCCCTAATTAATCCACATTGACACGAATATATAACAGATTTTGGTGGCCGACGAGAGAGAGGGTGTTGGGGGTTCAAGCAGGACTAACCTCTGTCACGAATGAAGTAGTTGTTCTCGTGATGGTCGGAGGGGTCGGATCCATGTCGGCTCGTGGCCTGAGGTGGCCGGCTCGTCGTCATGGCCAGGGACGACGTCGACGGATCCGCGTCAACCGTCTTTAGGTTGGTCGGACGTACGTCCGCACGCTAGTAACCGCGTCCTCGTCGCCATCATCACACAGGGAGCAGTGGGGCTGGAGAAAAGCAGGGCTGCGGCGGGGAGAGAGCGCCGAAGGTGAGCGGGGCGAGTGGAGGCAGTAGTGGGGAGAATGCGCGTGTTGTGGAGCTGTCTAGCGATGAGCCGAATATGAACGGCGCACGTAACTGTGTTGAATGAAACTACTGGCGTGCCCTAGATGGCTCTATGCAGCAATTGGAATTTCATGGGCACTATAGTAAATATAGGTGGGAAATTTTGAGCAGCCCGCGCACGGTTCGCTTGCTAACGCTGACGATTGGGCCAGTGTCATGGACGACTATGGTTAGTGAACCCGGATCGCCTTTGTTGGAAGTTGGGTCAGCGGTTATCTTTTTATTTTGGCTGCTAACGCTGACGCGTGGGCCAGCCAGTATTTTCTTTCGAATGAAACGTGCTTCCCTAAAATATTAGAGCCCATAAAACAACACCTAAAAATCATAAAAATATGAACAATTCGTATTTGGACATGTAGTATTCGAATAAAATATCAACAGTCACACTTGTGTGCCCAAAATTTATATATTTCGTTTTTACACCCCATGGTAATTATATAATAATTCTAATAACATCAAATTTGCTCTAAAAAATCTAAAAATTGACTTGGCAACATAATTTGGGTACCTAAACTTGTCTTCAAAATTTGTATCAATGAAGGAATAATATACTTTTGTACAAATGTCTTCATCTCTCACATAGTTTCCTAGAATGTTTGCTTGAATTTCCACACTTTGCTACATGTTCGAACTCATATGCATTTGAAAACTTAACAAAACCTTGTGTTACCTTAAGCTTACGAAATGTAAAGTTCCATCACTAATGTTTGTGTAAAACAAATATTATTAGTATGTTGTACTTACAAAGAACAAAATAAGGCATATAAACCACTACGTGAGAAACTGGCTTTGGTAACGGGCGTAGATCGCCTTTGGTAACGGGCAATGCGCCCGTTATCGATCAAGTGTTACAAATAAGCCAAGAAAGGTAACGGGCAGATGCCTGTTACTGATAAGACATATTAGTAACGGGCATTAAACAACGACTGTTCCCATAACTAGCCACCAGTCACGTGAAAAATACTGTTTCTCTGGGCCCACAGGGAACTTTGGTAACGGGCACCAAAACAAAGTCTGTTACTGTGAAATCAATATCAGAGACGCGTGTGGTGAACCTGCGTCTCCGTGTCTCAACGAACAGGCCTCATATTGGTAACGGGCTTTTACGGTGCCTGTTACTTTGTTGGCAAGTTTGTAACGGGTGCTCCAATTGAAGCCTGTTACTCAGTGGTCAGTGTTTGTAACGAGCTTTAATTAACACCCGTTACAGATACGTAGGCCACTCCTACAGTAACCTGCTGCCTGCTTTCCGGCTGCATCCTTATCCAGCCAGGATTTGACAGCCATCAGGGGCTGCATCCTGGAACCTGCCAGGATATGACTAAATTCACAGAAATTAGATCCAGCATCCAAATTCACAGAAATCCACAATTCACATGCATCATATGAAAAAATTCAGCATCATCATCTCATACAAGGAGGAAATGCATCTCCCAAGGAGGAATGCAACAATATCACAAAAATTTATGGACAATGAGGAATGCAAAAATTCATGGACAAGGAGGAATGCAAAAATTTCCTAGTCACCAAACACAATATTAGCCCACACAGGTTCATCAGCATGAAATTTTCCTCCGGCTGTGATCACCTGTTCCATGAGGAATGTGGCAATTCTTTCACGAACATCTGCTAGCAAAGATTTTTCGAGAGGATGCTCATCTAGCCCTAATCTCTGGATATAAAAATGTCACCAGTCAGCACACATGTGTAGTGCTAATAAGCAAGAACTGTCCTCAGTTGCAGGTTTTACAAATGAGGATCCCAAGAAAGAACCATCATATGTGTGCCGCTATATTTTAATTGAATCATGTAATAGGCACAACAGAAGCTGCAGAGTCTAGATCCAGTAGATTGTTGGTGGCACTGCAATAAATGTACAGAGAAAAATAGTGGTGATCGAGAAGAAATAAACTCAAGCACTGCAATAAACTGAGGAAATACTAGCCCTTTACTAGCTTCCACAGGAAGGAATTAAGTGGTATGTACCTTAACATCTTTGATGTGTTTCAAGGGGCCACGATGCAAGAACTTTTTGCGGCAGTAACGTTCCTAAGCCCTACAACGAAAATATCAACAATGGTTAGGACACTATTAATTAATATACTATGTACAGTTTGTTGAGGAACGTTGGCAGGTTAAGAAAGAAATAACTTACTCATTAATGATTAGCTCTAAAGGGTGAGTATTAGTATTAATTGTCTTCAATGAATCAAGATAGTAGACCTTCCGCTGCTTCGAAACGTTCGCCACTGCAATCCAGTGGTTCATACTGAGATAAACAGTAAGCATTAGATCTTTTGTAGCATATTGTTCAAAGGATCTGAGCATATAGTCAACAGAGAAAGAAACAACGTTATTTGTGCTGTTCATCGTTCTCGAGCAAAGGCATTCAGGATCAAGGTAGCCAACTGCAGGGCCCTTGTTGTCAACTTCTACAGTCATATTCCTATTAGTTAGAAAAACAAAGTACAGGGAGGCAAAATACATGGTAATAAAGATGATGTGAGGCAAAAAGCACAGTTCGATAGAGGATGTGATTAGTGAGAAGCAGATTCAATTTTCAAGCAACTTACATGATGAAGCAACGGAGAAGTGTCATATCCAAAGCATCCAAGTTGAAGAGATTGTAAAAATCACTGAGTTGCATAGGCATTTGCTGGAGTGCATTTGACGATTCATCTCTCTTCAGCCACGCATTGGTCCCGGGCCGAAGTGCGACCATAATGTCAGAAGCATCATCTGACTCACCACGTTGCATGTAGAATGTGTGGAGCTTTCTGGTAAAAGGAGCAGCCTTTTTGAGATCACCATCACTGAGAATGTTCTTTCCGAATTTGTAATTTGGGTTAGCCATAGATCAAGGATTCTTCTCAGTGTCACTCTCAGATTGCTTTTGGTTAGTCGTATACCGACGATTCTACTTGGTGTTTCTTTTAGATCTCTTTCTAGTAGGCCTCTTAGAGGTTTTATTTACAACAATTTCCTTTTCCTACTGCTTTGAGATGGCTGAACAAGGTTTCTTAAGGGCTTGCTTGCCTGTTGTAGGTGTTGTAGAGCTGTTATTTTTGGCAAGTTTCTCTTCTTGCAGCTTTGAAATGGCTGAAGGTTTCTCAAGGGCTTTCTTGCCTAGTGGTGTCTCACCAGGACCTATTACAGAGGTATTAGGCCCAAATGTACCTACTTTGACATGATTGTTTTAGCACTTCCGTTTGGGGATGCAAGTTTTTCCGTTTTTTAGGACTAGGAGTAGGTGGGGATGGAATATTTTGTGTACCTTCCGGATGTGGGTATGGAATGTGTGGGGATTGAGGAGGAGGAGGAGGAGGAGGAGGAGGGGAACCATCTGAGGAAGGAACTTGTACCATCCTGTGTGAACTACAAGGAATCTATACAATAGCCTGTGAACGAGATATACATGTTGGTGCTCCTTTGATGTCAATCCGACACCTTCTCCACTGTAACCTCTGTCCTTGAGCTTGTCCGAGTTTCATCACCTCGTCATTAGGAGGGTATTCCAACAGTTCATCCGCAAAGATAGTATATACAGTGATCACTTCAACCACAACACAGTCTTCATGAATTGGGACTGTTTGTAGCGTAGTCTCCTCTGGATGAACAAGACCAAGTGCAGCCTCACATTGAATCCCCCTCCACGTGATCCATAGGACACAGTGTGTGGGTTCAGTCAACATGACTATAAGGTCTTCGTATGTACGATCGTCACAACGCACCTCCGTTGCCAACTCTGTAGTGCCACCGATCAAACCTATATTTGCGGATGCACAGTTGCTCTTCAGTCTAGCGGGTGAAGGGCTTGCGCGATTGGACATTGGTGACAACACCATCTGGTGACAACACCACCTCTGCATCTGCATGTTCTGCATCCGCATCTCAACCACCAGTTCTTGCTTGATTTGTTCCTTTATCTTTTCCGTATCAACTGATGTGTCGGTCTTGGTCCTCTTCTTCCTGTACATCTCGACGTGCTGAGGCCATGCATACTTCCAGCCCTGGTACCTGGAGACACCACGCACACGATCGTGTTGTTCAGGGCGGCCCAAGCACTAACTTAGCACATCATACTCACTCTGCCCTGCCATTTCTAAAGATCTTGTGCATGCAATCTTCTCCTTGATGTCCGCAGACATTTTTTCTGCCTCTTTGTTGTTGAACAGTATCACAACAACACGATCTTTAATCACTATCTTACTCCTTGCTCGTATCCAATTCTTGGAATGATCGTCAGGGTAGGCGTCATATGGGTTGGGGATACCAGCTGCAGCTAATTGTATGTCCTCTTCCTCCCATTTTTCTAGTTTCACAGTATAACCAGCTGGACCCATGTTGTGCTAGCTTGTGTGCCGGCTTCGGAGTTCTTTGAACTTGACACTAGCAGATGCGGCTTGCTCGGTTTCTGCCTATTTCATGAACTCCTTCCACTGTTCCGGGACAATAAATGTCTGCCTTGTAAATGGCTCAAGTCCTTTTCTGATAAAATCTCGCCTAAGTTGAAATCTGAATTGTCTATATGCCTTGGATGCCGTCTTCCAGAAAAGCTTGAATGCCTGCGGTTTCGCATCTTCCTGGAACTTCAAGTGTTTCTGCACATGCTTATCAAACAAGTCCCACTTTTCTTCATTGCTTAGTTCTTTGATTTCCGACAATTTCAAAGGTATCTTTTGTCTAGCAACGAGCCCCGCAAGCGCCCTGAACCTGCGCTTTTGAGTCAATAGTACTGGCATCCCTACTATGTCGACCTCAGTGACTATCATTGTGTCGCTTGGAAACTTTGTGGATCTTCTTGGCGCTCTGCATCAGCGCTGAGCCCCACCCATCTGGTCTTGTTGTGCACTAGTAGTGCCATAACCCTCTTCATCATCTTGTTCCCTATGTCTATAGTCCTCGTCAGAATTATCGTTTGAATTAATAGTCAAGGGAATTACAGTAACTACTTTAGCCCACTGTAATATCATTGGTTCTTGGTAAACCATTAACATAAATTAGTGCAGGCAAAGCGACCATACCATTTTAAAGAGCAAGATGCAGGCTGCCTTGGTTGCTGATGAGGTACTTATTCAATATGGAGAGAATGTGCAGATGTGCATAGGAACAAGAGCAAAACCAAATGTAAGAGTCAATCTAAAAGGATATGCAAAGTATGTATACGATCGACAGCTAAGTATGTCCACATGTATTTATACAAAGGAGCCACGACATACCCTGCAATTCCCACAAGTACAAGTATAAAAAGAAAACCATACGCACGCATATGTTGTATACTTGATTGCCTGAATGCATGTGTGTTGCAAAAGCGCGCTTGGCCTAATTCCATAAACTCGAGCAAATATACTAAATTACCTTATTACTGAATTGTTGTTAATTTTACAATTATTACCGAGTTGGTAGAATGCATTTACCGAATTGTATAAGACATTTTTAGAGCGGCATACCATAAACTTAAATCCTAGATTCGCCACTGACCTTCGCACTGCCGGAGCGGAGGGATCTCTACTCCTCGTCGCTGCCTACTCGCCGCCACGTCCTCATCCTCGCGTCGACCTCGTTGTAGACAAGCTTACGGACTTAAATTTCAATGTTGAAGTAACATTCTAATAAACTAGGTAAGAGATGTAGACATTTGTACATAAGAATAATCTTTCGTTTTCGAAACCATTTGAATTTTTGTAGACAAGCTTACGGACTTAAATTATGTTGCGAAGTCAATTTGTAGAATTTTTAGAACACACTAAGACGTTATTATAATTATTATATCGTAACAAGAGATAAAAATTCTAATTTTAAGAAATTTGGTTAGACAAGTGTGGCTGTTGATATTTTATTCAAATACTAAATTACCAACTATGAATTATTCATAATTTTTACGAATTTTTTGGTGCTGTTATGGGGTATACTATTTGAGGGAAGCAAGTTTCAATTCAGAAAAAATAATGTCGGGCCCACGCGTCAGCGTCAGAAGCCTATATAAAAAAAGATAACCGTAGCCTGCCCGACCGACAAAGGTGATCCGGGTAGACTAACCATCGTCGCCAATTAAGGGGCAGGGCTAGGTCTGTTCGAATGAACAACAGTTTGCTTTCCCCTTTTAATCTGCAATCAAATCTTGTATCACGTTTTTCTCCGTCAACCGTAATCCAAATTTGATGATATTTGTTTCTGAATTTTTCTAAAATCAACATCTATTCATTTATGACATTTTTTAGATGTAATTCCATTCTTGGATATTGTTTATACACCTTATATTGTTCCTTATAAGTACAACATATAAATAATATTTTTTTACACAACCATTACTAATTAAACTTTGCATTTCGTAATCTTATGGTGAACATAAGGTTATGTTAAAATTTCAAATGCATATGAGTTCGAACATGTTTTAAAGTGTGGAAAACTTCAATGTTGAAATAACATTCTAATAAACTAGGTGAGAGATGTAGACATTTGTAGACAAGTATAATCCTCCATTTTCGAAACCATTTGAATTTCTGGAGACAAGCTTAGGGACTTAAAATATGTTGCCAAGTCAATTTGTAGAATTTTTTGAACACACTAAGACGTTATTATAATTATTATATCATAAACAAGAGATAAAAATACTAATTTTAAGAAATTTGGTTAGACAAGTTGGCTGTTGATATTTTATTCAAATACTAAATTACCAACTATGAAATATGTGTGTTTTTTACGAATTTTTTGGTGCTGTTCATGGGCTATAATATTTGAGGGAAGCAAGTTTCAATTAAGAAAAAATAGTGTCGGGCCCACGCGTCACCGTCAGAAGCCTATATAAAAAAAGATAACCGTAGTCTGCCCGACCGACAAAGGCGATCAAGGTAGACTAACCATCGTCGCCAATGAAGGGGCGGGGCCAGGTCTGTTTGAATGAACAACAGTTTGCTTTTCCCCTTTTAATCTGCAATCAAATTTTGTATCACGTTTTTCTCCGTCAACCGTAATCCAAATTTGATGATATTTGTTTCTGAATTTTTCTAAAATCAACATCTATTCTTTTATGACATTTTTTCGTATGTAATTCCATTTCTTGGATGTTGTTTATACACCTTATATTGTTCTTTATAAGTACAACATATAAATAATATTTTTTACACAACCATTACTAATTAAACTTTGAATTTCATAATCTTATGGTGAACATAAGGTTATGTTAAATTTTCAAAAGCATATGAGTTCGAACATGTTTTAAAGTGCGGAAAACTTCAATGTTGAAGTAACATTCTAATAAACTAGGTAAGAGATGTAGACATTTGTACATAAGAATAATCTTTCGTTTTCGAAACCATTTGAATTTTTGTAGACAAGCTTAGGGACTTAAATTATGTTGCCAAGTCAATTGGTAGAATTTTGAGAACACACTAAGACGTTATTATAATTATTATATCGTAAACAAGAGATAAAAATTCTACTTTTAAGAAATTTGGTTAGACAAGTGTGGCTGTTGATATTTTATTTAAATACTAAATTACCAACTATGAATTATTTGTATTTCTTACGAATTTTTTGGTGTTGTTTATGGGGTATACTATTTCAGGGAAGCAAGTTTCTATTCAGAAAAAATAGTGTCAGGCCCACGCGTCAGCGTCAGAAGCCTAGATAAAGAAAGATAACCGTAGCCTGCCCGACCGACAAAGGTGATCCAGGTAGACTAACCATCGTCGCGAACAAGTGCTCCATTGTCAGAAATGCCCTTGCCGAATGAATACCGCCCCGGTTCCCCGACCCCTGCCCCCTTCTTCTTCCCCGACCTGAGCTCCACCGCCGCCGCCCTCCCGTCCATCCCCGCCGTCGCACACATATCGCACTCCGCCAATTCGTCTAGAGGTGCACGTGCGAGGAGCAGGGTCCAAGTTTGCCGGAGCAGACGCAATCACTCCATCGGCTCGGATCCAGTCGGTGAGCTAAGCGGCTTTCCAATGGTCCCTTGCCTGGACTGTGGTATGGCTCGGGTGGTGGAGGGGCGGACGCAGAAGGAATGTGAAAACCACGGTCGTCTTTATTTCAAGTGTGCAAGGAACTCGATGAGTAGTCTGCTGTGTCTCCCAAATCTGAGTTTGGATTCTTATGTGCTTTTGATTCTGCAGTACCCAAGTATTGTGGATTTTATCGTTTCCACAAGGAGTATCTCCAGATGCTGAAGGACGCTGGCGTCATTGTTTTTCGAATGTCGAACTGGGCAGACGCGGTCGATGAAGTAGTTGATTCAGTGGAATGTCAGATTGGGAGCGGCGAGCAGAGGCAAGCACTGGAGGACAAGCAGAGGAAGAAAGCACTAGAGGAGAAGAGGGACAATGTGATCTGGAAGATGAACTTGATTATTGTGGCTGTTGTTTGTGTAGTATTTGGATTTTTACTAGGGATGTATGCTGTAAAGAAGTAATACTGGTGTTAAAAGTGGTGCTTTTGCTTCATCTATGTGGATGAAGAATGCAAGATTGTTCACATATGACAAACTTAAATGTATGAATGAAGAATGAATGGAATGACAATTGGGTCACAAATCTTAATGTGTCACACATCACAAAATTCATCAATTCAACTATGCTGACATTTCATTGCAGCACGAGGCAAAGTAAATGCGGATTATTAAGACAATCAGAGTAACAAACTTCTGGCATAACTCTGGGATATATACGCATTGCAATTCATTGTGAACTGCTGCCATATAATGACACATAGTATCAAACTTCTAGCATACACATTGCAATTCATTGTAAGCTGCTACCATAGACATTGCAATGCCTTCCAAAATAGGAGACATGGATTGATCTACCGCGTCTCTTAGACCTACTAGTTCATCACAAGTTCAACATATACAGATCTACTAGCTAGTACATCACAAGTTCAACAAGCACACTGGAAGAACACGTTAACAGAAGAACAAATTAATTAAGCAGAGGTAGTCACCGCTGGAGGAGCCCCACCATCGGAGTTGGAGTCAGAGTCAGAGCCGGAGCTGCAGACGTCGAGGCCGCTTCTCTCTCCAGATGCCCAGCCAAGACATTGACCTTGAAGGCGTAATCCATCACGGTCGCCAGCAGTGGCTCAGGAGGCCGTTGGACCCCGAGATGAACAACCATCTTTTTAAGACTCTACCAAGCTTGGTAGAGCATCTTCACTGAAAAACAGGCATCCTCAACATTTACGGACGGAGCACGCATGGGCAGCGACACCTTGCGCCGGGGCGGCTTCAGCCGCTTCACCTCCTCGGGCGGGGACGGTGGCACCTCCTCGGGAGGGGGTGGCGGCACCTCCTCAGGCTCGACGCGCGGGGGCGGCGGCACCTCCTCCCTCCCCCGCTTCCTTGATGGATCGCTTGACGCCATGCACTTGCTTGAGGAAGGAGAAGCTCTTGGATTCACTTCTTGGTGACTGGAGACGGTGGTGCTGGGGTTTTCTTGGTGCTGCAGCTGGCGAAGATCTTGGCCGTCCAGGATTTATATTGACAAGACGGAGAACTATCAGGCGGTTGGTCACGCGCCTCGGAACCCATGTCCGCTCAGGAGAGCTCTTGCCTCTTGGCCACAAAAAGCATGTGGTCGCAAGGAGACGTGTGACTGTTCATATTTTATTCAAAACACCAAATGCCCAACTACTCCTATGAGTTTTTCAATTGTTAAAAAAACTATGAATTGCCCGTATTTTTATTAATCTATATCTATATAACTTATATAATTGGTACCCACTAACTATCATTAACTTCATTTCTCTCTTCATGCAAGCTACCCACATCATCTCCCATCAAACTAAGGGTTATTAACTCTACCTCCTTTTCTCTTCATTACACCAATTCTTTCTTCATACAAACTACAAAGCGACCCGGGTTTGCTAACCCGCGTCGACATTGACTGCTACCCCCTCCATCCCAAATATTGCCCCTTTAATTTCTTCTTTCCGAATGAATAAGCGCAACAGTTCCCTTGAAAAAAAGCGCAGAGGAGGCGTGGAGAAAGAGACGACGATGAGCGCCGGCGAGGGGCCAAGAAGCAGACGACCCCACGCACCCGGGATCGAGAAGATCCGGAACGCGAAGCGGTGTCGCAACTTGATCCGCGCGTTTGCCGGCGAGATGGCAGCGAAGAGGGAGACAACGATGAGCGCCGGAGAGGGGCCAAGCGGCGGTGGAGTGAACCCAATTCCGGAGACTAGGGTCCTCAACTGGATCCTCCCGGATTCTGACGAGGAGCCAAGCAGCGGCAAGGAGGAGCGTGCCGGTGAGGGGGCAGCGAAGTGGGCGAGTGGCCTGCCTCACGTTTGCGAGCACAAGTGTCTGACAACTACGAGGAGCTGTCGAGGGAGCGGCGAAGAAGGTGTAGAGGACCTCATCTCTGACTCTGGCAACGACTACGATGACGGCGAGGCAACTTTCTCTGAATCTCACTGCCTTTTTACTTGTTCTATCGATGGAGCTTAAGGTAGCTTGAGCTTGAGCTTCATAAAGTTAATTAGTGCCTATGATGATGTCTTCCATGCTTGTCATGATCTTAATTATACCAAGTTTTGAGGTAAATCAGTTCTGAACTAAGTTCAGCTTTTACTTGTCACACCCTGCTCCAAGGTCTGAGGCAAATTAGTTCTGAGTTAACTATATTGTTCTTATACCATGTTTAACCCTGTTTCAGGCAAAACTCTGTGAGTCGCGAGCAGAGCTTGAGTTATTTCTTAACCTTAATGTCTGGGATTATGTGAAACCTAAGTTTGAAAAAATCACAAAATAAGTGAACATCCTCATCAAAAAGGCTAAGCACATAAGGAGGTACAATTATACTACTGAACAAAATCTCGAGCCCATTGAAGGTGCTCTAGAAGAGGCTGCAAAAAGAGCCAATAATTTTGACGGGGCATGATCTAGTTCAAGCTTGTTGATGTGCAGGGTGAGTAGCCATACTTTTGTGGATGTTCAAGGGGCATGCTTTTGTTGATGTGTATGGTTTGATAGCACGACCATAGTGTAAATAATGTGATGGACTAGTTAAGTCCTAGCCTGTTATATGGACAAGTTAACCTTTTGTAATAATTATATTTATTCTTGTGGACAAGTTATCTTCATCTTTGTGGACAACTTATCTCTCTTATGATGTCTATTTTGTCTCAGAAGATATGTGTGTTGATTGTGCCTATATGTCGAAATGGAAGCAATGAGAGATGGATCGAGTTGACTTGTCAGTGAGCACAGACTCAAAGGAGACGATGATTAACAAACCTCCGTCTCATTTGTTCACTGACGCCGCGCTCCCGCTTCACTACAGTTGAGTTCTCTCATACTTCAATATATTATTGGGCTCTCAAACTAGTAACTGGCGTCAAATGCTCATCGGTAATAGACTTTATAGCATGTTACCAATACGGCAACGATCAGTAATGGACTTAAGCAGCCCGTTACTGATAAGGCATTGATCGGTAAGCTCGTTACCGATAGGTTTAACATTTGTAATGGGCTCTTTTGACATCTGTTACAAAGAATTTATGTAACAGGCGTTTAAGAAGCCCGTTACCAGAAGTCCACATTGGTAACGGGCGTTGTGGAGGCCAACCCCGAGGTCGTCCTGGCGCGCTTATAGGTAACGGGTGCCAAACAACAACCATTACAGATGTGGGTGGATGTAACAGGCATTAAGTGCCCGTTACAAATGCTGTGTGACCTATTTGAGGTTTTCACGCAGTGAACATCACTCAACAAACGAAATGTACACTAAACAATGAAATTAATGAATAGATGGTGATTTTAGAAAAATTTAGAAAAAAGTATCAAATTTTGACTAATAACGACGAAGAAATACTTGTTACAACATTTGATTGCAGATTAAAAGGAGAAATGGGAACTATTCTTCATTGAATAGAACTGGGCTTCATAGTCATTAGCGACGCGGGGCTGATAAACTGCGTCGGATTTGTTTCTCTCCCAAAATTTTACACAGATAATTCGAGTATCATACAAAAGCTAATCTACTACTGATTTCTTATTCCAATACTCTGTGCGAACTTCACCATTTCGCATCGCAGCCTACAGTCTTCGCTGCAAAATAGAGAAATTCGAAGCCATCCTTTTTCCACGTCGTTGCCGCCGCCAGTGCCTGCGCACGGCTGATCGCCATGCACCTATGCCCGAGGCGGCAGCGGTTCACCCCAAATGCGCCAAGTCGAGTAGTGGAGCACACGCGTGGCCTTCTCGCGCAAAGGCAGACACCCCTCGTTGCTTAGCCACCTCGACGTCGTAGTGTCGCCGCCCACGACCCACCTCATGTACCCCTTCGCGGTGTCATCGGCGGCGGCACCGCCATTGTCTCCGTAGAGCAAAATGGCGTTTAGATAGGCCGCCGCATCGTGCCCACCCTCGGCGGTGCGCCGGAGATTGTTGTATCCTCTGTGTTCGATGAAGAAGGCTTTGATTCCTGTCTTCGATGTGTTAGTTTGGAGCAAACTAACACAAAAACTAACACTTTGGAGCCAAACACATTTGTTAGTTTGGTGTTTAGTTGGAACTAACACCTCCAAGAGGTGGTAATTGTTGTTAGTTTGGTGGACCCCAACCCTTTTCTCTCCCTCCTTCTCCTTTTTTCAAATGTTTGGAAAAGTTAATTCAAATGCAAACTAACACCTCCATCCAAACATCCAAGATGTTAGTTTTTTATGTTTTAATTTGGAGGTGTTAAAAACTACCACTAATAGTAACACTAACATCTACCATCCAAACACGACCATTGGAGACGATGTTTGCTAACTCCGTGTATCATTTAATTCTACATTAGAATCACTACCTCTACAGCTCTGCTCTCAGCCATTGACTAGCAACAGTTTTGCCATTTACCGTCTTGGGAACCTTCCCGGCCGTTCTTGTGCTCTTGATCTTATCCCTTCCTTGTTTTTTCTATAAAGAGACACCGACGCCTATCGGTCCTCCTCACTTCAATTTGCTTCCTTCTTATCTAGATCTAGATCTAGCTATATGGTTCCTTCTTCTGATACAATAAAGCGAGTCACTTGCTTCCTTCTTCTCTAGATCTAGATCTAGCTACGGTGCAAAGAATAGATGTTGTAGGGCGCAAGCTTTTGCTTTTCTCTCTTCTTCCTCCTTGATCTATTAGTTGCTAGAAGAATTCTTCTGATAGGGGTGATTGGGTTGCTCATCCCTCGAACACAGTTGCGAGAAGAATTCTTGTGACATAACCCTTGCTCACAGCTATGTCCTGGGAAGGTAGCCCAGAACCTCCTACCATCAAGATGAACAAGCCGACGGAAAGCCTGCTAAAGCTTTTCCATCACACATGGGCTTCCTTTTGCTGTCCCCTTCTCCTCCCGGAGGAGGGATTTTTTCAAGGGATATGTTTCCACCCTCTCTGTATCTTTCTCTTGTGTTGACTTGTAACATGAGGAAGCAGCCAGAATCTAGATGGAGCATATCTCATTATTCTTCTTTGTAAGCTGAGCATGATTAAGGAAAGCTTATGTCTTGCAAACCAAAATTAGGGTTGCAAAACAGAAGCTTTCTTTAATTAGTCATGCCAGAAATCAAGTCTCTAAGCCGTCAGTAGAAATGGAGCTTGTTCGATGACCATGTGCAGCAAGATCGACGACCTGCGAGCAAGATCGATGTGTGTGTGATTTTGCATATCTCGTCAGGAAGATATGGTCGCATTGTAACCTTGTTCTGATGTATCAATGATGATTGTAATCTGTGTGTGTGTGATTTTGCATTTCAAGAGACATGCTTTATTGAAATTATGCTAGATTGTTGGAGATGGAGTCTTTTTTTACTTGGCATATCTTTGTAGAAGTTGGCAAAGCACAAGATTTGCCAAGTAAAATTTGGCAAACTCTTGGAGATGCTCTGATCCGTGTCTCTTTTGATGTAATCTGTTCGTGATTTCGCATATCTTCTTGCCCATAACAAAAGCGATGATGGTTCCTTAGTCCTCATCTCTTGCCCGTAACAAAGGCTATGCTGGTTTGTTAGTCCTCGTCTCTTGCCTGTAACAAAGGCGACCCGGGTTCGTTAATCCTCGTCTCTTGCCCATTACCGAACTGAAGTAGAATATAAATAGCGTATATATAGTATCTTTGGCAGAATATATTACAAGCAGGATTCATACACCACATCCCATATATTACAAAAAAGATTGAAATTCCACCAATACATCACATCCTTTATATTACAAAACGGATTCCATTTCCACCAATAGACACATCCTCCGGCATTAGAAAAAGGATTCAGCGGAAATAAGGCTTGCTTTTTTTCTTTGTTTCTGTATATGGATTTTTTCACTATGGTCGCTTCGCAAGTACGGTGTTTTGTTAACTTCCAATAGTTGGGGCTTGTATGAAGTGTCAAAGGATGGAATTTTGTCAAACTGGTTGTATTCCTCCTTCTCAACAACATTTTCAATCCCCAAAATCCTTATTTTTCCAGGTCAGGTACATAGAAGACTTGCTCAACATCATTGGCGAAGACAAACGGTTCGTTTTTGTAACCAAAGACTCGGAGATCAACACTAACATAACCATATTTGTCCTTGCTCACGGCTCTCTTCCCATTGGTGACCCATCTACAATGAAACAAGGCCACCTTGAATCCTACATAATCAAGCTATCATATCTCCTCTATTTGACCATAATATGTGTTTCTCCATGTCATCATCATCATCATGACTGTCGTCAATGACGGCCCGTACACGCAAACCGCTATTTTTATAGACGCTCTTTTTATCCTGGGTCATGGTGTAGAATGTGAATCCATTGATATCCATTCCTTCGTATCTTGTAACAGTGAACAATGGCTTGCTCCTAGATTCCTTATCACATCGGTAATTACAACATTATTGCTGCATGTCTCGACATAATCTCGGAGCCACCTGCTGAAACCTTGCATGTGCATCTTTACAAGCCAAGCCCTACCATGGTTAGGGTTGTCTTCACGTAGTTGTCGTTTGTGCTCATTGGCAAATGGTGTAATTAGGTGTAGCTATTATATCACAGTGAAATGAGCCTTTTGAAAGGCATCTGCATCTTGAGTGACAGACCATTTCCCCATGGTCCCAACACCTGAAAGCCTACCTTCGTTTCGTGAGTGAGGCACACCAACGGGGTTTTGTAGGTCCGTATTAGATGCAGCATGATCAAAGAATGATGGTGGGAAGGTAGCTTCAAGCAGGCATAAGGTCTCAAAATGCCTTCTCTCCAAGTCCAATAGTTTTTCCTCATCAATCACTTATATTCTATTGCATTGAAGAATAAACACAAGCTCGTGACCGTGTCGCGAACCAGTTTTGTCTTGATACCTCTAAGTGCAACAGGAAGAAGAGCTGTCATCAACACATGGCAATCATGAGATTTCATCAAGTTGAAATTCATTTTCATGTCCTTCACTGACACTAGCCTCTTGAAGTTTGATGAGTTGCCTGAAGGTACTTTCAAATCATGCAAAAACTGACAAAATTCTTTTCTCTCTGCCTTTTACAAGGTGGTTGCAGCAAACGGAAGGCTCGTCCCCATCTCTATTTCCTCTGCATAGAGCTCCGGCTTAATGCCCAGCTCTTTAAGATCCTCCCTTGCATTTCTTGATCTTTTCCTTTGGAATTCTGTTGTAGCAATGTTCCACAAGTAGTTTCACACACATTCTTCTTGACGTACATGTTGTCAATCAAATGATGCACATCCAACATCACCCAATACTCTAGCTCCCATAGAATTGATTTCTTATTCCACATTCTTTCTTCTACTTCACTATCTCATTTCTTTCTTTTGCCAAGGGTTTTTTCAATCAGTTTGGGTAACTTCTTGATAGTTTTGATGTCCTTGACTTTGAAGTGGACCAGATCTCCAGTCACATGTAACGGCGCCTCTCGATTATCCTTTCCCCCATTAAACTGACAATCCATGGCTCGGTATGGATGTTTCTTGCCGAGGAAACGACGGTGCCCCATAAATACGTATTTCTTTGAATGTCTTAGCCATATTGCGCAAGTATGTTCCAAGGCGTGTGGGCAAGCTGCACCTTTCCTTTTACTCTGGCCAGAGAGGTTGCACTGAGCCGGGTTGTCGTTGATGGTGGTGAACAACATGCCATGAATTGTGAACTCCTCATGCTTGTACTCATCCCAAACCTCCGGCACACTAGGCTTCCACAATATCTTCAAGTTATCAACTAGTGGCCTCAAGTAGACATCAATACGGTCGCCAGGTTGCTTTGACCCGGAGACGAATATTGTCAGCATCATATATTTATGTTTCTTGCATAGCCAGGGTGGAAGGTTGTACAATGATAGCATGACAGGCCAGGTGCTATGTGTTGAGCTCTGGTTAAAGAACGGGTTCATGCCATCTATGCTTATAGCAAACCGTATGCTGCTTGCACCTTCGTCAAACCATGGGAAGTGGTTATTAATGTTACCCCATTGTGCTGCATCTGCTGGGTGCCTAAAGTTGCCATCTTTCTTAAGCTTCTTTCAGCCTTCGTCATGCCAACGCAAGAGTTGGGCCTCCTTTCGTGTTGCGAACCATCTTTTCAGCCGAGAAATGATGCAAAAATACCATGCTACCCTCACAGTAGCTCCTCTATTAGACTTCTTCTTCTTCCTTTGATCTCGCTGGGCTCGTTCTCGTCATCAGCATTATTATCATCTCCACCATCCTTTTTGCCCTTGTACAGATCATAACCACACTTGGGGCACTTGTCAAGGTCTGCATAATCTCCATGGAACAATACACAACTGTTCTTGCATGCAGGGATTTTTTCAACCTCTATTCCTAGAGGGCAGATTATCTTCTTCGCCTCGTAGACAGACTCTGCTATTTGGTTTCCTTCAGGTAGCCTGTCTCTAAGCACATCAAATAGATGTTTGAAACTTTTGTTGCTCCAACCATGATCTGCCTTAAGTTGTAGACGTTTTAGTTCACCAGAAAGGCGAGAGTACTTCTGGCAATCAGGATAGAGGGGTTTCTTTGAATCTCCAATGAACTGCTTTAGCCTCGCTAATACAGAAGGTGTGTACACTCGTTGAAACTCAATATCCCGCAACATTTGATCAACATTGTGCACACATTGCAAAACCTCACCATCATCGAATCCCCTAACTTCTTGATCAGTGATGTCCTCAGGCCTCAACATATTTGGTAGAAATAATGGTTCATTTCCCTCAAAAAGTCTACTGTCATCAAGGTCTTCATCATGGTTAGCATAGTGACGCACTTCACCTTCATTTAGGCAGCCTGCTTCGAGTTCATTAAGGCCTTCCTCTCCATGTTTATTCCAACACGTGTAATTTTTTGTGAAACCACGTGTGACCAAATGATGAAAAATGATTTCTCAATACAGGGGCAAAACATTGCCTGAACACCACGGTTTCTCATATCCGCCTCTGCTTTAGAGAACCATTGACCCCGCTTAAGAAATCCTCCCAATCTTCTTGGGGTTGTCTGTACATCCAAGCCCGAGTAGCAGATGCCATCTGCATTCCATACACCAAATGAGCATAATTCATCACACAAAAAGACAGCTGAATAATTTCAATAAAAGGGGCCAATTAATTTCCACCTTGATGAGGACTTTCTATGAGGCGAGCGCAGAGGAGGATCGGAGGACGACGTCGCAGCGGCAGCGACGTCCGCTCTGGCCCCTTTCGCCGTCACATACGTGCGGCCGGCCAGCCTACTGCAGCACCGGCTTTCTGAAGAGAGAAATTAAGTGCGATCCTCAGAGCGCACGCAACTTGCGGCGGCGAATGGGACAGACCTCGGGGACATCTGAGCACACAGATCGAGCGAGTGACCTTTTGAGGAGAGAGAGAGCGAGTGTTGTTGTCGGAACAAGAGTGGCCTAGCTTCTGCGGAGAGAGAGTGAGTGGTGTCGAAAGGATAAGACACAGACGAGATAACAACATGCGTCTCCGATGTGTGAAAAAAGGCGACCCTGGGCGGCAATCAAAGGAGACACATCCTACAAACATGTGTCTCCAATATGAACTTATCGTTAACAAACTTTATAGCCCGTTACCAATACGGCAGCGATCTGTAACGGACTTAAGCAACCCGTTACTGATAGGGCATTGATCGGTAACAGACTTTACAAGCCCATTACCGATAGGTTTGACATTTGTAACGGACTCTTTTAACATCTGTTACAAAGAATTTATGTAAATGGCATTTAAGAAGCTTGTTACCAAAAGTCCACATTGGTAACGGGTGTTGTGGAGGCCAACCCCGGGGTCGTCCTAGATCTTATAGGTAACGGGCGCCAAACAACAACCGTTACAGATATGGGTGGATGTAACGGACATTAAGGGCCCGTTACAAATGCTGCGTGACCTATTTGAGGTTTTCACGTAGTGTCGATACCTCCTTTTATGATTTTGCTCTCGCTTGGCTATGCTTCATCTTCAATCTATTCTATAGATATATTGATTGATGTGCTCTTGTAGTCATGGTGGCTAGAGGTGCATACCGGATCGACTAAGTGTTTTCAACTTGTTCTTCTAGAACTTGCCCTAGGCTAACCCGCACGCATAGGAGTGTGTTGTGACTGTACGGTGGCTCCAAAAGGCGGGCGTCTTTGGAATCGGACCAGATGATAGTAGTTTAAAGATGGCTTTGGATGAGATGCATGTCACACTTGCTCTTTTTTCTAGAACCATGAATAGAAGACGATAGGCCTTAGTTTCCCTTGCTTGTTCCTTACCTTGTCGACGTTCATGGATGCGATCAACCTTATGCTATAACTCATATATCTTTAAGGTTTATCCTCTTATGCAATCAATGCTTTGTGTTAGGTTAGATCGATAGGTTAGATGGAGAATCCTAGGAGTTTTCTTCCAATCTTTGGATTGACAAATCTAGGAAGGACCCTCCATGGTGAAAAAGGCACCAAGTCACCTATAGGCTTGCGGTGAACTTGAGCACGGTTTTGAACTGTCAACACACTATTACAATACTATAACAGAGCACGATTTTACCTTCCTACCCTTTGTACACCAGCTCCCCTTGAACTATAAAAAGAGAAGCAGGGACCCTCGAGAGGGGAGGAGAACAAACAAGGACATAGAGAGAAAGCAATAGACAACAAACCCACACAGACACGAAAACCAAGAGCACTCCACGCTCACCACCCCTCGGGAGACTTGGGATCAGGTCCCTCTCCCGACCTAAGTTTGTGTCCCTTATGAGGATCTGTGTGGTTCGAGGACCGGTGGTTGGTCGCTTCCTGGTGTGATGAGTGATTGGCAACGTTGTGTGGACCGACTCTTGGCTAACTTTTGCAGGCACAAGTTGCGGCTTGACTGGTGTTGGTGCAGGTGAAGAACAAGTGCAAAAGGTCATTGCCGGTGAGGCCTCCAAGTGTGGAGAAGACAAGTAGGCTTGGTTTGAGGGACCCGGTGGCCAACGGAGTCAAGTGCAGGCTGCATGGTGGAAAGAACAGCGAGACGAAGTCGTGGATGGTTTCTTGGTTGAGCCCCAAAACCAAGGTCGAGCTGGGACAACGTGGGAGCCGAGTCATGAGTGGTGATTGGGGGAGGATACACCGACTTCGCGGGGTTTGTAGTGGTTCACCAGAAAACCACTGGGTTACTCGGTTGAGCCACAAAACCGAGGCCGAAGACTCAATAAGGAGGTGCGACCACCCAGGCCGGTTCAACCGCCCAGGAGGGGCAGTCTCACCGCTTGGGCCGGTCTAACCATCCAAGGGGGCGGTCTGACCGCCCGGGTCGCAGCCGCTGAGAAGCTTCGAAGTGGAGGACACATGTCGGGATCGCAAGGCTTGCGTCGAGGCTAAGCAAGGTTGCGGTCGCTGGGCATTGGTCCGATGGAGAAAATCTGAAGACTTACAAATTCAGCCTTGAGGGGCATGTATCCCTAGTTATCTAGAAAGGGTAGTTTATTCTTTTGGGTGCCTCCATATAAGCACTTGAGGAGATGGATGGCAGCCAACTCTTGGAAACCTAGCTCATTTCCCTTTGTCATTTTCGTTTGTATTTTCACCTAGTTTTTCTAAGACTACCTTGAGAGCTTAATGTGAGATCTAGAGAGACGGATGGATGACCAGGTGGCAAGCTAGACCTTGTATGAACCTTCATGGTATGTATAGATGATTCGGCGTGGTTCCTCAAGGCCTCGTGTTGCCTCTCCAGTTTTCCTTTTAATTTGTTTATTTTCGGAGCCCTTTCTTGTGATTTTCTTGGTGAAGTTTTAAGGGTGATTTCTTGTGGGATTCTTGTTGGATGTCGCACATGAGGACCTTGTGCCTTTTTGGCTGGTGACTTTGCCCAAAGAACTCCCTTGAATCGACCTCGATTTGGTGGTTTTCGAGTTGCTCGAGTTCGTGACCTAGAGGGCCAAGATCCGCGATTCCCTTTGATTGAGAGCATTTCGGTTCGGTTCCTTTGAGGGAGAGGTTGCCCAGGGGGTAACACAGCTCTTCCCGAAGTTTCGCTGCAATCCGTGGGGTGAATCAGGAGATCGGGCGATGGGAAGTTGAGGTTTGACCCGCGACAAGATTTTCTGGGTGGGGCGATCTAACCGCCATAGGGGTGCGGTCTTACCTCCCTGGGTCTTCCAGTGAAAGTTTTGGTTTTGCCAGATTTTCCTCTGTGAGTTTGTTCGCCTTGATTAGAGGAGCGTCCAAGTGATATCTTGGTTCCTTTCGGCGTAGTTTGCTAGGAGTTCTTGCCTTGGGTTCGTTGCTGGGTACAAGAGGTTAGACCACCCGTGGTAGTCGGTCTAACCACCCCTAGGCCCTTGGGTGGAGTTTCAGTGTTCACCAAGATTTTCTGGTATAGCTAGTATAGCCTTGACTAGAGAATTCTGTAGGTGAAACCGTGGAGAGCTTTGGAGCTCAGAAGAGGTGTTTCGAAGGTTTCCTTAGTTACGAGGTGGAGGCGGTCTAACTGCCCCCTCGAGGAAGGAAGCTTTCGAGTCGTTTCCGCTGTCGTGTGTGTGTAGAAGTTGTGGCTGCAGGTAGTGTTTGTTTCGAAGACCAGTAGCACTCCAGCGGCTACGTGGTTTTAGCAAACGGAAGGTTGTGTGCGGAGCGTGCGATTTTGGGTACCCGACTGAGTTCCTTTCGTTGGAGTTGTCATCTCCTTCGAGAAGTATTTTTATTGGCTCCCATTCACTCCCCCTCTCTAGTTCCCTAACCAGTCCTTCACCTTACTACAAGCCCATGGGCATATAGAACACTTCCTCAGACTGGACATAGGGACCCCTAGGGCGCTCAAACCAGTATAAACCCTTATGTCTCTAGTGCCAACCGTTCGGATCCGACATTCAAACGTACTAAAATTTACTTGCTGGCGGTATCAAACCCCAACACTACTCTCACAGTATCAGTGAAGAGGTTTCAGTGTTCCTGGTCCTGTCTGATGGAATCTAACACCACCTTGTGTCGCGCCTCACCCGGGCTGCAGCATCAGAGCTCGTTGAGGTGACCATGTGTGGTTTGAGGACTGGTGGATGGTCACTTCCTTGTGTGATGAGTGATTGACAACATTGTGTGGACTGATTCTTGCCTAAGTATTGCAGGTGCAGGTTGCGGCTTGACTTGTGTTGGTGCAGGTGAAGAACAAGCGCAAAAGGTCGTTGCCAGTGAGGCCTCCAGGTGTGGAGAAGACAAGTAGGCTTCGTTCGAGGGACCCGGTGGCCAGCGGGGTCAAAGTGCAGGCCGCATGGTGGCATGAACAGCAAGATGAAGTCATGGACGGTTTCTTGGTTGAGCCTCAAAACCAAGGGCGAGTCGGGACTACGTGGGAGCCAAGTCATCAGTGGAGACTGGCGGAGGCTACACCGAGTTCGTGGGGTTTGCAGTGGTTCACCAGAAAACCACTGGGTTACTCGGTTGAGCCACAAAACCGAGGCCGAAGACTCGACGAGGGGGTGCGGCCACCCAGGCCGGTTCAACCGCCCAGGAGGGGCGGTCAGACCGCCTGGGGCTGGTCAGATCTCTCGGGCCGGTCTAACCGCCTAGGGGGGATGGTCTGACCGCCCTGGCCGCCGGTGCCGAGAAGCTTCGAAGCGGAGGACACGCGTCGGGATCGCAAGGCTTGCGTCGAGGCTAAGCAGGTTGCGGTCGCCTGGCATCCGTCCGATGGTGAAGACATGAAGACTTCCAAATCCGCCCTCGAGGGGCATGTATCCCTAGTTATTAGTGAAGGGTAGTTTAGTCTTTTGGGTGCCTCCATATATACTCATTGGATGGGTGGATGGCAGCCAACTCTAGGAACCCTAGCTCATTTGTTTTTCCATTTTCGTTCTCCTTTTTCCTAGGATTTTAGAGGACTAGCTTGAGAGCTTCATGTGAGATCTAGAGAGAGGGATGGATGTTTGGGTGGCAAGCTAGACCTTGTACGAACCTTTCATGGCATGTATAGAAGGTTTGGCGTTGTTCATCATGGTGGTTTTCTCCTCTCTTTTGTATTGATTTTTGAAGCTCTTTGTTGGCGGTGTTTTGAGGACGATTTCTTGGGGTTTTTGGTGGGTGTCACGTATGAGGTTCTTGTGCCTCTTTGGCTGGTGACTTTGCCCCCAAATCTCCTTTGAATCGGACTCGATTTGGTGGTTTCTCGAGTTGGGCAAGTTCTTGACCTAGAGAAGCGATTTCTTCGATTCCTCTTGATTGTGAGCGTTTCGGGTCGATTCCTTTGAGGTAGAGGTTGCCCAGGAGGTAACCCAGCTATTCCCGAAGTTTTGCTGCAATCCGTGGAGTGATTCGGGAGATCGGGCGCGAGGAAGTTGAGGTTTGACCCGCGGGTTCGTTTTACGGGAAGGGGCGGTCTAACCGCCTACAGGGGGCGGTCTAACCGCCCTGGGTGTTTCCAGGTCAAAGTTTTGTTTCGCCAGATTTTCCTCTGTGAGTTTGTTCGCCTTGATCAGAGGAGCGTCTGAGTGAAATTTGGGTCGTTCTCGTGCAGTTTTCTAGGTGTTCTTGGTTGGAGTTCGTTGCTGGGTACAGGAGGTTAGACCGCCCCTTGTAGCCGGTCTAACCGTCCCTAGGCCCCTGGGTGGAGTTTTGGTTTTCGCCAAGATTTTCTGGTAGCTAGCATGGCCTTGACCAGAGAACTTTGTTGGTGAAACCGGGGTGTGTTTTGGTGCTCGGAAGAGGCGTTTCGGAGGATTTCTTGGTTACCAGGTGGAGGCGGTCTAACCGCCCCCCATACCGGCCTAACCGCCCCCCCTCCGGTTAGCCGGCTTTCGAGTCGTTTCCGCCGTCGTTGCTGCGTGTGTGTTGTGGTTGCTTGGTAGAGTTTGTTCCTAGGACCGGTAGCACTCCGGTGGCTACGTGGTTTTGGCAAACGGAAGGTAGAAGTGCAGAGCGTGTGATTTCGGGGGTTCGACCGAGCTAGTTCGTCTTGTCGGAGTTTCAATCTCCCTCGAGAAGAATTTTTATCGGCTCCCATTCACTCCCCCCCTCTCTGGTCGCCTAATCGGTCCTTCACCTTTGTCCACTGTCACCTTGAGTGGTCTACAAAAAGTTGATGGCCGTGGTTGCCCCCCCCTAACTTTGCTGATTTCATCTAGAACAATTGTGCCCCTCCTCGAGTGAAATTCTTTGTGTGGCTCCTTCTGCAAGAGCGCATCCAGTGTAGGAGAAATCTAGTGAAGAAGAACATATTGACTAAGGCAAGTTGTGAGTGTTAAGATTGTGGTACACTGTGGAGTTGTTATGATCCACCGGTTGTTGTGATTGTATTTAGATAAGGATGTATCTTGTTTGTAACCGCTTGTACAAGCCTTGGTGGGGGCTCTAGCCTGCCTATATAACATGTAACCGAGAGCCATCAAAGGCATCTCATTCACGCCATTTTACATGGTAGTCAGAGCTAGCTTCCTTCATCGTCTTGGCCATGGCGCTCCCCTTGTCCTCCACGCTTGTGCCTGCGGTTGGATATCCCGTCACGGAGAAGCTTGTCAAGAACAATCACCCGCTATGGAGGGCTCAGGTGTTGTCCGCCCTGCACGGTGTGCAGGTAGCCGGACATGTCCCGGAGAAGGAGATCCCCAAGGGCGCGACCCGGGCTGATCTGGTGCCCAACCTGGACTATGAGATCTGGGAAGTTCGTGATCATCAAGTATTGAACTACCTGTTGTCACCTCTTTCCCATAAGATACGTGTTCAGGTAGTTCTCGTGTAGACAGCTCGCGATGCATGGGTGGTGATTGAGGCCATCTTCACCTCGCAGTCCCATGCGCGCCATATCTACTCGCCTTGCCCTCACAACGGCGCAGAAGGGCTCGTCTTCGGTCGCGGACTACATTGGCAAGATGAAAACCCTCGCAGATGAGATGCGATCTACTAGGAAGAAGTTGGAGGATGGGGAGCTCGTCTCCTACATACTTGCGGGTCTCGACGTCAACTGTGACCCACTGGTATCCGCCATGCAGTGCATGTAGAGCCCATCTCCGTTGGGGAGCTCTATACGTAGATGACGAGTTTCGAGCAGCGCATGGATCGTCATCAGGGCTCTGGCTTGTCTGCCAGCCTTGCATCACGAGGTGGACGTGGTGGCAACAACAATCAACGGGGTGGGCGCGGCGGTGGCAGCAGTCGTGGCCGCGGCGGCTTCGGCTGTGGCCTCAACAACGGCCGTCCTGGCGGCACCAATAGCGAATGTCCCATCTGCCAACTATGTGGCAAGGAGGGATACATGATGATCAAGTGTTACAAACGCTTCGACACTTCATTCATCGGCGCCCCCGACAACAAAAGTGCTTCGTCGGCCACTACGTCCTACGGGATCAATACCAACTGGTACATCGATTCTGGGGCAACCGATAACATCACCGGTGAGCTTGATAAGCTCACCATGAGGGACGACTACTCCGACAATGACCAGATCCACACGGCTTCTGGCGCAGGTATGGAAATTCTTAAGATTGGTCAGAGAGTTGTTCAAACCCCTGAACGTTCTCTTATGTTAAACAATGTTCTGTATGCTCCTTCGGCCAACAAAAATTTGATCTCACTGCATCATTTTGCCGCTGACAACAATGCCTTTCTAGAGTTTCATCCTGATTTTTTTCTTGTCAAGGATCAGGAAACGAAAAGAACTCTTCTTCGAGGCAGATGTAGAGGGGGTCTCTACCCCTGAAGTCTTCCCCACAGAAGGAAGTCCATGGTGCCACCAAGCTCCCTGCATCTTGGTGGCACAATCGCCTCAGTCACCCGTTGCATTCAGTAGTCCAGTGTGTCCTTAGCCAGCATAAACTTCCTTTTATTCCTGAGTCCAATAAAGAGAGCATATGTGATGCGTGTCAACAAGGAAAGAGCCACAAGTTGCCCTATCCTAAGTCTTTTAATGAGTCGAATAATCCTCTGGATCTTGTATTTTCTGATGTATAGGGTCCAGCTCCAACCTCGGTTGGAAGAAACAATTACTATGTTAGTTTTATTGATGATTTCAGTAAGTTTACGTGGATTTACTTGCTTCAGCTCAAATTTGAAGTCTTTCATCGTTTTCATAACTTCCAAAACCTTGTTGAACGCCTCTTTAATAGGAAGATTGTGGCTATGCAAACTGATTGGGGTGGGGAATATCAACGATTAAACACCTTTTTTCAGCGCATTGGGCTCACTCATCATGTTTCGTGTCCTCATGATCACCAACAAAATGGTTCTGCCGAACGTAAGCATTGGCACATTGTAGAGGTTGGTCTTTCTCTCCTCTCTCATGCCTCTATGCCACTCAAATTTTGGGATGAAGCCTTTCTTACCGCTATTTTCTTGATCAATCGCCTACCTAGTCGAGTCATTGGTCAAGAAACCCCTCTCAAGCATCTATTTCATCAGGACCCAGACTACTCTGCCCTTCGCACATTTGGATGTGCCTGCTGGCCGAACTTAAGACCCTACAATACCAGAAAACTTGCCTTTCAATCTACTAAGTGTGTTTTTCTCGGGTATAGTCATCTTTATAAGGGTTTTAAATGTCTTGAAGTCAAATCCGGGCGGGTGTACATATCCAGGGATGTTGTCTTTGATGAAACCTTGTTTCCTTTCTCAAAATTGCATCCCAATGCAGGCGCTCGGCTTCGCTCTGAGGTTTTGCTTCTCCCAACATCCCCTGTTAATTCTTCATCGTCAGGGGGTGACAATACTAGTGACCTATCTAATGATTCTCCTACTAACCTGCCAATGGAGCAGCCTGATGTTTCTGTAGGTCATGGTGGCACCAGTGTACAGGAGTCTGCAGAAAATTCTATGGTTTTTGGGCGTGATTTCATGCTACTGGCGCGGGCAACTTCATCACCGACCATTGCCAATCCCGAAGCAGATACGCCTGACGCACCTGGCAGCGGATCGGGCTCGGATTCCGCACCGACAGCGACTGCTTCCTTGGCCGCGTCGAATCCCGCCTCTGCCTCTCCACACGCTCCATCTGGTGCTCCCGCGTCCACCCCTGCCGGCCCGCCACCGCCAACAAGCACGTGTCCAACAGCTGGTGGAGCTGGTCCCTCTGCAGCAACCGGGGGCACCCCTGCCGCGGGCGCATCCCCCTTGGAGTCACCGCCGCTCGGATCTTCTACGCCGACGACGGATCTCGGTGCGGGGGACAGATCTTCTGCGCCGGTTCCTGCTCCCTCGGATGTTCCTGCTTCTTCTGCCAGTCAGCGCCCTACTACACGACTTCAACATGGTATACGCAAGCCCAAAACTTACACTGATAGCACAATCAGATTCGGTAATTTGACTGCGGTTTCTGGACCTACCAATGTCAGAGAAGCTTTGTGTGACAAGCACTGGAAGAGTGCTATGGATATTGAGTATGGCGGCCTAATGAAGAATAAAACTTGGCACTTGGTACCTCCTCAACCGGGCAGAAATATAATTGACTACATGTGGATCTTTAAAGTCAAACGAAAAGCAGACGACTTTCTTGACAGGTACAAGGCACGTCTGGTTGCTAAGGGGTACCAGCAGAGATATGGCATAGACTACGAGGATACATTCAGCCTAGTGGTCAATGCTGCCAACATTCGCATTGTTCTGTCCATTGCAGTCTCAAGGGGCTGGTCCCTTCGTCAACTTGATGTTTAGAAAGCATTCCTTCATGGTGATCTGGAGGAGGAGGTCTATATGCGTCAACCTTCTGGCTATGAGAGCAAAGACACACCACATTATGTTTGCAAGCTGGACAAGGCGCTTTATGGGCTCAAGCAAGCACCTCGGGCATGGTACTCCAGGCTGAGTCGTCATCTTCAAGAACTTGCTTTTCTACCTTCCAGAGGTGATACATCCCTTTTTTATTTTAATAAAGGGAATCTCACCATCTTTATCCTGGTCTATGTTGATGACATTATAGTAGCCAGTTCCTCTCAAACTGTGACTAATGCCTTACTGAAGCATTTAGAGCGGGATTTTGCAATCAAAGATCTTGGTGACTTGTATTATTTTCTTGGAATAGAAGTCAAGAAGGTTGGGTCTGATTTGTTGTTGTCCCAAGAACGTTATGCACATGACATTCTTCAGCGTGTCAACATGGCAGATTGCAAACCCGTGTCCACTCGTTTGTGTCCCTCAGAAAAACTCTCCATGCATGATGGGCAAATGCTTGGGCCTCTTGACTCCACTCAGTACAGAAGTGTTGTTGGTGCATTACAGTAGCTTACTTTGACCCGTCCAGACATTGCTTATGCTATCAACAAGGTGTGTCAGTTTCTTCATTCACCCTCCATGGTGCATTGGGCTGCGGTCAAACGAATCCTAAGGTATGTTCAAGGCAGTATTCAACTTGGTCTCACGATTTGCAAGTCGTCGTCTATGCTTGTGAGTGCTTTCTCCGATGCGGATTGGGCTGGTTGGCCTGATGATCGCCGCAGCACGGGAGGGTTCGCTGTGTATCTTGGTGCAAACCTGGTGTCCTAGAGTGCGAATAAGCAGGCCACCATGTCCAGGTCCAGCACCGAAGCCGAATATAAAGCTCTTGCTAATGCTGCGGCCGAAGTCATGTGGGTGCACAAGATTCTCACGGAATTGGGTGTTCCTCATCCCAGAGCTGGGCGTCTTTGGTGTCATAACATTGGAGCCACCTACTTGACAGCTAATCCTATGTTTCATGCGCGTACGAAGAACATAGAGATTGATTTTCATTTTGTTCGTGAACAAGTGGCCAAGAAGGCGCTGGATGTTCGATTCATTCACTCTGGCGATCAGGTGGTGGATGGATTCACCAAGGCTCTTCCTGAATGTCTGCTCATTAAGTTTAGGAACAATCTCAACCTAGGAGGAGGTTGAGATTGACCGGAGGTGTTAAGATTGTTGTACACGGTGGAGTTGTTATGATCCACCGGTTGTTGTGATTGTGTTTAGATAAGGATGTATCTTCTTTGTAACCCCTTGTACAAGCCTTGGTGGGATCTCTAGCCTGCCTATATAACATGTAACCGAGAGTTCACACCATTTTACAGTGAGGTGTGTGGCAGCGAGGAGGACAAAAGTTAACCACATCATCTCTGGGTGCCCCTTTTCTATGCATGTCTGGTCGTCCCTGCTCATCGACACCTCGTGCTCCTCAGTGTGCAGACTGTGGAAGGTCCCCGTCCACCAACCATCCCCAGCAAGCACTACAACTATTTTGTTCTCCTGATCTGCTGGATGCTATGGATGCATCGCAATGACATTGTTTTCTCAAGAGAAGCCCCATTGCATAGACGGTTCTGGAAGGCCTGCAAGACTGAGGTCTGTCTATGGTGCCAGCGCCTCCCTGTGGTTGATTGCCTTCCGACCGAAGAACTACATATTTTCTTCAATGTAAAACTTATGTAAAAACTGTGGGGTTTTTCCTATTGCTCAAATTGTAACTTGTATGAGGTTTGGTCTGCAACAGACCCCATGAAAGGAAAATCTAGGTGGGGATGCTCTCCCCCAGTTGACCCTAAAAAAAGTAGGATCCCTGTGCATGATTGCAGACATGTTGTGTTAGGAACGTGAAGTTACCATGGTTGCAGGTATGGGGCCGGCTGGGCAATCTGGATAAGCTCATTGAGGCCGACCACTGGGGTACCCTGTTTGAGAAAATTCAGGTAACCAACCAAATCCATGAAAGTATATTGCATGAGGTTTTTTACGGTACACAATACGACCTAACGGTCGTACAATCGTATTATCGGTTTATTCGGTTCTTTCCCTATGGGTAAAATGGTAATTTGATAAATATATATTTTTTGGAAAAAAATTCCCCGCTGCCCTCTTATACTATGTAAAAGATTTCATATATTTCATTTCCTATATTACAACGATACCATTTTATATTTTCAATAATACCTTTATACTACCCATACGACATTTGAATACTACCGTACGACAACTATTAAAACCAGTCGTATTGAATTAATCTCAAATGTCGGATCCTTACATATAGGTAATTTTCTATTACATACGAGTCGTTTTCAACCGGTCTTACAGGTCGTATTGTGTATCATAAAAAACATCATATTAATTGCATACTCTGTAAGATATCGCAAGTTTTCATTTGGCATTCTTCTATAACAGCTCAATACCGAAAGATAGTGGAGTTCTCAAAGTGTGGAATAATGAGGACAAAGATTTGATGTTTGCGCCAACATACAAGCATAGAATTCTGATAGGTATGACGACAACGATGCCGCATCAAAGAAGCGAAGAACATGAATGCCAAATGCTTGCAGCATTGTATGTTTTTCCTCAACAGTGTTGGATCAAGCAAGAAAGCTTTGCAGGTGTGATTGGTTTTTTTTTGGCAGGGTGAAGGGATAATGCGTCTTTCAGACTACCGTCCTTGTCTTCATTATCAAGGTTTCAACAACAAGCTAATCAACGAAATTGGAAGCATGTATGAGGTGCTTGCCACTTTGCTAGGTGCTGTCGACCATTATCTGGTCTGACTGAAAAAGCTCCACGCATTGATGTCACTGTTACTTCAAGAATCAAGATTGTTTCCTTCTGCTAACAAATTTCATTTCTTCAAAATATACAGTCATGCATCTTTGTACTCTGTTCTGTACATGATTGTCACGTTGCAAGTCAATACAAGAATGAAAACTCTTTCATTTGGGCCAGCGTTACTTTTTGTGTTGTGAACTTGTGCCGCATGAAGAAAACGAAATTGTACTGTGTCCATGTTTATGTGGGTTTGTTTTGTATCAGATTCGGATAAACATGTATCCAATTTCCTTTCATAAGATTGACGCACTCCAAACATAGTTGGATACTTGTTTATATGTGGGTATATGTTTTGCATCAGCTTCACGCAATCTGTTTGTCAATTTTACTTAGCAATATGGTAGGAGTTCTGCATTTGTTTTGCCCGTAGCAACAGACAAACACTTTCCTAGTATAATGAAAGATTATATTTCAGCTTCAGTATTCAGACATTCTGTTTCAAAAATGCATCAGAACAAAAATACTTAGAGAGTGACATTTTCTGAAAAATTACAGTCACAACATTAAAAGATCTGAAGTACCAATGAGAAATACATACGTATCTCCACCTGAGAGGGAGAGGTGCACTAAGAATTAAGAACCCTGATCAGAGAAACGCGTGGCATGTGGTACTCGATATCTTCATAAAGCAGAAACTAAAGCACACATTCAGAAGGCAGAAAACAATCTTTCACATTCAGCGGCACCAGGATAAGACAGCTGACATATATTTGGGATTACTTTTTTTAAGACGTGAAAAGCACGTTTTTCACTATGAGGAGAGAATTACAAGAAACACTTTAGGAAAGACTCCAAAGTGCAGAGATAAAAAAAAGAACAGCACGACCAACTAAGGAGAAAGGAGGAAGAAGCACCACACAACTAAACCAACACAATGGAGGCCCCTAGACAGACAAAAGCTAGCAGGGTTGAAGCACACCAAGGACACACACAGCACCGCTAGCCTAGCAGCCCGAGTACAGTAGAGCCTGAGCGCGGAGGTCTTGCAAAACGGTGCCTTCAGGAAGGTAGCGACGACGCCGCCACCATCGTCCGCCCTCCCAGGAAGCAGTAGACCACCAAAGGGTTGGAGGCTGACAATGCCCCCAACAGGGTAATTACGAAGCGAGCGCAACCATTGTCGGCACTAGCCAGGGCTAGGCAAAGCTTACGCCACACAACTCAAACCCAATCCACACCAACACCTATCGTAACCGAAGTGAGTCGAAGCAATGGAAATCGGAGTGGGAATCCTTGGCGATGACAACGAGGAGCTCTTGCGGCACTGTCGAGAGGAGGGAAACGATGATCAAGGCGGCCAAACCGACCAAATAGGCAGCGCCAGCCATGCCTTCCTGAAAGGTAGCACCTTTGGGGGGAGCGTAGGAGGGGGGTGCCTCTAGCAGCCAGCACGTTGGTGGAGAAACCATGACCACTAGGCGTCGTCGAAGAACGGGGCCACGACCACCGGGCGCCGTCGGGGAGGATGGGAAAGCCGCCGGGGAGCAGGGGCACAAAATGGCTTAGAGTCACCAGGGCGGAGGGGCGTAGAAGGGGAAGGGTCACCATCAGGGCAACTAGCGCGAGCATGGTCGCCGCAGCTGATGGGAAGAAATTGTGTCACAGCCGGAGGTGGGCGAGGTAGCATCAAACCCAGGTTCGCCATCGAGTGGAGGCGGGTGAGGCGGTGCGCCGGTCGCAGAGGGGAAGGGGGACCTCCCTCCCGACCCACCGCCCGCTCCCACGTCTGCACCGAGGGGCAGGTTCATAAGTTATTTGTGACCACTCTATTTATGATGTAACCCACAAACCCCGTGAATTGCTACGGATTGGAAGCTTAGACACGCATTATTGACACCTTTTACGGGATCAACAAGCGCGTAGAGAAAGCTCACTGAAACTTCTCTGCGTAGAGCGGTAAGAACGCCTTCGGACGTCACGGAGACGAAGGAAGAACAACAAGTTATAGATTGGAAAGTTTATGGAAAATAGAAAAGGTAAATTATAAAAGTAGATTGATTTGATCCATTTGATGCCCTGAATTTGCCGTGGCCCTTTATATTTATAAGAGAGGAGGTCTTGCCCCATTAGGAATCGAAACTCTTACAAAATCATGTCAAAATACAACTCGTAACTCGGATTTTCGCTGGACAGGGTGGTCTAACCTCCTATGCGACGTGCAGATCTTCTAGAAGCCATATATCCATCATCTGAACTACGAATTGGACGTTTCATATATGGATCTTGATCTACTCAACAAGAACTATACATTGGTGAAGTACAAATTGCCTTTTGAGGACCTTGGGACCACCCGTTAGACCGTCCTACGTAATCTTGCCAATTTTAAGTGTCAACATACACCCCCCTATTTAATGGCAAAGGTTGCATGCCAGAAAACATCTATAATGATGAAAATTGGCAGAAAACATTGATTAGCAATGCATTGTCCTTATTTTGCTCCTAAGGGCGATAATTACTTTATCAGCCATGAACTTGATACGAACTCATGGAACAACTTGCTTTAGCCTCCATACCTGCTTAGTAGTTGCTGACCTTGCGGTGTAACCAATGTAGGTTGCTTCATTGATCTTTGCTTTCACATCCACTGTAATCTAGTTTTTTGAGTGTGGGATAAGCCTGAGGTACATCATCTCAGCTGCATACCCTTAGAAATTTGCTTGTTGCTACCCTCACCTTGCTTGATAGTAGCACATACATTATTTTTTACCAAATTGTTGTTGTAAGCGATCAGTCTTTGCAATGTACCATAATTTGGATGTGCAATAGGATATTGAATCATATATGGTTTCATGTACATACTACTATAATCAATAGGTGAGTGATAAAAAGGATAATACCAAGAACATGGCATAACTGATTCAACAAAAGGATAAACAAAATTACCTTGTTGGTGAGGCGTTCTTTCTTACTTATGATGTCTTGGTGGTGCTTTTTCGTCCTTAGCCCATGTTGGCTGATTTCTTCGCTTCCTTGCAACTCCCTTCCCCTTATATTTGGCCAGGAGTTCTTTAAAACTCAGCCTTACCTTTTCTTGGGAGCATCTCCATTATTTCTGGAAATAGCGGTCAGACCGCCCTGTGATGCGGTCAGACTGCCCCTGGCCCAGTTAGACCACTGTGGTCAGTGGGCAGACCTCGATGCACCGTCGGCTTTTTCTACAGTGCCTTGCCCCCCAAGCGCTAAAGCCTTCGCTGCAATCATGGGGATCTCTTCTAGTGACAGCTTCTCGTCAGGCCTTTGCTCTCCAATGATTATATTTTCCCCTTAGCTATCTTGGCTTGATCTGGACAAATGAGTACCTTGGCATTTAGCAACACAAGAGTATTCATAAAAGCATTAACAGGGAAAGGATTTTGGTCGACTTGCATTTTATGAAGTACTAAACGACCTTCATTAATGGCCAATTATATTTGCCGACAAAAACTTTTACAATCATTAGTTGCATTAGAATAAGAATGATGAAATTTACAATATGCACACTTCTTTATTTCTTCAGGTGGTGGCCAAGTGTGAGATATTTTAATCTTACCCAATTTTAATGACTCATCAAAGATCATGTCACACTTAGCCACATCAAAAGTGAATTTTATTTCATCTCGCCGACTCTTATGGGCCGGCTTGAGAGAAGCACAAGTATTTTCTTTATCATCAGATGACCATGTAAATTCAACAGCATATACTTCTTTACTCTCATCGTCTGAATAATTAGACGCATAATAAATAGGATGATTAGGCTTTTCATTAGTTTTTTGTAAACTCCTAGATTCCTTAAGTGGGTTTTCATTTGCTAAAGCTTTTTGCAACAACCGACTAACATCTAAGAAATCTTGACCATCTAACTTCTCTTTATGGATATCAAGCAAACCAGAATAAGCACGATCAGCTAGGTCTCTATCAGAAACTGTCAAACTATAGCATTGGTTTCTAGTGTCTCTAAACCTTCTAATGTATAGTACTCAGAAATAGATTCATTAGATTTTTGCCTAACCGATACAAAATGTGACAATTTCAACTTAGTCTCACCAGCAAAGAAATAATCATGAAATTGATTTTCTATATCAGAAAAAGTGTAAACTGAGTTAGGTGGCAAAGAAATAAACCATGTAAATGCAGACAATTTCATTTTACAAATATTATTAGAAGCAGCCGCACCATATTGTATGGTAAATTGGCCTATATGCTCTAATGTACTTCTACCATCATCCCCACTAAATCTAGTAAACTCTGGTATTTTAAATCCCTGTGGGTACGAGATATACTCATAATTCTCAGGATACGGTCTTTGGTACGATCGACTCTTAGTTTTAGGCTATGTACCAAAAGTTTTCCTAAATATTTCGAGCATCTCTTCTCTAAATCCCTCCATCCCCAAAGCAAGGTCTAGCTGATCCAGGATGTGGTGCTCGATTTATAGTAGGTTGTGGTGTGCTATATGTTGATGTTTGGTTCGGCAATGTGTTAGGAACATGTTGCAATGAACTATTAAGAACATATGCACTTATGGGTGGCTCACTATATACAACTGTATGCGGCATCATGGCATTAGTAGCGACCATTGTACTCCCTCCACCAGCCGAAGCACCAATAGTGGTACGGCTATGTATGTGGTGGATTGGAGGTACACCAATGGGGACTTTAGGTATATGCAAATCAGAAAAATCATCTAGCGTGCTATCTTTAGAATTTTTTGTACTAGAAGTAGATGGATTTATATCATTACCAAAAAAATTATTTACCAAATTTAGCCTCTATACGATCTAAACGAGAATTAATCGTCGATTGAAATTTTTCACTAATGGCAACAAATTTGTTATTTAAGCTAGCAATAACATGCCCATCAATCATATTATCAATATCTGAATTATCTTCAGGAGGAGCACCAGGTTGTACCTTGATCGCGGGAATATCTATGATGACATCCTTGTCCTTCTTGACGTTCCCTTGTGGATCCACGGAGAAGTGTGAGATGTGCTGCTTCATGGCTTCTTCTTCGAACTCCAAGATCTCCCGCTCCTTTTGTTCACAAATCTTCCTCCTGACTTCAGCAAGTGATTTCTGCTCTTCAGCCGATGTTCGATCAACCTTCGGCCTTACAATGTTTTGGGCATCAACCTCAGAGGGGTATGGGTAGTTTATCGGCCATGGTAGCCGATTGATCTTTCTTGTTCCCTAGCAGAGTTGCCAAATCTGTTGACACCTTTTATGGGATCAATAAGCGCGCAGAGAAAGGTCACTGCAGCTTCTCTGCGTAGGGCGGTTAGACCGCCTGTGTAGGGCGGTTAGATCAGGGTGTCGGGATGAACTGGCGGTAGGGACCCCGTCAGAGCTGATGCACGTAGGGTTGCTCTAGGGTCAGCAAGCCACGTAGAACGCCTTCGGATGTCGTGGAGACGAAGGAAGAACAACAAGTAATAGATTGGAAAAGTTTAAGGCAAAGAGAAAAGGTAAAATATAAAAGTAGATTGATTTGATCGATTAGATGCCCTGAATCGGTCGTGGCCCTTTATATTTATAGGTAGGGGAGGTCTTTCCCCATTAAAAATCGAAACTCTTACCAAATCGTGTCAAAATACAACTCCTAATTAAGATTTTGGCTAGACGGGGTGGTCTAACTGCCTATGCGACGTGCAAAGCTTCCAGAAGCCACATCTCCCTCATCCGAACTCTGAATTGGACGTTCCATATAAGGATCTTGATCTACTCGACGAGAACTATCCACTGGTGAGATCCAAATTGCCTTTTGAGAACTTTGTCCAGGGCGTTCTGACCGGGTGGTACCACCGGTTAGACCGGCCTACGGAATGTTGTCAATTTTAGGTGTCAACACACACTTAATTGAATATGAACCCTTCTTTAAAATTCCACTTGCTACTCGTGTCTTGCTTAGCGTGTGTCCAACCATATGATTTCTACTCGTGGGAGCAAAGCGTGTTTTTTCTAATTCATGGCAGATCGAATAACCCACCCAACCAAGATACGAGATCATCTGATTCGAAGACAGCTACCAGCAGCTTAGCCAAAGTAACAATATCTGATGATTTTAGATGAGTATGTGCAGTTAATAAGCAGAGGCAGGTGATAGTGAGACTGTTTCCCGTACAATCTATATATAAAATTGAGACCATGTGCACCTCGAGAACGCAACATATCACTCAGCACACGCCACACGCCTGTGGACTGCATCGGACCATGAGTCAATCACTTCTGCGATCATCAGAATGCCAACAGTTAGAGCTGGTGAAAATTGGTATATTAAAAGATCGGTCCTATCAAAAAGATAATCTAGGTAAAAGGAATTGAAATGGTAGTAAAACGTGTTGCTTATGTAACAAGCTAGTCACTATCTATCATCTACTGTCTGAACATCTGTTTAACATTTGGTCTACGCAAACGTAATTTACGTTATCGAGGGACTGCAACTATTTGTTACGCAATTTAAATCACAATTTACAGGTTCTATTCAAGGGGAACACTGGCTACGGTTCAAAGATGATCTGTTGCAGCACATTGATGATCGGAGGATACGATTTGTCGAGACATGCCAAATTTTGGAGTTCAGAGGTATTCATTTCTTCGCATATTCCATGGATAGACTTTCTTTTTGCGAATTGATTCATAATATTAACCATAGCGTGTATTCAACTTCGAGAGACGAGAGTCATAATTTTGACGATGAGGTGTCTATCTTTTGACATGTAAATTGATGCATCTCTAAGAGTTTGTTGTTATTTTTAACTTACCAAATTTTATGATTTGTCAAGTCCTAAAAGATTTGCCAAATTAAAAAAAATAGATCCCCAAGAGTTTGCTATTTTTAACTTGTCAAATCTTTCTTTCTCTCATCTCCAAGAGTATGCCAAATTTTACTTGGCAAATCTTGTGTTTTACCAACTTGAGCATCTCCAAGAGTTTGCCAAATTTTACTTAGTAAATCTTGTGGTTTGCAACTTCTAAAAAGATATGTTAAATAAAAAAGATTTCATCTCCAACAATTTGACATAATTCACTTGTCAAACCGAAATCTAACTTACATCAGAAATCTTGAGAGGAACAAAATTATGTTTACGCCCTTCCACCTCTTTTAAAAACTTACATCGGGAATCTTTCTCTATTCTTTATTTTTTCACCCTGCCACCTACAGGGAAATGCCGATGGCAACCACGATGGGTATGTGCATATATGCGCATGTGGGGTGAGTTTTGTCAAGTTTCTATTTTTGCCAAGTTGGTTTGCCAAACTGTTGGAGGCCAATTTTTCTTGTTTTGTCAAAATTAGATGGATGCCAAGATGGTTTGCCAAACTCTTGAAGTTTGTCGTATGGACATCCCTGGGCCCACAACCTCGGTGGGTACTCGGACCGACTACTCGGTGGGCCCCTAGGACTACCCGACTTGTGCTACACGGCACCTCATGGCGTGGAGTGCAAGGACCATGGAGGAGGAGTACTCGGATAGGAAACTGCACATGTCCTGAGCCATGTAAAGAACTCCTAGGCGTACACGACTAGTACTCTCTCCACAAAACCGACTTGTAACCCTGCCTCCCGGGCTATATAAGGCGAGGCAGGGACCCCTATCTCGGATATACGCATCATCTTGTAATCACACCCAATCAATCCAGAGCTACACAACATACAGCGTAGGGTATTATGCACATTGCGGCCCGAACCTGTCTAAATTGTGTGCCACGTGTCTCTTCCTTCGAGTTACCGATCTCGGCGAGGCCACGTTCATCTACCTCGGGTACTCCCCTTAGTAGGTTGCCGGTCCAAAACACCGACAGCTGGGGCGCTAGGTAGGGGATCTCGCCGAAGATCTCATGGCGAACTCGACGGCTTCGATCTTCATCAAGCCAACCGTCGCATTCAACCGTGCCGACACCTTTGTCTTCAGATCATGGGTCTACACAGCCGACAGCGGTGGCTCCTTCCAACACCACCTCACCATGACACCCAACCCGAAGACCGGGCTCATGACACTTCCCAAGGTGATCACGGGCAACCTCGCTAGAAAATTTGGCGAAATTTCGCTCTACAACCAACACACCGACTTTTAGTCCGGATCCGCCTCCGACTCGAACTCGACGTCCCCATGGGCCATCGCATGCGAGCTGGCTACTGAGCCATTGTGTGCAGATGTCCCGCTCCACGAGCACTTCCCATATGGCCTCTGCAATGCTAGCAGGGCCCATGTGGAAGCTCTCGCTGCACGCCGGGCTGGCAAGGAGATCATCTCCGACTACTCTTCAGACTCTAACCGTGCCTCTGGTTACTACTCGGACTCCTCTTACGAGTTCGACTTCGGATCGGACCCTGACGAGCCCGAGTCCGAGAACTCCACGACTGAGCAACCGCTGTCAGGACCGGCCACCGATCTGGTTATTACATCTACGCCCGCCTGGAGATTCGTCTACTGGTCAGATCGCAAGCCTGCAGACTTGACAGACGGGAACTCACGCTTCCCTTCCAGGAGGGAACACTTCTAGCTCCAACAGAGGAGCATATTTCAACCGAGGTGGCGACTACTAACTTCGGTCTCGATACCCCTGATTGCCAAGTCTTCATGGCTGCTGGCGAGACGCCAGGACTTTCAGGGACCCGACCCGACTGATACTTCGACGACATCTCAGCAGACGAGTTGTCTGCCAATGCACCCGCCGATGAAACCAACGATGACAAGAATGCCCGACGTGAACGCAACAGAAAGCGAAATGAAAGGCGCATACGTCTCCGTGGATATCTTCCCATCCGGAATCTCGCAGAGACTCTCGACTAAGTCACGATCCGGGCGCACACTACCCCCGAACAGTGCCTCATGTCTAGCACAACGATAGCGCGTCTGGCTCAGGGGATACACGCGGGTGAAGTCATCGCCATGCTAGCAAAAGACGCATACTTCATGAGGGTTGACAACAGGGTCACTCAAGTACCTCCTCTTAGAACTCATGAACACGGGCACCACGAAGCTACTAGTCGCAATCCAGCAGATGGTGGGCGCAACCGCTCCTGAGGAGAACAGCCACAGAACCCCAACCGTACCAGCGCATCAGCTGGAGGACCTTCTCAGGGTGGTAACAGTGCCGGCAACGCTGGCGGTGGAGGCAGTAGCAGTGGGAGCTCCTCATATGGGGCTGGCAGGAGAGTTGGCGGCGGGGGCGATTGCGGAGGCCGAGGCCATGCAAACAGCCACGTCACCAGCGTATCAAGCGGCGGCTACGATGCCTGCCGCAGAATTGAAGAAATACAGTGCAAGAAGTCCTCCGAGGCAGGAGACAGTGATGGTTTCCTCGCCTTCTCCGCTCGACTTCGCAACTTGCTTCTCCGAGAGAAAGTCAAACCTTTGGGGATCACCAAGTATGATGCGAAGCAAGACCAGTTCAATGGCTCAGGTGCTACACCCTATCCATCGAAAATGCTGGTGGCAACAATGACACAAAGTGCCTCTACTTCCCCTTTTGTCTGGACGAAGCATCACTCACCTGGCTCGAGTCTCTCGATAAGAACTCGATTGACAAGTGGGACCAGCTCAAGGCTCAGTTCACCAGCAACTTCGCGGGCGCCATGGGGCGCTCGGGTACTCGCATGGACCTGGCAATGGTCAAGCAAGAACAAGGCGAGACGCTACATAAGTACATGCGACGCTTTTTCGACAAGCGTGATATGGTAGTCGACGCCACCAACAAGGAGGTCATCAACCTCGTTCAAGACGGTCTCTACCACCATCGCACCTTCGAAGACTTCGGTTGCCGCCGCCCGAGTTCTATTACTAAGCTCAAGGACATGATCAACTCATGGGCCGACGAAGAAATCAAGGCAAACGCCAAGTACGACTCCATTCACGGCAAGAGAAAGCACAACACGGGCGGCAGCAACAACAATAACAGGGATCAAGGGAGTCGCAACAACAACAACTACTCGGGTCCTAATCGCAAGTGCAAGCCAGACAACACAATCACAGCTATCGAGCGCCCTGCAAAAGACAACTCGGATAAGACCTCTGGCGGCTTCAAAGACTTGCTGAAAGAGAAGTTCCCGTGGCACCTGGAGGGCAATCATACTACCGAGTAGTGCTATCAACCCCGGTGACCACTCAAGGACATTCTAGACCCACGACCTCCTCACGACAAGAAGGGCAAGAAAAAGCCGACGAGGGCAACGGCGACTTCCAAGAACCCGACAAGACGGTGAATGTCCTCTTCGGCGGACTACCCACCAAACGGTCTCAGAAGGCCATCCGACGAGAAGTCTTGAACATTGAACTAGAGATCCCGACCCCTCTTAGTTGGTCAGAGATACCCATCACTTTCTCCCGCGCGGACCAATGGACAAGCTTCTCTGAACCAGAGCGTTTTCCACTCGTCCTGAAACCAGTAGTCGCAGGCTCCAGGCTCAACGAGATGCTCATCGACGGTGTAAGCGGGCTCAACATTCTTTTCACCAAGACCTTGAAAAAGATGAAGCTCGACATAACCCACATGCTCACCAAGAGCACATCGCCTTTCTACGGCATCATTCCTGGTAACGCGACTATTTCACTAGGTTCAGTGGTCCTGCCAGTTACCTTCGGGGAGACCAGGGAGAATTACCGCAGCGAGTACATGAAGTTCGAGGTTGTGGATTTTGAGACTTCCTACCATGCCATCCTCGGCAGACCAGCTATTGCCAAATTCATGGTGGTACCTCACTACACATACTTGGTACTCAAAATGCCAAGTCCTGCTGGAGTTCTCTCACTACAAGGCGACTTGAAGATATCTTTCGACTGCGACACAGAAGCTGTGGAACTCACAGCCACTAATCCAGTACCCAACGCAATGATAGAGATCTACGCTGCATCCAAGAAGCTTGCCCCAACCGAACTCTGAGGACCATGTGTGGTTCAAGGACCGGTGGATGGTCACTTCTTGTTGTGATGAGTGATTGACAATGTTGTGTGGACTGATTCTTGGCTAAGTATTACAGGTGCAGGTTGCGTCTTGACTCGTGTTGGTGTAGGTGAAAAACAAGCGCAAAAGGTCGTTGCCGGTGAGGCCTCCAGGTGTGGAGAAGACAGGTAGGCTTGGTTCTAGGACCCAGTGGCCAGCAGGGTCAAGTACGGGCCGCATGGTGGCAAGAACAGCAAGATGAAGTCGAGTAAGGTTTCTTGGTTGAGCCACAAAACCAAGGTCGAGCCGGGACTTCGTGGGAGACAAGTCTTGAGTGGTGATTGGCGGAGGCTACATCAAGTTCGTAGGGTTTGCGGTGGTTCACCAGAAAACCGCTGGGTTCCTTGGTTGATCCACAAAGCCAAGATCGAAGAACTGAAGACAGAGGTGCAACAGCATCGGACTGGTCTGACTGTGGGTCTGACCGGTGGGTACCAGTTTGACTGGTGAGGAGCACCGGTCTGACCAGTGTGCGACGACGCAGTCCTGAGACTTCGAAGTGGAGGACACGCGTCGGGATCGCAAGGCTTGCGTCGAGGCTAAGCAATTTTGCGGTCGCTGGGCATCCGTCCGATGGAGCGACGACAATGATTTCCGAATTCGTCCTCGAGGGGCATGTATCCCTAATTATCTAGTAAGGGTATTTTAGACTTTCGGTTGCCTCCATATAACCCAAATGGTGAGGATGGCAGCCATCTCTTGGAAACCTAGCTCATTTGGTTTTCCTATTTTCCCTTCATATTTTCCTTAGGATTTCTATAGGACTAGCTTGAGAGCTTCATGGTGAGATTTCTTGAGAGGGAAGGATGATAGGGCGGAAGCTAGACCTTGTATGAACCTTTCATAGTATGTATAGATGATTCGGCGTGGTTCCTCAAGGCTTGGTTGTGTTCCTTCCATTTTTTCCTTTTTGGTGATTTTCGGAGCCTTTTCTTGGAATTTCAGTGCGGAGGTTTTGGGGGTGTTTCTTTGAGGGATTCTTGTTGGATGTCATGTATGAGGACCTAGTGCCTCTTTTCTTGGTGATCTTGATCCACCAAACCCTCCGAAACGGCTTCGATTTGGGTGTTTTCGGTGGTTTCCATGGGAAGGTGTTCTTGTGGGTTGACTTTCGATTCCTCTTGATTGAGTGGGTCTTGGGGACCGAGCTTCTAGAAAAAGGTAGCCCACGTGTGTGACGCCCCAGGTTTTTAAATACCGTCATTAACGCTAATGACCGGATTAGCCGGCCAAATGGTCAACCGAGGTCAAAACTAGGTCAACCTGGGCCCTCACCCCGAAAAACTCACTAACACCCCCTAGTGACCCTAAATGAATAGTAAACACACTTGTGGGGCCAACCCATGGTCAAAGGGTGGGTCAAACCCCTTGCCATCCCAGTGTCCACAGGTGTCTGCCGGAACTTTTGCCGCGTTCTCCAAAATTCACCTAAACACTTAAAATTCTACCTTTAGGAAAGTTGTAGGTCTTGTTGAGGGACACAACTTTCACGTAGATTGGCATTTCAATTTTGGAGAGGAAAATTGTGAAAAACCTTTTGCAAGGCGGGATGTCTTGTTGCCGAAACAGCCGACATTCAAAGCGGCATTCAAATAGATTCAAATCTAGGAAGAAAAACCCTATACAGCCTTTGTAAAAATTGTAGCTGGTACCTAGATCTACAACTTTGGTATTCATCACTTGGTCCAGTTATGTTTGAAAATTTTGAGAAAAACCCACTTTAACACAGCACCAGCAACACGGGTGAGCCAGAGCGCTGCCGTGCGCGACGTCGTGCGCGCCCGCGCGCCGCCGCCGCCGCCCGGCCTCCGGCCATGCCCCGGCGTCCACGCCCCGCGCGCCCGAGACCTCGCCACCCACGCCATGCCCCGTCCCGAGGTCCCGCGCCCCAATGCGCGCCCGCCCGAGGCGCCCCGGCGTCGAGCCGCCGCACGCGCGCGCGCACGCGCGCGGACCGCCGGTCCGTCGGCCGTGTCGCCGCCGTACGCGCGCGCGCCCGAGCGCCGTAGCACGGCGAGGGCATCTCCGCCGTCGGCTCTCGTCTCCCCGGATGCGCCGCGCGGCATATAAAAGCCCCCCTCGTTCCCGGCGCGCCACCCCGAGCCGCCCGCCGCGATCGTCGCCGCCGCCGGTGCTAGAGCTCGTTGCTCGCGCTCGCCGCCGTCCAAACCCCCGCCTAGCTCCCTTAGCACCAGGATAGCTCACACGTGCGCTTGTTTGCCCACTTTTAGCCTCCACGCCGCAGCACCCCGAGCCGCCGTGAGCGCCGCCGCCGCCCGCCGTGCGCGCGTCGCCGGAGCACGCCCCGACCCCGCCGCCACCGCCAAACAACCCGTGGTGAGCCCAATTGCAACCCTGAGCCGCTTGTTGCCGTGGCCCGGTCCCACATCGCCGCCGGCGAGCCGTCCCGCCACCGCGAGGGCATGGTTGTGATTTCTGAGGGCCTAGTTGCAAGAAAACCTAACTAAGTTTATTTGCAGATCAGTCCAGTGACTTGTAAAATCCCTAGAAATTCACAGAAAAATCAGAAAAATCCCAAACCAATTTTGTAGGGTTCAGGATGATAAACCCCACCTCTTTTGTTGTATACTCATGGCTAGATTCAAAATAGTTTTGGCAGGAAAAATACAAATGTGTTATACATGGATCTGTCATAACTTGAAAAATATAACTCCTCTGTAGCCAAATTTTGGATATGTTGTGTGTTAAGATGTAACTAGATGTTGTGCTAAAAGTTGCACAAAGTTATGCAGTAGATTTTGCTAGACAAATACTTGTCCATTCTTGCAGTAATTGCCTAGATGATTTTTTTCCTGTTAAATATATTTATGTTCTTGAGCCCAACTTGTGCACACTGTCTTGTAATGCCAAAAGACACATCCTGTGAATTAATCATGAATTTTGATTTAACAGAAATAATTATTCTTGAATTATGCATGTTTTCCTTTGTAAATTAATAAACCAAGTTCAGTAAGGCTTCCATGTAAACATGCTGGTTCTTAGGGCTAGTTTAGGACCAGAGAGCATGCACCAGAAAGTTTGGATCATTTTGATGCTTATTTATTTTTTTATGCATTTATGTTGAATCACTAGTTAGCCTTTGTTATTTTCCACAATATTTAATTTCCTAGCATCCAACACTTACATGTGGGTCCAATGGACCAGGATGGGTGCTAGTAGGCTTAAGAAACACTCATGTAATTTTTGGTAATTTAATTGATTAATAAATGGCTTAAATGCCCTTTTAATATTAAAGCGAAATTAAATAAAGAGAAACCCTTAATTAAATCTTTTCCTTTTTGAAAGTATTATTTAATATAAATAAAAGAAATTTAATTATCAGCACTGATAAGGAGTTAATTCACAAATAAAATATCAATTACACCTTTGATGGTAAAGATAAAATGAAATGAAGCTTCCACCTGAAATGATAAACTTAATAAAAACCTTTATTCAAATGTGGAATAAAAAGAGTAACACGTGTACAACCAATGACTTCCTAAAATAGAAACCTTAGATGAATACTTGTTAAGGTGAATATGACCAACTAGAGTTGGATAAGACAACAAACTATCACATCACCTAAAGTGCATTGCATTCCGCGTAGATCTTCCGGACGGAGATTACTCCCTAGTCCCGGAAACCGAGGAAGGCGGAGCGGAAGGTTCTCTGCAGTACGTGGACGTACTCGACACCGAGGGTGCCCAAGCTAACCTAGTCGACGAAGGCAAGCTCCGGTGCATCTAACCTAGTTTTAAAGTTCTTTATTCAATTATCTATGAATGATTGTGCATTTACGTTCAGGAGTTGAATGAAACCCTAGATGCATGATCCCTAGGTACCTTTGGTCCCTACTAGTGTGATAGGTCGATAGCTGTTAAGCTATAGGACCGTTACAAGTCGGGTGATGACCTCACTCGCGAGAATAGGTTCCTAGATAGGAATCATACTGTATCCTTAAATGGATTGCTCACGTGGTAAGAGCATGGGATCTGGGCTCCGGTCCAGTGGTTATGTGGGTTAAGTTTTTGAACGTACTAAGCACATGCCGGTTATGGGGCCGGTAAGCCTAGTACCTTAATGAGACGGCTAGGGATGGAACTGTCGCTACTCTTGGGATTCGCTCTCACGGCTCGCCACCGGTGGTGTATGGTGACTCCGGGTATCTCGCGGGGTATGCCGGATAGCCTGCACCAAAGACTGTGGCCTTTCATCCCGAACCAGGGATTTCTGGGGACGGCCTGGGAAAGTTGCCCTCGCGGGGATAGCCTACCGTGTGTTTGGGTCTACCTTGCAAGGTTTAAATCAATCGATTGTCGGCCTCTCACCGTTATCCGAGACTACTTACTCCACTAGTCATGTGATCCCTAATGATGGAAGTTGTTGAAGATGATGCTTGATTAATTGTATTGTACAACTTTGTCTGTACTAGTTGGCTAATGTAGTAATTACTAAACCACTAGAACTTGTGCTAAAATCTTGAAAGTAAGGACCTACTCTTTGTTACTTTTTAGCAAAAGCAACCCAGTAGCCAAAAAGCCTTTCATGGTCTAGATTTGGTGAAGTAGATATCACCGACGGGTAAGACTTGCAGAGTATTAGGATACTCAGCCTTGCTATAATGTGTTGATCCAGGTATTGCCTTCAGTGATGTGTGGCCCGGTGAGATCCCGCCCGGCTAGGAGCTGGAGTGGGTGGAGGACGACTACTGAAGCATCATGGATGGCCTCCCGTGGTGACTTCGCTGCCGCTAGTTAATTTCCGCTGCTTTTCGAAAACTCTGAACTGTTTCGTCATGACAAAAACTATGGTTTGTATTAATTAAACCCCTCAGGATACGAATTTGGATTTGAATGTTGTTGTATCTCTGGACTCGCCTTCGAGTGAGTTTTAATGCATATATTCGATCCTTGTGCTCTCAAGTGATTTACCGGGCGTTAACCCGGCGATTTACGACATGATGGTACTTTATTATTGCTTAATGACCAAAGTGGATCAGTCTTAGGCGATAGTACGGTACTTTCCTCGGCGGGTTGTCCCAGTTGGCATCAGAGCTTATATGCACCAGAGATTAATTAATAAACCTTAATCACTGATTTTTGAATAAAATATGCCAAGATTTTTTGATTTTCCAAAATACGTTGGTCCGCTAAGGATAAACTAGACCGAGATGCCCTAGAAGAAATTTTGGGTTCTTTCAGGTGGCTTAAATAACTTATGGTTTATTTTGCTAACTCCTAGCACATTACTTTATGCCAGACTTACTTTCTTGCACAACCATACTAGTTCATCACGTTTTGCCATACGTGGTGGTACCATAGGAAAGTCCTGTGAGGGACTAGTGGGACCTGTTCCAATGGGTGCCACGTCGCGTTTGAGTCTCGTCACGTTTTGCCATACGTGATGGTACCACGGGAAAGTCCGTGATGGATGAGTGAGGCCTATTCCAATGGGCACTCACGTCGCGTCATAGTCTTAAATAGGACGCTGTCCATGCAGCGGCTTAACGCATGGGTACTGTTTCTATAAACGGTAATGACTGTGGACGCTTTCGTGACGTGCTGGCACGAAAGGTTCGTTTTCTGCAGGTACATAACAGCGATTCGTTAGTTGTTAAGCGAGTACCGTATAGCTCTCGACTAGATATTACAGGGAGAGACGAATAAAAGCCTTGCCATCGGCACTAACTTCGATTTTTGGCTTGATTGCCATGTGAGGTCGAATAGGACGTCTTGCATGCATGTTAAAAATCGAAACAACTAAAATGGACCCAAAAATCGAAATTCCATATGTTCTCTAAGGAAGATTATGCTAGTGTGTGCTTTTTACAAATTAGAAGTACTCCTCATACCTAGCTGTTATGCTGCCGAAATTTTACGAAAATTTGTTTACCATGTGATAGGTTAATTAAACCAAATTGTTAAATATAATGGCTCCTCAACTAGCTGTCTTGTAATAAGCAAATCTCAATCCTAGTTTCGATAGGGTTGGTTTACTTTTTCCCTAGGCACATCCAGGATCAGGACTATTCATCTTGTTTCCTTGATCGAGGCTCAACCTTAAAAAGCTTAATTAAAAGTACTAAAGGTTTAAGTTAAAACTTGGGAAATTTTTGAGGTTTCTGGATTTTTGGTTATGAATTTTATTCACAGCTGCCAGAACTTCACCATTTGACATGCCGTTCTCTTTGAGATCTGACATGAGTTACATTTGTGTACAGATGGATTTCCCCGTGTTCCACCAGCTCGACGCTGATGGTACGATCCGTACCAATGGGTTACACTGGGAGGGTTTTCCTCGCTTGGCGTGGGAAGCACTCAGTGCCGCAGGCTACCTTACCCCACCGACGTACGAGGTGAAGGAGTTTGAGCGCTTTGGCGTTCCCCGCTGCAGGGTGATCGTTACTGTGCTGCCGCACCCAGACCATGCCGACTGGTTTGACCTGAGCTTTATTTACTGGGGATTTATCACGCACGAGTCTGTGGAGTCAGCCGCCCTCAGAGTGCTGACAGACTTTGGTGACCACAACCATACCGTGGTAGCTCTTTCCCCGTTTGGACTGTTTCCTGCTGTGAGTCCTCACGACCCAGCTTGGTTGGACTGTATGGACCATCTACGGGAGCTACTGACCCTAGCAGAGCCGTTTTATGTTACCCGGACACTTGCCCGTTGTCCGAATGTGGTCTTCACACTCCGGGGGCTGCGTTTTAACACCGCGGCGATCATTGCACGGCGCTTGGAGGCATCTAGGCGCGATTGGGAGCGAGCTTTCAAGAAGCACACCGGCAGCCGAACTTCACGCTTACCCGGGTGCAGCGGGGAGAACGACAGTCGCGTGCTAGGAGATTCCACTGGAGCTTGAGAGAGGTGACCGCCTACGAGAGGATCGTGGATCCGGAGGCGGAGAACCATGCACCGGAGGAGGATGCCGACGCACACGAGATAGAGAGGCCGACACCGCCGCGAACATTGCTGAGATGCAGGAGCACGTGCAGGAGGCCGACGTACAGGTGGCCGCTTTACAGGCTATAGTGGCCTTATAGCCACTGCCCCCAGTACAGGCACACCCGGAGGAGCAGTAGGCTGTGTCCGGTCTGGATCAGACGAGTCAGGCAGGATCACCGCTACCGACTCCCCTAGCTTCGCCTTCGTACAGTGGTGCTTCAGTGGGCAACTTGGTTGCTGACAGCAGGGAGCAGCAGGATGTCGATCTTACCGAGTTGTCTTCGAGATGTTAGGGTAGTTGGCTTGACAGCACGTCTTCGTGCCAAGCAACTGTTGTATCGTGTATTGTCATGAGGTTCCAAATTCGAGTTGTAATGTCTTGAACCTTGTTCTGTCATGTTGTAATAAGAATGCTTAAGCTTGTATGCTTTAAGTGAATTTCGTTGTCTTTCAATTTGAAATTTTCTTGCGTTGAACACCAGATCCTTGGATAAATCGTTGCAAATGACCACGCTTGTCAAAGTTGCATTTTCTCCTACAAACGTTGGTAAAACAAAGCATTTTAGGAACACCACTCGTTGCTAGTGAATATGTGTTCGTTCGTATACCACTTTCTTGGTATCCGGAATGGTGATGATCGTTCGAAAGTAATTATGAGCCGTACAATTGAGTAATTGCCATTCTAACCGGTTGTGATGAACGATTCTACGAATCTTGGTGGCTATAAATATTGTTCCTTGTTGTTGTCCTCATTGTTTAAGTACTAATGAGATGTGATTATGCATGATCGTGCTTGTCATCATTTGGAGTAAGCTTTCGGTTATCTCACTAATAAAGCTCACTTTTCAGATGGTGGGAACCACGCGCAGCTCTCCCAACGGTTTCGGAGCGAGTGGTAGTGGTGATTTGCCACCACCCCCGCCCATGACACCGACGGAGGCCTTCATGGCCACCCAAACCGAGGTGCTGCGCCGGATCCCCGCGACGCAACGGCGGATCGCCCGGCCAGATGAACCGAGGGCCGCGACATGGGGCCAACCACGAGGGGCCTAACCAGGTCACCACGTACGCCCAGTTCATCTCCATGAAGCCGCCAACCTTCGCTAAAGCAGAAGACCCTCTGGAAGCTGAGGCTTGGGTCAAGGCCATAGAAGCAAAATTCTCTGCATTTGTGCTACCTTGTTCCGAGGAGAACAAAGCGAACTTCGCAGCGCTGCAGCTGCGAGGGGAAGCTTTGATGTGGTGGGACCATTTCAAGTCCATGCAGCGAGGCCACGCTGTGACGTGGGACGAGTTCAAGCAGGCTTTCAAAAGCCACCACATCCCCAAGGGTCTGATGGACAGGAAGCTGAGGGAGCTGTTGGCCCTCCGTCAGGGATCTGACTCCGTGTACCGCTATGCTCAGAAGTTTAATAGCTTATGCTAGTACGGTGGGCATCATGTTGATACTGATGCCAAGAAGATGGAGAGGTTCCGTGACGGGCTTGATGGCAAGCTGTATGAGCGCCTGAATCTGCTCGAGCCCGCAAACTTCCATGAGCTAGTGAACAAGGCAATCTCGCAAGAGGATGCTATGAAGAAAGCCCATGTGGACAATAAGAGGATTTCCGGTTTCACCCCAGGCAGCGGAACAAACAAGAAGTTTCGCTTTGTGAAGAAGGAAGCTCCAGGCCCATCCCAGCAATCTTCAACTGGACGCTGGACGATGAAGCCATTCCAGGGCAAACCTGCCGGGAACTTCCAGTTCCGCCGTGCCCAACAGCAGGCTCCCAAGCCTATTGCACCCCCTCGTGATGTTGGAGATCGTCGTTGCTACATCTGTGGCCAGCCAAGGCACTACATTAATGAGTGTCCCAAGCCCAGGCAGATCAAGCCCAACCCGTAGAACCAGAGTACGGGAAACAAGCCTGCCACTCTGGCCAAAAAGCCTATGGTGCAAGTGCGCCAAGGCAAGCTGAACTTCACTACCATGAGTGACATCCCAGCAGGAGCTCCAGTGCTCACGGGTATATTCTCTCTCAACGACACTCCTGTTAAGATTTTGTTCGATTCAAGAGCTACCCATAGTTTCATCAGTGAAAGGCTAATAAACAAACTGGGTTTGAAGGGTTCTCATACCACTTCTGCATATAAGATAACTACTCCTGGAGGCCAAATCACCTCCAATATCTTAATCCGAGGAGTGAAATTGGGTTTAGGAAGTAAAATCATTCCAACAAACCTTATCGTCATAAAATTGGTTGGAATGGATGTCATTTTGGGTATGGAATGGATGAATCAACATAAGGTGGTTCTAGATATATCAGATAGGGTCGTAGAGATCAACTCTCCTACGGTCGGGCACACTACCTTGTACCTACCTTTTTGGGACGGTACTGACTCTTCTGCCTATGTGACCATTATCTCCTCCCTTGATGAAATTCCAGTAGTGTGTGAGTACCCAGATGTATTTCCTGACGAGTTGCCTGGTATGCCACCAGATAGAGATGTCGAGTTTGTGATCGAACTCCAGCCCGGTACCGCACCCATTTCCAAAAGACCTTATCGCATGCCACCCAAAGAGTTAGCTGAATTAAAAACCCAACTCCAAGAATTGCTAGATAAAGGTTACATTCGCCCGAGCTCTTCTCCTTGGGGTTGCCCTGCCCTCTTTGTCAAAAAGAAAGATGGTAGTTTGAGAATGTGCGTAGATTATCGACCACTCAATGCAGTCACCATCAAAAACAAATACCCGCTTCCTCGAATTGATGTTCTGTTTGATCAATTGGCTGGTGCCAAAGTCTTCTCTAAGATCGATCTTCGTTCTTGCTACCACCAAATCAAGATTCGACCATGCGACATTCCTAAAACCGCGTTTTCTACTCGTTATGGTCTTTACGAGTTCTTGGTCATGTCCTTCGGACTCACTAACGCGCCTGCCTACTTCATGTACCTCATGAACTCCGTGTTCATGACGGAGCTCGATAAATTTGTCGTGGTCTTTATCGATGATATCCTTATCTATTCTAAGAGCGAGGAAGATCACGCCAAACATCTCCGAGTTGTCCTTCAGCGTCTGCGAGATCACAAGCTTTATGCTAAGTTCTCCAAATGTGAATTCTGGTTGAAAAGTGTCAAATTCTTAGGGCACACCATTTCCCACGATGGTATCTCCGTAGATCCTAGCAAAGATCAAGAGGTGATGGATTGGAAACCACCCAAATCCATACATCAAATCCGCAGTTTCCTAGGATTGGCGGGATATTACCGTCGATTCATTCCTGACTTTTCTAGAATCGCGAAACCCATGACCGAATTACTCAAGAAAGGAGTAAAATTCGTGTGGAGTGAAGCATGTGAGAAAGCTTTTCACACCCTCAGACAACATCTAACTTCAGCCCCAGTGCTAGCTCAACCCGATAATTCCAAACCGTTTGAAGTCTTCTGTGACGCATCAGGCACAGGTCTTGGCTGTGTCCTTATGCAAGAAGGCCGAGTCATTGCCTATGCTTCACGGGCCCTTCGACCCCATGAGCTCAACTATCCTACCCATGATCTTGATTTAGCTGCCGTTGTTCATGCCCTCAAGATATGGAGACATTATCTAATGGGCAATCATTGCAATATCTTCACCGATCACAAGAGCCTCGAATATATCTTCACCCAGTCAGAATTGAACATGAGGCAGAGAAGATGGCTTGAGTTGATCAAGGATTATAATTTAGAAGTGCACTATCATCCCGGCAAAGCAAATGTTGTTGCGGATGCTCTTAGCCGCAAGGATCATTGCAACCACCTAGAGTTAGAGCCAGTCAGTGAACCCTTGTGTGAAGAAATTAGAAGGCTCAACTTAGAAGTGGTACCGCAAGGAATTCTTTATGCCTTGACGGCAGAGTCAAACCTTTATGACAGGATTGTCACTGCCCAACGCAATGATGCAGATATACAAACCATCAGGCAGAAACTAGTAGAAGGAGACCCAAAGTACACTTGTTTTCAGAAGGATCACCAAGATGTGGTCTAGTTTGGGAAACGTCTAGTGGTCCCCGTTGACCCAGAAATCAAGAAAATCATTCTAGATGAAGCTCACAAGTCCAAGTTCTCTATTCATCCCGGTAGTACCAAGATGTACCAAGATCTAAAGCAGAACTTTTGGTGGTCTAATATGAAGGTGGATGTAGCCAAGTATGTAGCCGAGTGCGATACTTACCACCGGATGAAAGCAAGTCATTTGAAATCGGCAGGAGTACTCCAACCCCTGTCGATACCTATGTGGAAATGGGACGATATTAGTATGGATTTCATTGTGGGTTTACCCTTAACCCCTAGAAAGAAGGATTCTATTTGGGTAGTCGTGGATAGACTCACCAAGACCGCTCACTTCATTGCTGTGCACACCACTTATTCCGATATGCAGAGTTGTACGTGGACCACATAGTTCGTCTGCATGGAATCCCAAAGACTATAATCTCTGATAGAGGGACTCAGTTTGTGGCCCATTTTTGGGAGCAATTGCACGAGTGTTTAGGAACTCAGCTACTCCGTAGTTCCAGTTACCATCCACAGACCGATGGTCAGACGGAGAGGGTAAATCAGATCCTAGAGGACATGTTGAGAGCAAGCATCACTCACTTCGACAAGAGTTGGGACAAGTGTTTGTCCTTGGCAGAGTTCTCCTACAACAACAGCTATCAGGCCAGCTTGAAAATGGCACCGTTCGATGCTCTATACGGACGTAGATGCCGCACCCCACTGAATTGGTCAGAGACCGGAGAAAGAACACTCTTTGGACCGGAGTTAGTTAAAGAGGCCGAAGAAAGGGTGCAAGTGATAAGAGAGAATTTGAAGATGGCCCAGATGAGACAAAAGAGTTACCATGACAAGGGAACCGCACCTCGCCACTTTGAAGTGGGAGATCATGTATACTTGAAAGTATCCCCCACCAAAGGTGTGCAAAGGTTCGGAGTTAAGGGAAAGTTAGCCCCGCGCTACATTGGACCCTATGAAGTAATAGAAGCATGTGGACCCGTGGCTTACCATATCCGATTGCCAGAACGGTTTTCCGCGGTTCACAATGTGTTCCATGTAACTCAGTTGAAGAAGGGACTGCCTGTTCCGGAGAACGAGATCATTACAGAAGTTAATGCTTGGATCGAGTCGGATTTCTCGCTCGTCGAGCATCCATTGAAGGTACTAGACCAAAAAGAGTGAAAGACCCGGAGGCAGACCGTGCGAATGTACAAGATCCAATGGAGCCATCACACGGAAGAAGAAGCCACGTGGGAGACGGAGGATTATCTAAACAGCAAGTATCCGGGCTTCCTCCAATCCCGACACAGTGAGTCTTTTTCCCCATCTCTTCGTTGTCAAATCGAATCTCAGGACGAGATTCCGTTTAATGGGGGTAGGCTGTGACGCCCCAGGTTTTTAATTACCGTCATTAACACTAATGACCGGATTAGCCGGCCAAATGGTCAACCGAGGTCAAAACTAGGTCAACCTGGGCCCTCACCCCGAAAAACTCACTAACACCCCCTAGTGACCCTAAATGAATAGTAAACACACTTGTGGGGACAACCCATGGTCAAAGGGTGGGTCAAACCCCTTTCCATCCTAGTGTCCACAGGTGCCTACCGGAAGTTTTGCCGCGTTCTCCAAAATTCACCTAAACACTTAAAACTTTACCTTTAGGAAAGTTGTAGAACTTGTTGAGGGACACAACTTTCATGTAGATTGGCATTTCAAATTTGGAGAGGAAAATTGTGAAAAACCCCTTGCAAGGCAAGATGTACTGTTGCCAGAAACAGGCTGACATTCAAAGTTGGCATTCAAATAGATTCAAATCTAGGAAGAAAAACCCTATACAGCCTTTGTAAAAATTGTAGCTGGTACCTAGATCTACAACTTTGGTATTCATGACTTGGTCTAGTTATGTTTGAAAATTTTGAGAAAAACCCACTTGAACACAGCACAAGCAACACGGGTGAGCCAGAGCGCCGCCGCGCGCGACGTCGTGCGCGCCCGCGCGCCGCCGCCGGCCGGCCGCCGGCCATGCCCGGCGTCCACGCCCGCGCCGCCCGAGACCTCGCCACCCGCGCCACGCCCCGTCCCAAGGTCCCGCCCCCCAACGCGCGCCCGCCCGAGGCGCCCGGCGTCGCGCCGCCGCCGCGCGCGCGCGCGCGCGGACCGCCGGTCCGTCGGCCGTGTCGCCGCCGTACGCGCGCCGCCCAAGCGCCGTAGCACGGCGAGGCCATCTCCGCCGTCGGCTCTCGTCACCCCGGATGCGCGGCGCGCGCATATAAAAGCCCCCCCTCGTTCCCGACGCGCCACCCCGAGCCGCCTGCCGCCATCATCGCCGCCGCCGGTGCTAGAGCTCGTTGCTCGCGCTCGCCGCCGTCCAAACCCCCAGCTAGCTCCCTTAGCACCCAGGATAGCTCACACGTGCGCTTGTTTGCCCACTTTTAGCCTCCACACCGCAGCACCCCGAGCCGCCGTGAGCGCCGCCGCCGGCCACCGCCGTGCGCCGTCGCCGCCGAGCACGCCCCGACCCCGCCGCCACCACCAAACAACCCGTGGTGAGCCCAATTGCAAGCCTGAGCCGCTTGTTGCCGTGGCCCAGCCCCACATCGCCGCCGGCGAGCCCTCCCGCCGCCGCGAGGGCATGGTTGTGATTTCTGAGGGCCTAGTTGCAAGAAAACCTAACTAAGTTTATTTGCAGATCAGTCCAGTGACTTGTAAAATCCCTAGAAATTCAAAGAGAAATCAGAAAAATCCCAAACTAATTTTGTAGGGTTCAGGATGATAAACCCCACCTCTTTTGTTGTATACTCATGGCTAGATTCAAAATAGTTTTGGCAGGAAAAATACAAATGTGTTATACATGGATCTGTCATAACTTGAAAAATATAACTCCTCTGTAGCCAAATTTTGGATATGTTGTGTGTTAGGATGTAACTAGATGCTGTGCTAAAAATTGCACAAAGTTATGCAGTAGATTTTGCTAGACAAATCCTTGTCCATTCCTGCAGTTATTGCCTAGATGATTTTTTTTCCTGTTAAATATATTTATATTCTTGAGCCCAACTTGTGCACACTGTCTTGTAATGCCAAAAGACACATCTTGTGAATTAATCATGAATTTTGGTTTAACAGAAATAATTATTCTTGAATTATGCATGTTTTCCTTTGTAAATTAATAAACCAAGTTCAGTAAGGCTTCCATGTGAACATGCTGGTTCTTAGGGCTAGTTTAGGACCAGAGAGCATGCACCAGAAAGTTTGGATCATTTTGATGCTTATTTATTTTTATATGCATTTATGTTGAATCACTTGTTAGCCTTTGTTATTTCCCACAATATTTAATTTCCTAGCATCCAACACTTACATGTGGGTCCAATGGACCAGGATGGGTGCTAGTAGGCTTAAGAAACACTCATGTGATTTTTGGTGATTTAATTGATTAATAAATGGCTTAAATGCCCTTTTAATATTAAAGGGAAATTAAATAAAGAGAACCCTTAATTAAATCTTCCTTTTTGAAAGTATTATTTAATATAAATAAAAGAAATTTAATGATCAGCACCGATGAGGAGTTAATTCATAAATAAAAATATCAATTACACCTTTGATGGTAAAGATAAAATGAAATGAAGCTTCCACATGAAATGATAAACTTAATAAAAACCTTTATTCAAATGTGGAATAAAAAGAGTAACCCATGTACAACCAATGACTTCCTAAAATAGAAACCTTAGATGAATACATGTTAAGGTGAATATGACCAACTAGAGTTGGATAAGACAACAAACTATCACATCACCTAAAGTGCATTGCATTCCGCGTAGATCTTCCGGACGGAGATTACTCCCTGGTCCCGGAAACCGAGGAAGGCGGAGCGGAAGGTTCTCTGCAGTACGTGGACGTACTCTACACCGAGGGTGCCCAAGATAACCTAGTCGACGAAGGCAAGCTCCGGTGCATCTAACCTAGTTTTAAAGTTCTTTATTGAATTATCTATGAATGATTGTGCATTTACGTTCAGGAGTTGAATGAAACCCTAGATGCATGATCCCTAGGTACCTTTGGTCCCTACTAGTATGATAGGTCGATAGCTGCTAAGCTATAGGACCGTTACAAGTCGGGTGATGACCTCACTCGCGAGAATAGGTTCCTAGATAGGAATCATACTGTATCCTTAAATGGATTGCTCACGTGGTAAGAGCATGGGATCTGGGCTCCGGTCCAGTGGTTATGTGGGTTAAGTTTTTGAACGTACTAAGCACATGCCGGTTATGGGGCCGGTAAGCCTAGTACCTTAATGAGACGGCTAGGGATGGAACTGTCACTACTCTTGGGATTCGCTCTGACGGCTCGCCACCGGTTGTGTAGGGTGACTCCGGGTATCTCGCGGGGTATGCCGGATAGCCTGCACCAAAGACTGTGGCCTTTCATCCCGAACCGGGGATTTCTGGGGACGGCCTGGAAAAGTTGCCCTCGCGGGGATAGCCTACCGTGTGTTTGGGTCTACCTTGCAAGGTTTAAATCAATCGATTGTCGGCCTCTCACCATTATCCGAGACTACTTACTCCACTAGTCATGTGATCCCTAATGATGGAAGTTGATGAAGATGATGCTTGATTAATTGTATTGTACAACTTTGTTTGTACTAGTTGGCTAATGTAGTAATTACTAAACCACTAGAACTTGTGCTAAAATCTTGAAAGTAAGGACCTACTCTTTGTTACTTTTTAGCAAAAGCAACCCAGTAGCCAAAAAGCCTTTCATGGTCTAGATTTGGTGAAGTAGATATCACCGACGGGTAAGACTTGTTGAGTATTAGTATACTCAGCCTTGCTATAATGTGTTGATCCAGGTATTGCCTTCAATGATGTGTGGCCCGGTGAGATCCCGCCTGGCTGGGAGCTGGAGTGGGTGGAGGACGACTACTGAAGCATCATGGATGGCCTCCCGTGGTGATTTCGCTACCGCTAGTTAATTTCCGCTGCTTTTCGAAAACTCTGAACTGTTTCGTCATGACAAAAACTATGGTTTGTATTAATTAAACCCTCGGGGTACGAATTTGGATTTGAATGTTGTTGTATCTCTGGACTCGCCTTCGAGTGAGTTTTAATGCATATATTCGATCCTTGTGCTCTCAAGTGATTTACCGGGCGTTAACCCGGCGACTTACGACAGGATGGTACTTTATTATTGCTTAATGACCAAAGTGGATCGGTCTTAGGCGATAGTACGGTACTTTCCAGGGGGGTTGTCACAACGTGGTACCCCAACTATCCCCAAATTCTCACTTTGATCCGTGGAACGAATCGGGAGATCGATCGCTTGGAGTTTTGAGTTTTCCCCGCAGGCTGTGTTCTTCTCGACTGTCCAAGCCAAAACCAGTCTGACTGGTTTCCCAAACCGGTCTGACCGGTTTAGCCCTGTGGGCTGTCGTGAAGGGTTTTTGAGCAAGAATGTCTCTGTCGTGCTATGGCTGTTCTTGTTCAAAGGAGGAGAGGTTCTTGAGGTAGGCTTTCTCTCGGAAGGGTTTTGGGGAGTTTCTGGACAAAACCAATCTGACCAGTTTCCCCTGCCTATGTGAGGCTAAGTCCAATAGAAGTAGTCTGACCGGTTTCAGAAACCGGCCTAACCGGCTTGGGCTGCCAGCAGCCGTGTCGTGTGTGTTTCCGTTGTGTGTGTCGAGTGGCTGTTGGTTGGGTCTTGCTCCTAGGTCTAGTAGCACTTCAGTGGCTGCGTGGGCTTGGCGAGAGAAGCTTGTGAAGGTGCATGAGTGAAATTGGGTTCATAGGCCGAATTCTGGAATAGAATTTTTATCGGCTCCCATTCACTCCCCCCTCTCCATTGTCCGCTTTGGTCCTTCAAGTGGTATAAGAGCTGGTTCGGGTCTTTAAGATCCAAAGATGGCGTACCAGAAACGGGCTTCGGGTTCTCCGCACTTCGATGGAAAGAACTACCAGATGTGGAGTAAGAGGATGGCGGCGTTCCTCCGCGGTAAGGGTCAGATCCTTTGTGATGTCACGGTGGACACAGGCTATGTCCAACCGATGAACTTCCTTGCTCCAGGATCGAGGGACATGTTCGACACCAACAACAACACGGTAGAGTACTTGTTTCATGCTCTGTGTCAATCCGAATTCGACCGGGTGCATTCAGAGAACTTGGCTTGTAGAATTTGGACGGTTTTGAAGGAAGCTCATGTAGGAAATGCGACTTACCGGAGAGAGTACGAGAACTTCACTCATCTCCTCGGTCAGTCCATCGATGCCTTGTTCCAACGGTTTCTGGTGGTGGTAAACAACATGAGGGCCAATATGGACGTGCTCCCGTACGATGCTCATGATAGAGCCGTCAAGCTCTTGCACTCACTAGATCGTACGGTTTGGGGGGGAGTTTGTGGTCATTGTGGAGTCTGAGAAGTATGACACCTTGACGGTGAACGAGTTGTTCTCGAAGCTCAAGTCGGCTGAGGTGGATCGGGCTATGACAGCCAAGATTGAGGGCCCGACTGACTCTCATAGTCTCGCCCTCATTGGTGGTTTGAAAGGAAAATCTAATGCTAACCCATCCACCAGGATGTTCTCCTTGTCCTCCTTGATGTCTTTGCCAGATGAGGAGTTCGACGTGCTTGGAGAGGACGAGCTGGCGTTGCTGACCAAGCGGTTCGAGAGGATGCACGAGAACCGGGTGAACTCAAGGAGGAACTCGAGGGCGTGTTTCAAGTACGGCAAGGCCGGACACTTTTCACCGAGTGTCCGAAGGTGAACAACCACGACAAGCACAAGTTCAAGGATAGGAGGAAGACGTCCAAGAAGAAGGATCAATGACATGGGAAGAAGACATGGTCTCGAGAGAAGATGAAGAGATCGAGCGACATCGAGTCCGACTCTGAGGACATGTCTTCAAGCTCGAGTGATGAAGACGAAGAGGGTGACAAGAAGAAGAAGAAGAATAACCTCGGCAAGTATCTCAACGGCCTTTGTGTGGCGGGCCTAAGCCTCAAGGATGACTTCTGCGGCATGGCTCGCAGCTCCAGCAGCAAGAGAAGCCAGAAGGACGCCTCGGACCTAGATTCCGTGGATGAGGTATGTGATGAGCTCTCTTCTTTGCACAAAGAGAATGAAGATTTGGTGGACTTGCTTGATAATCGCAATCACATGCTTATAGAGGCTAAGAAGCTTAGGAAGGAGCTTAGAGCTTTGCTTGAAGATGCTAGGACTAGAGTGGCTGAGCTAGAAACACAGGTTCTTGATGGCAAGCTTGAAATTGATTCTCTTAAGGCAAGCCCTGTGGTTTTTGATGAAGTTGATTCTGCTGATTGCTCTATTTTCCTAGCTGATTTGACTGCTATTAGGGAAAAGCATGCCTCCAAGTGTGAGGAACTAGATGTGCTTAGGATTGAGTTGGTTGAGCTTCAATCTAGACCCACTTTGCTTGGTGCTTGTACTTCTTGCCCTGGTTTGCATGAAAAAATCGCTGAGCTTTGATCTTGCATTGTTTCACTTGAGGCTGATTTGAAAGTGCCTATTCCTACTTCTTGCTCTACCTGTGAATTGCATGCTGTAAAGAATTTGGAACTTGCACAATGTGTTGATCATTTGCAGGATGAGAACAATAAGTTGTGTGAAGTGCTGAGTTGGTTGTCTAGTCAGGAACCTTAGCTTCGTATGATGATTGCTAATTATAAGCGCTTTGATGGTTGGGCTTTGGGATCTGTTAAGTTTGGTGAGAGCAATGGTAAGAGAGAAGGGAATTTTGCGAATATTCCAGTTCCACCACAAACCACACCCAAAGACAAGTTTGCATCCAAGCCAAACCAGTTGCTTAAACTGAGAAAAAACTGAGTGAGAAAGAAGGTGAAGCCTAGTGAAAAACCAAGTGGGAGCCTAGTGAGAAGCCGTGTAAAGAGCCTCACCATAAGCCTAAGCCCAGACTAATCCGTTTCTATTGTGAGTTTTGTGGAAAGGATGGTCACAAGAGAGAGTTTTGCTATAAGAGAAGGAGAGAGGCGAGAATGGCTAAGGAGTGGGCAAACAAGGACAGGGAAACGGTGTTGTGCATACAGTTCCAACATGGAGAGATAGGAGAGCCTTAGGTGGAGGCAAGTTTGCTTGCCAAGGACCACCGGCCAGACCGGTCAGAGTGACAGGTCAGACCAGTGCTAGGCAGAGTGCTGGTCAGTTCGGGTTCAGGGGCACTAGGCTAGAGGGTTCAGCCCATTTGGTCGTGGAACAGGTGGTAGGCATTTTGAGTGTGGTATTGAGTTTGCTACATGTTCTCCACCTCGTGATCAATACGAGTTTGGAAGAGGCCGCAACTTTGAGTCTCAGAGGGGCTACAGACCACGCTTTCCCTATCGTGGTAATCGTACTCATCCAGTGAGACGGGAGTGGTTTTCCCATAGTGGTTCCAGTTTTGATAGGGGCAGTAGGATGGATGTTTCTAACCCTACTTTTGAGAAAATGGCCCGACACTGGTTTGACACTTTTGGTACTAACCCTAGTGTTGAGTCATTTGCTCGCTCTCGCTCTTGGTTTTGAGTTGCAGATAGGAGGCCCGGAGAACATTTGGTTGATATCGGGGGTGGTTCTCCAGCCTCATACCCCGGTGGTGACATGGAGGTACATCACTTTCGGGGATGGTGGACAAGGACGAGTGACTTCTGAAGAAATGATAAAGGTAACTAAATTTGTGACCTTCAAGTGTGTGGCCTTGGTCAAGCCACTTGGTTTGTTTTGATCCTTGCCCTATCTCATTTGTGTAAGGTGAGCTTTGTATGCTCTTTGAACTTAATGCATGAGTTTAGGGGGAGCCTGTGTGCTTAGTGTGCTCTTTACCCTATCATCTATACATGAAACAAAGGTTCATACAAGGTCTAGCAAGCCGCCCGATCATCCATCCCTCTCAACAAGATCTCTCCATGAAGCTCTCAAGCTAGTCCTATGGAAAACCTAAGGAAAATATGAAGGAAAATAGGAAAACAAATGAGCTAGGGTTCCAAGAGTTGGCTGCCATCCTCTCACCTCTTGTGTTATATGGAGGCAACCGAATGTCTAAAATGCCCTTTCCTAATAACTAGGGATACAAGCCCCTCAAGGGCGGATTTGGAAGTCTTCATGTCTTCACCATCGGACGGATGCCCGGCGACCGCACCCAGCGTAGCCTCGACGCAAGCCATGCGATCCCTACGCATGTCCTCCGCTTCGAAGTCTCCGGACTGCGTCGTCGCACACCAGTTAGACCGGTGCACCTCACCGGTCAGACCGGTACCCACCGGTCAGACCGGTCTGGCACTGCTGCAGCACCGTCTTCGGTTCTTCGGTCTTGGCTTTGTGGATCAACCAAGGAACCCAGTGGTTTTCTGGTGAACCGCCGAAAACCCCGCGAACTCGGTGTAGCCTCCGCCAATCTCCACTCATGACTCGGCTCCCACGTAGTCCCGGCTCGACCTTGGTTTTGAGGCTCAACCAAGAAATCGTCCATGACTTCATCTTGTTGTTCATGCCACCATGTGGCCCACACTTGACCCCGCTGGCCACCGGGTCCCTCGAACGAAGCCTACTTGTCTTCTCCGCATCTGGAGGCCTCACCGGCGACGACCTTTCGCGCTTGTTCTTCACCCGCACCAACACCAATAAAGCCGCAACCTGTATCTGCAATACTTAGCCAATAATCAGTCCACACAACGTTGTCAATCACTCATCACACAAGGAAGCGACCATCCACCGATCCTCGAACCACACATGGTCCTCAATCTCCCCCTTGATGAGTGCATTGACAACACCCACACGAAAGTAACAGGAGAGAAAAGAAAAAGGAAAGAAATGAACAAAAAGAAACTCCAACAAGCGATCGAAAGCCAAACAAAGGCAAAGAGCAAGATCACTTGAAGAAGACAAGTCTCGGACCCCTTGGGCAAGGGCAACGGCTCGACACATCCGAGACAAAGCAAAGCTCAAGCAAAGAGCGCAAACCACCGAAACAAAACTCTAACAACCACAAGGAGCTCCCCCTGCACACATGCAAGCTCCCCCTGAACCAATTCACCTCCCCCTAGACGAATGCATGCAAACCAACTGAAAACAGGGCAGCTGCAGCAACTTCAGCTCACACCGGTCAGACCGGTCATCACCACCAGTCAGACCGGTGCCCAACATGTGTACAGGACCAGCACTCACACCAGTCAGACCGGTGCTCCTCACCGGTCAGACCTGTGTACACCAGAGCCCAGAAATGGCTCGAAACCACCTGAAAACCTTCTAAAAGCGTCTAGTAAGCCATATCAAGATCAAACTTCTCACCCTTGTTGGCAATGCATGAATCAAGCCAAAAATGCAAAATTTCAACATAGAGCTTCTCAAATAGACAAAATTCAACAAAGAATGCTACACATGTCCAAATGAGCAAGTTAGATACTCTACGGCTTCGTATCGATCTCAACTACATGATCACCAAGTTTCACAACCATTGGACGAAGCTACGATGGATTTTGGCAATTTTGCGAAAACTTGCCTCTCATGAGCAAAGTCCTAAACATGATCAAAACATATCAAAATGGTAGACACACAAACTTCATGCTAGGACAGCCATTCTAATCATAAGACCATCACAAACACCCACAAGCACCTCATGTCATGTCAAAGCCACCGAGCCATGTGCCTACTTCTATGTATGAGACTTTTCATTGGTAGGCATCATGCAACGGTTTAGCACCCAAAGCAAATTAAATTCAGCACATATGACATGGGAGCATATTTTCCAAGCATTTTTCAATTCATTTTCAGATTGATAAATGGTACATGAAATGTCTTTGCGACAAAAAGGAACTTATGCTCCTCCACAAGATAAATCAAGAGGACTAAACATTCATGATGGCAAATGAGCCTTTGGCCCCATATGATCAATAAACTAGCTATCCAACCACAAATTAAGCATAGAGAAGCCACTAAAACATGTCAAGATCATATAAAGGCATTTACACATGAGAGAGCATACATGTGACATTTTTTAGAAACATAGCCATCAACCATGGATTATTCATCAAAATCATCAAGAGCTAAGCCAAACTAACCATAGCATACCAAACAAGCTCACAAAGACATATATCTCATTCCATGGTGAACAATGTATAAGATAGAAGCTTTTCCTAACCAATGCATATGATACAAAAAATGCATGCAATCTAAGATACAAGGATGCCTATACATCATGTTACATATGCCAGCCAAATGCAAGAAATGCACAAAGGAAACTATACATATGCTACAAAGAGAGATCCCACACACCCAACTCAAGAAATCAAACACACACCAAGTTCCCCCCGCAAACGAGTGAAAGTTGCTTGATCTAGGGGTTTGGTGAAAATATCGGCTAGTTGGTCATGTGTGGGTACATGGGTCAAAGCTATCTTTCCTTTCTCTACGTTGTCTCTCAGAGAATGATACCTCACTTCTATGTGCTTGGTTTTGGAATGGAGCACTGGGTTCTTTGCAACGCTTATGGCACTGGTGCTATCACATTGAAGTGGAACATGGGTATACTCCTCACCAAAGTCACTCATGGTGTATGAAATCCAAAGGAGCTGAGAGCAACAACTAGCAGCGGCAACATACTCGGCCTCGGTAGTGGATTGAGCAACACTCGATTGTTTGCGGGAAAACCAAGACACCAAAGAAGAACCCAAAAACTGGCAAGTCCCAGAAGTGGACTTCCTATCCAACCGACACCCGGCAAAATCCTCGTCTGAAAAACCATGAAGCGCAAAAGAAGAGGACGCGGAGTACCAATGGCCGAAGTCAGGAGTGTGACGCAAGTACCTGAAAATTCGCTTCACCGCTTGCCGATGCGAAGTCCTCGGAGACGCTTGAAAACGAGCGCACAGACACACCGAGAACTGTATGTCCGGCCTCGTCGCCGTCAAGTAAAGGAGTGACCCGATGATGCTCCGGTACTCCTTCTGATCCACGTATTCACCTTCCTCGTCCGCATCAAGAGCTGTAGTCGTACTCATCAGCGTCGTTAGAGCCTTGGAGTCCTCCATCTTGAACTTCCGCACAATGTCCTTGGTGTACTTAGCCTGGTGCACAAATGTTCCTTCCTTTGATTGCTGGATTTGTAGCCCGAGGAAGAACTGCAACTCACCCATCATGCTCATCTCAAATTTCCTGCTCATATCATCTGCAAAACCTTGCAACAAGAGAGTTAGACGAGCCACCAAAGACAATATCATCCACGTACACCTGCACAATCAGGATATCTCTGCCCTGCCTCAGCAAAAACAAGGTCTGATCGACCTTCCCCATCTCAAAACCTCTCTCAAACAAGAACCCCCTCAACCTGCCATACCAAGCTCTAGGCGCCTGCTTCAACCCATACAACGCCTTCCTCAACTTGTACACCCGGTGGGGGTACTTCTCACTCTCAAACCCCGGAGGCTGCCTCACATACACTTCTTCCTCCAACACACCATTCAGAAAAGCACTCTTCACATCCATTTGGTGCAACTTGAACCCTTTAGCCACGGAAAAGGCTAGAAGGATCCTAATCGCCTCCAAACGGGCTACGGGAGCAAAGGTCTCCTCGTAGTCGATCCCCTCCTTCTGACTGAACCCCTGAGCAACAAGCCTAGACTTGTTCCTCACAACCTCACCTTTCTCACACCCACTTTGTACCAATCGGCTTACACCCTGGGGGAGGTTCAACCAACTCCCAAACCTGATTCCTCTCAAAGTTCTCCAACTCCTCATGCATCGAATTAACCCAATTGTGATCAGATAGTGCGTGTCCAATGTCTTTGGGCTCAAAAGTAGCAACAAACGCAACATGAGCAAAATGAGAATTGTTTCGAACACTCGACCGTGTAGTGCATTCATTCATGTCGCCGATGATCCTCGAAGCTGGGTGATCCACTTGTACGTGCCGGGGAGGTTCTCGCCTCGATGCTACCTCCCCCTCAACATCAGCTTCTCCTCGTTCTTGATTTGTCATCGTAGGTGTAGTAGAGGGTCCGTCCATCACCGTAGTCAAAGTAGTGGGTACATGTTCAGCCGGGGGCAACACACCGCCATCTTCATCCTCTCCATGTTCATGCTCCTCCTACAGAAAGATCTCCTCGCCAAGCTCATGATCACCAGCACATTCAAAGACAAGCTAACTACGTGGCTCTGTCTCGTCGGAGGTTACCTCGCAAGTCTCCACAATTTGGTTAGTTTCAAGATTTAGCACACGATATGCTCTAGAATGAGATGCATAACCAAAGAAAATACCATCGACAGACCTAGCCTCAAACTTATCCAACTTCCTACACTTGCAACCAAAGACATGGAAGTGACTCAACTTGGGTGTGCGACCATGCATCAACTCATAGCATGTATTCGTCTTGTGCACTCTGAGGTAGATCCTGTTTGACACATAGCACGCGGTATTCACCGCCTCAGCCCAATACCTCCTCGGAGTCCTATGCTCATCAAGCATCGTCCGAGCCATCTTGCACAAGGTCCTGTTCTTCCTTTCCACAACACCATTCTTGGGAGGCGTATACGGACTCGAAAACTGGTGCTCAAGACCCAAGTTTTGGCAAAAGGTTTCAAAACGAGAGTCTCTGAATTCCGAGCCATTATCACTGCGGATAGCTCGTATGGCATCTCCGTGCCTCTCGTTCCTCAACCTCAAGACTAGATCTCGAACAAAACCAAACGTCTCCCCCTTATCCTCGAGAAAGAACACCCACGCATACCGAGAATAGTCGTCCACCACAACTAGGACATACCACTTCCCACCCGCAGATCGCACACGAGCTGGGCCAACAAGGTCCATATGGAGCAGCTCGCATGGACGCTCAGTCATCACATCGGTGAGAGGCGGGAGAGAAGAGGCTACCATCTTGGCATGCCTACACGGCGCACAAACCAACTCTTTCTCAAGCCTCAACCGTGGCAATCCTCGGACCAAATTGAATTTACTCAAGTGAGACAAAAGGTCAAAGCTCAAGTGACCCAACTTCCTATGCCACCTCCACAACTCACTCGAAGAACCAGCCAAGAAACAACGCTCCACACCCGAAGACTGAGAAAAATTAGCACGAAACACCTGACCCTCGGGAACGACCATACAGACAAGGTCCCCTCAAGAGTCCAAAATCCGAGAACCACCGAGCCGAAACAACACCTCAAAGCCCTCATCCAACAACTGGGACACAGAAAGCAAATTGTACCCCAGTGATTGAACAAGAGCAACACGCCTCAGAGTGATCTTGTCACTCACTTTGATCTCACCTTCTGAAAGCACACGCCCACGCCCATTGTCCCCAAAAGTGATGTACCTCCTTGTCACCACCGGGACGAGACTTGAGAACCACCCCCCGTCTCCGGTCATATGCCTCGAGCAACCGGAGTCAATCAACCAAATGTTCTTCAAGTCTCCCACCTGAAATTCAAAAACGAGCACGTGAGCGAACAAACGACTCAACACTGGGGTTAGTACCAAAAGAGTAAAACTAGTGCCGAGCCATTTGCTCGAAAGTGGGGTTAGCACCAACCAAATCATCTCTCCTACCAAAGCTACCTCCACGAACACCACCACGGTAACCACCCTGAGGGAACCACCCCTCTTTGCTTGGAGGAGGACCAAAACCACGAAAGAGAACCCGTGGACCGTCCCTCCTTTCCTTCTCAAAGCTACGACTCCTCCCATCCCCGTAGTGAACTCGAGGGGGAGAACGCCTAGCAACCTGACCACCTGCAAACTCTCCAGCCCAACCACCGAACCACGACCTCCAGAAACAACCCTCGCACCTGTACGAGCACGAAACCCAAACTGCTGCCTGTCCAGGCCTGCACCGGTCTGACCGGTGCCCCACACCGGTCTGACCGGTGTGACCTGGGCAGCAGCACCTCCAACAGCCTTCCGCTCTCCCCAAGCCCGAACTGTCCTCACACTCGCCTTGGCCCTGGGCATCTGCACACGAGGCTCAAGTACACCATCGGAAGGGTGGTACTTGTCCTTGTTAGCCCACTCCTTTGCCATTCTCTCCTCACGCTTCCTCTTGAAGCAAAACTCCTCCTTATGGCCATCTCTCCCACAATAGCCACAATGGAACCTCACAAGCTTAGGCTTAGGCTTGGGATGTGGCTGCTCACTAGGTTTCTCTCCACTCAACTCCTCCACCGGTTTCCCTTCACTAGCCTTCTCACTTTCTTTCCCAAAGAACACTTTCCCCGAAGTGCTCACAAACTTGATAGGCTTTTGTAGATCATTTGTGGGTGTAGGAAACACGGGTGGAGCTGGGGTTGTGTCTAGTCGGTTCCTAAGATGGTTAGGTTTTGGGGGGAAATCATTTTTGTGGTGGGTTTTTGGTGGCTTCGGGATATTCTCTCCACTTCCCTCACCAACCTTGTTTGCCCCAAGTCCCTCACCATCCTACCTCTTAAACGCCTCAATCATCATCCTCAACTGAGGCTCATGACCAGACGACCAACCCATCAACTTCCTCAAGTCATCATTCTCATCCTGCAAACGATCAACATAATGTGCAAGTTCCAAATTTTTCAAGGCATGCATTTCACAGGTAGAGCATGATGTAGGCATGGGTTCCTTCAATTTAGCCTCAAGTGAACTAGTGTAAGCATGCATCTCATCAATCTTAGCATGCAAAACAGGGTAAGAAGTGCAAGCACCTAGCAAAGCAGGTCTAGACTTAAGCTTAGCCACTTCAACCCTAAGCACATCTAGTTCCTCACACTTGGAGGCATGCTTCTCCCTAAACAAAGCAAGATCAGCAAGGAATATGGAGCTATCAGCACAATCAATCTCATCTGAAGCAACAGGGCTAGCCTTAAGGGAATCAATCTCAAGCTTGCTATCAAGCACCTGTGTCTCTAGCTCAGCCACTCTAGTCCTAGCATCCTCTAGTGAAGCCTTAAGCTCTTTTCTCATTTTCTTGGCCCCTCTAAGCATGTCATCACGGTTATCAAGCAAAGAGCCAAGCCTCTCATTCTCTTGGCGCAAGAAGGGAAGTTCATCACGCACCTCGTCGTCGGACTCAGAATCCGAGTCGTTCTGTGTGCTCTTCTTGCTACCGGAGCTCAGCGCCATGGTGCAGAAGCCATCTCTCGCGAAGCAGCTCAGCCCGCTCAGGTTCTTGGACGACTTCTTGTTCTTGCGACGATCACCTTTGTCTTCACTGCTGCTCGAGCTCGAGGTGGAGTACGCGGAACTGGAGTCGATGTCGCTCGCTCCCACCATCGCTCGGGCCTTTCCTCGGCTCTCCTTCTTTCTCGATCGTCGCTCGTCCTTGTACTTGTTCTTGTGCTTGCTCTTGAGGTCGCACCTCGAACGGTACTTGCCGTCCATCCTCGGCTTGTGCTTGTACCCGTCCTTGTTCTCGGCCTTCTCCAGGCAGTCGGCGACGAAGTGTCCCGGCTTGCCGCACTGGAAGCATGTCCTCGTGTTCCTCCTCATGTTCACGCGGTTCTCGTGCAGCCTCTTGAACCGCCTCGTCAGGAGCGCCAGCTCGTTCTCTCCAAGCTCGTCGAACTCCTCATCTGGCATAGACATCAAAGAGGAGAAAGAGAACATCCTGGTGGATGGGTTAGAGTTAGCCTTTCCTTTCGAACCACCAACGAGGGCAAGACTATGGGAATCAGTCGGTCCCTCGAGCTTGGCAGTCATGCCCCTATCCACCTCAGCCGACTTGAGCTTTGAGAACAGCTCGTTCACCGTCAGAGTGTCATACTTCTCTGACTCCACAATGGCCTCGAACTTTCTGCCCAAATCGTACGATCCAAAGAGTGTAAGAGCTTGACCGCTCTATCATGATCATCATACGGGAGCACGTCCACATTGGCTCTCATGTTGTTCACAACCACCGTGAACCTCTGAAACAAGGCATCGATGGACTCACCGGGGAGATGAGTGAAGTTCTCGTACTCTCTCCGGTAGGTCGCATACATCCGTGTCTGAACCTGGGCGTTCCCAACATGAGCCTCCTTCAACACCGCCAAAATCCTACAAGCCAAGTGCTCGGTGTGCACCCGATCGAACTCAGGCTGACACAAAGCACGAAACAAGTAGTCGACTGCCTTATTGATGGCGTCGAATCTGTCCCTCGATCCTGGAGCGAGGAAGTCCATCGGCTGGACATAGCCTGTGTCCACCGTGACATCTCAAAGGATCTGCCCTTTCCGCGGAGAAAAGCACCCATCCGCTTGCTCCACATCTGGTAGTTCTTGCCATCGAAGTGTGGAAGCTTTACGACATGGCATGGCCTCTACCCACTTGGATACATAATCAACCATGACTAGGATATGCTCATATCCATGTGAGTTTTTGAAAGGCCCCATGAAGTCTATTCCCCACACATCGAATAAATTGATTTGTAGATTATATCTCAAGGGCATAGAATTTCTTTGAGAGATGTTTCCGGTTCTTTGGCATTCGCGGCATGATGCAACATATCTTTTGGTATCTTCATGCATCTCCGGCCAATAGAATCCGCTAGACCGTACTTTTGCTTGGGTCCTAAAATGGCTATAGTGTCCACCGTACTCTGCCGAGTGGCACTTTCTCAAAATTTCTAGCCTCTCTTCTCTTGGCACACATCTTCTCATGACTCCATCATTGCCAAGTTTGAAGAGCTATGGTGCATCCCAAAAGTACTTCTTACTTTCGGAGATTATCTTCTTTTGAGAGTTTTTATCTAGATGATCAAGAGGCATCTTCCGAATCGCTCGAATAATATCAATCATGCAAGTGTCTTTATCAAGCACTCAATAGAGGTGGTCATCTCTCATCTTGTCTTCTATGGGCTCTTTATCATCTTGTCCATGATTCATCCTAGACAAATGATCGGCCACAACATTCTCCACCCCTTCTTATCACGTATTTCAACCTCGAACTCTTGGAGAAGAAGGATCCAATGGATCAATCGTGGTTTAGCATCCTTCTTAGCCAAGAGATACTTGATGGCTGCGTGATCAGTGTAAACAATGACCTTTGAGTTCACGATGTAGGATTTGAATTTTTCAAAGGCGAATACCACCGCTAGAAACTCTTTCTCTGTAGTGGCATAATTTAATTGTGCCCGATTAAGAGTTTTACTAGCGTAGTAAACGGCGTGAACTCGGCCTTCCTTTCCTTGACCCAAAACCGCTCATATGGCGTAGTCACTTGCATCACACATGATCTCGAAAGGTTGGCTCCAATCCGGAGGTTCAATAATGGGTGCACTCAACAACGCACTTTTCAAGGTCCGGAATGCCGCTAAGCACTTCTGAAGGACCGATACGGCGAACCAGATATGGGGGGAGTGAATGGGAGCCGATAAAAATTCTTCTCGAAGGAGATAGAAACTACAACAAGATGAACAAGGCTTCCAACACACGTCTCCGACTCACTACCCAAGTTGGCCAAGCCCACATAGCCACTGGAGTGCCACTGGACCTAGGAACCAACACACAACCTTCCGACCCGAGAACGCAGCGGAACACCAAACCTCGAGTCTACGGACCTACACCGGTCAAACTGGTGAGCACCACCGGTCAGACCGGTCCCTGCTGGTGAAACTGAGCAACTTTCACTAAGTGGCTCTACACCGGTCAGACCGGTGAGACACACCGGTCAGACCGATCACACCCTGAAAGCCCCCAAGGCACCAAACAGGCCAACCGACCACCAAATTAACCCAAACTCGAAACAGCAGCACCACAAGACAACAGCGAACACACCAAGACGTTCACTCGAGCAAAATCCCACCGAGGGTTGCACCGATCAGACCGGTCAAGAGCACCGGTCAGAGCGGTGTAGCCTGGGCAGCTCGGGATGAACAGCACCCGCGGGTCAACTCCCCCAAATGCAAACCTCGATCTCCCGAATCGCTTCGCGGACTTGAACAAGACTTTGGGGATATTAGGAACACCTCATGAGGAGTCCATAGCCAAGTTTAATTCCACCAAAACTCATCCAAAAAGGAGGAATCATGGAAATCCCGCCAAGAGCACTTTCAACCCAAGAACTCAAGAAACCCCAAAATCGAGCACCTTTACTCACGGATTTGGGAGGGGAATCACAACCCAAAGAACCACGAAGGGTTCCCACAAATTTCTCCCATCAAATCCCCAAGAGAAAGGTATCGAAAACAACCCAAAGAAATCACCAAGAGAGGGCTTCGAAAATCACCACCAAGAACAACCGGGGAAATCACATCCAAACCGTGAGGAACCACCCCGAATCATCTATACATGAAACAAAGGTTCATACAAGGTCTAGCAAGCCGCCCGATCATCCATCCTTCTCAACAAGATCTCTCCATGAAGCTCTTAAGCTAGTCCTATGGAAAACCTAAGGAAAATAGGATGGAAAATAGGAAAACAAATGAGCTAGGGTTCCAAGAGTTGGCTGCCATCCTCTCACCTCTTGGGTTATATGGAGGCAACCGAATGTTGAAAATGCCCTTTCCTAATAACTAGGGATACAAGCCCCTTAAGGGCGGATTTGGAAGTCTTCATGTCTTCACCATCGGACGGATGCCCGGCGACCGCACCCTACGTAGCCTCGACGCAAGCCATGCGATCCTGACGCGTGTCCTCCGCTTCAAAGTCTCCGGACTGCATTGTCGCACACCAGTCTGACCGGTGCACCTCACCGGTCAGACCGGTACCCACCCCGATCGGACCGGGTCCGGCACCGCCGCAAAGCACCGTCTTCGGTTCTTCGGTCTTGGCTTTGTGGATCAACCAAGGAACCCAATAGTTTTTTGGTGAACCACCGGAAACCCCGCGAACTCGGTGTAGCCTCCGCCAATCTCCACTCATGACTCAGCTCCCACGTAGTCCCGGCTCGACCTTGGTTTCGAGGCTCAACCAAGAAACCGTCCACGACTTCATCTTGTTGTTCATGCCACCATGCGGCCCGCACTTGACCCCGCTGGCCACCGGGTCCCTCGAACGAAGCCTACTTGTCTTCTCCACACCTGGAGGCCTCACCGGCGATGACCTTTCGCGCTTGTTCTTCACCTGCACCAACACCAATCAAGTCGCAACCTGCATCTGCAATACTTAGCCAATAATCAGTCCACACAACGTTGTCAATCACTCATCACACAAGGAAGCGACCATCCACCGGTCCTCGAACCACACATGGTCCTCAACTTCTCATCGAAGTCAAAAGCTACATCCTTTTGAAGAAGATGCGTCAAAGGCTTAGTGATCTTTGAGAAGTCCTTAATAAATCTTATATAGAATCCGGCGTGGCCTAGAAAGCTCCTCAAGGATTTAACATCCGTTAGAGGTGGGAGTTGCTCAACCGTCTCTACCTTAGCCTTGTCCACTTCGATTCCTCTCTCGTATATAACATGTCCGAGCACTATGCCTTGCTTAACCATGAAGTGGCACTTTTCCTAATTTAACACCAAGTCTACCTCCGCACACCTCGTGAGGACCTTATCCAAGTTTGCCAAGCAATCCATGAACGTCTATCCATAAACAGAAAGGTCATCCATGAACACCTCGACAATTTCTTCGACGAATTCCGAGAATACGGCCATCATGCAACGTTGAAAAAATGTCGGAGCGTTGCATAGACCGAAGGGCATCCTTCTATATGCAAATGTTCCATACGGGCATCTTAACATTGTTTTGTGTTGATCATCCGGGTGAATGGGAATTTGCATGAACCCCGAGTACCCATCGAGAAAGCAAAAATAAGCGTGGTTCACTAATCTTTCGAGCATCTCGTCAATGAACGGTAGGGGGAAGTGATCTTTCTTCGTTGCTTTGTTTAGCTTTCGATAATCGATACACATCCACCACCCGGTCACATTTCTTTGTGGTATCAACTTATTTTTCTCATTGTTCACCACGGTTAAACCTCTTTTCTTTGGTACACAATGTATCGAGCTCACCCATTCGCTATGTGGAACCGGGTAGATGATTCCGGCATCAAGTAGCTTGATGACCTCTTTCTTTACTACCTCTCGAATGGCATGAGTTAGCCTCCTTTGGTGGTCCACTATGGGTTTACACTAGTCTTCCATAGATAAACGATGAGTGCAAAAGGCTGGGCTAAGACCTTTGAGATCATTGATCGAATACCAAATCACCTTCCTATGTTTTTTCAATAAAATCAGCAACTTTTTATTTTCTTCGGGACTCAACTCATCGCTCACAATGACTGGATAGGTCTTGTCTGGGCCCAAAAATTCGTACTTTAATCCTTTGAGCAAAGGGTTAAGGTCTACCTCGGGCACTTGTGGCTCCTCGGGTTTAATTTCTCCTATGTCCTGAAATTTTTCTTCCTCCACGCTTCCATCTTGTGGTTCTAAACCTTTCGTTGCTTCATGTAGTTCTTCATCTTGTTGATCATTAACTTGATTCTCCATCACCCTTTGCAGTGGGTCTCTAAGGGTTTCAATAAAACAAAGACTATCTACCTCCTCTACTTCTTCGTCTTCTGGAGGAAAAGGTGAAGGGTGTTTAGAAACGCGAAAAAAATTATATGTGTACTTCTTTCCATTAAGGTTTATTGTTACTTTTCCTTTTCTGGCATCCAACACGGCATCAACCAACTTAAGAAAGGGCCTACCTAGGATTATGTGATCATGATTACTATGGTAAACATCAATAACAAAGAAATCAGTTGGTATACATTTTCCAGAGATGTTTACATTCATGTTGCAAGCAATACCTAGAGGTCTAATAGTTCTACCATCTCCCATGATTAATTTCGTTGATGTTGGGGCTAAGTCTAGGTTGTGGTCTTGAACTTTATCGTGAATTTTAGAAGATAGGACACTTACTTGGGCTCCGTTTTTGCATAAATCTTTGCATTGAACTCCATTGATCTTACAACTCAAGTGTGGTGCCGTCTTCTCTTCTTCTTCGGATCCTATCGCGTAAACTTCGGCGAGGCGAGCATACGGTGATGCTTCGGGCATGATCCCCATGATTCTTTTCACCTCAACTATGTGTTCTGGATCCACTTCAACATTTCCAAATAGCTTTTGAAATATCTCACTGGGGGTTTCAAGGTCGTATGAATCTTCCCTTCTCCGGTGGGAAATCCACCTCCAATGCTCTTGCCATCCCCTTTTGATTAGGGAACGGTCTGCTCTTATCGAATACTTCTCCGTAATCGATTGGAACCCAATCCATGTGTTCGAACTCCCTTAATGGCTTCGCGCTTGACATGCTTCTCTTGTTTGTTTCATTTGATTCGGCGAAGTCAATGCTCAGGGTAGTTCTTGACTTGATATGATCTTCTTCGGGCTTTTTCGGGATTGTCTCCTCTTTTGCGACTTCCGGGGTTGCCTCTTTAGAAAGTTTAGCACACTTCTTCTTCCTTGGATTGTATTCCGGCTCTTCCGCATGTCTTGTTTCCCAATCTCTTTGCATGGCCACCGCTTTACTAATCTTTTGTAGAAGTTGAGCGGCTTCTGTGAGTGTTTTCTTCATGAGATCCCCACATACACACATTTGGACGTGTTGCACGCAACTAGGGGTTAGGGAAAAGAAAAAGGTACGCAAGAGTACATCATCGGAGAAGCCGAGTCTTTGCCCTTGTTCGATCAACTCATTAAACCCATTCCAAGCTTAGTCTATCCCATCCTCTTCTCCTTGCGTGAAAGTGATCACTTGCCTCCTAAGATGTTGAACCCTGCTAATTGGAAAAAACTTCTCGGAAAACTTCTTTGTCAACTTGTTCCAATTGCCTTCAACTTCAAAGGATGCAAACGAGTACCACGTCTTTGCTTCACCGGCAAGTGAGTAGGGAAAGTGATTCCATTTGAACCATTCATCGAGAACTCCTTAATGCACCGTGTTGCATAGCGTGGTGAAATGCCTTATGTGTCTATATGGGTCTCCGTAACCATCCCTCAAATGGGTTTGCCGCCGCCATCTCGATGATCTTGGATTTGATTTCATAATTGGTCGCTTCGAGCTTCGAATCCGACTCTTGTACTTTTATGTCTTCACATCGAGGACTAGCGTAATCCCTTAGCGATTTCTCCAGTTTTTCCACGGGGTGATTGACGAACGCCATCTAGACAACTAGATAAAAACAAAAAACAAAGACAAAACAAAGTGGTTTTCTAGGTAATATGTGTTAGATGTTAGCAAACAAAAGATAAACTAAACATAAAAGAAAGTTAGATGCAAACCAAACAATGTAAACTAGCTCGCTCACCGGCAACGGCGCCGAAAAAAGGGGCTTGTTGACGGATAAAAGACGTATCCACCTACGATCCGCAAGCGTACGAACCTACACCTTTTTCATCACGGGATTCCCAAGGTTCTTGTCAATCCGCGGAGCCAGGGGATTACAAGCATTTGATCTACCTCTACTCACTAACTACTCAAATCCTAACTATGATTAAATTAGAAATCGACTACACTACACTAGAGAGAACGATTAAGCCGACTAGATATGAAAGAGACACTTGCCCATAGGTCTACGATAGTTGAACATGCAACCGGTTTAAACATGAAAACCGATCTAATCTATCAGGGGTTGTGACCACGGTTTCGCCCTTTCCCTCCCCCTGTACTGTCACTACGCGGAGGTACTCGTGACTAGACCTATGATGGACATGGCGTATTGAATGGATCCAAGGGAGCATGGGAGCTCTACTTTCCTTTACGGCATGGTAGCTAACCTTAAACAATAAAACATATTCAACACGTGATGATAGATAGAAGTTCCAACAAGGTACGATTACATCTCAAGACCGATTACAACCCATGGACAAATGAGAAGATTACCCCATCAAGGTGCTGCACATAGCACCATTGATCATGGTAACGCTTCCGACGATGTCTTCATTATTCCCCACTTGTGAGTGCTTCCTTTCAAGATGGGCGATCCTCCTCCGGAGATCTCCCTCCTCTCTCTCTAGCTTGTGGATGGCCTCTCGGTGCGAATGGCTCTCTCATGCAAATGACAGCGCCTCCAGGACTTTAGGGTTGAAGATCCTTCGGGTGCAAGGAAAGGGGGCCGAATCGATCCACGGAGTCGGCCAGGCCGGCCTGCTTGGGCCGACTGTCCCGGGCCCATCCCGGCCCGGTTCGGTCGCCCCTTCGCTGCCGTGGGTGCTCAGGTGATTATGCACTTTGCCCCTTCCATTTGCATGATTTTGACGATGTCATCCTCGCGTCCAAGATGGAGGTTCTCCGTGCATGAAGTTCGGTCTTTTACGCTTCAATCCTCGGGGGTGTTCCTTCGTAGCACTTCGGTCTTCACCACCATTGGAAGTGATTTCATCAAGCTCATGAACACAAACAAGACTCCGTAAATGCTCCTTTGAACTTGTTGTGAATCCGTCCCCTGTGTCCATGTTTTCCTGCATAAACACAACACTTCCTAAAGCATGCACATAGATGAACTTGTTATATGGTTAGTGTGCCTAGTGGCGTGTTAGTTCCATAATCAAATCCAAACCAAAGTGTAATGAACATGCTTGGCTTACCAAAATACACCGTCAACAAGCCACAACTCTTGGTGATACCGAGGAACTCATCAGAAGGTGCCAAGGGTGTCAGTACCTCGCCAAGAAATAGCACGTCCCGGCCTACAAGCTAGTCACCATACCACCAATCTGGTTGTTCGCCTACTAGGGGCTCGATATGATTGGGCCTCTGCCAACAGCGCCAGGGGGATTCAACACAGTTCTGGTGGCCATCGACAAGTTCACCAAGTGGATAAAAGTCAAGCCGGTCACCTGCCCAAAGGCCGACAGAGTACTCAACTTCTTGGATGAGCTCGTGCATCACTATGGACTACCCCACCACATCATCAGAGACCTGGGTTCCAACTTCAACAACCACCAGTTCTGGGAGTATTGCGAGAATAGCGGGATTGACGTCCGGTACGTCTCAATCGCCCATCCTCGGGCCAACGGACAAGTCGAGTGTTCCAACGAGTTTGTACTTGACGCTCTCAAGAAGCGACTGAACGATGCTGCTAACACAAAAGGGGGAAGTGGATCAATGAACTATCTAATGCACTCTGGGGGCTTCGTACACAACCTACCAAGCCGACGGGGCAATCACCTTACTTCCTGGTCTACGGCTCCGAAGCTATCCTACCCGCCGACGTAATGTGGGAGTCACCGGTAGTAGAATAGTACGACGAAGGCATCTCAGAAGACAGCTGATGAGTTGATATCAATAGTCTCAAAGAAGCTCGCTCTGCCTCCCTCGTCCAGTTAGAAAGGTAGCTTGAGGGTATCCGATGCTACCATGATCACTACATCAAGGAACACTCCTTCAACGTTGGTGATCTAGTCCTCTGCCGCATCCAGAACACAAAAGGACTACACAAGCTCAGCTCGTCATGGGAAGGTCCCTTCTCAATCTCAAAGGTGACCAGACCATGCTCGTATCGCCTTGTTTATGGATAAAAGACGTATCCCTCTACGATCCGCAAGCGTACGGACCCCACACCTTTTTCACCACGGGATTCCCAAGGTTCTTGTCAATCCGCTAAGCAAGGGGATTACAAGCGTTCGATCTACCTTCACACTCTAGCTACTCAAACCTCTAACTACAATTAAACTAGAAAACAACTAAACTACTCTAGAGAGAATGATTAAGATATCAAGATAAAAGACACTCACCCACGGGTCTACGATACTAGAACATGCAATCGCTTAAAGACATGAAAACCAATCTAATCTATAGGGGTTGTGACCACGGTTTCGCCCTTTCCCTCCTCTCGTACTGTCACTACGTGAAGGTATTCATGACTAGACCTATGATGGACACGGCGTATTGAATGGATCCAAGGAAGCATTGGAGCTCAACTTCCTTTACGACATGGTAGCTAACCTTAAGCATTAAAGTATATTCAACACAAGATGATAGATAGATTATCCGACAAAGTATGATTAGATCTATAGATCGATTACAACCCATGGACGAATAAGGAGATTACCCCATCAAGGTGCTAGACATAGCACCGTTGATCATGGTTTCCCTTCCGACGGTGTCTTCCTTCTTCTCCACATGTGGGTGCTTCCTTCGAGGTGCACGATCTCCCTCCGGAGATCTCCCTCCTCTTTCTCTATCTTGTGGATGGCCTCCTGGTGGGAATGGCTCTCCCCTGTCGAATGGCGGTGTCTCCAGGGTTTTAGGGTTGAAGATCCTTCGGGTGCAAGGAAAGGGGGCCGAACCGACCCCCGGAGTGGGTTGGGCCGGCCGGCCTGGGCCTACCGGCCCAAGCCCATTTCGGCCCGGTTCGGTCGCCCCTTCGCTCCCGTGGGTCCTCAGGTGATTATGCACTTTGCCCCCTCCACTTGCATGATTTTGACGATATCATCCTCGCGTCCAAGATGGAGGTTCTCCGCGCATGAAGTTCGGTCTTTTACGCTTCAATCCCCGAGGGTGTTCCTCGTAGCACTTCGGTCCTTGCCACCATTGGAAGTGATTTCATCAAGCTCATGAACACAAACAAGACTCCGTAAATGCTCCTTTGAACTTGTTGCGAATCCGTCCTTTATGTCCATGTTTTCCTACATAAACACAACACTTCCAAATGCATGCACATAGATGAACTTGTTATATGATTAGCGTGCCTAGTGGCGGGTTAGTTCCATAATCAAATCCAAACCAAAGTGTAATGAACATGCTTGGTGTACCAAAATACACCGTCAACATCTCCCCCACGCTTAGCTCTTGCTCATCGTCGAGCAAGTACTCGTAAAAGTACTTCGTCCAAAGTGTTGTAATCGTGTACCACTAATCCTTCTTCGCAAGTTAGTCAATCCTTTCATCTTTAATACATAAACAAAAAGTAATGATCATCAAACATAAACATGGGTGTTTGGAATCTTTACCACGTCAAGATTTACCCCACAACCCAAACTCTTCACTCGAAGTCTTCAATTTCAACCATGCTTACTTCTTTGCTTCCATCGGAGGGTTTTTATGATTTTTCAAACAAAATTCCTGCAACAAGTAATAGACAAAAACCTTTCTCCAAGCTCTCTCAAGTCACTCATATGAGGTGGCTATCCTAAACCAATTTTATAAAACTCTCACCTCCCATAAGTCTCTCATATAACATGTAAAGTGGATCTATAGGTAGGGCTAGTGCAATCAACACAAGTATCGTCAAACTAAGAACTTCCTCTAATGGTTGTTTACCTTTCAAAGCCAATGATCATGAGAATTAACCATATGTAGGTATATCAAGGACGAGAATATTTAGAATGGTGGACATGTGTAAGGGCAAAATAAAATTATGACTACGAGGCACCGATGACGTCCTCGTTGTCGGATTGCACATTGTTGGAAAAGAATGAAAGTTTCGTCTCTCAACAACGTGACATCCTTCCTTACACATTTATTTTTTTCTTTTACTTGATTCATCCCTCTCATATCCTTCTTGCCACTCCTCTTTTCTCTTTCTCTTCTTTTTCTTTCATTCTTTCATTCTCATATTTTTTCTCTTTCTTTACTTTTCTATATTTTTTCCTTTCTTTCTTTCTTTCTTTCTTTCTTTTCCATACTCATACTTTTCTCTTTATTTTTCCCTCTCTTAACAACTTTTCAAAGCTCTCAACTCCTCTCTTTCTTGCATGCATACAATCTGAAATTTTAAATAAATCATGCTAGAGACGAGACGAAACTTTGAGAGTAGGTTGCGTTCATGGAATGCAATGTACAAAATAGATGTATAGGGTTGGGCATGGAATTCGGCGATGTACGGGACTTCCGATGTGAAAGTCACGTTACCGAATGCAAGACGAGGCTAGCAGCAAAAGATAAGTACAAGAACATGATCATTGCTCGAAATTAAAACTCCCAAGAGAGAAGGATCCTAGCCTAACTCATCGTGCTAATCACACTTATGGTGGAGCAAAAAATAAATTGGCTTTGTATAGGATTTTTTCTTTTTCACTCTCAACTTGGAAAAAGAGGTTTTGCTAAACTTTATTACAAGGTTTTTAAGATAATTTTCAGAACTGAAATCCTCCAATTTTTAGCATTGAACATACACAACTAACATGTGGAGCTCAAGATCGAAGTGCGGTATGGGTACTTTAAGTAGTAGCAATTCCACTAAGCACCACGGTAGACGTTTTTCTAACCACACACTTATGTTCATATATCAAGAATCAAAGATAAACAAACAAGTGAATAAAGATAAGCATCACACAAGACACAAAATATATAAAGACTCTTTTTATTTAATTTTCTTTGACTCAACACTAATTTAAGACACTTCAAATTTGCAAAAACTTAAAAACACACTCGAAAACTAAGACTCGTTAAACTCTAAGACTCTCCTCTCTCGAAGACTAAACCGAACCTAAACTTTGAAACTCAAAAGCTAAGGCTAGCTAGCTAGCTCTCCCCACGCTAAAAACATACGACGTCCTCGTCGTATCTTACAAAATTCCCAAGGGGAAAACTAGACCTAGTGGTACTTTCCACAAGTATTGCACCACTTGCCTCTCATGTTCCCGACCATGCCAAAGAGTTTGCGCATGTTGCGGTTAAGGAACTTGTAGTCGTCTTCAACTACGCGCTCCAAATCCTCCAAATGCTGCTTCATCGCCTCCATGGCTTCGAGACATTCGTCGACCGACACGTAGAGATCCCCAATGGAGTGACGACAAGCCGCACAACACATCGGATGCAATCCGAATGGGTCGTCATTGCCATCGTCTCCACCGTCATCGCCGCAGTCGTCGCCACCACCATTGTCGTCGCCGCCGTCGTTGCCGCTGCCGTTGGGGCCTTCGGGAGTCTTCTTTTGGGCCACCTCATCCCAAATGTAAAGGTCATTATCATATCTTCCGGCGGCCGCCCACGAGCTCGGGCTACGATCATCGGAGTAGTTGCTACCCCCATAATCCTTAGGCTCGGGCGACACCTCCTTGTAATCTTTCCGCTTCATGCCTTGGATACACGCCGACCTTCGAACGGGCGTAGGGACCTTCTCTCCTTCGACGGGGTTGCGAGATGCAATAGCTCCGGTCGGGACACACCCTCCGCAACGGATGCGGGCGGTCCTCTTGATCTCGACGGGTAGCTTGAGCTCGCATCGCTTCGCCTCCTCCATCGATGGCTCCTTGGCTTCTAGCTTCAGCTCTAAGCTCCTCGGGGACACAATGGCTGCTGTGTGGATGCAAAATATTACTTGATGGGATTGATTCCCGAGCTCCCAATTCGGCCAAATAAATAGTCCGAAGAGAAAAACCCTAGGAACCTCATTTTCCTTTTTAAACTTCCCTTAAAATTTTCTGACCGAAGAAGGAAGTCGAAAAGGAGCAATTCGGGCAAAAATCGGGGACGTCCGCCGCCGGGACCCTACCGGGCCGGTCGGACTGGGCCGGCCGGCCCACCCTATCTCGGGGGCCGGGCCAGTCCAGTTTTTCGTGCACCTCCGTTTTTTCACCTCCTTAGCCCATGGGAAAAAGTTGGCCCAGTAAATCTTCGTGAGAAACTCCAGAAAATTAAAAGAAAAACTATTTACAGAGATTCATGCCTTGTTTTTCGTCCAAGGCGGGACATTCGGGCTCTTCTTCCATGGTGAAGACATCAACATGGTGAAGGGGCACAACGTCGGGTTCGTAGTAAACCTTAAGACGTTGACCATTCACCATAAATTGATCGCCTTTTATATCCATAATGGTTACGGCTCCGTTGGAGAGCACCGAATGCACAACATAAGGTCCGTCCCACTTGCTTTGCAATTTCCCCTTTCTGAAGGTTTTAAACCTCGAATTGTAGAGGAGGACCTTATATCCTTCTTTAAACTCTTTCTTTTTCAATCTTTCATCATAGCACCTTTTGATTCTCTCTTTGTATATGCTTGCATTTTCATATGCTTTCAACCTCATCTCCTCTAGCTCGCTTATTTGGATCCTTCGTTTCACCACCACGGCATCGAGATCGAGGTTCATCTCTTTAATCGCCCAATAGGCTCTATGTTCCAACTCAACCGGAAGGTGGCAAGCTTTTCCATAGACGAATTGATAAGGGGTCGTACCTATCAGTGTCATGAACGCCGTTCGATTAGCCCATAAAGCTCCGTCTAATTTCTTTGACCAATCTTTGCCTCCCTTCTCTATGGTTTTGTTGAGGATGCTTTTTAATTGCCTATTTGACGTTTCCGCTTGTCCGTTGGTTTGTGGGTGATAGGCCGTAGAAACCCTATGTTCAATCCCCAACTTGGACAAGCACTTTTTGAAATTCTTCCCGGTGAAGTGAGTTCCTCCATCACTTATCAAGATTCTCGGTGTACCGAAACTAGGAAAAATCACGTTCTTGATCATAGTAATGGACTCCTCCGTGGAAGCTTTACGACATGGCATAGCCTCTACCCGTTTGGATACATAATCAACCATGACTAGAATATGTTCATATCCGCATGAGTTTTTGAGAGGCCCCATGAAATCTATACCCCATACATCGAATAAATCGATTTGTAGATTGTAATTCAAGGGCATAGAATTCCTTTGAGAGATGTTTCCGGTTCTTTGGCATTCGGGGCATGATGCAACATATCTTTTAGTATCTTCATGCATCTCCGGCCAATAGAATCCGCTCGACCATACTTTTGCTTGGGTTCGAAAATGGCTATAGTGTCCACCGTACTCCGCCGAGTGGCACATCCCTAGAATTTCTACCCTCTCTTCTCTTGGCACACATCTTCTCATGACTCCATCATTGACAAGTTTGAAGAGGTATGGTGCATCCCAAAAGTATTTCCTACTTTTGGAGATTATCTTCTTGTGAGAGTTTTTATTTAGATGATCGAGAGGCATCTTCCGAATCGAGAAAGCAAAAATAAACGTGGTTTGCTAATCTCTCGAGCATCTTGTCGATGAACGGTAGGGGGAAGTGATCTTTCTTCGTTGCTTTGTTTAGCTTTTGATAATTGATACACATCCACCACCCGGTCACAGTTCTTTGTGGTATCAACTTATTCTTCTCATTCTTCACCACGGTCAAACCTCCTTTCTTTGGTACACAATGTACCGGGCTCACTCGTTCGCTATGAGGAACCGGGTAGATGATTCCAGAATCAAGTAACTTGATGACCTCTTTCTTTAATACCTCTCGCATGCAATGAGTTAGCCTCCTTTGGTGGTCCAGGCTTACATTGGTCTTCCATTGGTATACGATGAGTGCAAAAGGCTGGGCTAATACCTTTGAGATCATTAATCGAATATCCAATCACTTTCCCATGTTTTTTTAATAAAATCAGCAACTTCTCATTTTCTTCGGGACTCAACTCGTCGCTCACAATGACTGGATAGGTCTTGTCTGGGCCCAAAAATTCATACTTTAGTCCTTTGGGCAAAGGTTTAAGGTCTACCTCGAGCGCTTGTGGCTCCTCGAGTTTAATCTCTCCTATATCTTCGAATTTTCCTTCCTCCACGCTTCCATCATGTGGTTTCAAGCCTTTTGTTGCTTCTTCTAGTTCTTCATCTTGTTGATTACTAATTTGATTTTCCATCGCTCTTTGCAGCGGGTCACTAAGGGTTTAAACAAAACAAAGGCGATCTATCTCCTCTACTTCTTCGTCTTCGGGAGGAAAGAGTGTAGGGTGTTTAGACACGCGAAGAAAATTATGTGTGTACTTTGTTCCATTAAGGTTCATCGTTACTTTGCCTTCTCTGGTATCTAACACGGCATCAACCAACTTAAGAAAGGGCCTACCTAAGATTATGTGATCATGATTACTATGGTAAGCATCAATAACAAAGAAATCGGTTGGTATACATTTTCCAGAGATTTTTACTTTCATGTTGCAAGCAATACCTAGAGGTTTAATAGTTCTACCATCTCCCATAATTAATTTCGTTGATGTTGGAGCTAAGTCTAGGTTGTGGTCTTAAACTTTATCGTAAATTTTAGAAGATAGGACACTTACTTGGGCTCTGATGTCGCATAAAGCTTTACATCGAACTCCGTTGATCTCGCAACTCAAGCGTGGTGCCATCTTCTCTTCTTCTTCGGATCCTATCGCGTAAAGTTCGGCGAGGCGAGCGTATGGTGATGCTTTGGGATTGATCCCCATGATTCTCTTCACCTCGGCTACGTGTTCCGGATCCACTTCATCATCTCCAAAGAGCTTTTGAAAGATCTCACCGGTGGTTTCAAGGTCGTATGATTCTTCCGCTTTCCTTTCTGGTGGGAAATCCACTTCCAATGCTCTTGCCATTCCCTTTTGATTAGGGAACGGTCTTCTCTTGTCAAATACTTCTCCGTAATCGATCGGAACCCAATCCATTGGTTCGAACTCCCTTAGTGGCTTCGCGCTTGACATGCTTCTCTTGATTGTCTCATTTGGTACGATGAAGTCAACACTCGGGGTAGTGCTTGACTTGATGTGTTCTTCTTCAAGCTTTTCCAGGATTGGCTCCTCTTTTGTGACTTCCGGGATTGCCTCTTTAGAAAATTCAGCACACTTCTTCTTCCTTGAATTGTATTCCGGCTCTTCCGCAAGTCTTGTTTCCCAATCTCTTCGCATGGCAGCCGCTTTACTAATCTTTTGTAGAAGTTAGGCGGCTTCCGTGAGTGTTTTCTCCATGAAATCCTCACCTGCACACATTTGGACGTGTTGCATGCAACTAGGGGTTAGGAAAAAGAAAAATGTATGCAAGAGTACGTCACCGGAGAAGCCGAGTCTTGGTCCTTGTTCGATTAACTCATTAAACCTATCCCAAGCTTGGTCTATCCCTTCCTTTTCTCCTTGCATGAAAGTGATCACTTGCCTCCTTAGATGTTGAACCTTGCTAATTGGAAATAACTTCTCGCAAAACTTCTTTGTCAACTTGTTCCAATTGCCTTCAACTTCAAAGGATGCAAACGAGTACCATGTCTTTGCATTGCCGGCAAGTGAGTAGGGAAAGAGATCCAATTTGAATTATTCAAATGGAACTCCTTCTTGACACACCGTGTTGCATAGCATCGTGAAATGCCTTATGTGTCTATATGGGTTCTCTGTAACCATCCCTTTAAACGGGTTTGCCGCCACCATCTCGATGATCTTGGATTTAATCTCATACTTAGTTGTTTCGAACTTCGAATCTGACTCTTGTACTTTTATGTCTTCACATCGAGGGCTAGCGTAATCCCTTAGTGATTTCTCCGGTTCTTCCACGGGTTGATTGACGAACGCCATCTAGACAATAAGATAAAAACAAAAACAAAAATGAAATGTGGTGGTTTTCTAGATAATACATGTTAGATATAGCAAACAAATGATAAACTAAATTATAAAACTAAGTTAGATGCAAACCAAACAATGTAAACTAGCTTGCTCCCCGGCAACGGCGCCAGAAAAACGGGCTTGTTGACGGATAAAAGACGTATCCCTCTACGATCCGCAAGTGTATGGACCCCACACCTTTTTAACCACGGGATTCCCAAGGTTCCTGTCAATCCGCGGAGCAAGGGGATTACAAGCGTTCGATCTACCTTCACACTCTAGCTACTCAATCCTCTAACTACAATTAAACTAGAAAACAACTAAACTACTATAGAGAGAATGATTAAGATATCAAGATAAAAGACACTTGCCCACGGGTCTACGATACTAGAACATGCAATCACTTAAAGACATGAAAACCAATCTAATCTATCGGGGTTGTGACCACAGTTTTGCCCTTTCCCTCCTCTCGTACTGTCACTACGCGAAGGTATTCATGACTAGACCAATAATGGACACGGCGTATTGAATGGATCCAAGGAAGCATTAGAGCTCATACTCTCTTTACGGCATGGTAGCTAACCTTAAGCATTAAAGTATATTCAACACAAGATGATAGATAGATAATCCGACAAAGTATGATTACATCTCAAGATCGATTACAACCCATTGACGAATTAGGAGATTACCCCATCAAGGTGCTGGACATAGCACCGTTGATCATGGTTTCCCTTCCGACGGTGTCTTCCTTCTTCTCCACTTGCGGGTGCTTCTTTCGAGGTGGACGATCTCCCTCCGGAGATCTCCCTCCTATCTCACTAGCTTGTGGATGGCCTCCTGGTGCGAATGGCTCTCCCCTGTCGAATGGCGGCGCCTCCAGGGTTTTAGGGTTGAAGATCCTTCTGTTGCAAGGAAAGGGGGGCCGAACCGACCCCCGGAGTGGGCTGGGACGGCCGGCGCCTGGGCCGACCGCCCCAGTCCCATCTTGGCCCGGTTCGGTTGCCCCTTGATGAGGTCATCTCAACAAGCTTTGCACAATCACAAGTAAACCAAGGACATGACATAAAAGATGTCACTCTAGAACAAGCACAATTGAACATTGGACCAATTACACGTAGCCGAGCCAAAAAGCTACAGCAACAGGTGACTTCACTCCTTGCTGAATTTAAGATACACGCAAATGAGAATTGTTTACTACCTAAAAGTTGTACTTTTATTGTGTTAAGGTTTACACATAAAGATATGGATGACACTCAAGAGGAGAAAGGTTACGTCCAGTCAAGGATGGGTTACACGAAGACCAGCAAGATTGCTGTGCCAACCAAGACAAGTTACATGCACAAGACCGTGGGTTACACTACGAAGCTTCATCTTCACGTACATGTCTGTACGAATCTGCCACGATTCATGGTGCATGATATACATGGTTGGAAGCTTCATCAAGTCAAGATTCCAACGCAATAAACCTCATGTCTTTGGGACTTTCCAATAAAGAGTTATGACCAATTTAGTGGAGCTCGCGCGAGAAGCCAAACAGCCACGCGAGGCTCTTCGGGAGTTCAGTTCGTGGTGACCTTTGAGATGGCATAACTCCGAAACTCCAAGTCCATTTCACACCCAACTAAGAGGGATGTTCCTAGTATAAATAACCCATGTATCTCGGAGATTAAACAAGACTTTGATAATGAAACCGAACCCCTTTTGTTCGGCTGTGTGCTAACAAATTCGGAGAGAGATCTCTACCCCTTTGCTCTTGTGATTTCCTTGAGGGATTACAGAAGCGGCCGCTTCATCGGCTCCCAATTGGTGCTCCTGGTCCATTGATTCCAGGTTGTGTTGGTTGGTTCTTTGAGAGTGTGGTCGGGCGAATCCTCGATTCAGGTTGCCGGTTAAAGACGGTGGTTGGCTTCGAGTTTTATTTGTCAGGTTGCACTAGTTATCGCTACTTGCAGCAAGTTATCTTGGCTATCCTACAGCTAGTTATCGAGATCAATATCCTACGTCGTGAAGATCGGGACCGAGTCTCGTCATTTGGTATCAGAGCCTGCGTTGCCATGGTAGGAATCTTTACCCTTAGCTACACATTTTTTTGCCTTCGTCCTATCCACTAAAATGCCATAAAAAGTTTATATCATAGCCTTTGTTTGCATCTGTTTATCTAGTGAGTTTGGTTAAGTTTCAGTCTATTAGAGTCTTTGTTTAGTTGCTGATCATATCATCCTTTTCGTACCTTTGAGCCTTTCATATCTCTGAAAATCCCCACAAAAAAAGAAGATTAAACCAATTCTATCCTTTGCGTAAACCTTTGTCCTATCAAGATAGTTGCTGGTCATATTCAGTTATAGCATCTTTAAATTGTGCAAGTGTTATATCTGGTCTCGTGATTAGTTCTAAAAAAAGAGTCAAGAAAAAAGTGAAAGAAAGTTGCATAAAAAAATTGCATTGAGAAAGATGAAAAAAATAGTGTTGGAAAGTAAGGAGAAAGATCAGATTGTTTGTATGCACAAGTGTTGAACCATCATATCAGTTTGTGTAACCAGTTTACTATCCTTCTTTGGTGCAATTTTGCTAGGTGATTTAGTTTCATTCAATCATCCCTAGCATAATCCTTGTTTAAATCAAATCTGAAATATCTTTTATGCGTGTGTTGCTTCGGTTACATCATTCATATCTTGTGATCAGCACTAGGCATTGGATCTCTAGTTTGGATTGTTACTTATCTTTACAACAACTAGAATTCAGATTGCTACTTGTGTTTTATACCCCACCGAGCTCCACAAATAAGCCACTGTAAACTGAACGCCGGTCGTGTATTCGCTTAACCATCACTCTTTTTACCACTACATGTAGTACTTCTGTAATCTACAGGGAACTCATAAGAGCTTTGGTTGGTAAGAGAAGGTGAGGTTGTGAGATCCACATAATTTTCCATTGCACATATAGTTGTTGTTTGTGTTTTCACTAACAATACAGGAAGGTGTCTGAACAAGTCGACATTGAAGATTGTGTCACCATGATACAATTCAATGAAATGAGGCGAAATATGGAAAAGAGACAAGATAGATTGTCCAATGATTTGCAAACCATTATGGAACAATTGCGACATATTCCTCGTGTTGCTGAAAATGTAAGTAACCATGAAGATGAAGTGGAAGAAACTGAAGAAGAAGCTGCTGAACGTCGTGCAAGAGAACACCAAGAACGTCGACAACGAGCTGCTTTCCATGCTAGAAGACCTACTGGTCCAGGGCGTGGAGATGGAGGTAATGGAGGTGGTCGAGGTAGAGGAAGAGGTCGTGGAAATGAAGACAATGACCATGCTGATTTTGAGGATGAATACGAAGAAGAAGAGGTTGAACAACCCCCAAACTATGGTCGTCGTCATCGGGGTAATTATGAACGTGGTCAGCCTAATGAGGAGAGGTTTGGCAAGTTAAAATTCACTATTCCCAAGTTTGATGGAGGATCTGATCCAGAAACTTATCTCACATGGGAGTTGAAGGTCGATAAAATTTTTCGCTTGCATAATTACTCTGAAGAGAAGAAGATGGCAATGGCTGCACTTGAGTTTGAAGATTATGCTCTAATGCGGTGGGAGCAAATGCTCAATGATAGAGAAGAAGCTGGGCAAGGTGCTGTTCATACGTGGGCTGAAATGAAAAGAGAAATGAGAGCAAGATTTGTACCTAAACATCATCGTCGTGATCTTTTTGACAAACTGCAGAATTTAAAGCACGGAAATCTCTCTGTTGACGAGTATTACAAAGAGATGGAAAAGGCAATGATCAGGGCTAATGTATTTGAAGATCAAGAGCAATCAATTGCAAGGTTCATGTCTGGTTTACATCGTAATATTCAGCGCATTGTTGAATTTCAGCCGTACCGCAATCTTATTGAGTTGGTACATCAAGCAAGCAAAGCTGAGCGTCAATTGCAGCAAGACATGAAGAGCAATAGAGGAGGCTCATTCAATACAAAGATTACCCCAAGTGGAAGCAAATTTACACCAAGAAGTAGTGCAAATCGAGGTGCAATCACCAACTCAAGTGGTGGTTCACGGTCTAGTTTCCATGGTGGTTCTAGTCGGAAAGAGATGGCTTCTCAAAGTGAGAAAAGCAAACCTGCAATATCATCATCTACATCAATGGCTTCTACAGCAAAACGTAGTGGAATTCAATGTTTCAAGTGTGGAGGTCGTGGTCATGTTATTAGAGAGTGCCCAAACAACCGCACCATCCTTGTCAATGACAATGGAGAGTATGAATCAGCTAGTGACAATGAGAAGGAAGCTATTGATGAAGAACAACTTGAGGATGCTATTGAAAATGCAGAGCTGCCCACATGTGAATTTGAGAGAGGTACTGCTCTTGTTGTAACTCAAATTTTGAGTGTACAAATGAAGGAGGCTGAAAATGGATAGCGGCACAATTTATTCCAAACAAGAGCCAAAGTTGAAGGCAAGGTATGCAAGGTAATTATTGATGGTGGAAGCTGCCATAATCTTGCTAGCCGTGAAATGGTTGATAAACTTGGTTTAAAACTGCTGCGACACCCTCATCCATATCATGTACAGTGGTTCAGTGATGCTGGAGATATCAAGATTGGATATAGGGTGAAAGTTCCATTCAAAATAGGTGAATATGTTGACACCATAGAGTGTGATGTGGCACCAATGACAGTGTGTCATCTGCTGTTGGGAAGGCCATGGCAATATGATCGCTCATCTCTACATTGTGGTCGCACAAATGAATACACTATCAAGTGGAAGGGAAAGAGCTTGCTACTTAAGCCAATGACACCACAACAAATCCTAGCTGAGCACTTACAAAACAGCTCCAAAGTGAAGGTTGAGAGTGAGAAAGAAAGAGAAAAAAATAAATTGAGTACCCTCCACAAGCCGGTGAGTGAGAGCGACAAGCCAAATGAGGGAGATCTAAAGAAAAGAGAAGGAAACAATCTGGTCATGTTAGCCACCAAATCTGAAATGAGAGATGTGAGGCGTAATCCATACCAAGAATTCATTGTACTATTGTACAAAGACACATTGCTTTCAGCTAATGACATAACATCTCTTCCTAGTGTTATTTCACATCTTTTGCAGGACTTTAAGGATGTCTTTCCGGAGGAAACCCCTACTGGACTGCCACCTTTGCGAGGCATTGAACATCAAATTGATCTCATTCCAGGGGCTGCCTTACCCAATCGTCCACCATATCGCATGAATCCAGAAGAAACGAAAGAAATTCAGAGGCAAGTACAAGCACTTTTAGATAAAGGTCATGTGCGTGAAAGCTTAAGTCCTTGTGTTGTTCCTGTTATTTTGGTTCCAAAGAAAGATGGCACATGGAGAATGTGTGTAGATTGTAGAGCCATCAATAATATTACTGTTCACTTTCGTCATCCTATTCCTAGGCTAGATGATATGCTTGATGAATTGAGTGGTTCTATAATTTTTTCCAAGATTGATTTGCATAGTGGTTACCATCAAATTCGAATGAAAATCGGAGATGAATGGAAAACTGCTTTCAAAACAAAGTTTGGGCTATATGAATGGTTAGTAATGCCTTTTGGTTTGACTAATGCTCCTAGTACTTTCATGAGATTGATGAACCATGTCCTGAGAGCTTTCATTGGAAAATTTGTTGTTGTCTACTTTGATGATATCCTTATTTACAGCAAGACATTGGAAGAACATGTTGAACACATACAACAAGTTTTGAATGTGCTTAGAAAAGAAAAATTGTATGCTAACCTTGAGAAGTGCACCTTTTGCACAGATCAAGTTGTGTTTCTTGGTTTTGTTGACTCTGGACAGGGAATTCAAGTGGATGAATCTAAGGTTGCAGCTATCAAGGACTGGCCAACACCTGAGAATGTAAGCCAAGTGAGAAGTTTTCATGGCCTTGCTGGTTTTTATAGAAGGTTTGTTAAAGATTTCAGCACCATTGCTGCACCGTTGAATGAGTTAACAAAGAAAGGTGTTGCATTTGAGTGGAAAGAGCAACAAGAAAATGCTTTTCAAGAATTGAAGAAACGTTTGACTGAAGCACCCCTACTTGTGTTGCCGGATTTCACAAAGACCTTTGAGATTGAGTGTGATGCAAGTGGGATTGGAATTGGAGGTGTGCTAATGCAAGATGCAAAACCTGTTGCTTATTTTAGTGAGAAGCTGGGAGGAGCACAACTGAACTACTCCGTGTATGACAAGGAGTTGTACGCCTTGGTAAGAGTACTTGAGACTTGGCAACATTATTTATGGCCAAAAGAATTTGTCATTCATTCAGATCATGAATCTTTGAAGTACTTGAAAGGCCAAGCTAAACTGAACCGACGTCATGCTAAGTGGGTTGAGTTCATTGAAACTTTTCCATATGTGGTGAAATACAATAAAGGTAAAGACAATCTTGTTGCTGATGCTTTGTCCCGAAGAAATGTTTTGCTGAACCAACTAGAGGTAAAGGTGCCTGGATTAGAAAGCATGAAAGATTTATATTCCATTGACCATTAATTTTCAGAACCATATGCAAAATGCACAACAGGAAAAGGATGGAGAAAATATCATGTTTCCGATGGCTTTTTGTTTAGAGCTAATAAATTATGTGTGCCCAATTGTTCTGTTAGACTCTTGTTGTTACAGGAAGCACATGCAGGTGGACTAATGGGTCATTTTGGTTGGAAAAAGACCTACGAGCTGCTGGCCGACCACTTCTATTGGCCCAAGATGAGGAGGGACGTTGAGAGACTTGTCCAGCGATGTGTCACATGCCACAAAGCTAAGTCAAAGCTGACCCCCCATGGTTTATATACTCCATTGCCTACCCCTAATGCTCCTTGGGAAGATATTAGTATGGACTTTGTTTTGGGTTTACCAAGAACTAAGAGGGGGAGTGATTCTATTTTTGTTGTTGTTGATCGATTCTCAAAAATGGCACATTTTATACCCTGTCATAAAAGCGATGATGCTTCCCACATAGCCTCTTTGTTTTTTAGGGAAATTGTGAGGCTACACGGGATGCCTAGGACCATTGTTTCAGATCGAGATACGAAGTTTTTGAGCTACTTTTGGAAGACATTGTGGGCAAAACTTGGAGCAAAGCTGCTATTTTCTACAACTTGTCACCCGCGGATGGATGGACAAACGAGAGGTGGTGAATAGAACACTTTCAATGTTTCTTGCGTACCATGATCAAGAAGAACTTGAAGGAATGGGAAGAGTGCTTACCCCATGTGGAGTTTGCATATAACAGGGCAGTACATTCTACCACACATTTCTGTCCATTTGAAGTTGTATATGGATTCAAACCACTTGCTCCGATCGATTTGTTGTCATTACCATTGCAGGAAAGGAGTAACATGGATGCCTCTAAGCGTGCAGCATATGTAAAGAAGATACATGAGCAGACGAAGGAAGCAATCGAGAAGAAAGCCAAGTACTATGCCGAGTGGGCGAACAAGCGTCGCAAGAAGGTGACATTTGAACCAGGAGATTTTGTTTGGGTACACCTTCGCAAAGAACGCTTTCCAGAGAAGCGTAAATCAAAGTTGATGCCAAGAGGAGATGGACCGTTCAGAGTACTAGCAAAAATAAATGATAATGCTTACAAGATTGAACTCCCTGATGACTATGGTGTTAGCACAACTTTCAATGTTGCTGATTTAGCACCATACTTTGGACCTGAAGAATCAGAGTCGAGGACGACTCCTTTTCAAGAGGGGGAGGATGATGATGTCATCTCAACAAGCTTTGCACAATCACAAGTAAACCAAGGACATGTCATAAAAGATGTCACTCTAGAACAAGAACAATTGAACATTGGACCAATTACACGTAGCCGAGCCAAAAAGCTAGAGCAACAGGTGACTTCACTCCTTGCTGAATTTAAGATACACGCAAATGAGAATTGTTTACTACCTAAAAGTTGTACTTTAATTGTGTTAAGGTTTACACATAAAGATATGGATGACACTCAAGAGGAGAAAGGTTACGTCCAGTCAAGGATGGGTTACACGAAGACCAGCAAGATTGCTGTGCCAACCAATACAAGTTACATGCACAAGACCTTGGGTTACACTGCAGAAGCTTCATCTTCACGTACAAGTCTGTACGAATCTGCTACGATTCATGGTGCATGATATACATGGTTGGAAGCTTCATCAAGTCAAGATTCCAACGCAACAAACCTCATGTCTTTTGGACTTTCCAATAAAGTGTTATGACCAATTTAATGGAGACTGCGCAGAAGCCAAACAGCCACGCGAGGCTCTTCGGGAGTTCAGTTCGTGGTGACCTTTGAGATGGCATAACTCCAGAAACTCCAAGTCCATTTCACACGCAACTAGGAGGGATGTTCCTAGTATAAATAACCCATGTATCTCAGAGATTAAACAAGACTTTGATAATGAAATTGAACCCCTTTTGTTCAGCTGTGTGCTAACAAATTCAGAGAGAGATCTCTACCCGTTTGCTCTTGTGATTTCCTTGAGGGATTACAGAAGCGGCCGCCTCATCGGCTCCCAATTGGTGCTCCTGGTTCATTGATTCCAGGTTGTGTTGGTTGGTTTTTTGAGAGTGTGGTAGGGCGAATCCTCGATTCAGGTTGTCGGTTAAAGACGGTGGTTGGCTTCGAGTTTTATTTGTCAGATTGCACTAGTTATCGCTGCTTGCAGCAAGTTATCTTGGCTGTCCTACAGCTAGTTATCGAGATCAATATCCTATGTCGTGAAGATCGGGACCGAGTCTCATCACCCCTTGGCTCCCGTGGGTCCTTAGGTGATTATGCACTTTGCCCCCTCCACTTGCATGATTTTGACGATGTCATCCTCGCGTCCAAGATGGAGGTTCTCCGCGCATGAAGTTCGGTCTTTTACGCTTCAATCACCGGGGGTGTTCCTCGTAGCACTTCGGTCCTGGCCACCATTGGAAGTGATTTTATCAAGCTCTGGAACACGAACAAGACTCCGTAAATGCTCCTTTGAACATGTTGTGAATCCGTCCTTTATGTCCATGTTTTCCTATATAAACACAACACTTCCAAATGCATGTACATAGATGAACTTGTTATATGATTAGCGTGCCTAGTGGCGGGTTAGTTCCATGCGTGAGCCCTCGAGCGAGGCGGACCTTGCTCGAGGGGGCGCCTTGTTGGGCCGCTCCGGTGGGCCGCGGGGGCCATCGCGGCGTGGGCTGTGCTGTGTGCGTATGTTTTGTGTTATGTTCGAGGAGTGTTTGTGTTTTGTGTTTTTTGCAGGTTTTAAGCAGGATTCCCCCGGTTTTTTAGGGGACCCTCGTGGCTATCCCCTACAGTAGCCCCCGAGCATCTGTGGGCGTACCGGTCAGGTTCCCCCAGATGCTCGAGCCTACTGATAGGACGTTCTTCCCTCCCGGTCGCACATGCCTTTCCGTGGGACCGCGTTAACGGACCCTCGGGTCTAGCCCCCGAAGCCCTGCACGAGCGTGAGAGCTCCTGCAGAGGTTTTCTCGTGGAATTTTATCAGCGGGCGTGGTACATGTCTCAAACGGCATCTGCAATGTTGCAGCCGACTTCAGTGATGCACGTGCAACTGATATCTTTCGCGTTTGGCGCATCCCAGGAGGTATAGCCGTGCGTCGAGCTCCCGAGCCTGGGCCCATTCCAGGCGATCGGGACGAGCTCTTCGTCTTGTTTTAAACGCGCCCACGCCGTCCCTCCGCGAAACGGAGGGTGAGGTCTCCACAACCCCCATCGATCGGGTCGCGGATTGCGGATTCCTCGTCGAGCTGTTAGCGGGTGGTTCAAGTGGACGCCCATGCCCCGTTCGATAAGTGTAGGATCGTGGTCCGGAGACTCGTCCATTAAAGCGCTTGCGCGGGTTTGCTAGGTGGGGCTCGGTCCCGTTCGCTAGGGACCGAGGGCGCGGAAGCTCTCCCTCGGTGGGATCCCCCCGGCTAGCTGCCCTCGCTGGCTCTCGAACACGACATGTGGGGCGCCCTCGAGCCGGCGGGCTCGAGGAAAGGCTCGAATGCGCGCGCCCTCGTCGTCCCTGACTCTGGTGATCTGGGGCACCTGTTCGAACCCGTCGAGGGTCAGGTTTCGAACCCCTGATCAGTAGGGCCGTGCGGGGTAGCAGCGGAGTGCTCCCGTCTTTTCGCATCTGCAGGTTTCGAGGGTTCTTGGCCGTGCCGGCCCTCGAACCGCTGATCAGTAATTTCTGTAGATCGAGGGCACCTGTGGCGCCCGTTTATTTTGAACGGGCTTCGAGGCCACTGGTCGGTATTCGCACCCTTCGAGGGTCGGTCTTATTTGAGCCTGGGGCTCGGGCCGCTCGAGGGTCTTCCTCACTTGGTAAGGGACCGGGCCATTTAATGCCCGCAGTCGTGGCTATAGCTAGGCGCCACGGGCGCGCCTTTTCAGGCGTCGCGGCAGCGCGCGTAGTGGGCGGACTGGGCAGGAGGATGTGACTGCCTGCCGCGGCCCTCCGGTTACCGCGCCGTGATGATGGCGCGCTTGCAGACGTGCGGCCGCCGCGGTCGTGGCGTGCCCCGCTCATCAGTGAGGGAATATTTCACCTGCAGTTAATGCGCGCGGGACGTGCGCTACGGAGAGCACGCCCCGCGGTCTATAAATCCAATAGGCGGAGGGGGCGGTTTTTTACCTTTGCACTTAGCATTTGCCGTCCCTGCCTCTCGCGCTTCAGGCCCCGAGCCGTTCTTGCCTTTGCGCCACTGCTTTCGGAGCTGCTCTTGCTTCCCGTTCCTCGTTCCCCTGCCCATTCGTATGGCTCCCCAGCAGCCCATCACCGTCATCGACCCGCCGGCGTGGGAGCGCTCGACGGCCACGACACTGTCCCTGGGTCTGCTGGTGGCCGGCGGCCAGCTGGCGGCGAATGTGGAAGGGCAGCCCGCGGAGTGGATCGTGCCGTCGGAGAGGGACCGAGTTCCCAACCCACCGTTCGGCTACGTCGTCAGCTTCGTCCGCTTCCACGAGCGCGGCTTCGCGGCGCCGGCGAGCCGCTTCATGCGGGGTCTGTGCTACCACTATGGCGGAGCTGCACAACTTCACGCTGAACGCAATCTCGCAGGCGGCCACATTCGTCGGTGTCTGCGAAGGCTTCCTCGGGATCCCGGTAAATTGGGATCTCTGGTTCACCTCTTCCGCGCGGAATTGCATATGCTGTCCACGACGGAGCCGAGGACTCGCCGCGCGGCACGCGCCGGCGGCTTGGCGCTCGCGTTGAGGAGCTCGCGCAGGGAGGAGTACATCCTCTGCACGATGACCTCCAACAATGTGGACTGGGAGCGGGGGTGGTTCTACCTCCGCAACGCCGACCCCGGCCTACCCCCTACACCGGCAAGGTGCTTAGGGAGAAGGCCGCCTCCTGGTACCACGGGGTATCACTGCCCTCGCACCAGGCGCAGCTGGACTCGCTCCTGGCCGCGTTGAAGAACCTGGTGGACCGCAGGCTGACCGCGAGATGCGTCGTCGCCAATCTCCACCACCGGCGGATCGTCCCCCTGATGGAGAGACGGCTCCGCATCTTCGAGATGAGCGAGGATGCGGACCCCGTCGCGTTGGCGGAGTCACGGCTGCTGCGGGACCCCTTCTCGCGGGAGTACACGGCCACCCGGGCGCCACGCATCATCGACCTCAGGCGGGGGCGTTGTGATAATGCGTCCCTGTGGGCATTTGCCATGCTCCCCGTCGGCCAATTAGTGAGTGAATTTCTTCATTTCCTTTCTGGTCCCGCCGGTTTTTGGGTTGCCGGCGCGTTTTAAGGCTTTGCCTGACCCCCGCAGATGGTGCGTGTGAACGCCGCGCGGTCCGACCCACCGACGCCTTGGTCCCGCGCGCGCGGCGCAACGGCGAGAGCAGGAGCGGGTGGGTCGCAGAAGAGAGCGCAATGCACGGCGCCGGGAGCGCCGGGAGCGGGGGAGCGAGGAGTTCTGGCTGCGCGAGCAGTAGGGGTTTTCATTGCCCGGGACAGAGGAGTACCCGTTATCGAACTAGGAAGAAGAGGAAGAGGATGAAGAGGATAGGGGGCAGGTTCTTCCCGACAGGTGGGAGCCTGCACCCCCGTCACCGGTGCCGACTCCGGTGGCAAGAGAGCCATCGCCGGGGCGGGCGGCGGGGCGCCCCCGCCGGGCGGTCTACGACGGAGGCGGCACGAGCCGTGGAGGGCGCCGCCGCGCACCATGGAGGCGCCCGCGTGCGGTGGAGGCGCCCGAGTGCGCGGGCGGAGCCCGCGCGCCGGGAGGCGGCAAGAGGTGCGGCGGCGGCCGCGCTCGCCGCGCCCGCGACGTCAGCGAGGACCTCGAGGAAGAGGAAGCGGGCCTTCTCCTCTTTGAGGTAAGGAGTTTCCTTTCTAGGGGTCACGTGCTCGACGGGCGGGGATGTGACACTCTGTTTTCGTGTTTGCAGGGTGACGCCGACCATGCCTCCCCTCGCACCGGCCAAGGTGTTGAGGTCAGACGCGTCTGTCCCCACCAGGCGGCGCTCGTCGAGGCGATGCGGGCGGTCGTAGGCATGGCGGCGGCAGCGAGCGGGAGCTCGCAAGGCGCGGCCGAGGCCTCGAGGCCGCGGCCGGTGGACGTCGCCACCGGGCCGCGGCCTAGCGGTCGCAGAGGCACGGCGGTGCCCCGCCGTGGCGGAAGCGCGGCGAGGGGCGACGCCCGCGGCGGAGGCGCGGCGGTGGCGAAGGTACACCGACGGCACCGGGCCGCGGCGGCGCAGCCGGCGACGTTGGCCGCGGAGGCGCGCTTGGTGCCCGCGGCCGCCGAGGCGCGGCCGGGAGGCGGCGGTCACGGCGTCGCAGCAATAGGGCCCGCGGCCGCGGAGGCGCGGTCGTAGGCGGTCGTGGTGGTGCAGCAGGAGCCCGTCCTCGCCGGCAGCTCCCAGGCAACGGCGGTGGAGATTTGTGACGACGACGTCCCGCCGCCCGAGTGGGACCAGTAGGCAAGCCTTCCTACGCCAGCCCCCGAGACAAAGGTGGGATGGCCACATGGTGGCCGGGGGCCGGAGGCACGGCGTCGAGGCCTCTACATCCCGCGTCGGCCCCCTGCCTCGGGCGAGGAGCGCGTTGATGCGCCGCCCCCCCCCCCCACTTCACCGACGCCCAGGAGGAGCAGCAGCTGTGGAGGAGCTCCGCGATCACGGCACCTCGCTCAACTGGGTGCTGAACGAGGCGTTGCGGATTCATGGCGGCCCGGCGTGGCGTGTTTTCCAGGTGCATCGGTGTTCTCGCGTTGTTCCGCTAGCTTGTTGCTTTCTTCTTTGCTCCGTTGTTTTCGCGTTTGTCTTTGTGGTGCGGCACTCATAGATTTTGTCTGCTGGTGGCAGGACCTGGAGCTCCGCGCCCGCGACAGGTACGGCGCCCTCGACCAGATGAGCGCTGAGCTCCGCCGGCCCGGGAGCCGCCGCGACGCTCTCGACGCCCTCGCCGAGGCCCTGAGGACCCGGGATGGCTGGCTGGCGTACCAGGCGGAGGCCCTGCGCGACCAGCTCTTGGAGCTGGAGGGGCAATCCATGGCTCACCCCTCTGCCATCGAGCGGGTTCGCACGGCCCTCATCGACCGGGACGAGGCGCTACAACAGGAGAGAGGGGACCTGGAGAGGGCGCGCACCGTGGCAGCTGACTGGGAGGCAGAGGTGGTCTCAGTCCGGGCCCCGGTACCGGCGGTGTCCGCGCGGAGCTCGGGGAGGCACGGTCCCGGCGAGGCCAGGCCGAGGAGAGGGCGAGGGAGGCCTAGCAGAAGGCCAAGGAAGCCGAAGAGTTGAAGGCCACCCTCGCCGCTAAGGTCCCCGCGGTTGTCGCGGCGGAGGAGCAGCTCCGACAGGAGCGTGCCGCCCGCCAGAAGGCCGAGGGTCAGCTCCAGCAGGAGCGGGCCGCCCTCGTTGATACCCGGTCGGCGCTCGAGCGGGAGCATGCTGCTCTCGAGAGAGCGCAGATGTCGCTAAAAGGAGCGGGAGGCCGAGGTCTCGAAGCTCGACGGGGAGCTGATCGCCCTCAGCATCTCGAACGCGGACCAGCTCCGGACCCTCGAGGAGCAGAGCGCCACGGTCGTCAGCTTGCAGCAGGCGGTCGAGGGGGAGAGGAAGCAGGTTGAAGGTGAGTTGCCGCTTCGTTCTCTTGTTTTGTTGATCTTCCCTTCGGGGATTCGTTTCCCTTCTTGATTTTTTTTGCTCGTGGTATCTAGGACTGCGCACCACGACGGGGCGTGTGACCGATTGGGCCGAGACGTTGCAGGCGGCCTACGACTCTTTCGAGCAGGAGCTGGTAGAGTTGCGCGCTCGGCCCTCGAGACCTGCCGGGCGGTCGAGGTGGGCGAGGCGCATGCTGGAAGCTCGCTGACGAGTCGTCTGCGCGCCCTTGGCGGGCACGTCTTGAGGCGCGTGCGCTGTGCGCTTTGCTTCGGCGTCCAGAAGACCCTCGGCGTGGTGCGATTCCACTACAAGGTGAACTTCGAGGCTGTGGCATCGAGCTACGTCGTCCCGGAGGGCGTAGAGGACGAGGTGGCGATTGAGCAAGTGGATGCGCTTGCCGCTGATGCCGCCGAGACGCTCACCGAGAACTTTCTGGAGTTCTTGTTCCCGGACGCTGCTGATGTTGACGCGCCCCAAGCCAGAAGATCGTTAGGCACTTGGCCCATTTTTTGTTTGAATGTTAGCATCCGGGCCGCGTGGCCGTGTAAATAAACAAGTAAACTCTTGTAATATTTAAGAACTTGTAAATTTAAGTGGTGCTTTTTATTTATCGCACTGTTTTGTTTCTTCCTTTGCGTGGGCGAATTCGGGTTGGGAGAGTTCGATTTTCGTGGGCGGCCCGTTGGGCCGGAGGCGAGAGAGAAGGGTCGTATCCTCGCGGAGGCATAGGCTATCTCTGGCTCACGCGTCCTTTCCGCTTGGCCACCCGCGCCCTGCCTTGGTTCGCTCGAGGCTAAGGTCGAAACATACTTAGCGCGCTTGCGAGTTAAATTTTTTGCGAAAAATGGGACCATTTTTGGGGGGGGAGGACCCCCGCAGTAGCCCCCGAGGGTGACTTGGTTTTCAGGGGAAAGCCGAGTTGCCCTTTAACTTTATTGTCTTGCTGTCATTTGCATTGTGCTACCAAATGGGGTGTTGGGCATGTAATTTACAACAAAAGACTTGGAAATCCTAGCTAAGGGTAGAAGCGACGTAGCTGCTGGATGTTCCAAGCGTTGGTGAGTTCTTCGCCGTCCTCGTTGGCCAACTTGTACGTGCCGGGCTTGAGCACTTTCACCACGACGTAGGGTCCCTCCCATGGGGGTGACAATTTGTGGCGGCCTCGATTATCTTGGCGTAGCCTTAGGACCAAGTCCCCTTCGCTGAAGTCCCACCGCCGCACCTTCCGAGCTTGGTAGAGCCTTAGGGACTGCTGGTACCTCACGGAGTGCATCAGGGCCACGAGCCGTGCTTCATCCAACTGGTCCAGCGAGTCCTCGCGGGCTCGCTGGTTGGCACCTTCATCGTAGCCCCGGACTCTGGGCGACCCGTATTCCAAGTCCGTGGGGAGGACGGCCTCCGTGCCATGGACCAGGAAGAATGGGGTGAACCCGGTGGCCCTACTTGGGGTGGTCCTGAGGCTCCACACAACTGCCGGCAGCTCCTGGAGCCATTTCCAACCAGACTTGTTTAGCTAGGCGAAAATTCTGGGCTTGAGGCCTTATAGAATCATGTCGTTGGCGCGCTCTACTTGGTCGTTAGTCTGCGGGTGCGCCAAGGCTGCCCAGTCCACGTGGATGTGGAACTTATCGCATAATTCCAGGAACTTCCTGCCTGTGAATTGAGACCCGTTGTCGGTGATGATGGAGTTGGGCACTTTGACGCGGTAGATGACGTCAGTGAAGAATGTCACCACCTGCTCTGCCCTGAGGTTCGTGACGGGGCGTACCTCCACCCACTTGGATAACTTGTCGATTGCGACCAACAGGTGGGTGTAGCCCCCAGGCGCCTTCCGCAAGGGCCCGACGATGTCCAGCCCACACACGGCGAAAGGCCACGTGATGGGGATGGTCTGCAGGACGTGCGCGGGGAGATTGGACTTGCGAGCGTAGAACTGGCACCCTTCGTAGGTGCGCACGATCTCGCTAGCATCAGCGACCGCGGTGGGCCAGTAAAAGCCCTGTCGGAACGCGTTGCCCACGAGGGTGCGGGGTGTGGCGTGGTGGCCGCATATGCCCGCGTGTATATCTCGGAGCAGCTCGCGCCCCTGGGGGCTGGGCACACATCGCTGTAGGATGCCGGAGGCGGTGTGCTTGCACAGCTCGCCGTCGACGAGGGTGAAGGACTTGGCCATCCTGGCGATGCGCCTGGCCTCGGACCGGTCCGAGGGGAGTTCCCCTCAGTCCATCTAGGAGATGTACTTGTCGCGCCAGTCCACCTCGCTGGGGGCTTGCTCGACGTCCATGGCTTCGGCCTTGCCGGCGCCGTACCCCTCGAGGAGGGAGAGCACGTATGCCTCGTTCGAGGGGTCCTCGTCCATGGGCTCTGCGCCCGCTGGTTTCGAGGGAGTCCCGGAGGGTTCTCTGCAGTTCGAGGGGTGCGGCTTGAGGGTGACGAACAGTTGGGCGACGTCCCGAGCGAAGACGTTCGGGGGGACGGTGATCCGCCCCGACGCGATCTTAGCGAGCTCGTCCGCCTCCTCGTTATACCGGCGGGGCACGTGACTGAGCTTGACACCGTAGAACTTGTCCTCGAGGGCCCGCACGGCCTTGCAGTACGCCTCCTTCTTATCGTCGTGGCAGCTCACATTTTTCATGACCTGGTCGATCACGAGCTGCGAGTCCCCCCACACGTCGAGGCGTTTGATGCCTATCTCGATGGCGATCTTGAGGCCGCATAGCAGGGCTTCGTACTAAGCCATGTTGTTCGATGCGGGGAAGTGAAAGCGCACAGTGTACCGCATGTGCTCCCCGAGGGGTGAGACGAAGAGCAGGCCCGCGCCCGCACCTGTCTTCATCACCGAGCCGTCGAAGTACAGAGTCCAGCATTCAGCCTGGATCTGTGGCGGCGGCAATTGCGTGTCCGTCCACTCGGCTACGAAATCTGCCAAGATTTGGGACTTGATGGCCTTGCGCGGGGCGTAGGCGAGCGTTTCACCCATCAGCTCCACCGACCACTTGGCAATCCTGCCCGCTGCATCCGGGTTACGGATGATTTCCCCTAACGGAAAGGAGGAAACCACCGTGACCGGGTGAGCCTCGAAGTAGTGGCGGAGTTTGCGCCGTGTGAGAACCACTGCGTAAAGCAGCTTCTGGACTTACGGGTAGCGTGTCTTGGTGTCGGACAAGACTTCGCTGATGTAATACACCGGCCGCTGAACCGGCAAAGCGTGTCCCTCCTCCGTGCACTCCACCACGATTACGGCGCTGACCACCTGGGTGGTTGCAGCCATGTAGAGGTACAGAGGCTCGCCATCTTGCGGCGGAGTGAGGATTGGGGCGTGGGTAAGGGACGCCTTTAGCTTATCAAGCGCCTCTTGGGCCTCGGCGGTCCAGGAGAAATGCTCATGCTTCTTGAGGAGCCAGTAGAGGGGCAAGCCCTTCTCGCCGAGCCACGAGATGAAGCGGCTCAAGGCGGCAAGGCACCCCAACGCCCTTTGGACCCCCTTAAGGTCCTGAATCAGACCCATCTGTTCGAGGGCCGCAACCTTTTCGGGCTTGGCCTCGATGCCTCGCTGGGAGACGATGTATCCTAAAAGCATACCCCGCGGCATGCAAAAGACACATTTTTCGGGGTTTAACTTCACCCCGTTGGCTCATAGGAAGCTGAACGCGATGCGAAGGTCATTAACCAGGTCATCCACCTTCCTGGTTTTTACCACTATATCATCTACGTACGCCTCAATAGTTCACTCGATGTGGTCTCCGAACGTGCTGCATACACCGTTGCTACGTCGCGCCCGCGTTTCGGAGGCCGAACGGCATCGTGACGTAGCAGTACATCCCGAACGGCGTGATAAATGAAGTCGTGAGCTGGTCGGATTCCTTCATTTTTATCTGGTGGTACCCAGAATAGGCATCAAGGAAACAGAGTAGTTCGCACACAGCGGTTGAATCAACGATCTGATCGATACGCGGCAAAGGAAAAGGAACTTTAGGACATGCTTTATTAAAACTAGTGTAGTCTACACACATCCGCCATTTCTCATTCTTTTTCTTTACTAATACAGGATTAGCTAGACAAGTGGGGTGGAACACTTCCTCGATGAACCCAGTCTCGAGGAGCTTCCGCAGCTCCACTGCGATTGCCCGGCGCCGCTCCTCGTCGAAGCGGCGCAGCCGTTGCTGCACGGCACGGGAGTGAGATAGGATGTCAAGGGAGTGCTCAGAGACCTCCCTCGGGATGCCTGGCATGTCCGAGGGGCTCCACGCGAAGATGTTGGTGTTGGCGCGGAGAAAGTCGACGAGCACCACTTCCTATTTTGGGTCGAGGGTAGAACTGACTCTCAACACCTTGCCCTCGGGGGCAGCAGGGTCGAGGGGAACCTCCTTGGTTTGCTCAGCAGCCTCGAAGCTGCCGGCATGCTTGGTGGTGGAGTCGAGGTCCTCGTTGACCATTTTCTCCATGTTGGCCACCAGCGCTTCGTCCAGCGCTAGGGCCTCAGCGTTTTCCATGCACTCGACGTCGCAGTCGAAGGCGTGCTCGATGGATGAGCCCACAGTTATGACACCGTTGGGCCCTGGCATCTTCATCTTCAGGTAGGTGTAGTTGGGGACCGCCATGAAATTGGCGTAGCAGGGCCGCCCAAGTATGGCGTGGTACGCGCCCCTGAACCCCACCACCTCGAAGGTGAGCGTCTCCTTGCGGTAGTTGTCCGGCGTGCCGAACCAGACCGGCAGGTCGATCTGCCCGAGTGGCTGGACGCACTTGCCCGGTGCGACGCCATGGAACGGTGTCGTGCTGGGCCGCAGCTGATTCAACCCGATCCCCAGCAGGCAGCAGCGTGTGCGCGTAGAGGATGTTGAGGCTGCTGCCTCCGTCCATCAGGACCTTCGAGAACCGTGCGTTCCCGATGACTGGGTCGACCACCAGCGGGTACTGACCCAGGTTGGGGATGCAGTTCGGGTGATCCTCGTTGCTGAACGTGATGGCGTCCTCCGACCAGTCGAGGAAGGAGGGAGGTGCCTTTTCTGCGGTGAGAACCTCGTGCCGCTCCAGCTTGCGCTGGCGGCTGGACATGTCGACGGTTGGCCCCCCGAAGATATGGAAGACATTCTCCATGGCGGGGAAGCCGCTGGCGTCACCATCACCCCCGTCCTTCTTGGCCTCGTCGTCTTTTGCGGCGGCGCGGCCGTAGAACCGCTTGAGCATGTCACACTGCTCGAGGGTGTGGTTGACCGGCGTTTTGTGGTAGGGACATGGCTTCTTCGGCATGTCGTCGAACACTCCCGGGTGTCGAGGGGCCGGTCGAGGGCCCCGTCGAGCCAGGTCAACAGCAAGAGCTTCGCCGTCGTCGTCGTCGTGCCCCTGCTCGCACGCCTCGCGGCGCGGCTTCTTTCCCTTCTTGCCCTGCTTGTTCTTCTGGCGGGGCTCCTTGGACTTCATGCCCTCCGCGGGCGTGTTGTCCACGCGTTTGCCCTTCTTGCCGTCGAAGATTGCCCCCACCGCCTCTTCCCCTGAGGCGAAGCTGGTGGCGATGCCAAACAGCTCATTTGAGTCGACAGGCGGGCTGCGCCCGAGCTCGCGCACAAGATCCCGGCATGTGGTGCCCACGAGGAAGGCGTGCACGATTTCAGACTGCACCACGCTTGGGAGCTCCGTACACCGCTTGGAGAAGCGCCGTATGAAGTCCCGGAGCGATTCGCCGGGCTTCTGGGTGCAAGAGCGCAGGTCCCAGGAGTTCCCAGGGCGCACGTATGTGCCCTGGAAATTTCCCACGAACGTGCGGACCAGGTCGTCCCAGTTGTGGATCTGGCTGGCCGGCAGGTGCTCGAGCCACGTCCGCGCCGAGTCGGCGAGGTGCAGGGGGAGGTTGCGGATGATGACCTCGTCGCTGGTGGCTCCGCCCAGCTGACACGCCAGACGGTAGTTGTTGAGCCACACATAGGGATCCGTCTCCCCGTTGTACTTGACGATCGTCGTGGGCTGGCAGAAGCGCTGGGGGAAGGTTGCCGTGCGGACCTCCCGGCTGAACACGCGGGTTCCCTGGGGCTCCGGCGTCGGTGAGCGGTCCTCATCGCTGTCGTAACATCCACCCCGTCGAGGGTGGTAGCCTGCTGCCGCCCGCGCCTCCGCTTTGCTCGTTCGTCGGGCGTTGATGACGTTGTGGGGCGTCGCCATCTCGGGCCTGCCCGCGCGTGTCGAGGAGCCGTTCTTTGGCCGGCGTGCGCCCCGGGTTGGCGGGGCGCTCAGCTGCGCCGCCCGCGTGTTCAGATGAGATTCAAAACTGAGTTTGGAGATCGAGATGACACAACAGAACAAATTTGTGGATCTAAACGTCTGATTTCCAAGTTTAGATATCGGGATGTGACAACCCAACAAGTTTAGGGACTGAAATGACACAGCCGGACAAGTTTGAAGTCCTAAACAGCTGATTTGAGAGTCCATGGATTGGAATGACACACTCAGGATGGTTTATATACATGAATTTCATATAATGCCTAATGAATCTATTTATTAATGTGTTCAACTTGGGATTATTATCCTGTTTTGTTTACACAAACTTTGCATAATGAGGGATTAGAGGCAGTTTTGAATCGTGCCAAAAATAAATTTCAAGAAAAAAGTATGTGCCATTCGCAAAAAAAGGGAAAAAGTATGTGCCTAAATTCCAACAATATATATTTCTGAAATGTCATATATTAGTTACCAAATTAGTTTTGCCGCCCGAGCAGATTCACACATACTACTTGTTAAGCAAATTTCTATGGGTAGGCCTAGAGATGGCAATGGGTACCCGAAACCCGAGTACCCGACGGGTTTTACCCGATAAAGAGACGGGTATGGAATTATATTTCTACCCGCGGGTACATAAATGGGCAACATCATGTACCCATCGGGTAAGCGGGTGCGGGTGTGGGTACGTACTACCCATACCCGCATACCTGCAGGTAAAATAAACCTGTCTACAATATGTGATAAACGTGTAAAATAGTACATTGTTAGTGAAGGATAATTTAATAATGATAACTAGCAAAAAAATCTTATGTTTTGTTAGACTATTAATTAGTTAACAATTATCATTTATATTTTTATCAATTAAATTCGTTGATGTATGCAACTTATCACGTGTTATGTTCTCAAATATATTAGTTTACAACGGGTATGCTATCCGGTATGGGTTACCCGACGGGTAAAAAAACCCGCGCGGGTACCGGTATGGGTAAGAACTCAAACCCGCATGCGGGTATGGGTTTTTAGCGGGTAGGAGTTAGAGTTGGCGGGTGCGGGTATGGAACGGCACTAGCCGACGGGTTTCTACCCGTTGCCATCTCTAGGTAGGCGTAGGCCTCAATTATTGATCGGACACCTAGAACAGGTAAGATATTCAGCTTCAAAGATGATATTCTTCCACTCCTTTTCATCTGGCTCGGCACGGCACCACGTGCTCTGGTCTGACGATGACCCTGCTCCAACCATGATGTCCAATCTTATTACCTTTCCTCCTCTTACTTTACACAGTCGGCATCACTGAAACCAAACGAATGAAAGTGACAAATCACAATACTAAACGAGAACAAAATTTATGACTAATACACATGCATGCCACACTGGTTGTTAACCTTTTTGCTTCAAATGAAAATCCTAAGGATAGTACGCAGTGGTTCATTGGTCCGACCGAATGCTCACGAATATGTCACCGGCTATGTGCTTCACATTGGTGCCGATGGGAGCGCTGGCGACAACATGTGAGATCCAGCACGCTGCACTCGACATGCGGGGACGCCTTGGCGATGGCTAGCGCCACCGAGCCAACCGGTGACGTCGACCAGGGAGCTGATCCCCTAAAAGACACTGCCGCACTCCCTGACCACGTTGACCACGGACAGGCCATTTCTCTATTAGAAAACGTGAACTTGTCATTAGTCCTGTTTTTCGCCGTGACCTTTTTTTTGAGCTCATGGGAACTCACCGCAAAACAAACTTGATTCACGGGCAAACTGGCTATTTGCCGTGAGCTTAGGGGCCGGCTCACAGCAAAATACCTATTTGGCGTGAGCCACCATGAGGCTCAAGCAAAATATTCATTTTTGCCGTGAGTCGAAATCTTAATTTTACCGTGAGCTGAATCCAAATTTTTTCATGAGTACTTCTTTGACGGACGGCAAAACGCCCTTCCTAACACAAAACACCTTCATAGCTTTTTCAAGCAATTTTTTATCTTTTCATGCCCTATTTTTCAATTTTCCATATAAAGTATGTGGTAATCCATGTTAAAATGTAATACATTTTTGAATTTATTCTCTATATTTAAATAATTAATTGCATTTCAGGCATTTTTTTGAATCAAGTCTAACTTGAGATGCATATAATTCAAATAATAGAAGAAAATAAGTAAAAAGTGATATTAATGTTATTTAACCAACTTTGAGACCTTACCCATAAAATGAAAATAAATTTGCAAAATTTTGTCCAGGAAACACCATACAAACGCACGCCTGAATGATTTTAAAGTTATAAAAAATGCAAATGAAGCCTGAAAATCGTGAATTTGTCAATATATCATGATATCATATAAAGACATTGTGGTAAAAAATTGAGTGAGTTTCACACATTTTTTCATCTCTGAAGAAGTTTCATACATTTTGTAGGCAAATTGGCATTCAAATTGGAGATTAAATTCAAATTTTTTTGCTCTTCACGTGCAACATGTAGTACTCCATGTTAAAATTTGACATTTTTTGCATTTGTTTGCTAGAATTAACTAATCCGTTGCATTTCATGCATTTTTTGAATCAAGTCAATTTTGGATTGTAACTGCTTCAAATAATAGAAGAAAATAAGTGGAAAATGACATTTACCTTATTTAACCAATTTTGACACCTAACCATAAAATGAAAATGAATTTTGAACACCTTTTCCGGGAAACACAATCAAAGTCGCGCATTTGAATAATTTTAAAATTCAAAAAAACCAATGAAGTCTGAAAATCACAAAATTTGTCAGTATCTCATGATATCATACACATAAATTGTTGTAAAAAATTGGATATATTTTGCACATTTTGTCATGTATGATGCTTAGGAAACGAAACATCTCTGAAGAAGTTTCATAGTTAATTTGGGCCGGCCAGCCCATTCGGCCCATCTCTCCCTCCCCTCATCAACCCTAGGTATATAACCCTCGACCCCCACCCAAACCTAGGTCCTCCCATTCTCCCAACCCCCGCCCCCTCTACTATCTCTCCCTCAGTTCCGGTGTGCTCACCTCTCTCCTAGTGACTGTAGCCTCCTCCATTACCGACAACGGCCGCCCTCTCCTCCTCTCCCGGTGACGCCTCGGGTTCCCGAGTCTTAGCGGCCTGCTTCTTCCCGAGGCCTAACAAGTAGCTTCTTCCTCAGCGTGATGGCAGCCTGCATTTCTCTCGGTGCCTCCACACATCCACACCGGCGGGCATCGGTTGGCTCCTCCACACGTGTGGGATCCGACAGCCACAGCGATGTGCATGTGTGTCTGCGGCCCTACACCTTCCTCTGCGCGACGGCAGCCTCCACGTCCCCCTGCGGTGGCCTCCCGATCTGGCATGACAGTGGTGGTGGCAGCGCATCTCGAGGACAGTGGTGGTGGGATCTATGAGGACGGTGTCGACGGGATCTACGACGACAACGCAACCCCTCTTATAGGCGCGACGACTTTCTCCTGTATCTGTGGCGCGTGCGGCGGCCTTTTGCTCCAGGCTTGGCTCCCTCCTCGCCCGGTAGTGGCGTGCAGTAAGCTTGGAGGCGCGGTGGCCTCCACCTTCATCGCATGGTCTGTCGTGGTGGTGGTGGTGGCGCGACTGTTCCAGGGAAGGGGCGGCAGCGGATAACCACAGCAGCCGGCCGTGGCCCCACGGGCCGCGGTGCCAGGCTATTTTGTTATATTATTTTTTTTAAAAAATGTTTGTCGAGAGCTAAATAGTACACACGTCAATGGTTTGTCGTTAGCCCGAGATATGGCTCACAACAAATGACCCCTTTGATGTAAATTTGTTTGCCATAGGCTCTTTACCATGAGCAACTCACGGCAACTCACCGAGAGTGAACCGGTTTTTGCTGTGAGGAACCGGCTCACAGCAAAGCCAACATTTACTATAGTGTTTGGGACTTTGCCGCCTTTGTCGAAGAGGCTACCGAAGCTTGCGGTCGCGTGGTCGCTCATGTCCCAACACCGGTGGAGAGGGAGGCATTGGTTTGGGCCTTTAGTCCCGGTTCAACTTTGGAGCCGAGACTAAAGGCCTTTCGTCGATGTGGCCCAAAATGCTCGCTGGAGGCACCCCCCTTTAGTCCCGGTTGGTATAACCAACCGTGACAAAAGGGCAGGCTCCAAACGCCATTTTCCCGCAAAGATTGACGCGAGCTTTTAGCACCGGTTGGAATTACTAACCAAGACTAAAGGGTACCCCTTTAGTATCGGTTGATAATTCCACCCGGTGCTAATTCTTTAGTCCCGGGTGGAGTTACCAACCGGGACTAAAGGGTGCCCTTTAGTCTCGGTTGGTAACTCCACCTGGGACTAATAGTCGGCGCGCTATAAATCCAGCTTCTTGTTCCCATTTCTCTTGCCCGGGCCATTATTCACCAAGAGCTCAAGCTCCTCCTCCATGGCAACTCAACCTTAGAGAGGTGCTGCTGAATTTTTTCTTCATGTATTTGTGAATATTTCTCTCCTCTGAAGTGTTTCCGAGGTTTGATTCTTCTTCCTCCCATCTTTTTTTGTGATTAATTGTTTTTATATATTTTAGAGACGGGGAAAATAGAAACTTAAATCTTAGGCGAGAGGAGGTAATGAGAGATGAGGTTATTTATATACTTTAGGTTGAGAAAAAAGTGGTTGGCTAAACGCTAGCATTGTCTTGTTATCTATTATATTGATGTAGAGAAAATTGAATTTTACTTTTTGATATAAAGAAACATAGAACTAATTATGATTTTACATTTAGCTAATTTTACAGAAGTTAGTTTATAAAAAGTATGGTCATTAATATGGAGATCAAAATGGTCATCAGGTGACCTCTGTATGTCGTTGTATCACAAGTCCCAAGCCAAAACTAGTCAGCTTCTAGCTTTTGAACCTCTGCTTCAAACACATTATTGAATTCACGTATTGTGTTGAGATGATCAACATGTTAAGTAAGAATGTAGGTAAGCGTCCGGTTCTCATCATCTAGTTCATAATGGAATACATCATCAAATTCACCCTTCTTCATCTTTGTATTTGTTTACTTTTGATATAATGAAACATAGAACTAATTTTAATTTTGCATTTAGCTAATTTTTTAGAAGTTCGTTTATAAAAAGTATGGACATTAAAAATGGAGATCCAAATGGCCATCAGGTGGCCTCTGTATGTCGTTGTATCACAAGTCCCAAGCTAAAACTTGTCAGCTTCTAGCTTTTGAACCTCTACTTCAAACACATTTATGAATTCACGTATTGTGTTGAGATGATCAACATATTAAGGAAGAATGTACGTAGGCCTCCAGTTCTCATCATCTAATTCATAACGGAATACATCATCAAACTCACCCTTTTTTATTCTGATTTAAAGGAAATAATTTGTGGACTTAATATGATGCAGATGAATCGGCAATGGATGAACGCCGACAGACGATCCCTAGAGTACATTGTTGGCATCCAAGCTTTTCTCAAAGTGGCCAAATCCAACAAGAACCCAAAGGGATTGATGTGTTGTCCATGCTCTTTGTGCAGAAACGACAAAGACTACTCAGACTCTGAGACTCTTCACCTCCACTTGATTAAAAACATATTCATGGCGAACTATGTGCTTTGGACCAGACACGGTGAAAGATGGGTTGTGATGGAAGAGAACGAAGATGTGGAGGATGATAATAACATTCCTGACTGGGCCGCGTGGAAAGATTTCGCGGATACTTTAATGGAAGATGCCGACGAAGAAGAGATACCGGAAGACGGCCATGTTGATGATCTCGGTCAAGTTCTAAAAGATGCACAAAGGGACTGCGAAAATGATAATGAACAGGCAAAGTTGCGTCGTATGATAGAAGATCATAGAAACTATTGTACCCAGATTGCAAACAGGGTCACAAAAAGCTTGGTACTACACTTAAAATGTTGCAATGGAAGGCAGAATATGGTGTGTCTGATAAAGCATTTGAGGGGATGCTAAAAATTGTGAAGGACAAGCTTCCCGAGAACAGTGAATTACCGTCGACAACATATTAATCGAAACAGACTGTGTGCCCTCTGGGGTTGGAGGTTTAGATAATCCATGCCTGCCCTAATGATTGAATCCTATATCGAGGCATGGAACATGAGAATTTGGAAGCTTGTCCTGTGTGCAAAGCGCTACGTTATAAGATCCGAAGAGATGATGATCCTGGCGCTCTCGAGGGGTCACCTCCAAAGATGACGAAAGTACTGGCGAAGGTTATGTGGTATTTCCTATAATACCATGTTTGAAGCATTTGTCCAGGAACAAAGAAAATGCTAAGTTGATGACATGGAACAAAAGCGATCGTAAGCAAGACCACATGCTAAGACATCTGGTAGATGGGTCTCAATGGAGAAAGATTGATAGAAAATACAAAGATTTTGCTAGGGAAGCAAGAAACATAAGATTTGGTTTAAGCACAGATGGTTTCAATCCATTTGTTGAGTTTAGCAGTGGTCATAGCACTTGGCCTGTGACACTATGCATGTTCAACCTTCCTGGTTGGATGTGCATGAAGCTATAGTTTATTATGATGTCGGTGCTAATCCAAGGTCCAAAACAACCTGGCAACAACATTGATGTGTATCTAAGACCATTGGTTGATGAACTATTACTGATATGGAAGAAAGAAGGTGTACATGTGTGGGATGAGTATAAGCAAGAGAACTTCAACCTACAACCATTATTATTCATTACCATCAATGATTGGCCTGCTTTAAGTCACCTATCTTGGCACTCAAACAAGGGATATCGGGCCTACACCCACTGTTTACATAAAATAGACAGTATTCATCTGAAAAATTGTAAGAAGGTTGTGTATATGGGTTACCGTCGCTTTCTTCCTGAGAAGCATCCCTTAAGGAAGAAAGGTTTGCATTGGAAAGGAAAAGCTGATCATCGCACAAATCCCCCCCCCCCATTTTGTAGGAGAGGAGATATTTGAGATGGTAAAGGATCTAAGGGTTGTCTTTGGGAAGGGTGACAGTAGTGAACCTGTTCCACATGATGCTAACGGGCGTGCACCAATGTGGAAGAAGAAATATATATTTTGGGAGTTACCTTATTGGGAAATTCTTGAGGTATGGAATGCTATTGACGTGATGCACTTGACGAAAAATCTTTGTCTGAATGTCCTAGGCTTCTTGGGTTGTTACAATAACTCTAAAGATACATTAGAAGCACAATGGGACCTGAAAAATATCCATAGGAATGAAGCACCTCCGATAGAGGTTGATGAAAAAGAAGCAGATCCTAGAGAGGTTGATGAGGAAGAACAAGATTACTTAGGTCCTGCTAGTTACACCATGAGCAAGGAACATAAGGACATCATGTCTGGTTGCCTAAACAATATGAAGGTTTGTTGACAGTGAATTTCCGTCAACCTAGCCATGAGTTTACCTTTAATGTTGGCATTGATTTATTATTCTAACCACTGGAACTAACCCCCCGTATATAACAAGTTCACTCTTGCATGTCGATTTTGGAGTTTATTGTTTACGCAAGAAATCTACGCTAAAGAGGAGACTTTCGGGATAAGTTCGTCAAGCACTTCAGAAGAAGATCATGAAGCCGACAAGAGTCAAGACATGCGATGAACATGACTCCAAAGGACCCGAGGACCGAAGCGTCAACATGCAAATCTTCAGGGACTCAACCAGAAAACGGCAAAGCTTGGATAGCAAGATTCAAGCCTTAACAGTGAAGGAAATGACATCAAAAGCCCACATGCAAGTGCACACAAGTAGGGAATCGCGCGATAAGCAACCGGGGAGGAAACCGGGGCCGAACCGGGCTGAAACGGGCCTGGGCCGGCCGGATAGGCTGGCCGACCCAACCCATTCCGGGCCCGGTTCGACGCCCCCTTTTACCTAGTTGCTTCTTGTGCTATTTATAGCACCCTGGCCGAGAGCCACGGGAAAAAGGCATTTGTCATCCGCCGCCACAAGACCGAGAACAAGAAGCATATTGGATCGCAAAGGGAGCACTCGTGGCCTTCATCTACTTCGGGGGATTCTACACCATGATCAGCACTATTATGGGTAACATTATGGGGTAAAGTCCTTGTTTGTCCTAGGGGTTGAAGGGGGATCTTGAGTTGTAATCACCGAACCTATGTTTTGAATCTTTTGCTATCATATTCATGTTCATGTTGATGGTGCTTTAATCATATTGGTCGTCGGCTTTCTTTGGGGATGCATCGCTCGTAGCTTCACTATCGTGTTCCTTTTGTTCTTTATGCGATTACCATCGTGTATTGACAGTGTGCGGGAGGGAAAACATAATGAACTTGGTTCACACCTTTGATCATGCATGCCTAGAACACATCAACGTCTTGTGCACTTGGTGTTCGATCACAGATTACCCTCGTGTAGTGACTAGTATGCGAGAGGGAAAGGGTTGGACTTCGTGCACTTTTACCTTTGATAGAATAGATCAGGTTGTTCTTGCTAGGTGGTTACATCTTCAAGTGATCAAAGATCCCTTGGACAAGTGTTCTTCGTTCTTGAGATCACCTTTCCATCACTCTCTACTTTGTCTTCTTTAACCTAGATTAAATTAGATTAAGTTCCTTACTTACACATATTTGATAAAGAGCTTTAAATCAACAACATTAGTGCTTAGTTGAGCATAGCAATCCACTTGTTCCACGGATTGATTAACCTTGGGGGAATACTCTAAGGGAGAACCTACAATCGACCCATGCGCTTGCGGATCGTAACTTGACGCATTATTTAACCGTCAACAAGAGTTTGCTACGTTTAACTTTGTATTAATTTTGTTGATTACTAACACCTAACCTTTTGTCTAGAAATCCTTGTTTTTTGTTTTTTGTTGTCTAGATGGCTTTTGTCAATCACCCCATGGAGGAAGAAAGAAAACCACTATGGTACTATGCCATCCCGCAATTGGAGGATATTAAAGTACAAAAATCAGATTTCATACTCGAGGCTACCGAGTACAAGATCAAGCCACAAATGATTGAGATGGTGGCAGTCAACCTATTTAGAGGGGTGACGACGGACAATCCATATAGTCAAGTCGAGCGTTTCACGATGCTATGCAACACGGTGCAATAAGAAGGAGTCCCCGTCGATTGGTACAAATGGAATCTTTTTCCATACTCACTTGCGAATAAAGCAAAACGATGGCACTCACTTGCATCGTTCGAGGTGGAAGGAAATTGGAACCGATTGGTGAAGAAATTTTGTGAAAACTTATTTCTGATAAGTAGGGTTCAAAATTTGAGGAAGCAAGTGATAAATTTTGCGCAAGGAGAAGAAGAAGATATAGATCAAGCTTGGGAAAGATTCAATGGATTAATCAAACAATGACAAAGGCTAGGGTTCTCCAGTGATGTACTCTTGCAAACCTTTTATTTTTCCCTAACCCCCGAATGCATGCGGTGTGTTCAAATGTGTGGAGGCAGAAATATCATGGAGAAAACACTTACGGAGGCCACCCAATTACTACAAAGAATAAGCGAGGGGGTGGCCATGCAAAGAGATTGGGAAGAACATATTTCGGAAAGCGTTGAGCAAGAAACTTGTGTGGAGGTACTTGCTGGAATTTCAAGAAAAGAAGCCCTGAAAGTGAATAAAGAAGAAGCAAGGCAAGAAAAGATTGAAGGGGCAACCCACAATGAAGGAGGACCAATCCAAGGCATCAAAATTCACAAGCTCGAAGAGTTAAAAGGAAGAAATTTGGCGAATGCAAAGCCATTAAAGGAGTTCAAACAAATGGATTGGATCTCAATTAACTTCGAAGATATATTCAACAAGAGGAGACCATACCCGAATCAAAAAGAGTCGGCGAGAGCTATAGAATTCAGCTTTCCAAAGGAGAGGCACTCGGGGTATGAGTTGGACAAAGAATCACCCGGAGAGATTATCCGAAGGCTTTTCAATGAAGAAGAAGAGGTAGATCCGGATCACATTGCCGAAGTAAAGAGGATCATGGGAGTGAAGTCGGAGCCCTCACCATATGCACACCTAGCCGAGGTGTACGCGATAGGAGCCGACAATGTCGAAGGTACCTCTCTTCCGACACCTCACATAAGTTGCAACATTAATGGAAAGAAAATTTGTAAAGCCTTATGTGACATAAGAGCTCAAGTTAGTGTCATGACTTCCAAGATTTATTATGAGGTTTTTAGTATAACTTTAAATCTTGCTCCAACACAAATAAAATTAATCATGGGAGATGGTAGAACAACAAGACCTTTGGGTGTGCTTTGAGATTTAGATGCTGCTATATCAGGTAAAATTATTCCAACTGACTTTTTTGTAATCGATGCTTGCCATAATGAACATGATGATATAATTCTTGGTAGGCCTTTTCTTAAGTTGGTCAATGTTGTTCTTGATGCTGGAAAGGGTAGAGTTACTATTGATCTAGATGGAACTAAATCCACATATGATTTCCTACCCGCTTCTCGTATTGCTTTACCTCTACCTCTTGATAATGAAGAGGTGGAGGATCTTTGTTTTGTTGATACTTTCAAAGACCCTCTCCAAAGAGCAATGGAGGATGATGCTATGTATGATGATCAAGACAAAGAACTAGAAGAAGCAATCAAGGGGTTGATGGCACAAGATGAAAGCTTGGATGAAGAAAACTATGAAGATATTGGAGATTTGAAACAACAAGAACCCGAAATGCCCGATATTGAGTTAAAAAAGTATGAATTTTTAGGAGCCGATAAATCGTACCCGGTCATCGTGAGTGATGAATTAAGTCCACAGGAGATGGATAAGTTGCATAATTTATTGAGGAAACACAAGAAGGTGATCGAGTACTCGATAAGTGACTTGAAGGGTATTAGTCCAGCCGTTTGCACCCACCGCATACCACTTGAAGAATAATGCAAGCCCGTTGTTGAGGCTTAGAGAAGATTGATTCATGCCATGCGCAAGAGGTGAAGAAGGAGGTGATCAAATTGTTGGATGCCTGAATAATATACCCCGTGCCACATAGTGAATGGGTGAGCCTGGTGCATAGTGTACCAAATAAAGGAGGAATAACAGTTGTAAAGAATGAGAAGGATGAGTTGATACCACAACGGATCGTGACCGGATGGAGAATGTGCATCGACTATAGGAAGTTGAACAAGGCAACAAGGAAGGATCACTTGCCACTACCCTTTATCGACGAGATGCTTGAAAGTTTAGCTAAACATTCTTACTTTTGTTTCCTTGATGGATACTCGGGGTTCATGCAAGTTCCCATTCATCCGGATGATCAACAAAAGACAACCTTCACATGTCCATATGGAACTTTCGCATATAGAAGAATGCCATTTGGTTTATGTAATGCACCGGCCACTTTTCAAAGATGCATGACGTCCATATTCTCAGATTTTATTGAAGAAATTATGGAGGTATTCATGGACAACTTCTTGGTGCATGGTACGTGTTTTTAAAGTTGCTTGAAAAATTTGAAAAAAGTTCTTGAAAGGTGTGGAGAAATTGACCTAGCTTAATTGGGAGAAGTTTCACTTTATGGTGAAACAAGGGATAGTCTTGGGACATGTAATCTCCGAGAGAGGAATAGAGGTGGACAAAGCTAAGATTGAAATAGTTGAAAAGCTGCCACCTCCGACAAATATCAAATCCTTAAGAAGCTTTCTCGGGCATGCCAGATTTTATAGAAGATTTATAAATGATTTCTCAAAGATCACCAAGCCATTGACACGACTTCTCCAAAAAGCTGTGGAATACTATTTTGATGAAGAATGCTTGCATGCTTTCCGGACGTTGAAGCAATCTCTCATAAGTGCACCAATTATGCAACCTCCCGGTTGGAATTTACCATTTGAGATAATGTGCGACGCAAGTGATTATGCTGTTGGAACCGTTCTTGGACAAAGGAAGGGAAGGTACATGCAATTTATTATGCAAGTAAAATAACTTTAAATGATGCTCAAGTGAATTATGCAACTACGGAGAAGGAATTGCTTGTCGTAGTGCTCGCATTTGAAAAATTCAGATTTTATATTGTGAACTCGAAGGTGATCATGTACACCTACCACGCTGCAATCAAGTACCTTTTGTCCAAGAAAGATGCCAAGCCACGTCTGATTAGATGGATTCTATTATTACAAGAGTTTGATATGGAAATTAGAGACAAGAAAGGGTCGGACAATGTCGTAGCCGACCACCTATCAAGGATGCATCATGGAGATGATGGGATGAAGTTAATTGAAGATAGAATGAGAGGTGACCATCTATATCGAGTACTTGATAGAGGAGGATGGATGCATGATATCATAAGATGCATACGGAAGATGCCATTAGATCACTTGGACAAAAATGCTAAAAGAAGGGTGATTGCTGAGAGCAGAAAAATTCATTGGGATGCACCATACCTATATAGATGTGGAGATGATGGAGTGCTAAGAAGATGTGTGCAGCGGGAATAAAGAGAAGTAATTTTAAGAAAATGCCACTCGTCAGAATGTGGAGGACACTATGGACATTTTTGAACACAAGCAAAGGTATGGGCAAGTGGATTCTATTGGCCTGAGATGCACGAGGATGCTAAAAGGTTTGTTGCAACTTGCCCGGAGTGCCAACGGAGTGGAAATATATCACAAAGGAATGCAATGCCGCCGAATTATAATTTGCAAGTTGATCTATTTGATGTTTGGGGCATCGACTTTATGGGACCATTCGTGAACTCGAATGGATATGAACACATCTTGGTCGTAGTTGATTATGTATCAAAATGGGTTGAAGCAATTCCATGTCGGAAAGCATCTATGGAAGAAGCTATTCAAATGATCAAGACGGTGATACTCCCTTGATACGGCGTCCCTAGAATTTTAATAAGTGATGGTGGATCACACTTTATTGGCAAAGATTTTAAAAGATGTTTTGCGAAGTTGGGAATCGAGCATAGGGTGTCTACGGCCTATCATCCACAAACAAATGGCCAAGAGAAAACTTCGAACAAGCGACTCAAAGGAATCCTCATGAAGACGGTGACTAAAGGAGGAAAAGATTGGTCAAAGAAGCTAGACGGAGTATTGTGCACTACGTGAAAAACTGGCTTTGGTAACAGGCTTAGATCGCCTTTGGTAACGGGCAATGCGCCCGTTACCAATCAAGTGTTACAAATAAGACAAGAAAGGTAATCGGTAGATGCTCGTTACTGATAATACATATTCATAATGGGAATTAAACAACGACCGTTACCAAAACTAGCCACCGGTCACGTGAAATGGCTGTTTTTCTAGGCCCACAGGGAACTTTCGTAACGGGCACCAGAGCAAAGCCCATTACAGAAGCTCAATATCAGAGACGCCTGATGTGCACCTGCATCTCCACTATCTTGACGAAATGAGATGCGTCTATCACGCGCGTCTCAGCACAATTACTATTCGTAATGGGCATCAAACAACGAACGTTACCACAACTAGTCACTGGTCTCGTGAAATGGCTGTTTCTCTAGGCCCACATGGAACTTCGGTAACAGACATGAATCAGAGCCCGTTACTGTTAAATTAACATCAAAGACACATTCTGTGAACCGGTGTCTCCACTATCTCGACGAAATGAGACGCATTTGTTTCTACGCACGTGTGCATTCTCTCTTTTAAAGAAGACGCTTGTTTTCAACATGCGTCTCCTATATCTCGATGAACGACCAGTTCCTGGGGCCCACCGGTCAGGACTGGTAACGGGCTTTTACACTACCCGTTACATTGTGGGCATTTTTGTAATGGGCTTTCCGAATGAAGCCCGTTACTTACTGATCAGTGTTTGTAACGAGCTTTAATTAACGCCCGTTACAGATACGGCGGCCACCCCTACAGTAACCTGCCCGGTTGCCGGCGGCATCCTGGAACCAGCCAGGATTTGGCAGCCACCAGGGGCTGCATCCTGGAACCAGCCAGGATATGGCAGCCACCACAGCAAGGAGACATCACAAACACATTCTCACATCACAGATATTGGCAAAGCAAGATCACATTTATAGACAAGCTAGCTTGGATCACATCAAGTTTCAAGTTACTCTCATCAAGGCTTGTTTGGATGGAGTCATGAGAAAACAGACTGAACCGGGCAGTATCTGACCCCAACCAAGAAAGACAAGCAGGTTTCTCAGGCAACAACACCTGACTAAAGAAGACTGAATGAGTTTCAAGTTTCTTGTCACAATAAACTCACGGTGCACCACTGTACAAGTTGCCCTTTCGGTCGATGGCTTCCTTAGGAATGTACTCGCACAACATCTCCCAGACGCTTTACATCTTCTATGGAAACATCTACAGGAGGTTTGAAATCCTGCAAAATACAATCATTTATGAGAATACAAGTAGAAATCATTTTCTAAAATCAGATGGGTAATATGAGCAGAGACAAGGTTGGGCATTATTATCTACTTACAGCAACGAGTATTCTTAACATATGGAATGCCACATAGAATCCACACAAAGAGGACCCCTGTGGCTGCTGAGCACACTGCATCAAGGTACCAAAATGACAAGTTAATGTAGTACCAAATTGGTAAGAAGGGACCATAAAAAAACCTCGGTCTTATAGTGAGATTTGTTTTGCGCTTGAGTGTGGCTTTTGGCTTTTTTTCTTTCCTTTCGTCACTCTGTACTGTGCATTACCAAAGGCCCTACATGATCAGCAATACCAATTAGAAACACTAAGAGATTTATTTTTTCTGAACAAAAAATATTGTACCAAAGGCCTTGCATGGTTAGCAATACCTATTAGAAACACTAAGAGATTGAATTTTTGTGAACAAAACCTACAAGAAACTGACCAGTTCAAAACATTTTTGATGTATGGGAAATTTAGTGGGGGATGTTGTTTAGCAGAATCTAGATACCAAACCTCTGTGAACTTCATACAGACATACACAGTTCATATTTTACTTAATTAGCATACAGGGATAGGTGCTAACCATTTTGACAGGGACACAACAATATGCTTATATATAAAAGCAGAGAATAAATTCCTTCAACTGGTTCCTTGTGCAACTTGAGCAGCTTTGGATTGTGTGTTCCATATGTACATGCAACAGGAGGACAAAGCAATGGTCATGACATTATATATGATAGTAGTGAAACAACACTCACAACACATCATGACACCAACAATAACAATATATATGACAGTAGTGAAACAATTAACATTCACAACAAAGCATAAAACAGTCTAGTTATCACTACATTCAAAGCATAGCAGAATTAAAGTATGCTAACATCCTTTATTCTTTTCATGAATTCATGGTGCAAAAATTATAGTAGCAAGAACATGAAAATGAATTTCAACATTTCATATAACTTAATCTGTTAGCAACAATTTATTCAAAACAGACTTGGAGCAACAAAATCCATCCATCAAATCCACAGTCAATCAATTGAAGATGAACTATTAAGGCATGTCTCCCTAATCCACCTTGACATGAATATATAGCAGATTGGGTGGACTACATTATAAACCACTATGATGCAATTCCCAATGACATTTTGTGGCCATCAAAATTAAAGTATGCTAATAGGTCCAAAGCATAACTGTCGATCTGAGCATAGCAGAATTAAAGTATATGCTAACAGGTCCAAAGCATAACTGTCGATCTGGTACATTCAGAGCATAGCAAAATTAAAGTATGCTAATATCCTCGATGCTTTTCATGACTTTACAGTGCAAAATTTGTAGCACCAGGAACATGAAAATAAATTTCAACAGTTCATATAACTGTATCTATTAGAAACAATTTATTCACACAGACTTGGGGCAACAAAATCCATAAATCAAAACCGCAGTCAATCAATTAAAGATGAACTATCTAGGCATGTCTCCCTAATTAATCTACATTGACATGAATATATAGCAGATCGATTTTGGTGGCCGATGAGAGAGAGGGCGTTGGGGGTTCAAGCAGGACTAACCTCTGTCGCGAATGAAGTAGTTGTTCTCGTGATGGTCGGAGGGGCCGGATCCACGGCGGCTGGTGGCCTGAGGCGGCCGACCGGCTCGTCGTCGTGGCCGGGGACGACGTCAACGGATCCGCATCAACATTCTTTAGGTTCGCCGGACGTACGTCAGCATGCCAGTAACCGCATCCTCGTCACGCGGGGAGCGGTGGGGCTGGAGAAGAGCAGGGCTGCGGGGGAGAGAGCGGCGAAGGCGACCGGGGCGACCGACGGCGGGGGGGGGGGGGGGAATGCGGGCGTTGTGGATCTATCTAGTGAGGAGCCGAATATGAACGACGCACGTAACCGTGTTTAATGAAACTTACTGGCGTGCGCTTGACGGCTCTGTGCAACAATTGGAATTTCATGGGCACTATAGTAAATATAGGTGGGAAATTTTGAGCAGCCCGCGCACGGTTCGCCTGCTAACGCTGACGAGTTGGCCAGTGTCATGGGCGACGATGGTTAGTGAACCCAGATCGCCTTTGTTGGGAGTTGGGTCAGCGGTTATGTTTACTATATTGGCTGCTGACGCTGACGCGGATTTATTAGAGCCCATAAAAGAGCACCTAAAAAATCATAAAAATACGAACAATTCGTATTTGGACATTTAGTATTTGAATAAAATATCAACAGTCACACTTGTGTGCCCAATATTCTTAGAATCCGTTTTTACATCCCATGTTAATGATGTAATTATTCTACTAACATCTAGTGTGCTCTAAAAAATCGACAAATTGACATGGCAACATAATTTGGGTACCTAGACTTGTCTTCGAATTTTCAAATGGTTTAGATGAAGGAATTATGTACTTGTGTAGAAATGTCTACATCTCTCACATAGTTTCCTGGAACATTGAAGTTTTCCACACTTTGCAACATGTTCAAACTCATATGCATTTGAAAACGTAACAAAACCTTGTGTTCACCTTAAGCTTATGAAATGTAAAGTTCCATGACTAATGGTTGTGTAAAACAAATATTATTTGTATGTTGTACTTACAAAGAACAAAATAAGGCATATAAACATCACTCAACAAACGGAATGTACACTAAACAATGAAATTAATGTATAGATGGTGATTTTAGAAAAAAATTAGAAAAAAGTATCAAATTTGGACTAAAAACGACGAAGAAATACTTGTTACAACATTTGGTTGCAAATTAAAAGGAGAAATGGGAACTGTTCTTCATTTGAATAGAACTGCCCCCCACAGTCATTTCTCTACTCTTAAAAAGTGTGAAAGTAAGACAATCTCATCGGTTCACCTTCCCTCGCGCCTTCACCCGTCCGCGCCTTCACCGCACAGTCGCGCCCCCCATCTCCGCCCACGGCGTCGGTGGTTCCTACCCCGCGCGTCGCGCCCCCCGCCCCCGCCCCCGCCGCCGCCGCCGTCGAGGTGCTGCATCCGCGGATTAGCCTCTGCCGCTCTTTTTTCCCTTTTTGCGGCTTCGCGAGGCGTGAGGGATGAGCCTCCCCCCGCAACCGCCGCGGCCGCCGCGCGCGCGCCGGGGGGAGGCGGGGGGTTACTCCGAGCCGGCGGCGTACAACATCATCCCGATCCGGGACGTGGTGATGCACGGGAGCCACCCGTCGCCGCGGTTCCGGAGGTGCTCGCGGCCGTGGAGGCGCCGGCGCACGCGTTGGACTGCCGCCGCCGCCGCTCGCACGCGACTGGGACGGCCTCCGCGCGGACCTCTTCGACTGGTTCGGCGCCACCTTCGGCTTCCAGCTCCACAACTTCCGCAACCAGCGGGAGCACCTCATGCTCCTCCTCGCCAACGCGCAGCTCCACGCCGGCGGGACGCCATCAATCCCCTCCGACCACCCCGCCGACGTGCCGCCATCAGGTTCGGGGTCGGGGACACCATCGTCTGCTCGGTGGACCTCGATTTGAAGCCCATGGCATCGATCGGGTTCGCGAGGAACGACCAGTGGCTTGGTATCGCCATGCAATTCGGTGTCAGTGAGAAGGGGCTGGGTCTGGTTGGTGCCGCTGTGAGGCCAGCGCAATGGGAATCCGCACTGTTTCCCCATGTCCTTCTGAAGAATGTTGTCATGGAGATGCAATTCAGCAGGGAGGAGGGGCTGGAGCCAGTTGATGGTTATGAGCCCTCAGCCTCAGCTTTTGCTGATGGGAATGTAATGTTTGGGCCTGTGTTTGAACAAAGTGAATGTGAGGTCATGATGATGGTTGGTCTCCCGGCTTCAGGAAAGTCGACATGGGCAGAGAAGTGGGTCAAGGAGCATCCAGAGAAACGATTTATCCTTCTTGGGACTAACCTTATATTGGAGCAAATGAAGGTTGGTCTTCCACTCGTGGCTTTAGTTATATTCTGTTGTGTTGTGCTGCCTTTTGAGTTTGTGACAGCATTGATTCATTGCAGATTCCAGGATTGTTGCAGAAGAATAACTATGGTGAGCGCTTCGATCGATTGATAGAGTGTACTACATGGATTTTCAACAAATTGCTGACCAGGGCTGCAAACACCCCTCCTAACTTCATCCTTGATCAAACAAATGTCTACAAGCTAAGGCCATTTACCAACTACCATAAGGTAAGCTGCAAAAGGGAGAAATGTCACATTTTTGTATGGTGGTTGGACTAGCAAATCTTAGCACTAGATTGGCTCATAAGATGTGTAATGCCACATACTCTTGTATATAACAGACTGCTGTGGTCGTGTTCCTATCACCAAGTGAATTGAAATCCAGGGCAGCACAGCAATTCAGTGAAATGGAAAAGGAAGTGCCAGCTGAAGCTGTTAACGAAATGACAGGTATTCTAGACACATGCACGCTTTTGTTTTACTCTCAAGTAATGTGTTTGTTTTCCAGCTTCATTTGTTTAGTGTCTCCAGATCCATCACTTACCAGTTACCATATATTCCCCCTTTCAGCTAATTTTGTCCTGCCACTCTCAAAGGACATGCCTGATTCAAAGGAGCCTTTTAACAAGGTAATTATATACTCAAAATTTGATATTAGTGTACTGCATCTTCTGACTACTCTCAAATTCTACTTGTTCATTGTACTTTAAAACATTTTCAGGTAATCTTTACAGGGATGAGGCCTAGTGATCAACTGGAAAGTTTCTCGAATCCTGAATTTCAATTCTCTCAGTTTAGTTCTACTCATGAAAGTTGGACTTATTCTATATTTCTCTTTTGTTTATTTTAGGATACGTGCCTAAACAATCGAAATCAAATTACTTAAGATGGAATTAAGAGTGATGTAAATAACACAAATCCATTATTGCGTCTCATTTGTCCTACTTGTACTATTTGCCATTATTTTCCATCAAGTAGTAGGTTTGTCATGCATATTATTTGAAATAATTTTGTGCTGTCAATAATTTTTGTTAAATTCTTTTTATGCAGGAACTTATGGTGCAGTCTTTATTATGTTTGACACTCCTGAACATATGCCTTCTCTGACAACTAAGGGGATCATGAAGAAAATTTGTGAGCATAATTCATCAATTAGTTTGTAATTTTATAGTCACATCTGTAATCAACAGTACACTTAATTAGCCTATTTTTTTCATGGCTTGTGACATGAGTATTCAATTGACATTATTGTCAGGATAGTGAAACTTCTAGATGAGTGGTTTAATATCTTATAGAGTTAATTAATTAGTAAGGTCTCATTAACAACACACATGCATAGATTACTTCGGTGGTGAGTATTTCATTTAAAAATTCTAAGATAAATCTCTTAGTTGACAATGATCTGGATGTACTTAATGCAAAAAAATATTACTCGATTGATACCTATGAATACTTGTATAAATATTTTATATGAATCATTTTGATGCATGTGGAGGGAATCTATGTTGCCCGTAGCAACGCACGGGCACGATCCTATGAATAGAACAAAGGAGAAAGCAGAGGGCATCACCGACATCCTGATAAAATCAAATCCGAGCGTACTCCATGGTGGGGCGGAATTTACGCGTCTAGAGGTCGAACTCATGACGGATGCGACACTCGGCGCTGCAGTAGTGGATGATCTCTTTGGTATCCGGTCCGTAGCGCCTACATCCCGCTTCCCATATACAAATGTGGGGATTGTGGACAGGTAGCAGCGGAATGTCGTCGTCGCCGTCGTCGTCATCAAGCCAGTACAACCACGCAATGTTGTCGAGATCCTGCTTGACGAGGTAGCGCAGCCGCCGCAGGTTGTGGTTCTTCCACCGGCCGTCAGGGGGCGACGGGCCGCCGCTGATTTCCTGGAGTAGTGCCATGGCTTCGGGGTCCGCCGGGTTGCAACGGTACTTCAGCATCGCTAAAAAGTACTTGGCACCGGAGTCTTCAGCAGCGGCGGCATCTCCGATGAGCTTCAGACCCTTATCGGGGTTCCGCCGCCTCATCAACCTCACCATCGCCTTGAAGCACAATGCCTCCGGATGATTGGCCTCACGGAAGCGCCGCTCAAAGTATGACCTGACGTAGCGATTCTTGCACGCCGAACGAAGATCACGCAGCGACACGCGCAGTAGTACCTCATCGGAGTTGCAGTTGCGCCGGAAGGTGCCGCAGATTTTATTGTGAAGGATTAGAAAATGGAAAATGGCCACATCCTTGATGGAGTGGATGATGATCTTGGTGAGAAGTTCATCTGGCAACAGCAGCATCAAGCACACTATGGCGGCCATCAAGGAGAATGGAGGAAATAGCACAGCGATGGGGTTTGGAATTTGAATGGCGACGAGGGTTGAACTTGGCGGCGACGAGGGATGAAGTTGGCAAAAAGGATTGAAGTTGAAGAGGGATGAAGTTGGCGACTAGGATTGAAGTTGAAGGAGGCGACGAGCTCGAGGGTTGAAGGTTTAAGATGGCGCCTCAGCCATGTCGTAATAAAACAATAAATGGAAATTGAAAAGGCGCCGCAGTTTGGCTGCTGCCGTTGACAAGTGGGCGTGACATCATTGCCCCGCCCCTTCTCCTTCCCTCCTAAGTGAAAGGCAACACGTGGATTTGCACCCGAGACGGAGCCCGATGCGCAATCGAGTGGCACGTACTGGCAGTAATGGAGTAGTGGGTGGGGGCAGAGGTGCCTGATGGTTCCGCGTCTTGTCAATATCACTCCCTCGCCCAGACGCCCTCCCCTACTTTCTCCCCTACTTCTTCCATAAGCTTATCAACTTTTTCTTCACTTCTTCATCCTCCTCGCGATTCACCACTACAAGTCTTCGGTCACCGAGAGGAGGAGATGGTGTCGAGGAGATCACCGCCATCGAAGTGGGGACGAAGGGAGGACGACGGCGACGAAAGCCGCTGTCGGAAGAAGTTGGAGAAGGTGAAGGAGCCGACGGCAAAGGATACCGATGAGGAACCGCTCTTCGACGACAATAAGTTTGTCGTCGAGCTGCTCAAGAGCGCCTTCAGAAAGCTTCAATGTGTTGGCAAGGCCTTCGACATCAAAATGCATCATGATGTGTACAAGGACCCGACCTTGAAGGGTCTCACCTTCAAGATCCACAGGTTGGCTGAGAAGCTCGAGAACCTCCCCGTGGTCAAGAGGGCTGCCCGCCGCCACTTCTTCACTGACAACGATGGCTCCGACAACGACGACGGCAGCCACGGCAACGACGGCTGAGACGACGGCAGACACGGCGGCGACGGCAGGACTCCGACTAATTGATAGACTCCTCTACCAATTAGTAACAATAATGTTTTTGTGCTTTTGTGTCTTCGTCCGGTTCTTGGACATGAACTACTTAGTTAATTACAGTAGCTTGGTTGTTATATTTTGTATGTCATGAAGTCGATCTAATATACGTGAGTAGAGATCCAACCGCGTTATGATGAATTGTGTTCTGTTGTGATTAACTGGAGATCTGTTGTGATGAATTAGATCTTATTAGAGTATTCATTGCCGACGCAGGTTAGCCTGCTCATGCTGACGCTGATGCATGGGCTAGTGTCATTGGCGACGATGGTTAGTGAACCCGGATCGCATTTGTTGGCAGTTGGGTTCCGGCGGGCAGGTAATGGTTATCTTTTTTTATATTGGCTGCTGACACTGACGCGTGGGCGTATCACAATTTTTTTAATGAAACTTGCTTCCCTGAATTATTAGAGCCCATAAAACAACACCTAAAAATCATTAAAATACGAACAATTCGTATTTTGACATTCAGTATTTGAATAAAATATCAACAGTCAAACCTGTGTGCCCAAAATTCATATATTTCGTTTTTACACCCCATGGTAATTATATAATAATTCTAATAACATCAAATTTTCTCTAAAAAATCTACAAATTGACTTGGCAACATAATTTGGGTACCTAAACTTGTCTTGGAAATTTCAAGTGGTTTAGATGAAGGAATAATATACTTGTGTACAAATGTCTTCATCTCTCACATAGTTTCCTAGAATGTTTGCTTGAACATTGATGTTTTCCACACTTTGCAACATGTTCGAACTCATATGCATTTGAAAACTTAACAAAACCTTGTGTTCACCTTAAGCTTACGAAATGTGAAGTTCCATCACTAATGGTTGTGTAAAAAAATATTATTTGTATGTCGTACTTACAAAGAACAAAATAAGGCATATAAACATCACTCAACAAACGAAATGTACACTAAACAATGAAATTAATGAATAGATGGTTATTTTAGAAAAAATTAGAAAAAAAGTATCAAATTTGGACTAATAGCGACGAAGAAATACTTGTTACAATATTTGATTGCAGATTAAAAGGAGAAATGGAAACTTTTCTTCATTTGAATAGAACTGGGCCCCACAGTCATTAGCGACGAGGGGCTGATAACCCGTGTCGGATTTGCTGCTCTCCCAAAATTTTACACAGATAATTCGAGCATCATACAAATGCTAATCTACTACTACTGATTTCCTATTCTCTGTAGGAACTTCACCATTTCGCAGCGCAGCCTACAATCTTCGCTGCAAAACAGAGAAATTCGAAGCCATCCTTTTTCCACGGCGCAGCCACCGCCAGTGCCTGTGCACGGCTGATCGCCGTGCACCCGTGTCGGAGGCGGCAACGGTTCACCCCAAATGTGCCGAGTTGAGTAGTGGAGCGCACGCGCGGCCTTCTCGCGCAAAGGCAGACAACCCTCGTTGCTCAGCCATCTCGACGACGTTGAACTGCCGCCGCCCGTGACCCACCTCATGTACCCCTTCGCGGTGTCGTCGGCGGCGGCACCACCACTGTCTATGTAGAGCAAGATGGCGTATAGATAGGCTGCCGCATCGTGCCCACCCTCAGCGGCGCGGTGGAGATCATTGTATCCCCTGTGTTCGATGAAGAAGGCTTTGATTCCGGAGAGGAAACAAGCCTCCAGATTCCGAGACCGCTCGTGTCTGTCTCCATGTCATCATCATCGTCGTGACTGTCGTCAACGACGGCCCGTACACGCACACCACTATTTTGATAGACGCTATTTTTATCCTGGGTCATGGTGTAGAACGTGTATCCATTGATATCCATTCCTTCGTATCTTGTAACAATGAGCAATGGCCCCGCTGCTAGATTCCTTATCTCGTCGGTAATAACATCATTATTGCTGCATGTCTCGACATAATCTCGAAGCCACCTACTGAAACCTTGCATGTGCATCTTTGCAAGCCAAGCCCTACCACGGTTAGGGTTGTCTTCACATAGTTATCGTTTGTGCTCATTGGCAAACGGTGTAATTAGGTGCAGCTGTTGTATCACGGTGAAATGAGCCTTTTCAAAGGCATCTGCATCCGGAGTGACTGACCTTTTCCCCATGGTCCCAACACCTGAAAGCCTACCTTCATGTTGTGAGTGAGGCACACCAATGGGGTTTTGTGGGTCCATATGACCCATGGCCTACTCCACTGCTTCGATGGTCTCGTAGCCATGAACAATGGCTCCCTCCGGAAATAACTTGTTATGTACCAATGATTTCAGGAATCCATAGAATCTCACATATGGAAACATCTGATGAAGGTAAGATGGGCCAAGGAACTAGATTTCCCTCGCGAGGTGTGCTGTTAGATGCAGCATGAGATCAAAGAATGACGGTGGGAAGGTAGCTTCAAGTAGGCATTGGGTCTCGAAATGCCTCCTCTCCAAGTCCAATAGTTTTTCCTTAACAATCACCTTTTGTTCTATTGCATTGAAGAATAAACACAAGCTCGTGACTGCGTCGCGAACCAGTTCTGTCTTGACACCTCTGAGTGCAACAGGAAAAAGAGCTGTCATCAACACATGGCAATCATGAGATTTCATCAAGTTCAAATTCATTTTCATGTCCTTCACTGACACTAGCCTCTTGAAGTTTGATGAGTAGCCTAAAGTTACTTTCAAATCATGCAAAAACTGACATAATTCTATTCTCTCTGCCTTTGACAAGGTGGTTGCAGCAACGGGAAGGTTGGTCCCTGTCTCTGTTTCCTCTGCATAGAGCTCCAGCCTAATGCCCAGCTCTTTAAGATCCTCCCTTGCATTTTTATGATCTTTTCCTTTGGACTTCTGTTGTAGCAATGTTCCACAAGTAGCTTCACGCACATTCTTCTTGACGTGCATGTTGTCAATTGAATGATGCACATCCAACATCGGCCAATACTTTAGCTCCCATAGAATTGATTTCTTGTTCCACATTCCTTCTTCTTCTTCACCGTCTCGTGTCTTTCTTTTGCCAAGGGTTTTTTTAGTGAGTTTGGGTAACTCCTTGATAGTTTTGATGTCCTTGACTTTCAAGTGGACCAGATCTCCAGTCACATGCAACGGCGCCTCTCGATTCTCCTTTTCCCTATTAAACTAACAATCCATGGCCCGGTATGGATGTTTCTTGCTGAGGAAACGACGGTGCCCCATAAATACGTATTTCTTTGAATGTCTTAGCCATATTGCGCAAGTATCTTCCAATCAATGTGGGCAAGCTGCACCTTTCCTTTTACTCTAGCCAGAGAGGTTGCGCTGAGCTGGGTTATCGTTGATGATGGTACACAACATTCCATGCATTGTGAACTCCTCATGCTTGTACTCATCCCAAACCTCCAGCACACCAGGCTTCCACAATATCTTCAATTCATCAACAAGTGGCCTTAAGTAGATATCAATACGGTCGCCAGGTTGCTTTGGCCTAGAGACCAATATTGTCAGCATCATATATTTCTGTTTCTTGCATAGCCAGGGTGGAAGGTTGTACAACGACAGCACGACAGGCCAGGTGCTATGTGTTGATCTCTGGTTACCGAATGGGTTCACGCCATCTGTGCTCATAGCAAACTGTATGCTCCTTGCGTCGTCAAACGGCGTGCCTAAACTTGCCATCTTTCTTATAATTAAGCTCCTTTCGACCTTCGTCATGCCAATGCAAGAGTTTGGCCTCCTTTCGTGTTGCGAACCATCTTATCAGTCGAGGAATGATGCAAAAATACCATGCCACCCTCACGGGAGCCCCTCTGTTAGCCTTCTTCTTCTTGCCTCTGATCTCACTGGGCTCGTTCTCGTCATCAGCATTATTATCATCTTCACCATCCTTTATCCTCTTACCGATCATAGCCACACTTGGGGAACTTGTCAAGATCTGCATAATCTCCACGGAACAATACACAACTGTTCTTGCGTGCATGGATTTTTCAACCTCTATTCCCAGAGGACAGATTATGTTCTTCGCCTCATAGACAGACTTTGCTATTTAGTTTCCTTCAGGTAGCATGTCTCTAAGCACATCTAATAGATGTTTGAAACTTTTGTTTCTCCAACCATGATTTGCCTTAAGCTGTAGAAGTTTTAGATCACCAGAAAGGTGAGAGTACTTCTGGCAATAAGGATAGAGGGGTTTCTTTGAATCTTCAATGAACTGCTTCAGCCTCGCTAATTCACAAGGTGTGTACACTCGTTGAAATTCAATATCCCACAACATTTGATCAACATTGTGCACACGTTGCAACACCTCACCATCATCGAAGCCCCTGACTTCTTGATCAGTGATATCCTCAGGCCTCAACACATTTGGTGGGAATAATGATTCATTTCCCTCAAAAAGTCCACTATCATCAAGGTCTTCATCATGGTTACCATGGTGTCGCACTTCACCTTCATTTAGGCAGCCTGCTTCGAGTTCATTAAGGCCTTCCTCACCATGTTTATTCCAGCACATGTAATGTTTTGTGAAACCACGTGTGACCAAATGATGAAAAATGATTTCCCGTTGTGCGAATTTCTTTTGGTTGAGACAATCAATATAGGGGCAAAGCATTGCCTGAACACCACACTTTCTCATATCCGCCTCTCCTTAATTTAGAAAACCATTGACCCCGCTTAAGAACTTCTCCCAATATTCTTGGGGCTGTTTGTACATCCAAGCCCGAGCAGCAGACACCATCTGCATTCCATTCACCAAATGAGCATACTTCATCACACAGAAAGACAACTGAAGAATTTCAATAAAATGGGCCAATTAATTTCCACCTTGACGAGGACTTTCTACGAGCTGAGCGTGGCTGAGGAGGAGAATCGGAGGCGCGGAGGACAACGCGGTCGACGTCTGCTCTGGCCCCTTTCGCCGTCGCGCAATCCTCAGAGCGCGTGCAGTTGGCGGCGGCGAACGGGACATGCTGGCGGGGACATCTGAGCACACAGATCGAGCGAGTGACTTTCTGAGGAGAGAGAGAGAGAGCGAGTGTTGTTGTCGAAACAGGAGTGGCCTAGCTTCTGTGGAGAGAGAGAGAGAGAGTGGTGTCGAAAGGATAATACACATACACACAGACGAGATAACAACATACGTTTCCGATGTGAGAAAAAAGGCGACCCTGGGTGCCAATCAAAGTAGACGCATCCTACAAGCATGCGTCTCTAGTACGAACTTATCTGTAACAGACTTTATAGCCTGTTACCAATACGGCAGCGGTCGATAACTGACTTAAGCAGCCCATTACTGATAGGGCATTGATCGGTAACGGACTTTACAAGCCCGTTACCGATAGGTTTAACATTTGTAACGGACTCATTTAACATCTGTTACAAAGAATTTATGTAACGGGTGTTTAAGAAGCCCGTTACCAGAAGTCCACATTGGTAACGGGCATTGTGGGGGCCAACCCCGGGGTCGTCCTGGCGCGCTTATAGGTAACGGGCGCCAAACAACAACCATTACAGATGTGGGTGGATGTAACGGGTGTTAAGAGCCCATTACAAATGCTGCGTGACCTATTTGAGGTTTTTACGTAGTGGTGGGCATACCGGACTGGACATAAAACACCAATAGGTATGACCCCTTATCAATTTGTTTACAAAAAACATGTCATTTACCGGTAGAACTAGAGCACAAGGCTTAGTGGGCAATAGAAGAGATGAATCTTGATATTGATGCGGCACGAATAAAGAGGAGGATTCAAATAAGTGAACTTGAAGAGCTAGGATTGAAGGCATATCACAACGCTAGCATCTATAAAGAAAGGATGAAGAGATGGTATGACAAAAGATTGCATAGGAAGGAATTCAAGGAAGGAGACAAGGTCCTACCATGCAATCTTCGATACAATGTCTTCGGCAAAGGAAAACTACAAAGCAAATGGGATGGACCGTACGTCGTACAATCAGTGTCACCATCGGGAGCGGTAACAAACATGGACACCAAACGAGATCAATAGTTTGTGAATGGACAACGACTCAAGGTATTCCTAGAGCCTGATGTTGTGCCTAGTAAATACATTAACGTCTACACCATGGATGGTGACCCGGACCATCAAGACTAAGCGAAGAAACCAAGGTCCATTGTAAATAGCCTTCTACTTTATTTAGTTTTCATCATGTGTGTTAGTCTTAAAGATCACCATGTATAAAGTTTCCCACCTTGATCAACCTTTGGTAAAAATATTAAGTTGATGTCATGATAATATATGATGAAAAGTTTCCACTTTGCTCAACTTTTGTACTTGTTTCATGCATGATTAAGATAATGCTCTCTTTAATATGAATCTGAAATTAATTAAATGCTAGCTTAATCTTTGTAGAGGTTATGATAAAAATTAAGACCCATAGTGTTATTTTCATGCTCTCAATTTCGGATGAGTTAAAGATGATTTGTTCTTATATATATATATATATATATATATATATATATATATATATATATATATATATATATATATATGCTAACTTTGTCAATTAATGCTACTTGCATTTTGCTCTACCTATACAAAGCCATATATATATGTTGAGTGCATAAACCTTAGTGTACAAGAATTATTTTTGGGTAAGTTATTTCAGGCCTTGATTTCTCTGGCCCGAGACTAAGAAGCTGGTTATTCAGTTTTTGCGTATCTCTCTTTTTGCTAGCCTTTCTATCCATACATTGTGTATCCCCACACCGGAGATTTCACAAACCTCACCGGATATCCACCCTTAAAACCAAAAATATCATCTTTTGCGTTTACCTTCTTGACCACAACCTATCATTGAGTATGGATCGTCAATTCAAGGAAGATTGCAACATGGTGTCAAGTTGAAGATTTGAAGTATCTCTCCAAGGGAAACATATTTCTAGTACCTACCTTATCTCTATCACCACTTTGCCCGAGGATGAGCAACATCTAAGCATGGGGGAGGAGGTAGGTACAATCCAATTTAGAGTTCAAGGGGAGCAACTAAAAAATAATAATGAAAAAAAATAAACAAAGAAAAAAATTGAGTATAAAGAAAAAAGAGAGATAAAGAAAAATATGTATGAGAAAATAAAAAAAATTAAAGTGAACTCCCTAGTTCTCTAAAGTGCATTAGGAATCTCAAAGTTTCAAGACTTAAGATCCAAACTCATATTTCCAACCATGTGCAATCCGATAACAAGGACTTCCTTTGTGCCTCAGGATCACTCTTTGCCATTTTCACATGTCCACCTATCTCAAAGTGTGTGTATATTTCTCTCCCCCTCCTTGACATAATATTATTTTCCAATGAACTTTTTGGTGAGTCTCGGTAAGACCATGAGAAGCTTGTCTTGTTTTGACAACATCATTTATAATATCTTGGTAGGACTAAACTTTTCCCATGTAGCTCCACAAAAAGCCTTCCACGATAAATATTGAGAGGGAAAGGAGTAGAATGAATAGGCTTTGAGAGACAAGATGAGATGAGAGTACGAGAGCAAGATTCAAGGAAGTTTGTTTTTGAACATGGTTTAGCTGTTTTTTTTCATCTCGCTCTTAATTTCAAAATTTCTAAGATTCATTTGAAATTTGGGAGCATGAAGTAATCACTTGTGGGAAATGCTTAAATTAATATCTACCCTCCATAAGGATGAAGGCTAATACATTATGGAACTTTAATGATTAAAGGCTTACTCGAGGAGGACCAAGGTTTAACCATGGGGGAGTTGTTGACGGTGAATTTCCGTCAATCTAGCCATGAGTTTACCTTTAATTTTGACATTGTTTTATTATTCTAACCACTGGAACTAACCCCCCATATATAACAAGTTCACTCTTGCATGTCGATTTTGGAGTTTATTATTTACGCAAGAAATCTACGCTAAAGAGGAGACTTTCAGGACAACTTCATCAAGCGCTTTAGAAGAAGATCATGAAGCTCGACAAGAGTCAAGACATGTGATGAACATGACTCCAATGACCCCAGGACTGAAGCGTCAACATGCAAATCCTCAGGGACTCAAACAGAAAACAGCGAAGCTTGGATAGCAAGATTCAAGCCTTAACCGTGAAGGAAAACGACGTCAAAACCCCACATGCAAGTGCACACAAGTAGGGAATCACGCGAGAAGCAACCGGGGAGGAAACCGAGGCCGAACCGGGCCGAAACGGGGCTGGGCTGGCCGGCCTTGGCTGACCGGCCCAGCCCATTTCGGTCCCGGTTTGATGCCCTCTTTGACATAGTTGCCTCTCGTGCTATTTATAGCTCCCTGTCCGAGAGCCACGAGAAAAAGGCATTCGCCATCCGCCGCCACAAGACCGAGAACAAGAAGCAGATTGGATCGCGAAGGGAGCACTCGTGGCCTGCATCTACTTCGGGGGATTCTACACCATGATCAGTGCTACAATGAGTAACATTATGGGGTTAAGTCCTTGTTTGTCCTAGGGGTTGAAGGGGGATCTTAAGTTCTAATCACCGAACCTATGTTTTGAATCTTTTGCTACCATATTCATGTTCATGTTGATGGTGCTTTAATCATATTGGTCGGCCGGCTTTCTTTTGGGATGCATCGCTCGTAGTTTCGCTATCTTGTTCCTTTTGTTCTTTATGCGATTACCGTTGTGTAGTGACAGTGCGCGGGATAGAAAACATAATGAACTTGATCACACCTTTGATCATGCATTCCTAGAACACATCAACGTCTTGCACACTTGGTGTTCGATCACGAATTACCCTCGTGTAGTGACTAGTATGTGAGAGGGAAAGGGTTGGACTCCGTGCACTTTTACCTTTGATAGAATAGATCGGGTTGTTCTTGCTAGGTGGTTACATCTTTAAGTGATCCTAGATCCCTTGGACAAGCGTTCTAAGTTCTTGAGATCTCCTTTCCATCACTCTCTACTTTGTCTTCTTTAACCTAGATTAAATTAGATTAAGTTCCTTACATACACATATTTGATAAAGAGCTTTAAATCAACAACATTTGTGCTTAGTTGAGCATAGCAATCCACTTGTTCCACGGATTGATTAACCTTGGGGGAATACTCTGAGGGAAAATCTACAACCGACCTGTGCGCTTGCGGATCGTAACTTGACGCGTTATTTAACCGTCAACAAGGTTCCATCTGGCTACTCATCGAATATAAAAGGGATAATAAATATGAAAGATAAGAAGTTTACAAATCTAAAGGCCCATGACTGCCACATGTTGACAACACAGTTACTTCTAATTGTGTTGAGGGGTGTTCTACCAGAGCAAGTACGATTAGCACTTGTAAAGCTTTGTGCATTTCTCAATGCAATTCACAGAAAGCAATCGATCCAAGGAACCTAGTGAAGCTACGGAATAATGTTGTGCAATGTCTTGACAACTTTGAGTTGGCATTTCCACCTTCATTCTTTGATATTATGACTCATGTCCTGGTGCACCTTGTGAAAGAGATTACTATTCTTGGACCAGTATTCCTGCACAACATAAGTCCTTTTCAGAGGTTCATGTCAGTCCTCAAGAAATATGTTCTTAACCGCGCATGTCCAGAAGGAAGCATTGCCAAAGGATATGTAACTGAGGAGGTCATTGAATTTTGTGTGGACATTGTCGACTCAATTGACACGATTCAGGTTCCAGTATCACGACCCGAGTGGAGGCTACTAGGAAGGGCACAATTGGAAGGAAAGCATGTTTGAGCAATGATACTGATTTGTTCAATAAAGCACACCTAGCTGTTCCGCAACAATCAACCTTGGTGACTCCGTATATTGACGAACACAAGAAGATTATTTCTTCAAAAAATCCAACCAAAACCAAAGCATGGGTCACATGCCATCACTTGGAAAATTTCCCCTCATGGTTGAGTGAACAAGTTATTGGTGATTCCACAATTCACCCACAACTCGCTTTGTTAGACAGGGGACCTTCTAGCACAATTGTCAAATTCCAAGCTTACGATATAAATGGTTATACTTTTTACACAAGAGAACAAGATCAGAAAACCACACAACAAAAATAATGGTGTCCGTATAGACGCCATGGACAACAACAATAACAAGAACTCGTATTATGGTGTCATAGAAGAGATATGGGATCTTGAGTACGGGCCACTTAACATCCCTCTGTTTCTTTTCCAATGGGTAAAAATAATTGGTGGTGGCATAAGGAAAGAACAATATAGAATGACAATAGTGGACCTGACCAAGATTGGTTTCAAAGACGAACCATTCGTCCTTGCCAAAAATGTGCATCAAGTTTCCTATGTCAAGGATATGACTAGCAAACCGAAGAATAAAAATCCAGAAGAAGGACCACAAGAGGCAAAGCGACACAATGTTCTTCCAGGTAAAAGAGTAATCGTGGGAGTCGAGGATAGAACAGACAAATCAGATGACTATGATCAGTTCGATGGCATGCCTCCATTCACTATCGAAGTTGACCCAAGCATACCGCTTGGAAATGAAGAGACATCGTACTTACGTCACGGCCATGACCAAGGAACTTTCGTCAAGAAAAGAAACTTCAATACTTTACTGTAATGATCAATGTTCAAATCATTTGTGCAATGTTGTATGAGTGTATTCCTTTATTTATTTGATGTAAAACTTGTTAAAGCCTTTCAAATGCCCTATGAGAACTAACCACAAAGTTTGGGATTTTTCTGAATTAGTTGAGTATTTTTCTTATGTCTTCGGAGACAAATATTGTCGAGTCCGAAAAGAAAGTAATTATTTCAACTATTAAATTATTTTTTATAATGGAAAGTTAAGGATTTAAAACTTAACGAAATATAATTTTGCATGGTTCAAATATTAAACTTACCATTTTTAAAAATGTTGCAAAGAGAAAGAATGTGAAAATGAGGAGGGAAAATGGGAAAAAAAATAAAGTCTCGCGCAAAATAGCCCTTTAGTCCTGTGTGGTGTTATGACCCGTGACAAAAAGGGGGCCTTTTGTCTCGGGTCGTCACACCACCCGGACTAAATAGGGAAAATTTCCCTTTTGGAGCTCCCGCGCAAAATCACCCCTTTACTCCCGGGTGGTATCACCAACCGTAACTAAAGGCCCCCCTTTTTCACGGTACGTTACACGACCTGGGACTAAAGGGGTGTCTATATATAAAAGCAGTGACCCTCCCCATCCAGCACTTGGCCACTTTTTCATCCCCGATCCGCCACCATCGTTGTCGTCGTGTCCTCCTCCGCCGCCGCCGCCGTCATCCTCCCCGACCGCCGCCTTCCGTGGCGCTCCCCGTCCTCTGCCCCCCGGGATTCTTCGCCGCCGGCGGCTTACCGAAATCCACCGTCCACCGACCCGCCGACGCCCTCACACCTCGCCACGCCGCCGGTCTGATGTCCTGCTGCCTCTGCCTTCAGCCTCACGGTTGTCCTCCCTAATGTCGGCAGGGGCACGCCCGTCCCCCCCTCGGCTGCCGCATACACCGACCCTGCCCGACTACCCCCAACACTACGTGAAAAACAAGCTTTGGTAACGGGTGTAGATCGCCTTTGGTAACGGGCAATGCGCCAGTTACTGATCAAGTGTTACAAATAAGCCAAGAAAGGAAACGGGCAGATGCTCATTACTGATAAGACATATCACGTGAAATGTCTGTTTTTCTGGGCCCACAGGGAACTTTCATAACGGGCACCAAAGAAAAGCCTGTTACATAAGCTCAATATCAGAGATGCCTGATGTGCACCTGCGTCTCCACTATCTTGACAAAATGATACGCATCTATTTGACGTGCGTCTCAGCACAACTAGTATTCATAACGGGCATCAAACAACGACCGTTACCACAACTAGTCACTGGTCACGTGAAATGGCTGTTTCTCTAGGCCCATATGGAACTTTGGTAATGGGCATGAAATAGAGCCCGTTACCGTTAAATGAACATCAGAGACGTATTCTGTGAACCGACGTCTCTACTGTCTCGACGAAATGAGACGCACTTGTTTCTACGCCCGTCTGATATCTCTCTATTAAAGGAGACGCTTTCTGTCAACCTGCGTCTCCTATATCTCGATGAACGGCCAGGTCTTGCGGCCCACCGGTCAGGACTTGTAACAGGATTTTATACTGCCCGTTACATTGTGGGCATTTTTGTAACAGGCTTTCCGAATGAAGCTCGTTACTTACTGATCAGTGTTTGTAACGAGCTTTAATTAACGCCTGCTACAGATACGGCGGCCATACCTACTGTAACCTGCCCGGTTGCCGGCGGCATCCTGGAACAAGCCAGGATATGGCAGCCACCACAGCAAGGAGACATCACAAACATGTTCTCACATCACAGATATTGGCAAAGCAAGATCACATTTATGGACAAGCTAGCTAGGATCACATCAAGTTTCAAGTTACTCTCATCAGGGCTTGTGTGGATGGAGTGATGAGAAAACAGACTGAACCAGGCAGTATCTGACCCCAACTAAGCAAGCCAAGCAGGTTTCTCAGGCAACAACACCTGACTAAAGAAGATTGAATGAGTTTCAAGTTTCTGGTCATAATAAACTCACGGTGCACCACTGTAGAACTTGCCCTTTCGGTCGATGGTCTCCTTAAGAATGTACTCGCACAGCATCTCCCGGACAAGCTTTACATCTTCTGTGGAAACATCTACAGGAGGCTTGAAATTCTGCAATATACAATCATTTATGAAAATACAAGTAGAAATTATTTTCTAAAATCAGATGGATAATACGAGCAGAGACAAGGTTGAGCATTATTATCTACTTATAGCAGCCTTCTTGATGTCAGGTATGTCATCGAGTAGTCTTAACATATGGAATGACACATGGAATCCACACAAAGAGGACCCCCGTGGCTGCTGAGCACACTGCATCGAGGTAACAAAATGACAAGTTAATGCAGTACCAAAGAGGTAACACGGGATCATAAAAAAACCTCGGTCTTACAACGAGATTTGTTTTGTGCTTGAGTGTGGCTTTTGGCTTTTTTTTCTTTCCTTTCGTCACTCTGTCCTGTGCATAACCAAAGGCCCTGCATGATCAGCAATACCAATTAGAAACACTAAGAGATTGATTTTTTGTGAACAAAAAATACTGTACCAAAGGCCCTGCATGGTTAGCAATACTAATTAGAAACACTAAGAGATTGAATTTTTGTGAACAAAACCTACAAGAAACTGACCAGTTCAAAACATTTTGGAGGTCTAGGAACTTCAGCGGGGGATGTTGTTTAGCAGAATCTAGATACCAAACCTCTTTGAACTTCATACAGATGATCACTGTTACCCAGTGGCTAGTGCAGTAGGCACCCACCACGTAGTAGTTGTTCGTCATTGCATTTGAGATTGCTTTGCCAACTTGCTGAGAACGCTGAGAAATATTTGTTGAAGTAAACAAATCTAGATCTAAAAACCCAACACTGATCTGCTTCTCCACTGCATTGTCCATCATTTTCCTACAAAAAATCAAATTGTTAGCATACATGAACTTTGCGGTCAAAATTAAAGAAATATCTTTTTAGGTTTTAAAGGACTTACAATGTCCACAACCTCATGAAGGTAACATCTAGAGAAGCCAGGGTTATAAGGTTAAACATGCTACTGAATTCAATGTTTAACATTAAAGCACCACAACCACCTTTAAAGTAGTCTTGATCCACCTTTGCTGGAAAGGCAAGTTTATCCTTACTATGTTCCATGACATAAGCATGCAAGTTGGCACAGTTCGGTCCAGCAGCCTTTACATTTGCTTCTGACAACATAGGTGCACTGGGCTTGTATTTTGGTCGGTCCTGATACGTCCCATTAACACAGTTAAGAATCTCATCTTTAGACAGAGGTTTCCTGGCATGGTTCTCCTTCTGCAGTGGAGATTGCTTGGGCTCCTTCTGTTGCAGAGGCTGCTGTACTTGTTGCATCTGCTGCTTAGGGGGAGATTGCCTGCGCTCCTCCTCCTGCTGGAGAGGTTGTTGTTTCGTCTATTGCGTATCCTCATGTTGCAACTACTGCTTAGGCGTAGTTTGCCTGGGCTCCTCCTGCTATTGTCGACGCTCTCGTTGCTGGAGAGGCTATTGTTTCGTTTGTTGATTTTCATCAAGTTGCAGCTGCTGCTCAGGCGGAGTTTGCCTGGGCTCCTCCGGTTGTTGTCGATGCTCCTGCTGCGTAGTTTTGCTGATCTGCTGCTGCTGCTGTTGAGCCTTCTCTTGCTGACACTGAGCTGCAGCACCTCCATTTGATGTTGTACCCCTGCTACCTGTTGCGGCTTCAGGGTTGGGATGTCTCGTCATGGGTGGTATAATGATCCTGTCCTTTGGCCATTGGATCCTTTGAACGAGAGCCGCAGCTAGGGTTCCTACCTCACCCCCATAAATTGGTAGAGGCAGAGGGTATTGACTCGTATTGGCCCACACATAAGTAGGTTGCACCACAACATACCCATCCTACACCGGTACTGAATGGCAAGACTTTTGAGATGGAAAGACTTCCGCTAGTGCGAGCTCCACGGTGGCATCCAAAAGGCTGCACACGGTTGGCTCTGTCAGCTTATCTATTGTGTCCAACATAGGTGATCGACTATCACTGTACACTTCATTCGCTTGGTCACCGTTGGCATTCCAATGATCTTGCTCTCTGCCATCTTCCTCCCAAACATGCGCATGTTCTTCCTCGCTGTCATGCCCATCTTCTCAATACCATCCATATCTTCTTCCTCGCTGCTACTGACAGGCGTTGGTAATTGGGAAGGAAGAAGTGCATTTTTGGGTATGTTGATGCCTGATAGTCTTAGAGCATGGACAATTGATTTAAATGTTTTGTGCGCCATCACATCATGAGCATCAGACCTCTTATTCCTCTTCTTCCGTACATTCCCGAGGACCATGTGTGGTTCGAGGACCGGTGGATGGTCGCTTCCTTGTGTGATGAGTGATTGACAACGTTGTGTGGACCGATTCTTGGCTAAGTATTGCAGGTGCGGGTTGCGGCTTGACTCGTGTTGGTGCGGGTGAAGAACAAGCGCGAAAGGTCGTTGCCGGTGAGGCCTCCGGGTGTGGAGAAGACAAGTAGGCTTCGTTCGAGGGACCCGGTGGCCGGCGGGGGTCAAGTGCGGGCCGCATGGTGGCATGAACAAGCAAGATCAAGTCGTGGACGGTTTCTTGGTTGAGCCTCAAAACCAAGGTCGAGCCGGGACTACGTGGGAGCCAAGTCATGAGTGGAGATTGGCGGAGGCTACACCGAGTTCGCGGGGTTTCCGGTGGTTCACCGGAAAACCACCGGGTTACTTGGTTGATCCACAAAGCCAAGACCGGAGAACCGAAGACGGAGGCCGCAAGCAGCACCGGACCGGCCTCCGACCGGTGGGTCCGACCGGTCGGCCGGCGTGGGGACCGGTCGGCCGGTGAGGAGCACCGTCCCGGCCGGGTGTGCGACGACGCGGTCCGGAATCTTCGAAGCGGAGGACACGCGTCGGGATCGCATGGCTTGCGTCGAGGCTACGCGAGGTACGGTTGCCAGCGGCATCCGTCCGATGGTGAAGACATCAAGAATTCCAAATCCGCCCTTGAGGGGCTTGCATCCCTAGTTAGTAGAGAGGGGCATTTTAGACATTCGGTTGCCGCCTATATAACCCAAGAGGTGAGAGGATGGCAGCCAACTCTTGGAACCCTAGCTCATTTGTTTTCCTATTTTCCACCTATTTTCTATAGGTTTTCCTTAGGACTAGCAAGAGAGCTTCATGGAGAGATCTTGTAGAGAGGGATGGATGATCGGGCGGCTTGCTAGACCTTGTACGAACCTTTGTTTCATGTATAGATGATTCGGCGTGGTTCCTCAAGGTTTGGATGTGTTTTCCCCGGTTGTTCTTGGTGGTGATTTTCGGAGCCCTCTCTCGGTGATTTCTTTGGGGTGTTTTCGGGGCTTTTCTCTTGGGGATTTGATGGGGGAAATTTGTGGGAACCCTTCGTGGTTCTTTGGGCTGTGATTCCCCTCCCAAATCCGTGAGGAAAAGTGCTCGATTTCGGGGTTTCTTGAGTTCTTGGGTTGGAAGTGCTTTCGGCGGGATTTCTTCGATTCCTCCTTTTTGGACGAGTTTTGGTGGGATTAAACTTGGCTATGGACTCCTCATGAGGTGTTCCTGATATCCCCAAAGTCTTGTTCAAGTCCGTGGAGCGATTCGGGAGATCGAGATTTGGATTTGGGGGAGTTGACCCGCGAGTGCTTCGTTCATCCCGAGTCGCCCTGTGCTACACCGGTCGACCGGTGCTCTTGACCGGTCCGACCGGTGCAAGCCCTTGTGGGTTTTTGCTCGGGTGAACGTCTTGGTGTGTTCCTTGTTGTCCCGTGTTGCCGTAGTTTCGAGTTTGGGTCCGTTTGGTGGTCGGTTGGCTCGTTTGGTGCCTTGGGGGCTTTCGAGTCGCCACCGGTCCGACCGGTGTGTCTCACCGGTCGACCGGTGTAGAGCCACTTAGTGAAAGTTGCTCGGTTTCACCGGCGGGGACCGGTCGACCGGTGGTGCTCACCCCGGTCCGACCGGTGTGGGTCCGTAGACTCGGGGTCCGTTGTTCCGCCGCGTTCTCGAGCTCGGAAGGCCGTGTGTGTTGGTTCCTAGGTCCGGTGGCACTCCGGTGGCTACGTGGGCTTGGCCAACTTGGGTAGTGAGTCGGAGACGTGTGTTGGAAGCCGTGGTCGTCTTGTTGGAGTTCTCATCTCCATCGAGAAGAATTTTTATCGGCTCCCATTCACTCCCCCCCCTCTCCGGTTCGCCGTATCGGTCCTTCAAGTGGTATCGAGCCGGTTCGGGTCTTTATTGACTCTAACCGGTCTAAGATCCAAGGATGGCGTACCGAGAACGGGGTTCGGGTCCTCCACACTTCGATGGCAAGAACTACCGGATGTGGAGCAAGCGGATGGGTGCGTTTCTCCGCGGAAAGGGTCGGATCCTTTGGGATGTCACGGTGGACACAAGCTATGTCCGGCGGTTGATTTCCTCGCTCCGAGATCGAGGGACGGCTTCGACGCCAACAATAAGGCGGTCGACTACTTGTTTCGTGCTTTGTGTCGACCGAGTTCGATCGGGTGCACACCGAGCACTTGGCTTGTAGGATTTGGGCGGTGTTGAAGGAGGCTCATGTTGGGAACGCCCGGTGTTCGAGCACGGTTGTATGCGACCTACGGAGAGAGTACGAGAACTTCACTCATCTCCCCGGTGAGTCCATCGATGCCTTGTTTCGGAGGTTCACGGTGGTGGTGAACAACATGAGGGCCAATGTGGACGTGCTCCCGTACGATGATCATGATAGAGCGGTCAAGCTCTTACACTCTTTGGATCGTACGATATGGGGGCGGAAAGTTCGAGGCCATAGTCGAGTCGGAGCGGTATGATACTCGACGGTGAACGAGCCGTTCTCGAAGCTCAAGTCGGCCGAGGTGGATAGGGGCATGACCGCCAAGCTCGAGGGACCGACCGACTCCCATAGTCTTGCCCTCGTTGGTGGTTCCAAAGGAAAGACTAACTCTAACCCATCCACCGGGATGTTCTCGTTTTCCTCTTTGATGTCTATGCCGGATGAGGAGTTTGATGACCTTGGAGAGGACGAGCCGGCGCCGTTGACGAGGCGGTTCGAGAGGCCGCATGAGAACCGCGTGAACATGAGGAGGAACACGAGGACTTGCTTCCGATGCGGCAAGCGGGACACTTCGTCGCCGACCGCCCGGAGAAGGCCGAGAACAAGGACGGCTACAAGCACAAGCCGAGGAAGAACGATGACAAGTACCGTTCGAGGTGCGACCACAAGAGCAAGCACAAGAACAAGTACAAGGACGAGCGACGATCGAGGAAGAAGGAGGGCCGAGGCAAGGCCCGAGCGATGGTTGGAGCGAGCGACGTCGACTCCGGTTCCGCGTACTCCACCTCGAGCTCGAGCGGCCGGCCGACGACGAGGGAGATCGCCGCAAGAACAAGAAGTCGTCCAAGAACCCGAGCGGGGCCGAGCCGCTTCGCGAGAGACGGCCTCGCACCATGGCGTTGAGCTCCGGCGGCAAGAAGAGCACACGGAGCGACTCGGACTGCGAGTCCGACGACGAGGTGCGTGATGAGCTTCCCTTCTTGCGCCGGGAGAATGAGAGGCTTGGCTCTTTGCTTGATAACCGTGATGACATGCTTAGAGAGGCCAAGAAAATGAGGAAAGAGCTTAGGGCTTCACTCGAGGATGCTAGGACTAGAGTGGCCGAGCTAGAGACACGGGTGCTTGATAGCAAGCTTGAGATTGATTCGCTTAAGGCTAGCCCCCGTTGTTTCGATGAGAATGATTGTGCTCGATTGCTCCATATTCCTTGCCGATCTTGCTTCGTTTAAGGAGAAGCATGCCTCCAAGTGTGAGGAACTAGATGTGCTTAGGGTTGAAGTGGCTGAGCTTAAGTCTAGACTCGCTTTGCTAGGTGCTTGCACTTCTTGCCCCGTTTTGCATGCTAAAATTGATGAGATGCATGCTTACACTAGTTCGCTCGAGGCTAAATTGAAGGAACCCATGCCTACATCTTGCTCTACCCGTGAAATGCATGCATTGAAAAATGCTGGAGCTTGCACATTATGTTGATCGCTTGCGGGATGAGAATGATGATTTGAGGAAGTTGATGGGTTGGTTGTCCTGGGCCACGAGCCTCAGTTGAGGATGATGATCGAGGCCTTTAAGAGGCAAGATGGTGAGGGGCTTGGAGCAAACAAGGTTGGTGAGGGAAGTGGAGAGAATATCCCGGAGCCACCAAAAACCCACCACAAGAATGATTTCCCACCAAAACCTAACCATCTAAGGAACGAGACTAGACACAACCCCGGCTCCACCCGTGTTTCCTACACCCACAAACGACCTACAAAAGCCTATCAAGTTTGTAAGCACTTCGGGGAAAGTGTTCTTTGGGAAGGAGAATGAGAAGGCTAGTGGTGAGAAACCGGTGGAGGGTTTGAGTGGAGAGAAACCGAGTGAGCGACCACATCCCAAGCCAAAGCCTAAGCTTGTGAGGTTCCATTGTGGCTATTGTGGGAGCGATGGCCATAAGGAGGAGTTTTGCCGCAAGAGGAAGCGAGAGGAGAGAATGAGGAAGGAGTGGGCAAACAAGGACAAGTACCACCCTTCCGATGGTGTACTTGAGCCTCGTATGCAGATGCCCAGGGGCAAGGCGATTGTGAGGACAGTTCGGGCTTGGGGAGAGAAGAAGGCTGCAGGTGGTGTTGCTGTCCAGGTCACACCGGTCAGACCGGTGTGGGGCACCGGTCAGACCGGTGCAGGCCTGGACAGACAGATGTTCGGGTTTCGAGCTCGTACAGGTGCGAGGGTTGTTTCTGGTGGTCGTGGTTCTGGTGGTTGGGCTGGAAAGAGTGCAGGTGGTCAGTTTGCTAGGCGTTCTCCTCCTCGTGCTCAATACGGGGATTGGAGGAGTCGTGGCGTTGAGTTGGAGAGGAAGGACGTTCCACGGGCTTTCTTGCGTGGTTTTGGTCCTCCTCCAGGCAGAGAGGGGTGGTTCCCTCAGGGTGGTTACCGTGGTGGTGTTCGTGGAGGCAGTTTTGGTAGGAGAGATGCTTTGGTTGGTGCTAACCCCACTTTCGAGGTACTAACCCCAGTGCTGAGTCGTTTGTTCGCTCACGTGCCTATTTTTGATTTTCAGGTGGGAGACTTGAAGAACATTTGGTTGATTGACTCCGGTTGTTCGAGGCATATGACCGGAGACAGGGGGTGGTTCTCATGTCTCGTCCCGGTGGTGACGAAGAGGTACATCACTTTTGGGGACAATGGGCGTGGGCGTGTGCTTTCAGAAGGTGAGATAAAAGTGAGTGACAAGATCACTCTGAGGCGTGTTGCTCTTGTTCAATCGGGGTACAATTTGCTTTCGTGTCTCGGTTGTTGGATGAGGGTTTTGAGGTGTTGTTTCGGCCTGGTGGTTCTCGGATTGTGGACTCTCGAGGGGACCTTGTTTGTATGGTCGTTCCCGAGGGTCAGGTGTTTCGTGCTGATTTTTCTCAGTCTTCGGGTGTTGAGCGTTGTTTCTTGGCTGATTCTTCGAGTGAGTTGTGGAAGTGGCATAGGAAGTTGGGTCACTTGAGCTTTGACCTTTTGTCTCGCTTGAGTAAACTCAATTTGGTCCGAGGATTGCCACGGTTGAAGCTTGAGAAAGAGTTGGTGTGTGCTCCTTGTAGGCATGCCAAGATGGTGGCCTCTTCTCACCCGCCTCTCACCGATGTAATGACCGAGCATCCATGCGAGCCGCTCCATATGGACCTTGTTGGCCCGGCTCGTGTGCGATCTGCGGGTGGGAAGTGGTATGTCCTTGTTGTGGTGGATGACTATTCTCGGTATGCGTGGGTGTTCTTTACGGGAGGATAAGGGGGAGACGTTTGGTTTTGTTCGAGATCTAGTCTTGAGGTTGAGGAACGAGAGGCACGGAGATGCCATACGAGCTATCCGCGGTGATAATGGCTCGGAATTCGGGAACTCTCGTTTTGAAACCTTTTGTCATGACTTGGGTCTTGAGCACCAGTTTTCGAGTCCGTATACGCCTCCCCAGAATGGTGTTGTGGAAAGGAAGAACAGGACCTTGTGCGAGATGGCTCGGACGATGCTTGGTGAGCATAGGACTCCGAGGAGGTATTGGGCTGAGGCGGTGAATACCGCGTGCTATGTGTCGAACAGGATATACCTCAGAGTGCACAAGAAGAAGACATGCTACGAGTTGATGCATGGTCGCACACCCAAGGTGAGTCACTTCCATGTCTTTGGTTGCAAGTGTTTCATTCGAAGAAAGGCGGGAAGTTGGATAAGTTTGAGGCTAGGTCGTCGATGGCATTTTCTTTGGTTATGCATCTCATTCTAGAGCATATCGTGTGCTCAATCTTGAAACTAACCAAATCGTGGAGACTTGCGAGGTAACCTTCGACGAGACGAGCCACGTAGTCGGCTTGTCTTTGAGTGTGCGGTGATGATGAGCTTGGCGAGGAGATCTTTCGGGAGGAGGAGCATGAACATGGAGATGATGAGGATGGCGGTGCGGTGCCCCCCGCTGAACATGTACCCACTACTTCGACTACGATGATGGATGGACCCTCTCGCTACACCTACGACGACAAATCAAGAACGAGGAGAAGGCGATGTTGAGGGGGGAGGTAGCTTCGAGGCGAGAACCTCCCCGGCGAGTTCAAGTGGATCACCCGGCTTCGAGGATCATCGGCGACATGGATGAACGCACTACACGGTCGAGGGTTCGGAACAATTCCCATTTTGCTCATGCTGTCGCGTTTGTTGCTTCTTTCGAGCCCAAAGACATTGGACACGCACTATCCGATCACAATTGGGTTAACTCGATGCATGAGGAGTTGGAGAATTTTGAGAGGAATCGGGTGTGGGAGTTGGTTGACCCTCCCTCGGGGGTGTAAGCCGATTGGTACAAAGTGGGTGTGGAAAAACAAAGAGGGAGAGAAGGGTGAGGTTGTGAGGAACAAGTCGAGACTTGTTGCCCGGGGGTTTAGTCGGAAGGGAGGGGATCGACTACGAGGAGACCTTTGCTCCCGTAGCCCGTTCGGAGGCGATTAGGATCCTTCTAGCCTTTTTCGTGGCTAAAGGGTTCAAGTTGCACCAAATGGATGTGAAGAGTGCTTTTCGAATGGTGTGCTTTGGAGGAAGAAGTGTATGTGAGACGACCTCCGGGGTTTGAGAGTGAGAGGTACCCCCACCGGGTGTACAAGTTGAGGAAGGCGCCGTATGGGTTGAAGCGGGCGCCTAGAGCTTGGTATGGCGAGGTTGAGGGGGTTCTTGTTTGAGAGAGGTTTTGAGATGGGGAAGGTCGATCGGACCTTGTTTTTGCGAGGCGAGGGCGCGGAGATATCCCCGATTGTGCGGGTGTACGTGGATGATATTGTCTTTGGTGGCTCGTCTAACTCTCTTGTTGCGAGGTTTGCGGATGATATGAGCGGGGAGTTTGAGATGAGCATGATGGGTGAGTTGCAGTTCTTCCTCGGGCTACAAATCAAGCAATCAAAGGAAGGAACATTTGTGCACCGAGGCTAAGTACACCAAGGACATTGTGAGGAAGTTCAAGATGGAGGACTCCAAGGCTATGACGACGCCGATGAGTACGACTACAGCTCTTGATGCGGACGAGGACGGTGAACACGTGGATCAGAAGGAGTACCGGAGCATGATCGGGTCACTCCTCTACTTGACGGCGACGAGGCCGGACATACAGTTCTCAGTGTGTCTGTGCGCTCGTTTTCAAGCGTCTCCGAGGACTTCGCATCGGCAAGCGGTGAAAAGAATTTTCAGGTACTTGCGTCACACTCCCGACTTCGGCCTTTGGTACTCCGCGTCCTCTTCTTTGGCGCTTCATGGTTTTTTCAGACGCGGATTTTGCCGGGTGTCGGTTGGATAGGAAGTCCACTTCGGGACTTGCCGCTTTTGGGTTCTTCGTTGGTGTCTTGGTCTTCCCGTAAGCGGTCGAGTGTTGCTCAATCCACGACCGAAGCCGAGTATGTTGCCGCCGCTAGTTGTTGCTCTCGGCTCCTTTGGATCACCTACACCATGAGTGACTTTGGTGAGGAGTATATCCATGTCCCACTTCAATGTGATAGCACCGTGCCATAAGTGTTGCAAAGAACCCGGTGCTCCATTCTAAAACCAAGCACATAGAAGTGAGGTATCATTTTTCTGAGAGACAACGTTGAGAAAGGAAAGATAGCATTGATCCATGTACCCACACATGACCAACTAGCCGATATTTTCACCAAACCCCTAGATCAAGCAACTTTCACTCGTTTGCGGGGGGAACTTGGTGTGTGTTTGATTTCTTGAGTTGGGTGTGTGGGAGCTTTCTTTTGCCGGTGGTGTCGAGCCCGTTTTGCCTCCCCTCGAGGAGCCGGTTTGTAGCATATGTATAGATTTCCTTTGTGCATTTCTTGCATTTGGCATGGCATATGTAACATGATGTATAGGCATCCTTGTATCTTAGATTGCATGCATTTTGTATCATATGCATTGGTTAGGAAAGCTTCTCTCATATACATTGTTCACCATGGAATGAGATATATGTTTTTGTGAGCTTGTTTGGTATGATATGGTTAGTTTGGCTTAGCTCTTGATGATCTTGATGAATAATCCATGGTTGATAGCTATGCTTTTGAAAAATGTCACATGTATGCTCTCTCATGTGTAAATGCCTTTACATGCTCTTGACATGTTTTTGTGGCTTTGCTATGCTTAATTTGTGGTGGGATAGCTAGCTTATTGATCATATGGGGCCAAAGGCTCTTTTGCCATCATGAATGTTTAGCCCTCTAGATTTATCTTGTGGAGGAGCATAAGTTCCTTTTTGTCGCAAAGACATTTCATGTACCATTTACAAATCTGAAAATGAAATGAAAAATGCTTGGAAAATATGCTCCCATGTCATATGTGCTGAATTTAATTTGCTTTGGGTGCTAAACCGTTGCATGATGCCTACCAATGAGAAGTCTCATACATAGAAGTAGGCACATGGCTCGGTGGCTTTGACATGACATGAGGTGCTTGTGGGTGTTTGTGATGGTCTTATGATTAGAATGGTTGTCCTAGCATGAAGTTTGTGTGGCTTTGCCATTTTGATATGCTTTGATCATGTTTAGGATTTTGCTCATGAGAGGCAAGTTTTTCGCAAAATTGCCAAAATCCTTTTTAGCTTCGTCCAATGGTTGTGAAACTTGGTGATCATGTAGTTGAGATCGATACGAAGCCGTAGAGTATCTAACTTGCTCATTTGGACATGTGTAGCATTCTTTGTTGAATTTTGTCTATTTGAGAAGCTCTAGGTTGAAAGTTTTGCATTTTTGGCTTGATTCATGCATTGCCAACAAGGGGGAGAAGTTTGAGCTTGAAATGGCTTGTTGGACGCGTTTGGAAGGTTTTCAGGTGGTTTCGAGCCATTTCTGGGCTCTGTTGTACACCGGTCTGACCGGTGAGGAGCACCGGTCTGACCGGTGTGAGTGCTGGTCCTGTACATATGTTAGGCACCGGTCTGACCGGTGGTGATGACCGGTCTGACCGGTGTGAGCTGAAAGTGCTTTGCGGTGTCTGTTTCATGTGGTTTCTTGCATGCATTCGTCCGGGGGGAGTTGTATTGGTTCGGGGGAGCTTGCATGTGTGCAGGGGGAGCTCTTTGTGGTGTTCGAGCTTTGTTTCGGTGGTTTGTGCTCTTTGCTTGAGCTTTGCTTTGTCTCGGATGTGTCGAGCCGTTGCCCTTGCCTAAGGGGTCCGAGACTTGTCTTCTTCAAGTGATCTTGCTCTTTGCCTTTGTTTGGCTTTCGATCGCTTGTTGGAGTTTCTTTTTGTTCGTTTCTTTTATTTTTCTTTTCTCTCTTGTTACTTTCGTGTGGGTGTTGTCAATGCACTCATCAAGGGGGAGATTGAGGACCATGTGTGGTTCGAGGACCGGTGGATGGTCGCTTCCTTGTGTGATGAGTGATTGACAACGTTGTGTGGACTGATTCTTGGCTAAGTATTGCAGGTGCAGGTTGCGGCTTGACTGGTGTTGGTGCAGGTGAAGAACAAGCGCGAAAGGTCGTTGCGGTGAGGCCTCCGGGGTGTGGAGAAGACAAGTAGGCTTCGTTCGAGGGACCCGGTGGCCAGCGGGGTCAAGTGCGGGCCGCATGGTGGCATGAACAACAAGATCAAGTCGTGGACGGTTTCTTGGTTGAGCCTCAAAACCAAGGTCGAGCCGGGACTACGTGGGAGCCAAGTCATGAGTGGAGATTGGCGGAGGCTACACCGAGTTCGCGGGGTTTCCGGTGGTTCACCAGAAAACCACTGGGTTACTTGGTTGATCCACAAAGCCAAGACCGGAGAACCGAAGACGGAGGCTGCAAGCAGCACTGCACCGGTCCGACCGGTGGGTCCCGACCGGTCGACCGGTGGGGACCGGTCCGACCGGTGAGGAGCACCGGTCGACCGTGTGCGACGACGCGGTCCGGAATCTTCGAAGCGGAGGACACGCGTCGGGATCGCATCGCTTGCGTCGAGGCTACGCAGGGTACGGTTGCGGGCATCCGTCCGATGGTGAAGACATCAAGAATTCCAAATCCGCCCTTGAGGGGCTTGTATCCCTAGTTAGTAGAGAGGGGCATTTTAGACATTCGGTTGCCGCCTATATAACCCAAGAGGTGAGAGGATGGCAGCCAACTCTTGGAACCCTAGCTCATTTGTTTTCCTATTTTCCACCTATTTTCTCTAGGTTTTCCTTAGGACCGGCAAGAGAGCTTCACGGAGAGATCTTGTAGAGAGGGATGGATGATCGGGCGGCTTGCTAGACCTTGTACGAACCTTTGTTTCATGTATAGATGATTCGGCGTGGTTCCTCAAGGTTTGGATGTGTTTTCCCTGGTTGTTCTTGGTGGTGATTTTCGGAGCCCTCTCTCGGTGATTTCTTTGGGGTGTTTTCGGGGCTTTTCTCTTGGGGATTTGATGGGGGAAATTTGTGGGAACCCTTCGTGGTTCTTTGGGCTGTGATTCCCCTCCCAAATCCGTGAGGAAAAGTGCTCGATTTCGGGGTTTCTTGAGTTCTTGGGTTGGAAGTGCTTTCGGCGGGATTTCTTCGATTCCTCCTTTTTGGACGAGTTTTGGTGGGATTAAACTTGGCTATGGACTCCTCATGAGGTGTTCATGATATCCCCAAAGTCTTGTTCAAGTCCGTGGAGCGATTCGGGAGATCGAGATTTGGATTTGGGGGAGTTGACCCGCGGGTCGTTGTTCATCCCGAGCTCGCCGGTGCCACACCGGTCGACCGGTGCTCTTGACCGGTCCGACCAGGGTGCAAGCCCTTGTGGGTTTTTGCTCGGGTGAACGTCTTGGTGTGTTCCTTGTTGTCCCGTGTTCTTGTAGTTTCGAGTTTGGGTCCGTTTGGTGGTCGGTTGGCTCGTTTGGTGCCTTGGGGCTTTCGGTGCCACCGGTCCCGACCGGTGTGTCTCACCGGTCCGACCGGTGTAGAGCCACTTAGTGAAAGTTGCTCGGTTTCACCAGCGAGGGGACCGGTCGACCGGTGGTGCTCACCGGTCCGACCGGTGTGGGTCCGTAGACTCGGGGTCCGTTGTTCCGCTGCGTTCTCGAGTCGGAAGGCCGTGTGTGTTGGTTCCTAGGTCCGGTGGCACTCCGGTGGCTACGTGGGCTTGGCCAACTTGGGTAGTGAGTCGGAGACGTGTGTTGGAAGCCGTGGTCGTCTTGTTGGAGTTCTCATCTCCATCGAGAAGAATTTTTATCGGCTCCCATTCACTCCCCCCCTCTGCGGTTCGCCGTATCGGTCCTTCAATTCCAGCAAACTCTTCACCAAACCCTTTACCCCAGCAAAGTGAACTAGACACGCCTTGGACCCGACCTCGATGCTCTGGAGTCTCAAGTGCTGCGGTGAGGATATCATCCTCCCTAACCCTAGAGAAAGAACCATCGCTAGCCTAAGCTGCAAGTGTTTTCACCATTTCTGCTACCCCCACCACCACAGGGTTACTGAATGTTATGCCCCCGCTTCCTTCACTAGTATTCTTCTGCTTCTTCCCTACCCTTGCCCGCAGATAAGGTCTCGAACGTCCAGGAAATTGGTCCCAAGGGTTCTGTTTTCCTTCAGTAGTGAGCTTTGCATCCTCCTCCTCCCACTCTTTCCATTTACCACGATAACCTTTTCTGCCCGTCTTGTGTGGCTTATTATGCAATGCTCTCTTTTGTTTCATCTCCTAGCTCAATTGCTGAAATGAAGGAGAATTGGTTTCTTGCACAAACATGCCCCAGTCTTGTTGCTGCAAAAGGCATGCTTCGCAAAGGGAGTCTCATCTTCACTCACATGTTTTTTTCTTAAATGGGCCTTGAACCGTCGTTGCAAGGTTCCAATCTGTGATATAGCTGCCTTAACTGCCTTCTTGCAAACAGATTCTTCCAGATTGGCTTGATAATCTAGCTTTTTCCTAAAAACAGATGGTCCTTTTCAATTGGTGAGAGATCATCAACTGCCTTGTTGATTGACACCTTCTCCCGAGCAATGAGACCACGAAACAATACAAATATATCCCTCGCACATCTGGGGTAGGCCAAAAATTGGCATCAAGTCCAGTTGCAGTCAACTTGTCTTCTGGACATTTGGTTTGTGTCCTTGACCCGCGGGATCGAGTACTACTCGCAGCAGTCTGTGCGGAGTGACCCTGTGAAGAAGGTTCACCGATGATAGGCTGTGATGATGCACTGGAGGTAGACGAGTTTGTTGTTGTGGGAGACTGCATAGATGATATGTCAGGTTTGTCAGTAGAGCAACATAAGCAAGACTGAGAATCTAAACTTAATTATTATTAGATAAAAACGTTTTCTCTAACAGGTAAAATAGGTGATACAGTTGTAAATAAAATCGACATAGACATACACAGTTCATATTTTACTTAATTAGCATACAGGGATAGGTGCTAACCATTTTGACAGTGACACAACAATATGCTTATATATCAAAGCACATAATAAATTCCTTCAACTGGTTCCTTGTCCAACTTGAGCAGCGATAGATTGTGTGTTCCATATGTACATGCAACAGGAGGATAAAGCAATGGTCATGACATTATATATGACAGTTGTGAAACAACACTCACAACACATCATGACACCAACAATAACAATATATATGACATCAGTGAAACAATTAACACTCACAACAAAGCATAAGACAGCCTAGTTATCACTACATTCAAAGCATAGCAGAATTAAAGTATGCTAACATCCTTTATGCTTTTCATGAATTACAGTGCAAAAATTATAGCAGTAGGAACATGAAAATAAATTTCAACAGTTCATATAACTATATCTGTTAGCAACAGTTTATTCACACAGACTTGTGGCAACAAAATCCATCAATCAAAACCACAGTCAATCAATTAAAGATGAACTATCTAGGTATGTCTCCCTAATTAATCCACATTGACATGAATATATAGCAGATCAATTTTAGTGGCCGATGAGAGAGAGGGCATTGGGGTTCAAGTAGGACTAACCTCTGTCGCGAATGAAGTAGTTGTTCTCGTGATGGTCGGAGGGGCCCGATCCACGGCGGCTCGTGGCCTGAGGCGGCTGGCCGGCTCGTCGTCGTGGCAGGGGACGACGTCAACAAATCCGCGTCAACCGTCTTTAGGTTGGCCGGACGTACGACCGCACGCCAGTAACCGCGTCCTCATCACCGTCGTCACGCAAGGAGCGGTGGGGCTGGAGAAGAGCAGGGTTGCGGCGGGGAGAGAGCGGCAAAGGCGAGCGGGGCGACTGGCGGCAGCGGTGGGGAGAATGCGGGTGTTGTGGATCTGTCTAGCGAGGAGCCGAATATGAACGGCGCGCATAACTGTGTTTAATGAAACTACTGGCAGGCCCTTGACGGCTCTGTGTAGCAATTGGAATTTCATGGGCACTATAATAAATATAGGTGGTAAATTTTGAGCAGCCCACGCACGGTTCGCCTTCTAACGCTAACGAGTGGGCCAGTGTCATGGGTGATGATGGTTAGTAAACCCGGATTGCCATTGTTGGGAGTTGGGTCAGCGGTTATCTTTTTTTATATTGGCTGCTGACGCTGACGCGTGGGCCTGTCACAATTTTTTTGGAATGAAACTTGCTTCCCTGATTTATTAGAGCCCATAAATCAACACCTAAAAAATCATAAAAATGCGAATAATTCATATTTGGACATTTTGTATTTGAATAAAATATCATCAGTCACACTTGTGTGCCCAAGATTCTTAGAATCCGTTTTTACATCCCATGTTAATAATGTAATAATTCTATTAACATCTAGTTTGCTCTAAAAAATCTACAAATTGACATGCCAACATAATTTGGGTACCTAGACTTGTCTTCAAAATTTCAAATGGTTTAGATGAAGGGATTATATACTTGTGTACAAATGTCTACATCTCTCACCTAGTTTCCTAGAATGTTTGCTTGAACTTTGAAGTTTTCCACAATTTCCAACATGTTCGAACTCATATGCACTTGAAAACGTAACAAAACCTTGTGTTCACCATAAGCTTACGAAATGTAAAGTTCCATCACTAATGGTTTTGTGAAACAAATATTATTTGTATGTGGTACTTACAAAGAACAAAATAAGGTATATAAACATCACTCGACAAACGGAATCTACACTAAACAATGAAATTAATGAATAGATGGTGATTATAGAAAAATTTAGAAAAAAAAGTATCAAATTTGGACTAATAACGACGAAGAAATACTTGTTACAACATTTGGTTGCGGATTAAAAGGAGAAATGGGAACTGTTCTTCATTTGAATAGAACTGGCCCCCACAGTCATTTGAATAGAAGAAAGGAGGAAGCAGAGGGCACCGCCGACATCCCGACTTCCCGATAAAATCAAATCCGCGTTTAGTAATATCTAATAATTTACATTCAAGATAGATAATGTTCATATTTATGCTTGCGCCTACATCCCGATGCTCATCCTGCTGACGGCGTACTCCACGGCGGGGCGGAATTTACGTGTCCAGAGGTCGAACTCATGACGGATGCGACACTAGGTGCTGCAGTAGTGGATGATCTCTTTGGTATCCTGTCCGTAGCGCCTACATCCAGCTTCCCAAATGCGGATGTGGGGATTCTGGACGGGCAGCAATGCAACGTCGTCATTGTCGTCGCCATCATCAAGCTAGTACAACCACGCAATGTTGTCGAGATCCTGCTTGACGAGGTAGCGCAGCTGCCGCAGGTTGTGGTTCTTCGACCGGCCGTCAGGGGGCGACAGGCCACCGCTGATTTCCTGGAGTAGTGTTGTGGCTTCAGGGTCCGCCGGGTTGCAACGGTACTTCAGCATCGCTAAAAAGTACTTGGCACCGGAGTCTTCAGCAACAGCGGCATCTCCGATGAGCTTCAGACCCTTATCGGGGTTCTGCCACCTCATCAACCTCACCATCCCCTCGAAGCACAATGCCTCCGGATGATTGGCCTCCCGGAAGCGCCGCTCCAAGCACGACCTGACATAGCGATTCTTGCACACCGAATGAAGATCACGCAGCGACACGTGCAATAGTACCTCATCGGAGTGCAGATGCGCCGGAAGGTGCAGCAGATTTTATTGTGAAGGTTTAGAAAATGGAAAACGGACACATCCTTGATGGAGTGGATGATGATCTTGGTGAGAAGTTCATCTGGCAGTATCAGCATACCGCGGCGACCATCAAGGAGAATGGAGGAAATAGCACAGTGACGGGGTTTGAATTTGAATGGCGATGAGGGTTGAAGTTGGCAGCGACGAGGGATGAAGTTGGCAAGGAGGATTGAAGTTGAAGAGGGATGAAGTTGGCGACTAAGATTGAAGTTGAAGGAGGCAACGAGCAGCTCGAGGGTTGAAGGTTGAAGATGGCACCTCGACCATGTCGTAATAAAACAATAAATGGAAATTGAAAAGGCGCCGCAGTTTGGCCGCTGCCGTTGATAAGTGGGCCCGACATCATTGCCCCGCCCCTTATCCTTCCCACCTAAGTGAAAGGCGACGCGTGGCTTCGCGCCCGAGACGGAGCCCGATGCGCAATCGAGTGGTACGTACTGGCAGTAATGGAGTAGTGGGTGGGGGCAGAGGCGCCTGATGGTTCCGCGTCACATCAATATAACTCCCTCTCCCAGTCGACCTCCGCTGCTTTCTCCCCTACTTCTTCGATAAGCTTATCATCTTTTTCATCACTTCTTCTTCCTCCTCGCGATTCTCCACTACAAATCTTGGGTCACCGAGAGCAGGTGGAGATGGCGTCGAGGAGCCCACCGCTGTCAAAGCCGTGACAAACGGAGGACGACGACGACGAAAGCCGCCGTAGGAAGAAGTTGGAGAAGGGGAAGGAGCCGGCGACCAAGGACGCCGACGAGGAACCGCTCTTCGATGAAAATAAGTTCGCCGCCGAGCTGCTCAGGAACGCCTTCAGAAAGCTTGAAGGTGTTGGCGAGGCCTTCGACATCAAGGTGCATCATGATGCGTACAAGGACCCAACCTTGAAGGGTTTCGCCTTCAGGATCCATGGGTTGGCTGAGAAGCTCGAGAACCTCCCCGTGGTCAAGCGGGCTGCCCGCCGCCACTTCTTCTTCGACGACGGCGGCTCCGACAGCGACAACGGCAGCCAAGGCGGCGACGGCGGGACTCCAACTAATTAATAGACTCCTCTACCAATTAGTAAAAATAATGTCTGTGTGCTTTTATGTCTTCGTCCGGTTCTTGGACATGAACTGCTTAGTTTGTCTGTCGATCATGAACTGCTTAGTTAACTAGCTTGGTTGTTAGATTTTGTATGTCATGAACTCGATCTAATATACGCGAGATTAACTGGAGATTTGTTGTGATGAATTAGCTCTGCTGACGCTGACACTGACGCTGACGCTGACACTGACGGTGACGCGTGGGCCAGTGTCATTGGCGACGATGGTTAGTGAACCCAGATTGCATTTGTTGGCAGTTGGGTCCGGGCGGGCAGGCAACGATTATCTTTTTTATATTGGCTATTGACGCTGACGCGTGGGCCAGTCATAATTTTTTTTGGAATGAAACTTGCTTCCCTGAATTATTAGAGCCCATAAAACAACACCTAAAAATCATAAAAATACGAACAATTCGTATTTGGACATTCAGTATTTGAATAAAATATCAACAGTCAAACTAGTGTGCCCAAAATTCATATATTTCGTTTTTACACCCCATGGTAATTATATAATAATTCTAATAACATCAAATTTGCTCTAAAAAATCTACAAATTGACTTGGCAACATAATTTTGGTACCTAAACTCGTCTTCGTAATTTCAAGTGGTTTAGATGAATGAATAATATACTTGTGTACAAATGTCTTCATCTCTCACATAATTTCCTAGAATGTTTGCTTGAACATTGAAGTTTTCCACACTTTGCAACATGTTCGAACTTATATGCATTTGAAAACTTAACAAAACCTTGTGTTCACTTTAAGCTTACGAAATGTAAAGTTCCATCACTAATGTTGTGAAAAACAAATATTATTTGTATGTCGTACTTACAAGAACAAAATAAGGCATATAAATATCACTCAACAAACGGAATGTACACTCAACAATGAAATTAATGAATAGATGGTGATTTTAGAAAATTTTAGAAAAAAAGTATCAAATTTGGACTAATAACGAGGAAAAATACTTGTTACAACATTTGATTGCAGATTAAAAGGAGAAATGAGAAATGTTCTTCATTTGAATAGAACTGGGCCCCACAGTCATTAGCGACGCGGGGCTGATAACCCATGTCGGATTTGCTGGTCTCCCAAAATTTTACATAGATAATTCGAGCATCATACAAAAGCTAATTTACTACTACTGATTTCCTATTCTCTGTGCGAACTTCACCATTTCGCAGCGCAACCTACAGTCTTCGCTGCAAAACAGAGAAATTCGAAGCCATCCTTTTCCACGCCGCAGCCGCCGCCGGTACCTGCGCACCGATCACCGTGCACCTGTGCCAGAGGCGGCAGTGGTTCACCCCAAATGCGCCAAGTCGAGTAGTGGAGCATACGCGCGGCCTTCTCGCACAAAGGCAGACACCCCTCGTTGCTCAGCCATCTCGACGACGTCGTACTGCCGCTGCCCGCGACCCGCCTCATGTACCCCTTCGCGGTGTCAGCGGCACCGCCATTGTCTCTGTAGAGCAAGATGGTGTATAGATAGGCCGCCGCATCGTGCCCACCCTCGGCGGTGCCCCAGAGATCATTGTATCCCCTATGTTCGATGAAGAAGGCCTTGATTCCGGAGAGGAAACAAGCCTCCGGATTCCCGAGACCGGTTAGCATAGCAAGGAATGCTTTGTAAGCGGTGGGGTTCCACACCCAAGAAATATCATCTCGTATCCCCTCTATTGACAAACGCCGGCCAACGTCGCCGTGGCCGCACACGCGGCGCATGGTCGAGCAAGTACCGCGTAGGCTGCGGAGGTCAGCCAAGGGCCACTCCGAGGTCGCACCGACGTGCGCTGCAATCTCAATGTGGAGGTCTTGAGGGAGGCACAGCAGCAGCGATGACAGCTGGTGCCGCGTGCTTCTTCCCGGCATGTTATCCATCTCCGGCCGGGAATGGTGACGATGAGGAGTAGGCAGTTGCTGTTTTTCGCGGGTAGAGATGAAGGGGCAGGGGATCTAATTGTTTTGGAAGGAGTAGATACAGGAGATTTTTTCCAAACACGGTTTAAGTATGCAATGGAGATGAAGTTTGGCTAATCCGCGTTATCATTTAATTCTCCATTAGAAACGATGCTTGGCTAATCTGCGTAGAGACGATGTTTCGTTACCCCGCGTATCATTTAATTCTACATTGGAATCACTACCTCTGCAGCTCTGCTCTTAGCCTTTGACTAGAAATAGTTTCGCCATTGACCGTCGTGGGAAGCTCTTCCCGTTTCCTGTGCTCTTGATCTTATCCCTTCCTCTCGTTTTTTGGAGATAATGACTATATTGGATGTTTGGATGGATGTGTTAGTGTTAGTTTGTAGCAAACTAACACCAAAACTAACACTATGGAGCCAACACATGTGTTAATTTGGAGGTGTTAAAAACAACCACTAACAGTAACACTAACATCTACCATCCAAACACGGCCATTGGAGATGATGTTTGCTTACTCCGCATATCATTTAATTCTACATTGGAATCACTACACCTCTGCAGCTCTGCTCTCAGCCATTGACTGGCAACAGTTTCCCGGCCGTCTTGACCGTCTTGGGAACCTTCCCGGCCGTTCCTGTGCTCTTGATCTTATCCCTTCGTTGTTTTTTCTATAAAAGGCACCGACGCCTTTCAGTCCTCCTCACTTCAAGTTGCTTCCTTCTTTTCTAGATCTAGATCTAGCTATATTGTTCCTTCTTCTGATAGGAGTACAATAAAGTGAGTCACTTGCTTCCTTCTTCTCTAGATTTAGATCTAGCTATGGCGCAAAGAATAGATCTTGTAGGACGCAAGCTTTTGCTTTTCTCTCTTCTTCCCCCTCCTCGATCTCTCAGTTGCTCGAAGAATTCTTGTGATAGGGGGTGATTGGGTTGCTCATCCCTCGAACACAGCTGCGAGAAGAATTCTTGTGACATACTCCTTCCTCGTAGCCATGTCCGGGGTAGGTAGTCCAGAACCTCCTAGCATCAGGATGAACATTTTCATCTTGTGTCCAATGATCATTGTTTTCAGGATGAACAATCCTTCATCCCTTGTCCAATGATCATTGGAAACAAAATTGCAGGTTCCGAAAGCTTTACAGTCTCATTTCAAGCCTAGCCATCAATAGAGATGGAGCTTATTTGATGACCACATGCAACAAGATCGACGACTTGCGAGCAAGATCGACGACCTGCAAGATCGATGTGTGTGTGTGATTTTGCATATCTCGTCATGAAGATATGGCTGCACTGTAACCTTTTTCTGATGTATCAATGATGACTATAATCTGTGTGTGTGTGTGTGTGATTTTGCATATCTCGTCATGAACATATGGCCGCATTGTAACCTTGTTGTGATGTATCAACAATGACTGTAATCTGTGTGTGTGATTTTGCATCTCAAAAGACATGCTTTTGTGATTATCTCTGTGCAGTACAATTTTTTGTATGATTTACCTACTCACTTGCAAAGCCTGTGATTATCTCAACAGTTTGGCAAATCAACTTGTTTCTCTCAGGATTCCTGATCTAGATTTGGCAAGTGAAATTATGCCAGATTGTTGGAGCTGAACTCTTTTTTTACTTGGCATATCTTTTTAGAAGTTGGCAAAGCACAAGATTTGCCAAGTAAAATTTGGCAAACTCTTGGAGATGCTCTAATCCGTGTCTCTTTTGATGTAATCTGTTCGTGATTTCGCATATCTTCTTGCCCATAACAAAAGCGACATTGGTTCGTTAGTCCTTGTCTCTTGCCCGTAACAAAGGCGACGCTGGTTCGTGAGTCCTCGCCTCTTGCCCGTAGCAATGGCGACGCAAGTTCGTCAATCCTCGTCTCTTGCCCGTTACTGAACTGAAGCAGAATATAAACAAAGTATATATAGTATCTTGGGCAGAATACAATACAAGCATGATTCAAATTCCACCACATCCCATATAATTCAAAAAGGATTGAAATTCCACCAGACATCACATCCTTTACATTACAAAATGGATTCCATACCAATAAACACATCCTCCAGCATTACAAAAAGGATTCAGCAGAAATCAGGCTTGCTTTTTCTTCCTTGATTTCTGTATATGGATTTTTTTCACTATGGTCGCTTTGCAAGTATGGTGTTTTGTTAGTTTCGAATAATTGGGGCTTGTATGAAATGTCAAAGGATGGAATTTCGTCAAACTGGTTGTATTCCTCCTCCTCAACAACAACATTTTCAATCCCCACAATTCCTCCTTCGTCTCATTTGCTCACTGACACCACGCTCCCGCTTCACTGCAGTTGAGTGCTCTCAGACTTCAATTATTGGGCTCTCAAACTAGTAATTGGCGTCAAATGCTCATCGGTAACAGACTTTATAGAATGTTACCAATACAGAGTGATCAGTAACGGACTTAAGCAGCCCGTTACTGATAGGCCATTGATCGGTAACGGACTTTACAAGCGCGTTACCGATAGGTTTAACATTTATAACAGGCTCTTTTAACATCCGTTACAAAGAATTTATGTAACGGGCGTTTAAGAAGCCCATTACCAGAAGTCCACATTGGTAACGGGTGTTGTGGAGGCCAACCCCGAGGTCGTCCTGGCACGCTTATAGGTAACGGGCGCCAAACAACAACCATTACAAATGTGGGTGGATGTAACGGGCGTTAAGGGCCCGTTACAAATGTTGCGTGACCTATTTGAGGTTTTCACGTAGTGCAAAATGGGTCTTGCTGACGCAAACAAATTAATTGTTTGCGTTAGCAATTTTTATAATTTCTTTTGAAGAATAAATTTATGTATAAAATTGTACTAAATATGTCAATAATAATACTAATTAAAAATGTTTCTCCCCAGCATCGCCGACCGCCATCTCTCCCTGGCTCCTCACTACCTCCCTCGAGGTCGTCTCGCACCAACTCCCCACTGCCTCCCTCGATGCACCCCAGGATCCTGCTGCCGTCTCTCCCCGTCTCGTTGTTGACTGCGGTAGGTGGCACTACCGATTCTAGAAATAAATAGAAATCATTGTATATTCTCATAAATTCACGTCGATTCATAGAAAATTACTGTTTGTTCTAGATGGATACTAGAAATACATAGAAATTATTGTATATTCTCATAAATTTGCGTCGATTCATAGAAAATTACTATTTATTCTAGATGGATACTGGAAATAAATAGAAATTATTGTATATTCTCATAATTTCGCGTCGATTCATAGAAGATGTCAAAGCTGGTAGATTGAAGGTTGACAGAGAAATGGATGAGCTCACTATGGCACTCGGGAATCCAGAACACCCAAGACGTTGTAGGGGCTACGGGGTGGTGCCGTGGAAGTATGCCTTCAAGGGAAACCTCGATAGCTATAAATGCCGCAAAAGAAGAAAAGAGCGCGAAGAGGAGCTTTGGCGCCAAATAATGGAGCAAAGACTTAAAGAACAAGAAGAAAAAATGCAGGTAGAGATTGAACGGCGAATGGCTGTAACGATATCTCAAATAGCCCAAACTGGAGCACTGCTCGAAGCACCTCTGGATCCCGTCATTAGCCCTTCCGCTCGGGAAAGCAGTTGTGCTTCTACCGAGGTTGCACTAGGTTCTTGCATAGAGGTCGCACCGGGTTCTTGCACAGAAGGCCCTGAAGAGCCGAGGGAAATTGAAGGAGTTCCAGTGGATGATAACCAACAATACCCGGTGGATTATCTCTGTCAGTGCACCCCATGTGAGCTGCACAAGCCATTCGGCAACATCACAATGCAGGTGGCGTATGGAAGTGCTTTTGCGCATTTTCCTAGACAGACTAGCCACGGCATGTTGATTCCACCTGGCTATGCCTTGGTTTTTGTAGAGGAGATTTGTCAGCCACAATTTGAAGATCTAGAGCTAGACATCCCAGGAGGTGACGGGGAAAGGACACTCAAGGATGTGGTTCACAGTATCATATTGTGGCCCAAACGTTAAAATATAATCCCCGAGACGGAGGGATCAATCCCTCCTACAGATCCCCTGCAGCCGCGAGCATCGTCATCTACTAGGTCGTCCTCACAACCTTCAATATCACCTCGCTCACCATCTACACAAGAACCATTATTCAATTCCGGAGGTGTGAGCTCTAGCCATGATATTGACATCAATCCCGAATCACCTCCAAAAAAAGCAGAAAAAACCAATGGCGGCAAAGCAAGCGCCATCAAAAGCAGAAAAAGCACCAATGCAACGCAGAAAAAACGCCCAACCACCAACGCACATCAAAAAAACCGTGAAACCACCGCGGAAGAAACCACCTAACCACGAAAGCAAAACCGAAAAAACCGTCGGAGCACAGTCTTCCAACCTAGTGCAACCACCAAAGCTAAAAAACCACCAACGATAAAGAAAATGGTTCAGCCCATCAGCAAAAGGAAGCTAGCATGGGAGACGACAGAAGAAGAAGGAAAACCAATGATCAGTGCCCAACATGTGCATGAATGTTTGAACAATCTGAATACAAAATAGAAACGGAGGGAGCTAGAGAAGACCAAACAAGTAGATCCAGCCAAACTTGGGGTTTTCAAACTAATGAGTGAAAACAACAAGAAATTGATGACCATACTGGCATCGACGTCGTCTAAAGAAGATGCGTCGATGAGTAAACAGACTTACGTTCCCTCTGGCATCAATGCACATGAACGATCTCCAGCAGAAATGCCTAAACAAGAAGTAGTGATGCTCCTTGATTTCATGGAAGAAACAAGGATGCCTTTAGGCGTTGCACTCGGCCATGAAGAACCACCCTGGGATCCAAGTTTCGAGTATAGATGGCCCTTTCAGCTAGGAAAACCTCTTATCGGACCAGAACTAGTACTTAAGCTATCACCTGAGTTGTACAAATTTAATGAGTGGTACATGCAGCAATCACTGAAAGGCGTACATACCATAGGTACGCTTGCTGCACCCGAAGATTTTGCCACTGTAGGCAACAAGGTGGTGTGGCTGGAATTCAAAGATATTTATGAAGTTTACCATCAAGACGCCATGAATACCGATCTTATCATCGCTTGGTGTCTGTAAGTGGCGTCTTTTTATGTTTATTAATTAAATTATTACGTATGTGGATTTACTAATTAACTTTGTATTTCATTTTTGGTAGCATGTAGAAACATGAGATGCAAAAAAACTCAAAAGTCAACGAGTTTGAGATCAAGCATCAACCAGACACAACAATCTCGACAATCTATAGGACCTTGTCTAAGTTTCATGACAAGGATCTCATACTACTACCTTACAGTTGCGAGTATGTGCCATTGCCATCTAATTGTCTTTGTTAATTCTACTTAATTCTATTTTGTATGACTATTATGACCATGTATGTACAGTTTCCACTATATTGTTATGATCATTCAAGTCGACAATAGCAGCGTCATGGTGTGGGATTCATTGAGAAAAAACCCCGCAAGTTACAAAAACCTTCAAAATATGTTTCAGGTGTAATAATTCTATCGAAGACATTTTTTAAATGCAATATTTATTTATATACATATATAGATTGCTTTTACTAACACATTATCTCTCATTAATTTTCCTCAGAGCTTGGCAAAAATTCATTGCAGAGAAAGAAGGTGAATTTAAAACACAATTACATTCTATACTGATTATCCGGTACGTAATCCAAATAACAACTTCAAATTTGAGAAAATTTAAATTTATCACACTTATATTTCATAACATTTTCTCCTAGACACTTTAGTGTTTGAGATAGGAACAAGGAAATAATTTATGTGGATACTATGTCTGTGAGCACATACGATGTTTCACAAGTGCAAAGTCTGGAAATTATGATGGAAGTTAATTAAATAAAACTATTAATAATACATCATTTCCTAATCGCTTCTATATTTAATTGTTGGGTGTAATATATTAACATATTTGCATATTATACAGATGGTATGGTTAAGGATGAGGTCATTCAGAAGGATCGTCTTTCGGCGCTTCAAGAAAGTCTCTTGGGATTCATCCATTAGAAGGTGATTATGCCAACAGGAAAACATCATTATGATGCATCTCAAAAATCCAATAGATACGAGAAATTTGAAGTGAATAATATTTTGATGTATAAATACTATCTATTTTGATGTGTATATTTCTGAGTTTATGTAAGTTTATATATAAGTCTAACTTCAAAAAGTTTATATATAAGTCTAACAGCGTATATGGTATATATAGACATGTATATACATATATACAAGTTCAAATACGTATATGTGCATATACTGGTTAGACAACAATTAAAATATACACTCAAATTGAAAAAACAAAAGAGAAATGAGACCATTTAGTCTCGGGTGGTATTACCAACCGAGACTAAAGGGGTGGGCGCAGGTGTTGGCGTGCCCCCCTAGTCTCGGTTCGTAATACCACCCGGGACTAAAGGATCATTTAGTCCTGCGTGGTTCAACTGGGACTAAAGGGGGCCTTTTGTCTCTGATCATCAGTCCGAGTTGGACTTGTGAGACCTATTCACCTTAACAACTCCCCCGTCCATGGGACAGATCCGACATCTCGTGCCCCCACCCCACCCCAAGGTGCGTCTATATAAACAGCCTAACATGATCTATCTCTGCGTCCATCCATCAACCAGAAAGGAAAACATCAGGACCAGAGCAAAATGGCGCTCACTGTTAGCAGCACTAACCAAGCTTTGCTCGACGCTCAGCTTGAGCTCTGGCACACCACTTTCACCCACATCAAATCCATGGCGCTCAAGTCCGCCCTAGACCTACGCATCGCGGATGCCATCGACCACCACGGCGGCGCCGCGACGCTCCCCCAGATACTCACCAGGATCACGCTGCACCCGTCAAAGATTCCCTGCCTCCGCCGCCTCCTGCGTGTGCTCACAACCACCGGCGTGTTCGGCGCCCATCACCCCGCCGCCGACGACGGTTGCGATGGCCGCGAGCAGGTCTATGCTCTCACGCCGGTGTCTCGGCTTCTGGTTGGCCCATCAAACATGAACCCCTTGACGACCTTGTTGCTCGACACCACCTTTGTTTCGCCCTTCCTCGGGCTCGGCGCATGGCTCCAACTGCCAGTTCCGATGTCCCTCTTCGAGATGAAGCACGGACAGGCCATTTGGGACTTCGCCGACCAAAACCAAGCTTTCGGTGACATGTTCAACGAAGCTTGTGTTTCAGACAGCAGCTTTATCATGAACATTGTTACAGAGGAGTGCGTTGGCATCTTCGAGGGGGTGACCTCTCTGGTCGACGTCGCCGGGGGGCTCGGCGGGGCAGCCCAGGCCATAGCCAAGGCGTTCCCGCATATCACCTGCAGCGTGCTGGACCTCCCACACGTCATCGCGAATGCGCCCGCTAGCACCGATGTCAAGTACATTGCTGGTGACATGTTCGAGAGCGTCCCACCGGCAAACTCTGTGTTCCTCAAGGTATCTCTTTGACGGTTTGACCTGGTTGAAAATGTCCCCATAGAAGAAACTGATGTGCTTTTTATAGCAAAAGAAATTATTTGTAGAAATTATTTTTCATAGTGGAAGTGTTTTTAAGTTATAATAGTTTTTTCTTTCTCTCCAACTTTATCTTGTTCCTCTAATGACGAGCATGACATGAGCTCTGTAGAAACTAGTATTTTCTTCCGAGTGACAATTTCATGGTTTATGGTGCATTGGGAGAAAAGAAGACTTGATTTCATGAGGAAATCATTTCTAAAATTTTTGTTGTCTTCATTAATTATATTGTCATATCAGCATTTTGGCTACATGACAAGTCATTTAAGGACCATAGAAACTATCATCAATACACCATTAGAATTGTCCTAAACACTAGTGTTCACCCTTTCGTTAAAGTTTTACTGATGCTATTTTCTTCACTTCTTGTTTGCTTTTGTTTTCAGTGGATTCTGCATGACTGGAGAGATGACGATTGTGTCAAGATACTTAAGAACTGCAAGAGAGCTATACCTCCTAGACATGCAGGAGGAAAGGTGATCATATTGGATATGGTGGTTGGAGCAGGTTCGTCAAACCAAATGCACAAGGAGACACAAGTTTTATTGGATCTCTTCATGATGTTTATGAATAATGGTGTTGAGCGAGACGAGCAGGAATGGAAGAGGATTATCTTCCAAGCTGGATTTAGTGATTACAAGATCACACCAATATTGGGTGTTCGCTCTATCATCGAGGTCTATCCATAAAGATTGGGTCGTAGTTGCGTTAATAAATGGTCGATGCAAGCTGGATATAGTGTACCTATTGGAATGTTAAGGTCAGCGTGTCTTGACTCTCCATGTATGCTTCCAAAGCCATTTTAATCGAGTCAATAATGTTTTGTGTTAGAACGAACTGTTGCGTTTGTTCACTTCATTGCCGGATCCCATTTAAAAAAAGTAAATGAACTGACTTGCAGTTCAATGATAGTAGGACGGTCTAGTGGGACGCTACGCACCGAAATTCAAATTCTGGTACTCGCACTTTTTTCTAAGATTTCCCATAGTTTACTGGCATTACGTGTTAAATCACTACTAGAATACCCCAACTATAGCTATGCTATATTTAGAGTTAGACACGATTTATTTCGTCTCTATGACTTCGTAGATACACGTTCAAAAAGTGTATTAGAAATGTCTTCCCAGACACCATGTTAGGCTTTGTAGAGATGAATTCGTTAAGCGTGTCTATGAAAGAAAACAACATTTCATTGACACATTTGATGCATGTCTACTCGCATTAATACAATTTTAGAGACACATTTATAACATGCTTAGTGGTGTAGTTACGTAGTATAGTAACGCTTCATTGCATGTTTAAAACATAGAGATAAATTCCTTGATACGTCTATAAAGCATGTCTACTAATTTAAAAAAATAAAAAATTATTTTGGATTTAATGACACCTATACACGATTATTTATGTGTAATATGTGTAGTGTGTAGGATTCGAACCCAAGACCTCTCACCTCACACATATCTTCCTTACCATCTCACTTGCACAACAAATGTGACTTACATAAGTATGTTTTACTTTTGAGTTTGCCTATGAATAACCATTAGTACACTTATTTGAAACGCTCTATGACGTTACTACATGCTAGTTGTTGACGGTGAAATTCCGTCAACCTAGCCATGAGTTTACCTTCGATGTTGGCATGACTTGTGTATGTTATGCATTGGTACTAACCCCTGTGGTATAACAAGTTCACTTGTGCATATCGGTTTTGGAGTTTAGTGTTTATGCAGGGTTTTAGCGCTGAAAGCAAGACTTCCGGGATAAGTTCATTAAGCGCCTCATGACAAGACCTTGAAGCCGGTACAAGTCAAGCAATGAAGTGAACATGACTCCAAGAGCCCAAGGACCAAGCCCGAGAAGATGACAAACTCCGACGACCTAGCCAGAAAAGTGCTGAATCTTGCGAGATAAGGAGCCTCGTCCAATTTGGAGAGAAAGTGACGACAAGGACCCACATGCAAAAGGGGGAAGGATATAGAAGACTCGGGAAGCAACACCGGGCGAAGGAGGCCACGAACTGGGCCGAAGTGGGCCCAGGCCGGTCGGACCAGGCCGGCCGGCCCAGCCCGTTTCAAGGCCCAGTCGCCCCCCCTTTGACCTAGATGCCTCTCGGGCTATTTATAGCCCCCTGACCGAGAGCCATGCATCAATCAATTCGTCATCCGCCGTCGAGGAGTAGAGAAGCTTGAGGGACACCATCTCAGAGATGAGGGTCTCCCTAGCCGATGTGGGAACCTTGCATGGAAGACCACGTCGGAGCTCCGGAGCAAGGATCAAGATCGAGGTAGGATCCCTGTGGTGATCTTGTTCATGTAATCATTCATGGTGAAGTTTTTATAGTGAATCCGATTTCTAGCGATCAAGTGACTTCTCGATGATTTTGTTTTCTTCTTGGATTTGCTTCTTCCCCAATCTAGTCTATAGCTAGATTGCTTATGGTGCTCTTGTATCCCCAGTGGCTGGAGGTGCATACCGGACCAACCAAGTGATTTCAACTTGTTCTTATCGAACTCGCCCTACACTACCCGCATGAATAGGAGTACGTTGTGACAGAACGGGGCCTCTGAAAGGCGGGCGTTTTTGGAATCGGACCGGAGGCCACGGTTTAAAGATGCTTTTAATGAGATTCACTTTTCTATCTTTATCTATCTTGTTTGGAGCTACAACATAAGCATGATCTAGACTCTCTAGATCGGTTATCTCTTGCTTTCTCTTGCTACCTCTTTAGTAGATTAGATTAGATGTGTTTTCTTGATGATATCATAGATTAGATGCAACTTGGTTTTTCATAAGATAGCATTCCTTGCTTTACTAGATTGAATCCTTGCATTGCACATTGTTCCACGGATTCGATACCTTGGGTTCACCACTCGAGGGAAGAAGGATCCCTTGACTACGACGGTGGATTTGTCCGCTTGCAAATCCATATGAACTTTGATACGATAATCTACCGTCAACAAGCCCCTTTTTCTGGCTGTTGACGGTGTATTTTGGTGCACCTAGCATGTTCATTACACTTTAGTTTGGATTTGATTATGGAACTAACCCGCCACTAGGCACACTAATCATATAACAAGTTCATCTTTGTGCATGCATTTGGAAGTGTTGTGTTTATGTAGGAAAACATGGACATAAAGGACGGATTCGCAACAAGTTCAAAGGAGCATTCATGGAGTCTTGTTCGTGTTCATGAGCTTGCTGAAATCACTTCCAATGGTGGCGAGGACCGAAGTGCTACGAGGAACACCCCCGAGGATTGAAGCGTAAAAGATCAAACTTCATGCAAAGAGAGCCTCCATCTTGGACGCGAGGATAACAGACATCAAAATCATGCAAGTGGAGGGGGCAAAGTACATAAGTGCGCGAGGACCCACGGAGCAAAAGGGGCGACCGAACCGGGCCGGGTGGGCTGGGCCGGCCGGCCCGGCCCACTTCCGCACCGGTTCGGTCTCGTTTTCCTTGCCCTCGAAGGATCTTCAACCCTAAAACCCCCGAGGCGCCGCCAACACCGTAAAGGGGGGAGTCATTCGCACCAGAAGGCCATCCACAAGCTAGAGAGAGAGAGGAGGAGGATCTCCGGCGGGAGATCAACCACCTCGAAGGAAGCACCCTCTCGTAGAGAAGAAGGAAGACACCGGCGGAAGGGAAACATGATCAACGGTGCCATGATCGGCACCTTGATGGGGTAATCTTCTCATTCGTCCATGGGTTGTAATCGATCTTGAGATGTAATCGCACTTTGTCGGATTATCTATCTATCATCTTGTGTTGAATATACTTTCATGCTTAAGGTTTGCAACCATGCCGTAAAGGGAGTATAGGCCTCAATGCTTCCTTGGATCCATTCAATACGCCGTGTCCATCAAAGGTCTAGTCATGAATACCTTCGCGTAGTGATAGTACGAGAGGAGGGAAAGGGCGAAACCGTGGTCACAACCCCGATAGATTAGATTGGTTTTTCATGTCTTTAAGCGATTGCATGCTCTAGTATCGTAGACCCGTGGGCGAGTGTCTTCTACCTTGATATCTTAATCATTCTCTCTAGTGTAGTTTAGTTGTTTTCTAGTATAATAGTAGTTAGGGTTTTAGTAGATAGTGTGTCGTTGTTGATCGAACGCTTGTAATCCCCTTGCTCCGCGGATTGACAAGAACCTTGGGAATCCCGTGGTGAAAAAGGTGTGGGGTCCGTACGCTTGCGGATCGTAGAGGGATACGTCTTTTATCCGTCAACAAGCCCCTTTTTCTGGCGCCGTTGCCGGGGAGCAAGTTAGTTTACATCATTTGATTTGCATCTAACTTAGTTTTATATTTTAGTTTATCTTTTATTTGCTATATCTAACATATATTATCTAGAAAAACACTTGTTTCGTTTTTGTTTTTGTTTTTATCTTATTGTCTAGATGGAGTTCGTTAATCAACCCGTGGAAGAACCGGAGAAATCACTAAGGGATTACGCTAGCCCTCGATGTGAAGACATAAAAGTACAAGAGTCGGATTCGAAGCTCGAAGCGACCAAGTATGAAATTAAATCCAAGATCATCAAGATGGTGGCGGAAAACCCATTTGAAGGGATGGTTACGGAGAACCCATATAGACACATAAGGGATTTCACGACAATATGCAACACGGTGCGTCAAGAAGGAGTTCCCGATGAATGGTTCAAATGGAATCTCTTTCCCTACTCACTTGCCGGCAAAGCAAAGACATGGTATTCGGTTGCGTCCTTTGAAGTTGAAGGCAATTGGAACAAGTTGACGAAGAAGTTTTGCGAGAAGTTCTTTCCAATTAGCAAGGTTCAACATCTAAGGAGGCAAGTGATCACTTTCATGCAAGGAGAAGAGGAAGGGATAGACCAAGCCTGGGATAGGTTTAATGAATTAATCGAACAAGGACTAAAACTCGGCTTCACCGGTGACGTACTCTTGCATACATTTTTCTTTTCCCTAACCCCTAGTTGCATGCGACACGTCGAAATGTGTGCAGGTGGGGATCTCATGGAGAAAACACTCACGGAAGCCGCCCAACTGCTACAAAAAGTTAGTAAAGCGGCTGCCATGCGAAGAGATTGGGAAACAAGACTTGCGGAAGAGCCGGAATTCACTTCAAGGAAGAAGAAGCTTGCTGATTTTTCTAAAGAGGCAACCCCGGAAGTCACAAAAGAGGAGCCAATCATGGAAAAGCTTGAACAAGAACACATCAAGTCAAGAACTACACCAAGCGTCGACTTCGCCACACCAAATGAGACGAACAAGAGAAGCATGTCAAGCGCGAAGCCACTAAGGGAGTTCGAACCAATGGATTGGGTTCCTATTGATTACGGAGAAGTATTCGACAAGAGAAGACCATTCCCTAATCAAAAGGGAATGGCAAGAGCATTGGAAGTGGATTTCCCACCGGAGAAGAAAGCTGAAAATTCATACGACCTCGAAACCACCGGTGAGATTTTTGAAAAGCTCTTTGGAGATGACGTGGTGGATCCGGAACATATTGCCGAGGTGAAGAGAATTATGGGGATCAAGCCCGAAGCATCACCATACGCTCGCCTCGCTGAAATTTACTCGATAGGATCCGAAGAAGAAGAGAAGATGACGCCGCACTTGAGTTGCGAGATCAACGGAGTTCAATGCAAAGCTTTATGCGACATCGGAGCCCAAGTAAGTGTTCTATCCTCTAAAATTTACAATAAAGTTCAATACCACAACCTAGACTTAGCTCCAACATCAACGAAATTAATTATGGGAGATGGTAGAACTATCAAACCTCTAGGTATTGCTTGCAACATGAAAGTAAAAATCTCTAGAAACTATATACCAACCGATTTCTTTGTTATTGATGCTTACCATAGTAATTCTGATCATATAAACGTAGGTAGGCCTTTTCTTAAGTTGGTTGATGCCGTGTTAGATGCCGGAGAAGGCAAAGTAACAATGAACCTTAATGGAACAAAGTACACATATAACTTTCTTCGTGCTTCTAAACACCTTACACCTTTTCCTCCCGAAGATGAAGAAGTAGAAGAGATAGATAGTCTTTGTTTTGTTGAAACCCTTAGAGACCCGCTGCAAAGAGCGATGGAAAATCAAATTAGTAATCAACAAGATGAAGAACTAGAGGAAGCAACAAAAGGCTTAGAGCCGCATGATGGTAGTATGGAGGAAGAGAAATTCGAAGACATAGGAGAAATCAAACCCGAGGAGCCACAAGTGCCCGAGGTAGACCTTAAACCTTTGCCCAAGGGATTAAAATATGAATTTTTGGGCCCAGACAAAACTTATCCAGTCATTGTGAGCGACGAGTTGAGTCCCGAAGAAAATGAAGTGTTGCTGATTTTATTAAAAAAACATAGGAAGGTGATTGGATATTCAATTAATGATCTCAAAGGTATTAGCCCCGCCTTTTGCACTCATCGTATACCAATGGAAGACCAATGTAAGCCTGTAGTGGACCATCAAAGGAGGCTAACCCATGCCATGCGAGAGGTAGTAAAGAAAGAGGTTATCAAGTTACTTGATGCCGGAATCATCTACCGGTTCCGCATAGCGAATGGGTGAGCCGGTACATTGTGTACCGAAGAAAGGAGGTTTGACCGTGGTGAAGAATGAGAAGAACGAGTTGATACCGCAAAGAACCCACGACCGGGTGGCGGATGTGTATCGATTATCGTAAGCTTAACAAAGCGACGAAGAAATATCACTTCCCCCTACCGTTCATAGACGAGATGCTCGAGAGGTTAGCAAACCATGCTTATTTTTGCTTTCTCGATGGATACTCGGGGTTCATGCAAATTCCTATTCACCGGAAGATCAACATAAGACAACGTTTACGTGCCCTTACGGAACGTTTGCATATAGGAGGATGCCCTTCGGCCTATGCAACGCTCCGGCCTCTTTTCAACGTTGCATGATGGCCGTGTTTTCGGAATTCATCGAAGAAATTGTTGAAGTGTTTATGGATGATTTTTCCGTTTACGGGAAGACGTTCATGGATTGCTTAGCAAACTTAGAAAAGGTCCTTACAAGGTCTGCGGAGGTAGATTTGGTTTTAAATTGGGAAAAGTGCCACTTCATGGTTAAGCAGGGCACAGTGCTCGGACATGTTATATCCGAGAGGGGAATTGAAGTGGACAAGGCTAAGGTAGAGACGGTTGAGCAACTCCCACCTCCTACGGATGTCAAGTCCTTAAGGAGCTTTCTAGGCCATGCCGGATTCTATAGAAGATTTATAAAGGACTTCTCGAAGATCACTAAGCCCTTAACGCACCTTCTTCAAAAGGATGTGGCTTTCGACTTTGATGAGAAGTGTCTAGCGGCATTCCGGACCTTGAAAAATGCGTTGGTGAGTGCTCCCATCATCCAACCTCCGGATTGGAGCCAACCTTTCGAGATCATGTGTGACGCAAGTGACTACGCCGTAGGCGCGGTCTTGGGACAAAGAAAGGAAGGCCGAGTTCACGCCGTTTACTACGCTAGCAAAACTCTTAGTGGGGCACAATTAAATTACGCCACTACGGAAAAAGAGTTGCTAGCGGTGGTATTCGCTTTCGAAAAATTCAGATCTTACATCGTGAACTCGAAAGTCATTGTTTACACCGATCACGCAGCCATCAAGTATCTCTTGGCTAAGAAGGAAGCTAAACCACGTTTGATTCGTTGGATCCTTCTTCTCCGGGAGTTTGATGTTGAAATTTGTGATAAAAAGAGGGTGGAGAATGTTGTGGCCGATCATTTGTCTAGGATGAATCGTGGACAAGATGATAAAGAGCCCATAGAAGATAAGATGAGAGATGACCACCTCTATAGAGTGCTTGATAAAGATACTTGGATGATCGACATCATTCGAGCAATTCGAAAGATGCCCCTCGATCATCTAGATAAAAACACTCAAAGGAAGATAATCTCGGAAAGTAAGAAATATTTTTGGGATGCACCATACCTCTTCAAGCTTGGCAATGATGGAGTGATGAGAAGATGTGTGCCAAGAGAAGAGAGGGTTGAGATTCTAAGGAAGTGCCACTCGGCGGAGTACGGTGGACACTATAGCCATTTTCGAACCGAAGCAAAAGTATGGTCAGCGGATTCTATTGGCCGGAGATGCATGAAGATACTAAAAGATATGTTGCGTCATGCCCCGAATGCCAAAGAACCGGGAACATCTCTCAAAGAAATTCTATGCCTTTGAAATACAACTTACAAATCGACATATTCGATGTATGGGGCATAGACTTCATGGGGCCTTTTAAAAACTCATTTGGATTCGAGTATATACTTGTTATGGTTGATTATGTATCCAAGTGGGTAGAGGCTATACCATGTCGTAAAGCTTCCACGGAGGAGTCCATCTCTATGATCAAGAACGTGATTTTTCCCCGTTTCGGTACACCGAGAATCTTGATAAGTGATGGAGGAACTCATTTCACCGGGAGGAACTTCAAAAAGTGCTTGTCCAAGTTGGGAATTGAGCATAGGGTCTCCACGGCCTATCACCCACAAACCAACGGACAAGCGGAGACGTCAAATAGGCAATTAAAAAGCATACTCAACAAAACCATAGAGAAGGGAGGCAAGGATTGGTCAAAGAAATTAGACGGAGCTTTATGGGCTCATCGAACGGCGTTTAAAACACCGATAGGTATGACCCCTTATCAATTCGTCTATGGAAAAGCTTGCCACCTTCCGGTTGAGTTGGAACATAAAGCCTATTGGGCGATTAAAGAGATGAACCTTGATCTCGATGCAGCGGTGGTGAAACGAAGAATTCAAATAAGCGAGCTAGCGGAGTTGAGGTTGAAAGCATATGAAAACACAAGCATATACAAGGAGAGAATCAAAAGGTGGTATGATAAAAGATTGAAGAAAAAAGAATTTAAAGAAGGAGATAAGGTCCTCCTCTACAATTCGAGGTTTAAAACTGTCGGAAAGGGGAAATTGCAAAGCAAGTGGGACGGACCTTATGTTGTGCATTCGGTGTTCTCCAACGGAGCGGTAACCATTATGGATATAAACGGCGATCAATTTGCGGTGAATGGACAGCGGCTTAAGGTTTACTACGAACCCGATGTCGTGCCCCTTCACCATGTTGACGTCTTCACCATGGAGGAAGAGCCCGAACGTCCCGCCTAGGGCGAAAAACAAGGCATCAACTTCTGTAAATAATTTTTCTTTTAGTTTTCTGGAGTTTTTCGTGAAGATTTACTGGGCCAACTTTTTCCCATGGGCTAAGGAAGAAAAAATAGGGCGGTGTGCAAAAACCGGACCACCCCCGCCCCCGAGGCGGGGGTGGGCCGGCCGGCCCCGTGCGGACCGGCCCAGAGGGGCCCGACGCCCGATGACGCCGAATTTCGCCCGAATTGCTCCTTTTTGACTTCCTTGTTTGGTTGGAAAATTTTAAGGGAAGTGTAAAAAAGGAAAATAAGGTTCCCAGGGCTTTTCTCTCAGAACTATTTATTTGGCCGAATTGGGAGCTCGAGAATCAAACCTTTCAAGCAATGTGTTGCACCCTTGTAGCAGCCATTGAGCCTCCAAGGAGCTTAGAGTTGAAGCTAGAAGCCAAGAAGCCATCGATGGAGGAGGCGATGCGATGCGAGCTCAAGCTACCCGTCAAGAGGACCGCACGCATCCGTTGCGGAGGACGTTTCCGGACCAGAGCTCTTGCATCTCGCAACCCTGTCGAAGGAGAGAAGGTCCCTACACCCGTCCGAAGGTCGGCACGCTTCCAAGGCATCAATCGCAAAGATTACAAGGAGGTGTCGCAAGAGCCTAAGGATTATGGGGATAGCGACTACTCCGACGATCGTAGCCCGAGCTCGTGGGCGGCTGCCGGTAGAGATGATGATGATTGGGATGAGCAGCCCAAGGAAAGGACTCCCGAAGGCCCCAGCGGCGACGGCAACGACGGTGGCGAAGGCAACGACAATGGAGGTGGCAACGACGGTGGTGACAACGATGGAGATTATGGCGACGACGACCCCTTCGGATTGCATTCGATGTGTTGTCGAGTTTGCCGTCAATCCATCGCGGATCTCTACACGTCGGCCGACGAATGTCTCCAAGCCATGGAAGCGATGAAGCAGCGTATGGAGGACTTGGAGCGTGTAGTTGAAGATGACTACAAGTTCCTTAACCGTAACGTGCGCAAACTTTTCGGCATGGTTGGAAACATGAGAGGCAAGTGGTGCAAAACTTGCTTGAAGTACCACTAGATCTAGTTTTCCCCTTAGGGTTTTTGTAAGATACGACGAGGACGTCGTACGTTTTAAGTGTGGGGGAGAGCTAGCTCGCTAGCTTTTGAACTTCAAGTTTAGGTTCGGTTTAATCTTCGTGTGAGAGTCTTAGTGTTTTAATGAGTCTTTAGTTTTTGAGTCTGTTTTAAAATTTTTGCAAGTGTCTTAAATTAGTGTTGAGTCAAGAAAACCAAATAAAAAGAGTCTTTATATATATCTTTGTGTTTTATGTATTGTTTATCTTTATTTACTTGTTTGTTTAATCTTCGATTCTTGATATATGAACACAAGTATGTGGTTTGAAAATCGTTTACCGTGGTGCTTAGTGGAATCGCTACTACTTAAAGTACCCATACCGCACTTCGATCTTGAGCTTCACATGTTAGTTGTGCTATGTTCGATGCTAAAAATTGGAGGATTTCAGTTCTGAAAATTATTTTAAAACCCTTGTAATAAAGGTTAGCAAAACCTCTTTTTCCATGTTGAGAGTAAGAAAAAAATTCCTATCCAAAGCTAAGTTTATTTTTTTCGCTCCACCATAAGTGTGATGAGCACGATGACTTAGGCTAGGACCCTTCTCTCTTGGTGAGTTTTAATTTCAAGCAATGATCATGTCCTTGTGCTTATCTTTTGTAGCTAGCCTCGTCATATATTCGGTACATGACTTTCACAACGAAAGTCATGATTATCGCTGGATTCCATACCCAACCCTATACATCTCTTTTGTACATCGTATTCCTTGAACACAACCTATTTTCAAAGTTTCGTCTCGTCTCTAGCATGATTTATTTAAAATTTCAGATTGTATGCATGCGAGGAAAGAGAGAATTGAAAGCTTTGAAAAGTTGTCAAGAGAGAGAAAAATAAAGAGAAAAAGTATGTGTATGGAAAAGAAAGAAAGAAAGAAAGAAAGAAAAAAATTACATGTGAATGAAAGAAGAAAAAGAAAAAAGAGGAAAAGATGAGGTAGCAATGAAGATATGAGAGGGATGGATCAAGTGAAAGAAAAGAAAAATAATAAAGTGTAAGGAAGGGTGTCACGTTGATTGTGAGACGAAACTTTTACTCTATTTCCAACCATGTGCAATCCGACAACGAGGACATCATTGGTGCCTTGAAGTCACAATTTTCTTTTGCCCTTGCACATGTCCACCATTCTAAATCTTCTCATCCTTGATATCCCTACATATGGTTAATTCTCATGATCATTGGCTTTGAAAGGTAGACAACCATTAGAGGAAGTTCTTAGTTTGACAATACTTGTGTTGATTGCGCTAGCCCTACCTATAGCTCCACTTTACATGATATATGAGAGATTAATGGGAGGTGAGAGTTTTATAAAACTTGGTTAGGATAGCCACTTCATATGAGTGACTTGAGAGAGCTTGGAGAAAGGATTTTTGTCTAATACTTGTTGCAGGAATTTTTGTTTTGAAAACCATAAACACCCTCCGATGGAAGCAAAGGAGTAAGCATGGCTGAAATTGAAGACTTCGAGTGAAGAGTTTGAGTTGTGGGGTAAAACTTGACGTGGTGAAAGTTCTAAACGCCCATGTTTATGTTTGATTATCATTACTTTGTGTTTATGTATTAAAGATGAAAAGATTGACTAACTTGTGAAGGAGGATTAATGATACACGATTACACACCTTGGACGAAATTCTTTTACGAGTACTTGCTCGAGGACGAGCAAGAGCTAAGTGTGGGGGAGATGTTGACGGTGTATTTTGGTGCACCTAGCATGTTCATTACACTTTGGTTTGGATTTGATTATGGAACTAACCCGCCACTAGGCACACTAATCATATAACAAGTTCATCTTTGTGCATGCATTTGGAAGTGTTGTGTTTATGTAGGAAAACATGGACATAAAGGACGGATTCGCAACAAGTTCAAAGGAGCATTCATGGAGTCTTGTTCGTGTTCATGAGCTTGCTGAAATCACTTCCAATGGTGGTGAGGACCGAAGTGCTACGAGGAACACCCCCAAGGATTGAAGCGTAAAAGATCAAACTTCATGCAAAGAGAGCCTCCATCTTAGACGCGAGGATAACAGCATCAAAATCATGCAAGTGGAGGGGGCAAAGTACATAAGTGCGCGAGGACCCACGGAGCAAAAGGGGCGACCGAACTGGGCCGAATTGGGCCTGGGCCGGCCGGCCCAGGATGGCTGGCCCATCCCACTTCTGGCACCGGTTCGGTCCCGTTTTCCTTGCCCTCGAAGGATCTTCAACCCTAAAACCCCCGAGGCGCCGCCAACACCAGAAAGGGGGGAGTCATTCGCACCAGAAGGCCATCCACAAGCTAGAGAGAGAGGAGGATGATCTCCGGCGGGAGATCAACCACCTCGAAGGAAGCACCCTCTCGTGGAGAAGAAGGAAGACACCGGCGGAAGGGAAACCATGATCAACGGTGCCATGATCAGCACCTTGATGGGGTAATCTTCTCATTCGTCCATGGGTTGTAATCGATCTTGAGATGTAATCGCACTTTGTCGGATTATCTATCTATCATCTTGTGTTGAATATACTTTCATGCTTAAGGTTTGCAACCATGCCGTAAAGGGAGTATAGGCCTCAATGCTTCCTTGGATCCATTCAATACGCCGTGTCCATCAAAGGTCTAGTCATGAATACCTTCGCGTAATGACGGTACGAGAGGAGGGAAAGGGGCGAAACCGTGGTCACAACCCCGATAGATTAGATTGGTTTTTCATGTCTTTAAGCGATTGCATGCTCTAGTATCGTAGACCCGTGGGCGAGTGTCTTCTACCTTGATATCTTAATCATTCTCTCTAGTGTAGTTTAGTTGTTTTCTAGTATAATAGTAGTTAGGGTTTTAGTAGATAGTGTGTCGTTGTTGATCGAACGCTTGTAATCCCCTTGCTCCGCGGATTGACAAGAACCTTGGGAATCCCGTGGTGAAAAAGGTGTGGGGTCCGTACGCTTGCGGATCGTAGAGGGATACGTCTTTTATCCGTCAACACTGGCGCCGTTGCCGGGGAACAAGCAATCAAGATCCAATCTAGTATTGCTTATTTCAGTTTTTCTTTTGGTTTTCTTTTGCATCTCTTAACTTTGATCATCCTCAAAAGAAAAAAAATCAATCTAATCTAGTTTTGATTAACCCTAATTTTTCTTTTGTTAGATTTTTGTTTTTGCTAACCCTAACCGGAGATGGTTGGCTACCTCTCCAAGAAACCCAAATATTTTTTGTGGATGATCCAGGAAAACTTTACAGGCAAAGGAGATATGCAACTCAAGCTAAAGGGTTGGAAACCCTAGATCCAAAAGCCAACGTCGAAGGAACGTCGAAATCTCCAAGGGAATCACCACCTCCAAGTGCAAAGGAAGATCAACCTCAACCGCCACCCATGGGAGAACAATCACAACCGGAGCGCAAGATCGAACTAAGCATCCCGGACATCGTTGATCTACCTATCATAAACCTTCAAGGCGCCGGAAGACCGTTCAAGATCAAGAGCCGAATTCTTGAGTGGCATATCGGTTTACTTAGGAGGAGGATGGTGTCGGTGCGGAATGTGGTCCCGACACTAACCAGTAGTAAGCGCCGCGGTGTATCCCTCAATGGTCGATGCTAAGTAACAAGTGACACAGAGTTTTTATCCTGGTTCCGGCCGAGGGGGCCGTACGTCCAGTAGTGCCGTGCTCGAGACACTATATTACTTAGCACCGGGGGTGCCTGTAGTGGGGCTGCTACAAGCAAGGCGGGAGAGGAAGCCTGCCTTCCAAGTCCCTGGTGTGATGGCTGAAGATGTTGTGGGAGAATTGGAGAACAAGTGCGTGGTGCAGCCTGTCTCCAATTGTGTCGTGTCTGTGTTCCCTTCGCTGTTTTTTCTCTCTCCCCGCGGCAGGGGGGTTCGTCCCCCTTTTATAGATCAAGGAGGGAGCGAGTTACATGCGCGCCGCGCTACCTAGCTACGTGAAGGGGCGTGGCGTGCTATGCTGTAGAGTGGGTGGCCGTCCGGACGACCCTTGCAGGGATCCGGCCATCATGGCCTATCTTGTACCCGAACAGTGGCGGTTCGAGGGTAGGAGGGCAGCGGATGGCGGTGATGTCTTCTGATGGGCTCGAGGGAGCTGCTGACATTGGCCCGTACGGAGTACAGGGGTAGGTAACACGGCGTCCCGTTCCTATACGCTTCACCGTACCGGAGTTGTTGCTACAGCACCGGGCGTGCGCCTGCGCGCACGGGGACGGCTGCCATGCCGTAACAGTGGCAGGGATGGCGTTCCTCTGGCCTAGCGCCTCCACCTAACCCTGTAGGGTCACAAGAAAGCAAATCGAGGGTGAAGCCGGCCCCCCATCGAGGGCTCGGCGTGTTAGCCGTACTGGAGTAGGCGCACGGTGTCACGGGACTGACACCGGCCGCGCTGCATTGTCCCTCCCCACAGTGATGGGGATGGGCTCCCTCCTGGGGAGTTGGTGTGGCGGCACCGGGGTGCGAGCCCTGGGCGCATGATGGCACTGTCCCGCCGGTGTCAGGGCGTTAAATGCCCGTGTACGGGGGCTGGCGCAAGCGAGCGGGGGGCGCCCTCGAGCGAGGCGGACACTGGTCGAGGGCGGGTCGGACCCTCGAGCGAGGCGGAGCCTGCTCGAGGGGGAGCGGGCCCTCTAGCGGGGCGGAGCCCGCTCGAGGGAAGCGCATCCCTTCGAACGGGACGAAGCCTGCTCGAGGGGATCTTCGAGAGGGTCGCCTTGGTGGGCCGTTGAGGTCTTTGCAGCGTGGGCTGTATCCTGCAAGGTTAGGCAAAGTGTGTTGGGTTTTGTTGCAGGTTTTAAGTGGGGATTTCCCGGTTGTTAAAGGGGACCCCTAGGGCTGTCCCCGACAGTAGCCCCGAGCATCTGTGGGTTTTCCATTGAGGCTCCCGCAGATGCTGGAACCTACTGATAGGACGTTTTTCCCTCCTTGTCTTGCGAACACTTTCCGTGGGGCCGCGTCAGCGGACCCGCGGGTCTAGCCCCGAAGCCTGCGGGGAGCATGGATGCTCCTGCAGGGGTTAACCGTGAGAACTGGTCAGAGGGCGTGGCACATGTTTCAACCGGCGTCGGCAATATCTCAGCCGGCTTCGGTGGCGCACGCGCTGCTGGCACTGTCTCCGGCGGGTGCAATTCAAGGAGGTGTAGCCGTGCGTCAAGCCCCCGAGCTTGGGCCCGTTCGAGGCGATCGGGTAGAGCTTTACGACTTGTTTCTTAACGCGCCCTCGCCGTCCCTCCACGGGACGGAGGGTGAGGTTTCCGCAACCCCCATCGAGCGGGTCGCGAATTGCGGATTCCTCGTCGAGCTGCTAGCGGGTGGTTCTAGTGGACGCCCATGCCCCGTTCGATAAGGGTAGGCTGCGTGGTCCGGAGACACGTCCATTGAAGCGCTTGCGTGGGTTTGCTAGGTGGGGCTCGGTCCCGTTCGATAGGGACCGAGGGCGCGGAAGCTCTCCCTCGGTGGGATCCCCCGGCTAGCTGCCCTCGCTGGCTCTCGAACACGACATGTGGGGCACCCTCGAGTGGATGGGCTCGTGGAACGGCTCGAATGCCCGTGCCCTCGTCGTCCCTGACTCTGCGATCTGGGGCGCCTGTTCGAACCCGTCGAGGGTCAGGCTTCGAACCTCTGATCAGTAGGGCCGTGCGGGGCGGCGCCTGGGCAGCCCCGTCTTTGCGTTCGCGGCCGTCGAGGGGTCTGGGCGTGCCAGCCCCCGAGGCGTTGGTCAGTAGCACTACGTGCCATGGGTGCTCGCGATGCCCGCGCTGTTTCAGGCGGGCCTCAGGGCGACCCTCTCACGCTTGTGCCCCTTTAGAAGGTTGATATTGTCTCGAGCCAGGGGCTCACGCCGCTCGAGGGTGCTACGTGGCATGGATGCTCACGAGGCCCACTTTGTTTCAGGTGGGCTTCGGGGCGACCTTCTCACACTTGTACTTATATGAGGGTTGACGTTGTCTAGAGCCAGGGGCTCGTGCCGCTCGAGGGTGCTACGTGGCATGGGTGCTCGCGAGGCCCACTTTGTTTCAGGCGGGCCTCGGGGCGACCTTCTCACGCTTGTACCCATTCGAGGGTTGACGTTGTCTGGAGCCAGGGGCTCATGCCGTTCGAGGGTGCTACGTGGCATGGGTGCTCGCGAGGCCCACCTTGTTTCAGGCGGGCCTTGGGGCGACATTCTCACGCTTGCACCTGCTCGAGGGTTGACATTGTCCCGAGCCAGGAGCTCGTGCCGCTCGAGGGTTCTCCTTGTTTCACAAGGGACCGGGCCATTAAATGCTCCACAGTAGAGGCTGCGGTTTTCGCATCGCGGGCGCGCCTTTTTAGGCGTCGCGGCCGCGCGCGCGCGTAGTGGGCGGCGTGGTCAGGCGGACGTGACCGCCTGCCACGGCCCCGGCTAGTCTTCACCGTGATGATGGCCCGTTTTGCGGTGATGTGGCCGCTGCAGTCGTGGTGGGGTCCGCTTGCCAGCGAGAAGAAAAGATTCCCTGCAGTTAACGCGCGCGGGACATCCGCTCCGGAGAGCTCGCCCGCGGCTTATAAATCTGAGGAGAAGGGGAAACGGCGGGTTTTTACCTTTGCGCTCTGCCATTTTAGCCCCCTGTGCTTTCTTCCCCGCCTTGCCTTTGCCACCGTGCGGCTCCTCCATTAGAGCTCTTCCTCCTCTTCCTGTCCTTCGTTCTTTGCATCCTCTGCCCTTCCTCATGGCGCCGCCTCAGCCCCTCACGATCCTTGAGCCGTACGCCTGGGAGCGGTCGACGGTGACCCAGCTAGCCCTTGGCGAGCTGGTCACCGCCGGCCAGTTGGCGGCCAATGAGGATGGCCGCCCGGCGGAGTGGATAGTGCCACCGGCGGAGGACCACGCACCCAACCCGCCGGAAGGCTATGTAGTGAGCTTCGTGCGCTTCCACGAGCGAGGCTTCAACGCGCCGGCGAGCCGCTTCATGTGAGCGCTGTGCCACTACTACGGCGTGGAGTTGCACAACTTCGCGCCCAACGTGATCTCGCAGGCGGCCACGTTCGTGGGCGTCTGCGAGGGGTACCTGGGGATCCCAGTCAACTGGGAGCTCTGGGTGCACCTCTTCCGCGCGGAGCTCTTCACGCAGCCCACGACGGAGCCGAGGACCCGCCGCGCGGTGCGCGCCGGCGGGATGTCACTCGCCCTGCGGGCGCAGTTCAAGGACGACTACATCCCCTGCACCATGACGACGAACAACGCCGGCTGGGAGCGGGGATGGTTCTACCTGCGCAACGCCGAGCCCGGCCTCCCCCCTACACCGGTCGGGTGTTCAAGGAGAAGCCCGGCTCCTGGGGCTATGGGGTGTCCACGCCCCGACATCGGCGGCGGCAGGAGTCGGTTCTGGCCGCCCTGAGGAGCCTGACGGCGCGAGGGCTGACCGCGGCGAGCGTCCTCGCCTTCCTCCATCACCGGCGGGTCGTGCCTCTGATGGAGAGGCCGCTCTGCATCTTTCAGATGACAGAGGAGGCGGACCCCGTCGCACTGGCGAGGTCGCGGATGCTCCCGACCCCCCTCGGGCGGCCGTACGCGCTCACCCGGGCGCGGAACGCCGTCGACACTCGGATGCTGGCGCACCCGGCCGGACCCCGTGGGACATCGAGATGCTCCCTACCGGCCCGCTGGTGAGTTCGATTCTTGAGTCCGTTTGAGTTCTTGGCGTTGCCTCTACCTCCTGACGAGTCTTTGCCGTTCCTGCATGCAGCTTGTGAGCTTCACCGCCGCGAAGTCCGTTCCGCCCACCCCTGACTCCCGCGCGCTCGGTCAGGCGGCGCAGCAACGGGAGCAGGAGCGGGCGGCGCGCAAGAGGGAGCGCGCGAGGCGGCACCAAGAGCGCCGTGAGCGACGGAACGCGGAGTACGGCGGCGCGAAGACCCGGGGCTCTCCTCCCGGGGGACCGAGGGAGTACTCGTCCTCGGAGGAGGACGAAGAGGAAGAGGCCGAGGGGGGAGGGCCCCTCGATAGGTGGGAGCTCGCGCCCGTCGCCGAGCCGGCGCCGGCGGCAAGGGCGGCATCGCCCGGGGCGGGCGCAACGGCGTCCGCCGCCGGGCAATCGACAACAAGGGCGGCGCGCGCCGCGGGGCGCCGGCGCGTGCCGCGGAGGCGCGCACGGCAAGCGCGCCCGCACGCGCGGCAAGCGTGCCCGCGCGCGGGCGGGGCCCGCGCGCGGTGGCGTCGTCCGGAGGGCGCGGCGGCGGGCGCGCCGGCCGCGCCGGCCTCGTCCGCTGAGGCTACGAGGAAAAGGAAACGCGCCTTTTCCTCTTCGAGGTAAGGAACTCGCTTTTTCGCTTGGTTTGGTTTTGTGACGATCAGGCATTCTAACTTTTTGTTTGTGCTTGCGCAGGGTGGTGCCAACTGTGCCTCCCCTCGCACCGGCCAAGGTGCTGAGGGCGGACGCATCCATCCCCACCCGGCGGCGCACGTCGAGGGCGTCGCGGGCGGGGGGCAAGCACGGCGGCGGGCGAGAGCTCGCAAAGCCCGGCCGAGGCTTCGAGGCCTCGGTCGCAGAACCGCCCGCCATGGCGCGGCCGGCGGTCACCGAGGAGCGGGCCGGCGCCGGCCATGGTGGGGACGCAGCCGCGGCCGGCGGCGGCCGTGGCGAGGCGCGGCCCGCGGAGGCCGCCGCTACGGAGGCGCGGCCCGTGGCGCGGCCGCCGCAGAGGGGGCGGAGCGGGTGCAACCCGTGGCGGCGCCCGTGGTCGCGGAGGCACGGCCGGAGGTGGTGGCCGCGGCGCCTCGTCAAGCGCCCCGCGGCCGCGGAGGCGCAAGTGGAGGCGCCGGCCATGGTGGGGACGCGGGGGCGCGGCGGCCGGCCGTGGGGCAGGCGCGGCCGCGGAGGCGGCCGCTACGGAGGCGCGGCCCGTGGCGCCGGCCGCAGAGGGGGCGGAGCGGGTGCAACCCGTGGCGGCGCCCGTGGTCGCGGAGGCACGGCCGGAGGTGGTGGCCGCGCGCGCGTCCGGCGCCCGCGGCGCGCGGAGGCGCAAGTGGAGGCGCCGGCGGAGGCGGCGCAAGGGCCGGCGCCCGCCGGCGGTTCCCGGGCGGAGGTGGTGGAGGTCCTGGATGACGACTCCCCGCCGCCCGGGTGGGATCAGTGGGCGAGCTTCCCCACTCGCTCCCCCGAACCCCAGGAGGGGGCCCTCATGAGGCGGCACGAGGGTCACATGGTGGCGGGGGACCGAGGACACGGCGCCGAGGCCTCGTCCTCCCGCGCCGGCCACTCCGCCTAGGTGGAGGGGGTCGCTGGCGATCCCCCTGCGTTTGCTGACGCCAGGGGGGAGCAGGAGCTCTGGGGAGAGCTCCGGAGCCACGGCGCCACGCTCAACCGCGCGCTGAACGAGGCGCTGCGGGTCCATGGCGGCCCTGCATGGCGCGTCTTCCAGGTAGGGCGTGGTTGCTCGTTCTCTTCTTTCTCTCATTTTTGTGTGCTGCCTCTGTGTCGTAGCGCTTACGGGTTTTGATTTGTGGGTGCCAGGAGCTCGAGCGCCGCGCCCACGACAAGTACGACGCCTTCGACCGGGTGAACGCCGAGGTCCACCAGCTCCGGGAGCGGTGCAGCGCTTTCGACGCGCTTGCTGACGCCCTCAGGACCCCAGACAGCTGGCTGGCGTACCGGGCCATGGCCTGGCGCGACGAACTCCCCGAGATCTCGAGGCAGGTGTTGACGGTTAATAATTGTATCAAAGTTCGTTCGTGACTCGCAAGCATACAAGTCTCCCGTCGTAGTCAAGGGACCCTTCTTCCCTCGAGTGGTGAACCCAAGGTATCGAATCCGTGGAACAAATGTGTGACGCAAGACTTAATCTTTTAAAGCCAAATAACTTCAATATTCAATAAAGAACCTAATGCATCTAAGTAAAAGACACAAAACAAAGATAAATCTAATCTACTAAAGACCGGAGAAAACAAAGTAAGATTGGGTAGATAAACCGATCTAGAGGGATCGGGGTAAGCTTTTTGTTGAAGTTCCAAGCAAGAGAAGAAGTAGCAAATCGAATCTTAATAAAAGCCTCTTTAAATCGTGGTTTCCCGTCCAAATCCGAAAACATCCGCCTTTCGAGACCCCCGTTCGTCACAACGTATCCCTATTCATGCGGGGAGCTTAGGGCGAGTCAAAAGACAAGTCGAGATTCTTTCGGAAGATCCGGCGTGTACCTCTAGCCACCGCGGCTACAAGAACACCCTATGTAATCTATCGCGCGAATAGAATTGGAATAAGCAAAGCCGATCGAAAAACGAAATCTTCGAGGAAACACTTGATCGCTGGGAAAAGATTCAACTTGATAATTCAACTATGACAATGATACATACACAAGATCACCACCGGGATCCTTCCTTGATCTTGCTTCTAGCTCTGGGAACTCCGACGTGGTCTTCCGTGCAAGGTTCCCACGTCGGCTAGGGGAACCCTAGTCAACTAGCTCGACCCTCTCCTCTCCGAGATGGTGTCCCTCTCTTCTCTGCTTCTCGGCGGCCGAAGACGAAATCTTCTCTGCGTGGCTCTCGGTCAGGGGACTATAAATAGCCTGATTGGCGGCTAGGGCAAAGGAGAGCGAATTTGGGCCCAAAATGGGCCTGGGCCGACCGGACTGGGCCGGCCGGCCTGGGCCCATTTAGGCCCAACCCGTGGGCTCCTTTGCCCCAAGTCGGTTCCCTTGCTTCCTGGATGTTTCCCCCTTCTGCATGTAGGTCCATGTCGTCGGTTTCTCTCCGAATTGGACTCAACTCCTTGTCTTGCAAGATTCAGCACTTTTCCGGTCAGGTCCCTGGAGTCTGTCGTCTTCTCGGATCAAGTCCCCGGCTTTTTGGAGTTAAGTTTGCTTCATTGCATGACTTGTTCAGGGCTTCAAGGTCTTGTCATGAGGTGCTTGATGAACTTATCCCGAAAGTCTTGCATTCAACACTAAAACACTGCATAAACATTAAACTCCAAAACCGACATGCACACGTGAACTTGTTATACCACGGGGGTTAGTACCAATGGATAAGGTATAAAACTCATGCCAACACCGAAGGTAAACTCATGGCTAGGTTGACGGATTTTCACTGTCAACATCTCCCCCATGCTTAAACCTTGCTCGTCCTCGAGTAAGCCTTCGATGGATATCATCATTGCTAAACAATGTTTAAACTTTGCACTTGATTACACATGAGAAAACATAATACTCTCAAAATTTTAATTCATTAAAGTTCCATAATGTACTAGCCTTCATCTCTATGGAGGGTAGATTCTTATTAAGCTTATCCCACAAGTATTAACATGCTCACAAAGTTTTAAATAGACCTCAGAATTTTTGAAATAAAGAACGAGATAAAGAAAAGCTAAACCAAATTCACAAATTTAAATCATCTCGTATATTGCTCATGAACTCTCATCTCACTTGTCTCAAGCCTATATATTCTACTCCTTTCCCTCTCATATATATGTGGTAGGCTTTATATGGAGCTTAGGGAAAGTTTAGTCCTAACAAGATTTTATAAATGAGGTGTTGTCAAAACAAGACAAGCTTCTCATGGTCTTACCGAGACTCGTCAAAAAGGTCATTGGAAAATAATGTTAAATCAAGGAGGAGAAAGAGAAAAATACACACACTTTTAGATAAGTGGACATGTGCAAATGGCAGAGAGTGATCCCGAGGCACAAAGGAAGTCCTCGTTATCGGATTGCACATGGTTGGAAAAATGAGAATGGATCTTTTTAACTTGAAGCCTTGAATGCACTTTTAGAGAGCCGGGGAGTTTACTTTACGCACATTTTTTTTCTTTCTCATATTTCTCATTCTTTTCTTTCTTTCTTTCTTTCTTTCATTATATATATATTATTATTTTTTACCTTGAAAGTCATGAGTATCACTGGATTTTTTTCCTTTCATCATCATTTTTTTAAAAAATATTCCCCTTTGAACTCTAAAACTGCACCGTACCTACCTCCTCCCCCATGCTTAGACGTTGCTCGTCCTCGAGCAAAGAGGCAAAAAATAAGGTAGGTACCGGAATATTTTTCCTTGGAGAGATACTTGAAATCTTCAACGTTGGCACCGTCTTGCGATCTTCCTTGAATTGATGATCCATTCTCAACGATAGGTTGTGGTCAAGGAGGTAATCACAAAAAAAGATATTTGGTTTAAGGGTGGATATCCGGCGAAGTTTGTGAGATCTCCGATGCGGGGATACACAATGCACGGATAAGAGGCAAGCAAAAAGATAGATACGCAAAAATGGAATGACCAGCTTCTTAGTCTCGGGCCAGAGAAATCATGGCCTGCAATAACTCACTCAAAAATAAATCTTGTACACTAAGGTTCATGCACTCAAATATATATAAGGCTTTGGATAGGTTGAGCAACACACAAGTGATATTTGTGACAAGGTTAGCAATATTTTTGAGCATAAAAGACATCTTTAATCTATTCATAACTTGAGAGCACATAAAACACTATGGGTCTTTATTTTAATCATGACCTCCGCTGAAAATTAAGCTAGCATTTAAATAAATTCAGATCTGTATTTTTAAGAGAGCACTAGCTTAAACATGCATAAATCAATTACAAAGATGAATAAAGCTGCAATTTTAATCATACATCATCATGGCACGAATTTTGTAACTTTTCCAATGATATAATCAAGGTGGTGTCTTTATTAATGGTGACATCAAGTTGAAATACAAACTGAAAATAAACAAACATGCTTGCTGAAATTTAAATAAAAAACAGAAAATACTACGCAAACACACATAAGCAAAAGCTGAAAATTACAAAGAAAAAGAAAAGAAAAGAAAACTAAAGTTCCTAATTCTTCTAGTCCTCCGCCGGTGGTTGATGTTGATAATCTTGATAATAATACCCTTGCTCATAATACGATTGGACGCTTCCTCCGACGAATTGACTTGGCTCCACAAGGTGAAGGCGTCCAAGTTCAAAGGCAATATTAGCGTTGCCTTCACCGAGTCGAGCTGCGTTAGTTTGGATGGCTGCGATGTTTTGAGCATTTCTTGCAGCATACCCTCCAATAATGGCCATGCTTTGTTGTGGTTGGGGATGATGAGCGTAGGACGCCGCGAAGTTAGCGTTGGGCACAACATAATTTTGTGGGGGTACCGGTGCACCACCCCCCCATGCTTGTCCTTGTGACCCTCCGTAATAACTTGGCGGAGGAGGGACCCCGCCGAATGGTTGCACATTGGGTTGTTCTCCACTCGCTTGTGCGGAGGATGTTCCCTCCTCTACGATTCTTCCTCTTTCGTTCTTCCTTGCAGGGACAAGTAGTCCCTCTTCCAACCAATCTTCCCTTCCTTCGGTGAAAAGCCTAAGCCTCTCATTCGGAAGGGGTAGGTTCACTATGGCCAACCGATAACCTCCTCTCTCATCTCCACTAATGTATTTGCCTTGCCGCAAATACTCAAAACCGAGAGAGGTACCACGCAAAAGGTGAGCGGGGTTTCTTGCGATCCCCGGCCGCAAGGAAAAGGCCAACATGGAGAGGTAACACCCCGAACCAATATTACCCGCCCCCGATGTTGCTTCACAACACCAACGGTTGATCATGAGGTAAGAGGGGTCTATTGGCTGCTTGGCAATTAAAGCCGAGTATAGCCAATTCAACTCCGTGTCGGTCACCTTTGTTTCCTTCATCCTTCCCAATACCCTCTTGCACATCCAAGAGTGAAATATCCGGATAATGGGGTTGCGGATGCAATTGCGTTGTTGATGGGCTTCTCCGGAGATCATGTTCCAAAATCCCGCCAACATGCCGGGTGGCACGTCAACTTTTTCCGGAGCTCCCTTGTGGAATCCAAGCAGCTCCCTAACGTGCTCGTAGGGAACCACTTGTTCGATTCCCTCCAAACGGAATGACAAGCTTTGCACCCCATCATCATCAACGATGGGTGCAATAGTCATCAAAATTTCCAAGGCGTAACCCAAATGGGTGTCCACCGATATTCCGTTGGAGAACTGCACCCATCCGAGGTGCCCCAACATATAGTATATGTCGGTGCAAAACCCAAGGTGTAGAGTGCTTGGTCGTCGAACTCGACGTTCGGCACAAGCCTCTTCTCAAGATTGGCGAGCCTCTCCTCCTCCTCCGCCGACAAGATGATGAAGCCGTACGAAGAGTGTGTCGGGGGTGTAAGGAGGTGGTGCGGTTGAGCGAGTCGATCGTCGTGGTGGCGCGGGCTGCTCCTCCGTGTGCCCACGAGGTTCGGTGAACCTCATGGAAGTGCTTCTCGCAGCCCTCATACCACCAAGGAGGAGAGCGTCGTTCCTCCTCGGTGGTGCCGTGTCCGTCTCCATGCTCCGGGGAGACTCGGAAACCGAGTGCCTACTCGAAGACGTGGTTGATGACGGCTTGGACGACGACGAACTCTTCTTCTTGGAGAAGAGACTTGTGGTCTTCTTCCACATGGTTGCTGCACTCTTTCTTCAACTAAAATTCCGGGTTGCAACCAGTAAACTAGGCACTTAAACTCTTTGCTTCGGATGTGTACTTTGAGTGGATTAAGGATGTGGATTTTTTCTTGAGCTATCAAGCTTGGGAAGGTTGGCTATGTCTACGGAGGTTCTGAGCACACAAACTTGAACACACAAACAAGGGAAGGAGAGGGAAGCTTGCTGCGCGGAAAACGGGAGCCGGGGGCTCCTTAAGTAGGTGAGGCCGGCCGGCCCGGAGCCGGGCCGCCCGGGGCCTCCCCGGCTCCTCCCCGCCGCGTCTTTCTCCCGGCACGATCATTTCGCCCGTGCAACTTTCCCCGCCCGCGTGCTCCACGAGTTGCACCGCCCAAACGCTCTCGTCCACTCCTTTTCTTGAATTATTGGTCCTCCACCTTGATGCTCCATGCTTTGGGTCATGTCCATGCTCCCTAGCTCCACTTACTTCACATGCCACCATGAAAATCCTGCAAAGTTGATGCTTGCTGCCCACCATGCTTGTCCTTTGCATGTGGAATTGGTGAAAGTTGATAAAAGGGAATCCAATGGTGCATGCATGATTAATTCAAACTAGATTGCCTCCATTTAGGTGTGTTTAAGGTTAAGCACTCCTCTAATTCGAAATTTAAAATATTTTTCAGAGCCATGCAAGAGCTCAAGCATAATTTTAGAGAAGTTTTTAAACCATTAAAAACAAATGTAAGTCGAAAATATTTTTCGACTACGTCGATTTCGGTCTCACCGGTATAGTTTGCTTTCATCGGTTGAGAGCGAACGTTTTCCGGCTTGATCATGGGGGCATAGGTTTAGGTTCTAATTTTGGCTAAATAAGAAAGATTTTGAATAAAACAAAATTAGAATAGGCTTAGAAAAATTCTAATCCTAGAGAAACCAAGGATAAAGATTTTTAAAACCAACCAAAAGCTTTGATTTCTAGGTTCACGCGAGTCCTACCACGTGCTGAATTTTTTTAACACTTAAACATAAATCGTGGCTCTACTCGTGTGGTTTTAGCATGAAAAATAAGTCAACCTCAGCACCATAATGAGGGTGAAAGGTTGGGTTAAGGTTCTGAAATTATTTGGTTGAGGGTTTCTCGGAAAGAAAAGAATCAAACAAGCACATAGGAGGGTTCATGCAAAGGGTTTATGATAAAGCAAACATTCAGTCAAGAATTATGTCTCTAATATTGTTCAACCACTTCTAAGTCTAATGTCTTTGCATAATAAAACTCAAAAACTAAATTATTAAAAATACTCGAAAAACCTGGAATCGGGTTGTCCTCCCGGTAGCTTATTCTTGACTCGACGAAACGGGTTGCCTCCCGCCTAGCGCTTCGTTTATTGTCTATAGCTAGACTTCTTCACTTGATTACTCCGGATCAACGCTCTTTGCGGGCGTTGCAATCTTGGGTACCCACTTCCGTACCATCTTGGGCGCGGGCTTGACTTCCGGCTTAGTTGGCTTAGTCATTTTTTTTGGTCTTCACAGGCGGCTTCTCTTCCTTTGTCTTGACGGATGCAACACCTTCTTTGATTTTCGTTACGTTCATTTTTTCGGCTCCTTCTTCTTTTTCAGCCCCTCCGTTTGTTTTGGTTCTCCCTTCACTCCAATCATGTTGCATGCCTCAATCCTTGGACGGAACTTGAAGGAACTCCTTTCTCCGTTGATATCGAACATGATCCCCCCCTTGCCAACATCAATAGTTGCTCCCACGGTCTTGAGGAACGGCCTCCCTAGGATGAGCGGCGGCTTCTCCCTCTCTCCCATCTCGAGCACAACGAAGTCGACGGGGATGAAGTGGTGTCTAATCTTCACGGGTACATCTTCAGCAATGCCTAAGGGATAGCGAATGGAGTTGTCTCCCAACTCCAAACATATTCCCGTAGGCTCCATCGGTAGGCGTAGCTTCTCGAACACATCCCTCGGCATGACACTCACACTAGCTCCAAGGTCGCATAACGCCTTCTCGAAGTTGAAAGAACCAACCGAACATGGAATTGTAGGGCACCGGGGGTCTTTTTGCTTCTCTAGCCCATAAGAAATAGCTGCACTACACTCCTCGGACATCTTGACATGATCTACCCCGAGTGTTGCTATCTCATATTTATTTGCAAGTATATCTTTAAAGTAACGAGAATATGTAGGTACTTGTAGGGCATCTAGTAATGGCATGTTGATGCTAAGTCTACGCACAACTTCCACAAACTTCTCAAAGTGGTTGTCAAGTTTACCTCGGAAGTAGCGTGGCTTGAGTTGCGGTATGCTCGTGTCATCCTCCGGCATCTCGAATTCGGGTTCCTCGGTGACGATCCCCGTAACCTTCTCTTTAGCGGCTCCTTCCACCTCGGTGTATGGTTTAAGCTTCCTTGCTCCCGCGGAACGTTCCGGATCTTCGGTCTCTTCCCCCGAACGTGTTTGAATGGCCTTCGCAGATTCGGGACATTTGGGTTGTCCGGAAGCTTCCCTTCATCATTAGTGAGGCGCCCCGCAAGTTGTCCAACTTGCGTCTCGAGCATCTTCATCATGTTGAGCACTTGATGATTGGAACTTCCGACCTCCGTCACTTTGCTATCGATGTTCTCCAACACCTTGTCTATGGTCTTGAACTTGGTGACGGTGTCCTTGTTGATCTTAGCTTGCTCATCCATGAACTCCTTCAATTGTATCCGAAGCGGAACCGCGTTAGGAATAGATGAGCTTGCATTAAATTGAGGCCTACCTTGCCCGTAGCGGAAGTTCGGCAATTCTCCCTTCCTCATGTAGTCGAGCACTTTGGCTTCCTCCGGACAATCTTTGCGGACATGGCCATACTCTCCACATTCTTCGCATGTGGACCTTGCTTCGGCGGCCTTCAAGTCTTGAGCCTCTTTCTTTTCCATCTCCATCTTCTCCAACCTCCTCATGAGCGAGTCGATCTTGCCCTCAAGTATGTTCTCCTTCTCCACTTGCAAGACTCCTTTGACGTTCCCCGTGGGTTGAACCGGATGTAGGCGCCCGGATGACGCCCACGTGTCATTATCCGCGACCTTCTTGAATAGCGTGAAAGCTTCCGTCGGTGTAAGCTCGATGATAGATCCTCCCGCCGATGCATCGATGATCGTCCTTGACGCCATGGTGAGTCCTTGATAGAACTTTTGCACGAGGTCTTCTTTCGGGAACTTGTGATGTGGAACCGCCGGTGTACTCGTTGAAGCGCTCGAATGCCTCCGAGATAGTTTACGTAGGATATTGAACAAAGGTGGCAATCTTATTACGCAAGCTTTGAGTTTTACCGGTGAGTAGTATTCCTTCATGAAAGCCTTCATCAACGTGTTCCAATTTTGCACCGTCTCCGCCGGTTGAGAGTGGAACCATTGCAAAGCCTTCCCGAGTAGTGAAAACGGAAAAAGCCTTGCCCTCATTTGATCTTGAGTCACCCCATCCATGTTGAAAGTCTGACATAGTTGAATGAATGCTTGGAGGTGAAGGTTCGGATCCTCTTTGCCGGTGAAGGGTGAATGTTGCACCATGCGGATTGTTGAGGTCTTGATCTCGAACGGTCTTCCGATCTCCTTGTGGTTCAAGATTGGTAGGTCGATGATGTCTGGGGTGCATAGCTCCCCAATCTTGCGTTCTTCCGGTGGTTGGTCACCCATTGGTGGAAGTCGATTCTCCCGCGGACTTTGAGGTGGTGAATTCTTCGGAGATTCCTGCGATCCTTTGTCTTCCGACTCCGAATCTACAAAATCCGGCTTTTTAGCTTGATGTGCTTCGTATCTCCTTAGCTTTGTAAAGTTTTTTACGGATCATCCACAAAATCATTGGGTTTGTTGGAGAGGTAGCCGTCCATCTCCTGTTAGGGTTAGCAATAAACAAAGTGTGCAAAAAACTAGAAAACAAAACAAATCTATAAAGACTAGAGTTAGACAAACTAGATTAGATGTATTTTGAGGATGATCAAAATTTAGTAGATGCAAAAATAAAAACAAAAAGAATACTGAAAATTACAAAAAAAAGCAATAAAAAAATCAAATCTTGATCACTTGTTCCCCGGCAACGGCGCCAGAAAAAGGGGCTTGTTGACGGTTAATAATTGTATCAAAGTTCGTTCGTGACTCGCAAGCGTACAAGTCTCCCGTCGTAGTCAAGGGACCCTTCTTCCCTCGAGTGGTGAACCCAAGGTATCGAATCCGTGGAACAAATGTGTGACGCAAGACTTAATCTATTAAAGCCAAATAACTTCAATATTCAATAAAGAACCTAATGCATCTAAGTAAAAGACACAAAATAAAGATAAATCTAATCTACTAAAGACCGGAGAAAACAAAGTAAGATTGGGTAGATAAACCGATCTAGAGGGATCGGGGTAAGCTTTTTGTTGAAGTTCCAAGCAAGAGAAGAAGTAGCAAATCGAATCTTAATAAAAGCCTCTTTAAATCGTGGTTTCCCGTCCAAATCCGAAAACATCCGCCTTTCGAGACCCCCGTTCTGTCACAACGTATCCCTATTCATGCGGGGAGCTTAGGGCGAGTCAAAAGACAAGTCGAGATTCTTTCGGAAGATCCGGCGTGTACCTCTAGCCACCGCGGCTACAAGAACACCCTATGTAATCTATCGCGCGAATAGAATTGGAATAAGCAAAGCCGATCGAAAAACGAAATCTTCGAGGAAACACTTGATCGGCCGGGAAAAGATTCAACTTGATAATTCAACTATGACAATGATACATACACAAGATCACCACCGGGATCCTTCCTTGATCTTGCTTCTAGCTCCGAGAACTCCGACGTGGTCTTCCGTGCAAGGTTCCCACGTCGGCTAGGGGAACCCTAGTCAACTAGCTCGACCCTCTCCTCTCCGAGATGGTGTCCCTCTCTTCTCTGCTTCTCGGCGGCCGAAGACGAAATCTTCTCTCGCGTGGCTCTCGGTCGGGGGACTATAAATAGCCCGATTGGCGGCTAGGGCAAAGGAGAACGAATTTGGGCCCAAAATGGGCACGGGCCGACCGGACCGGGCCGGCCGGCACGGGCCCATTTAGGCCCGGCCCGTGGGCTCCTTTGCCCCACGTCGGTTCCCTTGCTTCCTGGATGTTTCCCCCTTCGCATGTAGGTCCATGTCGTCGGTTTCTCTCCGAAGTGGACTCAACTCCTTGTCTTGCAAGATTCGGCACTTTTCCGGTCATGTCCCCGGAGTCCGTCGTCTTCTCGGATCAAGTCCTCGGCTTTTTGGAGTTAAGTTTGCTTCATTGCATGACTTGTTCGGGGCTTCAAGGTCTTGTCATGAGGTGCTTGATGAACTTATCCCGAAAGTCTTGCATTCAACACTAAATCCCCGCATAAACATTAAACTCCAAAACCGACATGCACACGTGAACTTGTTATACCACGGGGGTTAGTACCAATGGATAAGGTATAAAACTCATGCCAACACCGAAGGTAAACTCATGGCTAGGTTGACGGATTTTCACCGTCAACGGCGGGACCCGGCGCGCGCGCTCGAGCCTCGGCGTGTCCGCACGGCCCTCATCGACCGCGATGAGGCGGCGCGCGGGCGCGCTCGGACTCGGAGAAGATGCGCACGGCGGCAACCAGGCGGGAGGCGGAGGTGGCCGGCGTCGCGGCGAGAACCGGGGGCTCCGCTCGTAGCTCGAGGGGGCGCAAGCGCGGCGGCGCCGGGCCGAGGAGCGGGGCGCGCGGGCGGGAGCGGCGGGCCAAGGAGGCCGACGATTTGAAGGCTGCTCTCGACGCCAAGGTCGTGGCGCTCGCCGTCGGCCGAGGAGCAGCTCTTGCGGGGAGTGCACCGCCCGCCAGGGGCCGAGGGGCGGCTCTAGCAGGAGCAGGCCGCCCTCGTCGACGCCCGGTCGGCGCTGGAGCAGGAGCGCGTTGCTCGCGAGGCGACGCAGAAGTCGCTGGAGGAGCGGAACACCTCGTTCTCCAAGGCCGAGGGTGAGCTCATTGTGCTCAGCATCACAAATGCAAACAATGAGCTGGCCCTCCAGGAGCAAGGTGAGACCGTCAAGCGCCTCGAGCTGGCGGTCGAGGCCGTGCGCCGCGACCTCGAGGCGGAGAAGAAGCAAGTCGAAGGTGAGCTGCTGCTTGACTTTTGTTTGGTTGGTTTTTCGTTTGGGAATTCGCACTCCCTTTTCTGATTTCTCTCTTGTCTTGGTGACTCCAGGCTTGCGCACCGCTGCGGGGCACGCGGTGAGCGGGCCGAGGCGGCTGCGGAGCTTCCTATAACTCCTCCGAGCGAGAGCTGCGGGAGCTACGTGATGCGGCCCTCGAGACACCGCCAAGCCGTGGAGGAGGGCGAAGCACGGGCGGCGGCTCGGCGGCCGGCCCGCTGCGCGTCCTTGGCGGCCACGTCACCGAGCGGATGCGCCGAGCGCTGCGTCTGGGCGTCCAGAAGGCCCTCGGAGTGGTACGATCCCACTACGAGGTCAACTTCGAGGCGCTGGCGGAGGGCTGCGTCGTCCCCGAGGGTGTTGAGGACGAGGTGGCGATGGAGCGTGTGGACGCGCTCGCCGCTGACGCCGCCGGGTCGCTCGCTGAAGCCTTCGAGGAGTTCCTCTTCCCGGACGCTGTTGACGCCGCCGCTCCTCCTGCCTGAAGACAGATGGGCACTAGGCCCATTTTTATGTGTGTATCAGTATTCTGGCCTCGTGGCCTTTGTAAATGAACAAGTTGTTTTTAACGTAAACATCTGCTGTAATGAAGTCTTTTGTTTTGTACGCTTTTGTTTCTCCTTATTCCTGAGTAGATTCTAGTTAGGGGAGGTCGATTTTCGCGGGGGGCCTGCTGGGTTGGAGGCGAGAGAGAAGGGCCATATCCACGCGGCGTAGGCTATCTCTGGCTCGCACGCTCCTTCCGTTGGGCCGCCTGCGCCCTGTTCGAATCGTTGCTCGTAGTTGAAGTAGAAAACAAACTTAGCGCGCGTGAGTTGTTTCGTTTTTGCGCGAAAAATGGGACCATTTTGGGGGGGGGGTGCCCCCCCGCAGTAGCCCCCGAGGGTAACTTGGGTTTCAGGGGAAAGCCGAGTTGCCCTTTTTATTAGACTTGAAGCATTTACATAGTTGTTACCAACTGGGGCGTTGGTCATATGGTTTTTACAATAAAAAGTACTTGGAAATCCTAGCTAGGGGTAGAAGCGACGTAGCTGTTGGATGTTCCAAGCGTTGGTGAGCTCTTCACCGTCCTCGTTGGCCAGTTTGTACGTGCCGGACTTGAGTACCTTCACCACGACGTAGGGTCCCTCCCATGGGGGCGATAGCTTGTGGCACCCTCGGTTGTCTTGGCGTAGCCTTAGGACCAAATCCCCTTCACTGAAGTCCCGTCGACGTATCTTGCGTGCTTGGTAGCGTCTTAGGGACTGTTGATACCTTGAGGAATGCATTAAGGCTACGAGGCGTGCCTCGTCCAGCTGATCCAGCGAGTCCTCGCGGGCTCGCTGGTTAGCATCCTCGTCATAGCCTCGAACCCTGGGCGATCCGTATTCTAAGTCCGTGGGGAGGATGACCTCCGCGCCATGGACTAGGAAAAATGGGGTGAACCCAGTGGCTCTGCTCGGGGTGGTCCTTAGGCTCCACACAACCGCTGGTAGCTCTTGGAGCCATTTTCGTCCCGCATTTGTTGAGGCTGGTCGAAAATTCGGGCTTGAGGCCCCGTAGGATCATGTCGTTGGCACGCTCTACTTGGCCGTTGGTCCGTGGGTGTGCCACGGCCGCCCAATCCACACGGATGTGGAATTTGTCGCAAAACTCCAAAAACTTCCCCGCCCGTGAAGCGGGACCCATTGTCGGTGATGATGGAGTTTGGCACTCCAAAGTGGTAGACGATGTCGGTGAAGAATGTTACCGCTTTGTTCGCCCTTAGATTCGTGATGGGGCGCACCTCTACCCACTTGGAGAACTTGTCGATTGCGACCAGCAAGTGGGTGAAGCCCCCGGGTGCCTTCCGCAGGGGCCCAACGATGTCCAGCCCCCACACGGCAAATGGCCATGTTACGGGGATGGTCTGTAGGGCATGGGCGGGTAGGTTGGACTTGCGGGCGTAGCACTGGCACCCTTCGCAGGTGCGTACGATTTCGCTGGCGTCCTCAACCGCGGTAGGCCAGTAAAAGCCTTGGAGGAACGCATTGCCGACGAGGGTACGAGGCGCTGCATGGTGGCCGCAGATCCCGGCGTGGATGTCCCGCAGGAGTTCGCGGCCTTCAGGAATGGGCATGCACCGCTGCAGGATGCCAGAGGCGGCGCGCTTGTACAGCTCGCCGTCAATGAGGGCAAAAGACTTGGCCATCCTAGCGATGCGCCTGGCCGCGGCCCGGTCCGCGTGGAGTTCCCCTCGAGCCATCCAGGTAATGTATTTGTCACGCCAGTCCGTCTTGACAGGGGCTGGCTCGATGTCCATCACGTCAGCCCCGTAAGCGCCATACCCCTCGAGGAGGGAGAGCACGTACGCCTCGTTCGAGGGGTCCTCGTCCATGGGTTCCGCACTCGTTGGGTTCGAGGGAGCCCCCGAGGGTTCAGCGTGACTCGAGGGGTGGGGCTCGAAGATGACCGAGGGTTGAGCGACGTCGCGCGCGAAAACGTTCGGGGGAACGGTGATCCGCCCGGACGCAATCTTGGCCAGTTCATCCGCCTCCTCGTTGTACCGGCGGGGCACATGGTTGAGCTCAATGCCGTAGAACTTGTCCTCGAGGGCTCGCACGGCTTTGCAGTAGGCCTCCATCTTGTCGTCATGGCAGCTCGCGTTCTTCATGACTTGATCGATTACGAGCTGCGAGTCCCCCCGCACGTCAAGGCGCTTGACGCCTAACTCAATGGCGATTTTGAGGCCACAGAGGAGGGCCTCGTATTCAGCCATATTGTTAGACACGGGGAAGTGGAGGCGCACTGCGTAGCGCATGTGCTCCCCGAGGGGTGACACGAAGAGCAGGCCCGCGCCCGCCCCTCGTTTTCATCACCGAGCCGTCAAAGAACAGAGTCCAGCACTCTGCTTGGATCTGCGGGGGCGGCAGCTGCGTATCCGTCCACTCAGCGACGAAATCCGCCAAGATTTGAGACTTGATGGCCTTGCGCGGGGCATAGGCAAGCGTCTCGCCCATCAGCTCCACGGACCACTTGGCAATCCTTCCTGCGGCGTCGGGGTTGCGGATGATCTCCCCCAGCGGGAAAGAGGAGACCACCGTGACGGGGTGGGCCTCGAAGTAATGGCGGAGCTTGCGCCGCGCAAGGACTACCGCGTACAGCAACTTCTAAACCTGGGGGTAGCGCGTCTTGGTGTCCGACAGGACCTCGCTGACGTAATAGACGGGCCGCTGTACAGGTAAAGCATGCCCTTCCTCCGTGCGCTCCACGACGATCACAGCGCTGACCACCTGGGTGGTCGCGGCAACGTAGAGCTGCAAGGGCTCGCCGTCCTGCGGCGGCGTGAGAATAGGGGCGCGCGCTAAGGACGCCTTTAGCTTGTCGAGCGCGTCCGGGGCCTCGGCGGTCCGGGGAGAAGCGTTTGTGCTTCTTGAGGAGGCGATAGAGGGGCGAGGCCCTTCTCGCCGAGCTTCGAGATGAAGCGGCTCAGGGCGGCAAGGCACCCCAGCACCTTTTGCACCCCTTTGAGGTCCCGGATTGGACCCATTCGTTCGAGGGCCGCAACCTTTTCGGGGTTGGCCTCGATTCCCCGTTGGGAGACAATGTATCCCAGGAGCATGCCTCGCGGCACTCCAAAGACACACTTTTCGGGGTTTAACTTGACCCCCCTGGCCCGTAGGCAACCGAACGAGATGCCAAGGTCGCCAACCAGGTCGTCCGCCTTCCTGGTCTTTACGACAATGTCATCCACATACGCCTCGACTGTCCGCCCGATATGGTCTCCGAAAACGTGCTGCATGCAGCGCTGGTACGTTGCACCTGCGTTTCGGAGGCCAAATGGCATCGTGACGTAGCAGAACATCCCGAACGGCGTGATGAACGAAGTCGTGAGCTGGTCGGACTCCTTCATCTTTATTTGATGATACCGGAGTAAGCATCAAGGAAGCAAAGGAATTCGCACCCAGCCGTTGAATCGATGATTTGGTCAATACGTGGCAAAGGAAAAGGAACTTTAGGACATGCTTTATTAAGACCGGGTGTAGTCTATACACATCCGCCATTTCCCATTCTTTTTTCTTTACAAGCACGGGGTTTGCTAGCCACGTCGGGTGGAACACCTCCTTGATGAACCCGGCCTCGAGAAGCTTCCGCAGCCTCCGCTGCGATTGCCCGTCGCCGCTCCTTGTCGAAGCGGCGGAGCCGTTGTTGCACGGCGCGGGCGTGAGGCGGGGACGTCGAGGGAGTGCTCGGCGACCTCCCTCGGGATGCCTGGCATATTAGAGGGGCTCCACGCGAAGATGTCGGCGTTGGCGCGGAGGAAGTCGACGAGCACCACTTCCTATTTGGGGTCGAGGGTGGAGCTGACCCTCAACGCCTTGCCCTCGGGGGCAGAAGGATCGAGGGGGGCCTCCTTGGTCTGCTCCGCGGCCTCGAACGTGCCGGTTGCTTGGCGGCGGAGTCGAGGTCGTCGTTGACCATCTTTTCCAAAGTGGTCACCAGCGCTTCGTCCAGCGCCAGCTCCTCTGCGTGCTCTACGCACTCGACGTCGCAGTCGATTGCGTGCTCGATGGACGAGCCGACGGTGATGACGCCGTTCGATCCCGGCATCTTCATCTTCAAGTAAGTATAGTTGGGGACCGCCATGAATTTGGCGTAATAGGGTCGCCCAAGTATGGCGTGGTAGGCTCCCTTGAACCCCACTACCTCGAAGGTGAGGATCTCCTTGCGGAAATTCTTCGTGGTGCCAAACCAAACCGGCAGGTCAATCTGCCCGAGGGGATGGACCTGCTTGCCGGGCGCGATGTCGTGGAACGGCTTCGTGCTGGGCCGCAGCTGGTCCAACCTGATCCCCATCAAGCGCAGCGTATGCGCGTAGAGGATGTTGAGGCTGCTGCCCCCGTCCATCAAGACCTTCGAGAACCGCGCGTTCCCGATGATGGGGTCGACCACCAGCGGGTACTGGCCCGGGTTGGGGACGCGGTTCGGATGGTCCTCCCGGCTGAAGGTGATGGCGTCCTCCGACCAATTGAGGAAGGAGGGAGGCGCCTTCTCCGCGGCGAGGACCTCATGCCGCTCCTTCTTGCGCTGGCGGGTCGACATGTCGACGGTGGGTCCCCCGAAGATGAGGAACACGTTCTCTACGGCGGGGAAGCCGCCGGCGTCGCCATCTCCTCCGTCTTTCTTGGCTTCTGCCTCCTTCGCGGCGGCGCGGCCATAGAACTTCTTGAGCATGTCGCACTGCTCAAGGGTGTGGTTTACTGGGGTCTTGTGATAAGGACATGGCTTTTTCAGGCATGTCGTCAAACACCCCGGGCCTCGAGGGGCCGGTCGAGGGCCCCGTCGAGCCGGGTCCACAGCGAGGGCCTCGGCATTACCGCCGTCGCGCCCCTGCTCGCGCGCCTCGCGGCACGGCTTCTTTCCCTTCTTGCCCCGCTTGTCGTTGCGGTGGGGCTTCCTGGACTAGCTGCCCTCCACGGGCGCGTCCTCCCGGCGCTTGCCCTTCTTGCCGTCGAAGATCGCCCCCACGGCCTCCTCTCCTGAGGCGAAGCTGGTGGCGATGTCGAACAGCTCGTTGGAGTCCGCGGGCGGGCTGCGTCCCAGCTCCCGCACGAGGTCCCGGCACGTGGTGCCCTCGAGGAAGGCGTGCACGATCTCGGACTGCGCCACACTGGGGAGCTCCGTGCAGCGCTTGGAGAAGCGCCGTATGAAGTCCCGCAGCGACTCGTCGGGCCTCGCGTGCGGGGAGCGCGAGGTCCCGGGGAATTCCCCGGGGGCGCATGTACGTGCCCTGGAAGTTGCCCACGAACGTGCGGACCAGATCGTCCCAATTGTGGATTTGGCTGGCGGGCAGGTGCTCGAGCCATGTCCGGGCCGCATCGCCGAGGTGCAGGGGCAAGTTGCGGATGATGACTTCGTCGCTGGTCGCCCCGCCCAGCTGGCAAGCCAAGCGGTTGTCGTTGAGCCACACGCGGGGATCCGTCTCCCCGTTGTACTTGACAATGGTCGAGGGTTGGCGGAAGCGGCGGGGGGGAAGGGCGCCGTGCGGATCTCCCCGGCTGAACACACGGGTCCCGGGGGTTCCGGCGTCGGGGAGCGGTCCTCACCGCTGTCGTAGCACCCGCCCCGTTGAGGGTGGTAGCCCACTGCTGCTCGCGCGTCCGCCTTGCTCGTGCAGCGGGCGTTGATGACGTTGCGAGCGTCACCATCCAGAGCTCTGCGCATGTCAAGGAGCCGTTCCCTGGCCGGTGCGCGTCCCGAGTTGGCGGGACGCTCCGCCGCCCCCTCTGCGTGGACCGAGGGTTCGCCCCCTTGTGCGGCCCCGTCGCCCCCGCGCATCCCCTTGTTGGCGGATGCGCGACGCCGAGCTCTCGGCCTTACGGACGGCCGCTTGCTCGATGAGAGTCCGGCCTCGCGGTGCGGGTCTCGTGCCTCGGGGAGTCGAGGGTGCGGCATGGCCCATAGCGGCGTTGCGGCGGCAACGAGCTTCGACTTGCCCGCGGCGGCATGTCGGGGGTTGTCGGCGTTGATGCGGTCGCGGGCTGTCCGCCGGCTCCCGCACTCGTTCGCCGCGAGCGGAGGCTTCCCCGCCCATCGAGGCGCGGAGCGGCCGCACCGTCCGTACTCCTCCGCCGCCTTGGCCTCGAGCTCGCGGGCTTGGGCTAGGCGCGCGTCGGCGTCGGCCCCGGTAGGAGCGCTTGGCCCCGCGGCTAGGCGTGTGGCGATTCTGGGGGCGGCGTGATTTCCCCGTCTCCGGCGCCCACCGCGCCGGCCGGCGTTGGCCGGGTCGTTGGTGATGACGGCATAGCACTCCCGCGCGGGGTCGTAGCTCCCGGTCTGCCGGAGTCGTCGGAGTAGCCGAACCGTAGTCCGTAGCGTCAAGGAAACGCCCGAACATGACCGGGTCCCGCACACCGGGGAGAAGTCCCCATTCGCGTGCCGTGGCAGTTGGCAGGTGGCAACGCGTCGAGGGAGCCCAGAGACGACTCGTCAGCCACTGAGGCGCCGGGATCCCTGGCGACGAGGACGTGACGGCCAGGTGGGACCCTGCGCATCGTGGTGCTGGCTTTGTTGTTGTAGGCCGACGTGGCACCACGCAACCTAATGGGGATGCGCGGTCCGGAGACCGCGCGCTGTCCCGCTGGGGTGGTGGCAGTCGTCGTGGCGGTGGGCGTGTCGTGTTGAGAGGCGGCGCGCTCGGCTGCCGTCGCTCCGACCGGCGCACGGCGCGAACGTAGCCCGGGAGCGGCGGCGGCGTCGTGGTGCCGACGGGCTCGCGGCATCCGCGCTTGTGGGCATCCGCGCCGTGGTCGTGCGTGCGGCGGGGACCGGAGCGGGCCCGGCCTGGCGCCGCGCGCGGAGCTCCTCACGGTTGGTGAGGCGCATGAGGTAGCCATTCCCCGTGGCCTGAAAGTTCAGGCCCCCGAACCGGATTTCGAACCCGGCGGGGAGGGGGTCCGAGCTGCCCATGCAGTAGCGTGTACCACGGTACTCAGTGCGGATCACCATGGAGGGAGTTGACGGATTGACCTTAGGCGCTCAGATGGCCCCACGATGGGCGCCAACTGTCGGTGCGGAATGTGGTCCCGACACTAACCAGTAGTAAGCGTCGCGGTCTATCCCTCAATGGTCGATGCTAAGTAACAAGTGACATAGAGTTTTTATCCTGGTTCCGGCCGAGGGGGCCGTACGTCCAGTAGTGGCGTGCTCGAGACACTATATTACTTAGCACCGGGGGTGCCTGTAGTGGGGCTGCTACAAGCAAGGCGGGAGAGGAAGCCTGGCTTCCAAGTCCCTGGTGTGATGGCTGAAGATGTTGTGGGAGAATTGGAGAACAAGTGCGTGGTGCAGCCTGTCTCCAATTGTGTCGTGTCTGTGTTCCCTTCGCTGTTTTTTCTCTCTCCCCGCGGCAGGGGGGTTCGCCCCCCTTTTATAGATCAAGGAGGGAGCGAGTTACATGCGCGCCGCGCTACCTAGCTACGTGAAGGGGTGTGGCGTGCTATGCTGTAGAGTGGGTGGCCGTCCGGACGACCCTTGCAGCGATCCGGCCATCATGGCCTATCTTGTACCCGAATAGTGGCGGTTCGAGGGTAGGAGGGCAGCGGATGGCGGTGATGTCTTCTGATGGGCTCGAGGGAGCTGCTGACGTTGGCCCGTACGGAGTACAGGGGTAGGTAACACGGCGTCCCGTTCCTATACGCTTCACCGTACCGGAGTTGTTGCTACAGCGCCGGGCTTGCGCCTGCGCGCACGGGGACGGCTGCCATGCCGTAACAGTGGCAGGGATGGCGTTCCTCCGGCCTAGCGCCTCCACCTAACCCTGTAGGGTCACAAGAAAGCAAATCGAGGGTGAAGCCGGCCCCCCATCGAGGGCTCGGCGCGTTAGCCGTACTGGAGTAGGCGCACGGTGTCACGGGACTGACATCGGCCGCGCTGTACTGTCCCTCCCCACAGTGATGGGGATGGGCTCCCTCCTGGGGAGTTGGTGCGGCGGCACTGGGGTGCGAGCCCCGGGCGCATGATGGCACTGTCCCGCCGGTGTCAGGGCGTTAAATGCCCGTGTACGGGGGGCGGGCGCACGCGAGCGGGGGGCGCCCTCGAGCGAGGCGGACCTTTGGTCGAGGGCGGGTCGGACCCTCGAGCGAGGCGGAGCCTGCTCGAGGGGGAGCGGGCCCTCTAGCGGGGCGGAGCCCGCTCGAGGGAAGCGCATCCCTTCGAACGGGACGAAGCCTGCTCGAGGGGATCTTCGAGAGGGTCGCCTTGGTGGGCCGTTGAGGTCTTTGCAGCGTGGGCTGTATCCTGCAAGGTTAGGCAAAGTGTGTTGGGTTTTGTTGCAGGTTTTAAGTGGGGATTTCTCGGTTGCTAAAGGGGACCCCTAGGGCTGTCCCCGACAGATGGAGAAGATGGAGATAGAGAAAGAAGCTCAATACCTAAAGGCTACTGAAGCAAGATCCACATGTGAGGAGTGTGAGGAGTATGACCATGTCCAAGGTAAACCCCGATTTAATGCAAGTTCGTCCATCCAAGATTTGGTTCCTCTTTCTACACAATTCAAGGACTTCATGGACGAGCAAGTTAAGATCAACAAGGACATCGTCACTAAGTTTGAGGCTATAGAGAAAATATTGGAGAATTTAGATGGCAAGGTGACAGAGGTCGGAAAATCTATACGTGATGTGTTCATCATGATGAAGATGTTAGAAACGCAAGTGGGACAACTTGTTGGGCGCCCGATGGATAACAAAGGAGTATTTCCGAGACAATCCCAAGGTCTCGAGACGATGAAGGCTACTCAAACTCATTCAGGAGAGATGGAAGATCACACTAAGGAGACCACGAAGATCACGACCCGAAGGATCACAGTTTGAGATGCTGAGCCACTACATGAAGGAAGTTGTTGCATCCGTCAAGACCAAAGGACAAAGCCAGCCTGTGAAGACCAAAAATATGACAAAGCCAAAGAATAAGCCCGTGCCCAAGATGGTGCGGAAGTGGGTACCCAAGATTGCAGTGCCCGCAAAGAGTGTTGATCCGGAGTAATCAAGTGAAGAAGTATAGCCATGGACTATAAATGAAGCGCTAGGCGGGAGGCAACCCGTTTCGTCGAGTCAAGAATAAGCTGCCGGTAGGACAACCCGATTCCAGGTTTTTCGAGTCGTTTTAATAATTCAGTTTTGAATTTTACTACACAAGACATTAGAGTTAGAGAAGTTGAATAGTGTTAGAGACATAATTCTTGGTTGAATATTTTGTTTTGATCATAAACCCTTCACATGAACCCTCCTATGTGTTTGTTTGCTTCTTTTCGAGAAACCACAACCAAATAAATTCAGAACCTAACTCAACCATGCATCCCCTTTATGATGTTGTGGTTGACTTGTTTTTCATGCTAAAAACACACGAGTAGAGCCACGACTTGTAACTAGATGTTATTTAAATTTCAGCACGTGGTAGGACTCGCGTGAACCTAGAAACTTAACTTTTGGTTGGTTTAAAAATCCATATCCTTGGCTTCTCTAGAGTTAGAATTTTTCTGAGCCTCATTTAATTTTATTTCATTCAACATTCAAAATCTCTCTCATCTAACCAAAATTAGAACCTAAACCTATGCCCCCATGATCAAGCTGAGAAAAGCTTGCTCTCAACTAATGGAAGCAAACAATACCGGTGATACCAACATAAAAGTAGTCAGGAAATCTTTTCGACTTACATTTGTTTTTAATGCTTTAAAAATTCCTCTAAACTTATATTTTAACTCATTAATATCTCTGATTTTATTTTTTATCTTCGAAATTAGAGGAGTGCTTAGCATTAAAACATGCTTAGAGGGATGCAATCTAGTTAACCTAACCATGCATGCACCATGATCTATCATGGGATGCCCCTCCAACATATTTTATCAAACCACATGTACAAGCATGGGGCCGGGCAGCCAAGGCATTATTTTGCAGGAATATCATGGAAGCATGTGAGGCAAGGGATTATGGAAGTGACTCGAAGCGAAAACATCAAGTGGAAGGAGCAATAATGCAACAAGCAAGTGTGCTAGAACGTTTAGAAGGTGCACGCGGTCACGAAGCAACAAGCAAGTGCGCTAGAGAAGAATCGAGCCAAGAGGAGGAGAGAGGTAAGTCTCCCATCTAGCTCTTTATTCATGTGCTCTAGTTTGTAGTCCGGAACCACCTTAGACTTAGCCATCCACCCCGCTTGTTTCGTGCAACAAATCACATCCTTAATCCACTCAAAGTCCAGACTCCAAAATAATATTTGTACCTTGTTACCGGTTGAAAACCCCCAGATATTTATTTGTGAGGGAGAGTGCTGCAACCATGGAAGAAAACTACAAGTCTTTTCACCAAGAAGAAGGGATCATCTTCGTCCAAGCCATCATCGACAACCTCTTCGAGGAGGCACTCGGTTTCCGAGTCTCCTCGGAGTATGGAGGAGGACACGGCACCCCCGAGGAGGAACAACACTCTTCTCCTCGGTGGCATGAGGGCCACACGAAGCTCGTCTCTGAGGTTCACCGAACCTCGTGGATCTAAGGAGGAGCCGCCCATCCGACCTCACCGCTCGACACGATCATCCGCTCCACCTCCACATACTCCGTGGTATTCCAATGGGTTTATCATCATGACGGAGGAGGAGGAGGAGAAGCTCGCTCGCCTTGAGTAGAGGCATGAAGCGAACATCGACTTCGACGACCAAGCTCTCCACATATTGGGTTTTCATACGAAACACCCAGGTTGGGTGCAATTCTCCAACGGAGTGTCGGTAAACACCCACAAGGAATTTGCCTTGGAAATTCTCATGACCATGGCGCCTATCCTTGATGGAGTACCGAGTTTCTCATTCCATTTGGAGGGAGTTGAATAAAGGGTTCCCTATGAGTATATTAGGGAATTGCTTTGTTTTAAAAAGGGAGCCCCGGAACAAGTGTATGTGCTTGGAGGCACATCGGAAGGTTTTTGGAGTGTGATCGCGGGAGGAGCCCATCAACAAAGAAATGGTATCTGGACCCCATCATCCAAGTATGTCACTTTGTTGTGCAAGTGGATTTTTGGGAGAATGAGAGAGACAGAGATAACCAACACAGAGTTCAATTGGCTTTACTCAGCTTTGATTGCCAGGCAGCCAATCGACCGCACTCACCTCATGATCAACCGGTGGTGTTGTGAAGCAACATCGGGTTCAGGAGATATTGGTTCGGGGTGTTACCTCTCCATGTTGGCTATCTCTTTGAAACCGGGTATTACAAGGAACCCGAAGCATCTCCTACCCGGGACCTCCCTAGGATTTGAGTATATGAACAAAGGAAAATATATAAGTGAAGATGAGAGAGGAGGCTTTAAAGTGGCCAAAGTAAACTTGCCCCTATCGGATAGAAGATTAAGACGTTTTCTTTAAGGGAAAGAAGATTGGTTAGAGGAAGGACTTCTTGTGCCGGCAAAGAAAAAAATAAAAGAGAAGGATTATAGGAGAAGGTTTTTCCACGGCCCAAGAAGGAGGTGCGCAACAAAATTATGTCCCACCATTTGGAGGAACCCTGGCGCCGCCGAGTTACTACGGCGATGTACCAATTCAAGCATGGGGGAGTGGTGCAGCCTTGCCCCCACCAATTTTGCGGTGCCCAACGTAGCCTTTGCGGAGCCATATGCACATCTTCCTCAACCACAACAAAGTGTGGCCACCATTGGAGGATACGCTGCAAGAAACATGCAAATTATTGCAGCCATCCAAACCAATGCAAACGAAATGGGTGAAGGAAATGCAAACATCGCTTATGAGCTTTGACGCCTTCACTTAGCACCGCCGGGACAATTCATAGGAGTGGTGCAATCCAATTATGAGCAAGGGTACAATAACCAAGACTATAAATATCAACCACAGGCGGAAGATTAGAGAGAGGTGGAGCTTTAGTTATCTTTCCTTTACGCCCTTTTCTTTAATTTTGAGCTTATATGCGCCTATGTATGCATAGTATTTTTAGTTTTTACTTTAATTTTCAGCATGTGCGTTAGTTTTTATTTTCATCATGAATAAATTCACCACCAAGTTTTTACCATTGGTAAAGTTACAAAAGTTTGTGCCATGATGATATATGATTATAATTGCCGCTTTGTTTATTTTTGTACTTGTTTTATGCATGTTAAAGCTAATGCTCTCTTAAAATACAAATCTGAAATTATCTAAATGCTAGCTTAATCTTTAGCGGAGGTTATGATAAAAATAAAGACTCATAGTGTTTTATGTGCTCTCAAGTTTAGATGGATTAAAGATGATTTATTTTTGTTCTTAAAAGTAATGCTAACCTTGTCATAAATACCACTTGCATGTTGCTCTACCTATCCAGAGCCATATATATATTTGAGTGCAAAAACTTAGTATACAAGGTTTATTTTTGGGTGAGTTATTTCAGGCCTTGATTTCTCTGGCCTGAGACTAAGAAGCTGGCCATTTCGCTTTTGCGTATCTATCTTTTTGCTAGCCTTTCTATCCGTGCATTGTGTATCCCCACATCGGAGATCTCACAAACCTCGCCGGATATCCACCCTTAAAACCAAATATCATCTTTTGTGATTACCTCCTTGACCACAACCTATCGTTGAGGATGGATCACCAATTCAAGGAAGATAGCAAGATGGTGCCAAGATTGAAGATTTCAAGTATCTCTCCAAAGGAAAAGTACTTCCGGTACCTATCTTATCTCTATCAACTCATTGCCCGAGGACGAGCAACGTCTAAGCATGGGGGAGGAGGTAGGTACAATGCAATTTTAGAGTTCAAAAGGGGAGGAAATTAAAAAAAATTGAGAAAGAAAAGAAAAAAATGAGAAAGAGAAAGAAAGAAAGAAAAAGATACAAAGAAAAAGAAAGAAATAAAAATTATATGTATGAGAAAAAAATATGAGTTGTGTAAAAATAAAATAAAGTGAACTCCCCAGTTCTCTAAAGTGCATTACGAATTTCAAGGCTTCAAAATTAAAAGATCCATACTCATTTTCCAACCATGTGCAATCCGATAACAAGGACTTCCTTTGTGCATCGGAATCACTCATTGCGATTTGCACATGTCCACCTATTTCAAGTTTGTGTACTTTTCTCTTTCCCCTCCTTCACTTAACATTATTTTCCAATGACCTTTTTGACGAGTATCGGTAAGACCATGAGAAGCTTGTCTTGTTTTGACAATATATCATTTATAATATCTTGGTAGGACTAAACTTTCCAAAGAGCTCCATATAAAGGCTACCACTTACATATATGTTTTGAGAGGGAAAGGAGTAGAAGAAATAGGCTTGAGAGACAAGATGAGATGAGAGTTCATGAGCAAGATGCAAGGTGGTTTAAATTTTTGAACTTGGTTTAGCTCTTTTTCATCCTGTTCTTTATTTCAAAATTTCTGAGATCCATTTGAATTCTGGGAGCATGTTATTACTTGTGGGATAAGCTTAATTAATAATCTACCCTCCATAGGGACTAGTACATTATGGAACTATAACGAACTAAACTTTTGAGAGCATTATGTTCTCTCATGTATGATCAAGTGCAAGGTTTAAAAAATGAAGGGAAACGATGATATCCATCAAAGGCTTACTCGAGGACGAGCAAGGTTTAAGCATGGGGGAGCTATTGATGGTGCCATGAGTTTACCTTCGATGTTGCATGTGTATCTTATTCATTGGTACAAACCCCTGTGGTATAACAAGTTCACTTGTTCATGTCGGTTTTGGAGTTTAGTGTTTATGCAGGGTTTTAGCGTTGAAAGCAAGACTTCCGGGCATTAAGCACCTCATGACAAGACCTTGAAGCCTGTACAAGTTAAGCAATGAAGTGAATATGACTCCAAGAGCCCAAGGACCAGGCTCGAGAAGATGACAAACTCCGAGGACCTAGCCAGAAAAGTGCTGAATCTTGCGAGATAAGGAGCTTCATCCAATTCGGAGAGAAACTGACGACAAGGGCCCAGATGCAAAAGGGGGAAGGATATAGAAGACTCGGGAAGCAACACCGGGCGAAGGAGGCCACGAACCGGGATAATGACCTACTAAGGGAGGTACCCGAAGTAGATGAATGTGATCTCGCCGAGATCGGTAACTCAAAGGAAGAGACACGTGGCACACAATTTAGGCAGGTTCGGGCCGCGAGGCGTGTAATACCCTACATCTTGTATGCTGCGTGGCTCTGGATTGATTGGGTGCGATTACAAGATGATGCAATCTGATGCGTATGAGCGAGATGAGATAGCTAGAGAGGGATCCCTGCCTCGCCTTATACAGTCCGGGAGGCAGGGTTACAAGTCGGTTCAGGGAGGGAGTACTAGCCGAGTACGTCTAGGAGTCCTCCATACAGTACTTCTCCTCCGTAGTCCTTGTGCTTCACGCCAGCAGGTGCCGTGCAGCGCAAGTCGAGTAGTCCCAGGGGCCCACCGAGTATTTGGTCCTTGTACCCACCGAGGTAGTGGGGCCAGGGAGGTCCATACGACAAGCCCCCGAGTACTTTGTAGTCGAGAAGGATAGCTTCGAGTAGTCTTGACGGCCTTAACGAGTAGTCCTCAAGTGTCCCTGAGCGCTACAAGTCAAAAGTCCTCAAGAATAGTTGAAGCATCCTGAGGCTGGAATTACTCCAGTTGATGTTCTAGCAATCCTGAAGTCTTCTTGAGTAGTCCCAAGCGTCCTGGAGTGCGGCTCTTGAAGGTCTTCAACATTGCCCGTGTTGTCTTGAAGCCGAAGCTGATATGGAAGTGCGATTGCAAAATCGCACTCCATATGAAGTAGCCCCTGAGCCTTAGGTTGAGTTGTAGACTCTGGCTGAGGGTCCATCTGAAGTTTCGGCAAGAATATCCCGCAAAATCCAGAGAAAAAACCGAAGGACACATGGCACGGAGCCCTCGAGCCTTGAGTCGAGTACTTCCTCTCGAATTGAAGGGTCATCTTGTAGAATGTGTCCTGAGTTGCTCTTGAATCTCGTTGCTACCCAGGAAGTTGAGCAGAAGAAGCCGAGCTCCTGAGACGAGGCGCGTCGACTAGTAGAAGTTGAAGAGTCAGGCGCCACCGCTGAGTCAGCCGTCTGGAGACTTATCCATGCGGCCGTTGGAGGAGCCGCTGTTGACTTATAAATAGATGCCGAAACCCTTAGGGTTTTTCACTCCACACATTTGCAGCCATTCCTAGCAGATTGTGCTAGGAACTACCGCCAGTGCACACTGCCGCCTTTGAGGGAATTGTAGATCCAAACGCGCCGCCGTCGGAAACCACCACCGTAGCCCCCGAGCGAATGCGAGTGAAGACACCGTGCACTTGAAGAATGAAGCCCTCGCCATCGAAGACCTTGAAGACCACTGGTGGGAAGAAAAGGTCTCGCGAGGAGGCCGCCGGATCCGCCGCGGGGACATCACCGCCGGTGTCTCCGCCGTGACCAAATCCCAATCAGGAGTGGAAGAAATCCAAGGCCAAGACCGAAGATCTGCTGTCGCTTCTCAACAGTGGGTTTCTACGGGAGAAGGAAGTTGACATGTGGCGAGCCGCTATAGGGGATCCGTACCCCATGGAGAAGAACCCAGACGAGATCCCTATGTTCACCCGGTTCACGGAGCGAGAGCTGTCTCTCTTGGCCAGCGACTTCTTCAAAGGGCTGCTGGGGTACTACGGCATCGATTACCTCAACCTCAACCCCAACGGTATCTTCCATACTTCAGTCTTCGTTCACTTCTGTGAAGCCTTATTGGGGATCAAGCCCCACTGGGTACTTTTCTGGAAATTCTTCCGAGTGAAGCCCCAGCCCAGCGCCAACAATCCCCGAGTAGTGGGGGAGCCGGGATCCAGATGCGCGAGGACGCCGCGGAGCAGTACCTCTCGTACAAGCTGATCGAATCCAGCCAAGATTGGAAGTCGAAGTGGTTCTACATCACCAACCACCACCCGGAGCTGCCGAAGCCGAGCGGGAAGCAGCCGAAGCACCGGCTGTGGTGGAACTCCGAGCCAATGATGTAGGAGGGTATCCAGCTACCCGAGCTGCTGGCGAAGATCAAGGCTTTGAGAGAAGCCGGGCTGAGGGCCGAGCATGTGGCCTTCAGCTTCATGAAAAGGAGGGTGCAGCCGCTGATGGCCCGCGACACTCTAGGCTACCAGTACACCGGAGACGACGACACGTTGTGGATGCCCGGTGATGAAGTAGGCGACGACATCGTCGACATGCTGGGGAGAATCTTCAAGGATATGCTGCCGTACACGCCGTGCCCCGTGCCTGAGTACTCCGCCGCGCACCCATCGAATGAGGTCGGTAGCCGTACTCATTGTCGAGTACTCATTACATATGATTAGTCGCGCTGACGTATTGTGCTTCTTGCAGGATGACTTAGTGAAGTTCGTTTCCGAGCCGGCGTCGCCTCCTCAACTTGTCGAGGTCCCAGAGGAAGGGAAGGCCAAGGCCAGGGAGCGGCGCGAAGGTGATTTAGGAGACGACACAGTAGTCTTCGAAGACCCATCCGAGGAGGATGATGGGGAAACGCTGCAGGAGCGGTTTCAGCTACGGTCAAGGTTCAGCCGCCCTGGGCTGCCGCAAGTCCCTCTCATTCAGGATCCGCCGACTAGCCTGAAGGCTAGTTTGCCTACGCAAGCGCATGGCCAAGAAGCTTAAGGTCACAGAGACCACGTCCCAGGAGGTAAGCTTCCTTGAATAGGGTAGTCTAGTACTTATGTCTCGATGTTGTGTATTGATGACGAAATTCCCTTGCTTGCAGGAGATTCCGCCTTCCGACCCCGTAGAGCAGGGTGACGAAGGCGATTGGGATACAGTGGGAGAACCAGCTGGAGCCAGCCGCAGCCCAGCCCCCACCGTAGAAGATCTCTTGGCGCAGTTGTCGCGCCAGCCCCCTGTTGCTGAGGGGAGTACTGCACTGGCCGCTGTTGTCGCTGAGGAGGCAGCGGCTACTGAGGCCCTAGAGGAGGCGCCCGCTGCGGATGGGTTGGTTGATATCGCGAGTATCCTTGGCGCCCCAACCGTGACGGTAGTCCGGTCGAGCCTGTAAGTGCTGATCCTTCCCGAGTAGTACATTAGATTTGGTAGTCGTAGTGGGTTGACAGCCAGCTTGTGTACTCTACAGGAAATCGACGGACTTGACCTGGAAGGAAGATGAACCCACCACAGCGGTGGCTGGAGAGGAAACCGCGCCGCACGCTGAGGAGTCCGCTCCCACCCATCAGGCAGAATCCGAGGCGCCGGCCGTGGAGGCTACATTGCCTGAGGCCAGCATCGTAGAGGGTGAGTACTTTGCTCAAGTGCAAGTAACCCCGAAGAGTAATCATAACCGCCAGGTATGACTGATCCAGTTGTTCTTTTGTTGACAGGTGCCGAAGCCGAGGGAAGTTGAAGAACCGATTAGGCGACCAGAGAGGGGGGGGAGTGAATGGGAGCCGATAAAAATTCTTCTCGAGGGCGATTAAAACTCCGACAAGACGAACTAGCTCGGTGGAACCCCGGAAATCACACGCTCCGCACTTCTACCTCCCGTTTGCCAAAACCACGTAGCCACTGAAGTGCTACTGGTCCGAGGAACAAACTCTACCAGCAACCACAACACACACACAGCACCAACAGCGGAAACAACTCGAAAGCCGGCTAACCAGAGGGGGCGGTTAGACCGGGTATAGGGGGCGGTTAGACCGCCACCACCTGGCAACCAAGAAATCCCTCGAAACGCCTCTTCCAAGCACCAAAACACACCACGGTTTCACCAGCAGAGATCTCTGGTCAAAGCCATGCTAGCTACCAGAAAATCTTGGCGAAAACCAAACCTTCACCCAAGGGCCTAGGGGTGGTTAGACCGGCTACCTGGGGCGGTCTAACCTCCTGTACCCAGCAACGAACTCCATCCAAGAACACCTAGCAAACTGCACGAGAACGACCCCAAATTTCACCCAGACACTCCTCTGATCAAGTAGAACAAACTCACGAGAGGAAAATCCGGCGAAACAGAACTTTGTCCCGGAAACACCCCGGCGGTTAGACCGCCCCCTGTAGGCGGTTAGACCGCCCCTACCAGAAAACGAACCCGCGGGTCAAACCTCAACTTCCTCGCGCCCGATCTCCCGAATCACTCCACGGATTGCAGCCAAACTTCGGGGATAGCTGGGTTACCTCCTGGGCAACCTCTACCTCAAAGGAATCGACCCGAAACGCTCACAATAAAGAGGAATCGAAGAAATCGCTACTCTAGGTCAAGAACTCGCCCAACTCGAGAAACCACCAAATCGAGTCCGATTCAAAGGCGATTTGAGGGCAAAGTCACCAGACAAAGAGGCACAAGAACCTCATACGTGACACCCACCAAAAACCCCAAGAAATCGTCCTCAAAACTCCGCCAAAAAGAGCTCCGAAAATCAACACAAAAGAGACGGGAAAACCACCATGAAGAACAACGCCGAACCTTCTATACATGCCATGAATGGTTCGTACAAGGTCTAGTTTGCCACCCAAACATCCATCCCTCTCTCTTAATCTCACATGAAGCTCTCAAACTAGCCTTCTAAAAAACCTAGGGAAAATAGAGAACGAAAATGGAAAAACCAAATGAGTTAGGGTTCCAAGAGTTGGCTGCCATCCACCCCTCTAATGAATATATATGGAGGCACCCAAAAGACTAAAATGCCCTTCACTAATAACTAGGGATACATGCCCCTCAAGGGCGGATTTGGAATTCATGATGTCTTCACCATCGGACGGATGCCCGGCGACCGCACCCTGCGTAGCCTCGACGCAAGCCTCGCGATCCCGACGCGTGTCCTCCGCTTCGAAGCTTCCCGGCGCCGGCGGCCAGGATGGTCAGACCGCCCCCCTTGGGCGGTTAGACCGGCCCGGTGTATCTGACCGGCCCCGGGCGGTCCGCCCGCCCCTCCTGGGCGGTTGAACTGGCCTGAGTGACCCCACCTCCTCGTCAAGTCTTCGGCCTCGGTTTTGTGGCTCACCGAGTAACCCAGTGGTTTTCTGGTGAACCACTGCAAACCCCGCGAACTCGGTGTAGCCTCCGCCAATCTCCACTCATGACTCGGCTCCCACGTAGTCCCGGTTCGACCTTGGTTTTGAGGCTCTACCAAGAAACCGTCCACGACTTCATCTTGCTTGTTCATGCCACCATGCGGCCCGCACTTGACCCCGCTGGCCACCGGGTCCCTCGAACGAAGCCTACTTGTCTTCTCCACACCTGGAGGCCTCACCGGCAACGACCTTTCGCGCTTGTTCTTCACCTGCACCAACACGAGTCAAGCCGCAACCTGCACCTGCAATACTCAGCCAAGAATCAGTCCACACAACGTTGTCAATCACTCATCACACAAGGAAGCGACCACCCACCGGTCATCGAACCACACATGGTCCTCAATCTCCCCCTTGATGAGTGCATTGACAACACACTCACATGAAGTAACACAAGAGTAAAGGAAAAGAAAAGAAACAAAATAAAAAGAAACCCCAACAAGCGATCGAAAGCCAAAGAAAGGCAAAGAGCAAGATCACTTGAAGAAGACAAGTCTCGGACCCCTTAGGCAAGGGCAACGGCTCGACACATCCGAGACAAAACACAGCTCAAGCAAAGAGCGCAAACCGCCAAAGCAAAACTTGAACACCACAAAGAGCTCCCACTGCACAAATGCAAGCTCCCCCCGAGCCACAAGACACTCCCCCCGAACACATGCATCAATGCAACTCGGGAATGCAACAAGGAGCAAAAACTTGCTCACACCGCCCGGGCGGTTAGACCGCTCGCCCGTGGCGGTTAGACCGCCTCCACCGAACCGACCGCCCGGGGGCGGTTAGACCGCCCCAAGAGACCGGCCCCGCACCAAACTGCTCAAAAATTGCCCGAACCAATTGGAACACCTTCCAAACACTCCCGAGTGCCCAAAACATGCACAAACTTCTCCCCCTTGTTGACAATGCATGAATCAAGGCAAAATGCGAAAACTTGCAACATATAGCTTCTCGAATATACAAAATTCATCACAAGGAGCTACACAAGTCCAAATGAGCAAGTTAGATACTCGACAGGTTCGTAATGACCTTAACTACGTGATCACCAAGTTTCACAACCATTGGACAAGGCTAAAAAGGATTAGAGTAATTTTGCGAAAAGTTGCTCTCTCACAAGCAAATACCTAAACATGAGCAAAACATATCAAAATGGCAAAGCCACTCAAACTTCATGCTAGGACAGCCATTCTAACCATAAGACTATCATAAACACCCAAAAGCACCTCATGTCATGTCAAAGCCACCGAGCCATGTGCCTACTTCTATGTATGAGACTTCTCATTGGTAGGCATCATGCAACGGTTTAGCACCCAAAGCAAATTAAATTCAGCACATATGACATGGGAGCATATTTTCCAAGCATTTTTCATTTCATTTTCAGATTTATGATTGGTACATGAAATGTCTTTGCGACAAAAAGGAACTTATGCCCCTCCACAAGATTAAGCAAGAGGGCTAAACATTCATGATGGCAAATGAGCCTGCTCATATCATCTGCAAACCTCGCAACAAGAGAGTTAGACGAGCCACCAAAGACAATATCATCCACGTACACCTGCACAATCAGGATATCTCTGCCCTGCCTCAGCAAAAACAAGGTCTGATCAACCTTCCCCATCTCAAAACCTCTCTCAAACAGGAACCCCCTCAACCTACCATACCAAGCTCTAGGCGCCTACTTCAACCCATACAGCGCCTTCCACAACTTGTACACCCGGTGGGGGTACCTCTCACTCTCAAATCCTGGAGGCTGTCTCACATACACTTCTTCCTCCAACACCCCATTCAGAAAAGCACTCTTCACATCCATTTGGTGCAACTTGAACCCTTTAGCTACAGAAAAAGCTAGAAGGATCCTAATCGCCTCCAAACGGGCTACGGGAGCAAAGGTCTCCTCGTAGTCGATCCCCTCCTTCTGACTGAACCCTTGAGCAACAAGTCTCGACTTGTTCCTCACATCCTCACCCTTCTCTCCCTCTTTGTTTTTCCACACCCACTTTGTACCAATCGGCTTACACCCTGGGGGAGGGTCAACCAACTCCCACACCTGATTCCTCTCAAAGTTCTCCAACTCCTCATGCATCGAATTAACCCAATTGTGATCAGATAGTGCGTGTCCAATGTCTTTGGGCTCGAAAGAAGCAACAAACGCAGCATGAGCAAAATGGGAATTGTTTCGAACCCTCGACCGTGTAGTGCGTTCATTCATGTCGTCGATGATCCTCGAAGCTGGGTGGTCCACTTGAACTCGCCGGGGAGGTTCTCGCCTCGAAGCTACCTCCCCCTCAACATCAGCTTCTCCTCGTTCTTGATTTGTCGTCGTAGGTGTAGCAGAGGGTCCATCCATCATCGTAGTCGAAGTAGTGGGTACATGTTCAGCCGGGGGCGCCGCACCGCCATCTTCATCATCACCATGTTCATGCTCCTCCTCCTGAAAGATCTCCTCGCCAAGCTCATCATCACCCGCACACTCAAAGACAAGCCGACTACGTGGCTCGTCTCGTCGAAGGTTACCTCGCAAGTCTCCACGATTTGGTTAGTTTCAAGACTGAGCACACGATATGCTCTAGAATGAGATGCATAACCAAAGAAAATGCCATCGACAGACCTAGCCTCAAACTTATCTAACTTTCTGCCCTTCTTCAGAATGAAACACTTGCAACCAAAGACATGGAAGTGACTCACTTTGGGTGTGCGACCATGCATCAACTCATAGCATGTCTTCTTCTTGTGCACTCTAAGGTATATTCTGTTCGACACATAGCACGCGGTATTCACCGCTTCAGCCCAATACCTCCTCGGAGTCCTATGCTCATCGAGCATCGTCCGAGCCATCTCGCACAAGGTCCTGTTCTTCCTTTCCACAACACCATTCTGGGGAGGCGTATACGGACTCGAAAACTGGTGCTCAAGACCCAAGTCATGACAAAAGGTTTCAAAACGAGAGTTCCGAATTCCGAGCCATTATCCCTTGCGGATAGCTCGTATGGCATCTTTGTGCCTCTCGTTCCTCAACCTCAAGACTAGATCTCGAACAAAACCAAACGTCTCCCCCTTATCCTCCAGAAAGAACACCCAAGCATACCGAGAATAGTCGTCCACCACAACAAGGACATACCACTTCCCACCCGCATATCGCACACGAGCTGGGCCAACAAGGTCCATATGGAGCAGCTCGCATGGACGCTCAGTCATCACATCGGTGAGAGGCGGGTGAGAAGAAGCCACCATCTTGGCATGCCTACACGGAGCACAACCCAACTCTTTCTCAAGCCTCAAACGTGGCAATCCTCGGACCAAATTGAGTTTACTCAAGCGAGACAAAAGGTCAAAGCTCAAGTGACCCAACTTCCTATGCCACTTCCACAACTCACTCGAAGAACCAGCCAAGAAACAACGCTCCACACCCGAAGACTGTGAAAAATCAGCACGAAACACCTGACCCTCGGGAACGACCATACAAACAAGGTCCCCTCGAGAGTCCACAATCCGAGAACCACCTGGCCGAAACAACACCTCAAAACCCTCATCCAACAACTGAGACACAGAAAGCAAATTGTACCCTAGCGATTGAACAAGAGCAACACGCCTCAGAGTGATCTTGTCACTCACTTTTATCTCACCTTCTGAAAGCACACGCCCACGCCCATTGTCCCCAAAGGTGATGTACCTCTTCGTCACCACCGGGACGAGACTTGAGAACCACCCCCTGTCTCCGGTCATATGCCTCGAGCAACCGGAGACAATCAACCAAATGTTCTTCAAGTCTCCCACCTGAAATTCAAAAACAAGCACGTGAGCGAACAAACGACTCAGCACTGGGGTTAGTACCAAAGGAGGAAAACCAGTGCCGAGCCATTTGCTCGAAAGTGGGGTTAGCACACATCAATCCATCTTTCCTACCATAACTACCACCACGAACACCACCTCGGTAACCACTCCGAGGGAACCACCCCTCACTGCCTGGAGGAGGACCAAAACCACGGAAGACAACCCGTGGAACGTCCCTCCTCTCCTTCTCAAAGCTACGACTCCTCCCATCCCCGTAGTGACCTCGAGGGGGAGAATGCCTAGCAAGCCGACCACCCGTTGTCTCTCCGGACCAACCACCGGCAACTCCACCTCCGGACCCGAAACCTCTCGACTCACCACCTCGAAAACCACTCCGCCCGAGTTCGGGGGGGCGGTTAAACCGCCTAGCCGGGCCGGTCTAACCGCCCCCCTCTGGGCTGGGCCGGTCTGACCGCCTAGCCAGGCCGGTCTGACCGCCCCCTCCAGAACAGCTCCTCGGCTGCGGGAACTCGCATCCCCCCATGCCGGAACACTTCTCACCACAGCCTTTCCCCTGGGTAGTGTCATACGAGGCTTAGGTACACCATGGGAGGGGTTGTACCTATCCTTGTTCACCCACTCCTTTGCCATCCTCTCTTCCCGCTTCCTCTTGAAGCAAAACTCATCCTTGTGACCCTCTTTCCCACAATGGCCACAACGGAACCTCACAAGCTTGGGTTTAGGATTGGATTGGGGCTCCTCGCTTGGTTTCTCTCCACTCAACTCCTCCACCGATTTCTCCTCACTTTCCTTCTCTCCCACTTTCCCAAAGAACACTTTCCCCGAAGTGCTCACAAACTTGATCGGCTTTTGGAGATCATTTGTGGGTGTAGGAAATATTGGTGGAGTTGGGGTTGTGTCTAGTCGGTTCCTAAGATGGTTGGGTTTTGGAGGGAAATCATTTTTGTGGTGGGTTTTTGGTGGCTTTGGGATATTCTCTCCACTTCCTTCACCAACCTTGTTTGCCCCAAGCCCCTCACCATCTTGCCTCTTAAAGGCCTCGATCATCATCCTCAACTGAGGCTCATGACCGGACAACCAACCCATCAACTTCCTCAAATCATCATTCTCATCCTGCAAGCGATCAACATAATGTGCAAGCTCCAAATTTTTCAATGCATGCATTTCACAGGTAGAGCAAGATGTAGGCATGGGTTCCTTCAATTTAGCCTCGAGCGAACTAGTGTAAGCATGCAACTCATCAATCTTAGCATGCAAAACGGGGCAAGAAGTGCAAGCACCTAGCAAAGCGGTCTAGACTTAAGCTCGACCACTTCAACCCTAAGCACATCTAGTTCCTCACACTTGGAGGCATGCTTCTCCTTAAACAAAACAAGATCGGCAAGGAATATGGAGCAATCAGCACAATCATTCTCATCGAAACAACGGGGCTAGCCTTAAGCGAATCAATCTCAAGCTTGCTATCAAGCACCCGTGTCTCTAGCTCGGCCCACTCTAGTCCTAGCATCCTCGAGTGAAGCCCTAAGCTCTTTCCTCATTTTCTTGGCCTCTCTAAGCATGTCATCACGGTTATCAAGCAAAGAGCCAAGCCTCTCATTCTCCTGGCGCAAGAAGGGAAGTTCATCACGCACCTCGTCGTCGGACTCGCAGTCCGAGTCGCTCCGTGTGCTCTTCTTCTTGCTTGCCGGAGCTCGGCCGCCATGGTACGAAGCCATCTCTAGCGAAGCGGCTACTCACCCCACTCAGGTTCTTGGATGACTTCTTGTTCTTGCGGCGATCTCCCTCGTCTTCACCGCTTTGCTCGAGCTCGAGGTGGAGTACGCGGAGCCCGGAGTCGACGTCGCTCGCTCCAACCATCGCTCGGGCCTTGCCTCGGCCCTCCTTCTTCCTCGATCGTCGCTCGTCCTTGTACTTGTTCATGTGCTTGCCCTTGTGGTCGCGCCTCGAACGGTACTTGCCATCGTTCATCCTCGGCTTGTGCTTGTAGCTGTCCTTGCTCTCGGCCTTCTCCGGGCAGTCGGCGACGAAGTGTCCCGGCTTGCCGCACTGGAAGCAAGTCCTCGTGTTCCTCCTCATGTTCACGCAGTTCTCGTGCAGCCTCTCGAACCGCCTCGTCAACAGCGCCAGCTCGTCCTCTCCAAGGTCATCAAACTCCTCATCTGGCATAGACATCAGAGAGGAAAACGAGAACATCCTGGTGGATGGGTTAGAGTTAGTCTTTCCTTTGGAACCACCAACGAGGGCAAGACTATGGGAATCGGTCGGTCCCTCGAGCTTGGCGATCATGCCCCTATCCACCTCGGCCGACTTGAGCTTTGAGAACGGCTCGTTCACCGCCGCAGTATCATACCTCTCTGACTCGACTATGTCCTCGAACTTTCCGCCCCATATCGTACGATCCAAAGAGTGTAAGAGATTGACCGCTCTATCATGATCACCGTACGGGAGCACGTCCACATTGGCCCTCATGTTGTTCACCACCACCGTGAACCTCTGAAACAAGGCATCGATGGACTCACCGGGGAGATGAGTGAAGTTCTCGTACTCTCTCCGTAGGTCGCATACAACCGGTGCTCGAACCGGGGCGTTCCCAACATGAGCCTCCTTCAACACCGCCCAAATCCTACAAGCCAAGTGCTCGGTGTGCACCCGATCGAACTCAGCCGACACAAAGCACGAAACAAGTAGTCGACCGCCTTATTGTTGGCGTCGAATCCGTCCCTCGACCCCCGGAGCAAGGAAATCCATCGGCTGGACATAACCTGTGTCCACCGTGACATCCCAAAGCGACGAGACCCTTTCCGCGGAGGAACGCACCCATCCGCTTGCTCCACATCTGGTAGTTCTTGCCATCGAAGTGTGGAGGACCCGAACCCCGTTCCTGGTACGCCATCCTTGGATCTTAGACTGGTTAGAGTCAACAAAGACCTGAACCGGCTCTGATACCACTTGAAGGACCGATTAGGCGACCAGAGAGGGGGGGGAGTGAATGGGAGCCGATAAAAATTTTTCTCGAGGGAGATTAAAACTCCAACAAGACGAACTAGCTCGGTCGAACCCCCGAAATCACACGCTCCGCACTTCTACCTCCCGTTTGCCAAAACCACGTAGCCACTAATGTGCTACTGGTCCTAGGAACAAACTCTACCAGCAACCACAACACACACACACAGCACCAACAGCGGAAACAACTCGAAAGCCGGCTAACCAGAGGGGGCGGTTAGACCGGGTATAGGGGGCGGTTAGACCGCCTCCACCTGGCAACCAAGAAATCCCTCGAAACGCCTCTTCCAAGCACCAGAACACACCACGGTTTCACCAGCAGAGATCTCTGGTCAAAGCCATGCTAGCTACCAGAAAAGCTTGGTGAAAACCAAACCTTCACCCAAGGGCCTAGGGGCGGTTAGACCGGCTACCTGGGGCGGTCTAACCTCCTGTACCCAGCAACGAACTCCAACCAAGAACACCTAGCAAACTGCACGAGAACGACCCCAAATTTCACCCCGGACACTCCTCCGATCAAGGAGAACAAACTCACGAGATGAAAATCCGGCGAAAACGAACTTTGACCCGAAACACCCCCGGCCGTTAGACCGCCCCCGTAGGCGGTTAGACCGCCCCTACCGAAAACGAACCCGCGGGTCAAACCTGAACTTCCTCGTGCCCGATCTCCCGAATCACTCCACGGATTGCAGCCAAACTTCGGGGATAGCTGGGTTACCTCCTGGGCAACCTCTTCCTCAAAGGAATCGACCCGAAACGCTCACAATCAAGAGGAATCGAAGAAATCACTTCTCTAGGTCAAGAACTCGCCCAACTCGAGAAACCACCAAATCGAGTCCGATTCAAAGGGGATTTGGGGGCAAAGTCACCAGACAAAGAGGCACAAGAACCTCATACGTGACACCCACCAAAAACCCCAAGAAATCGTACTCAAAACTCCGCCAAAAAGAGCTCCGAAAATCAACACAAAAGAGATGGGAAAACCACCATGAAGAACAACGCCGAACCTTCTATACATGCAATGAATGGTTCGTACAAGGTCTAGTTTGCCACCCAAACATCCATCCCTCTCTCTAGATCTCACATGAAGCTCTCAAACTAGCCTTCTAAAAACCTAGGGAAAATAGAGAACGAAAATGGAAAAACCAAATGAGCTAGGGTTCCAAGAGTTGGCTGCCATCCACCCCTCTAATGAATATATATGGAGGCACCCAAAAGACTAAAATGCCCTTCACTAATAACTAGGGATACATGCCCCTCAAGGGCGGATTTGGAATTCATGATGTCTTCACCATCGGACGGATGCCCGGCGACCGCACCCTGCGTAGCCTCGACGCAAGCCTCGCGATCCCGACGCGTGTCCTCCGCTTCGAAGCTTCCCGGCGCCGGCGGCAGGACGGTCAGACCGCCCCCCTTGGGCGGTTAGACCGGCCCGGTGTATCCGACCGGCCCGGTGTCCGACCGGCCCCGGGCGGTCGCCCGCCCCTCTGGGCGGTTGAACCGGCCGGGTGGCCGCACCTCCTCGTCGAGTCTTCGGCCTCGGTTTTGTGGCTCAACCGAGTAACCCGGTGGTTTTACGGTGAACCACTTGCAAACCCCGCGAACTCGGTGTAGCCTCCGCCAATCTCCACTCATGACTCGGCTCCCACGTAGTCCCGGCTCGACCTTGGTTTTGAGGCTCTACCAAGAAACCGTCCACGACTTCATCTTGCTTTGTTCATGCCACCATGCGGCCCGCACTTGACCCCGGCCCGGCCCCGGGTCCCTCGAACGAAGCCTACTTGTCTTCTCCACACTGGAGGCCTCACCGGCAACGACCTTTCGCGCTTGTTCTTCACTGCACCAACACGAGTCAAGCCGCAGCGCACCTGCAATACTCGGCCAAGAATCGGTCCACACAACGTTGTCAATCACTCATCACACAAGGAAGCGACCATCCACCGGTCATCGAACCACACATGGTCCTCAACCAAGCCCTTGCCCGGCTCAAGGACTTCCTATCAAAGCCACCGGTCCTCACGGCTCCTCGCAAAGGCGAGCGGCCTCTTGCTCTACCTCGCTGCGACTACTCACGTGGTCGATGCTGCCATCATCGTCGAGCGGCGGGAAGTTGATGTTGAGGGCGCCGAGTTCAACTGCCCACTTGGAGATTCTTCCAGTGGCATCTTGGTTCCGCAGGATGTCGCCGAGCGGGTAGTCGGTGACAACGGAAATCGAGTACTCCTGAAAGTAGTGTCGTAGCTTCCGAGAGGTGATGAGCACTGCGTACAGAAGCTTCTGTACTGGCTGGTAGCGTACCCTTGATTCTGATAGGACCTCGCTGACGAAGTAGGCTGGGCGCTGGACTTGATAGGCGTGGTCGTCTTCCTGCCGCTCGACGATGATGGCAGTACTGACCACGTGAGTAGTCGCAGCGAGGTAGAGCAGTAGCTGCTCACCTTTGCGAGGAGCTGTGAGGACTGGTGGCTTTGATAGGAAGTCCTTGAGCTGGGCAAGGGCTTGGTTGAGGACCATGTGTGGTTCGAGGACCGGTGGATGGTCGCTTCCTTGTGTGATGAGTGATTGACAACATTGTGTGGACTGATTCTTGGCTAAGTATTGCAGGTGCAGGTTGCGGCTTGACTGGTGTTGGTGCAGGTGAAGAACAAGCGCGAAAGGTCGTCGCCGGTGAGGCCTCCAGGTGTGGAGAAGACAAGTAGGCTTCGTTCGAGGGACCCGGTGGCTAGCGGGGTCAAGTGCGGGCCGCATGGTGGCATGAACAGCAAGATGAAGTCATGGACGGTTTCTTGGTTGAACCTCAAAACCAAGGTCGAGCCGGGACTACGTGGGAGCCGAGTCATGAGTGGAGATTGGCGGAGGCTACACCGAGTTCGCGGGGTTTCCGGTGGTTCACCAGAAAACCACTGGGTTCCTTGGTTGATCCACAAAGCCAAGACCGGAGAACGGAAGACGGAGCTGCAGCAGCGCCAGGCCGGTCTGACAGGTGAGGAGCACCGGTCTGACCGGTGTGCGACGACGCAGTCTGGAATCTTCGAAGCGGAGGACACGCGTCGGGATCGCATGGCTTGCGTCGAGGCTACGCAGGGTGCGGTCGCCGGGCATCCGTCCGACGGTGAAGACATCAAGAATTCCAAATCCGCCCTTGAGGGGCTTGTATCCCTAGTTAGTAGAGAAGGGCGTTTTAGAAATTCGGTTGCCTCCATATAACCCAAGAGGTGAGAGGATGGCAGCCAACTCTTGGAACCCTAGCTCATTAGTTTTCCTATTTTCCATCTATTTTCCTTAGGTTTTCTCTAGGACTAGCAAGAGAGCTTCACGGAGAGATCTTGTTGAGAGGGATGGATGATCGGGCGGCTTGCTAGACCTTGTACGAACCTTTGTCTCATGTATAGATGATTCAGCGTGGTTCCTCAAGGTTTGGATGTGTTTTCCCCGGTTGTTCTTGGTGGTGATTTTCGGAGCCCTCTCTCGGTGATTTCTTGTTGGAGTTTCCATCTCCTTCGAGAAGAATTTTTATCGGCTCCCATTCACTCCCCCCTCTCTGGTTCGCCGTATCGGTCCTTCATTGGTCCGCCTCTGGAGTCCACACGAACTTCTCTTGGTGTTTGAGTAATTTGAAGAAGGGGAGCCCCCGTTCTCCAAGCTTCGAGATAAATCTGTTAAGAGCCGCCATGCATCCGGTTAGCTTCTGCACGTCTTTGATGCACGTGAGAGCCTTCATGCTGGTGATGGCGGAGATCTTCTCGGGATTGGCTTCGATGCCACGATGGCTGATGATGAAGCCAAGTAGTTTGCCCGATGGTACGCCGAAGACACACATGTTCGGGTTGAGCTTCCAGCGGTACTCGCGCAGGGATGCGAAAGTCTCATCAAGATCGGTGTTGAGCGTACTGGAGTTTCTTGTCTTGACGACCACGTCATACATGTAGGCTTCGACGTTCTTGTTGAGGTTCCTCTTGAAGCAGGCCTGGATAGCTCGTTGGTATGTGGCGCCGGCGTTCTTCAACCCGAAGGACATGGTCGTGTAGCAGTACGCGCCAAACGGGATGATAAACGCGGTCTTCTCCTGGTCTTCTTCCTTGATCGCGAGTAGCGATCGAGGAAGCAGAGCAGGTCAGAGCCCACCATGGAGTCGATGACTTGGTCAATCCGCGGCAACCCGAAGGGGTCCTTGGGGCAGTGTTTGTTGAGGTCGGTGTAGTCTATGCACATCCTCCACTCGTTCAAGTTCTTCTTGCGGACGAGGACGGGGTTGGCGAGCCACTCAGGATGGAAGACTTCTCTGATGCAGCCAGCCGCGAGTAGTTTGGCGAGTTCCTTCTTGATGGCGTCCCGTCTGTCGCCGGTGAAGCAGTGGAGGTGTTGTCGCTTCGGGGTAGCTTTAGGATTGATGTTGAGTGAGTGCTCAATCAACTCCCTGGGCACCCCTGGCATGTCCGCTGGTTTCCACGCGAAGATGTCGCGGTTAGCCCGGAGGAAGTTGATGAGTGTGTCTTCCTATTTGGGGTCATGGTCTGCCCCGATGGTGGTGGTCTTGCTGCTGTCGCCGGTCCCAAGGTCAATTATTTTGACTAGAACCTCCCCGGCTGGCTGAGGCTTGTTAGATTTGTCCGACTTCTCTGGGATGTCGAGTTCACTTGGGGCAAGCTTCTTCGACGCAGCGTAGATCTCCATCACTGCATTGGGTACTTGATTCGTGAAGGCGATCTCCACAGCTTCCGTGTCGCAGCAATGCGATATCTTCAAGTCCCCTTGCAGCGAGAGTACACCTGCTGAACTCGGCATCTTGAGTACCAAGTAGGTGTAGTGGGGTACCGCCATGAACTTGGTGATAGCCGGTCTGCCGAGGATGGCATGGTAGGACGTCTCGAAGTCCGCGACTTCGAACTTGACGTACTTGGTACGGTAGTTGTCCCGTGATTCCCCGAAGGTAACTAGTAGGACCACTGAGCCCAGTGGGACAGCTGCGTTCCCGGGGACGATGCCGTAGAAGGGCGAGGTGCTCTTGGTGAGCATGTGGGTGACGTCGAGCTTCATCTTCTTCAAGGTCTTGGTGAAAAGGACGTTAAGCCCACTTCCGCCATCGATGATGACCTTGTTGAGCTTGGAGCCCGCGACCACCGGCTTCAGGACGAGTGGGAACCGCCCTGGTTCAGAGAAGCTAGTTCATTGATCCGCGCGGGAGAAGTTAATGGGAACCTCCGACCATATGAGACGGGTAGCCTTTTAGACCCGTCTGCTGCGTAGTCCGCCGAAGACGACGTTCACCGTCTTGTTGGGTTCCTGGAAGTCGCCATTGCCTTCGTCGTTCTTCTTCTTGACTTTCTTGTCATGAGGGTGCCGTGGCTCTGGAGTATCCTTGAGTGCTCGCCTGAGTTGGTAGCACTGCTCGGTGGTGTGGTTGTCATCCAGATGCCACGGGCACTTCTCCTTCAGCAAGTCTTTGAAGTCGCCGGAGGTCTTCTTCGAGTTCTCCTTCGCGGGGTACTGGATAGCCGCGACAGCGTTGTCTGGCTTGCGCTTGATATTGGGACCCGAGTAGTTGTTGCTGCGACCGCCTTGGTTCCCGTTGTTGCTGCAACCGCCGCCCGTGTTCTGTTTGCTCTTGCCACAGATGGCGTCGTAATTGGCGTTGGCTTTGTCTTCTTCATCAGCCCAGGAGGCGATCATGTCCTTGAAATGGGTGATGGAGCTGGGGCGGTGATAAAGACCGTCTTGGAAGAGGTCGATGACCTCCTTGTCAGTGACGTTGACTACGATGGCGCGCTTGTCGAAACAGCGCCGCATGTACTTGCGAAGGGTCTCGCCTTGTTCTTGCTTCACCATAGCCAGGTCCATGCGAGTACCCGAGCAGCCCATAGCACCCGCGAAGTTATTGGTGAACTGTTCCTTCAGCTGGTCCCACTTGTCGATCGAGTACTTTTCGAGTGACTCGAGCCATGTGAGTGGGGCTTGGTCCAGGCAGAAGGGGAAGTAGAGGCACTTGGTGTCGTTGTTGCCACTGGCGTTCTCGATGGAGAGGGCGTAGCACCTGAGCCACTGGATGGGGTCTTGCTTCACGTCGTACTTGGTGATTCCCAGAGGTTTGAATTTGTCCAGGAGGAGTAAGTTGTCGCCTGAGGAGAAAAGGCGGGGAAGCCGTCGTTGTCGCCTACGGTGGCGGACTTCTTCCGCCGTAGTTCTTCAATCTTCTGGTGGGCATCGAAGCCGCCCTGTGAGGCTCCGGAGACGTGGCTATTCTCGTGGCGCCGGCCGCCGCGATCGCCTCCGCCACCAGCCCTCCTGTTAGCCCCATGGTTGGAGCTTCTGCCGTCGCTGCCTCCGCCGCCAGGGTCGCGCTGAGAGAAGACCTCATGATCGCCGCCAGCAGCTGCAACACTGTTGCCACCTTGAGAGGGTCCGCCAGCCGTTGCGCTAGTACAGTTGGGATCGGCCGGCAGCTCAGCTCGAGTACGGTTACGACCAAGGTCCGCACTGCGACTTGTGGCTTCGTTGTCGCGGTTCCTGGTGGGGGCGGCTGAGTGACCCTGTTCTCAACTCACATGAAGTAAGCGTCTTCTGCAAGCTTGGCGATGACTTCCCCTGCGCGCATCCCCTGAGCTTGGCGTGCGATCGCTGTGATCGACATGAGGCATTGCTCCAGGGTAGTGTGTACCCTACTCTCGACTTGGTCGAGAGCCTCTGCGAGGTTGCGGATGGGGAAGTTGTCTCGAAGACGCTGGCGTTGTTCGTTCTGCTTTCTGTTGCGCTCACATCGAGCATCCCTGTTGGTGTCGATCTCGTCCGCGGGTGAGTTGGCAGACAGCTCGTCTGCGGAGATGTCTTCGAGGTATCGGTCGCCTGCTGTCCCTGAGGGTCCTGGTGTGTCGCCGGCAGCCATGAAGACTTGGCGATCGGGGTTGCCAAGGCTGGAGTCAAAACTCGCCACCTCTGTTGGGGTGTACTCCTCAGCTTGAGCGAGTGGTGTTCCCTCCTGGAAGGGAAGCGAGTCGAAGTAGGCGACATAGCACGAGTTCCCATCTATCAGGTCTGCAGGCTCGCGATCTGGCCAATAGACGAATCTCCCGGCGGGTGTAGATGTTATAACCAGCCCGGAAGCCGGTCCTGACAAGGGTTTCTCAGTAGAGTTGTCCTCGGACTCGGGCTCCTCAGGGTCCGACCCGAAGTCGAACTCGTACGTGGAGTCCGAGTAGAATCCGAAGAGGGGGTTGGATTCTGAGGGGTAGCCGGGGGCGGTGTCGGAGTCTGAGTCGTACTCGGGTACGGGCTCCTTGCCGGCCTAGCGTGTAGTGGGAGCCTTCGTGTGGGCCCTGCTGACGTTGCGGGGGCCACGTGTGAAGCGCTCGCGGGGTGAGGAGTCCACATACGATGGCTGAGTAGCCGGCTCGCATACGGTAGCCCACGGGGACGTCGAGTTCGAGTTGGAGGCGGATCCGAGCTCGAAGTCGGCGTGTAGGTTGAAGAGCGAAATTTCGCCGAATTTGCCGGCGAGTTCGCCCGTGACTACTTCGGGAAGTGTCACGAGGCCAGTCTCCGGGTTGGGCGGCATGGTGAGGCAGCGTTGGAAAGATCCAGCGCCGTCAGCAGTCCAGACCCAGGCACCGAAGACGAAGGTTTCGCCGCGGTTGAAGGCGACGGTTGGCTTGATGTGGACGGAAGCCGTCGAGTTCGCCATGTGATCTCCGGCGAGAGCCCCTACCTGGCGCGCCAGCTGTCGGTGTTTTAGACTGGCAACCTGCTAAGGGAGTACCCGAAGTAGATGAATGTGGTCTCGCCGAGATCGGTAACTCGAAGGAAGAGACACGCGACACACAATTTAGACAGGTTCGGGCCGCGAGGCGCGTAATACCCTACGTCCTGTATGCTGCTTGGCTTTGGATTGATTGGGTGCGATTACAAGATGATGCAATCTGATGCGTATGAGCGAGATGAGATAGCTAGAGAGGGGTCCCTACCTCGCCTTATTTAGTCCGGGAGGCAGGGTTACAAGTCGGTTCAGAGAGGGAGTACTAGCCGAGTACGTCTAGGAGTCCTCCATAAAGACGGGACATGTATAGCTTCCTATCCGAGTACTTCTCCTCCGTAGTCCTTGTGCTTCACGCCAGCAGGTGCCGTGCAGCGTAAGTCGAGTAGTCCCAGGGGCCCACCGAGTAGTCGGTCCTGGTACCCACCGAGGTAGTGGGCCCAGGGAGGTCCATACGACAAAGTGGGCCCAGGCCGGTCGGCCCAGCCCGTTTGGAGGCCCAGTCGGCCCCCCCTTTGACCTAGATGCCTCTCGGGCTATTTATAGCCCCCTGACCGAGAGCCACACATCAATCAATTCGCCATCCGCCGCCGAGGAGTAGAGAAGCTTGAGGGACACCATCTCGGAGACGAGGGTCGTGCTAGTTGTCTAGGGTATCCCTAGCCGACGTGGGAACCTTGCATGGAAGACCACGTCGGAGCTCCGGAGCAAGGATCAAGATGGAGGTAGGATCCCGGTGGTGATCTTGTTCATGTAATCATTCATGGTGAAGTTTTTATAGTGAATCCGATTTCTAGCGATCAAGTGCCTTCTCGATGACTTTGTTTTGTTCTTGGTTTTGCTTCTTCCCCAATCTAGTCTATAGCTAGATTGCTTAGGGTGCTCTTGTAGCCGCGGTGGCTAGAGGTGCATACCGGACCGACCAAGTGATTTCAACTTGTTCTTATCGAACTCGCCCTAGACTACCTGCATGAATCGGAGTAAGTTGTGACAGAACGGGGGCTCTGAAAGGCGGGCGTTTTCAGAATCGGATCGGAGGCCACGGTTTAAAGATGCTTTTAATGAGATTCGCTTTTCTATTTTCATATATCTTGTTTGGAGCTGCAACATAAGCATGATCTAGACTCTCTACATCGGTTATCTCTTGCTTTCTCTTGCTACCTCTTTAGTAGATTAGATTAGATGTGTTTTCTTGATGATATCTTAGACTAGATGCAACTTGGTTCTTCATAAGATAGCCTTCCTTGCTTTACTAGATTGAATCCTTGCGTTGCACATTGTTCCACGGATTCGATACCTTGGGTTCACCACTCGAGGGAAGAAGGATCCCTTGACTATGACGGTGGATTTGTCCGCTTGCAAATCCATATGAACTTTGATACGATAATCTACGGTCAACACTAGTCACGATTCAAAGCATGTATAACCATGTATCAATTTGAAATGTTTTTTTAATCATGTCAAAAATTATCTTTACATGACTGTAGAGGTTGTTTCATACGCTTTCTAGCGTGTCTAGATAATAATAACACTTTAAATCGTGTCTAACTTCGTTTCTTTTGAAATGATTTCCGTAGCGTGATAAAAAGTATCTCTATACGACTACTAATGATGTAAGCATGTTTAATGTCGTGACACTTTGATATGTTATAAAAATCGTGTCAAAAAACATCTTTACACACCGGCATAGAGACGCTTTGGAGTGAATGGTGACTTGTAACAACCGAAAATTCCATCACAGTAAATAATGTTAGAAACAAGGCTTAGTTTTTATTTTCTAAGGATTTGATAAAATTGACTAAATAAATTTTTCTTTAACTAAATTAAACAATATTGAATTTAGAATTCACCCAAAATGTTTGATACATTCATGCCTTTGCATTAGTTTTGTTTGCTGTTGTGTGGTTTTTCTTTAAAAAACAAAAGTTCGAAAACAAAAAAGAAGAAGTTCTAAAAATCCCCTCAAGCTTACCCTCCCTATCTCTCTTTCCCCTCTCTTCCAGCACAGCCCGGCTTCCTCCTTTCTTTTCTTTTTTCTCCTGCCGCCGGCCCAGCCATCTCACTCTGGCCCGTTGCCCCCCCCCCCCCCCCCCCCGAGGTCAACTCCCACACATGCCTGTTAACACCAAAATTTGGTACACGAAGGAGTCTGGTTTGTGGGCCAACTTGGTGAGAAAATCCGTCTGGGAGAAGGAAGGTTTCTTCGGAAAGATTCGGCAAGGGTGCTCGCGGTCGGCAGTTTGCTTCTGTTCAGCAGAGGGACTGTTTGCGCTGATTTTGCGGGATTGCGTGATGATGTGGCCCGAGCGGAGGGGACAAATGGATGGATAATCGATCGCACTTAGAGATAAAATTAGGTATCAAATATTGTGCTTGTAGTCCATTCGGAGTCATGCTATGACAGGGTATAAATATAGAACCTGGATGTATGTAATTGTAATTGAAACATTCTCAATACAAACCGGCTTTACGCCAAACTCTTGAGTCCTTTAGTCGTGTCGTCGAGTTCTTCGAGAGGGTTCATCGACCCGTCGACCTCAGTAAGTATCGGCAACCTTGTATCATGTCTAGTATCATACGGTGGATTTAGATCATGATGCAAGTAGTCTTGTTACCATGCTTAGTATCATGTGGTAGATTTAAGCTTGGTTCAAGAGGGTTTCTTGTTAGATCACGAGCCATGCGGTGGGCTAAGATCTAGCTTGGAGCTAGTTATCGGCTCTATTGGATTTTGGCAAAATTCAATAGATTCATTAAGTTACCCTGTGTTGCTTTGAGTTTTACTTTTTTGTTTAAATTCATGTAACACCTCTTTGCCCAATCTAGATTGGTTTGAATCGGCTTTATCTCTTTTGTTGATCCTTATGCGATTCAATTTCGTATCCTTGGCTTAATATAGCACGCGGATCACATGTTCCCCGATAGTCGAAACCGACTCGATCTAGGTTGTTACGCGTTGCGGGTTCAAGCTTGTCAAATCTTGTATAAATCTTGAAAGAACTGGGTATCACGCGGTAGATGCAGGTTTTTGGGTTGTTTTGGAGCTAATCATCCGGTGGATTAGATTTCGATTCAATCTGATAGATTTATCTTCTTTGGTAATGTTTGTTCCTTCTTCATAGACCCCGATTCGGCTATTCAGCTGTATTCGGTTATGCTTTCACGAGTAAAACATGTTCGTAAGCTGTGTCTTAAGTAACGTGTGCTTTTAGCTTTACATATTTAGATTGTATCATGCGGTGGATAGATCTATTCGTAGATGGTGGTGTGATTCTCAAACAAGTTGTATCATGCGGTGGATAAACTTGTTTGGCTTCATGCTTGACGGGTTTTGAGGCACCTAGACATGTGGTAGACTAGTGCTTTGAACCTATGCACGCTTGTTTATTACACATTTATGATCATGCTTTTACTTTATTTATTGTTTATTGTTATTTATCCACGAGGATCGGTCATGGCTTTGCGCATGCATGGTTTTGTTTAAATAGAGATCGATCTATCGTCATGCTCACATCATCCGTTCGGCCATACCTTGTTTTACACTTTAAAGTTCCCGAATGGCTTCTAGTTTGCTGGCAGATAGCTTCCGGTAGCTATATTGCATTTCACATGGCTTTCTAGCCGTAAATATGGAACTGTCTGGTATCACCCGGCAAGTTCCAAGTTTTGGAATTTAATTACTTTGTCTTTTGTTAATTTTTAGGGAAAATTGACTGGCACGCTTTGGAATCTTTTCGCGTGTGAAGCTAGCTTGTTCGGCTTGCTGTGTGCTTGATGCAGGGTGCTGATTTTGTGTCAACACACGTTTTGGCACGCCTGGTGGGACACTTCAGTTCAAGATCAAGATGCCCGAGATCGGTGACATTCTGGATGTCGCCATTGAGGATCTCTCTCTAGAGCAGCTACAACAGCTGAAAGATGCTACAGGTCAGTTTCAGCAAAAATGTTTGATGTCATTCAAAAAGAACAGAAGTGGCGTTCCGTATCTCAAAACGAAATGCCCGGGGGTTCTCTCGTCGGGGAGAGGCGACGCCACAACTCTTCAAGAGAAGGAAGAGTGCATGCAAGCGTTTCGGGATGCTGCGGAAGACGAGCTGGGTAGGCATCATAGGGCTTTCCTAGGCGTGTTCAAGCAGATGATGGTGGGTGTATTTGGCCCGGGCATGGACCAAATGTTCAGTCGGGTATCCCCTCAGGGGTACTGTGCGGAGATAGGAGAGTCTAGCTCTGCCCAACCAGGAGCTCAGCCACCACTACGGAGCCAGCCAGTACAGCCTCCTCCGCAGAGCATTGGGAGCCAGCCCATCCAACCCCCTTCACAAGGTGCTGGAGGTCAACCAGTTCAACCTCATCCGCGGGCCGCAGGGGGCAGCCAGTCCAGCCACCTCCACAAGGCAGTATAGGTCAACCGATTCAACAGCCGAACCCATATCAGCCCACATATGGGGAGATGGCGTTCGGTTCGTCTGGAGTTCCGCTCACTTCCACCTACAAGATTGCCCCAGCTAGCAACAGATTGCAGAAGAACTTGTATGGTGGAGGTTACCACGAAGTTATGGACTATGGCGCCATTGACGCTCTCCCGAATCCGGGGTACGGTGCGGTTGCGGGAGTGCGGGGAGGACGACATTCGGTTCGAGAAGATGGCCGATGCGATGCAAAATCAATTCGGCCTCAAGCCTAAAATGCAAGGACCGGCCTACACGCCTCCCTTCCGGAGTGGCATTACGGAGTGATCCTGCCGCCCAGGGTGAAGCCTCCCATGGAGTTTACGAAGTTTTCTGAGCAGGATGACACGAGCACAGTGGAGCACATTGCTCGTTATCTGATGCAGCTTGGAGAGGCCTCAGCTGATGAGGCATTCAGGGCTAGGTACTTTCCCATGTCATTGACGGGCTCCGCATTCCAGTGGTTTACTTCTTTGCCTCCCCAGTCAGTTGGCACGTGGAGGGAGCTAGAGCGAAAATTCCACGCCCATTACTTCAGTGGTAGCACAGAAAAGAAGCTCATCGACCTCACCACTTTGAAGCAGAGGCACAACGAGACGCCTTTAGAGTTCCTCAGAAGGTTCAGGGACGTCAAAGGCATGTGTTTCTCGTTGAATCTGCCAGATGATCTGTTGGCTAATATGGCCGTTGCAGGGATGCTGCCGGCCGTACGAGAGAAGTTGTTCGGTATGGATTTTGATAATCTGGGCCAATTGTCTCAAAAGCTGTCATTGATGAGCAACCAGGCCTATGGGTTTAAGAAGGACACCAGGTTCAACAAGCAACACGACATAGGCGACATCTATAATCGGTTCTGGAGAAGGCCGACCAGATGGAAGATTCTGACGATGATCAGGAAGTAGCTGCCGCTGAGATCATGTGGGGCAAGGAACCGTTGACCATGAACCAGCGTTGGATCAAGCAGACCAAGGGCACATACGACTTTGACGTCACCAAAGCCGATAAGCTTTTTGAGTTCTTGGTGAAAGAAGGCCGAATCAAGTTGCCTGAAGGGCACTCTATGCTTCGGCCCGATTGGATTAAAGAAAAACGTTATTGTGGATTCCATGACAGGAATTCTCACTCCATCATTGATTGCAGGGTCTTCAAGATGAGGATCCAGAAGGCTATCCAGGAGGGACACCTGAAGTTTGACGACAAAATGAAATTGGATGGCTATCCTTTCCCCCAGAATATGATAAGCTTCTCTGTCAACATGGTAACCGCTGAGGAGAAGGGAAAGGTCAAGGTCTTGATGTCAGCTAGAGCAAGACAAGATGGAGCAGTGGATCTACACTACAAGAAACTATTTAATCTGTGACGCTTTATCCGCGACATTTTCAGAAAACGTCACGAATGTGCATTGCAACCCGAAACACTGCGACAATTTCTTTAATTCGTCGCGATTCTACGACGTATTCCTTTTTTTCGTCCGGATGTGCATTGAAGCCCAAAACATTGCGACGATTTGTTAAATTCGTCGCGATTCTACGACGTATTCCTTTTTTTCGTCACAAACACTGTGACGATTTGTTTAGTTTGTCGCGATTCTACGACGTATTCATATTTTTCGTCACGGACTTGCATCGATGGATATTGAAGCCCAAACCATCACGACGATTTGTTAAATTCGTCGCAATACGTCCCACAACATAGTGACGTTTTAGCAGATTCGTCGCGATCCCTAAAAAACACCCACCTCACCAGCACCTAGGACCCACCCACACTGCCACACAGGCGCCACCTCACCCAAGCGTCACGTCACCACGACGTGAGCGCCCAGAGCCCACCTCACTGCCACGCAGGCGCCACCTCACCCAAGCGCCACCTCACTACCACGTGAGCGCCAAGGGCCCACCCCACTGCCACGCAGGCGCCACCTCACCCAGGCGCCACGTCACCACCACGCGAGCGCCGGGGGGCCCACCTTGCGCCACGCGGGCGCCACCTCACCCGGGCGCCACCTCACCACCACGGGAGCGCCCGGGGCCCACCACACGCCACGCGGGCGCCACCTCACCCGGGCGCCACCTCATCACCACGCGAGCGCCCGGGGGCCCACCTCCCGCCACGCAAGCGCCACGTCACCACCACGTGAGCGCACGGGCCCACCTCACCGCGCCACGCGAGCGCCACCTCACCCGGGCGCCACGTCACCACCACGTGAGTGCCGGGGGCCACCACACGCGCCACGCGGTGCCACCTCACCCAGGCGCCACGTCACCACCACGCGAGCGCCCGAGGCCCACCTCACTGCCACGCAGGCTCCACCTCACCCAGGCGCCACGTCGCCACCACGTGAGCGCCAAGGGCCCACCACACTGCCACGCAGGCGCCACCTCACTGCCACACAAGCATCTAGGGCCCCAGATTACTGCCATGCAAGCGCCACTTCACCCAAGGCATGAGTTCCTCGTAAAAAAATGAAAACCTGCAGCCCAAGGGACTCGAACCCCAGACCTCACACTTCAACCCGAGCACTCCTACCATTGGGCTACCACTGTGTTTGTGACTATGTCTAACATTTAAATGCCTTTGAACCTATCTACCCAGAAGCTGCAGTCTGGGCCGTTTGTGCCACATTGGCCTAGCACTAGCCCAGCGCACACCACATTAATATGGGCCGCAAGCGCCATTTTTGGCCCAACTGTAGCAGACCTTTATAATTAACCCAAATGCAAAAATGTGGTGTTGGTGGGATTCGAACACAGGTTGTGGAAATAAGATATAGAGTGGCAATAAACATTTCATATATCGACTGCTGGAGCTTTGGGATCATGTGGCAGCATTGGATTGGTCGAGTTGCTTCGCAGGGACCACGTGGCGCACTGTGAGCTCGTTTCCCCCATCGTTTTTTCTTTTTAATCTACAATTAAATTTTAAACTAGTGTTTCTCGGTCATAGTAACTCCAAATTCATTGATTCTTTTTTCTGATTTTTTTGTAAAATCACAATCTTTAATGTAATATTGCTTGTTTTCTATTAATTGCTATTACATTTATTTTTTTCATACAACTTCTTTTCTTGTGCCGAAAGAGAATAAATAAAAAATATTTTTCAATAAGAAATGGTAACATAACTTCATATTAACTAATGTTATGCTACACAAAAGGTTATGGTAAAGTTTGAAATGCATATGGATTCGAAAAATTTGAAAGGTATGATGCACTTCAATGTTTAAGTAATGTTTCATGAAACTATGTGAGACATGTATCCATTTCTAAACAACGTAGGTTCCACTGTTACCGGAATCATTTGAAAGTTTGATCACAAGTTTATGGACCCCAATTATGTTACCACGTCAATTCGTAGAACCATTAGAGCATATTATGATATTATTTGAATTATGATGATGTAAATTCGAGATGTAAGTTTGAATTACCCCTAATAAACTAGTGTTGAAAACATTTTTCATTTGTTAAAGTTGCAGATCTTGGTAGAGAATGATTTTAGAAAATTTTAGAAAAAAGAATCATCGAATTTGGAGTTAGTATGAGGCAGAAAAACTATTTACAAGTTTTAGTCAAAGATTAAAAAGAGAAAACACACTTGTTCATCTCAGTTCATAGCAATTGCAATTTCTGTTTTTAATCTTCGGATAAAACTTGTAAACTGTTTTTCTTCCTCATACGAACTCCAAATTGGTTGATTCTTTTTCCTAATTTTGTCTAAAATCGAGATGTTTTACTCAGTGCCATTTGTTTGTATCTTAATTATTATTTCTTAATTGCTTTTCATACAACATATCTTTTCCAACTAAAAAGAGAATATAAAAAACATGTTTTTTCATAATAATTGCTAATATAACTTAATATTCTCTAATGTTATGGTCAACATGAGAGGGTGTCAAAAATTGAGGTGCATACAAGTTCGGTCACGTTATTAGTTGTTCAAATCTCAAAGTTTGTTTTCAATTGTAGGAAACCATGTGAGTATTGTGTACTATTTGTGAACATCTATAATCTCACTTTATCAAAACCATCTGAATTTTTTATAGGAGCATTATACACTTTGTAGAATGTTTTGAACAAAATTTGTAGAATTTGTAGAATGTTTTGAACAAAATTAAGTATTGTTATCATTATTTTACATCAAGGTGACTAGTACAAGTTCGAGTTTTTCCTACAAGTCAATTGAAATTTTCGTCAATCTCCTACACGTGGCCTAGAATGGACCATAGAAGTCTAATTATGATTTTTGTGAAATTTTTCCAATCCTATTGGAGGTACACATAGTTCAAATTGTAATTATTTTCTTATTTCAAATAAATGAAAAAAGAAAATGAAAAAAATTAAGCAAGGGAGAAATGTAACAGGCCCGTTTAAGCCCAAAACAGCCCAATCATTTTAGACCGTTCATCTGCGAACGGACGGCTAAAATTGCGTTTGCTTCGTATAAAAGACAACTTATATAGAGTTTATAGCATATAAAAAATACTTAATCTATTCAAAAACTCTTTAAACTCTACAAAGACAATTTATATAGAGTTTATAAAATATAAAAAATGAGTTGGTGTATATAATATAATTATTTTTATATATTCCTTTACAATGGTTAAAGTAAGAAAAAGTAAAAAGAAAACAGTAAATGGGCCGTGAAACCTAGAAAGGGCCATTTTTCTGATAAAGCCCGACTTCTTCTGGTCGTTCATCACCGGTCTAATAGATCTGCACCGTCCATCTCAATCCCAGCGTGGATAAAAGCTGACCTGCTGAAACCCTACCTCGCATAGTCTCCTTTCCTCCGCCCGCCTCTCCCATCTCTGCCTCCTCCTCAGATCTGCGCCGCCTGCCTCTTCCTCTCGTCCTCTGCCTCCCGCCGCCACCACCACCCGCTTCTCTCCCGGCGGCGCACCACCCTCGAGCGCCCCCTCAACTGCCCCCCTCGCTCCGCCGGTGAGAGGAGAGGCAAAGCGACGCCGCGCTCACTCGCTGCCCCGTCTCGCCGCGTCCGCCTGTGATCCCTCCCTCCCCGCGTCGACCTCTTTGTCCCCGAAGCGACACCGGAGGCGGAGACAGGCGGGCAGCATAATCCCACGCCCGACGCCAGTGAGTCGCCTCATCTCTGTGCTCATCCTCACCCTCCCCCTCTCGCGCTTGGCTAAGTCTCGGTCGAGCTCGGATCCTCCTCTCCCTACTCGTTGCTCCTCTGCAGATCCACGCCACCCCCAATCCCGCCGGCCACCGCACTGCACGCTCCCTTCCCCTCTCCTCTCCCTTCCTTCCAACCGCAGCCCCATCCTCAGATCCGCCTCGATCCAACCGCAACTGAACCCGGCGCCCCTCCCCTCTTCCTCCTTCTCCTCCTCCGCAGCCGCCGTGCACCCGCCCAAATCGCTCGCCCAAGGAGACGTGGTTGCGTGGCTGGTTCGTCCGCCATTATAATGTAGCGAGGGACTTCTGCGCACTCGGATTCAACCTGCCGATTGCGCAGTTGGGAGTAGGTTTCTAGAGCTCTTAGGAGCATCGTGGTCAGCCGCGATTCGTGCTAAATTAGGTTTCCGCCCTTTCCTTGGATGTACTCCCGACACATTTGTTTCCGCAGTTTGTTTGTTTATTTACTTGAATGTTTTGGGCTACCTGGTTTGGGAGTTCTGATGCTGGCTAGTAGGTCTGCATTTCACAAACATTTGATTCTGCCATTGATTGTGTCTTATTTGAATCACCACTCAACTATGGTAGTTCCTCGAGGCTAACATGCATGGTTGGTATGAACACGGACTCGAAGATACACGCGGCGGGTGGGGCAACAACGGGGATAGTAGGTCTGCGCATAAGAGATGGTGAGCTGACAGTTTTCACTTGCTAAATTAGCATGACGGGTTCCATTTTTTTTTGCACAACCCCATGAACTATTCACTTGAATGCTACTCTGAAGGTTGCTGATTACTCGCTAACTACTCTCCCCGTGTTAGATAATAGATCTGATCTTGAGAAGCACTCTGCAAATACTGGGATGTGGCATTGCTCCATTTGCACGCATGCAAACGATACAAGTAATTCAGCAGGGAGTAATACCATGGATGCTCTGCATAAGACATACATGCCCAGCAAAAAGCGCCACATTAACATAGGTACTCTACATTGCTACACCCAGCATTCAGCAGTCATACTTTGTTCAAGTTAGTTTTTAGTGAAATATGTAATTCGATTTTTTGTTGTTGTACTATCATTTATCCTGTCTAAGTCACTAATTTTGCATATATATTAATAGTGCTTGTACATCTTCACTGTAGTCATTAATGGACTCCTTTTATTAATAAGCGTACTTATGGAGGACCATGTTGAGTGAGCCATAATGATAAGTAACTCGACAACTAGTACTAACTTACAAATTTATGTTTGAGCTACAAGCTTAAGCCCGAACTTTGCATCTCGGAAGTTGAAGCACGCAATTAGTGTACGGCTAGTTGGTCTTAGAATTTTATTATGAAGGTTTACGAGTTAGATTCTCATAAGCTACTCGCTATACGAGAATTTGTGGATTGAGCGGTTAGTGAGTGATTGGCAATGAAATTTGCTTTATCTAGGCCTACCTTGAGTCCCTCTCCTTTGTAATTTGGAGCTAGCAAACGAGTTACGGAACGTGAGGCTTTATACCATTGCTTTAGCCATGTGGCGGAATAAATTTTGGAACGGGGAGCTAGCAAACGGTGAGTTTAATAGCTCGGGCCTATAGTAAATTACGGTCTCATGGGCTAATTTTGACCTAAAATACAATAATACACAATCGTTTGCAGTTCATCGTCCATTGGTGCTTTGTCAATAGGAAATAATGATGAAAGTCATGCTTTAACATATTTGAAATTGGCGATTCATTCAAACATCAACTGTTAGTCATTCGACATTGGGTTCATTTCACCATAGCATATCCCGACCGCATTGCACTTAATTTTATTCGGTGATGGCCGTATGACACACGACAAGTGACATGTGACAAGTTATGCGGACGCGGCGCGGCTGCCCATGGTGCTCCTCTCCTGCTCGCTCTTCTTCCTCGCCGGTTTCTTCGGCTCGCTCCTCTTCACCCAGGTAAGCGGCGGACAAGAAGGATCCAACTGCAGATTCTCATGGCGACTGGTGGCAAGGTATAGCATTATTGTAATATTAAGGCTGATCATGACCATTTGTTCAAGTTTCTTATCATTAACTCTGATTTTCTTTTGTGGGGCTCACAGGATCATTTTACTACTAGTTGAATATGGTGGCCTCTCGTCCTCTCCCTTGGAGAACATGGTAAACGGGAAGATCCTGTTATTGTTTGGACTACCAAGTTTAATGCTATGCTCTGCTTTTACATATGTTATTCAGTTTACATTTCTGTACCAGTGAATATCCTTTTCAAATGCCATGTAAACATCAGCAGGTGTTAGTTCGTATATAGCTATGTTGACCTGTCCTGTTCATCACGTGTTATCTTAGTTCTTTAGATAGAAGAGGAACATATGCTCTTTGTCCATTTCTGTTCGGCGGAATGTCCTTGAAGGCGAAACAGTTGCTTGCTCTGCTTTAGTTAATGCATTTCCACACTCCCATATGCTCACATATGCTCGATGATAGATTAATATAAGAGAAAAGAGTGGATAGGAAATGCGAAATGCTTGTGGCTATTCTTCCGTACTGTTCAAGTTCTATCACATTCCTCCTAGTGTTTATCAATCACTTTCCTCATGATTATTTCTGCTCTTTGGTGTATTCATTCTGGTACCCCATGATCATGTTTACTTTCTGAGTTTTGTAACAACTAATTATTAACTACAAAGTATTGCTGAAAAAAAGAGATGGGATCCCCTCAAGCTGCTTTCTAATTGGATTTCGGTTTCCTTTATTTCAGGATTTATACGAACTCGCAAGGAATCAGAGAAAAGAGTGGCAAAATAACAAAGAGGAAGGTGTAGTGTTTTAGGAATGGTAGACATCTGAATGCATGTGTTATCCGCCTCAATATCTGATTGTGTTTGCTGGGTTTTTTCCCAGAGATTGTATCTGGTTGTATCTGATTTGTCTGTTCATTGAATTTTGGTAAATGTGTTGAAAAAATGTACCCTCTGAAAAATGGGCTGAAGATGGGCTAATTTTGCTAATTTTATGCTGGAATATAATACTGAAATGGGTTGTGGTGGGCCAAAATTTGTATCTGCTGGGCTTAAAATTTTGCTGGACTTAAAATTTTTGCCACGTCATCGTCCACGTACGGTGCCACGTCATCATACACGTAGGATGCCACGCCATCGTCCACGTTGGATGCCACGTCATCGTCCATGTAGGATGCCATGTCATCGTCCGTGTAGGATGCCACGTCATCGTCCATGGAGGATGCCACGTCATCGTCCACGTAGGATGCCACGTCATTGTCCATGTAGGATGCCATGTCATCGCCCACGTATGATGCCACGTCATCATCCACGTAGGATGCCACAGCTGCCATGTGTGTAGCAATCCGTGACGATTTTATTTTGTCACGGATAGTGAGCCATGGGTTGGGCTGCATGGGCCTCGGGCTGCTCCGTGACGATTCAGATACGTCACGGATCGCGACGTTTATTAAGGTAACATCGAGAGATTTAATCAATGACGCTCATTCCACCACGAAAATGTAAATCGTCGCGGATGCTGATTTGCGACGAATTTTATTTAATCCGTGACAGAATGGTTACGTCACGGATTAAATAGTTTCTTGTAGTGCTAGCACGACAAGTTACACTGGAACAAGTCCACGGAGAAGCCCCTCGCATCCTCAAAGCCATATTGTAGTTGGGAAGTCATCCAGGGCCAAACCCAGGGTCACTACGCGCATCCTCCTCAATAAGTGGCAGCGGCGGCTAGAGAAAGAACGCTAACAGAAGTGGAGACACGAGGAGGAGAGGCGCAGGACTGAGGAAGAAGCACACAGGAAAGAACTGGACCAGTACACGCGGGAACAAGAGCGTGCACATTGGGGGTGCGCATTCTTCAGACACTGCTAGAATGAGGGCTTAAAACTTCCTACATTGAGAAACTGCCCCGAATGCAGTGACAGGTACTTCGAATATAGGCAGGAGACTGTCAATCGCCGATCCGTCCATGAAAGAATTGGAAGGATACATCCCAGTGACGATCGGCGTCAAAAAATAATTGAAATCATTGATCATCCCAGGAAGCGGCAAGCTGATCATAGGTGGACTAATCAAGAAGAAGAAGAACATGAATACATCTGGCAAGAGGGACAGTGGTGCCCGCTTGGCTTGAGAAAGAGCCAAAAAAGGAGGGTTCAGCGCTTGAGGAACCGTGAATTGAGGCAGGCGGGGATCCAGAAGAAACAAGTTTGGCGCCCAAAGGACAAGCCTGAAGGATCGGGTCGTTCGGCTCCGGCATGCATGGTATACTTCTTGCCGAATGAATTCATGGCTCCCACTAATCAGGTTGTGCAGGAGGAGACGTCCCTAGAAATCAACGGCGATGAGCAGCTTGGGGGGTTGATGGTGCAGCTCGTATTAGCCAAACAGGCCACCTTCGACAAACCGGCCAAGAATCGACACATGAGGCCGCTATACTTAAAGGGATACGTCAATGGCAAGCCTTTGACTAAGATGTTTGTTGATGGCGGGGCTGCGGTCAATGTGATGCCATACACCACCTTTAGGAAGCTTGGCATGGGCCCTGGAGATTTGATGCCAACGAGCATAATCCTGAACGATTTCGCTGGGAATCCTTTAGACACGAGAAGGTGCGTGCACGTGGACACGAGAGGGTGCGTGCACGTGGACGAGAGGGTCCAAGACATTGCTCACTACCTTCTTTGTCATCGACGGCAAAGGAGCTTATAGCCTGCTGCTTGGGAGGGACTGGATCCATGCCAATTGCTGCATCCCATCTACCATGCATCAACAGCTCATTCAATGGGTAGATGACGATATTGAGGTGGTCCAGGCAGATGACTCAGTGAGTGTTGCACATCTGGAACCAGCTTTCTGGGAATATCAAGGCATCGATTGTTTCTCGGGGAAAGGCGGGGTGAAGGTCTGTTGAGCCCGTCGGCGGTGATCAACAGCCGATTCAAGCAGTCGGCTCTTATAGTAATTTTTAATGGACAATCCCATTGATGGAACTGATGGCAAGCTGGGACGAGGATTCATGTCAGCTGATAAACTGGAGGAAGTTGATATTGGAAACGGTGACAAGCCAAGGCCGACATTTATCAGTGCTAACTAGGAATCAGATTTCAGGGAGGAATTAATCAAGCTGTTGAAGGAATATAAAGATTGCTTCACCTGGGATTATTCGGAGATGCCTGGATTAGATCGCTCCATCGTTGAGCATCGGTTGCCAATCAAGCCTGGTTTTAGGCCCTATAAGCAACCTCCCCAGAAAATTTACAAGGATGAAGTATTGGACGATGTGAAGAAGGAAGTTGAAAGGCTACTTGACGCAAACTTTATTCGGCCGTGCAGGTATGCATAGTGGATCTCTAATATCGTCCCTGTCTACAAGAAACATGGGAAGATGAGGGTCTGTATAGATTTCTGGGATTTGAACAGAGCTACTCCTATCGATGGGTACCCAATGCCTGTTGCCGATTTGTTGGTTGATGCTGCTGCTGGACACAAGGTTATCAGCTTCATGGATGGTAATGCAGGGTACAACCAAATCTTCATGGCAATAGAGGATATATCGAAGACAGCCTTCAGATGTCCTGGTCACATAGGCCTGTTTGAATGGATAGTCATAACATTTGGGTTGAAAAATGCCGGTGCAATCTATCAGCGAGCAATGAATTATATCTTTCATGAGTTGATTGGCAAAATTGTTGAGATTTACATCGATGACGTCGTGATCAAATCTTTGAATCATGATTCACATTTAGGGGATGTGAAGAGAACTTTGGAGTGCACCCGGAAGCATGGTTTGAAGATGAATCCAAACAAATGTGCTTTTGGAGTATCAGCTGGAGAATTCTTGGGATTTCTGGTACATGAAGGGGGGATTGAAGTTGGTAAGAAAAGCATGAAGGCTATCGATGAAGTTGTCCCTCCAACTAATCTCAAGGAGTTGCAATCACTGCTTGGCAAGATCAATTTTGTGAGAAGGTTCATTTCAAATCTGTCGCAAAAGGTTTTGCCCTTTTCTCCATTGCTAAAGCTTAAGAAGGATTAGAGGTTCGTATGGGGTGACGAACAACAAAGGGCTTTTGATGAAATCAAGCAATATATGAAGGAACCACCAGTGCTGGTGCCTCCACAGTTGGATAAGCCTTTCAAGTTGTACGTGGCGGCCAATACCCAAACCATTGGATCGGCCCTTATTCAAGAATTTGGAGGGAAAGAGCAGATAGTAGAATACCTTAGCTGAAAATTACTCGATCCTGAGACCAGGTATTCGGCTGCAGAGAAGCTTTGTCTTAAGCATAGCAAAGCCACTAAAACATGTCAATATCATATAAAGACATTTACACATGAGAGAGCATACATGTGAAAATTTTTCAAAAAACATAGCCATCAACCATGGATTATTCATCAAGATCATCAAGAGCTAAGCCAAACTAACCATAGCATACCAGACAAGCTCACAAAGACATAAATAGCATTCCATGGTGAACAACGTATATAGGAGAAGCTTTTCCTATCCAATGCATATGATACAAAATGCATGCAATCTAAGATACAAGGATGCCTATACATCATGTTACATATGCCATGCCAAATGCAAGAAATGCACAAAGGAAAGCTATACATATGCTACAAAGGAGCTCCCACACACCCAACTCAAGAAATCAAACACACACCAAGTTCCCCCGCAAACGAGTGAAAGTTGCTTGATCTAGGGGTTTGGTGAAAATATCGGCTAGTTGGTCATGTGTGGGTACATGGATCAAAGCTATCTTTCCTTTCTCTACGTTGTCTCTCAGAAAATGATACCTCACTTCTATGTGCTTGGTTTTGGAATGGAGCACCGGGTTCTTTGCAACGCTTATGGCACTTCGGTGCTATCACATTGAAGTGGGATATGGGTATACTCCTCACCAAAGTCACTCATGGTGTATGAAATCCAAAGTAAACGAGAGCAACAACTAGCGACGGCAACGTACTCGGCCTCGGTAGTGGATTGAGCAACACTCGACTGTTTGCGGGAAGACCAAGACACCAAAGAAGAACCCAAAAACTGGCAAGTCTCAGAAGTGGACTTCCTATCCAACCGACACCCGGCAAAATCCGCGTCTGAAAAACCATGAAGCACCAAAGAAGAGGACGCGGAGTACCAAAGGCCGAAGTTGGGAGTGTGATGCAAGTACCTGAAAATTCGCTTCACCGCTTGCCGATGCGATGTCCTCGGACACGCTTGAAAACGAGCGCACAGACATACCGAGAACTGGATGTCCGGCCTCGTCGCCGTCAAGTACTGGAGTGACCCCATCATGCTCCGGTACTCCTTCTGGTCCACGTGTTCACCTTCCTCGTCCACATCAAGAGCTGTAGTCATACTCATCGGCGTCGTCATAGCCTTGGAATCCTCCATCTTGAACTTCCACACAATGTCCTTGGTGTACTTAGCCTGGTGCACAAATGTTCCTTTGTTTGTTTGATTTGTAGCCCGAGGAAGAACTGCAACTCGCCCATCATGCTCATCTCAAATTCCCTGCTCATATCCTCTGCAAACCTTGCAACAAGAGAATTAGACGAGCCACCAAAGACAATATCATCCACATACACCTGCACAATCAAGATTTCTCTGCCCTGCCTCAGCAAAAACAAGGTATGATCGACCTTCCCTATCTCAAAACCTCTCTCAAACAAGAACCCCCTCAGCCTACCATACCAAGCTCTAGGCGCCTGCTTCAACCCATACACCGCCTTCCTCAACTTGTACACCCGGTGGGGGTACTTCTCACTCTCAAACCCCGGAGGTTGCCTCACATACACTTCTTCCTCCAACACACCATTTAGAAAAGCACTCTTCACATCCTGTCGTATGGACCTCCCCCGGGCCCACTACCTCGGTGGGTACCGGGACCGACTACTCGGTGGGCCCACGGGACTACCCGACTTGCGCTACACGGCACCTGCGGGCGTGGAGCACAAGGACAAAGACACGGGAGTAGTACTCGGATAGGACTCGTACATGTTCCGCATCGTGTAGAGGTCTCCTAGACGTACTCGACTAGTACTCTTTCCCTACTCCGACTTGTAACCCCGCTCTCCGGACTATATAAGGCGAGGCGGGGACCGATCCCGGGATCACCTAACCTCACCTCATCCAACTCACGGCGCACCATTGCACCATCGTGTAATTGTGCCCTATCAATCCGAGCTACGCGGCATACGAGACGTAGGGTATTACGCACCTCGCGGCCCGAACTCGTCTAAATTGTGTGTCGCGTGCCTCTTCCTTCGAGTTACCGATCTCGGCGAGTCACATTCATCTACTTCGGGTACTCCCCGTAGTAGGTTGCCGGTCCAAAACACCGACGGTCGGCGCGCCGGGTAGGGGCTCTCGCTCGAGATCACATGGCGAACTCGACGGCTTCTCGTTCACATCAAGCCAACCGTCGCCTTCAACCGTGGCGACACCTTCGTCTTCGGGGCTTGGGTCCGCACGCGGCGATGGCGCGGGCTCTTTCCGGCGCCGCTTGATCATGCAACCCGACTCGAGGACGAGCCTTGTGACGCTTCCCGAAGTTGTCACGGGCAAGCTCGCCGGCAAGTTCGGCGAAATTTCGCTCTCCAACCTCCACGGCCGACTTCGAGCTCGAGTCCGTCTCCAACTCGAACCCGACGTCGCCATGGGCCATCGCATGCGAGCCGGCTCCTCGGCCATCGCGGGCGGTCCCCTCTCCGCGTCGGCACTCGTGCGTGGCCCTCGCGTTCCCCGGCCGGGCCCGCACGGAGGCTTCTACGCCACGACGGGCCGGCAAGGAGCCCGCAACCGAGTACAACTCGGACTCCGACGCCGTCTCCAACCGCGTCTTGGACTCCGACCCTCTCTCTCCGAGTTCTTCTCGAACCCGGACTACGAGTTCGACTTCGGGTCGGACCCCCGAGGAGCCCGAGTCCGAAGACAACTCCTCCGAGCTTCCCTTGTCGGGGCCGGCCTGCGGGCCGGTTATAAGATCAACGCCGGCCGGGAGATACGTCTGCGGCCGGATCGCAAACCCGCCGAGGGCGACAAAGGACTCACGCTACGTCGCCTACATCGACTCGCTACCGTTCCAGGGAGGGAACACCACTAGCCCAAGCCGACTCAAGCACACCAAGCGAGGTGGCACCTTCGAGCCAAGCTTGGGTACCCCCGATCGTCAAGTCTTCATGGCTGCCGGCGACACCCGGGAACCTCGGGCACGGCCGCGGACAAGTACACGGAGGACATCTCCACGGACGAGGCGTCTCGCGATGCCCCCCGCGGACGAGACCGACGCCGGCGGGGACGCCGGCGCGAACGTAACGGGAAGCGCAACGAACGACGCCGGCGGCTCGGGGAGACAACCTCCCCATCCGCAACCTTGCGGAAGCTCTCGCGGTCGAGAGCAAGAGTTCACACCACTCCCGAGCGGTGCCTCATGTCGATCACGAGCGATCGCACGGCGAGCTCGGGGCATACGGGCCGGAGAAGTCATCGCCAAGCTCGGTGAGGAAGCTTACTTCATGCGGGTCGACAAGAGAGTCAGCCAACCTCTCCAAGCCAAGCCTCGCGACAACGAGGCTACTAGTCGCAGTGTTGACCTCGGTCCTAACCGTACTCGAGGCGACATCCCGGTCGAACCAAACCGTCGACGCTCCACCGCCGGCGGACCCTCACGACAAGACAACGTCAACCGAGAAGTCGTCCCCCACCGTGCTTCGGCCGGTGGTGGCGGCAACGACCCCGACGGCGGCGGCGGCCGACGGCGGGCGGCTCCAACCACGGAGCCAACAAGAAAGCCGGAGGCGGCGGCGGCCCGCGGCGGCCGCGGCCACGCGCATAGCCACGCCTCCGGCGCCTCTCACGGCGGGTACGATGCTCGCCGGAGAATCGAAGAGTTGCGGCGAGAAGAAGTCGACGGCCGCCGCCGAAGGCGACGGCTTCCCTGCCTTCTCACCCGGCTCGCAACTTTCGCTCCTCCCCGACAAGTTCAAGCCTTTGGGGATCACCAAATACGACGCGAAGCGAGGATCCCATCCGGTGGCTCCGATGCTACGCTCTCTCCATCGAGAACGGCGGCGGCAACGGCGACACCAAGTGCCTCTACTTCCCCTTCGCCCGGGACCAAGCCCCACTCACGTGGCTCGAGTCGGCCCCGGACAAGCACTCAATCGACAACCGGGACCACTGAAGGAACAATTCACAAGCAACTTCGCGGGCGCCATGGGCCGCTCGGGTACTCGCATGGACCTTGCCATGATCAAGCGAGGAACAAGGCGAGACCCTCCGCAAGTACATGCGCCGCTTCTTCGACAAGCGCGCTACCGTCGTGGACGTCCACCGACAAGGAGGTCATCGACCTCTTCCGGGACGGGCTCTACCATCGCCGCACCTTCGAGGACTTCGGCCGGCGCCGCCCCAAGTCCATTCCCCACCTCAAGGACATGATCACGTCCTGGGCGGATGAAGAGGACAAGGCCAACGCCAAGTACGACGCCATCCGCGGCAAGTCCAAGCAGAACCAGGGCGGCGGCAGCGGCAGCAATCCAAACCAAGGCGGCCGCAACAACAACAACAACAACAACAACTTCTCGGGTTCCAACCGCAAGCGCAAGCCAGACAACACTGTCGCGGCTATCCAGCGTCCCCCGAAAGGGAACTCGAAGAAGAACTCCGGCGGGTTTAAAGACCTCGCCGAAGGAGAAGTGCCCGTGGCATCCAAACGGCAACCACACCACCGAGCAGTGCTACCAGCTCAGGCATGCGCTCAAGGATACGCCGGAGCCACCGCACCCTCACGATCAGAAGAATAAGAAGAAGGACGGCGACGACTTCCAAGAACCCGAGAAGACCGTCAACGTCCTCTTCGGCGGACTACCGCGGGCGGGAGCGAAGGCTACTCGCCGTGAAGTGATGTCCATTGAACCAGCGGTTATGACCCCTCTCAGGTGGTCAGAGACGCCCATCACCTTCTCCCGCGCGGACCAATGGACCAGCTTCTCCGAACCGGGACGCTTCCCTCTCGTCCTACAACCAACGATGGCGGGCTCTAAGCTCAACAAGGTGCTCATCGACGGCGGAAGCGGGCTCAACGTCCTCTTCACCAAGACTCTCAGGAAGATGAACCTTGACGTCACCCCCATGCTCAACAAGAGCAGCATGCCTTTCTACGGCATTGTCCCGGCAACGCGGCTATCCCCACCGGGCTCGGTGGTGCGCGATTACCTTCGGGGCGTCTCGCGACAACTACCGCACCGAGTACATCAAGTTCGAGGTCGCGGACATCGAGACTTCCTACCACGCCATCCTCGGCGGACCGGCCATCGCCAAGTTCATGGCGGTGCCCCACTACACATACTTGGTACTCAAAATGCCAAGCCCGAGTGGCGTACTCTCCCTCCAAGGGGACTTGAAGATCTCTCACGACTGCGATACAGAGGCCGTGGTGATCGCTTCGACAAATCAAGTACCCACCCCAATGATGGAGGTCTACGCCGCGTCGAAGAAGCTTGCCACAAGCGAACTCGACATCCCAGAGAAGTCTGACAGCGCCAACAAGCCTCGGCCACCCGAGGAGGTGCTCACCAAGACGGTCGACCTCGGAACGGGCGACCCCACCAAGACTACCACCATCGGGGCCGGCCTCGACCCCAAATAGGAAGACGCGCTCATCGGCTTCCTTCGGGCTAACCGCGACATCTTCGCGTGGAGGCCGACGGACATGCCGGGGAGTGCCCGGGGAGCCGATCGAGCACGCGCTCAACGTCGACCCAAAGGCCACCCCCAAGCGACAACATCTCCGACGCTTCGCCGACGACGGACGGGATGCCATCAAGAAGGAGCTCGCCAAGCTACTCGCGCGGCTTCATCGGAGAAGTCTTCCATCCCGAGTGGCTCGCCAACCCCGTCCTCGTCCGCAAGAAGAACTCGAACGAGTGGAGGATGTGCGTCGACTACACCGACCTCAACAAGCAACGCCCCCAAGGACCCCTTCGGGTTGCCGCGGATTGATCAAGTCATCGACTCCACGGCGGGCCGCGACCGCTCTCGCTTCCTCGATCGCTACTCCGGTACCACCGGATCGCAATCAAGGAGGAAGACCGAGGAGAAGACCGCGTTCATCACCCCGTTTGGCGCGTCTTGCTACACGACCATGTCTTTCGGGTTGAAGAACGCCGGCGCTACTTACCAACGGGCCATCCGGGCACTGCTTCAAGCGGCAACTCAACAAGAACGTCGAGGCTTACGTGGATGACGTGGTTGTCAAAACCGAGGGACTCCGGTACCCTCATCGACGACCTTGAAGAGACCTTCGCATCGCTACGCGAGTACCGCCGGAAGCTCAACCCGAACAAGTGCGTCTTCGGCGTACCTTCGGGCAAACTACTCGGCTTCATCATCGCCCAACGTGGCATCGAAGCCAACCCCGAGAAGATCTCCGCCATCACCGAGCATGAAAGCTCCCACGAGCATCAAGGACGTCCGAAGGCGACGGGGTGCATGGCGGCATTGAACGATTCATCTCGAAGCTAGGAGAACGGGGGTCTCCCCTTCTTCAAACTACTCAAGCACCACGAGAAGTTCGTGTGGAGCAGAGGCGGACCAAGCCCTTGCCCGGCTCAAGGACTTCTGTCGAAGCCCCCGTCCTCACGGCTCCCTACAAGGGCGAGCGGCCTCTTGCTCTACCTCGCTGCGACTACTCACGTGGTCGATGCGCCATCGTCGTCGAGCGGCGGGGAAGACGGCCACGCCTACCGGTCCGGGCCGCCCGGTCTACTTCGTCGGCGAGGTTCTATCGAGTCCAAGGCTCGCTACCGCCCGTGCGAAGCTCCGTACGCTCTACTCATCACCTCGCGGAAGCTACGACACTACTTCCGGGAGTACTCGGTCTCCGTCGTCACCGACTACCCGCTCGGCGACATCCCGAGGAACCCGGACGCCCACCGGAAGAATCTCCAAATGGGCCGGTCGAGCTCGGCGCCCTCACCATCGACTTCAAGCCACGCACGGCCATCAAGTCGCAAGCTCTAGTCGACTTCATGGCGAGTGGCGGGAGAACCGGCTACCTACTCCCACCGTGCGACCGAGCATTGGGTGATGTACTTCGACGGCTCACTCAACCTCGAGGGCGCGGCGCGGGGGTACTCCGATCTCCCCAACGGGCGAACAACTCAAGTACGTCCTGCGGATCTTCCGGAAGGTCTCGAACAACGAAGCCGAGTACGAAGCCCTCCTACACGGGCTCCGCCTCGCGGCTTCGCTTGGCATCAAGCGGCTACTAGTCTACGGCGACTCCGCGGTGGTCATCAACCAAGTCAACAAGTCCCGGGACCGCAACAAGGAGAACATGGACGCCTGCGCCTAGAAGTCCGCAAGCTCGAGAACAAATTTTACGGTCTCGAGTTCCATCACATCGTTCGCGACAACAACGTTGCGGCGGACGTCCTCTCGAAGCTCGGATCCACCCGCGCCCAAGTACCCGCGGGCGTCTTCGTCCATGAGCTTCACGCGCCATCCATCCGGAGCCGGCGCCACCGACCCTTGTCCCGGCTAACCAACCAGGCCGGGCGGGGAGGTCATGATGATCGACGTGGACTGGAGGCAACCCTTCATCGACTACCTCAGCGAGCAGAAGGTCCCCTCCGACAAGAACGCAGCCGAACAACTCGTCCGCCGCGCCAAGTCTTACGTCCTCGTCGGCGACAAGCTTTACAAGCGAGGCGCATCTTCTGGAGTACTCATGAAATGCGTTCCTCGCGAAGAAGGCAAGGACATCTTGGAGGAGATCCACAAGGGTGTCTGCGGCAACCACGCGTCCTCCCGCACGCTGGTCAGCAAGGCCTTCCGGCGAGCCTTCTACTGGCCCACAGCCCTGGGCGATGCCGAAGAACTCGTCAGACGGTGCCAAGGATGTCAGTTCTTCGCCAAGCAGCAACATGTCCCTGCCTACAAGCTAGTCACCATACCACCAACCTGGCCCTTTGCCTGCTGGGGGCTCGACATGATTGGGCCACTGCCAACTGCGCCAGGAGGATTCAACCGGTAGCGGTGGCTATCGACAAGTTCACCAAGTGGATCGAGGTCAAGCCGGTCACATGCCCCAAGGCCGACGAGTACTCGACTTCCTGGATGAACTCGTACACCGCTACGGGCTACCCCACCGCATCATCACGGACACGGGGTCCAACTTCAACAACCACCGGTTCGCGGGGAGTACCGCGAGAACGGCGGAATCGACGTCGGATACGTCTCCGTCGCCCACCCACGGGCCAACGGACGGGTCGAGCGCGCCAACGGGATGGTGCTCGACGCCCTCAAGAAGCGGCTACACGACGCGCGCTAACTCAAAAGGGGGCAAGTGGATCAAGGAACTACCCAACGCACTGCGGGGGCCGCGGACTCAACCATCCAAGCCAACGGGGCAATCCCCCTACTTCCTGGTCTACGGCTCCGAAGCCATCCTCCCTGCCGATGTCATATGGAACTCGCCAGCAGTGGAGCACTACGACGAAGGCGTCTCGGAAGACGACGGACGAGTTGATATCGACGGCCTCGAAGAAGCTCGGCCGTGCCGCCCTCGTCCAATCAGCAAGGTACCTGGAGGGTATCCGACGCTACCACGATCGCAACGTCAAGGAACGCTCCTTCAACGTTGGAGATCTTGTCCTCCGTCGTATCCCGAACACGGAAGGACTTCACAAGCTCGGCTCCCCACGGGAAGGCCCCTTCACCGTGGCTAAGGTGGCCGGGCCGAGGCTCCTACCGCCTCCAAACACTCGAAGGCGAAGAAGTCAACAACTCGTGGAACGTCGACCGGCTCCGTCGATTCTACGCCTAGTACGTTCGACTACTCGGGGTTCAAGTCCACGCGACTACATCAACACCCCTAGCCGCATGCGACCCTCGGGTCCTGGCTTCAAGTCTCGGACTACTCTCCTCCGAGTCCGGCCCGTGCGGCTACCTACGGACCCCCGGGCCGCAACGAGCGTCAAGGACTCCAGCGGCGGTCTACCAAGAAGACCACACTCTAAGATCCGGCCGCGCGGCTACTTACGGATGCGCGATCCGGCCTACACGGCTACCTACGGATCACTCACCGTAAGCGGCTACCCGCTCCGGTACTACTCTGTAAGCGGCCCTCGGGTCCGGGCGACTACTTGTAACTACGGCCCCGGCCACCCGGGTGTACCTCTTCGGTAATAAAGTTCGATTGTTCATCAACTTCCCTTACGCCTACTCCCTGCGACGGGACTACTAAGCCGAGTACTACTACTCGCACCTACTCCACGATGGGCGCTCCGCACTCTGAGATCGCGGTTACGAGTACTCATTGATGGAACTTTACATTTCATTGATATATGAGATAGTTCATTACAACTGTTTCCTATACAACCATGGCTACTAGCTATCTATGCAGAGCTACTGGAGATTCAACTTATCGGCTACCTGCTCCGCGATGGGAGCCATCTGCTCCAGCAACTCTGCGCGCATCGCTCGTCCGAGCAGTTGGCGGCTACTCCGCCGGCGACTACCTCCACCGGGGCCTTCGGGAAGTATGACTTCATGAAGGCCGGCACTCGCTTCGGGATCGACTTGGCCATGTGCTTCACGTAGGCGGCCGGCCGGCTTGGCGCCTCACGAAGTCGATCCGCCAACGGAGCAATCTTGGGGCCGCCGGGTGCGGCACCGGGAGCCTCGCGATCGGGGAGGGCGGCCTCTTCCGAGTCCTTCGGTTGGGCTCGGAGCGCCTCGCGATCTTCGTTCAACTTCGCAAGGATTTGTAGCGATTGACGAGATCCCGTCGACGCAATTCTCAATTCCATGTGTTTCTCGCACTCGAAGGCCAGCTCCTTGTAGTCGAGTTCAAGTACATGGCGGGCTTCCTGCTCCCGGTAGAAGAGATTCTTCATGCTGATCTCCGAGCCCTTCGGACGCTCCACCCGGTCTTCGAGTTCTACAACACGAGAACACAACAACGGGTCGAGCCTAAGGACTCCCCACAAGTACCCGACAAGTCAAGAGACATACCTTTATTCTTGTTGCGGAGGCCTTTATTCTTCCGCACCGGATCGTCGCTCTTCGCCCGCAAGTCCATCACGTCGTTGTGGTACTTGGCGAAGGCGGCGTCAAGCCTCGACCGCATGGCGGCCGCGTGCTTCTTCGACTTCATGAGTTTGCTCCTCCAAGGCTTCGGCTACGAGCACGGTGTCGCCGTAGCCGCCGCATGTTGGACTTCTCGCGGGATCGCTCCGCGACGTCCCGCACAATACAAGCTCAAGTCAAGCGAGTACTCTACGCAAAGGATAGACTACTCGGAAGGCTACGACTACGTACCTTCATCCATTGCTCGGCCCGCCGGATCGCCTCCGAGTGTGCCGGGCTACCGTTGCCGGCTCGACGAGATCGTCGGCCGGCGGCTCGATCCCGCCGCGGCTACCGACGTAGCCTCCGCCATCGGCGCCGAGCGGATAGGCTCCGCGTCTTGGATCTCCGGGGGACCGGATCGCCACCTCCGGGGCAACCCCTGGCGACGTGGCAGCCGCCTCCTCTTCGGCGGCCTTCTCGACGGTTTCCCTCACGGGCTCGGGGGCTCTCGCCGCCGGCCTCGGGGCCTCTGGTGTCAACTCCTGCACGGGTACCCCTGCAGGGATGTCACCACCTTCAGCGCCTGTCAGCAAATAGCACGCGCATCAGCATCTACGACTACTCTTTTTGGGGCTCTACAGCTTCAGGAAGAGTACTCACCTTCGACCATGACCGCCTGCGCGGCGCCGCTTCGGCAGCTGGGGGCTCGGTCGCGGCTTGGGCCTCTGGAGCGGGTTCCTCGACGGGCGGCGCGGCCTCTTCCCGCCTCTCGCCGCCGCGGGCTCCTCTCCGTCCCGGCTCAAGTCGGTGGATTTTACGCACACGTATCCACAAAGGTTCATCGGACAACATCGGCTACTACAATGAGTACTACTCACGAAGTGTGGTACTTACAAGTTCGACCAGGACGATAGTCACGGCCGGAGCACCGAGGATGCGGCGATATCGACCGGTCCACCCTCGGCGGGCGTCTCTTCTTCCGCCTCTTCGGCTACGCCTCCTCCACGGTGGCGGCGGCCGGCGCGGACGTCTTCGCGTCCCTCGCGGCTTCCATCTCTCCAACGGCGGCGGCCGCGGGTACTCGCTCCCTTCGGGGCGGGGGCGGCGCTCCCGACCGCGCCGAAGCTCTTCGACGCGTGGGAGCCGGACTTCGGCTTCCGGCCCGGTTCCCCCACTGTGGGCCACGTGCCCTCATCGCCCTCCTCCACGGGCTCCGCTGGCGGCCTCTCCTGCACATGGGGATAACTACTCGTCAGCACCGTACTCGATCATTGGGTACTCGACGTCTTCTGCTCAAGATGACTTACCTCAAGAGGCGTGGTCTCTGAGACCTTCATCTTCTTGGCTACCCGCTTCTTGGCGGGGTTGCGCGGCTTCTTCGGCGGCGCGGCAAGGCTAGCCTCCAGGCTAGCCGGAGGGTCCTGGACGAGAGGCACATGAGGCAAGCCTGGACGGCTAAACCTCGACCGCAGCTGGAAGCGATCCTGCAGCGTCTCCTCGTCCTCTTCGTCATCGGAGGCATCCTCCACGATGACGGGATCGTCGTCGTCTCCGACTACTCGACGCTCCTTCGCCTTCTCCACCGCTGGAATCTCAACTCCGCTCGGTGGTGGCTGCGGCTCAGAGACGAACCGCTTCACATCGTCCCGCATCAAAAAGACACAAAGGGCGTTAGCAACTCGCTACAAGTGCCTACTACTCGACGAGGTGGGTACGGCTACTTACCTCGTTGGGCGGGCGCGCGGCGGAGAACTCCTCGACGGGGCACGCCGTGTACTCCGGCATGTCCTTGAAGATCCTCGACAACCTCTCGACGATGTCGCTGTCTTCAATCTCACCCCCCGCATCCGCGACGTGTCGTCGTCGCGGTGTACTCGAAGCCCATCGTATCCCGCGCCGGCGGCGGCTGGATCCGACGCTTCATGAAGCTGAAGGCCACATGCTCGGCCCTCAGTCCTGCATCACGCAGGGCCTTGATTCTTCCCAGCAACTCCGGGAGCTGGATCCCCTCTTGCATGGTGGGCTCTGTGTTCCACCACTCTTGGTGCTTGGGCTGCCGTCCGCTCGGCTTCGGCAGCTCCGGATGGTGGTTCGTGGTATAGAACCACCTCGTCTTCCAATCCGTGTTGGAGTCCACGAGCTTGTACGCCAAGTGCGCTCGGCGGCGTCTTCTCTCAATCGGATCCCGGCCCCGCCGACTACTCTAGGGTTGGAGGCGCCGGGGCCGTGGCTTCACGCGGAAGAACTTGCGGAAGAGAATCCAATGCGGCTTGATCCCCAAGAATGCTTCGCGAGAAATGGACGAAGACGAAGTGTGGAAGATTCCGTTGGGGTTCAAGTTGAGGTACTCGATGCCGTAGTACCCGAGAAGCCCTTTGAAGAAATCGCTCGGCGGGAGCGCAAGCCCGCGCTCCACGAAGCGCGAGAACATCGGGATCTCGTCTTGCGCCTTCTCCATGGGATAGGGATCTCTGCGCGGATCTCCACATGTCGATCTCCTTCTCCCCGATGAACCGGAGTTCAACGGGGTCGGCGGAGTCTTCGGTCTTCACCTTCGACCTTTTCCACTCGCGGCTTGGGTCGGCGCGCGGTGGAGATGTGGGCGGCGCCGCTCCGGTGCCGGGCCGGCGGCCTTCTCGCATGGCTCCTCTTCTTCCCGCCGGCCTTCAACGTCTTCGACGGGGGACGGCTTCATTCTCCAAGAACAGGGAAGTCTTCACTCGCATCCGCTCGGGGGCTACCCTACAGCTTTCGGGTGGCGATGCGCTTGGATCTACTGCGGCGGCAGTGCTCGTTGGAGTGGATCTACTTCAAGATTCAAGTGCGCGAATGACTGTGGCTCACTTGGGTGAAAACCCTAAGGGTTTCGGCTAGAATTTATAAGCCAAATCGCCTCCGTAACGGGCGGCCGGATAAGTCCGCGTGCGGCTGACTCAGCAGCTGCGCGTGACTCTTCGTATTCTACTAGTCGACGCGCCTCACCTCGGGGGCTCGGCTACTTCTACTCGACTACCTGGGACGCGGCTAGTTTCAAGAGCATCTCAGGACACATTCTCCAAAAGAAGACCCTTCAATTCGAGAGGAAGTACTCGACTCAAGGCTCGGGGGCTCCGTGCCACGTGTCCTTCGGTTTTTTCTCTCCGGATTTTTCGGGATTTTCTCTCCAAGACTTCGGATAGATCCTCAGCCAGAGCCCGCGGCTCGAGGCTCGGGGGCTACTCCACGTGGATTGCGGTTCAAGCAAATCACATCTTTCTTGACGGCTCCGGCTTCAAGACAAGGCGGAGGCATTTTTGAAGACCTTCGAAGGCGGATTTCAAGGACGCTTGGGACTACTCGAGAAGACTTCAAGATTGCTCGGACATCGACCGGAGTACATTCCGGCCTCGGGATGCTTCGACTACTCTTGAGGACTTTTGACTTGTAGCACTCGGGGACGCTTGAGGACTACTCGTTAAGGCCGTCAAGACTACCGGAAGCTATCCTTCTCGACTACAAAGTACTCGGGGGCTTGTCGTATGGACCTCCCCGGGCCCACTACCTCGGTGGGTACCGGGACCGACTACTCGGTGGGCCCCCGGGACTACCCGACTTGCGCTACACGGCACCGCGGGCGTGGAGCACAAGGACAACACGGGAGTAGTACTCGGATAGGACTCGTACATGTTCCGCACCGTGTAGAGGTCTCCTAGACGTACTCGACTAGTACTCCTTCCCTACTCCGACTTGTAACCCTGCCTCCCGGACTATATAAGGCGAGGCGAGGGACCGATCCCAGGATCACCTAACCTCACCTCATCCAACTCACGGCGCACCATTGCACCATCGTGTAATTGTGCCCTATCAATCCGTAGCTACGGCAAATACGGGACGTAGGGTATTACGCACCTCGCGGCCCGAACTCGTCTAAATTGTGTGTCGCGTGCCTCTTCCTTCGAGTTACCGATCTCGGCGAGTCACATTCATCTACTTCGGGTACTCCCCGTAGTAGGTTGCCGTCCAAAACACCGACACATCCATTTGGTGCAACTTGAACCCTTTAGCCACAAAAAAGGCTAGAAGGATCCTAATCGCCTCCAAACGGGCTACGGGAGCAAAAGTCTCCTCGTAGTCGATCCCCTCCTTCTGACTGAACCCCTGAGCAACAAGCCTCGACTTATTTCTCACAACCTCACCTTTCTCTCCCTCTTTGTTCTTCCACACCCACTTTGTACCAATCGGCTTACACCCTAGGGGAGGGTCAACCAACTCCCAAACCTGATTCCTCTCAAAGTCGTCCAACTCCTCATGCATCGAATTAACCCAATTGTGATCAGATAGTGCGTGTCTAATGTCTTTGGGCTCAAAAGTAGCAACAAAAGCAGCATGAGCGAAATGAGAGTTGTTCCGAACCCTCGACCGTGTAGTGCGTTCATTCATGTCGCCGATGATGCTCGAAGCTGGGTGATCCACTTGTACTCGCCGGGGAGGTTCTCGCCTCGATGCTACCTCCCCCTCGACATCAGCTTGTCTTCGGTCTTGATTTGTCGTCGTAGGTGTAGGAGAGGGTCCGTCCACCACCGTAGTCGAAGTAGTGGGTACATGTTCAGCCGGGGGCACCACACCGCCATCTTCATCGTCTCCATGTACATGTTCCTCCTCCTGAAAGATCTCCTCGCCAAGCTCATCATCACCTGCACACTCAAAGACAAGCTGACTACATGGCTCTGTCTCGTCGAAGGTTACCTCACAAGTATGCACGATTTGGTTAGTTTCAAGATTGAGCACACGATATGCTCTAGAATGAGATGCATAACCAAAGAAAATACCATCGATAGACCTAGCCTCAAACTTATCCAACTTCTTGCCTTTCTTCAAAATGAAACACTTGCAACCAAAGACATGGAAGTGACTCACCTTGGGTGTGCGACCATGCATCAACTCATAGCATGTTTTCTTCTTGTGCACTCTGAGGTAGATCTTGTTTGACACATAGCACGCGGTATTCACCGCCTCAGCCCAATACCTCCTCGGAGTCCTATGCTCATCAAGCATCGTCCGAGCCATCTCGCACAAGGTCCTGTTCTTCCTTTCCACAACACCATTCTGGGGAGGCGTATACGGACTCGAAAACTGGTGCTCAAGACCCAAGTCATGGCAAAAGGTTTCAAAATGAGAGTTTCTAAATTCCGAGCCATTATCACTACGGATTGCTCGTATGGCATCTCTGTGCCTCTCGTTCCACAACCTCAAGACTAGATCTCAAACAAAACCAAACGTCTCCCCCTTATCCTCGAGAAAGAACACCCACACATACCGAGAGTAGTCGTCCACCACAACAAGGACATACCACTTCCCACCCGCAGATCGCACGCGAGCTGGGCCAACAAGGTCCATATGGAGCAGCTCGCATGGACACACAGTCATCACATCGGTGAGAGGCGGGTGAGAAGAGGCTACCATCTTGGCATGCCTACACGGCGCACAAACCAACTCTTTCTCAAGCCTCAACCGTGACAATCCTCGGACCAAATTGAGTTTACTCAAGCGAGATAAAAGGTCAAAGCTCAAGTGACCCAACTTCCTATGCCACTTCCACAACTCACTCGAAGAACCAGCCAAGAAACAACGCTCCACACCCGAAGACTGAGAGAAATCAGCACGAAACACTTGACCCTCGGGAACGACAATACAGACAAGGTCCCATCGAGAGTCCAAAATCCGAGAACCACCGAGCTGAAACAACACCTCAAAACCCTCATCCAACAGTTGGGACACATAAAGCAAATTGTACCTTAGTGATTGAACAAGAGCAACACGCCTGAGAGTGATCTTGTCACTCATTTTGATATCACCTTCTCAAAGCACACGCCCACGCCATTGTCCCCAATAGTGATGTACCTCCTTGTCACCACCGGGACGAGACTTGAGAACCACCCCCTGTCTCCGGTCATATGCCTCGAGCAACCGGAGTCAATCAACCAAATGTTCTTCAAGTCTCCCACCTGAAATTCAGAAATGAGCACGTGAGCGAACAAACGACTCAGCACTGGGGTTAGTACCAAAAGAGTAAAACCAGTGCCGAGCCATTTGCTTGAAAGTGGGGTTAGCACCAACCAAAGCATCTCTCCTACCAAAGCTACCTCCACGAACACCACCACGGTAACCACCCTGAGGGAACCACCCCTCTCTGCCTGGAGGAGGACCAAAACCATGAAACAAAGCCCGTGGAACGTCCCTCCTATCCTTCTCAAAGATACGACTCCTCCCATCCCCGTAGTGAACTCGAGCGGGAAAACGCCTAGCAACTTGACCACCTGCTAACTCTCCAGCCCAACCACCAGAACCACGACCTCCAGAAACAACCCTCGCACCCGTACGAGCACAAAACCTGAACCGCCGCTGTCCGAGCCTCGCACCGGCCCGGCCGGTGCCCCACCCGGTCTGACCGGTGTGACCTGGGCAGCAGCACCTCCAACAGCCTTTCGCTCTCCCCAAGCCCGAACTGTCCTCACACTCGCCTTGGCCCTGGGCATCTGCACACGAGGCTCAAGTACACCATCGAAAGGGTGGTACTTGTCCTTGTTAGCCCACTCCTTTGCCATTCTCTCTTCTCGCTTCCTCTTGAAGCAAAACTCATCCTTATGGCCATCTCTCCCACAATAGCCACAATGGAACCTCACAAGCATAGGCTTAGGCTTGGGCTGTGGCTGCTCACTTGGTTTCTCTCCACTCAACTCCTCCACCGGTTTCGCTTCACTAGCCTTCTCACTTTCCTTCGCAAAGAACTCTTTCCCCGAAGTGCTCACAAACTTGATAGGCTATTGGAGATCATTTGTGGGTGTAGGAAACATGGGTGGAGCTGGGGTTGTGTCTAGTCGGTTCCTAAGATGGTTAGGTTTTGGGGGGAAATCATTTTTGTGGTGGGTTTTTGGTGGCTCTAGGATATTCTCTCCACTTCCCTCACCAACCTTGTTTGCCCCAGTCCCTCACCATCCTGCCTCTTAAATGCCTCGATCATCATCCTCAACTAAGGCTCATGACCAGACAACCAACCCATCAACTTCCTCAGCTCATCATTCTCATCCTGCAAACGATCAACATAATGTGAAAGTTCCAAATTTTTCAAAGCATGCATTTCACAGGTAGAGCATGATGTAGGCATGGGTTCTTTCAGCTTAGCCTCAAGAGAACTAGTGTAAGCATGCATCTCATCAATCTTAGCATGCAAAACAGTGCAAGAAGTGCAAGAACCTAGCAAAACAGGTCTAGATTTAAGCTCAGCCACTTCAACCCTAAGCACATCTAGTTCCTCACACTTGGAGGCATGCTTTTCCTTGAACAAAGCAAGATCAGCAAGAAAGATGGCGCAATCAGCACAATCAACCTCATCAGAAACAACTGGGCTAGCCTTAAGGGAATCAATCTCAAGCTTGCTATCAAGCACCTGTGTTTCTAGCTCAGCCACTCTAGTCCTAGCATCCTCGAGTGAAGCCCTAAGCTCTTTTCTCATTTTCTTGGCCTCTCTAAGCATGTCATCACGGTTATCAAGCAACGAGCCAAGCCTCTCATTCTCCTGGCACAAGAAAGGAAGTTCATCACGCACCTCGTCGTCAGAATCAAAGTCTGAGTCGCTCTGTGTGCTCTTCTTGCTGCCGGAGCTCAGCGCCATGGTGCAGAATCCGTCTCTCGCGAAGCAGCTCAGCCCGCTCAGGTTCTTGGACGACTTCTTGCTCTTGCGACGATCACCTTCATCTTCACTGCTACTCGAGCTCGAGGTGGAGTACGCGAAACTGGAGTCGACGTTGCTCGCTCCAACCATCGCCCGGGCCTTGCCTCGGCTCTCTTTCTTCCTCGATCGTCGCTCGTCCTTGTACTTGTTCTTGTGCTCGCTCTTATGGTCGCGCCTCGACCGGTACTTGCCATCCATCCTCGACTTGTGCTTGTAGCCATCCTTGTTCTCGACCTTCTCCGGGCAGTTGGCGACGAAGTGTCCTGGCTCACCGCACTGAAAGCATGTCCTCGTGTTCCTCCTCATGTTCACTCGGTTCTCGTGCAGCCTCTCGAACCGCCTTGTCAGGAGCGCCAGCTCGTCCTCTCCAAGCACGTCGAACTCCTCATCTGGCATAGACATCAAGGAGGACAAAGAGAGCATCCTGGTGGATGGGTTAGTGTTAGCCTTTCCTTTCGAACCACCAACGAGGGCAAGACTATGGGAGTCAGTCGGACCCTCGAGCTTGGCAGTCATGCCCCTATCCACCTTAGTCGACTTGAGCTTTGAGAACAGCTTGTTCACCGTCAGAGTGTCATACTTCTATGACTCCACAATGGCCTCGAACTTTCTGCCCTATATTGTATGATCCAAAGAGTGTAAGATCTTAACAGCTCTATCATGATCATTGTAACAACCCAGGAATTTAGGTGTGTAAATTTTGCGAAAATTTAAAAACGTTTTGACTGAAATTGAGTGCTATCAATTTTCGAGCCAAATTGCTAGCCCTCCTCCGGATTCTCCACCAGATTCACCCATTTATAAAAACATATATTCTCCTCTGATTTGGACTTTTCTGGTTTATCTGGATTTTATTGTGTGTGGTTTGAATTTGGAATTGATTCAAATTCAAATTTAAACTAAAGCTTTTAATCCTAGATCTTTTCCCCTAAGCTTTGAACCTCTACTGGGCCGGCCTCGCAAAAAACCTGTTGCGGGCCCAGTAGCCGCGTCGGCCCAGCAACCTAGCCGGCCACAGCAGCCCAGCAACCAAACCCTTTCCCTTTTTCTTGCCTCTCTCGCTACTGGGCAGGGCCCACTCGTCAGCCTCTGTTTTCCCCTTCCCCTCTTCTCTTTTCTCCTTCGCCTGCACCCGACGGCGGGTCAATCAAGCCGCATCGCGCAGGGGGCGCGTGATGGGACGGCCGCGCCGGCCGGGCGACCCGCACGCCGAGGGATCGGGTGCGCTCGCGCGCGAGTCGAACCCAGACCGGGGGGGAATCCTCTTTTACCCACGCGCCACATCCCTGTGGCCTCGCCCGCACAAAGGAGGAGGCCGCGCCGCCACGGTCGCCCGGGCAGTCCAAGCCGAGGCAGCAAAGGGATTTCGCCCTGCCGTTGCGGTGCCGGGGTTCAAAAGCGAGGGGGGAGGCAGAGGGCCAGCCGTCCAAGCCACCAACCCCATTGGGGTTTTCCCTTTCCACTCCACCTGAGAGGGCGCCGTGAGAGGGAGGAGAAGGAGGCGCCGCCGCTGCGCCGGGCCAAGGAAGGACGCGGCCACACCAGCGCGCCGACGATGTACCAGGGGAGGAGCGCGCCGCCGCCGCGCCGGGCTGGAAGAGGAAGAGGCCGGGAACCAGGAGCGGGAGCACGGACCGGAGCTGCGGGAGACGTTCGCCGGCGTGAACACCTACTCCACCGGGGACATCTACACCGCCGGGAACGCCTACACTGCCCAGAACACCGACGCCATGCCACCGACAGGCCGGCCACGACTACACCGTCGCCCCACCGTGAGCACCGCCCGGCCACTCTACTCTCTTCTCCCCCTTGGTCTTCTTCCTGTGATGGCTCCGCAAATGTCGAGACGCGTCGCTGTTAACCTCTTGCCTGGGTGCTGGCCATCGAGCCGCAGAGCTACCGTGCCGCGATGGATCGGGCTCCTGGGCCGTTCGTGCTCTTGAGCGCCGCCGTTGCCGTGCGAAGAGCGACGAGGTCTCGAGGTTGCAAAGTGTTGAACAGAGGAGGCGTTGCGCCGCGGCTACCCCAAGCCACGCGGACGAGCGCTCCTGGTGCGGGCGTCACGCCGCACCCCAATGTGCTGGGCCGAGGGGAAACCCCTCGACGCGCCGCCGTGCCGCGAGGTGGCGACGCGCCGATCCCTGGGCTCTGGATAACCGGCCGTTGAGCCGTGGTTCTGTTTTATCGAGCTTTGGATGAACGCGTGTGTCCTGACAGCCGCGGGCCGCTGACGTCATGCTGACGTGAGCGGCGTCTTTTCCTAAAAATCCTTTTCTTTTCCCGGGTTAATTTCCAGAAATGTTTAATTAATGGTTTTAACCTTTAAAAATTCATAACTATTTCTAGGAAGCTCAGAAAAATATAAAACTAATTTTTATAAATCCGTAATTTCGAAACCTTGCTGTTTGTAGGTAGTTTGGGTTCTTTTGGATCTTCTAAATTGGTTCTTATTTGGAGTTATTGCTTAGATGTGCACCGTATTCTTATTTTCACGTCGAATCTCGTGCCGCAGACCCGAGCTTCGACCAGGAGGACGCGGAGGACCCCGAGGACACTGCTCCGGACAGCGACTGCTTCAACGACAACGAAGGTGTCATGTCACTCCCAACCATGTAGATCCCATGTAGTTAAGTAGCTGCTAGTTCTTTACTTTAAATGCATTGATCTGATGAATTGTATAACCAGTTTAATAGCCATGCCTTGATGCTTTGTTATACCCTGTTTCCTTGCATTACTTCCTGCGGGACTAGCTACAGACCCATAGCTAGCCCCTTACCTCAACTATCCATACTTTTGTTGCTTGATTATGGATGGTACTCTGGGCTTGCACTGAGATGTGGATATCTCGGTGTGTTTCTAGTGTGCGTTCTGGGTGCGTATCTCTTTGCTGTGTTTTGGCGGGAGCGAGCCGCTTGGTTACTTGTGAACGTCTGCCGAGGGAAGATGCGATCTGGCCTCTTACCTGAGGGACGTGTCGTGTGGGATGGAGATGGTGAGTGCTTGCTCTCGGCCCCTTAAGGACCGATCGTCAGTTGACCTTGTTTCGGATGACTATTTCCGTATAGACCGCCCGCCTTGTATTGGGCGGGGGTGCGGGGTGAGACTTGTAGTGGATAGCACCCCTCCTGTAGGCGGATCGGTGTGTTCGTGTCGGAAGTGGTCTTTCCCTCCTTAGTAGACTTTGCCCCGGCGAGGGCGGGAAGGGTTCCACGGCTTCGAGGGACATCTCGCGGGAAGTATGAGCTCGCCGCGGAGGCCGGGCCGGGGCTCGGAGACGCGGGGAGGGTACTATCCACTTACTTGGCCTTCAGCCGCATGGTAGGGTCGGGTACCGGTGACGGCCGGTTCCGGTCCTATTCGGGAGGGTACAGTTGTACAACCTCTGCAGAGTGTTAAACCTATAGCTATAGTCCGTGTCCACTGGTTATGGACAGTCTTTCGATCTCTCACCTGACTAGCTATCCTTCTCTTGTGCTTCTTCTCTCCCCCGAGTGTGTGAGCCCGGCTTCGGCCGTTGAGATGTGGGGATAGGAGCAAGTGGGCCCCACATCGCAGATGAGAGTTGGGATCTGGATCGTGGTTGAGATTCGGAGTTTTGGTGTGGTTTTCCTTGAGCGAGGTGTGGACCCCCGAGGTGTGGACCTCAGAAGCAGGAGCTTCTCTGAGGTGTGGACCTCTCAGCTGAATTCTGCTCACCTTGTACGTTGCTATGCTGCTTTGCTTAAGCTTTCTACAGCCGGAATAGGGATAACTCATGCATAGTAGAATATACACCGCTTTTGCCTCTTTGTTGGGAAGCTGACATGACCTACCCGCTTATCGGGTAGACCCTGGTGCCTCTGATACAGAGCCGGACTACGACTTCGACAACGACGGATGGGTGGACTAGAGCTCTTCCTACACTGAGCTGCCTGCGGATATGGAGTTTCCCTCGCTTTCATGGTGTCGCTGCTAAACGTTTTATTTATGTTTGATTCAGTCCCGATGGACTTGTACCCGGCATGTGCCGAAGAGATGTACTCTGATTAATGTAATAAAATAAATGTTGTACTCTACTTTACTGTTTTTATCTTTCTGTATGGATTATGGCATCGCTGAGACAGGGATTGCACGTGGTAGCCCTCCTGGGACTACCACCGAGGTGCTAAGATTCGGGTTTCCGTTCGCGGAAATCCGGGTCGTTTCAGTTGGTACCAGAGCCATGCTTGACTGTAGGACGAGCCCCCAGGAATGGTCGATAGTATAGGAAGCCGTTTCTGAACCTTGAAACTTTATATAAACCCCCTTGGCTTCCGTATGTATATATCTATACTTATATATATGCATTATCTTGATTAACTTTCACTAACTACCTTACTAACTACGCTCTAACAACGTTGTGCAGATGGCGGAAGAAGTGTGGATCCCTCTGGAGTCAGACGGCAGGTGGGCCGGAGGCTTCTGCCACTTGCTGAGGGAGTGCCTGGAGGCAGCTGGAGTGGGGACCGACCGGGTCAGCTACAAGGGGAGGACCGTGGGGCCCCTGGACCAGTATGCCACTTTCCTGACCGTCACGGTACCGGGGGACCCACGGGTGCCAGAGTTCAAGGAGGTTAAGGTGCACTATTTTGAGAGTTCGACCATGGAGGCTCACCAGACTTGCGCACGCCGAGCTCTCAAGGAGGTTTGTGTCCAGCTTGGGGAGAAGCTTAAGGACACCCCGTTCAGCGTGCTTCCGACAGGGGTCTACGACCCGAGTCGCTGGGACATGAGCGACCGAGCGCAGTACCTTGAGGTGACTTCAGTGGAGGAGGACAAGAAGATGCACGCGGCCGGACGGTGCATCCACGGCCCGAGACCGGGGCGCTTTTACGGGGCGGACGGTGAGATCGCTTACCCGAGGTGGAAGTGGGATGAGTGTCGCAGTTGGCTCGGGACACGGAGATGGAGAGAGTGGACTTAACCGACGGGTTGGAGGAGTCGCACCGAGAGGAACGGTGAGTGGGTACGGCTCGGGGCGCGGCGGCCGAGCCGGCACCGAGAGGGACGCCGGGGAGGATCGCTACATCGGAGGCACGGCCGAGGACAAAGCACGGAGAGTTGCACCGGGCTACAGTGGAGGCCACGCGTGAGGACAGAGTGAGGCTTGCGAGGCGAGGGACCGTTGGAGTCGGTTGGAGGCCTGCAAAGAAGCGACTATCAAGTAAGGATGTGGGACCTACAGGAGGCGAGTCGACACAACTACCACCACTTGTGTTACCTCGGTGGGCTGGTCTACGAGGAGAGAGACCGAGCTGCCAGGACCCGCACGGCCTGGGAGCGTTCCGACCATTAGAGGCTGAGAGAGTTGGAGGAGCTCTCCGCGCAGCTACCACCCAAAAAGAGGCCACGACTGAGGACAGAGACCTTTGAGCTACCTCCGACGCTCCTACCACGTGTACGCCCGTACCCGAGAGGCTCCCAGGACACAGCAGAGATGGACCGTGCTCTTCAGGATACTCGAGACTACTACGGAGGACCGGCGATCAAGATGCCGTGTTTCCCAGGGGCTTACTCACCGCCGTTCTACTCAGTTCCACCAGACTCCACCCCAGAGGCACCTCAGAGTACCCAGTGATGGGAGTAGAGATCTAGCAGTAGATTCTGAGTCGATGTCATGAGTTAGATGTAATGCTGCCGCTTATGTTGTCATGCCTGTAGTAGCTACCCCATGATGTACCATGCGTTAGCGTGATGTGTTGTCGTGTACCCTCGAAGGTCGTTGGAGTAAACCTCGAGGTGCACCCCTTTTGTATGGTGGCATTGATTGAGTGACATGGATCTTCATGGTTTTTCTCGGATTTCATGCTTCTTTATGTCTGAATGAAATTCTTTGATTGTTAGCAGGATTACTCCTTTATAGTTAATAACCTTAATAATAATATTCTCCCTACCACTACTGACTCTTGCAACTGGAACAGATGTCGGGGGCGAGGAGGTCCGGGCGACTTCTGGCCCGTTTCGAGGAGGTCGCTGGGGACAACGGGGGGGATGATGCCCCTAACCCAGCAGGAGCGAGAGGCTGCGGACGCCGTGGAGGTCACGCGCCTCGAGGAGGGCTCCGCGGAGGCCTGGCAGGCCGCGGAGGCCGAGTTGGCGATCGAGGAACCGCGCACGACAACGAGGGAGCTCAGGAGCAGGAGCTCGAGCACGAGCAGGTACCCCGGCCCGAGGGAGGAGCAGGCCAGGCTCAGGGACACGAGGTGCCACCACCGCCACCTCCCCCGAACTTGGCCGACGTGATGGCAGTACAGACCCAGCTGATGTAGACGATCACCCAGTTGCTAGCTCAGAACAACAACAACAACAACAGGGGTCAACACCGCAACGAGCCAGAGGGCTTTCAGAAGAAGGTTGAGAACTTCAACAAGCTGCGACCACCTACTTTCGACCACTCAGCAGACCCGATGGACGCAGACAACTGCCTACGGGAGATTGAGAAGAAGCTGGAGTTGACTGAGCTCACTGAGGAGGAGTGTGTGACCGTGGCAGCGCACCGGCCCGATCGGCACGGCCCAGTGCGTGGTGGGACAGCTACTGTGACTCGCACCCGGACCCGTTGCACATCGGGTGGGACGAGTTCATGGAGGCCTTCAGGAGCCACCACATTCTAGAGGCAGTGATGGACAGGAAGGCAGACGAGTTCAGGCACCTCAAGATGGGAAGAATGTCAGTGCAGGAGTACTCCAACCGCTACCAGGAGAGCTGATGAGGTATGTGCCAGACGACACCGACACAGAGAAGAAGAAAGTCTACTGGTTCAGGAAGGGGCTGCACAAGGGGATGGCACACCACTTGTCCGCACACGACTGCCCGACACTTCGCTCCATTATCGACAAGGTACTGATCGTTGAGAGGTCGAGGCTCGAGTACATGGAGGTTCGTGGGAGCAAGTCCAAGCGTGCGGACCCCGTGCAGACGCTCGGGTCCACCACGAGGCGAGGAGGACGAGGTTACGCTCAGGGCCACCAGTCACAGCAGAGGCACCACGTCACTCAGTCTCAGCCGCAGAGCAGAGCCAACCCAGGCGGGAGTGGAGGACAGAACAACTGGAGGCCGAGACCACCACCGCAGTCAGCAGACAGAGCCAAAGTGACTTGCTTCAACTGCCGTCAGGTTGGGCACAAGTCGTTCGAGTGTCCACAGCAGGCGCCACCGGGGAGTCAGAACCGCAGCTCTCAGTTCCAGACCCCAGCCAAGCCACCAGCACCAGGAGGACAGCCACCCCGTACACAGCAGAGGACCGCTCAGCCGCCAGCTACTCGAGGTCGTCTGAACCACCTCACCGCCGAGGATGCAGCAGCCGCACCCGACGTCACACTTGGTGAGTTCCTTGTTGACTCAGTTTTGGCAACTGTTTTGTTTGATACTGGAGCTCAGTTTTCGTATATTTCTACCAAGTTTGTTAAAGAAAGGTCTTTACCAACTAAGCCTCGACCAAGGCCTATCTTGACTAGCTCTCCGCTAGGAGAGATGAGGAGTACGTTAGAGTGCAGGGGAGTGAGGATGGTGTTTGAGGGGCAACACTTCACGGCAGACTTGACAGTTTTGGAGTCTACCGGGATAGACGTGATCCTAGGGATGGATTGGTTGGCAAAGCACAACGGGATAGTCTCTTGTAACCCCAGAGTTATATAGCTAGAACACCCCAGTGGAACTAAAGTGCGGATCGAACCACAGAATCCGAAGGCTGCTACGATGATGTGCAACATGAGTGGGAAAGAGATTGAAGAGATCCCAGTGGTCTGTGAGTTTCCAGACGTGTTTCTAGAAGAGCTTACGGAGTTACCCCCAGACCGAGATGTGGAGTTTGTGATTGAGCTAATGCCGGGGGGGCCCGTTGCAAAGAGTCCGTACCGGATGTCGTCCGACGAGCTGGACGAGTTGAAGAAACAGCTCAAGAAGCTGCTCGAGCAAGGGTTTGTTCGGCCGAGTGCCTCACCGTGGGGTTCGCCAGTGCTCTTCGTGGAGAAGAAAGACGGCACAAAGAGGATGTGCATAGACTACCGCACGCTCAACTCAATGACAATCAAGAATAAGTACCCGCTACCCAGAATCGAGGACCTGCTGGATAGGCTCAAAAAGGCAAAGTTCTTCTCCAAGATTGATCTGAGGTCAGGTTACCACCAGATGAAGATCCGAGAGCAGGATATTCCCAAGATAGCCTTCACCACACGGTACGGCTTGTACGAGTTCGTGGTGGTTTCTTTCGGGCTGACCAACACCCCTGCTTACTTCATGAACTTGATGAACAAGGTGTTCATGGAAGAGTTGGATAGATTTGTGGTGGTGTTCATCGACGACATCTTGATTTACTCTGAGACCACGGAGGAGCACGAGGAGCACCTGAGGGTCGTGCTAGAGAGGCTGAGGCAGCAAAAACTGTACGCCAAGTTCAGCAAGTGCGAGTTCTGGATGGAGAAGGTCGTGTTTTTGGGGCACGTGTTGTCAGCAGAGGGGATAACCGTGGATCCGTCCAAGGTAGAGTCACTGACCAAGTGGGAGCAGCCTTTGAACGTGACAGATGTCAGAAGCTTCCTTGGGTTGGCAGGTTACTACCGAAGGTTCATTGAGAACTTCTCCAAGATCGCAAAGCCAATGACAGAGTTGCTCAAGAACAACACAAAGTTCGAGTGGTCAGAAGCGTGTGAGAAGAGCTTCCAGGAGCTGAAAAAGAGACTCACCACAGCCCCAGTGCTTACCTTGCCCGATATCAAGAAAGACATTGTGGTCTACTGCGACACTTCGAAGCAAGGACATGGTTGTGTGCTGATGCAGGAAGGGAAAGTTGTGGCTTATGCTTCCAGGCAGCTGAAGAAACACGAGGAGAACTACCTGACACACAACTTGGAGTTGGCAGCTGTTGTGCATGCACTCAAGATCTGGAGACACTACCTGATAGGGAACAAGTGTGAGTTGTTTTCCGACCACAAGAGCCTGAAGTACTTCCTTACCCAGAAAGAGTTGAACATGAGGCAGAGGCGATGGTTAGAGCTGATCAAGGACTACGACGTCGAGATCAACTACCACCCAGGCAAAGCCAACGTCGTGGCAGATGCACTGAGCCGGAAAACTTATTGCAACAACATCATGGTGAGAGAAGAGCAACCTGCTCTGCATGAAGAGCTAGAAAAGCTGAGAATTGAAATTGTAGACCAAGGCCAAGTCAACGAGCTGCAAGTGACCTACGACCTGGAGGAACGAATCCGAACAACCCAGAAGTCGTGTGCAGAAATCAAAGCCTTGCGAGAACTGATGAAGCAGGGTAAAGCAGAAGACTACAGGGTGGACGAACAAGGCACCGTGTGGTTGAAAGAACAGATCTGTGTACCTCAAGATAAGGCACTTTTAGAGCAAATCATGAGAGAAGCTCACGACTCGAGGTACTCGATCCACCCAGGCAGCACCAAGATGTACAAAGATCTAAAGATCAGATACTGGTGGAAGGACATGAAGAAGGATATAGCACACTACGTGGCCTGTTGCGACACCTGTAGCAGAGTAAGGATCGAACATCAAAAACCTGCTAGATTGTTGAAGCCGTTGGCTATTCCAGTTTGGAAGTGGGAGGACATTTCCAAGGACTTTGTGGTGGGACTTCCTCGAACACCAAAGGGAAATGACTTGGTTTGGGTCATAGTGGACAGGCTGACCAAGGTGGCTCACTTTGTGCCGGTGAAGACCCGGTACGCAACCGAGAAACTGGTAGAACTGTACGTAGAGCACATACTCAGGCTGCACGGGGCACCCAGAAGCATTGTATCCGACCGAGGACCACTGTTTGTCTCAAAGTTTTGGCAGAGTTTTCACAAACTTATGGGCACCACTCTCAACTACAGCACAGCCTTTCACCCACAGACAGATGGTCAGACAGAGAGGGTCAACCAGGTGTTGGAGGATATGCTACGAGCGTGTGCACTCACCCATGGCACCGATTGGGAGAGCAGTTTGCCGTTTGCAGAGTTCTCGTACAACAACAGCTTTCAAGCAAGTCTCCGGATGGCTCCCTTTGAGGCCCTTTACGGGCGGAAGTGCAGAACCCCGCTAGCTTGGTCGGAGGTGGGAGAACGGGCACTGTTTGGGCCTAAAATCATTGAGGAAGCAGAGGAGAAAATTGAGAAAGTTCGTGAGAACCTGAAGGTTGCTCAAAGCCGTCAGAAGAGCTATGCCGACAAAAGAAGAAGAGAGTTGACTTTTGCAGTTGGAGACCGAGTGTACTTGAAAGTCTCACCGCTCCGAGGAACTAAGAGATTCTTGGTGAAAGGAAAGCTTGCAACGAGGTACGTAGGACCGTACCCTATCACCCGAAGGATTGGAAGTCTGGCCTACCAGCTTGCACTACCCGAGACAATGGCAGGAGTACACCCAGTGTTTCACGTGTCACAGCTGAAAAAGAGTGAGAAGGCAGTGGAAGCTAAGCAAGTGCCCAAGGAGTTGCTTGACCTGCAAGACAACCTTGAGTATGCAGAATATCCTGAGAAAATCTTGGACCGAGCCGTCAAGGAGACAAGGAGGACAACCATTCCCTTCTGTGGAGTGTTGTGGAGCAACCATACAGAGCGAGAAGCGACCTGGGAGAAGGAAGCTGATCTCAGAAAAGAGTACCCTCACTTGTTCACGGAGGAGGTCGAGGACTAAATCTCGAGGACGAGATTCTCGGTGGTGGGGGAGAATGTAATAACCCAAGAATTTAGGTGTGTAAATTTTGCGAAAAATTAAAAACTTTTTGACTGAAATTGAGTGCTATCAATTTTCGAGCCAAATTGCTAGCCTCCTCTGAATTCTCCACCAGATTCACCCATTTATAAAAACATATATTCAAACTATGGTAAAATATGTGATTTGGACTTTTCTGGTTTATCTGGATTTTAATGTGTGTGGTTTGAATTTGGAATTGATTCAAATTCAAATTTAAACAAAAGCTTTAATCCTAGATCTTTTCCCCTAAGCTTTGAACCTCTACTGGGCCGGCCTCCCAAAAAACCCATTGCGGGCCCCGGCGGCCGCGCCGCCCAAGAACCCGGCCCGGCCACGGCGGCCCGTCAAAGAACCAAACCCTTTCCCTTTTTCTTGCCTCTCTCGCTGCTGGGCAGGGCCCACTCGTCAACCTCTGTTTTCCCCTTCCCGTCTTCTCTTTTCTCCTTCGCCTGCACCCGACGACGGGTCAATCGAGCCGCATCGCGCGGGGGCGCGCGATGGGACGGCCCGCGCCGGCCCGGGCGACCCGCACACCGCGGGATCGGGCGCGCCGCGCGCGAGTTGAACCCGGACGGGGGGGGGGGGGGGGGAATGCTCTTTTACCCCCGCGCCACATCCCTGTGGCCTCGCCCGCACAAAGGAGGAGGCGGCGCCGCCACGGTCGCCCGGGCAGTCCAAGCCGGGGCAGCAAAGAGATTTCGCCTTGCCATTGTGGCGCCGGGGTTCAAAAGCGAGGGGGGAGGCAGAGGGCCAGCCGTCCAAGCCACCAACCCCATTGGGGTTTTCCCTTTCCACTCCACCTGAGAGGGCGCCGTGAGAGGGAGGAGAAGGAGGCGCTGCCGCTGCGCCGGACCAAGGAAGGACGCGGCCACACCAGCGCGCCAACGACGTGCCAGGGGAGGAGCGTGCCGCCGCCGCTCCGCGCCGGAAGAGGAAGAGGCCGGGAACCAGGAGCGGGAGCACGGACCGGAGCTGCGGGAGACGTTCGCCGGCGTGAACACCTACTCCACCGGGGACATCTACACCGCCGGGAATGCCTACACCGCCCAGAACACCGACGCCACGCCACCGACAGGCCGGCCACGACTACACCGTCGCCCCACCGTGAGCACCGCCCGGCCACTCTACTCTCTTCTCCCCCTTGGTCTTCTCCCTGTGATGGCTCCGCAAATGTTGAGACGCGTCACTGTTAACCTCTTGCCTGGGTGCTGGCCATCGAGCCGCAGAACTGTCGTGCCGCGACGGATGGGGCTCCTGGGCCGTTCGTGCTCTTAAGCACCGCCGTCGCCGTGCGAAGAGCGACGAGGTCTCGAGGTTGCGAAGTGTTGAACAGAGGAGGCGTCGCACCGCGGCTACACCAAGCCGCGCGGACGAGCGCTCCTGGTAAGGGCGTCACGCCGCACCCCAATGTGCTGGGCCGAGGGGAAACCCCTCGACGCGCCGCAGTGCCGCGAGGTGGCGACGCGCCGAGCCCTGGGGTTTGGATAACCGGCCGTCGAGCCGTGGTTCTGTTTTATCGAGCTTTGGATGAACGCGTGTGTCCTGGCCGGCCGCACCCCGGCGCGCCGCGGCCACGACCTCGCCGTGGAAACGCCCGACGCCCGGCCCTCGACGTCGCGTCGCGCGCTGCTCGGGGAATCCTGGAATCCGGCCTTCATGCCGTGGTATTTAACTTGCTGCAGGTTGTGTAGGCGGGAGCCAGGGTCGAGCGCACCCCGGCCGCATGGACCCGGGCTCACCGCGCTACCGGTCGATCGACGGGGCCGTGGCGCCGCCGTATCCCGGCGCCGCGCGCCTCACGTCGCGCCATCGGCCCCCTCCCCCGCGGCCGGTGTTTGGCTTGGCCTCGCCGTCCGGGGAGTGGGATGCGGAGGCGACCCGACTGCTCGCACCCCAGCGAGATGAAGGGACGCCGCCGGCGGACGGAAAGCTCACCGGCGCAGGGACGCGCCGCGTGACCGCGGGTTGGCCTGGCATAGCGTCGAGCACCTGATGCGCATACTTCTTCCCTGAACACATTTTAACCTGAGAAATGGGCCGCCGGCTGGAACTGGGCCTTAAGCCCAATTATTTTTCCTAGCAGGCCGTCGGCCCAGTGCAGAAGGAAGATGGAGGGTGAGATCTAGACTTCCGACGTTTGATAGGTGGGCTGTGTTGCCTGGTATTTTTTTTGGGCCGAAACCCACAATCGATCTGGAACAAGTCCACTGGGCCACCTACGGCCCAGTGATGCTTCTGGCCTCTTTCGGCCTGACAGCCGTGGGCCGTTGATGTCATGCTGACGTCAGCGGCGTCTTTTCCTAAAAATCCTTTTCTTTTCCCGGGTTAATTTCCAGAAATGTTTAATAAATGGTTTTAACCTTTAAAAATTCATAACTCTTTCTAGGAAGCTCAGAAAAATATAAAACTAATTTCTATAAATCCGTAATTTCGAAACCTTGCTGTTTGTAGGTAGTTTGGGTTCTTTTGGATCTTCTAAATTGGTTCTTATTTGGAGTTATTGCTTAGATGTGCACCATATTCTTATTTTCACGTCGAATCTTGTGCCGCAGACCCGAGCTTCGACCAGGAGGACGCGGAGGACCCCGAGGACATCGCTCCCGGGACGACGATCGCTTCAACGACAACGAAGGTGTCATGTCACTCCCAACCATGTAGATCCCATGTTGTTAAGTAGCTGCTAGTGCTTTACTTTAAATGCATTGATCTGATGAATTGTATAACCAGTTTAATAGCCATGCCTTGATGCTTTGTTATACCCTGTTTCCTTGTATTACTTCCTGCGGGACTAGCTACAGACCCATAGCTAGCCCCTTACCTCAACTATCCATACTTTTGTTGCTTGATTATGGATGGTACTCTGGGCTTGGACTGAGATGTGGATATCTCGGTGTGTTTCTAGTGTGCGTTCTGGGTGCGTATCTCTTTGCTGTGTTTTGGCGGGAGCGAGCCGCTTGGTTACTTGTGAACGTCTGCCGAGGGAAGATGCGATCTGGCCTCTTACCCGAGGGACGTGTCGTGTGGGATGGAGATGGTGAGTGCTTGCTCTCGGCCCCTTAAGGACCGATCGTCAGTTGACCTTGTTTCGGATGACTATTTCCGTACATACTGCCCGCCTTGTATTGGGCGGGGGTGCAGGGTGAGACTTGTAGTGGATAGCACCCCTCCTGTAGGCGGATCGGTGTGAACGTGTCGGGAGTGGTCTTTCCCTCCTTAGTAGACTTTGCCCCGGCGAGGCCGGGGAAGGGTTCCACAGCTTCGAGGGACCTCTCGCGGGAAGTATGAGCTCTGCCGCGGAGGCTGGGCCAGGCTCGGAGACGCAGGAGGGTACTATCCACTTACTCGGCCTTCAGCCGCATGGTAGGGTCGGGTACCGGTGACGGCCCGTTCCGGTCCTATTCGGGCGGGTACAGTTGTACAACCTCTGCAGAGTGTTAAACCTATAGCTATAGTCCGTGTCCACTGGTTATGGACAGTCTTTCGATCTCTCACCTGACTAGCTATCCTTCTCTTGTGCTTCTTCTCTCCCCCGAGTGTGTGAGCCCGGCTTCGGCCGTTGAGATGTGGGGATAGGAGCAGGTGGGCCCCACATCGCAGATGAGAGTTGGGATCTGGATCGTGGTTGAGATCCGGAGTTTTGGTGTGGTTTTCCTTGAGCGGGGTGTGGACCCCAGAGGTGTGGACCTCGGAAGCGGGAGCTTCTCCGAGGTGTGGACCTCTCAGCTGAATTCTGCTCACCTTGTACGTTGCTATGCTGCCTTGCTTAAGCTTTTTACAGCCAGAATAGGGATAACTCATGCATAGTAGAATATACACTGCTTTTGCCTCTTTGTTGGGAAGCTGACATGACCTACCCGCTTATCGGGTAGACCCTGGTGCCTCTGATACAGAGCCGGACTACGACTTCGACAACGACGAATGGGTGGACTAGAGCTCTTCCTACACTCGAGCTGACTGCGGATATGGAGTTTCCCGCGCTTTCATGGTGTCGCTACTAGACGTTTTATTTATGTTTGATTCAGTCCCGATGGACTTGTACCTGGCATGTGCCGAAGAGATGTACTCTGATTAATGTAATAAAATAAATGTTGTACTCTACTTTACTGTTTTTATCTTTCTGTATGGATTATGGCATCGCCGAGACAGGGATTGCATGTGGTAGCCCTCCTGGGACTACCACTGTGAACCTCTGAAACAAGGCATCGATGGACTCACCGGGGAGATGAGTGAAGTTCTCGTACTCTCTCCGGTAGGTCGCATACATCCGTGCCTGAACCTGGGCATTCCCAACATGAGCCTCCTTCAGCACCGTCCAAATTCTACAAGCCAAGTGCTCTATGTGCACCCGATCGAACTCAAGCTGACACAAAGCATGAAACAAGTAGTCAACTGCCTTATTGTTGGCGTCGAATCTGTCCCTCGATCCTGGAGGGAGGAAGTCCATCGGCTGGACATAGCCTGTGTCCACCGTGACATGCCAAAGGATCTGACCCTTTCCGCGGAGAAACGCACCCATCCGCTTACTCCACATCTGGTAGTTCTTGCCATCGAAGTGCGGAGGACCCGAACCTCGTTCCTGGTACGCCATCCTTGGATCTTAGACTGGTTAGAGTCAATAAAGACCCGAACCGGCTCTGATACCACTTGAAGGACCGAAACGGCGAACCAGAGAGGGGGGGGGGGAGTGAATGGGAGCAGATAAAAATTCTTCTCGAAGGAGATGGAAACTCCAACAAGATGAACGCGGCTTCCAACACACGTCTCCGACTCACTACCCAAGTTGGCCAAGCCAACGTAGCCACTAGAGTGCCACTGGACCTAGGAACCGACACACAACCTTCCGACCCGAGAACGCAACGGAACACCAAACCTCGAGTCTACAGACCAACACCGGTCAGACCGGTGAGCACCACCGGTCACACCGGTCCCTGTTGGTGAAACTGGGCAACTTTCACTAAGTGGCTCCACAACGGTCAGATCGGTGAGACACACCGGTTGGACCGGTCACAGCCTGAAAGCCCCCAAAGCACCTCCAAACTGACCCAAACTCGAAACAGCCCCAACACAGGACAACAGCGAACACACCTAGACGTTCACCCGAGCAAAAATCCACCGAGGGTTGCACCAGTCAGACCGGTCAAGAGCACCGGTCAGACCGGTGTAGCCTGGGCTGCTCGGGATGAACAGCACCGGCGGGTCAACTCCCCCAAATCCAAATCTCGATCTCCCGAATCGCTCCACGAACTTGAACAAGACTTTGGGGATAATAGGAACACCTCATGAGGAGTCCATAGCCAAGCTTGTCCAAAAAGGAGGAATCGAAGAAATCCCGCCAAGAACACCACACACCCTAGAACACGGAAAACCCCAAAATCGAGCCCCTTTACTCACGGATTTGGGAGGGGAATCACAGACCAAAGAACCACGAAGGGTTCCCACAAATTTCCCCCAGCAAATCCCTAAGAGCAAGGTCCCGAAAACAACCCAAAGAAATCACCAAGAGAGGGCTCCGAAAATCACCACCAAGAACAACTGAGAACAACACATCCAAACCTTGAGGAACCACGCCAAATCATCTATACATGAAACAAAGGTTCATACAAGGTCTAGCTTGCCGCCCGATCATCCAACCCTCTCACAAGATCTCACCATGAAGCTCTCAAGCTAGTCCTATGGAAATCCTAATAAAATAGGAAGGGAAAATAGGAAAGCAAATGAACTAGGGTTCCAAGAGAGTTGGCTGCCATCCTCTCACCTCTTCGGTTATATGGAGGCAACCGAAAGTCTAAAATACCCTTCTCTAACAACTACGGATACAAGCCCCTCAAGGGTGGTTTTGGAAGACTTGAAGCTTTCTCCATCGGACGGATGCCCGGCGACCGCACCCTGCTTAGCCTCGACACAAGCCTTGCGATCCCGACGTGTGTCCTCCGCTTCGAAGATTCCGGACTGCGTCGTCGCACACCGGTCAAACTGGTGCTCCTCACCGGTCAGACCGGTACCCACCGGTCAGACTGGTCAGACCCACTGGTCAGACCGGTCTGGCACTACTGCAGCACCGTCTTCAGTCCTTCGGTCTTGGCTTTGTGGATCAACCAAGGAACCCAGTGGTTTTCTGGTAAACCACCGGAAACCCTGCAAACTCGGTGTAGCCTCCACCAATCTCCACTCATGACTCGGCTCCCACGTAGTCCCGGGCCGACCTTGGTTTTGAGGCTCAACCAAGAAACCGTCCACGACTTCATCTTGCTGTTCATGCCACCATGCGGCCCGCACTTGACCCCGCTAGCCACCGGGTCCCTCGAACGAAGCCTAATTGTCTTCTCCACACCTGGAGGCCTCACCGGCGACGACCTTTCGCGCTTGTTCTTCATCTGCACCAACACTAGTTAAGCCGCAACCTGCACCTGCAATACTTAGCCAAGAATCAGTCCACACAACGTTGTCAATCACTCATCACACAAGGAAGCGACCATCCACCGGTCCTCGAACCACACATTGTCCTCACATCTCTTCGTCTTCCAATGGTGAGGTGATCCATCTAGGCACAAGAAAAGTAGAAAGAAAAACAAAAAAAGACTTTTTTTCTAGAAAATAAGGGTTAGATGTTAGTAATCAACAAAATTAATACTAGATTAAACGTAGCAATGGCTTGCTCCCCGGCAACGGCGCCAGAAAAAGCGGCTTGTTGACGGATAAAACTCGTACCCACCTACGATCCGCAAGCGTACATACCTACACCTTTTTCACCACGAGGATTCCCTAGGTTCTTATCAATCCGCGGAGCAAGGGTATTGCTAGCGCTTAACCAAGTACTAATCTAGTTGATGAGAAACCTTTGAAAGGGGTATTAATCTAAAGGTAAAGACAATCTAACCTAAGTTGATCAAACAAATCTAAGGTTAAACTAGATGGTAAAGGGTAGTCACAAGAGAGAGAGGTTAAGATAGATAAGAGTTCCCTCCCTAGGGTTTAGGATCACATGAACATGCATCTAGTACGTGAAAAGGGAGTTGCTTACACTAGCTTCATGGCGATTATGTAGCTGCTAAGCCTTTTCCCTAAATCGTACTGTCACTACGCAAGGTAATCAAACACTTTCACGTATAAGCGCATCTATGCCAAGAATCCATAGGGTTAAGCTAATCACCACAATTACCACAAACCCTACTAAGACCACATGTTGCGCAAACATATGTAAATAAAGCATAAGCGAAGACATAGACCACAAAGCATTAATTGGCATAAGGTACATGTATAGATTACATATCATGCATCCATCTAACCCTAGGGACGAACAGAGACATTACCCCATCATCTTACATAGATTGAAGCACATAGGGATGATGGAGACACCGGAGAACGTCGTCGATGAAGATAGCGGCGATGAAGCTTGGGAACACCCCTAGGCCAGCGGCTTGGAGTCCTCCTCTTGCTTCCTTCCCTCCGTCGGCGTTGATCCTTGCAACGAGCTCATCCAACTCTCTCCCTCATTTGTGGTGACGGTTTTCTGGTGAATGGCGTCAGTAGAATGATTTGTTCGATGTGGCGGCGGACGGAGGAAGAGGCAATAAATAGACGAACACCTAGGGCAAAGGGGGCGCCGAACCGGGCCAAAAACCCCCTGGGCCGATCCGGCCGGCCCAGGCCCTTTCTTGTCCGATTCGGGCCCATCTTCCTCCCTGGTTGCTTCTTGCATGATTCCTTATTTGTGTGCACTTGCATGTGGGCCTTTGACGTCGTTTCCTTCACGGTTAAGGCTTGAATCCTTGCTATGCAAGATTCGCTGTTTTTTCTGGTTGAGGCCCTGAAGACTTGCACATTGACGCTTCGGTCCTCGGGTCATTTGGAGTCATGTTCATCACGTGTCTTGACTCTTGTCGAGCTTCATGATCTTTTTCCAAAGTGCTTGGTGAACTTATCCCAAAAGTCTCCTCTTTAGCGTAGATTTCCTGCGTAAACAATAAACTCCAAAATCGACATGCAAGAGTGAACTTGTTACATCATTAGTATGCCTAGTGGCGGGTTGGTTGCAAATCATAATCGAAACCAATGTATAACAAGTACTTTAGGTTGACGGAAATTCACCGTCAACATTGTTAGATTTTGTATGTCATGAACTCGATCGAATATACGCGAGTAGATCCAACTGCACTGTGATGAACTGTGTTCTGTTGTGATTAACTAGAGATCTGTTGTGATGAATTAGATCTTATTAGAGTAGTCATTGCCGACGCATGTTAGCCTGCTGACGCTGACGCGTGGGCCAGTGTCATTGGCGATGGTTAGTGAACCCGGATCGCATTTGTTGGCAGTTGGGTCCAGGCGGGCAGGTAACGATTATCTGTTTTATATTGGCTACTGACGCTGACACGTGGGCCTGTCACAATTTTTTTTGAAATGAAACTTGCTTCCCTGAATTATTAGAGCCCATCAAACAGCACCTAAAAAACATAAAAATACGAACAATTCATATTTGGACAATCAATATTTGAATAAAATATCAACAGTCAAACTTGTGTGCCCAAAATTCATATATTTCGTTTTTACACCCCACGGCAATTATATAATAATGCTAATAACATCAAATTTGCTCTAAAAAATCTACAAATTGACTTGGCAACATAATTTGGGTACCTAAACTTGTCTTCGAAATTTCAAGTGGTATCGATGAAGGAATAATATACTTGTGTACAAATGTCTTCATCTCTCACATAGTTTCCTAGAATGTTTGCTTGGACATTGAAGTTTTCCACACTTTGCAACATGTTCGAACTCATATGCATTTGAAAAATTAACAAAACCTTGTGTTCACCTTAAGCTTATGAAATGTAAAGTTCCATCACTAATGGTTGTGTAAAACAAATATTATTTGTATGTTTTACTTACAAAGAACAAAATAAGGCATATAAACATCACTCAACAACCGGAATGTACACTAAACAATGAAATTAATGAATAGGTGGTGATTTTACAAAAATTTAGAAAAAAGTACCAAATTTGGACTAATAACGACGAAGAAATACTTGTTACAAGATTTGATTGCAGATAAAAGAAAAATTGGGAACTGTTCTTCATTTGAATAGAACTGGGCCCCATAGTCATTAGCGAAGCGGGGCTGATAACCCGCGTCGGATTTGCTGCTCTCCCAAAATTTTACACAGATAATTCGAGCATCGTACAAAAGCTAATCTACTACTGATTTCCTGTTCTCTATGCGAACTTCACCATTTTGCAACGCAGCATACAGTTTTTGTTGCAAAACAGAGAAATTTGAAGCCATCCTTTTTCCACACCGCAGCCGCCGCTGGTGCCTGCGCATAGCTGATACCCGCGCACCTATGCCGAAGGAAGCAGCGGTTCACCCCAAATGCGCCAAGTCGAGTAGGGGAGCGCACGCGCGGCCTTCTCGCGGAAAGGCAGACACCCCTCGTTGCTCATCCATCTCGACGACGTCGTACTGCCACCGCCCGCGACCCGGCTCATGTACCGCTTCGCGGTGTCGTCGGCAGCGGCACCGCCATTGTCTTTGTAGAGAAAGATGGCATATAGATAGGCCGTCGCATCGTGCCCACCCTCATTGGCGCGCCGGAGATCATTGTATCCCCTGTGTTTGATGAAGAAGGCTTTGATTCCGAAGAGGAAACAAGCCTCCGGATTCTCGAGACCGCTCAGCATAGCAGGGAATGCTTTTTAAGCGGTGGGGTTCCACACCCAAGAAATCTCATCTCGTATCCCCTCTATCGACAAATGCCGACCGACGTCTTTGTGGCCGCACACGCAGCGCATGGTCGAGTAAGTACTGCGTGGCTGCGGAGGTCAGCCAAGGGCCACTCTGAGGTCGCACTGACACGCGCCGCAATCTCAATGCGGAGGTCTTGAGGGAGGCCCAGCAGCAGCAATGACGACTGGTGTCGTGTGCTTCTTCCCTGTATGCTATCCATTTCCGGTCGGGCATGGTGACGATGAGGAGTAGGCAATTGCTGTTTTTCGCGGGTAGAGATGAAGTGGCAGAGGATCTAATTGTTTTGGAAGGAGAAGATACAGGAGATTTGTTTCCAAACACAGCTTAAGTATGCAATGGAGATGACGTTTGGCCAATAAGCATTATCATTTCATTCTCCATTAGAAACGACATTTGGCTAATCCGCGTAGAGACGATGATTCGTTACCCCGCGTATCATTTAATTCTACATTGGAATCACTACCTCCGCAGCTCTGCTCTCAGCCATTTACTACCAACAGTTTCACCATTTTTTGGAGATGATGACTACATTGGATGTTTGGATGGAGGTTTTACTGTTAGTTACTAGCAAACTAACACCAAAATTAAGACTTTGGAGCCAAATACATGTGTTAATTTGGAGGTGTTAAAAACTACCACTAACAGTAACACTAACATCTACCATCCAAACACGGCCATTGGAGACGATGTTTGCTCACTCCGCGTATCATTTAATTCTACATTGGAATAACTACCTTTGCAGCTATGCTCTCAGCCATTGACTAGAAATAGTTTCCCGGCCATCTTGATCGTCTTGGGAACCTTTCCGACCGTTCATGTGCTCTTGATCTTATCCCTTCCTTATTTTTTCTATAAAAAGGCATCGACGCCTATCGGTCCTCCTCACTTCAAGTTGCTTCCTTCTTCTCTAGATCTAGATCTAGCTATTTGGTTCCTTCTTCTGATATAATAAAGTGAGTCACTTGCTTCCTTCTTGTCTAGATCTAGATCTAGCTATGGCGCAAAGACTAGATCTTGTAGGTGCAAGCTTTTGCTTTTCTCTCTTCTTCCTCCTCCACAATCTCTCAGTTGCTAGAAGAATTCTTGTGATAGGGGGTGATTGGGTTGCACATCCCTCAAACACAGCTGCAAGAAGAATCCTTGTGACATACCCCTTGCTCGCAGCCGTGTCCGTGGAAAGTAGCCCAGAACCTCCTGGCATGAGGATGTACAAGCCAACGGAAAGCTTGCTGCAGCTTTTCCGTCACACTTTGGCTTCCTTTTTCTTTCCCCTTCTCCTTTGGGAGGAGAGATTTCTTAAGGGATATGTTTCCACCCTCTCTGTATCTTTCTCTTGTGTTCACTTGGAAGATGAGGAAGCAGCCAGAATCTGGATGGAGCATATCTCATTATTTTTCCTTGTAAGATGAGCATAATTAAGTAATGCTTTTGTATTGCAAACCAAAATTAGGGTTGCAAGATAGAAGCTCTCTTTAATTAGTCATTTCAGGAATCAAGTCTCTAAGCCGTCAGCAGAAGTGGAGCTTGTTCGATGACCATGTGCAGCAAGATCGACGACCTGAGAGCAAGATCGATGTGTATGTGTGATTTTGCATATCTTGTCATGAAGATATGGCCGCATTGTAACCTTGTTCTGATGTATCAATGATGACTGTAATCTATGTGTGTGTGATTTTGCATCTCAAGGGACATGCTTTTGTGAAATTATGCCAGATTGTTGGAGATGAACTCCTTTTTTACTTTGCATATCTTTTTAGAAGTTGGCAAAGCACAAGATTTGCCAAATAAAATTTGGCAAACTATTGGAGATGCTTTAATCCATGTCTCTTTTTATGTAATCTGTTCATGATTTCGCATATCTTCTTGCCCATAACAAAAGTGACATTGGTTCGTTAGTCCTCGTCTCTTGCCCGTAACAAAGGCGACGCTGGTTCGTTAGTCCTCGTCTCTTGCCCGTAACAAAGGTGACGCTGGTTCATTAGTCCTCGTCTCTTGCCCATTACTGAACTGAAGCATAATATAAACAGAGTTTATATAGTATCTTTGGCAGAATATATTACAAGAAGGATTCGAATTCAACCACATCCCATATATTACAAGAAGATTGAAATTCCACCAATACATCGCATCCTTTATATTACAAAACGGATTCCATTTCCACCAATAGACACATCCTCTGGCACTACAAAAAGGATTTAGCAAATCAGGCTTGCTTTTTCTTCCTTGATTTCTGTATATGGATTTTTTCACTATGGTCGCTTCGCAAGTACGGTGTTTTGTTAGTTCTGAAGAGTTGGGGCTTGTATGAAGTGGCAAAGGATGTAATTTCGTCAAACTGGTTGTATTCCTCCTCCTCAACAACATTTTCAATCCCCACAATATTTTTTTCCAGGCATAACCGCAGACTAGTTCTTCTTTGCAAGGTCAGGTACATAGAACACTTGCTCATCATCGTTGGCGAAGACAAATGGTTCGTTTTTGTAACCAAAGACCCAGAGATCAACACTAACATAACCATATTTGTCCTTGCTCACAGCTCTCTTCCCATTGGTGACCTATCTACACCGAAACAAGGCTACCTTCAATCCTACATAATCAAGCTCCCATATCTCCTCTATGTGACCATAATATGTGTCTGTTTCCGTGTCATCATCATCGTCATGACTGTCGTCAACGACGGCCCGTACACGCACGCCACTATTTTGATAGACGCACTTTTTATCCTGGGTCATGGTGTAGAACGTGTATCCATTGATATCCATTCCTCCGTATCTTGTAGCAGTGAACAATGGCCCTGCTGCTAGATTCTTTATCTCATTAGTAATTACAGCATTATTGCTGCATGTCTCGACATAATCTCGGAGCTACCTGCTGAAACATTGCATGTGCATCTTTGCAAGACAAGCCCTACCACGTTTAGGGTTGTCTTCACGTAGTTGTCGTTTGTGCTCATTGGCAAACGGTGTAATTAGGTGCAGTTGTTGTATCATGGTGAAATGAGCCTTTTCGAAGGCATCTGCATCCGGAGTGACTGACCTTTTTGTTGACGTAAAATCTGCACCCTATGTCAAGCATACAGCAAGCCGAACAAGCTAGCTTCACACGCGGAAAGATCCCAAGACGTGCCAGTCAATTTTCCCTGAAAATTAACTAAAGATAAAGTAGTTAAATTCCAAAGCTTGGAACTTGCCGGTGGTACCAGACAGTTCCATATTTACGGCTATAAAGCCAAGTGAGATGACATATAGCTATAAGAAGCTATCTGCCAGCAAACTAGAAACCATTCGGGAGCTTTAAAGTGCAAAACATAACATAGCCGAACGGATGATGTAAGCATGACGATAGATCGATCTCTATTTGGACAAAATTGCACGTGCACGAAGTCATGACCGATCCTCGTGGATAGATATCAATAAACAATAAATGAAGTAAAGCATGATCATAAATATGTAATAAACAAGCATGCATATGCCCAAAGCACTAGTCTACCGCATGTCTAGATACTTTAAAACCCGTCAAGCATGATGCCAAACAAATCTATCCACCGCATGATACGACTTGTTTGAAAATCATACCACCATCCACAAATAGATCTATCCACCGCATGATACAATCTAAATATGGAAAGCTAAAAGCATACAATATTTAAAGCATAACATATAAACACGTTTCACTCGTGAAAGCATAACCGAATGCGTCTGAACAGCCGAATCGGGGTCCATGAAGAAGGAACAAAAATTACCAAAGAAGATAAATCTATCAGATTGAATCGAAATCTAATCCACCGGATGATTAGCTCCAAAACAACCCCAAAACCTGCATCTACCGCGTGATACCCAGTTCTTTCAAGATTTATACAATATTTGACAAGCTTGAACCCGCAACACGTAACAACCTAGATCGATTCGGTTTCGGCTATTAGGGAACATGTGATCCACGTCCTATTTAAGCCAAGGATACGAACTTGAATCGCATAAGGATCATCAAAAGAGACAAAGCCGATTCAAACCAATCTAGATTGGGCAAAGAGGTGTTACATGAATTTAAACATAAAGTAAAACTCAAAGCAACACGAGGTAACTTAATGAATCTATTGAATTTTTTCCAAAATCCAATAGAGCGATAACTAGCTCCAAGCTAGATCTTAGCCCACAGCATGGCTCATGATCTAACAAGAAACCCTCTTGAACCAAGCTTAAATCTACCGCATGATACTAAGCATGGTAACAAGACTACTTGCATCACGATCTAACTCCACCGCATGATACTATACATGATACAAGGTTGCTGGTACTTACGGAGGTCGACGTATCGATGAACCCTCTCGAAGAACTGTTGACGGTGTATTTTGGTGCACCTAGCATGTTCATTACACTTTGGTTTGGATTTGATTATGGAACTAACCCGCCACTAGGCACACTAATCATTTAACAAGTTCATCTTTGTGCATGCATTTGGAAGTGTTGTGTTTATGTAGGAAAACATGGACATAAAGGACGGATTCGCAACATGTTCAAAGGAGCATTTATGGAGTCTTGTTCGTGTTCATGAGCTTGCTGAAATCACTTCCAATGGTGGCGAGGACCGAAGTGCTACGAGGAACACCCCCGGGGATTGAAGCGTAAAAGATCAAACTTCATGCAAAGAGAGCCTCCGTCTTGGACGCGAGGATAACAAAGATCAAAATCATGCAAGTGGAGGGGGCAAAGTACATAAGTGCACAAGGACCCACGGAGCAAAAGGGGCGACCGAACCGGCCGAATTGGGCTCGGGCCGGCCGGCCCCGAGCCGGCCGGCCCAGCCACTTCCCGCACCGGCTCGGTCCCGTTTTCCTTGCCCTCGAAGGATCTTCAACCCTAAAACCCCCGACGCGCCGCCAACACCGGAAAGAGGAGTCATTCGCACCAGAAGGCCATCCACAAGCTAGAGAGAGAGGAGGAGGATCTCCGGCGGGAGATCAACCACCTCGAAGGAAGCACCCTCTCGTGGAGAAGAAGGAAGACACCGGCGGAAGGGAAACCATGATCAACGGTGCCATGATCAGCACCTTGATGGGGTAATCTTCTCATTCGTCCATGGGTTGTAATCGATATTGAGATGTAATCGCACTTTGTCGGATTAGCTATCTATCATCTTGTGTTGAATATACTTTCATGCTTAAGGTTAGCTACCATGCCGTAAAGGGAGTAGAGCTCCGATGCTTCCTTGGATCCATTCAATACGCCGTGTCCATCAAAGGTCTAGTCATGAATACCTTCGCGTAGTGACAGTACGAGAGGAGGGAAAGGGCGAAACCGTGGTCACATCCCCGATAGATTAGATTGGTTTTCATGTCTTTAAGCGATTGCATGCTCTAGTATCGTAGACCCGTGGGCGAGTGTCTTCTACCTTGATCGTTTATCATTCTCTCTAGTGCGTTTAGTTGTTTTCTAGTATAATAGTAGTTAGGGTTTTAGTAGCTAGTGTGTCGTTGTTGATCAAACGCTTGTAATTGTTGACGCAAAAAGTGCACTCAACGCCAAACACACAGCAAGCCGAACAAAGCTGGCTTCACACGCGCAGAGAGCAGAAGACGTGCCTACCAATTTTTCCCGAAAATTAACAAAAGATAAAGCAAGTTAAATACCAAAGCTTGGAACTTGCCGGGTGGTACCGAACGCTTCCATATTTACGGCTGAGAAGCCAAGGAAGATGATACATAGCTATAAGGAGCTATCTGCCAACGAACTAGAACCATTCGGGAAACCGCAAAGGGAAAAGGCAACACTGCCGAATGGATGACGTGAGCATGACAGAGATCGGTCTTTGTTTGAACAAGAATTACGTACGCACGAGGCCATGACCGATCCTCATGAAAATTAGCATTAAATAAGTAAATAAAGCAAAGCACGAACATGATCATGTATTAAACAAGTATGCATAGATCCAAAGCACTAGTCTACCGCATGTCTAGTTACTTTAAAACCCGTCAAGTACGATATCAAGCAAATCTATCCACCGCATGATACAACTTACATGAAAAATGTACCACTTTCTACAAATAGATCTATCCACCGCATGATACGATCTAAATATGGAAAGCTAAAAGCATACATCATTCAAAGCATGAATAACGCACGTGTCTTACTCGTGAAGAAACATAACCGAATACGGCTGAACAGCCGATTCGGGGTCCATGAAGAAGGAACAAACATTACCAAGCGAATGAATCTATCAGATTGATTTGAGAATCTAATCCACCGGATGATTAGCTCCAAAGCAACCCAAAAACCTGCATCTACCGCATGATACCCGGCTCTTTCAAGATTTATACGAACATTGGCAAGCTTGAACCCGCAACACGTAACAACCTAGATCGATTCGGTTTCGGCTATCGGAAAGCATAAGATCCACGTGTTAAAATACGAAATCTACTCGAACAAGGATCATAAAAGAGATAAAGCCGATCCAAACCCATCTATATTGGGCAAAGGTGTGTTACATGAATTAAAACATAAAGTAAAACTCAAGATAACACGGGGTAACTTAATGAATCTATCGGATCTTGCCAAAATCCAATAGAGCCGATAACTAGCTTCAAGCTAGATCTTAGCCTACCGCATGACTCATGATCTAACAAGAAACCTTCTTGAACCAAGCTTGAATCTACTGCATGACACAAAGCATGGTAACAAGACTACTTGCATCAGATCTAAATCCACCGCATGATACTAGACATGATACAAGGTTGCCGGTACTCACGGAGGTCGACGGATCGAATGGCCCTCTCGAAGAACTCGACGACACGACAAGGACTCTAGGGTTTGGCGTAAGGCCGGTGTGTATTGAAGAATGATTGATTGTTTTTACATACATTCAGGGGTCATATTTATACCCTGTTGAGTACAACTTCGAATGGGTTCGTTGCCTAACTTATCTCTAAGCTTGATCGCCTATCCATCCATTCGTCTCCCCTGATTGAGCCACGTCACCGTCCAATCCCGCAAAATCAGCTCTCATCGTTCCTTTGCCGAACGGAGCAGATAGCCGACCGCAGATCTCTTTGCCGAATATCTCTGAAAAGACCCTTCCTTCCACCAGACGGACTCTTTATCGAACCGGACCCACGAGTCAGACTCCTTACCAAATTTTGGTGTTAACACATGCCCCTTCAATTGTGGGATAAAAGTAATTTTGTTCCACAATTGACTCCAGCCACGAATCTTCAGATCAAATCCATCAACACCTGTTCTTCGCAATCCGCCGAAATCTTCATCCAGATCCAACCCTAAATCCTCTCGTCTCGAGCTCAAACCTCCAATGGCAGCTCAAAACCAAGATGCTCAGGTAAATTCATCCCTCGTAAGCTTCGTTCGGCATTTAGGTTTTCAATTTTACTTGAGATTTCCTTTTCCGCTTCCTTTCTAGGAGCTCTCTACTGAGCTTTTGATTCGCACCGAGGCCAATTCGAGATCTTACTATCTTGGTCCTATGGGGAATCCTGACCCTCGAGATTTCATCGCAATTTCGAACCTCGAGAATCCCCTTTAAAGCAGCTCTGTCTCCACCACCTCAATGGCAAGACGCTTTCAAGAACTGGACTTTACCCCCAATTGCAGGCTGAAGAACTTGGTATCGGAGGATCCTTGCAGACAAGAGTGGATTAACCAACCTGGATACCCTCCGCATCTCCCAATGCCTGGAGTTATCCGTGGCTGAGACCCCTAAGAACGAAGACCTCCTGATAACCACCTGCCACTTCTGGTCAAATGGCGTCAACGCCTTCCTCTTTGGCCACGGCCCAATGTCTCCTACCTTGGCCGACGTATACATGATCACCGGCCTTGACATCACAGGGTCTGTTCAGCCTTGGAACTTCAAAAATTCATCACGGCAAACAGGGGTGAAGCCAGGGAACGGATACAAGAATTACATCTTGAAACACATGAAAGACAATCCCCTGGGCGCCGTTGAATACAGAGCGTTTCTGAATATGTGGCTGTGTAGATTTGTCTTCTGTGGCAAAGCCAACGAGCCTACCCTGAACCACATCGCAATGGCGTCCCATTTGGCCAGTGGCAACCGCCTTCCTCTGGGAAAATTCTTCTTGGGCAGTGTATATCATATGCTTCACCAGACCGTCACCCAGATGTATACCAGCCAAAGGATAGCGTGTGTTAACGGCCCTTGGTGGTTTATTCAGATGTGGCCGCAGCCTCCACATGCATCGATCGTTGGTGTCGATTTCAACTCCGGGTTCTTCCCCTTATCCAATTACCCCGAAGGAGAGCCCCAAGCTACCGGAGGATGCCGAATTATGGAGAAGCGGCTTCAATCGTTCTTGTTCAACAGACATTAGCCAGCCTCTTCGAGTTATTCTTCAAAGGTTTCCCCCAATCCTCTCCGGCTCCCTTATCCGGATAATGACACCTTGACCTTTCCCCGTTGAATTTTCCTTTGAGCCCGGCCATCAAGATGGGAGATTCTTAGAGATCCTCAACATCATAATCCGCCCATGCATACCGCCGCCGAGTTCAATGGAGGAAGGCCGAATGCTAGCACTTATGAATATTACCACCCAATGTAGTGGCCGTGCAAATTGGATGTGGACAGATGCGCCCAAGGCTATTTCTGCACGAATTCCTTAAGCCTAGGGAGGAAATCAAAGAGAGCATGCACAAGCAAGAGGGTCTTCCAATATGTGTGTAGTCCTACTATCTACATCCGTCCTTTTGTGCCCACAACCATAGCTCATCCCTCCTTTAACTCTTGGTGGCAAGAACTCCATGATCACATCTTCGGTGAGCCGTACATGTGTTCTGTGCGAGTTGATGCCCGATTTCCCGCCAACTTCGAGGTAACATAATGAACCTTTGGACCGTACATCTCTCCTCTCAATTACGATTCTCGACCTCATTCTTTTGATTCCACAGAACACAAGGCTCGCCCCTCGAGCCAGGGATATTGCTTATAATGTCGAAGGCCCAATTTCAAAGATCGGGATTCAAATCCACAACTCTGGCTCAACTAATGTCCAGGTATGCTACAACAGATCCCAGCCTATCTAGTCTTGCTGCTGACAGGAAGCAAGGTCTGCATCTGATTGCTCCTCCAAGTGCCAAGAGGAGAAGAACTGTCAAGAAGGTGCTTGTTGAGGTAAAATCCTTTACCCTCTTGATTACAAGATTACCCTGTTCTTGATGAATCATATCGTTGTGCATTTTCAGACCAGATCCCAACAGTCTTCAGTGTCAGAGCCTGCCAATGCCCCTTCCACAGGTATGACCTTCACTGTCCTCTTTTAAGGATGAACACTGGCACTTACCCTTGCGGCTTGATATTTGCAGAAGAAACAGTGGAAGAACAGCTGATTGATGTTCCAGTGGCTCAGCAAGCAAGCCCATCCAGGGTCGAATTTCCTATCCCAGTGGAGATCTCATCCTCATCACCTTCTGCAGAAGCAATAAATTCTCCAGAGATGAATCTCCCAATCCAGCCGGAGCCATCAAGTCTTCCAAGGGCACAATCACCTGTTGGTCATGCAGAGACAACAATCCCAACAGAGGTAGACCCTACTCCTCATCAGCTAGAAACCCACGAGCTACCAGCAGCTGCATCGACATCTCCCAGCTTGGAAGCTTCGGCTCTACCTGGAGCGCCTCCTTCACCTGTGATTGCACCTGCTCAAGAAACCAGCCATGAGGTATCCATCTGCACTTAACCCTGTTACCTCCATGTTTAGCATTCTTAACTCGGCAATACTACTCCTCAGGATCAGGCTCTATCATTACCAATCCCGCCGTCAGAGAGCAATCCAGGTGCCGAAGTGATGGAAAGAGCACACCAGCCTTTGTCAGATGAAGTGTTATCAAGGCTTAAAGAAATAGTTGCCTGGCTAGAAAGGGATGCACAAGATCAGTTCAAAGATCTTGATCACTTCGAGGAGATGTTTGAATCCATCAGCCAAGAACTTCCTGAAGACATAAGAACTCCTCTATCATCTGTCTATGGCTTAGACACTCTTTATGCACCCATAAAGCATGCCTTGAGGAAATTGCGCTCTCGCCCGGCTATTGAAAAGAAGAAAGCCGATGCTGAACATGCCATGACCGGGGCACAATCTCGAGCAGAGAGCCACAAGGATACATTGGCTAACCCGTGAGCTTCTTATGATCTGAAAATTGCCAGGAAAGCTGCTCTAGAAGCAGAATTGAGAAGCCTGTCAGCGGAGATAGAGGCTGACAAGGAGAAAATAGCCGAACTCCCTGGATTGATAGAAAAGACCCAAGCGGAAGTAAAATCGGCTATCACCAGGGTAAAGCAATACGATGCAGAACTCATCGACTTGTCGAGCACTCAAAAAGATTGCCAGGAGCTGCTGGACAATTTTCGTCTGACAACATCTAATGCTCGTGGTGTGATTGCAAAACACCTGAACATTTGAATGCCCTCATTGATGTATAACTGAATTGGTCGTTCTTGTAATATTACCTTGCAATTTGTTTCCTTTCTTCTGCGCACCTTCAAATATAGTGCTGAACGACCCATTCGGCAATGAAACGCTAACTCCCGAATGGCACTTTGATTTTCTTTAGCCGAACCGATCAACTGAACGCGGCTCAGCCTAGAACTCCAAGCGACCCGTCGGCGGATCGGCCAAGGAAACCTTTCCACCTTCCGATTTTCTTGGGATATGCGCCACGATCCAACACCACGACTCGAAGCCACGATTCATCCCCGCCAGTGCCTATAAATGCAACCATAGGTGCCCCTAGCTCTCCACCAGGCCTTCTAGCTCTCGAATCTTTGCCAACCTTAGCCCTTCTGCAAACAGTGCACATCCCAAGCCATTATGGTGCGCCGCCTCAACCGCCGCCGCGCCTCCGACGAGGCAGGGGGGAGCAGCGCCAACGCGCGCCGGAAGTAATGATCGTCTATTCCTCCTCTTTGATTCAGCTTTGATCTTCTTCTTGCCTTGACGATCATCCCTTTTTCAGATTGATTTAGTGGAATCCATCTCCTGCGTCGGCCAATCAACCCCTTCCGGACGACTCTTCGGAGTCCGATGGCCACTCCCCCGTGCCGTACGGGGAAGTCGATGCCCTCCGCTTCAAGAAGGAGCTGGAGGCGTCCCGCGTGAGCCGGAGGACGTCTCCAAGAAGGCGGGCGTAGCCGAGCCGGGAGTGGGGAGGACCGGCGGAACACGGGCTGGAAGCCATCGACGGTATGGCTCTGAAAGTGATTCTTGATCCAACCCGGCTTTTGATGCTAATCTTTTCTGCTTGCCCTTTGCAGCCCGCGACGCTGAGCTCAACCAGCTAAAGGCTCTGGTAGAGCAGTTGGCCGAGAAGGTGAATGCCCGCGGTGACACGCCGGCGGAGCGCCTTGCCGCGGTGGAGCACCGCGTTGACGAGGTGGCCGTCCATGGCGTTCGTCTGGGCACCACCTTGGGCCTGGCTGCCATGGCGATGCATACGGAAGTTGACTACTCCACCAGGCCGCGTGGCTTCCGGGGCGGCGCGCCAGAGGACATCGACGAGATCGAGCTCATCCTGGAGCGCCTCGACGGCCACGGCGACGCCATTGCCGAAATTACTCATCCCCAATCTGTGTTGAACAGACTCTTTGACTAGATTGTACTAGGGATGTGTAAATATCGGCAATAAATGAAAAGCTTTTGAATCCTGTGCTTGCTTTGTGATGATTCTTTTTGCACTTTGCATCCGTGAATCTTGTTTTCTTTGAATGCATCCAGGAACTATCTTGAGCCGAATGCGCGAGAACAACTGCCCCTTGGCGCAAAATTCACAGAAGATCCCAATTCGGCAATCCATAAACACTGTTCAAGCAAAACCCCTCGCACTTGGGAGAAAACCCTGCCGTTTGGTATTCCAACAGTGTGTACTAGCCGGTCATCACTCCCAATGCGCCCCTTCGGTCAATAAAATAGCCTGCCGGGATGCCCTGCAAATCCACTTGCACACGCATCCATCATTTCTCATCTCCTCCCCATCCTCAGAGGAGAAAACCCCAAAGCCATGGACAAGGGCAAGCAACCTCAGGAGAGCAGCTCATCAAAGAAGCGCACGATTCGGGAGTGAGTTCTAACTTGATCTACTCCTCGTTCCTCCGCATGATCTCGCGCTTCATGTTCTCCTTTCTTTTCCTTTTTCAGTCTTGATTTGCTCCCTGAAGAGATCATTGGGACCGAAGATGTGCCGGAGTACATTTCCTCTGATTCCTCCCTCGAGGCAGAGGAGGCCACGCCTGAACAGAAGGCCAACCATCAGCTGCGCCGCCGCGTTCGGCATCTGGAGCACGGTCTCAGGGACGTCACCGCCCGTTGCCAAGCCGAGCGCGAGCGTCGCATGGCTCTGGAAGCACTAGTAGGGGGTAAACGCTTCTGACTTCTCTATGCTTGCATCCGGATTTCTTGCCCCTAACCTTGATTCCTCTCGCTTCGATGTCTCCGACGGTACAACAACCTGAAGACGGCCTGGGATAGCTTGGTAGAGGCCGCCAACCATGGTCATCCCCGTGCGTTCCAAGTTGCCGTCACGGTGGTCCCGGGAACAACTGAAGAGGGAGCAGCCGAAGAAGTAAAGAAAAGATTGAATCATACTTTCGCTTCTTTCTCCATGCCTTCTGCTTCCCACCTCCTTGGGGATCTGACCATCAGGGTTGTTAGACGTAATCCTGCAAGAAGCAGTTGTAATTGTAGTTTTCGTGCTAAGGGCAATGCATCTAGACATTGGCCATCTTTCCTGTTCATGGATTTTTGTTCTGAAGTCGGCCTCATCTTTGAGTGCCGGCTATCTCTGTGCCAGATGTGTGTAATCACCGATCTATCTCAATGCTAGGATAATATTTCTTCAGATATCTTCCATTTATTGCAGCGGAAAATTCTTCTCCTAGCAAAGTTTTCAATATATATGCATTACCAGGGACGCATCTGACCACACGAAAAGGTCCTTCCCGCTAGGGGACCATTTGCCGAATTCGTCGTATTTAGTTCCAATCGGCAATAATGCTTTCCACACTAGATCGCCTTCTCGCAAATTGTCTTACTTTTACCTTCTTATTGTAGTACTTGGCAACCCGCAGCTTGTTTTTCTCAATGTTTTCCAGGGCTCTAAGACGGATCATATGTAAATCTTCCAAATCTCGTCCATCATTAGGCCACCGTAATCTTTGGAGCTTAAATCCTTCGCAAAGACCACTCTCCTTGAATCTGATTGCATCTCCCAAGGCAGAATTGCGTGATGCCCGTAAACCAACTCGTAAGGAGAAGTCTTTGTGGCTCCATGGGGGGCCATTCGGTAAGCCCAAAGTGCTTCGCTGAGAACCGAATGCCACCTCCTTGGCTTCTGATCGATCTTCTTTTGTATCAACTTGATCATGATCTTATTAGAAGCCTCTGCTTGGCCATTAGCCTGGGCATAATAGGGAGAGGAATTAAACAATTTGATCCCCATGCTTTCGGCAAATTCTCGAACTCCAAGTTGACACAAATTGTGCCCCTTGATCGCTGGTAATTGTCCGAGGGATTCCAAATCGGTAGATGATGTGCTCCTTGACGAACTCAATCATGTTTTTCGACGTCACCTTCTTCAAAGGGGATCACCTCAACCCATTTAGTGAAATAATCCGTAGCCAAAAGCACGAACTTATGCCCCTTGCTAGATGGTGGATTAATTTGGCCAATCAAGTCGATGCCCCAACCCCCGAATGGCCATGGCTTGATGATGGGATTCAATGCCGATGCGGGGACCCTTTGAATATTCCCAAACCTTTGGCAATCCCGACATCCCTTGTAATACTCGGCGGTCCTCTAATATCGTCGGCCAAAAGCATCCGGCTTGTCTGATAACCCACTTCATACGGTAAGCCGATTGGTGCGCTCCGCATATCCCACCATGCACTTCGCTCATCATATTCTTGGCTTCTTCCGGGACCGTGCATCGTAGTAATACCCCATCCAACGATTTATAGAATAAATTATCATCCAGAAGAACGAACTTTATGGCCTTGTACCTGAGCTTCCTAGAGACTTTACGGGAAGGATCCTTCAAGTAATCAACGATCTCTTTCCTCCAATCATCTCCTGCAAGATCCGCCCCTAGTGCACACACTTCCGCAAAGAAACGCTTCTTGGCTCTCTTTGTAACCGTAAGCACTCGAGCTAACCCGTTTGCTTCTTCGTTATGTTCTCTAGGAATGTGCTGTAGGGTTACCAATGGGAAGCTTTTCAAGATTTCCCTGCACTCCTCGTAGTAACTCCTCAGCACTTCACTTTTGCATTCATATTGGCCGTTCAATTGCTTGATTACCAGCTCCGAATCTCCATAAACTTCAACCGAAACGGCCCCTGCTTCTCTCAAGTACTGAAGCCCTCGAAGTAATGCCTCGTATTCTGCTTGATTATTTGTGACAGTGGGCTGTATAGGGATGGCGAATTCGAACATCTCACCTCTAGGCGAAATCAGTAGGATCCCTACTCCCCCACCTTTGCCACATGATGATCCATCAAAAAACAAAGCCCAAGGGGTGATCTCAAGCAAATCAACTGACGGATCGCGATGTTCAGTTATGAAATCGGCAATGATCTGACCTTTGATGGCTTTTGCCGATTCGAACTTCAACTCAAATTCTGATAAAGCTAAAATCCACTTGCCAATCCTGCCGTTCAAAATTGGCATAGATAACATATGTCTTATCACATCAAACTTGGAATATACAAGGCATTAGGCATTCAACTGTAGTGCCGAAACTTTGTACACGAGTAGTACACGCAAAGGCACAGCTTTTCTACACCCGAATACCGGTTTCGGGATCAAGTAGTTTTCGGCTAAGATAAGCTACTACCCGCTCCTTTCCTTCAAATTCTTGAATAAGGGCCGATCCAATGGTTTGGGTATCGGCCGCCACGTACAACTTGAAAGGTTTGTCCAGATTCGGGGAGAAACCAAGATCGGTGGCTCCTTCATGTACTGCTTCATTTCATCGAAAGCCTTTTGTTGTTCGTCGCCCCAAATAAACTTCTGATCTTTCTTTAACTTTAACAGCGGAGAAAACGGCAAGACCTTCTATGACAAATTTGATATGAATCTTCTTACGAAATTGATCTTGCCGAGCAGTGACTGCAACTCCTTGAGGTTAGTTGGAGGAACGACTTCATCAATGGCCTTCATGCTCTTTTTGCCAACTTCAATTCCTCTTTCGTGGACCAAAAACCCCAAGAATTCCTCAGCTGAAACCCCAAAAGCGCACTTGTTTGGATTCATCTTCAAACCATGTTTCCGGGTGCACTCCAAGGTCCTTTTCACATCTTCCAAATGGGTGTCATGACTTAGGGACTTGATTACCACATCATCAATGTAGATCTCTACAATCTTGCCGATCAACTCATGAAAAATGTAATTCATGGCTCGCTGATAGGTTGCACCGGCATTTTTCAACCCAAATGTCATGACGATCCACTCAAATAGGCCTATATGACCAGGGCATCTAAAGGCCGTCTTTGAAATGTCTTCTATTGCCATGAAGATCTGATTGTATCCCGCATTGCCATCCATGAAGCTGATCACCTTGTGTCCAGCGGCGGCGTCAATCAACAAATCGGCAATAGGCATCGGGTATCCGTCCATCGGAGTAGCTCGTTCGTGTCCCTGAAATCTATGCAAACCCTCATTTTTCCATTCTTCTTGTACACATGGACGATGTTAGATATCCATTCCGCATATCTGCATGGCCGAACGAAGTTTGCATCAAGTAATCTTTCAACTTCCTTCTTCACATCGGCCAATACCTCATCCTTGTAGATTTTCCGGGGTGGTTGCTTATATGGTTTGAAACCAGGCTTGATTGGCAACCGATGCTCGACGATGGAACGATCCAATCCAGGCATCTCCGAATAATCCCAGGCGAAGCAATCCTTGTACTCTTTGAGAAGCTCAATCAAATTCCCCCTAAAGTCTAGTTGCAAATTTGCACTGATGAACGTCGGCCTTGGCTTATCACCGCTTCCAATGTCAACTTCTTCCAGCTTATCAGCCGACATGAATCCTCGCCCTAATTTGCCATCAGTGCCATCTACGGGGTTCTCCATTAAAAATTGCTATAAGAGCCGACTGCTTGAATCGGCCGTTGGTCACCGCCGACAGTTCAACAGACCTTCTCCCCGCCCTTCCCTGAGAAGCAATCGATGCCTTGGTATTCCCAGAAGGCTAGTTCCATGTTGGCCACGCTCACGGAGTCATCTCGCTTGGACGACCTCGATCTCATCGTCCACCCACTGGATAAGCTGTTGATGCATGGTGGATGGGACGCAGCAGCTTAGCATGAATCCGGGCCCCGCCCAAGCAAGCCAGGGCTGTAGGCTCCTTTGCCTTCGATGACAAAGAAGGTGGTGAGCAGCGTCTTGGACCCGATCATCAAGTCCACGTGAGCGCATCCTTTGGTGTCTGAGGGGTTCCCGGCGAAATCGTTCAAGATGATGCTTGTAGGCGTCAAATCGCTCGGGCCCATGCCAAGCTTCCTGAAGGTGGTGTACGGCATTACGTTGACTGCCGCTCCACCGTCGACGAACATCTTGGTCAATGGCTTGCCATTGACGTACCCCCCTCAAGTACAGCGGCCTCATATGACGATTCTTGGCCGGCTTGTCGAAGATGGCCTCGCTTGGCCACACCGCTTGTGCCATCATCCCCTCGGTCCGCTCATCATCGAAGGAAGCTTCCTCCCGCATAACCTGGTTAGCGGGAGCCATGAACTCGTTCGGCAGAAAGTATACCATGCATGTAGGAGCCGAACGCTTCGATCCCTCCGGTTGGTCCTTGGGGCGCCACAGCTGCCTCGTCTGGATCCCGGCCTGCCTCATCTCGCGGTTCCTCAAGCGCTGGACCCGCCTCTTCTGGCTCCTCCTCAGGCCGGGCGGGCACCATTGCCCTTTCTGCCAGACGTGGTCGTCTTCATCCTCCTCTTGATCAGACCATCTGAGATCAGCTTGGAGCTTCCTGGGATGATCGATGACTTCAATTTTTTGGCGCCGATCCCCGTTGGGGCGGATCCTTCCAATTCTTTCGTGGACGGATCGGCGATTGGCAGTTTCCTGCCTGTACTCAACATATCTATCACTACATTCCGGACAGTTCTTCAGCGTGGGCAACTTCAACCCCTCATTCCAGCAGTGCCTGAAGAAGGCGCATCCCGATTGTGCGCGCTCCTGCTCGCGCGTGTACTGCTCTTGGTCCCTTCTGCGCGCATCTTCTTCGGCTCTGCGTTGCTCCTCGTAGCGCCTTTTCTGGTAGCGCTCTTTCTCAATCTGGCGCTGCCACTTATTGAGGAGGATGCGCGATGTCACCCTGGGCTTGGCTCTGGATGACTCCCCAATTTCAATGTGACTCTTAAGAATACGGGGGGTGTCACCTTGCATCTGTTCCAGAGTCACCTGGCGCTCTAGGTCCACCGCTCCACCTTGTCTAGACCTGGCTGAGGTCAAGACCTTGACTTTTCCCTTCTCCTCGGCAGTTATCGCATTGATAGAAAAGCCCACCATGCTCTAAGGAAAGGGGTGGCCATCCAGCTTCATTTTGTTGTCGAACTTGAGGTGACCTTCCTGGATAGCCTTTTGGATCCTCATCCTGAAGACCCTGCAATCATTGATGGAGTGTGAGTCCCTGACGTGGAAACCACAGTAACGTTTTGCTTTAACTCCATCGGGCCGAAGCATGGAATGCCCTTCGGCGCCTTGATTCGGCCTTCTTTTACTAAGAGCTCAAACAATTTATCAGCCTTCGTGATATCAAAATCATATGTTCCTTTGGTCTGCTTGACCCAGCGCTGATTCATTGTCAGAGGCTCCTTCCCCTACGTGATTTCCGCCGCGGCTACATCCAACTCATCATCGAATCTTCGAACATGTCAGCCTTGTCCAAGAACTGGTTGTAGACGCCGCCGACGTCGTGTCGCTTGCCAAATTTGGCATCTTTTTTAAAGCCATACGCCTGGTTGCTCATCAATGACAGCCTTCGTGATAGCCGTCCCGCATTCTCAAACTCCATTCCGAACAACTTTTCGCATACGGCGGTAGCATTCCGGCGACAACCATGTCGGCCCACCGGTCATCCGGCAAGTTAAGCGAGAAGCACATGCCTTTGACCTCCCCGAACCTCCGAGAAACTCCGGTGGCGTCTCGCTATGCCTCTGCTTCATGGTCGCGAGGTCAATCAGCTTCTTCTCCGAGCTGCCGCTGAAGTAGTGAGCGTGGAATTTTCGCTCCAAGTCCTTCCATCTGGCAACTGATTCAGGGGGCAGGGATGAGAACCACTGAAACGCTGGACCTGTCAGCGATGCGGCGAAGTAGCGGACCCTGAAAGTCTCCTCATCCGAACACTCCCCGAGCTGCATGAGGTAACGAGCAATGTGCTCGACCGTGCTCGTGTCGTCTTGCCCCGAAAATTTTGTGAACTCCGTTGGCGGCTTCACCCTTGGCGGCAAGAGCACATTGTAGTACCATTCCGGGAATGGCGGCTTATAGGCGGGTCCTTGCATCTTTGGCTTGAGGCCGAACTGATTTTGCATCAATTCGGCCATTCTCCGTGCCAGGGCGTCATCCTCCTGCGCGCCTGCAGCTGGCGCGTATCCTGGATGTGGGAAAGCATCAAACGCCCCGTAGTTCCCCACCTCATGATAGCCATCGCCGTACAAGTTTCTCTCGCGCCCCGCCTGGTCGCCGGAGCAATCCTCCGGCCGGAAGTAAGCGGGGCGCCGGCCGAGCCGAACGCTAAGTCTCCGTACGTGGGCCGGTACGGATTCGGGCCGTTGCACGGTGTTGACCCGTGCCGCCCGCGGTGGTGGCCGGATTGGTTGCCCCGAGGCCCGCAAGTGGAGGTTGCACCGGCCGTTTCCCGGCCGGCCCGTGGCGGAGGCCGGAAAGCTTGACTTCCGGCCGCTTTGGGGAGGAGGCCGCACCGGCGGGCTCCGAAGTGGCGGCCGAGAGCTTGATTCGCCCGGGGCCCACGGTGCCCCCTTGGACGGGCGCTTTGCCGAACGCTTGCTCCATGCCGGTGGCCGAAGACGGCCACCATCATCTGTTGGAGCGCACCGAGGAAAGCCTTGTTGTGCTTGCTAAGCATGTAATCCGAGGATTCCCGGAACACCCGCGTGCACTCCTCCTTTTCTTGCCGGGATGTGGTATCACTTTCCCCCGGCAAAGAATACTCCGGGCATCTCGTTCTTTAAGTACGGACGCCGCTTCTATTCTTTTTGAACGACAGCGGACACTTCGCTCGAAACTGGTCCACGACGTCCTGGAGCTGCTGCCGCTGCTCTGGAGATAGATCTTCAAGGTTGACATCCATGAGGTCTGCGATTTCAGGCATCCTGAATCTATTCGGCTGAGTCCCACCAGGCGTGCCAGAAAGTGTGTTGATGCAAAAAGTGCACTCAACGCCAAACACACAGCAAGCCGAACAAAGTTGGCTTCACACGCGCAGAGAGCAGAAGACGTGCCAGTCAATTTTTCCCCGAAAATTAACAAAAGATAAAGCAAGCTTAAATACCAAAGCTTGGAACTTGCCGGGTGGTACCAGACAGTTCCATATTTACGGCTGAGAAGCCAAACAAGATGACACATAGCTATAAGGAGCTATCTGCCAACGAACTAGAACCATTCGGGAAACCGCAAAGGGAAAAGGCAACACTGCCGAATGGATGACGTGAGCATGACAGAGATCGGTCTTTGTTTGAACAAGAATTACGTACGCACGAGGCCATGACCGATCCTCATGAAAATTAGCATTAAATAAGTAAATAAAGCAAAGCACAAACATGATCATGTATTAAACAAGTATGCATAGATCCAAAGCACTAGTCTACCGCATGTCTAGTTACTTTAAAACCCGTCAAGTACGATATCAAGCAAATCTATCCACCGCATGATACAACATACATGAAAAACGTACCACTTTCTACAAATAGATCTATCCACTGCATGATACGATCTAAATATGGAAAGCTAAAAGCATACATCATTCAAAGCATGAATAACGCACGTGTCTTACTCGTGAAGAAACATAACCGAATACGGCTGAACAGCCGATTCGCGGTCCATGAAGAAGGAACAAACATTACCAAGCGAATGAATCTATCAGATTGATTTGAGAATCTAATCCACCTGATGATTAGCTCCAAAGCAACCCAAAAACCTGCATCTACCGCATGATACCCGGCTCTTTCAAGATTTATACGAACATTGGCAAGCTTGAACCCTCAACACGTAACAACCTAGATCGATTCGGTTTCGGCTATCGGAAAGCATAAGATCCACGTGTTAAAATATGAAATCTACTCGAACAAGGATCATAAAAGAGATAAAGCCGATCCAAACCCATCTAGATTGGGCAAAGGTGTGTTACATGAATTAAAACATAAAGTAAAACTCAAGATAACACGGGGTAACTTAATGAATCTATCGGATCTTGCCAAAATCCAATAGAGCCGATAACTAGCTTCAAGCTAGATCTTAGCCTACCGCATGACTCATGATCTAACAAGAAACCTTCTTGAACCAAGCTTGAATCTACCGCATGACACGAAGCATGGTAACAAGACTACTTGCATCAGATCTAAATCCACCACATGATACTAGACATGATACAAGGTTGTCGGTACTCACGGAGGTCGACGGATCGAATGGCCCTCTCGAAGAACTCGACGACACGACAAGGACTCTAGGGTTTGGCGTAAGGCCGGTGTGTATTGAAGAATGATTCATTGTTTTTACATACATTCAGGGGTCATATTTATACCCTGTTGAGTACAACTTCGAATGGATTCGTTGCCTAACTTATCTCTAAGCTTGATCGCCTATCCATCCATTCGTCTCCCCTGATTGAGCCACGTCACCGTCCAATCCCGCAAAATCGGCTCTCTCGTTTCTTTGCGAAACGAGCGGATAGCCGACCGCAGATCTCTTTGCCGAATATCTCTGAAAAGACCCTTCCTTCCACCAGACGGACTCTTTATCGAACCGGACCCACGAGTCAGACTCCTTACCAAATTTTGGTGTTAGCAGTAATCCCCTTGCTCCGCGGATTGACAAGAACCTTGGGAATCCCGTGGTGAAAAAGGTGTGGGGTCCGTACGCTTGCGGATCGTAGAGGGATACGTCTTTTATCCGTCAACAAGCCCCTTTTTCTGGCGCCGTTGCCGGGGAGCAAGTTAGTTTACATCGTTTGATTTGCATCTAACTTAGTTTTATATTTTAGTTTATCTTTTATTTGCTATATCTAACATATATTATCTAGAAAAACACTTGTTTCGTTTTTGTTTTTGTTTTTATCTTATTGTCTAGATGGAGTTCGTTAATCAACCCGTGGAAGAACCAGAGAAATCATTAAGGGATTATGCTAGCCCTCGATGTGAAGACATAAAAGTACAAGAGTCGGATTCGAAGCTCGAAGCGACCAAGTATGAAATTAAATCCAAGATCATCAAGATGGTGGCGGAAAACCCATTTGAAGGGATGGTTACGGAGAACCCATATAGACACATAAGGGATTTCACGACAATATGCAACACGGTGCGTCAAGAAGGAGTTCCCGATGAATGGTTCAAATGGAATCTCTTTCCCTACTCACTTGCCGGCAAAGCAAAGACATGGTATTCGGTTGCGTCCTTTGAAGTTGAAGGCAATTGGAACAAGTTGACAAAGAAGTTTTGCGAGAAGTTCTTTCCAATTAGCAAGGTTCAACATCTAAGGAGGCAAGTGATCACTTTCATGCAAGGAGAAGAGGAAGGGATAGACCAAGCCTGGGATAGGTTTAATGAATTAATCGAACAAGGACCAAAACTCGGCTTCACCGGTGACGTACTCTTGCATACATTTTTCTTTTCCCTAACCCCTAGTTGCATGCGACACGTCGAAATGTGTGCGGGTGGGGATCTCATGGAGAAAACACTCACGGAAGCCGCCCAACTTCTACAAAAAGTTAGTAAAGCGGCTGCCATGCGAAGAGATTGGGAAACAAGACTTGCGGAAGAGCCGGAATTCAATTCAAGGAAGAAGAAGCTTGCTGATTTTTCTAAAGAGGCAACCTCGGAAGTCACAAAAGAGGAGCCAATCATGGAAAAGCTTGAACAAGAACACATCAAGTCAAGAACTACACCAAGCGTCGACTTCGCCACACCAATTGAGATGAACAAGAGAAGCATGTCAAGCGCGAAGCCACTAAGGGAGTTCGAGCCAATGGATTGGGTTCCCATTGATTACGGAGAAGTATTCAACAAGAGAAGACCGTTCCCTAATCAAAAGGGGATGGCAAGAGCATTGGAAGTGGATTTCCCACCGGAGAAGAAAGCTGAAAATTCATACGACCTCGAAACCACCGGTGAGATTTTTGAAAAGCTCTTTGGAGATGACGTGGTGGATCCGGAACATATTGCCGAGGTGAAGAGAATCATGGGGATCAAGCCCGAAGCATCACCATACGCTCGCCTTGTTGAAATTTACTCGATAGGATCCGAAGAAGAAGAGAAGATGACGCCACACTTGAGTTGCGAGATCAACGGAGTTCAGTGCAAAGCTTTATGCGACATCGGAGCCCAAGTAAGTGTTCTATCTTCTAAAATTTACGATAAAGTTCAATACCACAACCTAGACTTAGCTCCAACATCAACGAAATTAATTATGGGAGATGGTAGAACTATCAAACCTCTAGGTATTGCTTGCAACATGAAAGTAAAAATCTCTAGAAACTATATACCAACCGATTTCTTTGTTATTGATGCTTACCATAGTAATTCTGATCATATAATCTTAGGTAGGACTTTTCTTAAGTTGGTTGATGCCGTGTTAGATGCCGGAGAAGGCAAAGTAACAATGAACCTTAATGGAACAAAGTACACATATAACTTTCTTCGTGCTTCTAAACACCTTACACCTTTTCCTCCCGAAGATGAAGAAGTAGAAGAGATAGATAGTCTTTGTTTTGTTGAAACCTTTAGAGACCCGCTGCAAAGAGCGATGGAAAATCAAATTAGTAATCAACAAGATGAAGAACTAGAGGAAGCAACAAAAGGCTTAGAGCCGCATGATGGTAGTGTGGAGGAAGAGAAATTCGAAGACATAGGAGAAATCAAACCCGAGGAGCCACAAGTGCCCGAGGTAGACCTTAAACCTTTGCCCAAGGGATTAAAATATGAATTTTTGGGCCCAGACAAAACTTATCCAGTCATTGTGAGCGACGAGTTGAGTCCCGAAGAAAATGAAGCGTTGCTGATTTTATTAAAAAAACATAGGAAGGTGATTGGATATTCAATTAATGATCCCAAAGGTATTAGCCCAGCCTTTTGCACTCATCGTATACCAATGGAAGACCAATGTAAGCCTGTAGTGGACCACCAAAGGAGGCTAACCCATGCCATGCGAGAGGTAGTAAAGAAAGAGGTTATCAAGTTACTTGATGCCGGAATCATCTACCCGGTTCCGCATAGCGAATGGGTGAGCCCGTACATTGTGTACCGAAGAAAGGAGGTTTGACCGTGGTGAAGAATGAGAAGAACGAGTTGATACCGCAAAGAACCGTGACCGGGTGGCGGATGTGTATCGATTATCGTAAGCTTAACAAAGCGACGAAGAAAGATCACTTCCCCCTACCGTTCATAGACGAGATGCTCGAGAGGTTAGCAAACCACGCTTATTTTTTCTTTCTCGATGGATACTCGGGGTTCATGCAAATTCCCATTCACCCGGAAGATCAACATAAGACAACGTTTACGTGTCCTTACGGAACGTTTGCATATAGGAGGATGCCCTTCGTCCTATGCAACGCTCCGGCCTCTTTTCAACGTTGCATGATGGCCGTGTTTTCGGAATTCATCGAAGAAATTGTTGAAGTGTTTATGGATGATTTTTCCGTCTACGGGAAGACGTTCATGGATTGCTTAGCAAACTTAGAAAAGGTCCTTACAAGGTGTGCGGAGGTAGATTTGGTTTTAAATTGGGAAAAGTGCCACTTCATGGTTAAGCAAGGCATAGTGCTCGGACATGTTATATCCGAGAGAGGAATTGAAGTGGACGAGGCTAAGGTAGAGACGGTTGAGCAACTCCCACCTCCTACGGATATTAAGTCCTTAAGTAGCTTTCTAGGCCATGCCGGATTCTATAGAAGATTTATAAAGGACTTCTCGAAGATCACTAAGCCTTTAACGCACCTTCTTCAAAAGGATGTGGCTTTCGACTTCGACGAGAAGTGCCTAGCGGCATTCCGGACCTTGAAAAATGCGTTGGTGAGTGCTCCCATCATCCAACCTCCGGATTGGAGCCAACCTTTCGAGATCATGTGTGACGCAAGTGACTACGCCGTAGGCGCGGTCTTGGGACAAAGAAAGGAAGGCCGAGTTCACGCCGTTTACTACGCTAGCAAAACTCTTAGTGGGGCACAATTAAATTACGCCACTACGGAAAAAGAGTTGCTAGCGGTGGTATTCGCTTTCGAAAAATTCAGATCTTACATCGTGAACTCGAAAGTCATTGTTTACACCGATCACGCAGCCATCAAGTATCTCTTGGCTAAGAAGGAAGCTAAACCACGTTTGATTCGTTGGATCCTTCTTCTCCAAGAGTTTGATGTGGAAATTCGTGATAAAAAGGGGGGTGGAGAATGTTGTGGCCGATCATTTGTCTAGGATGAATCGTGGACAAGATGATAAAGAGCCCATAGAAGATAAGATGAGAGATGACCACCTCTATAGAGTGCTTGATAAAGATACTTGGATGATCGACATCATTCGAGCAATTCGAAAGATGCCCCTCGACCATCTAGATAAAAACACTCAAAGGAAGATAATCTCCGAAAGTAAGAAATATTTTTGGGATGCACCATACCTCTTCAAACTTGGCAATGATGGAGTGATGAGAAGATATGTGCCAAGAGAAGAGAGGGTTGAGATTCTAAGGAAGTGCCACTCGGCGGAGTACGGTGGACACTATAGCCATTTTCGAACCGAAGCAAAAGTATGGTCGAGCGGATTCTATTGGCCGGAGATGCATGAAGATACTAAATGATATGTTGCGTCATGCCCCGAATGCCAAAGAACCGAAAACATCTCTCAAAGAAATTCTATGCCTTTGAAATACAACTTGCAAATCGACATATTCGATGTATGGGGCATAGACTTCATGGGGCCTTTTAAAAACTCATTTGGATTCGAGTATATACTTGTTATGGTTGATTATGTATCCAAGTGGGTAGAGGCTATACCATGTCGTAAAGCTTCCACGGAGGAGTCCATCACTATGATCAAGAACGTGATTTTTCCCCGTTTCGGTACACCGAGAATCTTGATAAGTGATGGAGGAACTCATTTCACCGGGAAGAACTTCAAAAAGTGCTTGTCCAAGTTGGGAATTGAGCATAGGGTCTCCACGGCCTATCACCCACAAACCAACGGACAAGCGGAGACGTCAAATAGGCAATTAAAAAGCATACTCAACAAGACCATAGAGAAGGGAGGCAAGGATTGGTCAAAGAAATTAGACGGAGCTTTATGGGCTTATCGAACGGCGTTTAAAACACCGATAGGTATGACCCCTTATCAATTCGTCTATGGAAAAGCTTGCCACCTTCCGGTTGAGTTGGAACATAAAGCCTATTGGGCGATTAAAGAGATGAACCTTGATCTCGATGCCGCGGTGGTGAAACGAAGAATTCAAATAAGCGAGCTAGAGGAGTTGAGATTGAAAGCTTATGAAAACGCAAGCATATACAAGGAGAGAATCAAAAGGTGGTATGATAAAAGATTGAAGAAAAAAGAATTTAAAGAAGGAGATAAGGTCCTCCTCTACAATTCGAGGTTTAAAACCTTCGGAAAGGGGAAATTGCAAAGCAAGTGGGACGGACCTTATGTTGTGCATTCGGTGTTCTCCAACGGAGCGGTAACCATTATGGATATAAACGGCGATCAATTTGTGGTGAATAGACAGCGGCTTAAGGTTTACTACGAACCCGATGTCGTGCCCCTTCACCATGTTGACGTCTTCACCAAGGAGGAAGAGCCCGAACGTCCCGCCTAGGACGAAAAACAAGGCATCAACTTCTGTAAATAATTTTTCTTTTAGTTTTCTGGAGTTTTTCGCGAAGATTTACCGGGCCAACTTTTTCTCATGGGCTAAGGAAGAAAAAAATAGGGCGGTGTGCAAAAACCGGACCGGCCCGCCCCCCGAGGCGGGGTGGGCCGGCCGGCCCGTGCGGACCGGCCCAGAGGGGCCCGACGCCCGATGATGCCGAATTTCGCCCGAATTGCTCCTTTTTGACTTCCTTGTTTGGTCGGAAAATTTTAAGGGAAGTGTAAAAAAGGAAAATAAGGTTCCCAGGGCTTTCCTCTCAGGACTATTTATTTGGCCGAATTGGGAGCTCGAGAATCAAACCTTTCAAGCAATGTGTTGCACCCTTGTAGCAGCCATTGTGCCTCCAAAAAGCTTAGAGTTGAAGCAAGAAGCCAAGAAGCCATCGATGGAGGAGGCGATGCGATGCGAGCTCAAGCTACCCGTCAAGAGGACCGCACGTATCCGTTGCGGAGGACGTGTCCCGACCGGAGCTCTTGCATCTCGCAACCCCGTCGAAGGAGAGAAGGTCCCTACACCCGTTCGAAGGTCAGCATGCCTCAAAGGCATCAAGCGCAAGGATTACAAGGAGGTGTCGCCAGAGCCTAAGGATTATGGGGATAGCGACTACTCCGACGATCGTAGCCCGAGCTCGTGGGCAGCCGCCGGTAGAGATGATGATGATTGGGACGAGCAGCCCAATGAAAGGACTCCCGAAGGCCCCAACGGTGACGGCAACGACGGTGGCGAAGGCAACGACAATGGAGGTGGCGACAACGGTGGTGACAACGGTGGAGATTATGGCGACGACGACCCCTTCGGATTGCATCCGGTGTGCTGTCGAGTTTGCCGTCAATCCATCGCGGATCTCTACACGTCGGCCGACGAATGTCTCCAAGCCATGGAAGCGATGAAGCAGCGTATGGAGGACTTGGAGCGCGTAGTTGAAGATGACTACAAGTTCCTTAACCGCAACGTGCGCAAACTTTTCGGCATGGTTGGAAACATGAGAGGCAAGTGGTGCAAAACTTGCTTGAAGTACCACTAGATCTAGTTTTCCCCTTAGGATTTTGTAAGATACGACGAGGACGTCGTATGTTTTAAGTGTGGGGGAGAGCTAGCTCGCTAGCCTTAGCTTTTGAACTTCAATATTAGGTTCGGTTTAATCTTCGTGTGAGAGTCTTAGTGTTTTTAATGAGTCTTTAGTTTTTGAGTCTGTTTTAAAATTTTTGCAAGTGTCTTAAATTAGTGTTGAGTCAAGAAAACAAAAAAAGAGTCTTTATATATATCTTTGTGTTTTATGTATTGTTTATCTTTATTTACTTGTTTGTTTAATCTTCGATTCTTGATATATGAACACAAGTATGTGGTTTGAAAACGTTTACTGTGGTGCTTAGTGGAATCGCTACTACTTAAAGTACCCATACCGCACTCCGATCTTGAGCTTCACATGTTAGTTATGCTATGTTCGATGCTAAAAATTGGAGGATTTCAGTTCTGAAAATTATCTTAAAACCCTTGTAATAAAGGTTAGCAAAACCTCTTTTTCCAAGTTGAGAGTAAGAAAAAATTCCTATCCAAATCCAAGTTTATTTTTTTTCGCTCCACCATAAGTGTGATTAGCACGATGAGTTAGGCTAGGACCCTTCTCTCTTGGTGAGTTTTAATTTCGAGCAATGATCATGTTCTTGTGCTTATCTTTTGTTGCTGGCCTCGTCATAGATTCGGTAACGTGGCCTTCATAACGAAAGTCATGTATATCGCCGAATTCCATACCCAACCCTATACATCTCTTTTGTACATCGTATTCCTTGAACACAACCTATTTTCAAAGTTTCGTCTCGTCTCTAGCATGATTTATTTAAAAATTCAGATTGTATGCATGCGAGGAAAGAGAGAATTGAAAGCTTTGAAAAGTTGTCAAGAGAGAGAAAAATAAAGAGAAAAAGTATGTGTATGGAAAAGAAAGAAAAATCATATGTGAATGAAAGAAGAAAAAAGAAAAAGAAAAAGATGAGTTAGCAATGAAGATATGAGAGGGATGGATCAAGTGAAAGAAAAGAAAATAAAATAAAGTGTAAGGAAGGATGTCACGTTGATTGTGAGACGAAACTTTTACTCTATTTCCAACCATGTGCAATCCGACAACGAGGACATCATTGTTGCCTTGTAGTCACAATTTTCTTTTTGCCCTTGCACATGTCCACCATTCTAAATCTTCTCATCTTGATATCCCTACACATGGTTAATTCTCATGATCATTGGCTTTGAAAGGTAGACAACCATTAGAGGAAGTTCTTAGTTTGACAATATTTGTGTTGATTGCACTAGCCCTACCTATAGCTCCACTTTACATGATATATGAGAGACTAATGGGAAGTGAGAGTTTTATAAAATTTGGTTAGGATAGCCACTTCATATGAGTGACTTGAGAGAGCTTGGAGAAAGGTTTTTGTCTAATACTTGTTGCAGGAATTTTTGTTTTGAAAACCATAAAAACCCTCCAATGGAAGCAAAGGAGTAAGCATGGCTGAAATTGAAGACTTCAAGTGAAGGGTTTGAGTTGTGGGGTAAAACTTGACGTGGTAAAAGTTCTAAACGCCCATGTTTATGTTTGATTATCATTACTTTGTGTTTATGTATTAAAGATGAAAAGATTGACTAACTTGTGAAGAAGGATTAATGATACGCGATTACAACACCTTGGACGAAATTCTTTTACGAGTACTTGCTCGAGGACGAGCAAGAGCTAAGTGTGGGGGAGATGTTGACGGTGTATTTTGGTGCACCTAGCATGTTCATTACACTTTGGTTTGGATTTGATTATGGAACTAACCCGCCACTAAGCACACTAATCATATAACAAGTTCATCTTTGTGCATGCATTTGGAAGTGTTGTGTTTATGTAGGAAAACATGGACATAAAGGACGGATTCGCAACAAGTTCAAAGGAGCATTCATGGAGTCTTGTTCGTGTTCGTGAGCTTGCTGAAATCACTTCCAATGGTGGCGAGGACCGAAGTGCTACGAGGAACACCCCCGGGGATTGAAGCGTAAAAGATCAAACTTCATGCAAAGAGAGCCTCCATCTTGGACGCGAGGATAACAAACATCAAAATCATGCAAGTGGAGGGGGCAAATTACATAAGTGCACAAGGACCCACGGAGCAAAAGGGGCGACCGAACCGGGCCGAAGTGGGCACGGGGCCGGCCGGCCCAGGCCGGCCGGCCCGCCCACTTCGGCACCGGTTCGGTCCCGTTTTCCTTGCCCTCGAAGGATCTTCAACCCTAAAACCCCCGACGCGCCGCCAACACCGAAAAGAGGAGTCATTCGCACCAGAAGGCCATCCACAAGCTAGAGAGAGAGGAGGAGGATCTCCGGCGGGAGATCAACCACCTCGAAGGAAGCACCCTCTCGTGGAGAAGAAGGAAGACACCGGCGGAAGGGAAACCATGATCAACGGTGCCATGATCAGCACCTTGATGGGGTAATCTTCTCATTCGTCCATGGGTTGTAATCGATATTGAGATGTAATCGCACTTTGTCGGATTATCTATCTATCATCTTGTGTTGAATATACTTTCATGCTTAAGGTTAGCTACCGTTGACGGTGAAAATCCGTCAACCTAGCCATGAGTTTACCTTCGGTGTTGGCATGAGTTTTATACCTTATCCATTGGTACTAACCCCCGTGGTATAACAAGTTCACGTGTGCATGTCGGTTTTGGAGTTTAATGTTTATGCGGGGTTTTAGTGTTGAATGCAAGACTTTCGGGATAAGTTCATCAAGCACCTCATGACAAGACCTTGAAGCCCCGAACAAGTCATGCAATGAAGCAAAATTAACTCCAAGAAGCCGGGGACTTGATCCGAGAAGACGACGGACTCCGGGGACCGACCGTAAAAGTGCCGAATCTTGCAAGACAAGGAGTTGAGTCCAATTCGGAGAGAAACCGACGACATGGACCTACATGCGAAGGGGGAAGCATCCGGGAAGCAAGGGAACCGACGTGGGGCAAAGGAGCCCACGGGGCCGGGCCTAAATGGGCCCGGCCGGCCGGCCGGGGTCCGGTCGGCCCGAGGCCCATTTTGGGCCCAAATCCGTCCTCCTTTGCCCTAGCCGCCAATCGGGCTATTTATAGTCCCCCGACCGAGAGCCACGCGAGAGAAGATTTCGTCTTCGGCCGCCGAGAAGCGAGAGAAGAGAGGGACACCATGTCGGAGAGGAGAGGGTCGAGCTAGTTGACTAGGGTTTCCCTAGCCGACGTGGGAACCTTGCATGGAAGACCACGTCGGAGTTCCCGAGCTAGAAGCAAGATCAAGGAAGGATCCCGGTGGTGATCTTGTGTATGTATCATTGTTATAGTTGAATTATCAAGTTGAATCTTTTTCCCAGCGATCAAGTGTTTCCTCGAAGATTTCGTTTTTCGATCGGCTTTGCTTATTCCAATTCTATTCGCGCGATAGATTACATAGGGTGTTCTTGTAGCCGCGGTGGCTAGAGGTACACGCCGGATCCTCCGAAAGAATCTCGACTTGTCTTTTGACTCGCCCTAAGCTCCCCGCATGAATAGGGATACGTTTTGACGAACGGGGGTCTCGAAAGGCGGATGTTTTCGGATTTGGACGGGAAACCACGATTTAAAGAGGCTTCTATTAAGATTCGATTTGCTACTTCTTCTCTTGCTTGGAACTTCAACAAAAGGCTTACCCCGATCCCTCTGGATCGGTTTATCTACCCAATCTTACTTTGTTTTCTCCGGTTTTTAGTAGATTAGATCTGTTTTGTGTCTTTAACTTAGATGCATTAGGTCTTTTATCGAATATTGAAGTTACTTGGCTTTAATAGATTAAGTCTTGCGTCACACATTTGTTCCACGGATTCGATACCTTGGGTTCACCACTCGAGGGAAGAAGGGTCCCTTGACTACGACGGGAGACTTGTACGCTTGCGAGTCACGAACGAACTTTGATACAATTATTAACCGTCAACAAGCCCCTTTTTCTGGCGCCGTTGCCGGGGAACAAGTGATCAAGATTTGATTTTTTATTGCTTTTTTTTTGTAATTTTCAGTACTGATTTTGTTTTATTTTTGCATCTATTAAATTTTGATCATCCTCAAAATACATCTAATCTAGTTTGTCTAACTCTAGTCTTTATAGATTTGTTTTGTTTTCTAGTTTCTTTTGCATACTTTGCTTATTGCTAACCCTAACCGGAGATGGTTGGCTACCTCTCCAAGAAACCCAAACCTTTTTGTGGATGATCCGGGGAAAACTTTACGTGCAAAGGTGACATGCAACACAAGCTAAAGGGGTGGAAACCCTAGATTCAAAAGTTGAAGTCGAAGGACCGTCGAAATCTCCAAGGGAATCACCACCTCCAAGTCCAAAGGAAGATCAACCTCAACCACCGGAGCGCCGCGCACCCCGGACATCGTTGATCTACCTATCATAAACCTTCAAGACGCCGGGAGGCCGTTCAAGATCAAAGTCTCAACTATCCGCATGACGATTGCGAGAGCTGAATGCATACGAGTCGGATTCCTTGAGTGGCATATCGGTTTACTTAAGAGGAGGATGGAGAAGATGGAGATGGAGAAAGAAGCTCAACACCTAAAGGCCGCCGAAGCAAGATCCTCATGCAAGGAGTGTGTGGAGTATGACCATGTCCAAGGTAACCCCAATTTAATGCAAGTTCGTCGATCCAAGTTTTGGGTTCTCTTTGTGCACAATTCAAGGATTTGATGGACGAGCAAGCTAAGATCAACGAGGACGCCGTCACTAAGTTCGAGGCTATGGAGAAAATATTGAAGAATTTAGATGGCAAGGTGACGGAGGTCGGAAGCTCTATACGTGAAGTGTTCATCGTGATGAAGATGCTAGACGCAAGTGGGACAACTTGCCGGGCGCCCGATGGGTAACTAAGAAGAATATCCGAGACAACTCCAAGGTCCCAAGACGGCGAAGGCTACTCAAGCTCGTTCGGGAGAGATGAAGGATCACACTAGAGACCATGAAGATCACGACCGAAGGACCGGAATTCGAGATGCCGAGCCACAAGGAAGATGTTGCATCCGTCAAGACCAAAGGACAAAGCCAGCCTGTGAAGACCAAAAAAAATTGACTAAGCCAAAGCGGGTACCCAAGATTGCAACGCCCACAAAGAGCGTTGATCCGGAGTAATCAAGTGAAGAAGTCTAGCCATGGACTATAAACGAAGCGCTAGGCGGGAGGCAACCCGTTTCGTCAAGTCAAGAATAAGCTACCGGGAGGACAACCCGATTCCAGGTTTTTCGAGTCTTTTTAATAATTTAGTTTTTGAGTTTTACTACGCAAAGACATTAGACTTAGAAGTGGTTGAACAATATTAGAGACATAATTCTTGATTGAATGTTTGCTTTATCAAAAACCCTTTGCTTGAACCCTCCTATGTGCTTGTTTGATTCTTTTCTTTTCGAGAAACCTCAACCAAATAATTTCAGAACCTTAGCTCAACCTTTCACCCCCATTATGGTGTTGAGGTTGACTTATTTTTCATGCTAAAACCACACGAGTAGAGCCACGATTTATGAGTGTTAATAAAATTCAGCACGTGGTAGGACTCGCGTGAACTTAGAAATCAAAGCTTTTGGTTGGTTTTAAAAATCTTTATCCTTGGTTTCTCTAGGATTAGAATTTTTCTAAGCATTTTCTAATTTTGTTTTATTCAAAATCTTTCTTATTTAGCCAAAATTAGAACCTAAACCTATGCCCCCATGATCAAGCCGGGAAAATGTCTGCTCTCAACCAATGAAGGCAAACTATACCGGTGAGACCGAAATCGACGTAAAAAGAAAATATTTTCGACTTGCATTTGTTTTTAATGGTTTAAAAACTTCTCTAAAATTATGTTCGAGCTCTTGCATGGCTCTGAAAAATATTTTAAATTTCGAATTAGAGGAGTGCTTAACCTTAAACACACCTTAATGGAGGCAATCTAGTAATCATGCATGCACCATTGGATTCCCTTTCATTAACTTTCACCAATTTCACATGCGAAGGACAAGCATGGTGGGCAGCAAGCATCAACTTTGTAGGAATTTCATGGTGGCATGTGAAGCAAATGGAGCTAGGGAGCATGGACATGACCCAAAACATGAAGCATCAAGTGGAAGGACCAATAGTGGACGAGAGCGTTTGGGCGGTGCAACTCGTGGAGCACGCGGGCGAGGAAAGTTGCGAGAGGTGAAATGATCGTGCTTGGAAGAAAGACGAGGCGGGGAGGAGCACCGAGGCCGGCCTCACCTACATAAGGAGCCCCCCCCCCCCGGCTCCCGTTTTCCGCGAGCAAGCTTCCCTCTCCTTCCTTTGTTTGTGTGTTCAAGTTTGTGTGCTCAAAACCTCCGTAGACATAGCCAACCTTCCCAAGCTTGATAGCTCAAGAAAAAAAAATCCACATCCTTAATCCACTCAAAGTCCACATCCGAAGCAAAGAGTTTAAGTGCCTAGTTTACCGGTTGCAACCCGGAATTTTAGTTGAAGAAAGAGTGCAGCAACCATGTGGAAGAAGACCACAAGTCTCTTCTCCAAGAAGAAGAGTTCGTCGTCGTCCAAGCCGTCATCAACCACGTCTTCGAGGAGGCACTCGGTTTCCGAGTCTCCCGGAGCATGGAGACGGACACGGCACCACCGAGGAGGAACGACGCTCTCCTCCTTGGTGGTATGAGAGCTGCGAGAAGCACTTCCATGAGGTTCACCGAACCTCGTGGGCACACGGAGGAGCAGCCCGCGCCACCACGACGATCGACTCGCTCAACCGCACCGCCTCCTTACACCCCGACACAATCTTCGTACGGCTTCATCATCTTGTCGGCGGAGGAGAAGGAGAGGCTCGCCAATCTTGAGAAGAGGCTTGTGCCAAACGTCGAGTTCGACGACCAAGCACTCTACACCTTGGGTTTTTGCACCGACATGTACTATATGTTGGGGCACCTCGGATGGGTGCAGTTCTCCAACGGAATATCGGTGGACACCCATTTGGGTTACGCCTTGGAAATTTTGATGACTATTGCACCCATCGTTGATGATGATGGGGTGCAAAGCTTGTCATTCCGGTTGGAGGGAATCGAGCAAGTGGTTCCCTACGAGCACGTTAGGGAGCTGCTCGGATTCCACAAGGGAGCTCCGGAGAAAGTTGACGTGCCACCCGCATGTTGGCGGGATTTTGGAACATGATCTCCGGAGAAGCCCATCAACAACGCAATTGCATCCGCAACCCCATTATCCGGATATTTCACTCTTGGATGTGCAAGAGGGTATTGGGGAGGATGAAGGAAACAAAGGTGACCGACACGGAGTTGAATTGGCTATACTCGGCTTTAATTGCCGGGCAGCCAATAGACCCCTCTTACCTCATGATCAACCGTTGGTGTTGTGAAGCAACATCGGGGGCGGGTAATATTGGTTCGGGGTGTTACCTCTCCATGTTGGCCTTTTCCTTGCGACCGGGGATCGCAAGAAACCCCGCTCACCTTTTGCGTGGTACCTCTCTCGGTTTTGAGTATTTGCGGCAAGGCAAATACATTAGTGGAGATGAGAGAGGAGGTTATCGATTGGCCATTGTAAACCTACCCCTTCCGAATGAGAGGCTTAGGCTTTTCACCGAAGGAAGGGAAGATTGGTTGGAAGAGGGACTACTTGTCCCCGCAAGGAAGAACAAAAGAGGAAGAATCGTAGAGGGGGGAACATCCTCCGCACAAGCGAGTGGAGCACAACCCAATGTGCAACCATTCGGCGGGGTTCCTCCTCCGCCAAGTTATTACGGAGGGTCACAAGGACAAGCATGGGGGGGTGGTGCACCGGTATCCCCACAAAATTATGTTGTGCCCAACGCTAACTTCGCGGAGTCCTACGCTCATCATCCCCAACCACAACAAAGCATGGCCATTATTGGAGGGTATGCTGCAAGAAATGCTCAAAACATCGCAGCCATCCAATCCAACGCAGCCCAACTCGGTGAAGGCAACGCAAATATTGCCTTTGAACTTGGACGCCTTCACCTTGTGGAGCCAAATCAATTCGATGGAGGAAGCGTCCAACCATATTATGAGCAAGGGTATTATTATCAAGATCATCAACATCAACCACCGGCGGAGGACTAGAAGATTTAGGAACTTTAGTTTTCTTTTCTTTTCTTTTTCTCTGTAATTTTCAGCTTTTGCTTATGTGTGTTTGCGTAGTATTTTCTGTTTTTATTTAAATTTCAGCAAGCATGTTTGTTTATTTTCAGTTTGTATTTCAACTTGATGTCACCATTAATAAAGACACCACCTTGATTATATCATTGGAAAAGTTACAAAATTCGTGCCATGATGATATATGATTAAAATTGCAGCTTTGTTCATCTTTGTAATTGATTTATGCATGTTTAAGCTAGTGCTCTCTTAAAAATACAGATCTGAATTTATTTAAATGCTAGCTTAATTTTCAGCGGAGGTTATGATTAAAATAAAGACCCATAGTGTTTTATGTGCTCTCAAGTTATGAATAGATTAAAGATGTCTTTTATGCTCAAAAATATTGCTAACCTTGTCACAAATATCACTTGTGTGTTGCTCAACCTATCCAAAGCCTTATATATATTTGAGTGCATAAACCTTAGTGTACAAGATTTATTTTTGAGTGAGTTATTGCAGGCCATGATTTCTCTGGCCCGAGACTAAGAAGCTGGTCATTCCATTTTTGCGTATCTATCTTTTTGCTAGCCTTTTATCCGTGCATTGTGTATCCCCGCATCGGAGATCTCACAAACTTCGCCGGATATCCAACCTTAAACCAAATATCATTTTTTGTGATTACCTCCTTGACCACAACCTAGCGTTGAGAATGGATCATCCATTCAAGGAAGATCGCAAGACGGTGCCAACGTTGAAGATTTCAAGTATCTCTCCAAGGAAAAATATTCCGGTACCTACCTTATTTTTCGCCTCTTTGCTCGAGGACGAGCAACGTCTAAGCATGGGGGAGGAGGTAGGTACGGTGCAGTTTTAGAGTTCAAGGGGGAATATTTTAAAAAAATGATGATGAAAGAAAAAAAAATCCAGCGATACTCATGACTTTCAAGGTATAAAAAAAATCAAAACTTCGTTATGGAAGTCATGGGCTGAATATATGACGAGAAAAAAAAATGAATGAATGAATGAAAGAAAGAAAAGAATGAGAAATATGAGAAAGAAAAAAATGTGCGTAAAGTAAATTCCCTAGCTCTCTAAAAGTGCATTCAAGGCTTCAAGTTAAAAAGATCCACTCTCATTTTTCCAACCATGTGCAATCCGATAACGAGGACTTCCTTTGTGCCTCGGGATCACTCTTTGCCATTTGCACATGTCCACTTATCTAAAAGTGTGTGTATTTTTCTCTTTCCCCTCCTTGGTTTAACATTATTTTCCAATGACCTTTTTGACGAGTCTCGGTAAGACCATGAGAAGCTTGTCTTGTTTTGACAACACCTCATTTATAAAATCTTGTTAGGACTAAACTTTCCCAAAGCTCCATATAAAGCCTACCACATATATATGAGAGGGAAAGGAGTAGAATATATAGGCTTGAGGGACAAGTGAGATCAAGTTCATGAGCAATGCACGAGATGATTTAAATTTGTGAATTTGGTTTAGCTTTTCTTTATCTCGTTCTTCATTTCAAAAATTCTGAGATCTATTTAAAACTTTGTGAGCATGTTAATACTTGTGGGATAAGCTTAATAAGAATCTACCCTCCGTAGAGATGAAGGCTAGCACATTATGGAACTTTAATGAATTAAAATTTTGAGAGCATTATGTTTTCTCATGTGTAATCAAGTGCAAAGTTTAAACATTGTTTTGCAATGATGATATCCATCGAAGGCTTACTCGAGGACGAGCAAGGTTTAAGCATGGGGGAGATGTTGACGGTGAAAATCCGTCAACCTAGCCATGAGTTTACCTTCGGTGTTGGCATGAGTTTTATACCTTATCCATTGGTACTAACCCCCGTGGTATAACAAGTTCACGTGTGCATGTCGGTTTTGGAGTTTAATGTTTATGCGGGGTTTTAGTGTTGAATGCAAGACTTTCGGGATAAGTTCATCAAGCACCTCATGACAAGACCTTGAAGCCCTGAACAAGTCATGCAATGAAGCAAAATTAACTCCAAGAAGCCGGGGACTTGATCCGAGAAGACGACAGACTCCAGGGACCTGACCAGAAAAGTGCTGAATCTTGCAAGACAAGGAGTTGAGTCCAATTCGGAGAGAAACCGACGACATGGACCTACATGCAGAAGGGGGAAGCATCCAGGAAGCAAGGGAACCGACGTGGGGCAAAGGAGCCCACGGGCTGGGCCTAAATGGGCCCAGGCCGGCCGGCCCAGTCCGGTCGGCCCAGGCCCATTTTGGGCCCAAATCCGTCCTCCTTTGCCCTAGCCGCCAATCAGGCTATTTATAGTCCCCTGACCGAGAGCCACGCGAGAGAAGATTTCGTCTTCGGCCGCCGAGAAGCAGAGAAGAGAGGGACACCATGTCGGAGAGGAGAGGGTCGAGCTAGTTGACTAGGGTTTCCCTAGCCGACGTGGGAACCTTGCATGGAAGACCACGTCGGAGTTCCCGGAGCTAGAAGCAAGATCAAGGAAGGATCCCGGTGGTGATCTTGTGTATGTATCATTGTTATAGTTGAATTATCAAGTTGAATCTTTTTCCCAGCGATCAAGTGTTTCCTCGAAGATTTCGTTTTTCGATCGGCTTTGCTTATTCCAATTCTATTCGCGCGATAGATTACATAGGGTGTTCTTGTAGCCGCGGTGGCTAGAGGTACACGCCGGATCCTCCGAAAGAATCTCGACTTGTCTTTTGACTCGCCCTAAGCTCCCCGCATGAATAGGGATACGTTGTGACAGAACGGGGGTCTCGAAAGGCGGATGTTTTCGGATTTGGACGGGAAACCACGATTTAAAGAGGCTTCTATTAAGATTCGATTTGCTACTTCTTCTCTTGCTTGGAACTTCAACAAAAGGCTTACCCCGATCCCTCTGGATCGGTTTATCTACCCAATCTTACTTTGTTTTCTCCGGTTTTTAGTAGATTAGATCTGTTTTGTGTCTTTAACTTAGATGCATTAGGTCTTTTATTGAATATTGAAGTTACTTGGCTTTAATAGATTAAGTCTTGCGTCACACATTTGTTCCACGGATTCGATACCTTGGGTTCACCACTCGAGGGAAGAAGGGTCCCTTGACTACGACGGGAGACTTGTACGCTTGCGAGTCACGAACGAACTTTGATACAATTATTAACCGTCAACAGCTACCATGCCGTAAAGGGAGTAGAGCTCCGATGCTTCCTTGGATCCATTCAATACGCCGTGTCCATCAAAGGTCTAGTCATGAATACCTTCGCGTAGTGACAGTACGAGAGGAGGGAAAGGGCGAAACCGTGGTCACATCCCCGATAGATTAGATTGGTTTTCATGTCTTTAAGCGATTGCATGCTCTAGTATCGTAGACCCGTGGGCGAGTGTCTTCCACCTTGATTGTTTATCATTCTCTCTAGTGTGTTTAGTTGTTTTCTAGTATAATAGTAGTTAGGGTTTTAGTAGCTAGTGTGTCGTTGTTGATCAAACGCTTTTAATCCCCTTGCTCCGCGGATTGACAAGAACCTTGGGAATCCCGTGGTGAAAAAGGTGTGGGGTCCGTACGCTTGCGGATCGTAGAGGGATACGTCTTTTATCCGTCAACAAGAACTCGACGACACGACAAAGGACTCAAGGGTTTGGCGTAAAGCCTGTTTGTATTGAGAATGTTTTGATTACAATTACATACATCCAGGGTCTATATTTATACCCTGTCATGGCATGACTTCGAATGGACTACGAGCACAATATTTGATACCTAATTTATCTCTAAGTGCGATCGCTTATCCATCCATTCGTCCTTTCCGCTTGGGCCACGTCATCATGCAATCCCGCAAAATCAGTGCAAACAGTTTCCTTGCCGAACGGAAGCAAATTGCCGACCGCGGGCTCCTCTGTCGAATCTTTTTGAAGAAACCTTCCTTCTTCCGGACGGATTTTTTCACCGAGTTGGACCCACAAATCAGACTCCTCCTGTACCAAATTTTGGTGTTAACACTTTTCCCCATGGTCCCAACACCTGAAAGCCTACCTTCATGCCATGAGCGAGGCACACCAATGGGGTTTTGTGGGTCCATATAACCCATGGCCCACTCCACTGCTTGGATGGTCTCGTAGCCACAAACAATGGCTCCCTCCGGAAATAACCGGTTATGTACCAATGATTTCAGGAATCCATAGAACCTCTCATATGGAAACATCTGATGAAGGTAAGATGGGCCAAGAAACCAGATTTCCCTCACGAGGTGTGCTGTTAGATGCAGCATGAGATCAAAGAATGACGGTGGGAAGGTAGCTTCAAGCAGGCATAGGGTCTCGAAATGCCTCATCTCCAAGTCCAATAGTTTTTCCTCATCAATCACCTTCTGTTCTATTGCATTGAAGAATAAACACAAGCTCGTGACCGCGTCGCGACCCAGTTCTGTCTTGATACCTCTAAGTGCAACAAGAAGAAGAGTTGTCATCAACACATGGCAATCATGAGATTTCATCAAGTTGAAATTCATTTTCATGTCCTTCACTACAATAGCCTCTTAAAGTTTCATGAGTATCCTGAAGGTACTTTCAAATCATGCAAAAACTGACATAACTCTTTTCTCTTTGCCTTTGACTAGGTGGTTGCAGCAACGGGAAGGTTCATCCCCGTCTCTGTTTCCTCTGCATAGAGCTCCGACCTAATGCCCAACTCTTTAAGATCCTCCCTTTCATTTTTATGATCTTTTCCTATGTACTTTTGTTGTAGCAATGTTCCACAAGTAGCTTCACACACATTCTTCTTGATGTGCATGTTGTCAATCGAATGACGCACATCCATCATCGGCCAGTACTCTAGCTCCCATAGAATTGATTTCTTGTTCCACATTCCTTCTTCTTCTTCACCATCTCGTTTCTTTCTTTTGCCAAGGGTTTTTTCAGTCAGTTTGGGTAACTCCTCGATAGTTTTGATGTCCTTGACTTTCAAGTGGACCAGATCTCTAATCACATGCAACGATGCCTCTCGATTCTCCTTTTCCCCAATAAACTAACAATCCATGACCCGGTATGGATGTTTCTTGCCGAGAAACGACGGTGCTCCATAAATACGTATTTCTTTGAATGTCTTAGCCATATTGCGCAAGTATCTTCCAAGCAGTGTGGGCAAGCTGCACCTTTCCTTTTACTCTGGCCAGAGAGGTTGCACTGAGCTGGTTTGTCAATGATGGTGGTAAACAACATGCCATGCATTGTGAACTCCTCACGCTTGTACTCATCCCAAACCTCCAGCACACCAGGCTTCCACAATGTGTTGAAGTCATCAACTAGTGGCCTCAAGTAGATATCAATACGGTCGCTAGGTTGCTTTGGCCCGAAGACCAATATTGTCAGCATCATATATTTCTGTTTCTTGCATAGCCAGGGTGGAAGGTTGTACAACGACAACACGACAGGTCAGGTGCTATGTGTTGAGCTCTGGTTACCGAATGGGTTCACTCCATCTGCGCTCATAGCAAACCATATGCTCCTTGCGTCGTCAAACCATGGGAAGTGGGTATTAATGTTACCTCATTGCGCTGCATCTGCGGGGTGTTTAAACTTGATATCTTTCTTATAATTAAGCTTCTTTAGGCCTTCGTCATTCCAATGCAAGAGTTGGGCCTCCTTTCGTGTTGCGAACCATCTTTTCAACTGAGGAATGATGCAAAAAAACCATGCTACCCTCATAGGAGCCCCTCTGTTAGCCTTCCTCTTCTTGCCTCTGATCTCGCCGGGCTCGTTCTCGTCATCAGCATTATTATCATCTCCACCATCCATTTTCCTCTTGTACCGATCATAGTCACACTTGGGGCACTTGTCAGGGTCTACATAATCCCCACGGAACAATACACAACTGTTCTTGCATTCATGGGATTTTTCAACCTCTATTCGCAGAAGACAGATTATCTTCTTCGCCTCATAGACAGACTCTGCTATTTGGTTTCCTTCAGGTAGCATGTCTCTAAGCACATCCAATAGATGTTTGAAACTTTTGGTGCTCCAACCATGATCTGCCTTAAGCTGCAGAAGTTTTAGATCACCAGAAAGGTGAGAGTACTTCTGGCAATCTGGATAGAGGGTTTTCTTTAAATCTTCAATGAAATGCTTCAGCCTCCCTAATTCAGAAGGTGTGTACACTCGTTGAAATTCAATATCCCGCAACATTTGATCAACATTGTGCACACGTTGCAACACCTCACCATCATCGAAGCCCCTAACTTCTTGATCAATGATATCCTCAGGCCTCAACACATTTGGTGGGAATAATGGTTCATTTCCCTCAAAAAGTCCAATGTCATCAAGGTCTTCATCATGGTTAGCATGGTGTCGCAATCCTTTGAGCGCGCGCAGCTGGCGGCGGCGAACGGGATAGGCCGACGGGGACATCTGAGCACACAGATCGAGCGAGTGACCTTCTGATGAGAGAGAGAGCGAGTGTTGTTGTCGGAACAGGAGTGGCCTAGCTTCTGCGGAGAGAGAGCGAGTGGTGTCGAAAGGATAAGACACAGACACAGAGACGAGATAACAACATGTATCTCCAATGTGAGAAAAAAAGGCGACCTTGGATGCCAATAATCAGAGGAGACTCATGCGTCTCCAGTACAAACTTATCGTTAATGGACTTTATAGCCCGTTACCAATATGATAGTTATCAGTAACAGACTTAAGCAGCCAGTTACTGATAGGGCTTTGATCGGTAACGGACTTTACAAGCCCATTACCGATAGGTTTGACATTTGTAATGGGCTCTTTTAACATCCGTTACAAAGAATTTATGTAATGGGCGTTTAAGAAGCCCGTTACTAGAAGTCCACGTTGGTCACGGACGTTGTGGAGGCCAACCCCGGGGTCGTCCTGGCGCCCTTATAGGTAACGGGTGCAAAATAACAACCGTTACAGACGTGGGTGGATGTAACTGGCGTTAAAGGCCCGTTACAAATGCTGCATGACCTATTTGAGGTTTCACGTAGTGTAACATATGTGTGAAATTTTGATCCTGACACACATATGAGATGCATTCGGTTTTCTTCGGAGAAACGGGTGTGACATGACTTCAGGGTAATTGTGAGCATCTGCATTCCTCATCCGTCGGGTGTTCAGTCCTTCGGAGGTTCTTATAGGGGTAGGGTTTATGTATATGTGTTCCTAGAGGTGAGTGTGTGTTGTGAGCATCTGCATTGTACCGTGCAATTCTAAAAAAATTGCAGAATACACCTGCACATGCCGAGAGCACCACGATAAGCCAGCAGATGACATATTTTGAATTAAAGATCTGCACAAGGTAGACTTTTGTTTTTTACGAAAACCACTTTAAATAAGCAGCCGAATTACAAATCCAACATTCAAAGAAGGTCGAATTAAAAAAGGTCCTTGGACCTGAATAACATGGAATCCACCAAGAAACAACTCATGAAGAAGCCGCCGGCGGAGAGCTGGGATATCGCCAATGGCGAGAGTAGCAAGGTGGGATGACCATGTTGTGCGTCGGTTGAAGAGGGACCGACCGAGTTGTCGAGGAAGACCGCACCAGACGACCGATGGATGTGTAGGCTTCCCGTCGTCAGCGATTGAAGGAGCTCAAAATCGAATCCCCGGTGGAAGCGAGTTCTTCTGGCTAGCTTCCGATGATAACTTGCTCAGGTGACTATGGATCTGGAGCTGTAGCGGCTGCTTGGACATGGGGTCGGACTGGAGCGGCGGAGAAGGCGAAGCGGAGGCGAGCAGATCTCGAGGGCGAGGCGGAGAGGGCGGTGGAGGTGAAAAGGAGACGAGATCCGTGGGTCGAGGGAGCGGTAGATTATTTAAACACACCTAGGCGACGGCGACGAGATGGACAAGAAGGCCAACAGCGATGATGACGACGACAGTGGAGCAACCAATGGGGTACTTACCACAAAGGGCTAAAGCCATAAAAACTACTACTATGTACTAGTAGATCTATACTGGTGGGGGGCTCCCAGCCCTTCTCGTCACCGGCGAGGCCGCCGCCGGGGCGAGAGGGTGGGGTCCCGAGGAGGGCGATGGAGGAGGAGAACGAGAGGGAGAGAGAGGCTTCGAGAGGAAGGAGTCAAGACGAGGTGGTGTTGATACCTCTGGTAGACTTTGTTTGGGCAGAGCCAAAGAACACATAGCATTCGTGTTCTCTGCCGCTGCACTTAAGCAAATTGTGCAAGGCGGCTTGATGAGGAACTATTGTTCAACTTAATTTTTTTTGCATAGTATATTTCTCTTAAAGCAAATGTGTCGTACAAAGCAGTGCATAGTATTTTTCTCTCGGAATAAATCAGCAGCACAATATCTGCCTAAGAGAGTGCGCACACTGCTAACATGCATCTCTCCACATAAAACGCAAGCGCGGCATGATGATGAACTTTGCACACGCTGCTGGCATGGGTATCCACCTCCTTTTTAAAATAATGGAAGCTTATATTTCGACTTCAAACATTCTTCTTAGAGTAAAATACATGGAGCACCACTAAACTAGCACTAAAGTCTCACGCGAATCACTTAACTCGTAAATTGTACACGGTACATCATCAAACTTGCAAGCTTGTTCACCACAAGTCCCTTTTTTAACACGCAGGCACTATCCTTCCACGTGTGAAGGATTTCATCCATCGTGGTGAATGCACGACAAGCAATCATCCACATCGCAAGAAGCCCATTTGCACGGATTTTTTTTTGTGTGAAAATACCCCGCATAGCCCTCACATATGTCATGCATGGCATCCAATTCCATGTCACCACTTCCGGTTGGCGGAGTCAATCACACCTAGTCACCTAGCTAAAAAGATGGTGGTATGCAATAAATAACTATTTTTATAAGGCTAAATAGCTATTTTTTTTAAGAAATCTTATATTGTGTGCCCACCCATTATATATGGCTATTTTTTGGTTAAAAAATCATATATTTTGTTTATGCCATTGAGCAAAAACTTCCAATAATATTCTTATATGACCTATACATATGTATACCACCCTATACCACAGGTACAAGTTGTGTTGGTATACAATTAATCTAAACCGTCGAATCATTCCATCCTGGTCATTTTGAAACAATGGTATAGGGTGGTATGATACCATAAAAAAGCTCGGCTGAAAAGGCCTTCCGGTGAACAAAGATACAAGTTGCAAGTTTGGTGATGTGTCATGTACCATTTGCAAGTTAAGTGATTGCTGCAAAAATTTAGTACAAGTTTAATTGTCTGTCATGCAATTTACTCTTCTATTTAAAAAAAGCACCAGAGCAAAAAGATACAGAGTGGCACAAATTCTAAAAGAAATAACATGCGCCTCCACCTGTGATTTGGTTTCACTGATAAAAGGAGAGGGGAGGTGCACTAAGAGGTAAGAACCCTGGCCAGAGAAATGCATTGGCATGTGAGTGTACCCGATATCTTCACAAAGCAGTAAGTAAACCCATATTCAGAAAGCAGAAAACACTCGCACATTCAGCTGGCACTGGGATAACACAACAGACATTGAGACATATAACTGGGATTACAAATAAATCCGCACGATAATCATGCCATTGCCATCTAAATCAAACCACCTGCAGGCACCACCAACCAAGAGCGTCCGTTCATGGGTACACCTCGATGATCGAGCGGACGCCCAGAACCGGCGTTATCTTGTAGTCACTGAACCCTGCTTCGAGGAATATCTTCTTCCACTCCTGTTCGTTTCGTTCCTTGCCGTTGACGACCATCATGTAGATGTCGAACAGGGCTTGCATTTCTTTGTGCCTGAGGTCCGACGATGACGACCCTGCTCCAATCACGATATCCATTATTATCACCTTCCCCCCTTCTTCTCTTGGAGGAATAGCTTTTCTGCAGTTCTTCAGTACAATGACACACTCCTCATCACCCCAGTCATGCAAAACCCACTGACATAATTGAGATAGAAAAAAACTTCATTAATTAATTTAAACATTGATCAGAACATCATTAACGAAAGATAACATCAGAAGGTGATGATGGCGTATATAACCTTGAAGAACATGACATCTGCCGGCGGGATGCTCTCAAACATGTCGCCACCAATGTAGCGCACGTCAGTGCCACGGGGAGCCTTGGCGACGACGTGGTCGAAATCCAACACGGTGCACTTCACATCCGGGAACGCCCTGGCGATGGCCTGCGCCGCCGCGCCGAGCCCCCCGCCGACATCGACCAAGGAGCCGATCCCTCGGAAGACACCCGCGCACTCCTCGACGGCGATGTCCATGATGAAGCGGCTGTCCGAAGCCATGCCGTCGTTGACGAGCGCGTCGAAGGCGCCGTCGCGGCTAGCTCGCTCCCACAAGGCCTCGCCGCCGTGCGCCTGCTTGAAGATGCCCGGGTCCGGCTCCGGCAGCTCGCGCTGCAGCAGCCAATTGCCGAGCTCGAAGAAGGGGGTGAGCATGGTTGGGTGCAGCACGAGAGCGGTGACCGGAGCAAGGTTGTGCTTCGAGCCGCCAACGAGGAGCTGGGACAGCGGTGTGAGCGTGTACATTGGCTCGTTGTCTTTGCCGCCGCTACTATTACCGGCCGGCGGCTGGACGACGCTGAAGACGCCGGTGGCCGCGAGCACGCGCATGAGGCGACGGAGGTGGGGGGTTTTGGACGGGTGGGGCGTGACCCTGGCGACTATCTGCGGGAGGGTGGCGCCGCCGCCGTGGTGGTGGATGGCGTCGGCGATGCCAAGATCCACGGCGGACTTGAGCGCCATGGACTTGATGTAGGCGAAGGTGCAGTGCCAGAGCTCGAGCTGCGCGTCCAGCAGGGCCTGGTTGGTGCTACCACCGTCGAGGCCCATGGTGTAATGCGCTCTAGCTAGTTTGTGTTCAACTGTTCATTAGCGTCTTATTAGGTGGAAGCGGAGAAGAAGACACATTGCATATATAAATACATATATAGCTGTATATATTAAAGACTGCACGACGATAAGTTAACATCTGTATTTAGACACGCGCTAATATAAATTGAATATGAACCCTTCTTTCAAATCCCAGTTGCCAACTCGTGTCCTGCTTGTGTCCAGCCATATGGAGCGTGCCACATCTCAGGATTCATGGCAGATCAAATGACCCACCCACCCGAGATCATCTGATTTGAACCTAGCCACCAGCAGCTTATTAGCCAAAATAGCAATCGCTAATAACTCAGATGAGTATGTGCAGTATATAGTTAATAAGCAGAGGCAGGTGGTGGTGAGACTACATAAAAATTAGAGCACGTGTACCTCGAGAAAGAGACTAATATCACACAGCACACGCCACGATTGTCGACTGCATGCATAGTCGGAGCCTCGGAGGCTCAGAATGTCCTCAGTGAAAACTGGTAGGCCCCGTGATCGAATCGAACCAGAAAATCCCTCTATATTGCGCTTCCGCTAGCTTCCGCCTTCCGCCTCCGCAGCTTGTGCAGCAGCCGGTGCGCGTCGTACGTGGCCCAGCCGATGACGCTATCTAGCCACTGCTCGTGTGTGTATTACCTGTACCACAGGCAGTGGCAAACTGGCAAAGCCAAGATTGAGCCCCAGTGGTTCTCCTGTTCTTCTTCCATTCTCTCTCACTCCCCCCTAGAATCTCGGCAGTAGATTGGTCGGTAAATTCCACATCTGAAGGTTTTAATAGCACATATTGATCTTGACCGTCGCATGCTTTATATTAGTTCTTTTCTAACATTAGTATGATTAATTATTGTGTACCCCTCCGGTACCTTATTATTTGTCTTGAAAATTGCTTTCATAAGAATTGTAATAAATAACTGTATAGAAAAAAAAGTCCAAGTTGTGCTTTGGTAATTGTGTCGCTGTCCTAAACAACTTCTAATAAGGAACCGGAGGGAGTAATCAAATACAATGACAAAGATGCTTGGAAACTCTAACGAGCGGATTGGTTCTAGGTGCGGTAGCATGTCGTGAATCGTGATGACTTATTACGTGACGCTCCAGTGAAGCTCTCGGGATGGTGTGGTGTTAGAGCAAGTGCATTGGTGTCGTCTGAGAAGCCGTCCCATGCATTTACACATAATTTTGGGTTGACTTAAAAGACAACCTGTACAATGAGTTGTCTCCTAAGTCGTCTGTTAGATTATATAATTGCTTAATTTGAGCATATAAAAATGGAGTATTATGAGTTGCATGGCAACAACAACTCATACAATAATTGTGAAATTGTCTCATGAGTTAGTTGTTTCGCTCATGAGGTGGTTGTTTCGCGAAAAATCCTATATGGCACTGCATGAGACGACCTGTGGGACTGCTGACGTGTACCGATGTACTTGCTCTTAGCGAGGAGCTGGGACACAATAACTCTCACCAAGACATTGCGGCAAGATATACAATTTGGTGGACAAACCTCCAATGTAGTTGCTTTTAAATCATGCATGATTTCTAAGAGTTACTTGCTAGTTTATCAATTTCTTATATATATAGTAATTAAGAGGGGACGATATGTCGATATATACCAATTCCGTAGTTCATGGCTAGGCTATGCGACGACATGTGTGGAGGGCCTCCATTGTAAACTCAGAAGTCAGAACAGTTATTGGTTCAATTACACTCCTGAATGACAAGTCAAGATTGTAATATCTGCCGTGATTAATGAAACTCTAGTATTTTCTCAAGAAAATGAAGCGAGACATTACAACACAAACTTCTCTAGCTTCCGAACATAGAAAAAAGTTCAGCGATATCCTCACAATTTTGTGTCTATAATAATTTTATTTACAGGAATTACATATACTGACTAATGTGCCTATTTATTGTGTTAAATTTTAATTATTTTCTTATTTTATTTACACAAATTTTGTATGAGGGATTAAAGGCAGTTTTTAGTGAATTAATCGTGTCAAAAACAAATTTTAAGGAAAAAAGATGTGCTGAAAATTCCAACGATATATCATATTTCAGTTACCCAATTTATTTTCGCTGCCGGAGCAGATTCACACATACTTATTACATAAATTTCTATGGGTAGGCCTCGATTATTGATCGGACACCTAGAACAGGTATGATCTTGTAGTCGCTAAATCCAGCTTCAAATAGGATATTCTTCCACTCTTGCTCGTCTCGCTCGGCACCGTTGATAAACATGATGAAGAGATCGAACAAGACCTGCGTTTCCAACGATGATCCTGCTCCAACCATGATGTCCAATATGATTACCTTTCCTCCTCTTTCTTTAGATGGTATAGCCTTCTTGCAGTTCTTCAAAATCTTGACGCAGTCGGCATCACCCCAGTCATGCATGACCCACTGAAACCAAACGAATGAAAGTGACAAATCACAATGCTAAAAGACAGCAAAATTTATGACAGATACACATGATGGCACACTGGTGATATAAACCTTTTTCCTTCAAACGGAAATCGTAAGGGTTGTACTCAGTGGTATATGGCCGTGTGTACCTTGAGGAAGACGGCGTTTGCCGACGGGATGCTCTCGAACATGTCGCCGGCGATGTACTTCACATCAGTGCCGGTGGGGGCGCTGGCGACAACATGCGAGAGATCCAGCACGCTGCACTCGACATGCGGGAACGCCTTGGCAATGGCCTGGGTAGCGCCCCCGAGCCCGCCGGCGACGTCGACCAGGGAGCTGATCCCCTGGAAGACGCTGCCGCACTCCCTGATCACGATGTCCATGATGAAGCCGCTGTCCGCGGCCATCCCTCTGTCGAAGAGATTGCCGAAGCTTGCGTCGTGGTCGCTCATGTCCCAGAGGTCCAGTCCATGGGCCATCTTGAAGGGGGATGGATCGGGCATCTCGTGCTGGAACCACTCGCCGAGCCCGTGGAAGGGAGACACGAAGACGGTGTTGAGCATCAAGTTTAGGAACGGAGTCACGTTCAGCGCCGAGCCGACGAGAAGACGAGACGCCGACGTGAGCCCGTACACAAGCTCGTCGCCGCCGTCAGCCGAGCGATGCTGGACGATGAAGACGCCGGTGACGGTGAGAACACGCATGAGGCGCCGGAGGCATGGTATCTTTGACGGGTGGAGTGTGACCTTGGTGACAATCTGTGGGAGGGTGGCTGAGCCGCCAAGTTGGTTGATGGCGTCGGGTATGTGGAGGTCCAGGGCGGCCTTGAGCGCCATGGACTTGACATAGCCGAAGGTGTGGTGCCAGAGCTGGACCTGAGCATCCAGCAGCTGCTGATCAGCGCTGCTCTGCTCCTTGCTGAGCGCCATGGTGTGGGCTTCTGTTTTGCTCAATTTGTTATAGCTTCGCGGGTGCAATACCTCTCCATATATTGACTCGACGTTATACAGTAGTATTAGGGCACTCACAGTGAGTCTAAGAGTATTTATTACCTCGAAGCTATCATAGAATTGGAGTCTAAATAAGACTTGGAGTCTTGATTTTTTTTCTCTCTCTTCTATAAATATAATGCCACATAAGCGCCACATCAGCAAAGTGCAATAAATATGAAGGTAATAAATAGACTTATACTCTATGGTAGAGTCGGGGTTGGGAATGCCCTTATTATATAACTAAAAAACGGTCTTCATCCATTTCAAATCACAGGTGATTTTAGGTTTGTGCGAAGTCAAATTAACTTTTCTACATTTAATTAAAAAACTATTAATGCTACACTTTGGGTTTTTTTGAAAGACCTGGAAAGATTACTGGCTATAATTAATAAAAAGGAGAGAAATTACAAGCACCAGAACCACCATGTTTTAAACCCATCACAACAATAGGGCGGGGCATCAGAATAGCTCCGCAACAAGGAGAAAACTATAGAAGCTAAGTGTTTGCGTCTATCACGCATCAAAGACCAGCAACATCCTTGATCTCCTCCACCAGCCTGATGATGGGCTTCTCTTGATCATTGAAAATTATGATGCTACACTTTGAGTGGTAGAAGAGGCAACTTGTTGCCATTACTACCCATAAAAAATTGCATTTCGGCGGCACCCAAACACTACCACAAAGTTCATTTTCATGGTTTCCAGATTTCACCAACTATGTTCTACTATCTCGAGGTACTGTCGTTCTCCACGTGAAAAACAAGCTAAAAGGACACTTCAGTCTATGAATAGCCGTTGCAAACATTTGCACTTTCTACAGGGCTCAAAGTAAACTACTCCAAGTCGATGATGGTGAAGCTTCAAAATTGGAAGTTTTGGTACAAACTTTTGGCTGTTCAATAGGGTCAATGCCATTTACATATCTTGAGCTGCCACTGGGTACTACAAAGCCAACAATTGAGGACTTTCTTCCTCTAGTGTCCAGATGTGAGAAAAGATCAGTAAGCACATCAATTTTTCTTAGTCTTCAGCTAACTAACTCAGTTTTCTCATCTCTCCCAACATTTTATCTTTGTACTTTCAAAGTGCACAAGACAATCATCAAGCAAATTGATAAATATAGAAAACACTGTCTTTGGCGAGGAGCTAATATCAACGCTAAAACTCCACCCATAGCTGCATGGGAAATGGAATGTCTGCCCAAAGATCAGCGGTGCATGGGAGTGATTCATCTAACATTTCACAATGAAGCACTGCTGTTTAAAAAATCTTCATAAATTCTTCAACAAAGATAACATCCCTTGGGTTCAATTAATATGGGAGAAAACTTGTCAAATCATACTGTGAAAGGCTGCTCTACTCCTTCACCGCAGCAAAAAATATCACAATCCAAAACGCAAACAAGGTTACAGCTCTCAACAGTCTTTTCAATCTGCCTCTATCAGTTGAAGCTTTTAACCAATTATTACAACTTGCTCATCATTTAGAAGATCTGACACCACAGAATCAGGATGACATGGGGGCGTATATTTGGGGATCGCCCTTCTTTTCTTCAAAGACGGCTTACAATATTTTGATTGGCGCTAGAGTAGTGCATCCAAGTTTTAAATGGTTGTGAAAATCATTTGTCCAGAAGAAGCACAAGGTTTTTTCTTTTGGGTACTTTTAAAGGATCGCCTAAGCACAAGAAATATTGTGAGGAAAAATATGATTTTCCCAACATATGGGTGTGTGTGCTCCGCACATCTTTAGAAGAAGAGACAGTTGAACACTTAATCTTACACTACCTCTTTGCCTAAAATAGTTGGTTTCTAATTTGAATCTAATAATCCCTCAAGAAGACCCTTTCCAAATCTTATCCTCTTTACGAATCCAGCTTAATGTGGATTTCTTCATGGATATCATCATCATCCTCATTGGAGCATCTGAAATGCTCGTAATGGTCTCATCGTTGAAGGGAAACAACCTCATATCAACTCAGTTAGAGAGACCTTCAAGCATGAATTTGCTCTAGTTATCCTAAGAGCAGAGCCAAGCTTGACAGATTTAATGTCAACATGGATAAACACATCATATAGCATTTTAATTCTTTTCCTTTCTTTGTTTGTTTCTTAATTTTCCTTTGTAAACTTTTTGGTTCCTTCTGATTAATATATATAATCAGTAGGAGGGGGGAGGGGGTTGAGGGCCAATCCAATCAGATTAAATGTTTAATTTATCTTCCCCCCTTGAATTCTTGTTCAACCCAAATTTTGCATAAACTAAACATAGACCATTTCAGTGTCTGATGCTTGGGTGCTGATCTCTGATGTTTAGCAATGTTTCCTAATGTACATGTAGTTTCTCTATGCCTTGTGTAACTCCTCTGTTACCCAAATTGTTTTTGTAATCTGCTATTGATTGGCGTTTACACACACACACTTCTTCAATTAGGTGTAGTAGTTCATAATATTGTATGCACTGCGCTAACAATTTTTTTATGGGTAGACCTCATCAATTGACCAAACACCTAGGACAGGTATGATTTTATAGTCACTAAATCCAACGTCCAAGATAATATTATTCCAGCCTTATTCATTTCGCTTGATGCCATTGACAAACATGATGAAGAAATCAAACAAGATCTGTGTCTCCTTATGCTTTAGGTCAGATGACCCTTCTCCAACAACCATATCCAATGTTATCACCTTCCCTCCCTCCTCTTTTGATGGTATAGCCTTCTATAGCGAACATGGCCTCATATGCCATTAGTTCGAGTTTGATTTTGGTGATTCATGACAACATGATCATTGGGACTAACCTTATTGTTTTAGCATGTCTTTTGTAGACACCTCTAGGTCCCAAGGATGCAAGAAAACCATATGCCAAATTAAGAAGATAGTGTATTTTTCAAGGGTCAAAACCGAGCAAGAAAAGGAAAAGAAAAGACACCGTCGGATGAACCGACGGTCCCTCAAATACAAGCGTCGGTGCAATCGTCGGACGAGTTGGTGAACAGGGTCAAACCCTAGGTACCGTCGGATGAACCGACGGTCCAATATTTAGTAGTGTCGGACGAGTTGCAGAGGAAGAGCAAGGAAGACAGTAGCACCGGATGATCCGACGGTCTGAGTGGGGACCCCGTCGGTCTATCCGACGCTCAGTTTGAATTCATACAGAGACGCGCCAAGACGAAGCCTTCAGCACCGGATGATCCGACGCCTTGGTCAGGGTTAGCGTCGGTCTATCCGACGGTCAGTTGGAAGCTAACAGTGGCGACTTGGACGCGAGGCCTTCAGCACCGGATGATCCGACGTAGCGTCGGAGCAGTTGTGTCAGAGAACCTCAACGGCTACGTGACGTGGGAGGGGCACCGGATGAACCGACGCCCTGGAAAAGCATAGCATCGGATCATCCGACAGTAGCTCTTTTAGCAGCTTTTAGCCAAAGGCTAGTTTGATACCTTGTGCTATTTATACCCCCTCCACTCACCCATCTGAGGTTGCTGGATTGTGTGGAAGTGCAGGGGAGTTCAAGACACATTCAAGATCATATCCAATCCATCCAAGGGCTTAATTGCTCATCCTTTGACTTGCATATGCTTTGTGTATGTGCTTAGTGCTAGGCTTAGTTTAGAGCTGAGTGAGTGCAAGGTTGTGCCAACCTTGTGAGGTGATTCCTGAGTGAATCCAGTTGTACAAGGTTCGCCGGAAGCCTTGGGGCCTAAGTGGCTCACCGGCATTCGTCATCGACCCTCCCGCTTGGTGTGGAGCGGCGAGGACACTTTGTGCGAGGGACGTGAAGACCCCCTTCCTTGGTGGAGAAGCTCCTTAGTGGAGGCGGCATCAAGGTGACCAAGGGAGCTTGACAAGTGCCTAAGTGGCTAGCCTTTATGGCGAGTCAAGTGGTGCTCTTGGGAGAGACTTGGTGACCGTAAAGCAATACTCTTGTCTAAGTGCTTCAACAACGTGGACTAGGGGTGGCTTAGTGCCTACCGATACGACGGGATAAATCGCGTGTCAAGAGTTTGCTTCCTCTCATCCCCTTTACGCTTCCGCATTTAATCTCTTACAATCTTTGCTTGCCTTTACTTTCCTAGAGTAGTATCATGCTAGGATTGGCTATAGGTTGCAAACCTTTCTTTGGGATGGGAGTTTCACACTAGAACAACCGTAGTTGCACATATGGATAGTATGTTCTAGTTTACTTGGAGAAAAAGTTGTGAAGTCATAGGTTAAGTTTTTAAGTTGCCTAATTCACCCCCTCCCCCTCTTAGGCTAACGAGCATCCGATTCCTTACAAGTGGTATCAGAGCCGGGACTCACTTCCTTCACAAGGAAACACCAATTCGATTGGTAAATTGTGAAAACCGGCTCATTGGAACGGTTAGGCTTCACCGCCTAGTGAGTTGCTCTATAGAGGAATGAAAGGGGTGGATACCTTAGGTTTGGCTCCACATTTCGATGGCACGGGCTATCCTCGGTGGAAGGTTCTCATGGAGGCCTATCTCCAAGCAAGGGACCCTCATGTTTGGAGAGTCACCGATGAGGGCATGAAAAATGGTACTAGAAAGGAAAAGCAATTTGATGTGATTGCTAAGAGTATCATTTTGTCCTCACTAGATGTAGGCGTTTTCAATAGAGCTTTTACTTGTGAAAATGCTCATGAGCTATGAAAAACCATCAAGGAGCAAAATGAGGGTTCAAAAGAAGTTGCTAATGAACGCTACGGTTGTCTCCTTGAGGAATTCAATAGCTTCAAGCAACTTGCTAATGAAAATGTCGAATCTATGTACTCACGCCTAAATGTGCTTGTCAATGAGATTAATGCCTTAGGTGTGAAGGTCATCACGGACTTGAACATCAACCGCAAGATCCTTCAAAGTCTCCAGAAGCCCGATTATGACTTGGTGAAGGCAATCATCTACGAGAAGAAGCTCGAAGATTTGAAGCCATCATATATCTTGAGCAAAATCATGGCACATGAGCTTCAACTCATGCCCAAGTCAAAGAAGGCGCCCCAAGAAAAGCCCCAAGAACCATCCTCTCCAACTACACCATGCTCTCTCAAGCCGACAAGAGAAAATGTTGAGTAGGATGGCTACTCATGGAAGCTCAAGCGAAGATGATGGTGATGATGGTGACGATGGAGATTCCTCAAGTGATGAAGAGGTTGAATCCATGGTGGCCGAGTACGTGATGAAGATCTTCAAGTATGTGAAAAAAGTCAACATGTACGGCTACAATGTTCACTTGAGAGAAGGGCGTCATCATCAACACATCAAGTTCACCAAGATCAAGCACAAGCCGAAGAAGAAGGTTGTAACAACCCAGGAATTTAGGTGTGTAAATTTTGCGAAAAATTAAAACTTTTTGCTTGAATTTGAGTGCTATCAATTTTTGAACCAAATTGCTAGCCCTTCTCTAAATTCTTCACCAAATTTATCCCATTTATAAAACATATATTTAAAATATGGTAAAATATGTGAGTTGGTTTTTCTCTGGTTTATTTGGAGTTCAAATGTGTGTAGCTTGAATTTGAGTGGGAAACAAATTCAAACTATAATTCAAACTCTAGTTCAAAGCTTAAATCCTTATTTTGCAAAATGGCAAACATGTGATATGGGTCGCTTTCATCTTTCCCTTGCGCTATAGCGGCCCAACCCGTGTCTCCTTTCGGCCCAACTCACCCGCACCGCCTCACCCCCCTCCTTTAGTCGCTGGCCAGTGGACCCCGCATGTCAGCCGTCCCTTTCCACCTACCCGGCTAACCGCCCCAAGACACCCGACCGCGCCGCGGCCGGTACCGTCGCACCCGCTCGCGCGGCGCGGGGCGCGGCCGAGCCGCCCGGCCGGCACGCACGCCGAGGGGCCGGCGTCCGCGCGCGAACCGAGCCGGGGCCGGGGGAAAGAAAAGTCTCTTCTCGCCCCGCGCCTTGCCCCCTTGGTCCACGGTCGCGTGAGAGAGAGAGGCCGGCGCCGCCACGGGCACCGGGCGGTCCAAGCCGGGGGCAGCCCTGGGAATTCCGCCTCGTCCTTGCGGCGCCGCGGATTCAAAAGCGGGAGGAAGGCAAGCTCCAGAGGGCAACCGCCACCAACCCACATTGGGGTTTTGCCCCTTACCCGGCGCCGGCCCGCCGGGAGGGGGGAAGAGGAAAGGAGGGGAAGTTGAGGAGGAGGAGGCGAGGCGGGAGACCGACGCGCGCCGCCGCCGCGCGTTGTTGCGGAGGGCCGGACGAGGCCGCGAGGAGCCGGACGAGGAAGGAGGCGAGCGTGACCGAGGAGGAGCCGGACCGGAGCAGGGCACCACCGAGAACCTCGACGCCGACGCCGCACCGCCGCCCATGTCGAGCCTGCGACGACTCCACCGTCGACCCGCTGTGAGCACCGAAGCCACCTTCCCTTCTTCTTGCACCGTACCTCCTCTTAGCCTGCCTGTGCGCGTGCCTTCGAGCCGCTAGATGCTGGACGCGCCGCGCCGCCGTCTCCCCATGGACGACGCCGCGTCGCGCCGTGCCGGCGGGAGCCACGGGGCCGTGGCTACCCCAAGCCGCGACGACCCGGTGTCCTCGCCGGGGTTGGGACCGGCAAGATTGCGAGAAGGGCCGGGGACCACCCCGCGCCGCGCCGTCGAGCACCGCGCCGAACGCGCGTCGCGCCGCCACCCCGGTGTGCGGGGACGCCCTTTCCGCCGCGTCGCGTCTCCGGGCGAGCCGCCGGGGGGGGGGGGGGGGGGGGGCTTGTGATGCTTTGCCGTGACCCGGCCATCGTGCCGTGGGTGTTTTCTCGTCGATACCGGTGAACGCGGGAGCCGGCCGGCCGCACCCACGCGCGCCATGGCCGTAGCCTCGCCACCGGCCGGAGCACCGCGTACGAGCGTTCCACGCCGAGTTCCGTGCCGTGTTGAGCCGGTCTTCGAGTCGAGGGCGAGTTTTGCGGGTGAGCGTGCGCTTGAATCCTTGCCGGCCGCACCCCGCCGCGCCAAGGCTTTGTCCGCACCGTGGAGACGCACGCGCGCCGGCCCTCGACGTCGCGCCGCGCGCCGTGGCGGGTGAACCGCGAGCCGGCCTTCGAGCCGCGCGCGTGCGTGCGTGAGTGTCCGGAGGGGAGTGGGAGGGCGAGGCGCACCCCGGAAGACCGTGTCCGGGGCCCGCACCGTCGCGCCGCCGCCGATGCGTGCGCCGGCGATGACGCCGCCAGGCGCGGCGGCCGCCAAAGAAGGGAGCGGGTCCCTGTTTCCCCTGGCCGCGGTGGAGTAGAAGGCCGATGGGCCCTAAGCGGCACCCGGCCCACCGGGGAGCTGAGGAGGGGCCCAACTTGTAGGTTGAGGCAACAACCAGAAGCCCAGGGTGGCTTTCTGGACTTCTTTCGCCTGGCCCGATGGACCGAGCCCAGTGGGCCATTTTCGGCCCAGTAAACCTTTCAGCCCATCATCGGCCCACGAACCCTAGAATGCTGACGTCATGCTGACGTCACAGGCTCGTTTTCTGAAAATCCCTTTTTCTTTTCTGTTCAAAATTCCAGAAAATGTATTTTAACTTTTAAAAATTCATAATAAATTCTAGGGAGCTCAGAAAAATACAAATCTAATTTCTATAAATCCGTATTTGCGAAACCTTGCTGATTGTAGGTAGTTTGGGTTCATTTGGATCTTCTAAATTGATTCTTATTTGGAGTTATTGCTTAGATGTGCACCGTTATCTTATTTTCGCGTCGAATCTCGTGCCGCAGACCCGAGCTTCGACCGGGAGGACGTGGAGGACCCCCGAGTACATCGCTTCCGTACGGCCGATCGCTTCAACGGCAACGAAGGTGTCATGTCACTCCCCACCATGTAGATCCCATGTTGATAAATAGCTGCTAGTGCTTTACTTTAATGCATTGATCTGATGAATTGCATAACCCGTTTATTAGCCATGCCTTGACGCTTCGTTATATCCTGTTTCCTTGCTCTACCACCTGCGGGACTAGCTACAGACCCCTAGCTAGTCCCTTACCTCAACTATCCATACTTTTGTTGCTTGATTATGGATGGTACTCTGGGCTTGGGCTGAGATGTGGGTATCTCGGTGTGATTCTAGCGTGCGTTCTGGGTGCGTAACTCCTTGCTGTGTTTTGGCGGGAGCGAGCCGCTTGGTTACATGTGAACGGCCGCCGAGGGAAGATGCGATCTGGCCTCTTACCCGAGGGTCGTGTCGTGTGGGATGGAGATGTTGAGTGCTCGCTCTCGGCCCCTTAAGGACCGATCGTCGCTGACCTTGTTTCGGATGACTATTTTCGTACGGACCGCCCGCCTTGTATTGGGCGGGGGTGCGGGGTGAGACTTATAGTGGATAGCACCCCTCCCGTAGGAGGATCGGTGTGATCGTGTCGGGAGTGGTCTTTCCCTCCTTAGTAGACTTTGCCCGGCGAGGCCAGGGAAGGGTTCCACAGTTTCGAGGGACCTCTCGCGGGTAGTATGAGCTCTGCCGCGGAGGCCGGGCCGGTGCTCGGAGATGCAGAAGGGTACTATCCACTTACTTGGGCTTCAGCCGTATGGTAGGGTCGGACACCGGTGACGGCCGGTTCCGGTCCTATTCGGGCGGGGTACGCTTGTACAACCTCTGCAGAGTGTTAAACCTATAGCTATAGTCCGTGTCCACTGGTTATGGACAGTCTTTCGATCTCTCACCTGACTAGTTACACTTCTCTTGTGCTTCTTCTCTCCCCCGAGTGAGTGAGCCCAGCTTCGGCCGTTGAGATGTGGGGATAGGAGCCGGTGGGCCCCACATCGCAGATGAGAGTTGGGTTCTTGTTCCTTGAGCGGGGTGTGGACCCCAGAGGTGTGGACCTCGGAAGCGGTAGTTTCCCCGAGGTGTGGACCTCCTTGCTATATTCAGCTTACCTTGTACGTTGCGATGCAGCTTTGCTTAAGCTTTCTACAGCCAGAATAGGGTTATCTCATGCATAGTAGAATATACACCACTTTTGCCTCTTTGTTGGGAAGCTGACATGACCTACCCGCTTATCGGGTAGACCCACGGTGACTCGATGCGAGCCGGACTACGACTTCGACAATGACGGTTGGGTGGACTAGAGCTCTTCCTACACTTGAGCTGCCTGCGGATATGGAGTTTACCGCGCTTTCATGGAGCCGCTGCTAGACGTTTTACTTCTGTTTGATTCAGTCCCGATGGACTTGTACCTGGCATGTGCCGAAGAGATGTACTCTGATTAACGTAATAAAATAAATGTTGTACTTCACTTTACTGTTTTTATCTTTCTGTATGGATTTTGGAATCGCTGAGACAGGGATTGCACGTGGTAGCCCTCCTGGGACTACCACCGAGGTGCTAAGATTCGGGGTTCCGTTCGCGGAAATCCGGGTCGTTTCAGTTGGTACCAGAGCCATGCTTAACTGTAGGACGAGCCCCAGGAATGGTCGATAGCATAGGAAGCCGTTTCTGAACCTTGAAACTTTATATAAACCCCTTGGCTTCCGTATATATATAACTACACTTATATATATGCATTACCTTGATTAACTTTCACTAACTGCCTTACTAACTACGCTCTAACAACGTTGTGCAGATGTCGGAGGAAGCGTGGATCCCTTTTGAGTCGGACGGCAAGAGCTACGGAGGCTTCTGCCGCTTGCTGAGGGAGTGCCTGGAGGCAGCAGGAGTAGGGACCCACCGAGTCAGCTACAAGGGGAGGGCCATGGGGCACAGGGAGCAGACACCCACTTTCCTGACCGTTACGGTGCCGGCGGACCCACTGGTGCCAGAGTTCAAGGAGGTAAAGGTGTACTGCTTCGAGAGTTCGACCACGGAGGCACACCGGATCGGCGCACGCAAAGCTCTCAAGATGGTTTGTGTTCGGCTCAAGGAGAAGCTCAAGGACACACCGTTCGGCCGTGCTTCGTCAGGGATCTACGACCTGGGTCGTTGGGACACGAGCGACCGAGCGCGGTACCTTGAGGTGACTTCAGTGGAGGTGGACAAGAAGATGCACGCAGCCAGACAGTGCATCTTGGCTCAGGACCAGGCGCTTTTCTGGGCAAACAGTGAGATCGCGTTCCTTCGGTGGAAATGGGATGATACCCTGCGGCGAGTTCAGGACCTGGAGCTGGAGAGAGAGGATTTGCTCGACCGGTTGGAGGAGTCGCACGAGAGGAACGGAGAGCCGGGTACGGCCTTGAACCGGCGGCGGCCGGCCACGGCCCAAAGACCGAGAGGGACGCCGGGAGGATCGCTACACTGGGAGGCACGGCCGAGGACAAGAGCAGAGTTGCACCGGGCTACGGTGGGAGGCCACGCGTGAGGACCGAGTGAGGCTTGCGAGGCGAGGGACCGGTTGGAGTCGGTTGGAGCGGCAGCACCGACTATCAAGTCAAGGTGTGGGATCTTCAAGAGGCGAGTCGACACAACTACCACCACTTGTGCTACCTCGGTGGACTGGTCTACGAGGAGAGAGACCGAGCGGCCAGGACCCATACGGCCTGGGAGCGTTCTGACCAGCAGAGGCTGAGAGAGTTGGAGGAGCTCTCCGCGCAGCTACCGCTCACGAAGAGGCCCCGACTGAGGACAGAGACCTTCGAGCTACCGCCGACACACCTACCACGTGTACGCCCGTACCCGAGTGGTTCTCAGGACACAGCGGAGATGGACCGTGCTCTTCAGGATACCTGTGACTACTACGGAGGACCGGCGATCAGGGTGCCGGGGTACCCAGGGGCACACTCACCGCCGTTCTACTCGGTTCCACCGGACTCTAGCCCCGAGACACCTCAGTGTACCCCGTGATGGGAGTAGAGATTTGTCAGTAGATTTTGAGTCGTTGTAATAAGTTAGATGTGATGATATCGCTCTTGTGTCATGACCATAGTAGCTACCCCATGATGTACCATGCGTTAGCGTGATGTGTTGCCGTGCACCCTCGAAGGTCGTTGGAGTAAACCTCGAGGTGCACCCCCTTTTGTATGGTGGCATTGATTGAGTGACATAGATCTTCATGGTTTCTTACGGATTTCATGCTTCTTTATGTCTGTATGAATTCTTTGACTGTTAGCAGGATTACTCCTTTATAGTTAGTAACCTTAATAGATACATTCTTCCTACCACTACTGACTCTTGCAACTGGAACAGATGTCGGGAGCAAGGAGGTCCGGGCGACTCTTGGCCCGTTTCGAGGAGGTCGCTGGGGACGACGGAGGGGAGGATGCCCCTAACCCAGCGGGAGCGAGAGGCCGCGGACGCCGTGGAGGTCACGCGCCACGAGGCGGACTCCGCGGAGGCCTGGCAGGCCGCGTAGGCCGAGGAGGCCGAGCTGGCGGACGAGGAGCCGCGCACGACGACGAGGGAGCTCAGGAGCAGGAGCTCGAGCGCGAGCAGGTACCCCATCCCGAGGGAGGGGCAGGCCAGGCTCAGGGACACGAGGTGCCACCACCGCCACCTCCCCCGAACTTGGCCGACGTGATGGCAGTGCAGACACAGCTGATGCAGACGATCACCCAGATGCTAGCTCAGAACAACAACAACAACAACCCCAGGGGTCAGAACCGCAACGCGCCAGAGGGTTTCCAGAAGAAGGTTGAGAACTTCAACAAGCTGCGACCGCCTACCTTCGACCACTCAGCAGACCCGATGGACGCGGACAACTGGCTACGTGAGATCGAGAAGAAGCTGGAGCTGACCGAGCTTACCGAGGAGGAGTGTGTGACCGTGGCGGTGCACCGGCCACGGATCGGCACAGCCAGTGCGTGGTGGGACAGCTCGTGACTCGCACCGGGACCCGTTGCACATCGGGTGGGACGAGTTCGTGGAGGCCTTCGAGAGCCACCACATCCCGTACGCAAGGATGGACGAAAGGCCGACGAGTTCGGGCACCTCAAGATGGGAAACATGTCAGTACAGGAGTACGCCAACCGCTACCAGGAGCTGATGAGGTACGTGCCAGACGACACCGACACAGAGAAGAAGAAGGTCTACTGGTTCAGAAAGGGGCTGCACAAGGGGATGGCACACCACTTGTCCGCACACGACTACCCGACACTTCGCTCCATTATCGACAAGGCACTGATCGTGGAGAGGTCAAGGCTTGAGTACATGGAGGTTCGTGGAAGAAATTCCAAGCGCACAGATCAGGCAGGACGCTCAGGACAGCCACCCCGTACACAGCAGAGGACTGCTCAGCAGCCAGCCACACGAGGCCGTCTGAACCACCTCACCGCCGAGGATGCAGCAGCCGCACCCGACGTCACACTTGGTGAGTTCCTTGTTGACTCAGTTTTGGCAACTGTTTTGTTCGATACTGGAGCTCAGTTTTCGTATATTTCTACCAAGTTTGCTAAAGAAAGGTCTTTACCAACTAAGCCTCGACCAAGGCCTATCTTGACTAGCTCTCCGCTAGGAGAGAAGAGGAGTACGTTAGAGTGCAGGGGAGTGAGGATGGTGTTTGAGGGGCTACAGTTCACGGCAGACTTGACAGTTTTGGAGTCTACCGGGATAGATGTGATCCTAGGGATGGATTGGTTGGCAAAGCACAACGGGATAGTCTCTTGCAACCCCAGAGTGATACAGCTTGAACACCCCAGTGGAACTATAGTGCGGATCGAGCCGCAGAGTCCGAAGATTGCTACGATGATGTGCAACATGAGTGGGAAAGAGATTGAAGAAATCCCAGTGGTCCGTGAGTTTCCGGACGTTTTCCCAGAGGAGCTTACGGAGTTACCCCCAGACCGGGACGTGGAGTTCGTGATTGAGCTGATGCCAGGGGCGGGGCCCGTTGCAAAGAGTCCTTACCGGATGTCGTCCGACGAGCTGGACGAGTTGAAGAAGCAGCTCAAGAAGCTGCTCGAGCAAGGGTTTGTTCGGCCGAGTACCTCACCGTGGGGTTCACCAGTGCTCTTCGTGGAGAAGAAAGACGGCACAAAGAGGATGTGCATCGACTACCGCATGCTCAACTCAATGACAATCAAGAACAAGTACCCGCTACCCAGGATCGAGGACCTGCTGGATAGGCTCAAAAAGGCAAGGTTCTTCTCCAAGATCGACTTGAGGTCAGGTTACCACCAGATGAAGATCCGAGAGCAGGACATTCCCAAGACAGCCTTCACCACACGCTACGGCTTGTACGAGTTCGTGGTGGTTTCTTTCGGGCTGACCAACGCCCCTGCCTACTTCATGAACTTGATGAACAAGGTCTTCATGGAAGAATTGGACAGGTTTGTAGTGGTGTTTATCGATGATATCTTGATCTACTCTGAGACCTCGGAGGAGCACGAGGAGCACCTGAGGGTCGTGCTAGAGAGGCTGAGGCAGCAGAAACTATGCGCCAAGTTCAGCAAGTGCGAGTTCTGGATGGAGAAGGTCGCGTTCTTGGGACACGTGCTGTCAGCAGAGGGGATAGCCGTGGACCCGTCCAAGGTTGAGTCGGTGACCAAGTGGGAGCAGCCATTAAACGTGACAGATGTCAGAAGCTTCCTTGGGTTGGCAGGTTACTACCGGAGGTTCATTGAGAACTTTTCCAAGATCGCCAAGCCAATGACAGAGTTGCTCAAGAACAACACAAAGTTCGAGTGGTCAGAAGCGTGTGAGAAGAGCTTTCAAGAGCTGAAAAAGAGACTCACCACAGCCCCAGTGCTCACCTTGCCAGATATCAAGAAAGACTTTGTGGTCTACTGTGACGCTTCAAGGCAAGGTCTCGGATGTGTGCCGATGCGGAGAAGGGAAAGTTGTGGCTTATGCTTCCGAGCGGTGAAGAAACACGAGGAAAACTACCCGACACACGACTTGGAGGCGGCAAACCGTTGTGCATGCGCTCAAGATCTGGAGACACTACCTGATAGGGAACAAGTGTGAACTGTTTTCCGACCACAAGAGCCTGAAGTACTTCTTTACACAGACAGAGTTGAACATGAGGCAGAGGCGATGGTTAGAGCTGATCAAGGACTACGACGTCGAGATCAACTATCACCCAGGCAAAGCTAACGTCGTGGCAGATGCACTGAGCCGGAAAACATATTGCAACAACCTCATGGTAAAAGAAGAGCAACCTGCCCTGCATGAAGAGCTAGAAAAGCTGAGAATTGAAATTGTAGACCAAGGTCAAGCCAACGTGATGCAAGTGACCTATGACCTGGAGGATCGAATTCGAACAGCCCAGAGGTCATGTGCAGAAATCAAAGCTTTGCGAGAACTGATGAAGCAGGGTAAAGCAGAAGACTACCGGGTGGATGAACAAGGCGCTGTGTGGTTGAAAGAACGGATATGTGTACCACAAGACATGGCACTCCGGGAACAGATCATGAGAGAAGCTCACGACTCGAGGTACTCGATTCACCCGGGCAGCACAAAGATGTACAGAGATCTGAAGATCAGGTACTGGTGGAAGGACATGAAGAAGGATATAGCACACTACGTGGCCTGTTGCGACACCTGTAGCAGAGTAAAGATTGAACATCAGAAACCTGCTGGTTTGTTGAAGCCGTTGGCTATTCCAGTTTGGAAGTGGGAGGACATTTCCATGGACTTTGTGGTGGGACTTCCTCGAACTCCAAAAGGAAACGACTCAGTTTGGGTCATAGTGGACAGGCTGACCAAAGTGGCTCACTTTGTGCCGGTGAAGACCCGGTACGCAACCGAGAAGTTGGCAGAACTGTACGTAGAGCACATACTCAGGCTGCACGGAGCACCCAGAAGTATTGTATCTGATCGAGGGCCACAGTTTGTCTCCAAGTTTTGGCAGAGCTTCCACAAGCTTATGGGCACCACTCTCAGCTACAGCACAGCTTTTCACCCACAGACAGATGGTCAGACAGAGAGGGTCAACCAGGTGTTGGAGGATATGCTACGAGCGTGTGCACTCACTTATGGCACCGATTGGGAGAGCAGTTTGCCGTTTGCAGAGTTCTCGTACAACAACAGCTTTCAAGCAAGTCTCCGGATGGCACCCTTTGAGGCCCTTTACGGGCGGAAGTGCAGAACCCCGCTAGCTTGGTCAGAGGTGGGAGAGCGGACACTGTTTGGGCCAGCAATCATTGAGGAAGCAGAGGAGAAAGTTGAGAAAGTTCGTGAGAACCTGAAGATCGCTCAAAGCCGTCAGAAGAGCTATGCCGACAAAAGAAGGAGAGAGTTGACTTTTGCAGTTGGCGACCGAGTGTACCTGAAAGTCTCTCCACTTCGAGGAACTAAGAGGTTCTTGGTGAAGGGAAAGCTTGCACCAAGGTACGTGGGGCCGTACCTGATTACTCGCAGGATTGGGAGTTTGGCTTACCAGCTTGCACGACCCGAGACAATGGCAGGAGTTCACCCAGTGTTTCACGTGTCACAGCTGAAGAAGAGCGAGAAGGCAGTGGAGGCAAAGCAAGTGCCCATGGAGTTGCTTGACTTGCAAGACAACCTGGAGTATACAGAATATCCTGAGAAAATCTTGGACCGAGCTGTCAAGGAGACAAGGAGAACAACCATTCCTTTTTGTAAGGTGTTGTGGAGCAACCATACCGAGCGAGAAGCAACATGGGAGAAGGAAGCTGATCTTAGGAAAGAGTACCCTCACTTGTTCACAGAGGAGGTCGAGGACTAAATCTCGAGGACGAGATTCGCGGTGGTGGGGGAGAATGTAACAACCCAGGAATTTAGGTGTGTAAATTTTGCGAAAAATTAAAACTTTTTGCTTGAATTTGAGTGCTATCAATTTTTGAACCAAATTGCTAGCCCTTCTCTAAATTCTTCACCAAATTTATCCCATTTATAAAACATATATTTAAAATATGGTAAAATATGTGAGTTGGATTTTCTCTGGTTTATTTGGAGTTCAAATGTGTGTAGTTTGAATTTGAGTGGGAAACAAATTCAAACTATAATTCAAACTCTAGCCAAAGCTTAAATCCTTAAATTGCAAAATGGCAAACTTGTGCTATGGGCCGCTTTCATTTTTCCCATGCGCTATAGCGGCCCAACCCGTGTCTCCTTTCGGCCCAACTCACCCGCACCGCATCACCCTCCTCCTTTAGTCGCCGGCCGCGGGACCCCGCATGTCGGCCGTCCCTTTCCACCTACCCGGGCCAACCGGCCCAAAGCCACACCCGACCGCGCCGCCGCCGGTCCCGTCGCACCCGCTCGCGCGGCGCGGGGCGCGGCCGAGCCGCCCGGCCGGCACGCACGCCGAGGGAGCCGGGCGTCCGCGCGCGAACCGAGCCGGGGCCGGGGGGAAGGAAAAGTCTCTTCGCCCCGCGCCTTGCCCCCTTGGTCCACGGTCGCGTGAGAGAGACAAAGCCGGCGCCGCCACGGGCACCGGGCGGTCCAAGCCGGGGGCAGCCCTGGGAATTCCGCCTCGTCCTTGCGGCGCCGCGGATTCAAAAGCGGGAGGAAGGCAAGCGCCAGAGGGCAACCGCCACCAACCCACATTGGGGTTTTGCCCCTTACCAGTGCCGCTCCGCCGGAGGGGGAAGAGGAAAGGAGGGGAAGTTGAGGAGGAGGAGGCGTTGCTGCGGAGGCTGGACGAGGCCGCGAGGAGCCGGACGGGGAAGGAGGCGAGCGTGACCGAGGAGGAGCCGGACCGGAGCAGGGCACCACCAAGAACCTCGACGCCGACGCCGCACCGCCGCCCCCGTCGAGCCTGCGACGACTCCACCGTCGACCCGCTGTGAGCACCGAAGCCACCTTCCCTTCTTCTTGCACCGTACCTCCTCTTAGCCTGCCTGTGCGCGTGCCTTCGAGCCGCTAGATGCTGGACGCGCCGTGCCGCCGTCTCCCCATGGACGACGCCGCGTCACGCCGTGCCGGAGGGAGCCCGGGGCCGTGGCTACCCCAAGCCGCGACGACCCGGTGTCCTCGCCGGGGGTTGGGACCGGGCAAGATTGCGGAGAAGGGCCGGGGACCACCCCGCGCCGCGCCGTCGAGCACCGCGCCGAACGCGCGTCGCGCGCGCCGGCCCGGTGTGCGGGGACGCCCTTCCGCCGCGCGTCGCGTCTCGGGGCGAGCCGCCGGGGGGGGGGGGGGGGGGGGGCTTGTGATGCTTTGCCGTGACCCGGCCATCGTGCCGTGGGTGTTTTCTGTTGCTGGTACTGGTGAACGCGGGAGCCGGCCGGTCGCACCCACGCGCGCCATGGCCGTAGCCTCGCCACCAGCGGAGCACCGCGTACAGGCGTTCCACGCCGAGTTCCGTGCTGTGTTGAGCCGGTCTTCGAGTCGAGGGCGAGTTTTGCAGGTGAGCGTGCGCTTGAATCCTTGCCGGCCGCACCCCAGCGCGCCAAGGCTTCGTCCGCACCGTGGAGACGCACGCGCGCCGGGCCTCGACGTCGCGCCGCGCGCCGTGGCGGGTGAACCGCGAGCCGGCCTTCGAGCCGCGCGTGCGTGCGTGAGTGTCCGGAGGGGAGTGGGAGGGCGCAGGCGCACCCCGAAGACCGTGTCCGGGGCCCGCACCGTCGCGCCGCCGCCGATGCGTGCGCCGGCGATGACGCCGCCAGGCGCGGCGGCTGCCAAAGAAGGGAGTGGGTCCCTGTTTCCCCTGGCCGCGGTGGAGTAGAAGGCCGATGGGCCCTAAGCGGCACCCGGCCCACCGGGGAGCTGAGGAGGGGCCCAACTTGTAGGTTGAGGCAACAACCAGAAGCCCAGGGTGGCTTTCTGGACTTCTTTCGCCTGGGCCCGATGGACCGAGCCCAGTGGGCCATTTTCGGCCCAGTAAACCTTTCAGCCCATCATCGGCCCACGAACCCTAGAATGCTGACATCATGATGACGTCACAGGCTCGTTTTCTGAAAATCCCTTTATCCCTTCTGTTTAAAATTCCTGAAAATGTATTTTAACCTTTAAAAATTCATAATAAATTCTAGGGAGCTCAGAAAAATACAAAGCTAATTTCTATAAATCCGTATTTGCGAAACCTTGCTCGATTGTAGGTAGATTGGGTTCATTTGGATCTTCTAAATTAATTCTTATTTGGAGTTATTGCTTAGATGTGCACCGTTATCTTATTTTCGCGTCGAATCTCGTGCCGCGGACCCGAGCTTCGACCGAGAGGACGTGGAGGACCCCGAGTACACTCGCTTTGCTCCGGACGCCGGATCGCTTCAACGGCAACGAAGGTGTCATGTCACTCCCAACCATGTAGATCCCATGTTGATAAATAGCTGCTAGTGCTTTACTTTAATGCATTGATCTGATGAATTGCATAACCAGTTTATTAGCCATGCCTTGATGCTTCGTTATATCCTGTTTCCTTGCTCTACCACCTGCGGGACTAGCTACAGACCCCTAGCTAGTCCCTTACCTCAACTATCCATACTTTTGTTGCTTGATTATGGATGGTACTCTGGGCTTGGGCTGAGATGTGGGTATCTCGGTGTGATTCTAGCGTGCGTTCTGGGTGCGTAACTCCTTGCTGTGTTTTGGCGGGAGCGAGCCGCTTGGTTACATGTGAACGGCTGCCGAGGGAAGATGCGATCTGGCCTCTTACCCGAGGGTCGTGTCGTGTGGGATGGAGATGTTGAGTGCTCGCTCTCGGCCCCTTAAGGACCGATCGTCAGTTGACCTTGTTTCGGATGACTATTTTCGTACAGACCGCCCGCCTTGTATTGGGCGGGGGTGCGGGGTGAGACTTGTAGTGGATAGCACCCCTCCTGTAGGAGGATCGGTGTGATCGTGTCGGGAGTGGTCTTTCCCTCCTTAGTAGACTTTGCCCCGGCGAGGCCGGGGAAGGGTTCCACGGTTTCGAGGGACCTCTCGCGGGTAGTATGAGCCTCGCCGCGGAGGGCCGGGTCGAGCTCGGAGATGCGAAGGTTACTATCCACTTACTTGGGCTTCAGCCGTATGGTAGGGTCGGACACCGGTGACGGCCGGTTCCGGTCCTATTCGGGCGGGTACAGTTGTACAACCTCTCCGCAGTGTTAAACCTATAGCTATAGTCCGTGTCCACTGGTTATGGACAGTCTTTCGATCTCTCACCTGACTAGTTACACTTCTCTTGTGCTTCTCTCCCCCGAGTGAGTGAGCCCGGCTTCGGCCGTTGAGATGTGGGGATAGGAGCCGGTGGGCCCCACATCGCAGATGAGAGTTGGGTTCTGGATCGTGGTTGAGATCCGGAGTTTTGGTGTGGTGTTCCTTGAGCGGGGTGTGGACCCCAGAGGTGTGGACCTCGGAAGCGGTAGCTTCCCCGAGGTGTGGACCTCCTTGCTATATTCTGCTTACCTTGTACGTTGCGATGCTGCTTTGCTTAAGCTTTCTACAGCCAGAATAGGGTTATCTCATGCATAGTAGAATATACACCGCTTTTGCCTCTTTGTTGGGAAGCTGACATGACCTACCCGCTTATCGGGTAGACCCTGGTGACTCTGACGCAGAGCCGGACTACGACTTCGACAACGACGGTTGGGTGGACTAGAGCTCTTCCTACACTTGAGCTGCCCGCGGATATGGAGTTTACCGCGCTTTCATGGAGCCGCTGCTAGACGTTTTACTTCTGTTTGATTCAGTCCCGATGGACTTGTACCCGGCATGTGCCGAAGAGATGTACTCTGATTAATGTAATAAAATAAATGTTGTACTTCACTTTACTGTTTTTATCTTTCTGTATGGATTTTGGAATCGCTGAGACGGGGATTGCACGTGGTAGCCCTCCTGGGACTACCACCGAGGTGCTAAGATTCGGGGTTCCGTTCGCGGAAATCCGGGTCGTTTCAAAGGTGGTCAAGGAGAGGAGACCAAGGCAAGAAGCAACAATAGCCGTCCATGGGTGGACAAGTGGTGGACCAAGTTCTTATAGCTCAAGCGATGAATCAAGAAAGAACTTCACCACCTGCTTCATGCAAGGTCCTTCATCATGACACATGTGCCTTATGGCCAAAGGTATGGAAATCAATGTAAGTGATGACAAATCTGACACCACCTCTCTCAATGATCTTGTTGAGCTAGTCCAGGAGCAAAAAGGAATGATTGAAATACAAGCCAATGAAATTAAAGAACTCAATGCTCTCAATGGTCTTAGTGACACCCTTGCTACAAATTATGAACATTTGTTGTGCAAATTCAAATTGCTTAGCAAGGACTGTGATGAGCTAAAATCTAAGCTTGAGATCAATGAGACTAAAACAAGTAATTCCTTTGAGCTTGATGAAACATCTATCCCTTGTGCAATTCCTATCTCCAAGGTAGATGCTTCAACTTCTTGCATTGATTTAATTGATGAATCTTGCTCACCATCTTGCCATGAGAATGTTGTTGTAGAAACATGTGATTATCTCATAGGCAAGGAAAATGATGAGCTCAAGCAAGAAGTGAAATGGCTCCGAGAGAGGTTGGCAAACTTCATGGGCAAGGGCAAGAACGATGAAGAACAAGTGGACGTCTCTCAAGACATGAAGAGCAAAGTCCAACCTTCTCAAGATAACCGTGATCCCATGGTGAAGAAGCTTGAGAAGGGTGCAACCGTGACTTGCTACAAGTGTCATGGAGAAGGGCACAAGTTCTACAAATGCCCTCAATTTGTCAAGAAGATGGTCAAGGGCGCACAGAAGAAATTGAAGCCCACAATCAAGAGCTCCCTCGTCTACACCAAGCCCAACCGCAAGAACAAGACAAATAGCAACACCTAAGTCATCAAGAAGAAAGCAAATGGCAAGGTGGTTGCACACAAGGTTGGGAAGATGAAGGAAGAGCAGGGTAGGAATTAACCCATTTGGGTGCCCAAGGAAGTCATCACCAACATGAAGGGGCCTCAAATGGTTTGAGTTCCAAAGGCCACGTGAAGGCCACAAGAGCGGGGACTTGGGAGGCTTGGCACAAAGAAGTTGCGGAAATTCATGCCTACAAGCCAAACTTGCAAATTGGACATGTGTTGCCCAAGTTCCCCGGTTGAGGTAATGGAAACTAGTACCTATCTCTTGCATCATTGTAGATCCATTGCCTTGTTGAGGTTGCATTTGTTGCAATGTTTACATGTGGTAGGTTGCTCGTGTCATGTGCTAACCCATGAGCAATCTACATGGTTTGATTAGTGTGTAGGAAAGCTACACTTGTTCTTTCATGGTGCATGTTTTCATATATATCTTTTTGCATCACGAGCAAGCTATTGGGTTAGCTTCCCGTTTGTTGTCATAAACAATGTACATACATTTGGTTGGTGATTCAAACACTAAATGCACACATTTAGGGGGAGCTCATCCTATGGTTTGGTTATGGGACTAACATTGTTTCAAACTTATCTTATGTAGTCCCTTAGCGACGCGTTCTAGTGCGGTGTTTCATTCTAAGAGAATGCTATTTCACTCTAAATGTGATCTAACATCTCTAAAAGAGTGAATATAGCAATATGAGCTTCATGCTATTGAGTCATGTCCTTGCGACCTTATGTCTCTATATAAGTTCAAAGGCAATGTACTCATACATTCCTAATCCTTGTGGCACCCCAAGTTTCTTCTATGCAAGCTTCTCTCAAGTGGTGTCACCTAGTGATATCATTTCCAAGTGGCTCATATCAATGTGGTGCCAACAAGATAGAGAGGATTATCCCCCGGAGGTATGCTATGATCAAAAGACTACAAGTAATATCTACAAGTGGTAATGTAACAAGGACCCATTTGTCTTATCTCTTGTCCTTTAAGCTACCTCCTTGCATGATATGCTCTAAGCTTCCATGTCTTACAAGTTTGTAGTTGTGCACTTGTTTCTCACTACCCTTGTCTTGCAAGTGGTATTCTTTTTGTGCACGCACTTAGGGGGAGCTTAGTTTGTATCATGCTAGTCTCATGAACTTGTGATCCACCTTAGTTAGTCTCACATGTGGTATCTTCATTGATATCAGACATATGGATCATGGTTCATGCGGCTTTCTCCCTTGCATTTAACATTTCTCCTTTGAGCTATGGTTGCTAGATCTTGCTAGTTTCCTTGGACCCGTTTGCTTTGGGACTTTTTGGAGATTTTATTCCAAAGGGGGAGAATGTGAGACCAAAGCAAGCTTGTGGCTTAAGCCTACAAGTGGTTTCAAGGATGCTTACAAGTGGTTTCAAGGATATGAGACCAAAGGGGAGGATGTGAACATAAAAAAACGGGGGGAAGTTTGATCTAGGGGGAGTTTGGATGATGGTAAGCATCCAAGCAAGTGTAAGTGGGTTCTAATTTTGTCAATTCTTGCAAATTTATGCTTGCTTTGGTTGTGTTGTCATAAATCACCAAAAAGGGGGAGATTGTAGCGAACATGGCCTCATATGCCATTAGTTCGAGTTTGATTTTGGTGATTCATGACAACATGATCATTGGGACTAACCTTATTGTTCTAGCATGTCTTTTGTAGACACCTCTAGGTCCCAAGGATGCAAGAAAACCATATGCCAAATTAAGAAGATAGTGTATTTTTCAAGGGTCAAAACCGAGCAAGAAAAGGAAAAGAAAAGACACATTCGGATGAACCGACGGTCCCTCAAATACAAGCGTCGGTGCAATCGTCGGACGAGTTGGTACACAGGGTCAAACCCTAGGTACCGTCGGATGAACCGACGGTCCATTATTTAGTAGCGTCGGACGAGTTGCAGAGGAAGAGCAAGGAAGACAGTAGCACCGGATGATCCGACGGTCTGAGTGGGGACCCCGTCGGTCTATCCGACGCTCAGTTTGAATTCATACAGAGACGCGCCAAGACGAAGCCTTCAGCACCGGATGATCCGATGCCTTGGTCAGGGTTAGCGTCGGTTTATCCGACGGTCAGTTGGAAGCTAACAGTGGCGACTTGGACGCGAGGCCTTCAACATTGGATGATCCGACGTAGCGTCGGAGCATAGCATCAGAGCAGTTGTGTTAGAGAACCTCAACGGCTACGTGACGTGGGAGGGGCACCGGATCAACCGACGCCCTGGAAAAGCATAGCGTCGGATCATCCGACGGTACCTCTTTTAGCAGCTTTTAGCAAAAGGCTAGTTTGATGCCTTGCGCTATTTATACCCCCTCCACTCACCCATTTGAGGTTGCTGGATTGTGTGGAAGTGCAGAGGAGTTCAAGACATATTCAAGATCATATCCAATCCATCCAAGAGCTTAATTTCTCATCCTTAGACTTGCATATGCTTTGTGTATGTGCTTAGTGGTAGGCTTAGCTTAGAGCTGAGTGAGTGCAAGGTTGTGCCAACCTTGTGAGGTGATTCCTGAGTGAATCCAGTTGTACAAGGTTCGCCGGAAGCCTTGGGGCCTAAGTGGCTCACCGGCATTCGTCATCAACCCTCCGGCTTGGTGTGGAGCGGTGAGGACACTTTGTGCGGGGGACGTGGAGACCCCCTTCCTTGGTGGAGAAGCTCCTTAGTGGAGGCGGCATCAAGGTGACCAAGGGAGCTTGACAAGTGCCTAAGTGGCTAGCCTTTGTGGCGAGTCAAGTGGTGCTCTTGGGAGAGACTTGGTGACCGGGAAGCAATACTTTTGTGTGAGTGCTTCAACAACGTGGACTAGGGGTGGCTTAGTGCCTACCGATACCACAAGATAAATCGCGTGTCAAGAGTTTGCTTCCTCTCATCCCCTTTACGCTTCCGCATTTACTCTCTTGCAATCTTTGCTTGCCTTTACTTTCCTAGATTACTATCATGCTAGGATTGGCTATAGGTTGCAAACCTTTGTTTGGGATGGTAGTTTCACACTAGAACAACCGTAGTTGCACATATAGATAGTATGTTCTAGTTTACTTGGAGAAAAAGTAGTGAAGCCATAGGTTAAGTTTTTAAGTTGCCTAATTCACCCCCTCCCCCTCTTAGGCTAACGAGCATCCGATTCCTTACACCTTCCTACAGTTCATCAATATTTTAACGCACTCTTGTTGACGGTGAATTTCCGAAAAACCTAGCCATGAGTTTACCTTTAATGTTGGCATTAATTTATTATTCTAACCACTGGAACAAACCCCCTGTGCATAACAAGTTCACTGTTGCATATCGATTTTGGAGTTTATTGTTTACATAGGAAATCTACGCTAAAGAGGAGACTTTTGGGATAAGTTCATCAAGCACTTTGGAAAAAGATCATGAAGCCCGACAAGAGTCAAGACACGCGATGAACATGACTCCAAATCACTCGAGGACTGAAAGCGTCAACGTGCAATCTTCAAGGACTCAACTAGAAAACAACGAAGCTTGAATGGCAAGCATTAAGCCTTAACCCCAAAAGAAACGACGTCAAAGGCCCACATGCAAATGCACACAAATGCGAAATCACACGAGAAGTAATCAAGAGGAAGCCAGGGCCGAACTGGGCTGAAATGGGCCCAGGCCGGCCGGCCCAGCCCATTCCGGGCCCGGTTCGGCAGCCCTTTGACCTAGCCGCCATTCGGACTATTTATAGTCCCCCCTGCCAAGAGCCACACAGAAATTCATTCGTCATTCGCCGTTGAGGAGCAGAGAAGAGAAGGACACCATTCCGGAGAGGAGAGGGTCGAGATGGTTGACTAGGGTTCCCCTAGCCGACGTGGGAACCTTGTATGGAAGACCACATCGCAGTTCCAGGAGCTAGGATCAAGATCAATGTAGCCTCCCGGTGGTGATCTTGTCCATGTATTACTTTTATGTTGAATTAGTATATTGAATCTGGTTCTTAGCATCAAGTGCTTTCATTGTGATTTTGTCTTCGTTTCGGTGTTTTCCTCCCCGATCTATCCCACGAGTAGATTGCAAAGGATGTTCTTGTAGCCATGGTGGCTAGAGATGCATACCCGATCTACCAAACGTTTCCAACTTGTTCTTCTTGAACCCACCGAGTTGTGCCACCCCATATGATTATCCCCCGTAGTGACAGTATGGTAAAGGAGAAAAAGGGGAGTCCTCAGAGTCGGAATGGGAGCCATGCTTTTAATGAGAATCGTTTTGCTATATTCTTCTTTACTTTGGAACTTCAACAAAAGACTCAATCCAATCTCTAGATTGGTTGTCCCCTCTCTTTCTCTTGCTACCTCCGGTGTGCGGTAGACTCGATGATTTTTGATGATGATCTAGTAGATTATATGATAAACAACACCTTGAGATCAAAGCTTTTCCGCTAATTAAATTGGATCTTGCATTACACATTGTTCCACAAATTTGATACCTTTGGTTCACACTTAAGGGAAGATCAAAGTGATGAGGACATCGCGCCATGCATATGTCCATAAGTGATGCATGGAGTGAAGAAGAAGGAGTCCAACAATGTTTTCCAAGCCAAGAGGGAGGTCTGAGGCTAATCTAGTTCAAGTCCCCAAGGTGGAGGCCCAATGCAACTCAAGTTCGAGCCCAGCTCGGAGTTCAGGAGCAGCACGCACTAAGAATGACGCCCCGGTCGCATATGGAGTCCGTTTTGGACGTCCTTTATATAGGTGGAACGAGAATAATTTTACAAAGCTTCCAATGGCACTGTTTTCAGGCCCAAATTCGTTCGGAGTCAACATGAATGGTCGAAAGAAATTGACGTCCAGAATCTGGCAAGCTGATGCGTCACCAGTTTGTCGGGCCTTTAGCCCAAGTTGTGGGCGCCTCACCCTTGGTCGCCCTCAAACCTAGAATACTCCTCCTCTCATATACTCAATAGCTGCCACCTTAGAAACTTGTGTTTGTTTGAGTTTTTTTTCCTTCGATTCGAGAATAAAACTATCTTCATAGCCACTGTAACGCCAAGTTCTTTTGTTGTGAATCAGGCCCCCGCTCTTGTTCTTAACCACTGTGTCGATTAGTCCTTTTGTGATCAAAATTTGAACCCCATACTCTTTTGCTTCAATTCATACTTTCAATTATTAGATTGCGTGTTTATCCTTTCTTGCATGTGTTCTCGATTCGCTTGCAAGGAAAGCCTTCGTGACGAGGTCAATGAAGTTGTGCTTGGTTGATAACCAACAGAGCAGCGGTGTAACAGTTGTGGGGTTCGAATCGTGTTGTTTCGAAGCCGGATCGTCAACATCGAGTTCTCCACCCAATCAAGTTTACCATCTACCTCTCGGAAGATTGGGCCATCGCCTATCATTTGGTATCAGAGATGGGCCCATGTTAAGAAGGGGAGAATGATGAGGACATCTTCCTCCACTATTATCCATTGGCAAAGACGCAACATAAATGGGCCATGTGGCCCAGTTGTAGTCGAGCAGCGATTTTCTGAGCCTCATTATACACCTTGCTTAGCTTGGGAGGAGGAAGCCACCTTAATAGGGAGAGCCACCCTTCCCCTAACGGATTTGTCTTTTTGGGCGATTGGGCTTTTCCCCGAGAGGTGTGCTGGGCCGGACTTATCATTGCGTGTTTATCCTTTCTTGCATGTGTTCTTGATTCGCTTGCAGGAAAAGCCTTTGGGGCAAGGTCAATCAAGTTGTGCTTGGTTGATAACCAACGGAGCAGTGGTGTAATGGTTGCGGGGTCCGAATCGTGTTGATTCGAAGCCGAATCGTCAATGTCGAGTTCTCCACCCTATCGAATTTACCATCTACCTCTCGGAAGATCGGGCCTTTGCTTATCATTTGGTATCAGGATTCCAGGTTTCCCGTAAGGTATTATTGTGTGCCATTTAGATTAATTTTGTGTTCACCTATAGTCCAAAAAAGCCCTACAAAAATATTTCCATTGTCCTACAATCCTTTTGTGCTCCACAATTTTTTCATTCAGTTTGTTTTTCTGAATTTTAATCCCTTGTCGTGTCATTGTGTTCGTAGTCTCCAGGTCTTGTTCATCGGTCTAGTTTTTGTGTGTGTACCATCATTAATTTTTCTAGCCGATCTAGGAAAGGAGGCTCAAGACTTTTTATTTTTTTAATATCCATAATCTGTTACATAGTTCCCTTCATTTTCATGTTGCTCGCCAACACACATGGTTGAAGATGTCCACTGTTCCAATCCGAGTGTATGTTGACGGTGTATTTTGGAACACCAAACATGTTCATTAGACCTTGGTTTGGATTTGATTATGGAACTAACCCGCCACTAGGCACACTAATCATATAACAAGTTCATCTTTGTGCATACATTTGGAAGTGTTGTGTTTATGTAGGAAAGCGTGGACATAAAGGACGGATTCACAAAAAGTTCAAAGGAGCATTTACGGAGTCTTGTTCGCGTTCATGAGCTTGATGAAATCACTTCCAATGGTGGCGAGGTCCGAAGTGCTACGAAGGAACACCCCCGAGGATTGAAGTGTAAAAGACCGAACATCAAGCAAGGAGAACCTCCATCTTGGACGCAAAGATGACATCGTCAAAATGGTGCAAGTGGAGGGGGAAAAGTGCATAATCACCTGAGGACCCACGGGAGTGAAGGGGCAACCGAGCCGGGCCGGGATGGGCCCGGGCCAGTCGGCCCAAGCCGGCCGGCATGGCCCAGTCCCGGGGTCGGTTCGGCCCCCCTTTCGCTGCACCTGAAGGATCTTCAACCCTAAAGCCCTAGAGGCGCCGCCATTCACGAAAGAGAGAGCCATTCGCACCGAGAGGCCATCCACAAGCTAGAGAGAGAGAAGGGAGATCTCCGCAGGAGGATTGACCATCTCGAAGGAAGCACGCACATGTGGAGAAGAAGGAAGGCACCGTCGGAAGGGTGACCATGATCAATGGTGCCATGTCTAGCACCTTGATGGGTTAATCTCCTTATTCGTCCATGCGTTGTAATCGGTCTTGAAGATGTAATCGTACTTTATTGGATTATCTATCTATCATCTTGTGTTGAATGTGCTTAGATGCTTAAGGTTAGCTACCGTGTCGTAAAGGAAGTATGGATCCCAATGCTCCCTTGGATCAATTCAATATGCCGTGTCCATCATAGGTCTAGTCACGTATACCTCCGCGTAGTGACAGTACAAGGGGGAGGGAAAGGGCGAAACCGTGGTCACAACCCCCGATAGATTAGATTGGTTTTCATGTTTAAAGCAGTTGCATGTTCAATTATCGTAGACCCATGGGAGAGTGTCTCCTATATTGATAGCTTATTCGTTCTCTCTAGTGTCGTGTAGTCATTTTCTAGTTTAACCTTAGATAGGGTTGGAGTAGCTAGTGAGTAGAAGTAGATCAAATGCTTGTAATCCCCTTGCTCCGCGGATTGACAAGAACCTTGGGAATCCCGTGGTGAAAAAAGGTGTAGGTCCGTATGCTTGCGGATCGTAGGTGGATACATCTTTTATCCGTCAACAAGCCCCTTTTTCTGGCACCATTGCCGGGGAGCAAGCTAGTTTACATCGTTTGGTTTGCATCTAACTTTCTTTTATATTTAGTTTATCTTTTATTTACTAACATCTAACACATATTATCTAGAAAACCACTTGTTTCGTTTTTGTTTTTGTCTTTATCTTATTGTCTAGATGATTTTCGCCAATCAACCCGTGGAAGAACCGGAGAAATTACTAAGGGATTACACTAGTCCTCGATGTGAAGACATAAGAGTACAAGAGTCAGATTCAAAGCTCGAAGCGACCAGTTTTTGCACTGTAAATTCATGAAAAGCATCGAGGATGTTAGCATACTTTAATTCTGCTATGCTCTGAATGTACTAGATCAACAGACCTATTAGCATATACTTTAATTCTGCTATGCTCAGATCGACATTTATGCTTTGGACCTGTTAGCATACTTTAATTCTGATGCCACAAAATGTCATTTTGGGAATTGCATCGCAGTGGTTTATAATGTAGTCCACCCAATCTGCTATATATTCTTGTCAAGGTGGACTAGGGAGACATGTCTTAATAGTTCATCTTCAATTGATTGACTGTGGATTTGAGGGATGGATTTTGTTGCTCCAAGTCTGTTTTGAATAAATTGTTGCTAACAGATGAAGTTATATGAAATGTTGAAATTCATTTTCATGTTCCTGCTGCTATAATTTTTGCATTACCATACTTTAATTCTGCTATGCTCTGAATGTACCAGATCGAGACTTATGCTTTGGACCTGTTAGCATACTTTAATTGTGCTATGCTCTGAATGTACCAGATCGACAGTTATGCTTTGGACCTGTTAGCATATACTTTAATTCTTCTATGCTCAGATCGACAGTTGTGATTTGGACTTGTTAGCATACTTTAATTCTGATGGCCACAAAATGTCATTGGGAATTGCATCTCAGTGGTTTATAATGTAGTCCACTCAGTCTCCTATATATTCATGTCAAGGTGGATTAGGGAGGCATGCCTTAATAGTTCATCTTCAATTGATTGATTGTGGATTTGATGGATGGATTTTGTTGCTCCAAGTCTGTTTTGAATAAATTGTTGCTAACATATGAAGTTATATGAAATGTTGAAATTCATTTTCATGTTTCTGCTGCTATATTGCTATGCTCTGAATGTACTAGATCGACACTTATGCTTTGGACCTGTTAGCGTACTTTGATTGTTCTATGCCCTGAATGTACCAGATCGATAGTTATGCTTTGGACCTGTTAGCATATACTTTAATTCTGATGGCCACAAAATTTCATTGGGAATTGAATCTCAGTGGTTTATAATGTAGTCCACCCAATCTGCTATATATTCATGTCAAGGTGGATTAGGGAGACATGCCTTAATAGTTCATCTTCCATTGATTGACTGTGGATTTGATGGATGGATTTTGTTGCTCCAAGTCTATTTTGAATAAATTGTTGCTAACAGATGAACTTATATGAAATGTTGAAATTCATTTTCATGTTCCAGATGCTATAATTTTTGCACTATAAATTCATGAAAAGCATAAAGGATGTTAGGATACTTTCATATGGTTATGCTTTGAATGTAGTGATAACTAGACTGTCTTATGCTTTGTTGTGAGTGTTAATTGTTTCACTACTGTCATATATATTGTTATTGTTGGTGGCATGATGTGTTGTGAGTGTCGTTTCTCTACTGTCATATATAATGTCATGACCATTGATTTATCCTCTTGTTGCATGTAGATATGGAACACACAATCCAACGCTGCTCAAGTTGGACAAGGAACCAGTTGAAGGAATTTATTCTTTGCTTTGATATATAAGCATATTGTTGTGTCCCTGTCCAAATGGTTAGCACCTATCCCTGTATGCTAATTAAGTAAAATATGAACTGTGTATGTCTGTATGAAGTTCACAGAGGTTTGGTATCTAGATTCCGCTAGACAACATCCCCCGCTAAAGTTCTCAGACCTCCAAAATGTTTTGAACTGGTCAGTTTCTTGTAGGTTTTGTTCACAAAAATTCAATCTCTTAGTGTTTCTAATTGGTATTGCTGACAATGCAAGGCCTTTGATATAGTATTTTTTGTTCACAAAAAATCAATCTCTTAGTGTTTCTAATTGGTATTGCTAATCATGCAGGGCCTTTGGTGATGCACGGTACAAAGTGACGAAAGGAAAGAAAAAAAAGCCAAAAGCCACACTCAAGCACAAAACAAATCTTGTTGTAAGACCGAGGTTTTTTTATGGTCCCTTCTTACCTATTTGGTACTGCATTAACTTGTCATTTTGGTACCTTGATGCAGTGTGCTCAGCAGCCACGGGGTTCCTCTTTGTGTGGATTCCATGTGGCGTTCCATATGTTAAGACTGCTCGATGCTGTAAGTAGATAATAATGCTCAACCTTATCTCTGCTCATATTATCCATCTGATTTTAGAAAATGATTTCTACTTGTATTCTCATAAATGATTGTATTTTGCAGGATTTCAAGCCTCCTGTAGATGTTTCCACAGAAGATGTAAAGCGTGTCCGGGAGATGTTGTGCGAGTACATTCTTAAGGAGACCATCGACCGAAAGGGCAAGTTCTACAGTAGTGCACCGTGAGTTTATTGTGACCAGAAACGTTGAAACTCATTCAGTCTTCTTTAGTCAGATGTTGTTGCCTGAGAAACCTGCTAGGCTTGCTTGGTTGGGTTCAGATACTGCATGGTTCAGTCTGTTTTCTCATGACTCCATCCAAACAAGCCCTGATGAGAGTAACTTGAAACTTGATGTGATCCTAGCTAGCTTGTCTATAAATGGGATGTTGCTTTGCCAATATCTGTGATGTGAGAATGTGTTTGTGATGTCTCCTTGTTGTGGTGGCTGCCATATCCTGGCTGGTTCCAGGATGCAGCCCCTGGTGGCTGCCAAATCCTGGCTGGTTCCAGGATACCGTCGGCAACCGGCAGGTTACTGTAGGGATAGTCGTCGTATCTGTAATGGGCGTTAATTAAAGCTCGTCACAAACACTGATCAGTAAGTAACAGGCTTCATTCGGAAATCCCGTTACAAAAATGCCCACAATGTAACAGGCAGTATAAAAGCCCATTACCAGTCGTGTCTGCTGGGCCCCAGGACCTGGCCGTTCATCGAGATATAGAAGACGTAGGTTGAAACCAAGCGTTTTCTTTAATAGAGAGAAAGCAGACGCGCATAGAAACAGATGCGTCTCATTTCGTCGAGACAGTGGAGACGTCGGTTCAGAGAGAAAGCATGTCTGATGTTAATTTAACAATAATAGGCTCCGTTTCATGCCCGTTACCAAAGTTCCATGTGGGTCCAGAGAAATAGCCATTTCACGTGACCAGTGACTAGTTGTGGTAACGTTCGTTGTTTGATGCCCGTTACGAATACAAGTTGTGCTGAGGCGCGCGTGAAATAGACGCGTCTCATTTCGTCAAGATAGTGGAGACACAGGTGCACATCGGGCGTCTCTGATATTGAGCTTATGTAATGGGCTTTTCTTTGGTGCCTGTTACGAAAGTTCCCTATAGGCCTAGAAAAACAGCCATTTCACGTGACCGGTGGCTAGTTTTGGTAACGGTCATGTAGCGAACATGGCCTCATATGCCATTAGTTTGAGTTTGATTTTGGTGATTCATGACAACATGATCATTGGGACTAACCATTTTGTTTAGCATGGCTTTGTAGACATTTCTAGGTCCCAAGGATGCAAGAAAACCATATGCCAAATTAATAAGATATTCTATTTTTCTAGGGTCAAAACCGAGCAAGAAAGGGAGAAGAAAAGACACCGTCGGATGAACCGACGGTCCATTATTTAGTAGCGTCGGACGAGTTGCAGAGGAAGAGCAAGGAAGACAGTAGCACCGGATGAACCGACGGTCCCTCAAATACAAGCGTCGGTGCAATCGTCGGACGAGTTGGTGCACAGGGTCAAACCCTAGGTACCGTCGGATGAACCGACGGTCCATTATTTAGTAGCGTCGGACGAGTTGCAGAGGAAGAGCAAGGAAGACAGTAGCACCGGATGATCCGATGGTTTAAGTGGGGACCCCGTCGTTCTATCCGATGCTTAGTTTGAATTCATACAGAGACGCGCCAAGACGAAGCCTTCTGCACCGGATGATCTGACGCCTTGGTTAGGGTGAAGTGTCGGTCTATCCGACGGTCAGTTGGAAGCTAATAGAGGCGACTTGAGCGCTGAGTCTTCAGCACCAGATGATTCGACGTAGCGTCGGTGCATAGCGTCGGAGCAGTTGTGTCAGAGAATCTCAACGGCTACGTGACGTGGGAGGGGCACCGGATGAACCGACGCCCTGGAAAAGCATAGCGTCAGATCATCCGACGGTACCTTTTTCAGCAGCTTTTAGCCAACGGCTAGCTTGATTCCTTAGGCTATTTATACCCCCTCCACTCACCCATTTGAGGTTGCTAGATTGTGTGGAAGTGCAGAGGAGTTCAAGACACATTCAAGATCATATACAATCCATTCAAGTGCTTAATTTCTCATCCTTAGACTTGCATATGCTTAGTGTATGTTCTTAGTGCTAGGCTTAGCTTAGAGCTGAGTGAGTGCAAGGTTGTGCCAACCTTGTGAGGTGATTCTTCAGTGAATCAAGTTGTACAAGGTTCGCCGGAAGCCTTGGGCCTAAGTGGCTCACCGGCAATCGTCATCGACTCTCCGGCTTGGTGTGAAGCGGTGAGGACACTTTGTGCGGGGGACGTGGAGATCCCCTTCCTTGGTGGAGAAGCTCTTTAGTGGAGGCGGCATCAAGGTGACCAAGGGAGCTTGACAAGTGCCTAAGTGGCTAGCCTTTGACAAGTGCTCTTGGGAGAGACTTGGTGACCGGGAAGCAATACTCTTGTGTGAGTGTTTCAACAACATGGACTAGGGGTGGCTTAGTGCCTACCGATACCACTGGATAAATCGGTGTCAAGAGTTTGCTTCCTCTCATCCCCTTTACGTTTCCGCATTTACTCTATTGCAATCTTTTTTGCCTCTACTTTCCTAGAGTAGTATCATGCTAGGATTGGCTATAGGTTGCAAACCTTCTTTTGGGATGGGAGTTTCACACTAGAACAACCTAGTTGCACGTATAGATAGTATGTTCTAGTTTACCTTTGCGCAAAATTAGTGAAGCCATAGGTTAAGGTTTTTAGTTGCCTAATTCACTCCCTCCCCTTCTTAGGCTAATGGGCATCCGATTCCTTACAAGTGGTATCAGAGCCGGGACTTACTTCCTTCACAAGGAAACGCCAATTCGATTGGTAAATTGTGAAAATCGGCTCATTGGAACGGTTCGGCTTCACTGCCTAGTGAGTTGCTCTATAGAGGAATGAAAGGGGTGGATACCTTAGGTTTGGCTCCATATTTCGATGGCACGGGCTATCCTCGGTGGAAGGTCCTCATGGAGGTCTATCTCCAAGCAAGGGACCTTGATGTTTGGAGAGACACCGATGAGGGAAAGAAAAATGGTACTAGAAAAGAAAAGCAATTTGATGTAATTGCTAAGAGTATCATTTTGTCCTCACTAGATGTAGGCGTTTTCAATAGAGTTTTTACTTGTGAAAATGCTCATGAGCTATGGAAAACCATCAAGGAGCAAAATGAGGGTTCAAAAGAAGTTGCTAATGAACGCTACGGTTGTCTCCTTGAGGAATTCAATAGCTTTAAGCAACTTGCTAATGAAAATGCCGAATCTATGTACTCACGCCTAAATGTGCTTGTCAATGAGATTAATGCTTTAGGTGTGACGGACATCTCGGACTTGAACATCAACCGCGAGATCCTTCAAAGTCTCCGGAAGCCCAATTATGACTTGGTGAAGGCAATAATCTACGAGAAGAAGCTCAAAGATTTGAAGCCATCTCACATCTTGAGCAAGATCATGGCACATGAGCTTCAACTCATGCCCAAGTCAAAGAAGGCGCCCCAAGAAAAGCCCCAAGAACCCTCCTCCCCAACTACAAGCCATGCTCTCTCAAGCTGACAAGAGAAAATGTTGAGTAGGATGGCTACTCATGGAAGCTCAAGCGAAGATGATGGTGATGATGGTGACGATGGAGATTCCTCAAAGGATGAAGAGGTTGAATCCATGGTGGCCAGTACGTGAAGAAGATCTTCAAGTATGTGAAGAAAGTCAACATGTACGGGTACAACGTCCACTTGAGAGAAGGGTGTCATCATCAAAATTTCAGCAAGATCAAGCACAAGCCCAAAAAGAAGGTGGTCAAGGAGAGGAGTGTGACAACCCGCTCAGGAAAATACCGTATTATTGCATAGGACCGATCCACTTTGGTCATTAAGCAATAGTAAAGTATCATCATATCATTAGTTGTCGGGTTAACGCCCGGTAAATCACTTGGGCATCGAACAGAGGATCGACACATGCATTAAAACTCACGCGAAGGCAGGTCCAGAGTACAACATGAATTAAACATTTTATTACAAACCATTGTCCCGGACAGGGAGTAAAGGTTCAGAGTTCGAAAATACAGCGGAAATAATTTAAACTAGCGCAATGGTAAACATCACAGGAGGCCATCCGTGATGTCATCACTTGTCGTCACCCATCCGGTCAATCACACCTGCAACAACGATTTTAAAGCAAGGCTGAGTATACTAATACTCAACAAGACTTAATCGTCGGGTGATAACTATAACACCAAACTCTAGACATGAAAGTCTTTTGGCCGGTGGAGTTCCTTTTGCTAAACAACTGCTAAGAGTAGATCCTTACTTTCAATCTTTTAGCACAAGTTCTAGTTGATTACCACTTCTAAATGTGCCATCTAATTTAATCAAGAATTGGACAAGCAATTAATTCATCAAACAATATTCCTCGAGTTCCATCATTATGGGATATCATGGCCAGTTGATTAAGCAGTCTCGGATAACGGTGAGAGGCCGACAATCGATTGATTTAAACATTGCAAGGTAAACCCAAACACACGGTAGGCTGCCCACAAAGGGACAACTTTCCCAGGCTGTTTCCAGAAATCCTCGGGTTGGGATCGAATCTTACAGTCCTTGGTGCAGGCTATCCGGCATACCCCGCGAGGTACCCGGAGTCACCATACACCACCCTTCCCGGTAGCTAGCCGGTTAGGAGATTTCTCAAGAGTAGTAATGGTAGGATCCCGTGCCGCCTCATTAAGGTACTAGGCTTACCGGTCCCATTCCCGGCGAATGTTTAGTACGTTCGAGAGCCGAGCCCACATGACCACCGGACCGGAGCCCAATCCCATACTCTTACCACATGAGCAACCCATTTAAGGATATCTTATGATTCCTATCAAGGAACCTATTCTCGCGAGTGACGAACATCACTCGGCTTCTATGGGGTCCTATAGCATAGCGGCCTATCGACCTAGCATACTAGTGATAGAGCATAGGTACCTAAGGATCATGCATCTAGGGTTTCAATTCAACTCCTGAAACGTAAATGCACAATCGATGCAAACATAATTGCATAATTTTAAAAGACGGGGTTAATGCTCCGGGCTTGCCTTCGATGGCAAGGATGGCCTTGTGCCCTTCCGGACTTGGGTCCAGGTCTTGAGCTACGTCCACATGCGGCAGCTCCTTGTCGGCACCTTCGTTTCCTTCTTCCGGCACGAACGTACGTCTACTGGCGGGAGGATCTACACGAAGATGCAAATGCAAGATTTATTTGACGGTTTTTAATTTAATTAACCACAAATAATAAATGACAACCATAGGGTGCATTAGTTGGACACATTCACCTAGATAAGAAATACATTCATCATACTCCTCCAATAAGGAACAATATGCGGCTCTTGGTTAGATATTCTTTTTGATGGTGACTGTGTACATATATATGTAAATCATTTAATTTAAATTTCACAAACAATAGTGGGTGAGTGCACTTAGCTTTTTAAATCGATTTACAACCACACACAAGTTAGCATGGGTGGTTTGGTGATTTTCCCCATTTAATGACTATCAAGCCTTTAATTGCTCCCATCACTTTTATTCATGAATTTAATTAATAAAATTCATCGGAAGGGTGTATTAACCACTAAATACCTATAACAAGCCACTGGACACACATGCGAGCGTTGGATAGCTGGAAAATAATTTTTTTTGAATAAAGACAAAAGCTAGCTAGAAGGACAAGGTAAATGCACACAAAAATAATCACTCAACAAATGATCCTAACTTTCTCACACATGTTATATGGCTCAAAATTAGCCTAGTGGTGCAGCACATACACCTAGAACTATTATGGAACTTGAGTTATAAATTTTCAAAGAAAATCAATCATAATTCAAGAATAAATATTTCTGGTAATTATAAAATTGTGATTAATTCAATAGTGGTGTGTTTTGGGATTAAAAGACAGTGTGCAAAAGTTGGTTGCAAAAACCTAATTATTTTGAGCTAGAACAATCATTTATGCATATCTGGCAGAAATGGAAAAATATTTTTATAAACAGATTTACATAATAACTTTGTGCAATTTTTGGCATATGAGCTAGTCATGACAAGACCAACAACATATTCAAAAATTAGCTACAAAGAATCTATATGTTTTGAGATATTGCAGATCTAGGTTTTTCACATTTGTATTTTTCATGCAAAAATTATCAGGAATTAGCTCAGGCTAGAATAACAAAAGTTGTAGGATAATTCACCACAAATCCAACAAAATTAGTTTTACATTTTCTGTGATTTTCTACGCAATTTACAAGAATCGGGAAATCACTTTTACTATTGGAGTTCACCTTTTGCAGGCAGGGACCCCGGAAAGAATCTATCTTTTGCAATGTGGTCCCTAGGGGCGGCCGCGCGGTTCCGGCGAAAGTCCGCCCGGTTGGTCGCCGGAGTTCGCCGGGGAAGGGCCGGGGAAGGGTCTACGGCCTACTAGGGGTCGATTTGGGTGCTCGGCGGGGGCGGTGGTGGCGGCGGCGAGCGAGCACGCCGGCGGCGGCCGGTGCCGGCCGCGGCGGCTCGGCGTCCGGCGAGGGGGTGGATCGGGAAGGGACCGTGGACGGCGGGGCTTAGTTCCCGGAGAGGCTAGGGGAGGTGGAGGAACGTCGTTTGGTGCACGCGGCCGGCCGGAAGGGATGCTCGCCGCGGGGCCGGCCGGGCTAGGCGCGGCGGCGGCTTGGTGCATTGGGGAGGGGGGGGGGGGTCGTGCGTTGCGGCCGGAGGCCGTGCCCCCTTTAAGGCGACGAACCGACCCTTCTAGGGACCAACGGATGCACGGGGAGCGCCTCGGGGAACGCGCGAACGCCGGACGATAGGGGAAGGGACCGCCGGTCCGTCGCGGTTCGCTTGGTCGCCGGGATTCGAGGCGTTCACGGTGTCCAAGGCTTCGGGAGGCGTGCGGCGGCCTTAGGAAGGCGCGGCCGCCCTCGGGAACATGCGCCGGCGGGCCCGTGCGCCGAGGCGCGGGGGCCCGCGGCGGGCGCGCGCGCGGCGCGCGCGGCGCGGCCGGCCGGCGCGACGTCGCGCGCGACCTCGCTCTCGCGCCGCCCGTTTCAAACCGAGCTACTTTGAGCGCGATTTTCTCTCAAAACTTGAATACAAGTGCACAAAGTGATGAATACGAAAATTGTAGATCTAGCTACCCTCTACAACTTTTGTAAAGGTTGTATAGTGTTTTCTCAACGGATTTGGCGGGAACGCCGTGCCAACTTTGAATGCGGCCGGTCCCCCGTGAACGGGAGGTGCCGACAATCGATCAAGTTTTTCACCAATTTCCACCCAAAATTTGAAATGCCAATCTACATGAAAGTTGTGTCCCTCAACAATATGGACAACTTTCATAAAGGTAGATTTTGAAGTGTTTAGGTGAACTTTGGGGAACACGGCAAAAGTTCCGGACGATATTCGCCGACGTCAACGGTTAAGCCGGTTTTGACCGTGTCTTTGGCCAAGGGTCCATTACGGGTGTGTGTAGGCTTGGTCAAGGGCTTCATTAGGGTTCATTGGCGAGGTTTTCGGGGTGATAACCCGGGTTGACCTAGGTTTGACCGGTGTTTGATTGGTTTGACTCGGCCGATCCTGTCATTAGCGTTAATGACGGTAATTAAAAACACGGGGCATCGCAGTCTATCCCCCTTAAGAAGAATCTCGTCCCGAGATTCGAAAGTAGAAGACAAAGTAGGGAGGGTTCCCGAATAGTGAGGTTACCTATGAAATTCAATTGGCTTTGCTTCACTTGAAAGCTTGGCTTCTTGTTGTGGTTGCCCTTAGTGGATCCGGGGTTCCGCTTGTGCCGCCGGGGCTTCGTCGTCCGGGGGTTCGGGCACTCATTGGAAAAATGCCCGGGTTGTCTACAATTCTAGCATATGAGGGGCGGGAGTTCTCCGGGCTTGGAGATCCGTTGCCGGGCTTTCTTGATAGGGCGGAGCCTCTTCCTCTCCTTTTTCCTCTTTAACTTCATGGCTCGCGAAGGTGTTGCATTAGCGGGGGGTTGAGTGGCCTTGTTAGTGTTACATCTTCGTTTTACTTCACGCGGACAAGTCTTCATACGGGTAATTTCCCACTCACCGCATCTATCTCGGATAAGACTCGTTTGTTGCCTTGGTTTGCCCTCTCTTCCTCTCTAAGATCCATTGGTAGTCGAGAAGGTGGTAATATTGAGTCGGAGGCTTGGGGTTGGTCTTGATTAACATACTCCTCCAACGGATTGAACAAACGGGCTTGTTCGACCATGGAGGCGGATAAGGACCGAGAGAGACGCTCGCCAAACTATTCGGTACGACTTCCCATAACGTCCTTGGATAACATCGTACACCATCCGGCTCGGCACGGAATTCCGCCCTTCCAACGGTTGAGTTGCGCCGACAATGGCGTTTATGTACCCTCGGGTAGGTAGTTTGGGTGAACGGGGCTTGGAAGGTTGGATCTTGTTGCATCGGTGGCATTAGCTGTAGTTGTTGAGTCATCCGTTGTTGTGCTTGCAGGAGTTGGCACAACACTTCGGTATGTGCTGCTATGAAAGCTTCGGTCAACATCGTGGGTGGTGGTAGCGATAGATCACCACTACCCGATGCATCAAAACCATTGGGGTTATTCCATGCCGGTCCGAACATCCGAAAAATTAAGTCCCTAATTAGTACACGTTCGGAACCTCACTCGGAAACTTATAATTCGAACATACCCTACGAGACTCCTTCACGGTAAGCAATGCACATCGGACATCCAAACGGTCACAATATCGAATTGATAAAGCTTTGTCCACACATCCCATGATCGGGAATGCAGCTGGAACAAAAGGTACAAGGTTCGTTCTCTTACTACCTCATCGCCGTTCATGAGGAAGCGGACGATGAATGTGCACATGCACAGCTAATAGCAGACATAATCCTCCTACGATACGAGAGGTACATCCCTAACAATGTCCGGCGAAACGACTCGAGCTCTTCGAAGACGGAGTCATGGGTGGCGGCTTGGATTGATTTACGCTTTCGGTCTACTCCGAGCTTCACCACGACGTCGGGGACGAACACGGAAGAACAGTTTGCTCGGCGAGGAACGGAATAGATGGAAGAGATGGCTAGTGCCAAAGTGGTCAAAGCTAGCTGGAGAAGGAACAAGGACAGTGATAATGCCGAGCTCGGATGGAAATGGAGCTTTCGCATCGGCTGTTCTGGGTAAGGGTTCCATTTTATAACCGCTGCGGGGCTGTAACGGTCAGTTGACCCAGTCGGGTATCTGATGTAGGCGACACGAGCTCGACAATGGTTGGCTTGTGAGGTTTCGGCGTCGTGAATACGGTTGCGGAAATCGATGGTAGAACGACGTCATGGCGTTGTACGGTCGTGACACTGATGACGATGGGGCTCAACGGTCTAAATAATCGACCGTGATGGGGAGCAAAACGAGAAAAGCTCAGTGTACAACGCTTTACGTTTGTGGTAGCGTCTAAGAGAAGTGTAGCCAAAGGCTTCGGTCGATCCGGGCGTACTTCTTTGCTCGAAACCGAGAATTTGAATATTATGAGCACGGACCAAGAACGAATACACGATGGATGACTTCTCCACATTTACTATTCGAGAACCTTGACTGCTCCAGAGAATTTCTATGTCTAATGCTTCCACTTGGCTAGCAGGAAAAGGAATTGACGCTGTAAGGTTGTCGAGATTGGCGGCACGAGGCCAAGTCGATAGGAATTACCAAAAGATCATTACGAAGGGAAAAGGGAGGCTAAGTAAAGAGTTTCATCCTTCCTTGTGCGAAGGATGACTTCAAGTGGAACTTCAGAATAATCTTGCTCACACCTTTACTTATTTCGCAAATTTGGGGTTTTGACAACTCATTGTTTTGAAAGTGCAATACTCTTCAAGTTGATGTGATGCTCATGCTTGCGAAGACACTATGCACATGCTCGTGCGGAATGGTGCTCATGATGCACGTTAGATGGACTCGATTACCCGTATGACGAGTTAGTGATTGCAAGGGCAATCAAGGGCGAGAGAGGAAAATTTTGGTGGCGAGTCGTTTTCTCATAACCAAGATACCTAGCGCGCTCCTAGTGGCGGTCGTGCGGTGCGGCAAAGACACACGATACCCTAGGTTCCGTCGCGACACCTTTGGCTACGAGATAACAACATCACCAATCCGAGAGAGGTAGAGCGGGGAGGTACGAGTTTTCATGCGGATGCACGTTAGTATACCCAAACTTCCCAAATGCATATGCGATGCGGTGCATGCTCAAAAGCAACCTTTTTAATTTAAAACACAAGGTTTTGAGCAAGACGGAAAAGAATAAGTTCGGGATTTGAAGAATCGATTGGATCTTTGGTTGGCACGAAGTTCGTGGAGCACGAGAACTTGATTGATCACAACTAGCGTAAATAATGTCTTACAAGATCATTACGGAAAGAGATGTTTAATCAAGGCATGACATTGACGAGGGTTTTCGGAATTACCAAACAACATTTGGAATTACATTGCGGACTAGCCGCACAAAGAAACTCCTAGTTCAACTTACAACATTAGTTAACCAAAAGCGGTCACGGTACACTAGGGTTCCTTACAACACTGCACTCTTACGACTCGAATTTTATTCCCGACGGACCAACTTCTAAGGGTGGGATCTTCCACGGCGAAAGGCTACGGTGACTCGGGTCCGGACTCAATTCCGGATTCACCTTGGATATCTTCAACGTCTTCTTCTTGCGCCGGTCCGGGAATGACGGGTTGCGGGGGTGGAACGGCTAGAGCTTCTAGTTGATTTTCTAGTTCAAGCATATCTTGGTCGTTATGCTTCGCAACAAGAAATTCTGCTCATGTATGATCTCGGTTAACTCTTGTATCTTTGCCTTGTCCTTGGGTCTTTCCTTCTTGAGAGTAGCGATCATTGCTCGAGCTTCCTTTAACGCTTGAGTTGTACACTCCACTTCCTTAACTTTGTATCTATAGATTTGGTGTCTATAGAATACACTTTCTCCCACCATCCTTCGGTAGGTGTCGTACAAGGCTTCTGAGAAGCGGACTGAGGTGACCAAATCAGGACTATAGTGAGTGTTGCTGCGGGGCCGGAAGGATAGTTTCACGTTCACCACCCGGTGTAACGTGTCGCTCGGGTACCGGAATTACTTTGGCGGCAGAGTTGACTATCTCGGTAGGGTGCTTTCCACGGAAAGTTGTGAGCGCTTCAAGAGCGACCTTACGCACGGTGTCGGACAAGTTTCTTCGTGTGCCATACACTCCCACTCTCCCCAAGTAGGATTGGTCGGGCACACCGAAATCTTCGCCTTCACTTCACAACGAAGGAGTTGGCCCGTGGTCATGACCTCACATGTAGAGTACTCGGGTATGTGGTGTACCCAAAATCCTTCGGGGTGTCCCACAAAAGTGCGGAAATCCACCCTCCTCGAGGTAGTTCACGAGAGTCCATGATTCCACATCGACCGACGTAGAACCAACGTTGTCCATCCGGACACAATGACAAAGGTGAGAACCGGTCGGGTGCGAGTGTACAAAGGTAACTCGATCCATGAATACGGGTTGGGGTTAAGGTATGGGGTAATTATGCATAGTAAAAACCATCATATGCCGAGCTCGAACGAGCGGGCATACCAATGATACACGGTCGACAATTGGAAACCGAACATCCTACTCAAACCGAGTCCAATACTTCCCAAATTTGCGTAGCAACTTAGCAAGGTTATGAAACTCGAGTTGGGTACACAAGGTTGAGCTAGAAGATTAGGGAAGGTGCTATTTAAGCAAGATTCCAAAAGGTTCTTGGAAGACAGTAGACAAGGTCCGACTAACCGAGCATATCTTGCGGTAGACCAAGGTATGAACGTGACTTTGGCGAGTAGAACTAAATTAGATTGGAGCAACCTAGGTTAAGATCACCTAGACGAAAGATTTTTGGACAAGGAACAGCAATCTAAGCAACAATTCGATAAATTTAAGCATGACAACACATCTACACCTAAAGAGGCTAAATAGGAACAAACACGCTATCACTATTTTACCTTAGAGAGCACGGAACGGACGTGAGTTCGGTTTAGGTTCTTTCATGACTTTTAACATGATGCAAGACGTCCTATGCATCCTCACAAGGCAATCAAGCCAAAATTCGAAGTTAGCGCCGGTGGCATGGCACATACACGTATCTCCCTATAATAACTAGTCGAGATCTAGTTGATGCTTACTTAGCGACTTACGAAACGAGGTTAGTGTACCGCGAAGATCGCAGAACACAACGAACCTTTCACGCCAAGGCACTCATGAAAGCGTCCACATACATTACCATTCACTATAGAAACGGCATCCATGCGTTAAGCCGCCGCATGGACAAGCATCCAACCTCGGACATCCTCCGTTTGAATGGAGTATATCCTTGCCTCGCATGAGCGACATGCGGATTGCTCATGTATGAAACACATGGCGAGACTCAACTTACACCCGGACGCGAAGATGGGATCCGTGGAATGGATCACTCCATCAAACCTCGCAATTCCCGTGATGCGGAATAGCACACGTATAAAACACGTGGCTCATCTAGTTTGGTTGTGCGGGAAAGTAAGTCCGACACAAGTAAAATGTGCCGGGAGTTAGCAAAATAAACCATGGATTAATAAGCCACACGAAAGAAACCAATAATTCCCTCTAGGACCTCTCGGTCTATTTATCCTTAACGAACCAACGTGTTTTGCAAATCAAACAATCTTGGCAAATTTTATTCAAAAATTATGTGATTAAGGTTGTGAATTATGCTCGGTGCATGCGGTCGCTCGATACCGACTGTGACAAACCACCCGGGAAAATACCGTACTATCGCCTAGGACCGATCCACTTTGGTCATTAAGCAATAGTAAAGTATCATCCGTTGTTAGTTGCCGGGTTAACGCCGGTAAATCACTTGGACATTGAACGAGAGGATCGACACATGCATTAAAACTCACACGAAGGCGGGTCTAGAGTACAACATGAATTAAACATTTTATTACAAACCATTGTCCCGGACAGGGAGTAAAGGTTCAGAGTTCGAAAATACAGCGGAAATAATTTAAACTAGCGCAATGGTAAACATCACAGGAGGCCATCCGTGATGTCATCACTTGTCGTCACCCATCCGGTCAATCACACCTGCAACAACGATTTTAAAGCAAGGCTGAGTATACTAATACTCAACAAGACTTAATCGTCGGGTGATAACTATAACACCAAACTCTAGACATGAAAGTCTTTTGGCCGGTGGAGTTCCTTTTGCTAAACAACTGCTAAGAGTAGATCCTTACTTTCAATCTTTTAGCACAAGTTCTAGTTGATTACCACTTCTAAATGTGCCATCTAATTTAATCAAGAATTGGACAAGCAATTAATTCATCAAACAATATTCCTCGAGTTCCATCATTATGGGATATCATGGCCAGTTGATTAAGCAGTCTCGGATAGCAGTGAGAGGCCGACAATCGATTGATTTAAACCTTGCAAGGTAAACCCAAACACATGGTAGGCTGCCCACAAAGGGACAACTTTCCCAGGCCGTTTCCAAAAATCCTCGGGTTGGGATCGAATCTTACAGTCCTTGGTGCAGCCTATCCGGCATACCCCGCGAGGTACCCGGAGTCACCATACACCACCTTTCCCGATAGCTAGCCAGTTAGGAGATTTCTCAAGAGTAGTAATGGTAGGATCCCGTGCCGCCTCAAATGCTTAGCCCACATGACCACTGGACCAGAGCCCAATCCCGGCGAATGTTTAGTACGTTCAAAAGCTTAGCCCACATGACCACTGGACCAGAGCCCAATCCCATGCTCTTACCACATGAGCAATCCATTTAAGGATATCTTATGATTCCTATCTAGGAACCTATTCTCACGAGTGACGAACATCACTCGGCTTCTATCGGGTCCTATAGCATAACAGCTATCGACCTAGCATACTAGTGATAGAGCATAGGTACCTAAGGATCATGCATCTAGGGTTTCAATTCAAATCCTGAAACGTAAATGCACAATCGATGCAAACATAATTGCATAATTTTAAAAGACGGGGTTAATGCTCCGGGGCTTGCCTTCGATGGCAAGGATGGCCTTGTGCCCTTCTCGACATCGGTCCAGGTCTTGAGCTACGTCCACATGCGGCAGCTCCTTGTCGGCACCTTCGTTTCCTTCTTCCGGCACGAACGTACGTCTACTGGCGGGAGGATCTACACGAAGATGCAAATGCAAGATTTATTTGACGGTTTTTAATTTAATTAACCACAAATAATAAATGACAACCATAGGGTGCATTAGTTGGACACATTCACCTAGATAAGAAATACATTCAGCATACTCCTCCAATAAGGAACAATATGCAACTCTTGGTTAGATATTCATTTTGATGGTGACTGTGTACATATATATGTAAATCATTTAATTTAAATTTCACAAACAGTAGTGGGTGAGTGCACTTAGCTTTTTAAATCGATTTACAACCACACACAAGTTAGCATGGGTGGTTTGGAGATTTTTCCCATTTAATGACTATTAAGCCTTTAATTGCTCCCATCGCTTTATTCATGAATTTAATTAATAAAATTCATCGAAAGGGTGTATTAACCACTAAACACCTATAACAAGCCACTGGACACACATGCGAGCGTTGGATAGCTGGAAAATAATAATTTTTGAAAAAGACAAAAGCTAGCTAGAAGGACAAGGTAAATGCACACAAAAATAATCACTCAACAAATGATCCTAACATTCTCACACATGTTATATGGCTCAAAATTAGCCTAGTGGTGCAGCACATACAGCTAGAACTATTATGAAACTTGAGTTATAAATTTTCAAAGAAAATCAAGCATAATTCAAGAATAAATATTTCTCGTAATTATAAAATTTTGATTAATTCACTAGAGGTGTGTTTTGGGATTAAAAGACAGTGTGCAAAAGTTGGTTGCAAAAACCTAAATATTTCTAGCTAGAAAAATCATTTATGCAGATCTGGCAGCAATGGAAAAACATTTTTATAAAAAGATTTACATCATAACTTTGTGCAATTGTTGGCATAGGAGCTAGTCATGACCTAACACACAACATATCCAAAAATTAGCTACAGAGGATTTATAGTTTTTTGAGATATTGCAGATCTAGGTTTTTTACATTTGTATTTTTCATGCAAAATCTAACAGGAATTAGCTCAGACAAGAATAACAAAAGTTGTAGGATAATTCACCATAAATCCAACAAAATTTGTTTTACATTTTCTAATTTTTCTTTGATTTTCTACGCAATTTACAAGAATCAGGAAATCACTTTTACTATTGGAGTTCACCTTTTGCAGCAGGGACCCTAGAAAGAATCTGTCTTTTGCAATGTGGTCCCTAGGGGCGCTGCCGGCGCGGCTCCGGTGAAATTCCGGCCGGTTGGTCGCCGGAGTTCGCCAGGGAAGGGCTGGGGAAGGGTCTACGCCCTACTAGGGGTCGATTTGGGCGCTCGGCCGGGGCGGTGGTGGCGCCGGTGAGCGAGCACGCCGGCGGCGGCGGTGCCGGCCGTGGCGGCTCGGCCGTCCGGCGAGGGGGCGGCTCGGGGAAGGGACCGTGGGCGGCGGGGCTTAGTTCTTGGAGAGGCTAAGGAGGTGGAGGAACGTCGTTTGGTGCACGCGGCCGCCGGAAGGGCGGCTCGCCACGGCCGCCGGCCGGGCACCGGCGGCGGCTTGGTGCGGGGGGGGGGGGGGTCGTGTGTCGCGGCCAGAGGCCGTGCCCCCTTTTAAGGCGACGAATTGACCCTCCTAGCGACCAACGGATGCACTGGAGCGCCTCGGGAACGTGCGTACGCCGGACGACAGGGAAGGGACCGCCGGTCCGTCGTGGTTCGCACGGCCGCCCGGGATTCGAGGCGTTCCGGGCGTCAAAGGCCTCGGGAGGCATGCAGCGGCCTTGGGAAGGCGCGGCCTGCCTCGGGAACATGCACCGGCGGGCCGGGCGCCGAGGCGGTGGCGGCCCGCGGCGGGGCGCACGCGCGGCACGCCGGCCGGCGCGACGTCGCGGCACGGCCTCGCTCTGGCGCTGCCCGTTTCAAACTGAGCTACTTTTAGTGCGATTTTCTCTCAAAACTTGAATACAAGTGCACGAAGTGATGAATACGAAAGTTGTAGATCTAGCTAACCTCTACAACTTTTGTAAAGGCCGTATAGTGTTTTTCTCAACGGATTTGGAAGGAATGTCGTGCCAACTTTGAATGTCGGCCTGTCCCTGTGAACAGGAGGTACTGACAATCGATCAAGTTTTTCACCAATTTCCACCCAAAATTTGAAATGCCAATCTACATGAAAGTTGTGTCCCTAACCAAGATGGACAACATTCATAAAGGTAGATTTTGAAGTGTTTAGGTGAATTTTGGAGAACGCGGCAAAAGTTCCGGACGACATTCGCTGACGTCAACGGTTAAGCCGGTTTTGACCGTGTCTTTGGCCAAGGGTCCATTACGGGTGTGTGTAGGCTTGGTCAAGGGCTTCATTAGGGTTCATTGGCGAGGTTTTCGGGGTGATGACCCAGGTTGACCTAGGTTTGACCGGTGTTTGACTGGTTGGACTCGGCTGATCCGGTCATTAGCGTTAATGACGGTAATTAAAAACCTGGGGCGTCACAAGGAGACCAAGGCAAGAAGCAACAATGGCCATCCGTGGGTGGACAAGTGGTGGATCAAGTTCTTCTAGCTCAAGCGATGAATCAAGAAAGAACTTCACCACCCGCTTCATGCAAGGTCGTTCACCATCACACATGTGCCTTATGGCCAAAGGTATGGAAAGCAATGTAAGTGATGACGAATCCGACACCACCTCTCTCAATGATCTTGTTGAGCTATTCCATGAGCAAAAAGGAATGCTTGAAAAACAAGCCAATGAAATTAAAGAACTCAAGGCTCTCAATTAGCTTAGTGACACCCTTGCTACAAATTATGAACATTTGTTGTGCAAATTCAAATTGCTTAGCAAGGAGTGTGAGGAGCTAAAATCTAATCTTGAGAGCAATGAGACTAAAACAAGTAATTCCTTTGAGCTTGATGAAACATCTATCCCTTGTGCAATTCCTATCTCCAAGGTAGATGCTTCAACTTCTTGCATTGATTTAATTGATGAATCTTGCTCACCATCTTTCCATGAGAATGTTGTTGTAGAAACATGTGATTATCTCGTAGGCAAGGAAAATGATGAGCTCAAGCAAGAAGTGAAATGGCTCTGAGAGAGGTTGGCAAACTTGATGGGCAAGGGCAAGAATGATGAAGAACGAGTGGACATCTCTCAATACATGAAGAGCAAAGTACAACCTTCTCAAGATAACCGTGATCCCATGGTGAAGAAGCTTGGGAAGGGTGCAACCGTGACTTGCTACAAGTGTCATGGAGAAGGGCACAAGTTCTACAAATGCCCTCAATTTGTCAAGAAGATGGACAAGGGCGCAAAGAAGAAGTTGAAGCCCACCATCAAGAGCTCCCTCATCTACACCAAGCCCAACCGCAAGAACAAGACCAATTGCAGCACCTATGTCATCAAGAAGAAGGCAAATGGCAAGGTGGTTGCACACAAGGTTGGGAAGATGAAGGAGGAGCAGGGTAGGAACCAACCCATTTGGGTGCCCAAGGAAGTCATCATCAACATGAAGGGGCCTCAAATGGTTTGGGTTCCAAAGGCCACTTGAAGGCCATGAGTTGGGGACTTGGGAGGCTTGGTACAATCAAGATGAGAAGATTCAAGCCTAGAAGCCAAGCTTGCAAATTGGACATGTGTTGCCCAAGTTCCCCGGTTGAGGTAATGGAAACTAGAACCTATCTCATGTATCATTGTAGCTCCATTGCCTTGTTTAGGTTGCATTTGTTGCAATGTTTACATATGGTAGGTTGCTTGTGTCATGTGCTAACCCATGAGCAATCTACATGGTTTAATTACTGTGTAGGAAAGCTACACTTGTTCTTTCATGGTGCATGTTTTCATATATATCTCTTTGCATCATGAGCAAGCTATAGGGTTAGCTTCCCTTTTGTTTTCATAAACAATGTGCATAGATTTGGTTGGTGATTCAAACACTAAATGCACACATTTAGGGGGAGCTTATCCTATGGTTTGGTTATGGGACTAACATTGTTTCAAGCTTATCTTATGTAGTCCCTTAGCGACGCGTTCCAGTGCGGTAATTCATTCTAAGAGAATGCTATTTCACTCTCAATGTGATCTAACATCTCTAAAAGAGTGAATATAGCAATATGAGCTTCATGCTATTGAGTCATGTTCTTGCGAGCTTATATATATAAGTTCAAAGGCAATGTACTCATACATTCCTAATCCTTGTGGTACCCCAAGTGTCTTCTATGCAAGCTTCTTTCAAGTGGTGTCACCTAGTGATATCATTTCCAAGTGTCTCATCTCAATGTGGTGCCAACAAGGTAGAGAGGATCATCCCCCGGAGGTATGCAATGATCAAAAGACTACAAGTGATATGTACAAGTGGTAATGTAACAAGAACCCATTTGTCTTATCTCTTGTCCTTTAAGCTACCTCTTTGCATGATATGCTCTACGCTTCCTTGTTTTACAAGTTTGTAGTTGTGCACTTGTTTCTCACTACCCTGGTCTTGCATGTGGTATTCTTTCTATGCACACACTTAGGGGGGAGCTTAGTTTGTATCATGCTAGTCTCATGAGCTTGTGATCCACCTTAGTTATTCTCACATGGTTCATGCGGCTTTCTCCCTTGCATTTAACATTTCTCCTTTGAGCTATGATTGCTAGATCTTGCTAGTTTCGTTGGACCCGTTGCTTTGGGACTTTTTGGAGATTTTATTCCAAAGGGGGAGAATGTGGGACCAAAGCGAGCTTGTGGCTTAAGCTTACAAGTGGTTTCAAGGATACTTACAAGTGGATTAAAGGATATGAGACCAAAGGGGAGAATGTGAACATGAAGGTCAAAAAGAGGGGAAGTTTGATCTAGGGGGAGTTTGAATGATGGTAAGCATCCAAGCAAGTGTAAGTGGTTCTAATTTTGTCAATTCTTGCAAATTTATGCTTGCTTTGGTTGTGTTGTCGTAAATCACCAAAAAGGGGGAGATTGTAGCGAACATGGCCTCATATGCCATTAGTTTGAGTTTGATTTTGGTGATTTATGACAACATGATCATTGGGACTAACCATTTTGTTTAGCATGTCTTTGTAGACATTTCTAGGTCCCAAGGATGCAAGAAAACCATATGCCAAATTGAGAAGATATTCTATTTTTCTAGGGTCAAAACCGAGCAAGAAAAGTAGAAGAAAAGACACCGTCGGATGAACCGACGGTGCATTATTTAGTAGCATCGGACGAGTTGCAGAGGAAGAGCAAGGAAGACAGTAGCACCGGATGAACCGACGGTCCCTCAAATACAAGCGTCGGTGCAATCGTCGGACGAGTTGGTGCACGGGGTCAAACCCTAGGTACCGTCGGATGAACCGACGGTCCATTATTTAGTAGCGTCGGACGAGTTGCAGAGGAAGAGCAAAGAAGATAGTAGCACCGGATGATCCGACGGTCTGAGTGGGGGCCCCGTCGTTCTATCCGACGCTTAGTTTGAATTCATAAAGAGACGCGCCAAGACGAAGCCTTCAGCACCGGATGATCCGACGCCTTGGTCAGGGTGAAGCGTCGGTCTTTCCGGACGCTTAGTTGGAAGCTAACAGAGGCGACTTGAGAGCGGAGTCTTTAGCACCGGATGATCCGACGTAGCGTCGGTGCATAGCGCCGGAGCAGTTGTGTCAGAGAACCTCAATGGCTGCGTGACGTGGGAGGGGCACCGGATGAACCGACGCCCTGGAAAAGCATAGCGTCGGATCATCCGACGGTACCTTTTTCAGCAGCTTTTAGCCAACGGCTAGTTTGATACCTTGGGCTATTTATACCCCCTCCACTCACCCATTTGAGGTTGCTGGATTGTGTGGAAGTGCAGAGGAGTTCAAGACACATTCAAGATCATATCCAATCTATCCAAGTGCTCAATTTCTCATCCTTAGACTTGCATATGCTTAGTGTATGTGCTTAGTGCTAGGCTTAGCTTAGAGCTGAGTGAGTGCAAGGTTGTGCCAACCTTGTGAGGTGATTCTTGAGTGAATCCAGTTGTACAAGGTTCGCTAGAAGCCTTGGGGCCTAAGTGGCTCACCGGCAATCGTCATCGACCCTCCGGCTTGGTGTGGAGCGGCGAGGACACTTTGTGCGGGGGACATGGAGACCCCCTTCCTTGGTGGAGAAGCTCCTTAGTGGAGGTGGCATCAAGGTGACCAAGGGAGCTTGACAAGTGCCTAAGTGGCTAGCCTTTGTGGCGAGTCAAGTGGTGCTCTTGGGAGAGACTTGGTGACCGGGAAGCAATACTCTTGTGTGAGTGCTTCAACAACGTGGACTAGGGGTGGCTTAGTGCCTACCGATACCATGGGATAAATCACGTGTCAAGAGTTTGCTTCCTCTCATCCCCTTTACGTTTCCGCATTTACTCTATAGCAATCTTTGTTTGCATCTAGTTTCCTAGAGTAGTATCATGCTAGGATTGTCTATAGGTTGCAAACATTCTATTGGGATGGGAGTTTCACACTAGAACAACCTAGTTGCACATATAGATAGTATGTTCTAGTTTACCTTTGCGCAAAATTAGTGAAGCCATAGGTTAACGTTTTTAGTTGCCTAATTCACCCCCTCCCCCTCTTAGGCTAACGGGCATCCGATTCCTTACAGGTCGTTGTTTAATGCCCATTACGAATATGTCTTATCAGTAACGGGCATCTGCCTGTTGCCTTTCTTGGCTTATTTGTAACACTTGATCGGTAATGGGCACGTTGCCCGTTACCAAAGGCGATCTACGCCAGTTACCAAAGCCAGTTTTTCACGTAGTGTTCTTCTCCAAGAGTTTGATGTTGCAATAAGTGATAAGAAGGGGGTGGAGAATGTTGTGGCCGATCACTTGTCTAGGATGAATCGTGGACGGGATGATAAAGAGCCTATGGAAGACAAGATGAGAGATGACCACCTCTATCGAGTGCTCGATAAAGACACTTGGATGATTGATATCATTCGAGCGATTCGGAAGATGCCTCTTGACCATCTAGATAAAAACTCTCAAAGGAGGATATCTCCAAAAGTCGAAAATACTTTTGGGATGCACCATACCTCTTCAAACTTGGCAATGACAAGAGTCTTGAGAAGATATGTGCAAAGAGAAGAGAGGCTTGAAATCTTGAGAAAGTGCCATTTTAGGACCCAAGCAAAAGTATGGTCTAGCGGATTCTATTGGCCGGAGATGCATGAAGATACTAAAAGATATGTTACATCATGCCCCGAATGCCAAAGGTCCGGAAACATCTCTCAGAGAAATTCTATGCCCTTGAGATATAATCTACAAATCGATTTGTTTGATGTGTGGGGAATAGACTTCATGGGGCCTTTCAAAATCTCACATGGATATGAGCATATCCTAGTCATGGTTGATTATGTATCCAAGTGGGTAGAGGCCATGCCATGTCGTAAAGCTTCCACGGAGGAGTCCATTGCTATGATCAAGAGCATGATTTTTCCTCATTTCAGTACGCCGAGAATCTTGATTAGCGATGGAGGAACTCACTTCCCCAGGAAGAATTTCAAAAAGTGCTTGTCCAAATTTGGAATTGAACATAGAGTCTCTACGCCCTATCATCCACAAACCAATGGACAAGCGGAACCATCGAATAGGCAATTAAAAAGCATCCTCAACAAAACCATAGAGAAGGGAGGCAAGGATTGGTCAAAGAAATTAGACGGAGCTTTGTGCGCGTATCGAACGGCGTTCAAAACACCGATAGGTATGACCCCTTATCAATTCGTCTATGGAAAAGCTTGCCACCTTCCGGTTGAGTTGGAACATAAAGCCTATTGGGCGATCAAAGAGATGAACCTTGATCTCGATGCCGCGGTGGTAAAACGAAGAATTCAAATAAGCGAGCTAGAGGAGATGAGGTCGAAAGCATACGAGAATGCAAGCATATACAAAGAAAGAATTAAAAGGTGGTATGACAAAAGTTGAAGTAGAAAGAGTTTAAAGAATGAGATAAGGACCTCCTCTACAATTCGAGGTTTAAAACCTTCGGAAAGGGGAAATTGCAAAGCAAGTGGGACGGACCTTACATTGTTCATTCGGTGCTCTCCAATGGAGCGGCAACAGATATGGATGTGAAAGGCGATCAATTCATGGTGAATGGTCAACGTCTTAAGGTTTACTATGAACCCGACGTTGTGCCCCTTCATCATGTCGATGTCTTCACCATGGAAGAACAGCCCGAACGTCCAACCTAGGACATAAAACAAGGTGTTGATTTTTGTAAATAGTTTTTCTTTATTTTTCTGGAGTTTCTCACGAAGATTTACTAGGCCAACTTTTTCTCAAGGGCTAAGAATGCGAAAAAAGGGTGGTACACTGGAGACGGGACCGGACCGGCCCCTGGAACAGGGTGGGCCAGCCGGCCCGGTCCGACCGGCCCAGTGGGGGCCCGACGGTGGTTCGCCCCGGTTTTTCCCCGATTCGCTCCTTTTCGACTTCCCTCTTTGGTCAGAAAATTTTAAAGGAAGTTTGAATTAGGAAAATGCAGTTTCTAGAGTATTCCTTTTCGAACTATTTATTTGGCCAAATTGGGAGCTTGGGAACCCATCCCATCTAGCATTCTTTTGCACCCACACAAAAGCCATGGTGTCCCCGAAGAGCATTGAGTTGAAGCAAGGCGCCGAGGAGGCATCGATGGAGGAGGCAAAGCGATGCGAGCTCAAGCTACCTGTGGAGATCAAGAGGACCTCCCACATCCATTGCGGAGGGTGAGTCCCGACCGGAGCTATCGCATCACGCAACCCCGTCAAGGAGGAGAACGTCCCTACTCCCGTTAAAAGGTCGGCGCACATCCGAGGCATGAAGCGGAAGGATTACAAGGAGGTGTCGCCCGCGCCTAAGGACTATGGGGATAGCGACTATTCCGACGATTGTAGCCCGAGCTCATGGGCGGCCGCCGGAAGAGATGATAATGACTTGTACATTTGGGAAGAGGTGCCCAAGGAGAAGACTCCCGAAGGCCCCAATGGCAGCGACGACAATGATGATGGCAACAACGGCGGCGACGACAACGGAGACCTTGGCGATGACGAACCTTTCGGGATGCATCCGATGTGTTGTCGGCTTGCCATCACTCCATCTCAGAGCTCTACGCATCGGTCGACAAATGTTTCCAGGCCATGGAGGTGATGAGGCAGCGTATGGAGGATTTGGAACGCGTGGTCGAAGACGAGTACAAGTTCCTGAATCGCAACGTGCGCAAGTTATTCGGCGTGGTGGGGAACATGAAGGGCATGTGGTGCAATAGTTGTGGGAAGTATCACTAGGTTTAGTTTTTCCCTTAGGATTTTTGTAAGATACGATGAGGACGTCGTATGATTTTAGCGTGGGGGAGAGCTAGCTAGCTAGCCTTTAGTTTCAAGTTTAGTTTGGTTCGGTTTAGTCTTCATGAGAGTTTAGTTTTCGAGAGAGTCTTTAGTTTTTGAGTGTGCTTTTAAATTTTTGCAAGTGTCTTAATTTAGTGTCACGTCAAAGAAAATTAAATAAAATTAGTCCTTTAAATTTTGTGTCTTGTGTGATGCTTATCTTGATTCACTCGCTTGTTTGTCTTTAGTTTTTGATATATGAACATAAGTGTGTGGTTCGAAAAATGTTTACCGTGGTGCTTAGTGGAATTGCTACTTCTAAAAGTACCCATACCGTGCTTCGATCTTGAGCTTTACATTTTGGTTGTGCTATGTTCGATGCTAAAAGTTGGAGGAATTCAATTCTGAAAATTATCTAAAAACCCTTGTGATAAAAGTTAGCAAATCCTTTTTTTCCAAGTTGAGAGTAAGAAAAAAATCCTATACAAAGCCAACCTTATTTTTCGCTCCACCATAAGTGCGATTAGCACAATGAGTTGGGCTAGGACCCTTCTCTCTTGGGAGTTTTAATTTCAAGCAATGACCATGTCCTTGTGCTTATCTTTTTGTTGCTAGCCTCGTCATGCATTCGGTAACGTGACTTTCACATCGGAGGTCCCGTACATCACCGAATTCCATACCCGAACCTATACATCTTTTTTGTACATCGCATTCCTTGAACACGACCTACTTTGAAGTTTCGTCTCATCTCTAGCATGGTTTTTTAAAAATTCAGATTGTGTGCATGCAAGAAAGAGAGGAGTAGAGAGCTTTGAGAAGAGAGAAAAAGATGTGAAGAGAGGGAAAAATAAAGAGAAAATATGTGTATGGAAAAGCAAGAAAGAAAAAAGAAAAAATAATAAAAAAAATATGTGTATGATAGGGATGAATCAAGTGAAAGAAAAAAATAAAGTGCATGGTAAGGATGTCACATTGTTGAGAGACGAAACTTTTACTTTTTTTCCAACCATGTGCAATCCGACAACGAGGACGTCATCGGTGCCTCGTAGTAATATTTTCTTTTGCCCTTGCACATGTCCACCATTCTAAATCTTCTCGTCCTTGATATTTCCACAGATGGATTAATTCTCATGATCATTGGCTTTGAAAGGTAAACAACCATTAGAGGAAGTTCTTAGTTTGACAATATTTGTGTTGATTGTGCTAGCCATACCTATAGCTCCACTTTACATGTTATATGAGAGACTTATGGGAGGTGAGAGTTTTATAAAACTTGTTTAGGATAGCCACTTTGTATGACTGACATGAGAGAGCTTGGAGAAAGGTTTTTGTCTAACACTTGTTGCAGGAATTTTGTTTTTGAAAATCATAAAAAAAACCTCCAATGGAAGCAAAGAAGTAAGCATGGCTAAGATTGAATGCTTCGAGTGAAGAATTTGAGTTGTGGGGTGAATCTTGGTGAGGTAAAGATTCTAAACACCCATGTTTATGTATGATAACCATTACTTTATGTTTATGTATTAAATATAAAAGATTGACTAACTTGTGAAGAAGGATTTAGCGGAACACGATTACAACGCCTTGGACGTAGTTCTTTTACGAGTACTTGCTCGAGGACGAGCAAGATCTAAGTGTGGGGGAGATGTTGATGGTGTATTTTGGTACACCAAACATGTTCATTACACGTTGGTTTCGATTTGATTATGGAACTAACCTCCACTAGGCACACTAATAATATAACAAGTTCATCTTTGTGCTTGCATTTGAAAGTATTATGTTTATGTAGGAAAACATGGACATAAAGGACGAGTTCGCACAAGTTCAAAGGAGCATTTATGGAGTCTTGTTCGTGTTCGTGAGCTCGATGAAATCACTTCCAATGGTGGCGAGGACCGAAGTGCTACGAAGGAACACCCTCGAGGATTGAAGCGTAAAAGACCGAACTTCGTGCAAGGAGAACCTCCATCTTGGACGTGAGGATGACATCGTCAAAATGGTGCAAGTGGAGGGGGAAAGTGCATAATCACCTGAGAACCCACGGGAGCGAAGGGGCGACCGAGCTGGGCTGGGATGGGCCTGAGCCGGTCGGCCCAACCCGGCCAGCCTGGCCTAGTCCCGGGGTCGGTTCGCCCCCCTTTCCTTGCACCCGATAGATCTTCAACCCTAAAGCCCTGGAGGCGCCGCCATTCGCGAAAGAGAGAGCCATTCGCACCGAGAGGCCATCCACAAGCTAGAGAGAGAGAAGGGAGATCTCCGGAGGAGGATCGACCATCTCAAAGGAAGCACCCACAAGTGGAGAAGAAGGAAGACACCGTCGGAAGGGTGACCATGATCAACGGTGCCATGTTTAGGACCTTGATGGGGTAATCTCCTTATTCGTCCATGGGTTGTAATCAGTCTTGAAGATGTAATCATACTTTATTAGATTATCTATCTATCATCTTGTGTTGAATGTGCTTAGATGCTTAAGGTTAGCTACCATGCCGTAAAGGAAGTATGGATCCCAATGCTCCCTTGGATCAATTCAATACGCCATGTCCATCATAGGTCTAGTCACGAATACCTCCGCGTAGTAACAATACGGGGGGAGGGAAAGGGCAAAACCGTGGTCACAACCCCCGATAGATTAGATTGGTTTTCATGTTTAAAGCAGTTGCATGTTCAAGTATCGTAGACCCATGGGCGAGTGTCTCCTATCTTGATAGCTTATTAGTTCTCTCTAGTGTAGTGTAGTCGTTTTCTAGTTTCACCTTAGATAGGGTTGGAGTAGCTAGTGAGTAGAAGTAGATCAAACGCTTGTAATCCCCTTGCTCCGCGCATTGACAACAACCTTGGGAATCGCGTGGTGAAAAAGGTGTAGGTCCGTATGCTTGCAGATTGTAGGTGGATATGTCTTTTATCCGTCAATAGTGTACCTGAAAGTGTGCACATGCAGCTTGCATTCTTTTAATTTTTGATAGCATTTTTGTGGTACTTCTTGATAGCAACAAAAGAGAAAGAAAAAGGCAAGACGTGCAACAAAAAAAAAGAGCCACACTACAAAAAACAATCAGAAGTAAAAGACTGAGAGGTGATAAAAAAGAAAAGTAAAAGCCGCACCAGAAAAACAAAGTGAAAGAAAAGAAATAAAAAAATCAAAAGTGCTTGCATCATTTGTATCCATGTGAGAGTTGTATTGTTGCTTTCTTGAACTAGGTCCAGGACGAGTTTAGGCCGGCAACATAGACTAGCTTGGGACTACTTTTCAGTCCTGCAATTCTGAATTTGAATTATTGATATTCCTTGCTACCATATTGAGCCTACCCAAAACTCCACATATATACTTCTTTCTGCATAGGTTCTTGCAACTGTTAAACTCGAGCTCGACAATAGATTGTACCACCCTATTGGCTTTGGTAAGAACAGTTGCACGACGGTGGTAAGATGCTTGAGATATTGCATTCCACTTCCACCACCACCCAGTAGTTGCTAGTTGATAGGGATAATAGTTGTGTGTTGTCTTTTTCTGTCTTCTAGCCAAGACAGTTTCTTCATACTCACCAACATACAATGGTGTGAGTGCTGATTCATACATGGAGTGGGAAATTGCCATAAAAGAAATTTTTGCTACTCGTTTTATGTGTCGAAGGAGGAAGGTAAAAAATGCAGCTAGTGTGTTTTGCGACACTCAGCTTTAACTTGGTGGGAGTCTTTAAACAATTCTGATAAACCTCAAACTTGGAATGATATGAAAATTCTTATGAGAGAAACATTTGTTCATCCACCTTCTACAGTGAATTCAAATGATGAGGTGCCTAATTCAGAGAATCAGTCCATTATTGTATCTTTTGCTCCACCTAAGCTTTTGCAGGATTCTGAACAAAAGCAAGAGGACAAGGATGACATGGAAGAAAATGAGGAGCTCACATCCTCATGTGAAAATTCAGAACCACCACTTCACAATGCACCTGATACGTACTTCTACTGAGGACATAGGTAATGACCATGGTGCTATACTCACAGAAGGCGAGAATTATCATAATATGCTGAATTTTTCCACAAACCATGCTATCAAAGAGCAATTGTTAGTGGAACCCTCTCTAGATTTATCTTTGTCACATGATGATTTGCTTGATGTTCCTTGTGATAAAGATGAATTGTTTGATAATGCTTCAGTTTTACATGTTTTGGAACCAAACACTTCTACTGAAAATAAACATGTTATTCATCTTGCGAGTGCACGTGACGAGCAAAAAATGTTGTCTTCTTTGCATACTTTGGGTTACATTGAATTCGATGATTTGTGTAATCTAGATTGTTAAGAATAGAGACTTTTTGCATATGCTGATTTTCCATGGTTGTATATACATTCCTATCATGTTATTGGCAAATATACCAACAAAGAACAATATCTGATACATCGGGTTTACATTTGTAAAAATCTGAATTCTCCTTTTGTTGTGCCAGATTGTGCTTGATTAGAGGGCAATCATCATACAAACATATTCACATGTTCCTCTAGTGGCTTTGTTTTAAAGAAAAAGGTTCACTCTCGAGAAGAGAAGAGTCGTTGTTTACTACCATCTATTCTTGCATTGTCGTTTGCCGGTGCTAATCTTTTGCAGGATGGTGTTGTCGTACAATGTGTGCCTTCCGATCAAGAAGCTTGCACACTTACTGAATTTTTCATAAAAGGTGACACACTAGAAAATTGGAAACAAGGTTATGTCCCCCTTCACAATTATTTTAGTTCCATTTGTTTTCGCAACCCCGTTCTCCTTTGTGCTTTGCAGGATCGATTTCGAGTACAACCGACGCCAAAGATGGCTTTTCGTCAAAAAGGGTAGGATGATGAGGCATGGCGCCCATGCATATGTCCATGAGTGATGCATGGAGTGAAGAAGGAGTCTAACAATGTTTTCCAAGTCAAGAGGGAGGTCTGAGGCCAATCCAGTTCGAGTCCCCAAGTTGGAGGCCCAAAGCAACTCAAGTTCGAGCCCAGCTCGTTGTTCAGGAGCAGCACGCACTAAAAATGGGGATATTTAACTATTTGCCACTCTTAGCTAGGGTCAATTAATCTCTCTCACATTCACTCCTCTCTCATGGGTGGCAAATCTGTTGGCACTCACCCCCATATGATGGCAATAGGTTAAATATTCCGCTTCCAATGGCACTGGTTTCAGGCACAAATTCGTTCGGAGTAAACAGGAATCGTTGAAAGAAGTTGACGTCCAGAATCTGCCAAGCTGCTGTGTCATGGGTTTGTCGGGCCTTTAGCCCAAGCTGTGGGCGCCCCACCCTTGGTCGCCCTCAACCCTAGAACGCCCCTCCTCTCATATGCTCAGTAGCCGCCACCTTAGAAACTTGGGTTTTGCTTGATTTTTTGTTTCCCTTCGCTTCGAGGAACAGACTATCTTCATATCCACTGTAGCGCCAAGTTCTTTTGTTGTGAATCAGGCCCCCCGTTCTTGTTCGTCACCACTGTGTCGATTAGTCCTTTTGTGATCAGAACTTGAACCCCATACTCTTTTGCTTCAATTTGTATTTGTAATTGTAAGGTTGCGTGTTTATCCTTTCTCGCATGTGTTATCGATTCGCTTGCAAGGAAAGCCTTCGTGGTGAGGTGAATCAAGTTGTGCTAGGTTGATAACCAATAGAGCAGTGGTGTAACGGTTGAGGGGTCCGAATCGTGTTGATTCGAAGCCGGATCGTCAACGTCGAGTTCTCCACCCAATCAAGTTTACCATCTACCTCTCGGAAGATTGGGCCATCACCTATCAAGAAGGGTCCCTTGGCTACGAAGGAGGACTTGTCCGCTTGCAAGTCCAAACGAACTTTGATACCACAATCAACCGTCAACAAGCCCCTTTTTCTGGCACCATTGCCGGGGAACAAGTAATCAAGATTCAATCTAGTTTGCACATGTGAATATTTTCAGTTTTTTTCTTGATTTTTCTTTTCCATCTCTTAATTTTGATCATACTTAGAACAAAAAAAATCAATCTATGGTTTTGCTGAACCCTGGTTTTCTTTAGTTTTTGTATATACTTTGTTTGTTGCTAACCCTAACCGGAGATGGATGGCTACATCTCCAACAAAAAAACATATGTTCTGTGGATGGTCTAGAAAAACTTTGTAGGTAAAGGTGACGTCCAACACAAGATCTAAAAGCGGAGGATGAAGATCGTCGAGATCTCCAAGAGAAACTCCACCTCCAAGCTCGAAGGGAGATCAACCTCACCCGCCACTCATCCTAGGGAGATCGTTCCTCAAGATCGTCAAAGCAATCGTTCCTCAATGTTAATTATGTTCTACCTCATCATCAAATCGGAAGGGAGGAGCCAAAGGAGAACAAAGCCAAGGAAGAAAAGATGTTGCATCCGTCAAAACCATGAATCAACGCCCACCTGATAAGGTAGAAAAATTGACTAAGTCGCAAAATAAACCTACACCAAAGCCATGGATGGTGCAGAAGTGGGGTCCCCAAGATTGCGACGCCTGCAAAGAGCGTTGATCTGAAGCGAAGAGAAGAAGTCTAGATATAGACTATAAATGAAGCACTTGGCGGGAGGCAACCCGTTCATCAAGTCAAGAATAAGCTACTGGGAGGACAACCCGTTGAAGAGTCAAGCTACCGGGAGGGCAACCCGAAGAATTTATCATGGTTTCAAAGTAAGTTAGTCTTAGAGTTTGCTACACAATACATACCATAAACTCTTGTGTGGTTGAATAATTTTTAGAGGTATTATAATTGCTTGGTCATTTACTTGAATTTTATATTGATCATAAACAAGTAACTTGAGCCATCTGAAGTTTTGTTTGCACCTTTTCGAGAAGCCAAGACCTAAAATTCAGAACCTACCCCAACCTTTCATCCTCTCCATGATGTTTAGGTTGGCTTGTTTCACATGATAAAAATAGACAGGTAGGGCCTTGCTATGTTCTTTAATGTTTTTAATCTGTGATGCATGGTAGCAATCGCGTGAACCTAAGTAACTTTATTTTAGGTTTCATTCAACTTGACATCCACCGGTTTTTCTAGATTTAGATTGTTTATAATGCCCCATTGACTCTACTTTTTTCAAAATCTCTTTTCCATGTTCGGCCAAATTTAAAACATGAACCTATGCCCCCACAGTCAAGCTGGAGGAGCTTGCTATCAATTAATGAAAGCAATGGATCCCGGAGTAATCAAAATAGATTTTGCAGTTGTTTTTGATGCCTAAGATATCTTCTAATGATATATTTGGATTTATCACTAGCGCTGAGTTAATTGTTAAATTTTTAAATTAGAGGAGGGATTAGCATCTAAACTTGATTAAGGGGAGTTTTTTGAGCTTGATTAACATATAGTGCCCCATGATGCATCTCGGGAAGCCTCCATCTTTTGGCATCTCGGGCACATGTAAAGGACAAAGCATGGGGGAAGCAAGGGTTTTGTTTTGTAGGAAATTAGTGGAAGCATAAGAGGCAAGAAAAAAAGGGAGTGACACAAAGAAAAACAGTGGAGGTGGAAGATTAATCCCGCAAGGAAAGAAGTGGTTGTGGACGGCTCGGGTAATGGAATCTCGTGGATCATGCGGACACAAGGCAAGAAGGGAGCCAGAAGCATCTCGGAGAAAGATCAAAGCGGAAGGAGCAGGAGGTCCCCTAGGTCGATCGGCCTAGGCCGACCGGCCTGGCATCCTCTCATGGCCCCAGTGCTCCCCTTCGCCTGGTAAGTAATTTATGCATTTGTTAATTTGTGTTCTTGAGTTCATAGCCCATAAGTTTTAGAAACAACCTAGAAAAATTTGAGTTCCATGGTGTTGTAGGATCTTGTCATGTAATCGCCGAATCTTTTGTTTCATTCATGTTGATAGTGCTTTGATGCCTAAGGTTAGCCATCATGCTTTTCGAGAGTATAGGTCTCACTACTCCCGTAGATCCCTTCAACATATCTTTTGTAGGTTTAGCTAAAGTGACCTTTTGTTCACATCTCAATAAATTAGTTTAGCTTCACCATGATAGGCGGTTGCATATTCAAGAATCCACAAACCCTATGGGTTAATATCCATCTTATCTTGTGCACCTCACGATCCACTCTCTAACAAAATAGTAAAAATCATAATAATAATAAACTCCACCCTCCATATACTTCCCTTGTGTGTTTTCTCCCACCGACAACCACCCCCTAGTGTACTCGTTGTGAGTTAGTGCAACAACAATGTGGAAGATAGCCACCAGTGTCTTCACCGAGAAGAGATGTTCATCATCATCAAAGGAGCCATCATCAAGCTCTTCGAGGAGGCACTCAATTTCTGAGTCTCCCCAGAGCATGGAGGAAGACATGGCACCACCGAGGAGCAACACGCTGCCCCTTTGGTGGCATGAGGAGTACACAGAGTTCGTCCATGCGGTACACCAAACCACGAGGACACATGGAAGAGCCACCCGTTCCACCATGATGCTCAACTCATTCATCCGCTCCACCACCATACACTCTGAAGTGTTCCAATAGATTCATCATGAAGACAAGGAGGAAGAGGAGAGGCTTGTTCCTCTTGAGAGGAGGCTTGTGCCAAATGTTAACTTTGATGACACCCTCCAAGCATTGGAATTCTACTCGGATAATTATTAAATCCTGAGCAACCTTGGATGGGAGAAATTCTTATACATTAGCACCAGTCATTGATGAAGGAGTGTCATGCCTCTCATTTCACCTTGAAGATGAAGAGCAACTAGTTTTTATGGATATATTGGAGAAATACTCGATTACAAGAAGGAATCCCGAAGCAAGTTGTTGTCCAAGAAAAAAATTTTAGAAGGATTTTTGGGGAATGATTTCGAGAGAAGATTACAAGGAACCCAAAATTTCTTCTTGTTGGGATTTCTTTAGGATCAAGGACAAGAAGCAAGGAAAGTGGAGATGGGAAGAGAAGGTACAAGTTGACAAAGGTTAATATTCCTCTTCCCAACGAGAGGCTGATATCATTTGAAGACAAAATTGGTAGAGGAAGGATTTCTTGTACTGGCAAAAAAGATTAAGAAGGAAATTGTGTAAGAGGGATCATCCTCCGTAGCCCAAGACGAAGGAGGGGCTACGCATCAAGCTAATAAACAACTATGGAAGGATTCCAATGCCACCACCATATGAAGAAAGTATGTCAAATGCGAGCATGGGGGAGTGGGGCAGCCACACCACCACATCCTCCACCATACATGTTCCTCACTAAGTTTTCATGGCGCGCCATCCAACAAATGCAAGAAGAAGGGACCGCAAACATTGCCTATCAGTTTGGTCGCCTTCACCATTCGAGTAATATAGAGGAGGACCGACACAATCATAATACAAGTAAGGATACAATGCGTCGGACCATCAATATCAACCACAAGAAAATAAAGGAAGAAGGAGGAAGAAAAGAAAATAATAACACTTAGAAATTCGGTTTTTGATTTTCTCCTTTTCCTTCTCTTTATTTTCAGCTTTTGCGCAAGTTTATATATGTGTAGCATTTTATGTTTTTATTTATTTCAGCATGTGCGATAATAGTAGAGTTAGTTTAAGATCACCATGAATAAAGTTTGCCACCTTGAGCAACCTTTGGTAAAAATATTAAGTTGATGCCATGATAATATTTGATGAAAAGTTGTCGCTTTGCCCAACCTTTGTACTTGTTTTATGCATGATAATGGTCTCTTTAATATGAATATGAAATTAATTAAATGCTAGCTTAATCTTTTGTGGAGGTTATGATAAAAATAAGACCCATAGTGTTATATTCACGCTCTCAATTTTTGATGAGGTTAAATATGATTTGTTCTTAAAAATATATATGCTAACCTAGTCATTAATGCTACTTGCATTATCCAAAGCCATATATATATATATATAGAGAGAGTATATATACTGGGAGTCTTGGGCTTCCAATAGCTATTGGAAGCCCCAGCCAACCAGCCCAGCCAGCCAGCCAACCAGCCACATTTTTTTCAACCAACCAGCCACGTGTTGCCACCTCCATCTCCCTCCAACCTAACTCATGCATGCATGGAGATTCATCTTTTTGCTTTTTAGTTTTTCCAAGATAATTCTTCACACGAGATTCCAATTCAGAAACGGTATTCACCATAAGATTCGTGACATTTTATTCACAATTTGAGATCCAATGTGAATTTTTTGAATTTTTTGAGTTCAAAATTTTATATGACCATAGATGCCCGGACGACAGGTTTGTACGGCCCGGAGTACATTTTTGTAATACCCAGCCGGCATGTTTGTAGGATCTGAACTATGAATTTATATGACTCGGACTGCAGGTTTGTATGATCCGCGATGATAGGATTCTATGACCCACACTACAGGATTCTATGACCTGCGAGGCTGCGACAACAGGATTCTATGACGTGGACACTAGATTTATATGACCAAGGCACCGGAATTTGAAATTTGAATACAAGTGTTGAACCTATTGATTTTTTTTGTCACGGATAACAAGTTGTTATAACCCACCGGAGAAGCCAAGTCTACCAATGGCGACTCCTCCCTCCACCCTCGTAGGCTCCCGGCGATCATCTCCCTGGCGATCTACCGCTGGTGATTGGTGATTGGTCCCCCTTCTCGGATCTCTCTCTCTCATGGAGGTGCCTTCGGATCTGGTTGGCAAGTTGGATTTCAGCCATGGGAAGCTTTTTCAAGATCAAGTACTGGTACGTCATCGCCAGTCCGTGCATCACCCTTCTTCCTCTCCGAATGGCTCTTTCTTTCTTTTGGCTGTTTTTCGTCGCTTCACGGTCCGTTTAACGGAGGATTCAGTGGCTTGGATGCTACAATCTTGCCTTGGGGGATCGGCAGCTGGTTTTCATGTGCGATTCCAAAGTGACCGTCACTTTCGTTTCTCGGTGTCTTGCAAAGCAGTGGGCTTTATGATCTACAATCTCAAGCGATTTATTGGTGAATGTTTTGATGTTTATTTCTTCTTGTGGAGCAACGGAGCCCCTCATTGGGAGAGAGAAAAGTTTCTTTGGGAACAGGAACAATCGAAAGAGTGGCACTATGTGCAATCTAAGAGGCAAAAGAAACTTTCTTCTCGGTCCCGTGGTCGCCGAGTTCACTTTGCTCCTGATGTTTCTCATGATCCTCCAATGCATCGGTCAGATCCTGTCAAATCGTTTGTGGTTGGTTCTCTTGAGGTTCCCACTACAGTTCGTTTTTCGACTGTTTTTGGCAGACTTTCAGCCGATCTCTCTCAATCAGATCCGATTTCCAGGGCGTGTTCTTCGCGCGGTGATACCGCTGATCAAAATTCAAATTCAAAGGCCACTTCGTTTCTGCGGCAAATGTCTTGCGGTGGGCCACCGGCCGTTTCTCGTCTTAGCCCGTGGAGATGTCGGGCTTGTTTTGGTTATGGGCACAAACAATGTTGGTGTTTAACTCGGGTTAAGCCGAAAGTCCATTGGGCCCCCAAAAGAAAGTGCACGATTCAGCCCACGGAAGATGAAAGGTCACGCCCTATTTCTTTCCCTGCCTCCCACGACTCCCGAGGAAATAGCAATCCCGAAAGTTTCCAATCTTCCCCAAGCTACAGTACTGATCGCTCTTCCTCGTCGTCGCCGCCTTCCACTACCCCCCCGCCGCCTCCGCCCCCTCCTGAGCCCGACGACATGGCCAACTTCCCGTGCAACCCAATGCTCTTCCTCCCACCCGGCCTTCATGTGGAGCATGGATGGCACCGTCCGGCTCGTGCTCGCGTTGCCCTGGGGGGTGAGCCGCCGCGCCGTCATGAACAGTACGCCATTATTTCCCCGGAGCCGGAACCGCAGGCAAGATCAAGTGCTCGGTATCCTGCAGCAAGTCGGTGAGTTCTTGGAGCACAACTTTCACGTAGATGTGATTTCATCTTTTCCATCTCCGCCGGGCTTGGGGCTTTTTCGGTTTGCCAATCTGTTCGGCGTGAAGAAGCGCTTGATGCTTCCCCAATTAACTTTGGTCGGTGGGTAATGTCGGTTCATAAGCATGATGAGGCTCCACGAAACTTTAGAACCTCGCAATTATATCAGAGAATCTTGGATCATGTTTTTGGCCTTTCCGCTAGATTATCAGACTCAGGACTTCATCCAGCATTTGTTGCCCCCTTTGGCAGATTAATTAGATGGTTTGAGGGACCTAATAAGTCAAGAGTAATTGCTCGCTGCCTACTCCTGTCTCCTGATCGTGTCCCTCGTAGCATGGTCGTGTCTCAAGGTACCATGCTTGGTGGTGCAGGTAGATCCTGGACTGTACCGGTGTTTATTCTGAATGGCAATTTCCCAGATGGTTTTCCTCATGACGAGGATCAGGTGCCAGTGGATGGTAACCCACACCCGGTTCATGGGGAAGTTCAGCTTGGTAATGTTGATGGGGCCCAGGGGTGGCAACAAGATCTCAATGGAGCTGGTCACCATGTCCATGCAGATTTTGGATTGAATGACCAACAGATGGCTGATGTCCAGCAACAACTGCAGGCTCAACCTGTCCCTCCTCATGAGTTGGCTGGCTGGGATGCTTGGCCTGATGTTGATCAGCAGCAGGAGAATGAGTGGCAGGAGGAGGTTGACCAAGTCATGGAAGAACCTGTTCAACAGCAAGACTCAGTCAGTTTTGATCAATCAGGATCCACAGCTGAGTACTTGAGGGCCCATGGTCCTGACATTGTACTCAATGTTGAAGATGTTTTATCTGGCAAATTCAAGACAGGTTCCTCTTCCTCCACTTCCTCTGATGCTTCTTCTTCAGTTCACCCTGAGGTGCACAACATGATACACCCGACTTTGCTGGCAGTTGAGATAGCGGCCTTTCAGAAGCTGCTGATTCCAAACATCCCTCCAGTGCTGAATTTTCCAGTTTTTGTCAATACTGCTCTCATACAGACCATTACCTCTGGTTCTCCAGTTCAGCACAACCAGGATGATTCGCTGGCAATTGTACCCGTGAAGCCTCCTAGCTTGCACTCTGTTCTCCTGCATCTTTGGGCATTTTGGCACAGTGAAAATCAGACTCAGCCAAGCAGCAGCAGCATAGATGTGGAGGTTGAAGTCACTAATGCAAATTCTCCTCAACCTCTACTGGATGCAACCCTACAGCCTGGAGCACCATCTGTTCCCCAGGATACTAGGAGAACTCTGTCTCTGCCCAGGACAGTTTCAAAAAGAAGCAGCAGGAAGCCTTTGGTAACTCAAGGCTGTCGGAGGAGCAGTAGGCTCAATATTTCTGAAGGGTTCAAGCATTCTCGGTGCCCGACAAGACCCCCGGGAAGAAAAGGAAGGTCCCGGACGGTCTTGCACTTCACCTTTTGGATAATCCCCCTAGGCCTTCGATATTGTCCCCGCCCGGTCCCAATTGAGACTCGCAACAATGGGGGCTGTTTTGTAATGTGTCTCCTAGTGAGCTCACACCGATGAACTTATGACCAGGAAGACTAATGATGGACAGGATGCTGTGCCTTGATCTCCTGTTGTCCCAGTGCTATTTTGTTACTTTCAGGCTTGTTTGTTTAGCCTGCACTGTCTTCCTTCTCAGGGACATAAGTAGTCTTAGCTACTCTATCTTTATTCTGTGGTGCTTGTGGAACTTTCAGACTCTTTTGTTCTTCTGCTTGGTACTTTTTCATCTTTCTGGTGTGCTTCTATTTCTCTGGTGTCCTGTAGGCTTTCTCTTATGGCTGTGTTTGGATTTGCTCTGGTAGCATTAATCCACTTTTCTATTTCCTCGGTGACAAATGAATATTAGAAATTGGAATATTTTGTGTTGGAATATTCGGGGTCTTAATGCCTCTGACAAGCATGATGCTGTTAGAAATAAAATTGACGAGAGTGGTGCCTCCATTATCTGTTTACAAGAAACAAAACTACAAAATGTTGACATGCATATCATCAAGAAGTTTGCCCCGAGACGCTATGATAAGTTTGATTTTATTCCCTCTCTGGGTGCTTCGGGTGGAATCCTTGTGTTATGGATCAGTGCCCAGTTTCTTGGGTTGACTCTGGATAAGCAGCCTTTTGGCATTACGATTTCCTTCACCTCTCAATTCAACTCAGCGATGTGGAAGCTTACCACGGTTTATGGCCCATGCCATGATCCTGAGAGAGCTGCTTTTGTCAACTGGATGCGCTCTCATGTTATTGATGCTGCTGAGAACTGGTTATTTCTTGGCGACTTCAATTTTTGAGATCTCTCGCATGATAGAAATAAGCCTGGAGGAAATCTTTCGGATACCTTAATTTTTAATGACCTTTTGGGCCACCGGGCTTGCTGGAGCTGCCTTTAAAAGGAAGGGCCTATACCCGGTCTAATATGCAAAAGGACCCTCTTCTCGGAACAACCGGATTGGTTCTTCACATCCGCGAATTGGACGGAGTTACATATCCGAATACAATTGTATTGCCCTTGGCCAAAATAACTTCGAGATCACATTCCTTGTAAAATTTCTATTGGTACCGACATCCCCAAGGCAAACATCTTTCGTTTCGAGAACTTTTGGCCGCAGCATCCAGGGTTTTTAGAAACTGTGGTTTATGCTTGGAATGCTTCGGTGAGGAATTCTAATTCTTCAGCTAGTGTCTTGGCAGGAAAATTAAAGAATACAAGGTTTAATCTGAAGAACTGGAGTAAAAGTTTGTCCCAGTTATCCTCTTTGATCAAAAACTGTAACAAGGTTATTTTTTACCTAGACTCTCTTGAGGATTGCAGGCATCTTCTGCTCACCGAATGGAATTTGAGAGTGACTATTAAACGACAATTACAAACGCTTCTGAGATATAAAAATTTATACTGGAGGAAGAGATTCACTGTCAACAGAATTAGGTTTGGGGATGAGTGTACCAAGTTTTTTCATGCTATGGCTACTGTTTCTCATAGGAAAAACTCCATCACTTACCTAAGGGATGAAGCTGGAAATCAAGTACATGATCATGAAGGGAAAGCTGCTCTCCTTCTACAGGAATACAAGAATAGAATGGGAATTTCTTTACAGCCACGTATGCTCTTTGATTTATCTACCCTGGTGCCCATTACTCAGGATTTGGACAATCTGGTGGCTCCTGTCCTTCCACGGGAGATTGATAATATCATCAAAATGGATCCCGTTGACAAAGCTCCAGGGCCAGATGGTTTCAATGGTTTGTTTCTAAAGAAGTGTTGGGGGATCATCAAAAAGGATTATTATACACTCTGTCAGGATTTCTTTGAAGGCAATATTAACCTAGAATGCTTGAATGAATCTTTCATCACACTTGTGCCAAAAAAGAACAACCCGAAACTCGTAAATGACTTTAGACCTATCTCCCTCCGAACAAAAGTAGTATCAAGTTGTTGACTAAGATTCTTGCAGAGAGGCTTCAGGCTATAATCCTAAATTTGCTTCATGCTAATCAATATGGTTTCATAAAATCAAGATCCATTCAGGATTGCATTGCTTGGTGCTTTGAATATATTCACCAATGTCAACAAAGCAAGAGGGAAATTGTTATTCTAAAGCTGGATTTTGCAAAAGCTTTTGATACTGTGGAACACACTGCCATTCTTGGCATGATGGAGGCTTTAGGCTTTCCTGCAAAATGGTTGTCATGGATTTCAGCTATTCTTTCTTCTGGCACCTCTTCAATTCTGCTCAATGGTACTCCTGGAAGGAAGTTTAAATGCAAAAGGGGAGTTAGGCGGGGGTGATCCCTCTCTCCCCTCTCGTTATTTGTTCCGTCGCCGAGTTACTTCAGTATGTTATCAATGATGCACTTCGCAACAATCATTTGTCTTTGCCAATCCCTCATGCCAGCAATGATTTCCCAGTTGTGCAATATGCAGATGATACTATTTTGATCCTACCAGCTGATATATCACAACTACTTTATCTTAAGGGCCTCTTACAAACTTTTGCAGAGTCCACAGGCCTGAGAGTCAATTATCACAAGTCCTCTATGGTTCCCCTAAATGTGCCTCAAACTAAGCTGCATGACCTAGCTTCAGCTTTTGGTTGTCAAATTGCCAGCATGCCTTTTACTTACTTGGGCCTCCCAATGGGTACGACCAAACCTAGAATGGAGGATCTCACCCCACTTATGGACAGGGTTGAAAGGAGACTAAATGCTTGTTCAATTTTCCTTTCCTATTCTGGTAGGCTTGAGATGATCAACACAGTACTTACTTCAACGGTGACCTATGCCATGTGCTCCATCAAGCTGCCAGTGGGGGTGATTGATAACATAGATAGAATGAGGAAGCAGTGTTTGTGGAGAGGAAACCACCCTGACAAAAAGGGAGGAAACTTGGCTGCTTGGTCTATGGTGCAGAGGCCAAAATCCAAGGGAGGGCTAGGTATCCTTAATTTGAGATTACAAAATGAGGCTCTGCTTCTCAAGCAACTCAATAAGTTTTATAACCATTTGGATATCCCGTGGGTGAATCTTATCTGGGATAAATATTATCTTGGGAAGGTCCCTCATGCTTCCTCGGAGGTTGGTTCTTTTTGGTGGAAGGATGTCTTGCGCTTAAATATCCTCTTCAGGGGGATTGCCTATTGTGTTTTGGGAAATGGTTCCACAGTTACTTTTTGGGAGGATCTGTGGTGTGGTGAAATTTTGGCTCATAAGTTCCCGGCATTGTTCTCTTTTGCCGGGAATGCCGGAATCTCGGTCCAAGATTTTGCCCAAGCCGATGATCCGGATTCACTCTTTGCCTTGCCTCTATCGACCGAAGCTCATGAGGAATTGCGCAACTTGATACGGTGCTACTTTCTGTGGATATCAATCCGGTTGAACATGACTCTTGGTCTTTTTTTGCCGGGGAAACAAGAATTATACATCTAGAAGGTATTATCGAATGGTGTTTGAGAATTTTCGGTCTTCTAGGATTTTCACGCTTATCCGGGCGGTCCAAGTGTGTCAACGGTAATCAAATTCTTCATATGGTTAGTCTTGGTTGATCGCTTGAATACAAGATCTATCTTCTTTGCGGAGGAATTATAATGTGCAACCCAATGCGATGAAAGGGTTACTCAAGCTTTTCGGTCGTCCAACCCGGAGTTTTTCATGGAAGCCTTCATCATGGCAAGTTGGGAGATCCGGAATCTTAGAAATGCTATCATCTTTGATAATGGTTCGGCTTCTCGTTAGCGCTTGGGTTAGGAAGTTTAAAGCTCGGGGTTATCTTCACATCGTGAGAGTGAAGAGTGATAGGCGGTCGCTTTTATTTCGTTTTTGGAGAGTATCTCTTGATGTAATGTTAGCCTCTTCTCCCCCTCCTTTTTTCTTTCTTGCCCTTGCTTGTACATAAACTCCTTTCGGTTATTCTAATTTTTTCAAGCTGTGGGGAACTCCCCCACGGTATTTGCCTCAAAAAAAGTTGTTATAACCCGGATGACATGTTTATATGGCTTGGACTACATGTTTCTATGACCCCGCAACGAGAAGTTTTTTTTGACACATACAACTGGTTTCTATGACACTGCAGACCATAGAAATCCGTCTCAAGGTCATAGAAACCTACTGTACAAATCATAGAAATATGGATTTGAAAAACATATAAAAACAAGCATATAAACCTACACACAGTTCATAGAAACCTATCATCTAGGTCGTAGATTCATGTTGTCGCAACCTCGCAGGTCATAGAATCTTTTAGTACGGGTCATAGAATCTTATCATCGTGGATCATACAAACCTGCAGTCCGAGTCATAAAAACTCATAGTCCAAATCCTACAAACATGTCGGCTAGGTAATACAAACATGTAGTCTGGGTCATACAAACCTGCCGTCTGGGCATCTATGATCATATAAAATTTGGAATTCAAAAAAATCAAAAAAAATTCACAATGGATCTCAAATTGTGCATAAAAATGTCATGAATATTATGGTGAAAACCGTTTCTGAATTGGAATCACGTGTGAAGAATTATCGCGGAACAACTAAAAAGCAAAAGGAAGGTTCTGCATGCATGCATGCATTAGGTGGGAGAGAGATGGAGGTGGGAGGTGGGAACGCGGCGGGTTGGTTGGTTGTGAGGGAGATGGAGGTGGGCACATGGGTGGTTTGTTGGATGGGTTGACTGGGGCTTCTAATAGCTATTGGAAGCCCTGGGCTCCCATTAGTCCCACACACACACAGTCTCTCTCTCTCTACACACACACACACACATATATAGAGTATATATATTGGGAGGCTAGGGCTTCCAATAGTAATCGGAAGCCCCAGCCAACCCAACCACGCCTGGTCCAGCCCAGCCAGCTAGCCAACCATTTCAGTCCGCCAGGACTTGCGCCACCCGCACCCGAGCGGTCCCCACGTACAATCGTCGTCGCCTCGCCGCGCCCCCGACCATAACCTGGCCCACGTGCGCACTCGCCATCGCCCCACCACGCACCCTGAACCCGTGCTTTCCTCTCTCCCCTGTTTCCGTCATATGTAGCAACAAACTTAGTCATACAAACATACGAGTCGTGTATGGCACTAGCAAACCACGCTCCTCGGCGTTAGACCCGCTGCGTATGGGATTTTATGATTGTATGTTCATATGAAAATCCTCTTTGAAACGCTCAATTCTATTATGGTCACCAAAACCGCGTTATTCGTTGCATCAAATTTACTCGTTAATTAAAATCCTTCAATCGGACTATACCGGTGACTGTCAATATGTATGACATTAACTAGCACGGTTTACCTTTTCTTTACTTATTTTTATAGTCTTGTTCAATTTGTATGACATTAATTTACATGTATAGGCCTCCCAATAAGTAAGGTCTGTGCAAATGTACGTTATGTTGTAGTTATTCAAGTTTATATGACATTTATATACCGTTTCTATCACATATCGCGGTTTATACGACAGTTCACATGATTTATTCAAAAGGTCAGGTTCGTGTTTGGACGGGTGGCATGGCGTCGTGAGCAGGTGGTGGTTCCGTAGAGATGCCTCTTACTGTTTTTAAACCACACCCGAGCGGTCCCCACGTGCAACTATCGTCTCCCCGCCGCGCTGCCGACCGGAACCTGGCCCACGAGCGCACCCACCGTCTCCCCGCCGTGCACCCTGAACCTGTGCTTTCCTCTCTCCCCCATTCCCATCATACGTATTAACAAACATAGTCATACATATCTACGATTCGGGAATGACACTAGCAAACCATGTTCATTTGCGTTAGATCCACTGCGTACGGGATTTTTATCATTGTTCGTTCATATGAAAATCCTCTTGCAAACGCTCAATTCTGTTATTGTCACCAAAACCGCGTTAATCATTGCATCAAATTTACTTGTTAATTAAAATACTTCAATCGGACTATACCGATCACTGTCAATATGTATGACATTAGCCAGCACGGTTTACCTTTTCTTTACTTGTTTTTATAGTCTTGTTCAATTTGTATGACATTAATCTACAATGTATATGCCCTGTGCAAATGTACGATATGTTGTAGTTATTCAAGTTTATATGACATTTATATACTGCTTCTATCACATATTTCGGTTTATATGACGGTTCACATGGTTTATACAAAGGTCGGTTTCGTATTTGGATGCGTGGCATGGCGTCGTGAGCAGGCGGTGGTTCCGGAGAGATGCTGTTAGTTTTTTTAAATCGCACCATCCAAAGATAAGGACACCACCCATTTATTTAACCCCCACTCTCTCCATTTTGTCCTCACTCGCCGCACTCGCTCCACCCTCTCTTACCCTTCATTGGGGTTTTCAGTTCATCCTCTCCGGCGACACCGGCGGTTCTTTGAGGTACCGGCCCCGTCTCCGCCCGTATTTTACCACGCTATTCTCTCCCTCTTCTGATTTGCCTCATTTTGTTGAATCCTTCAGTTTTGCTTCCATGGAGGGAGAACTTCCTGGCGGTGGAGTAGGCGACTCCGGCCCCCTTTCAACGCACGGCAGGCCGAACGCTGGAGAAGGAGGCAGCGCCATACTTCAGAAGGCGGCCGCGATAGTGGTGGCGGACCTGCAGAGCACGGCTGCCCCCGCCCTAGAGGTGAAGGTCTGACTCGACCCGACGACGCCGCGCGCGTCAAGCCCAGTCGGCAGAAGAAGATTCCCGCGGAAAAACGGCTTTTTCGAGGAAACCACCTCTCACCACCGACAATACTGGTGGTGCTGGTCCTGTACAGAAGAGGGCGGCCTGCCAGGGACCACGACTGTCAGATTCAGATGAGGCCCCCACTGACGACAGTGCAGATGATTTCATGCCCCCAACGAAGATTCGTAGAGAAGAAACTACTTCAGGACGACTGTCTCCTCGTGTCACGCGGTCTGCAAGCCGTCCCCTTGAGTAGGCTGTCTGAATTGGGCGTGGTGGTGGACGCTGAGGTCGGGGTAGGGCTGGAGGGAGGAGCAATCCCTGTGCAGTTAGATTCGAGGTAGATCTTTCGAACTTCATACTTTGTAGTTGCCTAGATTGTAGGAGTAAATTAATGCTATTTTATATGATTGATGTTATTTATATCTCTGTGTCAGGAGAATGTCTCTACAGAACTACAAGAACCTAGGCGTAGCCCATCTCCCGCGCTATCTGTTAGTTTACTTGACTTATTCACTTCTTGCAATGCTAATCAAGTTTGTATGACTTCTATGCTGGGAGGATTGCTTAAAGTGTATTAACTTAATCATTCAGTTGGAATTGATTATTGTATATATATGATTCATTATGCAGTAATGTATCACTGTGTGACATGATTCATTACTTTGTAAAATACTGCCATATGACATCTGTTCATAGTTTCTATGAATAGGTTTTCACCTTTTGTTGTTAGGCACCTATTTGTCCTGGACAATTCTATTTGTATGACATGGCAGTAGAGGTTATAATGTCGGGTTCGGACACCTAGTAGTATCCATGATCAAGTTGTCACAATTGTATGACAATGTATCAAGACTAATTCATACATTTTTGGTTGAACCTGTATCATAGGACCTGCGTCAATCATTAATTTATATTACCTCATTGTAGACTTTGCATGACAAATGCAAAATGGAAAGTGCCAAGTCATAGGCACATATATGACCCGCCAGTCTTAGTTTGTATGATCTTTTAGTTGTGTATTCTTCTGCCATAATTATGGTACTTTTAATGACACAACAATATGTGTGATCTTTTTTGTCAGAATTGTATGCTTGTGTACCATGATAGTCACATGTACGACCTGCTAAAGTATTTTTGTATGACCTTCTAGTTGTCCGCTAGACATTTATTTTTGTTATAAACGTCAGTGTTGTCGGAGTTATGTATGATGCAATTTTGTCATAATTGTATTAATGTGTAGCATGATTAATACTATTTGATGAAGCATCAACAATTATTAGTTTGTTGCATTTGTTGTTTCTAAGATATGACCAGTATGACTCTTAGTTTATATGATGTTCTTATTTAATATATATGCAGCTTTGCTATCAATGCAAGCACAATTGTCAGTGTACTATCTGATATACATCAGTGGATTGTATTATTATTATCAATGAATTTGAGGCAGTGTTTTATTTTTTTGTCATCTGATTTTATGCATTTGTTATCACAAATTTGTTATATTGCATTTATTCAGTGTTTGTATGACATTTACTCTATTTCTGTTTATTGATCTATGTAATCTGTTACATTTTTAGGTTCGGATATTGAATGTTCGTTGTTCAAAGAGACACGTGAAATTCTGCAGTCATTGAATCCGAGCCAGAAAGATTATGTAATTGCTAAGGGCTTTGGTTCTCTTTTTGAGATGACTCTTGAAGGGTTAGAGACTCGGGGGTTGTTTAATATTTTGTTGGATCTGACTGACCCACGTCATATGATCATCCGTTGCGGGCCTGGGAAAGAGTTTAAGATCACCAAGGATGTCATTCACTTTATCACTGGTCTATCCAAATCAAGTGACTGAAGGAGCGAGCTTTCGGCAGAACTTTCATTTGAGTAAACGAGTGATTGGCATTGATAGGATGAAGGCTGAAGTTATCAAAGGTGGTGCAGATGATCAGACCATGCGGTGTCTGTTTCTTATAGTGTTCAACTGTTTGCTGTTTTGCAAAGGCACCCATGAGATCACCAATGAGCACATAGCGTGGACCAAAGATATCCAACATTTTGCTGAGTTCGACTGGTGTCAACTCATTTACAATGATTTGTGCCATGCTGTTCGTAAATGGCACAATCGGGACAGAAGCCAAGTCAATTCCACAGTGTACGGTTGCTCCGTTGTCATTCTTGTAAGGCCATGTATCCAATCATGCATTATATGCTTTCTTTCACTGGATTATATATATCCAATTATGCACTATTTGCTAGTTACAGCAGGATTATCAGCAGTTGTTTGCATATGCAAAAGCACATTTATCACTAAATTATATGCCTTCTTCAACTGCACTATATCTTTTGTATCATGGCACTATAATTATGTTTGTATTACTTTTATGATAGATTTATATGCTACTGTTTGTTAGCAATTTTGTAGTATTTTTAAATCCATTTTCTCTAATGATTCACAATTTTTTCTTCGGTAACTGTCACAGATCTATTATCTGGACCATCTATATGACAATGCTTCACCTGGTGGCCGCTTGGGTTCTCCCCGATGGAAGTTATATACAAGTGAACTCATCCAGAGGTTGGTCAAAGAAGAACAGAAGCATGATACTTGGGGGTCATGCGATGTAAGTGTACAATAAATTTATATTACCTGGTTACATACTTTATATGCAACACAAATAGTTCATCTGTATAAGCAGATACATGCCCTGCCACTTTAAATTGCATGTTATGGCATTATGTATGAATCTATTGACAGAAATATATGACACTATAACAAGATCAATCTATAATATTTGGCTCAAATTCCACCAAGGTTATATGCAAGATGTATTTAGTTTTGTATGAAATTTGACCATATGACTACTGTTGCAAATTTATATTACCTGGTTGCATAATTTAATTAGTATGCTATTGCAGCTCAGGTCCTGGTATTGGACCAGATGCACCAACTTTAATTAATATACACTAACCGATAAAATATGGTTATAAATTTCCTGCTATTTTAGTTTGTATGATGTTGTGTCAACACTTATATTATTAGCACTTACATTTTATCTGATATTCATATATGTCACACATATATGCTTCTACATCTATATCTTTCTTTTTGTTATAGTTCCACAGCCCAACGCAAACATGTTATGCCGTTGGCCCAAAAGTTCATATTCCTCGATTGAGTTCACTATTGGCATACAAGGTCGTCCAGTGCACTGAACCTCTTTCTGAGAGAGTGCAAAATTTCTTCTCTCAATATGGTCATGACATGTCTTCACTGGCGGACTCATTGGAATAAACTCGTCTTCAGCTGGTTCATAAGTAGTTCGAGTTAGCAGAAAACTTTGCTAAGTTGATTGATGACTTGATTGTGGCTGAAAAGCATGGTGATGCTTATCCAACTGCTTCCCATGGAAATGTTGGACAACAAGATGCTGACAGTGGAGGTGTTGCTGACGATCAACAAAAACATACGGGTAATTCTTATGACTCGGATTGCACTTTTATATTATTACTCCTGGCTCCGGTAAGAACCCTTGTGTTAAATTGCTTTATATTATTTCATGATGTACCTTGTATGACCTTACAACATCACCACATAAATCAGTATAAGGACATTGCATCGCACATAAATGCTATATATGACTTCACGGTATACTTTTTATATGACTTCATGGTATAATTTGTATAACCTGATAACATCCCCACACAAATGGTGTAGGGCATTGCATCACACACAAATGCTATATATGGCTTCATGGTATACATTGTATGACTTGGCAACATCCCCACATAAATGCTACATATATATATGACTTCATGGTGTAATTTGTATGACCTGATAACATCTTCATATAAAATAAATACATTGCATCACACAGAAATGCTTTATATGTCTTGATGGTATACTCTATATCACTTTTCATATATTTTGCTATATTTTCTATTACCTGTACTGAGACATTGCATCACATATGGACTCCCGCACCTAGCAACTTTTTCTTTGTTTGTATGTTTTAGTGTTTTGCTATTTTTATTTCGGATCTTTCGAACGCGAGCGAATGTACCAATACTCATGGCTGCCTTCTCTAGCATCTCAATGCAAAAACAACACTGATCGTCGGCAACCAGATCTTGGCATGTCCTTTTTATGTCTAAGTCACTTCATTTTTGCTTCTATTTCCTAAAATCATTTACTTGTATTAAATTACAAAATGCAACAACCCACCATTTCATCTGAACTTGGAAGGCAGCACTGCCCCACAGATGCAGAGTCAGAATCAGCCTGGCATGAGTCAGAGTTGGTTTGATAAATATGACAAGGCTTTTTCATTTAGAGGAGAAGATGAGAAGCAGCCTTTAAATGAAGATCAACATCATGTATCACCCCCGAAATCTCCTCTTCCTGAGTTTTTTCTGACACTCAAGGCTCACGTAAGTATCTATGCTTCTAGTCCTAGGTTTATATGACATGTTCAAACGCCGTCACACACTTCTTCCAATGTAGCTTCCAGGTTCCTTAATTTGAACCAAACCCAAACACAACAAACGCAAACCCAAACAGAAACTGCTGGAATATTGGATGGAGACAGTTCTATCAATGACGTGATGGACAAGGCATGTGAAGATATATACAAGAAAGTTCGAATTCAAGAAGTCAATGAGAAGGACGATGATGCCATCTCTCAGCTGGATCCATCTAAATCAACTCCTGGATTGGTAAGTTATTTTAATCTTTTGCAGATACGCTCGTTTTGTCTATGTTTAACATATATGTGTTGTGCTCTTGACTCAAATGTATGATTATTGTACCTATTTTATTATGTCGATCATTTATAAGTTGTCATGTTTGCTTTACCATGGTTAATATATACTATTTGAAGAACTTCCGACATGTTATTTTTGCTCCTTTTTTGTTTGTTTCTTCAATATACTAACTTGAGACCATGACACAGTTTACATTGGCACATTCTAATTTGCTATGTATAGAGGTTTTATATGTCGTTGCTATTACATATGGATGCTTTCATCGCTGAAGCATATGAATTGTTCCCACAACTGTTTATGGTTTGTATGACAAAGCATTGTACACTTTGTTCATGGCAGGGCCAACCACAGGCTGCCACACAAGGTCTGAAATTTGACTTAACCCCTGCTGATCAAAGAGATTATAGCCAATGACGATCTTTGTTGGATGTGCCGACAGAAGGAAAGGTGTGTAATCCCATTCCATTTCAGATAGTATCTTGGGTGTCATTTATAGTTTATGTAGTAATCTAGATTTCTGTGTTGTCATATTTATGTTAGGTAGCAATTTGAATTAGTGCATTACTTTTTTTATAGGCTGATCTTACAGACAAAGGCAACATATGTGACAAAGAACCTGATCGCACTCCAACAGTTGCAGCTGTTGTGAATTCAAGTTTTATGAATTGTGAAATTGTCAAAGCACGGTAGTTACGGTCGCTATTTTTGGCACATGATTTGTACACATACCATGTATGACATTGTCAAAGAACGGCAGTTACGGCCAGGGATCTAGTTCATCATTTTTCAAGTAAGGATTGATGATGATTTAACTTATATAATCTGTACACATACCATGTATGATTTTCCCTAGATGTGGTTGTATTATCCATTTTGCCAGTAATATATGATTGTGTGCAAAAATTAATTAATTCAAACTATTTTTTAACTATCAACAATTCTTGTATTGTTATACATTTTTTTGCCTTATATAGCCTCATATTGCACTTGTTATAGTTTATATGACTTACTTATATACTCAATACGCCAAAGGGTTAATATGACCTCCTATTGTGATTTTGTAATATCCTTCCTTTTTGTTATAACAAGTTATTCTCTCTTTACACACCAGTATGTATTATCATTTTGGCTGGATAGTATGGTTATCTACCATGGTTAACTTACACATTACTTGATGAATATTTAACAATTCACAAATCTACATGTTTATCGATCATACGATCCTGTTTAACTTTATATAAAATGTCCCATGTATTTAATATATTCCCATCTTTTTGTATGAAGGCAAGTACTTATGCATTATGGCGGGAACAGTATAGCAACTGGAGAAGATATTCACCTGTTATTCAAAGACAATCTTTATATGGAGTATAATTTCATGGAATTTTTCCCGCATTGCATCCATTCTGATAATGCATCAGTAGAAAAATGGCGAGATGGTAAATTTGTCATACTTGATGTGAATTGTGGGGTAAGTAACGATCTTCTATGATTAATTTATTTCAACAGATTTCATATGTTATGTAGCAAATGTTTATATGATTGTCTGCATTATTGATCCGAGTTACTTGTTGATCTCTCTACTTGTATGTGGTTTGTAGAGGGTCATAGACTCAAAGTGAATTTGTCCCTGGTATGAAAGATCCATAGCAATTTGACCATAAGAACTTAGCTGACAAATTGCACGAAACACTGCCACAAGAGAATGACATGAAAGACTGCAAAGTAGTAAGTTCCTTTTTTCACAGCTGTTTGACGTTCATACACTAATGTATGATCTCCAGAATTGGTTTATATGGCAGATCTTTTTGTTTGCAATGGTAATAACCAATATTTTTAATTCTCACCATTTTTGTATGCAGCTTATGGTGCCTATACTTGACAGTGGTCACTAGGTTCTGTTTGTGATCGATGACCTTCTAGGCCATGTCCTCATCTTTGATTCGAACCCTTACAAACTACTTGGCACTAATCCATACGAAAGGCATACCATGCAAAGGATGATGGCTGGCCGCAACACAAAGTGGGCTCCTACCCTCATGAAAAGGTTGTCCAAAGCCTTGCATGAGGTTAGGCCAAAGGTTGGCATAGCAAAATTTGGGAAGTGGGCGCTTAATGTTGTTCCTTCTGCACCACTAATGGAACTTGGCTCAAATGACTATGGGTTCAATGTGATTAGGTACATCGAGTCATATGATCCAATTGGATTCGGTGTAGTAGACAGCATTCAACAAGTACGCTCTATGACTCAAAATGTAGGAGGGCAAGGACAACTGGACTGCGGTGGAGCTGGTGGCGGATCAGCCGCCTGAGGGCTGCCTGCCGCCCTCGGGTCACCACCTCCTGTTGGTGGAGGTTCCATGGTCCTGCTTCTCCTCTCCCCCAAGATTGGTTGGTAGTAGGTGGGGTTTTTTCCAGATCCTGGGTCAGATGGGACGTGGGTATTATGTAGGACAAGCACCCTCGCCCCAAAGAAGATCTTTTGTCGGGACGTTCAGACACCACTCCACTGTCGGATTGGACGTCTGACCCTAGAACATTCTCATGTTGACTGTGTATTTATATGACATTTACCTACTACTTATATGACGTTCATCATTCTCATATTTAACCTTGAGGCGAGGTATATATGATCAGATTGTACACATGTTTAGTTACCGTCTATATATACGATGCACTTCCCAAACATTGAGGCCAGGTATATAGGATGCTCCATGTACATACTACCATCTCGACACGGTTTATATGACCTACGGATCACATATGATACGTTGCTAACGGTTTATATGACGCAGGTACACCTACATTCGTATGGTCCCCTCTGCCACGTCGCACATTCCATGCGTGGGAAACCGGACAACGTCGACTGCGTCGGTTTGTATGACCCTTGGACCAAGCACCCCTTTTTAATTATACAGACACGCCCCCCACTTGCCCGCCACAGCGTCGGCCGATTTGTATGACGTACGGACACCCGAATTTGCTTTGCGGTACGGACACCACGCCCACGTGCCCTGCCGCGCGGCGCGCGCCGCGTGGGGCCCGCACGCGTCGCGCGGGTCGCACACCGGTTGGTATGTGTGGCGCGCGGGTGCGTGCCGGGCCGGCCGAAGCCCTGGGCTCCCAATAGTCACACTGTATATATATATATATATATATATATATATATATATATATATATATATATATATATATATATATATATATATATATATATGTATATATGTATATACACACACACACACACACATATATATATATACATAAACCTTAATATACAAGGTTTATTTTTGGGTGAGTTATTTCAGGCTATGATTTCTCTGGTTCGAGACTAAGAAGCTAGTCATTCCGTTTTTGCGTTACTATCTTATTGCTAGCATTTCTATCTTTGCATTGTGTATCCCCACATCAGAGATTTCACAAACCTTGCCAGATATCCGCCCTTAAAACCAAAAATATCATTTTCTGTGTTTACCTCCTTGACCATAACCTATCATATGAGTATGGATCGTCAATTCAAGGAAGATTGCAAGATGGTGCCAAGATTGAAGATTTAAAGTATCTCTCCAAAGGAAATATATTTTTAGTACCTAGTTTATCTCTATCACCTCTTTGACGGAGGATGAGCAACATCTAAGCATGGGGGAGGAGGTAGGTACAATGCAATTTAGAGTTTATGGGGAGCAAATAAAAAAAGGGAGAGTGAAAGTGTATAAAAAAGAAAGAGATAAAGAAAAAAAGAAAGAAAGAAATATGAGTTTATAAAAATAAAATAGAGTCCCTAGTTCTCTAAAGTGCATTAGGAATCTCAAAAGTTTCAAGATTTAAGATCGAAATTCATCTTTCCAACCATGTGGAATCCGATAACGAGGACTTCTTTTGAGCCTCGGGATCACTCTTTGCCATTTGCACGTGTCCACCTATCTCAAAGTGTGTGTATTTTTCTCTCCCCCTCCTTGATATAACATTATTTTCCAATGACCTTTTTGACGAGTCTCGGCCAGACCATGAGAAGCTTGTCTTCTTTTGGCAACATCTCATTTATAATATTTTGGTTGGACTAAACTTTCCCAAAATAAACTTTTCCCATATAGCTCCACATAAAGCCTTCCACTGTATATATTGAGAGGGGAAAGGAGTCGAATGAATAGGCATTGAGAGACAATATGAGATGAGAGTACATGAGCAAGATGCAAGGAAATTTATTTTTGAACTTCGTTTAGCTCTTTATCTTCATCACGCTCTTATTTCAAAATTTCTAAGATTCATTTGAAATTTGGGAGAATGAGGTAATTACTTGTGGGAAGTGCTTTAATTAAAATCTACCCTACATAAGGATGAAGGCTAGTACATTATGGAACTTTAATGATTAAATCCTTGAGAGCGTTATGTTTTCTCATGTATGATCAAGTGCAAGGTATAAGCAATGAAAGGCAACACTGATATTCATTAAAGGCTTACTCGAGGACGAGCAAGGTTTAATCATGGGGGAGATGTTGACGGTGAATTTCCGTCAACCTAGCCATGAGTTGAGTTTACCTTTAATGTTGAAATTGACTTATTATTCTTACCATTGGAACAAACCCCTCGTATATAACAAGTTCACTCTTACATGTCGATTTTGGAGTTAATTTTTTACGTAGGAAATCTACGCTAAAGAGCAGACTTTCGGGATAAGTTCATCAAGCACTTTGGAAGAAGATCATGAAGCCCGACAAGAGTTAAGACACATGATGAACATGACTCCAAATGACCCGAGGACCGAAGCGTCAACATGCAAATCTTCAGGGACTCAACCAGAAAATAGCGAAGCTTGGATGGCAAGCATTCAGGCATTTACCGCGAAGGAAATGACGTCAAAGGCCCACATGCAAGTGCACACAAATGGGGAATTGCGTGAGAAGCAACTAGGAGGAAGTTGGGGACTAATTGGGCCGAAATGGGCCTAGGCCGGCTAGCCCAGCCTAGCCCATTCCGGGCCCGGTTCGGCACCCCCTTGGACCTAGCCGCCCTTTGGACTATTTATAGTCCCCCTGCCAAGAGCCACGCAGAAATTCATTCGTCATTCATCGCTTAGGAGCAGAGAAGAGAAGGACACCATTCCAAAGAGGAGAGGGTCGATATGGATGACTAGGGTTCCCCTAGCCGGTGTGGAAACCTTGCATGGAAGACCACGTCGGAGTTCCAAGAGCTAGGATCAAGATCAAGGTAGGATCCCGGTGGTGATCATGTCCATGTATTACTTTTATGTTGAATTAGTAGATTCAATCCGATTCTTAGCATCAATTGCTTTCGTTGTGATTTTTTCATCGTTTGAGTGTTTTCCTCCCCAATCTATCTCGCAGGTAGATTACAAAGGATGTTTTATAGCCATGGTGGCTAGAGGTGCATACCAGATCTACCAAATGTTTCCAACGTTTTCTTCTTGAACCCATCGAGTTGTTCCACCCCATAAGATTATTGTTGGGGGGTCCGAAAAATCGGTGGGAGTCCCCGAACACAAGATTCAACTTGCAATTCGCGAAAGACAGGGAGACAAAGAATCTCCAAAAGACAGCTCTCGCCTCAAAAGTTGTGAACCCCTTTACACATGCCCATGCGCCCCCTTTTATAGGGAAATGAAGGGACTTTTTACATTCCGAGACTACCCTCGAATCTAAAGAATATTCCTAGTGTGAATACGTACATGAATGTCCTTTACATCCCGTGATTTGCGGGGCTGAATTCATATATTTACAAGCCTGCCACTAGTTCACACGTCAAGCTCGGACTTTTGAGGTTACATCTTTGACTTGGCTTCATGCTGATTCCCGATTTCACGAAGATCTTCACATATCATGATTCCCGAACTTCGCAGGTTTCCGAACGCATTACTTCACAGGTTCATGAGCCCAGAGCTTCGCAGATTCCTGATTCCGTAACTCCATAGGTTCTTGATCCCAAAGCTTCACATGTTCGTGAGCCTAGAGCTTCGCAGGTTCGTGAGCCCAATGCTTCGCAGGTTCGTGAGCCCAGATCTTTGCAGGTCCCTGTTTCCAGAATTCGACGAGAATCGTATTCCCTGAAACAAGCTGAAAAGTTCGAATACGAAGGCCTAGCTCGGCCGTTACTTTCACATTTTGGATTTAAAGATTTTTGAAACACCCGAAATATACTAAGATTTCTTCATACCATTACTCTCGCGAACCTGTCCCATAAATTTTGGCAATTCGACGTTTTGACGGTTCAAAGGGTTTTACCAAGTTCCCCAACACTAGCCCCTCGGAGAAGCGGGTTGACTCCGACGATCCGCTTCCACGAATACTTTACTTTAGAACTTTGGTAAAAAACGTCACACTCGGAACGTCGGAGTGGACACGCGTCCTCCGGAAAACCTGCAACGGTCCAATCGAGGCAGCTTCTTGAAACTACCCCCCTTGCTCCTATAAATAGAGAGGTTCACACCGTAGAAATTTTTCACCGACCCCTTGTTTTCTCCAAACTTTTTGTCGGTGCGGAATGTGGTCCCGACACTAACCAGTAATGAGCGCCAAGGTTTATCCCTCAATGGTCGATGCTAAGCAATCAGAGACACTAAGTTTATCCTGGTTCCGGCCGAGGGGCCGTACGTCCAGCAGTGGCGTGCTCGAGGCACTATATTGCTCAGCACTGGGGTGCCTGTAGTGGGGCTGCTACAAGCAAGGCGGGAGAGGAAGCGTGTCTTCCAAGTCCCTGGTGAAGTGACTGAAGATATTGTGGGAGAATTGGAGAGTAAGTGCGTGGTATGTCGTGTCCCGACTTGTTGTCTTCTATTTTGTCCCCTGCGGCGGGGGAGGTCGTCTTCCTTTTATAGGCCAAGGAGAGAGCGAATTACATGTATGCCGCACTATTTAGCCACATGGGGAAGCGTGGTGTGCTGTGCCGTACAGTAGGCGGCCGCCTTGACGGTCCTTGCCGCGATCCGGCCATCATGGCGTATCTTGTACCCTAATAGTGGTAGCTTCGAGGGTAGGAGTGCAGTGGACGGCCGTGATATCCCCAGGCGGGCTCGAGGGGGTTGCTGACGTCGATCCGTACGGGGTACAGTGGCGGGCATGGCGGCATCCCGTTCCCGCACGCTCCACAACATCGGAGCTGTTACCACAGTGCCCGGCGTGGGGTTGTACGCGCGGGGGCGGCCACCATGCCGTTAACAGTGGCAGGGATGGCGCCCCGCCGGCCTAACGCCTTGACCTAACCCTGCAAAGTCACGGGAAAGTAAATCGAGGGTGCGGCCGGCCCCCCTTCGAGGGCTCGGCGCGTTAGCCGTACCGGAGTAGGCGGCGCGGCGTCACGGGACTGGCACCGGCCACGTCACACAGTCCCCCACAGTGGCGGGGATGGGTTCCCTCCTAGGGAGTTGGTGCAACAGAACCGAGGCGCGAGTCCCAGGCGCATGATGGTGCCGCCCCGCCGTTGTCAGAACATTAAATGCCCGTGTACGGGAACGGGCGTGTGCGTGCGGAGCGCCCTCGAGCGAGGCGGAGCCTGCTCGAGGGCGGCGTGGACCCTCGAGCGAGGCGGAGCCTGCTCGAGGTAAGCACACCCCCTCGAACGGGGCAGAGCCCACCCGAGGGAGGCGTGTGGCCTCGAGCGAGGCGGAGCCTGCTCGAGGGGATCTTTGAGTGGGCCACTTTGGTGGGCCGTCAGGGCCACCGTGGCGTGGGCCATGCCCTACGTGTTTAAGCGAGGCGCGTTTGGCTTTGGCTTGCTGCGGGTTTTAAGTGGGGATTCCCCAGTTGTTTAAGGGGACCCCTTGGGCTGTCCCTGATAGTAGCCCCCGAGCATCTGCGGGTTCGCCGGCAAGGCTCCCGCAGATGCTGGAGCCTACTGATAGGACGTCCTTCCCTCCTGGCTTGCGAACGCTTTCCGTGGGGCCGCGTCAGCGGACCCGCGGGTCTAGCCCCCGAAGCCCTGCAGGAGCGCGGGCGCTCCTGTAGGGGTTTTACCGCGAGACTTGGTCAGAGGGCGTGGTACATATTTCAACCGGCGTCGGCAATGTTTCAGCCGGCTTCGGTGACGCACGCGCTGCTGGCACTATCCGCGGTGGGTGCAATCCAGGAGGTGTAGCCGTGCGTCGAGCCCCCGAGCCTGGGCCCGTTCGAGGCGATCGGGTAGAGCTCTACGACTTGTTTTTTAACGCGCCCTCGCCGTCCCTCCGCGGGACGGAGGGTGAGGTTTCCGCAACCCCCATCGGTCGGGTCGCGGATTGCGGATTCCTCGTTGAGCTGTTAGTGGGTGGTTCGAGTGGACGCCCATGCCCCGTTCGATAAGGGTAGGCTGCGTGGTCCAGAGACACGTCCATTAAAGCGCTTGCGTGGGTTTGCTAGGTGGGGCTCGGTTCCGTTCGCTAAGGACCGAGGGCGCGGAAGCTCTCCCTCGGTGGGATCCCCCGGCTAGCTGCCCTCGCTGGCTCTCGAGCACGACATGTGGGGCACCCTCGAGCCGGCGGGCTCGAGGAACGGCTCGAATGCGCGTGCCCTCATCGTCCATGACTCTGGTGATCTGGGGCGCCTGTTCGAACCCGTCGTGGGTCAGGCTTCGAACCTCTGATCAGTAGGGCCGTGCGGGGTGGCGCCTAGGCGGCCCCGTCTTTGCATCTGCGAATCCTCGAGGGCCCCTGACCGTGTCAGCCCTCGAGGCGCTGATCAGTAGGATGGTGCGGGGTGGCGGCTAAGCGCTCCCGTCTTGGCATCTGCGAATCCCCGAGGGCCCCTGACCGTGTCAGCCCTCGAGGCGCTGATCAGTAGAATGGTGCGGGGTGGCGGCTAAGCGCTCCCATCTTAGCATCTGCGAATCCCCGAGGGCCCCTGACCGTGTTAGCCCTCGAGGCGCTGATCAGTAAGACAACACACCAAAGGTACCTGTGGCGTCCGTTTTACCTCAAACGGGCCCCGAGGTGACCATTTGATGCGTTGCGCCCTTCGAGGGTAGATTTTTCTGAGCCAGGGGCTCGCGCCGCTCGAGGGTCCTCCTTACTTGGTAAGGGGCCGAGCCATTTAATGCTTCGCAATCGAGGCTGCGGTTTCGCGCCGCAGGCTCGCCTTTTTAGTCACCGCAGCCGCGCGCGTAGTGGGCGGTGTGGGCAGGCGGACGTGACCGTCTGCCACGGCCCTCCCGGTTCTACGCCGTGATGATGGCCCGTATGTGGTGGCGTGGCCGCCGTGGTCGTGGTGGGGCCCGCCTGTCAGCGAGAAAAAATTCCCCCTGCAGTTAATGCGCGCGGGACGTGCGCTCCGGAGAGCACTCCCGCGGCTTATAAATCTGAGGAGAGGGGAAAACGGCGGTTTTTACCTTAGCATTTCGCCATCCTCGCTCCTTGCGCTCCAGCCCCCGAGCCGTTCTTGCCACAGCGCCATTTCGTCTTTGGACTTCTTCTCCTCCTTCCTGTCCTTCGTTCTCGGCTTGCCTTTCCTCATGGCGCCTCTTCCGCCTCTCGTCATCGTCAATCCGTACGTGTGGGAGCGCTCCACGGTGACGCGGCTGGCCCTAGGCGACTTGGTGTCCGCGGGCCAGCTGGCGACGAACGAGGAGGGCCGGCCGGCCGAATGGATCGTGGCCGCCGGCCGGGGACCACGCGCCCAACCCGCCGAGCGGCTACGTGGTGAGCTTCACCCGCTTCCACGAGCGCGGCTTCGCAGCGCCGGCGAGTCGCTTCATGCGGGCGCTCTGCCACCACTACGGCGTGGAGTTGCACAACTTCGCGCCGAACGCGATTTCTCAGGCAGCCACGTTCGTGGGCGTTTGTGAGGGGTATCTAGGGATCCCAGTGAATTGGGATCTCTGGATACACCTCTTCCGTGCGGAGCTGTTCACGCAGCCGACGACGGAGCAGAGGACCCTCCGCGTGGTGCGCGCCGGTGACATGTCGCTCGCCTTGCGGGCGCAGTACAAGGATGACTACATCCCTTGTACCATGACGACCAACAACACCGGCTGGGAGCGGGGGTGGTTTTACTTTCGCAACGCCGAGCTCGGCCTCCCCCCTTACACCGGGCTGGTGCTCCGGGAGAGGCCCGACTCCTGGAGCCACGGCCTGTCTCCGCCCTCGCATCGGAGGCGGTTGGACTCTCTCCTGGTCGCGCAGAGGAACCTGACGGCGCGCGGGCTGACCGCGGCGACCGTCCTCGCCTTCCTCCACCACCGGCGGGTCGTCCCCCTGATGGAGAGGCCGCTCCGCATCTTCGAGATGACGGAAACGGCGAACCCCGTCGCGCTGGCGAGGTCGCGGATGCTTCCGAGCCCCCTCCTGCGGGAGTACGCGGCCACACGAGCGCGGAGCGCCGTCAACACCCGGTCCCTGCGCAGCGACCAGTCCTTATGGGACCTCGAGATGCTCCCCATCGGCCCGCTGGTGAGTAGAATTCTTGGTTCTGTTCTTGATCTTGCTGATATTTCAGGTTGCTGACGCACTTCGATGTTTCACTTGCAGATGGTGAGCCTCAGCGCCGCGAAGTCCGATCCGCCCACTCCCCATTATCGCGTGCTTGGTCGAGCGTCGCAGCAGCGGGAGCGGGAGCGGGCGGCGCGCAAGAAGGAGCGCGCAAAGCAACACCGCGAGCCTCGCGAGTGCCGGAACGAAGAGTACGGGCTGCGCGAGCAGCAGGGGCTCTCTTCCCCGGGGACCGAGGAGTACTCGTCCTCGGAGGAGGAAGAGGAGGAAGAGGCCGGGGGGCGGAGCCTCCCTGATAGGTGGGAGCCCGTGCCCCCGCCGCCAGAGCCAGCTCCGGCGGCAAGAGCAGCATCGCCTGGGGTGGGTGCGGAGGCTCCCGTCGCCAGGCAATCAACGACGGGAGCGGCGCGGGCCGCGGGAGGGCACCGGCGCGCACCGCGGAGGTGCGCGCGGGGCGGGGCCCGCGGGCGCGGCGGGAGACGGCCGGAGGTGCGGCGGCGGCCGTGCCGGCCGCGCCGGCCGCGCCAGCGTCATCTGCCGGGGCCTCAAGGAAGAGGAAGCGCGCCTTCTCTTCTTCGAGGTGACGGTCTTGCTCTTCTGCGGGGTTGCACATCTAACAACCAAGAACCTAACTGTTCGTTCGTGTTTGCGCAGGGTGGTGCCGACCGTGCCTCCCCTTGCACCGGCTAAGGTGTTAAGGGCGGACGGGTCCGTCCCCACTCGGCGGCGCTCGTCGAGGGCGCCGCGAGCGGGGGATGAGCGCGGCGGCCGCGGCGGGCGAGAGCTTGCAAGGCGCGGGCGAGGCCCCGAGGCCACGGCCGGCGGATGAGCCCACCGTCGTTGCGGCCGGCGGCCGTCGAGGAGCGGCGGGCGCCGGTCGTGGCGGAGGCGCGGCCGGCGGCGCCGGTCGTGGAGGAGGCGCGGCCGTGGCGCCGGCCGTGGAGGGCGAGGGCCGGCGCCCGCGGTCGCGGAGGCGCCACCAAAAGCGGTGGCCGCCGCGCCGCGGCGAGAGCCCGCGGTTACGGGAGGCGCGGGCGGAGGCGTCGACCGGAGGCGACGTGGGGGCCTCGTCGAGCCAGGTCAACAGCAAGGGCCTCGGCGTCATCGCCGTCGCGCCCCTACTCGCGCGCCTCGCGGCGCGGCTTCTTCCCTTTCTTGCCCCGCTTGTCCTTCTGGTGGGGCTCCCTGGACTTGCTGCCCTCCGCGGGCACGTCGTCCGAGCGCTTGCCCTTCTTGCCGTCGAAAATTGCCCCTACGGCCTCTTCTCTTGAGGCGAAGCTGGTGGCGATGTCGAACAACTCGTTTGAGTCCGCAGGCGGGCTGCGCCCCAGCTCCCGCACGAGATCCCGGCACGTGGTGCCCTCGAGGAAGGTGTGCACAATCTCGGATTGCGCTACGCTTGGGAGCTCCGTGCAGCGCTTGGAGAAGCGCCGTATGAAGTCCCGGAGCGATTCGCCGGGCTTCTGGGTGCTGGAGCGCAGGTCCCAGGAGTTCCCAGGGCGCACGTACGTGCCCTGGAAGTTGCCCACGAACGTGCGGACCAGATCATCCCAGTTGTGGATCTGGCTGGCCGGCAGATGTTCGAGCCACTTCCGGGCTAAATCGCCGAGGTGTAGGGGCAGGTTGCGGATGATGACTTCGTCGCTGGTGGCCCCGCCCAGCTGGCATGCTAGGCAGTAATCGTTGAGCCATACACGGGGTTCCGTTTCCCCGTTGTACTTAACGATGGTCGTGGGCTGGCGGAAGCGCTGGGGGAAGGCTGCCGCGAGGATCTCCCGGCTGAACACACGGGTCCCTGGGGGCTCCGGCGTCGGAGAGCGGTCCTCATCGCTGTCGTAGCGTCCACCCCGTCGAGGGTGGTAGCCTGCCGCCGCTCGCGCATCCTCCTTGCTCGTACGCCGAGCGTTGATGACGTTGCGGGCATCGCCGTCTAGCGCCCTGCGCGTGTCGTGGAGCCGCTCTTTGGCCGGTGTGTGTCCCGGGTTGGCGAGTCGCCCCGCCGCTTCACCTGCATGGACCGAGGGTTCGCCCCCCTGCGCGGCCCCGTCGCCTCGTGCGTCCCCCTGTTGGCGGATGCGTGACGCCGAGCTCTCGGCCTGTTGAATGACCGCCTGCTCAATGAGTGCTTGCACCTCACGGTGCAAGTTTCGTGCCTCAGGCGTCGAGGGGGCCGGCATGGCCCGCAGCAGCGTTGCGGCGGTGATAAGCTTCTAGCTCGCCCGCGGAGGTGTGTCCGGGTTGTCGACGTGAAAGTCGGCGTTGATGCGGTCGCGGGCCTGTTTGCCCAGCTCCCGCGCGAGTTCGGCGCGCGCGGAGGCTTCCCCAGCCATGGAGGCGCGGAGCAGCCGCACCGTCCGGTATTCCTCCGCCAGCTTGGCTTTGAGCTGGCGAGCTTGGGCTAGCTGCGCATCGATGTCGGCCCCAGCAGGGGTGCTCTGTCCCGCAGCCAGGCGCGGAGCAATCCCTGGGGCGGGCGTAACCTCCTCGTCGCCGGCGCCCGCTGCACCAATGGCGTTTGCCGGGTCGTTGGCGATGACGACGCAGCACTCCCGCGCGGGGTCGTAGCTCCCGGTGCTGGAATCGTCGGAGCAGCCAAACCAGTAGTCTGTGGCGTCAAGAAAACGCCTGAACATCACTGGGTCCAGTACGCCAGAGAAGTCCCATTCCGCGTACCCATGCAAGTTGGCGGGTGGCAATGCGTCAAGGGAGCCCAGGGACGATTCGTCGCCAGCGGAGGCGCTAGGGTCCCTGGCGACGAAGATGTGACGGCCAGGAGGAACCCTGCGTATCGCGGTGTTGACGTTGGCGTTGTAGGCCGTCGTGGCACCGCGCAGACCGATGGGGAAGCGCGGTCCGGAGACCGTGCGTTGCCCCACCGGGGCAGTGGTTGCTGCACTGACGGGTGCGCCGCGTTGGGATGCGGCGCTTTCGGCTTGCCGCCGCTCGGACCGCGCACGGCGTGAATGCGCGGCCGGAGCGGCGGCGACGTCGTGGCGTTGACGGGCCCGCGGCATCCATGCCGGCGGGCGTCCGCGTTGTGGCGGCGCGCGCAGCGTGGACCGGAGTGGACTCGGCCTGGCGCCGCGCACGGAGCTCCTCACGGTTGGTGAGGCGCATTAGGTAGCCGTTCCCCGTAGCCTGAAAGTTCAGGCCCCCGAACCGGATTTCAAACCGGGCGGGGAGGGGGTCCGAGCTGCCCATGGAGTAGTGCATACCACGGTACTCAGTGCGGATCACCATGGAGGGAGTTCACGGTGGATTGACCTTAGGCGCTCGCTAGCCCCATGGTGGGCGCCAACTGTCGGTGCAGAATGTGGTCCCGACAATGGTCGATGCTAAGCAATCAGAGAAACAAAGTTTATCCTGGTTCCGGCCGAGGGGCTGTACATCCAGCAGTGGCGTGCTCGAGGCACTATATTGCTCACCACCGGGGTGCCTGTAGTGGGGCTGCTACAAGCAAGGCGGGAGAGGAAGCGTGGCTTACAAGTCCCTGGTGAAGTGACTGAAGATATTGTGGGAGAATTGGAGAGTAAGTGCGTGGTATGTCGTGTCCCAACTTGTTGTCTTCTATCTTGTCCCCTGCGGCGGGGGAGTTCGTCTTCCTTTTATAGGCCAAGGAGAGAGCGAATTACATGTATGCCGCACTATTGAGCCACATGGGGAAGCGTGGTGTGCTGTGCCGTAGAGTAGGCGGCCGTCTTGACAGTCCTTGCCGCGATTCGGCCATCATGGCGTATCTTGTACCCGAAAAGTGGTAGCTTAGAGGGTAGGAGTGCAGCGGACGGCCGTGATATCCCCAGGCGGGCTCGAGGGGGTTGCTGACGTCGATCCGTACGTGGTACAGTGGCGGGCATGGCGGCGTCCCGTTCCCGCACGCTCCACAGCGCCGGAGCTGTTACCACAGTGCCTGGCGTGGGGTTGTACGCGCGGGGGCGACCACCATGCCGTTAACAGTGGCAGGGATGGCGTCCCGCCGGCCTAACGCCTTGACCTAGCCCTGCAAAGTCACGGGAAAGTAAATCGAGGGTGCGGCCGGCCCCCCTTCGAGGGCTCGACGCGTTAGCCGTACCGGAGTAGGCGGCGCGGCGTCACGGGACTGGCACCGGCCACGTCGCACAGTCCCCCACAGTGGCGGGGATGGGTTCCCTCCTAGGGAGTTGGTGCAACAGAGCGGGGCGCGAGTCCCCGGGCGCATGATGGCGCCGCCCCGCCGTTGTCAGAACATTAAATGCCCGTGTACGGGAACAAGGGCGTGCGCGTGCGGAGCGCCCTCGAGCGAGGCGGAGCTTGCTCGAGGGCGGCGCGGACCCTCGAACGAGGGCGGAGCCTGCTCGAGGTAAGCGCACCCCCTCGAACGGGGCGGAGCCCACCCGAGGGACGCGTGTGGCCTCGAGCGAGGCGGAGCCTGCTCGAGGGGATCTTTGAGTGGGCCGCTTTGGTGGGCCGTCAGGGCCACCGTGGCGTGGGCCATGCCCTCCGTGTTTAAGCGAGGCACGTTTGGCTTTGGCTTGCTGCGGGTTTTAAGTGGGGATTCCCCAGTTGTTTAAGGGGACCCCTAGGGTTGTCCCCGACACTTTTCACCGACATCCACGCACCAAGGTTTTTCGCGACAAAGGTTCTAAAACTTCAATAATTTCTCAACTTTCAAAGGTATTATTCTTTATTTCCCTGTCATGCTTTTCAGTCTTTCAACACTTGAACTCATGAATTTTTTTCGCATATTTAGATTCGCTAAAAAATCGTCTTAGCTCTTGTCTTTGTGTTATCGTCAATTAGGTGGCCCGTGCTAAAAGCACTGCCCAACCCATGATGACCGAGGAGTTGGCTGCTGCTGGCATTCCACCTATTGAGCAAGAAGTTCAAGAACCCGAGATTGCTCAACCTGTAGAAGACAACACATCCCCTGGTGTCAGCGGATCTGAGAACCGTGAAGATGGGGAGATAGGATCAGAAGGAGAAGATATCGGGGATGTCGATGCTGATCTGAGATCTTGTCTCAGCAAAGCGATCCAAAGCTCTCCCTCCGTCTTTTGTCTTCGGGGAATCCAAAGTCACAGCCAACTTGATTAGAGAGTATGAAGCAGCAGGGTTCTTTCCCGCAGGCAGCGGTCGTGCTCTCATGGATGAACAAGTTCCTACTGCCGAAGCCGACGAAATTTTTGTATTTCGTGACTTCTTCACATGCGGGTTGAGATTCCCATGCGATTCCTTTCTACCTGCAATCTTGGATAAATTTCCTGTGAAGATTCACCAGCTCTCACCAACTCCTTTTTGGACGTTTTCCAAGTTTTTCTGGATTATGAAGACTTTCGGGTGTAACTTCAGTGTCGATGTTTTTGCCTGATTATTCGAGTTAGTTATTGTGCCAGACATTACCAAGCTCAATGATGGTCAATACTACGAGGCGCACTATACGTGCTGCACTTTCAACACCCGTAGGCAAAACACGCGAAAGGGGCTTATGTGAATTGAGATCATGCCCTGCTGCAAAACGAACTTGGCGAAGGATTGAGCTCCTACTGGTTCTATGTCAAGGTGGACATGTCTATGATTCCTGGCTACGATGGACCAACTCATCCTTTTTCCACACCCATCGAAGCGTTGACTGCTATTAGCACTCCTTCATACAACCAACACACCGCTAGAATCCGAAACTGCGAAAGTGCACTCCATCTTGCAAGTACAATTGTCGGTGGTCGCGACATTATTGAGGAATTCACCGCCGCCCAAGTCTGGCCGATTTCTAACGGTCAGGCTCCTACAGAAATCTTGAACTTCAATGTCAACTGGGCAGTGCAACCGGTTCCTTTTCTGAGATTTGGCCTTCAGCTGGCTGAAGTTGAGAAGAAGGTTTATGCCATGATCGGCGAATATACTATGAATGAGTACAAAGTGTACAAAAACTTGGTGAAACACAAGAAGAGGATAAATCAGAGTCTTCTCTGAAATTTGTGGAGATAAATCCTTCTATTCCCGACGTCCAGACCGTTATATGAAGATGCCTGCTGTTGTTGTAGCCAGTTGTTCGGCTGCACCTTTGAAGGCTCCGAGAAGAAGATCTTCGAAGAGCGGTAATGTGAATGTCGATGAGACAACATCTTCCAGTGTTCAGCTTGCGAGGACTAAATCTCTCGAGTCAACCAAGCATAAGCGCAGATCTTCCGAACATATTTCGGACGCCGATCTTCAGGCAGCTTCCAGTCTTACTCAGTTGAGCCGAAAGAAGGCAAAAAAGCTGTTAAGAAGATTATTGCTACTGAAGTTCGACGAGTTCCTTCTGCTTTCGATGATGACACCTTCGCGGAACCTGGCCAGAAAGGTTTTTCCTCTTATCCTTTCTTAAGATTCAATTTTTGTGAATACTGCACTCCGGGTTCTGAAAACGAGTTCGTGGATATTGACTCTTTTTCAGATGTTGCTGGCGAAGCTACCCAAGAAGCTGAAATATCTGCTGCTGCTGTTGATGAAAGACAGATACGGTGAACCAGAGAGGGGGGGAGTGAATGGGAGCCGATAAAAATTTTTCTCGAAGGAGATGGAAACTCCAACAAGATGAACACGACTTCCAACACACGTCTCCGACTCACTATCCAAATTGGTCAAGCCCACGTAGCCACTGGAGTGCCACTGGACCTAGGAACCAACACACAACCTTCCGACCCGAGAACTCAGCGGAACACCAAATCTTGAGTCCACTGACCAACACCGATCAGACCGGTGAGCACCACCGGTCAGACCGGTCCCTGCTGGTGAAACTGGGCAACTTTCACTAAGTGGCTTCACACCGTTCAGACCGGTGAGACACACCGGTTAGACTGGTCACAGCCTGAAAGCCCCCAAAGCACCAAATAGGCCAACCGACCTCCAAAGTGACCCAAACTCGAAACAGCGCTAACACAGGACAACACCGAACACACCTAGATGTTCACCTGAGCAAAAAACCACCGAGAGTTGCACCGGTCAGATCGGTCAAGAGCACCGGTCAGACTGGTGTAGCCTGGGCAGCTCGGGATGAACAGCACCCGCGGGTCAACACCCCCAAATCCAAACCTCGATCTCCCGAATCGCTCCACGGACTTGAACAAGACTTTGGGGGTAATAGGAACACCTCATGAGGAGTCCATAGCCAAGTTTAATCCCACCAACACTTGTCCAAAAAGGAGGAATCGAAGAAATCACGCCAAGAACACCTCTAACCCTAGAACTCGGAAAACCCCAAAATCGAGCCCCATTACTCACGAATTTGGGAGGGGAATCACAGCCCAAAGAACCACGAAGGGTTCCCACAAATTTCCCCCATCAAATCCCCAAGAGAAAGGTCCCGAAAACAACCCAATAAAAACACCAAGAAAGGGCTCCCAAAATCACCACCAAGACAACCGAGAACAACACAACAAGGCCTTGAGTAACCACGCCGAATAATCTATACATGCCACAAAGGTTCATACAAGGTCTAGCTTGCCACCCGATCATCCAACCGTCTCACAAGATCTCACCATGAAGCTCTCAAGCTAGTCCTATGGAAATCTAAGAAAATAGGAAGCGAAAATAGGAAAGCAAATTGTTGACGGTGAAAATCCGTCAACCTAGCCATGAGTTTACCTTCGGTGTTGGCATGAGTTTTATACCTTATCCATTGGTACTAACCCCCGTGGTATAACAAGTTCACGTGTGCATGTCGTTTTTGGAGTTTAATGTTTATGCGGGGATTTAGTGTTGAATGCAAGACTTTCGGGATAAGTTCATCAAGCACCTCATGACAAGACCTTGAAGCCCCGAACAAGTCATGCAATGAAGCAAAATTAACTCCAAGAAGCCGGGGACTTGATCCGAGAAGACGACGGACTCCGGGGACCCGACCGAAAAGTGCTTCGAATCTTGCAAGACAAGGAGTTGAGTCCAATTCGGAGAGAAACCGACGACATGGACCTACATGCGAGAAGGGGGAAGCATCCGAGAAGCAAGGGAACCGACCTCGGGCAAAGGAGCCCGCGGGGCCGGGCCTAAATGGGCCCGGGCCGGCCGGCCCGGTCCGGTCGGCCCGGGCCCATTTAGGGCCCAAATTCGTCGTCCTTTGACCTAATTGCTTCTCGGGCTATAAATAGCCCCCCGACCGAGAGCCACGCGAGAGAGGAAGTCGTATTCCGCCGCCGAGGAGCGAGAGAAGCTTGAGGGACACCAACTTGAAGATGAGGGTCGTGCTAGTTGTCTAGGGTTTCCCCGGCCGACGTGGGAACCTTGCATGGAAGACCACGTCGGAGCTCGGAGCGAGGATCAAGATCGAGGGAGGGCCCCGGTGGTGATCTTGTTCATGTAATCATTCATGGTGAAGTTTGTAAGTGAATCCGATTTCTAGCGATTAAGTGCCTTCTCGATGATTTTGATTTCTTCTTGGTTTTGCTTCTTCTACGATCTAGTCTATAGCTAGATTACATAGGGTGCTCTTGTAGCCGCGGTGGCTAGAGGTGCATACCGGACCGGCCAAGTGATTTCAACTTGTTCTATCGAACTCGCCCTAAGCTCCCCGCATGAATAGGGATACGTTGTGACAGAACCGGGGTCTCGAAAGGCGGATGTTTTCGGAGTCGGATGGGAAGGCCACGATTTAAAGATGCTTTTAATGAGATTCGCTTTGCTATCTTCATCTATCTTGTTTGGAGCTACAACATAAGCATGATCTAGATTCTCTAGATTGGTTATCTCTTGCTTTCTCTTGCTACCTCTTTAGTAGATTAGATTAGATTCGTTTTCTTTATGAGTTAGTAGATTAGATGCAACTTACCTTCATTAGATAGCTTTACCTTGCTTTACTAGATTGAATCCTTGTGTTGCACATTGTTCCACGGATTCGATACCTTGGGTTCACCACTCGAGGGAAGAAGGGTCCCTTGACTACGACGGGAGACTTGTCCGCTTGCAAGTCACAAACGAACCTTGATACAACTATTAACCGTCAACAAGCCCCTTTTTCTGGCGCCGTTGCCGGGGAACAAGCAATGAAGATCCGATCTAGTATCGCTTATCTTTCAGTTTTTCTTTTGATTTTCTTTTGCATCTCTTATGTCTGATCATCCCCAAAAAGAAAAAAAAAGGTCAATCTAATCTAGTTTTGATTAACCCTAATTTTTCTTTTCTTTTTAGATTTTTGTTTTATCACTAACCCTAACCGGAGATGGTTGGCTACCTCTCCAAGAAACCCAAACTTTTTTGTGGATGATCCAGGAAAACTTTACAGGCAAAGGTGACGTGCAACACAAGCTAAAGGATTGGAAACCCTAGATCCAAAGTCGAAGGACCGTCAAAATCTCCAAGGGAGTCACCACCTCCAAGTCCAGACGCCGGAAGGCCTTCAAATCAAGAGGAGGATGGAGAAGATGGAGATGGAGAAAGAAGCTCAACACCTAAAGGCTGCCAAGGCAAGATCCACATGCGAAGTGTTCATCATGATGAAGATGCTAGAGACGCAAGTGGGACAACTTGCCGGGCGCCCAATGGGTAACAAAGAAGAATATCCGAGACAACTCCAAGGTCCCAAGACGGCGAAGGCTACTCAAGCTCATTCGGGAGAGATGAAGGATCACACTAGAGACCATGAAGATCACGACCGAAGGACCGGAGTTCGAGATGCCGAGCCACAAGGATGTTGCATCCGTCAAGACCAAAGGACAAAGCCACTCGTGAAGACCAAAAAAATGACTAAGCCAAAGTGGGTACCCAAGATTGCAACGCCCGCAAAGAGCGTTGATCCGGAGTAATCAAGTGAAGAAGTCTAGCCATGGACTATAAACGAAGCGCTAGGCGGGAGGCAACCCGTTTCGTCAAGTCAAGAATAAGCTACCGGGAGGACAACCCGATTCCAGGTTTTTCAAGTCTTTTTAAATATAATTCAGTTCTGAATTTTACTACGCAAAACCTTAGACTTAGAATGGTTGAATAATATTAGAGACATAATTCTTGGTTGAATATTTTGCTTGATCATAAACCCTTTACATGAACCATCCTATGTGCTTGTTTGATTCTTTTCTTTTCGAGAAACCCTCAACCAAATAATTTCAGAACCTTAACTCAACTTTTCACCCTCATTATGGTGCCGAGGTTGACTTATTTTTCATGCTAAAACCACACGAGTAGAGCCACGATTTATGTTTAAGTGTTAATAAAATTCAGCACGTGGTAGGACTCGCGTGAACCTAGAAATCAAAGCTTTTGGTTGGTTCTAAAAATCTTTATCCTTGGTTTCTCTAGGATTAGAATTTTTCTAAGCCTATTCTAATTTTGTTTTATTCAAAATCTTTCTTATTTAGCCAAAATTAGAACCTAAACCTATGCCCCCATGATCAAGCCGGGAAATGTTTGCTCTCAACCAATGAAGGCAAACTATACCGGTGAGACCGAAATCGACGTAAAAATAAAATATTTCCGACTTGCATTTGTTTTTAATGGTTTAAAAACTTCTCTAAAATTATGTTCGAGCTCTTGCATGGCCCTGAAAAATATTTTTAAATTTCGAAATTAGAGGAGTGCTTAGCCTTAAAGGGAGGCAATCTAGTTAACCTAACCATGCATGCACCATGATACATCACTGGATGCCCCTCCAACATATTTAAACCACATGCAAAGTACAAGCATGGGGGGCAGCCAAGTTTTTGTTTTGTAGGAATATCATGGATGCATGTGAGGCAAGGGAGTATGGAAGTGAGTCAAAGCGAAAACATCAAGTGGAAGGAGCAATAGTGCAAGCGAAGGAGTGGACGGGAACGTTTGGAAGGTGTACGCGATCACGAAGCAACATGAATGCACTAGAGAAGAACCGAGCCAAGAGGAGGAGAGAGGTAAGTCTTTCATCCAACTCTTTGTTCGTGTGCTCTAGTTTGTAGGCCGGAATCACCTTAGACTTAGCCATCCACCGCGTTTGTTTCGTGCAAACAAATCACATCCTTAATCCACTCAAAGTCCAGACTCCAAAATAATATTTGTGTACCTTGTTACCGGGTGAAAACCCCGGATATATATTTGTGAGGGAGAGTGCTGCAATCATGGAAGAAAACTACAAGCCTTTTCACCGAAGAAGAAGGGATCATCGTCGTCTAAGCCATCATCGACAACCTCTTCGAGGAGGCACTCGTTTCCGAGTTTCCTCGGAGTATGGAGGAGGACACGGCACCGCCGAGGAGGAAACACACTCTTCTCCTTGGTGGCATGAGGGCCACACAAAACTCGTTTATTAGGTTTACCAAACCTCAATAACATATGGAGGAGCCGCCCGTCCAACCTCACCACTTGACACGATCATCCGCTCCACCTCCATATGCTCCGCGGTATTCCGAGGGGTATGTCATCATGACGGAGGAGAAGAAGAAGCTCGCTCACCTTAAGTAGAGGCTTGTAGCGAACGTCGACATCGACGATCAAGCTCTCCACATATTGGGTTTCACACGGGACATCGGTGCAATTCTCTAGCGGAGTGTCGGCAAACACCCACAAGAAATTCGCCTAGGAAATTTTCATGACCATGGCGCATAACCTTGATGAAGGAGTGCTGAGTCTCTCATTCCGTTGGAGGGAGCCCACAAGAGGAGAAGAAGGAAGACGCCGTTGGAAGGGTAACCTTGATCAGTGATGCTATTTCTAGCACCTTGATGGGGTAATCTCCTTTCATCCATGGGTTGCATTCGGTCTTGAGATGTAATCGAATTTTGTTGGATTATCTATCTATCATCTTGTGCTGAAAATACTTTAATGCTTAAGGCTAGCAACCATGCCATAAAGGGAGTAAGGGCTCCAATGCTTCCTTGGATCCATTCAACACAATCCCCGATAGATCAGATTGGTTTTCATGTTCGAAACGATTGCATGTCTAGTATCGTAGACCCATGGGCGAGTGTCTCCTACTTTCAAAAGGGAGCTCCGGAACAAGTATGTGCATGAAGGCACATGGGAAGGCTTTTGGAGTATGATCACGGGAAGAGACCATCAACGAAGAAATACTATCCGGAACCCCATCATCCAAGTGTGTCACTTTTGTGCAAGTGGATTTTTGGGGAGAATAAGAGAGACAAAGATAACCAACACGGAGTTGAATTGGATTTACTCGCAGCCAATCAACCCTACTCACCTATGATCAACCGGTGGTGTTGTGAGCAACATCGGATTCAGGAGATCGGGTTGTTACCTCTCCATGTTGACTATCTCTTTAAAACCGGGTATTACAAGGAACCCGAATCATTTCCTACCCGGGACTTCCCTAGGAATATATGAAGAAAGGAAAATATAAGAGTGAAGATGAGAGAGGAGGCTTCGAAGTGGCCTAGGTGAATTTGCCCCTTCCGGATTGAAGATTAAAACTTTTTTTTGAGAGGAAGAAGATTGGTTAGAGGAAGGACTTCTTGTGCCGGCGAAGAAAAACAAAAGAGAAGGATTATAGGAGAAGGATCTTCTATGGCCCAAGAATAAGGTGCACAACAAAATTATGTCCCACCATTGGGAGGAACCCCGGCGCCGCCGAGTTACTACGGTGGTGTACCAATGCAAGCATGGGGGAGGGGTGCAGCCATACCCCCACCATTTTTGCGGTGCCCAACGTAGCCTTTGCGGAGCCATTTGCACACCTTCCTCAACCACAACAAAATGGAGCCACCATTGGAGGATACGCTGCAAGGAACATGCGAATTGTTGCAGCCATCCAAACCAATGCAAACCAAATGGGTGAAGGAAATGCAAACGTCGCTTATGTGCTTGGACACCTTCACCTAGCACCGTCGGACAATTCATAGGAGGAGAGGTGCATTCCTATTACAAGTAAGGGTACAACAACCAAGACTTTCAATATCAACCACCGGCGGAAGAATAGAGAGAGGAGGAGCTTTAGTTATCTTTCCTTTACCCCCCTTTTCTTTAAATTTTCAGCTTGTTTGCACCTATGTTTGCGTAGTATTTTCAGCTTTGCTTTAATTTTCAGTTTTTAGTTTAATTTTCAGCATGTATCTTAGTTTTTATTTTCATCATGAATAATGTCACCACCAAGTTTTTACCTTTGGTAAAGTTACAAAGTTTGTGCCATGATGATATATGATTATAATTGCCGCTTTGTTTATCTTTGTAATTGATTTATGCATGTTTAACCTAGTGCTCTCTTAAAAATACAGATCTGAATTTATTTAAATACTAGCTTAATTTTCAGCGGAGGTTATGATTAAAATAAAGACCCATAGTGTTTTATGTGCTCTCAAGTTATGAATAGATTGAAGATGTCTTTTATGCTCAAAAATATTGCTAACCTTGTCACAAATATCACTTGTGTGTTGCTCAACCTATCCAAAGCCTTATATATATTTGAGTGCATAAACCTTAGTGTACAAGATTTATTTTTGAGTGCGTTATTGCAGGCCATGATTTCTCTGGCCCGAGACTAAGAAGCTGGTCATTCCGTTTTTGCGTATCTATCTTTTTGCTAGCCTTTTATCCGTGCATTGTGTATCCCCGCATCGGTGATCCCACAAACTTCGCCGGATATCCACCTTTAAACCAAATATCATCTTTTTGTGATTACCTCCTTGACCACAACCTATCGTTGAGAATGGATCATCAATTCAAGGAAGATCGCAAGACGGTGCCAACGTTGAAGATTTCAAGTATCTCTCCAAGGAAAAATATCTCCGGTACCTACCTTATTTTTCGCCTCTTTGCTCGAGGACGAGCAACGTCTAAGCATGGGGGAGGAGGTAGGTACGGTGCAGTTTTAGAGTTCAAAAGGGAGTATTTTAAAAAAAAATATATATATATATATAATGATGAAAGAAAAAAAAAACCAGTGATATGCATGACTTTCAAGGTATCAAAAAAATCAAAACTTCATTGTGAAAGTCATGGACTGAATATATGACGAGGCAAGAAAAAAATGAATGAATGAAAGAAAGAAAAGAATGAGAAAGAAAAAAATATATATTTGTGCGTAAAGTGAACTCCCCGGTTCTCTAAGAGTGCATTCAAGGCTTCAAGATAAAAAGATCCATTCTCAATTTTCCAACCATGTGCAATCCGATAACGAGGACTTTCTTTGTGCCTCGGGATCACTCTTTGCCATTTGCACATGTCCACTCATCTAAAGTGTGTGTATTTTTCTCTTTCCCCGCCTTGATTTAACATTATTTTCCAATGACCTTTTTGACGAGTCTCGGTAAGACCATGAGAAGCTTGTCTTGTTTTGACAACACCTCATTTATAAATTCTTGTTAGGACTAAACTTTCCCAAAGCTCCATATAAAGCCTACCACATATATATGAGAGGGAAAGGAGTAGAATATATAGGCTTGAGAGACAAGTGAGATGAGAGTTTATGAGCAATACACGAGATGATTTAAATTTGTGAATTTGGTTTAGCTTTTCTTATCTCGTTCTTCATTTCAAAAATTTCGAGATCTATTTAAAACTTTGTGAGCATGTTAATACTTGTGGGATAAGCTTAATAAGAATCTACCCTCCGTAGAGATGAAGGCTAGTACATTATGGAACTTTAACGAATTAAACTTTTGAGAGCATTATGTTTTTTTTCATGTATGATCAAGTGCAAGGTTTAAACATTATTTGGCAATGATGATATTCATCGAAGGCTTACTCGAGGACGAGCAAGGTTTAAGCATGGGGGAGATGTTGACGGTGAAAATCCGTCAACCTAGCCATGAGTTTACCTTCGGTGTTGGCATGAGTTTTATACCTTATCCATTGGTACTAACCCCCGTGGTATAACAAGTTCACGTGTGCATGTCGTTTTTGGAGTTTAATGTTTATGCGGGGATTTAGTGTTGAATGCAAGACTTTCGGGATAAGTTCATCAAGCACCTCATGACAAGACCTTGAAGCCCCGAACAAGTCATGCAATGAAGCAAAATTAACTCCAAGAAGCCGGGGACTTGATCCGAGAAGACGACGGACTCCGGGGACCCGACCGAAAAGTGTCGAATCTTGCAAGACAAGGAGTTGAGTCCAATTCGGAGAGAAACCGACGACATGGACCTACATGCGAAGGGGGAAGCATCCGGGAAGCAAGGGAACCGACCTCGGGCAAAGGAGCCCGCGGGGCCGGGCCTAAATGGGCCCGGGCCGGCGGCCCGGTCCGGTCGGCCCTGTGCCCATTTAGGGCCCAAATTCGTCGTCCTTTGACCTAATTGCTTCTCGGGCTATAAATAGCCCCCCGACCGAGAGCCACGCGAGAGAGGAAGTCGTATTCCGCCGCCGAGGAGCAAGAGAAGCTTGAGGGACACCAACTTGAAGATGAGGGTCGTGCTAGTTGTCTAGGGTTTCCCCGGCCGACGTGGGAACCTTGCATGGAAGACCACGTCGGAGCTCGGAGCGAGGATCAAGATCGAGGGAGGGCCCGGTGGTGATCTTGTTCATGTAATCATTCATGGTGAAGTTTGTAAGTGAATCCGATTTCTAGCGATTAAGTGCCTTCTCGATGATTTTGATTTCTTCTTGGTTTTGCTTCTTCTACGATCTAGTCTATAGCTAGATTACATAGGGTGCTCTTGTAGCCGCGGTGGCTAGAGGTGCATACGGACCGGCCAAGTGATTTCAACTTGTTCTATCGAACTCGCCCTAAGCTCCCCGCATGAATAGGGATACGTTGTGACAGAACGGGGGTCTCGAAAGGCGGATGTTTTCGGAGTCGGATGGGAAGGCCACGATTTAAAGATGCTTTTAATGAGATTCGCTTTGCTATCTTCATCTATCTTGTTTGGAGCTACAACATAAGCATGATCTAGATTCTCTAGATTGGTTATCTCTTGCTTTCTCTTGCTACCTCTTTAGTAGATTAGATTAGATTCGTTTTCTTTATGAGTTAGTAGATTAGATGCAACTTACCTTCATTAGATAACTTTACCTTGCTTTACTAGATTGAATCCTTGTGTTGCACATTGTTCCACGGATTCGATACCTTGGGTTCACCACTCGAGGGAAAAAGGGTCCCTTGACTACGACGGGAGACTTGTCCGCTTGCAAGTCACAAACGAACCTTGATACAACTATTAACCGTCAACACAAATGAACTAGGGTTTCAAGGCTTGGCTGCCATCCTCTCACCTCTTGGGTTACATGGAGGCAACCGAAAGTCTAAAATACCCTTTCCTAATAACTAAGGATGCAAGCCCCTCAAGGGAGGTTTTGGAAGACTTGAAGCTTTCTCCATCGGACGGATGCCTGGCGACCGCAACCTGCTTAGCCTCGACGCAAGCCTTGCGATCCCGACGCGTGTCCTTCGCTTCGAAGATTCTGGACTGCGTCATCACACAGCGGTCAGACCTGTGCTCCTCACCGGTCAGACCGGTCAGACCCACCGGTCAGACCGGTCTGGCACTGCTGCGGCACCGTCTTCGGTTCTTCGGTCTTGGCTTTGTGGATCAACCAAGGAACCTAGTGGTTTTCTGGTGAACCACCGGAAACCCCGCGAACTCGGTGTAGCCTCTGCACATCTCCACTCATGACTCGGCTCCCACGTAGTCCCGGCTCGACCATGGTTTTCAGGCTCAACCATGAAACAGTCCACGACTTCATCTTGCTGTTCATGCCACCATGCGGCCCGCACTTGACCCCGCTGGCCACCGGGTCCCTAGAACGAAGCCTACTTGTCTTCTCCACACCTGGAGGCCTCACCGGCGATGACCTTTCACGCTTGTTCTTCACCTGCACCAACACCAGTCAAGTCGCAACCTGCACCTGCAATACTTAGCCAAGAATTAGTCCACACAACGTTGTCAATCACTGATCACACAAGGAAGCGACGATCCACCAGTCCTTGAACCACACATGGTCCTCAATCTCCCCCTTGATGAGTGCATTGACAACACCCGCACGAAAGTAACAAGATAGAAAAGAAAAAGAAAAGAAACAAACAAAAGGAAACTCCAACAAGCGATCGAAAGCCAAACAAAGGCAAAGAGCAATATCACTTGAAGAAGACAAGTCTCGGACCCCTTAGGCAAGGGCAACGGCTCGACACATCCGAGACAAAACAAAGCTCAAGCAAAGAGCGCAAACCACCGAAACAAAGCTCGAACAACCACAAAGAGCTCCCCCTGCACACATGCAAGCTCCCCCTGAACCAATGCACCTCCCCTGGACGAATGCATGCAAACTACTTGAAAACAGGGCATCTGCAACACTTGCAGCTTAGACCGGTCAGACCGGTCATCACCACTGGTTAGATCGGTTCCCAACATGTGCACTGGACCAGCACTCACACCGGTCAGACCGGTGACCTCGACCGGTCAGACCGGTGACCAACAGAGCCCAGAAATGGGTCGAAACCACCTGAAAACCTTCTAAATGCATCCAGCAAGCCATTTCAAGCTCAATCTTCTCCACCTTGTTGGCAATGCATGAATCAAGCCAAAAATTCAAAACTTTCAACCTACAGCTTCTCAAATAGACAAAATTCAACATAGGATGCTACACATTGCCAAATGAGCAAGTTAGATACTCTATAGCTTCGTATCGACATCAACTACAAGATCACCAAGTTTCACAACCATTTGACGAAGCTAAGATGGATTTGGGCAATTTTGCGAAAAACTTGCCTCTCATGAGCAAAGTCCTAAACATGATCAAAGCATATAAAAATGGCAAAGCCACACAAACTTCATGCTAGGACAGCCATTCTAATCATACGACCATCACAAACACCTCATGTCATGTCAAAGCCACCGAGCCATGTGCCTACTTCTATGTATGAGACTTTTCATTGGTAGGCATCATGCAACGATTTAACACCCAAAGCAAATTAAATTCAGCACATATGACATGGAAGCACATTTTCCAAGCATTTTACATTTCATTTTCAGATTCATAATTGGTACATGAAATATCTTTGTGACAAAAAGGAACTTATGCCCATCCACAAGATGAAGCAAGAGGGCTAAACCTTCATGATGGCAAATGAGCCTTTAGCCCCATATGATCAATAAACTAGCTATCCAACAACAAATTAAGCATAACCGAGCCACTAAAACATGTCAAGATCTTATAAAGGCATTTACACATGAGAGAGCATACATGTGACAATTTTTCAAAAAAACATAGCCATCAACCGTGGATTATTCATCAAGATCATCAAGAGCTAAGCCAAACTAACCATAGCATACCAAACTAACTCACAAAAACATAAATAGCATTCCATGGTGAACAATGTATATAGTAGAAGCTTTTCCTATCCAATGCATATGATACAAAATGCATGCAATCTAAGATACAAGGATGCCTATACATCATGTTACATATGCCATGCCAAATGCAAGAAATGCACAAAGGAAACTATACATATGCTACAAAGAGAGCTCCCACACACCCAACTCAAGAAATCAAACACACACCAAGCCCCCCTGCAAACGAGTGAAAGTTGCTTGATCTAGGGGTTTGGTGAAAATATCGGCTAGTTGGTCATGTGTGGGTACATGGATCAAAGCTATCTTTCCTTTCTCTACGTTGTCTCTCAAAAAATGGTACCTCACTTCTATGTGCTTGGTTTTGGAATGGAGCACTGGGTTCTTTGCAACGCTTATGGCACTGGTGCTATCACATTGAAGTGGGATATGGGTAAACTCCTCACCAAAGTCACTCATGGTGTATGAAATCCAAAGGAGCTGAGATTAACAACTAGCAGCTGCAACATACTGTGCCTCGGTAGTGGATTGAGCAGCACTCGATTGTTTGCGGGAAGACCAAGACACCAAAGAAGACCCCAAAAACTGGCAAGTCCCAGAAGTGGACTTCCTATCCAACCGACACCCGGCAAAATCCGCGTCTGAAAAACCATGAAGCGCCAAAGAAGAGGACGCGGAGTACCAAAGGCCGAAGTCGGGAGTGTGACGCAAGTACCTAAAAATTCGCTTCACCGCTTCCGATGCGAAGTCCTCGGAGAAGCTTGAAAACGAGCGCACAAACATACCGAGAACTGGATGTCCGGCCTCGTCGCCGTCAAGTAGAGGAGTGACCCGACCATGCTCCGGTACTCCTTCTGGTCCACGTGTTCACCTTCCTCGTCCGCATCAAGAGCCAGTCGTACTCATCGGCGTCGTCATAGCCTTGGAATCCTCTATCTTGAACTTCCGCACAATGTCCTTGGTGTATTTTGCTTGGTGTACAAATGTTCCTTCCTTTGATTGCTTGATTTATAGCCCGAGGAAGAACTGCAACTCGCCCATCATGCTCATCTCAAATTCCCTGCTCATATCCTCTGCAAACCTTGCAACAAGAGAGTTAGAAGAGCCACCAAAGACAATATCATCCACGTACACCAGCACAATCAGGATATCTCTACCCTGCATCAGCAAAAACAAGGTCTGATCGACCTTCCCCATCTCAAAACCTCTCTAAAACAAGAAACCCCTCAACCTGCCATACCAAGCTCTAGGCGCCTGCTTCATCCCATACAGTGCCTTCCTCAACTTGTACACCTGGTGGGGGTACTTCTCACTCTCAAACCCCGGAGGTTGCCTCACATACACTTCATCCTCCAACACACCATTCAGAAAAGCACTCTTCACATCCATTGGGTGCAACTTGAACCCTTTAGCCACGGAAAAGGCTAGAAGGATCCTAATCACCTAAAATGGGCTACGGGGGCAAAGGTCTCCTCGTAGTCGATCCCCTCCTTCTGACTGAACCCTTGAGCAACAAGCCTCGACTTGTTCCTCACAACCTCACCTTTCTCTCCCTCTTTGTTCTTCCACACCCACTTTGTACCAATCGGCTTACACCCTGGGGGAGGGTCAACCAACTCCCAAACCTGATTTCTCTCAAACTTCTCCAACTCCTCATGCATCGAATTAACCCAATTGTGATCAGATAGTGCGTGTCCAATGTCTTTGGGCTCAAAAGTCGCAACAAATGCAGCATGAGCGAAATGGGAATTGTTTCGAACCCTTGACCATGTAGTGCGTTCATTCACGTCGCCAATGATCCTCGAAGCTGGGTGATCCACTTGTACTCGTTGGGGAGGTTGTCGCCTCGATGCTACCTGCCCCTCAACGTCAGCTTCTCCTCGTTCTTGATTTGTCGTCGTAGGTGTAGTAGAGGGTCCGTCCACCACCGTAGTCGAAGTAGTGGGTACATGTTCAGCTGGGGGCATCACACCGCCATCTTCATCGTCTCAATGTTCATGCTCCTCCTCCTCAAAGATCTCCTCGCCAAGCTCATCATCACCTGCACACTCAAAGACAAGCTGACTACGTGGCTTTGTCTCGTCGAAGGTTACCTCGCAAGTCTCCACGATTTGGTTAGTTTCAAGATTGAGCACACGATATGCTCTAGAATAAGATGCATGACCAAAGAAAATACCATCGGCAGACCTAGCCTCAAACTTATCAAACTTCCTGCCTTTCTTCAGAATGAAACACTTGCAACCAAAGACATGGAAGAGACTCATCTTGGGTGTGCGACCAGGCATCAACTCATAGCATGTTTTCTTCTTATGCACTCTGAGGTAGATCCTGTTCGACACATAGCACGCGGTATTCACCGCCTCAGCCCAATACCTCCTCGGAGTCCTGTGCTCATCAAGCATCGTCCGAGCCATCTCGCACAAGGTCCTGTTCTTCCTTTCCACAACACCATTCTGGGGAGGCGTATACGGACTCGAAAACTGGTGCTCAAGACCCATTATCACTGAGGATTGCTCGTATGGCTGTTGACGCAAAAGCGGCACCTCACGCCAAGCACACAGCAAGCCGAAAGGAGCTGGCTTAACATGCGCGATGAATCCTGGAAGTGTGCCAGTCAATTTTCCTGAAATTGACAAAGGAAATAGAATAGTCAGATAACAAACTAGGAACTTGCCGGTTTGTACCAGACAGTTCCATATTTACGGCAAGAAAGCCAATCAAAGTGATTTATAGCTACAACAAGCTATCTATCAACAGTTCAAATAGCATTCGGGAGCTGTTATACATGAAAACATGGAATAGCCGAATGGATGATGTAAGCATGACAAAAGACCGGTCTTTGTTTAAATAACGTTGCTCGTGCATGATCATGACCGGTTTTTGACGATAAACAACAAATAAAATAAATAAAGTAAAGCATGATCATAAATATGAGATAAACAGGCATGCATATGCCAAAAGCACTAGTCTACCGCATGTCTAGGCACTTTAAAACCCGTCAAGTATGGAATCAAACAAGTTAATCCACCGCATGATACAACTTGTTTCAAATCACACCACCAACCACAAAGAGATCAATGCACCGCATGATACATTCTAAATATGGAAAGCTAAAAGCATGCATTATTTAAAACATAACTTATAAGCACGTTTTACTCATGGAAGCACAACTCAATATAGCTGTACAGCCGAATCGGGTTCCGTGGAGAAGGAACAAACATTGCCAAAGATGATAAACCTATCAGATTGAATCGAAATCTAATCCACCGGATGATTAGCTCTAAAACAATCCAAAAACCCGCATCTACCGCATGATACCCAGTTCTTTCAAGATTTACACAAGATTGAAAAGCTTGAACCCACAACACCTGACAACTTAGATTGATTCGAGTTCGGCTATTAAAGAACACGTGATCCACATGTCGTATTAAGCCAAAGGCATTAACATCTTACATAAGGATCACCGAACAAGGTAAAGCCGATTCAAACCAATCTAAATTGGGCAAAAGAGTGTTATATGAATTTAAACATAATGTAAAAACTCAAAACAACACATGGTAACTTAATGAATCTATTAGATCTTGCCAAATCTAATAGAGTCGATAACTAGCTCCAAGCTAGATCTTAGCCCATCGCATGACTCATGATCTAACAAGAAACCCTCTTGAACCAAGCTTAAATCTACCGCATGATACTAAGCATGGTGACAAGACTACTTGCATCACGGTCTAAATCCACCGCATGATACTAGACATGATACAAGGTTGCCGGTACTTACGGAGGTCGACGGATCGATGATTCCCCTCGAAGAACTCGATGACACGACTAAAGGACTCGAGAATTTGGGGTAAAGCCGGTTTGTTGTGAAATTATTCGATACCCATTAAATACATCAAGGGCTTATATTTATACCCTTGTCCTAACACGACTCCTGGTCGACTACGAGTACACATTAAATGCCTAAATTAATGCTCCGACGCCAATGTCCATCTCGTATACGCCATCAACTCGCTCTATCCTTGCATCGGGCCACGTCACCACGCATTCCCGAAAACTCCCCTTTTAACAGCGCAAACAGTCCTGCCGAACGATGGCGCACTGCCGACCGCAAGTGTCCTTTACCGATTCCTTTGAGGAGATTTTCCCAACCGAATGGTATTTATCACCAAGCATGGCCCACAAGTCAGTCTTTCTCCTGTACCATTTTTTGGTGTTAACATATGCCCCTTCAATTACGAGATAAAAGTGATTTTATTCCGGAATTGACCACAAACACTCGACGTCTTCAAGTCAAATCTGTTCAACACCATTCTTTCCTCCTGTATTCCGTTGGAGTCTCCGCCCAGATCAAAACCCTAGGTCATCAATCTTCAAGCTCAAACCTTCAATGGCGGACCAAGCTATCCAATTAAACTTCATCCCCTTAAGTTCCATTTGGCATTACCTTTCCGATTCCCTCCTTAGATTTCCTTTTCCACCAGCGCACCTCCAAAAACCAATGGCGGGCAGCGGCAACAGGCGCCGTGCCAGCGATGAAGCAGAAGGAAGCCGCGCTGGCTCCCGCCAGAGGTGGTGATCGTCAACTCCCTTTGCGATTTTTCCAGATTTTCTTTTCACTTATGACGACCTTTTACTGTTCCAGGCTCATCCACTGGAATCCGGCCCCCGCACCGGCCAATCCAGCTTTGCCGGACGACTCCTCGGAGTCGTACAAGTACTCCCTGGTGCCCTACGGTGAGCGCGACGCCCTCCGCTTCAAGGCGGAGCGTGACGAGTCCCGGTGCAAGCTGGGAGAAATCTCCAAGAAAGCCTGCATCACTGAACTCGAATGGGAGGATCAGCGCAAACAGTTGCTGGCAACCATCGAAGGTATATCCCTTAGATTGACCTCCAATCCACTTCAACTTTTGAGACTAACCATCACTGCCTTGCAACTTTGCAGCCCGCAATGCCGAGCTTGACCAGCTAAAAATGCTGGTGAAGCAATTGGCTGACAAGGTGAACGCTCCTGGAGACACGCTGGCGGAGCGCCACGCCGCGGTAGAAGATCGCGTGGACGAGGTGGCTGTGCATGGCATCCGCCTCGGCACCACCCTGGGCTTGGCTGCCATGGCGACGCACACCGGTGTCGACCACTCCATCCAGCCGCGCGGCTTCCAGGGCGGCGCACCAGAAGACATCGACGGGATCAAAGTCATCTTGGAGCGCCTCGATGGCCACGACGATGCCATTGCCGAACTCACTCATCCCAAGTCTGTGCTAAACAGGCTTTTCGATTAGATTGTACTAGGGATGCTTGATTTTCGGCAATAAATAAATAATTTTAATTTCCATGCTTGTATTGTGATGATCCCCTCCTGCTTGCAACTGCGAACTTTACTGTTCTCAAACGAATTTGGGAACTTTACTCGAGCCGAATACGCGAAAACAACTGCCCCTTGGCGCAAAATCCGCAGAAAATCTTCAGTTCGGGAACCATAAACACTGTTCAATGAAAACCCTTCGCATTCGGGAAGAAAACCCTGCAGCTTGGTATTCCAATAACGTATGCCAACCAGTCATCACTCCCAATGCGCTCTCCCAGTCAATAAAATAGCTCCCATGGGTGCCCTGCAAATCACTCGTGTACTCTTCCATCATTTCACATCTTCTCCCCCCTTCTCCAGAGGAAAGAACCCCAAGGCCATGGCAGACAAGGGAAAGCAACCCATCAAGGAGGACAGTAGTCCACCAAAGAAGAGTACCATTCGAGAGTGAGTTTTCTTTTAATCCGTTTTTGCTCTCATTTGCAATCTCATGTTTACCCCTTCTTGTTTTCTCCAGCCTTGACCTGCTCCCTGAAGAAATCCTTGGGACTGAAGAAGTGCCCGAATACTTCTCCTCTAACTCCTCCCCAGAAGAAGGGGACGCCACGCCGGAACAGAGGGTCAACCACCAGCTGCGCCACCGCATTCGGCATCTAGAGCACAATCTGCGAGACATCACCGCCCGCTGCAATGCCGAACGCGAACGCAGCATGAGCTTGGAGGCGTTGGTTGGGGGTAAGATCATCATCTTCATTTGACTCCCATACTCAATCTCAAACTTTCACTTGACAATTGTTCCTTTTTCAGACTTCTCTGACAAGTACAGTAACTTGAAGGCTTCTTGGGATAGCCTAATGGAAGCTGCAAGTCATAGCAATCCCCGAAGCTTCCAGGTTGTAGTTTCGGTGGTCCTGGAACAGTTGAAGAGAGAGGAGCTGAGGAAGCAAAACAAGAAAAATGAATGAAGCATACTTTCGCTTCTTCCTCCGGGCCTTCTGCTTCCCACCCCCTTGTAATCTTGAGTAGCCGGATTGTCAAATAAAAGCCTGCAAGAAACATCTGTAATGTTACATATTTTTGTGCTAAGGGCAATACACATGAGTATTGGCCATTTCACATTAGGATTTTTTGTTCTAAAGGCGGCTCCTTCCTTCAATGCCGGCTGTCTCTGTGTACCAGATATCTGCAACCCTGATGTTTGTACTCAACGATCAATTTCAATGCTAGGATAATATTTCTTCAAATATCTTCCATTTATAGCCGCAGTAAGTTTCTCTCCTAGCAAAGTTTTCAATATGTAAGCATTGCTAGGTACACATCTGACTACCCGAAAAGGGCCTTCCCAATTCGGGGACCATTTGCCGAATGCACTGTACTTAGTCCCGATCGGCAGTAACGCCTTCCAAACCAAATCTCCTTCTGCAAATTGCTTAACCTTTACTTTCTTGTTGTAATATTTAGCAACTCGCATTTTGGTCTTTTCAATATTTTCCAAGGCTTTAAGATGAATCATATGCAAATCCTCTAATTCGTCCATCATTAAGCCACTATAATCTTTGGAGCTTAAATCCTTTTGCAAAACCACTCTCCTAGAATCTAATTGTATTTCCCAGGGCAAAACAACATGATGCCCATAAACCAACTCATAAGGAGAGGTTTTTGTAGCTCCATGAGGAGCCATTCGGTAAGCCCATAAAGCCTCATTGAGTACCGAATGCCACCTCTTTGGCTTTTGGTCAATCCTCTTTTGTATAAGCTTGATCATGATCTTGTTAGAAGCCTCCGCTTGACCATTAGCTTGGGCATAATAAAGAGAAGAATTAAACAATTTGATTCCCATGCTTTCGGCAAACTCCCTGAACTCCAAGGATACAAACTGAGCTCCTTGATCAGTTGTAATCATTTGAGGAATCCCAAACCTGTAAATGATGTGTTCTTTAACAAACTCAATCATGTTTTTTGATGTTACTTTCTTCAGCAGAATTGCCTCAACCCATTTGGTGAAGTAATCTGTTGCTAGAAGCACAAATTTATGCCCTTTGCTATAGATGGAGGGTTTATTTGGCCAATCCAATCTATACCCCATCCTCTGAATGGACATGGCTTGATAATTGGATTTAGTGCTGATGCTGGAACCCTTTGAATATTTCCAAACTTCTGACAATCTTGACATCCCTTGTAATACTCAAAGCAATCCTCCAGCATCGTCGGCCAAAAACATCCAGTGTGTCTAATAACCCATTTCATACGATAGGCCGATTGATGCGCTCCACACAGCCCATCATGCACCTCACTCATCATTTTCTTTGCTTCTTCTGGACCCAGGCATTGCAGCAACACCCCATCTAATGATTTGTAAAATAAATGTCCATCCAGAAGAACAAATTTTATAGCTTTATACCTGAGCTTCCTAGAAATCATTCGGGATGGATCCTCTAGATAATCAACGATTTGTTTTCTTCAATCATCCTCTGCAAGATCACTCCCGAAAGCACATACTTCCATGGAAAACGCTTCTTGATTTTCTCTATAACCTGAAGCACTTTGAGCCAACCTGTTTGCCTCTTCATTGTGTTCTCGAGGAATATGCTGTAGAATTACTAACTGAAAACTCTTTAAGATTTCCGTGCACTCTTCGTAGTAATTCCTCAGGGCATCGCTTCTACATTCATATTGGCCATTCAATTGCTTTATAACTATCTCTGAATCTCCATAAATTTCAACTGAAATAGCCCCGGCTTCTCTCAAATATGGAAGCCCTCTAAGTAGTGCCTCGTACTCAGCTTGATTGTTTGTGACAGTAGGCTGAATAGGGATAGCAAATTCAAACATTTCACCTCTGGGCGAGATAAATAAAATCTTTACTCCACCATCTTTGCCACATGAAGATCCATCAAAGAACAAAGCCCAAGGGGTAATTTCAAGTAAATCAATTGATGGATCACGGTGCTCAGTAATAAAATCGGCAATAATTTGACCTTTAATAGCCTTTGCCGATTCAAACTTCTGCTCAAACTCAGATAAGGCCAAAATCCACTTGCCAATCCTTCCATTCAAAATTGGCATAGATAACATATGTTTTATTACATCAAACTTGAAATATACAACGCATTCAGCATTCAACAAGTAGTGTCGAAACTTTGTACATGAGTAGTAAACACACAAGCACAGCTTCTCCGCATCCGAATACCTGGTTTTAGGATCACGTAATTTTCGGCTAAGCTACGCTACTACCCGCTCCATTCCTTCAAACTCTTGTATAAGGGTCGATCCAATGGTTTGGGTATCGGCCGCCACATACAACTTAAAAGGCTTGTTCAAATGTGGAGGCACCAGCACTGGTGGTTCCTTCATGTATCGCTTGATCTCATCAAAAGCCTTTTGTTGTTTGTCACCCCATACAAATTTTTGGTCCTTCTTGAGCTTTAACAACGGAGAAAAAGGCAAGACCTTCTGTGACAAATTTGAAATGAATCTCCTCACAAAATTGATCTTGCCAAGCAGTGATTGCATCTCCTTGAGATTGGTTGGAGGAACAACTTTGTCGATAGCTTTCATGCTTTTCGTGCCAACTTCAATCCCTCTTTCATGTACCAGAAATCCCAAGAATTCTCCAGCTGACACTCCAAAGGCACACTATTTTGGATTCATCTTCAACCCATGCTTTCGAGTGCACTCCAGAGTTCTCTTTACATCCTTCAAGTGTGAGTCATGATTCAAAGATTTGATCACAACATCATCAATATAAATTTCAACAATTTTGCCGATCAACTCGTGAAAGATATAATTCATGGCTCGTTGATAAGTTGCATCGGCATTTTTGAACCCAAGTGCCATGACAATCCACTCAAACAGGACTATATGACCAGGACACCTGAAGGCTGTCTTCGATATGTCTTCTATTGACATAAATATTTGATTGTACCCTGCATTACCATCCATGAAAATGATAACTTTATGTCTAGCAGCAGCATCAACCAATGGATCAGCAACAGGCATCGGGTATCCATCCATAGGAGTGGCTTTGTTCAAATCTCTGAAGTCTATGCAAACTCTCATCTTCCCATTTTTCTTGTAAACAGGGACGATGTTTGAGATCCACTTCGCATATCTGCACGGACGAATGAAATTTGCATCAAGTAATCTTTAAATTTCCTTTTTCACGTCGGCTAATACTTCATCCTTGTAGATTTTTTGGGGAGTCTGCTTATATGGTTTAAAACAAGGCTTGATGGGCAACCGATGCTCAACAATAGAACGATCCAAACCAGGCATCTCTGAATAATCCCAAGCGAAACAATCTTTATACTCCTTTAACAACTTGATTAACCTGTCTCTGAAACTAGACTCCAAGTTAGCACTGATAAATGTTGGCCTTGGCTTGTCACCATCTCCAATGTAAATTTCTTCTAATTTGTCGACCGACATGAATCCACGCCCTAACTTTCCATCGGTTCCATCTACTAGATTATCCATTTAAAAATTACTATAAGAGCCGACTGCTTGAATCTGCTGTTGATCACTGCTGTCTGGTTCAACAGGACCTTCACCCCAGTCCTTTCCTGAGAAGCAATCAATGCCTTGATACTCCTAGAAGGCTGGCTCGACATTAGCTACGCTCACTGAATCATCTACTTGGACTACTTCAATGTCATCATCTACCCACTAAACAAGCTGTTGATGCATGGTAGATGGGATGCAGCAGTTGGCATGGATCCAGTCCCGTCCAAGCAGCAAGTTGTAAGCTCCCTTGCCCTCAATGACAAAGAAGGTTGTGAGCAAAGTTTTGGACCCGATCATCAAGTCCACATGCACGGAGCCCTTGGTATCTGAAGGATTTCCAGCAAAATCATTCAGAATTATGCTTGTTGGCGTTAAGTCCCCGGGGCCCATGCCGAGCTTCCTGAAGGTGGTGTATGGCATCACGTTGATCGCAGCTCCGCCATCAGCAAACATCTTGGTCAATGGCTTGCCATTGACGTATCCCTTCAAATACAACGGCCTCATGTGTCGATTCCTGGCCGTCTTGTCAAAGGTGGCCTGCTTAGGCAATACCAGTTGCGCCATTAATCCCCCAAGTTGCTCATCCTCATTGACATCTGGAGACACCTCCTCCTGCACAACTTGGTCAGCGGGTGCCATGAACTCATTCGGTAGAAAATACACCATGCACGCTGGAGCCAAACGACCAGATCCATCAGGCTTATCTTTTGGGTGCCATACTTGTTTCCTCTTGATCCACGCCTGCTTTAATTCTTGGTTCCTCAAGCACTGAACCCTTCTCTTTTGGCTTTTCCTCAAGCCAGGCGGGCACCACTGTCCTTCTTGCCAGATGTACTCGCGTTCCTGTTCTTCCTGATCAACCCACCTTTGGTCAGCTTGCCTTTTCCTTGGGTACCATTGACCTCATTTATTTTTTGACGACGACCGTCATTGGGATATATCCTTCCAATTCTCTCATGGACGGATCGGCGATTGACAGATTCCTGCCTATATTCAGTATATTTATCACTGCACTCAGGGCAATTCTTCAATGCGGGGAGCTTCAAGCCTTCGTTCCAGCAGTGTCTAAAGAATGCGCATCCCCAATGTGCACGCTCCTGTTCCCGCGCGTGCTCCTCTAGTTCTATTCTGCGCGCCTCTTCTTCAAACCTACGTCTCTCCTCTTCATATTTTTGCTTCTGGTAGCATTCCTTTTCCTGCTGATGCTGCCATTTGTTAAGGAGAGTGCGTGTGGTAACCCTGGGCTTGGTCTTGGAGGATTCCCCAACTTCAATCTGGCTCTTGAGGATGCGAGGAGCTTCTCTATGGACTTGCTCCACCGTCATTTGTCGTGTAGGATCCACTGACCCAACCTGTTTTGCTCTAGCCGAAGTCAGGACCTTCACTTTCCCCTTCTCCTCGGCAGTTACCATGTTGACATAAAAGCCAACCATCTTTTAAGGGAAAGGGTGGCCATCCAGTTTCATCTTGTTATCAAATTTCAAATGCCCTTCCTGGATAGCCTTTTGGATCCTGATCCTGAAGACCCTGCAATCATTAATGGAGTGAGAGTTTCTATCATGAAAACCACAGTAACGTTTCTCTTTAACTCCATCGAGCCGAAGCATAGAATGCCCTTCAGGCAACTTGATTCGGCCTTCCTTCACCAAGAACTCAAAGAGCTTGTCAGCTTTGGTGACATCAAAGTCATACGTGCCCTTGGTTTGCTGCATCCACCACTGGTTCACAGTCAAAGGTTTTTTGCCCCACATAATTTTAGCCGCTGCCACTTCCTCGTCATCATCAAATTTCTCCACTTGATCAGCCTTCTCGAGGAACTGGTTGTAGATATCAGCTATGTCATGGTGCTTGGAAAATCTGGAATCCTTCTTGAACCCGTAAGCTTGATTGCTCATCAACGACTGCTTTTGGGACAACTGACCAAGATTGTCAAATTCCATGCCAAACAGCTTCTCCCGAATAGCTGGTATCATCCCCGCAACAGCCATGTCAGCCAGTTGATCATCCGGTAGAGTCAAAGAGAAGCACATGCCCTTGACCTCTCTAAATCTTCTGTGAAATTCCAGAGGCGTTTCATTATGTTTCTGTTTCAAGGTAGCCAGATCAATAAGCTTCTTCTCAGTGCTACCACTAAAGTAATGGGCATGGAACTTTTGTTCCAAATCTTTCCACATGCCGATTGACTAAGGAGGCAAAGAAGTAAACAATTGAAACGCCAGGCCTATTAATGATAAACGAAAATATCGGACCCTGAACGCCTCATCGGCTGAAGCTTCACCAAGCTGCATCAAATATCTGGCAATATGCTCTACAGTGCTTGTATTATCTTGCCTAGAGAACTTTGTGAATTCTGTAGGAGGCTTCACCCTTTGCGGCAAGATCACCCTATAGTACCACTCTGGGAAAGGAGGTGTATAAGCTGGTCCTTGCATTTTAGGTTTAAGGCCGAATTGATTTTGCATCACATCGGCCATTTTCTGCACCAGGATATCATCATCTTGCATTCTGCAGCTGTACCATACCCAGAATTTGGGAAAGCATCTATAGCGCCATAATCCATAACCTCTGAATATCCCCCACCATACATATTCTTCTACAACCTGTTATTGGCCGAGGCTATCTTGTAAGTAGAGTTAGGTGGCATCCAGATGAACCGAACGCTAGATCCCCATATGTAGGCCTATTGGGCATCGCGTGATATGGGTTCGGTTGTTGAACTGGTTGACCACCATTGTTTTGTAGAGGTGGTTCGACTGGCTGACTCCCAATGCTTTGTGGAGGAGGCTGGATTGGTTGGCTTTGCAGTGGTGGTTGAGCTCCCGTATCTCAAGGTGGTTGAGCAGAACTGGTCTCTCCAACCTCTGTAGAAGATGTATGGGGGGATACTCGACCAAGCATCCTCTCCATGTCTGGGCCAAATACGCCGATCATCATCTACTTGAACATGTTCAAGAAAGCAGTATGATGCTTAGCCATCACAATTTCTATAGTCTCCCGAAAAGCATTCAGAGCCTCTTGTTTCTCTTGAAAAGATGTGGAATCAGGTTCCCCTGGCAACAGAACCCTGGGCATGTCGGACTTAAGGCACGGGACGCCACTTATGTTCTTGCTAAACGACATCAAGCACTTCTGCTGGAATTGGTCAATGGCATCCTTCTGCCGCGCTTGTTGTTCCGGAGACAGGTCATTGATGGTGACGTCCATAATGTCGCCAATTTCAGTCATCCTGATTCAACTAGATGTGTCCCACTAGGCGTGCCAAAAAGTGTGTTGACGCAAAATCGGCACCTCACGCCAAGCACACAACAAGCCGAAACGAGCTGGCTTAACACGCGCGATGAATCCTGGATGCGTGCTAGTCAATTTTCCTTAAATTGACAAAGGAAATAGAATAGTCAGATAACAAACTTGGAACTTGCCGGGTGGTACCAGACAGTTCCATATTTACGGCTAGAAAGCCAATCAAAGTGATATATAGCTACAACAATCTATCTATCAACAGTTCAAATAGCATTCGGGAGCTGTTATACATGAAAACATGGTATAGTTGAATGGATGATATAAGCATGACAAAAGATCGGTCTTTGTTTAAATAACGTTGCTCGTGCATGATCATGACCTATTTTTGATGATAAACAACAAATAAAATAAATGAAGTAAAGCATGATCATAAATATGAGATAAACAGGCATGCATAGGCCAAAAGCACTAGTCTACCGCATGTCTAGGTACTTTAGAACCCGTCAAGTATGAAATCAAACAAGTTAATCCACCGCATGATACAACTTGTTTCAAATCACACCACCAACCACAAAGAGATGAATCCACCGCATGATACAATCTAAATATTGAAAGCTAAAAGCATGCATTATTTAAAACATAACTTATAAGCACGTTTTACTCATGGAAGCACAACCGAATAAAACTGTATAGCCGAATCGGGTTCCGTGGAGAAGGAACAAACATTGCCAAAGATGGTAAACCTATCAGATTCAATCGAAATCTAATCCACCAAATGATTAGCTCTAAAACAATCCAAAAACCTGCATCTACCGGATGATACCCAGTTCTTTCAAGATTTGCACAAGATTGACAAGCTTGAACCCACAACACGTGAAAACTTCGATTCATTCGAGTTCGGCTATTAAGGAACACGTGATCCACGTGTCGTATTAAGACAAAGGCATTAACATGTTACGTAAGGATCACCGAACAAGGTAAAGCCGATTCAAACCAATTTAAATTGGGCAAAAGAGTGTTATATGAATTTAAACATAAAGTAAAAACTCAAAACAACACATGGTAACTTAATGAATCTATTAGATCTTGCCAAATCTAATATAGCCGATAACTAGCTCCAAGCTAGATCTTAGCCCACCGTATGACTCATGATCTAACAAGAAACCCTCTTGAACCAAGCTTAAATCTACCGCATGATACTAAGCATGGTAACAAGACTACTTGCATCACGGTCTAAATCCACCGCATGATACTAGACATGATACAAGGTTGCCGGTAGTTACGGAGGTCGATGGATCGATGATTCCCCTCGAAGAACTCGACAACACGACTAAAGGACTCGAGAATTTGGCGTAAAGCCGGTTTGTTGTGAAATTATTCGATACCCATTACATACATCAAGGGCTTATTTTTATACCCTTGTCACAACACGACTCCTGGTTGACTATGAGTACACATTAAATGCCTAAATTAATGCTCCGACGCCAATATAAATCTCGTATACGCCATCAACTCGCTCTTTCCTTGCATCGGGCCACGTCAACATGCATTCCCGAAAAATCCCCTTTTAACACCGCAAACAGTCCTTCTACCAAACGATGGCGCACAGCCGATCGCAAGCGTCCTTTATCGATTCCTTTGAGGAGATTTTCCCAACCGAATGGTATTTGTCACCAAGCTCGGCCCACAAGTCAGTCTTTCTCCTGTACCAAAAACATTCGTTATCTATGCCAATTTTGAATGGAAGGATTGGCAACTGGATTTTGGCCTTATCTGAGTTTGAGCTGAAGTTCGAATCGGCAAAGGCTATTAAAGGTCAGATTATTGCCGATTTTATTACTGAGCATCCTGATCCATCAATTGATTTACTTGAAATTACCCCTTGGGCTTTGTTCTTTGATGGATCTTAATGTGGCAAAGGTGGTGGAGTAGGGATTTTATTGATCTCGCCCAGAGGTGAAATATTTGAATTTGCTATCCCTATTTAGCCTACTGTACAAACAATCAAGCTGAGTACGAGGCACTACTTAGAGGGCTTCAATATTTGAGAGAAGTCGGGGCTATTTCAGTTGAAATTTATGGAGATTCAGAGCTAGTTATAAAGCAATTGAATGGCCAATATGAATGTAGAAGCGATGCCCTGAGGAATTACTACGGAGAGTGCAGGGAAATCTTAAGGAGTTTTCAGTTAGTAATTCTACATCATATTCCTAGAGAACACAATGAAGAGGCAAACAGGTTGGCTCAAAGTGCTTCAGGTTATAGAGAAAATCAAGAAGCGTTTGCCATGGAAGTATGTGCTTTCAGGAGTGATCTTGCAGACGATGATTGGAGAAAAGAAATCGTTAATTATCTGGATAATCCATCCCGAAAGGTTTCTAGGAAGCTCAGGTATAAAGCTATAAAATTTGTTCTTCTGGATGGACATTTATTTTACAAATCATTAGATGGGGTGTTGCTGCAATGCCTGGGTCCAGAAGAAGCAAAGAAAATGATGAGTGAGGTGCATGATGGGCTGTGCGGAGCGCATCAATCGCCTATCATATGAAATGGGTTATTAGACACACTGGATGTTTTTGGCCGACGATGCTGGAGGATTGCTTTGAGTATTACAAGGGATGTCAAGATTGTCAGAAGTTTGGAAATATTCAAAGGGTTCCAGCATCAGCACTGAATCCAATTACCAAGCCATGGCCATTCAGAGGATGGGGTATAGATTTGATTGGCCACATAAACCCTCCATCTAGCAAGGGGCATAAATTTGTGCTTTTGGCAACAGATTACTTCACCAATTGGGTTGAGGCAATTCCACTGGAGAAAGTAACATCAGAAAACATGATTGAGTTTGTTAAAGAACACATCATTTACATATTTGGGATTCCTCAAATAATTACAACTGATCAAGGAGCCCAGTTTGTATCTTTGGAGTTCAGAGAGTTTGCCGAAAGCATGGGAATCAAATAATTAGGCTGTCTCAAGAATCCTTCAAGTTACATTACCTGTCAGAGAAGTCTGAAAAAGGGAACAGTTGTCAAGTGAAACTTTGAGATTGAGTACGGGAGTCAAATGAAGATGATGATCTTACCCCCAACCAACGCCTCCAAGCTCATGCGGCGTTAATGTTCGGCATTGCAGCGGGCGGTGATGTCTCGCGGATTGTGCTCCAGATGCCGAATGCGGCGGCGCAGCTGGTGGTTGACCCTCTGTTCCAGCGTGGCGTCCTCGTCTTCAGGGGAGGAGTCAGAGGAGATGTACTCGGGCGCTTCTTCAGTCCCAAAGATTTCTTCAGGGAGCAGGTCAAGGCTGGAGAAAACAATAAGGGGTAAACATGAGATTGCGAATGAGAGCAAGAAACGGATTAAAAGAAAACTCACTCTCGAATGGTACGCTTCTTTGGTGGAGTGTTGTCCTCCTTGATGGGTTGCTTTCCCTTGTCTGACATGGCCTTGGGGTTTTTTTCCTCTGGAGCAGGGGGGAGAAGATGTGAAGTGGTGGAAGAGTACGCGAGTGGTTTTGCAGGGCACCCAGGGGGGCTATTTTATTGACTGTGAGAGCGCATTGGGAGTGATGACTGGTTGGCGTACGTTATTGGAATACCAAGCGGCGGGGTTTTCTTCCCGAATGCGAAGGGTTTTCATTGAACAATCTTTATGGTTCCCGAACTGAAGATTTTCTGCGGATTTTGCGCCAAGGGGCAGTTGTTTTCTCGTATTCGGCTCGAGTAAAGTTCCCAAATTCATTTGAGAACAGTAAAGTTCGCAGTTGCAAGCAGGAGGGGATCATCACAATACAAGCATGGAAATTAAAATTCTTTATTTATTGCCGAAAATCAAGCATCCCTAGTACAATCTAATCGAAAAGCCTGTTTAGCACAGACTGGGGATGGGTGAGTTCGGCAATGGCATCGCCGTGGCCATCGAGGCGCTCCAAGATGACTTCGATCTCGTCGATATCTTCTGGTGCGCCGCCCTGGAAGCCGCGCTGCTGGATGGAGTAGTCCATGGCATCCAAGCCCAGGGTGGTGCCGAGGCGGATGCCGTGCACAGCCACCTCGTCCACGCGATCTTCTACCGCGGCGAGGCGCTCCGCCGGCGTGTCTCCAGGAGCGTTCACCTTGTCAGCCAATTGCTTCACCAGCATTTTCAGCTGGTCAAGCTCGGCGTCGCGGGCTGCAAAGTTGCAAGGTAGTGATGGTTAGTATCAAAAGTTGAATGGGATTGGAGGTCAATGTAAGGGATATACCGTCGATGGTTGCCAGCAACTGTTTGCGCCGATCCTCCCATTCGAGTTCAGCGATGCAGGCTTTCTTGGAGATTTCTCCCAGCTCGCGCCGGGACTCGTCACGCTCCGCCTTGGAGCGGAGGGCGTCACGCTCGCCGAGGGCACCGTGGAGTAGTTGTACGACTCCGAGGAGTCGTCCGGCAGAGTTGGATTGACCGGTGCGGGGGCCAGATTCCAGTGCATGAGCCTGGAACAGTAAAAGATTGTCAGAAGTGAAAAGAAAATCTGGAAAAATCGCAAAGGGAGTTGACGATCACCACCTCCGGTGGGAGCCAGCACGGCTTCCTTCTACTTCATCGCTGGCACGACGCTTGTTGCCGCTGCCTGCCATTGGTTTTTGGAGGTGCGCTGGTGGAAAAGGAAAACTTAGATTGGTGAAGGTTTGAAGGCAAAAGGCTTGGTGAAAGACAGGGTGCACCTACGGTTTTATTTATAGGGATGGCAAAGAGATCGTGGCCCTGGGTCGTGGTGCATATCTCGAGAAACTTGGAAAGTGGAGAGGTTTCCTTAACCGAATCGCCGTCGGGTCGTTTGGAATTCAAGCTGAGTCATATTCGGTTGACTGGCTCGGCTGAGTTGTGGTCGGAGTGTTGTTCGGGTATGGTACTGTTTAACTGCAGTTACTGAATGAATCGTCTAGAAAATTGCAAACAAGGTAATACAGAAAAGAGGAAATGAAGTTTATAAAAGGCAAGGTTACAAGGACGATTAAATCGGTTACACATTGCTTAGTACAATCAAATTTTCAAGTACTTTGCAATTACACTAGAGCCATTTGATATTATCTGATTGATATTCTCCCGCCGTTCCTGGTAATCTTTCTGAGTATTGGACAGGGAGGAGAGTTTTGCCTCGAGCTGGTTTGCTTCAGTCATGGCCGCCGATGCTTCCTCTTGGATTTTCTCTGTTAATGCAGGGAGCTCAGCTATATTTTTCTCATCAGCTTCAACTTCGGCTGACAAATTCCTCAGCTCAGTTTCTAATGCAGCTTTTCTGGCAATTTTCAACTCAAGAGCGGATTGCAGTTTGGCCAGCATTTCCTTGTTGCTCTCGATTTGGGCTTGTGATCCTTTCACAGCTTGTTCAACTCTGACTTTCTTTTGCTCAAGAACTGGTCGGGAGGATTGGCTCTTCAAGGCTCGCCTTATTGCCACATAATGAATATACAGATCTGAGATAGGCTCCAAGGAAGCTTTGTTGTCTTCGGGGAGCTCTTGATCGATGGATTCAAGTATTTCCTCGAAGTGATCAACATCTTTGACTTGATCTCGGGCATCTTTTTGCAGCCAGGAAAAGATTTCCTTGAGCTTTGCCTAATTTTCCTCTGACAGGACTTGATTTAAGGATGCTTCATCTTTTTCGGTAGCTGGATCACTCACAACGAGTGGAGAGCCTGATGGTGATGTAGCCTGGTCCTGAAGAGGAAGGATTGCCGAATTAGGGATGGTTTATTGAAAGAAAGTAACAGAGTTGGGCGCCAGCACTTACATCATGTCTGGTCCCTTGAACTGAAGCAGAGGCTTGTTCAGGTTCAAAGGGAATATCCTGGGCGGACGGCTGAAGAGGAGTCTGGGAGTTCTTGGCGAAGCTGAAGCTTCTACTTGAGGGGAAGCTGGTGCAGTCCCTGGTAAATTTGAAGCTTCTAGCTGAAGTGAAGATGGGTTCATTTCTGGTGAAGCTGGAATTTCTGCTTGAGGCAGGGGTGACTGGATCCCTGGTAAAGTGATGACCATGTGTGGTTCGAGGACCGGTGGATGGTCGCTTCCTTGTGTGATGAGTGATTGACAACGTTGTGTGGACTGATTCTTGGCTAAGTAATGCAGGTGCAGGTTGCGGCTTGACTGGTGTTAGTGCAGGTGAAGAACAAGTGCAAAAGGTCATTGCCGGTGAGGCCTCCAGGTGTGGAGAAGACAAGTAGGCTTCGTTCGAGGGACCCGGTGGCCAGCGGGGTCAAGTGCGGGCCGCATGGTGGCTTGAACAGCAAGATGAAGTCGACGACGGTTTCTTGGTTGAGCCTCAAAACAAAGGTCGAGCCGGGACTACGTGGGAGCCGAGTCATGAGTGGAGATTGGCGGAGGCTACACCAAGTTCGCGGGGTTTCCAGTGGTTCACTAGAAAACCACTGGGTTCCTTGGTTGATCCACAAAGCCAAGACCGAATAACCGAAGACGGTCTTTGCAAAGCGGTGCGGGCCGGTCGGCCGGTGGGTACCGGTCTGACCGGTGTGCGACGATGCAGTCCAGAATCTTCCAAGCGGAGGACACGCGTCGGGATCGCCAGGCTTGCGTCGAGGCTAAGCAGGTTGCGGTCACCGGGCATCCATCCGATGGAGAAAGCTTCAAGTCTTCCAAAACCGCCCTTGAGGGGCTTGTATCCTTAGTTATTAGAAAAGGGTATTTTAGACTTTCGGTTGCCTCCATATAAACCATGAGGTGAGAGGATGGGAGCCAACTCTTGGAACCCTAGCTCATTTGTTTTTTTATTTTTCCTTCCTACTTTCCTTAGGATTTCCATATGACTAGCTTGAGAGATCATGGTGAGATCTTGTGAGAGGGTTGGATGATCGGGCGGCATGCTAGACCTTGTATGAACCTTTGTTGCATGTATAGATGATTCGGTGTGGTTCCTCAAGGTTTGGATGTGTTGTTCCCGGTTGTTCTTGGTGGTGATTTTCGGAGCCCTCTCTTGGTGATTTCTTCGGGTTGTTTTCGGGACCTTTCCCTTCGTGGTTTTTTGGGCTGTGATTCCCCTCCCAAATCCGTGAGTAAAGGGGCTCGATTTTGGAGTTTTCCGGGTTTTAGGGTTCGTGGTGCTCTTGGTGGGATTTCTTCGATTCCTCCTTTTGGACGAGTTTTGGTGGGATTAAACTTGGCTATGGACTCCTCATGAGGTGTTCCTAATATCCCCAAACTCTTGTTCAAGTCTGTGGAGCGATTCGGGAGATCGAGGTTTGGATTTGGGGGAGTTGACCCGCGGGTGCTGTTCATCCCGAGCTGCCCAGGCTACACCGGTCTGACCGGTGCTCTTGACCGATCTGACCTGTGCAACCCTCGGTGGGTTTTTGCTCGGGTGAACGTCTAGGTGTGTTCGCTGTTGCTGCTGTTTCGAGTTTGGGTCAGTTTGGAGGTCGGTTGGCCTGTTTGGTGATTTGGGGGCTTTCAAGCTTGGACCGGTCTGACCGGTGTGTTACACCGGCCTGACCGGTGTGAAGCCACTTAGTGGAAGTTGCCTACTCTTGCCAGCAGGGACCGGTCTGACTGGTGGTGCTCACCGGTCTGACCGGTGTTGGTCTGTAGACTCGAGGTTTGGTGTTCTGCTGCGTTCTCGGGTCGGAAGGGTGTGTGTGTTGGTACCTAGGTCCAGTGGCACTCCAGTGGCTACATGGGCTTGGCCAACTTGGGTAGTGAGTCGAAGACGTGTGTTGGAAGCCGTGTTCATCTTGTAGAAGTTTCCATCTCCTTCGAGAAGAATTTTTATCGGCTCCCATTCACTCCTCTTCTCTGGTTCGTCGTATCGGTCCTTCAAGTGGTATCAGAGCTGGTTCGGGTCTTTATTGACTCTAACCAGTCTAAGATTCAAGGATGGCGTACAAGGAATGGGGATCGGGTCCTCCACACTTCGATGGCAAGAACTACCAGATGTGGAGTAAGAGGATGTGTGCGTTTCTCCGCGGAAAGGGTCAGATCCTTTGGGATGTCACTGTGGAAACGGGCTATGTCCAGCCGATGGACTTCCTCGCTCCAGGATCGAGGGACAGATTCGACGCCAACAATAAGGCGGTCGACTACTTGTTTCGTGCTTTGTTTCAGCCTGAGTTCGATTGGGTACACACCGAGCACTTGGCTTGTAGGATTTGGGCAGTGCTGAAGGAGGCTCATGTTGGGAATGCCCAAGTTCAGGCACAGATGTATGCGACCTACCGGAGAGAGTACTGGAACTTCACTCATCTCCTCGGTGAGTCCATCGATGCCTTGTTTCAAAGGTTCACGGTGGTTGTGAAAAACATGAGGGCCAATGTGGACGTGCTCCCGTACGATGATCATGATAGAGCGGTCAAGCTCTTACACTCTTTGGATCGTACGAGTTGGGGCGGAAAGTTTGAGGCCATTGTGGAGTCGGAGAAGTATGACACTCTAACGGTGAACGAGCTGTTCTCGAAGCTCAAGTCGGCTGAGGTGGATAGGGGCATGACTGCCAAGCTCGAGGGACCGACTGATTCCCATAGTCTTGCCCTTGTTGGTGGTTCGAAAGAAAAGGTTAACACTAACCCATCCACCAGGATGTTCTCTTTTTCCTCTTTGATGACTATGCCAGGTGAGGAGTTCGATGTCCTTGGAGAGGACGAGCTGGCGCTATTGACGAGGAGTTTCGAGAGGCTGCACGAGAACTGGGTGAACATGAGGAGGAACACGAGGACATGCTTCTAGTGCGGCAAGCCGGGACACTTCGTCGTCGACTGCCCGGAGAAGGTCGAGAACAAGGACGGCTACAAGCACAAGCCGAGGAACGATGGCAAGTACCGGTCAAGGCGCGACCACAAGAGCAAGCACAAGGACAAGTACAAGGACGAGCGACGATCGAGGAAGAAGTAGAGCCGTGGCAAGGCCCGAGCGATGGTTGGAGCGAGAGATGTCAACTGCAATTCCGTGTACTCCACCTCGAGCTCGAGAAGCAGTGAGGATGAAGGTGATCGTCACAAGAACAAGAAGTCATCCAAGAACCTGAGCGGGCTGAGCTGCTTCGCGAGAGACGGCTTCTGCACCATGGCGCTGAGCTCCGGCAGCAAGAAGAGCACACAGAGCGACTCGGACTCTGATTCCAACGACGTGGTGCGTGATGAACATCCCTTCTTGCGCTAGGAGAATGAGAGGCTTGGCTCTTTGCTTGATAACCGTGATGACATGCTTAGAGAGGCCAAGAAAATGAGAAAAGAGCTTAGGGATTCACTCGAGGATGCTAGGACTAGTGTGGCTGAGCTAGAGACGCAGGTGCTTGATAGCAAGCTTTATATTGATTCCCTTAAGGCTAGCCCTGTTGTTTCGGATGAGGTTGATTGTGCTGATTGCTCCATCTTTCTTGCTGATCTTGCCTTGTTTAAGGAGAAGCATGCCTCCAATTGTGAGGAACTAGATGTGCTTAGGGTTGAAGTGGCTGAGCTTAAGTCTAGACTTGCTTTGCTAGGTGCTTGCACTTCTTGTCCTGTTTTGCATGCTAAGATTGATGAGATGCATGTTTACACTAGTTCTCTTGAGGCTAAACTGAAAGAACCCATGCCTACATCATGCTCTACCTGTGAAATGCATGCTTTGAAAAATTTGGAACTTGCACATTATGTTGATCGTTTGCATGATGAGAATGATGAGCTGAGGAAGTTGATGGGTTGGTTGTCTGGTCATGAGCCTCAGTTGAGGATGATGATCAAGGCATTTAAGAGGCAGGATGGTGAGGGACTTGGGGCAAACAAGGTTGGTTAGGGAAGTGGACAGAATATCCCAGAGCCACTAAAAACCCACCACAAAAATGATTTCTCCCCAAAACCTAGCCATCTTAGGAACCGACTAGACACAACCCCAGCTCCACCCGTGTTTCCTACACCCACAAATGATCTACAAAAGCCTATCAAGTTTGTGAGCACTTCGGGGATAGTGTTCTTTGGGAAAGAGAGTGAGAAGGCTAGTGAGGGGAAACCGGTGGAGAAGTTGAGTGGAGAGAAACCAAGTGAGCAGCCACAACCCAAGCCTAAGCCTAAGCTTGTGAGGTTCCATTGTGGCTATTGTGGGAGAGATGGCCATAAGGATGAGTTTTGCTTCAACAAGAAGCGAGAGGAGAGAATGGCGAAAGAGTGGGCTAATAAGGACAAGTACCACCCTTCCGATGGTATACTTGAGCCTCCCGTGCAGATGCCCAGGGCTAAGGCGAGTGTGAGGACAGTTCGGGCTTGGGGAGAGTGGAAGGCTGTTGGAGGTGTTGCTGCCCAGATCACACCGGTCAGACCGGTGTGGAGCACCGGCCAGACCGGTGCAGGCCTGGACAGGCAGCGTTTTGGGTTTCGTGCTCGCACAGGTGCGAGGGTTGTTTCTGGAGGCCGTGGTTCTGGTGGTTGGGCTGGAGAGTTTGCAGGTGGTCAGGTTGCTAGGCGTTCTCCTCCTCGAGTTCACTAAGGGGTTGGGAGGTGTCGTAGCTTTGAGAAGGAGAGGAGGGACATTCCACGGGCTTTCTTTCGTGGCTTCGGTCCTCCTCGAGGCAGAGAGGGGTGGTTCCCTCAGGGTCGTGACCGTGGTGATGTTCGTGGAGGTAGCTTTAGTAGGAGAGATGCTTTGGTTGGTGCTAACCCCACTTTCGAGCAAATGGCTCGACACTGGTTTTACTCTTTTGATACTAACCCCAGTGCTGAGTCGTTTGTTCGCTCACGTGCTCGTTTTTGAATTTCAGGTGGGAGACTTGAAGAACATTTGGTTGATTGACTCCGGTTGCTCGAGGCATATGACCTGAGACAGGGGGTGGTTCTCAAGTCTCGTCCCGGTGGTGACGAAGAGGTACATCACTTTTGGGGACAATGGTCGTGGGCGTGTGCTTTCAGAAGGTGAGATAAAAGTGAGTGACAAGTTCACTCTGAGGCGTGTTGCTCTTGTTCAATCGTTGGGGTACAATCTGCTTTCTGTGTCCCAGCTGTTCGATGAGGGTTTTGAGGTGTTGTTTCGGCCATGTGGTTCTCGGATTTTGGACTCTCGAGGGGACCTTGTCTGTATGGTCGTTCCCGAGGGTTAGGTGTTTCGTGCTGATTTTTCTCAGTCTTCAGGTGTGGAGCGTTGTTTCTTGGCTGGTTCTTCGAGTGAGTTGTGGAAGTGGCATAGGAAGTTGGGTCACTTGAGCTTTGACCTTTTGTCTCGCTTGAGTAAACTCAATTTGGTCTGAGGATTGCCATGGTCGAGGCTTGAGAAAGAGTTGGTTTGTGCGCCGTGTAGGCATGCTAAGATGGTAGCCTCTTCTCACCCTCCTCTCACCGATGTGATGGCTGAGCGTCCATGCGAGCTGCTCCATATGGACCTTGTTGGCCCAGCTCGTGTGCGATCTGCGGGTGGGAAGTGGTATGTCCTTGTTGTGGTGGACGACTATTCTCGGTATGTGTGGGTGTTCTTTCTTGAGGATAAGGGGGAGACGTTTGGTTTTGTTCGAGAACTAGTCTTGAGGTTGAGAAACGAGAGGCACGGAGATGCCATACGAGCTATTCGCAGTGATAATGGCTCGGAATTCAGAAACTCTCGTTTTGAAACATTTTGACATGACTTGGGTCTTGAGCACCAGTTTTCGAGTCCGTATACGCCTCCCCAGAATGGTGTTGTGGAAAGGAAGAACAGGACCTTATGCGAGATGGCTCGGACGATGCTTGATGAGCATAGGACTCCGAGGAGGTATTGGGCTGAGGCGGTGAATACCGCGTGCTATGTGTCAAACAGGATCTACCTCAGAGTGCACAAGAAGAAAACATGCTATGAGTTGATCTATGGTCGCAGACCTAAGGTGAGTCACTTCCATGTCTTTGGTTGCAAGTGTTTCATTCTGAAGAAAGGCAGGAAGTTGGATAAGTTTGAGGCTAGGTCTGTTGATGGTATTTTCTTTGGTTATGCATCTCATTCTAGAGCATATCGTGTGCTCAATCTTGAAACTAACCAAATCGTGTAGACTTGCGAGGTAACCTTCGACGAGACAGAGCCACGTACTCAGCTTGTCTTTGATTGTGCAGGTGTACGTGGATGATATAGTCTTTGGTGGCTCGTCTAACTCTCTTGTTGCAAGGTTTGCAGAGGATATGAGTAGGGAATTTGAGATGAGCATGATGGGAGAGTTGCAGTTCTTCCTCGGGCTACAAATCAAACAATCAAAGGAAAGAACATTTGTGCACCAGGCTAAGTACACCAAGGACATTGTGCGGAAGTTCAAGATGGAGGACTCCAAGGCTATGACGACGCCGATGAGTACGACTATAGCTCTTGATGCGGACGAGGAAGGTGAACACGTGGACCAAAAGGAGTACCGGAGCATGATCGAGTCACTCCTCTACTTGACGGCGACGAGGCCGGACATACAATTCTCGGTGTGTCTGTGCGCTCGTTTTAAAGCGTCTCCGAGGACTTTGCATCGGCAAGCAGTGAAGCGAATTTTCTGGTACTTGCGTCACACTCCCAAATTCGGCCTTTGGTACTCCGCGTCCTCTTCTTTGGCGCTTCATGGTTTTTCAGACGCGGATTTTGCCAGGTGTCGGTTGGATAGGAAGTCCACTTCTGGGACTTGCCAGTTTTGGGTTCTTCTTTGGTGTCTTGGTCTTCCCGCAAACAGTCGAGTGTTGCTCAATCTACTACCGAGGCCGAGTATGTTGCCGCTGCTAGTTGTTGCTCTCAGCTCCTTTAGATTTCATACACCATGAGTGACTTTGGTGAGGAGTATACCCATGTCCCACTTCAATGTGATAGCACCAGTGCCATAAGCGTTGCAAAGAACCCAGTGCTCCATTCTAAAACCAAGCACATAAAGGTGAGGTATCATTTTCTGAGAGACAACGTAGAGAAAGGAAAGATAGCTTTGATCCATGTACCCACACATGACCAACTAGCTGATATTTTCACCAAACCCCTAGATCAAGCAACTTTCACTCATTTGCGGGGAGAAGTTGGTGTGTGTTTGATTTCTTGAGTTGGGTGTGTGGGAGCTCCTTTTGTAGCATATGTATAGTTTCCTTTGTGCATTTCTTGCATTTGGCATGGCATATGTAACATGATGTATAGGCATCCTTGTATCTTAGATTGCATGCATTTTGTATCTTAGGTTGAGCTGATGAGAGTTGGGTCCATTGTAGCATATCTGGCCATTAGCTGAGCAGAGTTGTGGATTTGAATCCCAAGGCAGAGATTGGGCCAACAACATTGTAAGAGAATGTCCTTGATCGAGGGGCAGGCTCTGTATTCTGCAGGAAGTAACCAAAAGTCATGATCAGTAAAGGAAGGCATGCCTGATGAAAGGGGAAAAGATAAGTGTATTACCTCTGAAGTTGTCTGGAAGTCAGGCATCAGCTCAAGACAGAAAGGCTGCACTGGTTCGCTAAAGATATGATCATGGAATTCTTGCCACCAGGAGATGAAGAGAGGATGAGCTATTGTTATTGGTGTAAAGAGCCAGGTATACATAGTTGGACTACATTGGTATTCAAAGATCCTTCTGGCTTGTATGCTCTCTTTGATTTCCTCTCTGGGTTTGAGGAATTCATGAAGAAATAATCTTGGGGGCACTTGGCCACATCCCAGCTGTCGAGCCATTATGTTTGGCTGATAATATTCATAGGTGTTGTGGTTTAGCCTTCCTCCACAAAATTTTGCTGGCAAGATGCATGGATGGATAAAGATATTAAAGATTTCTATTGATCTTGCATCATGACATCCAGTTTCAAAGGAGAATTCACAAGGGTCAGGTTATCATTGCCCAAATAAGGGAGCCAGAGGGGATTGGTGAGACCTCTGAAGAAGAGCTCAAAAAGTTGACTGACATTTTGATCAATAGATATGGTTGAAGCCGCTTCTCCATAGGTTTGGCATCCTCTGGTAATCTGAGCTTCTCCTTCTTTGTAACTGGATGAAGGGAAATGCCAATTGTTGAGATTGATGCCAACAATCTGGTGCATGTATAATTGCAGCCACATTTGCACAAACCACCAGGGGCCATTGACACGTGATATCTCCTGGCCAGTGTGCATCTGAGAGATGGTCTGATGAAGCATATGGTATACACTCCCTAGAAGATACTTTCCAAGGGGAACACGATGACCAATTGCTAAATCTTCATCCATCGCGATATGGTTCAGGGTGGGCTCATTGGCTTTGTCACAGAAGATGAATCTGCATAGCCACATGTTCAAGAATGCCCTGTATTCAACTTCACCCATGGGACCATCTTTCATATGATTCTGAATATATGACTTGTATCCACTTCCTGTTTTCACTCCCTTTTGCCTGAAGGAGCCTTCGTACTAGAAAGGATACATAGGTCCTGTGATATCAAGGCCAGTCATCATGTATACATAGGCCAAGGTAGGAGACATTGGGCCGTGGCCAAAGAGGAAGGCATTGATGCCATTTGACCAGAAATGGCAGGCTGCAATCAAAAGGCTCTCGTTCTTGGGGGTCTTGGCTAAAGATAATTCCAAACACTGGGTAATGCGAAGGGTGTCCCAGTTGCTGGTCTTTGCACTGTTGTCTGCGAGTATCCTCTTGTACCAGTTTCTCCAACCTGCAATTGGGGGCAGGGGCCAGTTCTTGAAAGCATATTGCCACAACTGGGGCCCTGATAAAGCCGCTTTGAAGGGGATTCTCCTGGATTCGGCTTCAATGAGTTTGCGGGGATCAGAAATTCCCACAAGACCGAGGAAATAAGATGTTGAGTTGTCTTCAGTGTGAATCAAAAGCTCCATGGATAGCTCCTATCAAGAAAAGGCGGAAAAGGAAATCTAAGGAGGGAATCGGAAAGGTAATACCTAATGGAACTTAAGGGGATGAAGTTTACCTGGATAGCTTGGTCCCTCATTGAAGGTTTGAGGTTGAAGATTGATGACCTAGGGTTTGGATCTGAGCGGAGACTCCAACGGAATACAGGAGGAAAGAATGGTGTTGAACAAATTTGACTTGAAGACGTCGAGTGTTTGTGGTCAATTCCGGAATTAAATCACTTTTATCTCGTAATTGAAGGGGCATATGTTAACACCAAAAAATGGTACAGGAGAAAGACTAACTTGTGGGCCGAGCTTGGTGATAAATACCATTCGATTGGGAAAATCTCCTCAAAGGAATCGGTAAAGGACGCTTGAGGTCGACAGTGCGTGGTGACATGGCCCGATGCAAGGAAAGAGCGAGTTGATGGCGTATACTAGATGGACATTGGCGTCGAAGCATTAATTTAGGCATTTAATGTGTACTCGTAGTCAACCAGGAGTCGTGTTAGGACAAGGGTATAAATATAAGCCCTTGATGTATGTAATGGGTATCGAATAATTTCACAACAAATCGGCTTTACGCCAAATTCTCGAGTCCTTTAGTCATGTCGTCGAGTTCTTCGAGGGGAATCATCGATCCGTCGACCTCCGTAAGTACCGGCAACCTTGTATCATGTCTAGTATCATGCGGTGGATTTAGACTGTGATGCAAGTAGTCTTGTTACCATTTGTTGATGGTTAATAATTGTATCAAAGTTCGTTTGTGACTCGCAAGCGTACAAGTCTCCCGTCGTAGTCAAGGGACCCTTCTTCCCTCGAGTGGTGAACCCAAGGTATCGAATCCGTGGAACAAATGTGTGACGCAAAACTTAATCTAATAAAGCCAAGTAACTTCAATCTTTGATAAAACCCTAATGCATCTAAGTAAACGACACGAAACGAATCTAATCTACTAAAGACCGGAGAAAACAAAGTAAGATTGGGTAGATAAACCGATCAAGAGGGATCGAGGTAAGCCTTTTGTTGAAGTTCCAAGCAAAAGAAGAAGTAGCAAATTGAATCTTAATAGAAGCCTCTTTAAATCGTGGTTTCCCGTCCAAATCCGAAAACATCCGCCTTTCGAGACCCCCGTTCTGTCACAACGTATCCCTATTCATGCGGGGAGTTTAGGGCGAGTCAAAAGAGAAGTCGAGATTCTTTCGGAAGATCCGGCGTGTACCTCTAGCCACCGCGGCTACAAGAACACCCTATGTAATCTATCTTGAGAATAGAATTGGAATAAGCAAAGCCGATCGAAAAACGAAATCTTCGAGGAAACACTTGATCGCTAGGAAAAGATTCAACTTGATAATTCAACTATAACAATGATACATACACAAGATCACCACCGGGATCCTTCCTTGATCTTGCTTCTAGCTCCGGGAACTCCGACGTGGTCTTCCGTGCAAGGTTCCCACGTCGGCTAGGGAAACCCTAGTCAACTAGCTCGACCCTCTCCTCTCCGAGATGGTGTCCCTCTCTTCTCTGCTCCTCGGCGGCCGATGACGAATTCTTCTCCCCGAGGCTCTCGGTCAGGGGGCTATAAATAGCCCGATTGGCGGCTAGGGCAAAGGAGGGGGCATTTGGGCCCTAAATGGGCTCGGGCCGACCGGCCCGGGCCGGGCGGCACGGGCCCATTTAGGCCCGGCCCCGAGGGCTCCTTCGCTCCACGTCGGTTCCCTTGCTTCCTGGATGTTCCCCCTTCTGCATGTAGGTCCATGTCGTCGGTTTCTCTCCGAATTGGACTCAACTCCTTGTCTTGCAAGATTCAGCACTTTTCTGATCAGGTCCTCGGAGTCTGTCGTCTTCTCGGATCAAGTCCCCGGCTTCTTGGAGTTAAGTTTGCTTCATTGCATGACTTGTACGGGGCTTCAAGGTCTTGTCATGAGGTGCTTGATGAACTTATCCCAAAAAGTCTTGCATTCAACACTAAAACCCTGCATAAATATTAAACTCCAAAACCGACATGCACACGTGAACTTGTTATACCACGGGGGTTAGTACCAATGGATAAGGTATAAAACTCATGCCAACACCGAAGGTAAACTCATGGCTAGGTTGACGGATTTTCACCGTCAACACCATGCTTAGTATCATGCGGTAGATTTAAGCTTGGTTCAAGAGGGTTTCTTGTTAGATCATGAGTCATGCGGTGGGCTAAGATCTAGCTTGGAGCTAGTTATCGGCTCTATTAGATTTGGCAAGATCTAATAGATTCATTAAGTTACCATGTGTTGTTTTGAGTTTTTACTTTATGTTTAAATTCATATAACACCCTTTTGCCCAATTTAGATTGGTTTGAATCGGCTTTACCTTGTTTGGTGATCCTTATGTAACATGTTAATGCCTTTGGCTTAATACGGCACGTGGATCACGTGTTCTTTAATAGCCGAACTCGAATCAATCTAAGTTGTCACGTGTTGTGGGTTCAAGCTTGTCAATCTTGTGTAAATCTTGAAAGAACTGGGTATCATGCGGTAGATGCAGGTTTTTGGATTGTTTTAGAGCTAATCATCCGGTGGGTTAGATTTTAATTCAATCTGATAGGTTTGTCATCTTTGGCAATGTTTGTTCCTTCTCCACGGAACCCGATTCGGCTGTACAGCTCTATTCGGTTGTGCTTCCACGAGTAAAACGAGCTTATAAGTTATGTTTTGAATAATGCATGCTTTTAACTTTCCACATTTAGATTGTATCATGCGGTGGATTGATCTCTTTGTGGTTGGTGGTGTGATTTGAAACAAGTTGTATCATGCGGTGGATTAACTTATTTCATACTTGACGGGTTTGAAAGTACCTAGACATGCGGTACACTAGTGCTTTTTGGCTTATGCATGCTTGTTTATTTCATATTTATAATCATGCTTTTACTTTATTTATCTTAATTATTATTTATCCTCAAGGATAAGTCATGATCTTGTGCAAGCAACGTTATTTAAACAAAGACTGATCCATCGTCATGCTTACATCATCCATTCGGCTATTCCATGTTTTCATGTATAACAGCTCCCGAATGCTATTTGAACTGTTGATAGATAGCTTGTTGTAGCTATATATCACTTTGATTGGCTTTCTAGCCGTAAATATGGAACTGTTTGGTACCACCCGGCAAGTTCCAAGTTTGTTATCTGACTATTTTATTTCCCTTGTCAATTTCAGGAAAATTGACTGGCACGCTTCCAGGATTCATCGCGCGTGTTAAGCCAGGTCCTTTCGGCTTGCTGTGTTCTTGGCGTAGGGTGCCAGTCAATTTTCCTGAAATTGACAAAGGAAATAAAATAGTCAGATAACAAACTTGGAACTTGCCGGGTGGTACCAGACAGTTCCATATTTACGGCTAGAAATCCAATCAAAGTGATATATAGCTACAACAAGCTATCTATCAACAGTTCAAACAGCATTCGGGAGCTGTTATACATGAAAACATGGAATAGTCGAATGGATGATGTAAGCATGACAAAAGATCGGTCTTTGTTTAAATAACGTTGCTCGTGCATGATCATAACCGATTTTTGATGATAAACAACAAATAAAATAAATAAAGTAAAGCATGATCATAAATATGAGATAAACAGACATGCATAGTCCAAAATCACTAGTCTACCGCATGTCTCGGTACTTTAAAACCCGTCAATTATGAAATCAAACAAGTTAATCCACCGCATGATACAGCTAGTTTCAAATCACACCACAAACCACAAAGAGATCAATCCACCGCATGATACAATCTAAATATGGAAAGTTAAAAGCATGCATTATTCAAAACATAACTTATAAGCTCGTTTTACTCGTGGAAGCACAACCGAATAGAGCTGTACAGCCGAATCGGGTTCCGTGGAGAAGGAACAAACATTGCCAAAGATGATAAACCTATCAGATTGTATCGAAATCTAATCCACCGGATGATTAGCTCTAAAACAATACAAAAACCTGCATCTACCGCATGATACTCAGTTCTTTCAAGATTTACACAAGATTGACAAGCTTGAACCCACAACACGTGACAACTTAGATTGATTTGAGTTCGGCTATTAAAGAACATGTGATCCACATGTCGTATTAAGCCAATGGCATTAACATGTTACATAAGGATCACCGAACAAGGTAAAGACGATTCAAACCAATCTAAATTGGGCAGAAGAGTGTTATATTAATTTAAACATAAAGTAAAAACTCAAAACAAAACATGGTAACTTAATGAATCTATTAGACCTTGCCAAATCTAATAGAGCCGATAACTAGCTCCAAGCTAGATCTTAGCCCACCGCATGACTCATGATCTAACAAGAAACCCTCTTGAACCAAGCTTAAATCTACCGCATGATACTAAGCATGGTAGCAAGACTACTTGCATCACGGTCTACATCCACCGCATGTACTAGACATGATACAAGGTCGCCGGTACGTACGGAGGTCGACGGATCGATGATTCCCCTCGAAGAACTCGACGACACGACTAAAGGACTCGAGAATTTGGCGTAAAGCCGGTTTGTTGTGAAATTATTCGATACCCATTACATACATCAAGGGTTTATATTTATACCCTTGTCCTAACACGACTCCTGGTCGACTACGAGTACACATTAAATGCCTAAATTAATGCTCCGACGCCAATGTCCATCTCGTATACGCCATCAACTCACTCTTTCCTTGCATCGGGCCACGTCACCACGCATTCCCGAAAACTCCCGTTTTAACAGCGCAAACAGTTCTTCTGCTGAACGATGGCGCACTACCGACCGCAAGAGTCCTCTACCGATTCTTTTGAGGAGATTTTCCCAACCGAATGGTATTTATCACCAAGCTCGGCCCACAAGTCAGTCTTTCTCCTGTACCATTTTTTGGTGTTAACAATGGCACCTCCGTGCCTCTCGTTCCTCAACCTCACGACTAGATCTCAAACAAAACCAAATGTCTCCCCCTTATCCTCGAGAAAGAACACCCACGCATACTGAGAGTAGTCGTCCACCACAACAAGGACGTACCACTTCCCACCTGCAGATTGCACACGAGTTGGGCCAACAAGGTCCATATGGAGCAGCTCGCATGGACGCTCAGTCATCACATTGGTGAGAGGCGGGTGAGAAGAGGCTACCATCTTGGCATGCCTACACGGCGCACAAACCAACTCTTTCTCAAGCCTCAATCGTGGCAATCCTCGGACCAAATTGAGTTTACTCAAGCGAGACAAAAGGTCAAAGCTCAAATGACCCAACTTCCTATGCCACGTCCACAACTCACTCGAAGAACCAGCCAAGATACAACGCTCTACACCCGAATACTGAGAAAAATCAGCACGAAACACCTGACCCTCGGGAACGACCATAAAGACAAGGTCCCCTCGAGAGTCCAAAATCCGAGAACCACGAGTCGAAACAACACCTCAAAACCCTCATCCAACGAGGTGGGACACAGAAAGCAGATTGTACCCCGGCGATTGAACAAGAGCAACACGCCTGAGAGTGATCTTGTCACTCACTTTAATCTCACCTTCCGAAAGCACACGGCCACGCCCATTGTCCCCAAAAGTGATGTACCTCCTTGTCACCACCGGGATGAGACTTGAGAACCACCCCCTGTCTCCGGTCATATGCCTCGAGCAACCGGAGTCAATCATCCAAATGTTCTTCATGTCTCCCACCTGAAATTCAAAAATGAGCACGTGAGCGAACAAACGACTCAGCACTGGGGTTAGTACCAAAAGTGGAAAACCAGTGCCGAGCCATTTGCTCGAAAGTGGGATTAGCACAAACCAAAGCATCTCTCCTACCAAAGCTACCTCCACGAACACCACCACGGTAACCACCCTCAGGGAACCACCCCTCTCTGCCTGGAGCAGGACCAAAACCACGAAAGAAAGCCCGTGGACCGTCCCTCCTCTCCTTCTCAATGCTACGACTCCTCCCATCCCCGTAGTGAACTCGAGGGGGAGAATGCCTAGCAAGGCGGTCACCTGCTTGTCTATCCGGACCAACCACCGAAGCAACTCCACCTCCGGACACGAAACCTCTCGACTCACCACCTCGAAAACCACTCCACCCGAGTGGGGGGGGGGCGGTTACACCGCCTAGCCGGGCCGGTCTAACCGCCCCCTCCGAGGCTGGGCGGTCGACCGCCTAGGCGGGCGGCGGGCCCGACCGCCCCCTCCGAAGCTTGCTCCTCGGCTGCGGGAACTCGCATCTCTCCATGCCGGAACACTTCTCACCACAGCCTTACCCCTGGGCAGTGGCATACGAGGATTAGGTACACCATGGGAAGGGTTGTATCTATCCTTGTTCGCCCACTCCTTTGCCATCCTCTCTTCCCGCTTCCTCTTCAAGCAAAACTCATCCTTGTGACCCTCTTTCCCATAATGGCCACAACGAAATCTTACAAGCTTAGGTTTAGGCTTGGATTGGGGCTGCTCGCTTGGTTTCTCTCCACTCAACTCCTCCACCGATTTCTCCTCACTAGCCTTCTCACTCACTTTCCCAAAGAACACTTTCCCGGAAGTGCTCACAAACTTGATAGGCCCCCGGAGATCATTTGTGGGTGTAGAAAATATAGGTGGAGCTGGGGTTGTGTCTAGTCGGTTCCTAAGATGGTTGGGTTATGGAAGGAAATCATTTTTGTGGTGGGTTTTTGGTGGCTCTGGGATATTCTCTCCACTTCCCTCACCAACCTTGTTTGCCCCAAGACCCTCACCATCCTGCCTCTTAAACGCCTCGATCATCATCCTCAACTAGGGCTCATGACTAGACAACCAACCCATCAACTTTCTCAAGTCATCATTCTCATCCTGCAAATGATCAACATAATGTGCAAGTTCCAAATTTTTCAAAGCATGCATTTCACAGGTAGAGCATGATGTAGGCATGGGTTCCTTCAATTTAGCCTCAAGTGAAAGAGTGTAAGCATGCATCTCATCAATCTTAGCATGCAAATTAGGGCAAGAAGTGCAAGCACCTAGCAAAGCAGGTCTAGACTTAAGCTTAGCCACTTCAACCCTAAGCACATCTAGTTCCTCACACTTGGAAGCATGCTTCTCCTTAAACAAAGCAAGATTAGCAAGGAATATGGAGCAATCAGCACAATCAACCTCATCCGAATCAACCAGGCTAGCCTTAAGGGAATCAATCTCAAGCTTGCTATCAAGCACCTGTGTCTCTAACTCAGCCACTCTAGTCCTAGCATCCTCGAGTGAAGCCCTAAGCTCTTTTCTCATTTTCTTGGCCTCTCTAAGCATGTTATCACGGTTATCAAGAAAAGAGCCAAGCCTCTCATTCTCCTGGCGCAAGAAGGGAAGTTCATCAAGCACCTCGTCAGAGTCGCTCTGTGTGCTCTTCTTGCTGCCGGAGCTTAGCGCCATGGTGCAGAAGTCGTCTCTCGCGAAGCAGCTCAGCCCGCTCAGGTTCTTCGACGACTTCTTCTTCTTGCGACGATCACCTTCGTCTTCACTGCTACTCGAGCTCGAGGTGGAGTACGCGGAACTGGAGTCGACGTCGCTCGCTCCCACCATCGCTCGGGCCTTGCCTCGGCTCCCATTCTTCCTCGATCGTCGCTCGTCCTTGTACTTGTTCTTGTGGTCGCGCCTCGAACGGTACTTGCGCGTCCATCCTCGGCTTGTGCTTGTAGTTGTCTTTGTTCTCGGCCTTCTCCGGGCAGTCGGCGATGAAGTGTCCTGGCTTGCCGCACTGGAAGCATGTTCTCGTGTTCCTCCTCATGTTCACGCGGTTCTCGTGCAGCCACTCGAACCACCTCGTCAGGAGCGCTAGCTCGTCCTCTCCAAGCTCGTCGAACTCATCATCTGGCATAGACATCAAGGAGGAGAAAGAGAACATCCTGGTGGATGGGTTAGAATTAGCCTTTCCTTTGGAACCACCAACGAGGGCGAGACTATGGGAGTCAGTCGGACCCTCGAGCTTGGCAGTCCTGCCCCTATCCACCTCAGCCGACTTGAGCTTTGAGAACAGCTCGTTCACGGTCAGAGTGTCATACTTCTCCGACTCCACAATGGCCTCGAACTTTCCGCCCCATATCGTACGATCCAAAGAGTGTAAGAGCTTGACCGCTCTATCATGATCATCGTACGGGAGCACGTACACATTGGCCCTCATGTTGTTCACAACCACCGTGAACCTCTGAAACAAGGCATCGGTGGACTCACCGGGGAGATGAGTGAAGTTCTCGTACTATCTCCGGTAGGTGGCATACATCCGTGCCTGAACCTGGGCGTTCCTAACATGAGCCTCCTTCAGCACCGCCCAAATCCTACAAGCCAAGTGCTCGGTGTGCACCCGATCGAACTCAGGCTGACACAAAGCACGAATCAAGTAGTCGACCGCCTTGTTGTTGGCGTCGAATCTGCCCCTAGATCCTGGAGCGAGGAAGTTCGTCGGCTGGACATAGCCTATGTCCACCGTGACATCCCAAAGGATCTGACCCTTTCCGCGGAGGAACGCACCCATCCGCTTGCTCCACATCTGGTAGTTCTTGCCATCAAAGTGTGGAGGACCCAAACCCCGTTCCTGGTACGCCATCCTTGGATCTTAGACTGGTTAGAGTCAACAAAGACCCGAACCGGCTCTGATACCACTTGAAGGACCGATTAAGCGACCAGAGAGGGGGGGAGTGAATGGGAGCCGATAAAAATTCTTCTCGAGGGAGAATGAAACTCCGACAAGACGAACTAGCTTGGTCGAACCCCCGAAATCACACGCTCGCACTTCTACCTTCCGTTTGCCAAAACCACGTAACCACCGGAGTGCTGCGGTCCCTAGGAACAAACTCTACCGGCAACCACAACACACACGCGGCAACGACGGCGGAAACAACTCGAAAGCCGGCTAACCGGAGGGGGCGGTTAGGCCGAGGTATAGGGGGCGGTTAGACCGCCTCCACACGGTAACCAAGAGATCCTCCGAAACGCCTCTTCCGAGCACCAAAACTCACCCCGGTTTCACGAACAAAGATCTCCGGTCAAGGCCATGCTAGCGACCGAGAAAATCTTGGCGAAAACCAAAACTTCACCCGGGGGCCTAGGGGCGGTTAGACCGGCTACCGGGGGGCGGTCTAACCTCCTGTACCCGACAACGAACTCCAACCAAGAACACCCGACAAGGCCGGACGAGAACGACCCCAAATTTCACCCGGACGCTCCTCGATCAAGGCGAACAAACTCACAGTGGAAAATCCAGCGAAACAAAACTTCGACCTGGAAACACCCAGGGCGGTTAGACCGCCCCCTGTAGGCGGTTAGACCGCCCCTTCCATAAAACGAACCAGCGGGTCAAACCTCAACTTCCTTGCGCCCGATCTCCCGAATCACTCCACGGATTGCAGCAAAACTTCGGGAATAGCTGGGTTACCTCCTGGGCAACCTCTACCTTAAAGGAATCGACCCGAAACGCTCACAATCAAGAGGAATCGAAGAAATCGCTTCTCTAGGTCAAGAACTCGCCCAACTCGAGAAACCACCAAATCGAGTCCAATTCAAAGAAGATTTGGGGACAAAGTCACCAGCCAAAGAGGCACAAGAACCTCATATGTGACACCCACCAAAAACCCTAAGAAATCGTCCTCAAAACACCGCCAACAAAGAGCTCCAAAAATCAACACAAAAGAGACGGGAAAACCACCATGATGAACAACGCCGCACCATCTATACATGCCATGAAAGGTTCGTACAAGGTCTAGCTTGCCACCCAAACATCCATCCCTCTCTCTAGATCTCACATGAAGCTCTCAAGCTAGTCCCCTAAAATCCTAAGGAAAATGGAGAACGAAAATGGAAAAACAAATGAGCTAGGGTTCCAAGAGTTGGCTGCCATCCACCCATCCAATGAGTATATATGGAGGCACCCAAAAGACTAAACTACCCTGCACTAATAACTAGGGATACATGCCCCTCGAGGGCGGATTTGGAAGTCTTCATGTCTTCACCATCGGACGGATGCCCGGCGACTGCAACCTGCTTAGCCTCGACGCAAGCCTTGCGATCCCGACTCAACCGAGTAACCCAGTGGTTTTCTGGTGAACCACTGCAAACCCCACGAACTCGGTGTAGCCTCCGCCAATCTCCACTCATGACTCGGCTCCCACGTAGTCCCGGCACGACCTTGGTTTTGAGGCTCTACCAAGAAACCGTCCACGACTTCATCTTGCTGTTCATGCCACCATGCGGCCCGCACTTGACCCCACTGGCCATCGGGTCCCTCGAACAAAGCCTACTTGTCTTCTCCACACCTGGAGGCCTCACCGGCAACGACCTTTCGCGCTTGTTCTTCACCTGCACCAACACTAGTCAAGCCGCAACCTGCACCTGCAATACTTAGCTAAGAATCAGTTCACACAACATTGTCAATCACTCATCACACAAGGAAGCGACCATCCACCGGTCCTCGAACCACACATGGTCCTCAACAAGGCATCGATGGACTCACCGGGGAGATGAGTGAAGTTATCGTACTCTCACCTGTAGGTCGCATACATCCATGCCTGAACCTGGGCATTCCCAACATGAGCCTCCTTCAGCACCGTCCAAATTCTACAAGCCAAGTGCTCAGTGTGCACCCGATCGAGCTCAGGCTGACACAAAGCACGAAACAAGTAGTCGACCGCCTTATTGTTGGCGTCGAATCTATCCCTCGATCCTGGAGCGAGGAAGTCCATCGGCTGGACATAGCATGTGTCCACCGTGACATCGCAAAGGATCTGACCCTTTCCGCGGAGGAACACACCCATCCGCTTACTCCACATCTGGTAGTTCTTGCCATCGAAGTGTGGAGGACCTGAACCCCGTTCTTGGTACGCCATCCTTGAATCTTAGACTGGTTAGAGTCAATAAAGACCCGAACCGGCTCTGATACCACTTGAAGGATCGATATGGCGAACCAGAGAGGGGGGAGTGAATGGGAGCCGATAAAAATTCTTCTCGAAGGAGATGGAAACTCCAACAAGATGAACATGGCTTCCAACACACGTCTCCGACTCACTACCCAAATTGGCCAAGCCCACATAGCCACTGGAGTGCCACTGGACCTAGGAACCAACACACAACCTTCCGACCCGAGAACGCAGCGGAACACCAAACCTCGAGTCCACTGACCAACACTGGTCAGACCGGTGAGCACCACCGGTCAGACCGGTCCCTGCTGGTGAAACTGGGCAACTTTCACTAAGTGGCTTCACACCGGTCAGACCGGTGAGACACACCGGTTAGACCAGTCACAGCCTGAAAGCCCCCAAAGCACCAAATAGGCCACCGACCTCCAAACTGACCCATACTCGAAACAGCGCTAACACAGCACAACACTGAACACACCCAGACGTTCACCCGAGCAAAAACCCACCGAGGGTCTGACAACCGGTCAAGAGCACCGGTCATACTGGTGTAGCCTGGGCAGCTCGGGATGAACAACACTCGCGGGTCAACACCCCCAAGTCCAAACCTCGATCTGCCGAATCGCTTCACAGAATTGAACAAGACTTTGGGGGTAATAGGAACACCTCATAAGGAGTCCATAGTCAAGTTTAATCCCACCAAAACTTGTCCAAAAAGGAGGAATCGAAGAAATCCCGCTAAGAACACCTCTAACCCTAGAACTCGGAAAACCCCAAAATCGAGCCCCTTTACTCACAGATTTGGTAGGGGAATCACAACCCATAGAACCACAAAGGGTTCCCACAAATTCCCCCCATCAAATCCCCAAGAGAAAGGTCCCGAAAACAACCCAAGAAAAACAACAAGAAAGGGCTCCGAAAATCACCACCAAGAACAACCCAGAACAACACAACAAGGACTTGAGGAACCACGCCGAATCATCTATACATGCCACAAAGCTTCATACAAGGTCTAGCTTGCCACCCGGTCATTCAACCCTCTCACAAGATCTCACCATGAAGCTCTCAAGCTAGTCCTATGGAAATCCTAAGAAAATAGGAAGCGAAAATAGGAAAGCAAATGAACTAGGGTTTCAAGGCTTGGCTGCCATCCTCTCACCACTTGGGTTATATGGAGGCAACCGAAAGTCTAAAATACCATTCCCTAATAACTAAGGATAGAAGCCCCTCAAGGGTGTTTTGGAAGACTTGAAGCTTTCTCCATCGGACGGGTGCCCGGCGACCGCAACCTGCTTAGCCTCGACGCAAGCCTTGCGATCCCGATGCGTGTTCTCCACTTCGAAGATTCCAGACTGCGTCATTGCACACCGGTCAGACCGGTGCTCCTCACCGGTCAGACCGGTACCCACCGGTCGGACCGGTCGGACCCTCGGTCGGACCGGTCCGGGCACTTCGTTGCAACACCATCTTCGGTTCTTCGGTCTTGGCTTTGTGGATCAACCATGGAACCCAGGGGTTTTCTGGTGAACCACCGGAAACCCCGCGAACTCGGTGTAGCCTTCGCCAATCTCCACTCATGACTCGACTCCCACGTAGTCCCGGCTCGACCTTGGTTTTCTGGCTCAACCAAGAAACCGTCCCCGACTTCATCTTACTGTCCATGCCACCATGCAGCCCGCACTTGATCTTGCTGGCTACCAGGTCCCTCGAACGAAGTCTACTTGTCTTCTCCATACCTGAAGGCCTCACCGGCGACGACCTTTTGCGCTTGTTCTTCACCTGCACCAACACCAGTCAAGCCGCAACCTGCGCATGCAATACTTAGCCAAGAATCAGTCCACACAACATTGTAAATCACTCATCACACAAGGAAGCGACCATCCACCGGTCCTCGAACCACACATGGTCCTCATTTGAGACTACTATTCCTCAACCCGTCCATCATCAAGACAAGTCATCTCCCGAATTCACGAGGGAACTTGAGCTAACCATTCACATGGGTGAAGATCCTGTAAAAGATGTGCCTTTGCTCGAGACTCGTGAAGATGTCCCTGAAGGCCAAGATCCTTCTCCCTCTGTCGCTGCCTTCAACAAAAGCTTTGATACACATATAGTGGTGAACTGATAAGTGTTGGTTATGAGGCGGCTGGTATCGGGGATGGTGCATCCAAGATTTTAACTCTTTGGAAATCTCCTATACTTATTAATGAAACAGGAGAAGGAGCTTCAGAACAAATGCTTCACTCACTCGGAGAAACTGCTCGTGATTCCGGAAAAGGACATTGCACTTCCATGATGAAAACTTCGGTTTGTCTGGACAAGCCCTCTGCGAGTTCGGGGAAGAAGGTTACCATAAAACATCATAGTAAGAAATGTTCGTAACTTTTGTTAGCCTTTGGTTTTGAATTTCACGATTTTTCTCTTATGGCTTCGTCTCACGATTTTTTCAGAATGTGAGGATCTTCTTCGATCATATCCAGCCTCTAAGATCGCGAGCTACCAAAAGGATTATGCTTTTAACGCCTCTATGCTTGGAAGGATTGCTTCTGAGCGCTTAATTTAGCAAGAAAAAGCCACTGAAAAATTTTCTCAAGAATCTAAGAAGTTGAAGGGTAACTTTGATCTGGCCCAAGCTGCGAACCTTGACCTAGAGAAGAAGGTGGTTGAGTTGGCTGAGGCCCTTAAGCTATGCCAAGATGGCAAGAAGATCACCGAAGAGGCCCTTGGACAGTCTAAGAAAGATCTCGAGAGACTTCAGAAAACTCACGATGATGATCTGAATTTAATTGAAAATTTTTGTAAGGACCACGACAAGTCCTCAAAGGCTAGTGAAGATCTTCGACCTAACATGCTGATCTCGCAAAGACACTGAGCAGCAAGGAACAGAAGATCCAAGATCTTGAGAAGGCATTAGCTGACCAGAAGGAAGCCTCGGGAAAAGATATCTCTAAAATCAACAACAAGATAAAGCTTTTGTTCAAGGAGTTTGAAAAATCTTTCATGAATTTTGGTGTTCATCCTGCTCCACTTCCTGCTGACATAGGAATATCTGGTATTATGAAATGGATTTAGACTAAGTTCAAAGCACTTCCTGGAGTTATTACTGGTGCTAGTGATTTTGCTGCGGCATTCTCGGTCGAAAGTATTCTGAAGCTACTTCACGATTTTTACTATGCTGATCTTGTGAAGTTTCGCGAGAAACTTCCACAATTTCCTGACGCTTCAAGCACTTCAAGACTTCGTCCCAATGAAGACGTCCTAGCTATTAAGGCTAAGTTTGCAAGAGAATTTTGGTTTACTAGTGGAAGGGAGGTCGTCAAGAACGTCGCTCTTGCTAAGCTTGACCAGGTTGTTATCTAGAAAATACTGCTGATTTTTGCAAATTCACGAAATTTTGTCTTTTGACTTTTCTTATATTTCTTCCATTGTTCTTTTTATTTGATCGAAGAGGAGAAACAAGGAAAGAGCATCGCACCGCCAGAGTCTTCTTCCGAGGATGAAGATTGATGACCATGTGTGGTTCGAGGACCGGTGGATGGTCGCTTCCTTTTGTGATGAGTGATTGACAACGTTGTGTGGACTGATTCTTGGCTAAGTATTGCAGGTGCAGGTTGCAGCTTGACTCGTGTTGGTGCAGGTGAAGAACAAGCGCGAAAGGTCGTTGTTAGTGAGGCCTCCAAGTGCGGAGAAGACAAGTAGGCTTCGTTCGAGGGACCTGGTGGCCAGCGGGGTCAAGTGCGGGCCGCATGGTGGCAAGAATAGCAAGATGAAGTCGGTGGACGGTTTCTTGGTTGAACCACAAAACCAAGGTCGAGCCGGGACTTCATGGGAGCCAAGTCATGAGTGGTGATTAGCGGAGGCTACATCAAGTTTGCGGGGTTTGCGGTGGTTCACCAGAAAATCACCGGGTTACTCGGCTGAGCCACAAAGATGAGGCCGAAGACTGGGTGTGGTTTTCTGGCCGAAACCGGCCTGACCGGTTTGGAGAACTGGTCTGACCGGTTTGGGGTCGTAGGGCGCCGGAAGCTTCGAGGCGGAGGACACGCGTCGGGATCGCAAGGCTTGCGTCGAGGCTACGCGAAGTGCGGTCGCCGGGCACCCGTCCGATGGTGCTACGAAGACAAATTCCCAAAGTGTCCTTGGTGGGCGTCTATCTTAGTTTAGGATTTAGGGGCATTTTAGTCTTTCGGCTGGCCTCCCTATAACCCAAGGGGTGAGAGGATGGCAGCCATCTCTTGGAACCCTAGTTCATTTGCTTTCCTATTTTCCCTTCCTATTTTCTTAGGATTTCCATAGGACTAGCTTGAGAGCTTCATGGTGAGATCTTGTTGAGAGGGTTGGATGATCGGGCGGCAAGCAAGACCTTGTATGAACCTTTGTGGCATGTATAGATGATTCGGCGTGGTTCCTCAAGGTTTGGATGTGTTGTTCCCAGTTGTTCTTGGTGGTGATTTTCGGAGTCCTCTCTTGGTGTTCTTGTTGGGGTGTTTTCGGGACTTTGCTCTTGGGGATTTGATGGGGAAATTTGTGGGAACCCTTTGTGGTTCTTTGGGCTGTGATTCCCCTCCCAAATCCGTGAGTTAAGGGGCTCGATTTTGCTGGTTTTGGTGTTCTAGGGTTGGAGGTGCTCTTGAGGGTTGACTTTCGATTCCTCTCGATTAAGTGGGTTTTCGGGACCGAGCTTCTAGCCAAGGGTAGCCCATGAGGTACCCCAACTATCCCCAAAGTCTCACCTTGATACGTGGAACGAATCGTGAGATCGATTGGAGGAAGTGTTGAGTTTTTCCCGCAGGCTGTGTTCTTCCCGACTGTCCACGCAAAAACCGGCCTGACCGTTTTCCCAAACCGGTCTGACCGGTTTCGCCTTGTGGGCTGTCGAGAAGGGTTTTTGAGCAAGGAAGTCTCTGTTGCATCATGGCTTCATATGTTCAGTTGTGGAAAGGCTCTTGAGGTATTTGGGTCTTTGGGGAGTTTCTGGACAAAATCGGTCTGACTGGTTTGCCAAACCGGTCTGACCGGTTTCCCCTGCCTGCGTGAGTCTAAGTCCAACAGAAGCAGTCTGACCAGTTTCAGAAACCGTCCTGATCGGTTTTGGGCTGCTAGCAGCCGTGTCGTGTGTGTTTCCGCTGCGTGTGTGATGTGACTGTTGGTTGGATCTTGCTCCTAGGTTCAGTAGCACTTCAGTGGCTACGTGAACTTCGCAAGAGAAGCTTGCGGAGGTGCACGAGTGAAATCGGGTTCATAGGCCAAATTCTTGAATAGAATTTTTATCGGCTCCCATTCACTCCCCCCCCCTCTTTGGTTCGCCGTTTCGGTCCTTCAAGTGGTATCAGAGCCGGTTTGGGTCTTTATTGACTTTAACCAGTCTAAGATCCAAGGATGGCGTACCAGGAACGGGGTTCAGGTCCTCCACACTTCGATGGAAAGAACTACCAGATGTGGAGTAAGCGGATGGCGGTGTTCCTCCGCGGTAAGGGTCAAGTCCTTTGGGATGTCACGGTGGACACAGCCTATGTCCAGCCGATGAACTTCCTCGCTCCAGGACCGAGGGACATGTTCAACGCCAACAATAAGGCGGTCGACTACTTGTTTTGTGCTCTGTGTCAGCCTGAGTTCGATCGGGTGCACACCAGCAATTGGCTTGTAGAATTTGGACGGTGCTAAAGGAGGCTCATGTTGGGAATGCCCAGGTTCAGGCACAGATGTATGCGACCTACCGGAGAGAGTACGAGAATTTCACTCATCTCCCCGGTGAGTCCATCGATGCCTTATTTCAGAGGTTCACGGTGGTTGTGAACAACATGAGGGACAATGTGGACGTGCTCCCGTACGATGATCATGATAGAGCTGTCAAGCTCTTACACTCTTTGGATCGTACAATATGGGGCGGAAAGTTCGAGGCCATTGTGGAGTCGGAGAAGTATGACACTCTGACGGTGAATAGAGGCATGACTGCCAAGCTCGAGGGTCCGACTGACTACCATAGTCTTGCCCTCGTTGGTGGTTCAAAGAAAAAGGCTAACACTAACCCATCCACTAGGATGTTCTCTTTGTCCTCTCTGATCTCTATGCCAGATGAGGAGTTCGACGTGCTTGGAGAGGACGAGCTGGCGTTGCTGACGAGGAGATTCGAGAGGCTGCACGAGAACCGGGTGAACATGAGGAGGAACACGAGGAAATGCTTCCAGTGCGGCAAGTCGGGACACTTCGTCGCCGACTGCCCGGAGAAATTCGAGAACAAGGACGACTACAAGCACAAGTCGAAGATGGATGGCAAGTACCGGTCAAGGCGTGACCACAAGAGCAAGCACAAGAACAGGCACAAGGATGAGCGTCGACCGAGGAAGAAGGAGAGCCGAGGCAAGGCCCGAGCGATGGTTGGAGCGAGCGACGTCGACTCCAGTTCCGCGTACTCCACCTCGAGCTCGAGCAGCAGTGAAGATGAAGATGATTGTCGCAAGAGCAGGAAGTTGTCCAAGAACCTGAGCGGGCTGAGCTGCTTCACTAGAGACGGCTTCTGCACCATGGCGTTGAGCTCCAGCAGCAAGAAGAGCACACAGAGCGACTCGGACTCTGAGTCCGACAACGAGGTGCGTGATGAGCTTCCCTTCATGCGTTAGGAGAATGAGAGGCTTGGCTCTTTGATTGATAACCATGATGACATGCTTAGAGAGGCCAAGAAAATGAGAAGAGAGCTTAGGGCTTCACTCGAGGATGCTAGGACTAGAGTGGCTGAGCTAGAAATAGAGGTTCTTGAAAGCAAGCTTGAGATTGATTCCCTTAAGGCTAGCCCTGTTGTTTCTGATAAGGTTGATTGTGCTGGTTGCTCCATCTTTCTCGCTGATCTTGCTTTGTTCAAGGAAAAGCATGCCTCCAAGTGTGAGGAACTAGATGTGCTTAGGGTTGAAGTGTGAGGACCATGTGTGGTTCGAGGACCGGTGGATGGTCGCTTCCTTGTGTGATGAGTGATTGACAACGTTGTGTGGACTGATTCTTGGCCAAGTATTGCAGGTGCAGGCTGCGGCTTGACTCGTGTTGGTGCAGGTGAAGAACAAGCGCGAAAGGTCGTCGCCGGTGAGGCCTCCAGGTGTGGAGAAGACAAGTAGGCTTCGTTCGAGGGGCCCGGTGGCCAGTGGGGTCAAGTGCGGGCCGCATGGTGGCATGAACAGCAAGATGAAGTTGTGGACGGTTTCTTGGTAGAGCATCAAAACCAAGGTTGAGCCGGGACTACGTGGGAGCTGAGTCATGAGTGGAGATTGGTGGAGGCTACACCGAGTTCGCGGGGTTTGCAGTGGTTCACCAGAAAACCACTGGGTTACTCGGTTGAGCCACAAAACCGAGGCCGAAGACTCAACGAGGTGGTGCGGCCACCCAGGCCAGTTCAACCGCCCAGGAGGGGCGGTCAGACCGCCTGGGGCCGGTCAGATCTCCCGGGCCGGTCTAACCACCCAGGGGGGTGGTCTGACCGCCCTGGCCGCCAGCGCCGAGAAGCTTCGAAGCGGAGGACACGCGTCGGGATCGTAAGGCTTGCGTCGAGGCTAAGCAGGTTGCGGTCGCCGGGCATCCGTCCGATGAAGATATTCCGAAGATTTCCAAATCCGCTCTTGAGGGGCATGTATCTCTAGTTATTAGTGAAGGGTAGTTTAGTCTTTTGGGTGCCTCCATATATACTCATTGAATGGGTGGATGGCAGCCAACTCTTGGAACCCTAGCTCATTTGTTTTCCATTTTCGTTCTCCATTTTCCTTAGGATTTTAGAGGACTAGCTTGAGAGCTTCATGTGAGATCTAGAGAGAGGGATGGATGTTTGGGTGGCAAGCTAGACCTTGTACGAACCTTTCATGGCATGTATAGACGGTTCGGCGTTGTTCATCATGGTGGTTTTCCCGTCTCTTTTGTGGTGATTTTCGGAGCTCTTTGTTGGCGGTGTTTTAATGACAATTTCTTGGAGTTTTTGGTGGGTGTCACGTATGAGGTTCTTGTGCCTCTTTGACTGGTGACTTTGCCCCCAAATCTTCCTTGAATCGGACTCGATTTGGTGGTTTTTCGAGTTGGGCGAGATCTCGACCTAGAGAAGTGATTTCTTCGATTCCTCTTGATTGTGAGCGTTTCGGGTCGATTCCTTTAAGGTAGTGGTTGCCTAGGAGGTAACTCAGCTATTCCCGAAGTTTTGCTGCAATCCGTGGAGTGATTCGGGAGATCGGGCGCGAGGAAGTTGAGGTTTGACCTGCGGGTTCATTTTCTGGAAGGGGCTGTCTAACCGCCTGCAGGGGGCGGTCTAACCGCCCTGGGTGTTTCCAAGTCGAAGTTTTGTTTCGCCAGATTTTCCTCTATGAGTTTGTTCGCCTTGATCCGAGGAGTGTCTGGGTGAAATTTGGGGTCGTTCTCGTGCTGTTTGCTAGGTGTTCTTGGTTGGAGTTCGTTGCTGGGTACAGGAGGTTAGACCGCCCCTGGTAGCCGGTCTAACCGCCCCTAGGCCCTGGGTGGAGTTTTGGTTTTCGCCAAGATTTTCTGGTAGCTAGCATGGCCTTGACAAGAGATCTTTGTTGGTGAAACCGGGGTGAGTTTCGGTGCTCGGAAGAGGCGTTTCGGAGGATCTCTTGGTTACCAGGTGGAGGCGGTCTAACCGCCCCCCTCTGGTCAGCGGGCTTTCGAGTTGTTTCCGCTGTCGTTGCTGCGTGTGTGTTGTGGTTGCTGGTAGAGTTTGTTCCTTGGACCAGTAGCACTCCAGTGGCTACGTTGTTTTGGCAAACGAAACGTAGAAATGCGGAGCATGTGAGTTCGGGGGTTCGACCGAGCTAGTTCGTCTTGTCGGAGTCTCAATCTCCCTCGAGAAGAATTTTTATCGGCTCCCATTCACTCCCCCCTCTATGGTCACCCAATCAGTCCTTCAGGTAGTATCAAAGCCGGTTCGGGTCTTTGTTGACTCTAACCAGTCTAAGATCCAAGTATGGCGTACCAGGAACGGGGTTCGGGTCCTCCACACTTTGATGGCAAGAACTACCAGATGTGGAGCAAGCAGATGGGTGTGTTCCTCTGCGGAAAAGGTCAGATCCTTTGGGATGTCACGGTGGACACAAGCAATGTCCAGCTGATGGACTTCCTTGCTCCAGGATCGAGGGACAGATTCGACGCCATCAATAAGGCGGTCGACTACTTGTTTCATGCTTTGTGCCAGCCTGAGTTCGATCGGGTGCACACCGAGCACTTGGCTTCTAGGATTTGGGCGGTGTTGAAGGAGGCTCATGTTGGGAACGCCCAGGTTCAGGCACGGATGTATGCGACCTACTGGAGAGAGTATGAGAATTTCACTCATCTCCCCGGTGAGTCCATCGATGCCTTGTTTCAGAGGTTCACGGTGGTTGTGAACAACATGAGGGCCAATGTGGACGTGCTCCCGTACGATGATCATGATAGAGCGGTCAAGCTCTTACACTCTTTGGATCGTACGATTTGGGACGGAAAGTTCGAGGCCATTGTGGAGTCAGAGAAGTATGACACTCTGACCGTGAATGAGCTGTTCTCGAAGCTCAAGTCGGCTGAGGTGGATAGGGGCATGACTGCCAAGCTTGAGGGTCCGACTGATTCCCATAGTCTTGCCCTCGTTGGTGGTTCAAAGGGAAAGGCTAACACTAACCATCCACCAGGATGTTTTCTTTTTCCTCTTTGATGTCTATGCCAGATGAGGAGTTTGATGACCTTGGAGAGGACGAGCTAGCACTGTTGACGAGGAGGTTTGAGAGGCTGCACGAGAACCGGGTGAACATGAGGAGGAACACGAGGACGTGCTTCCAGTGCAGCAAGCCGGGACACTTTGTCGCCGACTGCCCAGAGAAGGTCGAGAACAAGGACGACTACAAGCACAAGCTGAGGAATGATGGCAAGTACTGGTCGAGGCGCGACCACAAGAGCAAGCACAAGAACAAGTACAAGGACGTGCGACGATCGAGGAAGAAGGAGAGCCGAGGGAAGGCCCGAGCGATGGTTGGAGCGAGCGACGTCGACTCCAGTTCCGCGTACTCCACCTCGAGCTCGAGCAATAGTGAGGATGATGGTGATCGTCGCAAGAAAAAGAAGTCGTCCAAGAACCTGAGCGGGCTGAGCTGCTTCGTGAGAGACGGCTTCTGCACCATGGCGCTGAGCTCCGGCAGCAAGAAGAGCACACAGAGCGACTCGGACTCTGAGTCCGACGACGAGGTGCGTGATGAACTTCCCTTCTTGCGCCAGGAGAATGAGAGGCTTGGCTCTTTGCTTGATAACAATGAAGACATGCTTAGAGAGGCCAAGAAAATGAGAAAAGAGCTTAGGGCTTCACTCGAGGATGCTAGAACTAGAGTGGCTGAGCTAGAGACACAGGTGCTTGATAGCAAGCTTGAGATTGATTCCCTTATGGCTAGCCCTGTTGTTTCAGATGAGGTTGATTGTGCTGATTGCTCCATATTTCTTGATGATCTTGCTTTGTTTAAGGAGAAGCATGCCTCCAAGTGTGAGGAACTAGATGTGCTTAGGGTTGAAGTGGCTGAGCTTAAGTCTAGACCTGCTTTGCTAGGTGCTTGTACTTCTTGCCCTGTTTTGCATGCTTACACCAGTTCTCTTGAGGCTAAATTGAAGGAACCAATGCCTACATCATGCTCTACCTGTGAAATGCATGATTTGAAAATTTGGAACTTGCACATTATGTTGATCGTTTGCAGGATGAGAATGATGACTTGAGGAAGTTGATGGGTTGGTTGTCTGGTCATGAGCCTCAGTTGAGGATGATGATCGAGGCGCTTAAGAGGCAGGATGGTGAGGGACTTGGGGCAAACAAGGTTGGTGAGGGAAGTGGAGAAAATATCCCAGAGCCACCAAAAACCCACCACAAAAATGATTTCCCTCCAAAACCCAACCATCTTTGGAATCGACTAGACACAACCCCAGCTCCACCCATATTTCCTACACCCACAAATGATCTCCGAAGGCCTATCAAGTTTGTGACCACTTCCGGGAAAGTGTTCTCTGGGAAAGTGAGTGAGAAAGCTAGTGAGGAGAAATCAGTGGAGGAATTGAGTGGAGAGAAACCAAGTGAGCAGCCCCAACCCAAGCCTAAGCCGAAGCTTGTGAGGTTCCATTGTGGCTATTGTGGGAAAGAGGGCCACAAGGATGAGTTTTGCTTCAAGAGGAAGCGAGAAGAGAGGCTGGCTAAGGAGTGGACGAACAAGGATAGGTACAACCCTTCCCATGGTGTACCTAAGCCTTGTATGCCACTGCCCAGGGATAAAGCTGTGGTGAGAAGTGTTCCGGCATGGGGAGATGCGAGTTCCCGCAGCCGAGGAGCAGTCCTGGAGGGGGCGGTCAGACCGGCCTGGCTAGGCGGTCGGCCGGCCCCGGCCCGCAGGGGGCGGTTAGGACCGGCCTGGCTAGGCGGTTCAACCGGCCCCCCAGAATTCTGGGTGGAGTGGTTTTCGAGGTGGTGAGTCGAGCGGTTTCAGGTCTGGAGGTGGACTTGCTGGTGGTTGGTCTGTAGAGACAGCAGGTGGTCAGTTTGCTAGGCATTCTCCCCCTCGAGTTCACTACGGGGATGGGAGGAGTCGTAGCTTTGAGAAGGAGAGAAGAGACGGTCCTCGGGTTGTCTTCCGTGGTTTTGGTCCTCCTCCAAGCAGTGAGGGGTGGTTACCTCGGTGTGGTTACCAAGGTGGTGTTTGTGGTGGTAGTTATGGTAGCAAAGATGGTTTGATGTGTGCTAACCCCACTTTCGAGCAAATGGCTCGGCACTGGTTTTACTCTTTTGGTACTAACCTTGATCTTCGAGTCATTTATTCGCTCACGTGCTCATTTTTGAATTTCAGGTGGGAGACTTGAAAAACATTTGGTTGATTGACTCCGGTTGCTCGAGGCATATGACCGGAGACAGGGGGTGGTTCTCAAGTCTCGTCCCGGTGGTGACGAAGAGGTACATCACTTTCGGGGACAATGGGCGTGGGCGTGTGCTTTCAGAAGGTGAGATAAAAGTGAGTGACAAGATCACTCTAAGGCGTGTTGCTCTTTTTCAATCGCTGGGGTACAATTTGCTTTCTGTGTCCCAGTTGTTGGATGAGGGCTTTGAGGTGTTGTTTCGGTCAGGTGGTTCTCGGATTTTGGACTCTCGAGGGGACCTTGTCTGTATGGTCGTTCCCGAGGGTCAGGTGTTTCGTGCTGATTTTTCTCAGTCTTCGGGTGTGGAGTGTTGTTTCTTGGCTGGTTCTTCGAGTGAGTTGTGGAAGTGGCATAGGAAGTTGGGTCACTTGAGCTTTGACCTTTTGTCTCGCTTGAGTAAACTCAATTTGGTCCGAGGATTGCCACGGTTGAGGCTTGAGAAAATGTTGGTTTGTGCGCCGTGTAGGCATGCCAAGATGGTAACCTCTTCTCACCCGCCTCTCACCGATGTGATGACTGAGCATCCATGCGAGCTGCTCCATATGGACCTTGTTGGCCCAGCTCGTGTGCGATCTGCGGGTGGGAAGTGGTATGTCCTTGTTGTGGTGGACGACTATTCTCGGTATGTGTGAGTGTTCTTTCTCGAGGATAAGGGGGAGACGTTTGGTTTTGTTCGAGATCTATTATTGAGGTTGAGGAACGAGAGGCACGGAGATGCCATACGAGTTATCCACAGTGATAATGGCTCGGAATTCAGAAACTCTCATTTTGAAACCTTTTGCCATGACTTCGGTCTTGAGCACCAGTTTTCGAGTCCGTATACGCCTCCCCAGAACGGTGTTGTGGAAAGGAAGAACAGGACCTTGTGCGAGATGGCTCGAATGATGCTTGATGAGCATAGGACTCCGAGGAGGTATTGGGCTGAGGCGGTGAATACCGCGTGCTATGTGTCGAACAGGATATACCTCAGAGTGCACAAGAAGAAAACATGCTATGAGTTGCTGCATGGTCGCACACTCAAGATGAGTCACTTCCATGTCTTTGGTTGCAAGTGTTTCATTCTAAAGAAAGACAGGAAGTTGGATAAGTTTGAGGCTAGGTCTGTCGATGGCATTTTCTTTGGTTATGCATCTCATTCTAGAGCATATCGTGTGCTCAATCTTGAAACTAACCAAATCGTGGAGACTTGCAAGGTAACCTTCGACGAGATAGAGCCACGTAGTCAGCTTGTCTTTGAGTGTGCAGGTGATGATGAGCTTGGCGAGGAGATCTTTCAGGAGGAGGAGCATGAATATGGAGACAATGAGGATGGCGGTGCGGTGCCCGCGGCTGAACATGTACCCACAACTTCGACTACGGTGATGGACGGACCCTCTACTACACCTACGACGACAAATCAAGAACAAGAAGAAGCTGATGTTGAGGGGAGGGGGGTAGCATCGAGGCGAGAACCTCCCCGTCGAGTACAAGTGGATCACCCAGCTTCGAGGATCATCGGCGACATGAATGAACGCACTACACGGTCGAGGGTTCGAAACAATTCCCATTTCGCTCATGCTGCATTTGTTGCTACTTTTGAGCCCAAAGACATTGGACACGCACTATCTGATCACAATTGGGTTAATTCGATGCATGAGGAGTTGGAGAACTTTGAGAGGAATCAGGTGTGGGAGTTGGTTGACCCTCCCCCAGGGTGTAAGCCGATTGGTACAAAGTAGGTGTGGAAAAACAAAGAGGGAGAGAAAGGTGAAGTTGTGAGGAACAAGTCGAGGCTTGTTGCTCGGGGGTTCGATCGAGAGAGGAGGGGATCGACTACGAGGAGACCTTTGCTCCCGTAGCCCGTTTGGAGGCGATTAGGATCCTTCTAGCCTTTTCAGTGGCTAAAGGGTTCAAGTTGCACCAAATGGATGTGAAGAGTGCTTTCCTGAATGGTGTGTTGGAGGAAGAAGTGTATGTGAGGCAGCCTCCGGGGTTTGAGAGTGAGAAGTACCCCCACCGGGTGTACAAGTTGAGGAAGGCTGTTGACGGATAAAACTCGTATCCACCTACGATCCGCAAGCGTACGGACCCCACACCTTTTTCACCACAGGATTCCCAAGGTTCTTGTCAATCCGTGGAGCAAGGGGATTACTAGCGCTTAACCAAGTACTAATCTAGTTGAATGGAAAACCTTTGAAAGAGAGTATTGATCTAAAGGTGAAGACAATCTAACCTAAGTTAAACGAAGTTAAGTTGATCAAACAAATCTAGGGTTAAACTAGATGGTAAAGGGGTGAACACAAGAGAGTGAGCAAGAAAGATAATCGTTCCCTCCCTAGGATCTAGGATAACATGGTATGCATCTACTACACGAAAGCGGTAAACCAATCTACCGGGGGTTGTGACCACGGTTTCGCCCTTTCCCTCCTCTCGTCTCGTCACTACGCGAAGGTATTCGTGACTAGACCTATGATGGACACGGTATGTTGATGGAATCTATGGGAGTAGCGGATATCATACGCCCGAAAAACATGGTAGCTAACCTTAATCATCAAAGCATCATCAACATGAAAACAATAGATGGAAACCACAAATCGAGTAGCGATCACATAGCGTGTATCCGTCTAATCCTAGGGATGAACGGAGACATTACCCCATCATCTTACACGGATTGAAGCACATAGGGGTGATGGAGACTCGGAGAACGTCGTCGATGAAGATGGCGGTGATGGAGCTTGGGAACACCCCTAGGCCGGCGGCTTGGAGTCCTCCTCTTGCTTCCTTCTCTCGCGCGGCGTTGATCCTTGCGACGAGCTCATCTAACTCTCTCCCTCATCTTGTGGCGGCGGTTTTCGGTGATTGGCGTCGGTAGGATGATTTGTTCGATGTGTCGGTCGACGGCGGCGGAGGGAATAAATAGACGAACACCTAGGGCAAAGGGGGGACCGAACGGACCCGGAGTGGGCTGGGCCGGCCGGCCCAGGCCCATTTCGGCCCGGTTCGGCCCCGGTTTTCTCCCCGGTTGCTTCTCGCGTGATCCCTTATTCGTGCGCACTTGCATGTGGGCCTTTGACGTCGTTTCCTTCACGGTTAAGGCTTGAATCCTTGCTATGCAAGCTTCGCTGTTTTCTGGTTGAGTCCCTGAAGATTTGCATGTTGACGCTTCGGTCCTCGGGTCATTTGGAGTCATGTTCATCGCGTGTCTTGACTCTCGTCGGGCTTCATGATCTTCTTCCAAAGTGCTTGGTGAACTTATCCCGAAAGTCTCCTCTTTAGCGTAGATTTCCTGCATAAACAACAAACTCCAAAATCGACATGCAAGTGTGAACTTGTTATATCATCAGTATGCCTAGTGGCGGGTTAGTTGCAAATCATATTCGAAACCAATGTATAACAAGTACTCTAGGTTGACGGAAATTCACCGTCAACATCTCCCCCATGCTTAAACCTTGCTCGTCCTCGAGTAAGTGGTCCTCGCTTAAAAGGGAAATCGGCGTTGCCTTCCAATGTTATCCCCGCACTTAGTCATTCATGACGAGACAAATTGCTCTCTCTTAAGAATTTATTTTTAAAGTTCAAGTTGTGACCGGCTTCTTTTTCATTATGGAAGATAGACTAACAATAAAGAACAAGCCACATGTAACACAATGCTCTCAAACTTAAGTGAACTTCAAACCATTACCGTGTCACATGGAAGATTTTCAAAAAGATGCATATCCAACATAAGTGAAAATCTCTTGCAAGAGCTCATGGAACACTCATCTCATCAAGTCACTCAAGCCTATACTAGATTATTTTCAACCTACTCTACTCATATGTGATAGTGAAAGGCTTATGTGGAGCTTGGAAGGTTAAAAACAATCCTAGCAAAACATATATCCGAAATATTGTCAAATTAAGAGAGAGATCTATTGGAATTACCGAGACTCATCAAAAAGGCCATGGAAAATAAATGTTGGAAAGAGAGGGGGATGAAACACACACATTTAGATAAGTGGACATGTGCAAGTGGCAAATGGATGATCCCGAGGCACGAGTGAAGTCCTCGTTATCGGATTGCACATGGTTGGAAGATTTGAGTATGGATTTGTCATTAAGGCACTTGAGAACTTATGAAGCAAAAAGAACCGAGGAGCATCTTTATTTTTTTCTTTATTTTATTTCCTTCTCATTTTTCTATCTTTCTTTTTTTCACTTTATTATTCCTATTTTTCTTACTCTTCTTTTCTTCTTATCATATTTTTTTTCATTTTTCATTTTTCATTTTTTTCTTTTTTTCTTTTGCTCCTCAAAACTTTTTGCAACATAATACTTACATAGCATTTGTGTCGAGAGAATGACTCCTCCCCCATGCTTGAACAATGCTCGTCCTCGAGCATAAAAGAGAGGGGAAATGACCGCTAAAGTAAGTATAAATTCCATAATATTGCAGAATATTTGAATCTCCATCGAGAATTTTACTCCATACTCAAATTGGGTTGTGGACAAGGAGGTGATCACAAAAAGATGGTTTTGGTTTAGGGTGGATGCCCAGCGAAGTTTGTGAAATTTTCGATGTGAAAACCCACAATGCATGGACAAAAAGGCTAGCATGAAAAAGTTACACAAAGGAATGACCAGCTTCTTAGTCTCGAACCATAGAAATCAATCCTAATCGAACTCATCAAAACATATGTTTGCAATCTACGGGTTTTGTTATCATAAAACATATATGTATATGGCTTTGGTAGGTAGAACTTTGCAAGAGCATCACAAATATGTAGATAGCATAAAAGTTAAGTTTTCATAAAAACAACAAGTTATCCGGCTATCCATAAACTTAAATCAAAGAGCAAATATATGTATGTGGGTCTAAAGCTTAGTCATTTCACCTCCACAATTAAAAGAGCCGGTATTTAAATTAATTTCAGATCATATTATATAGAGCAATTAGCCAAGACATGTATAACTTCATGTAGGTAAAACAAAGCGGCAACTTTCATCATCTTTCCGTAAGCATAGGCAATATAGAACATCGAGGTGAACACATGGTCATGCTTATCTATTGAAAGTAAAAAGAAACCTAGGTTGTCCTCCTAGTAGCCATGTTATTGTTGGAAGAGAAAAAACAAAAGGTTGCACCTAGTTGATGTTGAAGGCATACTTACAAGCATTTGTGTTTGGAAAAGAGAAGGTCCATGGAGATGTTACCATCCTTTGTAATTCTTCGTTGCCTTCTTCCGACATCTCCATGTATCGATGTGGCTTTTGCTTTTGTCTTGATTTATTAATGCTCCTAAACTTATGAATTCGATCTTGTATGCTTAATGGAGCCATTGGTCACCCTTCTCTTCAATGTTGTCATCACCATCTCCTCTTTCTTGTTCTCATCATCTCCTTGCTGTCTCTTTTTCATGGATTTCCCCCTCCGTCCAGAACAGAAAATATATCGAAATATAGCTCTATTGAAAAGTTTATGAAATTACCTTTCCAACGTGTGGTCATTCATCGAAAACGGAGTTCAAACAAGGGAGCTATGTCCGTTTTACTCAAGCGCTGCGTGCTGTCCAAAACTGATTTCAGGACGTGTTGCACTCGGTGATTCGGGCATAACCGCTTGTAGGAACCTCCGATCGTCTTGATTCTTGATTTGTTGGAATCGTAACTTCATGGGGCTTCTAAATATCCAAAAATATCCAGTGTTTTCCCTTCGAGACCATGCAGAATTTTGATGAGATCGATAGCTTCTCGCGCATTGATCTGGTGATGTTAACGATCTTGATCATTCTATCTTCTAGAACGTCATGTTGCACTTCTGTGTTGAAGATTCAGGGTCTCCCCCATGCTTAGCATTTTGCTAGTCATGGAAGAAGAAGACAAAGCACTTCTTAGCCATCCTTCAATTTCCTTGTAGTGAGAGTCTTTATCTTGCCTGTAAGACGTTTTAAACGCACATTCTACCCCAAGGTGACGGTTGGGAGTAGATAGAATTGCCAACAATCCAACAATGTCTCCTAAGATTCTTAACTTGTGGCATAATTAGTTTAATGAGGAATAAAAACCTAATGAGTGTACGTGGTGCAAGGTGTGTATGCATATGATAGGAAAACATATAAACAAAGACAATGTTTTCACCTAGTTCTAAACACCATGTTTACAACTAGGTTGCCAAGTTTCTCCATAGCCATAAAGGTTTATTTATCAAGGGTTAAAACACCATATCTATCCCTAAATCAATAAGTCTTATTGCACAAGAAAAATTAAGCGCATTGCAAATCTTATAAACTAACCCAAGCAACATGAAAACATATGAAAAGCTAGCTAAGTTTATCGAACTTAACGATGATGGTCCGCAATCTTGTTTAAACACCACGTTTACACAAGATCACAAAAGGAAAATACCCATAGGGCCCTATGAAGTATTAACATGGAAACTGAAGCATACATCATTAAGTATATAAAACAATCAAGCCAACTATGTGCAAAATATGTATACACAAAGAAACATCATGTTGATAACAAAATGCAATGCATGCAAATAAATAAATATGAGCATGAACATGATGGTGGTTCTAAAAAGGAAAACTGAACTTAGATTAATAACCACAAGTTGTTCATCATAAGATGGTCCCATTCCTTATTCTCTCTAAGGAAGTAGTAAAAATATAAAGAAACGGGTTGCCTCCCGAAAAAGCGCTTCATTTAAAGTCATAGAGCTGGACTTTCTCACATACCTTCTTTTCGTTGCATAGCCATGGTCCTTCATGCAAGAAGAAAAGGTATCAATGCAGCTTTAATTTACTTCCCATGTTGTGCTTGATCACTTATAGAAGACTTGCCCAAAGCATCCTTTTGTTTCATCGTTGTCCGCTTTTTATCATCCTTCGGTGCTGCCTTCACTCCATGAATTTTTTTAATGTCCAGAACAGAGAGTATACTCAAGCTCTACTCCATTTCACAGTGCACAAAATTTCCTTCCCAACGAGTCTTTATATGCTCAAATCGGACTCCGGACAAGAGAGTTACGTCCGTTTTACTTCGGCGATGAAATTTGTCCTGAAATTTCAGAACGCGCAACGCTCAATGTTTCCTCCATAACTCCTTGCACGGGTCTTCAAACTTGTTGGTTCTTGATGCGTTGGAATGGTAATTTGATGGAGCTTCTGAATATCTCATTTTCTTCATTTGTACACCTCTGAACAAGCCCTCAAATTGATGAAGACAGCAGCATCCATCGCGGGATTCGGAGAGGTTGATGATTTATCTTGCAACTCTTTTAGGCATGACTTCTTTTTTCATTATTCAAGCCTTGTCTACATGGTTAGTGAAAATCGGGCCTTTCCCGACATATGATTCTTTAAGGTCATTAGCTTGACCAAGCGCAAAGCATGATCGAGATTTACAAAACTTATTGTAAACATACGCGTCCATAATTAACACCACATGTGAATTGTAGCAACAAGTCAAGGTGTAAATAAAAGAACCATATGTTTCATGCATAGCACTTAGCTCATCATTAGGCAAAGGTTGTTTAGGTGTGAGATTAATTGGATCAAAAATAAATGTTTCCTCTTTTTCATTCTCAAGAAAATCTAGCCTATCAACATGATCACTATTGGAACAAGGCATAGACATTAAACTATCATTCATACTATTGGTTGAGCATGAGTATTTGAATTTATCAACATCAATACCAATAATATCTTGAGATTTCAGCGCGTACCTTGGCCTTAGAGATTTTTCAACAAGAGTGATATTTGGTTCATCAAGCGGTGTTGAAGGCGAATCGATCTCAACAAGTGTAGTTGCCTCTTCATCACCATCTTGCAATTTCTTCAACTCATCATGTGGAAGATGTAATCCTTCAACTATGTACGCATTCATCTCTTCTTTGAAGTCTTCTTTATCAACCATATCTTCATCTTCAATGACTTGTATGTTGCTTTCTTTATCTTCCATGTACCACATGTCGTCAAGATCGGTCATTGTTGATTCACTCTTTCCTTCATCCTTGAGTCCTTCCATGTCTTGATTTGCTAGTGTGTAGGCTTCAATAGCACAGAAGCTATCATCTAGCTTGAGTCCTATCTCCTCCCATTTATCCTTTGAGTCACTAGGCTCATCACGGTTGTACTCTTCTCTTCCTTCATCATAAATCTTTGAGTTGTCAAACCGGTCGATCCATCCTTCATCTCCTTCTTCTCTTTCTTCTTCAAACATCTTTTGGATTGACTCTCCACTCATCTCTTGATCAAATATATCTTCAATTAGTTTGGCAACGTGTCGGTGTTCCTCCTTCCTTCGGTAGTCAATTAGTGGGGCGAAATCAACTTGAACCCAACCGGATTGCTTGAACTCCACCAATGGTCTAGCATTCCACATACTTCGGCCTACATTCATGTTAGTTTCAACATTTTTAACATCCGAAATGACTTCTCTTACCTTGGGAAGTGGATCTTCACTTTCTTGTATGGTCCGTTCCTCTTCCTTGACCTTCGGTTCATCTTTTTCAGAAATTTCAGCAAGCACCTTGGGCTTGGTTTTGTCATTTTGCTCCTCTCGACAACATCTTTGCCAATCTCGTATTGTCCTTTGTCCATTGCTTATCCTTTGTAAGATTTGTGCGGCTTCACTAATTGTTTTATCCATTATATCACCGCCTGCACACATGCTTACAAAACGAGACGAGTTAGGGGTTAGTGAAAAATAAAAGGTATGCAACATCAAGTCACCGGAAAATCCCAAGTTCGGGCCTCGCTCAAGTAGTTCATTAAAACGGTCCCATGCTTCATCAATTCCTTCATCCTCTCCTTGCTTGAAATTGAGCACTTGCCTCCTTAATTCTTGAACCTTGCTTATGGGAAAGAACTTCAAAAGAAATTTCTTCACTAGCTCATCCCAATTTCCTTTTGCTTCAACGGACGCAAGTGTGTACCATCTTCGCGCTTCATCTTCGAGAGAGAATGGAAAAAGATTCCACTTGAACCAAGCAGCCGGAACTCCTTTTTGTTGGACCGTGTTGCATAACATCGTGAATTCCTTAATGTGTCTATATGGGTTGTCATCCTCCAATCCTCTAAATGGTTTTGTCGCCACTAACTTGATGATTCCAGGCTTCACTTCATAGTGGATTGTAGCAAACGTCAAATCTGATTTTTGCATCTCAATGTCTTCCATTGACGGCATTGCTAGCTCCCTTAGCGACATCTCTTCGTCTTCCAATGGTGAGGTGAACAAATCCATCTAGGCACAAGAAAAGTAGAAAGAAAAACAAAAAAGATTTTTTTCTCTTTTTTTTAGAAAATAAGGGTTAGGTGTTAGTAATCAACAAAATTAATACTAGATTAAACGTAGCAAACTGGCTTGCTCCCCGGCAACGGCGCCGAGAAAAAGGGGCTTGTTGACGGATAAAGCTCATATCCACCTACGATCCGCAAGCGTACGGACCCCACACCTTTTTCACCACAGGATTCCCAAGGTTCTTGTCAATCCGTGGAGCAAGGGGATTACTAGCGCTTAACCAAGTACTAATCTAGTTGAATGGAAAACCTTTGAAAGAGAGTATTGATCTAAAGGTGAAGACAATCTAACCTAAGTCAAACTAAGTTAAGTTGATCAAACAAATCTAGGGTTAAACTAGATGGTAAAGGGGTGAACACAAGAGAGTGAGCAAGAAAGATAAGCGTTCCCTCCCTAGGATCTAGGATAACATGGTATGCATCTACTACACTAAAGCGGTAAACCAATCTACGGGGGTTGTGACCACGGTTTCGCCCTTTCCCTCCTCTCGTACTGTCACTACGCGAAGGTATTCGTGACTAGACCTATGATGGACACGGTATGTTGATGGAATCTATGGGAGTAGCGGATATCATACGCCCGAAAAACATGGTAGCTAACCTTAATCATCAAAGCATCATCAACATGAAAACAATAGATTGAAACCACAAATCGAGTAGCGATCACATAACGTGTATCCGTCTAATCCTAGGGATGAACGGAGACATTACCCCATCATCTTACACGGATTGAAGCACATAGGGGTGATGGAGACTCCGGAGAACGTCGTCGATGAAGATGGCGGTGATGGAGCTTGGGAACACCCCTAGGCCAGCGGCTTGGAGTCCTCCTCTTGCTTCCTTCTCTCCGCCGGCGTTGATCCTTGCGACGAGCTCATCTAACTCTCTCCCTCATCTTGTGGCGGCGGTTTTTTGGTGATTGGCGTCGGTAGGATGATTTGTTCGATGTGTCGGTCGACGGCGGCGGAGGGAATAAATAGACGAACACCTAGGGCAAAGGGGGGACCGAACCAACCCCGGAGTGGGCGGGGCCGGTCGGCCCGAGCCGGCCGGCCCGAGCCCATTTCGGCCCGGTTCGGCCCCGGTTTTCTCCCCGGTTGCTTCTCGCGTGATCCCTTATTCGTGTGCACTTGCATGTGGGCCTTTGACGTCGTTTCCTTCACGGTTAAGGCTTGAATCCTTGCTATGCAAGCTTCGCCGTTTTACGGTTGAGTCCCTGAAGATTTGCATGTTGACGCTTCGGTCCTCGGGTCATTTGGAGTCATGTTCATCGCGTGTCTTGACTCTCGTCGGGCTTCATGATCTTCTTCCAAAGTGCTTGGTGAACTTATCCCGAAAGTCTCCTCTTTAGCGTAGATTTCCTGCATAAACAACAAACTCCAAAATCGACATGCAAGTGTGAACTTGTTATATCATCAGTATGCCTAGTGGCGGGTTAGTTGCAAATCATATTCGAAACCAATGTATAACAAGTACTCTAGGTTGACGGAAATTCACCGTCAACAAAGGCGTTGTATGGGTTGAAGCAGGCGCCTAGAGCTTGGTATGGTAGGTTGAGGGGGTTCTTGTTTGAGAGAGGTTTTGAGATGGGGAAGGTCGATCAGACCTTGTTTTTGCTAAGGCAGGGCAGAGATATCCTGATTATGCAGGTGTACGTGGATGATATTATCTTTGGTGGCTCATCTAACTCTCTTGTTGCAAGGTTTGCAGATGATATGAGCAGGGAATTTGAGATGAGCATGATGGGTGAGTTGCAGTTCTTCCTCGGGCTACAAATCAAGCAATCAAAGGAAGGAACATTTGTGCACCAGGCTAAGTACAACAAGGACATTGTGCGGAAGTTCAAGATGGAGGACTCCAAGGCTATGACGACGCCAATGAGTACGACTACAGCTCTTGATGCGGACGAGGAAGGTGAATATGTGGACCAGAAGGAGTACCGGAGCATGATCGGGTCACTCCTCTACTTGACGGCGATGAGGCCGGACATACGATTCTCGGTGTGTCCGTGCGCTCGTTTCAAGCGTCTCCGAGGACTTCGCATCGGCAAGAGGTGAAGAGAATTTTCAGGTACTTGCGTCACACTCCCGACTTTGGCCTTTGGTACTCCGCGTCCTCTTCTTTGGCGCTTCATGGTTTTTCAGACGCGGATTTTGCCGGGTGTCGGTTGGATAGGAAGTTCACTTCTGGGACTTGCTAGTTCTTGGGTTCTTCTTTGGTGTCTTGGTCTTCCCGCAAACAATCGAGTGTTGCTCAATCCACTACCGAGGCCGAGTATGTTGCCGCTGCTAGTTGTTGCTCTCAGCTCCTTTGGATTAAATACACCATGAGTGACTTTGGTGAGGAGTATACCCATGTCCCACTTCAATGTGATAGCACCAGTGCCATAAGTGTTGCAGAGAACCCAGTGCTCCATTCCAAAACCAAGCACATAGAAGTGAGGTATCATTTTTCTGAGAGACAACGTAGAAAAAGGAAAGATAGCTTTGATCCATGTACCCACACATGACCAACTAGCCGATATTTTCACCAAACCCCTAGATCAAGCAACTTTCACTCGTTTGCGGGGGGGACTTGGTGTGTGTATGATTTCTTGTGTTGGGTGTGTGGGAGCTCCTTTGTATCATATGTATAGCTTTCTTTTGTGCATTTCTTGCATTTGGCATTGCACATGTAGCATGATGTATAGGCATCCTTTGTATCTTAGATTGCATGCATTTTGTATCATATGCATTGGATAGGAAAAGCTTCTCCTATATACATTGTTCACCATGGGTTTCTATATATGTTTTTGTGAGCTTGTTTGGTATGCTATGGTTAGTTTAGCTTAGCTCTTGATGATCTTGATGAATAATCCATGGTTGATGGCTACTTTTTGAAAAATGTCACATATATGCTCTCTCATGTGTAAATGCCTTTATATGATCTTGACATATTTTAGTGGCTTTGCTATCCTTAATTTGTGGTTGGATAGCTAGTTCATTGATCATATGGGGCCAAAGGCTCATTTGCCATCATGAATGTTTAGCCCTCTTGCTTCATCTTGTGGAGGGGCACAAGTTCTTTTTGTCGCAAAGACATTTCATGTACCATTTATCAATCTGAAAATGAAATGAAAATGCTTGGAAAATATGCTCCCATGTCATATGTGCTGAAATTAATTTGCTTTGGGTGCTAAACCATTGCATGATGCCTACCAATGAGAAGTCTCATATATAGAAGTAGGCACATGGCTCGGTGGCTTTGACATGACATGAGGTGCTTGTGGGTGTTTATGATGGTCTTATGATTAGAATGGCTGTCCTAGCATGAAGTTTGAGTGGCTTTGACATTTTGATATGTTTTGCTCATGTTTAGGTATTTGCTTATGAGAGAGTAACTTTTCGCAAAATTACTCAAATCCTTTTTAGCCTTGTCCAATGGTTGTGAAACTTGGTGATCTTGTAGTTAAGGTCTTTACGAACATGTAGAGTATCTAACTTGCTCATTTGGACTTGTGTAGCTCCTTGTGATGAATTTTGTATATTTGAGAAGCTATATGTTGTAAACTTTCGCATTTTGCCTTGATTCATGCATTGTCAACAAGGGGGAGAAGTTTGTGCATGCTTTGGGCACCTGGGAGTGTTTGGAAGGTGTTCCAATTGGTTCGGGAAAATTTTGAGTAGTTTGGTGCAGGGCCGGTCTCTTGGGGCGGTCTAACCGCCCCCCAGGCGGTCAGTTGAGGCACAGGCGGTCTAACCACCCTGTACAGGTGGTCTAACCGCCCTGGGCAGAGTGAGCAGTTGTTTGCTCCTTGTTGCATTCCCGTGTTGCATTGCTGCATCTGTCCAGGGCGAGTGTGTTTTGGCTCAGGGGGAGCTTGCATATGTGCAGAGGGAGCTCTTTGTGGTGTTCGAGCTTTGGTTCCGTGTTTTGCGCTCTTTGCTTGAGCCTTGCTTTGTCTCAGATGTGTCGAGCCGTTGCCCTTGCCTAAGGGGTCCGAGACTTGTCTTCTTCAAGTGATCTTGCTCTTTGCCTTTCTTTCGCTTTCTATCGCTTGTTGAGGTTTCTTTTTATTTGTTTGCTTTTCTTTTTCCTTTTCTCTTGTGTTATTTCTTGTGGGTGTTGTCAATGCACTCATCAAGGGGGAGATTGAGGACCATGTGTGGTTCGAGGACCGATGGATGGTCTCTTCCTTGTGTGATGAGTGATTGACAACGTTGTGTGGACTGATTCTTGGCTACGTATTGCTAGTGCAGGTTGCAGCTTGACTCGTGTTGGTGCAGGTGAAGAACAAGTGCGAAAGGTCGTCGCCGGTCAGGCCTCCAGGTGTGGAGAAGACAAGTAGGCTTCGTTCGAGGGACCCGGTGGCCAGTGGAGTCAAGTGCGGGCCGCATGGTGGCATGAACAACAAGATGAAGTCATGGACGGTTTCTTGGTAGAGCCTCAAAACCAAGGTCGAGCCGGGACTACGTGGGAGCCGAGTCATGAGTGGAGATTGGCGGAGGCTACACCGAGTTCGCGGGGTTTGCAGTGGTTCACCAGAAAACCACTAGGTTACTCGGTTGAGCCACAAAACCGAGGCCGAAGACTCGACGCGGAGGTGCGGTCACCCAGGCCGGTTCAACCACCAAGGAGGGGCGGTCAGACTGCCAGGGGCCGGTCAGATCTCCCGTCCGGTCTAACCGCCCAGGGGGGCGGTCTGACCGCGCTGGCCGCCGGTGTCGAGAAGCTTCGAAGTGGAGGACACGCGTCGGGATCGCAAGGCTTGCGTCGAGGCTAAGAAAGGTTGCGGTCGCCAGGCATCCGTCCGATGAAGATATTCCGAAGATTTCCAAATCCGCCCTTGAGGGGCATGTATCTCTAGTTATTAGTGAAGGGGAGTTTAGTCTTTTGGGTGCCTCCATATATACTCATTGAATGGGTGGATGCAGCCAACTCTTGGAACCCTAGCTCATTTCTTTTCCATTTTCGTTCTCCATTTTCCTTAGGATTTTAGAGGACTAGCTTGAGAGCTTCATGTGAGATCTAGAGAGAGGGATGGATGTTTGGGTGGCAAGCTAGACCTTGTACGAACCTTTCATGGCATGTATAGATGGTTCGGCATTGTTCATCATGGTGGTTTTCTCGTCTCTTTTGTGGTGATTTTCGGAGCTCTTTGTTGGCGGTGTTTTGAGGACGATTTCTTGGGGTTTTTGGTGGGTGTCACGTATGAGGTTCTTGTGCCTCTTTGACTGGTGACTTTGCCCCCAAATCTTCCTTGAATCGGACTCGATTTGGTGGTTTTTCGAGTTGGGCGAGTTCTTGACCTAGAGAAGTGATTTCTTCGATTCCTCTTGATTGTGAGTGTTTCGGGTCGATTCCTTTAAGGTAGTGGTTGCCCAGGAGGTAACCTAGCTATTCCCGAAGTATTGCTGCAATCCGTGGAGTCATTCGGGAGATCGGGCGCGAGGAAGTTGAGGTTTGACCCGCGAGTTCATTTTCTGGAAGGGGCGGTCTAACCGCCTGCAGGGGGCGGTCTAACCGCCCTGGGTGTTTCCAGGTCGAAGTTTTGTTTCGCCGGATTTTCCTTTGTGAGTTTGTTCTCCTTGATCAGAGGAGTGTCTGGGTGAAATTTGGGGTCGTTCTCGTGCTGTTTGCTAGGTGTTCTTGGTTGGAGTTCGTTGCTGGGTAGAGGAGGTTAGACCGCCCTGGTAGCCGGTCTAACCGCCCCTAGGCCCCTGGCTGGAGTTTTGGTTTTCGCCAAGATTTTCAGGTAGCTTGCATGGCCTTGACCAGAGATCTTTGTTGGTGAAACCGGGGTGAGTTTCGGTGCTCAGAAGAGGCGTTTCGAAGGATCTCTTGGTTACCAGGTGGAGGCGGTCTAACCGCCCCCCTATACCCGGTCTAACCGCCCCCCTCTGGTTAGCTGGCTTTCGAGTTGTTTCCGCTGTCGTTGCTGCGTGTGTGTTGTGGTTGCTGGTAGAGTTTGTTCCTAGGACCAGTAGCACTCCAGTGGATACGTGGTTTTGGCAAACGGAAGGTAAAAATGCGGAGCGTGTGATTTCGGGGGTTCGACCGAGCTAGTTCATCTGGTCGGAGTCTCAATCTCCCTCGAGAAGAATTTTTATCGGCTCCCATTCACTCCCCCCTCTCTGGTCACCTAATCGGTCCTTCAAAGTGGCTGAGCTTAAATCTAGATCTGCTTTGCTAGGTGCTTGCACTTCTTGCCCTGTTTTACATGCTAAAATTGATGAGATGCATGCTTACACTGGTTCTCCTGAGGCCAAGCTGAAAGAACCCATTCCTACATCATGCTCTACCTGTGAAATGCATGCTTTAAAAAATTTGGAACTTGCACATTATGTTGATCGTTTGCAATATGAGAATGATGAGCTGAGAAAATTGATGGGTTGGTTGTCTAGCCATGAGCCTCAGTTGAGGATGATGATCGAAGCATTTAAGAGGCAGGATGGTGAGGGACTTGGAGCAAACAGGGTTGGTGAGGGAAGTGGAGAAAATATCCTAGAGCCACCAAAAACCCACCACAAAAATGATTTCCCTCCAAAACCTAATCACCTTAGGAATCGACTAGACACAACCCCAGCTCCACCCGTGTTTCCTACACCAACAAATGATCTCCAAAAGCCTATCAAGTTTGTGAGCACTTCCGGGAAAGTGTTCTTTGGGAAAGAGAGTGAGAAGGCTAGTGAGGAGAAACCGGTGGAGAAGTCGAGTGGAGAGAAACCAAGTGAGCAGCCCCAATCCATACCCAAACCTAAGCTTGTGAGGTTTCATTGTGGCTATTGTGGGAGAGATGGCCATAAGGATGAGTTTTGCTTCAAGAGGAAGTGAGAGGAGAGAATGGCGAAGGATTGGGCTAACAAGGAAAAGTATCACCCCTCTAGTGGTGTACTTGAGCCTCGTGTGCAGATGCCCAGGTCCAAGGCAAGTGTGAGGATAGTTCTGGCTTGGGGAGAGCGAAAGGCTGCAGGAGGTGTTGCTAAAGGAGTGAAACCGGTCAGACCGGTTTTGGAACCGGTCAGACCGGTTTGGGGTCTGCAGAGTGGCAAGTTTGGTTTTCGTGCCCGTGAGTTGTCTAGGTTTGTTTCAGGTGGTCGTGGTTCTGTGGTTGGTCTGGAGAGTCAGCAGGTGGTCAGTTTGCTAGGTGTTCTCCCTCTCGTGTTCAATACAGGAATGGGAGGAGTCGTAGGTTTGAGATGGAGAGGAGGGAAGATCCACGGTTCTCCTTTCGTGGTTTTGGTCCTCCTCCAGGAAGAGAAGGGTGGTTTCCTCGGAGTGGTTACTGAGGTGGTGTTCGTGGTGGTAGTTTTGGTAGGAAAGATGGTTTCGTGTGTGCTAACCCCACTTTCGAGCAAATGGCTCGGCACTGGTTTTACTCTTTTGGTATTAACCCCAGCGCTGAGTCGTTTGTTCGCTCACGTGCTCGTTTTTGAGTTTCAGGTTGGAGACTTGAAGAACATTTGGTTGATTAACTCCGGTTGCTCGAGGCATATGACTGGAGACAGGGGGTGGTTCTCAAGTCTCGTCCCGGTAGTGACAAAAAGGTACATCACTTTTGGGGACAATTCGCGTGGGCGTGTTCTTTCGGAAGGTGAGATTAAGGTGAGTGACAAGATCACTCTGAGGCGTGTTGCTCTTCTTCAATCACTGGGGTACAATTTGCTTTCTGTGTCCCAGCTGTTGGATGAGGGCTTTGAGGTGTCGTTTCGGCCTGGTGGTTCTCGGATTTTAGACTCTTGAGGGGACCTTGTCTGTATGGTCATTCCCAAGGGTCAGGTGTTTCGTGCTGAGTTTTCTCAGTCTTCGGGTGTGGAGCGTTGTTTCTTGGCTGGTTCTTCGAGTGAGTTGTGGAAGTGGCATAGGAAGATGGGTCACTTGAGCTTTGACCTTTTGTCGCGCTTGAGTAAACTCAATTTCGTCCGAGGATTGCCACGGTTGAGGCTTGAGAAAGAGTTGATTTGTGCGCCGTGTAGGCATGCCAAGATGGTAGTCTCTTCTCACCCGCCTCTCACCGATGTGATGACTGAGCGTCCATGCGAGCTGCTCCATATGGACCTTGTTGGCCCAGCTCGTGTGCGATCTGCGGGTGGGAAGTGGTATGTCCCTGTTGTGGTGGACGACTATTCTCGGTATGCGTGGGTGTTCTTTCTCAAGGGTAAGAGGGAGACGTTTGGTTTTGTTCGAGATCTAGTCTTGAGGTTGAGGAACGAGAGGCATGGAGATGCCATACAAGCAATCCGCAGTGATAATGGCTCTGCGAGATGGCTCGGACGATGCTTGATGAGCATAGGACTCCGAGGAGGTATTGGGCTGAGGCAGTGAATACCGCATGCTATGTGTCGAACAGGATCTACCTCAGAGTGCACAGCAAGAAAACATGCTATGAGTTGATGCATGGTCGCACACCCAAGGTGAGTCACTTCCATGACTTTGGTTGCAAGTGTTTCATTCTGAAGAAAGGCAGGAAGTTGGATAAGTTTGAGGCTATGTTTGTCAATGGTATTTTCTTTGGTTATGCATCTCATTCTAGAGCATATCGTGTGCTCAATCTTGAAACTAACCAAATCGTGGAGACTTGCGAGGTAACCTTCGACGAGACAGAGCCATATAGTCAGCTTGTCTTTGAATGTGCAGGTGATGATGAGCTTGGCGAGGAGATCTTTCAGGAGGAGGAGCATGAACATGGAGACGATGAAGATGGCGGTGCGTTGCCCCCGACTGAACATGTACCCACTACTTCGACTATGGTGATGGACGGACCCTCTACTACACCTACGACGACAAATCAAGAACGAGGAGAAGATGATGATGAGGGGGGAGGTAGCATCAAGGCGAGAACCTCCCCGGTGAGTACAAGTGGATCACCCAGCTTCGAGGATCATCAGCGACGTGAATGAACGCACTACACGGTCAAGGGTTCGAAACAACTCCCATTTCGCTCATGCTGCATTTGTTGCTATTTTTGAGGCCAAAGACATTGGACACGCACTATCTGATCACAATTGGGTTAATTCGATGCATGAGGAGTTGGAGAACTTTGAGAGGAATCAGGTTTGGGAGTTGGTTGACCCTCCCCCAGGGTGTAGGCCGATTGGTACAAAGTGGGTGTCGAAGAACAAAGAGGGAGAGAAAGGTGAGGTCGTGAGGAACAAGTCGAGGCTTGTTGCTCAAGGGTTCAGTCAGAAGGAGGGGATTGACTACGAGGAGACCTTTGCTCCTGTAGCCCGTTTGGAGGCGATTAGGATCCTTCTAGCCTTTTCCGTGGTAAAGGGTTCAAGTTGCACCAAATGGATGTGAAGAGTGCCTTTCTGAATGGTGTGTTGGAGGAAGAAGTGTATGTGAGGCAACCTCCGGGGTTTGAGAGTGAGAAGTACCCCCACCGGGTGTACAAGTTGAGGAAGGCGCTTTATGGGTTGAAGCAGGCGCCTAGAGCTTGGTATGGTAGGTTGAGGGGGTTCTTGTTTGAGAGAGGTTTTGAGATGGGGAAGGTCGATCAGACCTTGTTTTTGTTGAGGCAGGGCAAAGATATCTAGATTGTGCAGGTGTATGTGGATGATATTGTCTTTGGTGGCTCGTCTAACTCTCTTGTTGCAAGGTTGGCAGAGGATATGAGTAGGCAATTTGAGATGAGCATGATGGGTGAGTTGCAGTTATTCCTCGGGCTACAAATCAAACAATCAAAGGAAGGAACATTTGTGCACCAAGCCAAGTACACCAAGGACATTGTGCGGAAGTTCAAGATGGAGGATTCCAAGGCTATGATGACGCCGATGAGTACGACTACAGCTCTTGATGCGGACGAGGAAGGTGAACACGTGGACCAGAAGGAGTACCGGAGCATGATCGGGTCACTCCTCTACTTGATGGTGATGAGGCCGGACATCCAGTTCTCAATATGTCTGTGCGCTCGTTTTCAAGCGTCTCCGAGGACTTCGCATCGGGAAGAGGTGAAGCGAATTTTCAGGTACTTGCATCACACTCCCGACTTCGGCCTTTGGTACTCCGCTTCCTCTTCTTTGGCGCTTCATGGTTTTTCAGACGCGGATTTATCCGGGTGTCGGTTGGATAGGAAGTCCACTTCTGAGACTTGCTAGTTTTGGGGTCTTCTTTGGTGTCTTGGTCTTCCCGCAAACAATCGAGTGTTGCTCAATACACTACCGAGGCAGAGTATGTTGCCGCTGCTAGTTGTTGCTCTCAGCTCCTTTGGATTTCATACACCATGAGTGACTTTGGTGAGGAGTGTACCCATGTCCCACTTCAATGTGATAGCACCAGTGCCATAAGCGTTGCAAAGAACCCAGTGCTCCATTCCAAAACCAAGCACATAGAAGTGAGGTACCATTTTCTGAGAGAGAACATAGAGAAATGAAAGATAGCTTTGATCCATGTACCCACACATGACAAACTAGCCGATATTTTTACCAAACCCCTAGATCAAGCAACTTTCACTCATTTGTGGGGGGAACTTGGTGTGTGTTTGATTTCTTGAGTTGGGTGTGTGGGAGCTCCTTTGTAGCATATGTATAGTTTCCTTTATGCATTTCTTGCATTTCGCATGGCATATGTAACATGATGTATAGGCATCCTTGTATCTTAGATTGCGTGCATTTTGTATCATATGCATTGGATAGGAAAAGCTTCTCCTATATACATTGTTCACCATGGGATGCTATATATGTCTTTGTCAGCTTGTTTGGTATGCTATGGTTAGTTTGGCTTAGCTCTTGATGATCTTCATGAATGATCCATGGTTTATGGCTATGTTTTTAAAAAATGTCACATATATGCTCTCTCATGTGTAAATGCCTTTATATGATCTTGACATGTTTTAGTGGCTTGGTTATGCTCAATTTGTGGTTGGATAGCTAGTTTATTGATCATATGCGGCCAAAGGCTCTTTTGCTATCATCAGTGTTTAGCCCTCTTGCTTAATCTTGTGGAGGGGCATAAGTTCCTTTTTGTCTCAAAGACATTTCATGTACCAATTATAAATCTGAAAATGAAATGTAAAATGCTTGGAAAATATGTTCCCATGTCATATGTGCAGAAATTAATTTGCTTTGGGTGCTAAACCGTTGCATGATGCCTACCAATGAGAAGTCTCATACATAGAAGTAGGCACATGGCTCGGTGGCTTTGACATGACATGAGATGCTTGCGGGTGTTTGTGATGGTCTTATGATTAGAATGGCCGTCCTAGCATGAAGTTTGTGTGGCTTTGCCATTTCGACATGTTTTGCTCATGTTTAGGTTTTTGCTTATGAGAGAGTAACTTTTCGCAAAATTACTCAAATCCTTTTTAGCCTTGTCCAATGGGTGTGAAACTTGGTGATCATGTAGTTAAGGTCCTTACGAACCTGTAGAGTGTCTAACTTGCTCATTTGGATTTGTGTAGCTCCTTGTGATGAATTTTGTATATTTGAGAAGCTATATGTTGAAACTTTTCGCATTTTGCCTTGATTCATGCATTGTCAACAAGGGGGAGAAGTTTGTGCATGCTTTGGGCACCTAGGAGAGTTTGGAAGGTGTTCCATTTGGTCGGGCAAATTTTGAGTAGTTTGGTTCAGGGCCGGTCTCTTGGGGCGTTCTAACCGCCCCCAGGCGGTCAGATCAGGTGTTGGCGGTCTAACTGCCCTGTGCAGGCGGTCTAACCGCCCTGTGCAGGCGGTCTAACCGCCCGGGCATGTTGAGCAGTTTTTGCTCTTTGCTACATTTCTGTGTTGCATTGCTGCATTGGTTCAGGGGGAGTGTGCTTTGGCTCAGGAAGAGCGTGCATATGTGCAGGGGGAGCTCTTTGTGGTATTCGAGCTTTGGTTCGGTGGTTTGCACTCTTTGTTTGAGCATGGTTTTGTCTTGGATGTGGTGAGCCGTTACCCTTGCCTAAGGGGTCCCAGACTTGTCCTCTTCAACTGATCTTGCTCTTCGCCTTTCCTTGGCTTTCGATCGCTTGTTGAGTTTTCTTTTTATTTGTTTTTTTTCTTTTTCCTTTCTCTTGTGTTACTTCAAGTGTGTGTTGTCAATGCACTCATCAAAGGGGAGATTGAGGACCATGTGTGGTTCGAGGACTGGTGGATGGTCGCTTCCTTGTGTGATGAGTGATTGACAATTGTGTGGACTGATTCTTGGCTAAGTATTGCAGTTGCAGGTTGCGGCTTGACTCGTGTTGGTGCAGGTGAAGAACAAGCGCGAAAGGTCGTTGCTGGTGAGGCCTCCAAGTGTGGAGAAGACAAGTAGGCTTCGTTCGAGGGACCCTGTGGCCAAGGGGTCAAGTGCGGGCCGCATGGTGGCATGAACAGCAAGATGAAGTCATGGACGGTTTCTTGGTAGAGCCTCAAAACCAAGGTCGAGCCGGGACTACGTGGGAGCCAGGTCATGAGTGGAGATTGGCGGAGGCTACACCGAGTTCGCGGGGTTTGCAGTGGTTCACCAGAAAACCACTGGGTTACTCGGTTGAGCCACAAACCCGAGGCCGAAGACTCGACGAGGAGGTGTGGCCAACCTAGGCCGGTTCAACCGCCGAGGAGGGGCGGTCAGACCGCCTGGGCCGGTCTGATTGCCCAGGCCGGTCTAACTGCCCAGGGGGGCGGTCTGACCGCCCTGGTCGCTGGCGCCGAGATGTTTCGAAGCGGAGGACACGCGTTGGGATCGCAAGGCTTGTGTCGAGGCTAAGCAGGTTGCGGTCGCCGGGCATCCGTCCGATGAAGAAAATCTGAAGACTTCCAAATTCGCCCTTGAGGGGCTTGTATCCCTAGTGTTAAGGACGGGTAGTTTAGTCTTTTGGGTGCCTCCATATATACTCATTGAGTGGATGGATGGCAGCCATCTCTTGGAACCCAAGCTCATTTGTTTTTCCATTTTTGTTCTCCTTTTTCCCTAGTTTTTCTTAGGACTAGCTTGAGAGCTTCATTAGAGATCTAGAGAGAGGGATGGTATGTATAGATAGTTCGGCGTTATTCCTCAAGGTGGTGAAGTGTTTTTCCCGACCTTCTTTGTGGTGATTTTCGAAGCTCTTTGTTGGCGGTGTTTTGAGGACGATTTATTGGGGTTTTTGGTGGGTGTCACATATGAGGATCTTGTGCCTCTTTGGCTGGTGACTTTGCCCCCAAATCTCTCTTGAATTGGACTCGATTTGGTGGTTTTTCTAGTTGGGCGAGTTCTTAACCTAGAGAAGCAATTTCTTCAATTCCTCTTGATTATGAGTGTTTCGGGTCGATTCCTTTGAGGCAGAGATTGCCCAGGAGGTAACCCAACTATTCGTGAAGTTTTGCTGCAATCCGTGAAGTGATTCGGGAGATCGGGCGCGAGGAAGTTGAGGTTTGACCCGCGGGTTCGTTTTCTGGAAGGGGCGGTCTAACTGCCTGGAGGGGGCAGTCTAACCGCCCTAGGCTTTCCAGGTCAAAGTTTTGTTTCGCCGGATTTTCCTTTGTGAGTTTGTTCGCCTTGATCAGAGGAGCGTCTTGGTGAAATTTCGGGTCGTTCTCGTGCCGTTTGCTAGGAGTTCTTGTTTGGAGTTCGTTATTGGGTACAGGAGGTTAGACCGTCCCTGGTAGCCGGTCTAACCGCCCCTAGGCCCCTGGGTGAAGTTTTGGTTTTCGCCAAGATTTTCTGGTAGCTATCATGGCCTTGACCAGAGATCTCTGTTGGTGAAACCGTGGTGCGTTTTGGTGCTCGGAAGAGGTGTTTCGGAGGATTTCTTGGTTGCCTGGTAGAGGTGGTCTAACCGCCCCCTATACCCGGTCTAACCGCCCCCTCTGAACAGCCGACTTTCGAGTTGTTTCCGCTGTCGTGGGTTTGTGTGTGTTGAGGTTGCTGGTTGTGTTTGTTCCTAGGACCAGTAGCACTCCAGTGGCTACGTGGTTTTGGCAAACGGAAGGTAGAAGTGCGGAGCGTGTGATTTTGGGGGTCCGACGGGGCGAGTTCATCTTGAAGGAGTTTCAATCTCCTTCGAGAAGAATTTTTATCGGCTCCCATTCACTCCCCCCTCTCTGGTCGCCTAATCGGTCCTTCATAGGTACACCAAGGACATTGTGCGGAAGTTCTAGATGCAAGATTCCAAGGCTATGACGACGCCGATGAGTACGACTACAGCTCTTGATGCGGACGAGGAAGGTGAACACGGAGCATGATCGGGTCACTCCTCTACTTGACGGCGACGAGGCCGGACATCCAGTTCTCGGTATGTTTGTGCGCTCGTTTTCAAGCGTCTCCGAGGACTTCGCATCGGCAAGTGGTGAAGCAAATTTTCAGGTACTTGCGTCACACTCCCGACTTCGGCCTTTGGTACTCTGCGTCCTCTTCTTTGGCGCTTCATGGTTTTTCAGACGCGGATTTTACGGGGTGTCGGTTGGATAGGAAGTCCACTTCTGGGACTTGCCAGTTTTTGGGTTCTTCTTTGGTGTCTTGGTCTTCCTGCAAACAGTCGAGTGTTGCTCAATCCACTACCGAGGCCGAGAACGTTGCCGCTGCTAGTTGTTGCTCTCAGCTCCTTTGGATTTCATATACCATGAGTGACTTTGTTGAGGAGTATACCCATGTCCCACTTCAATGTCATAGCACCAGTGCCATAAGCGTTGCAAAGAACCCACTGCTCCATTCCAAAACCAAGCACATAGAAGTGAGGTATCATTTTCTGAGGGACAACGTAGAGAAAGGAAAGATAGCTTTGATCCATGTACCCACGCATGACCAACTAGCCGATATTTTCACCAAACCCCTAGATCAAGTAACTTCCACTCGTTTGCGGGGGGGAGCTTGGTGTGTGTTTGATTTCTTGAGTTGGGTGTTTGGGAGCTCCTTTGTAGCATATGTATAGTTCCTTTTGTGCATTTCTTGCATTTGGCATGGCATATGTAACATGATCTATATACATCCTTGTATCTTAAATTGCATGCATTTTGTATCATATGCATTGGATAAGAAAAGCTTCTCCTATATACATTGTTCACCATGGAATGCTATATATGTCTTTGTGAGCTTGTTTGGTGTGCTATGGTTAGTTTGGCTTAGCTCTTGATGATCTTGATGAATAATCCTTGGTTGATGGCTATGTTTTTGAAAATGTCACGTATATGCTCTCTCATGTGTAAATTCCTTTATATGATCTTGACATGTTTTAGTGGCTTGGTTATGCTTAATTTGTGGTTGGATAGCTAGTTTATTGATCATATGGGGCCAAAGGCTCATTTGCCATCATGAATGTTTAGCCCTCTTGCTTCATCTTGTGGAGGGGCATAAGGTCCTTTTTGTCACAAAGACATTTCATGTACCAATTTTGAATCTGAAAATGAAATGTAAAATGCTTGGAAAATGTGCTCCCATGTCATATGTGCTGAATTTATTTTGCTTTTGGTGCTAAACCGTTGCATGATGCCTAACAATGATAAGTCATACATAGAACTAGGCACTTGGCTTGGGGGCTTTGACATTATATGAGGTGCTTGTGGGTGTTTGTGATGGTCTTATGATTAGAATGGTTGTCCTAGCATGAAGTTTGTGTGGCTTTTCCATTTTGACATGTTTTGCTCATGTTTAGGTTTTTGCTCATGAGAGAGTAACTTTTCGCAAAATTACTCAAATCCTTGTTAGCCTTGTCCAATGGTTGTGAAACTTGGTGATCTTGTAGTTGAGGTCATTACGACATGTAGAGTATCTAACTTGCTCATTTGGACATGTGTAGCATCTTGTGATGAATTTTGTATACTTGAAAAGCTCTGGGTTGCATTTTTTCAAATTTGAGCCTTGATTCATGCATTGGCAACAAGGGGGAGAAAGGAAGGTGGAGAAAAGATGCATTGCATCCCTGTAACCTATTCCAACAGTCAAGGGGGAGCTTGTGCATTTCTTTTGCATTTTTGGCTTTTGGGGGTGTGTTCTTCTGTATGTAATCGGCCTGACCGGTTTGTGCCCAGTGTTGGCACTTGTTCAGGGGGAGCTTGCATATGTGTAGGGGGAGCTCTTGTGTGCTTTGGTGGTTTGTGCTCTTTGCTTGATCATGGTTTTGTCTCGGATGTGTCGAGCCGTTGCCCTTGCCTAAAGGGTCAGAGACGTGGCTTCTTCAAGTAATCTTGTTCTTTGCCCTTCTCGGCTTTCGATCGCTTGTTGGAGTTTTCTTTTTATTTGTTTTCTTTTTTGTTTCATTTTCTCTTTGTTTACAAAATATGTGTGTTGTCAATGCACTCATCAAGGGGGATATTGAGGATCATGTGTGGTTTGAGGACCGGTGGATGGTCGCTTCCTTGTGGACTGATTCTTGGCTAAGTATTGCAGGTGCAGGTTGCGGCTTGACTCGTGTTGGTGCAGGTGAAGAACAAGCGCGAAAGGTCATTGCCGGTGAGGCCTCCAGGTGTGGAGAAGACAAGTAGGCTTCGTTCGAGGCACCCGGTGGCCAGCAGGGTCAAGTGTGGGCCGCATGGTGGCAAGAACAGCAAGATGAAGTCGGTGGACGGTTTCTTGGTTGAGCCACAAAACCAAGGTCGAGCCGGGACTTCATGGGAGCCAAGTCATGACTGGTGATTGGCGGAGGCTACATCAAGTTCGAGTGGTTGCGGTGGTTCACCAGAAAATCACTGGGTTACTCGGCTGAGCCACGAAGCCGAGGCCGAAGACCGGGCGTGGCTATCTGGCTGAAACTGGCCTAACCGGTTTGGAGAACCGGTCTGACCGGTTTGGAGAACCGGTCTGACCGGTTTGGGGTCGCAGGGCGCCAGAAGCTTCGAGGCGGAGGACACGCGTCGGGATCGCAAGGCTTGCGTCGGGGCTACGCGAAGTGCGGTCGCCAGGCATACGTCCAATGGTGCTACGAAGACAAACTCCCAAAGTGCCCTTGGTGGGCGTGTATCTTAGTTTAGGCTTTAGGGGCATTTTAGTCTTTCGGCTGGCCTCCATATAACCCAAGGGGTGAGAGGATGGCAGCCATCTCTTGGAACCCTAGTTCATTTGCTTTTCTATTTTCCCTTCCTATTTTCTTAGGATTTCCATATGACTAGCTTCAGAGCTTCATGGTGAGATCTTGTTGAGAGGGTTGGATGATCGGGCGGCAAGCTAGACCTTGTATGAACCTTTGTGGTATGTATAGATGATTCAGCGTGGTTCCTCAAGGTTTGGATGTGTGTGTTCCCGGTTGTTCTTGGTGGTGATTTTCGGAGTCCTCTCTTGGTGTTTTTCTCAGGGTGTTTTCGGCACCTTGCTCTTGGGGATTTGATGGGGGAAATTTGTGGGAACCCTTCATGGTTCTTTGGGCAGTGATTCCCCTCCCAAATCTGTGAGTTAAGGGGCTCGATTTTGGTGGTTTTGGTGTTCTTGGGTTGGAGGTGCTCTTGAGGGTTGACTTTCGCTTCCTATTGATTAAGTGGGGTTTGGGACCGAGCTTCTAGCCAAGAGTAGCCCACGAGGTACCCCGACTATCCCCAAAGTCTCACTTTGATCCGTGGAACGAACCGAGAGATCGATTGGATGAAGTGTTGAGTTTTTCCCGCGGGATGTGTTCTTCCCGACTATCCAGGCAAAAACCGGACTGACCGGTTTCCCCAACCGGTCTAACCGGTTTCGTCCTATGGGCTTTCGAGAAGGGTTTTTGAGCGAGGAAGTCTCTATTGCATCATGGCTTCATTTGTTCAGATGTGGAAAGGCTCTTGAGGTGTTTGGGTCGTTGGGGAGTTTCTGGACAAAATCAGTCTGACTGGTTTGCCAAACCGGTCTGACCGGTTTCCCCTGCCTGCGTGAGGCTAAGTCCAACAAAAGCAGTCAGACCGGTTTCAGAAACCGGCCTGACCGGTTTTGGGCTGCCAGCAGCCGTGTCGTGTGTGTTTCCGTTGCGTGTGTGCTGTGGTTGTTGGTTGGATCTTGCTCCTAGGTTCAGTAGCACTTCAGTGGCTACGTGAACTTGGCAAGAGAAGCTTGCATTGGTGCACGAGTGAAATTGGGTTCATAGGCCGAATTCTTGAATAGAATTTGTATCGGCTCCCATTCACTACCCCCCTCTCTGGTTCGCCGTTTCGGTCCTTCAAAGATGATGAAGGTACAGACACTGACGGGGAAGATTCTAGCGAAAATAGTAGCGACAGCAGCGGTAGCGACAATGATGGTGAAGAAAGCTCTGGACGCGAGGAATATTCTTCGAAGGTCGATATCACTAGTTAAGATAGTTGAAGAACTTGCCTGATGAGGCGTTTTGTACAAATATGTAAATTCATGAGTCTGTGAAACTTTATCTGAATAATTTGTCCTGTAAACTTTAATATAGGTCCTGCAAGTTGGGACTACGCAAGATGTTTTGCCGTTGAGGATTCATCGTGGGAATATGGTTGTTAGTGGTGAAGCATGGCGACTTTTCAAAGAAAATAACACCGAACAAGATTTTTCCGATTTTTGGCTTCAAGTCTCGCTTAAGTTTTCAATTAGCTGTTTTGATCTTTCTTCGTTCTTATGGCAGTCCCAGCGTTGCGGCTTCAAGTGTCTCGAAGGTTTTGAAGATGGAGCCCCTTATCCCAATCTCTACTGGACTCAACTTCGCTTATGGCAGTGATGTTGCAAAGAATAATAGCTGCGATCCAGGACATGTTGTTGAACTTTCATTCTAGAGATTGTGGATTCCCTTATGTAATCGTAATAATATTGTATTGAAATTTTCATGCAATTAAGGCAATAAAGATGTTTTTCTTGAGAAAAAACGTCACCCTCCCCCACCTTGCCATTTTGCATGCAAAACTTCGAGGCAGACTGGGGAAGTTAAAGTTCTCTCTTAACGTTTTGTTCATTGAAAGGTCTGTGAATTTTTCGCTAATTTTGAAATCACAAGAAATGTAACGCAAGTCGACAAAATTTGTTTCACGAATTTTGTGCACTTAATTCGCCTGGCACACTGGCCCTGGTTGATATCGCAACCTTCAGTTGCTTCAACTATGATTGTTTGCGAATCTTCACTCGAGCCCCTTGCCTCTTGAAAGGAAATTAATAGTCGTAAATGTAATCCGTGAACTTCACAAAAAATTCTCTAACAAGAGCATATACATTTTGACTAGTCATAATTCTCATTTATTTCCGAAACTTTTGACAAAACATCCCTTCGTGGTGGGAACTAGGCCACAACTTATTGTTGTCTCAGGCCTTTTGGTGGGAATCCCTTGAACGGTAGGATTTAGACCACAACTTGTTGTCGTCTCAGGACTTTTCGGTGGGAATCCCTTTGACAGTGGGATTTAGGCCACAACTTGTTGTTGTCTCAGGTCATTTCGGTGGGAATCCCTTTGACGGTGGAATTTTAGCCTTTCATGGAGCCTTTGGCTATCACGAAGCACTTTCACAAACTTTTCCTCTCTCATTATGGAATTCCGGCTATCGCGGAGACTTCTCAAAAATTTTTCTTTCACACGATGGGATTTCGGCTATCACTCAGTCTTTTCACGAATTTTTCTTTCACACGATGGAATTTTGCCTATCAAGGAGCCTTTTCACGAATTTTTCACACGATGGAATCTCAGCTATCAAGGAGCCTTCTCATGAACTTTTCTTTTTCACAATGGAATATCGGCTATCAAGGAGCCCTTTTCATGAAATTTTCGCACGATGGAATCTCTGCTATCAAGGAACCTTCTCATGAACGTTTCTTTTTCACAATGGAATATCGGCTATCAAGGAGCCTTTCACAAAATGCACGACTTTTGGGGAGACTCTTTTCATATATATCACAAAGAGTATTTACAAAGGATCCGCCTCGTTAAAAACCTTGCCTCTTGGTTTAGAGCCCCCTTTGCAAGGAAAAGAGTACGACCCTCCTTATTGTAATGAAATTGCAGAAACGAAAGAAAATATTTTTGATCCCGAAATCACTTATAGATTCATGACTCGGATTTTGTTTTTCTGGAATGTAAACTTGTGAAGAAAGGAAATACTCTAAATTAAATCTATCTAACTCTGGAATCCTCAAGTGTAGTACCTTTTCAGGCTGCCAGCATTCCACGAATACGGCAATTTTTCGCCAGTTTGTTCTAGCAGACGAAAAGCCCCTGGCATGTCTGTTTTTTTGCTATGTATGGCCCTTCCCAAGATTCATGTAGTTTCATAGGGTTCTCCCAGTTCTTCTTTCTTTTCAAGAACAGATCACCAGTTTTGATATCTTTTCTAACCACTTTTTTATCTTTCCATGCTTTAGTTTGCTTCCGATATTTCTCGATGTTCTCGTCAGCTTCCAGAATTGTTATCTTAATCATGTCTTTCTCTACTTTTTGGCTAGCCTGTTCGATTTCTTTTGCTTTTAGCACTCTCATGCTTTCATTCTTGATTTCTTCTGGTGTCACTGCTTTAGTGCCGAATAATAAGCGAAAAGGTGTGAAACCTGTCGCTCTTGACACAGTGGCGTTGTGCGACCAGATTACTCTTGGCAATTCATCAATCCATTTACCTTTCTTCTGATCGAATAAGCACTTCTAGATTCCTGAGAATATTAGCCCATTTGCCCTTTCAACAGCTCCGTTAGATTGCAGATGGTATACTGATGAAAATTTCGCCTGAGTGCCCAACGACTTGCAGTATTCTTTGAAAGGGTAACAGTCGAATTATTTCCCATTATCAACAGTTGGTTCTCTTAGAACTCCAAATCTGTAGATTATGTTCCGCCAAAAGAACTTCTGAATTGTTGTTGCCTTGATGTTCGCGAGTGGTTTTGCTTTCACCTGTTTCGTGAAATAATCAACGGAAACAGCGGCAAATCTGCAGTTTCCTTAAGCTGTTGGTAGCAGTCCAACTAAGTCCATTCCCCACCTTTGCAGAGGCCATGGTGGTGGAATCAGATGAACTGGCATGGAAGGTAGGTTTTGTTGATTCGATGTTTTCTGACATGCTTCACATTGCGGAACCAGTGTTTTTTGCATCAATGTTTATGGTGGGCCAGTAGAATCCTTCCTTTATTGCCTTGCCTGCTAAGGCCCTTGTACCTATGTGTGCACCATAGAATCAACTGTGAGTTTCTATGAGAAGTTCGATGCCTTTTTCAGAGGTTACGCACTTTAGCCATGGCTCAGTGACTCCCGATTTGTACAGCTCTCCATTGACTACTGCATAACCCTTTGCCCTTTGCTTCAATCTCTTTTCTTCCAAATCGTCTTATGGCTCATAATGACCCTCAGGTATGCCATGATTTCTACTCTCCAATCGGTAGTTTCTACGATATTCACAATTTTCGGCTTTTCTTCTTTGATGGACGGTTCTTTGATGATTTCGAAGAACAAGTCTGGAGGCATTGCTTGGTTTCTTATTGCTGCTTTGGCTAGTTTGTCTGCTTCATTATTGTCATCTCTTGGAATGTGCTATATTGAATATCCCTTGAAATGTCTTTCCATTTCTCTTACCTTCTCAAGATACTTCGTCAGAACAGGATTTTTTGCTTCGCTCTCTTTTTCAATATGCTCCCGGATAACTTTGGAGTCTGTCTTGATGATGAAGCTTTGCTAACCAAGAGCTTTCATCTTCCTTAATGCTAGAAGTAAAGCTTCAGATTCCGTTGTGTTGTTCGTGGCATGCTCGTTATCCACGAATATGAGCCAAGCTGCGTATCTTATCACGGCTCCCATTGGGGATGTTACAACTGCTGAAATTCCAACCCCCTTGTGACACCAGGCTCCATCACATTGCTCCACCCAAGGTGTGAGAATTTGTTCTTCGGGATTATGAATTGGTGAGGTCCAGTCTACAACAAAGTCTGCTAAAACTTGCGATTTTATCGCACTTCTTCTTTCAAAATCTATGATGTATTATGAGAGTTCAGCACCCCATTTGATGATTTGGGTGGATACCTCTTTATTTGCGAACAAATCGTTCAGTGGTTGATTCATGATTACTCTTATTCTGTGACCCTCGAAGTAGTGTCTTAGCTTTCTCGCAGCCATGATGACTGCATATGCTATTTTCTTCAGCTCGGAATAAAAGATTTCTGAGCCAGAGAGGGCTTCTGAAGCAAAATACACTGGGATGTGCTTGAGATTTCCTCCTTTTTCTTGCACTAATATAGCGCTCACTGCCGAATTTGATGCAGACACATATGCAGAATTGGTGATCTTGGCTCAGGAGGGCACAGCTTGGTCATGTTTGACAAGTAGTCTTTTAGTTCTTGGAATGCTTGCTTCTGAGTTTTGGACCACTGAAAGTTCTTAGTACTTCTGAGAACTTGTAAGACTAGCAGACTTCTATCCGCAGCCCTAGGAATGAATCTGTTGAGCACAACAACTCTTCCTGTTTGTTTTTGCACATCCTTCACCAAAACTGGGTCTTGCATTTCTATCAATGCTTTGATTTTGTCGAGATTCGCCTCTATGCCCTTTGTTGAGACTAGACATTCGAGAACTTTCCCTTTGTGAATGCCGAAGACACATTTCTCAGGATTCAATCTCAGTTTCGCTGCTCTGAGATACGCGAAAGTTTCTGCCAAATCGCTGATATGATCTCTTCTTTGAACACTTTTGAGCACTATATCAGCCACATATGCTAAAATGTTTCTTCGAAGTTGAGGATGAAGGACTATTGCTATCATTCTCGAGAATGTGCATCCCGCGTTCTTCTGTCCTTCTGGCATTCTCACGAAACAGAATGTGCCGAAAGGAGTGATGAAGCTTGTTTTTTCTTCGTCTTTTCTGTGCACTCTTATTTGGTCATACCCTGAGAACATGTCCAGTAGTGAGAGAATTTCACTATTGTCCGCGTCATCAACGATTTTATCTACCCTTTCTAGGGGAAAATCGTCCTTCTTGCATGCCTTGTTCAAATTTGTGAAGTCTACACACATCCTCCATTTTCCATTTTTCTTCTTCACTGGTAAAGTGTTAGCCAGCCAGACTGGATATTTCACTTCTCTGATCACTTTCGCGTCTTGTAGCCTTTGCACTTCAGCTTCAACTGCTTTTGCCTTTTCCTCAGACATCTTCCGAAGTTTCTGTTTTTTCAGCGCTATTTTTTCGTCTGTTTCCAAGGTGTGCTCGATGATGTCCCTGTCGACGCCTTGCAAATCTTTGGTTGACCAGGAGAAAACATCCTTGTTCTTGTTCAAGAATTCTATAAGCTCTTTCTCTTCTTCAGGATTGAGGTGAGCCCCAATTGTGACTACTCTATCAGGCATATCATCCAAGTACACTTTCTTGGTTTCACCGTTAGCCGCTATCTCAATTTTTTTATCTCGCCTGGCTTCGACGTAAGGATCTTTTTTTTCTTTAGTTGACTTTAGTTGATACACATTGGTCTGACCTGGGGTGTGTCCCTTTTATATGTTTAGAGCTTCTTGCTGATCGCCAAACACAGTGATAACCCCCTTGGGTGCTTGTATCTTCATACACAACTGTCTAAAGATTGCATCGAACTTGTTCATGAAACCTCTACCGAAAATCACGAGATATGGGTGATAGATGTCGACTACATCAAAAGTGAGAGTTTCTGTTCTGGCGTTGTCAAAATCTCTGAAAGATACAGGAAGAGATACTTTTTCCACTGGTTTGATTGGCTTTCCTCCGAAACCTTGCAACGGATACTCTGGTGGATGCAACATGTGCCGGCTCAGGTTCATTTTCTCGAAAGTTTTCAAGAATAAGATGTCTGCTGAGCTTCCATTGTCTACCAAGATCTTTCGGATGACCCATCCAGCTATATTCACTTCGATGACCATGGCGTCATTATGGTTCATGGATTTCAATCTGAAATCCTCTTCAGTGAAAGTGATTGGTGAAGGACCGATCAGGCGACCAGAGAGGGGGGAGTGAATGGGAGCCGATAAAAATTCTTCTCGAAGGAGATTGAAACTCCAACAAGATGAACTCGCTCGGTCAGACCCCCAAAAACACACACTCCGCACTTCTACATTCCATTTGCCAAAACCACGTAGTCACTGAAGTGCTACTGGTCCAAGGAACAAACACTACCAGCAACCTCAACACACACGCACCCACGACAGCGGAAACAACTCGAAAGCCGGCTGTCCAGAGGGGGGTGGTTAGACCGGGTATGGGGGGCGGTTAGACCGCCTCCACCAGGCAACCAATAAATCCTCCAAAACACCTTTTCCGAGCACCAAAACACCCACGGTTTCACCAACAGAGATCTCCGGTTAGGGCCATGCTATCTACCAGAAAATCTCGGCGAAAACCAAAACTTCACCCAGGAACCTAGGGGCGGTTAGACCGGCTACCAGGACGGTTGAGGACCAGGAGCGTCCTAGTGGTCGATGGATGACCGCTCCTCTGTGATGAGTGATTGACAACGGGTGTTGGACTGACTCTTGGCTTAGTGCGCAGGTGTAGGCTGCGGCCTAGTTCGTGTTGTTGCAGGTGAAGAACGGGCGCGAAAGGTCTTCAGCCTTGAGGGGCCTCCGGGAGATGGAGAGACAAGTAGGCTCGGTTCGAGGGACCCGGTGGACAGCGGGACTAGGTGCGGGCCACATGGTGGCGATACGAGCAAGACGAAGTCATGGAAAATCGAGCCGGTGCACGGTGGCGGTCGAGTCAAGTGGTTTGGCGGGAGGCCGGACCGAGCACGCGTGGTTTGGTGGTTTGCCCACAAAACCATCGGCGGACGGTTTCTTGGTTTGGGCCTCAAAACCAAGTCTGAGGGCCCAACACGACGGAGACGGGATCCGGGCGTGTCGGGAAGCTTCGAGCTGGAGGACACGCGGCGGGATCGCATGGCTTGCGTCGGGAGGACGCGGGGTGAGGCAAGACCCACAAACATTACCAAAATGCCCCTGCGTGGGTTGTATTGCCAGTAGTTTAGTTAGGGGTAGTCGAGTCATTTACCACTCCGGCGGGACCTGATATATAAGCCATGAGTGTGTGTTGATGGCTCTCTCTCTCCGCGACTTAGGGTTTCATTTGCTCCCTCCTCTTTCGCATTTTCGTAGCTATTTTTCCTTCTATTTTCTCTAGGATAGCATGAGAGCTTCATGAGAGATTTGTTGAGAGGGATGGATGCTAGGGCGGCATGCTAGACCTTGTGAATCTTTCCTGGTTTGTATAGAAGATTCGGGGTTGTTTTTCGTGGCTTTTCGTGCTTGTTTTCGTGCCTTTGTTCCCGGTGTGATTCCGCAGATTTGAGTGGGTTTCTCCCCGGATTTCTTTGAGGGAAACATGGATAGATGTCTTGTGCATCTTTGTGCTTGATCTTGTGCCCTCAAACGCCTGGAAACCACTTCGATTCGTGAGTTTTCGTTCGGTGCTCTAGCTTTTGGTGGTGCTCAAAGGATTCGCGATTCCCGGTGATTTAGGGAGTTAGGAGGCAAGATTTTTGGGCTATAGCATCCTTGTGTGACGCTTTTCAAGTCCCCAAACCTTTGTCTCCACAGCTTCAACCGTTTCGGAAATCCGATGATGATTTGGGGGAGTTGACTTTCGGGGTCGGGGCCCATTTCGCTCTGTCCGCACCTGGCGGACAGTCCGCGGGGAGGTCGCGGACGGTCCGCTTGGCTAGGGTTCGTCCTGTGTTCTTCGTGTTCTTGCTCGTCTTTCGTTTCGATCCGTCGCGATTTTGGTTTTCGGTTGGACGGAGTTTCGGACGGTCCGCGGTGTTGGGCGGACGGTCCACGGGTGCTTGGCGGACGGTCCGCGTGCTCCCCGCGGACGGTCCGTGGTACGTGGTGTGCTTCTGGTGTTCTGTGTGTGTTTAACGGACGGTCCGCGGGGAGGGCCGGACGGTCCGCGGCGTCGGCGCGGACGGTCGCGGTAGCGAGGTCGGACGGTCCGCGCGGTTCATCGCGGACGGTCCCGCCTTGCTAGGGCCGGGACGATCCGCCGGAGCTGTGTGCGGTCTTTGTTTGTTTCGATTCCTTCCTTCCCTTTCTAGTGCTTCCGCGTGTGCTTCTAGGAATCGTTCCTAAGGCCAGAGGTTGATCCATAACCTCGTGGTCTTGGCGATTGGTGCGTGATTCGATCCATCGCTTGTGTGAGACCGGGGTTTGTCTAGGGTATAGGCCGGATTCTTTTGAAAGAATTTTTACCGGCTCCTATTCACTCCCCCCTCTCTAGTCGCCATCGATCCTTCAATTGGTATCGAGCTTGGTGCCGGATTCTTTGCGACTTTGACAAGTCCCGAATCCTAAGATGGCGTACGTTGAGCGGGGCGGTCCGCCGCACTTCGATGGCAAGGGTTACCACAAGTGGGCGGCTCGTATGATGATCTTTCTTCGTGGGAAGTTTGTTGGATTTTATTGTGCTTGACAAGACCTATGCTATTCCGGTCAACATCCATACTCTTATGGTGGCCGATGCGGTGCTAAGGCCAAGTATGAGGCTAATGCAAAAGCCGTTGATCACTTGGTCGGAGCTTGTGTGATCCGAGTTTGAGCGTGTTCGTCATTTGAATCTTGCTTGGCAAATTTGGGAAAAGTTGTTGGTTGCTCACGGTGGTGATAACCATGTGAAGGCTCGCCTCTTTGTCTCTTACCGGATGCAATATGAGAGTTTCACTCCACTTCCCGGTGAGGACATTGATGCGATGTTTCAGAGGTTCACCGCCATCGTGAACAACATGAAGGCTAATGTTGAGGATTTTCCGTACACCGAGCATGATCAGGCTTTGAAGCTCTTGCATGTCTTGGACCCAAATGTTTGGGGTGCTAAGGTTGAGGCCATCAAGGAGTCTGGACATTATTTGACTATTGAGTTGGATGACCTCTTTTCTAAGCTCAAGTCGGTTGAGGTTGACAAGAAGTTGCAGTCCAAGCATGAGGGCTCGACTGACCATAGTCTTGCTCTTGTGGGCAGATCAAAGGGCAAATCTAACCCTTCCTGTCGACAGTTTTCCTTGTCTTCTCTTATGTCCATTCCGGATGAGGAGTTTGATGTCTTTGGGTGAGGAGGAGCTGGCCTTGCTCTCAAGAAGGTTTGAACGACTACATGAGAGTCGGAGGAATGCAAGGCGGAGCTCAGGGACGTGCTACAAGTGTGGCAAGCATGGCCACTTCATCGCCGAGTGCCCAGAAGCGGAGGAGAACAAGTACAAGGTGAACGAGTACAAGGCGCACCCGAGGCGTGAAGACAAGTACTCCTCCAAGAGCAAACACTTCAACAAGTCCAAGAGCAAGGACAAGGACAAGCGGCGACCGAGCAAGAGCGGCTACAAGAAGAAGAAGGCGAGAGTGATGGTGGCCGGTGCGAGCGACGTTGACTCAAGCTCAAGCGAGGAGCGGTCCAAGCTCAAGCGGCGAAGAAGAAGACGCCGGGAGGCGCAATGGCAAGAAGAGTGCAAGCGGAACCTCGGCGGGGCCGGGCGTGTGGCGCTTGAGGGCTTTTGTGGCATGGCCCATAGCTCAAGCGAGCAATAAGAGTGAGAAGGAAGACGAGCGACTCCGACTCGGAGGATGAGGTAAACCGTGACCCCGACTCTTTGCTTGCTGAGATTGCTAGGTTGAATGGTTTGCTTGATAATCGTGATAGTGTGCTGAGAGATGCCAAAAAGATGAGGAAAGATCTTAGGGCTCAGCTTGAGAATGCTAGCGAGAAAGTAGGAGAATTAGAGTCAAAATTGCTTGAATTGAAACTTGAGAATGACTCTTTGAAACTTGCTCCTACTCCTCCTGATGATGTTAAATGTGTTGAATGTGATGCTTTGTTGAATGAGATCAAACTGCTTAATGAGAAGAATGCTTCTACTTTGGCTCAACTAGATGCTCTTAGGACTGAACATGATGAGCTTAAGGCTAGACCTACTTTTCTTGGTGCTTGCAAATCATGTCCTACTATGCATGTAAGCTTGTTGATGCTCGTTCTACCATTAGTTCTTTGGAAGCATCTTTGAAATCTCCTGTTGTCAATGCATGCAATAGCTGTGATGAAGTTACTTTGCGCAATCTTGAACTTACTTCCCGTTTGGATGTCATCTATGAGGAGAATGACTATTTGAGGAAGGTGTTGGGTTGGTTGTACGGGGCGGGAACCTCAATTGAAAATCATGATTGAGGAGTTCAAGAGAGCTGATGGTCGTGGTCCGGGGTTTGAGAAGTTGGGTGAGAAAGTGGGACGAACGGTGGGGAGAGTGTGTACGAGAAGTGTGTTGAGTCTAACCCCGAGTTTGAGGTGATCGGAGAGATCCAAGTCCCACTCCCAAAAGCACCCAAGAACTCTTTCACACCAAAGCCCAACCACCTTTGCAACAAGCTTGACACAACCCAAGATCCACCCAAATTCCCACCTAAGACAAATGATTTCCGAAACCGGGTGAAGTTTGAGGGTGAGAAGGGTGAGAAGCCTAGAGAGAAGCCGAGCCAAAACCAAAACCCATCCCCTTCGGTGTGAGTATTGTGGCAAGGAGAGGCATCTTGCGAGTTTTGCTACAAGAGGAAGAGGGATGAGAGGCTTGCTAGGGAGCAAGCAAACCGGGACAGTATCGCCGGTCTCGCGGTATTCCCGAGCCTAGAGTGCCACTTCCACGCGGTGTGGGAAGTGTGAGGAGTGTTGGCGAGGATCCCACGGAGAGGTGGTGGTGAGAGGTTTGTCGGGGAGAGATGATGGTGTGCGTCTTTGGTGAGAGGTTTGGTCGGGCTCGTGGTGGTTTCTGTTGGACGTCCTCCTACTCGTCCTCAGTACGGGTTTAGGGGAGATGATCGCAGCTTTGGGTTCCAGAGGAACTACGGACCACGCTTTCCCCCTCGTGGTGCTCGTACTCCTCCCATGGGACATGGGAAGTTTGGTGGCAAGGGAGTGATGTTTGCTAACCCCTCTTTTGAGCAGATGGCTCGACAACGGTTTAACTTTCTCTATGCTAACCCCGGTGTCGAGTCACTAGCTCACTCTCGTTCTTGTTTCGATTTGCGCGGGCGGGAGGCTTGGAGGACATTTGGTTGATCGACTCCGGGTGTTCTCGACACATGACCGGATATAAGAAGTGGTTCTCCAGCCTCACCCCAGTGAAGGAAAAGATGTACATCATATTTGGGGACAATGGACGAGGTAGGGTGCTGTCTGAGGGTGTTGTGTATGTGAGTGACAAGGTAACGTTGAAGAGAGTGGCTCTTGTGAAGTCTTTGGGTTTCAATTTGCTTTCGGTTTCTCAGTTGCTTGATGAAGGTTTTGAGGTGCGTTTCAAGTCTGGCGAGTCTCGTTTGCTTGATTCTCGAGGTGATCTTGTTTGTATGATCATCCCCGAGGGTCGATTTTCGGGGCTGATTTCTCTCGTTCTTTGGGTCTGCTCAGTTGTTTGATGGCCGGTCCTTCTTCGATTTGTGGAAATGGCATAGGCGGTTGGGACACTTGAGCTTTGATTTGGTTTCCCTCTTGAGTGGTCTTGACCTTGTCCGAGGATTGCCGAGGTTGAAGCTTGAGAAGGATTTGGTTTGTGCTCCTTGTAGGCATGGTAAGATGGTAGCCACTCCCCATCCACCCCTGACCGATGTCATGACCAGAGCGTCGGGCGGAGTAGCCGTTGCATATGGACCTTGTTGGGCCGGCTCGAGTTCGCTCGGTGGGTGGGAAGTGGTATGTCCTTGTGGTGGACGATTACTCTCGCTATGCACGGGTGTTCTTCTTGGAGGATAAGAGTGAGACATTTGGTTTTGTTCGAGATCCGATCGTGAGGTTGAAAAACGAGAGGCATGGGAATGCTATTCGAGCTATCCGCGGTGATAATGTCTGCGAGTTCAAGAACTCTCGTTTTGATGCCTTTTGTCGTGATTTAGGTCTTGAACATCAGTATTCGACCCCTTATGTGCCCCCTCAAAATGGAGTCGTGGAGAGGAAAAATCGGACTCTTTGTGAGATGGCTAGGACGATGCTCGATGAGCACAGAACTCCTAGGAGGTATTGGGCTGAGGCGGTCAATACAGCTTGTCATGTTTCCAACAGGATTTTATTGCGAGCTTTCAAGAAGAAGACCTGTTATGAGCTTATGCATGGTCGGGCGCCCAAGGTGAGTCACTTCTGAGTTTTTGGCTGCAAGTGCTTTATTTTGAAGAAGGGAAAACTCGACAAGTTTGAGGCTAGGTCTAGTGATGGTATTTTCTTTGGATATGCTAACCATTCTAGAGCCTATAGGGTGCTTAACCTTGAGACTAACAAAATCATGGAGACTTGCGAGGTGACCTTCGACGAGACAATGCCATGTACCTCTCTTGGCTTTGAATGTGCAGGTGATGAAGAGATGGCCGAGGACCTCTTTGAGGAGGAGAAAGATGAAGCTGGAGATGATGATGGGGAGAACCATGCGCCTGAAGCTGAGTGTGTACCCACTACTTCCCCTACGACCACTATGGAGCATGGACCGTCTACTTCATGGACAACGACGGTGCAACAAGAGGACCAGGCGAGAGAAGCTGAAGTTGAGGGGGAGGTAGTCTCGAGGCGTGAGGCTCCCCGGCGGATTCAAGAAGTGCATCCCCTGTCGAAGATCATTGGGAACATCGATGAACGCACTACACGGTCGAGGTCCAGGAATTCCTCTCATTTTGCTCATGCTGCTTTTGTTGCCACTTTTGAGCCTAAGGACATTGGACATGCTTTATCTGATGCAAACTGGGTCAATTCTATGCATGAGGAGTTGGAAAATTTTGAGAGGAACCAGGTGTGGGAGTTAGTTGAACCACCTCCAAATTGACATCCCATAGGAACCAAGTGGGTCTGGAAGAACAAAGAGGGAGAGAATGGGATGGTTGTGAGGAACAAGTCCAAACTTGTTGCTCGGGGGTTTAGTCGGAAGGAGGGGATCGACTATGAGGAGACCTTTGCTCCCGTGGCCCGTCTTGAGGCAATTCGGATCCTTCTAGCCTTTGCCATGGCTAAAGGGTTCAAGTTGTTTCGGATGGACGTGAGGAGTGCTTTTCGAATGGGGTCATAGAGGAGGAGGTGTATGTGAAGCGACCACCGGGTTTGAGAGCGAGTTGTACCCACACGGGGTATACGGGTTGAAAAGGGCTCGTATGGGTTGAAACGGGCGCCCGTGCTTGGTATGGGAGATTGAGAGGTTTTCTTTTGAGCGAGAGGGTTTGTGATGGGTACGGTGGATAGAACCTTGTTTCTCCTCAAGCATGGAAATGACTTGTTGATTGTTCAGATATACGTGGATGATATTGTCTTTGGTGGCTCGTCACATAACCTTGTTGCCAAGTTTGCAGATGAGATGAGCAGGGAGTTCGAGATGAGCATGATGGGCGAGTTGCAGTATTTTCTTGGGCTGCAGATCAAGCAAGTGAAGGACGGTACATTTGTGCATCAAACCAAGTACACGAAAGACATGATGAGGAAGTTCTAGATGCAAGATGTGAAGCCGATGTCGACTCCCATGGGGAGTACGGCCACTTTGGATGCGGATGAGGACGGAGAACCAGTGGACCAGCGGGAGTACAGGAGCATGATCGGCTCCCTCCTCTACTTGACGGCGACGAGGCCAGACATACAGTTCAGCGTGTGTCTGTGCGCTCGTTTTCGAGCTTCGCCGAGGACATCACATCGACAAAGCCGTCAAGAGGATTTTCGGTACCTACGAGTCCGCCCTTTGGTCTTGGCCTTTGGTATTCTTCCTCCTCGACTCTTTCTCTTCATGGTTTTTCCGATGCGGATTTTCTGGTTGTCGAGTCGAGAGGAAGTCTACTTCTGGTACTTGTTAGTTTCTTGGGTCTTCGTTGGTCTCATGGTCTTCCCGCAAGCAGTCTAGTGTAGCTCGGTCTACCACGAGAGGCATAGTATGTTGCCGCCGCGAGTTGTTGTTCCCGACTGTTGTGGATTTCATACACTTTGAGATACTTTTGTGGTGAGGAGTGCACCCAGATCCCACTTCTTTGTGATAGCACCAGTGCCATAAGCGTAGCCAAAAACCCAGTGCTTCACTCCAGAACCAAACATATAGAAGTGAGGTATCATTTCTTGAGGGACAATGTGGAGAAAGGAACCATTGTTTTGAGCCATGTCCCTACCCAAGATCAGCTTGCAGACATTTTCACAAAGCCTCTCGACCAAGCTACATTTGTGCGCTTGCGGGGGGAACTTGGGGTTTGTTGCCCTTTCTAGTTGATTCTTGGGGGATTTCCTTTTGTACCATATGTATCATACCTTGTTTTTACTTTGATGTATATACATGCTTTGATTGATGTACAAACCATGGTAGGATAGCCATCTTGTTATATATCATATTCCATTCTAGGATGATGTGCTTCCTTCATATGCCATATTTGAGTCTCTTTGGCTATTTGTGAGATTTTGGTCATATGTGTGGATAAATGGTGATGTGAGGCTATGCTCTTGGAATATTTGAGATATATGTGTGGTGAGATAGCCCCTTTTGAAATAAATGCTAAACTTGACTAATTTTTGATGAAATATGCTCCACTCGTGTGTAGTTGTGTATCCATGTCACAATTTGGTCTAAATGTGCTTTTCATGCTTAGATTGTGCTTGGATGCCTTGTTCTTGCATTTGGGCCAAAGGCCGAATATCATTGTGAATGTTTAGCCTATGTTGCATTCATGGGGGAGCATAAGCTTCTTTTTGCCGCAAAGGCACTTCATGTACCATGAAATGAATCAATCTTGAAAAGAAGTGTAAATGCTTGAAAAATGCTCCATCCATCATGTCTATGCTTAAAATGTTTTATCTTTCACATATGGGTGCTAAACATGTTGCATGATGTTCACCAATGGAGAAGTCTCCCCGAAGTGGACACATGGCTCATGAGCTTTGACATGACATGCTTTGCTTTATGGGTGTTTGCCATGATCTTTTGCTGAGAATTTGATATCCTTGTATGATCTTTGAGTGGTATGCATGTTTGTGGCTCAAGTGTGACATGGATAGGCTTTTACATGTGAAGCGAGCCTTCTTTTGGTAAAACTGCTTAAAATCTGAAAATTTTGCTTTGTCACATGCTTGTATTTTCATATATTACTTGTGGCAATGCTTTGACTATGCTATGATTCATATGTGTGATCTTTGTCTCATTTTTAGCCTTTGACACTAGATTTGGCCTACTTGAGAAGCTCATGTAGATGTTTATATGCTTTGCTTTTGCATTTCTGCATTTTCACCTTGATTCATACATTGTCAACAAGGGGGAGAAGAAGTGAGCTTAATGAAAATTCAGAAGAGGTGAGCTGAAATTTGGAAGTTTGCATCCACATGTTCAGGGGGAGCTTGCATTTGTTCAGGGGGAGCTTTCTTGCTGTTTTCGGTGTCGAGTTTGTGCTTTGCTTGGCTCGTGACCTTTCTTCGTCTTTCTTCGGTTTTGGTCATGAGTTGAGCTTCCTTGTTTTTTTTTTCTTTCTTCTTTCTTTTCTCTTTTTCTCTGAATTTCATTTCGCGTTGTGTGTTGTCAATGCACTCATCAAGGGGGAGATTGAGGACCAGGAGCGTCCCAGTGGTAGATGGATGACCGCTCCTCAGTGATGAGTGATTGACAACGGGTGTTGGACTGACTCTTGGCTTAGTGCGCAGGTGTAGGCTGCGGCCTAGTTTGTGTTGTTGCAGGTGAAGAACGGGCGCGAAAGGTCTTCAGCCTTGAGGGGCCTCCGGGAGATGGAGAGACAAGTAGGCTCGGTTCGAGGGACCCGGTGGACAGCGGGACTAGGTGCGGGCCACATGGTGGCGATACGAGCAAGACGAAGTCATGGACAATCGAGCCGGTGCACGGTGGCGGTCGAGTCAAGTGGTTTGGCGGGAGGCCGGACCGAGCACGTGGGGTTTGGTGGTTTGCCCACAAAACCATCGGCGGACGGTTTCTTGGTTTGGGCCTCAAAACCAAGTCCGAGGGCCCAACACGACGGAGACGGGACCCGGCGTGTCGGGAAGCTTCGAGGCGGAGGACACGCGGCGGGATCGCATGGCTTGCGTCGGGAGGACGCGGGTGCGGCAAAGGCGTGGCCGTCCGATGGCAAGACCCACAAACATTACCAAAATGCCCCTGCGTGGGTTGTATCGCCAGTAGTTTAGTTAGGGGTAGTCGAGTCATTTACCACTCCGGCGGGACCTGATATATAAGCCATGAGTGTGTGTTGATGGCTCTCTCTCTCCGCGACTTAGGGTTTCATTTGCTCCCTCCTCTTTCTCATTTTCGTAGCTATTTTTCCTTCTATTTTCTCTAGGCTAGCATGAGAGCTTCATGAGAGATTTGTTGAGAGGGATGGATGCTAGGGCGGCATGCTAGACCTTGTGAATCTTTCCTGGTTTGTATAGAAGATTCGGGGTTGTTTTTCGTGGCTTTTCGTGCTTGTTTTCTTGCCTTTGTTCCCGGTGTGATTCCGCGGATTTGAGTGGGTTTCTCCCCGGATTTCTTTAAGGGAAACATGGATAGATGTCTTGTGCATCTTTGTCCTTGATCTTGTGCCCTCAAACGCCCGGAAACCACTTCGATTCGTGAGTTTTCGTTCGGTACTCTAGCTTTTGGTGGTGCTCAAAGGATTCGCGATTCCTGGTGATTTAGGGAGTTAGGAGGCAAGATTTTTGGGCTATAGCATCCTTGTGTGACGCTTTTCAAGTCCCCAAACCCTTGTCTCCACAGCTTCAACCGTTTGGGAAATCCGATGATGATTTGGGGGAGTTGACTTTCGGGGTCGGGCTGTTTCTGCTCTGTCCGCACCTGGCGGACAGTCCGCGGGGAGGTCGCGGACGGTCCGCGCGGCTAGGGTTCGTCCTGTGTTCTTCGTGTTCTTGCTCGTCTTCCGTTTCGATCCGTCGTGATTTTGGTTTTCGGTTGGACGGAGTTTCGGACGGTCCGCGGTGTTGGGCGGACGGTCCGCGGGTGCTTGGCGGACGGTCCGCGTGCTCCCCGCGGACGGTCCGTGGTACGTGGTGTGATTCGGTGTTCGTGTGTGTTTAACGGACGGTCCGCGGGGGAGGGCCGGACGGTCGCGGACGTCGGCGCGGACGGTCCGCGGTAGCAGGTCGGACGTCCGCGCGGTTCATCGCGGACGGTCCGCTTGCTAGGCGGACGGTCCGCCAGAGCCGTGTGCGGTCTTTGTTTGTTTCGATTCCTTCCTTCCCTTTCTAGTGCTTCCGCGTGTGCTTCTAGGAATCGTTCCTAAGGCTAGAGGTTGATCCATAACCTCGTGGTCTTGGCGATTGGTGCGTGATTCGATCCATCGCTTGTGTGAGACCGGGGTTTGTCTAGGGTATAGGCCGGATTCTTTTGAAAGAATTTTTACCAGCTCCTATTCACTCCCCCCCCCCTCTCTAGTCGCCATCTGATCCTTCAACGGTCTAACCTTCTGTACCCAACACGGAACTCCAAACAAGAACTCCTAACAAACTGCACGAGAACGACCCGAAATTTCAACCATACGCTCCTCTGATCAAGGCGAACAAACTCACAGAGGAAAATCCGGTGAAACAGAAATTTGACCTGGAAGGCCCAGGGCGGTTAGACCGTCCCTTCCAGAAAACCAACCCGCGGGTCGAACCGCAACTTCCTAGCACCCGATCTCCCGAATCACTCCACGGATTGCAGCGAAACTTCGGGAATAGCTGGGTTACCTCCTGCGGAACCTCTACCTCAAGGGAATCGACCCGAATCGCTCACAATCAAGAGGAATCGAAGAAATCGCTTATCTTGGTCAAGAACTCGCCCGACTCGAAAAACCACCAAATCGAGTCCGATTTAAGAGAGATTTGGAGGCACAAGATCCTCATACGTGACACCTACCAAAAACCCCAAGAAATCATCCTCAAAACTCCGCAACAAAAAGCTCCGAAAATCACCACAAAGAAGGACGGGAAAAACATTTCTCCACCTTGAGGAACAACGCCAAACCATCTATGCATACCATGAAGGTTCGTACAAGGTCTAGCTTGCCACCCATACATCCATCCCTCTCTCTAGATCTCACGTGAAGCTCTCAAGCTAGTCCTAAGAAAAACTAGAGGAAAATAAGAATGAAAATGGAAAAACAAATGAGCTAGGGTTCCAAGAGTTGGCTGCCATCCATCCCCTCAAAGAGTATATATGGAGGAACCCAAAAGACTAAACTACCCTTACTTAAAACTAGGGATACAAGCCCCTCAAGGGCGAATTTGGAAGTCTTCAGATTTTCTTCATCGGACGGATGCCCGGTGACCGCAACCTCCTTAGCCTCGATGCAAGCCTTACGATCCTGACGTGAGTCCTCCGCTTCAAAGCGTCCAGGGCGGTCAGACCGCCCCCCTGGGCAGCTAGACCGGCTCGGGCAATCTGACCGGCCCAGGCGATCCGACTGCCCCTCCTGGGCGGTTGAACCGGCCTGGGTGGCCGCATCTCCTCGTCGAGTCTTCGGCCTCGATTTTGTGGTTCAACCGAGTAACCCAGTGGTTTTCTGGTGAACCACTGCAAACCCCGCGAACTCGGTGTAGCCTCCGCCAATCTCCAGTCATAACTTGGCTCCCACGTAGTCCTGGCTCGACCTTGGTTTCGAGGCTCTACCAAGAAACCGTCCACGACTTCATCTTGCTGTTCATGCCACCATGCGGCCCGCACTTGACCCCTCTGGCCATCGGGTCCCTCGAACGAAGCCTACTTGTCTTCTCCACACCTAGAGGCCTCACCGGCAACGATCTTTCGCGCTTGTTCTTCACCTGCACCAACACGAGTCAAGCCGCAACCTGCACCTGCAATACTTAGACAAGAATCAGTCCACATAACGTTGTCAATCACTCATCACACAAGGAAGCGACCATCCACCGGTCCTCGAACCACACATGGTCCTCAATCTCCCCCTCGATGAGTGCATTGACAACACCCACATGAAGTAACACAAGAGAAAAGAAAAATAAAAGAAACAAATAAAAAGAAACCTCAACAAGCGATCGAAAGCCAAACAAAGGCGAAGAGCAAGATCACTTGAAGAAGACAAATCTCAGACCCCTTAGGCAAGGGCAACGGCTCGACACATCCGAGACAAAACCATGCTCAAACAAAGAGCGCAAACGACCGAACCAAAGCTCGAACACCACAAAGAGCTCCCCCTACACATATGCAAGCTCCCCCTGAGCCAAAGCACGCTCCCCCTGAACCAATGCAGCAATACAACAGGGGAATGCAGCAAAGAGCAAACATCTGCTCACCAAGCCAGGGCGGTTAGACCGCCTTCACAGGGCAGTTAAACCGCCTGCACCTCAACTGACCGCCTAGGGGCGGTTAGACCACCCCAAGAGACCGGCCCTGCACCAAACTGCTCAAAATTTGCCTGAACCAATTTGAACACCTTCCAAACACATCCGACGACCGCGGGTAAGCTTGGTGCCCCACATTGCGGCTGCTTTTGCATGGGCTGCGGCTTGGCAGGCCTAGCGGGCTGAATGGGCTGGCGAGGTTAAGATGGACCGACAACAAAACTTTAGGGAGGATTTTAGAAGTAGATAGCCTAGGTTAAGGAGAAGATTAGGCCCAACTAAGGATAGAGGCTTAACTATTTCCATCTTCTATTCAAATACTCAAATTTGTATTCCGATTCTGAATTTTGAATTCAGATTTGAAACCCACTCACATAAAATCCAAATAAAATCCAAATTTAGTCACACTAGCATTTATAAATCCTAAATTTATATTTTAGCACAAAATAAATCTAAGAATTGGAGAAGCCTCAAAGAAGACAATCTTATAAATTTAAAAAAGCACTCGATTTCAACCAAAATGTCTGAAATTCTGATTTTTGCAAACATTAAAATTTCGAAAAAATTCCTTGATCTTACATTACTCAAGCAACCTTCAGAGGTGCTTGCAGCAGAGGGATGTCGACCCTCGACATTCAACATCGAAGAATTTAACACAATGCTCGACAACCGCTGCACGTTCGAAGAAGGGGCCACTCCCACCGTTCGCGAGTGCTTGCAATTCAAGAGGACGTTCTGTACCTCGGAAGACCCGAAGCGACCTAGAGGTGATGGCGATCGATTGTCTTCACGTCACTATGTTGACGGATAAAAGACGTATCCCTCTACGATCCGCAAGCGTACGGACCCCACACCTTTTTCACCACGGGGTTCCCAAGGTTCTTGTCAATCCGCGGAGCAAGGGGATTACAAGCGTTCGATCTACCTTCACACTCTAGCTACTCAAACCTCTAACTACAATTAAACTAGAAAACAACTAAACTACACTAGAGAGAATGATTAAGATATCAAGATAAAAGACACTCGCCCACGGGTCTAGGATACTAGAGCATGCAATCGCTTTAAAGACATGAAAACCAATCTAATCTATTGGGGTTGTGACCACGGTTTCGCCCTTTCCCTCCTCTCGTACTGTCACTACGCGAAGGTATTCATGACTAGACCTATGATGGACACGGCGTATTGAATGGATCCAAGGAAGCATTGGAGCTCTTACTCCCTTTATGGCATGGTAGCTAACCTTAAGCATTAAAGTATATTCAACACAAGATCATAGATAGATAATCCGACAAAGTATGATTACATCTTAAGATCGATTACAACCCATGGACGAATAAGGAGATTACCCCATCAAGGTGCTAGACATAGCAGCGTTGATCATGGTTTCCCTTCCGACGGTGTCTTCCTTCTTCTCCACTTGTGGGTGCTTCCTTCGAGGTGGTTGATCTCCCTCCGGAGATCTCCCTCCTCTCTCTCTAGCTTGTGGATGGCCTCCTGGTGCGAATGGCTCTCCCCCGTAAAATGGCGGCGCCTCCAGGGTTTTAGGGTTGAAGATCCTTCGGGTGCAAGGAAAGGGGGGCCGAACCGACCACCGGAGTGGGCTGGGCCGGCCGGCCTGGGCCGACTGACCCAGGCCCATCTCGGCCCGGTTCGGTCGCCCCTTCGCTCCCGTGGGTCCTCAGGTGATTATGCAATTTGCCCCCTCCACTTGCATAATTTTGACGATGTCATCCTCGCGTCCAAGATGGAGGTTCTCCGCGCATGAAGTTCGGTCTTTTACGCTTCAATCCCCGGGGGTGTTCCTCGTAGCACTTCGGTCCTTGCAACCATTGGAAGTGATTTCATCAAGCTCATGGACACGAACAAGACTCCGTGAATGTCCCTTTGAACTTGTTGCGAATCCGTCCTTTATGTCCATGTTTTCCTACATAAACACAACACTTCCAAATGCATGCACATAGATGAACTTGTTATATGATTAGCGTGCTTAGTGGCGGGTTAGTTCCATAATCAAATCCAAACCAAAGTGTAATGAACATGCTTGGTGTAACAAAATACACCGTGAACATCTCCCCCGTGCTTAGCTCTTGCTCGTCCTCGAGCAAGTACTCGTAAAAAAACTTCGTCCAAAGTGTTGTAATCGTGTACTGCTAATCCTTCTTCACAAGTTAGTCAATCCTTTCATCTTTACTACAAAAACATAAAGTAATGATCATCAAACATAAACATGGGCGTTTAGAATCTTTACCACGTCAAGATTTACCCCACAACCCAAACTCTTCACTCGAAGTCTTCAATTTCAGCCATGCTTACTTCTTTGCTTCCATCGTAGGGTTTTTATGATTTTTCAAACAAAATTCCTGCAACAAGTATTAGACAAAAACCTTTCTCCAAGCTCTCTCAAGTCACTCATATGAGGTGGCTATCCTAAACCAATTTTATAAAGCTCTCACCTCCCATAAGTCTCTCATATAACATGTAGAGTGTAGCTATAGGTTGGGCTAGTGCAATCAACACAAGTATCGTCAAACTAAGAACTTCCTCCAATGGTTGTTTACCTTTCAAAGCCAATGCTCATGAGAATTAATCATATGTAGCGATATCAAGGACGAGAAGATTTATAATGGTGGACATGCGCAAGGGCAAAAGAAAATTCTGACTACGAGGCACCGATGACGTCGTTGTCGGATTGCACATGGTTGGAAAAGAATGAAAGTTTCGTCTCTTAACAACGTGACATCCTTCCTTACACTTTTATTTTTTTTCTTTTACTTGATTCATCCCTCTCATATTTTTTTTGCCACTCCTCTTTTCTCTTTCTCTTCTTTTTCTTTCATTCTTTCATTCTCATATTTTTTCTCTTTCTTTACTTTTCTATATTTTTTTCCTTTCTTTCTTTCTTTCTTTCTTTTCCATACTCATACTTTTCTCTTTATTTTTCCATCGCCTGACAACTTTTCGAAGCTCTCAACTCCTCTCTTTCTCGCATGCATACAATCTGAAATTTTAAATAAATCATGCTAGAGACGAGACAAAACTTTGAGAGTAGGTTGTGTTCAAGGAATGCGATGTACAAAAGAGATGTATAGGGTTGGGTATGGAATTCGGCGATGTACGGGACTTCCGATGCGAAAGTCACGTTACCGAATGCATGACGAGGCTAGAAACAAAAGATAAGCACAAGAACATGATCATTGCTCGAAATTAAAGTTCCCAAGAGAGAAGGATCCTAGCCTAACTCATCGTGCTAATCACACTTATGGTGGAGCAAAAAATAAATTGGCTTTGCATATGATTTTTTTCTTTTCACTCTCAACTTGGAAAAAGAGGTTTTGCTAAACTTTATTACAAGGTTTTTAAGATAATTTTCAGAACTGAAATCCTCCAATTTTTAGCATTGAACATAGCATAACAAACATGTGGAGCTCAAGATCGAAGTGCGGTATGGGTACTTTAAGTAGTAGTAATTCCACTAAGCACCACGATAAACGTTTTTCGAACCACACGCTTATGTTCATATATCAAGAATCAAAGATAAACAAACAAGTGAATAAATATAAGCATCACACAAGACACAAAATATATAAAGACTCTTTCTATTTGATTTTCTTTGACTCAACACTCATTTAAGACACTTCAAACTTGCAAAAATTTAAAAACACACTCGAAAACTAAGACTCTTCAAACTCTAAGACTCTCCTCTCTCGAAGACTAAACCGAACCTAAACTTCGAAACTCAAAAGCTAAGGCTAGCTAGCTAGCTCTCCCCCACGCTAAAAACATACGACGTCCTCGTCGTATCTTACAAAATTCCCAAGGGGAAAACTAGACCTAGTGGTACTTTCCGCAAGTATTGCACCACTTGCCTCTCATGTTCCCGACCATGCCAAAGAGTTTGCGCACGTTGCGGTTAAGGAACTCGTAGTCGTCTTCAACTACGCGCTCCAAATCCTCCAAACGCTACTTCATCGCCTCCATGGCTTGGAGACATTCGTCGACCGACGCGTAGAGATCCCCAATGGAGTGACGGCAAGCCGCACAACACATCGGATGAAATCCGAATGGGTTGTCATTGCCATTGTCTCCACCGTCGTCATCGCCGTTGTCGCCACCACCATTGTCGTCGCAGCCGTCGTCACCACCGCCGTTGGGGCCTTCGGGAGTCTTCTCCTTGGGCACCTCATCCCAAATGTAGAGGTCGTTATCATCTCTTTCGGCGGGCGCCCACGAGCTCGGGCTACGATCGTCGGAGTAGTCGCTACCCCCATAATCCTTAGGCTCGGGCAACATCTCCTTATAATCTTTCCACTTCATGCCTTGGATGCGCGCCGACCTTTGAACGGGCGTAGGGACCTTCTCTCCTTCAACGGGGTTGCGAGATGCAATAGCTCCGATCGGGACACTGAAGGACCGATTAGGCGACCAGAGAGGGGGGTGAATGGGAGCCGATAAAAATTGTTCTCGAGGGAGATTGAAACTCCGACAAGACGAACTAGCTCGGTCGAACCCCCGAAATCACACGCTCCGCACTTCAACCTCCCGTTTGCCAAAACCACGTAGCCACTGGAGTGCTACTGGTCCTAGGAACAAACTCTACCAGCAACCACAACACACACGCAAAGCAACGACGGCGGAAACAACTCGAAAGCCGGCTAACCGAAGGGGCGGTTAGACCGGTAAAGGGGGCGTTAGACCGCCTCCACCCGGTAACCAAGAAATCCTCCGAAACGCCTCTTCCGAGCACCAAAACTCACCGGGGTTTCACCAACGAGAGATCTCTCGGTCAAGGCCATGCTAGCTACCGGAAAATCTTGGCGAAAATCAAAACTTCACACGGGGGCCTAGGGGCGGTTAGACCGGCTACCAGAGCGGTCTAACATCCTGTACCCAAGCAACGAACTCCGCCCAAGAACACCTAGCAAACAAAGACGAGAACGACCCCAAATTTCACCCGGACGCTCCCCGATCAAGGCGAACAAACTCACAGAGGAAAATCCGGCGAAACAAAACTTCGACCTGGAAACACCCAGGGCGATTAGACCGCCCCCTGTAGGCGGTTAGACTGCCCCTTCCAGAAAACAAACCCGCGGGTCAAACCTCAACTTCCTCGCGCCCGATCTTTCGAATCACTCCACGGATTGCAGCAAAACTTCGGGAATAGCTGGGTTACCTCCTGGGCAACCTCTACCGCAAAGGAATTGACCCGAAACGCTCACAATCAAGAGGAATCGAAGAAATCGCTTCTCTAGGTCAAGAACTCGCCCAACTCGAGAAACCACCAAATCGAGTCCGATTCAAAGGGGATTTGGGAGCAAAGTCACCAGCCAAAGAGGCATAAGAACCTCATACGTGACACCCTCCAAAAACCCCAAGAAATCGTCCTCAAAACACCGCCAAAAAGAGCTCCGAAAATCAACACCAAAGAGACGGGAAAACTGTTAACACCAAAATTTGGTAAGGAGTATGACCTGTGGGTCCGATTCGAAAAAGAGTCTGTCTGGTGGAAGGAAGGATATTTCCAGAAGTTTTCGGCAAAGAGATCCGCGGTCGGCTATTTGCTCCAGTTCGGCAAAGGAACAGAAGAGCTGATTTTGCGGGATTGGACGGTGACGTGGCTCAAATCGGGGAGAGACGAATGGATGGACAAAGCGATCGAGTTTAGTTAGGCAATGAATCCATTCGCAATTGTAATCGGCGGGGTATAAATACGATCCCCGGATGTATGTAACAAACATGATCATTCTTCAATACACACCGGCCTTACGCCAAACCCAAGAGTCCTTGTCGTGTCGTCGAGTTCTTCGAGAGGGCCAATCGATCCGTCGACCTCCGTGAGTACCGGCAACCTTGTATCATGTCTAGTATCATGCGGTGGATTTAGATCTCGATGCAAGTAGTCTTGTTACCATGCTTCGTGTCATGCGGTAGATTCAAGCTTGGTTCAAGAAGGTTTCTTGTTAGATCATGAGTCATGCGGTAGGCTAAGATCTGGCTCGAAGCTAGTTATCGGCTCTACTGGATTTTGGCAAGATCCAATAGATTCATTAAGTTATCCCGTGTTATCTTGAGTTTTACTTTATGTTTTAATTCATGTAACACATCCTTGCCCAATTTAGATGGGTTTGGATCGGCTATATCTCTTTTAAGATCCTTGTGCGAGCGGGTTTCGTGTTTTGACGCGTGGATCTTATGTTCTCTGATAGCCGAAACCGAATCGATCTAGGTTGTTACGTGTTGCGGGTTCAATCTTGCTTCGTTCATATAAATCTTGAAAGAACCGGGTATCATGCGGTAGATGCGAGGTTTTGGGTTGCTTTGGAGCTAGTCATCCGGTGGATTAGATTTCCAGATCAGTCTGATAGATTTATTCACGTGGTAATGTTCGTTCCTTCTTCATGGACCCTGGATCGGCTGTTCAGCCGTATTCGGTTATGTTTTCACGAGTAGATCACGTGCATTGTTTATGCCTTAAGTGATGTATGCTTTTAGCTTTCCATATTTAGATTGTATCATGCGGTGGATAGATCTATTTGTGGAAAGTGGTACGTTTTTCATGCAAGTCGTATCATGCGGTGGATAGATTTGTTTGTTATCGTACCCGACGGGTTTTAAAGTAACTAGACATGCGGTAGACTAGTGCTTTGGATCTATGCATGCTTATTTAATACGTAATCATGTTCGTGCTTTACTTCATTTATTTTAATGATAAACCTCATGGGGATCGGTCATAACTTTGTGCTTGCATCTTCGTTTATACTAAGACCGATCGTCGTCATGCTTACATCATCCATTCGGTAGTTTTCCTTTTCCCTTTGCAATGGTCCGAGTGGTTGTGGTTCTTTGACAGATAGCTCCACATAGCTACGTGTCATCTTGCTTGGCTTCTTGGCCGCAAATATGGAACTGTCTGGTACCACCCGGCAAGTTCCAAGCTTTGGTATTTAACTGCTTTACTCTTTTGTTAATTTTCAGGAAAAATTGACTGGCACGTCATTTGCTCTCTGCGCGTGCGAAGCTAGCTTTGTTCGGCTTGCTGTGTGATTGGCGTTGAGTGCACATTTTGCGTCAACACACTTTTTGGCACGCCCGGTGGGACTAACGACCGAATTAATTCAAGATGCCCGAGATTGCGGACCTTATGGACGTCGACCTAGAGGATCTTTCTCCGGAGCGGCGGCAGCAGCTCCAAGACGTCGTAGATCAATTTCGGCGAAGTGCTCGCCGTCATTTAAGATGAAAGAAGCGGTGTCCCATATCTAAAGAATGAGATGCCTAGAGTGCTGCTACCGGGAGAGATTGATGCTACGTCTCAGCAGGAAAAGGAGGAATGCGCGCGGGTGTTCCAAGAGTCAGCAGATTACATGCTCACCAAGCACAACAAGGCCTTCCTCGGATCGCTCCAGCAGATGATGGTAGCCCTCTTTGGCCCGGGCGTGGAGCAAGCGTTCGGGAAGACGCCCTTTCAGAAGAGCACCATAGAGCTGGGTGAGTCAAGCTCTCAGCCGCCGCTACGGAGCCAGCCACAGCAGCCTCCTCCTCAGAGCGCAGGAAGCCAAGCATTCCAACCTCCTCCGCAAGGCGCTGGGGGGCAGCCAGTTCAGCCCCCGTTACAAGCTTCAGGAAGTCAACCAATCCTGCCGCCACCACGGAGTAGCACGGGTCGGCCGTGCAACGGCCCGAATCCGTACCAGCCTACGTACGGAGACCTAGCGTTCGGCTCGTCTGGGGCCCTACTTGACCCCGGTCGGAGGATTGCACCATCGACCAACTGGCTCCAGAAGGATTTGTACGGCGGTGGTTACCATGAAGTGGGAAACTACGGAGCATTCGACGCCTTCCCGCACCCAGGGTACGCGGCAGCTGCAGGCGCGCAAGAAGATGACGCCCTAGCGCGCAAGATGGCCGAATTGATGCAGAATCAGTTCGGCCTCAAGCCAAAGATGCAGGGCCCCGCCTACAGGCCACCGTTCCCAGAGTGGTACTATAACGTGCTCTTGCCGCCTAGAGTGAAGCCGCCGACGGAATTCACAAAGTTCTCGGGGCAGGACGAGACAAGCACGGTCGAGCACATCGCCCGTTACCTCATGCAGCTTGGGGAATGCTCGGCCGAGGAGACGTTCAGGGTTCGTTACTTCCCCGCCTCACTGACGGGTCCAGCTTTTCAGTGGTTTTCGTCCCTGCCGCCTGAATCAGTGGCCAGATGGAAGGATTTGGAGCGTAAATTCCACGCTCATTACTTCAGCGGCAGTTCTGAGAAGAAGTTGATTGATCTCGCCACCCTGAAACAAAGGCACAGCGAAACACCGCTGGAGTTTCTTAGAAGATTCAGGGAAGTCAAAGGCATGTGCTTCTCGCTGAACTTGCCAGACGATCAGCTCGCTGATATGGCCGTCGCCGGGATGTTGCCGGCCGTGCGCGAAAAGTTATTTGGGATGGAGTTCGAGAACTGGGCCAACCGTCGCGAGAAGTTATCTTTGATGAGCAATCGGGCATATGGCCTCAAGAAGGACCCCAAATTTGGCAAGCAAAGACGACGTCGCTGACATCTACAACCAATTCTTGGACAAGGCTGATTTGTTCGAGGATTCTGACGACGAATTGGAGATAGCTGCAGTAGAGATCATGTGGGGTAAAGAGCCCTTGACAATGAATCAGCGTTGGGTCAAGCAGACCAAAGGAGCTTACGACTTCGACATCACAAAGGCTGATAAGTTGTTTGAGCTCTTGGTAAAGGAAGGCCGAATCAAGCTGCCTGAAGGGCATTCTATGCTTCGGCCTGATGGAGTCAAAGCGAAACGTTACTGTGGCTTCCATGACAGGGACTCACACTCCATCAACGATTGCGGTGGTCTTCAAGATGAGGATCCGTAAGGCTATCCAGGAGGGACACCTCAAGTTCGATAACAAGATGAAGCTGGATGGCCACCCCTTTCCTCAGAACATGCTCGGCTTTTCTATCAACGCAATAACAGCCGAGGAAAAGGGAAAGGTCAAGGTCCCGACCTCGCCGGATCCAAGCAAGGTGGAGCAGTGGACCCGGAGCGCCAGGTGACCCTAGAGCAAGTACAGGCGACGCCCCCGCGTTCTCAAAAGCCACATCGAGATTGGGGAATCGTCCGGGCCTAAACCCAAGGTGACGTCACGCATTCTCCTCAACAAATGGCGGTGCCGGATGGAAAAGGAACGCTACCGAAGCGTCGTCACGAGGAGGAGCAGCGCGGGCCGAAAAGGAAGCGCGCGAAGGGACCAAGAACAAGACACGCGCGAGCGAGGAGCGCGCACACCGGGGGTGCGCCTTCTTCGTGCACCGCCGGAATGAGGGCCCGAAACCGCCCACACCGAAGAACCGTCCCGAATGCGGCGACGGATATGTTGAGTACGGGCGGGGAAACCGCCAATCGCCGATCCGTCCACGAAAGACTTGGAAGGATCCACCCGAATGGGGATCGGCGTCAAAAAATTGAGGTCATCGATCACCCCAGGAAGCGCCAAGCCGATCTCAGGTGGGCTGATCAGGAAGAGGACGAGGACGTTCACGTCTGGCAGAAGGGGCAGTGGTGCCCGCCCGGTCTACGCAGGAGCCAAAAGAGGCGGGTCCAGCGCTTGAGGAACCGCGAGATGAAACAAGCCGGGATCCAGACGAGGCAGAAGTGGCGCCCCAAGGACCGGCCCGGAAGGATCGAAGCGTTCGGCTCCCGCGTGCATGGTATACTTCCCGCCAACGAGTTCATGGCTCCTGCTAACCAGATTATGCAGGAGGAAGCTTCCTTTGACGACGAGCAGCCCGAGGGGATGATGGCACAACCGGGTGCGGCCAAGCGGAGCCATCTTCGACAAGCCGGCCAAGAATCGCCATATGAGGCCGCTATACTTGAGGGGGTACGTCAATGGCAAGCCATTGACCAAGATGTTCGTCGACGGTGGAGCGGCAGTCAACGTGATGCCGTACACCACCTTCAGGAAGCTTGGCATGGGCCCGAGCGATTTGACACCTACAAGCATCATCCCGAACGACTTCGCGGGAACCCCTCGGACACCAAAGGATGCGCTCACGTGGACTTGATGATCGGGTCCAAGACGCCGCTCACCACCTTCTTTGTCATCGAAGGCAAGGGGGCCTACGGCCCGCTCGCTTGGGCGGGACCGGATCCACGCCAATCGCCGCGTCCCATCCACCATGCATCAACAGCTTATCCGGTGGGTGGATGATGAGATCGAGGTCGTCCGGGCGGATGACTCCGTGAGCGTGGCCAACATGGAACCAGCCTTGCGGGAGTACCAAGGCATCGATTGCTTCTCGGGGAAGGAGCGGGGAGAAGGTCCGTTGAACCCGTCGGCGGTGACCAACGTACCGATTCAAGCGATCGGCTCTTACAGTAATTTTTAATGGAGAACCCCGTGGATGGCACTGATGGCAAGTTAGGGCGAGGATTCATGTCGGCCGATAAACTGGAAGAAGTTGACATTGGAAGCGGTGATAAGCCAAGGCCGACGTTCATCAGTGCAAATTTGCAACCAGACTTCAGGGGAAACTTAATTGAGCTTCTCAGAGAATATAAAGATTGCTTCGCCTGGGATTACTCGGAGATGCCTGGATTGGATCGTTCCATCGTCGAGCACCGGTTGCCAATCAAGCCCGGTTTCAAACCATATAAGCAACCGCCCCGGAAAATCTACAAGGATGAAGTATTGGCCGATGTGAAGAAGGAGATCGAAAGATTACTTGACGCAAACTTCGTTCGGCCGTGCGATATGCGGAGTGGATTTCTAACATCGTCCCCGTGTATAAAAAGAATGGAAAAATGAGAGTTTGCATAGACTTCGGGGACCTAAACGGCGCTACTCCCATGGATGGATACCCGATGCCTATTGCCGATTTGTTGATTGACGCCGCGCGGACACAAGGTGATTAGTTTCATGGATGGCAACGCGGGATACAATCAGATTTTCATGGCAATAGAGGACATATCAAAGACGGCCTTCGGATGCCCCGGTCATATAGGCCTATTTGAGTGGATAGTCATGACGTTTGGATTGAAAAATGCTCGGTGCAACCTATCGGCGGGCCATGAATTACATTTTTCATGAGTTGATCGGCAAAACTCGGAAATCTACATCGATGACGTGGTGATCAAGTCCTTAAGTCATGACACCCATCTAGAAGATGTGAAGAAGACCTTGGAATGCACCGGAAGCATGGTCTAAAGATGAATCCAAACAAGTGTGCATTTGGAGTATCAGCTGGAGAGTTCTTGGGGTTTTTGGTCCACGAAGGGGGAATCGAGGTTGGCAAGAAGAGCATGAAAGCCATTGATGAAATCGTTCCTCCAACCAACCTCAAGGAATTGCAATCACTGCTCGGCAAGATCAACTTCGTGAGAAGATTCATCTCAAATTTATTGCGAAAGTGTTGCCATTCTCTCCATTGCGAAGCTAAAGAAGGATCGAAATTCACATGGGGCGACGAACAACAAAAGGCTTTTGATGAGATCAAGCAAGACATGAAGGAGCCGCCGGTGCTTTGGTTCCTCCTCGGTCGAACAAGCCTTTCAAGTTGTACGTGGCGGCCGATACCCAAACTATTGGATCGGCCCTTATTCAAGAATTCGAAGGAAAGGAGCGGGTAGTAGCTTATCTTAGCCGAAAACTACTTGATCCTGAAACCAGGTATTCGGCTATTGAGAAACTGTGTCTTTGCGTGTACTACTCGTGTACAAAGTTTCGGCACTACTTGTTGAATGCCGAATGCACCGTATACTCAAAGTTTGATGTGATAAAACATATGTTATCTATGCCAATTTTGAATGGTCGGATTGGCAAATGGATTTTAGCTTTATCAGAATTCGAGTTGAAGTTCGAATCGGCAAAGGCCATCAAAGGTCAGATCATTGCCGATTTCGTAACTGAACATCGTGACCCTTCGATTGATCTACTTGAAATTACCCCTTGGGCTTTATTTTTTGACGGGTCATCATGTGGCAAAGGTGGGGGAGTAGGGATCCTGCTAATTTCGCCCAGAGGTGAGATGTTTGAATTCGCTATTCCTATACAACCCACTGTCACAAATAACCAGGCTGAGTACGAGGCACTACTTCGAGGGCTTCAATATTTGAGAGAAGCTGGGGCCGTATCAGTTGAGGTCTATGGAGATTCGTAACTAGTAATCAAGCAATTGCACGGCCAATACGAGTGCGGGAGCGAAGCGCTCGTGGAGTTACTACGAAGAGTGCGGGGAAATCTTGAAGAGCTTCCCACCGGTAACCCTACAAAGACATTCCTAGAGAGCATAATGAAGAAGCAAACAAAGCTAGCTCGGAGCGCCTCCGGTTACAAGGAGAGTCAAGAAGCATTCGCCGGCGAAGTGTGTGCACTGAGGGAGGATCTTGCAGAAGATGATTGGAGGAAGGAAATCGTTGATTACTGGAAAGATCCATCCCGAAAAGTCTCCAGGAAACTCAGGTACAAGGCAATCAAGTTCGTTCTTCTAGATGATAATTTTTTCTATAAATCATTAGATGGGGTATTGCTACAATGCCTGGGTCCAGAAGAAGCCAAGAACATGATGAGCGAAGTGCATGATGGGATATGTGGAGCGCACCAATCGGCCTATCGGATGAAATGGGTTATTAGACAAGCTGGATGCTTTTGGCCGACGATATTAGAGGATTGCTTTGAGTATTACAAGGGATGTCAAGGCGCCGGAGGTTCGGGAATATTCAAAGAGTCCCCGCATCGGCATTGAATCCCATCATCAAGCCATGGCCATTCGGGGGCCGGGGTATAGACTTGATTGGCCAAATTAATCCGCCGTCTAGCAAGGGGCATAAGTTCGTGCTTTTGGCTACAGATTACTTCACCAAATGGGTCGAGGCAATCCCACTGAAGAAAGTGACGTCAGAAAACATGATCGAGTTCGTCAAGGAACACATCATCTATCGATTTGGGATCCCTCAGACGATTACCACTGACCGGGGGGCACAATTCGTGTCATTAGAGTTCAGAGATTTTGCCGAAAGCATGGGAATCAAATTGTTTAATTCTTCTCCATATTATGCCCAAGCTAATGGTCAAGCGAGAGGCTTCTAATAAGATCATGATCAAGCCGATACGTAAGAAGATCGACCGAAGCCAAGGAGATGGCATTCGGTACTCGGTGAAGCGCCGTGGGCTTACCGAATGGCCCCCCATGGAGCTACAAAGACTTCTCCTTACGAGTTGGTTTACGGGCATCATGCAATCCCGCCCTAGGAAATGCAATCGAGTCAAGGAGAGTAGTGCCGCAAAACGAGTTGAGGTCCAAGGATTACGGTGGCCTAATGATGGATGAGTTAGAAGATTTGCATATGATCCGTCTCGAGCCCCGGAAAACATCAAGAAAAACAAGCCGCGAGTCGCCAAGTACTATAGCAAGAAAGTAAAAGTAAAGCAATTCGCGAGAAGGTGATCTAGTTTGGAAAGCATTATTGCCGATTGGAACTAAATACGGTGAATTCGGCAAATGGTCCCCCTACCGGGAGGGGCCTTTTCGTGTGGTCGGATGCGTTTCGGTAATGCATACATATTGAAAACTTTGCTAAGGGAAGAATTTTCCGCTGCGATAAATGGAAGATATCCGAAGAAGTATTATCCTAGCATTGAGATCGATCGGTGATTACACACATCTGGCACAAAATAGCCGGCGCTCGAGAACGAGGCCGCCTTCAGAACAAAATCCATGAACAAGAAAGAATGGCCAGTGCCTGGATGCATTGCCCTTAGCTCAATACTACATTACAACTACTTCTTGCAGGATCACATCTAGCAGCCCTGATGACCAGGTCCCCGAGGAGGTGGGAAGCAAAAGGCGTGGAGGAAGAAGCGAAAGTATGATTCAATCTTTTCTTTGCTTCTTCGGCTGCTGCTCCCTCTTCAGTTGTTCCAGGACCACTGTGACGGCGACTTGGAACGCACGAGGATGACCGTAATTGGCGGCCTCTACCAAGCTATCCCAGGCCGCCTTCGAGCCGCTATACCGTCGAGACATCTGGAACGGGAGAATCACGGTTAGAGGCAAGAAATCCGGATGCAAACGTGAAGGGGTCAGGAGCATTTACCCCCTACTAATGCTTCCAGCGCCATGCGACGCTCGCGCTCGGCTTGGCAACGGGCGGACATGTCCCTGAGGCCATGCTCCAGGTGCCGTACGCGGCGGCGCAGCCGATGGTTGGTCTTCTGTTCAGGCGTGGCATCCTCTGCTTCGAGAGAGGAATCGGAGGAGATGCACTCAGGCACATCCTCGGTCCCGATGACTTCTTCGGAGAAGCAAATCAAGGTCGAAAAGGACGAGAGGAAAAACATGAAGCGCAAGATCAAGCGGAAGAACGGGGAGTGGATCAAGAAAACTCACTTCCGAATCGTACGCTTCTTTGATGAGCCGCTCCCCGAGGTTGTTTACCCTTGTCCATGGCATTGGGGTTTTTCCTCCGGGAGGGAGGGGAAGAGATGAGAAATGATGGAGGAGTGTGTGAATGGATTTGCGAGCACCCCACGGGCTATTTTATTGACCGGGGAGACGCATTGGGAGTGATGACTGGCCAGTACACACTGTTGGAATACCAAACGGCAGGGTTTTCCACCAAGTGCGAAGGGCTTTCTCTTGAACAGTGTTTACGGATTGCCGAATTGGGATCCTTTGTGGATTTTGCGCCAAGGGGCAGTTGTTCTCGCGCGTTCGGCTAAAGATAGTTCCCGGATGCAATTAAATTCACAAGATGCAAGGTGCAAAGGGAAATCATCGCGAACAAAAAGTGGTAATTCAAGAGTTCTTCATCTATTGCCGATATTTACACATCCCCAGTACAATCTAGTCGAAGAGCCTGTTCAACACAGATTGGGGATGGGTAATTTCGGCAATGGCGTCGCCGTGGCCGTCAAGGCGCTCCAGGATGAGCTCGATCTCGTCGATGTCCTCCAGCGCGCCGCCCTGAAATCCACGCAGCCTGGTGGAATAGTCGACGTCCGTATGCATCGCCATCGCAGCCAGGCCCAAGGTGGTGCCCAGACGAACGCCATGGACGGCCACCTCGTCCACGCGGTGCTCCACCGCGGCTAGGCGCTCCGCCGGCGTGTCGCCGTGGGCATTCACCTTTTCGGCCAATTGCTCTACCAGCGTCTTAGCTGGTCGAGCTCAGCATCGCGGGCTGCAAAGAGCAAACGAGAAAGATTAGCATCAGAGGACGGGCTGGATCAAGAATCAATCTCAGAGCCATACCGTCAATGGCCTCCAGCAGCTGTTTGCGCTGGTCCTCCCATTCTAGCTCGGCCACGCCCGCTTTCTTGGAGACGTCCTCCAGCTCACGACGAGACGCCTCTAGCTCCTCCTTGAAGAGGATGGCGTCCTCTTCCCCGTACGGAACCGGGGAGTGGCCATCAGAATCCGAAGAGTCATCTGGCAGGGGCTGATTGGCCGACGCACGAGGCGGATTCCACTGAATCAATCTGAAAAAAGGGGATGATCGTCAAGGCAAAAGAAGGTCAAGAACAGAATCACAGAGGAGAGATTGACGATCGTCACTGCCTGCGCGCATTGGCGCTGCTCCCCTCGGCCTCGTCGGAGGCACGGCGGCGGTTGAGGCGGCGCACCATTGTGGTTTGGGATGTGCCTTGTTTGCGAGAAGGCTAAAGATTGGCAAAGATTCGAGAGCTAGAAGGCCCGGTGGAGAGCTAGGGGCACCTATAGCAACATTTATAGGCTCGGCGGGATGAATCGTGGCTTCGAGTCGTGGCCGTGGATCGTGGCGCACGTCCCAATAAAATCGGAAGGTGGAAAGATTTCCTTGACCGGCCCCGCCGGCGGGTCGTTTGGAGTTCTAAGCCGGACCGCGCGCGAGTCGATTGGTTCGGCTAAAGGAATTCAAAGTGTCGTTCGGGGAGTTAGCGTTTCACTGCCGAATGGGTCGTTCAGCATTACATCTCAAAGTACGCAAAAGAAAGGAAACAAATCACAAGGAGATATTACGAGAGCGACCGGGTTCAATTATACATCAATGAGGATTCAGGCATTCAGGAGTTTTGCAAGTACACGACGAACATTGGATATTATCAAATGGGAATTGTCCAAAGATCTCCTGGCAGTCCTTTTGGGCACCAGATAAGTCGTTGAGCTCCGCATCGCATTGCTCTATTCTGGTGACAGTCCGATTCTACTTCCGCTTGGGTCTTTGCTATCAATCCGGGGAAGTTCGGCTATTTTCTTTTGGTCAATCTCCATCTCCGCTGACAAGCTTCTCAGTTCGGCTTCTAGAGCAGCCTTCCTAGCAGCTTTCAGATCATAAGAAGCTTGCGGGTTAGCCGCCGCATCTTTATGGTTCTCTGCTTGGGATTGTGCCCCGTTCATGGCATGTTCAGCATCGGTTTTCTTCTTTTCAATGGCCGGACGGGAGCGCAATTTCCTCCAAGCACGCCTTAAGGGTACATAAAGGGGCTCCAAGTCATAGACGGATGATAGAGAAGCTCGATGTCTTCGGGGAGTTTTTGACTAATGGATTCAAACATTTCTTCGAAATGATGGAGATCATTGAACTGATCCCGAGCATCTTTTTCTAGCCAGCAAAGCAATTTCTTTGAGCTTGGACAACACTTCATCCGGGCGGCGGCCGGAATACTCCTTCCATCACCTCGGCGTAAGTGGATTGCTCTCTGATGGCAGGCTTGGTGATGATGGAACCTGATCCTGATGGGCAACATTGCAGAATTAAGGATGCTAAACATCGAGGTACCAAAATTAAGTGCGGATGGTTACCTCGTGGCTGGTTTCTTGAGTAGGGGCAATCACAGGTGAAGAAGACGCTCCAAGAAGAGCCGAAACTTCCGAGCTAGGAGGTGCCGATGCGGCCACTGGCAGCTCGTGGGTTTCTGGCTGGAGAGGAGTCGGGACTGCCGCCTCTGTTGGGTTGGTTATCTCTGCTTGACCAATAGGCGATGGCACCTTGGGAGAACTTGTTGGCTCCAGTTGAGTTGGGAGATTCATCTCTGGAGAATTTATTGCTTCTGCAGAAGGTGATGAAGATGAGATCTCCACCGGGATGGGTAATTCAACCCTGGATGGACTCGCTTGTTGAACCACTGGAACATCTACAAGCTGTTCTTCCACGGCTTTTTCTGCAAATGTCCAATTGAAAGAGTAAGTGCCAGTGCTCATCCTTGAGAAAAAACAGTAAAGGTCATACCAGTGGATGGGGCATCGGCAGGTACTGGCTCTGAAGGCTGCTGGGCTCTGGTCTGAAAATGCACAATGATATGATCCATCAAGAACAGAGTGACCCAGTAATCAAGAAGGTAAAGGGTTTTACCTCAACAAGCACTTTCTTGACAGTTCTTCTCCTTTTAGCACTTGGAGGGGCAATCAGATGCAGACCTTGCCTCCTGTCTGCGGCAAGGCTAGAAAGGCTAGGGTCTGCGGTAGCATACCTGGCCATTAGTTGGTGCAGGGTTGTGGATTTGAACCCCAGTGCTGAAATTGGGCCTTCAGCATTGTAAGCAATTGCCCTGGCTCGAGGGGCAGGCACTGTGTTCTGTGAACAGGAAGATAAAGGTCAGAACCATGAATAGAGAGGAAGGTCTGATCTAAGGGCTCATTGTATTACCTCTGAAGTTGGCAGAAAGTCAGGTACCAACTCTGCACAGAATACATGAACAGGCTCACTGAAGATATGGTCATGAAATTCTTGCCACCGGGGAGTTGAAGGTGGGGTGAGCTATGGTTGTCGGCACGAAAGGACATGTGTACACCATGGGACCGCACACATAGTTGAAAACTCGCGTCGCCCGCATCAGTTCTTTGATTTCCTCCCCGAGTTTGAGGAATTCATGCAAAAACAATCTTGGGGGCATCTGGCCGCATCCAAGTTGTCTGGCCATTACATTGGGCTGGTAGTATTCATAAGTGCGACATTCGCCTCCCTCCATTGAACTCGGACGATAGTATGCATGGGCGGATTGTGATATTAAAGATCTCCAAGAATCCCCTATCTTGATGGCCGGGCTCAAAGGTAAATTCGACAGGGAAGGTCAAAGTGTCATTGCCTAGATAAGGAAGCCAAAGAGGATTGGAGAAGCCTTTGAAGAACAACTCGAAGAGCTGGCTGATGTCCTGCTGGATGAGAACAGTTGAAGCCGCTTCTCCGTAGTTTTGGCATCCTCTGGTAGCTTGAGGCTCTCCTTCGGGGTGATTGGACAAAGGGAAGAACCTGGAGTTCAAATCGACGCCGACAATCTGATGCATGTGGAGCTGCAGCCACATTTGAACAAACCACCAAGGGCCATTGACGCATGTTATCCTCTGGCTGGTGTACATTTGGGTAACAGTCTGATGAAGCATATGATATACACTGCCCAAGAAGAATTTTCCCAGAGGGAGGCGATTGCCACTAGCCAGATGAATCGCCATTGCGATATGATTCAAAGTGGGTTCGTTGGCCTTGCCACAGAAGACAAATCTGCATAGCCACATGTTCAGAAAGGCTCTGTATTCAACTTCGCCAAGGGGATTATCTTTCATGTGCTTCAGGATATAATGCTTGTAGCCATTCCCTGGCTTTACCCCTGTCTGGCGTGAAGAATTTTTGAAGTTCCAGGGCTGGACAGACCCGGTGATGTCAAGGCCGGTGATCATGTATACATCGGCCAAGGTTGGAGACATTGGGCCATGCCCAAAAAGGAAGGTGTTGACGCCATTTGACCAGAAGTGGCATGCGGCTATCAGAAGATCTTCATTCTTGGGTGTCTCAGCCACGGATAACCCCAGACATTGAGCGATACGGAGAGCATCCAGGTTGGTCAATCCACTCTTATCCGCAAGAATCCTCCGATACCAAGTCTTCCAGCCTGCAATTGGGGGCAAAGGCCAGTTCTTGAATGCATCTTGCCACCGAGGAGGTGGAGACAAAGCTGCCTTAAAGGGGATTCTCTGAGATTCAGCGGCAATAAGATCTCGAGGATCAGGATTCCCCACAGGACCAAGGAAATAAGACTGCGAATTGGCCTCGATAGGAATCAAAAGAGCAGTAGAAGGTTCCTGGAAGAGAGCGGAAAAGGAAAATCTCAGGTAAAATTGAAAACCTAATGCCGAACAAGGTTTGCGGGGGGATGAATTTACCGAGCATCTTGGTTCTGAGCTGCCATTGGAGGTTCGAGCTCGGAACAAAGGGATCTAGGGTTGGATCTGGACGAAGATTCCGGCGGATTGCGAAGAACAGGTGTTGACAGATTTGACTCAAGGATTCGTGGCTAGAGTCAATTGTGAAACAAAATTACTTTTATCCCACAATTGAAGGGGCATGTGTTAACACCAAAATTTGGTAAGGAGTATGACCTGTGGGTCCGATTCGAAAAAGAGTCCGTCTGGTGGAAGGAAGGATATTTCCAGAAGTTTTCGGCAAAGAGATCCGCGGTCGGCTATTTGCTCCAGTTCGGCAAAGGAACAAGAGAGCCGATTTGGCGGGATTGGACGGTGACGTGGCTCAAATCGGGAGAGACGAATGGATGGACGGGCGATCGAGTTTAGTTAGGCAATGAATCCATTCGCAATTGTAATGCGCGGGCATAAACACGATCCCTGGATGTATGTAACAAACACGATCATTCTTCAATACACACCGGCCTTACGCCAAACCCTAGAGTCCTTGTCGTGTCGTCGAGTTCTTCGAGAGGGCCAATCGATCCGTCGACCTCCGTGAGTACCGGCAACCTTGTATCATGTCTAGTATCATGCGGTGGATTTAGATCTGATGCAAGTAGTCTTGTTACCATGCTTCGTGTCATGCGGTAGATTCAAGCTTGGTTCAAGAAGGTTTCTTGTTAGATCATGAGTCATGCGGTAGGCTAAGATCCGGCTTGAAGCTAGTTATCGGCTCTACTTGGATTTTGGCAAGATCCAATAGATTCATTAAGTTATCCCGTGTTATCTTGAGTTTTACTTTATGTTTTAATTCATGTAACACATCCTTTCCCAATTTAGATGGGTTTGGATCGGCTATATCTCTTTTAAGATCCTTGTGCGAGCGGGTTTCGTGTTTTGACGCGTGGATCTTATGTTCTCTCGATAGCCGAAACCGAATCGATCTAGGTTGTTACGTGTTGCGGGTTCAATCTTGCTTCGTTCGTATAAATCTCTATAGAACCGGGTATCATGCGGTAGATGCAGGTTTTTGGGTTGCTTTGGAGCTAGTCATCCGGTGGATTAGATTTCCAGATCAGTCTGATAGATTTATTCACGTGGTAATGTTCGTTCCTTCTTCATGGACCCTGGATCGGCTGTTCGGCCGTATTCGGTTATGTTTTCACGAGTAGATCACGTGCATTGTTTATGCCTTAAGTGATGTATGCTTTTAGCTTTCCATATTTAGATTGTATCATGCGGTGGATAGATCTATTTGTGGAAAGTGGTACGTTTTTCATGCAAGTCGTATCATGCGGTGGATAGATTTGTTTGTTATCGTACCCGACGGGTTTTAAAGTAACTAGACATGCGGTAGACTAGTGCTTTGGATCTATGCATGCTTATTTAATACGTAATCATGTTCGTGCTTTACTTCATTGATTTTAATGATAAACCTCATGGGGATCGGTCATAACTTTGTGCTTGCATCTTCGTTTATACTAAGACCGATCGTCGTCATGCTTACATCATCCATTCGGTAGTTTTCCTTTTCCCTTTGCAATGGTCCGAGTGGTTGTGGTTCTTTGACAGATAGCTCTACATAGCTACGTGTCATCTTGCTTGGCTTCTTGGCCGCAAATATGGAACTGTCTGGTACCACCCGGCAAGTTCCAAGCTTTGGTATTTAACTGCTTTACTCTTTTGTTAATTTTCAGGAAAAATTGACTGGCACGTCATTTGCTCTCTGCGCGTGCGAAGCTAGCTTTGTTCGGCTTGCTGTGTGATTGGCGTTGAGTGCACATTTTGCGTCAACAAAAACCACCATGATGAACAACGCCAAACCTTCTATACATGCTATGAAAGGTTCGTACAAGGTCTAGCTTGCCACCCAAACATCCATCCCTCTCTCTAGATCTCACATAAAGCTCTCAAGCTAGTCCTCTAAAATCCTAAGGAAAATGGAGAACGAAAATGGAAAAACAAATGAGCTATGGTTCCAAGAGTTGGCTGCCATCCACCCATCTTATGAGTATATATGGAGGCACCCAAAAGACTAAACTACCCTTCACTAATAACTAGGGATACATGCCCCTCGAGGGCGGATTTGGAAGTCTTCATGTCTTCACCATCGGACGGGTGCCCGGCGACCGCAACCTGCTTAGCCTCGACGCAAGCCTTACGATCCCGACGCGTGTCCTCCACTTCGAAGCTTCTCGGCGCCGGCGGCCAGGGCGGTCAAACCGCCCCCCTGGGCGGTTAGACCGGCCTGGGGGATCTGACTGGCCCCAGGCGGTCTGACCGCCCCTCCGGGCGGTTGAACCGGCCCGGGTGGCCGCACCTCCTCGTCGAGTCTTCGGCCTCGGTTTTGTGGCTCAACCGAGTAACCCGGTGGTTTTCTAGTGAACCACCGCAAACCCCCGCGAACTCGGTGTAGCCTCCGCCAATCTCCACTCATGACTCGGCTCCCACGTAGTCCCGGCTCGACCTTGGTTTTGAGGCTCTACCAAGAAACCGTCCACGACTTCATCTTGCTCGTTCATGCCACCATGCGGCCCGCACTTGACCCCCGCCGGCCACCGGGTCCCTCGAACAAAGCCTACTTGTCTTCTCCACACATGGAGGCCTCACCGCAACGACCTTTCGCGCTTGTTCTTCACCTGCACCAACACGAGTCAAGCCGCAACCTGCACCTGCAATACTTAGCCAAGAATCAGTCCACACAACGTTGTCAATCACTCATCACACAAGGAAGCGACCATCCACCGGTCTTCGAACCACACATGGTCCTCAATCTCTCCCTTGATGAGTGCATTGACAACACACTCACATGAAGTAACACAAGAGAAAAGGAAAAGAAAAGAAACAAATAAAAAGAAACCTCAACAAGCGATCGAAAGCCAAAGAAAGGCAAGGAGCAAGATCACTTGAAGAAGACAAGTCTCGGACCCCTTAGGCAAGGGCAACGGCTCGACACATCCGAGACAAAACATGCTCAAGCAAAGAGCGCAAACCACCAAAGCAAAGCTCGAACACCACAAAGAGCTCCCTGTTGACGGTGAAAATCAGTCAACCTAGCCATGAGTTTACCTTCGGTGTTGGCATTAGTTTTATACCTTATCCATTGGTACTAACCCCCGTGGTATAACAAGTTCACGTGTGCATGTCATTTTTGGAGTTTAATGTTTATGCAGGGATTTAGTGTTGAATGCAAGACTTTCGGGATAAGTTCATCAAGCACCTCATGACAAGACCTTGAAGCCCTGAACAAGTCATGCAATGAAGCAAACTTAACTCCAAGAAGCCGGGGACTTGATCCGAGAAGACGACAGACTCCAGGGACCTGACCGGAAAAGTGCCGAATCTTGCAAGACAAGGAGTTGAGTCCAATTCGGAGAGAAACCGACGACATGGACCTACATGCGAAGGGGGAAGCATCCGAGAAGCAAGGGAACCGACCTCGGGCAAAGGAGCCCGCGGGGCCGGGCCTAAATGGGCCCGAGCCGGCCGGCCCGAGCCGGTCGGCCCGAGCCCATTTAGGGCCCAAACCCGTCGCCCTTTGCCCTAGCCGCCAATCGGGCTATTTATAGTCCCCTGACCGAGAGCCACGCAGAGAAGATTTCGTATTCCGCCGCCGAGGAGCAGAGAAGCTTGAGGGACACCAACTTGAAGATGTGGGTCGTGCTAGTTGTCTAGGGTTTCCCTAGCCGACGTGGGAACCTTGCATGGAAGACCACGTCGGAGCTCCGGAGCGAGGATCAAGATCGAGGGAGGGCCCCGGTGGTGATCTTGTTCATGTAATCATTCATGGTGAAGTTTGTAAGTGAATTCGATTTCTAGTGATCAAGTGCCTTCTCGATGATTTTGTTTTCTTCTTGGTTTTGCTTCTTCTACGATCTAGTTTGCAGCTAGATTACATAGGGTGCTCTTGTAGCCGCGGTGGCTAGAGGTGCATACCGGACCGGCCAAGTGATTTCAACTTGTTCTATCGAACTCGCCCTAAGCTCCCCGCATGAATAGGGATACGTTGTGACAGAACGGGGGTCTCGAAAGGCGGATGTTTTCGGAGTCGGATGGGAAGGCCACGATTTAAAGATGCTTTTAATGAGATTCGCTTTGCTATCTTCATCTATCTTGTTTGGAGCTACAACATAAGCATGATCTAGATTCTCTAGATTGGTTATCTCTTGCTTTCTCTTGTTACCTCTTTGGTAGATTAGATTCGTTTTCTTTATGAGTTAGTAGATTAGATGCTACTTACCTTCATAAGATAGATTACCTTGCTTTACTAGATTGAATCCTTGCGTTGCACATTGTTCCACGGATTCGATACCTTGGGTTCACCACTCGAGGGAAGAAGGGTCCCTTGACTACGACGGGAGACTTGTCCGCTTGCAAGTCACAAACGAACTTTGATACAACTATTAACCGTCAACAAGCCCCTTTTTCTGGCGCCGTTGCCGGGGAACAAGCAATCAAGATCCGATCTAGTATCGCTTATCTTTCAGTTTTTCTTTTGATTTTCTTTTGCATCTCTTATGTTTGATCATCCCCAAAAAAGAAAAAAAAAGAGTCAATCTAATCTAGTTTTCATCAACCCTAGTTTTTATGTTTAGATTTTTGTTTTATCACTAACCCTAACCGGAGATGGTTGGCTACCTCTCCAAGAAACCCAAAACTTTTTTGTGGATGATCCAGGAAAACTTTACAGGCAAAGGTGACATGCAACACAAGCTAAAAGGGTGGAAACCCTAGATTCAAAAGTTGAAGTCGAAGGACCGTCGAAATCTCCAAGGGAATCACCACCTCCAAGTCAAGACGCCGGAAGGCCATTCAAGATCAAGAGAAGGCCGGAGAAGATGGAGATGGAGAAAGAAGCTCAACACCTAAAGGCCGCCAACGCAAGATCCACATGCAAGGAGTGTGAAGTGTTCATCGTGATGAAGATGCTAGACGCAAGTGGGACAACTTGCCGGGCGCCCGATGGATAACAAAGAAGAATATCCGAGACAACTCCAAGGTCCCAAGACGGCGAAGGCTACTCAAGCTCATTCGGGAGAGATGAAGGATCACACTAGAGACCATGAAGATCACGACCGAAGGACCGGAGTTCGAGATGCCGAGCCACAAGGAAGATGTTGCATCAGTCAAGACCAAAGGACAAAGCCACTGTGAAGACCAAAAAAAATTGACTAAGCCAAAGTGGGTACCCAAGATTGCAATGCCCGCAAAGGGCGTTGATCCGGAGTAATCAAGTGAAGAAGTCTAGCCATGGACTATAAACGAAGCGCTAGGCGGGAGGCAACCCGTTTCGTCGAGTCAAGAATAAGCTACCGGGAGGACAACCCGATTCCAGATTTTTTCAAGTCTTTTTAAATATAATTCAGTTTTGAATTTTACTACGCAAAACATTAGACTTAGAATGGTTGACAATATTAGAGACATAATTCTTGGTTGAATATTTTGCTTGATCATAAACCCTTTACATGAACCATCCTATGTGATTGTTTGCTTCTTTTTCGAGAAACCACAACCAAAAAGAAAAAAAAATTTCAGAACCTAACTCAACCCTTCACCCTCATTATGGTGCTGTGGTTGACTTGTTTTTCATACTAAAAACACTCGAGTAGAGCCACGATTTATATCTAGATGTTTTTTTAAAATTTCAGCATGTGCTAGGACTCGCGTGAACCTAGAAACTTGATTTTTGGTTGATTTAAAAATCCATATCCTTGGTTTCTCTAAGATTAGAATTTTTCTAAGCCTCACTTAATTTTATTTCATTCAAAATCTCTCTCATCTAATCAAAATTAGGACCTAAACCTATGCCCCCATGATCAAGCCGGGAAAAGCTTGCTCTCAACTAATGAAGGCAAACTATACCGGTGAGACCAAAATCGACGTAATAAAAAAATATTTTCGACTTGCATTTGTTTTTAATGGTTTAAAAACTTCTATAAAATTATGTTCGAGCTCTTGCATGGCTCTGAAAAATATTTTTAAATTTCGAAATTAGAGGAGTGCTTAGCCTTAAAAGGGAGGCAATCTAGTTAACCTAACCATGCATGCACCATGATACATCATGGGATGCCCCTCCAACATATTTAAACCACATGCAAAGTACAAGCATGGGGGGGCAGCCAAGGCTTTATTTTGTAGGAATATCATGGATGCATGTGAGGCAAGGGAGTATGGAAGTGAGTCAAAGCGAAAGCAGCAAGTGGAAGGAGCAATAATGCAAGCGAAGGAGTGGACGGGAACGTTTGGAAGGTGTACGCGATCACGAAGCAACATGAATGCACTAGAGAAGAACCGCGCCAAGAGGAGGAGAGAGGTAGTCTTTCATCCAACTCTTTGTTCGTGTGCTCTAGTTTGTAGGCCGGAATCACCTTAGACTTAGCCATCCACCGCGTTTGTTTCGTGCAACAAACCACATCCTTAATCCACTCAAAGTCCAGACTCCAAAATAATATTTGTGTACCTTGTTACCGGGTGAAAACCCCGGATATTTATTTGTGAGGGAGAGTGCTGCAATCATGGAAGAAAACTACAAGCCTTTTCACCGAAGAAGAAGGGATCATCGTCGTCTAAGCCATCATCGACAACCTCTTCGAGGAGGCGCTCGGTTTCCGAGCATCCTCGGAGTATGGAGGAGGACACGGCACCGCCGAGGAGGAACCACACTCTTCTCCTTGGTGGCAAGAGGGCCACACGAAACTCGTTTATGAGGTTCACCAAACTTCAATAACATATGGAGGAGCCGCCCGTCCAACCTCACCACTTGACACGATCATCCGCTCCACCTCCATATGCTCCGCGGTATTCCGAGGGGTATGTCATCATGACGGAGGAGGAGAAGAAGCTCGCTCGCCTTAAGTAGAGGCTTGTAGCGAACGCCTACATCGACGACCAAGCTCTCCACATATTGGGTTTCACACGGGACACCGGTGCAATTCTCTAGCGGAGTGTCGGCAAACACCCACAAGAAATTCGCCTAGGAAATTTTCATGACCATGGCGCATAACCTTGATGAAGGAGTGCTGAGTCTCTCATTCCGTTGGAGGGAGCCCACAAGAGGAGAAGAAGGAAGACACCGTCGGAAGGGTAACCTTGATCAGTGATGCTATTTCTAGCACCTTGATGGGGTAATCTCCTTTCATCCATGGGTTGCAATCGGTCTTGAGATGTAATCGAACTTTGTTGGATTATCTATCTATCATCTTGTGCTGAAAATACTTTAATGCTTAAGGCTAGCAACCATGCCATAAAGGGAGTAGGGCTCCAATGCTTCCTTCGATCCATTCAACACAAACCCCGATAGATCAGATTGGTTTTCATGTTCGAAACGATTGCATGTCTAGTATCGTAGACCCATGGGCGAGTGTCTCCTACTTTCAAAAGGGAGCTCCGGAACAAGTATGTGCATGAAGGCACATGGGAAGGCTTTTGGAGTATGATCACGGGAAGAGACCATCAATGAAAACAAATATACTATCCGGAACCCATGATCCAAGTGTGTCACTTTTGTGCAAGTGGATTTTTGGGAGAACAAGAGAGACTAAGATAACCAACACAAAGTTGAATTGGCTTTACTTGGCTTTGATTGCCGAGTGGCCAATAGACCCCACTCACCTATGATCAACCGGTGGTGTTGTTGCAACATCGAGTTCGGAAGATATTTGTTCGGGGTGTTACCTCTCCATGTTGGCTATCTCTTTAAAACCGGGTATTACAAGGAACCCAAATCATCTCCTACCCGGGACTTCCCTAGGAATATATGAAGAAAGGAAAATATAAGAGTGAAGATGAGAGAGGAGGCTTACAAGTGGCCTAGGTGAATTTGCCCCTTCCGGATTTGAAGATTAAAACTTTTCTTGAGGGGAAGATGATCGGTTAGAGGAAGGACTTCTTGTGCCGGCGAAGAAAAAAATAATAAAAGAAAAAAATTATAGGAGAAGGATCTTCTATGGCCCAAGAAGGAGGTGCACAACAAAATTATGTTCCACCATTCGGAGAAATTCCGGCATCGCCAAATTACTACGGTGGTGTACCAATGCAAGCATGGGGGAGTGGTGCAGCCATACCCCCACCATTTTTGCGGTGCCCAACGTAGCCTTTGCGGAGCCATTTGCACACCTTCCTCAACCACAAGAAAATTTGGCCACCATTGGAGGATACGCTGCAAGGAACGTGCAAATTATTGCAGCCATCCTAACCAATGCAAACCAAATGGGTGAAGGAAATGCAAACGTCGCTTATGAGCTTTGACACCTTCACCTAATACCATTGGACAATTAATAGGAGGAGAGGCGCATTCCTATTGCAAGTAAGGGTACAACAACCAAGACTATCAATATCAACCACCGGCGGAAGATTAGAGAGAGGAGGAGCTTTAGCTATCTTTCCTTTACCCCTTTTCTTTAATTTTCAGCTTGTTTGCGCCTATGTATGCGTAGTGTTTTCAGTTTTTTTATTTAAATTTCAGAAAGTGCGTTAGTTTAATTTTTTTCAGCATGTATCTTAGTTTTTATTTTCATCATGAATAATGTCACCACCAAGTTTTTACCTTTGGTAAAGTTACAAAGTTTGTGCCATGATGATATATGATTATAATTGCCGCTTTGTTTATCTTTGTAATTGATTTATGCATGTTTGAACTAGTGCTCTCTTAAAGATACAAATCTGAAATTATCTAAATGCTAGCTCAATCTTCAGCGGAGGTTATGATTAAAATAAAGACCCATAGTGTTTTATGTGCTCTCAAGTTATGAATAGATTAAAGATGTCTTTTATGCTAAAAAATATCGCTAACCTTGTCACAAATATCACTTGTGTGTTGCTCAACCTATCCAAAGCCTAATATATATTTGAGTGCATAAACCTTAGTGTACAAGATTTATTTTTGAGTGAGTTATTGCAGGCCATGATTTCTCTGGCCCGAGACTAAGAAGCTGGTCATTCCGTTTTTGCGTATCTATCTTTTTGCTAGCCTTTTATCCGTGCATTGTGTATCCCCGCATCGGAGATCTCACAAATCTCGCCGGATATCCACCCTTAAACCAAATATCATCTTTTGTGATTACCTCCTTGACCACAACCTATCGTTGAGAATGGATCATCAATTCAAGGAAGATCGCAAGACGGTGCCAACGTTGAAGATTTCAAGTATCTCTCCAAGGAAAAATATTCCGGTACCTACCTTATTTTTCGCCTCTTTGCTCGAGGACGAGCGACGTCTAAGCATGGGGGAGGAGGTAGGTACGGTGCAGTTTTAGAGTTCAAAGGGGAATATTTTTTTAAAAAAAATGATGATGAAAGAAAAAAAAATCCAGCGATACTCATGACTTTCAAGGTATAAAAAAATCAAAACTTCGTTGTGGAAGTCTTGGGCTGAATATATGACGAGGAAAAAAAGAATGAATGAAAGAAAGAAAAGAATGAGAAATATGAGAAAGAAAAAAATGTGCGTAAAGTAAATTCCCTAGCTCTCTAAAAGTGCATTCAAGGCTTCAAGTTAAAAAGATCCATTCTCATCTTCCAACCATGTGCAATCCGATAACGAGGACTTCCTTTGTGCCTCGGGATCACTCTTTGCCATTTGCACATGTCCACTCATCTAAAGTGTGTGTATTTTTCTCTTTCCCCTCCTTGATTTAACATTATTTTCCAATGACCTTTTTGACGAGTCTCGGTAAGACCATGAGAAGCTTGTCTTGTTTTGACAACACCTCATTTATAAAATCTTGTTAGGACTAAACTTTCCCAAATCTCCATATAAAAGCCTACCACATATATATGAGAGGGAAAGGAGTAGAATATATAGGCTTGAGAGACAAGTGAGATGAGAGTTTATGAGCAATACACGAGATGATTTAAATTTGTGAATTTGGTTTAGTTTTTCTTTATCTCGATCTTCATTTCAAAAAATTCGAGATCTATTTAAAACTTTGTGAGCATGTTAATACTTGTGGGATAAGCTTAAAAAGAATCTACCCTCCGTAGAAATGAAGGCTAGTACATTATGGAACTTTAATGAATTAAAATTTTGAGAGCATTATGTTTTCTCATGTGTAATCAAGTGCGAGTTTAAACATTGTTTAGCAATGATGATATCCATCGAAGGCTTACTCGAGGACGAGCAAGGTTTAAGCATGGGGGAGATGTTGATTTGTGAAAATCCGTCAACCTAGCCATGAGTTTACCTTCGGTGTTGGCATTAGTTTTATACCTTATCCATTGGTACTAACCCCCGTGGTATAACAAGTTCACGTGTGCATGTCGTTTTTGGAGTTTAATGTTTATGCGGGGATTTAGTGTTGAATGCAAGACTTTCGGGATAAGTTCATCAAGCACCTCATGACAAGACCTTGAAGCCCCGAACAAGTCATGCAATGAAGCAAACTTAACTCCAAGAAGCCGGGGACTTGATCCGAGAAGACGACGGACTCCGGGGACCCGACCGTAAAAGTGCCGAATCTTGCAAGACAAGGAGTTGAGTCCAATTCGGAGAGAAACCGACGACATGGACCTACATGCGAAGGGGGAAGCATCCGAGAAGCAAGGGAACCGACCTCGGGCAAAGGAGCCCGCGGGCCGGGCCTAAATGGGCCCAGGCCGGCCGGCCCGGTCCGGTCGGCCCGAGCCCATTTAGGGCCCAAACCCGTCGCCCTTTGCCCTAGCCGCCAATCGGGCTATTTATAGTCCCCCGACCGAGAGCCACGCGAGAGAAGATTTCGTATTCCGCCGCCGAGGAGCGAGAGAAGCTTGAGGGAGACCAACTTGAAGATGAGGGTCGTGCTAGTTGTCTAGGGTTTCCCTAGCCGACGTGGGAACCTTGCATGGAAGACCACGTCGGAGCTCCGGAGCGAGGATCAAGATCGAGGGAGGGCCCCGGTGGTGATCTTGTTCATGTAATCATTCATGGTGAAGTTTGTAAGTGAATTCGATTTCTAGCGATCAAGTGCCTTCTCGATGATTTTGTTTTCTTCTTGGTTTTGCTTCTTCTACGATCTAGTTTGCAGCTAGATTACATAGGGTGCTCTTGTAGCCGCGGTGGCTAGAGGTGCATACCGGACCGGCCAAGTGATTTCAACTTGTTCTATCGAACTCGCCCTAAGCTCCCCGCATGAATAGGGATACGTTGTGACAGAACGGGGGTCTCGAAAGGCGGATGTTTTCGGAGTCGGATGGGAAGGCCACGATTTAAAGATGCTTTTAATGAGATTCGCTTTGCTATCTTCATCTATCTTGTTTGGAGCTACAACATAAGCATGATCTAGATTCTCTAGATTGGTTATCTCTTGCTTTCACTTGATACCTCTTTGGTAGATTAGATTCGTTTTCTTTATGAGTTAGTAGATTAGATGCAACTTACCTTCATAAGATAGCTTACCTTGCTTTACTAGATTGAATCCTTGCGTTGCACATTGTTCCACGGATTCGATACCTTGGGTTCACCACTCGAGGGAAGAAGGGTCCCTTGACTACGACGGGAGACTTGTCCGCTTGCAAGTCACAAACGAACTTTGATACAACTATTAACCGTCAACACTCCCCCTGCACATATGCAAGCTCCACCTGAGCCAAAGCACACTCCCCCTGAACAAATGCAGCAATGCAACGCGGGGATGCAACAAAGAGCAAAAACCTTCTCACTCTGCCCAGGGCGGTTAGACCGCCTGTGCCTGATCTGACCGCCCGGGGTGCGGTTAGACCGCCCCAAGAGACCGGCCCTGCACCAAACTGCTCAAAATTTGCCCGAACCAATTGGAACACCTTCCAAACACTCCCAGGTGCCCAAAGCATGCACAAACTTCTCCCCCTTGTTGACAATGCATGAATCAAGGCAAAATGCGAAACTTTACAACATATAGCTTCTCGAATATACAAAATTCATCACAAGGAGCTACACAAGTCCAAATGAGCAAGTTAGATACTCGACAGGTTCGTAATGACCTTAACTACGTGATCACCATGTTTCACAATCATTGGACAAGGCTAAAAAGGATTTGAGTAATTTTGCGAAAAGTTACTCTCTCATAAGCAAATACCTAAACATGAGCAAAACATATCAAAATGGCAAAGCCACTCAAACTTCATGCTAGGACAGCCATTCTAATCATAAGACCATCATAAACACCCAAAAGCACCTCATGTCATGTCAAAGCCACCGAGCCATGTGCCTACTTCTATGTATGAGACTTCTCATTGGTAGGCATCATGCAACGGTTTAGCACCCAAAGCAAGTTAAAATCAGCACATATGACATGGGAGCATATTTTCCAAGCATTTTTCATTTCATTTTCAGATTTATGATTGGTACATGAAATGTCTTTGCGACAAAAAGGAACTTATGCCCCTCCACAAGATGAAGCAAGAGGGCTAAACATTCATGATGGCAAATGAGCCTTTGGCCCCATATGATCAATAAACTAGCTATCCAAGCACAAATTAAGCATAGCAAAGCCACTAAAACATGTCAAGGTCATACATAGGCATTTACACATGAGAGAGCATATATGTGACATTTTTCAAAACAATTAGCCACCAACCATGGATCATTCAACAAGATCATCAAGAGCTAAGCCAAACTAACCGTAGCATACCAAACAAGCTCACAAGAACATATATAGCAACCCATGCTGAACAATGTATATAGGAGAAGCTTTTCCTATCCAATGCATATGATACAAAATGCATGCAATCTACGATACAAGGATGCCTATACATCATGTTACATATGCAATGCCGAATGCAAGAAATGCACAAAAGAAAGCTATACATATGCTACAAAGGAGCTCCCACACACAAAGCTCACAAACCACCGTCTCCTCGAGGGGAGGCAAAACGGGCTCGACACCACCGGCAAAAGAGAGCTCCCACACACCCAACTAAAGAAATTAAACACACACCAAGTTCCCCCCGTGGACGAGTGAAAGATGCTTGATCTAGGGGTTTGGTGAAAATATCGGCTAGTTGGTCATGTGTGGGTACATGGATCAAAGCTATCTTCCCTTTCTCGACATTGCCTCTCAGAAAATGATACCTCACTTCTATGTGCTTGGTTTTGGAATGGAGCACTGGGTTCTTTGCAACGCTAATGGCACTGGTGCTATCACATTGAAGTGGGACATGGGTATACTCCTCACCAAAGTCACTCATGGTGTAGGTGATCCAAAGGAGCTGAGAGCAACAACTAGCAGCGGCAACATACTCGGCCTCGGTCGTGGATTGAGCAACACTAGACTGCTTGCGGGAAGACCAAGAGACCAAAGAAGAACCCAAAAACTGGCAAGTCCCAGAAGTGGACTTCCTATCCAACCGACACCCAGCAAAATCTTCGTTTGAAAAGCCACGAAGCGCCAAAGAAGAGGACGCGGAGTACCAAAGGCCGAAGTCGGGAGTGTGACGCAAGTACCTGAAAATTCTCTTCACCGCTTGCCGATGCGAAGTCCTCGGAGACGCTTGAAAACGAACGCACAGACACACCGAGAACTGTATGTCTGGCCTCGTCGCCGTCAAGTAGAGGAGTGACCCGATCATGCTCCGGTACTCCTTCTGGTCCACGTGTTCACCTTCCTCGTCCGCATCAAGAGCCGTAGTCGTACTCATCGGCGTCGTCATAGCCTTGGAGTCCTCCATCTTGAATTTCCTCACAATGTCCTTGGTGTACTTAGCCTGGTGCACAAATGTTCCTTCCTTTAATTATTTGATTTGTAGCCCGAGGAAGAACTGCAACTCACCCATCATGCTCATCTCGAACTCCCTGCTCATATCATCTGCAAACCTTGCAACAAGAGAGTTAGACGAGCCACCAAAGACAATATCATCCACGTACACCTGCACAATTAGGATATCTCTACCCTGCCTCAGCAAAAACAAGGTCTGATCGACCTTCCTCATCTCAAAACCTCTCTCAAACAAGAACCCCCTCAACCTGCCATACCAAGCTCTAGGCGCCTGCTTCAACCCATACAACGCCTTCCTCAACTTGTACACCCGGTGGGGGTACTTCTCACTCTCAAATCCCGGAGGCTGCCTCACATACACTTGTTCCTCCAACACTCCATTCAGAAAGGCACTCTTCACATCCATTTGGTGCAACATGAAGCCTTTAGCCACGGAAAAGGCTAGAAGGATCCTAATCGCCTCCAAACGGGCTACGGGAGCAAAGGTTTCCTCGTAGTCAATCCCCTCCTTCTGACTGAACCCTTGAGCAACAAGTCTCGACTTGTTCCTCACAACCTCACCCTTCTCTCCCTCTTTGTTTTTCCACACCCACTTGGTACCAATCGGCTTACACCCTGGGGGAGGGTCAACCAACTCCCACACCTGATTCCTCTCAAAATTCTCCAACTCCTCATGCATCGAATTAACCCAATTGTGATCAGATAGTGCGTGTCCAATGTCTTTGGGCTCGAAAGAAGCAACAAATGCAGCATTAGCAAAATGGGAGTTGTTTCAAACCCTCGACCGTGTAGTGCGTTCATTCATGTCGCCGATGATCCTCGAAGCTGGGTTATCGACTTGAACTCGCCGGGGAGGTTCTCGCCTCGAAGCTACCTCCCCCTCAACATCAGCTTTTCCTCGTTCTTGATTTGTCATCATAGGTGTAGCAGAGGGTCCATCCATCATCGTAGTCGAAGTAGTGGGTACATGTTCAGCCAGGGGCACCGCACCTCCATCTTCATCATCACCATGTTCATGCTCCTCCTCCTGAAATATCTCCTCGCCAAGCTCATCATCACCTGCACACTCAAAGACAAGCTGACTACGTGGCTCTGTCTCGTCGAAGGTTACCTCGCAAGTCTCCACGATTTGGTTAGTTTCAAGATTGAGCACACGATATGCTCTAAAATGAGATCCATAACCAAAGAAAATGCCATCGACAGACCTAGCCTCAAACATATCCAACTTCCTGCCCTTCTTCAGAATGAAACACTTGCAACCAAAGACATGGAAGTGACTCACCTTGGGTGTGCGACCATGCATCAACTCATAGCATGTCTTCTTCTTGTGAACTCTGAGGTATATCCTGTTCGACACATAGCACGCGGTATTCACCGCCTCAGCCCAATACCTCCTCGGAGTCCTATGCTCATCAAGCATCGTCCGAGCCATCTCGCACAAGGTCCCGTTCTTCCTTTCCACAACACCATTCCGGGGAGGTGTATACGGACTCGAAAAGCGGTGCTCAAGACCCAAGTCATGGCAAAAGGTTTCAAAACGAGAGTTCCTGAATTCCGAGCCATTATCACTACGGATAGCTCGTATGGCATCTCCGTGCCTCTCGTTCCTCAACCTCAAGACTAGATCTCGAACAAAACCAAACGTCTCCCCCTTCTCCTCAAGAAAGAACACCCACGCATACCGAGAATAGTCGTCCACCACAACAAGGACATACCACTTCCCACCCGCAGATCGCACACGAGTTGGGCCAACAAGGTCCATATGGAGCAGCTCGCATGGACGCTCAGTCATCACATCGGTGAGAAGCGGGTGAGAAGAGGCCACCATCTTGGCATGCCTACATGGAGCACAAACCAACTCTTTCTCAAGCCTCAACCGTGGCAATCCTCGGACCAAATTGAGTTTACTCAAGCGAGACAAAAGGTCAAAGCTCAAGTGACCCAACTTCCTATGCCACCTCCACAACTCACTCAAAGAACCAGCCAAGAAACAATGCTCCACACCCGAAGACTGAGAAAAATCAGCACGAAACACCTGACCCTTGGGAACAACCATACAAACAAGGTCCCCTCGAGAGTCCACAATCCGAGAACCACCTGGCCAAAACAACACCTCAAAGCCCTCATCCAACAACTGGGACACAGAAAGCAAATTGTACCCCAGCGATTGAACAAGAGCTACACGCCTCAGAGTGATCTTGTCACTCACTTTTATCTCACCTTCTGAAAGCACACGCCCACGCCCATTGTCCCCAAAGGTGATGTACCTCTTCGTCACCACGGGACGAGACTTGAGAACCACCCCCCGTCTCCGGTCATATGCCTCGAGCAACCGGAGTCGCTCAACCAAATGTTCTTCAAGTCTCCCACCCGAAATTCAAAAACAAGCACGTGAGCGAACAAACGACTCAAAGATCGGGGTTAGTACCAAAAGAGGAAAACCGATGCCGAGCCATTTGCTCGAAAGTGGGGTTAGCACACATCAAGCCATCTTTCCTACCATAACTACCACCACGAACACCACCTCGGTAACCACTCCGAGGAAACCACCCCTCACTGCCTGGGGAAGGACCAAAACCACGGAAGACAACCCGTGGAACGTCCCTCCTCTCCTTCTCAAAGCTACGACTCCTCCCATCCCCGTAGTGAACTCAAAAGGAGAATGCCTAGCAACCGACCACCCGTCGTCTCTCCGGACCAACCACCAAAGCAACTCCACCTCCGGACCCGAAACCTCTCGACTCACCACCTCGAAAACCACTCCGCCCGGAGCCCGCGGGGGGCGGTTAAACCGCCTAGCCAGGCCGGTCTAACCGCCCCCCTCGGGCTGGGCCGGTCTGACCGCCTAGCCAGGCCGGTCTGACCGCCCCCTCCAGAACTACTCCTCGGTTGCGGGAACCTGGATCTCCCCATGCCGGAACACTTCTCACCACAGCCTTACCCCTGGGCAGTGGCATACGAGGCTTAGGTACACCATGGGAAGGGTTGTACCTATCCTTGTTCGCCCACTCCTTTGCCATCCTCTCTTCCCGCTTCCTCTTGAAGCAAAACTCATCCTTGTGACCCTCTTTCCCACAATGGCCACAACGGAACCGCACAAGCTTAGGTTTTGGCTTGGATTGGGGCTGCTCGCTTGGTTTCTCTCCACTCAACTCCTCCACCGATTTCTCCTCACTTGCCTTCTCACTCACTTTCCCAAAGAACACTTTCCCTGGAAGTGCTCACAAACTTGATAGGCCTTCGGAGATCATTTGTGGGTGTAGGAAATATAGGTGGAGTTGGGGTTGTGTCTAGTCGGTTCCTAAGATGGTTGGGTTTTGGAGGGAAATCATTTTTGTGGTGGGTTTTTGGTGGCTCTGGGATATTCTCTCCACTTCCCTCACCAACCTTGTTTGCCCCAAGTCCCTCACCATCTTGCCTCTTAAACGCCTCGATCATCATCCTCAACTGAGGCTCATGACCTGACAACCAACCCATCAACTTCCTCAAGTCATCATTCGCATCCTGCAAACGATCAACATAATGTGCAAGTTCCAAATTTTTCAAAGCATGCATTTCACAGGTAGAGCATGATGTAGGCATGGGTTCCTTCAATTTAGCCTGAGGCGAACTAGTGTAGGCATGCATCTCATCAATCTTAGCATGCAAAACAGGGCAAGAAGTGCAAGCACCTAGCAAAGCAGGTCTAGACTTAAGCTCAGCCACTTCAACCCTAAGCACATCTAGTTCCTCACACTTGGAGGCATGCTTCTCCTTAAACAAAGCAAGATCAACAAGGAATATGGAGCAATCAGCACAATCATTCTCATCCGAAACAACAGGGCTAGCCTTAAGCGAATCAATCTCAAGCTTGCTATCAAGCACCTGTGTCTCTAGCTCAGCCACTCTTGTCCTAGCGTCCTCGAGTGAAGCCCTAAGCTCTTTTCTCATTTTCTTGGACTCTCTAAGCATGTCATCACGGTTATCAAGCAAAGAGCCAAGCCTCTCATTCTCCTGGCACAAGAAGGGAAGTTCATCACGCACCTCGTCGTCGGACTCAGAGTCCGAGTCGCTCTGTGTGCTCTTCTTGCCGCCGGAGCTCGCGCCATGGTACGAAGCCATCTCCCGCGAAGCGGCGCTCGGCCCCGCTCAGGTTCTTGGACGACTTCTTGTTCTTGCGACGATCGCCTTCGTCTTCACTGCTGCTCGAGCTCGAGGTGGATTACGCGGAACTGGAGTCGACGTCGCTCGCTCCGACCATCGCTCGAGCCTTGCCTCGGCTCTCCTTCTTCCTCGATCGTCGCTCGTCCTTATACTTGTTCTTGTGCTTGCTCTTGTGGTCGCGCCTCGAACGGTACTTGCCATCCTTCCTCGGCTTGTGCTTGTAGCTGTCCTTGTTCTCGGCCTTCTCCGGGCAGTCGTCGACGAAGTCTCCCGGCTTGCCGCACTGGAAGCACGTCCTCATGTTCCTCCTCATGTTCACATGGTTCTCGTGCAGCCTCTCGAACCGCCTCGTCAACAGCGCCAGCTCGTCCTCTCCAAGGTCATCAAACTCCTCATCTGGCATAGACATCAAAGAGGAAAAAGAGAACATCCTGGTGGATGGGTTAGAGTTAGCCTTTCCTTTGGAACCACCAACGAGGGCAAGACCATGGGAATCGGCGGTCCCTCGAGCTTGGCGCTCATGCCCCTATCCACCTCAGCCGACTTGAGCTTCGAGAACAGCTCGTTCACCGTCAGAGTGTCATACTTCTCCGACTCCACAATGGCCTCAAACTTTCCGCCCCATATCGTACGATCTAAAGAGTGTAAGAGCTTGACCGCTCTATCATGATCATCGTACGGGAGCACGTCCACACTGGCCCTCATGTTGTTCACAACCACCGTGAACCTCTGAAACAAGGCATCGATGGACTCACCGGGGAGAAGAGTGAAGTTCTCGTACTCTCTCCGGTAGGTCGCGTACATCCGTGCCTAAACCTGGGCGTTCCCAACACGAGCCTCCTTCAACACCGCCCAAATCCTACAAGCCAAGTGCTCGGTGTGCACCCGATCGAACTCAGGCTGACACAAAGCACGAAACAAGTGTCGACCGCCTTATTGTTGGCGTCGAATCTGTCCCTCGACCCTGGAGCAAGGAAATCCATCGGCTGGACATAGCCTGTGTCCACCGTGACATCCCAAAGAAGCTGACCCTTTCCGCGGAGGAACGCACCCATCCGCTTGCTCCACATCTGGTAGTTCTTGCCATCGAAGTGTGGAGGACCCGAACCCCGTTCCTGGTATGCCATCCTTGGATCTTAGACTGGTTAGAGTCAATAAAGACCCGAATCGGCTCTGATACCACTTGAACGACCGATTAGGCGACCAGAGAGGGGGGGAGTGAATGGGAGCCGATAAAAATTCTTCTCGAGGGAGATTGAAACTCCGACAAGACGAACTAGCTCGGTCGAACCCCCAAAATCACACGCTCCGCACTTCAACCTCCCGTTTGCCAAAACCACGTAGCCACTGGAGTGCTACTGGTCCTAGGAACAAACTCTACCAGCAACCACAACACACACGCAGCAACGACAGCGGAAACAACTCGAAAGCCGGCTAACCAGAAGGGGCGATTAGATCGGGTAAAGGGGGCGGTTAGACCGCCTCCACCTGGTAACCAAGAAATCCTCCGAAACGCCTCTTCCGAGAACCAAAACTCACCACGGTTTCAGCAACAGAGATCTCTGGTCAAGGTCATGCTAGCTACCAGAAAATCTTGGCGAAAACCAAAACTTCACCCAGGGACCTAGGGGCGGTTAGACCGGCTACCAGGGGCGGTCTAACCTCCTGTACCCAGCAACGAACTCCAGCCAAGAACACCTAGCAAACAGCACGAGAATGACCCCAAATTTCACCCAGACGCTCCTCTGATCAAGGCGAATAAACTCCCAGAGGAAAATCCGGTGAAACAAAACTTCGACCTGGAAACACCCAGGGTAGTTAGACCGCCCCCTATAGGCGGTTAGACCGCCCCTTCCAGAAAACGAACCCGCGGGTCAAACCTCAACTTCCTCGTGCCCGATCTCCCGAATCACTCCACGGATTGCAGCAAAACTTCGGGAATAGCTGGGTTACCTCCTGGGCAACCTCTACCTCAAAGGAATCGACCCGAAACACTCACAATCAAGAGGAATCGAAGAAATCGCTTCTCTAGTTCAAGAACTCACCCAACTCGAGAAACCACCAAATCGAGTCCGATTCAAAGGGGATTTGGGGGCAAAGTCACCATCCAAAGAGGCACAAGAACCTCATACGTGACACCCTCCAAAAATCCCAAGAAATCGTTTTCAAAACATCGCCAAAAAGAGCTTCGAAATTTAACACCAAAGCGATGGGAAAACCACCATGATGAACAACGCCAAACCTTCTATACATGCCATGAAAGGTTAGTACAAGGTCTAGCTTGCCACCCAAACATCCATCCCTCTCTCTAGATCTCACATGAAGCTCTCAAGCTAGTCCTTTAAAATCCTAAGGAAAATGGAGAACGAAAATGGAAAAACAAATGAGCTAGGGTTCCAAGAGTTGGCTGCCATCCACCCATCTAATGAGTATATATGGAGGCACCCTAAAGACTAAACTACCCTTCACTAATAACTAGGGATACATGCCCCTCGAGGGCGGATTTGGAAGTCTTCATGTCTTCACCATCGGACGGATGCCCGGCGACTGCAACCTGCTTAGCCTCGACGCAAGCCTTGCGATCCCGACGCGTGTCCTCCGCTTCAAAGCTTCTCGGCGCCGGCAGCCAGGGCGGTCAGACCGCCCCCCGGGCGGTTAGACCGGCCCGGGGGGATCCGACCGGCCCCGGGCGGTCCCCGACCGCCCCTCCTGGGCGGTTGAACCGGCCTGGGTGGCCGCACCTCCTCGTCGAGTCTTCGGCCTCGGTTTTGTGGCTCAACCGAGTAACCCAGTGGTTTTCTGGTGAACTACTGCAAAACACGCGAACTCGGTGTAGCCTCCGCCAATCTCCACTCATGAGTCGGCTCCCACGTAGTCCCGGCTCGACCTTGGTTTTGAAGCTCTACCAAGAAACCGTCCACGACTTCATCTTGCTGTTCATGCCACCATGCGGCCCGCACTTGACCCCGCTGGCCACCGGGTCCCTCGAACGAAGCCTACTTGTCTTCTCCACACCTGGAGGCCTCACCGACAACGACCTTTCGCGCTTGTTCTTCACCCGCACCAACACCGGTCAAGCCGCAACCTCGCACTCGCAATAGTTAGCCAAGAATCAGTCCACACAACGTTGTCAATCACTCATCACACAAGGAAGCGACCATCCACCGGTCCTCGAACCACACATGGTCCTCAGACACGCCCTCCGCAACGGATGCAGGCGGTCGTATTGATCTCGACGGGTTGCATGAGCTCACATCGCTTCGTCTCCTTTATCGATGGCTCATTGGCTTCTAGCTTCAACTCTAAGCTCCTCGGAGACACAATGGCTGCTGTGTGGATGCCAAATATTACTTGATGGGATTGATTCCTGAGCTCCCAATTCGGCCAAATAAATAGTCCGAAGAGAAAAACCCTAGGAACCTCATTTTCCTTTTTTAAACTTCCCTTAAAATTTTCTGACCGAAGAAGGAAGTCGAAAAGGAGCAATTCGGGAAAAAATCGGGGACGTCCGCCGCCGGGACCCTACCGGGCCGGTCGGACTGGGCCGGCCCGCCCACCTTGTCTCCGAGGCCGGGCCGGTCCGGTTTTTCGTGCACCGCACTTTTTTTCGTGCATCGGTGGTGGCCAAGTCAAGGAACGAGGCAAGACCGAGTAGACCGTCCGGCGCCGGAGATGAAAGGCTTGGCGGGCTCGACGCTTGGCGTGGTGAGGCCAGGCCGTGTACGCGGGGTTTGGTGGTTTGACCACAAAACCATCGGAGGAGGGTTTCTCGGTTTGGGCCTCAAAACCGAGCCCGAGGGCCTGACGTGACGGAGACGGTATCCGGGTGCGTCGGGAAGCTTTGAGGCGGGCGACACGTGGCATGATCTAGGTGCTTGCGTCGGGAGGACGTGAAGGCCTGATGGATGCGCGGCCGTCCGATGGTGAACTTCATGTGTTGACCAAAACGCCCCTGTGAGGGCTTGTGTTGTACTCCTAGTGTAGGGGCACTTCGGCCTTTTCCGGAGGGCCTATATATAGGAGGAGGGGGCTGAATTTTCAGCCAACTCTTAGGCTAGAGGTGGCTGTACTCTTTCATTTTGGAGTGCTTTGGGAGAGAGGGAGAGAGGGGAGAGTGGCTCTTCGATTGGAGCTTTTTGCCATCTTAGATTTGGTTTCTAGTAGTGGCTTGTAATCGATTGGACAAGATATTCATAGTGATTTCTTCCTATAAATCTTGTGCCAATCTTTCTATTCCCGAGTTTCTTTTATTGCTTTTTCGGAGCTCTTTCTATGCTATTTTCGTGCTTGGCTCGATTCGTTGTTTCTAGGACGTTTGGCTCCGGATTTCTTTGAGGGGATCATGGATGGATGCCTTGCGCACCTTTGGTGATGATCTTGACCCCTCAAACACTGGGAATCGGGCTCAATTTGGTGAGAATTGGATGAACTCGGGTTTGTGATTTGAGTGCACGAGATTTGCAATTCCGGTTGATTGGATTGGTTTAGGGTTCCAAGATTTTGGGCATAGCTTCACGTAGTGACGCTTCTTATCTACCCAAAATTTGGGGTCAATCCGTCCAACGGTTTAGGAGATCCATCGATTGGAAGTTTGAGGTTGTTTCTCGTGTTCCTCGGCTGTGCCGATTCGCACCCGGTGGACCGTCCGCGAGGTCACCGTGGACCGTCCGCGAGGTAGCCGCGGACCGTCCGCGAGGTCACCGCGGACCGTCCGCGAGGTGCCCGAGCGCCCCAGCCGTTCTTCGTGTTCTTGCGGATTCTTGAGCGCCTCTCTTTCGATCCATTTTGTCCGTGGGTTTTTGGTGCATGAAGTTTGCGGACGGTCCGTACTAGAGTGTCGGACGGTCCGTGACGAGGCGGACGGTCCGCGGGTCCCTCACGGACGGTCCGTTTTTCTCGGTGCGATCGGAGGTTCGGGTAGCAATTTCGGACGGTCCGTGCCCTCCTCGCGGACGGTCCGCGCCCTCCTCGCGGACGGTCCGCCGGACATTGCGGACGGTCCGCCCGGTGCCTTCCAGCATTGCCTAAGACCCTTGCTTTTTGAGTTGTGCTTCCGCGTTGGATTGGTTTGGGATTTGTTCATAGGCTTCTTGGTGGTTCCTTTGAGGTTGTTTGAGTCCTGTTTGGGATCTTGTTTGTGCTTGTGGGTTCGTGGAGTTGCGATTGGGGTATAGGCCGAATTCAACCAAAGGGAAGAATTTTTATCGGCTCCTATTCACTCCCCCCCTCTCTAGTCGCCATCCGATCCTTCAGTCAAGCCCACGTAGCCACTGGAGTGCCACTGGACCTAGGAACCAACACACAACCTTCCGACCCGAGAACGCAGCGGAACACCAAACCTCGAGTCTACAGACCCACACCGGTCAGACCGGTGAGCACCACCGGTCAGACCGGTCCTTGCTGGTGAAACTGAGCAACTTTCACTAAGTGGCTCCACACCGGTCAGCCTGGTGAGACACACCGGTCAGACCGGTCACAGCCTGAAAACCCCAAAGCACCAAACAGGCCAACCGACCACCAAACTGACCCAAACTCGAAACAGCAGCAACACAGGACAACAGCGAACACACACAGACGTTCACCCGAGCAAAAACCCACCGAGGGTTTCACCGGTCAGACCGGTCAAAAGCACCAGTTAGACCAGTGTAGCCTAGGCAGCTCGGGATGAACAGCACCCGCGAGTCAACTCCCTCAAATCCAAACCTCGATCTCCCGAATCGCTCCACAGACTTGAACAAGACTATGGGAATATTAGGAACACCTCATGAGGAGTCCATAGCCAAGTTTAATCCCATCAAAACTCGTCCAAAAAGGATGAATCAAAGAAATCCCGCCAAGAGCAATTCCAACCCAAGAACTCAAGAAACCCCAAAATCGACCACCTTTACTCACGGATTTGGGAGGGGAATCACAGCCCAAAGAACCACGAAGGGTTCCCACAAATTTCCCCCATCAAATCCCCAAGAGAAAAGTCCCGAAAACAACCCAAAGAAATCACCAAGAGAGGGCTCCGAAAATCACCACCAAGAACAACCGGGGAAAACACATCCAAACCCTGAGGAACCACGCCGAATCATCTATACATGAGACAAAGGTTCATACAAGGTCTAGCAAGCCGCCGATCATCCATCCCTTTCAACAAGATCTCTCCATGAAGCTCTCAAGCCAGTCCTATGGAAAACCTAAGGAAAATAGGAAGGAAAATAGGAAAACAAATGATCTAGGGTTCCAAGAGATGGCTGCCATCCTCTCACCTCTTGGGTTATATGGAGGCAACCGAAAGTCTAAAATACCCTTCTCTAACAACTAGGGATACAAGCCCCTCAAGGGCGGATTTGGAAGTCTTCATGTCTTCACCATCGGACGGATGCCCGGCGACCGCACCCTGCGTAGCCTCGACGCAAGCCATGCGATCCCGACGCGTGTCCTCCGCTTCGAAGTCTCCGGACGCGTCGTCGCACACCGGTCAGACCGGTGCTCACCACCGGTTAGACCGGTACCCACCGGTCAGACCGGTTAGACCCACCGGTCAGACCAGTCTGGCGCTGCTGCAGCACCATCTTCGGTTCTTCGGTCTTGGCTTTGTGGATCAACCAAGGAACCAAGTGGTTTTCTGGTGAACCACTGGAAACCCCGCGAACTCGGTGTAGCTCCGCCAATCTCCAGTCATACTTGGCTCCCACGTAGTTTCGGCTCGACCTTGGTTTTGAGGCTCAACCAAGAAACCGTCCATGACTTCATCTTGCTGTTCATGCCACCATGCGGCCCGCACTTGACCCCGCTAGCCACCGGGTCCCTCGAACGAAGCCTACTTGTCTTCTCCACACCTGGAGGCCTCACCGGCGACGACCTTTCGCGCTTGTTCTTCACCTGCACCAACACCAGTCAAGCCGCAACCTGCACCTGCAATACTTAGCCAAGAATCAATCCACACAACGTTGTTAATCACTCATCACACAAGGAAGCTACCATCGACCGGTCCTCAAACCACACATGGTCCTCACAGGAGCACGTTGTTCCATCGTTTACCAGTCATGCTCATAGCTGGTGAGGACCTCTACATGCCTATCCCAAATCTCTCCTGCCTAGTCCGCACTACCTGTTTCCAAGAGCTGCATGTGCCGTATCTCGTGCAAGCAAGCAGTGCAAAGAATGCATGCTTATGTGCATAGACGCAAGCAAGGCTTACTGTATCTGTATATGCTACTTGTTTACATCGTAGCTATGCAATAACCATGAGTAATTTTGCTTTAGCAAAATAATTAGAATGGCTACCCGGTATTTCTTTCCCATACATCAAAACTTCATAAATCTAGTAATCTTTAGGCTTTGATTATATTTCATCTATGAAATAATCTTTTATTTATCCAAAACAAATTCTTCGTGTAGGAGGAAGTCGTTTATCTATCCATTTAGTTCCTTGATTATTGCTCATGATGATAGCATCCTTGCTATCATGTTCAATCAGCTATCCTTTTCTTGATTCATATCCTATTCAATTCAATTGTAATATCAGCATTTTTTCCCTCATGTGTTCGTCTCAACGTGTAGATTAGTTTTGTACTGTTATAGCTCGTTTGTGTCGTTGTGTAGTTCGTTTCACCATAACTTATGTGTTAGCATGTGTACCACCTGTTACTTGTTTTAATATCAAAGTTGCATGTTATCTTGACTAATATTTATTCCATTACTTTTCCAAATAAAAGTGATTAGATTCTATCCCGGTTCCATAAGTTAAGGTGTAATTGGTTAATTTCCATTTATAACTAGCTTTTCTGAATAAAAGATGCTTAGTGTTGTACATCGGTTTTTATAATAAAGTTAATGTTCTTAATGATATTAAATGCCTTTTCAATATTAATATGTTTAGTTGAACACGCAATATAAAGTTATTCGATTAGATTCTTTCACATGATTTATCTTTTAATGTTAATTGTTAATTGGATATAACTTTTACTTAAATATCTGCTAATAAAATATAGTTAAGTTTATCGTGTTTTCTTAATTAAACATAACCTCCTTTGTAACATTCTTGCCAACAGACAAGGCGCTAGAAGGGCTGAAGACCAACAGAGGCAAAGGATATAGTAAAGATAAATTTGGGGTGATTGACATCGATAGTACTCGACACAGGTATAAGAACGGACCCTATATTAGGTAGAACTGGTGTTTTATGTGAATCTTGTGAACAAACCTGGTTGGAGAAGTGTTCTTTCATTGGAACCAAGGAACTTGTTTGCCATGCCTGAATTAGATCTTGAGGACTCAATTGTTGTGGGTATTGAAGGTATTAATTTGCTCAGTGAACACCAGGATTTGAAAAATTGGTCAAGATCGGACAAGGAAGGCACAACTGGGGATGTCTCGGTTATTAATCAGGTGCGAGACGAGGAAGTTGATGAACCATACGATGATGTATTTGATGATGATGATGATGAGCATGATGCAGACGACACGTACATTGATGATGGAGTTGTTGCACTAACTGTTCAAGTTGTCCAAGATGATTAATTTTTCGATTGATACTTGGTCGATTTTGTTTGGCGTGTTTAGATCCAATTTAATTTTGCCATGATAATTGTTTTCAACATTTTTTTCATTATTACATCGTGCCACAAAACTAAAGCATGAGGTGTATTTGTGGTCACTATTCCCAAGCTGTTACATTCTCACTACATTTGAATAATAATTATTATAATTTTGGCAAAGGTATGTTCCTACCAATGTAGAAGAATATGTAGAAAAACAAGTGTTGTATGAACATAACTTGTTATTTCTTTATTCTGCTTGGGACTCATCATCAGCATGAAGCTTAATAGGAAGTTCTAGCAGATGATACACTTTACACCATTTTATCCTCTATAAACATGATTAACACTAAGAAAGAAGGCATCGCATTCAAAACGAAGCCAACATTCATCACTATAGAAATGAATGGCAAACCCCCTCCGGCTTGGCTCCCTACCGCAGAAGGTTCGGCCTACGCAATGTTTAATGTTGCAACACACCACCGCAGGTGGTAGCGTTGGCCGCTGACATTCCTGGCAGAGGACGATACTCCTCATTTGCTTTGCAAGATTAACCCCACAAGTCTAGAAATATTCAGATACAAGTTGATGATCATCTATGAACCTTGAGTCTCGCCCTCAACCTGTTTCATGTACGCAAATGCAGTGGCGTCTATGTCGGCCTCGCTGTAGAACCTGTAGAGGAGGACGGCCACCACATAGGCCGCCCCTCTGTTCCCGGTGTGGGCAGCGCGGTGTAGCTCGTTTAGGGGAGGATGCTGTCCGCGGTTTTTGCCGAAGATGTCGTCCATCCCGGCGAGGACGCTGGACACCGGGTTGCCGGCTGCTGCCAGGCTACGAACGAAGACGTCGTAGCCGTTGGGGTCAGTGTGCTGCATCTGCTCAACTGGAACCCGACCTAGTGCTAGGTGCCTACCAACGTCTCTATCGCGGTAGAGGCCGAGCATGTTCTTGCAGGTGGCACGTCGGATCTGGAGATCCTGCATTGGCTGCTTCTATGTCCCACTGACTCAGCCAGCGATGATTGCCCGCAACTCAATCAGGAGTTCCGCGAGCTACGGAGGGTGCTCCCTCGATGCCATGGAAGGGAAGTCGCGCGACGCAGAGCATGAGATTTGGCCGGAGAGGGCGCGGCAACTGAGCGTGAGATGTGTGGGCGAGCGGAAGCGGGGGGGGGGGGGGGGTGTGGGCGGAGAGGACTTTCCAAGAACCGACGGTGTCTTTCGAGATACCAATAACCGACGGCCGCCTCTCAAGTTATTTCCAAAGAAATAAACAACTGAACATCAGAACTGGTGTGTCGTGGCGTTGGTTCGAACTAGCGTGTTGTGGCGTGGTCGGCCACTGTGTGGCTGGGCGCGACCGCTGCGGGGCTGTGGCTTGGCCGCGGCCGATTGTGACTCGGGTTTGGCCGGCTGCGGCTGGGGAACGTGGCTGGGCTCGACCAGGCGTGGTTGGGTGTCATTTCATGTGGTGTGGTGGCAACATATGATACCAAAGTTTCCATTTGACATCCACTACGTGAAAAACTTGCTTTCGTAATGGGCATAGATTGCCTTTGGTAACGGGCAATGCGCCTGTTACCGATCAAGGGTTACAAATAAGTCAAGAAAGGTAATGGGCAGATGCCCAATACTGATAAGACATATTCGTAACTAGCATTAAACAATGCTTTTACCACAACTAGCCATCGATCACGTGAAATGGTAGTTTCCCTGGGCCCACAGGAAACTTTCGTAACAGGCACCAAAGCAAAGCCCGTTATAGTAGCTCAATATCGGAGACTCCTGCCTGCGTCTCCACTATCTTGACGAACTGAGACGCGTCTATTTCACGTGTGTCTCAGCACATATTGGATTCGTAACGGGCATCAAACAACGACCGTTATTATAACTAGTCACCGGTCACGTGAAATGGTTGTTTATCTGGGCCCACAGGGAACACTTGTAACGGGCATGCAACAGAGCCTGTTACTGTAAAATTAACATCAGCAACACATTATGTGAACCTGCGTCTCCTCTGTCTCGACGAAATGAGACGCATCTGTTTCTACGTGCATCTGCTTTCTCTCTATTAAAGGAGACGCTTGCTTTCAACCTACGTCTCCTATATCTCGATGAATGGGCCAGGTCCTGGAGCCCACTAGTCAGGACTGGTAACGGGCTTTTACACGGCCCGTTACATTGTGGGCATGTTTGTAACGGGTTTCCGAATGAAGCCCGTTACTCACTAATCAGTGTTTGTAATGAGCTTTCATTAATGCCTATTACAGATACGTAGACCACCCCTATAGTAACCTTCCTGCTTGTCGGCGGCATCCTGGAACCACCTAGGATTTGGCAGCCATCAGGGGTTGCATCCTGGAACCAGCCAGGATATGGCAGCCACCACAACAAGGAGAAATCACAAACACATTCTCACATCACAGATATAGGAAAAGTAAGATCACATTTATTGACAAGCAAGATCAAATCAAGTTTCAAGTTACTCTCATCAGGGCTTGTTTGTATGGAGAAATGAGAAAACTGCCTGAACTAGGTAGTATCTGACCCCAACCAAGCAAGCCAAGCAGGTTTCTCAGGCAACAACACCTGATTAAAGAAGACCGAATGAGTTTTATGTTTTTGGCTACAATAAACTCACGGTGCACCACTATAGAAGTTGCCCTTTCGGTTGATGGTCTCCTTAAGAATGTACTCACATAGCATCACCCGGACACGCTTTAGATCTTCTATGGAAACATCTACAGGAGATTTGAAATCCTGCAAAATACAATCATTTATGAGAATACAAGTAGAAATCAGTTTCTAAAATCAGATGGAGAATATGAGTAGAGACAAGGTTGAACATTATTATCTACTTACAGCAGCATTCTTGATGTCAGGTATGTATCGAGTAATCTTAACATATGGAATGCCACATGGAATCCACACAAAGAGGACCCCCGTGGCTACTGAGCACACTGCATTGAGGTACCAAAATGACAAGTTAATGTAGTACCAAATAGGTAAGAAGGGACCATACAGCAACCTCGGTCTTACAGCGAGATTTGTTTTGTGCTTGAGTGTGGGTTTTGGCTTTTTTTCCCTTTCGTCACTCCATCTTGTGCATGTTCACCGAAGGCCCTACATGATCAGCAATACCAATTAGAAACACCAAGAGCTTGAATTTTTGTGAACAAAACCTACAAATATTGTACCAAATGCCCTGCATGGTCAGCATTACCAATTAGAAACACTAAGAGATTAAATTATTGTGAACAAAACCTACAAGAAACTAACCAGTTCAAAATAGGTTGGAGGTCTGGGAACTTTAGCAGGAGATGTTGTTTAGCAGAATCTAGATACCAAACCCCTTTGAACTTCATACAAATGATCATTGTTACCTAGTGGCTGGTGCAGTAGGCACCCACCATGTAGTCGTTGTTCATGCATTTGAGATTCCTTTGCCAAGTTGCTGAGAATCCTGAGAAATATTTTTTGAAGTAAACAAATCTGGATCTAAAACCCAACACTAATCTGCATCTCCGCTGCCTTGTCCATCATTTTCCTACAAAAAATCAAATTGTTAGCATGCATGAACTTTGTGGTCAAAATTAAAGAAATATATTTTTAGGTTTTAAAGGACTTACAATGTCCACAACCTCATGAAGGTAACATCTAGAGAAACCAGGGTTATAAGGTTATAAACGCTACTGAATTCAATGTTTAACATTAAAGCACCACAACCACATTTAAAGTAGTCTTGATCCACCTTTGTTGGAAAGACAAGTTTATCCTTACTGGGTTCCATGACATAAGCATGCAACTTGGCACAATTTGGTCCAACAGCCTTTACATTTGCTTCTAACAACATAGGTGCACCAGGCTTGTATTTTGGTCGGTCCTGTTTTGTCCCAATAACATAGTTAAGAATCTCATCTTTGGACAGAAATTTCCTGGCCTGGTTCCCCTTCTGCAGTGGAGATTGCCTGGGCTCCTCCTGTTGCAGAGGCTGCTGTACTTGTTGGATCTGCTGCTTAGGGGGGAGATTCGTGCGCTCCTCCTCCTGCTGCTGGAGAGGCTGCTATTTCGTGTGTTGTTTATCCTCATGTTGTAGCTGCTGCTTAGGCGTAGTTTGCCTGGGCTCCTCGTGCTATCGTCGACGCTCCTACTGCTAGAGAGGCTGTTGTTTTGTCTGTTGATTATCCTCAAGTTGCAGCTGCTGCTTAGGCAGAGTTTGTCTGGGCTCCTCCTCCGGCTGTTGTCGATGCTCCTGCTGCGTAGTTTTGCTAATCTGCTGCTGCTGCTGAGCCTCCATTTGATGTCGTACCCCTACTATCTTTGCGGCTTCAGGGTTGGGATGTCTCTTCATGGGTGGTATAAGGATCCAGTCCTTTGGCCATTGGATCCTTTGAATGAGAGCCCCATCTAAGGTTGCTATGTCACCCCCATCAATTGGTACAGGCAGAGGGTAGTGACCCGCATTAGCCCACACATAAGTAGGTTGCACCACAACATACCCATCCTACACAGGTACTGAATGGCAAGCCTTTTGAAATGGAAAGACTTTCGCTAGTGCATAAGACATTAATCCAGGTGCCATCCAAAAGGCTGCACGCGGTTGGCCCTACGTGAAAACCTGAAATAGGTCACGCAACATTTGTAACGGGCCCTTAACGCCTGTTACATCCACCCACATCTGTAACAATTGTTGTTTGGCGCCCGTTACCTATAAGCGTGGTAGGCCGACCCCGGGATTGGCCTCCGTAATGCATGTTACCAATGTGGACTTCTGGTAATGGTCTTCTTAAACGCCTGTTACATGAATTCTTTATAACAGACGTTAAATAGAGCTCGTTACACAAGTTAAACCTATCGGTAATGAGCTAGTAAAGTCCGTTACTGATCAACGCCCTATCGGTAACGGGTTGTTTAAGTTCGTTACTGATCACTCCGTATTGGTAACGTGCTATAAAGTCTGTTACCGATGAGCATTTGACGCCTGTTACTAGTTTGAGAGCCCAATATTTAAAGTCTGAGAGCACTCACCTGTCGTGAAGTGGGAGCGCGGTGGCAGTGAACAAACGAGTCGGAGGTTTGTTAATCATCTTCTCCTTTGAGTCTATCCTCATTGACAGGTCAACTCGATCCATCTCTTATTGCTTCCATTTCGACATACAGGCACAATCAACACACATATCTTCTGAGACAAAACGGACATCATAAGAAAGATAACTTGTCCACAAAGATGAAGATAACTTGTCCACAGGAATAAAGATAATTATAACAAAAGTTTAACTTGTCCATATATCAGGCTAGGACTTAACTTGTCCATCACATTATTTACTATGGTCGTGCTATCTGACCATACACATCAACAAAGGCATGCCCCTTGAACATACACATCAACAAAGTATGGCTACTGACCCTGCACATCAACAAGCTTGAACTAGATCATGCCCCATCAAGATTGGCTCTTTTTGCAGCCTCTTCGTAAGCAACCAAGGATTCTTGAAGCCCTTCGAGTGCACCTTCAATGGGCTCGAGATTTTGTGTAGTATACTTGTACCTCCTTATGTGCTTAGCCTTTTTGATGAGGATTTTCACTTCTTTTGTGATTTTTCAAACTAAGGTTTTGCATAATTCCAGACATTAAGGTTAAAAAGTAACTCAAGCTCTACTCGCGACTCAAAGAGTTTTTCCTGAAACAGGGTTAAACATGGTATAAGAACAACATAGTTAATTCAGAACTAATTTGCCTCAGAACTTGGAGTAGAATAGGAACAGTCATAGGAAAATTATATAAGAACTTGAAAATTATCCTAGACTTCATAGTAGGGTGTGACAAGTAAAAGCAGAACTTAGTTCAGAACTGATTTGCCTCAGAACTTGGTATAAGATCATGACAAGCATGGAAGACATCATCATAGGAACTAATTAACTTTATGAAGCTCAAGCTCAAGCTACCTTAAGCTCCATCTATAGAACAAGTAAAAAAAGTGAGATTCAGAGAAACTTACCTCGCCGTCGTCGTGGTCGTTGCCAGAGTCAGAGATGAGGTCCTCTACACCTTCTTCGCCGCTCCCTCGACACCTCTTCGTAGTTGCCAGACACTTGTGCTCGCAAACATGAGGCAGGCCCCTCGTCCACTTCGTTGTCCCCTCGCCGGCACGCACCTCCTTGCATCGGCTTGCCCCCTCGTCGGAATTCGAAGAGGATCCAGTCGAGGACCCTCGTCTCCAGCATTGGGTTCACTCCACTGCCAATTGGATCCTCTATGGTGCTCATCATCGTCTCCCTCTTCACTGCCATCTCGCCGGCACATGTGCGGATCTAGTTGTGGCACCTCTTCGCGTTCCGGTTCTCCTCGATCCCGGGTGCGCGGGGTCGTCCGCTGCTTGGCCCCTCACCAGTGCTCATCGTCGTATCTGTCTCCACGCCTCCTCTGCACCTTTTTCAAGTAAAGTGTTGTGCTTATCCATTCAGAAAGAAGAAGGGGCGGTTGAATATTGCTTTTGCACCTTTTGACTTTTACAAATCACATTTGACCATTCGTCTTATTCAAAATTTTTATGAAAATGTAGAAATAATTATGATATACTTAAAATATATATTATGATAAACATGTCATAGTAAAATAATAATGCCTTCACAAATTTTTTCAAATAAGACGAATGGTCAAACATGAAGCACGGAAGTCAACAAGTGTAAATATTTGGGATGGAGGGAGTAGTCAATGCCGACACAGGTTAGCAAACCCGCGTCGCTTTGTTGCCTGGTGCGCGGGCAATGGTTACCTTCTTTATACTGGGCTGCTGATGCTTTTTTTTTGAAATGACACTTAATTTCTTCCCTCAAAAATTAGGGCCCATAAAGCAGCATCTAAAAATTAATAAAAATACGAACAATTCATAGCTTTTTTTTAAGAACCGAACAACTCATAGGAGTAGTTGGGCATTTGGTATTTTGAATAAAATATGAATAGTCACACATCTCCTTGTGACCACATGACTCTTTTTTGTGGCCAAGACCTCTCTTGATCGGACACAGGTTCCGAGGCGCGTGACCAGCCGCCTGACGGTTCACCGTCTTGTCAATATAAATCCTGGCCGGCCAAGAACTTTGTCAACCACGGCACCAAAAAACCCCAGCGCCACTGTCTTCGGTCACCAAGAAGTTAATCCAAGAGCTTCTTCTTCCTCAAGCGCGCGCATGGCGTCAAGCGAGCCATCCAGGAAGCGGGGGAGGGAGGAGGTGCCACCGCCCCCACCCGCTGAGCCTGAGGAGGTACCGCCGCCCCCGCCCGCCGATCTCGAGGAGGTGAAGCCGCCCCCACCCGCTAAGCCTGAGAAGGTGTCTCTTCCCCCACCTGCCGAGCCCGAGGAGGTGAAGCCGCCCGCGCCCATCGAGGTGAGGCCGCCCCCGCCCGAGGAGGTGAAGTCGCCACGGCGCAAGGTGGCGCGGCAGCCCGTGGTGGTCGTGCGTGCTCTTGCACTAAGTGCTAAGGATGCCTCTTGGTCAACGAAGTTGTTCCACGAGGCTTTCGTGAAGCTTCGAAAGGTGGCCGTTCATCTCGGGGTCAAACCACCCAGTCATCCGCTGTAGACGATCAGGATGGATTACGCCTTCAAGATCAATGTCTTGGTTGGGGACCTGGAGAGCGGAGTGCTCACCCCTATCGACGACGACGGTGGCGACGATGGCGGCCTCGACGTCTCCGACTCTGACTCCGACGGTGGGGCTCCTCCGGCGGTGACTACCTCTGCTTAATTAATTTGTTCCTCTGTTAATGTGTTCTTCCCGTATGCTTGTTGAACTTGTGATGGACTAGTAGATCCTCTGTTAATATCTTCCTCTTGTGTGTATGTTGAACTTGTGATGAACTAGTAGATCTAAGAGACACGATAGATCAATCCATGTATCCTATTTTGGAAGGCATTGCAATACCTATGGTAGCAGCTTACAATGAATTGCAATGTGTATGCCAGAATTTTGTTACTCTGTTTGTGTCATTATATGCCAGCAATTCACAATGAATTGCAATGTGTATATATGCCAGAGTTATGCCAGAAGTTTGTTACTCTGTTTGTGTTAATAATCCGCATTTCCTTTGCCTAGTGCTGCAATGAAATTTCAACATAGATGAATTGATGAATTTTGTGATGTGTGACACATTAAGACTTGTGACCCAATTGTCATTCCATCCATTCTTCATTCATACATTTAAGTTTGTCATATGTGACAAATTTTTCATTCTTCATCCACACAGATGAAGCAAAAGCACCACTTTTAACATCAGAATTACTTATTTGCAGAATACATCCCTAGTAAACATCCAAATACTACACAAACAACAGCTACAATAATCAAGTTCATCTTCCAGGTCACATTGTCCATCTTCTTTGACAGTGCTTTCTTCCTCTGCTTGTCCTCCAGTGCTTGCCTCTGCTCGCTACCCCCAATTTGACATTCCACTGACTCAACTACTTCATCAATCGCGTCTACCCAGTTTGACGGTCGAAAAACAATGATGCCAGCATCCTTCAGCATCTGGAGATACTCCTTGTGGAAACGATAAAATCCACAATTCTTGGCGTACTGCAGAATCAAAAGCACATAAGAACCCTAACTCAAATTTGGGAGACACACCAGACTACTCACCGAGTTCCTTGCACACTGGAAATAAAGATCAAATGTGGTTTTCACCTTCCTTCTGCTTCCGCCCCTCCACCACTCGAGCCATACCACAGTCCGGGCAAGGGACCAGTGGGGAGCCTCTTAGCTCACTGACTGGATCCAAGCTGATGGAGTGATTGCGGCTGCTCTGGCAACCTTGAACCCTGCTTCTCACTCGTGCACCTCTAAACAAATCAGTGTACTGCGACATGTGTGCGACAGCGGGGAAGGATGGGCTGGCAGCAGCGGTGGAGCTCAGATCAGGGAAGAAGAAGGGGGCAGGGGTCGGGGCGCCGGGGCGGATGCATATTCATTCGGCAAGGGGCATTTCTGACAATGGAGCACTTATTAGCGACGATGGTTAGTGTACCACAGTCGTCGGGGCAGATGCATATTCATTCGGCAAGGGCATTTCTGACAATGGAGCACTTGTTGGCGACGATGGTTAGTGTACCACCGTCGACGGGGCGGATGCACATTCATTCATCTAGGGGCATTCGGACAATGGATCACTTGTTGCCGACGATGATTAGTCTACCCGCATCGCCTTTGTCAGTCGGGCAGGCTACGATTATCTTTTTTATATAGACTTCTGACGCTGACGCATGGGCCTGACACTATTTTTTCTGAATTAAAACTTGCTTCCCTCAAATATTATACCCCATAAACAGAACCAAACAATTCATAAAAAATACGAACAATTCATATTTGGTAATTTAATATTTGAATAAAATATCAACAGCCACACTTGTCTAACCAAATTTCTTAAAATTAGATTTTTTATCTATTGCACAATATAATAATTATAATAACATCTTATGTGTCCTAAAAATTCTACAAATTGACTTGGCAACATAATTTATGTCCCTAAGCTTGTCTACAAAAATTCAAATGGTTTCGAAAAGGGGAGATTATATTTGTGTACAAATACCTACATCTCTCACATAGTTTCTTAGAATGTTACTTCAACATTGAAGTTTTCCATACTTTAAAACATGTTAGAACTCATGGATTTGTAATTTTAACATAACCTTATGTTCACCATAAAATTATGAAATGCAAAGTTTCATTAGTAATGGTTGTGTAAGACAAATATTATTTATATGTTGTACTTATAAGGAATAATATAAGGTGTACAAACAACATCCAAGAAATGGCATTACATACGAAAAATGTCACAAATGAATAGATGTTGATTTTAGAAAAATTCAGAAACAAATTTCATCAAATTTGTTTTACGGTTGACGGAGAAATATGTGATACAAAATTTGATTGCAGATTAAAAGGGGAAAGGCAAATTGTTCTTCATTCTAATAGACCTGGCCCCGCCCCTTCATTGGCGACGGGTGGTTGTTCATCATCTCATCATTTGCACATCCGTACCTTTTTAAATAAACGCTTTGTCTCGCCTTTCGCCTTCTATCCCCTTCTCCGGCTTCCTCCTTCCTCATCTCCATCGTAGCCTCATCTCCATCGTAGGTATGGCCGCGACTCTAGGGGAGGTTCTGCAAGGAGGAGGCCCCGTGGCCACGGCCCCGTGCGTCTTCCTCGGTGCTGTCCGCTGCTGCCGCTAAGAGAGTGAGTCTCCACGGTGACGGAGAGGAGCCGTCCCAGCACGCCGCTCCCGTGCGTCTTCCTCGATGCTCCATGGAAGAGGTCGGTTCTTCGTCGGCCCGGGGGAGGAAGCCTTACACACGCGCAAGGCCCAAGTTGGCGGACTCCAGCGACGCCCGCCATGGAGAGGCAGAGTTTTTTTCCTCAACGCGAAGGAATAAGCGGTCCACGCGCATTGAGGTGAGCCCGGACTCCTCAAGTGACGACCCGAGAAGAAGAGTGGTGCTGGTAGACCTCACTCATCCGGTGACGAATCTGGCGACGATCCTGAAGACCATGAGGCAAGTTCTGAAACCATCATGCACGATTTGTCCTTGTACCTTCACATCTTCACTGATCAATTGTTCTAATGCATCAATTTGCATTTGGTGTAGGAAGTTGTTACACATGACATTGACAGGATTTGCACTGAAATCAACAAGCTCAAGGAATCAGCTGAAGAGAAGCATGCAAGTTTTGAAACCAGAGCTAAAACAGCTTTCTTGTAAATTACAACTATTATGAAGCTTGCATCAATATAATTTTTTCCTTTGTTCTAGGACCGTGTTGTTACTCGGGATGACATTGATTACATCTGGAAAGGAATTGACAAGAAGGACGAGCAGCTTAAAGCCGCACAAAAGAGGCAGGAGATTGAATTCTAAAGAAGAATGTTGAGCTGGCAGAAAGAGTTGCAAAACTAGAGACAAGGCTAACTGAACTTGAGGCAGCAGCACAAAAGAAGCCATCTAGCTAGCTAACTAGTTTTCTTGCTCCAACAATCTAGTTTGATGATGCGCCCAGCTGATGCAGTCTTATTTTGGTGATGTGCCCTCATGATGCATGTCATATGTGAATATGTTTGTTAAGAGTTAGTTTGCTTGGTGATGTGAACTTGTGATGCATGTCATATGTGAACATGTGATGCTATATCAACAGACACACTTGTTTAACCAAATTTCTTAAAAATAGATTTTTTTATCTCATGTTTATGATATACTATACTAGTAGCAGTGTAGTACTGTACTTGACTACATTCCTCGTTTTAAGGCCCACACAAGCCCACTCGCGCTAGGTAAGTAGGGAAGGACGCCTCCCTCACGCAGTCTCCTCCCACTCTCCCCTCGTACCGCCATCGCCGCTTTCTCCCCCCTCGCCTTCGCCCCCCTCACCTCCCCCCCCACGCCGTTACACACGCTACACCTCTTCGCTGAGACACACGCCACACCACGCTCAGCGCGACGTGCACCACACTTCTGACAATGAGATCTGGAGGAGGTGGGACCCAGCAGCGGCGGCGGTGACAACGACGACTAGAGGAGGGATCAAGCAACGACGATGATGATGTCGACTAGAAGGAGGAGGGATCCAGCCATGAGGTCAACGCGAGGACGAGGACGTGGCGGCGAGTAGGCAGCGACGAGGAATAGAGATCCCTCCGCTCCAACAGTGTGAAGGTCAGTGGCGAATCCAGGATTTGAGTTTATGGTATGCCGCTGTAAAAATGTATTATACAATTCAGTAAATGCACTATACGAACTCGGTAATAATTGTAAAATTAACAACAATTCAGTAATAACGTAATTTAGTATTTTTTCTCGAGTTTATGGAATTAAGCAAACCCGCTTTTGCAGAACACATTTGTTCAGATAATCAAGTATACAACATATGTGTGCGTATGGTTTTCTTTTTATATAAATGCGTATAAATATACTTGTACTAGTGGGAAATGTAGGGTACTGTGGCTCCTTTGTATAAGTAAATGTGGACATACTTAGCTGTTGATGGTATACATACTTAGCATTTCCCTTTAAATTGACTCTTATATTTGGTTTTGCTCTTGTTTCTATGTACATCTGCACATTCTCTCCATGTTGTATAAGTACCTCATCAGCAACAGAGGCAGCCTGCATCTTGCTCTTCAAAATGGTATAGTTGCTTTGCTTGAACTAATTTTTTGGTTACTGAATTTTCCATTTATGTTAATGGTTTACCAAGAACCAATGATATTACAGTGGGCTAAAGTAGTTACTGTAATTCCCTTGACTATTAATTCACAAGATAAATCTGATGAGGACTATAGACCTGGGCCACAAGATGAAGAAGAGGGTTATGGCACTGCTAGTGCACAACAAGACTAGGTGAGTGGGGCTTAGCGCCAAGGCAGAGCGCCAAGGACATCCACAAAGTGGCCAAGTGACACAATGATAGTCACTAAGGTCGACATAATGCAAATGCCAGTATCACTAACTCAAAAGCGCATGTTCAGGACGCTTGGGGGGCTCGTTGCTAGAGAGAAGATACCTTTGAACTAACCAGAAATCAAAGAACTAAGAAATGATGAAAAGTGGGACTTGTTTGATAAGCATGTGCAGAAACACTTGATGTTCCAGGAAGACGCGAAACTGCAGGCATTCAAGATTTTCTGGAAGACTCCAGCCAAAGCATGGAGACAATTCAAATTTCAGCTTAGGCGAGATTTTATCAGAAAAGGACTTGAGCCATTTACAAGGCACCCGTTTATTGTCTTGGAACAATGGAAGGAGTTCATGAAACAGGAGGAAACTGAGGAAGCCTCATCTAGTAGTGTCAAGTTCAAAGAACACTGAAGCCGGAACACAAGCGAGCGTAACATGGGTCTAGTTGGTTATACTGTGAAACTAGAACAATGGGAGGAAGAGGATAGACAATTAGCTGCAGCTGGTATCCCCAACACATATGACGCCTACCCTGAAAATCATTCCAAGAATTGGCTACGAGCAAGGAGTATGCATGTGCAGAATCTTCAGGAATGGCAGGGCAGAGGGAGTATGATGTAGTCCTTGGGACGCCCTGAACAACCAGGTCGTGTGTGTGGTGTCTCCAGCTAGCAGGGCTGGAAGTATGCATGGCCTTAGCACGTCGAGATGTACAGGAAGAGGGAGAGGACGAAGACTGATGCATCAGTTGATATGGAAAAGATAAAGGAACAAATCAAGCAAGAAGTGGTGGCTGAGATGCAGATGCAGAACATGCAAATGCAGAGGTGGTGTTGTCACCAGATGGTGTTGTCACCAATGTCCAATCACGTAAGACCTTCACCCGCCACACTAAAGAGCAGTTGTGCGTCCGTAGATAATGTAGGTTTGATCGATGGCACTGCAGAGTTGGCGACGGACGTGCGCTATGACGATCGTACACACGAATACCTTATAGGCATGTTGACTGAACCCACACACTGTGGCCTCCTATGGATCACGTGGAGGAGGCTTCAATGTGAGGCTGCAATTGGTCTTGTTCATCCAGAGGAGACTACGCTACAAACAGTCCCGATTCATGAATCTGTGTTGTGGTTGATGTGCTCACTATATATACTATCTTTGCGGATGAACTATTGGAATACCCTCCTAATGACGAGGTGATGAAACTTGGACAAGCTGAAGGACAGAGGTTACAGTTGATAAGGTGTCGGATTGACATCAAAGGAGCACCAACATGTAAAACTCGTCCACAGGCTATGGTACAGATTCCTAGTAGTTCACACAGTACGGTACAGGCTCCTTCCTCACATGGTTCCCCACATCCTCCTCCTCCTCCTCAATCCCCAAAGCCGCAAGACGTTCCATTTGGACCTCCTCCTCATCCTGAAAAACTTGCATCCCCACCTCCTTGTCATCCTGAAAACACAGAAAAACTCGCATCTCCACATCCACAAGATACACCAAATATTCCATCCCAACCTACTCCTAGTCCTAAAAAATAGAAAAAATTGCATCCCCACATCCGTAAGAGACACCAAATATTCCATCCCCACCACCACGCCCAGCACCACCTCCTCCTTCTTATCCTCCTCTTGAAACAACAAAACCTACACCCCCAGACGGAAGTGCTCAAAACAATCATGCCAAAGTAGGTACATCTGGGACTAATACCTCTGTAATAGGTCCTGGTGAGACACTACTATTACCAGTCAACCAGAGTAATGTGTTGGTTGGTGCTAATAAATCTGTCGACGACATTTTGAAGAAAGTTGTAGGTACATCCGGGCCCAATACCTCTGTAATAGCTCCCGGTGAGACACCACTAGGAAAGAAAGCCCTTGAGAAACCTTCAGCCATTTTAAATCAGCAAGGAAGGAAACTTGTAGAAAATAAAATCTCTACGCCACGTACAGCAGGCAAGAAATCCCTTGAGAAACCTTGAGCCATTTCAAAGCTGCAAGAAGAGAAACTTGCCAAGAATAAAAGATCTACACCACCTACAACAGGCAAGCAAGCCCTTAAGAAACCTTCTTCAGCCGTCTCATAGCAACAAGAAAAGGAAAATTGCTGTAAATAAAACCTCTAAAAGGGATACTATAAAGCAATCTAAGAGAAAACCAAGGAGAATCCTTGGTAGACTAAACCAAAGCAATTTGAGAGAGCCACCGAGAAGGATCCTTGGGCTATGGTTAACCCAATTATAAATTTGGAAAGAGCCTTCTCAGTGATGGTGATCTCAAAAAGGCTGCTCTTTGTACCAGAAAGCTCCATAAATTCTACATGCAACGTGGTAAGTTAGATGATGATCTTGACATTATGGTCTCACTTCAGCCCGAGACCAGTGCATGGCCTCCGAGATTGTCAAACGGACTTCAGCAGCTACCTGTGCAACTCAGTGATTTGGATCTCTTCAACCTGGATTGTTCGGATCTGACACTTCTCCGCTTTTTCGTCCTACAAGTTGATTGAAAGTTTAATCTTCTTCTCACAAATCACATCCTCTATCAAAATGTGTTTTTTGCCTCACATCATCTTTACCATGTGTTTTGCCTCCTTACACTTTGTTTTTTCTTACTAATAGGAATATGACTGTAGAAGTTGAGAAGATGGGCGCGACAGTTGGCTTCCTTGATCATGAATGCCTTTGCTCGACAATGTTGAACAGCACGAATAACACCCTTGCTTTCTTTGTGTCCTATATGTGCAATGCCTTCAAACTATATACTAAAATGAATTTGGTGCTTACCGCTTATCTCGGTACGAACCACTAGATTGCAGTGGCGATCATTCCGAAGCAGCGGAAGGTCTACTATCTCGATTCATTGAAGACAATTAATATTGATACTGACCGTTTCGAGCGAATCATTAATGAGTAAGTTATTTCTTTCTTAACCTACTGACGTTCCTCAACAAACTGTGCAGAGTATATGAATTAATAGTGTCCTGACCATTGTTGCTTGTTTTGTTGTAGGGGTTGGGAACATTACTGCGGCAAAAAGAAGTTGTTGCGCCTTGGCACCTTGGAACATGTCAAAGATGTTAAGGTACATACCACTTATTTTCTTCTTGTGGAAGCTAGTACTAAATGTTGAGTTTATTTCTTCTCGATCACCACTATTTTTCTTTGTACATTTATTGCAGTGCCACCAACAACCTACTGGATCCAAACTCTGCGGCTTCCATTGTGGTAGCGAAGAGGGGGACAATGATGAGCGCTGGAGAGGTCCCAAGCGCCAGTGGAGTGAACCCAATACCAGAGATGAGGGTCCTCGGCTGGATCCTCTCGGATTCCGACGAGGGGCCAAGCAGCGGCAGGAGGAGGGTTCCGACGAGGGGGTAGCGAAGTGGGCGAGGGGCCTGCCTCACATTTGCGAGCACAAGTGTCTAGCAACTACGAAGAGGTGTCGAGGGAGCGACGAAGAAGGTGAGAGGACCTCATCTCTGACTCTGGCAACGACTACGACGACAGCGAGGCAAGTTTCTCTGAATCTCACTGCCTTTTTACTTGTTATATAAATGGAGCTTAAGGTAGCTTGAGCTTGAGCTTCATAAAGTTAATTAGTGCATATGATGATGTCTTCCATGCTTGTCATGATCTTAATTATACCAAGTTCTGAGGTAAATCAGTTCTGAACTAAGTTCTGCTTTTATTGTCACACCCTGCTCCAAGATCTGAGGCAAATTAGTTCTGAATTAACTATGTTGTTCTTATACCATGTTTAACCCTGTTTCAAGCAAAACTCTTTGAGTCACGAGCAGAGCTTGAGTTACTTCTTAACCTTAATGTCTGGGATTATGTAAAACTTGAGTTTGAAAAATCACAAAAGAAGTGAACATCCTCATCAAAAAGGCTAAGCACATAAGGAGGTGCAATTATACTACTGAACAAAATCTAGAGCCCATTGAAGGTGCGCTAGAAGGGCTTCAAGAATTCTTGGTTGCTTACAAAGAGGCTGCAAAAAGAGCCAATCTTAATGGGGCATGATCTAGTTCAAGCTTGTTGATGTGCAGGGTCAGTAGCCATACTTTGTTGATGTGTATGTTCAAGGGGCATGCCTTTGTTGATGTGTATGGTCAGATAGCACGACCATAGTAAATAATGTGATGGACTAGTTAAGTCCTAGCCTGATATATGGACATGTTAACCTTTTGTAATAATTCTCTTTATTCCTGTGGACAAGTTATCTTCATCTTTGTGGACAAGTTATCTCTCTTATGATGTCTGTTTTGTCTCAGAAGATCTATGTTTGTTGATTGTGCTTGTATGTCGAAATGGAAGCAATGAGAGATGGATCGAGTTGACCTGTCAATGAGGACAGACTCAAAGGAGACGATGATTAACAAACCTCCGTCTCATTTGTTCACTGACGTCGCGCTCCCGCTTCACGATAGTTGAGTGCTCTCACACTTCAATTATTGGGCTCTCAAACTAGTAATGGGCGTCAAATGCTCATCGGTAACAGACTTTATTGCACGTTACCAATACAGAGTGATCAGTAATGGACTTAAACAGCCTGTTACCGATAGGGTTGATCAGTAGAGGACTTTACAAGTTCGTTACCGATAGGTTTCACTTGTGTAACGGGCTCTATTTAACGTCTGTTACAGAGAATTCATGTAACGGGCATTTAAGAAGACCGTTACCAGAAGTCCACATTTGTAACGGGCGTTGCGGAGGCCAACCCCGGGGTCGACCTGCTGCGCTTATCTGTAACGGACGCCAAGTTGGTCAAGATCACGTAGCCACTGGAGTGCTACTGATCCCAGGAACCAACAAACAACCTTCTGAACCAAAACACACCAACACGCACAACGGAAACTTGCACGACTTGCTGCCTGTGCTACACCGGTCAGAACGATGGCCTGTGCCGGTCAGACCGGTGATACCGGTCAGACCGGTGGACAAAGCCGGTCAGGCTGGTGGCTACAGCAGCGGCACAACAAATGTTCTAGAGAGCCTGAGTGATTTCTGTAGGCCCTGGAACCAAAACACCCTCAAAAACACAGCTTGTAAGGAAGAAGAACCCTTCATAAACCCAAGCAAAACACCTCCAAAATGGCCAAGAACTGACCAGCAACAACACGACCCAAAGACACACGGAACAAGCAACTCACCCAAGGCAAATCCCATAGAAGGCACACACTAGTCATACCGATCACTAATACCGGTCAGACCGGTCACACCAGGGCAGCTCGGGATGAACAGCGCCCGCGGGTCAACTCCTTGAAAACCAACTCCCGATCCCCCGATTCGCTCCATGGTTTCAAACAAGACTTTGGGGGTAGTCGGAACACCTCATGGGCACTCCATAGCCAAGTTATGGTCCACCAAAACTCGTTGAATCAAGAGAAATCAAAGAAATCCCTCCAAGAACTCCTTTAACCCTAGAACACCAAAAACCCCAAAATCAAGCCCCTTTGCTCATGGATTTGGGAGGGGAATCAAAGGGAAAAGAACCACGAAGGGCTCATGCATACATCCCCCACCAAATCCCAAAGAGAATGGCCTCAAAATCACTCCACAAAAATCGCCAAGAAAAGGCTCCGAAAATCACCAAAAAGAACGAATGGGAACAACACATCCAAGCCTTGAGCAACCACGTCGAATAATCTATACATCACAAAGAGGTTCATACAAGGTCTAACTTGCCGCCTGATCATCCATCCCTCTCACAAGATCTCACCATGAAACTCTCAAGCTAGTCCTATAGAAATCCTACAAAAATAGGAAGAGAAAATAGGAAAACCAAATGAGCTAGGGTTTCAAGAGTTGGCTGCCATCCTCTCACCTCTTGGGTTATATGGAGGAAACCGAAGTCTAAAATTGAGGACCATGTGTGGTTCGAGGACCGGTGGATAGTCGCTTCCTTGTGTGATGAGTGATTGACAACGTTGTGTGGACTGATTCTTGGCTAAGTATTGCAGGTGCAGGTTGCGGCTTGACTCGTGTTGGTGCGGGTGAAGAACAAGCGCGAAAGGTCGTTGCGGTGAGGCCTCCGGGGTGTGGAGAAGACAAGTAGGCTTCGTTCGAGGGACCCGGTGGCCGGCGGGGTCAAGTGCGGGCCGCATGGTGGCATGAACAAAGCAAGATGAAGTCGTGGACGGTTTCTTGGTAGAGCCTCAAAACCAAGGTCGAGCCGGGACTACGTGGGAGCCGAGTCATGAGTGGAGATTGGCGGAGGCTACACCGAGTTCGCGGGGTTTGCGGTGGTTCACCGAGAAAACCACCGGGTTACTCGGTTGAGCCACAAAACCGAGGCCGAAGACTCGACGAGGAGGTACGGCCACCCGGTGCCGGTTCAACCGCCCAGAGGGGCGGTCGGACCGCCCGGGGCCGGTCGGATCCACTGGGGCCGGCTCTAACCGCCCGTGGGGGGCGGTCCGACCGCCCGGCCGCCGCGCCGAGAAGCTTCGAAGCGGAGGACACGCGTCGGGATCGCAAGGCGTGCGTCGAGGCTACGCAGGGTGCGGTCGCCGGGCATCCGTCCGATGGTGAAGACATCAAGAATTCCAAATCCGCCCTTGAGGGGCATGTATCCCTAGTTAGTAGAGAGGGGCATTTTAGACATTCGGTTGCCGCCTATATAACCCAAGAGGTGAGAGGTTGGCAGCCAACTCTTGGAACCCTAGCTCATTTCGTTTTTCCATTTTCGTTCTCTATTTTCCCTAGTTTTTAGAAGGCTAGTTTGAGAGCTTCATGTGAGATCTAGAGAGAGGGATGGATGTTTGGGTGGCAAACTAGACCTTGTATGAACCATTCATGGCATGTATAGAAGGTTCGGCGTGGTTCTTCATGGTGGTTTTCCCGTCTCTTTGATGTTGATTTTCGGAGCTCTTTTTGGCGGTGTTTTGAGGACGATTTCTTGGGGGTTTTGGTGGGTGTCACGTATGAGGTTCTTGTGCCTCTTTGGCTGGTGACTTTGCCCCCAAATCCCCTTTGAATCGGACTCGATTTGGTGGTTTTTCGAGTTGGGCGAGTTCTTGACCTAGAGAAGCAATTTCTTCGATTCCTCTTGATTGTGAGCGTTTCGGGTCGATTCCTTTGAGGAAGAGGTTGCCCGGGAGGTAACCCAGCTATCCCCGAAGTTTGGCCGCAATCCGTGGAGTGATTCGGGAGATTGAGCGCAAGGAAGTTGAGGTTTGACCCGCGGGTTCTGTTTCGGAAGGGGCGGTCTAACCGCACAGGGGGGTCTAACCGCCCGGGTGTTTCCGGGTCAAAGTTTTGTTTCGCCGGATTTTCCTCCGTGAGTTCGTTCGCCTTGATCGGAGGAGTGTCCGGGTGAAATTTGGGGTCGTTCTCGTGCGGCTTGCTAGGTGTTCTTGGTTGGAGTTCGTTGCTTTGGGTACGGGAGGTTAGACCGCCCCGGGTAGCCGGTCTAACCGCCCCTAGGCCTTTGGGTGAAGTTTTGGTTTTCGCCAAGATTTTCCGGTAGCTAGCATGGCCTTGACCGGAGATCTCTCGTTGGTAAAACCGTGGTGTGTTTTGGTGCTCGGAAGAGGCGTTTCGGAGGATTTCTTGGTTGCCGGTGGAGGCGGTCCAACCGCCCCCTATACCCGGTCTAACCGCCCCCTCTCGGTTAGCCGGCTTTCGAGTTGTTTCCGCTGTCGGTGCTGCGTGTGTGTTGTGGTTGCTGGTAGAGTTTGTTCCTAGGACCGGTAGCACTCCGGTGGCTACGTGGTTTTGGCAAACGGGAGGTAGAAGTGCGGAGCGTGTGATTTCGGGGGTTCGACCGAGCTAGTTCGTCTTGTCGGAGTTCCAATCTCCCTCGAGAAGAATTTTTATCGGCTCCCATTCACTCCCCCCTCTCGGTCGCCTTATCGGTCCTTCAAAAATGCCTTTACTAGCTAATTAGGGATACATGCCCCTCGAGGGCAAATTCGGAAATCTTTGTCATCGCTCTATCGGACGGATGCCTAGCGACCGCAAACTTGCTTAGCCTCGACGCAAGTCTTGCGATCCCGACGCGTGTCCCCCGCTTCGAAGTCTCCAGACTGCGTCGTCGCACACCAGTCAGACCGGTGCACGTCACCGGTCAGACCAGTCCGATGCTGCTGCACCTCCGTCTTTGGTTCTTCGGTCTGGCTTTATGGATCAACCAAGGAACCCAATGGTTTTCTGGTGAACCACCGGAAACCCCGTGAACTCGGTGTAGCCTCCGCCAATCGCCACTCATGACTCGGCTCCCACGTAGTCCAGGCTTTACCTTGGTTTTGTGGCTCAACAAAGAAACCATCCATGACTTCATCTTGCCGTTCTTGCCACCATGCGGCCCGCACTTGACTCCACTGGCCAACGGGTCCCTCGAACGAAGCCTACTTCTCTTCTCCACACCTGGAAGCCTCACCGGCAACGACCTTTCGCACTTGTTCTTCACCTGCACCAACGCTAGTCAAGCCGCAACCTACACCTGCAATACTTAGCCAAGAATCAGTCCACACAACGTTGTCAATCACTCATCACACCAGGAAGCGACCATCCACCGGTCCTCGAACCACACATGGTCTTCATGCAAGGCCTTCCCCTTCGGTCTGCGGCCATCTAGCGACACCCACGTCCGCCAGGCGGCTAAGTCCTTCAAGATCCAATCAGGGCGGTAGGAGTCATCTGGCAACCACAAGATCGAGCCTCGTGCTCACCGCGATCTGCTTGATGTACCATGCACCTATCACAAGGGCGCGTGACACACCCTCCGCGGCTGCCGGGTGCTGAAGAAGATCGACCAGAAGCGTAGTGCTCCTCGCAGTACGTGAACTCCCACATCTCTAGACATCAGCAAGTTCCAGAAGGTCCGGGTCCGCGTCTCTCCCAATGACCAGAGTTCCATCCGGCGACGCGTCCTAGTGGTTTCGGCAAACGAACAACCACGGGTTGGCGCGACGGACTCTAAGGAGGCACGTCGGATCCAAGGCAACGCCAACCGCGCCCAGAGGCGGGCGGAGGAGCAATGCCAGGCGGTACCCCCATGTGCCCGCGACCTACGCCTCGAGTTCGAAGAGGCAGGGCTACCGACGTTCAACAGCCCTCAGACCAACTTGGGTGCGGCTAAGGCACGTCTTCAGCAGGCCAACCCCTTGCCCGAGGCTGACGCGGCTATGGCTTACCTCCGGATCACCACATCCCTGGTGAAAGAGATGAGCGTGACGTCCAAAACTACAACATCTTCGTTGAGCCGGGATCCACGCAGTCAATCTAATCGACCTGCGCACAACATGCTCCCCACCATCCAGGAGGAAGTCAGCCAACCCCGTGCGAACACCACGAAAGACAGCGACCTGCGCGGCAACCTCGACCAGAACATACGCGGCTGCGACGCTCGCGGCTACATCGACCAGTGCCATCACGAGCGTGAAGAGCGGGAGCTTCGATGTTGTCTGGACTACATTCACGAGTAGGTGTTGGGCCCTCGTCTCCCATCGGTCGCCTACCCTGACAACTTCAAGCTGAACATCCAGAAGTACAACGGTCGCTCCGACCCCAACATTTGGTTGTCGACCTATAACGTCACTGTCAAGGCGGCGGGTGGCAACTTAGATCATATGGCGGCTTACTTCCCGCTGGTGATGGGTGACACACCATCGCTCTGGCTCAACAACCTCCCGGCAGGCAGCATCAAGTCATGGGCCGACCTGTCCCTTACCTTCACTTCAAACTTCCAGGCGACCTATAATCGCCCTAGAAACGCCTTCAACCTCGGGAGGGTGACCATTAAGACCGGCGAGCGGCTTCGCAACTACACCAACCGGTTCTTTGAGAACCGCAACACCTGCGTTGGCATCCGGGACGACCAGTTTGTTGATAGCTACAAGAAAGGCGTCAGGGACCGCAAGGTCCTTGAGAAGATCCACGAGTCAGGCGCCACTACAGTCGCGTCACTCATGGAGGTCGTGAACAAGATCATTGACACCGACGAGGCGCTGGTCAACCAGTTTGACTCCGACGCCAAGCGCGACGCAGGGACCTCCGTCGCTGCGACCGATCTAGGCTCCAAGCTACGCAAGCGACCTTTTGAGGTGCTCACGGCAGACGGACGCTGACCTTCGACGTTCAACGTCGACGAGTTCAAGGCAGTGCTCGACAGCCCCTACACGTTCCACGAGGGGCCACTCACACCGTCCATGAGTGCCAGCAGTTGAAGAGGGCGTTCCGCACGCCCTAAGATCCGAAGCGATCCAGAAGCGACAGCAATCGGTCATCTTCAAGTCACTACAACAACAACCGCCGCGACGACCGACGTGGCCGCGGTGACAACGATCGTCTTTATGACCGGTGACGTGATAACTCACAATCGGAGGACCGCCGCGACGAGCGCGACCTACCTCCACCAAAGACAGGCAACCCCAACAGCCCATTCTAGTATGCCATGAGGTCGATCAACACGATCGTCGATGGCCTGAAGACCAGCTCGAGTAGGAGGAGGTATCACAAGGACAAGCCTGAGATCCAGCTCATCCGCACCAAGCCATCGTAGCCCCTGCATTTGTCGGAGTAGCCTATCACGTTCTCCAGAGCTGATCACTGGGTTCACATCCCCGATCCTATGTCATACCCGCTCGTCGTCGAGCTGATAGTTGAGGGCGCCCTGCTCCCTCGGGCCCTCACCAATGGAGGAAGCGGGCTCAACCTTATCTTCGTCGTGAAGAAGATGTACTTCAACTTAAAGAGGCTGACGGAATGCGATGAGCCCTTCATTGGCATCGTCCCTAACAAGGCGCCCTACCCCATGGGTCGGATCTCCCTCCCAGTGACGTTCGGCATGGAGGAGAACTTCCGCACGGAGTACCTCAGCTTCGAGATCGCAGACTTCAAGTCCTCCTACCATGCCATCCTAGGTCGCCCCGTTGTGGCCAGGTTCATGGCTATTCCACATTACACCTATCTGGTGTTGAAGATGCCGGCTCACCATGGAGTACTCACTGTCTATGGCAACCTGATCGTCTCATTCAAGTGCGGCAACGAGGCCCTGGAGATCACCACGACGAACGCCTGCATCGACGCCTCGGCAGTCATGGTCACCGAGGCCAAGAAGGTCACCTCGACCGACCTCATCGTTCCAGAACAGAAGTGCACTAAGACTGCTCTGGACGCCATGCCAGCGACGAAGAAGGTGTGCCTCGGCCTCGCTGACCCAGCGAAGACGGTGGTCATCGGTGACAACCTCGGGGAGAAATAGGAATCCACACTCACCAGTTTCATCCAGGACAACACTAACATATTCACATGGACCCCATCGGATATTCTAAATGTTCTAAGGGAGCTGGCTGAGCACTACTTGGATGTAAGCAAGACGGCCAAGCTTGTCAAGCAGAAGCTATGTCGTTTTGTGAAGAATTGCAAGGAGGTCATTAGGGTAGAGATAATAAAGCTCCTAGCTGCCGAATTCATCCTCAAATGTAAAAACCCGGTTTGGCCAACCAACCCGATGCTTGTACCCATGAAAACCGGTCAATGGAGGATGTGTATCGACTACATTGATCTCAACAGGCACTGCCCTAAAGTCCCCTTCCCTCTTCCGCGCATCGACCAGGTCATCGACTCCACAGCGAGAAGCGTCCTGCTATGCTTCCTGGACTACTACTCAGGCTATCACCGGATAGCCTTGAAGGTCCCATGCCAGGATAAAATGGCATTCATAATGCCGCACAGCATCTACTGCTACACGACCATGATATTCGGCCTCAAGATCGTTGGAGTGACCTACCAGAAGGCCATCCAGAAGTGCTTGGAATCCCAGATCAGCAAGAACGTTGAAGCATAAGTCAACGATGTGGCCATCAAGACCACTACTGAGGACGGCCTCATCGCCGACCTCGCCCAGACCTTCGCCGACCTTCGGCGCTACCGCTGGAAGCTCAACCCGAAGAAGTGTGTCTTCGGTGTCCCATCCGGCAAGCTTCTAAGCTTCATGGTGAGCCTCCGCGGCATCTAGGCGAACCCCACTAAGGTCGATGCCATCCGCAAGATGAAGTGACCTACTGGGAAGAGAGACATGATGAAGCTTACCGGCATGATGGCGGCTCTAGGTCGCTTTATTAGCAAACATGGGGAGAAAGGACTACCCTTCTTCAAGTTGCTGAAACAGTCCGACAAGTTTGAGTGGACAGATGAGGCAGATCAGACACTCGAGGATTTGAAGACCTTCCTCACGATACCTCCAGTCATGGTGCCCCCGGCGCCTAAAGAGACCTTGCTACTCTACATCTCCGCGTCCACCCAGGTGGTCAGCGCGGTCCTAGTGGCGAATCGACCTGAAGAAGGTCACCCCTATCCCGTCTAGCGACCTGTCTACTATGTCAGTGAGGTCCTATCTGACAGCAAAATTAGGTACTCGCAACCCCAGAAAATGATGTACGCTCTCCTCATCCCCTCGCGCAAGCTGCGACATTACTTCCAGTCGCACAAAATCAAGGTCGTCTCGAGCTTCCCCTTGGAAGAGATTCTGCATAGCCACAACACCACAGGGCGCATCATCAAGTGGTCAGTCGAGCTAGGTGAATTCGAGCTTGAGTTCTGTCCACGAGAGGCCATCAAGTCTCAGTTCCTCATAGATTTCATCTCTTAGTGGACGGAGACCTAGCAACCCCCACCGACGGAGAAGCCGGAGCATTTGAAGATGTACTTCGATGGTTCCCTGGACCTTGAAGGAGTAGGCGTAGGCGTACTCTTCCTCTCGCCCCAGGGAGATCACCTGAAATACGTCATACAGATCCACTACAAGGCCTCCAACAATGGCGCCGAGTACGAGGCCTTGATCCACAGACTGCACATCGTTGTTTCCCTAGGAATCAAGCGGCTCATCGCTTACGGTGACTCCAAGGTCGTCATTGACCAGGTCAATAAGGTGTGCGACATCAAGAAGGATTTGATGAACGCATATTGCATCGAGGTACGCAAGCTCGAGGCCCACTTCGAGGGCCTAGAGTTTCATCATGTTTGCCACGACAACAACGTGGTGGCTGACGTCCTTTCCAAGCTAGGGTCCAAATGTGTGCTGGTCCCAGACGATGTGTTCATTCAAGACCTACGCAAGCTGTCTATCAGGCTCCTCGGCGAGCCAGAAACGTCGTCGGGCGACATGCCTCCTCCAGGAGGCCGTGATGTCCTCATGGCGGAGGCTGAAGATGACTGGCGCCTCGACTTCATCACCTAAATCATGGAGAAGCACACCCTTGAAGACAAGGTTGAGCGCGAGAAAATCGTCAGGCGCAGTGCCAACTACATCGTCATCAACACCGAGCTATACTGGAGGTCCGCCTCCAATAGCGTGCTAATGAAGTGCATCCTCCGATCTGAAGGTCTTTAGCTCCTACAGGAGATTCACGGCAGGGAATGTGGCAACCACGCAGCCTCTACGAACCTAGTGGGAAAAGCCTTCAGGTCGGGCTTCTATTGGCCCACCGCCCTATCTGACACCCAAGACTTGGTCCGGTGATGAAAAGGGTGCCAATTCTTTGCCAAGTAGCATCACGTGCCGACTCAAGCCCTGTGAACAATCCCTCCATCTTGGCCCTTTACCATATGGGGTCTGGATTTGGTGGTGTTAACATCGAAAATTGGTACAGGAAGGAGTCTGATTTGTGGGCCCAGCTTGGTAAAAAAATCCATCCGGAAGAAGGAAGGTTTCTTCAGAAAGATTCGGCAAAGGAGCTCGCGATCGGCAGTTTGCTTCCGTTCGGCAGGGGGACTGTTTGCGCTGATTTTGCGGGATTGTGTGATGGCGTGGCCCGAGCGAAAGGGACGATTGGATGGATAGGCAATCGCACTTATAGATAAATTAGGTATCAAATATTGTGTTCGTAGTCTATCCGGAGTCGTGCTATAACAGGGTACAAATACGGACCCTGGATGTATGTAATGGTAATCGAAATTTTCTCAATACAAACCGGCTTTACGCCAAACTCTTGAGTCCTTTAGTGGTGTCGTCGAGTTCTTCGAGAGGGTGCATCGATCCGTTGACCTCCGTAAGTACCGACAACCTTGTATCATGTCTAGTATAATGCGGTGGATTTAGATCGTGATGCAAGTAGTCTTGTTACTATGCTTAGTATCATGTGATAGATTTAAGCTTGGTTCAAGAGGATTTCTTGTTAGATCATGAGCCATGCGGTGGGCTAAGATCTATCTTGGAACTAGTTATCGGCTCTATTGGATTTTGGCAAAATCCAATAGATTCATTAAGTTACCCCGTGTTGCCTTGAGTTTTACTTTATGTTTAAATTCATGTAACACTCTTCTGCCCAATTTAGATTGATTTGGATCGGCTTTATCTCACGTAGTGATCCTCACATCGTACTTTTATATCCCGCTTCAAAAAGGCACGTGGATCACGTGTTTCCCAAATAGCCGAAACCGAACCAATCTAGGTTGTTACATGTTGCGCGTTCAATCTTGTCAATCTTTGTGTAAATCTTGACAGAACCAGGTATCATGCGGTAGATGCAGGTTTTTGGGTTGTTTTAAAGCTAATCATCCGATGGATTAGATATTTTAATTCAATCTGATCGATTTATAATCTTTGGCAATGTTTGTTCCTTCTTCATGGACCCCGATTCGGCTGTTCAGCCGTATTCGGTTATGCATTCACGGGTAAAACGTGTTTATAAGTTATGCTTTAAACAACGTATGCTTTTAGCTTTCCATATTTAGATTGTATCATGCGGTAGATAGATCTATTTATGGATGGTGGCGTGATTCTCAAACAAGTCGTATCATGCGGTGGATAAACTTGTTTGGCTTCATGCTTGACGGGTTTTGAGGTATCTAGACATGCGGTAGACTAGTTCTTTGGACCTATGCATGCTTGTTTATTACATATTTATGATCATGCTTTAGTTTATTTATTATTGTTATTTATCCTCGAGGATCGGTCATGGCTTTGTGCATGTGCAATTTTATCTAAATAAAGATCGATCTTTCGTCATGCTTACGTCATCCGTTCGGCTATGTTCTGTTTTACATGTTGAAGCTCCCGAATGGTTTCTAGTTTGTTGGCAGATAGCTTCTTGTAGCTATATGTCATCTCACATGGCTTTTCTAGCCGTAAATATGGAACTGTCTGGTACCACCCGGCAAGTTCCAAGCTTTGGAATTTAACTACTTTGTCTGTTGTTAATTTTCAGGGAAAATTGACTGGCACGCTTTGGAATCTGTTCGCGTGTGAAGCTAGCTTGTTCGGCTTGCTGTGTGTTTGACGCAGGGTGCTGATTTCATGTCAACACACTTTTTGGCACGCCTAGTGGGACACTTCAGTTGAAGATCAAGATGCCTGAAATCGGTGACATTCTAGACGTCGCCATTGAGGATCTCTCTCCAGAGCAGCTACAACAGCTGAAAGATGCTACAGATCAGTTTCAGCAAAAATGTTTGATGTCATTCAAAAAGAACAGAAGTGGTGTTCCGTATCTCAAAAACAAAATTCCCAGGGTTCTACTGTCAGGAGAGACTAACGTCACAACTCTTCAAGAGAAGGAAGAGTGTCTGCAAGCGTTTCGGGATGCTGCGGAAGATGTGCTGGGTAAGCATCATAGGGCTTTCCTGGGCGTGTTCAAGCAGATGATGGTGGGTGTGTTTGGCCCGGGCATGGAGCAAGTGTTCAGTCCAGCCTCCTCCGCAGAGCGTTGGGAGCCAGCCCATCTAGCCCCCTCCGCAAGGCACCGGAGGTCAGCCAGTTCAACCTCCTCTGCGGGCTGCAGGGGGACAGCCAGTCCAGCCACCTCCACAAGGCAGTACATGTCAACCGATTCAACAGCCGAACCCATATCAACCTACGTATGGGGAGATGGCGTTCGGCTCGTCTGGAGTTCCGCTCACTTCCACCTACGAGATTGCCCCAGCTAGCAACAGGTTGCAGAAGAACTTGTACAGTGGAGGCTACCACGAAGTTATGGACTATGGTGCTATTGATGCTCTCCCAAATCCGGGGTATGGTGCAACTACAGTAGTGCAGGAGGACGATATTCTGGTTCAGAAGATGGCTGATCTGATGCAAAATCAATTCGGCCTCAAGCCTAAAATGCAAGGAGCAGCCTACACGCCTCCCTTCCCGGAGTGGTATTACAGAGTGATCCTGCCGCCAAGGGTTAAACCTCCCACGGAGTTTACAAAGTTTTTTGGGCAGGGTGACACGAGCACAGTGGAGCACATTGCTCGTTATCTGATGCAGCTTGGAGAGGGCTCAGCTGATGAGGCATTCAGGGTCAGGTATTTTCCCATGTCATTGACGGGCCCAGCGTTCCAGTGGTTTACATCTTTGCCTCCCCAGTCAGTTTGTACATGGAGGGATCTGGAGCGAAAGTTCCACGCTCATTACTTCAGTGGTAGCACAGAAAAGAAGCTCATAGATCTCACCACTTTGAAGCAGAGGCACAATGAAACGCCTTTGGAATTCCTCAGGGGATTCAGGGAGGTCAAAGGCATGTGTTTCTCGTTGAATCTTCCAGATGATCAGTTGGCCGATATGTCCATTGCAGGAATGCTGCCGACCGTACGAGAAAAGTTGTTTGGTATGGAGTTTGATAATCTGGGCCAATTGTCTCAAAAGCTGTCATTGATGAGAAACCAGGCCTATGGGTTTAAGAAGGACACCAGGTTCAATAAGCAACATGACATAGCTGATATCTACAATCAGTTCCTTGAAAAGGCCGACCAAATGGAAGATTCTGACGATGATCAGGAAGTGGCTGCTGCTGAGATCATGTGGGGCAAGGAACCGTTGACCATGAACCAGCGTTGGATCAAGCAGACCAAGGGCACATACGACTTCGACGTCGCCAAATCCGATAAACTTTTTGACTTCTTGGTAAAAGAAGGCCGAATCAAGTTGCCTGAGGGGCATTCTATGCTTCGGCTCGATGGGGTTAAAGAAAAACATTATTGCGGCTTCAATGACAGGAATTCTCACTCCATCAATGACTGCAGGGTCTTCAGGATGAGGATCCAAAAGGCTATCCAGGAGGGACACCTGAAGTTTGACAACAAGATGAAACTGGATGGCCATCCTTTCCCCAGAATATGATAAGCTTTTCTGTTAACATGGTGACTGCTGAGGATAAGGGAAAGGTCAAGGTCCTGACGTCAGCTAGAGCGAGACAAGATGGAGCAGTGGATCCAGCGCGACAAGTTACACTGGAACAGGTCCATGGAGAAGCCCCTCGTGTCCTTAAAAGCCATATTGATGTTGGGGATTCATCCAGGGCCAAACCCAGGGTCACTACGCGCATCCTCCTCAACAAGTGGCAGCGTCAGCTAGAGAAAGAACGCTACCAGAAGCGGAGACACGAGGAGGAGAGACGCAGATCTGAGGAAGAAGCCCGCAGGAAAGAACTGGAGCAGTACACGCGGGAACAAGAGCGTGCGCATTGGGGTTGCGCATTCTTCAGACACTGCTGGAATGAAGGCTTAAAACTTCCTACATTGAGAAACTGCCCCGAGTGCAGCGACAAGTACTTTGAGTATAGGTAGGAGACTGTCAATCACCGATCCGTCCATGAAAGAATTGGAAGGATACATCCTAGTGACGATCGGCGTCAAAAAATAATTGACGATCATCCCAGGAAGAGGCAAGCTGATCAGAGATGGGCTGATCAAGAAGAAGAGGAACACGAATACATCTGGCAAGATGGGCAATGGTGCCCGCCTAGCCTGAGGAAGAGCCAAAAAAGAAGGGTTCAGCGCTTAAGCAACCGTAAATTGAGGCAGGTGGGGGTCCAGAAGAAACAAGTGTTGCGCCCAAAGGACAAGCCCAAAGGATCGGGTCGATCGGCTCCGGCGTGCATGGTATACTTCTTGCCAAATGAATTCATGGCTCCCGCTAATCAGATTGTGCAGGAGGAAACGTCCCTGGAAATCAACGACGATGAGCAGCTTGGGGGGTTGATGGCGCAGCTGGTGTTAGTCAAACAGGCCACCTTCGACAAACCGGCCAAGAATCGACACATGAGGCCGCTGTACTTAAAGGGATACGTCAATGGCAAGCCATTGACTAAGATGTTTGTTGATGGCGGGGCTGCAGTCAATGTGATGCCGTACACCACCTTCAGGAAGCTTGGTATGGGCCCAGGAGATTTGACACCGACGAGCATAATCCTGAACGATTTTGCTGGGAACCCTTCAGACACCAAAGCGTGCGTGCACGTGGATCTGATGATTGGATCCAAGACATTGCTCACGACCTTCTTTGTCATCGACGGCAAAGGAGCTTATAGCCTGCTGCTTGGGCGGAACTGGATCCATGCAAATTGCTGTGTCCCATCTACCATCCATCAACAACTCATCCAATGGGTAGATGACAACATTGAGGTGGTCCAGGCAGATGACTCAGTGAGCGTTGCAAATGTAGAACTAGCTTTCTGGGAATATCAAGGCATCGATTGTTTCTCAGGGAAAGACTGGGGTGAAGGTCCTGTTGAGCCTGTCAGCAATGAACAACAGCCGATTCAAGCAGTAGGCTCTTATAGTAATTTTTAATGGACAATCCTGTTGATGGGACTGATGGCAAGTTGGGGTGAGGATTCATGTCGGCTGACAAATTGGAGGAAATTGATATTGGAAATGGTGACAAACCAAGGCCGGCATCTATCAGTGCTAACTTGGAATCAGATTTCGGAGAGGAATTGATTAAGCAGTTAAAAGAATATAAAGATTGCTTCGCTTGGGATTATTCGGAGATGCCTGGTTTGGATCATTCCATTGTCGAGCATCGGTTGCCAATCAAATCTGGTTTTAAACCATATAAGCAACCTCCCCGAAAAATCTACAAGGATGAAGTATTGGCCGATGTGAAAAAGGAAATTGAAAGACTACTTGATGCAAACTTTATTCGGCCATGCAGGTATGCGGAGTGGATCTCTAACATCGTCCCTGTCTACAAGAAAAATGGGAAGATGAGGGTTTGTATATATTTCAGAAAGTCAAACAGAGCTACTCCTATGGATGGATACCCAATGCCCGTTGCTGATCTGTTGGTTGATGCTGCTGTTGGGCACAAGGTTATTAGCTTCATGGATGGTAATGCAGGGTACAACCAAATCTTCATGGCAATAGAGGATATATCGAAGACAGCCTTCAGATGTCCTAGTCACATAGGCCTGTTTGAATGGATAGTCATGACGCTTGGGTTGAAAAATGCCGGTGCAACCTATCAATAGGCAATGAATTATATCTTTCATGAGTTTATCGGCAAAATTGTTGAGATTTACATTGATGACGTCGTGATCAAATCTTTAAATCATGACTCACACTTGGAGGACGTGAAGAGAACCTTGGAATGCACGCGAAAGCATGGGTTGAAGATGAATCCAAACAAGTGTGCTTTTGGGGTATCAGCTGGAGAGTTCTTGGGGTTTCTGGTACACGAAGGAGGGATTGAGATTGGCAAGAAAAGCATGAAAGCTATCGATGAGTTGTCCCTCCAACCAATCTCAAGGAATTGCAATCACTGCTTGGCAAGATCAATTTTGTGAGAAGGTTCATTTCAAATCTGTCGCAAAAGGTTTTGCCCTTTTCTCCATTGTTGAAGCTTAAGAAGGATCAGAAGTTCATATGGGGTGACGAACAACAAAAGGCTTTTGATGAGATCAAGCAATATATGAAGGAACCACCAGTACTGGTCCCTCCACAGTTGAATAAGCCTTTCAAGTTGTACGTGGCGGCCGATACCCAAACCATTGGATCGGCCCTTATTCAAGAATTTGAAGGAAAGGAGCGGGTAGTAGCGTACCTTAGCCGAAAATTACTTGATCCTGAAACTAGGTATTCGGCTGCGGAGAAGCTTTGCCTATATGTGTACTACTCGTGTACAAAATTTCGGCACTACTTATTGAACGTTGAATGCGTTGTATACTCCAAGTTTGATGTAATAAAACATATGTTATCTATGCCAATTTTGAATGGCAGGATTGGCAAGTGGATCTTAGCTTTATCGGAGTTTGAGTTGAAGTTCGAATCGGCAAAAGCTATAAAAGGTCAGATTATTGCCGATTTTATAACTGAATATCGTGATCCATCGATTGATTTGCTTGAAATTACTCCCTGGGCCTTATTCTTTGATGGATCATCATGTGGTAAAGGTGGGGGAGTAGGGATTCTATTAATTTCACCTAGGGGCGAGAAGTTGGAGTTTGCTATCCCTATTCAACATATTGTTACAAACAATCAAGCTGAGTACGAGGCATTGCTTAGAGGGCTTCAATATCTGAAAGAAGCTGGGGCTGTTTCAGTTGAGGTTTATGGAGTTTCAGAGTTAGTTATAAAGCAATTGAACGGCCAATATGAGTGCAAGAGCGATGCCCTGAGGAGTTACTACGAGGAATGCAGGGAAATCTTGAAGAGTTTTCAGCTAGTAATTCTACAGCATATTCCTAGAGAACACAATGAAGACGCAAATAGGTTGGCTCAAAGCGCTTCAGGCTACAGAGAAAATCAAGAAGCGTTTGCCATGGAGGTGTGTGCTTTCGGAAAAGATCTCGCAGCGGATGATTGGAGAGAGGAAATCATTGATTATTTGGAAGATCCGTCCCGGAAGGTCTCTGGGAAGCTCAGGTACAAAGCCATAAAATTTGTTCTTCTAGATGAAAGTCAATTCTACAAATCGTTGGATGGGGTATTGCTGCGATGCCTGGGTCCAGAAGAAGCAAAGAAGATGATGAGCGATGTGCATGATGGGATATGCGGAGTGCACCAGTCGGGCTATCGTATGAAATGGGTTATCAGGCAAGCTGGATGCTTCTGGCCGACGATGTTGGAGGATTGCTTTGAGTATTACAAGGGATGTCAAGATTGTCAGAAATTTGGAAATATTCAAAGAGTTCCTGCATCAGCACTGAATCCCATTATCAAGCCATGGCCATTTAGGGGCTGGGGTATAGACTTGATTGGCCAAATTAATCCACCATCGAGCAAGGGGCATAAATTTGTGCTTTTGGCAACGGATTATTTCACCAAATGGGTTGAGGCAATCCCACTGAAGAGGGTGACATCAGAGAACATGGTTGAGTTTGTCAAGGAACACATCATCTATCGGTTTGGAATTCCTCAAACAATCACAACTGATCAAGGAGCTCAGTTTGTGTCCTTGGAGTTCAAGGAGTTTGCCGAAAGCATGGGAATCAAATTGTTTAATTCTTCTCCCTATTATGCCCAAGCTAATGGTCAGGCGGAGGCTTCTAATAAGATCATGATCAAACTTATACAAAAGAAGATTGATAAGAAGCCAAAAAGGTGGCATTCGGTACTCAACGAAGCTTCGTGGGCTTACCGAATGGCTCCTCATGGAGCTACAAAGACTTCTCCTTATGAATTGGTTTATGGACATCATGCTGTTTTACCCTGGGAAAAGCAGTCAGATTCCAGGAGAGTGGTTTTGCAAAAAGACTTAAGCTCCAAAGATTATAGTGGCTTAATGATGGATGAGTTAGAAGACTTGCATATGATCCGTCTTAAAGCTTTGGAAAACGTTGAAAAGAACAAGCTGCGAGTTGCTAAATATTACAATAAGAAAGTAAAGGTCAGCCAATTTGCAGAAGGGGATTTGGTGTGGAAAGCATTACTGCCGATTGGAACCAAATATAGTGCATTCGGCAAATGGTCCCCAAACTGGGAAGGACCCTTTCGGGTAGTCAAGTGTGTGCCTGGTAACGCTTATATGTTGAAGACTTTACTAGCAGAAGAATTTTCTGCTGCAATAAATGGAAGATATTTGAAGAAATATTATCCTAGTATTGAAATTGATCGTTGATCACAAGCATTGGGATTACAGGCATTTGACACAGAAATAGCCGGCGTTCGAGAAGGAAGCCGCCTTTAGACCAAAAAATCCTAAATAGGGCAAATGGCCAATACTGAGATGTATTGCCCTTAGCACGAAACTACATTACAAGTGCTTCTTGCAGGATTATATCTAACAACCCAGTTGCTCAGGATTGCGAAGAGGTGGGAAGCAGAAGGCCTGGCGTAAGAAGCGAAAGTATGCTTCAATCCTTTTTTCTTTGCTTCTTCAGCTCCTCCCTCTTTAGTTGTTCCAGAACCACCGTGACGGCAACTTGGAAGCTTTGGGGATGACCATGGCTTGCTGCCTCCATCAAGCTGTCCCAAGCCGCTTTCAGGTTACTTTACCTGTCGGAAACATCTGAGACAGAAGGACAGTTGTTAGAAACAGAGATCCGGGCGCAACCATGAGGTCAAGATGAAGATGGAACTGTTCACCTCCTACCAACGCCTCCAAATCCATGCGGCGCTCGCGTTCGGCCTGGCAGCGAGCGGTGATGTCCCGGAGATCATGCTCCAGATGCCGAACGCGGCGGCGTAGCTGGTGGTTGGTCCTTTGCTCTGGCGTGGCATCCTCTGCTTCGTGGGAGGAGTCAGAGGAGATGTATTCAGGCGTTTCTTCAGTCCCAAAGATTTCTTCAGGAAGCAGATCAAGGCTGAAGAAAACAAAGAGGGGGTAAAACACGAGATCACATACGAAAGCAAGAAGCAAGTTAAAGGAAAACTCACTCTCGAATGGTGCGCTTCTTTGGGGTGTTGTCCTCCCTGATGCGTTGCTTGCCTTTGTCCATGGCCTTGGGGTTTTTCTCTCCTGGAGCGGGGGAGAAGATGTGAAATGATGGATGAGTGTGCGAGTGGATTTGCAGGGCATCCCAGCGGGCTATTTTATTAACTGAGAAAGTGCATTGGGAGTGATGACTGGTTGGCGTGCGTTATTGGAATACCAAGCGGCAGGGTTTTCTTCCCGAATGCGAAGGGGTTTTCATTGAACAGTGCTTATGGATTCCCGAATTGAGGATTTTCTACGGGTTTTGCGCCAAGGGGCATCCGCCGGCTCAAGCAAAGTTCCCGAATGCGTTTGAGAAGAATAATGCTTGTAGTTGCAAACACGAAGAAATCATCACAATACAAGCGTGAAGCTTGAAATCTTTTATTTATTGCTGAAAATCAAACATCCCTAGTACAATCTAATCAAAAAGCCTGTTTAGCACAGACTGGGGATGAGTGAGTTCGGCAATGGCGTCGCTGTGGCCGTCGAGGCGCTCCAAGATGATCTCGATCTCGTCGATGTCTTCTGGTGCGCCGCCCTGGATGCCGCGCGGCTGGATGGAGTAGTCAACGGCGGTGTGCGTTGCCATGGCGGCCAAGCCCATGGTACCCAAGCGGATGCCGTGAGTAGACACCTCGTCCACGCAGTTTTCCACCGCGGCAAGGCGCTCCGCCGGCGTGTCTCCACAGGCGTTCACCTTGTCAGCCAATTGCTCCACCAGCATTTTCAGCTAGTTGAGCTCGGCGTCGCAGGCTGCAAAATTACAAACTAATGGTGATCAATGTTAAAGGACGAATTGGATTGAGGGGGAATCTAAAGGCTATACCGTCGATGGTTGTCAGCAACTGCTTGCGCTGATCCTCCCACTCCAATTCGGCGATGCCAGCCTTCTTGGAGACGTCTTCCAGCTCGCGCTGGGCCACCTCGAGCTCCGCCTTGAAGCGAAGGGCATCAAGTTCCCCGTAGGGCACGGGGGAGTAGTGGTCCAGCTCCGAGGAGTCGTCCGGCAGGGGTTGATTGGCCGGCGCAGAGGACGGGTTCCACTGAATGAGCCTGAAACAGAGAGGATCGTCAGAAATAGAGGAAAATCTAAGACAAGTCATGGAGACAGTTGGCGATCACTGCCTCCGATGCGCGCTGGCGCGGCTCCCTTCCGCCTCATTAGCGGCACGACGCCTGTTGTTGTTGCCCGCCATGGTTCTCGGAGCTGCGCTGGTGATTTGGAGAAGAAGGCTTGAGGTTGGCGAAGATTTGAAGGCTAAAGGCTTGGTAAAGAGCCGGGGCACCTACGATTTTATTTATATGACTGGTAAGAAAGATCGTGGCCTCAGATCGTGGCACGTATCCCGAAAAACTTGGAAGGCGGAGAGGTTTCCTTGACCAACTCGCCGTCGGGTCGTTTGGGATTCAAAGCTGAGTCGTATTCGGTTGACTAGTTCGGCTGAGTTGCAGTTAGGGTGCCGTTCGGGTTTGGCACTATTTGACTGCTAGTTACCGAATGGATCATTCAGAGTTGCAATCGAAGTCATGCAAAGAAGACGAAAGCGAACTTATAGAAGGCAAATGTTACAAGAACGGTTAATTCGGTTACACATTGCTCAATACAACTAGATGTTCAAGTACTTTGCAACTACATTGGAGGCATTTGATATTGTTCGGTGGATATTCTCCATCCGTTCTTGGTAATCTTTCTGGGCGTTGGACAGGACGATGAGCTCTGCCTCACACTGATTCATTTCAGTTATGGCCGATGATGCTTCCTCTTGGGTTTTCTTTATCAGTCAAGGAAGTTCGGCTATTTTCTTGTCATCAGCTTCTATTTCAGCAGACAAATTCTTCAGCTCTACCTCCAATGCAGCTTTTCTGGCAATTTTCAATTCACGAGCAGCTTGCAGATTGGTCAACATTCCTTTGTGGCTCTAAGTTTGGGATTGTGCTCCCTTCACAGCTTGTTCAGCTTTGGCTTTCTTTTGCTCAACAGCTGGTCGGGAAGATACACTCTTCAAGGCTCGCCTTATTGCCACATAATGAATATCCAAACCAGAGATGGGCTCCAGCAAAGTTTTGATGTCTTTAGGAAGCTTTTGGCTGATGGGCTCAAGCATTCCTTCAAAATAATCGACATCTCTGATTTGGTCTCGAGCGTCCTTTTGCAGCCAGGCAAAGATTTCTTTGAGCCTTGCCTGGATTTCCTCTGATAAGGCCTGGTTTTGAGTTCCTGTTTCGGCAGCTGGATCATTCATCACTAATGGGCTTGATAATGGTGGATTTTGATCCTGAAAAGGTGAAATTGCCGAGTCAGGGTACTTCATTGAAAGAAGAGGATAACAGAATTGAGCGCGTGTGCTTACCTCATGCCTGATTCCCTGAACTGGGGAAAGGTTTTGTTCAGGTTCAGAGGGGATTTCTTGAACAACTGGAGGAGCAGGAGTTTGAGGGGCCATTGGCAAAGCTAGAGCTTCTGCTTGAGAGGAAACTGGTGCATTCTCTGGCAAATTTAAAGCTTCTGGCTGAGGTGAAGATGGATTTTCCTCTGTTAGGATTGGAATTTCTGCTTGACCAAGGGGGGATTGAATCCTTGAAGGGCTTGAAGCTTTTGGTTGAGTTGATGGATTCGTCTCTGGTGAAGCTGGTACCTCTGTTTGAAAAGGGGATGACTGGGTCCCTGATGAAGATAAAATCTCTACTTGAACAGAAGGCGGTTCAGCCCTTATTGTCGGTGCGGAATATGGTCCCGACACTAATCAGTAGATGACGCCTAGGTCTATCCCTCAATGGTCGATGCTAAGCAACAAATGACACAAGGTTTTATCCTGGTTCCGGCCGAGGGGGCCGTACGTCCAGCAGGGGCGTGCTCGTGGCACTATATTGCTCGGCCGGGGTGCTTGTAGTGGGGCAAGTACAAGCAAGGCGGGAGAGGAAGCGTGGCTTCCAAGTCCCTGGGAGAGTGGCTGAAGATGTTGTGGGAGAATAAGAGAGTGAGTGCACGGTGTGTTCGTTCCTCTGAACTTGTTCCCCCCCCCCCCCCGCGGGCGGGGGCTTGCCTCCCCCCTTTTATAGGCCAAGGGGGCGACGGGTTACATGCACGCCGCGCTACCTAGCTACGTGACGGAGCACGTCGCTCTACGGTGTAGAGTAGGCGGCCGTCCGGACGATCTTCGCTGCGATCCGGCCACGATGGCCTACCCCGTACCCGAACAGTGGCGGTTCGAGGGTAGGAAGGCGGCGGATGGCGGTGGTGTCCTCGATAGGCTTCGAGGGGAGGTGCGATGATGGGCGGTACGGGGGAACAGGCGCGGGCAGAACGGCGTTCCTTCCCAATGCGTTCCGCGGCGGCGGGAGTGGTTCTTGCGGTGCTCGGGCGTGCGCTGCGGTGCCGGGCGTGCGCCTGCACGCGTGGGTACGGCAGCCGCACCGTTACAGTGACCGGGATGGCCATCCACCGGCCTGGCGCCCCCTACCTAACCTGTAGGGTCACGGGAAAGTGAAATCGAGGGTGCGCCCGGCCCCCTTTCGAGGGTCGGGCGCGTTAGCCGTACTGTAGTGGGCGCGCGGTGTCACGGGACTGTCACCGGCCGTACCGCACAGTCCATCCCCCACAGTGGCGGGGATGGGCTCCTCCCTGGGGAGTTGGTGCGGCGGCACCGGGGCGTGAGCCCAGGGCGCATGATGGCGCCGTCCTGCAGCGTCAGGGCGTTAAATGCCCAAGTACGGGGCCGGCGCACGCGTGCGGGCGCGCCCGTGAGCGTGGCGGGCCCCGCCCGAGGGCGGAGCGAACCCTCGAGCGAGTCGAGACCTGCTCGAGGGGGGCGATCCCTCGAGCGGGGCGGGACCGCTCGAGGGAAAGGGTTGCCCCTCGAACGGGGCGGAGCCCGCCCGAGGGGAGCGCGTCCTCGAGCGAGGCGGAGCCTGCTCGAGGGGTCTTCTCCGTGGGCCGTCTCGGTGGGCCGTCGGGATCCCGGCGTGGGCCGTGTCCTGCATGGTTAGTTACCTGCATGGTTAGGCTTAGCGTGTTTTGATACCGGGATTAAGTGAGGATTCCCCGTTGTTTTAAGGGGACCCCTAGGGCGGTCCCCGACAGTAGCCCCCGAGCATCTGCGGGTTTGCCATTGAGGCTCCCGCGGATGCCGGAACCTGCGATAGGACGTTCTTCCCTCCTTGTTTGCGAACGCTTTCGGGTGGGGCCGCGTCGGCGGACCCGCGGGTCTAGCCCCCGAAGCCTGCGGGAGTGTGGGTTCTCCCTGCGGGGGTTAACCGCGAGAACTTTGGTCGAAAGGCGTGGCACATATGCCAACCGGCATCGGCGGTGTTTCGGCCGGCTTCGGGGGTGCACGCTCCCCCGTCACCTTGTCTGCGGCGGGTGCAATTTCAAGGAGGTGTAGCCGCGCGTCAAGCCCCCGAGCCTTGGCCCGTTCGAGGCGATCGGGTCGAGCCCGACGACTTGTTTTTTAACGCGCCCTCGCCGTCCCTCCGCGGGACGGAGGGTGAGGTCTCCACGACTCCCATCGAGCGGGTCGCGAATCGCGGATTCCTCGTCGAGCGCTAGCGGGTGGTTCAAGTGGACGTCCATGCCCCGTTCGATAAGGGGTAGGCTGCGCGGTCGGAGACACGTCCATGGAAGCGCTTGCGTGGGTTTGCTAGGTGGGGCTCGGTCCCGTTCGCTAGGGACCGAGGGCGCGGAAGCTCTCCCTCGGTGGGATCCCCCCGGCTAGGCGCCCTCGGCGGCTCTCGAACACGACATGTGGGGCACCCTCGAGCCGACGGGCTCGAGGAACGGCTCGAATGCGCGTGCCCTCGTCGTCCCCTAACTGCGCGTGATGCGGGGCGCCTGTTCGAACCCGTCGAGGGTCAGGCTTCGAACCTCTGATCAGTAAGGCCGTGCGGGGCCGTGCATGGACAGCCCCGTCTTTTCGCGTTTGCGGCCGTCGAGGGGTCTGCGCGAGTCAGCCCTCGAGGTGCTTGTTGGCAGCACGGCGCGGTATGAGTGCTTTCGGTGTCGCTCTATTTCAAGCGTGACCTGGGCGGTCCCTTCACGCGCGTGCCTCCCTTTGGAGGGTTGACATTGTCTCGGCGGGGGCCCGGCCGCTCGAGGGTTTTGCGTGGCATGGGTGCCCGCGGCCTGCCGCTCTACATCGAGCAGGTGCCGGGCGACCTTCTCACGCTGATATCCCATCGAGGGTCGCCTCTGTTTGGAGCCGAGGGTCATGCCGCTCGAGGGTCTCACGTGGCATGGGTGCCCGCGGTTGCCTGCTCTACATCGAGCAGGTCCCGGACGGCCTTCTCACGCTGATATCCCATCGAGGGTTGCCTCTGTTTGGAGCCGAGGGTCATGCCGCTCGAGGGTCTCACGTGGCATGGGTGCCCGCGGTTGCCTGCTCTACATCGAGCAGGTCCCGGACGGCCTTCTCACGCTGATATCCCATCGAGGGTCGCCTTTGTTTCGAGCCGGGGGTCCGCCCCGCTCGAGGGTGCTCCTTGCTTGGCAAGGGACCCAGGCATTTAAATGCCTCGCGGTCGTGGCCGCGGTTTTGCAGCGCGGGCGCGCCTTTTAGGCGGCGGGCGCCGCGCGCGCGCGTAGTGGGCGGCGCGGCGCGGGCGGACGTGACGGTTTTGCCTCGGTTGCCGCCGGTCTTTGCTGTAATGATGACCCGCCTGCAGTGTTTTAGCCGCTGCGGTCGTGGTGGGGCCCGCCCGTCGACGCGATGGAAAGATTCCTGCAGTTAATGCTGGCGGGGCGTCCGCTCCGGAGAGCTCGCCCGTCAGCCTATAAAACTGCGGGGAGGAGGGGACGGCGGTTTTTTTTACCTTGGCATCTTACCACTTTCAGTCCCCCGTCCCTTCGCCTTCGCCTCGCTCTCGCCACCGCGCGGTCTCGCCATTAGAGCTCTTTTCCCGTTTCCTTGTCCTCCGCCTTCGCACTCCTTCGCCCCCCCTCATGGCGCCGCCTCAGCTTCCCATTAGGATCCTGGAGCCGTACGCCTGGGAAAGGTCGACGGTGACCCGGCTCGCCCTTGGCGAGCTGGTCGCCGCCGGCCAGCTGTCGGCTAACGAAGACGGGCGCCCGGCGGAGTGGATCGTGCCGCCGGCGGCGCACCATGAGCCCAACCCGCCGGAGGGCTATGTGGTGAGCTTCCTCCGCTACCACGAGCGTGGCTTCAACGCGCCGGCGAGCACCTTCATGCGGGCGATGTGCCACTACTACGGGGTGGAGCTGCACAACTTCGCCCCCAACGCTATCTCACAGGCGGCCACGTTCGTGGGCGTCTGCGAAGGGTACCTGGGGATCCCAGTCAACTGGGATCTCTGGGTTCACCTTTTCCGCGGGGAGCTCATCACGCAGCCCACATCGGAGCCGAGGACCCGCCGCGCGGTGCGCGCCGGCGGGATGTCGCTGGCCCTGCGGGGGCAGCTCAAGGATTTCTACATCCCCTGCACCATGACGACGAACAACGCCGGCTGGGAGCGGGGATGGTTCTACCTGCGTAACGCCGAGCCCGGCCTTCCTCCCTACACCGGCCGGGTGTTCAAGAAGAGGCCGGACTCCTGGGGCTACGGGGTGTCTACGGCCCAGCATCGGGCGCGGCAAGAGTCCGTCCTCGCCGCCCTGCAGCGGCTGGCGAAGCACGGGCTCAACGCGATGGGCGTCCTCGCCTTCCTCCACCACCGGCGGGTCGTGCCTCTGATGCAGAGGCCACTCTGCATCTTCGAGATGACCGGAGGCGGCCAACCCCGTCGACCGGCGAGGTCGCGGATGCTCCCGACGCCGCTGGAGCGGCCGTACGCGCTCACCCGGGCGCGGAACGCCGTCGACACCCGGACGCCGCCACCTGCGGGTCGGACCCCGTGGGACATCGAGATGCTCCCTACGGGCCCGCGGGTGAGTTGGGTTCCTGATTTTGTCTTAGTTCTTGGTCTTGCTTTCGTTTCCTGATTCGCCATTGTCGCTCTTGTGCGCAGCTGGTGGAGTTCAACATCGCCAAGTCCGTTCCACCCACCCCCGACTCCCGTGCGCTCGGCCGGGCGGCGCGGCGGGGCGGCGGGAGCGGGCGGCACACAAGAGGGAGCACGCGAGGCGGCGCCAAGCGCGCCGCGACCAACGGTCCGCGGAGTACCGGCGACGCGAGGAGCTGGGGCTCTCCTCCCCGGATATCGAGGAGCCCTCGTCCTCGGAGCAGGACGAGGAGGAAGAGTCTGAGGGGGAGGGCCCCTCAGACAGGTGGCAGCCCGCGCCCCGTCGCCGGAACCCGCGCCGGCGTCGGGGGCGGCTTCGCCTGGGGGCGGGTGCATCGGCGCCCGCCGCCGGGCACTCATCATTGGGGGCGGCACGCGCCGCGGAGGTGCCGGCGTGTTCCGCGGAGGCACGCGCGGCGGACGCGCGCCCGCACGCGCGTCAAGCGTGCCCGCGCGCGCGGGGAGCGTGCCCGCGCGCGCGGCGTCATCGTCAAGGGGCGCGTCGGCGGGGGCGTGCCCGCGCGCGGGGCGAGCGTGCCCCCGCGCGCGGTGGTGTCTTCGGGGGGGGGTGCGGCATCGGGGCGCGCCCGCGCACGGGCGGGCGTGCCCGTGCGTGCGGCGGCGCCGTCGGAGGCGGCGCGGCGGCGCGGCCGGCCGCGCCGGCCCCTTCCGCGAGAGGCCTCGAGGAAAAGGAAACGGGCCTTTTCCTCCGCGAGGTAAGGAGCCCCGTCCTCCTTCGTTTGGTTTGGTTTGTCGGTGATTAGGTGCTCTAACCCTCCGTTCGTGCTGCGCGGGGGTGGTGCCAACCGTTCCTCCCCTTGCACCGGCCAAGGTGCCGAGGACGGACGCATCGATCCCCACCCGGCGGCGCTGGTCGAGGGGGTCGCGCCCCGGGGACAAGCGTGGCGGCGGGCACTAGCTCGCGAGGCCGGCCGGGGCCTCGAGGCCCCGGCCGGCGGATCAGCCCCGCCGCGGCGCGGCCGGCGGTCGCCGGGGGGCAGCCGGCGTCGGTTGCCACGGAGGCGCGGGCCGCGGCGGCGGCGGCGGTGGTGGTGGAGCCCGCGGTGGGCGCCACTGCGGAGGAGGTGGGAGCCGGCGCAACCGCGGGAGCGCCCGTGGATGCGGCGGTACCGCCGGGAGGTGGCGGCCACGGCGGCGCGGCGGGCGCCGTGGCCGCGGAGGCGCGGGTGGAGGTGCCGGCGGAGGCGGCGCAAGCGGCCGCGCCCGCCGGCGATTTGCGGGCGGAGGTGGTGGAGCTCTCGGACGACTCCCCGCCGCCGGGTGGAATCGGTGGGCCGCCCGGCCCACGAACTCCCCCGAGCCCCGGGGAGGGGGCCCTCGTGAGGCGGCACGAGGGTCACATGGTGGTGGGGGGCCGAGGACACGATGCCGAGGCCTCGTCCTCCCACGCCGGCCGCCCCGCCCGGGTGGGGGGGGGGGCGTGGAGGATGCCCCTCGCGTTCGCCGACGCCGGGGGGGGGAGCGGGGAGCTCTGGGGCGAGCTTCGGAGCCACGGCGCCACGCTCAACTGCGCGTTGAACGAGGCGCTGCGAGTCCACGGCGGCCCGGCCTGGCTTGTCTTCTAGGTGAGCCACAGTTGCTCGTCCCACTTCCTTTTTCGTTTCCGTGTGCTGCATTCAAGCCTTGACACTTGCGAGATTTGATGTGTGGATGCCAGGAGCTCGAGCGTCGCGCCCACGACAAATACGACGCGTTCGACCGGGTGAACGCCGAGGCCCGCCAGCTCCGGGAGCGATGCGGGCGCTTTCGACGCGCTTGCGGACGCTCTTAGGACGCCAGACGGCTGGCTAGCGTACCGGGCGATGGCGTGGTGCGACGAGCTCCCGGAGAGCTCAGGGCAGGATGCGGCGCGCCGCTCGAGCCTCGAGCGGATCCGCGCAGCCCTTGTTGATCGCGACGAAGCGCTGTGGAACGTGCGTGCGGACCTAGAGAAGACGCGGACGCTGGCCGCCAACTGGGAGGCGGAGGTGGCCACCGCTCGCGCCGAAACTCGGGAGCTCCGCACGTCGCTCGAGGGGGCGCAGCGCAACGGCGCCGGGCCGAGGAGCGGGCGCGCGGGTTGGAGCAGCCGCGCCAAGGAGGCCGATGACCCGAGGACCGCCCTCGACGCCAAGGCCGCGGCCCTCGTCGCCCGAGGAGCAGCGGCTCCGGCGGGAGCGCATCGCCCGCCGGGGGCCGAGGGGCGGCTCCGGCGAGGAGGAGGGCGCCCTTGGCGACGCCCGAACGGCGGCCGGGAGCGGGAGCGCGTCGCGCGCGAGGCGGCGGAGAAGTCGGCCGGAGGAGCGGAACGCCGCATTCTCCAAGGTTGAGGATGATGCGCTCGCGCTCGGCATCGGCAACGCCGGCCCGAGAGCCGGCCCTTCGCGAGCAAGGCGAGACCGTCCCGGCGTCTCGAGTTGGCGCTCGAGTCCGCGCGCCGCGACCTCGATTTGGAGAGGAAGCAAGTCGAGGGTGAGTCACTTTTTGACTCGTTTGTTGGTTTTTTGCTTTAGAGGGTTCGTTTCTCCCTTTCGATTTCTTGTCGTCTTGTTGACTCCGGGCTTGCGCACCGCCTTGGGGCACGGCCGCCGGGCGGGCCGAGGCCCTGCGGGCTTCCTACAACTCCTCCGAGCGGAGAGCTGCGGGGGAGCCGCGTGACGCGGCCCTCGAGACCTGCCGCGTCGTCGAGGAAGGCGAGGCCCGGGCCGACGGCTCGGCGGCCAGCCGCCTGCGCGCCCTCGGCGGCCACGTCACGGAGCGGATGCGCCGGGCGTTGCACCTAGGCGTCCGGAAGGCCCTCGGAGTGGTGCGATCCCACTACGAGGTCAACCTCGAGGCGCTGGCGGAGGGCTACATCGTGCCCGAGGGCGTCGAGGACGAGGTGGCCATGGAGCGCGCGGACGCGCTTGCTGCTGACGCCGCCGGGTCGCTTGCCGAGGCCTTCGAAGAATTCCTCTTCCCGGACGCCGCCGATGCTGCCGCTCCTCCCTGCCGACAGCGAGTTGGGCGCTAGGCCCATTTTTTGTTTATGTGTATCGTAATTCGGCCTCGTGGCCTTTTGTAAATAAACAAATTGTCTTGTGAACATGAGCGATTCTCGTAAATGAAGTTGCTTGTTTATTACGCTTTTTGTTTCTCCTTCTTCCCGAGTAGATTCTAGTTAGGGGAGTTCGATTTTCGCGGGGGCCCACCGGGTTGGAGGCGAGAGAGAAGGGCCATAGCCACGCGGCGTAGGCTATCTCTCGGCTCGCACGCTCCTTCCACCGTGCCGCCTACGCCCGTTCGAATCATGGCTCGAGGTTGAAGTAGGAAACAAACTTAGCGCGTGTTGTTATGTTTTTTGCGCGAAAAATGGGACCATTTTGGTGGGGGGGTGCCCCCCCGCAGTAGCCCCCGAGGGTAACTTGGGTTTCAGGGGAAAGCCGAGTTGCCCTTTTATTAGACTTGGAGTATTTACATAATTGACACCAACTGGGGCGTTGGCCATGTGAATTTACAACAACAAAAAATACTTGGAAAATCCTAGCTAAGGGTAGAAGCGACGTAGCTGTTGGATGTTCCAAGCGTTGGTGAGTTCTTCGCCGTCCTCGTTGGCCAGCTTGTACGTGCCCGGCTTGAGCACTTTCACCACGACATAGGGTCCCTCCCATGGGGGCGATAGCTTGTGGCGCCCTCGGTTGTCTTGGCGTAGCCTTAGGACCAGATCCCCTTCGCTGAAATCCCTCCGACGTATCTTGCGTGCTTGGTAACGTCGTAGGGACTGTTGATACCTTGCGGAGTGCATCAACGCCACGAGGCGTACTTCGTCTAGCTGGTCCAGCGAGTCCTCGCGGGCTCGCTGGATAGCATCTTCGTCGTACCCTCGAATCTCGGGCGACCCATATTCCGGAGTCCGTGGGGAGGACGGCCTCCGCGCCATGGACTAGGAAAAACGGGGTGAACCCGGTGGCTCGCTTGGAGTTGTCCTTAGGCTCCACACGACCGCCGGTAGTTCTTGGAGCCATTTTCGGCCAGATTTGTTGAGCTGGTCAAAAATTCGGGGCTTGAGGCCTTGCGAATCATGCCGTTGGCACGCTCCACTTGGCCGTTGGTCTGTGGGTGTGCCACAGCTGCCCAATCCACGCGGATGTGGAACTTGTCGCAGAACTCCAAAAACTTCCGGCCCGTGAACTGGGACCCATTGTCCGTGATGATGGAGTTTGGCACTCCAAAGCGGTAGACGATGTCGGTGAAGAACGTGACCGCCTGCTCAGCCCTCAAATTCGTGATGGGGCGCACCTCCACCCATTTGGAGAATTTGTCAATCGCGACAAGCAGGTGGGTGAAGCCCCCGGCGCCTTCCGCGGGGGCCCGACGATGTCCAACCCCCACACGGCGAACGGCCATGTTACGGGGATCGTTTGCGGGGGCGTGAGCGGGCAAATTGGACTTGCGGGCGTAGAAGCGGCACCCTTCGCGGTGCGCACAATTTCACCGGCATCCGCGACCGCGGTAGGCCGTAGAAGCCCCGGCGGAACGCGTTGCCAACGAGGGTGCGCGGCGCGGCGTGGTGGCCACGGCATCCCCGCGTGGATGTCCCGTAGGAGCTCGCGCCCCTCGGGAATGGGTATACACCGCTGGAGGATGCCTGATGCGGCGCGCTTGTACAGCTCGCCGTCGACGAGGGTGAATGACTTGGCCATCCTGGCGATGCGCCTGGCTGTGGCCCGGTCTGCGGGGAGTTCCCCTCGAGCAATCCAGGCGATATATTTCTCCCGCCAGTCCGCCTGGGCGGGAGCCGGCTCGATGTCCATCGCGACAGCCTCGTGGGAGCCGTACCCCTCAAGAAGGGAGAGTACGTACGCCTCGTTCGAGGGGTCCTCTTCCATGGGTTCCGCACCCGCTGGATTCGAGGGAGCCCCCGAGGGTCCGCCGTCGCTCGAGGGGTAGGGCTCGAAGGTGACCGAGGGCTCGCGCGATGTCGCGCGCGAAAACGTTCGGGGGGGAACGGTGATCCGCCCGGACGCTATTTTTGCCAGCTCGTCTGCTTCCTCGTTGTACCGGCGGGGTACATGATTGAGCTCGATGCCGTAGAACTTGTCTTGGAGGGCCCGCACGGCTTTACGGTAGGCCTCCATCTTGTCATCGTGGCAGCTCGCGTTCTTCATGACTTGATCGATCACGAGCCGCGAGTCCCCTCGTACGTCGAGGCGCTTGACGCCCAACTCAATGGCGATTTTGAGGCCGCGAGAGAAGGGCCTCGTATTCCGCCATATTGTTAGATGCGGGGAAGTGGAGGCGCACCGCGTAGTGCATATGCTCCCCGAGGGGTGACACGAAGAGCGAGGCCCGCGCCCGCTCCTGTCTTCATCACCGAGCCGTCGAAGAACGAGTCCAGGCCACTGCGCTTGAATCCGAGGGGGCGGCGGTGCGTGTCCGTCCACTCGGCGACGAAATCGGCTAAGATTTGAGATTTGATGGCCTTGCGCGGAGCGTAGGTGAGCGTCTCGCCCATCAACTCCACGGACCACTTGGCAATTCGCCCGCCGCGTCGGGGTTGCGAATGATCTCCCCTAGCGGGAAGGAAGAGACCACCGTAAGCCGGGTGGGCCTCGAAGTAGTGGTGGAGCTTGCGCCGCGCGAGGACTACCGCGTACAACGGCTTCGGACACGGGGGTAGCGCGTCTTCGTGTCCGACAGGGACTTCGCCGATGTAGTAGACCGGCCTCTCGCACGGGCAAGGCGTGCCCTTCCTCCGTGCGCTCCACAACGATCACGGCGCCGACCACACGGGTGGTTGCGGCCACGTAGAGTTGGAGGGGTTCGCCGTCTCGCGGCGGCGTAAGGATTGGGGCGTGCGTCGGAGACGCCTTCGGCTTGTCGAGCGCGTCCCGGGCCTCGGTGGTCCAAGAGAAGCGCTCGTGCTTCTTGAGCGGCCGGTAGAGGGCGGGGCCCTTCTCACCGAGCCTCAAAATGAAGCGGCTTAAGGCGGCGAGGCACCCCAACACCTTCGCACCCCCTTGAGGTCCCGAATTGGACCCATTCGCTCGAGGGCCGCGACCTTTTCAGGGTTGGCCTCGATTCCCCACTGGGAGACGATGTACCCTAGGAGCATTCCCCGTGGCACTCCAAAGACACATTTTTCGGGGTTTAGCTTGACCCCGTTGGCCCGTAGGCAACTGAACGCGACGCCAAGGTCGTTGACCAGGTCGTCCGCCTTCCTAGTCTTGACGACGATGTCGTCCACGTAAGCCTCGACCGTCCGCCCGATATGGTCCCCAAAAACGTGCTGCATGCAGCGCGATATGTTGCGCCCGCGTTTCTGAGGCCAAAAGGCATCGTGACGTAACAGAACGTCCCGAACGGTGTGATGAACGAAGTCGCGAGCTGGTCGGACTCCTTCATTTTTATTTGGTGATATCCCGAATAGGCATCAAGGAAACAGAGTAGTTCACACCCGGCTGTGGAATCAACGATTTGATCTATACGTGGCAAAGGAAAGGGAACTTTTGGACATGCTTTATTGAGACTGGTGTAGTCTATACACATCCTCCACTTCCCATTTTTCTTTTTTACAAGCACAGGATTAGCTAGCCACGTAGGGTGGAACACTTCCTTGATGAATCCGGCCTCGAGGAGCTTCCGCAGCTCCGCTCCGATCGCCCGTCGCCGCTCCTCGTCGAAGCGGCGCGGCCGCCGGCCGCACGGCGCGAGCGTTAGGCGAGGATATCAAGGGAGTGCTCGGCGACCTCCCTCGGGATGCACGGCATGTCCGAGGGGCTCCACGCGAAGACGTCGGCGTTGGCGCGGAGGAAGTCGACGAGCACCGCTTCCTATTTGGGGTCGAGGGTCGAGCCGACCCTCAACGCCTGCCCTCGGGGGGCCGACGGGTCGAGGGGGACCCCTTTGGTTTGCTCGGCGGCCACGAAGGTGCCGACGTGCTTGGCGGCGGAGGCCGAGGTCGTCGTTGACCATCTTCTCCGGCGTGTTCACCGGCGCTTCATCCGGCGCTAGCGCCTCTCGCATGTTCCACGCACTCGACGTCGCAGTCGAATGCGTGCTCGATCGACGACCCGACGGTGATGACGCCGTTTGGACCCGGCATCTTCATCTTCAGGTACGTGTAGTTGGGGACCGCCATGAACTTGGCATAGCATGGTCGCCCAAGGATGGCATGGTAGGCCCCTTTGAATCCCACCACCTCGAAGGTGAGGGTTTCCTTGCGGAAATTGTTGGGGGTCCCAAACCAGACGGGCGGATCGATGCGCGAGGGGTTGAACTCGTTTGCCGGGCGCGATGCCGTGAAACGGCTTCGTCTTCGGGCCGCGCACTGGTCCAGCCCAATCCCCATCGGGCGCAATGTATGCGCGAAGAGGATATTGAGGCTACGCCTCCGTCCATAAGGACCTTCGAAAACCGGGCGTTCCCAATGATGGGATCGACCACCGGGGGTACCTTGGCCGGGTTCGGGATGCGGTTTGGGTGATCATCCCGGCTAAAAGTGATGGCGTCCTTCGACCAGTTGAGGAAGGCCGGAGGTGCCCTCTCTGCGGCGAGGACTTCGTGCCGCTCCTTCTTGCGTTGCCGGGTCGACATATCGACAGTAGGTCCCCCAAAGATGAGGAACACATTTTCGACAGCAGGGAAACCGCCCGCGTCGCCATCGCCCCCATCTTTCTTGGCCTCTGCCTCCTTCGCGGCGGCACGGCCGTAGAACTTCTTGAGCATGTCGCATTGCTCAAGAGTGTGGTTCACGGGAGTTTTGTGGTAGGGGCATGGTTTTTTCATCATGTCGTCAAACACCCCCGGGCCTCGAGGAGCCGGTCGAGGGCCCCGTCGGGCCGGGTCAACAGCGAGGGCCTCGGCGTTGCCGCCGTTGCGCCCCTGCTCGCGCGCCTCGCGGCGCGGCTTCTTCCCCCTTCTTGCCCCGCTTGTCGTTGCGGCGCGGCTCCTTGGACCCGCTGCCCTCCGCGGGCGTGTCCTCGGAGCGCTTGCCCTTCTTGCCGTCGAAGATCGCCCCCACGGCCTCCTCTCCGGAGGCGAAGGCGGGTGGCAATGTCGAACGGCTCGTTCGAGTCCGTGGGCGGGCTGCGTCCCGGCTCGTGCACAAGGTCCCCGCACGTGGTGCCCTCGAGGAACGCGTGCACGATCTCGGACCGTGCCACGGCCGGGTAGCTCCGTGCGGCGCTTGGAAAAGCGTCGTATGAAGTCCCGCGAGCGACTCGTCCGGCTTTTGCGTGCGGGGAGCGCGGATCCCGGGGAGTTCCCAGGGCGCACGTACGTGCCCTGGAAGTTGCCCACGAACGTGTGGACTAGATCGTCCCGGTTATGGATGCGGGCCGGCGGGCAAGTGCTCTAGCCATGTCGGGCCGCGTCGCCCGGGTGCAGGGGCAAGTTGCGGATGATCACTTCGTCGTTAGTGGCCCCGCCCAGCTGACAAGCTAGGCGGTAGTCGTTGAGCCAGACGCGGGGGTCCGTCTCCCCGTTGTACTTGACGATTGTCGAGGGGCCGACGGAAGCGGCGGGGAACGCCGCCGTGCGGATCTCCCGGCTGAACACACGGGTGCCGGGGGGCTCCGGCGTCGGGGAGTGATCCTCACCGCCGTCGTAGCGTCCACCCCTTCGAGGGTGGTAACCCCTAGCCGCTCGCGCGTCCGCCTTGCCGGTGCGCCCGGCGTTGATGACGTTGCGGGCATCGCCATCCGGCGCCTGCGCGTGTCGAGGAGCCGTTCCTTGGCCGGCGTGCGTCCCTGGTCAGCGGGTTGACCCACGTGCACCGAGGGTTCGCCTCCTGGTGCAGGATCATCACCCCGTGCGTCCCTCTGTTGGCGGATGCGTGAGGCTGAGCTCTCGGCCTGCTGGACGGCCGCTTGCTCAAGGAGAGTCTGCACCTCGCGGTGCATGTCTCGAGCCTCGGGGGTCGAGGGTGCCGGCATGGCGCGTAGCAACGTCGCGGCGGCGATGAGCTTTTGGCTCGCCCGTGGCGGAGTATCCGCGTTGTCGACGTTGGGGACGGGGTTGAGGCGGTCACGGACCTGTCGGCCCAGCTCCCGCGCGCGTTCGCCGCGCGCAGAGGCCTCCCCCGCCATCGAGGCGCGGAGCGGCCGCACCGTCCGTACTCCTCCGCCGGCTTGGCCTCGAGCTCGCGGGCTTGGGCCGGTGTGTGTCGACGTCGGCCCCGGCGGGGAGCGCTCGGCCCCGCGGCCGGGCGCGTGGCGATCCCGGGGGCGGCGTGACTTCCCCGTCTCCGGCACCCGCCGCACCGGCGGCGTTGGCCGGGTCGTTGGTGATGACGGCGCAACACTCCCGGGGTGGGGTCGTAGCTCCGGTGGCCGGAGTCGTCGGAGCGACCAAACCGATAGTCCGTGGCGTCGAGGAAGCGCCCGAACGCGGCCCCGGGTCCGGCACGCCGGAGAAGTCCCACTCCGCGTACCCGTGGCGGTTGGCGGGTGGCATCGTGTCGACGAGCCCGGGGGACGACTCATCTGCTGCTGAGGTGCGGGGTCCCTGGCGACGAAGACGTGGCGGCCAGGTGGAACCCGGCGCATCGTCGTGTTCACGTTGGCGTTATGGGCCGTCGTGGCGCCACGCAGCCCGATGGGGATGCGCGGTCCGGAGACTGCACGCGGTCCCGCCGGGGCGGTGGCGGCGTTGTAACGGTGGGCGCACCGCGTTGGGCGGCGGTGCGCTCGGCCTGCCGCCGCTCGGACCGCGCCCGACGCGAGCGTAGCCCGGAGCGACGACGGCGTCGCGGCGTTGATGGGCCCGCGGCATCCGCGCCTGCGGGCGCCCTGCACCGGTGTCGTGCGTGCGGCGGAGACCGAGAGCGGACCCCGGCCTCGCGCGCGCGCGCGAGCTCCTCACGATTGGTGAGGCGCATGAGATAGCCGTTCCCCGTGGCCTGGAAGTTCAGGTCTCCGAAGCGGATCTCGAACCCGGCCGGGGAGGGGGTCCGAGCTACCCATGTTGTAGCGGGTACCACGGTACTCAGTGCGAATCACCATGGAGGGAGTTGGTGAAATGACCTTAGGCGCTCGTGTGCCCCACGGTGGGCGCCAGCGTCGGTGCGGAATATGGTCCCGACACTAACCAGTAGATGACGCCTAGGTCTATCCCTCAATGGTCGATGCTAAGCAACAAATGACACAAGGTTTTATCCCGGTTCCGGCCGAGGGGGGCGTACGTCCGGCGGGGGCGTGCTCGTGGCACTATATTGCTCGGCACCGGGGGTGCTTGTAGTGGGGCAAGTACAAGCAAGGCGGGAGAGGAAGCGTGGCTTCCAAGTCCCTGGGAGAGTGGCTGAAGATGTTGTGGGAGAATAAGAGAGTGAGTGCACGGTGTGTTCGTTCCTCTGAACTTGTTCCCCCCCCCCCCCCCCCCCCGCGGCTGGGGGCTCGCCTCCCCCTTTTATAGGCCAAGGGGGCGACGGGTTACATGCACGCCGCGCTACCTAGCTACGTGAGGGAGCACGTCGCGCTACGGTGTAGAGTAGGCGGCCGTCCGGACGATCTTCGCTGCGATCCGGCCACGATGGCCTACCCCGTACCCGAACAGGTGGCGGTTCGGGGGTAGGAAGGCGGCGGATGGCGGTGGTGTCCTGCGATAGGCTTCGAGGGGAGGTGCGATGATGGCCGGGTACGGGGAACGGGCGCGGGGCGAACGGCGTTCCTTCCCAATGCGTTCCGCGGCGGCGGAGTGGTTCTTTGCGGTGCTCGGGCGTGCGCTGCGGTGCCGGGCGTGCGCCCGCACGCGTGGGTACGGCGGCCGCACCGTTACGGTGACCGGGATGGCCATCCACCGGCCACGGCGCCCCCTACCTAACCCGTAGGGTCACGGGAAAGTGAAATCGAGGGTGCGCCGGCCCCCTTTCGAGGGTCGGGCGCGTTAGCCGTCTTTGTAGTGGGCGCGCGGTGTCACGGGACTGTCACCGGCCGTACCGCACAGTCCATCCCCCACAGTGGCGAGGATGGGCTCCTCCCTGGGGAGTTGGTGCGGCGGCACCGGGGCGTGAGCCCAGGGCGCATGATGGCGCCGTCCTGCAGCGTCAGGGCGTTAAATGCCCAAGTACGGGGCCGGCGCACGCGTGCGGCGCGCGCCGTGAGCGTGGCGGGCCCCGGCCCGAGGGCGGAGCGAACCCTCGAGCGAGTCGAGACCTGCTCGAGGGGGGGGGGGCGATCCCTCGAGCGGGGGCGGGACCGCTCGAGGGAAAGGGTTGCCCCTCGAACGGGGCGGAGCCCGCCCGAGGGGGAGCGCGTCCTCGAGCGAGGCGGAGCCTGCTCGAGGGGTCTTCTCCGTGGGCCGTCTCGGTGGGCCGTCGGGATCCCGGCGTGGGCCGTGTCCTGCATGGTTAGTTACCTGCATGGTTAGGCTTAGCGTGTTTTGATACCGGGATTAAGTGAGGATTCCCCGTTGTTTTAAGGGGACCCCTAGGGCGGTCCCCGACACTTGTCGAGCTTGCATGCTGAGGGGAAGAGGTTTCCATAGGGTGATTCACCAATATTTCTTCTGCAAGTGCCAGATCAAGGGTAAATGCCAGTGCAAGTATTGGTCTTTAAGGAAAAAGCAAGGTAATGAAGGTCATACCAATAGATGAAGCATTGGCAGGTTCTGAAGCTGAAGGCTGCTTGGTTCTAGCCTGAAATTGCACAAGGTGAAATTTCTCAGAATAAGAGTAATCTTGTGATCAAGAAAAGGGAAATTTTACCTCAATAGGAATCTTCTTGGTGGTTCTTTTCCTCTTGGCAGCTGGAGGTGCAATCAGAGATAGACCTTTTCTCTTATCAGCAGTAGCACTGAAGAGAATTAGGTCCGTTGTGGCATACCTGGCCATCAGTTGAGCCAAAGTTGGGGATTTGAATCCCAGTGCTGAAACTGGGAATATTGCCTTACAAACAATTGTCCTAGCTCAAGGGGCGGGCACTATATTCTGCAGGTAGAAATCAAGATTATGGTTAGTGGAAGATATGTCTGATCAAGAGGAGAGGGACAGGTGTGTTACCTCTGATGTTGGCTGAAAATTAGGCATCAACTCCAAGCAGAATGAGTGCACTAGCTCACTAAAGTTATGATCGTGGAATTCTGGCCACCAAGAGTTGAAGGTTGGGTGAGCTATTGTAATAGGTGTGAAAGGCCAGGTGTAAAGAGTTGGACTGCATTCGTACTCGAAGACCCTTCTGGCATGTATGCTGTCCTTGATTTCCTCTCTAGGTTTGAGAAATTCATGAAGGAATAGTCTTGGGGGCATTTGGCCACAACCAAGCTGTCTGGCCATCATATTCGGCTGATAGTATTCGTAAGTACTGTGATTTAACCTCCCTCCACAAAATTCAGCTGGCAGAGGGCATGGATGGATGAAGATATTGAAGAGTTCTACAAACCTTCCATCTTGGCATCCAGCTTCAAAGGAGAATTCACAGGGGAGGGTTAAATTATCATTGTCCAAGTAGGGAAGCCAAAGAGGATCAGGGAAGCCTCTGAAAAAGAGCTCGAAAAGCTGACTGACATTCTGGTTGATGGAAACAGTCGAGGCAGCTTCCCCATAGGTTTGGCATCCTCTGGTGACTTGAACTTCCCCTTCGTTGTAGCTGGATGAGGGGAAAAGCCAATTGTTGAGGTCAATATTAACAATGTGGTGCATGTGCAGTTGCAGCCACATCTGCACAAACCACCAAGGGCCGTTGACACAGTATCTTCTGGCTAGTGTGCATTTGAGAGATGGTTTGATGAAGCATATGATACACACTTCCGAGGAGGTATTTTCCAAGAGGAATACGTTTACCACCAGCCAGCTGTGTAGCCATTACAATATGATTCAGAGTGGGTTCATTGGCTTTACCACATAAAATAAACCTGCACAACCACATGTTCAGGAATGCTCTGTATTCGACTTCACCCAGGGGACCATCCTTCATGTGATTCTGGATATATGATTTATATCCACTTCCTGGCTTCGCTCCAGTTTGTCTTATAGAGCCTTTGAAGTCACAGAGGTACACGGATCCTGAAACATCAAGGCCGGTGATCATGTATACGTTGGCCAGAGTTGGAGACATTGGGCCATGACTAAAGAGGAAGGCATTGATGTCGTTTGACCAAAAATGACAAGCTGCTATCAAAAGATCTTCATTCTTCGGGGTCTCGGCCAAAGAAAGCTCCAAACATTGAGTAATACGGAGGCTGTCCCAAGTTTGGGTCTTGGCACTGTTATCTGCAAGCACCCTTTTGTACCAACTTCTCCAGCCTGCAATTGGGGGTAAGGACCAGTTCTTGAAGGCGTCTTGCCACAGGGAAGGCTTAGATAAAGCCGCTTTGAAAGGAATTCTTTGGGATTCGGCTGCAATAAGCTCGCGAGGGTCTGAAATTCCCACAGGACCGAGGAAATAAGACGTCGAATTGGCCTCAGTGCGAATAAAAAGCTCAGTGGAAAGCTCCTGTTGAGAAAAGGCGGGGGAGAAATTTGAGGTAAAAATCGAAAAGATGGTGCCGAATGAAGCTTATGGGGATAAAATTTACCTGAGCAGCTTGATTTTGACCTGCCATTGGGGATTTGAGCTTGGGGAAAAGATGACCTAGGGTTTGGATCTGGACGGAGGCTCCGATGGATTGCGAGGAGAGAGAATAGGTGTTGAATAGATTCAATTTGAAGACGCTGGCAACTGGAGTCAATTTCGGAATAAAATCACTTTTATCCCGTAATTGTAGGGGCATATGTTAACACCAAAATTTGGTACGGGAAGGAGTCTGATTTGTGGGCCCAGCTTGGTAAAAAAATCCGTCCGGAAGAAGGAAGGTTTCTTCAGAAAGAGTCGGCAAAGGAGCTCGCGGTCGGCAGTTTGCTTCCGTTCGGCAGGGGGACTGTTTGCGCTGATTTTGCGGGATTGTGTGATGACATGGCCCGAGCGGAAGGGACGATTGGATGGATAGGAAATCACACTTATAGATAAATTAGGTATCAAATATTGTGTCCGTAGTCTATCCGGAGTCGTGCTATAACAGGGTATAAATACAGACCCTGGATGTATGTAATGGTAATCGAAATTTTCTCAATACAAACCGGCTTTACGCCAAACTCTTGAGTCCTTTAGTCGTGTTGTTAGGTTCTTCGAGAGGGTTCATCGATTCGTCGACCTCCGTAAGTACCGACATCCTTGTATCATGTCTAGTATCATGCGGTGGATTTAGATCGTGATGCAAGTAGTCTTGTTACCATGCTTAGTATCATGCGGTAGATTTAAGCTTGGTTCAAGCGGGTTTCTTGTTAGATCATGAGCCATGCGGTGGGCTGAGATCTAGCTTGGAACTAGTTATCGGCTCTATTGGATTTCGGCAAAATCCAATAGATTCATTAAGTTACCCCGTGTTGCCTTGAGTTTTACTTTATGTTTAAATTCATGTAACACTCTTCTGCCCAATGTAGATTGATTTGGATCGACTTTATCTCATGTAGTGATCCTTGCATCGTACTTTTATATCCCGCTTCAAAAAGGCACGTGGATCACGTGTTTCCCAAATAGCCGAAACCGAACCAATCTAGGTTGTTACATGTTGCGGGTTCAATCTTGTCAATCTTTGTGTAAATCTTGACAGAACCAGGTATCATGCGGTAGATGCAGGTTTTTGGGTTGTTTTAAAGCTAATCATCCGGTGGATTAGATATTTTAATTCAATCTGATAGATTTATCATCTTTGGCAATGTTTGTTCCTTCTTCATGGACCCCGATTCGGCTGTTCAGCCGTATTCGGTTATGCTTTCACGGGTAAAACGTGTTTATAAGTTATGCTTTAAACAACGTATGCTTTTAGCTTTCCATATTTAGATTGTATCATGCGGTGGATAGATCTATTTATGGATGGTGGCGTGATTCTCAAACAAGTCGTATCATGCGGTGGATAAACTTGTTTGGCTTCGTGCTTGACGGGTTTTGAGGTATCTAGACATGCGGTAGACTAGTGCTTTGGACCTATGCATGCTTGTTTATTACATATTTATGATCATGCTTTAGTTTATTTATTATTGTTATTTATCCTCGAGGATCGGTCATGGCTTTGTGCATGTGCAATTTTATCTAAATAAAGATCGATCTTTCGTCATGCTTACGTCATCTGTTCGGCTATGTTCTGTTTTACATGTTGAAGCTCCCGAATGGTTTCTAGTTTGCTGGCAGATAGCTTCTTGTAGCTATATGTCATCACATGGCTTTTCTAGCCGTAAATATGGAACTGTCTGGTACCACCCGGCAAGTTCCAAGCTTTGGAATTTAACTACTTTGTCGTTTGTTAATTCTCAGGGAAAATTGACTGGCACGCTTTGGAATCTGTTCGCGTGTGAAGCTAGCTTGTTCAGGTTGTTGTGTGTTTGACGCAGGGTGCTGATTTCGCGTCAACAGGTGGGACCCTTCAGAACGACCCCTGATGGTTACAGGCACATCCTGGTGGCGGTGGACAAGTTCGCCAAATGGATTGAAGTCTGAGCCATCGCCACTGTCACGTCGAAGGAGGCAGCAAAGTTCATGGAAGACATCACCCACCGCTTAGGTGTACCCAACAGGATCGTCACAGACCTAGGAACGACCTTCACATGGTCTGACTTCTGGGATTTCTGCCAAGACAGCCTCATCGACGTTTACTACTCCTCAGTGGCGCATCCGCGCTGCAACGGTCAGGTCAAACACGCAAATGACATGGTGCTTCAGGGCATCAAGGACCGCATCTTTGACGACGCCTCCCAATACGCCACCAGGTTGCTGGCTGAGCTTCCCCACATGATCTGGGGCCTCTGAACCCAGGTCAACTCGGCTACAGGGTATTCACCATTCTTGCTTATGGGTCGGAGGTTGTCCTCCCCATAGACCTTTACTTTGGTGCTCCACACATCCAACAGTAAGAACAGGGCACAGCCAAGGAGACACAAAAGGTCGACCTCGACAATATTGAGGAACACCGCGTGGCCGCGCTGATGCGGCATACGTGACATGAGCAGCAACTACATTACTACCACAAACGCAACGTGCGTGAGCAGTCTTTCAACGTGGGGGACCTGGTCTTGCGTCTCATCCAAGACACCAAGGGAATGCACAAGCTCTCTGCCCTTGGGAATGTCCGTTCATCGTGATGGAGGTCGTTGGCCCAGCAACCTACCACCTTCAGTGGGCCGACGACCAAGGCATCCCGAACGTCTGGATCATTGAGCACGTACGTCGCTTCTACCCTTAGAAGATGTGTATCAAAATAAAAGCTATTTACTCTCCCCTTTTGTAATTTTTATTCAATAAAAAAAGAGATCCCCTGTTCAGCAACCTCTCAGTCAACCTGCTTTTCGGTCTCCCTTTTACTTTCCGTTTTTACCCTTCCCCCTCGAAATGCTAGGGGGCTTGGTTTAGGTTAGGCCCCGAAGTGCTCGGGGGCTTGGCTTTGTCAACCTAAGGGTCTAACGACCTGAAAGGGTTTCGCATACCTTACCCTTTCAAGTTCCCATCGCATGTTTGGCTTTCACATTCCTTATGAATGTTCCTAAGTCGTTGGTTCACGAGACCTAGGGTCCATGACCCCCCTCTGCGCGTCGGCTGTGCCTAAATCTCCACACTGAGCCGCAAAGTCGGTTAGCCATTCCTCCACTGTGTTGGGTTAGCGGAGGGTTTCTCTTACGACCTAGTCATTTTTGAGCATACAAAATGATAGTCTGTGCTACTCAAATGATGTGTGCACTTTCCATTTGGCAAAAGCTTTATTATGATAAACGTTCATTTACATCTAATAGGCCTTGGCCTAACTCACATCTAAAGCTTGTTTCAGCTCGACTCAGTCGGTACCAAAGTTGAACTTGTTGACGACCTCCTCCGCGGCTACCACGATGTCTTCGCACCTCACCAAGCCGGACAGGACCACATCCTCCGAGACCTTCTGCAGATCAAACGATGGATCGTGGTACTTCACTGCTGACAGTGTCGCAGCCGCTGTGAGCTTAGCGGTGTCCAGGAGCAGGACCTTGATGCGGCTCTCAGCCTCATCTAGTCGGTCGATCAGCTCTTTTTGCTCCGCCCCTTACTCCTGAGGGACGTAGAGGTCCATCACGTACTGAGCGACATCCTTGAGGTCACCAAAATCTTTCTCCAGACCTACATTTCAAGTGAACAAGTTCAACAACGCGCCCGGCAACCGGTCGTGGCAAACTGCACTGCCCTATAGCGGTGGACAAGACGCTTACCATCACGGACCTCTGCGGTCCTCTCCTTAAGGACCGTCACCTGGTTCTTCGTCTCCGCCAGCTCTTTCTTCAGGGCGTCCTCGGTCTCCCTGGCACCTCAATTCATTCATGGTCGAGAAGTCAAATACAAATACCCACGGAGTGCGCGGAATCAACCCAGGGAGACGTTAGCAACTTATCCTCCACTACGGCCTGGAGGTCGGCAGCCACGTCCTTCGCCTTCTGTTCAGTGATCTCCAGTTTCTTCTTCAGGGCGGCCACCTCTTTCTCTGCCTAGTGAGTCATCACCTCCTTCACACGCTGGATCTCCCGTGCGGCCTCGACTGGCTTGCAGCGCAGCCTCGCGAGCCGCAACGACCTCCGTGTGGGTGTTCGCCACCTCTCGCAACAAACCTACTCTAGCCAGCACCCATTCGGCAAGCGACTACAACAAAGACAAACAAAACTTGACCTAAGAACTTGCAAGATGCCAAGACTCAAGGACAAAATTTGAAGTACCCAGACATGGATCCTTACCGCGAGCACAACCCAATCGTGCTCGACGACTCCTTGAAGTCATGAACATCACGGCAGTTGGCAGTGACCTCCTCCTCCCATGGGGTGCCGACGTACAGGCATCAGTGCGCATCATCCTCGACACGGGCACCCCTCGCCTCAACCAACTGCGGGTCTAATGTCGGTCGTGGGTCGTCCACACAAGGGTCGTCTTGCTCCCCTTTGGTGGGTGAGGCGGTGCTGGTCCCAGCCCTCTCCGCTGCGGACGCCGCCCCCGCTCCAGCCTCGACGGCCGAGCTCATCAGAGGGTAAATTTTCACAAAATTGTTCAAGTCTATCTTAGCTTCATCCAATAGTTGTGAAACTTGGTGATCATGTAGTTGATGTCATTACAAAGATATAGAGTATCTAACTTGCTCATTTGGACATGTGTAGCATCCTATGATGAATTTCATCTATTTAAGAAGTTGTAGGTTGCATTTTTTTGCATTTTTAGCTTGCTTCATGCATTGTCAACAAGGGGGGGAAGTTTGAGCTTGATTTGGATTGTTGCATGCATTTAGAAGGTTTGCAAGTGGTTTCGAGATTGTTTTGAGCTCTGACAGTTTCCCAGGTGGCATCGGCCTGACCGGTGAGGTACACTGTTCTGACCGGTGTAGTTCCCAGGTGCTAGGCGATCTTGTCCATCGGTCTGACCGGTGTGTTGGACCGGTCTGACCGGTCAGAGCAAGGCTAAAGTAGCTGCTCTGTTTGCGAGGTGGTTTGCATGCATTCGTCTAGGGGGAGTTGCATTGGTTCAGGGGGAGCTTGCATGTGTGCAGGGGTTGCTCTTTGTGGTTTTCGAGCTTTGGATTGGTGGTTTGCGCTCTTTTCTTTAGCATAGTTTTGTCTTGGATGTGTCTAGTCGTTGCCCTTGCCTAAGGGGTCCGAGACTTGTCCTCTTCAAGTGATCTTTCTTTTTTCCTTTGTTTGGCTTTCGATCGCTTGTTGGAGTTTCTTTTATTTGTTTCTTTTCTTTTCCTTTTTTCTCTCAGGTCACTATACATGTGTGTTGTCAATGCACTCATCAAGGGAAGATTGAGGACCATGTGTGGTTTGAGGATCGGTGGATGGTCACTTCCTGGTGTGATGAGTGATTGACAACGTTGTGTGGAGTGATTCTTGGCTAAGTGTTGCAGGTGCAGGTTGCAGCTTGACTGGTGTTGGTGCAGGTGAAGAACAAGTGCGAAGGTCATTGCTGGTGAGGCCTCCAGGTGTGAAGACAAGTAGGCTTTGTTCGAGGGACCCGGTGGCCAGCGGGGTCAAGTGCGGGCCGCATGGTGGCAGGAACGGCAAGATGAAGTTATGGATGGTTTCTTGGTTGATCCTCAAATCCAAGGTCAAGCCGGGACTACGTGGAAGCCGGGTCATGAGTGGTGATTGGCGGAGGCTACACCAAGTTCGCGGGGTTTCCAGTGGTTCACCAGAAAACCATTGGGTTCCTTGGTTGATCCACAAAGCCAAGACCGAATAACCGAAGACGGCGGTGCAGCAGCTCCAGACCAGTCTGACCAGTGGGTCTAACTGATGGGTACCGGTCTGACCGGTGTGCGAGGATGCAATCTGGAGACTTCGAAGCGGAGGACACACGTCGAGATCACAAGGCTTGCATCGAGGCTAAGCAAGTTTACTGTTGCTGGGCATCCGTCCAATGGAACGATGACAAAGATTTCCGGATTCAACCTCGAGGGGCATGTATCCCTAGTTATCTAGTAAGGGTATTTTAGACTTTCGGTTGCCTCCATATAACCCAACTGGTGAGAGGATGGCAGCCATATCTTGGAACCCTACCTCATTTTGTTTTCCTATTTTCCTTAGAATTTCCATAGGACTAGCTTGAGAGCTTCATGGTGAGATCTTGTGAGAGGGAAGGATGATCGGGCGGCAAGCTAGACCTTGTATGAACCTCTTTGGTATGTATAGATGATTCAGCGTGGTTCCTCAAGGCTTGGATGTCTCTTTCACGTTCGTTCTTTTTGGTGATTCTCGGAGCTTTTCTTGGTGATTTTCATGGAGCGATTTCGAGGCCTTTCTCTTTGAGATTTGGTGGGGGATATATGCTTGAACCCTCCGTGGTTCTTTTCCCTTTGATTCCCCTCCCAAATTCGTGAGCAAAGGGGCTCAATTTTGGGGTTTTCTTGGATCTAGGGTTAGAGGAGTTCTTCGTGGGATTTCATCAATTCCTCTCAATTTAACAAGTTTTGGTGGACCAATTCTTGACTATAGAGTGCCTAAGAGGTGTTCCTACTATCCCCAAAGTCTTACACAAATCTGTGGAGCGATTCAGGAGATCGAGAGTTGGATTTGGGGGTGTTGATCCGCGGGTGTTGTTCATCCCCAAGCGGCCCAACCTGACCGGTTTGACCGGTGCTGCTCACCGGCCTAACCGGTGCAGAGACTCTGTGGGTTTTGCCTCAGGTGAACATCTCGGTGAGTTCGTTGTTGTCCTGTGTTGCTGTTGTTTCGAGTTTGGGTCAGTTTGGAGCTCGTTAGGCCTGTTTGGTGGAATTGGGATTTCCTGGCTTAGATCGGTCTGACTGGTGAGCTACACCAGCCTGACCGGTGTAGGGGCCTTCTGTGGAAGTTCTCAGGTTTTTCCATCAGGGACCGGTCTGACTGGTGCTGCTCACCGGCCTGACTAGTGTAGGTAAGTTGTGCTCGAGTTGTTGTTCCGTTGCGTTCTCGAGTTCGTGAAGGTGGTTGTTGGTTCCTAGGACTAGTAGCACTCCAGTGGCTGCGTGGTCTTGGCCAACTTGGGTAGTTGAGTCGGTGACATGTTTTGGAATGCGTGTTCATCTTGTTGGAGGTCTTATATCCTTTGAGAAGAATTTTTATCGGCTTCCATTCACTCCCCCCTCTCTGGTTCGCCTAATAGGTTCTTCAATTGGTATCAAAGCTGGTTCGGGTCTTCATTGACTCTAGCTAGTCTAAGATCCAAAGATGGCGTACCAGGAACGGGGTTCGGGTCCTCCGCACTTTGATGAAAAGAACTACTAGACGTGGCAGAGGCATATGGCGGTGTTCCTCCGCGGAAAGGATCAGATCCTTTCGGACATGTTCGATGCCAACAACAAGGCAGTCGACTACCAGTACCATTCTTTGTGTCAATCCGAATACGATTGGGTTCAAACAGAGGATTTAGCGTGCAGGATCTGGTTGGACATGAAGAATGCTCATGCTGGGAATGCGAATGTTCAGTTGCCGTTGTATGCGACTTACCGGAGAAAGTACAAGAATTTAACTCATCTCCCTGTTCAGTCTATAGATGCCTTGTTCCAGCGGTTCACGGTGGTTGTGAACAACATGACGGCCAATGTCGGCGTTCTCTCGTATGATGACCATGATAGAGTGGTGAAGCTCTTACATGCGCTGGATTGTACCGTGTGGGATGTAAAGGTCGAGGCCATTCTTGAGTCTGAGAAGTACACGACTCTAACGGCGAACGAGCTGTTCTCAAAGCTCAAGTCTGCTGAGGTCGATTGGGGTTTGACAATCCGTCTTGAGAGCCCAACTAACTCCCATAGTCTTGCTCTCGTCGATGGCAGAGTGGCTAAGTCTAATGCTAACGCATCTTCCAGGATGTACTCTTTGTCTTTTTTGACTTCTTTGCCAGACGAGGAGTTCGACGTGCTTGGAGAGGACGAGCTGGTGTTGCTGACCAGGTGGTTCGAGAGGCTGCACGAGAACCAGATGAACACAAGGAGGACAACACGGACGTGCTTTCAGTGCGCAAGCCGGGACACTTCATCGCCGACTACCCGGAGAAGACGGAGAACAAGGACGGCTACAAGCACCGGTCGACGAAGGACGACAAGTACAGATCGATGCGCGATCACAAGCACAAGAACAAACACAAGGACGAGTGATGATCGAGGAAGAAGGACGGCCGAGGCAGGAAGGCTCAAGCGATGGTCGGAGCGAGCGACGTTGACTCCAGCTCTGCCTACTCTTCCTCTAGCTCGAGTAGCAGCGAAGATGAAAGTGATCGACACAAGAACAAGAAGGCTTCCAAGAACTTGAGCGGGTTGAGCTACTTCGCGGGAGATGGCTTCTGCGACATGGCTCGTAGCTCCGGTAGAAAGAAGGGTCACCAAAGTGACTCGGACTTCGACTCCAAGGACGAGGTACATAATGAGCTTCCCTTCTTCCATGAAGAGAATGAGCGTCTTGGACAGTTGCCTGATAACCATGATGATATGCTTAGAGAGGCCAATAAGATGAGGAAAGAACTTAGGGCCTCACAAGAAGATGCTAGGAACTGTGTGGATGAGCTAGAAACCTAGAACCTAGATGCTAAGATTGAAATTGATTCACTTAAGGCTTCACTTGTGGTTTCTGGTGATGTTGATTGTGTCCATTGTTCTGTGTACCTAGCTGATCTTACTAGTCTCAATGATAAGCATGCTTCTACTTGTGATGAACTAGATGTGCTTAGGGTTGAAGTGGCTGAGCTTAAGTCTAGACCTGCTTTGCTAGGTGCTTGCACTTCTTGCCCTGTTTTTGCATGGAAAGATTGATGAGAAGCATTCTTGCACTGTTTCGCTTGAGGCTAAGTTGAAAGAACATGTTCCCACTTCTAGTTATGAGGACCATGTGTGGTTCGAGGACCGGTGGATGGTCGCTTCCTTGTGTGATGAGTGATTGACAACGTTGTGTGGACTGATCCTTGGCTAAGTATTGCAGGTGCAGGTTGCGGCTTGACAAGTGTTGGTGCAGGTGAAGAACAAGCGCGAAAGGTCATTGCCGGTGAGGCCTCTAGGTGTGAAGAAGACAAGTAGGCTTCGTTCGAGGGACCCGGTGGCCAGCGGGGTCAAGTGCGGGCCGCATGGTGGCATGAACAGCAAGATGAAGTCGTGGACGGTTTCTTGGTAGAGCCTCAAAACCAAGGGCGAGCCGGGACTACGTGGGAGCCGAGTCATGAGTGGAGATTGGCGGAGGCTACACCGAGTTCGTGGGGTTTGCAGTGGTTCACCAGAAAACCACTGGGTTACTCGGTTGAGCCACAAAACCGAGGTCGAAGACTCGACGAGGGGGTGCGGCCACCCAGGCCGGTTCAACCGCCTAGGAGGGGCGGTCAGACACCCTGGGGCCGGTCAGATCTCCCGGGCCGGTCCTAAGCGCCCGGGGGGGCGGTCGACCGCCACGGCCGCCGGCGCCGAGAAGCTTCGAAGCGGAGGACACGCGTCGGGATCGCAAGGCTTGCGTCGAGGCTAAGCAGGTTGCGGTCGCCGGGCATCCGTCCGATGGTGAAGACATGAAGACTTCCAAATCCGCCCTCGAGGGGCATGTATCCCTAGTTATTAGTGAAAGGTAGTTTAGTCTTTTGGGTGCCTCCATATATACTCATTGGATGGGTGGATGGCAGCCAACTCTTTGAACCCTAGCTCATTTGTTTTTCCATTTTTGTTCTCCTTTTTCCTTAGGATTTTAGAGGACTAGCTTGAGAGCTTCATGTGAGATCTAGAGAGAGGGATGGATGTTTGGGTGGCAAGCTAGACCTTGTACGAACCTTTCATGGCATGTATAGATGGTTTGGCATTGTTCATCATGGTGGTTTTCCCATCTCTTTTGTGTTGATTTTCAGAGCTCTTTGTTGGCAGTGTTTTGAGGACAATTTCTTGGGGTTTTTGGTGGGTGTCACGTATGAGGTTCTTGTGCCTCTTTGGCTGGTGACTTTGCCCCCAAATGTCCTTTGAATCGGACTCGATTTGGTGGTTTCTCGAGTTGGGCGAGTTCTTGACCTAGAGGAGCGATTTCTTCGATTCCTCTTGATTGTGAGCGTTTCGGGTCGATTCCTTTGAGGTAGAGGTTGCCCAGGAGGTAACCCAGCTATTCCCGAAGTTTTGCTGCAATCCGTGGAGTGATTCGGGAGATCGGGCGCGAGGAAGTTGAGGTTTGACCCATGGGTTCGTTTTCTGGAAGGGGCGGTCTAACCGCCCTGCGGGGGGCGGTCTAACCGCCCCGGGTGTTTCCGGGTCGAAGTTTTGTTTTGCCGGATTTTCCTCTCGTGAGTTTGTTCTCCTTGATCAGAGGAGCGTCCGGGTGAAATTTGGGGTCGTTCTCGTCTTGTTTGCTAGGTGTTCTTGGGCCGGAGTTCGTTGCTCGGGTACGGGAGGTTAGACCGCCCCCGGTAGCCGGTCTAACCGCCCCTAGGCCCCCGGGTGGAGTTTTGGTTTTCACCAAGATTTTCCGGTAGCTAGCATGGCCTTGACCGGAGATCTTTGTTGGTGAAACCGGGGTGAGTTTTGGTGCTCGGAAGAGGCGTTTCGGAGGATTTCTTGGTTACCAGGTGGAGGCGGTCTAACCGCCCCCTATACCCGGTCTAACCGCCCCCCTCTGGTTAGCCGGCTTTCGAGTTGTTTCCGCTGTCGTTGCTGCGTGTGTGTTGTGGTTGTTGGTAGAATTTGTTCCTATGACCAGTAGCACTCCAGTGGCTACGTGGTTTTGGCAAACGGAAGGTAGAAGAGCGGAGCGTGTGATTTCGGGGGTTCGACCGAGCTAGTTCGTCTTGTCGGAGTTTCAATCTCCATCGAGAAGAATTTTTATCGGCTCCCATTCACTCCCCCCCCCCTCTCTGGTCGCCTAATCGGTCCTTCAAATGGTATCAGAGCCGGTTCGGGTTTTTGTTGACTCTAACCAGTCTAAGATCTAAGGATGGCGTACCAGGAACGAGGTTCGGGTCCTCCACACTTCGATAGCAAGAACTACCAGATGTGGAGCAAGCGGATGGGTGCTTTTCTCCGCGGAAAGAGTCAGATCCTTTGGGATGTCACGGTGGACACAGGCTATGTCCAGCCGATGGACTTCCTCACTCCAGGATCGAGGGACAGATTCGACGCGAACAACAAGGCGGTCGACTACTTGTTTTGTGCTTTGTGTTAGCCTGAGTTCGATCGGGTGCACACCGAGCACTTGGCTTGTAGCATTTGGGCGGTGCTGAAAGAGGCTCATGTTGGGAACGCCCAGGTTCAGGCACGGATGTATGCGACCTACCGGAGAGAGTACGATAACTTCACTCATCTCCCCGGTGAGTCCATCGATGCCTTGTTTCAGAGGTTCACGGTGGTTGTGAACAACATGAGGGCCAATGTGGACGTGCTCCCGTACGATGATCATGATAGAGCGGTCAAGCTCTACACTCTTTCGATCGTACAATATGGAGCGGAAAGTTCGAGGCCATTGTGGAGTCGGAGAAGTATGACACTCTGACCGTGAACGAGCTGTTCTCGAAGCTCAATTCCGCTGAGGTGGATAGGGGCATGACTGCCAAGCTTGAGGGTCTGACTGACTCCCATAGTGTCGCCCTCGTTGGTGGTTCCAAAGGAAAGGCTAACTCTAACCCATCCACCAGGATGTTCTCTTTATCCTCTTTGATGTCTATGCCAGATGATGAGTTCGACGAGCTTGGAGAGGACGAGCTGGCACTCCTGACGAGGCGGTTCGAGAGGCTGCACGAGAACCGCGTGAACATGAGGAGGAACATGAGAACATGCTTCCAGTGCGGCAAGCCAGGACACTTCGTCGCCGACTGACCGGAGAAGGCCGAGAACAAGGACAACTACAAGCACAAGCCGAGGATGGACAGCAAGTACCGTTCGAGGCGCGACCACAAGAACAAGCACAAGAACAAGTACAAGGACGAGCGACGATCGAGGAAGAAGGAGAGCCGAGGCAAGGCCCGAGCGATGGTGGGAGCGAGCGACATCGAGTCCAGTTCCGCGTACTCCACCTCGAGCTCGAGTAGAAGTGAAAACGAAGGTGATCGTTGCAAGAACAAGAAGTCGTCCAAGAACCTGAGCGGGCTGAGCTGCTTCGCGAGAGACGGCTTCTGCACCATGGCGCTGAGCTCCGGCAGCAAGAAGAGCACACAGAGCGACTCGGACTCTGAGTCCGACGACGAGGTGCGTGATGAACTTCCCTTCTTGCGCCAGGAGAATGAGAGGCTTGGCTCTTTGCTTGATAACCATGATGACATGCTTAGAGAGGCCAAGAAAATGAGAAAAGAGCTTAGGGCTTCACTCGAGGATGCTAGGACTAGAGTGGCTGAGCTAGAGACACAGGTGCTTGATAGCAAGCTTGAGATTGATTCCCTTAAGGCTAGCCCTGTTGTTTCGGATGAGGTTGATTGTGCTGACTGCTCCATATTCCTTACTGATCTTGCTTTGTTTAAGGAGAAGCATGCCTCCAAGTGTGAGGAACTATATGTGCTTAGGGTTGAAGTGGCTGAGCTTAAGTCTAGACCTGCTTTCCTAGGTGCTTGCACCTCTTGCCCTGTTTTGCATGCTAAGATTGATGAGATGCATGCTTACACTAGTTCACTTGAGGCTAAATTGAAGGAACCCATGCCTACATCATGCTCTACCTGTGAAATGCATGCTTTGAAAAATTTGGAACTTGCATATTATGTTGATCATTTGCAGGATGAGAATGATGACTTGAGAAAGTTGATGGGTTGGTTGTCTGGTCATGAGCCTCAGTTGAGGATGATGATCGAGGCGTTTAAGAGGCAGGATGGTGAGGGTCTTGGGGCAAACAAGGTTGGTAAGGGAAGTGAGGAGAATATCCCAGAGCCACCAAAAACCCACCACAAAAATGATTTCCCTCCAAAACCCAACCATCTTAGGAACCGACTAGACACAAGCCCAGCTCCACCTATATTTCCTACACCCACAAATGATCTCCGAAGGCCTACCAGGTTTGTGAGCACTTCCGGGAAAGTGTTCTTTGGGAAAGTGAGTGAGAAGGCTAGTGAGGAGAAATTGGTGGAGGAGTTGAGTGGAGAGAAAACAAGCGAGCAGCCCCAATCCAAGCCTAAACCTAAGCTTGTAAGGTTTCGTTGTGGCCATTGTGGGAAAGAGGGTCACAAGGATGAGTTTTGCTTCAAGAGGAAGCGGGAAGAGAGGATGGCAAAGGAGTGGGCGAACAAGGATAGGTACAACCCTTCCCATGGTGTACCTAAGCCTCGTATGCCACTGCCCAGGGGTAAGGCTGTGGTGAGAAGTGTTCCGGCATGGGGAGATGCGAGTTCCCGCAGCCGAGGAGCAGTTCTGGAGGGGGCGGTCAGACCGGCCTGGCTAGGCGGTCAGACCGGCCCAGCCCAGAGGGGGCGGTTAGACCGGCCTGGCTAGGCGGTTTAACCGGCCCCCCCAGAATTCTGGGCGGAGTGGTTTTCGAGGTGGTGAGTCAAGAGGTTTGAGTTGCTGGTGGTTGGTCTGGAGAGACAGCAGGTGGTCAGTTTGCTAGGCATTCTCCCCCTCGAGTTCACTACGGGGATGTGAGGAGTTGTAGCTTCGAGAAGAAGAGGACGGACGGTCCACAGGTTGTCTTCCGTGGTTTTGGTCCTCCTCCAGGCAGTGAGGGGTGGTTTCCTCGGAGTGGTTACCGTGGTGGTGTTCGTGGTGGTAGTTATGGAAGAAAAGATGGCTTGATGTGTGCTAACCCCACTTTCGAGCAAATGGCTTGGCACTGGTTTCACTCTTTTGGTACTAACCCCAATGCTGAGTCGTTTGTTCGCTCACGTGCTTATTTTTGAAATTCGGGTGGGAGACTTGAAGAACATTTGGTTGATTGACTCATGTTGCTCGAGGCATATGACCGGAGACAGGGGGTGGTTCTCAAGTCTCGTCCCGGTGGTGACGAAGAGGTACCTCACTTTTGGGGACAATGGGCGTGGGCGTGTGCTTTCAGAAGGTGATATAAAAGTGAGTGACAAGATCACTCTGAGGCGTGTTGCTCTTGTTCAATCGCTGGGGTACAATTTGCTTTCTGTGTCCCAGTTGTTGGATGAGGGCTTTGAGGTGTTGTTTCGGCCAGGTGGTTCTCGGATTGTGGACTCTCGAGGGGACCTTGTCTGTATGGTCGTTCCCGAGGGTCAGGTGTTTCGTGCTGATTTTTCTCAGTCTTCGGGTGTGGAGCGTTGTTTCTTGGCTGGTTCTTCGAGTGAGTTGTGGAAGTGGCATAGGAAGTTGGGTCACTTGAGCTTTGACCTTTTGTCACGCTTGAGTAAACTCAATTTGGTCCGAGGATTGCCATGGTTGAGGCTTGAGAAAGAGTTGGTTTGTGCTCCGTGTAGGCATGCCAAGATAGTGGCCTCTTCTCACCCGCCTCTCACCGATGTGATGACTGAGCGTCCATGCGAGCTGCTCCATATGGACCTTGTTGGCCCAGCTCGTGTGCGATCTGCGGGTGGGAAGTGGTATGTCCTTGTTGTGGTGGACGACTATTCTCGGTATGCATGGGTGTTCTTTCTTGAGGATAAGGGGGAGACGTTTGGTTTTGTTCGAGATCTAGTCTTGAGGTTGAGGAACGAGAGGCACGGAGATGCCATACGAGCTATCCGCAGTGATAATGGATCGGAATTCAGGAACTCTCGTTTTGAAACCTTTTGCCATGACTTGGGTCTTGAGCACCAGTTTTCGAGTCCGTATACGCCTCCCCAGAATGGTGTTGTGGAAAGGAAGAACAGGACCTTGTGCGAGATGGCTCGGACGATGCTTGATGAGCATAGGACTCCGAGGAGGTATTGGGCTGAGGCGGTGAATACCGCGTGCTATGTGTCGAATAGGATATACCTCAGAGTGCACAAGAAGAAGACATGCTATGAGTTGATGCATGGTTGTACACCCAAGGTGAGTCACTTCCATGTCTTTGGTTGCAAGTGTTTCATTCTGAAGAAAGGCAGGAAGTTGGATAAGTTTGAGGCTAGGTCTGACGATGGCATTTTCTTTGGTTATGCATCTCATTCTAGAGCATATCGTGTGCTCAATCTTGAAACTAGCCAAATCGTGGAGACTTGCGAGGTAACCTTCGACGAGACAGAGCCACGTAGTCAGCTTGTCTTTGAGTGTGCAGGTGATGATGAGCTTGGTGAGGAGATCTTTCAGGAGGAGGAGCATGAACATGGAGATGATGAAGATGGTGGTGCGGTGCCCCCGACTGAACATGTACCCACTACTTCGACTATGATGATGGATGGACCCTCTACTACACCTATGACGACAAATCAAGAACGAGGAGAAGCTGATGTTGAGGGGGGAGGTAGCATGGAGGCGAGAACCTCCCCGGCGAGTACAAGTGGATCACCCAGCTTCGAGGATCATCGGCGACATGAATGAACGCACTACACGGTCGAGGGTTCGAAACAACTCCCATTTCGCTCATGCTGCATTTGTCACTACTTTTGAGCCGAAAGACATTGGACACGCACTATCTGATCACAATTGGGTTAATTCGATGCATGAGGAGTTGGAGAACTTTGAGAGGAATCAGGTGTGGGAGTTGGTTGACCCTCCCCCAGGGTGTAAGCCGATTGGTACAAAGTGGGTGTGGAAAAACAAAGAGGGAGAGAAAGGAGAAGTTGTGAGGAACAAGTCGAGGCTTGTTGCTTAAGAGTTCAGTCAAAAAGAGGGGATCGACTACGAGGAGACCTTTGCTCCCATAGCCCGTTTGGAGGCGATTAGGATCCTTCTAGCCTTTTCCGTGGCTAAAGGGTTCAAGTTCCACCAAATGGATGTGAAGAGTGCTTTCCTGAATGGTGTGCTGGAGGAAGAGGTGTATGTGAGGCAGCCTCCGGGGTTTGAGAGTGAGAAATACCCCCACCGGGTGTACAAGTTGAGGAAGGCGCTGTATGGGTTGAACTAGGCGCCTAGAGCTTGGTATGGCAGGTTGAGGGGGTTCTTATTTGACAGAGATTTTGAGATGGGGAAGGTCGATCAGACCTTGTTTTTGCTGAGGCAGGGCAGAGATATCGTGATTGTGCAAGTGTACGTGGATGATATTGTCTTTGGTGGCTCGTCTAACTCTCTTGTTGCAAGGTTTGCAGATGATATGAGCAGGGAGTTTGAGATGAGCATGATGGGTGACTTGCAGTTCTTCCACGGGCTACAAATCAAGCAATCAAAGGAAGGAACATTTGTGCACCAGGCTAAGTACACCAAGGACATTGTGAGGAAGTTCAAGATGGAGGACTCCAAGGCTATGACGACGCCGATGAGTACGACTACAGCTCTTGATGCGGACGAGGAAGGTGAACACGTGGACCAGAAGGAGTACCGGAGCATGATCGGGTCACTCCTCTACTTGACGACGATGAGGCCGGACATACAGTTCTCGGTATGTCTGTGTGCTCATTTTCAAGCGTCTCCGAGGACTTCGCATCGGCAAGCGGTGAAGCGAATTTTCAGGTACTTGCGTCACACTCCCGACTTCGGCCTTTGGTACTCCGCGTCCTCTTCTTTGGCGTTTCATGGTTTTTCAGACGCGGATTTTGCCGGGTGTCGGTTGGATAGGAAGTCCACTTCTGGGACTTGCCAGTTTTTGGGTTCTTCTTTGGTGTCTTGGTCTTCCCGTAAGCAGTCGAGTGTTGCTCAATCCACGACCGAGGCCGAGTATGTTGCCGCTGCTAGTTGTTGCTCTCAGCTCCTTTGGATTTCATACACCATGAGTGACTTTGGTGAGGACTATACCCATGTCCCACTTCAATGTGTTAGCACCAGTGCCATAAGAGTTGCAAAGAACCCAGTGCTCCATTCCAAAACCAAGCACATAGAAGTGAGTTACCACTTTCTGAGAGACAACGTAGAGAAAGGAAAGATAGCCTTGATCCATGTACCCACACATGACCAACTAGCTGATATTTTCACCAAACCCCTAGACCAAGCAACTTTCACTCGTTTGCGGGGGGAACTTGGTGTGTGTTTGATTTCTTGAGTTGGGTGTGTGGGAGCTCCTTTGTAGCGTATGTATAGCTTCCTTTTGTGCATTTCTTGCATTTGGCATTGCATATGTAACATGATGTATAAGCATCCTTGTATCTTAGATTGCATGCATTTTGTATCATATGCATTGGATAGGAAAAGCTTCTCCTATATACATTGTTCACCATGGGTTGCTATATATGTTCTTGTGAGCTTGTTTGGTATGCTATGGTTAGTTTGGTTAGCTAATTTTTTTAAAAATGTCTCATATAAGCTCTCTCATGTGTAAATGCCTTTATATGATCTTGACATGTTTTAGTGGCTTTGCTATGCTTAATTTGTGGTTGGATAGCTAGTTTATTGATCATATGGGGCCAAAGGCTCATTTGCCATCATGAATGTTTAGCCCTCTTGTTTTATCTTGCGGAGGGGCATAAGTTCCTTTTTGTCGCAAAGACATTTCATGTACCAATTATGAATCTGAAAATGAAACGAAAAATGCTTGGAAAATATGCTCCCATGTCATATGTGCTGAATTTAATTTGCTTTGGGTGCTAAACTATTGCATGATGCTTACCAATGAGAAGTCTCATACATAGAAGTAGGCACATGGCTCGGTGGCTTTGACATGACATGAGGTGCTTGTGGGTGTTTATGATGGTCTTATGATTAGAATGGCTGTCCTAGCATGAAGTTTGAGTGGCTTTGCCATTTTGATATGTTTTGCTCATGTTTAGGTATTTGCTTATGAGAGAGTAACTTTTCGCAAAATTACTCAAATCTTTTTTAGCCTTGTCCAATGATTGTGAAACTTGGTGATCACGTAGTTTAGGTCATTACGAACCTGTCGAGTATCTAACTTGCTCATTTGGACTTGTGTAGCTCCTTGTGATGAATTTTGTATATTTGAGAAGCTATATGTTGAAAGTTTTCGCATTTTGCCTTGATTCATGCATTGTCAACAAGGGGGAGAAGTTTGTGCATGCTTTGGGCACCTGGGAGTGTTTGGAAGGTGTTCCAAAGGTGTTCCAATTGTTTCGGGAAATTTTTGAGCAGTTTGGTGCAGGGCCGGTCTCTTGGAGCGGTCTAACCGCCCCCTGCGGTCAGATGTGGCACAGGCGGTCTAACCGCCCCGGGCAGAGTGAGTAGGTTTTTGCTCTTTGTTGCATTCCTGCATTGCATTGTTCAAGGGGAGTGTGCTTTGGCTCAGGGGGAGCTTGCATATGTGCAGGGGGAGCTCTTTGTGGTGTTCGAGCTCTGTTTCCGTGGTTTGCGCTCTTTGCTTGAGCTGTGTTTTGTCTCGGATCTGTCAAGCCGTTGCCCTTGCCTAAGGGGTCCGAGACTTGTCTTCTTCAAGTGATCTTGCTCTTTGCCTTTCTTTGGCTTTCGATCACTTGTTGAGGTTTCTTTTTATTTGTTTCTTTTCTTTTCCTTTTCTCTTGTGTTACTTCATGTGAGTGTGTTGTCAATGCACTCATCAAGGGGGAGATTGAGGACCATGTGTGGTTGACCGGTGGATGGTCGCTTTCTTGTGTGATGAGTGATTGACAACGTTGTGTGGACTGGTTCTTGGCTAAGTATTGCAGCTGCAGGTTTCGGCTTGACTCGTGTTGGTGCAGGTGAAGAACAAGCGCGAAAGGTCGTTGCCGGTGAGGCCTCCAGGTGTGGAGAAGACAAGTAGGCTTCGTTTGAGGGACCCGGTGGCCAGCGGGGTCAAGTGCGGGCCGCATGGTGGTTTGAACAGCAAGATGAAGTCGTGGACGGTTTCTTGGTAGAGCCTCAAAACCAAGGGCGAGCCGGGACTACGTGGGAGCCGAGTCATGAGTGGAGATTGGCGGAGGCTACACCGAGTTCGTGGGGTTTGCAGTGGTTCACCAGAAAACCACTGGGTTACTCGGTTGAGCCACAAAACCGAGGCCGAAGACTCGACGAGGGGGTGCGGCCACCCAGGCTGGTTCAACCGCCCAGGAGGGGCGGTCAGACTGCTTGGGGCCGGTCAGATCTCCCAGGCCGGTCTAACCGCCCAGGGGGGGCGGTCTAACCGCCCTGACCGCCGGCGCCGAGAAGCTTCGAAGCGGAGGACACGCGTCGGGATCGCAAGGCTTGCGTCGAGGCTAAGCAGGTTGCGGTCGCCGGGCATCCGTCCGATGGTGAAGACATGAAGACTTCTAAATCCGCCCTCGAGGGGCATGTATCCCTAGTTATTAGTGAAGGGTAGTTTAGTCTTTTGGGTGCCTCCACATATACTCATTGGATGGGTGGATGGCAGCCAACTCTTTGAACCCTAGCTCATTTGTTTTTTCATTTTCGTTCTCCTTTTTCCTTAGGATTTTAGAGGACTAGCTTGAGAGCTTCATGTGAGATCTAGAGAGAGGGATGGATGTTTGGGTGGCAATATAGACCTTGTACGAACCTTTCATGGCATGTATAGATGGTTTGGCGTTGTTCATCATGGTGGTTTTCCCGTCTCTTCTGTGTTGATTTTCGGAGCTCTTTGTTGACAGTGTTTTGAGGATGATTTCTTGGGGTTTTTGGTGGGTGTCACGTATGAGGTTCTTGTGCCTCTTTGGCTGGTGACTTTGCCCCCAAATCTCCTTTGAATCGGACTCGATTTGGTGGTTTCTCGAGTTGGGCGAGTTCTTGACCTAGAGGAGCGATTTCTTTGATTCCTCTTGATTGTGAGCATTTGGGGTCGATTGCTTTGAGGTAGAGGTTGCCCAGGAGGTAACCCAGCTATTCCCCAAGTTTTGCTGCAATCCGTGGAGTGATTCGGGAGATCGGGCGCGAGGAAGTTGAGGTTTGACCCGCGGGTTCATTTTCTGGAAGGGGCGGTCTAACCGCCCTGGGTGTTTCCAGGTCGAAGTTTTGTTTCGCCGGATTTTCCTCTGTGAGTTTGTTCGCCTTGACCAGAGGAGCGTTTGGGTGAAATTTGGGGTCGTTATCGTGCTGTTTGCTAGGTGTTCTTGGCTGGAGTTCGTTGCTGGGTACAGGAGGTTAGACCGCCCCTAGTAGCCGGTCTAACCGCCCCTAGGCCCCTGGGTGGAGTTTTGGTTTTCACCAAGATTTTCTGGTAGCTAGCATGGCCTTGACCAGAGATCTTTGTTGGTGAAACTGGGGTGAGTTTTGGTGCTCGGAAGAGGCGTTTCGGAGGATTTATTGGTTACCAGGTGGAGGCGGTCTAACCGCCCCCTATACCCGGTCTAACCGCCCCCCTCTGGTTAGCCGGCTTTCGAGTTGTTTCTGTTGACGTTGCTGCGTGTGTGTTGTGGTTGCTGGTAGAGTTTGTTCCTAGGACCAGTAGCACTCCAGTGGCTACGTGGTTTTGGCAAACGGAAGGTAGAAGCGCGGAGCGTGTGATTTCGGGGGTTCGACCGAGCTAGTTCGTCTTGTCGGAGTTTCAATCTCCATCGAGAAGAATTTTTATCGGCTCCCATTCACTCCCCCCCCCCCTCTCTGGTCGCCTAATCGGTCCTTCAAGTTCTACATGTGAAGTGCATGCTTTGAAAAATCTGGAACTTGCACACTATGTGAATCGCTTGTAGGATGAGAATGGTGAGTTGAGAAAAATGATTGGTTGGTTGTCGGGGCATGAACCTCAACTCAAGATGATGATGGAGACCTATAAGCGCCAAGATGGGCAAGCGCTTGGGACGGAGAACGTTGGCGAGTCTAGTGGTGAGGGAGGAGAGAAGATTGGTGATATCCAAGCTCCACTAAAAACCTACCACAAAAATGCCTATGCTCCTAAACCCAACCCACTAAGAAACAAACTTGACACAAATCCAGATCCACCCATATTCCCTCACTCCACAAATGACTTCCACAAGCCGATCAAGTTAAAGAGCAATTTGGGGAATGTGTTCTTTGGGAAAGAGAGTGAGAAGCCTAGTGAGGAGAAACCGGTTGAGCAACCGAGTGGGGAGAAACCAAGTGAGCAGCCCCAACCCAAGCCTAAACCTAAGCTCGTGTGGTTTTATTATGACTATTGTGGGAGATATGGTCACAAGGGTGAGTTTTGCTTCAAGAAGAAGCGTGAAGAGAGAATGGCAAAGTAGTGGGCTAACAAGGACAAGTACCACCCTTTCAATGGTGTACTTGAGCCTTATGTGCAGTTGCCCAGGGCAAAGCGATTGTGAGGACGGTTCCAGCTTGAGGAGAGAGAAGGTAGAAGGTGGTGCTGCTGGCCGAGCTACACCGGTTAGACCGGTGCAGGTATGGGCAGACAGAGTTCTGGTTTCCGTGCTTGCGAGGAGGCTCAGTTTAATTCAGGTGGTTGTGGTTCTGGTGGTTGGTATGGGAAGTCTGCAGGTGGTCAGTTTGCTAGGTGTTCTCCCACTCTTGCTTAATACGAAGATGGGAGGAGTCGTAGCTTTGAGATGGAGAGGAGGAACAACGGTCCATGGTCTTCCTTTTGTGGCTTTCGTCCTCCTCCAGCTAGAGACGGTTTGTTCCCTCGTAGTGGTTACCGTGGTGGTGTTCGTGGAGGTAGCTTTGATAGGAGAGATGCTTTGGATTGTGCTAACCCCACTTTGGAGCAAATGGCTCGGCACTAGTTTTACTCTTTTGGTACTAATCCCAGTGTTGAGTCATTTGTTCACTCACGTGCTCGCTTTTGAATTTCGGGTGGGAGACTTGAGGAACGTTTGGCTGATTGACTCCGGTTGCTCGAGGCATATGACCAGAGACAAGGGGTGGTTCTCAAGTCTCGTCCCGGTGGTGTCTAGGACATACATCACCTTTGGGGACAATGGGCGAGGGCGTGTGCTATCAGAAGGTGAGATCAAGGTAAGTGACAAGGTCACTCTGTGGTGTGTTGCTCTTATTCAATCGATGGGTTCGATTTGCTTCTGTGTCCCAATTGTTGGATGAGGGTTTTGAAGTGTTGTTTCGGCCTGGTGGTTCTCGGATTTTAGATTCTCGAGGGGACCTTGTTTGCATGGTCGTTCACGAGGGTCAAGTGTTCTGAGCTGATTTTTCTCAGCCTTCTGGTGTGGAGCATTATTTCTTGGCTAGTTCTTCGAGTGAGTTGTGGAAGTGGCATAGGAAGTTGGGTCACTTGATCTTTGACCTTTTGTCTCGCTTGAGTAAACTCAATTTGGTCCGAGGATTGCCATGGTTGAGGTTTGAGAAAAAGTTGGTTTGTGCGCCATGTAGGCATGCCAAGATGGTAGCCTCTTCTCACCTGCCTCTCACCGATGTGATGACTGAGCGTCCATGCGAGCTGCTCCATATGGACCTTGTTGGCCCAGCTCGTGTGCGATGTGCGGGTGGGAAGTGGTATGTCCTTGTTGTGGTGGACAACTACTCTCGGTTTGCATGGGTGTTCTTTCTTGAGGAGAAAGGGGAGACGTTTGGTTTTGTTCGAGATCTTGTCTTGAGGTTGAGGAACGAGAGGCACAGAGATGCCATATGAGCGATCCGTAGTGACAATGGCTTAGAATTCAAAAACTCTTGCTTCGTAACCTTTTGCCATGACTTTGGTCTTGAACATCAGTTTTTGAGTCTGTATAAGAATGGTGTGGTGGAAAGGAAAAACAGGACCTTGTGCGAGATGGCTCGGACGATGCTCGACGAGCATAGGTCTCTAGAAGGTTTTGGGCTAAGGCGGTCAATATCGCGTGCTATGTTTCGAACAAGTTCTACCTCCGAGTCTACAAGAAGAAAACCTGTTACGAGTTGATGCACCGTCGCACACCCAGGGAGATTCACTTCCATGTCTTTGGTTGTAAGTGCTTTATCCTTAAAAAAGGGAAGAAGTTGGATAAGTTCGAGGCTAGGTCGGTCGATGGTATTTTCTTTGGTTATGCATCTCACTCTAGAGCATTTCATGTGCTCAATTTTGAAACTAACCAAATCGTGGAGACTTGCGAGATAACCTTCGACGAGACACAGCCACGTAGTCACCTTGTTTTTGAGTGTGCAGGTGACGATGAACTTGGCGAGGGGATATTTCAGGAGGAGGAGCATAAACATGGAGCTGATGAAGATGGTGGTGTGGTGCCCGCGGCTGAGCATGTACATACTACTTCAACAACAATTGAAGACGGGCCCTCTCCCACACCTATGACGACAAACACAGATCAAGGCGAAGCTGCTGTTGAGGGGGAGGTAGAATCAAGGTGAGAACCTCCCTTTGAGTACAAATGGATCACCCAGCTTCGAGAATCATCGGCGACATGAATGAATGTACTAAACAGTCAAGGGTTCGAAACAATTCTCATTTTGCTCATAATGCTTTTGTTGCCACTTTTGAGCCTAAAGCTCATAATTGGGTTAATTTGATGCATGAGGAGTTGGATAATTTCGAGAGGAACCAAGTTTGGGTGTTTGTTGACCCTCCTCTAGGGTGTAAGCCGATTGGGACAAAATGGGTGTGGAATAACAAAGAGGGAGAGAAAGGTGAAGTGGTGAGAAACAAGTCAAGGCTTGTTGCTCAAGGGTATAGTCAGAAAGAGGGGATCGACTACAAGGAGACCTTTGCTCCCATAGCTCGTTTGGAGGCGATTAGGATCCTTCTAGCCTTTTCCATGGCTAACGGGTTCAAGTTGCACCAAATGGATGTGAATAGTACCTTCTTGAATGGTGTGTTGGAGGAAGAAGTGCATGTAAGGCAACCACCGGGGTTTGAGGGTGAGAAGTACCCCCACCGGGTCTACAAGTTAAGGAAGGTGTTGTATGGGTTGAAGTAGGTGCCTAGAGCTTGGTATGGTAGGTTGAGGGATTCCTGTTTGAGAGAGGGTTTGAGATGGGAAAGGTGGATCAGACCTTGTTTCTCGTCAGGCAGGGCAGAGATATCCTGATTGTGCAGGTGGATGTGTATGATATTGCCTTTGGTGGCTTGTCTAACTCTCTTGTTGGTTTGCAGAAGACATGAGCAGGGAATTTGAGATGAGCATGATGGGTGAGTTGCAGTTCTTCCTCGGGCTACAAATCAAGCAATCAAAGAAAGGAACATTTGTGCACCAAGCTAATTACACCAAGGATATTGTGAGGAAGTTCAAGATGGAGGACTCCAAGGCCATGGCGACGCCTATGAGTACGACTACAGCTCTTGATGCGGACAAGGAAGGTAAACACGTGGACCAGAAGGAGTACCGGAGCATGATTGCGTCACTCCTCTACTTGGCGGCAACGAGGCTGGACATCCAATTCTCAGTATGTTTGTGCACTCGCTTTCAAGCGTCTCCAAGGACTTCGCATCGGCAAGCGGTCAAGCGCATTTTCAGGTATTGGCGTCACAGTCCCGACTTCGGCCTTTGGTACTCCGCGTCTTCTTATTTGGCTCTTCATGGTTTATCAGACGTGGATTTTGCCAGGTGCCGGTTGGATAGGAAGTCCACTTCTGGGACTTGCCAGTTCTTGGGATCTTTTTTGATGTCTTGGTCTCCCACAAATAGTCGAGTGTTGCTCAATCCACTACCGAGGTAGAGTATGTTGCCGCAGCCAGTTGTTGCTCTCAGCTCCTTTGGATCACATACACCATGAGTAACTTTGGTGAGGAGTATACTCATGTTCCACTTCAATGTGACAGCACCAGTGCCATAAATGTAGCAAAGAACCCAGTTCTTCATTCCAAAACCAAGCACATAGAAGTGAGGTATCATTTCTTGAGAGACAATGTTGGGAAAGGGAAGATAGCTTTGATCCACGTACCCACACATGACCAACTAGCCGATATTTTCACCAAACCCCTAGATCAAGCCACTTTCACTCATTTGAGAGGGGAGCTTGGTGTGTGTTTGATTTCTTGAGTTGGTGTGTGGGAGCTCCTTTGTAGCATATGCATAGCTTTCCTTTGTGCATTTCTTGCATTTGGCATGGCATATGTAACATGATGTATATGCATCTTTGTATCTTAGCTTCCATGCATTTTGTATCATATGCATTGTTTAGGAAAAGCTTCTCCTATATACATTGTTCACCATGGAATGATATGTATGTCTTTGTGAGCTTGTTTGGCAAGCTATGGTTAGTTTGGCTTAGCTCTTGATAATCTTGGTTTATATCCATGGTTGATGGCTATGTTTTTGAAAAATGTCACATACGTTCTCTCTTGTGAGTAAATACCTTTATATGATCTTGACATGTTTTAGTGGCTTAGCTATGCTTAATTTGTGGTTGGATAGCTTGTTTTGATCATATGGAGCCAAAGGCTCATTTACCATGATGAATGTTTAGCCCTCATGCTTGATCTTGTGGAGGGGCATAAGTTCCTTTTTGTCGCAAAGACATTTCATGTACCAAATATGAATCTGAAAATAAAATGTAAATTGCTTGGAAAATATGTTCCCATGTCATATGTGCTAATTTTAATTTGCTTTGGGTGCTAAATCGTTGCATGATGCCTACCAATGAGAAGTCTCATATATAGAAGTAGGCACATGGCTCGGTGGCTTTGACATGACATGAGGTGCTTTTGGGTGTTTGTGATGGTCTTATAATTAGATTGGTTGTCCTAGCATGAAGTTTGTGTGGCTTTGCCATTTTGACATGTTTTGCTCATGTTTAGGACTTTTCTCATGAGAGGGTAAATTTTAGCAAAATTGCTCAAGTCTATCTTAGCTTCGTCCAATGGTTGTGAAACTTGGTGATCATGTAGTTGATGTCATTATCAAAAGCTATAGAGTATCTAACTTGCTCATTTTGACATGTGTAGCATTCTATGTTGAATTTTGTCTATTTAAGAAGCTCCAGGTTGCATTTTTTGCATTTTTGGCTTGATTCGTGTTGTCAGCAAGGGGGAAAGTTTGAGCTCGATTTGGTTTGCTGCATGCATTTGCAAGGTTTCCAAGTGGTTTCGAGCTTGTTTTGATCTCGGGCAGTTTCCCAGGTGGCATCGGCCTGACCGGTGTAGTTCCCAAGTGCTGGGCGATCTTGTCCACCGGTCTGACCGGTGAGGTGGACCGGTCTGACCGGTAAGAGCAAGGCTGAAGCACCTGCTCTGTTTGCGAGGTGGTTTGCAACCATTCATCCAGTGGGAGTTGCATTGGTTCAGGGGGGAGCTTGCATGTGTGCAGGGGGAGCTCTTTGTGGTTTTCAAGCTTTGGATTAGTGGTTTGCGCTCTTTGCTTGAGCATACTTTTGTCTCGGATGTGTCGAGCCGTTGCCCTTGCCTAAGGGGTCCGAGACTTGTCCTCTTCAAGTGATCTTTCTTTTTTCCTTTGTTTGGCTTTCGATCGCTTGTTGGAGTTTCTTTTTTTCATTTCTTTTCTTTTCCTTTTTTCTCTCGGGTCACTATATGTGTGTGTTGTCAATGCACTCATCAAGGGGGAGATTGAGGACCATGTGTGGTTCGAGGACCGGTGGATGGTTGCTTCCTGGTGTGATGAGTGATTGACAACATTGTGTGGACTGATTCTTGGCTAAGTGTTGCAGGTGCAGGTTGCGGCTTGACTAGTGTTGGTGCAGGTGAAGAACAAGCGCGAAAGGTCGTTGCCGGTGAGGCCTCCAAGTGTGGAGAAGACAAGTAGGCTTGGTTCGAGGGACCCGGTGGCCAATTGGGTCAAGTGCGGGCCGCGTGGTGGCAAGAACGGCAAGATGAAGTCATGGACGGTTTCTTGGTTGAGCCTCAAAACTAAGGTCGAGCCGGGACTACGTAGGAGCCGAGTCATGAGTGGTGATTGGCGGAGGATACACCGAGTTCGTAGGGTTTCCAGTGGTTCACCAGAAAACCATTGGGTTCCTTGGCTGATCCACAAAGCCAAGATTGAAAACCAGTCTGACCGGTGGGTACCGGTCTGACCGGTGTGCGACGACGCAGTCCGGAGACTCCAAAGCGTAGGACACGTGTTGGAATCACAAGGCTTGCGTCGAGGCTAAGCAAGTTTGTGGTTGCTGGGCATCCGTCCGATGGAGCGATGACAAAGATTTCCGAATTCACCCTGGAGAGGCCTATCTCCCTAGTTAGCTAGTAATGGTATTTTAGACTTTCGGTTGTCTCCATATAACCCAAGTGGTGAGAGGATGGCAGCCATCTCTTAGAACCCTACCTCATTTTGTTTTCCTATTTTCCCTTCCTATTTTCCTTTGGATTTAAGTAGGACTATCTTGAGAGCTTCATGGTGAGATTTTGTGACAGGGAAGGACAATCAGGCGGCAAGCTAGACCTTGTATGAACCTCTTTGGTATGCATAGATGATTCGAGTGGTTCCTCAAGGCATGGATGTGTCTTTCCCGTTTGTTCTTTTGGTGATTTTTGGAGCCCTTTCTTGGTGATTTTCTTGGAGCGATTCTGAGGCCTATCCCTTTGATTCCCCTCCCAAATCCGTGAGCAAAGGGGCTCAATTTTGGGGTTTTCTTGGCTCTATGGTTAGAGGCATTCTTGGTGGGATTTTTTCGATTCCTCTCGATTTAGCAAATTTTGGTGGACCAAACATTGACTATGGAGTGCCCATGAGGTGTTCCTACTATCCTCAAAGTCTTGCACAAATCTGTGGAGCAATTAGGGAGATCAGGAGTGGGATTTGGCGGAGTTGACCCGCGGGTGTTGTTCATCCCCGAGCGGCCCAGCTTGACCGATCTGATCGGCGCTGCTCACCGGTCCGACCGGTGCAGAGACTCTATGGGTTTTGCATCACGTGAACGTCTAGGTGAGTTCATTGTTGTCCCGTGTTGCTGCTGTTTTGAGTTTGGGTTAGTTTGGAGCTCGGTAGGCCTGTTTGGTGGAATTAGGATTTCCTAGCTTAGACCGGTCTGACCGATGAGCTACACCGGCCTGACCGGTGTAGAGGCCTTCTGTGGAAGTTCTCAGGTTTTGCCAGTAGGGACCGGTCTGACCGATGCTGCTCATCGGCCTGACCAGTGTAAGTCAATGGTGCTCGAGTTGTTGTTCCACTGCGTTCTTGAGTCCGTGAAGGTGGTTGTTGGTTCCTAGGACTAGTAGCACTCCAGTGGCTGCGTTGTCTTAGCCAACTTGGGTAGTTGAGTCGGTGACGCGTTTTGGAAGCCGTGTTCGTCATGTTGGAGCTCTTATCTCCTTCGAGAAAAATTTGTATCGGCTCCCATTCACTCCCCCTCTCTGGTTCGCCTAATCGGTTCTTCAATGGTCTCGACGCCGAAGCTAACTGTGGCGTGTCCACCGACACTGTAGGCATGGTCCACTTCCACTTCTTCTTCTTGGCTTCCACCGTCTAGGTCGCAGCGATCGTGGCTGCAGCCCGAGAGGCGGGTATCTTGCCCGTCGCCTGCCGTGTACATCATGGCGCTGCGACCGTAGATGGTGCCCTCCACGTGGCAGGAGCTTCTTCGTCGCTCCCCACCGATGAATCGAATGTGTACTCCTCGATGGGCGGCTGTGGTGTCGCCTGCACGCCCGCCGTATCACGGACCTTCTAGCTGCGCTCATCCTCTTTGTGCAATGGTGTGGGGCACCAGTAGATGCCCTCGCGATGCTGAAAACAAGACACGACAGATAAAGAGACCTGAGTCAGAACAAAATTTTTGAGACCTATTCTGAATACAAACCAAGGTCGAAGACTTACCGCGTCGGAAGGATGGTACACCCTGAGCGCCTTGGAGCATTCCCGGTTGCGAATGCGCCCGCCGAAGATGTTCTTCACCTGGGACGCCATCTCTCCCTCAGAGACCTTGCGCTTCACAACCCGGGTGGGGTCGGATTGCCCCCAGTACTCAAAGGCCGGGTTGACCTGATCCTAGATGGGCTGGATGAGCCGACGGCAGAAGCATATAGGCACTGCGCCACCGGTCAACCCCTCCGCCTTCAGCTTTTCCAGGTCGTCGAGCAGGGGCTGCTGCAGCTCTCTGTCTCCGCGATGCCAGTTGGTTGGCCACTCCGGGTACGAAATGGGAGCTTGTCCCGTCCTAGTCGGGAGCACCAGTGCGGGGTTGTCGAGGTAGAACCACTCCTACTTCCAGCCGGTGGTGTTGTCGGGGAGAACGAGGTCGACGTACTCTAACTTCATGTTCCGCCGCAGCATGAAGCCCACACTCCCGACGACTCCGTACTTGCCAGTCTTGTTGAGCTCGAAGAAGTGGCGCCACCAATGGAAGTGTGGCGCAATGCCGAGGTACGCCTCGCAGAGGTGGATGAAGGTGGAGATGATAGTGATCGAATTTGGAACCAGATGTACCAGCTCGATGCGGTAGTAGAAGAGGAGGCTGTGGAGGAAACTGCCCGTCGGAACCCCGAACCCGCGCTCGATGTGCGTGAGGAAGATGATGGTCTCGCCTGTTCCCTCCGTTGGGAACTCCTCGCCTGCCGCCGGCCTCCAGCCGACCTCCGCCTTGGGCCTCAGCAACTCGCGGCCTGCCAAGGCCAGGATCTGCTCCTCCATCACCGTGGATGGATCCCAGACGGTGTGCGGATCCGGAAGCCGGTAGATTTGGATCTAAAAACTACTAGGGTCTTGGTTCGCATGCGAGGTCGCGGCGGTGGCTGACCTAAGCACGGCGGCACTATTGTTCACTCTAAGCACTCAGCGGTGGCAGAACCCTAGCGTCGAGTGGAAATGAGAGCAAGTGTAGGCCCCTGGGATACGGAGCGGCCTTATATAGTCGGGCCCTAGCGGTGCAAAGGGTGATCGCACCTTAACATCTCTCTAGCGTAAATCACAGCGACCCAGTGGCCCGGCGCCTTCAACGGATCTAACGCTCAATGGTTATTTCTGCCTAACGGCTAATTGGCAGTAACGGCTAGTTTCGCGCGAGAATCTGCGTCCGCCGGCCTTCAATCAATGCTCCGGCCAGCGTGGACTCGTTATGCCTCACTTTAAGACCCCAACATAAAAAACCCCAATATGTCATTCAAGGTCGCCAGCGACCTACAGACGACCTATGGGCCAGCTTTATCACCCATTCCAGGTCGCAGAGGCATCAGCAGCCTCCCAGGTTGCCTCGGCCTCCCCATGGTGGGTTCACACCACGTCTCCTAGGCCCAGCTGCCTACATGCCTTCTAGGTCGCCTCGACCTACAGGGGCTTCCCTCTATCAACGGCTCCGTGCTTAAAGGCTCTACTGCCTGTTGACGACCTCTTGGTCATAATCACAGTGCCTCGCTGAGGCCCTGTTGCCTTCTAGGTCGATTTCGACCTACAGAATTCAGGGTTGACGCCCCTAGGTTGTGCCACTTGTTGACGCAAAATCGGCACCTCACGCCAAGCACACAGCAAGCCGAAAGGAGCTGGCTTAACACGCGCGATGAATCCTGAAAGTGTGCCAGTCAATTTTCCTGAAATTGACAAAGGAAATAAAATAGTCAGATAACAAACTTGGAACTTGCTGGGTGGTACCAGACAGTTCCATATTTACGGCTAGAAAGCCAATCAAAGTGATATATAGCTACAACAAGCTATCTATCAACAGTTCAAATAGCATTCGGGAGCTGTTATACATGAAAACATGAAATAGCCGAATGGATGATGTAAGCATGACGATGGAACAGTCTTTATTTAAATAATGTTGCTTGCACAAGATCATGACCGATCCCCGAGGATAAATAATAATTAAGATAAATAAAGTAAAAGCATGATTATAAATATGAAATAAACAAGCATGCATAGGCCTGAAAGCACTAGTCTACCGCATGTCTAGGTACTTTCAAACCCGTCAAGTATGAAATCAAACAAGTTCATCCACCGCATGATACAACTTATTTCAAATCACACCACCAACCACAAAGAGATCAATCCACCGCATGATACAATCTAAATATGGAAAGCTAAAAGCATGCATTATTTAAAACATAACTTATAAGCACGTTTTACTCATGGAAGCATAACTGAATACAGCTATACAGCCGAATCGGGTTCCGTGGAGAAGAAACAAACATTGCCAAAGGTGATAAACCTATCAGATTGATTCAAAATCTAATCCACCGAATGATTAGCTCTAAAACAATCCAAAAACCTGCATCTACCGCATGATACCTAGTTCTTTCAAGATTCACACAAGATTGACGAGCTTGAACCCGCAACACGTGACAACTTAGATTGATTCGGGTTCGGCTATTAAAGAACACGTGATCCACGTGCCATGTTAAGCCAAAGACATTAACATGTTACATAAGGATCACTAAACAAGATAAAGCCGATTCAAACCAATCTAAATTGGGCAAAAGAGTGTTACATGAATTTAAGCATCAAGTAAAAACTCAAAACAACACATGGTAACTTAATGAATCTATTAGATCTTGCCAAATCTAATAGAGCCGATAACTAGCTCCAAGCTAGATCTTAGTCCACCGCATGACTCATGATCTAAAAAGAAACCCTCTTGAACCAAGCTTAAATCTACAGCATGATACTAAGCATTGTAACAAGACTACTTGCATCACGATCTAAATCTACTGCATGATACTAGACATGATACAAGGTTGCCGACACTTACGGAGGTCGACGGATCGATGATTCCCCTCGAAGAACTCGACGACACGACTAAAGGACTTGAGAATTTGGCGTAAAGCCGGTTTGTTGTGAAATTATTTGATATCCATTACATACATCAAGGGCTTATATTTATACCCTTGTCCTAACACGACTCCTGGTCGACTACGAGTACACATTAAATGCCTAAATTAATGCTCCGATGCCAATGTCCATCTCATATACGCCATCAACTCGCTCTTTCCTTGCATCAGGCCACGTCACCACGCATTCCCGAAAACTCCCCTATTAACGGCGCAAACAGTCGTTCTGCCGAATGATGGCGCACTGCCGACCGCAAGCGTCCTCTACCGATTCCTTTGAGGAGATTTTCCCAACCGAATGGTATTTATCACCAAGCTCGGCCCACAAGTCAGTCTTTCTCCTGTACCATTTTTTGGTGTTAACATATGCCCCTTCAATCACGGGATAAGAGTGATTTTATTCCGGAATTAACCACAAACACTCGACGTCTTCAAGTCAAATCTGTTCAACACCATTCTTTCCTCATGTAATCCGTTGGAGTCTCCGCTCAGATCCAAACCCTAGGTCATCAATCTTCAAGCTCAAACCTTCAATGGCGGACCAAGCTATCCAGGTAAACATCGTCCCCTTAAGTTCCATTCGGTATTACCTTTCCGATTCCCTCCTTAGATTTCCTTTTCCGTCTTTTCTTGATAGGAGCTATCCACGGAGCTTTTGATTCACACTGAGGACAACTCAACATCTTATTTCCTCGGTCCTGTGGGAATTTCTGATCCCCACGAACTCATTGAAGCCGAACCCAAGAGAATCCCCTTCAAAGCGGCTATATCAGGGCCCCAGTTGTGGCAAGGTGCTTTCAAGAACTGGCCCCTGCCCCCAACTGCAGGTTGGAGAAACTCGTACAAGAGGATACTTGCAGACAACTGTGCGAAGACCAGCAACTGGGACACCCTTCGCATTACCCAGTGTTTGGAATTATCTTTAGCCGAGACCCCCAAGAACAAGAGCCTTTTGATTGCAGCCTGCCATTTCTGGTCAAATGGCGTCAATGCCTTCCTCTTTAGCCATGGCCCAATGTCTCCTACCTTGGCCGATATATACATGATGACCGGCCTTGATATCACAGGACCTGTGTATCCTTTCCAGTACAAAGGCTCCTCCAGGCAAAAGGGAGTGAAAACAGGAAGTGGATACAAGTCATATATTCAGAATCATATGAAAGATGGTCCCCTGGGTGAAGTTGAATACAGGGCATTGTTGAACATGTGGCTATGCAGATTCATCTTCTGTGGCAAAGCCAATGAGCCAACCCTGAACCATATCGCGATGGCTGAAGATTTGGCAACTGGTCATTGTGTTCCCCTTGTAAAGTATCTTCTAGGGAGTGTATACCATATGCTCCATCAGACCATCTCTCAGATGCACACTAGCCAGAAGATATCATGTGTCAATGGCCCCTGGTGGTTTGTGCAGATGTGGCTGCAATTATACATGCACCAGATTGTTGTCATCAATCTCAACAATCGGCATTTCCCTTCGTCCAGTTACAAAGACGGAGAAGCTCAGATTACCAGAGGATGCCAAACCTATGGAGAAGCGGCTTCAACCATATCTATTGATCAAAATGTCAGTCAACGTTTTGAGCTCTATCTTCAGTTCGGGAACCATAAACACTGTTCAATGAAAACCCTTCGCATTCGGGAAGAAAACCCTGCCGCTTGGTATTCCAATAACGTACGCCAACCAGTCATCACTCCCAATGCGCTCTCACAGTCAATAAAATAGCCCCCCTGGGTGCCCTGCAAAACCACTCGCGTACTCTTCCATCACTTCACATCTTCTCCCCCCTACTCTAGAGGAAAAAACCCCAAGGCCATGGCGGACAAGGGAAAGCAACCCATCAAGGAGGACAACACTCCACCAAAGAAGCGTACCATTCGAGAGTGAGTTTTCTTTTTAATTCGTTTCTTGCTCTCATTTGCAATCTCATGTTTACCCCTTCTTGTTTTCTCCAGCCTTGACCAGCTGCCTGAAGAAATCTTTGGGACTGAAGAAGTGCCCAAGTACATCTCCTCTGACTCCTCCCCTGAAGAAGAGGACGCCACGCCGTAACGAGAGGGTCAACCACCGAGCCGCGCCGCCGCATTCGGCATCTGGAGCACAATCTGCGAGACATCACCGCCCGTTGCAATGCCGAACGCGAATGCCGCATGAGCTTGGAGGCGTTGGTTGGAGGTAAGATCATCATCTTCATTTGACTCCTGTACTCAATCTCAAACTTTCACTTGACAATTGTTCCCTTTTTCGACTTCTCTCGACAGTACAAGAACTTGAAGGCTTCTTGGGACAGCCTAATGGAAGCTGCAAGTCAAGGCAGTCCCCGAAGCTTCCAGGTTGCTGTTACGGTGGTCTTGGAACAATTGAAGAGGGAGGAGCTTATAACACCCTAATTTTACTAAAAATCTGGCTTTGTTAAAATTTGCTAGAAACCATTTATTTGTTTAAGGAAAATAAGGTTGCTTTATTTATTTTTAGGCATTTAAAACCTTTTCTAAAATAATGTCAATGGAATATAGGAATTAATTGTTGCATACATGCTGGAGCATTTCTTTTGGTTGTTGGAATTCAAATTCAAATTTGAATTCTATTGTTTGAAACCCCTTTTCAAAAAATGCTAAACCCTTTCTCTTTCTTCCTTAACCCCTTTCCCCCTTCCAGCCCAACCCAGCCTTCCCGGCCCCGGCAACCCCGCGCCGCGCCAACCTGCCAGCCGACGTCCCGGCAGTCGTTGTAGCCGCGGCCCGCGCAAGCGGCCGCGCGCCCCGCTAACGGCTTCCGCCTAGCCGGCCCGCCTAGCCGCCGCAGCCTCGCTCCCCGCCTCCGCCCGCCGAGGGCCGACCCATGGGCCCCGGAGGGTCATCCCCTACCCCGCGCTCGTCCCCCGACCGGGACTCGCCCGCGCCGCCGCCGCCCGAGTCCGACCGGGGTACGCGTCCCCGTGCGTGGCCCGCACGCCAAGGCCGGGCCCCGGGCTATTTAAGGCACGCCGCCGCCCTTGGAAGCTCTACCCGAGCCGCCCTAGCCAACCCGCCGCCTGCCGCCTCGCCGGAACCCTAGGTCTAGCGCTGCCGTCGTCGGGTTCTCGTCACCGCCGTCGCTCCGTTGCCGTGAAGTCGCCAAGGAGCTGCGCAAGGAGGTGAGCATCGCGCCCGCACCGCAAGACGTCGAGTCCGTGCTCCGTAGGGACCAGGAGACCTCGCCGGAGTTCACCGCCGCACCGAACCCGCGCCGCCGCGTCGACCGGTCCTCTCGCCGCCTCTCCGCCGTAGGCGCCGCCCTTGCCCGCCTCGCCGCTCGCGCGCGTCGCGTAGGTGCCCTCCGCGTCCTAGCTCCGTGGCCGAAACCCTAGATTAGGGTCTTCGTCGGCGAGCCCGCCGCCGTCCGCCGCCGCCGCCCGCGCTCCCCGCCGCCCGCCGCTTGCTCGCGTCCTCGGCCGCCGGATCAAGATCCGACGCGCCGGATTCAACCCCGTCGCCCGCGCCGCCCGCAAACAGCAGCAGCTGTTGGATCTAGATCCAATGGATCTAGATCAAGCCGACCCAAGTCAATAGGTCAACCCCGCCGCCAGCCCTGGCAGTTTTGCAGAAAAGCCCCTGAGTTTTCCTATATTCATAGATATACCCTTCCACCTTAGAAGATTCCCTGCTGTCCAGTCCTTTTTCTTTAATTTAGCCCAGAATCTTTTTAAATCTTTACAGATTAGTCCCTACACCTTTCCTAAGCCATAACTTAGTCGTTTTAGCTTCGATTTTAGCGTTCTTTATGTCCACGCGTTCGTTTCGAAGCGTAGATTAGTTTTATGCTACTGTTTAGATCTGTTTGACCTGTTTGGTGACTGTTTCTTATTTATTCCTATTGTATGCTTGTATGTGATGATTGTGGGCTGTAGAGAGCGATTCATTCGAGGGATTTGAAGATCAAGTCGTGCAAGAGTTTGAGCAGCAAGGATTTGTTGAAGGCAAGTATTCCTTGATGCATACCCGTTTGTCCTACATAACATGCATTTAAATTCACTGTCTTTACTTTTCCGCTTGCATTAATTTGATGGGAACCTATTAAGGATCATGCCTAGATTTTTACTACCTTTACCTTGATACCGGGTTTATCAAATTAATCTTGTGGTAGTTATTGCTTAGCATGCTCAACCGGGAATTGGTATTAATCAACTTGGTTACCTTTTGTTATTCTATGTTCCGTTTATGATCTTTTACTTTACAAGACCACTTTAATATGATAATCGGAACATGGAGAACCACCCAGGAAAACAGTACAACCACAAGAACTAATGGGCAATGGTCTTGGCTGAATAATTAGGAACTTTAGCTTGGGATGGTCTTACCTGATAAGGACAAGGGATCGGCGGTACTGTGGGGTATGGACTCGCTCTAGCAGGGGGTTGGGTGAGTTATTCTTTTATGGTGGGGTATCGACATGCTAGGGGACTTTATACCTTGCTAACATATCCGGACCTTGTGGGTCATAACTTGCTAGGGAACCTTTGTAAAGGCCATGTAGCGTCCCTATGCAGTCACACCTCGGAAGTGTGATATGGTGCCTTGCAAACACCGCATGGTTGGGTCCAAAGTTCTTCAGAGCTTTCACGCTGCTTGTGGGTAAAGGTGTACAACCTCTGCAGAGTGTTAAACTAATCGATTAGCCGTGCTCACGGTCAAGACCGGCCTGGACACTCACATGATTAAATTATGGAACTTTAATGTTTAATTGCTGCTTTATTCTTTATTTATGATGCTTATATCTTATTAGTTGGGTTGCTAATAAAACTTGACCAACTAAAATGCTAAAGTGCTTGAACCTTAGCCATCCACCATATGGCCTCGCATGTTATGTTGTTCTCTCTTGCTGAGTACGATATGTGCTCACGCTTGTTTATTCTCTTGCATCTACAATACCCGGAATTGCTGCTCAGACTGGGAGAACTTTGAAGATATTCCAGGAGATTTCCAGGAGTTCTAGGTGTGCGTAGTCTTCAGTCAGCTGCCTGTGGAGGCATTTTGTCCGCTGCGAGAACTCGTTTATTTAAGATTCGTTTAAGACTATGGTTTGTAATAACTCTTTCTTCGTGTGGCACTGACTTTGGTATTCATAATGTCTGAGTGTGTGTGTAACTTGATCCTGGCGCACATGTGATCAATGCATTCGGTTTTGCCATTAAAATCGGGAGTGACAGAGTGGTACCAGAGCTGTGTTGACTGTAGGAACGCTAGTCTAGATAGAAATGGTCGAACTAAGGATTTTATACTCATAGAAGCTTTCTCTTACATGCTTGCTTTATTCTTATTAACCTTACTCTTGCCTTTTTGCCTTACTCTTGAGCTATCTGCTTTCTTTACCTTGTGCTTGCTTTAGCTCTCATCCTTTTGCCTTACCATCTTTCTCATTCTGCACTGCACTACAGATGGTTCGTAGTTTGAAGACCTCTCAGGCTGGAGCAGTCCATCGTATGCTCCACGAGAACAAGACAATGACTTGCATGATGGAGACACAGACGAGGAGATTGAGATGGAGCCTGCACCTATGGTTTTCCCTAACCTTATCATGGTGCCTGACGATGAGGAAGATCCGGAGGAGATGATTCCAGAGGAGGATGAGCTAGTTGAAAAGCCAAACCTAGAGGAGCAAGCGCCAGGAGAAGGTGAGGATCACCTTGATCAAGAGATGGAGGAAGAAGAACAAGAGCAAGAGGAGGAAGCTGAGGAAGCGATCTGGGAAGTGTACCACTACGGAGCTGATGGAGTAGGCATTCCCATGGCAGACCACCTGAGAGCGATGGTACTCTGCCTGGGCTATGATAAGGCCCCTGTCTACCATTGTGAGCTGTGGACTCATCCGTGGTTCGAGCCCCATTGGGAGGCCGTCGCCATCTTGGAGGAGTACATTCCATGCCATGGAGTGAAGGAGGTGTCCAAGCATCATGATGTGGCTCACGGGACTACTATGGATGCTTGGTATAGCAGAGAGTCGGCTCGGAGGGCGCTTTATGTGCTCTCTCACAAGGAGCGTGACGGGTTGAAGGATACCCACCGCCGTTACACACCTTTCGAGCAAGTGGGGAAGCCAAGACTTACATCGCCCCCAAAGACCAGCCTATGAAGGAACGCTCAACAATGTCCGGAGTCTACTTGCAGCTGTGAACACCGCATTGGATGATGCCAACAACACTCTATATGCAGCACAGCAGCAAATTTTCACTCTGGAGACGCAGAGGTGTGCCTTAGAAGCTGCACTTCAGAACAGGGAGCAGCCAGAAGCCCACGAAGCCACAGAAGGATGTAGCTCCCCGTCACCCAAGAGGCCACACTACGACTCCCTTGACGCCCGCACAGATGCCATGGCAGAAGATAGTCCTTAGGTTTAAGATTAAGGATAGGATCTCTTTGTAATCGCTAGTAGACGATCGGTAAAGTGTGTTTAGTTTAGAGGTGTGGTTGAATGCTTGATTTTGTGCTTAATGTATGAGTTGGATTTTTGGTTGAGTGCAATGTGTTGTGGAGTGATGACCACAACGACATTGGTTTAGTAGTAAGTTTGTGGGGGTTAACTTTCAGTCTCAATCAATTATCTATCTTAATCTTCTTGTCCCTTTAAGTTTTCCCTTAATGCAAATTCGAGATCCCTAAATCTGTTCGCGCAGCTTTCTGAGTCAGCTACACTGTTTTAATTTTATCTCGAGCTACAGAACTCCGATTGCAGTAAAACCAATTTGAAAAGTTCAAGAATTTCGTGACTGATTTTCTGTGAAAAATTCATAATATTTGGATAGATAACCAGAGAGTTATAACTGAAACATTACAGCCTCACGAATCTGTTAAACACTGCTGACCTACCTGACTTGTTTATTTTATAACCAGAGCTACACAACTCCGATTGAGGTGATTCCAGTTGGAGTAGTTTCGTAATTGCATTACCTTTTATCAGTCCAAAATCCATAATTTGTGGTTACCCGCACTGAGAGCTATGCCTGATTGTTTGGAGTCAACAGAATCTGTCTTATCTGAATATCATTGCTATCTTATCTTCCTGAGTTTAACCCTTGATGCAATAATCTAAAATAATGTCCCTAACACTCAGATGGTGAACACCAGGTCAGGATCAGGTGTTGATCAACCAGCAGGAAGAGCATCCCAGCCAGTACAAATGGATCCCGCTATGCAGCAGTTCCTGGAGGCACAGACCCAGCTCCTCCAGAACTTGACCAACACCGTGACAAACTTGCAAGCCCAGGTCAACAATCCACCGGTGCCGCCCCCCGCGCCTCGCAACAAGCACCGGGAGTTCATGAGTCATCACCCTCCTGTGTTTACTCACGCCACTGATACACTTGAAGCTGAAGATTGGCTAAAGACAGTACTGAAGATGCTCACCTCCTTGCGCGGCTCCTTGGCGACTTCACGGCGACCGAGCGACGGCGGTGACGAGAACCCGACGGCGGCGGCGCTAGACCTAGGGTTCCGACGAGGCGGCAGGCGGCGGGTTGGCTAGGGCGGCTCGGGTAGAGCTTCCAAGGGCGGCGGCGTGCCTTAAATAGCCCGGGGCCTGGGCTTGGCGTGCGGGCAACGCACGGGGACGCGTACCCCAGTCGGACTCGGGCGGCGACGGCGCGGGCGAGTCCCGGTCGGGGACGAGCGCGGGGTAGGGGATGACCACCGGGCCCACGGGTCGGCCTCGGGGGGCGGAGGCGGGGAGCGGCTGCGATAGCTAGGCGGGCCGGGCCGGGCCGGAAGCCGTTAGCGGGCCGCGCGGCTGCTTGCGCGGGCCGCAGCTACAACGGCTGCTGGGCCGTCAGCTGCTGGGTTGGGCTGCAGCGCGGGGTTGCCGGGCTGGGAAGGCTGGGTTGGGCTGGAAGGGGGAAAGGGGTTAAGGAAGAAAGAGAAAGGGTTTAGCATTTTTTTGAAAAGGGGTTTCAAACAATAGAATTCAAATTTGAATTTGAATTCCAACAACCAAAAGAAATGCTCCAGCATGTATGCAACAATTAATTCCTATATTCCATTGACTTTATTTTAGAAAAGGTTTTAAATGCCTAAAAATAAATAAAGCAACCTTATTTTCCTTAAACAAATAAATGGTTTCTAGCAAATTTTAATAAAGCCAAATTTTTAGTAAAATTAGGGTGTTACAAGCTCCTCCCTCTTCAATTGTTCCAGGACCACCGTAATAGCAACTTAGAAGCTTCGGGGATTGCCATGACTTGCAGCTTCCATTAGGCTGTCCCAAGAAGCCTTCAAGTTACTGTACCTGTCAGAGAAGTCTGAAAAAGGGAACAATTGTCAAGTGAAAGTTTGAGATTGAGTACAGGAGTCAAATGAAGATGATGATCTTACCTCCAACCAACGCCTCCAAGCTCATGCGGCATTCGCGTTCGGCATTGCAGCGGGCGGTGATGTCTCGCAGATTGTGCTCCAGATGCCGAATGCGGCGGCGCAGCTAGTGGTTGACCCTGTGTTCTGGCGTGGCGTCCTCTTCTTCAGGGGAGGAGTCAGAGGAGATGTACTTGGGCACTTCTTCAGTCCCAAAGATTTCTTCAGGCAGCAGGTCAAGGCTGAAGAAAACAAGAAGGGGTAAACATGAGATTGCAAATGAGAGCAAGAAACGAATTAAAAGAAAACTCACTCTCGAATGGTACGCTTCTTTGGTGGAGTGTTGTCCTCCTCGATGGGTTGCTTTCCCTTGTCCGCCATGGCCTTGGGGTTTTTTCCTCTGGAGCAGGGGGGAGAAGATGTGAAGTGATGGAAGAGTACGCGAGTGGTTTTCCAGGGCACCCAGGGGGCTATTTTATTGACTGTGAGAGCGCATTGGGAGTGATGACTGGTTGGCGTACGTTATTGGAATACCAAGTGGCAGGGTTTTCTTCCCGAATGCGAAGGGTTTTCATTGAACAGTGTTTATGGTTCCCGAACTGAAGATTTTCTGCGGATTTTGCGCCAAGGGGCAGTTGTTTTCGCATATTCGGCTCAAGTAAAGTTCCCGAATTCGGAAACTCCAGGCAATTCCTCATGAGATATGAATCAGCTGTGAATTCGGCAGGAGGGGATGATGTTGCACTGGCCAAATCCTTCATCATCGCTTGCGAAGGACCCGATCGAATTGGTACTCACCGCTGCCTCCACACTCGCCCTACACTCGGGTAGACCTCAAGACAAAGTTCATGCAAGCATTTCGGATGTTCCACGACACAACGGCGGAAGCATCGTATTTGTATAACCGCAAGCAGAAAGACAGAGAGCCACTGCGGAACTTCGTGAGAAGGTTCATGCAACAAAGGTCTCAAATCCCCGAAGCTGATGACAAAACAACGATCAAGGCACTGATCAAAGGTCTCACTCCAAGGCCAACAGCTTCGCATCTCACGAGAAAGAAACCCAAGACGGTTGAGGAACTTTTTCGCGAATTGAAGGATTACATTTTGTCTGATGATGATCACCGCAAGAGGGTAGCTGAGCGGAACGAGGCAAGACAGGGCAACAAATAGATGACATGGAGGGCATCACCCCAACATCCGCGAAACGTCAACAACGTCGGAAATGCACAACCCGAACAAAGCAACAGGCCAAGCACCAGGGGCGGGTTTAATCCCAGAGGAAGGGGGAGAGGCAGAGGACCCCAAGACTCACGAACCACAACCCAAAAGATCCTTACTTCTATTGCCAGTATCATGGGAGGGGCCATAGCACCGAAGGGTGCCCAGAAACGAAGAAGAACATGGCAATAATTCAACAAGAAAAGGCACTAATGAGCATCGCATCCTCAATGCCAAGCCAGTTTCGCCCGAATTTCTGGCAGCCGCAATTCGCAAACCCACAGTCAAGTTCTGTCTCAGTCCAGCAATTCCCGCAACCACAGTCAGTGTGGCAGCCGTCGCAGCAATTTTTCCCTCAGTCGCAAGCAATCCAGTCAATCCAGCAACCACAACCCATTCGGGAAATCTGGCCACCACCTCCAGAAAGTTCGTCATGGCCTCAGTCAAGTTCGGGACCTCAGAACTCCAAGGCATTGCCATCGTTCGGGACTATCATGCCAATCACAGGCGGATCAGCTATGGAATTCGAGACCAAGAAGCAGAGAAGCAATTACTTCAGGTCTGTAAACACCATTATCAACGACGGCCCAGCTGCTCGTCCGGAGTGGGCAAAGGTGCCAATCACCTTCACAGAAGAAGATTTCAGGCTGAAATCCGCGATTCACAATGACGCCATGGTCATTGAGGTGAATATAGCTGGGTGGGTCATAGGAAAAGTCCTAGTTGACAATGGGATCTCGGAGGATATCCTGTTCTTGAAGACTTTCAAAAAGATGAATCTGAGCCAGCACATGTTGGACCCCCCCAGAATACCCGCTGCAAGGGTTCGGAGGAAAGCCCATCAAACCGGTTGGAAAAATATCACTCCCTGTTTGCTTCGGAGATCTCGAGAATGCCAGAACGGAAAGTCTCACTTTCGATGTAGTTGACATTTACCACCCATACCTCGCGATTTTCGGCAGAGGTTTCATGAACAAGTTTGATGCTGTCATAAGGCAGCATTTCTTATGCATGAAGATGCCTGCGCCCAAAGGGGTCATCACGGTATTCGGCAATTAGCAAGAGGCCAGAGACATAGAAAAAGGCCACACGCCCGGTCAAACGAACGTGTACTAGCTGAAAACAGCTGACGAGAAGAAGGAAACCTATGAAGAGGCTAAGCGGGACAAGGACAAAATCGAAATAGCTGCAGATGGCGAAACCAAGAAAGTGTATCTGGATGACATGCCTGATAGAGCAGTCACAATAGGAGCGCACCTCAGCGCCGAAGAGGACAAAGATCTCGTACAATTCCTGAACAAGAACAAAGATGTTTTCACATGGTCAGCTAAGGACCTGCAAGGTGTGGACAGAGACATCATCGAACATGCCCTGGAGACAGACGAAAAAATACCTCCCAAGAAGCAGAAACTTCGGAAAATGTCCGAAGAAAAAGTGAAAGCAGTGGAAGCTGAAGTTCAGAGATTGCAAGACACGCAAGTAATCAGAGAGGTGAAGTACCTGGTCTGGCTCGCCAACACAGTACCAGTCAAGAAGAAGAATGGAAAGTGGAGAATGTGCGTGGACTTCACAGATTTGAACAAGGCATGCAAGAAAGACGATTTTCCCTTGGAAAGGGTAGACAAAATCGTAGATGATGCAGCCAAAAGTGAGATGCTCTCGCTCCTGGACATGTTCTCTGGGTATTATCAGATCAGGGTTCGCAAGGAGGACGAAGAAAAAACAAGTTTCATCACTCCCTTTGGGACATTTTGCTTCGTAAGAATGCCAGAGGGGCTAAAGAACGCAGGATGTACATTCTCAAGAATGATAGCAATAGTACTACACCCACAGATTCGGAGAAACATCTTGGCGTATGTGGACGACATAGTCGTCAAAAGTGTTCAGAGGAAAGACCACATCAGTGACCTGGCGGAAACATTTGCGAACATGAGGGCAGCGAATCTGAAGCTGAATCCGGAAAAATGTGTATTCGGCATTCACAAGGGGAAAGTTCTTGGATGCCTAGTTTCAACGAAAGGCATAGAGGCAAATCCCGACAAAATCAAGGCTCTAGTGGAAATGCAAGATCCAGTTTCAGTGAAAGATGTCCAGAAGCTGACAGGGAGAGTAGCTGCCCTTAACAGATTCATTCCCTGAGCTGCAGAAAGAAGCTTACCGTTCTTCCAAGTCCTCAGAAGTGCTAAGAACTTCCAGTGGTCTGAACCTCAGAAGCGAGCCTTCCACGAACTGAAGGATTGCTTGTCCACCATTACCAAACTTTGTCCTCCCGAACCAAAATCGCCACTTCTGCTATATGTGTCCGCATCAAATTCGGCAGTAAGCGCAGTGCTAGTGCAGGAAAAAGAGGAAGAAGGAAAGCTCAGACAAATTCCTGTATACTTTGCTTCTAAAGCATTGTCTGGTTCCAAGATCTTTTATTCCGAGCTGGAAAAAATCGCATATGCGGTCATCATGGCAGCAAGGAAGCTAAGGCATTACTTCGAGGGTCACAGAATAAGAGTCATCACCAACCAGCCGCTCAATGATTTGTTCGCAAATAGAGAGGCATCCACCCGAATCATCAAGTGGGGCCCTGAGCTTTCTGAGTACGTGGTAGACTTCGAGAGAAGAAGTGCAATAAAATCACAAGTTCTGGCAGATTTTGTCGTGGACTAGTCTTCACCTACTCAGAACTTTGAGGAAGATGCACCTGAACCTGGGATAGTACAGTGCGACGGGGCCTGGTGTTACAAGGGGGTCGGAATTTCGGCTGTTGTGACGTCCCCGACGGGCGTAGTCATAAGATACGCAGCTCGGCTCGTATTCGCGAACAACGAACATTCCATGAACAACACAACGGAATACGAAGCTCTTCTGTTGGCATTAAAGAAAAAGAGAGCCTTGGGCAGCAGACCTTCATAATCAGAACGGATTCGAAAGTGATCCAAGAACATATCGAGAAAGAAAGCGAGGCAAGGAATCCCGTTCTCATGAAGTATCTAGAAAAAGTAAGGGAAATGGAAAAACATTTCAAAGGCTACTCAGTCCAGCATATCCCAAGGGACGACAACAATGAGGCAGATAAGTTGGCGAAAGCAGCAGCCAGAAATCAAGAACTACCCCCGGATGTGTTCTTCCAAATCACCAGAGAGCCCTCCATCAAGGATCCGAGGGCCAAAATCGTGAATGTAGTAGAGACTCCTGATTGGAGAGCAGAAACCATGGCTTATATGAGAGGACACTACGAACCACAAGATGAGTTAGAGGAGAAAAGATTGAAGCAAAGGGTTCGGGGCTGTACAGTAGTGAATGGAGAACTATACAAATCAGGAGTCACTGAACCTTGGCTGCGGTGCATCACCTCCAAAAAAGGTCAGGAACTTCTAAAGGAAATGCACAGCGGATTCTGTGGGGCGCACATAGGTACCAGGGCTCTGGCCGGAAAGGCGATAAAGCAGGGATTCTATTGGCCCACCATAAACATTGATGCCAAGACGTTAGTTCGGCAGTGTGAAGCATGCTAGAAAACGGCAAATCAACAGAATCTGCCTTCAATGCCAGTTCACCTAATTCCACCAACTTGGCCTCTGCAAACGTGGGGAATGGATCTAGTGGGCCCGTTGCCAACAGCTCAGGGCAACTGCCGATTCGCAGCTGTTGCAGTCGATTATTGCACAAAGTGGGTGGAGGCAAAACCACTTGCGAATATCAAAGCTGCAACAATTCAGAAATTCTTTTGGCAGAACATAGTCTGCAGGTTCGGGGTTCCTAGAGAACTAACTGTTGACAATGGCAAACAGTTCGACTGCTACACCTTCAAAGAATATTGCAAAGCCTTGGGCACTCAGGCGAAATTATCATCAGTGTATCACCCACAGTCCAATGGGGCAGTTGAAAGAGCCAATGGCCTAATTTTTTCGGGAATCAAGAAATGCTTATTCGACCAGAAGAAGGGAAAATGGGTAGATGAATTACCGAAGGTGATCTGGTCTCATAACACCACAGTGTCAAGAGCAACAGGTTTCACACCTTTTCGCCTAGTTTTCGGCACTGAGGCTATGACACCGGAGGAAATCAAAAATGAAAGCATGAGAGTCTTGAAAGGAAAAGAGATAGAGGAAATCGATAAGAAGGTGGAAAAGGACATGATCGAGCTGACGATCCTTGAAGCTGCAGAAAACATTGAGAAATACCAAAGAGAAACAAGGGCATGGAGAGACAAGAAGGTGGTCCGAAAGGACATCAAGACTGGCGACCTTGTGTTGAAAAGGAAGAAAAATTGGGAGAACCCAGGAAAACTTCATGAGTCTTGGGAGGGGCCTTACGTCGCCAGGGAAACAGACATGCCAGGGGCTTTTCGCTTAATGGAGCAAACTGGCGAAGAATTGTCGTATTCATGGAATGCTGACAGCCTAAAAAGGTATTATCCATGAAAACCCCATTTGTATCTAGATGTAATATATAGTAGTTTTTTCAATTTTTGTAAGTTTGTATTCTAAAAAACTAAAAACCCGAATCACGTGTCTATAAGTGATTTCGGGAGAAAAAATCAGCTTTCCTTTTCCTACTTGTATTAGAATAAGAAGGACCGTACTCTTTTCCTTGCAAAGGGGGCTCTAAATCAAGAGGCAAGGTTTTTAACGAGGCGGATCCTATGTAAATACTCTTTGTGATATATGTATAAAAAGAGTCTTCCCCCAAATCGCGTATTTTTCAGAATTCCATCGTCAAAAAAAAGTGCGTGAGAAAGGCTTCGTGATAGCCAGAATTCCATCGCGAAAAAAGAAAGTTCGTGAGAAAGGCTTTATGATAGCTAGAATTCCATCGTGAAAAAAGAAACTTCGTGAGAAAGGCTTCGTGATAGCCAGAATTCCATCGTGGAAAAAGAAAGTGCGTGAGAAAGGCTTCGTGATAGCCAGAATTCCATCGTGAAAAAAGAAAGTGCGTGAGAAAGTGAAGGACCGATTAGGCGACCAGAGAGGGGGGGAGTGAATGGGAGCCGATAAAAATGGTTCTCGAGGGAGATTGAAACTCCGACAAGACGAACTAGCTTGGTCGAACCCCCGAAATCACACGCTCCGCACTTCTACCTTCCGTTTGCCAAAACCACATAGCCACTGGAGTGCTACTGGTCCTAGGAACAAACTCTACCAGCAACCACAACACACACGCAGCAACGACAGCGGAAACAACTCGAAAGCCGGCTAACCAGAGGGGGGCGGTTAGACCGGGTATAGGGGGCGGTTAGACCGCCTCCACCTGGTAACCAAGAAATCCTCCGAAACGCCTCTTTCGAGCACCAAAACTCACCCCGGTTTCACCAACAAAGATCTCTCGGTCAAGGCCATGCTAGCTACCGTAAAATCTTGGCGAAAACCAAAACTTCACCCAGGGGCCTAGGGGCGGTTAGACCGGCTACCATGGGCGGTCTAACCTCCCCGTACCCAAAGCAACGAACTCCAAGCAAGAAAACCTAGCAAACCGCACGAGAACGACCCCAAATTTCACCCGGACGCTCCTCCGATCAAGACGAACAAACTCACGGAGGAAAATCCGGCGAAACAAAACTTCGACCGGAAACACCCAGGGCGGTTAGACCGCCCCCTGTAGGCGGTTAGACCGCCCCTTCCAGAAAACGAACCCGCGGGTCAAACCTCAACTTTCTCGCGACCGATCTCCCGAATCACTCCACGGATTGCAGCAAAACTTCGGGAATAGCTGGGTTACCTCCTGGGCAACCTCTACCTCAAAGGAATCGACCCGAAACGCTCACAATCAAGAGGAATCGAAGAAATCGCTTCTCTTGTTCAAGAAGTCGCCCAACTCGAGAAACCACCAAATCGAGTCCGATTCAAAGGGGATTTGGGGGCAAGGTCACCAGCCAAAGAGGCACAAGAACCTCATACGTGACACCCACCAAAAACCCCAAGAAATCATCCTCAAAACACCGCCGAAAGAACTCCGAAAATCAACACAAAAGAGACGGGAAAACCACCATGATGAACAACGCCAAACCTTTTGTACATGCCATGAAAGATTCGTACAAGGTCTAGCTTGCCACCCAAACATCCATCCCTCTCTCTAGATCTCACATGAAGCTCTCAAGCTTGTCCTCTAAAAACCTAACGAAAATGGAGAACGAAAAATGGAAAAACAAATGAGCTAGGGTTCCAAGAGTTGGCTGCCATCCACCCATCCAATGAGTATATATGGAGGCACCCAAAAGACTAAACTACCCTTCACTAATAACTAGGGATACATGCCCCTCGAGGGCAGATTTGGAAGTCTTCATGTCTTCGCCATCAAACGGATGCCCGGCGACCGCAACCTACTTAGCCTCGACGCAAGCCTTGCGATCCCGACGCTTGTCCTCCGCTTCGAAGCTTCTCGGCGCTGGCGACCAGGGCGGTCAGACCGCCCCCCTGGGCGGTTAGACCGGCCCGGGAGATCTGACCGGCCCCAGGCGGTCTGAACGCCCCTGCTGGGCGGTTGAACCGGCCTGGGTGGCTGCTCCTCTTCGTCGAGTCTTCGGCCTCGGTTTTGTGGCTCAACCGAGTAACCCAGTGGTTTTCTGGTGAACCACTGCAAACCCCGCGAACTCGGTGTAGCCTCCGCCAATCTCCACTCATGACTCGGCTCCCACGTAGTCCCGGCTCGACCTTGGTTTTGAGGCTCTACCAAGAAACCGTCCACGACTTCATCTTGCTGTTCATGCCACCATGCAGCCCGCACTTGACCCCACTGGCCACCGGGTCCCTCGAACGAAGCCTACTTGTCTTCTCCACACCTGGAGGCCTCACCGCAACGACCTTTCGCGCTTGTTCTTCACCCGCACCAACACGAGTCAAGCCGCAACCTCGCACCCGCAATACTTAGCCAAGAATCGTCCACACAACGTTGTCAATCACTCATCACACAAGGAAGCGACCATCCATCGGTCCTCGAACCACACATGGTCCTCAATCTCCCCCTTGATGAGTGCACCGACAACACACTCACATGAAGTAACACAAGAGAAAAGGAAAAGAAAAGAAACAAATAAAAAGAAACCTCAACAAGCGATCGAAAGCCAAAGAAAGGCAAAGAGCAAGATCACTTGAAGAAGACAAGTCTCGGACCCCTTAGGCAAGGGCAACGGCTCGACACATCCGAGACAAAACACGGCTCAAGCAAAGAGCGCAAACCACCGAAACAGAGCTCGAACACCACAAAGAGCTCCCCCTGCACATATGCAAGCTCCCCCTGAGCCAAAGCACACTCCCCCTAAACAAATGCAGCAATGCAACTCGGGAATACAACAAAGAGAAAAAAACTTGCTCACACTGCCCAGGGCGGTTAGACCGCCTGTACAGGGCGGTTAGACCGCCTGTGCCTGATCTGACCGCCTGGGGGGCGGTTAGACTGCCCCAAGAGACCGGCCCTGCACCAAACTGCTCAAAATTTGCCCGAACCAATTGGAACACCTTCCAAACACTCCCAGGTGCCAAAAACATGCACAAACTTCTCCCCCTTGTTGACAATGCATGAATCAAGGCAAAATGCGAAACTTTACAACATATAGCTTCTCAAATATACAAAATTCATCACAAGGAGCTACACAAGTCCAAATGAGCAAGTTAGATACTCGACAGGTTCGTAATGACCTTCACTACGTGATCACCAAGTTTCACAAGCATTGGACAAGGCTAAAAAAGATTTGAGTAATTTTGCGAAAAGTTACTCTCTCATAAGCAAATACCTAAACATGAGCAAAACATATCAAAGTGGCAAAGCCACTCAAACTTCATGCTAGGACAACCATTCTAATCATAAGACCATCATAAACACCCAAAAGCACCTCATGTCATGTCAAAGCCACCGAGCCATGTGCCTACTTCTATGTAGGAGACTTCTCATTGGTAGGCATCATGCAACGGTTTAGCACCCAAAGCAAATTAATTTCAGCACATATGACATGGGAGCATATTTTCCAAGCATTTTTCATTTCATTTTTAGATTCATAATTGGTACATGAAATGTCTTTGCGACAAAAAGGAAATTATGCCCCTCCACAAGATGAAGCAAGAGGGCTAAACTAGCTATCCTAACACAAATTAAGCATATCAAAGCCACTAAAACATGTCAAGATCATATAAAGGCATTTACACATGAGAGAGCATATATGTGACATTTTGAAAAAATTTAGCCATCAACCATGGATCATTCATCAAGATCATCAAAAGCTAAGCCAAACTAACCATAGCATACCAAACAAGCTCACAAGAACATATATAGCAACCCATGGTGAACAATGTATATAGGAGAAGCTTTTCCTATCCAATGCATATGATACAAAATGCATGCAATCTAAGATACAAGGATGCCTATACATCATGTTACATATGCAATGCCGAATGCAAGAAATGCACAAAAGAAAGCTATACATATGCTACAAAGGAGCTCCCATGCACAAAGCTCACAAACCACCGGCTCCTCGAGGGGAGGCAAAACGGGCTCGACACCACCGGCAAAAGAAAGCTCCCACACACCCAACTCAAGAAATCAAACACACACCAAGTTCCCCCCGCAAACGAGTGAAAGTTGCTTGATCTAGGGGTTTGGTGAAAATATCGGCTAGTTGGTCATGTGTGGGTACATGGATCAAAGCTATCTTTCCTTTCTCTACGTTGTCTCTCAGAAAGTGGTACCTCACTTCTATGTGCTTGGTTTTGGAATGGAGCACCGGGTTCTTTGCAACGCTTATGGCACTGGTGCTATCACATTGAAGTGGGACATGGGTATACTCCTCACCAAAGTCACTCATGGTGTAGGTGATCCAAAGGAGCTGAGAGCAACAACTAGCAACGGCAACATACTCAGCCTCGGTCGTGGATTGAGCAACACTCGACTGCTTGCGGGAAGACCAAGACACCAAAGAAGAGCCCAAAAACTGGCAAGTCCCAGAAGTGGACTTCCTATCCAACCGACACCCAGCAAAATCCGCGTGTGAAAAGCCATGAAGCACCAAAGAAGAGGACGCGGAGTACCAAAGGCCGAAGTCGGGAGTGTGACGCAAGTACCTGAAAATTCGCTTCACTGCTTGCCGATGCGAAGTCCTCGGAGACGCTTGAAAACGAGCGCACAGACACACCGAGAACTGTATGTCCGGCCTCGTCGCCGTCAAGTAGAGGAGTGACCCGATCATGCTCCGGTACTCCTTCTGGTCCACGTGTTCACCTTCCTCGTCCGCATCAAGAGTTGTAGTCGTACTCATCGACGTCGTCATAGACTTGGAATCCTCCATCTTGAACTTCCTCACAATGTCCTTGGTGTACTTAGCCGTGTACACAAATGTTCCTTCCTTCGATTGTTTGATTTGTAGCCCGAGGAAGAACTGCAACTCGCCCATGATGCTCATCTCAAATTCCCTGCTCATATCATCTGCAAACCTCGCAACAAGAGAGTTAGACGAGCCACCAAAGACATGGAAGTGACTCACCTTGGGTGTGCGACCATGCATCAGCTCATAGCATGTCTTCTTCTTGTGCACTCTGAGGTATATCCTATTCGACACATAGCACGCGGTATTCACCGCCTCAGCCCAATACCTCCTCGGAGTCCTATGCTCATCAAGCATCGTCCGAGCCATCTCGCACAAGGTCCTGTTCTTCCTTTCCACAACACCATTTTGGGGAGGCGTATATGGACTTGAAAACTGGTGCTCAAGACCCAAGTCAGGGCAAAAGGTTTCAAAACGAGAGTTCCCGAATTCCGAGCCATTATCACCGCGGATAGCTCGTATGGCATCTCCGTGCCTCTCGTTCCTCAACCTCAAGACTAGATCTCGAACAAAACCAAACGTCTCCCCCTTCTCCTCAAGAAAGAACACCCACGCATACCGAGAATAGTCGTCCACCACAACAAGGACATACCACTTCCCACCCGCATCGCACACGAGCCGGGCCAACAAGGTCCATATGGAGCAGCTCGCATGGACGCTCAGTCATCACATCGGTGAGAGGCGGGTGAGAAGAGGCCACCATCTTGGCATGCCTACACGAAGCACAAACCAACTCTTTCTCAAGCCTCAACCGTGGCAATCCTCGGACCAAATTGAGTTTACTCAAGCGAGACAAAAGGTCAAAGCTCAAGTGACCCAACTTCCTATGCCACTTCCACAACTCACTCGAAGAACCAGCCAAGAAACAACGCTCCACACCCGAAGACTGAGAAAAATCAGCACGAAACACCTAACCCTCGGGAACGACCATACAGACAAGGTCCCCTCGAGAGTCCAAAATCCGAGAACGACCTGGCCGAAACAACACCTCAAAACCCTCATCCAACAGCTGGGACATAGAAAGCAGATTGTACCCCAACGATTGAACAAGAGCAACACGCCTCAGAGTGATCTTGTCACTCACTTTGATCTCACCTTCTGAAAGCACACGCCCACACCCATTGTCCCCAAAGGTGATGTACCTTTTCGTCACCACCGGGACAAGACTTGAGAACCACCCCCTGTCTCCGGTCATATGCCTCGAGCAACCGGAGTCGATCAACCGAATGTTCTTCAAGTCTCCCACCTGAAATTCAAAAACAAGCACGTGAGCGAACAAACGACTCAAAGACCGGGGTTAGTGCCAAAAGAGGAAAACCAAGTGCCGAGCCATTTGCTCGAAGGTGGGGTTAGCACACATCAAGCCATCTTTCCTATCATAACTACCACCACGAACACCACCTCGGTAACCACTCCGAGGAAACCACCCCTCATCGCCCGGAGGAGGACCAAAACCACGGAAGACAACCCGTGGAACGTCCCTCCTCTCCTTCTCAAAGCTACGACTCCTCCCATCCCCTTAGTGAACTCGAGGGGGAGAATGCCTAGCAACCGACCACCTACCGTCTCTCCGGACCAACCACTAGCAACTCCACCTCCGGACACCGAAACCTCTCGACTCACCACCTCGAAAACCACTCCGCCCGAGTGCCGGGGGGGCCGGTTAAACCGCCTAGCCGGGCCGGTCTAACCGCGCCCCTCCGGGCCGGGGCCGGCCCGATGCCCCAGCCGGGCCGGGCCCGACCGCCCCCTCCAGAACTACTCCTCGGCTGCGGGAACTCGCATCTCCCCATGTTGGAACACTTCTCACCACAGCCTTACCCCTGGGCAGTGGCATACGAGGCTTAGGTACACCATGGGAAGGGTTGTACCTATCCTTGTTCGCGCACTCCTTTGCCATCCTCTCTTCCCGCTTCCTCTTGAAGCAAAACTCATCCTTGTGACCCTCTTTCCCACAATGGCCACAACGGAACCTCACAAGCTTAGGTTTTGGCTTGGATTGGGGCTGCTCGCTTGGTTTCTCTCCACTCAACTCCTCCACCGATTTCTCCTCACTTGCCTTCTCACTCACTTTCCCAAAGAACACTTTCCCGGAAGTGCTCACAAACTTGATAGGCCTTCGGAGATCATTTGTGGGTGTAGGAAATATAGGTGGAGCTGGGCTTGTGTCTAGACGGTTCCTAAGATGGTTAGGTTTTGGAGGGAAATCATTTTTGTGGTGGGTTTTTGGTGGCTCCAGGATATTCTCTCCACTTCCCTCACCAACCTTGTTTGCCCCAAGTCCCTCACCATCTTGCCTCTTAAAGGCCTCGATCATCATCCTTAACTGAGGCTCATGACCGGACAACCAAACCATCAACTTCCTCAAGTCATCATTCTCATCCTGCAAACAATCAACGTAATGTGCAAGTTCCAAATTTTTCAATGCATGCATTTCACAGGTAGAGCATGATGTAGGCATGGGTTCCTTCAATTTAGCCTCAAGCGAACTAGTGTAAGCATGCATCTCATCAATCTTAGCATGCAAAACAGGGCAAGAAGTGCAATCACCTAGCAAAGCAGGTCTAGACTTAAGCTCAGCCACTTCAACCCTAAGCACATCTAGTTCCTCACACTTGGAGGCATGCTTCTCCTTAAACAAAGCAAGATCAGCAAGGAATATGGAGCAATCAGCACAATCATTCTCATCCAAAACAACAGGGCTAGCCTTAAGGGAATCAATCTCAAGCTTGCTATCAAGCACCTGTGTCTCCAGCTCAGCCACTCTAGTCCTAGCATCCTCGAGTGAAGCCCTAAGATCTTTTCTCATTTTCTTGGCCTCTCTAAGCATGTCATCACGGTTATCAAGCAAAGAGCCAAGCCTCTCATTCTCCTGGCGCAAGAAGGGAAGTTCATCACGCACCTCGTCATCGGACTCAGAGTCCGAGTTGCTCTGTGTGCTCTTCTTGCCGCCGGAGCTCAGCGCCATGGTGCAGAAGACATCTCTCGCGAAGCAGCTCAGCCCACTCAGGTTCTTGGACGACTTCTTGTTCTTGTGACGATCACCTTCGTCTTCACTGCAGCTCGAGCTCGAGGTGGAGTACGCGGAACTGGAGTCGACGTCGCTCGCTCCAACCATCGCTCAGGCCTTGCCTCGACTCTCCTTCTTCCTCGATCGTCGCTCGTCCTTGTACTCATTCTTGTGCTTGCTCTTGTGGTCACGCCTCGAACGGTACTTATCGTCCATCCTCGGCTTGTGCTTGTAGCTGTCCTTGTTCTCGGCCTTCTCCGGGCAGTTGGCGACGAAGTGTCCCGGCTTGCCGCACTAGAAGCACGTCCTCGTGTTCCTCCTCATGTTCACGCGGTTCTCGTGCAGCCTCTCGAACCGCCTCGTCAACAGCGCCAGCTCGTCCTCTCCAAGGTCATCAAACTCCTCATCTGGAATAGACATCAAAGAGGAAAAAGAGAACATCCTAGTGGATGGGTTAGAGTTAGTCTTTCCTTTGGAACCACCAACGAGGGCAAGACTATGGGAATCAGTCGGTCTCTCGAGCTTGGCAGTCATGCCCCTATCCACCTCAGCCGACTTGAGCTTCGAGAACAGCTCGTTCATCGTCAGAGTGTCATACTTCTCCGACTCGACTATGGCCTCGAACTTCCCGCCCCATATCGTACGATCCAAAGAGTGTAAGAGCTTGACCGCTCTATCATGATCATCGTACGGGAGCACGTCCACATTGGCCCTCATGTTGTTCACAACCATCGTGAACCTCTGAAACAAGGCATCGATGGACTCACCGGGGAGATGAGTGAAGTTCTCGTACTCTCTCTCCGTAGGTCGCATACATCCGTGCCTCGAACCACGGGCGTTCCCAACATGAGCCTCCTTCAACACCGCCCAAATCCTACAAGCCAAGTGCTCGGTGTGCACCCGATCGAACTCAGGCTGACACAAAGCACGAAACAAGTAGTCGGCCGCCTTATTGTTGGCGTCGAATCTGTCCCTCGACCCTGGAGCAAGGAAATCCATCGGCTGGACATAGCCTGTGTCCACCGTGACATCCCATAGAGTCTGACCCTTTCCTCGGAGGAACGCACCCATCCGCTTGCTCCACATCTGGTAGTTCTTGCCATCGAAGTGTGGAGGACCCGAACCCCGTTCCTGGTACGCCATCCTTAGATCTTAGACTGGCTAGAGTCAACAAAGACCAGAACCTGATCTGATACCACTTGAAGGACAGATTAGGCGACCAAAGAGGGGGGGAGTGAATTGGAGCCGATAGAAATTCTTCTCGAGGGAGATTGAAACTCCGACAAGACGAACTAGCTCGGTCGAACCCCCGAAATCACACGCTCCGCACTTCTACCTTCCGTTTGCCAAAACCACGTAACCACTGGAGTGCTACTGGTCCTAGGAACAAACTCTACCAAGCAACCACAACGCACACACAAGAACGACGGCGGAAACAACTCGAAAGTCGGCTAACCGAGAGGGGGGCGGTTAGACCGGGTATAGGGGGCGGTTAGACCGCCTCCACCTGGTAACCAAGAAATCCTCCGAAACGCCTATTTCGAGCACCAAAACTCACCCCGGTTTCACCAACAAAGATCTCTGGTCAAGGCCATGCTAGCTACCTGAAAATCTTGGCGAAAACCAAAACTTCACCCAGGGGCCTAGGGGCGGTTAGACCGGCTACTATGGGCGGTCTAACCTCCCGTACCCGAAGAACGAACTCCAACCAAGAACACCTAGCAAACTGCGCGAGAACGACCCCAAATTTCACCCAGACGTTCCTCTGATCAAGACGAACAAACTCACAGAGGAAAATCCGGCGAAACAAAACTTCGACCTGGAAACACCCAGGGTGGTTAGACCGCCCCCTGTAGGCGGTTAGACCGCCCCTTCCAGAAAACGAACTCGCGGGTCAAACCTCAACTTCCTCGCGACCAATCTTCCGAATCACTCCGCGGATTGCAGCAAAACTTCGGGAATAGCTGGGTTACCTCCTAGGCAACCTCTAATTCAAAGGAATCGACCCGAAACGCTCACAATCAAGAGGAATCGAAGAAATCGCTTCTCTAGGTCAAGAACTCGCCCAACTCGAGAAACCACCAAATCGAGTCCGATTCAAAGGGGATTTTGGGGCAAGGTCACCAGTCAAAGAGGCACAAGATCCTCATACGTGAAACCCACCAAAAACCCCAAGAAATCGTCCTCAAAACACCGCCAAAAGAACTCCGAAAATCAACACAAAAGAGACGGGAAAACCACCATGATGAACAACGCCAAACCTTCTATACATGCCATGAAAGATTGGTACAAGGTCTAGCTTGCCACCCAAACATCCATCCCTCTCTCTAGATCTCACATGAAGCTCTCAAGCGAGTCCTCTAAAAACCTAAGGAAAATGGAGAACGAAAAATGGAAAACAAATGAGCTAGGGTTCCAAGAGTTGGCTGCCATCCACCCATCCAATGAGTATATATGGAGGCACCCAAAAGACTAAACTACCCTTCACTAATAACTAGGGATACATGCCCCTCGAGGGCGGATTTGGAAGTCTTAATGTCTTCACCATCGGACGGATGCCCGGCGACCGCAACCTGCTTAGCCTCGACGCAAGCCTTGCGATCCCGACGCGTGTCCTCCACTTCGAAGCTTCTCGGCGCGGCGGCCGTGGCGGTCGACCGCCCCCCGGGCGGCTAGACCGGCCCGGTAGATCCGACCGGCCCCGGGCGGTCCGACCGCCCCTCCGGGCGGTTGAACCGGCCTTGGTGGCCGCTCCTCCTCGTCGAGTCTTCGGCCTCGGTTTTGTGGCTCAACCGAGTAACCCGGTGGTTTTCTGGTGAAACACTGCAAACCCCGCGAACTCGGTGTAGCCTCCGCCAATCTCCACTCATGACTCGGCTCCCACGTAGTCCCGGCTCGACCGTGGTTTTGAGGCTCTACCAAGAAACCATCCATGACTTCATCTTGCTGTTCATGCCACCATGCGGCCCGCACTTGACCCCACTGGCCACCGGGTCCCTCGAACGAAGCCTACTTATCTTCTCCACACCTGGAGGCCTCACCGGCAACGGCCTTTCGCGCTTGTTCTTCACCTACACCAACACTTGTCAAGCCGCAACCTGCACCTGCAATACTTAGCCAAGAATCAGTCCACACAACGTTGTCAATCACTCATCACACAAGGAAGCGACCATCCACTGGTCCTCGAACCACACATGGTCCTCAGAAAGGCTTCGTGATAGCCAGAATTCCATCGTGAAAAAAGAAAGTTCGTGAGAAAGGCTTCGTGATAGCCAGAATTCCATCGTGAAAAAAAAAGTTCGTGAGAAAGGCTTCATGATAGCCAGAACTCCATCGTGAAAAAAGAAAGTTCGTGAGAAAGGCTTCGTGATAGCCGGAATTCCATCGTGAAGAAAGAGGCCTGAGACAATAACAAGTTGTGGCCTAGAAAATCCCATCCACTAAGGGAGTCCCACCTAAAAAGGTCAGAGACAACAACAAGTTGTGGCCTCAAATCCCACCCACGAAGGGATTCCCACCAAAAAGGCCCGAGACAGCAGTAAGTTGTGGCCTAGAATCCCATCCACGAAGGGATTTCCACCGAAAAAGTATGCATGATGATTTTGAGAAAGCGAATGCGTAAGGGGTTGCCTGCAGATTTTTCTTTAGCGTAAAGTGCTGAAAAGTTTTTCGTGATAACATCGTTGTAAGAAAAGAGCAAGAGGCTCGTGGGGAAAATCGTAGAAAATCATGGTTGAAGCAACTGAGGGTTGCAGTGTCAACCAAGGCAAGTCTGCTAGTCGGATCAAGTCCACAAAATTCGAAAACAAATTTTGTCGACTTGCGCAAAAACAGTTGAAACTTACAAAAACTAACGAAGATTTCTCCTAATAGTATGCTCGATTGAAATACACGAACAGTAATCCTCGTCAACCTGCCTTCAAGTTTTCATGCAAAACGGCAAGGTGGGGGAGGGTGACGTTTTTTCAAGAAAAAAACGTACTCATTGCCTTATTCGCATAAAAACTTCGGAATAGTTCACCAATGATTACAGCAGTTAGTGCAAAAATTTAGAATGAAAGCTCCACAACATGTCCTGGTTTACAAACATTGTCTTCGGCAATATCGCTAGCATAAGTGAAGTCAGATGCGCCTGCTAAGGGGCTAAGGGGCTCCGTCTTCGGAATATTTGCGGAGCGCGAAGTAGCGGATGCAGAACGTTCCTTCTTACGAAACAAGAAAAAGGAAGAGAGATAAAAACTGCCCATAGAAAATTTAAGCGAGGCTTCAAGCCAAAAATCAGAAAAGTCTTGTTCGGGATGAGATCGCTTAAACAAGCGCCACGATTCGCCGCTAACAAACATCCTAACTCGATGAATTCGCAGTGGCATCACGTCCTGCGCAGGCCCAGCTTGTAGGACCTGTGCAGGTTAAAGTATACAAAACATTTGTTCAGAAAAAACTAAGTGAATCTACAAAATGTACAGGCAGCCTTAAGGGTGTGCAAGGTTCGGACAAAACATCTAATTCGCGACATCCACCTTCACAGAACTATCTTCGCGCCCGGAAGCTTGCCCGTCGTTGCTGCCCTCATCGCTGCTACTGCTGCTACTGTTGCTGCTGCTGCCGCCTGAACCCCCTTCGCTGAGTCGCTGGAATCTTCGCCGGAAGTTGACCCTTCGGGGGACGCAGCGATATTCTCGCGATTCTCCTCCTCGTTCAGCTGAGAAAGAAAGAAAAGCAAATGTAAAGGGAATTCGAGAGACTGAAACACCAATAGCCGGTACAAGTGACGAAATCGTGCAAAAATGTACCTCAGCAAGTTTAGCGCGCGCGATGACCTTGACGGTCTCCTTCCCGCTGGTCAACCAAAATTCCCTCGCGAACTTGTTTTTGATGGCCTGAACATCTGCATTGGCTCGAAGTATCGAAGTGCTTGTGGCGCTAGGGAATCGGGAGATCTTGTCGCGGAACTTCTCCAAATCAGCGCAGTCGCAGTCATGAAGAATCTTCAATATACTCTCCACGGAGAAGGCAGCCGCGAAGTCACTGGCGCCGGAGATCACCTCAGAGAGGGCCTTGAATTTAGTCTGCATCCAATCAATGAATTCGGGAATTCCAATGTTATCCGGGAGAGGAGCTGGACGAACGCCGAACTCGTTCAACGACTTCTTGTATTCCTCGTAAAGGAGTTTCAGCTTCTCCAGAATTTCAAAAGTGTTTTTCTTCGAGGCTGCATCCTGCTCCGCCAGCGCTTTTTCAAGATCCAGGATTTTACGATCTTTCGCGCTCAGAGACTTGGCGAGACTGCCGTTGTTAGTGCGAAGATCTTCGGCAATTTTCATAGCCCTCTCGTGTTTCTCCTGAAGATTTTTGATCAAGCTGAGATCATCTTCGTGGTCCTTCTGAACCTTTTCCAACTCCTTTTTAGATTGCTCAAGTGCTGCCTTCGCGATCTTCTTTTCGTCTTGGCTGGTCTTCAAGGCATCCGCCAGCTCAGCCACCTTCTTCTCAAGTTCAATATTCGCGGATTGTGCGAGGGAGAAGCTGCGCTTGAGTTCCTTGGATTTCTGGGAAAGTTGCTTGTTTGCCCTCTCTTGTTCAGCGAGCCGCTCGACGGCAACTTTCCCGAGCATAGAATGCTTGAGTGCGTAGTCTTCTTGAGAACGCGCCAGCTTTGACGGAGAGTAAGAGTGGAGAAGATCCTTGAATTCTGAAAAGTCCAAGATCAAAATCTCAGTTCGAGATTCGAGAATCGGAAAAAGCATAAAAAGTAATGAAAAGGAATAAACCTTGTTTGCTGAAGTGCTGCATGGTGACTTGTTTCGCCGAACCGGACGAAGCCTTCCCCTGAGACGAAGGGGCGGTTACGGAAGTAGGGTGAGGCTCCTTGTCATAATCCTGAGCAGCTCCTTCGGGTTGTTCCGAGCTCTCCCCTCCTATTTCATCAACAATTACGGACGATTTCCACAGAGTTAAAATCTTGGACATCTTGCTCCCAACGCCAGTTGTCTCGAAACCAACACTTAATAACTTGCCGCGATGAGACGTACCAAAACTCTTGTTGAAAGCGGCCAAAGAAGGAGAGGGAGCCTGATCTTCGGGAACAACCTCCCAAACTTCGACCAAGGGAGAATGTTCGATAGGATCTTCCTCCCTTTGAATGGTGAGTTCAAGCTCCTTGGTGAATTCGGCGGAAGCTTCGGCAGCAGCGGGGGCTTCAACAGGGGCAGTTACTTCCGCAGCAACGGTGGCCTCAGCAGCAATAGCAAGTACAGCCTCCTTGCGAACTTCGGGAGCAGCATCTAAAAAGGAATCAATATCCACGAACTCATTCTCAGAACCAGATGGACAATTGTCTCGAAAGTTAAACAGAGGCCAGAAGCAAAAACCTTTCTGGCTATCCTCTTCCACGAAGGCATCGTCGTCGAAGGCAGAGGGAACTCGCCGAATCCCGGTGGAAGAAACCTTCTTCATTGCTTTCTTCAACTTTTTGCGACTAATCTGGGCTAAGCCCGAAGCCGCTTGAAGCTCGGCATCCGAAGTTCGTTCAGAAGTCTTGCGCTTACACTTCGATGATTCCAGAGATCTTGTCCTGGAAGGCTTAATCCCAGAGGAAGTGCCCTCACTGACAGTCGATGAGCCTCGCTTCGAAGATCTTATTCGGGGGGCGTTGATGAGGGCAGCCGAGCAACTGGCCACTGCAACCGCGGGAACCTTCAGCTTGGGACCCGGACCTCGCGAACTGAAAGATTTGTCCCCACAAACCTCGGTGAACACGCGATTGATCCTCCTCTTGTGCTTCACAAGAGCCTTGTACGCCTTGTATTCGTTCATGGTGTATTCCCCTATCATGACGTTCACCCTCTTTTCTATTTCGGTCATGAAGGCCTCGGCGCTCTGATCCTCACGAAGCTTAATCCCGAACTTCGGGAAAGGCACCTTTTGAGCTGCCCAGTTGATGTTGAAGTATACGATCTCAGTGGGAGAGCAACCACTCGAAATAGGCCAGACCCGGGCAGCGACAAACTCTTCAATAATGTCGCGGCCACCAAGTATAGTACTGGCGAGATGAAATGCACTCTCGCAGTTTCTAATTCCCATTGCCTGCTGATTGAATTCAGCTGTGTTCACCGCTGTCAAGGGCGCGATTGGGCAAGACAAGGGATGAGCCGGGCCTGTGTAGTCGAAAACTTCCGACATGTTGACCTTCAAGTAGAACCAATGAGACTTCCAGTCGTCGGTGAGGTTACTCTTGCAGCAGGGAGCAATCTGAATTCAGGTGATCCCCTTTCGGGTGTTCTGACGCCGGGTGTTGAAGGTGCAACACGCATGTTGAGTGTGATAGAACTGCCCGTCGCTGCCCTTGATAACCTCGGGGATAATCACCAGTTCATAGAATCTGGCAAAGGCGTCGACACTGGGGTTGCAGCCGAAGGTCTTCATGATCGAAATGAATTTCGACACCTCAAGAAAAGAAGTCGGCGAAAGTTGGTGGATCTTCACCGAAAAGGCATCCAGAATAGCCGGCGAGATCGTGTCACGGGGGGAACCTGAGTCCACAGATGAAGAAGTCACGAAAGACGACAACTTCTCCGTCCCTAGGGGTAGGGATTTGCTCATCAAGCGGGGCTCGCCCAACGCCTGGAGGGAAGAACCCGGCCCTCTCATATTCCCGAATCATATTGGTTGTGACCTTGGACTCTCCAAAGACAAATGAGGGTGGCAGCGGGCCGGCAGTTTTCACTTTAACCAGATCACTGACGCCGGCGTCCACATCCCCGATATCTTCACCGTCATCAGATTGGACTTCTACGTCTTCGCGACTCCTGGAGCCGCTAGGAGAGCCGGCATCTTCGGTTGGTGCAGCATGCTCAACACCTTCGACAACTGGGTCAACTAGGAGACCAGCTGCAATGAGTTCTTCGGTAGTCATGGGTCTGGCAGTGCTTTTAACTCGAGCCACCTAACCAACAGAGACAAACATACGAAGCAATAAGAACAACATTCGAGAATGAAGTTCATAGAACAAAGGTACTATTGTAGGAAAAATATGATAAGTAAGAATTGAAAGAGAGAAACAAGATAATACCTTAGAGAGATGCGAAGAAAACCGGAGGATCACGAAGTTTTCAGTAGAGCACGAGATGCTGCGAGCAAGAAGGTTTCACGAATCGTAAAAAATCAGGAAGGCCGTAAAAATTTTTAACAGTGGGAGCCTCCTATTTATAGGGGCGGGGAGGGGTAGTTCTGCGAAACTTGCCTCGATCTAACCGCTCTAGGGTTTTCGGGCGACGCGTGTCCCCTCCGACGTTCCGAGGGTGACGTTTTTTACTAAATTTCCGAAATATTCGTGGAATCGGATTGTCGAAGTCAACCCGCTTCCCCGAGGGGCCAGTGTTGGGGAATTCAGGAAAACCCGTCACCCTCGAAATGCTAAGTTTGACAAAGTTCTCGAGACATGTTTTTCAGGAACAGGAAACTCACGATTTTCGGAAGCCTGGAACCCGTGAAGCCTCGAATTCACGAATGCGTGAAGTTCGGGAATCTTGATTCAGTGAAGAAATGGGGTCGCGAACATGCGGAAGCCCGGAACCTCGAGCCGGCGATGGCGCGAACTTCGGAGGACCGGCCGATTCGGGAATCTGTCGGGGACCCAGTTCAGGAGTCACGCGCGAAGACATGCACGAACCGATGAAGAAGCGAAGGCCGATTCGGGAATCTGTCGAGGACCCAGTTCGGGAGTCACGCGTGAAGACATTCACGAACCGACGGAGAAGCAAAGTCAAAGTTGTTGTCCCAAAAAGTCCAGGTTTAGAGTGTGAACTAGTGGCAGATTCGTAAATATGTTAGACGAAAAAGACATTCTTGTATGCGTTCACACTAGGAATATTCTCTGAGCCTGAGGGTGTTTTTGGTATGTAAAAGTCCCTTCATCTCCCTATAAAAGGGGGCGCGAGGGCATGTGTAAACGGATTCAGATTTTTGGGAACTTGTGCAATCTGCAGAGGGAGTTACTGTCTCTCTGCGCTCTAACCTTGGGCTTGAACGTGCTAAGAACTCTCTCTCTCTCTCTCGTGTTAGGGGAATCATCCGAATTTTTCGGGTAACCCCCAACAATCGTCTCAGCCGCTATGCCTACACGTCAATCGGGGGCTTGAGAGACATGGGTACCCATGGGTCCCCACCGACCAGGGTCCTAGAGTTCCTTGTCAAGTGGACCTGACCTGCCAGAAGCCCCACCAACCTGCAAGTGGGCCCGGAGATCTTATCCACAACCCCTGCGACCTCGGAAGCCCACGAACGACCTCATCCGGATCACGGAAGACCCGCTGGACTTGTGGCGCAAGCTTCTCCCCTAAGTCGTGGCGTGACGCCGCTAGTAGGTCCGCGGATCATGGAATCCGCCCTATAATCACAAAAAGAGACCTTTCTAATCTGTAATTGACCCCGATGAGGGTCCACCAACCTTGAATGGAAGCCCTAGCCCGCTAGCCATATAAGGCGGCCTAGAGCTCCATTCAAGGGGACTTCCCCGATTCACGCCTAATTCCACCGCATACTAGATGTAGGGTTTTACTCTCCGAAGGCCTGAACCAGTCTAAACCCTTAAGTCTCTCGCCATTCTCGCTGTATTCTGAGTTCTCCCTGCGAACTACCTCCTACGCTCTTAGGTCCCGATCCCCTCCAATCAACCTACAACCGCTCGGATCACCCCTAGTGGATCTGTCCAGGTCTCACCCCCTAACAACTGCTTACTACCTTGCAGATGGTATATACCCACCATGGGCTACTTTTGTTAAGTCAATACGATGAACCACAATTAGAAAAGCATAAATTATTAGCTCAACATTAAGAAGGGGAAAGAAAGGAGGTTGAGGGACTTAACAAAAGATTAGGGAAGCCGCTTCTGCCAGATGAAAAACTCTCCAGTAGAAAACTTCTCGATGCATCTCAAGGGAGCATAGATGAAAAGATTAGGGAAGCCGTTTCTGCCACCACTCCCTTGATTTCAAAAAATTCTATGGAGAAGCCTCTTCCCAAGCAAGACCTTTTCAAGGGGATGATGCATGTATCACCGTTCGCATCATTTGAGCCCGATCTCATTGAGGTCATAGATTTGTCTACCCCTCAAGAGTATGACTTGGGAGATCCTCTTCACCTTTGTGAAGGCAGATGAACCTCATCACCCTCGATCAATTTTGAGCTTCTTCCCGCTGGTCCATATCATGTTGCTGTTGACCTTGATCGAGAATCAATATCGATCTTACACGATGAATCTCTTGAGATGGAGAATTCATGGGCCATTGAAATCTATGAGGCACAGACTCTGGAGTCCAAAGGGAAGGATTCCATAGACGAGCATGGTAGCTTCACTTTGGATATACCACCTAAACCATGCTCACATCATGCTTCTCCAGAGTTAGCTATGCTCGGTGCACTAGGCATGCACGAGGACTACAACTGCCTTTTGGTCCTCTTTTGCTTAATGTTTAGAAGGTTGGTTGCAGATGTATATGTTTACCATAAGCATTACAGATTTCATGTATGCACTGTGGAAGTAACCTTGTAGCTAAAGCTTCAATGACACATCAACAGTTGGTGGTGAGACGGGAATGACATCACCAATGATAGCTGCAGGAAGGAAGTTCCCAGGGTCGAGCTTATGACCATAAAAAAAGCACTACCAGGAGATAACCTGGATAAGGTTAGATTTTATTTCATTTTTCAAAATAAAAAGAAAGAGCATGATTTTTGGATAAGGTTGTCCTTCGGGTATTTTTGGTTGTTAACTTTTTAGGTGGAGATTGAAAAGAAAGATGGACATGTGATGCATAAGAACATGCAAGTTATGTCAACTGCAACACTTTGGTAAGTTTTTGGTGAGGGAACATTTGCAAAACGAAGCTTGATCTCAACACACTTGAGTTTTGTTGCCTGACAATGCGGACTTCAAGTGTGGGGGAGGTATGTGAGCATCCCAAGTAAAGTTCCACTCATACCAAATCTTATCATGGTTTGGAGATGACGTTGGCTCTTGCATCTTGCCCAACTAGTTAGGTAAGTTCTACTTTCGACTTTAAACAAAGCCCTTCTGAGATGTTGCTCGATGTTCGACCTCTTATGCTCATGTTTATATCCCTTTTGAAATAGCTTGATCATGCTTTTATGCTTCCTTTTTATCTATGTTTGTAATGATATGGTTTGAGTGCAAGTTTAGCTATGTGCATTCATAGGTTATTTTAAATTATGCATGGTGTTTAGGTTAAAATTGTCTTCTTCAATCAAACAAGGCCTGGTGTCGAGTTTGATTGATGAACCTTATAGTATATTCTTTCATGGATATTGGTTGTATATGCGAACTAACCCTTGCAAGAATTTTCAAATCCAATTGGGGTGAGTCATCAAGCTTGATTCAAATGGGAAGGTAAGCGAAGACATGTCAGCCATGTTTGAGCTAGGCCTCATGGTGAATAAGAAATGTTTTTTTTGAAATAGGTACTTCCTGGTTCTTGAACCAGTAGGGTCCCTCATTTGCTTTTTCCCATTTTGTTTGAAGACAACACCTGGTACATGAAGTGTGGAGGAGATCTCCTTGTTTTATTATCAACATTCACACTTGAGATCTCCCACCCAGGCGTTGCACAACATTGACTGCACTTTCATGACAAGGGACAAGGTAAACTAGAGTAAGCTGGCTGCCCCTCATGGGTCAACCGAACCACTGCTAGTCTCCCTTGTGTCCCATGTTCTTCAAGATTGATGGTATGTGCATCCTCTATCTCACTCTCCCTGATTCATGAGTTTGAATGAGTTTCAATTTTTATCTACTACTCTTGGAGTCGTTCTCTACTTGCTCTACATGTTTTTCATAGTTGGCTTGCATATGTTTTATTCCATATTATCTTGATGCTTGTGAACAAATATCATTAGGAACTCATGCTCATTTAGGTAGTTGGTGTTTGTGATATGGTTTGATGATATACCTTCTCTCTGAATATTTGAGTGCTTGGGAAGTTTATTTGAAAATTTGAAAACCCTTTGTAAAGCTCCTCTTTGATATGCCAAAGTCCTACCAAAGCCATATGATTTGTTTGTTAACACCAAAATTTGGTAAGGAGTCTGACTCGTGGGTCCGGTTCGATAAAGAGTCCGTCTGGTGGAAGGAAGCGTCTTTTCAGAGATATTCGGCAAAGAGATCTGCGGTCGGCTATCCGCTCCGGTTCAAAGAAAGGAACAAGAGAGCTGATTTTGCGGGATTGGACGGTGACATGGCTCAATCAGGGGAGACGAATGGATGGATAGGCGATCAAGCTTAGAGATAAGTTAGGCAACGAATCCATTCGAAGTTGTACTCAACAGGGTATAAATGTGACCCCTGAATGTATGTAAAATCAATCAATCATTCTTCAATACACACCGGCCTTACGCCAAACCCTAGAGTCCTTGTCGTGTCGTCGAGTTCTTCGAGAGGGCCAATCGATCCGTCGACCTCCGTGAGTACCGGCAACCTTGTATCATGTCTAGTATCATGCGGTGGATTTAGATCTGATGCAAGTAGTCTTGTTACCATGCTTCGTGTCATGCGGTAGATTCAAGTTTGGTTCAAGAGGGTTTCTTGTTAGATCATGAGTCATGAGGTAGTCTAAGATCTAGCTTGAAGCTAGTTATCGACTCTATTGGATTTTGGCAAGATCCGATAGATTCATTAAGTTACCCCGTGTTATCTTGAGTTTTACTTTATGTTTTAATTCATGTAGCACACCTTTGCCCAATCTAGATGGGTCTGGATCGGCTTTATCTCTTTTATGATCCTTGTTCGAGTAGATTTAATGTTTTAACGTGTGGATCTTATGCTTTCCGATAGTCGAAACCGAATCGATCTAGGTTGTTACGTGTTGCGGGTTCAGGCTTGCCAATGTTCGTATAAATCATGAAAGAGCCGGGTATCATGCGGTAGATGCAGGTTTTTGGGTTGCTTTGGAGCTAATCATCCGGTGGATTAGATTCCCAAATCAATCTGATAGATTCATTCGCTTGGTAATGTTTGTTCCTTCTTCATGGACCCCGAATCGGCTGTTCAGCTGTATTCGGTTATGTTTCTTCACGAGTAAAACACGTGCATTATTCATGTTTTGAATGATGTATGCTTTTGGCTTTCCATATTTAGATCGTATCATGCGGTGGATAGATCTATTTGTAGAGAGTGGTACGGTTTCTCATGCAAGTTGTATCATGCGGTGGATAGATTTGCTTGATATCGTACTTGACGGGTTTTAAAGTAACTAGACATGCGGTAGACTAGTGCTTTGGATCTATGCATACTTGTTTAATACATGATCATGTTCGTGTTTTGCTTTATTTACTTATTTAATGCTAATTTTCATGAGGATCGGTCATGGCCTCGTGCGTACGTAATCTTTGTTCAAACAAAGACCGATCGTTGTCATGCTCACGTCATCCATTCGGCAGTGTTGCCTTTTCCCTTTGCGGTTTCCCGAATGGTTCTAGTTCGTTGGCAGATAGCTCCTTATAGCTATGTGTCATCTTGTTTGGCTTCTTAGCCGTAAATATGGAACTGTCTCGGTACCACCGGCAAGTTCCAAGCTTTGGTATTTAACTCGCTTTATCTTTTGTTAATTTTCGGGAAAAATTGGATCGGCACGTCTTCTCGCTCGCGCGTGTGAAGCCAGCTTTGTTCGGCTTGCTGTGTGTTTGGCGTTGAGTGCACTTTTTGCGTCAACACACTTTTTGGCACGCCCAGTGGGACCGACCGAATAGATTCAAGATGCCTGAAATCGCAGACCTCATGGATGTCAACCTTGAAGATCTCTCTCCAGAGCAGCGGCAGCAGCTCCAGGACGTCGTGGACCAGTTTCAGCAGAAGTGTCTGCTGTCGTTCAAAAAGAATAGAAGCGGCGTCCCGTACTTAAAGAACGAGATGCCCAGAGTATTGCTGCCAGGGGAAAGTGATACCACATCCCAGCAAGAAAAGGAGGAGTGCATGCGGGTGTTCCAGGAATCCGCAGATTACATGCTTAGCAAGCACAACAAGGCTTTCCTCGGTGCGCTCCAGCAGATGATGGTGGCCGTCTTCGGCCCTGGCATGGAGCAAGCGTTCAGCAAAGCGCCCGTCCAAGGGGGCACTGTGGAACTGGGCGAATCAAGCTCTCAGCCGCCACTTCGAGCCCGCCAGTGCGGCCTCCTCCCCAAAGCGCCGGAAGTCAAGCTTTCCAGCCTCCGCCACAGGCCGCTGGGAAACAGCCGATGCAACCTCCACCGCCAGTGCCTCGGGACAACCAATCCGGCCACCATCGCAGGGCAAAGCACAGTCAACCCGTGCAACGCCCGAATCCGTACCAGCCCACGTACGGAGACTTAGCATTCGGCTCGACCGGCGCCCCGCTCACTTCCGGCCAGAGGATTGCTCCGGCGACCAACTGACTGCAAGGAAACTTGTACGGCGGTGGCTATCATGAGGTGGGGAACTACGGGGCGTTTGATGCTTTCCCACATCCAGGATACGCGCGCGACCTGGGCGCGCGCAGAGGATGACGCCCTGGCGCGGAGAATGGCCGAATTGATGCAAAATCAGTTCGGCCTCAAGCCAAAGATGCAAGGACCTCGCCTATAAGCCGCCATTCCCCGAATGGTACTACAATGTGCTCTTGCCGCCAAGGGTGAAGCCGCCAACGGAGTTCACAAAATTTTCGGGGCAAGACGACACGAGCACGGTCGAGCACATTGCTCGTTACCTCATGCGGCTCGGGGAGTGTTCGGCCGAGGAGACTTTCGTGGTCCGCTACTTCGCCGCATCGCCGACGGAGTCCGGCGTTTCGGTGGTTCTCGTCCCCGCCCCCGAATCGGTTGCCGGATGGAAGGACTTGGAGCGGAAATTCCACGCTCATTACTTCGGCGGCGCCTCGGAGAAGAAGCCGATTGACCTCGCGACCATGAAGCGAGAGGCATAGCGAGACGCCGCCGGGAGTTTCTCGGAGGTTCGGGGAGGTCAAAGGCATGTGCTTCTCGCTTAACTTGCCGGATGACCAGCTGGGCCGACATGGCGTCGCCGGGATGCTACCGGCCGTATGCGAAAAGTTATTCGGAATGGAGTTTGAGAATCCGGGACAGCTATCACGAAGTCGTCATTGATGAGCAACCGAGCGTATGGCTTTAAGAAAGACGCCAAATTTGGCAAGCAAAGACGACGTCGCCGGCGTCTACAACCAGCTCTTGGACAAGGCTGACATGTTCGAAGATTCTGATGATGAGTTGGATGTAGCCGCGGCAGAAATCACGTGGGGGAAGGAGCCTCTGACAATGAATCAGCGCTGGGTCAAGCAGACCAAAGGAACTTATGATTTTGATATCACGAAGGCTGATAAAATTGTTTGAGCTCTTAGTAAAGGAAGGCCGAATCAAGCTGCCCGAAGGGCATTCCATGCTTCGGCCCGATGGAGTTAAAGCAAAACGTTACTGTGGTTTCCACGACAGGGATTCACACTCCATCAATGATTGCAGGGTCTTCAGGATGAGGATCCAAAAGGATATCCAGGAAGGTCACCTCAAGTTCGACAACAAAATGAAGCTGGATGGCCACCCCTTTCCTCAGAGCATGGTGGGCTTTTCTGTCAATGCGATAACTGCCGAGGAGAAGGGAAAAGTCAAGGTCTTGACCTCAGCCAGGTCTAGACAAGGTGGAGCGGTGGACCCAGAGCGCCAGGTGACTCTGGAACAGATGCAAGGTGACGCCCCCCGTATTCTTAAGAGTCACATTGAAATTGGGGAGTCGTCCAGAGCCAAGCCCAGGGTGACATCGCGCATCCTCCTCAATAAGTGGCAGCGCCAGATTGAGAAAGAGCGCTACCAGAAAAGGCGCTACGAGGAGGAGTAATGCAGAGCCGAAGAAGAGGCGCGCAGAAGGGACCAGGAGCAGTACACGCGCGAGCAGGAGCGCGCGCACTGGGGATGCGCCTTCTTCAGGCATTGCTGGAATGAGGGTTTAAAGTTGCCCACGCTGAAGAACTGTCCGGAATGCAGTGACAGATATGTTGAGTACAGGCAGGAAACTGCCAATCGCCGATCCGTCCACGAAAGAATTGGAAGGATCCACCCTAGCGGGGATCGGCGCCAAAAAATTGAAGTCATCGATCATCCCAGGAAGCGCCAAGCTGACCTCAGATGGGCTGATCAAGAGAAGGATGAAGATGACTACGTCTGGCAGAAGGGGCAATGGTGCCCGCTGTTGGCGCAAAAAGTGCACTCAACGCCAATCACACAGCAAGCCGAACAAAGCTGGCTTCACACGCGGCAGAGCAATGACGTGCCAATCAATTTTTCCTGAAAATTAACAAAAGATAAAACATGTTAAATACCAAAGCTTGGAACTTGCCGGGTGGTACCAGACAGTTCCATATTTGCGGCTAAAGAGCCAATTGGGATGACACATAGCTATGCAAAGCTATCTGTCAAAGAACCACGACCATTCGGGCAACCATGAAGGGAAAAGGAACACTGCCGAATGGATGACGCAAGCATGACAACGATCGGTCTTTGTATAAACAAAGATGCAAGCGCAAAGTTATGACCGATCCCCATGAAGATTAGCATTAAATAAATGAAGTAAAGCACGGACATGATCATGTATTAAATAAGCATGCATAGATCCAAACCACTAGTCTACCGCATGTCTAGTTACTTTAAAACCCGTCGGGTACGATAACAAGCAAATCTATCCACCGCATGATACGATCTGCATGAAAAACGTACCACTTTCCACAAATAGATCTATCCACCGCATGATACGATCTAAATATGGAAAGCTAAAAGCATACATCATTTAAAACATAAATAATGCACGTGTTCTACTCGTGAAAATATAACCGAATACGGTCGAACAGTACCGATCCAGGGTCCATGAAGAAGGAACAAACATTACCACGTGAATAAATCTATCGATCGATTTGGGAATCTAATCCACCGATGACTAGCTCCAAAGCAACCCAAACACCCGCATCTACCGCATGATACCCGGTTCTTTCAAGATTTATACGAACATAACAAGCTTGAACCCGCAACACGTAACAACCTAGATCGATTCGGTTTCGGCTATTGGAAAGCACAAGATCCACGCGTCAAAACACGAATCCCGCTCGAACAAGGATCATAAAGGGATATAGCCGATCCAAACCCATCTAGATTGGGCAAAGATGTGTTACATGAATTAAAACATAAAGTAAAACTCAAGATAACACGGGATAACTTAATGAATCTATTGGATCTTGCCAAAATCCAATAGAGCCGATAACTAGCTTCAAGCCGCATCTTAGCCTACCGCATGGCTCATGATCTAACAAGAAACCCTCTTGAACCAAGCTTGAATCTACCGCATGACACGAAGCATGGTAACAAGACTACTTGCATCAGATCTAAATCCACCGCATGATACTAGATATGATACAAGGTTGCCAGTACTCACGGAGGTCGACGGATCGATTGGCCCTCTCGAAGAACTCGACGACACGACAAGGACTCTAGGGTTTGGCGTAAGGCCGGTGTGTATTGAAGAATGATCCTCCCTGTTACATACATTCAGGGGTCGTATTTATACCCTGTTGAGTACAACTGCGAATGGATTCATTGCCTAACTAAACTTGATCGCCTATCCATCCATTCGTCTCCCTGATTGAGCCACGTCACCGTCCAATCCCGCAAAATCGCCCCTCTCGTTCCTTTGCCGAACCGGGGAGCGGATAGCCGACCGCGGATCTCTTTGCCGAAAATCTCTCGAAAATATCCTTCCTTCCACCGGACGGACTCTTTTTTCGAACCGGACCCACGGGTCGACTCCTTACCAAATTTTGGTTTTAACACATGCCCCTTCAATTGTGGGATAAAAGTAATTTTGTTCCACAATTGACTCCTACCACGAATCCTTGAATCAAATCGTCAACACCGTTCTTCGCAATCCGCCGAATCTTCGTCCGCATCCAACCCTAGACCCCCTCGTTCCGAGCTCGAACCTCTAATGGCAACTCGGAACCAAGCTGCTCGGGTAAATTCATCCCCCGCAAACCTTGTTCGGCATTAGGTTTTCAATTTTACCCGAGATTTTCCTTTTCCGATTTCTTCCAGAGCCTTCTACCGCTCTTTTGATTCCTATCGAGGCCAATTCGCAGTCTTATTACCTTGGTCCCGTAGGGAATCCTGACCCTCGAGATCTTATTGCCGCTGAATCCCAGAGAATCCCCTTCAAGGCAGCTTTGTCTCCACCTCCTCAGTGGCAAGATGCGTTCAAGAACTGGCCTTTGCCCCCAATTGCAGGGTGGAAGACTTGGTATCGGAGGATTCTTGCAGATAAGAGTGAATTGACCAACCTGGATGCTCTCCGTATCGCCCAATGCTTGGAGCTATCCGTGGCTGAGACCCCCAAGAATGAAGATCTTCCGATAGCCGCATGCCACTTCGGTCAAATGGCGTCAACGCTTTCCTTTTTGGGCATGGCCCAATGTCTCCAACCTTGGCCGATGTATATATGATCACCGGCCTTGACATCACCGGTCCGTCCAACCTCGGGACTTCAAAAACTCTTCACGCCGGACGGGGGTAAAGCCGGGGAACGGCTACAAGAATTATATCTTGAAGCACATGAAAGACAATCCCCTTGGCAATGTTGAATACAGAGCTTTTCTGAACATGTGGCTGTGCAGATTCGTTTTCTGTGGCAAAGCCAACGAGCCCACTTTGAACCATATCGCAATGGCGACTCATCTGGCCGGTGGCAATCGCCTCCCTCTGGGAAAATTCTTCTTGGGTAGCGTATATCATATGCTTCATCAGACTGTTACCCAAATGTACACCCGCCGAGGGATAACATGTGTCAATGGCCCTTGGTGGTTTGTTCAAATGTGGCTGCAGCCTCCACATGCATCAAATTGTCGGTGTCGATTTGAACTTCGAAGTTCTTCCCTTTGTCCAATCACCCCGAAGGAGAGCCTCAAGCTACCAGAGGATGCCAAAACTACGGAGAAGCGGCTTCAATCGTTTCCATCCAAGCGAGACATCGCCCGCCTCTTCGAGTTGTTCTTTAAAGGTTTCCCCAATCCTCTTTGGCTTCCTTATCTAGGCAACGACACCTTGACCTTCCCTGTTGAGTTTTCCTTTGAGCACGGCCATCAAGATGGGAGATTCTCAGAGATCCTTAATATCATAATCCGTCCATGCATACTGCCGGCCGAGTTCAATGGAGGAAGGCTGAATGTCAGCACTTATGAATACTATCAGCCTAATGTAATGGCCAGGCAACTTGGATGCGGCCAAATGCTCCCAAGACTGTTCCTGCATGAATTCCTCAAACCCAGGGAGGAAATCAAAAAGCTGATGCGGGCGGCAGAAGTTTTCAACTATGTGTGCAGTCCCACCGTCTACACATGTCCTTTTGTGCCCACAACCATAGCTCACCCTACCTTCAACTCCTGGTGGCAAGAATTTCATGACCATATCTTTAGTGATCCTGTTCATGTATTCTCGTGCGGAAGTGGTGCCCGACTTTCTCGCCGACTTCGGAGGTAACACAATGAGCCCTTGGATCAAACATCCCCTCTTTATTCATGGTCCCGACCTTCATCTTTTGTCCACGGAATCACGCGTGCTCGCCCCTCGAGCCGGGGCAATTGCTTACAATGCCGAAGGCCCAATTTCAAAGCATCGGGATTCAAATCCACAACTCGCATCAACTAATGGCCGGGTATGCTACCACAGATCCCGACCTTTCTAGCCTTGCGCGGACGGTGAGGCAAGGTCTGCATCTGATTGCCCCTCCAAGTGCTAAAAGGAGAAGGACTGTCAAGAAAGTGCTTGTTGAGGTAAACCCTTTTACTTTCTTGATTACCAGGTCACTCTGTTCTTGATGAATCATATCATTGTGCATTTCAGACCGGATCCCGGCGGCCTTCGTAACCAAGAGATCGCCAATGCCCCATCCACTGGTATGACCTCTACCGTTCTTTCTTAAGGATGAGCACTGGCATTTACCCTTCCCATTTGACATTTGCAGAGGAAATAATAGAAGAGCGACTTGTAAATGTTCCAGGTGGTCAGTAAGCAAGTCCACCCGGGCCGAATTACCTATCCCAGGGGAGATTTCATCTTCATCACCTTTTGCGTAGGCAAAGCAAATTCTCCAGAGATGAATCTCCCTATTCAACCAAGTCCCCCAAGGGTGCCATCACCCGTTGGTCAAGCAGAGATAACCAACCCAACGAGAGGCGGGATCCGACTCCTCATCGGCCAGAAACTCACGAGCTGCTGATAGCCGCATCGGCATCTCCCAGCTTGGAAGCTTCGGCTCTGCCTGGAACATCCCCTTCGCTCGTGATCGCCCTCGCTCAAGAAACCAGCCATGAGGTATCCATCTGCGCTTAATTTTGGTACCTCGACGTTTAGCATCCTTAACTCGGCAATGTTGTTTCTCGGGATCGGGGTCCATCATCATCAAGCCTCGCCATCGAGAACAATTCAACCGCCGAGGTGATGAAGGAAATATACCGCCCGCCGCCGGATGAAGTGTTGCCCAAACTCAAAGAAATTGGCACGGCTAGAAAAAGATGCTCGGGATCGGCTTTAACGATCTCCACCACTTCGAAGAGGTGTTTGAATCTATCGATCAAGAACTTCCGAAGACATCGAGCTTCTCTATCATCCGTCTATGGCTTAGAAGCCCTTTATGCACCCGTAAGGCACGCTTGGAGGAAATTGCGCTCCCGTCCGCCATTGAAAAGAGGAAAACCGATGCCGAACATGCTATGAACGGGGCCCAATCCCAAGCAGAGCCATAGGGATGCATTGGCTAACCTGCAAGCTTCCTACGATCTGAAAGTTACCAGGAAGGCTGCTCTAGAGGCAGAACTGAGAAGCCTGTCAGCGGAGATAGAGATTGACAAAGAGAAAATAGCCGAACTTCCCGGATTGATAGCAAAGACCCAAGCGGAAGTAAAATCGGCTATCACCAAAATAGAGCAATGTGATGCAGAACTCATTGACTTATCCGGTGCCCAAAAGGATTGCCAGGAGCTGCTGGACAATTCCCATTTGATAACATCCAATGCTCGTCGTGTACTTGCCAAACTTTTGAATGCCTGAATGTCCTTATTGATGTATAACTGAATTGGTCGTTCTTGTAATATCTTCTTGTGATCTGTTTCCTTTCTTTTGCGCACTTTCGGATGTAATGTCGAACGACCCATTCAGTAGTGAAACGCCAACTCCCGAACGGCACTTTGATTTCCTTTAGCCGAACCAATCAATCTTCACGCGGCTCAGCCTAGAACTCCAAGCGACCCGCCGGCGGGCTGGCCAAGGAAACCTTTCCACCTTCCGATTTTCTTGGGATATGCGCCACGATCCACAGCCACGACTCGAAGCCACGATTCATCCTTCCAGGCCTATAAATGTTACCATAGGTGCCCCTAGCTCTTCACCAGGCCTTTTAGCTCTCGAATCTTTGCCAATCTTTAGCCCTCTTGCAAACAGTGCACATCCCAAACCACAATGGTGCGCCGCCTCAACCGCCGCCGCGCCTCCGACGAGGCCGAGGGGAGCAGCGCCAATGCGCGTAGGCGGTAATGATCGTCAATCTCTCCTCTGTTCTTGATCTTCTTTTGCCGTGACGATCATCCCTCCTTTTCAGATTGATTCAGTGGAATCCGCCTCGTGCGCCGGCCAATCAGCCCCTCCCGGATGACTCTTCGGAGTCTGATGGCCACTCCCCGGTACCGTACGGGGAAGAAGACGCCATCCGCTTCAAGGAAGAGCTAGAGGCGTCTCGTCGCGAGTTGGAGGACGTCTCCAAGAAAGCGGGCGTGGCCGAGCTAGAATGGGAGGACCAGCGCAAACAGCTGCTGGAGACCATCGACGGTATGGCTCTGAGATTGATTCTTGATCCAGCCCGGCCTTTGATGCTAATCCTTTCTGTTTGCTCTTTGCAGCCCGCGACGCCGAGCTCAACCAGCTAAAGGCGCTGGTAGAGCAATTGGCCGAGAAGGTGAATGCCCGTGGCGACACGCCGGCGGAGCGCCTGGCCGCGGTGGAGCGCCGCGTCGACGAGGTGGCCGTCCATGGCGTTCGTTTGGGCACCACCTTGGGCATGGGCCGCGATGGCGACGCATACGGACGTCGACTATTCCACCGAGCCGCGTGGCTTGGAAGGCGGCGCACGGAGGACATCGACGAGATCGAGCTCATCCTGGAGCGCCTTGACGGCCACGGCGACGCCATTGCCGAAATTACCCATCCCCAATCTGTGTTGAATAGGCTATTCGACTAGATTGTACTAGGGATGTCTAAATATTGGCAATAGATGAAGAAATTTTGAATTTTGCACCTGTTTTGTGATGACTTCCCTTTGCATTTTGCATCTGCGAATTTTGTTTTCTTTGAATGCATCCGGGAACTATCTTTAGCCGAATGCGCGAGAACAACTACCCCTTGGCGCAAAATCCACAGAGGATCCCAATTCGGCAATCCGTAAACACTGTTCAAGAGAAAACCCTTCGCACTTGGTGGAAAACCCTGCCGCTTGGTATTCCAACAGTGTGTACTGGCCAGTCATCACTCCCAATGCGCCTCCCCGGTCAATAAAATAGCCCGTGGGGTGTTCTCGCAAATCCACTCGCACACTCCTCCATCATTTCTCATCTCTTCCCCTGCCTCTAGAGGAAAAAACCCCAACGCCATGGACAAGGGTAAACAACCTCAGGAGAGTGGCTCATCAAAGAAGCGTACGATTCGGAAGTGAGTTCTCTCTTGATCTGCTCCTTGTTCTCCCGCTTGATCTTGCGCTTCATGTTTTCCTCTCGTCCTTTTCAGCCTTGATTTGCTTCCCGAAGAAGTCATCGGGACCGAAGATGTGCCTGAGTACATCTCCTCCGATTCCTCTCTCGAAGCAGAGGATGCCACGCCTGAACAGAGGACCAACCATCGACCGCGCCACCGCGTACGCGCACGGAGCATGGCCTCGTGGACATGTTCGCCGTTGCCATGCCGAGCGCTAGCGTCGCCCGGCTCGGGAAGCACTAGTAGGGGGTAAATGCTCCCGACTCCTTCATGTTTGCATCCGGATTTCTTGCCTCTATCCTTGATTCTCCCCGCTTCCGCATGTCTCTCGACAGTACGGCAACCCGAAGGCGGCCCGGGATAGCTTGGTAGAGGCCGCCAATCATGGTCATCCTCGTGCGTTCCAAGTCACCGTCACGGTGGTCCGGAACAACCGAAGAGGGAGCGCACACCGAAGAAGTAAAGAAAAGATTGAATCATACTTTCGCTTCTTCCTCCACGCCTTCTCGCTTCCCACCTCCTCCGGACCCGACCATCGGGTTGTTAGATGTGATCCCGCAAGAAGCCGGTTGTAATGTAGTATTGAGCTAAGGGCAATGCATCCAGGCACTGGCCATTTTCTCTTGTTCATGGATTTTGTTCTGAAGGCGGCCTCATTCTCGAGCGCCGGCTATTTTTTGTGCCAGATGTGTGTAATCATCGATCGATCTCAATGCTAGGATAATATTTCTTCAGATATCTTCCATTTATCGCAGTGGAAAATTCTTCTCCTAGCAAAGTTTTCAATATGTATGCATTACCGTGAACGCATCTCGACCACACGAAAAGGCCCCTCCCAGCTAGGGGACCATTTGCCGAATTCACTGTATTTAGTTCCAATCGGCAATAGTGCTTTCCAAACTAGATCACCTTCTGCGAATTGCCGTACTTTTACTTTCTTGTTATAGTACTTGGCGACTCGCAGCTTGTTTTTCTCGATGTTCTCCAGGGCTCTGAGACGGATCATATGCAAATCTTCTAACTCATCCATCATTAGGCCACTGTAATTCTTGGAGCTCAACTCGTTTTGCAGCACTACTCTCCTTGAATCTGATTGTATCTCCCAAGGCAAAATTGCGTGATGCCCGTAAACCAACTCGTAAGGAGAGGTCTTTGTAGCTCCATGGGGGGCCATTCGGTAAGCCCACGCCGCTTCACCGAGTACCGAATGCCACCTCCTTGGCTTCGATCGATCTTCTTCTCGTATCGCCTTGATCATGATCTTATTAGAAGCCTCTCGCTTGACCATTAGCTTGGGCATAATATGGAGAAGAATTAAACAATTTGATTCCCATGCTTTCGGCAAAATCTCTCGAACTCCAATGACACGAATTGTGCCCCTTGGTCGCTGGTAATCGTCCGAGGGATCCCCCGATCATGTTCTCTCGACGTCACCTTCTTCAGTGGGATTGCCTCGACCCATTTGGTAAAGTAATCCGTAGCCAAAAGCACGAACTTATGCCCCTTGCTAGACGGCGCATTAATTTGGCCAATCAAGTCTATACCCCCGGACCCCCGAATGGCCATGGCTTGATGATGGGATTCAATGCCGATGCAGGACTCTTTGAATATTCCCGAACCTCTGGCAATCTTGACACCCCTTGTAATACTCAAAGCAGTCCTCTAATATCGTCGGCCAAAAGCATCCAGCTTGTCTAATAACCCATTTCATCCGATAGGCCGATTGGTGCGCTCCACATATCCCATCGTGCACCTCGCTCATCATGTTCTTGGCTTCTTCTGGACCCAGGCATCGTAGCAATACCCCATCTAATGATTTATAGAATAAATTATCATCCAGAAGAACGAACTTAATTGCCTTGTACCTGAGTTTCCTAGAGACTTTTCGGGATGGATCTTTCAAGTAATCAATGATTTCTTTCCTCCAATCACCTTCTGCGAGACCCGCCCCTAGTGCAAACACCCCCGCAAAGCAAACGCTTCTTGACTCTCTTTATAACCGTAGGCGCTCTGAGCCAGCCGTTTGCTTCCTCGTTATGCTCTCTAGGAATGTCTTGTAGGGTTACCAATGGAAAGCTCTTCAAGATTTCTCTCGCACTCTTCGTAGTAACTCCGCGTCGCTTCGCTCCCGCACTCGTATTGGCCGTTCAATTGCTTGATTACCGGCCCCGAATCTCCATAGATCTCAACCGAAACGGCCCCGCTTCTCTCAAATATTGAAGCCCTCGAAGTAGTGCTTCGTACTCAGCCTGGTTATTTGTGACAGTGGGTTGTATAGAATGGCGAATTCAAACATCTCACCTCCGGGCGAAATTAGTAGGATCCCTACTCCCCCACCTTTGCCACACGATGACCCATCAAAAAATAAAGCCCAAGGGGGTAATTTCAAGCGCATCAATTGAAGGGTCACGATGTTCAGTAATAAAATCGGCAATGACCTGACCTTTGATGGCTTTTGCCGATTCGAACTTCAACTCGAATTCTGATAAAGCTAAAATCCATTTGCCAATCCGACCATTCAAAATTGGCATAGATAACATATGTTTTATCACATCAAACCTTGAGTATACAAAGGCATTCGGCATTCAACAAGCAAAGTTGCCGAAACATTGTACACGAGTAGTACACGCAAAGACACGCTTTCTCTATAGCCGAATACCCGGTTTCGGGATCAAGTAATTTTCGGCTAAGGTAAGCTACTACCCGCTCCTTTCCTTCGAAATCTTGAATAAGGGCCGATCCAATGGTTTGGGTATCGGCCGCCACGTACAACTTGAAAGGCTTGTTTAGCCGAGGAGGAACCGAAGACCGGCGGCTCCTTCATGTACTGCTTGATCTCATCAAAAGCCTTTTGTTGTTCGTCGCCCCATGTGAATTTCTGATCTTTCTTTAGCTTCAGCAATGGAGAGAATGGCAACACCTTCTGTGATAAATTTGAGATGAATCTTCTCACGAATTTGATCTTGCCGAGCAGTGATTGCAATTCCTTGAGGTTGGTTGGAGGAACGACTTCATCAATGGCTTTCATGCTCTTTTTGCCAACTTCGATTCCCCCTTCGTGGACCAAAAACCCCAAGAACTCTCCAACTGATACCCCAAAAAGTGCACTTGTTTGGATTCATCTTCAAACCGTGTTTCCGGGTGCACTCCAAGGTCTTCTTCACATCTTCCAGATGGGTGTCATGACTTAAGGACTTGATTACCACGTCATCAATGTAGATTTCCACAGTTTTGCTGATCAACCCATGAAAAATGTAATTCATGGCCCGTTGATAGGTTGCACAGGCATTTTTCAACCCAAATGTCATGACTATCCATTCAAATAGGCCTATATGACCATGACATCTAAAGGCCGTCTTTGATATGTCTTCTATTGCCATAAAGATCTGATTGTATCCCGCGTTGCCATCCATGAAACTAATCACCTTGTGTCCAGCAGCGGCGTCAATCAACAAATCGGCAATAGGCATCGGGTATCCAATCATGGGAGTAGCTCTGTTTAGGTCCCTGAAGTCTATGCAAACCCTCATTTTTCCATTCTTCTTGTACACAGGGACGATGTTAGAAATCCACTCCGCATATCTGCACGGCCGAACGAAGTTTGCGTCAAGTAATCTTTCGATTTCCTTCTTCACATCGGCCAATACTTCATCCTTGTAGATCTTCCGGGGTGGTTGCTTATATGGTTTGAAACCAGGCTTGATTGGCAACCGATGCTCGACGATGGAACGATCCAATCCAGGCATCTCCGAGTAATCCCAGGCGAAGCAATCCTTATATTCTTTGAGAAGTTCAATTAAGTTCCCCCTGAAGTCTGGTTGCAAATTTGCACTGATGAACGTCGGCCTTGGCTTATCACCGCTTCCAATATCAACTTCTTCCAGTTTATCGGCCGACATGAATCCTCGCCCTAATTTGCCATCAGTGCCATCCACGGGGTTCTCCATTAAAAATTACTATAAGAGCCGACTGCTTGAATCGGCTGCTGGTCACTGCTGACAGGTTCAACAGGACCTTCTCCCCAGTCCTTCCCTGAGAAGCAATCAATGCCTTGGTACTCCTAGAAGGCTGGTTCCATGTTGGCTACGCTCACGGAGTCGTCTGCCTGGACGACCTCAATCTCATCATCCACCCACTGGATGAGCTGTTGATGCATGGTGGATGGGACACAGCAGTTAGCATGAATCCAGTCCCGCCCAAGCAGCAGGCTGTAGGCTTCTTTGCCTTCGATGACAAAGAAGGTGGTGAGCAGCGTCTTGGACCCGATCATCAAGTCCACGTGAGCGCATCCTTTGGTGTCTGAGGGGTTCCCGGCGAAGTCGTTCAAGATGATGCTTGTAGGTGTCAAATCGCTCGGGCCCATGCCAAGCTTCCTGAAGGTGGTGTACGGCATTACGTTGACTGCCGCTCCACCGTCGACGAACATCTTGGTCAATGGTTTGCCATTTACGTACCCCCTCAAGTACAGCGGCCTCATATGGCGATTCTTGGCCGGCTTGTCGAAGATGGCCTGCTTGGCCAGCACCAGTTGTGCCATCACCCCCTTGGGCTGCTCGTCATCAAAGGAAGCTTCCTCCTGCATAACCCGGTTAGCAGAGCGCATGAACTCGTTCTGCGAGAAGTATACCATGCATGTAGGAGCCGAACGCTTCGATCCCTCCGGCCGATCCTTGGGGCGCCACTTCGCCCTCGTCCGGATCCCGCTTGTCTCATCTCGCGGTTCCTCAGGCGCTGGACCCGCCTCTTCGGCTCCCTCCTCGGCCGGGTGGGCACCATTGCCCTTCGCCGTACGTGGACATCTTCATCCTCTTCCCCCGATCAGCCCCCCCCGAGATCAGCCTTGGCGCTTCCCCGGGATGATCGATGACTTCAATTTTTTTTGACGCCGATCCCCCATCTCGGGTGGATCCTTCCAAGTCTCTCATGGACGGATCGGCGATTGCGCTTTCCCCCGCCCGTACTCAACATATTCGTCGCCGCATTCGGTAAGCTCCTCAATGTGGGGAGCTTTAGGCCCTCATTCCGCGTTGTCCGAAGAAGGCGCATCCCCGGTGTGCGCGCGCCCGCCCGCGCGTGTACCGCTCTTGGTCTCTTCTCCGCGCGCTCCTCCTTCCGCCCTCGCGCCGCTCCTCCCTCGTGACGACGCTCCTCGGTAGCGCTCTTCTCTATCTCGCCGGCGCTGCCATTTGTTGAGGAGAATGCGCGACGTCACTTTGGGCTTAGGCTCAGATGATTCCCCAATCTCGATGTGGCTATTGAGAACGCGGGGGGCGTCGCCTTGTACTTGCTCCAGGTCACTCCGGCGCTCCGGGCTCATCGCTCCACCTTGCTTGGACCCTCGGCTAAGGTCAGGACCTTGACCTTCCCCTTCTCTTCGCCGTTATCGCATCGGGACGTAAGAGCCGAGCATGTTCCGAGGAAAGGGGTGGCCATCTAGCTTCATCTTGTTATCGAACTTGAGGTGTCCCTCCCGGATAGCCTTCTCGGATCCTCATCCCGAAGACCCCGCAATCGTTGATGGAGTGTGAATCCCCGTCATGGAAGCCACAAGAACGTTTCGTCTTAACTCCATCGTGCCAAAGCATAGAATGCCCCTCGTGCAACTTAATTCGGCCTTCTTTCACCAAGAGCTCAAACAACTTATCAGCCTTCGTGATGTCAAAGTCGTAAGTCCCTTTGTCCGCTTTGACCCAACGCCGATTCATTGTCAAGGGCTCTTTACCCCACATGATCTCCGCTACAGCAACGTCCAATTCCGTCATCGTAACCTCGAACAAATCAGCCTTGTCCAAGAACCCGTTGTAGATGCCGGCGACGTCGTGCCGCTTGCCAAATTTGGGGTCCTTCTGGAGGCCATATGCCCGATTTCTCATTAGAGATAACTTTTGTGACAGCTCGGCCCGTGTTCTCAAACTCCATCCCAAATAGCTTCGCGCACGGCCGGGAACATCCCGGCGACGGCCATATCAGCCACCGATCGTCTAGCAAGTTCGGGCCGAGAAGCACATGCCTTTGACTTCCCCGAATCTTCTAAGAAACTCCACGGTGTTTCGTTGTGCCTTTGCTTCGAGGTGGCGAGATCAATCAGCTTCTTTCGTAGCCGCCGCTGAAATAATGAGCGTGAATTTACGCTCCAAATCCTTCCATCCGGCCACCGATTCAGAGGCAGGATGAGAACCGCCGGAAAGCCGGACCCGCGGTGAGGCGGGGAAGTAGCGAACCCCGAACGTCTCCTCGGCCGAGCATTCCCCAAGCCGCATGAGGTAATCGGGCGATGTGCTCGACCGTGCTTGTCTCGTCCCCGCCCCGAGAACTTTGACATGTGGGTCCGATTCGGAAAAGAGTCCGTCCGGTGGAAGGAAAGATATCTTCGAGATTTTCGGCAAAAGGATCCGCGGTCGGCTATCCGCTCCCGGTTCGGCAAAGGAACAGTAGAGCTGATTTTGCGGGATTGGACGGTGACGTGGCTCGATCAGAGGAAGCGAATGGATGGATAGGCGATCAAGTTTAGTTAGGCAATGAATCCATTCGCAGTTGTTATCAGCAGGGTATAAATACGATCCCTGGATGTATGTAAAAAACACGTTCATTCCTCAATACACACCGGCCTTACGCCAAACCCTAGAGTCCCTTGTCGTGTCGTCGAGTTCTTCGAGAGGGCCAATCGATCCGTCGACCTCCGTGAGTACCGGCAACCTTGTATCATGTCTAGTATCATGCGGTGGATTTAGATTCGATGCAAGTAGTCTTGTTACCATGCTTCGTGTCACGCGGTAGATTCAAGCTTGGTTCAAGAGGGTTTCTTGTTAGATCATGAGCCATGCGGTAGGCTAAGATCTAGCTCGAAGCTAGTTATCGGCTCTATTGGATTCCGGCAAAATCCAGGAGATTCATTAAGTTACCCCGTGTTATCATGAGTTTTACTTTATGTTTTAATTCATGTAATACACTTTTGCCCAATCTAGATGGGTTTGGATCGGCTCTTTTCCTTTTAAGATCCGTGCAAGAGCAGAGTTTTGTGCCTTTGACGCGTGGATCTCGTGCTCTCCGATAGCCGAAACCGAATCGATCTAGGTTGTTACGTGTTGCGGGTTCAAGCTTGCTTTGTTAGCATAAATCTTGAAAGAGCCGGGTATCATGCGGTAGATGCAGGTTTTTGGGTTGCTTTGGAGCTAGTCATCGGTGGATTAGATTTCCGATTCAAATTTCGATAGATTTATTCACGTGGTAATGTTTGTTCCTTCTTCATGGACCCCGAATCGGTTGTTCGGACCGCATTCGGTTATATCTTCACGAGTAGATCACGTGCGTTATTTATGTTTTAAAAGACGTATGCTTCTAGCTTTCCATATTTAGGTTGTATCATGCGGTGGATAGATCTATTTGTGGAAAGTGGTGCGTTCTTTCATGCAAGTTGTATCATGCGGTGGATAGATTTGTCGATATCGTGCCCGACGGATCTTAAAGTAATTAGACATGCGGTAGACTAATGCTTTGGATCTATGCATGCTTATTTTAATACATGATCATGTTCGTGCTTTACTTCATTTAATGTTAATCTTCATGAGGATCGGTCATGGCTTTGCACATGCATCCATGTTTATTCAAAGATCGATCGTTGTCATACTTACGTCATCCATTCGGCAATGTTCTTTTTTCCTTCGCGGTTACTCCGAATGGTTGTGGTTCTTTGACGGGTAGCTTCGCATAGCTACATGTCGTCTTGCTTGGCTTCTTAGCCATAAATATGGAACCGCCTGGTACCACCCGGCAGGTTCCAAGCTTTGGTATTTAACTGTTTTATCTTTTGTTAATTTTCGGGAAAAATTGACCGGCACGTCACTCTCTCTCTCGCGCGTGCGAAGCTAAGCTTTTCGCTTTGTGTGTTTGGCGCCGAGTGCACATTTTGCGTCAACACACTTTTTGGCACGCCGTGGGACAAAACGGCCGAATTGGTTCGAGATGCCCGAGATCACGGACCTCCCGGATGTCGCATCGAGGAGCTTTCTCCCGCAGCAAGCATCGGCGGCTCGTAGACGCCGTGAATCCGTTTCAACAAAAGTGTCTCATGTCATTCAAGAAGAATCGGAGTGGTGTACCATATCCGAAGAGTAGCCCGCCCGAGTGCGCGTTGCCGGGGAGACCGACGCCACGACCCAACAAGAAAAAGAGGAATGCGCGAGGATCTTCCGGAGAATCGGTAGACGCATGCTCACCAAGCACAACCAAGCTTTCCTCGGGTCGCTCCGAGCGGATGATGGTGGCCCTCTTTGGCCCGGCGCGGGGCGGGCGTTTGGAAAGACGTACACCGGAAAGAGCACCGTGAGCCGGGTGAATCAAGCTCCCAGCCGCCGCTGCGAAGCCAGGTGCAGCAGCCTCCTCCTCGCAGCTCCGGGAGCGAGACATTCCAACCCTCCTCCGCAGGCGCCGGGGGCGGCCGGGGCCTCGGCCCTCCGCCGCAAGCTTCGGAAGTCAACCAATCTCGCCGCCACCACGAGCAAAGACGGGTCGCCCCGTGCAAGCGGCCGAATCCGTACCAGCCTACGTACGGAGACCTAGCGTTCGGCTCACCTGGGGCCCCACTTGACCCCAGTCGAAGAATAGCTCCGTCAACCAACTGGCTCCAGAAGAATTTGTACGGCGGTGGCTATCATGAAGTGGGAAATTACGGGGCGTTCGACGCCTTCCCGCACCCAGGGTACGCGCCGGCCGGCGGCGCTCGTGAAGAAGATGCCCTAGCACGCAAGATGGCCGAATTGATGCGGAACCGTTCGGCCTCAAGCCAAGGATGCAGGGCCCCACCTACAGGCCGCCGTTCCCGAGTGGTACTATAACGTGCTCCCGCCACCAAGGGTGAAACCGCCGACGGAATTCACAAAGTTCTCTCGGGCGGGACGAGACAAGCACGGTCGAGCATATCGCTCGTTATCTCATGCAGCTGGGGGAATGTTCGGCCGAAGAGACGTTCGGGGGTTCGCTACTTCCCCGCCTCGCCCGACGGGTCCAGCTTTTCAGTGGTTCTCGTCCTTGCCGCCTGAGTCAGTGGCCAGGTGGAAAGATTTGGAGCGTAAATTCCACGCTCATTACTTCAGCGGCAGCTTACGAGAAGAAGTTAATTGACCTCGCCACCTTGAAACAAAGGCACGGTGAAACACCGCCGGAGTTTCTCGAAGATTCGAGAGAAGTCAAGGGCATGTGCTTCTCATTGAACTTGCCGACGATCGGTGGTCGATATGGCCGTCGCCGGGATGTTACCACCGTGCGCGAAAAGCTATTTGGGATGGAGTTTGAAAACTTGGGCCAACTGTCGCGAAGTTATCCTTGATGAGCAATCGAGCATATGGCCTCAAGAAGGACCCCAAGTTTGGCAAGCGGCACGACATCGCCGACATCTACAACCAATTCTTGGACAAAGCTGATTTGTGCGAGGATTCTCGATGACGAATTGGAGGTAGCCGCAGCGAAATCTTGTGGGGTAAAGAGCCCTTGACAATGAATCGGCGGTGGGTCGTGCGGACCAAAGGAACCTACGACTTCGACATCACAAAGGCCGATAAGTTGTTTGAGCTCTTGGTAAAGGAAGGCCGAATCAAGCCGCCCGAAGGGCACTCTATGCTTCGGCTCGATGGAGTCAAAGCGAAACGTTATCGCGGCTTCCATGACAGGGACTCGCACTCCATCAACGATTGCGGGGGTCTTCGGGATGAGGATCCGAAGGCTATCCAGGAAGGGCACCTCAAATTCGATAACAAGATGAAGCCGGATGGCCACCCCTTCCCGGAGAACATGCTCGGCTTTTCTATCAACGCGATAACGTCGAAGAGAAAGGGAAAGTCAAGGTCCCGACCTCGGCCCGGGTCCAAGCAAGATGGATCGGTTGACCGGAGCGTCGGGTGACCCTAGAGCAAGTGCGGGCGACGCCCCCGCGTTCTCAAGAGCCACATCGAGATTGGGGAATCGTCCAAGCCTAAGCCCAAGGTGACGTCACGCATTCTCCTCAACAAATGGCGGCGTCGGATGGAAAAGGAGCGCTACCAAAAGCGTCGTCACGAGGAGGAGCGGCCAGAGGGCGAAGAGGAGGTGCGCAGATGGAATCGGGGAACAAGACGCGCGCGCGCAGGAGCGCACCCACCGGGGATGCGCCTTCTTCGCACCGCCGGGAATGAGGGCCTAAAGCTGCCCACATTAAGGAACTGTCCTGAATGCAGCGACAGATATGCTGAGTACAGGCAGGAAACTGGCAATCGCCGATCCGTCCATGAAAGACTTGGAAGGATTCACCCAAATGGGGATCGGCGGCAAAAAATTGAGGTTATAGATCACCCCGGAGAAACGGCACGCCGATCTCGGGTGGGCCGACCGGGGAGGAGGACGAAGATGTCTACGTCCGGCGAAGGGGCAGTGATGCCCACCCGGTCTACGCAAGAGCCGAAGAGGCGGGTCCAACGCTTGAGGAACCGCGAGATGAAACAAGCCGGGATCCGGACAAGGCGAAGTGGCGCCCCAAGGACCAACCGGAAGGATCGAAGCGTCCGGCCCCCGCATGCATGATATACTTCCCGCCTAACGAGTTCATGGCTCCCGCTAATCGGGTGATGCGGAGAAGAAGCTTCCTTTGACGACGAGCAACCCGAGGAGATGATGGCGCGGTCGGTGCTTGCCAAACAGGCCATCTTCGACAAGCCGGCCAAGAATCGCCACATGAGGCCACCGTACTTGAGGGGGTACGTCAATGGCAAGCCATTGACCAAGATGTTCGTCGACGGTGGCGCGGCGCTCAACGTAATGCCGTACACCACCTTCAGGAAGCTTGGCATGACCCCGAGCGATCTGACACCAACAAGCATCATCCTAAACGACTTCGCCGGAACCCCTCAGACACCAAAGGATGCGCTCACGTGGACTTGATGATCGGGTCCAAGACGTTGCTTACTACCTTCTTCGTCATCGAAGGGAAGGGAGCCTACGGCCCGTCGCTTGGGCGGGACCGGATCCACGCCAAGCGCTCGCGTCCCATCCACTATGCATCAATAGCCGATCCGGTGGGTGGACGATGAAATCGAGGTCGTCCCGGCGGATGACTCCGTGAGCGTCGCTAACATGGAACCGACCTTCCGGGAGTACCAAGGCATCGATTGCTTCTCGGTGGAAGGAGCTGGGGAGAAGGTCCTGTTGAACCTGTCAGCAGTGACCAACAGCCGATTCAAGCAGTCGGCTCTTACAGTAATTTTTAATGGAGAACCCCGTGGATGGCACTGATGGCAAGTTGGGACGAGGATTCATGTCGGCCGATAAGCTGGAGGAAGTTGACATTGGAAGCGGTGACAAGCCAAGGCCGACGTTCATCAGTGCAAATCTGCAGCCAGACTTCAGGGGGAACTTAATTGAGCTTCTCAAAGAATATAAAGATTGCTTCGCCGGGATTACTCGGAGATGCCTGGATTGGATCGATCCATCGTCGAGCACCGGTTGCCAATCAAGCCTGGTTTCAAGCCATATAAGCAACCGCCCCGGAAAATCTACAAGGATGAAGTATTGGCCGATGTGAAGAAAGAAATCGAGAGGTTACTTGACGCAAACTTCGTTCGGCCACTGCGTATATGCGGAGTGGATTTCTAACATCGTCCCTGTGTATAAGAAAAATGGAAAAATGAGAGTTTGCATAGACTTCGGGGACCTAAACGAGAGCTACTCCCATGGATGGATACCCGATGCCTATTGCCGATTTGCTGATTGACGCCGCTGCTGGGCACAAGGTGATTAGCTTCATGGATGGCAACGCGGGATACAATCAAATCTTTATGGCAATAGAAGACATCTCGAAGACGGCCTTTAGATGTCCTGGTCATATAGGCCTATTTGAATGGATCGTCATGACATTTGGGTTGAAAAATGCGGTGCAACTTACCGGCGGGCCATGAATTACATTTTTCATGAGTTGATCGGCAAGACCGTGGAAATCTACATTGACGACGTGGTGATCAAGTCCTTAAGTCATGGCACCCATCCGGAAGATGTGAAGAAGACCCCGGAATGCACCGGAAGCATGGCACGAAGATGAATCCAAACAAGTGTGCATTTGGGGTGTCGGTGGAGAGTTCTTGGGGTTTTTGGTCCACGAAGGAGGGATCGAAGTTGGCAAAAAGAGCATGAAAGCCATTGATGAAGTCGTTCCTCCAACCAACCTCAAGGAGTTGCAATCAACGCTCGGCAAGATCAACTTTGTGAGAAGGTTCATCTCAAATTTATCACGAAGGTGTTGCCATTCTCTCCGTTCTTTGAAGCCGAAGAAGGATCGAAATTCACATGGGGCGACGAACAACAAAAGGCTTTCGAGGAAATCAAGCAATACATGAAGGAGCCGCCGGTCTTTGGTTCCTCCTCACTCGGACAAGCCTTTCAAGTTGTACGTGGCGGCCGATACCCAAACTATTGGATCGGCCCTTATTCAAGAATTCGAAGGGAAGGAGCGGGTAGTAGCTTATCTTAGCCGAAAACTACTTGATCCCGAAACCGGGTATTCGGCTATAGAAAGATTATGTCTTTGCGTATACTACTCGTGTACAAAGTTTCGGCACTACTTGTTGAATGCCGAATGCCTGTATACTCGAAGTTTGATGTGATAAAACATATGTTATCTATGCCAATTTTGAATGGTCGGGTTGGCAAATGGATTTTAGCTCTATCAGAATTCGAGTTGAAGTTCGAATCGGCAAAAGCCATCAAAGGTCAGGTCATTGCCGATTTTATAACTGAACACCGTGACCCTTCGATTGATCCGGTTGAAATTACCCCATGGGCTCTATTCTTTGACGGGTCATCATGTGGCAAAGGTGGGGGAGTAGGGATCCTACTAATTTCTCCCGGAGGTGAGATGTTCGAAGTCGCCATTCCTATACAACCCACCGTCACAAATAACCAGCCGAGTACGAGGCACCGCTTCGAGGGCTTCAATATTTGAGAGAGGCCGGGCCGTTTCGGTTGAAATTTATGGAGATTCGAGTTGGTCATCAAGCAATTGAACGGCCAGTACGAGTGCAGGAGCGAGGCGCTGAGGAGTTACTACGAGGAATGCAGAGAAATCTTGAAGGGCTTTCCACTGGTAACCCTACAGCACATCCCTAGAGAGCATAACGAGGAAGCAAACAGGCTGGCTCAAAGCGCCTCTGGTTATAAAGAGAGTCAAGAAGCATTTGCTGCAGAGGTGAGCGCACTGGGGACGGATCTTACAGAAGATGATTGGAGGAAAGAGATCGTTGATTATTTGAGAGATCCATCCCGAAAAGTCTCTAGGAAGCTCAGGTACAAGGCAATCAAGTTCATTCTTCGGATGACAATTTGTTCTATAAGTCATTAGATGGAGTAATCGCTACGATGCCTCGGGTCCGGAAGAAGCCAAGAACATGATGAGCGAGGTGCACGATGGGATATGTGGAGCGCACCAATCGGCCTATCGCATGAAATGGGTTATTAGGCGAGGCTGGATGCTTACGGCCGACGATATTAGAGGACCGCTTTGAGTATTACAAGGGGTGTCAAGATTGCCGGAGGTTCGGGAATATTCAAAGAGTCCCCGCATCGCATTGAATCCCATCATCAAGCCATGGCCATTCAGGGGCTGGGGTATAGACTTGATTGGCCAAATTAATCCGCCATCTAGCAAGGGGCATAAGTTCGTGCTTTTGGCTACAGATTACTTCACCAAATGGGTCGAGGCAATCCCACTCAAGAAGGTGACGTCAGAAAACATGATCGAATTCGTCAAGGAACACATCATCTATCGATTTGGGATTCCTCAGACGATTACCACTGACCAAGGGGCACAATTCGTGTCATTGGAATTCGAGAGATTTTGCCGAAAGCATGGGAATCAAACTATTTAATTCTTCTCCATACTATGCCCAAGCTAATGGTCGGGCGGAGGCTTCTAACAAAATCATGATCAAGCTTATACGAGAAGAAGATCGACCGGAAGCCGAGGAGATGGCATTCGGTACTCGGTGAAGCGCCGTGGGCTTACCGAATGGCCCCCCATGGAGCCACAAAGACTTCTCCTTACGAGTTGGTTTACGGGCATCACGCGATCCCGCCCCGGGAAATGCAATCGAGTCAAGGAGAGTAGTACTGCAAAACGATTTGAGCTCCAAGGATTACAGTGGTCTAATGATGGATGAGTTAGAAGATTTGCATATGATCCGTCTCAGGGCCCTGGAGAACATCGAGAAAAACAAGCTGCGGGTCGCCAAATACTATAACAAGAAATTGAAGGTGAAGCAATTCGCAGAAGGCGATCTAGTTTGGAAAGCGCTACTGCCGATTGGAACTAAATACAGTGAATTCGGCAAATGGTCCCCTAACTGGGAGGGGCCTTTTCGTGTGGTCAGATGCGTCCCAGGTAATGCATACATATTGAAAACTTTGCTAGGAGAGGAGTTTTCCGCCGCAATAAATGGAAGATATCTGAAGAAGTATTATCCTAGCATTGAAATCGATCGATGATTATACACATCGACACGAAACGGCCGGCGCTCAAGGATGAGGCCGCCTATAGAACAAAAATACATGAACAAAAGAAAATGGCCGATTGCTCGATGCATTGCCCTTAGCTCAATACTACACTACAACTGGTTTCTTGCAGGATTACACATAGCGGCCCCGAAGGCCAAGTCCCCTAAGGGAGGGAAGCGAAGGCGTGGCGTAAGAAGCGAAAGTATGGTTCAATCTTTTCTTTGCTTCTTCGCCGTCTTGCTCCCTCTTCAGTTGTTCCAGGACCACCGTGACGGCAACTTGGAACGCACGAGGATGACCACGATTGGCGGCCTCTACCAAGCTATCCCAGGCCGCCTTCAGGTTGCTGTACCTGTCAGAGACATCTGGATCAAAAGAATCAAGGTTAGGGGCAAGAAATCCAGATGCAAACATAAAGGGGGACAGAAGCGTTTACCTCCTACTAGCGCTTCCAGCGCCATGCGACGCTCGCGTTCGGCTTGGCAGCGGACGGACATATCCCTGAGGTCACGCTCCAGGTCCCGGACACGGCGGCGCAGCTGATGAATGGCCCTTTGCTCAGGCGTGGCATCCTCCGCCTCAGGAGAAGAATCGGAGGAGATGTACTCAGGAACATCTTCGGTTCCGATGATTTCTTCAAGAAGCAAATCGAGGCTGAAAGAGGCAGAGGAAAACATGAAGCGCAAGATCAAGCGGAAGGATAAGGAACGGATCAAGAAAGAACTCACTTCCGAATCGTACGCTTCCTTGACGAGCCGCTCCCCCGAGGCCGTTTACCCTTGTCCATGGCGTTGGGGTTTTTTCTTCTAGCAGAGAAGAAGAGACGAGAAGTGATGGAGGAGTGTGCGAGTGGATTTGCGAGCACCCCACGGGCTATTTTATTGACCAAGGAGGCGCATTGGGAGTGATGATCGGCCGCACACACCGTTGGAATACCAAGCGGCGGGGGTTTCCACCGAGTGCGAAGGGTTTTCTTTGAACAAGTATTTACGGATTGCCGAATTGGGATCCTTTGTGGATCTTGCGCCAAGGGGCGCTTGTTTGCGAGCGTTCGGCTAAAGACAAATTCACGGATGCAAATGCGAAGGGAAATATCACGGAACAAGTGCGGATTCCAAAAGTTCATCATATATTGCCGACATTTACACATCCCTAGTACAATCTAGTCAAAGAGTCCGTTCAACACGGACCGGGGATGGGTAATTTCGGCAATGGCGTCGCCGTGGCCGTCGAGGCGCTCCCCAGATGAGCTCGATCTCGTCGATATCCTCCGGCGCGCCGCCCGGAAGCCACGCGGCACGGCGGAATAGTCGACGTCCGTATGCGTCACCATCGCAGCCCGGGCCCAAGGTGGTGCCCAGACGAACACCATGGACGGCCACCTCGTCAATGCGGCGCTCCACCGCGGCCAGGCGCTCCGCCGGCGTGTCGCCGTGGGCGTTCACCTTCTCGGCCAGTTGCTCTACCAGCGCCTTTAGCCGGTCGAGCTCAGCATCACGGGCCGCAAAGGACAAACAAGAAAGGATTAGCATCAAAGGCCGGGCCGAATCAAGAATCGAGCCATACCATCGATGGCCTCCGGAGAACCGTTTCCGCTGGTCCTCCCATTCTAGTTCGGCCACGCCCGCTTTTTTGGAGACGTCCTCCAGCTCAAGACGGGACGCCTCTAGCTCCTCCTTGAAGCGAATAGCGTCTGCTTCCCCGTACGGCACCGGGGAGTGGCCGTCGGACTCCGAAGAGTCATCAGGGAGGGGCTGATTGGCCGGCGCGCGAGGCGGATTCCACTGAATCAACCTGAAAAAGGGAGATGATCGTCAAGGCAAAAGAAGACCAAGAGGAGGATCGATGAGGAGAAATTGATGATCATCACCGCCTGCGCGCATTAGCGCTGCTTCCCTCAGCCTCGTCGGAGGCACGGCGGCGGTTGAGGCGGCGCACCATTGTGGTTTGGGGATGTGCACTGTTTGCAAGAGGACCAGAGATTGGCAAAGATTCGAGAGCTAGAAGGCCTGGTGGAGAGCTAGGGGCACCTATGGCAACATTTATAGGCCTGGCAGGGTAAATCGTGGCTTCGAGTCGTGGCTGTGGATCGTGGCGCACGTCCCAATAAAATCGGAAGGTGGAAAGATTTCCTTGACCAACCCGCCGGTGGGTCGTTTGGAGTTCTAAGCCGAAACGCGTGTGGATCGATTGTTTCGGCTAAAGGAAATCAAGGTGTTTTTCGGGAGTTGGCGTTTCACTACCAAATGGGTCGTTCAAAGCATTGCAAATCACAAAGGAAATATTACAAGAACGACCAGTCCGGGTATGCATCAATAAGAACATTCAAGCATTAAGGAGTTTTGCAAGTGCATGACGAACATTGGATATTATCAAGTGGGAATTATCCAAGATCTCCCGATAGTCCTTTTGGGCATCGGATAAGTCGATAAGCTCGCATCGCACTTTCGCTTTACTCCGGTAACGCACCGATTCCACCTCCGCTTGGGTCTTTGCTATCAATCCAGAAGATCGGCTATTTTCTTCGGTCAATCTCCATCTCCGCCGACAAGCTTCTCGGTTCCGCCTCTAGAGCGGCCTTTCCGGCGACTTTCGCATCATAAGAGGCTTGCGGGTCGGCCAAGGCATCTTTGTGGCTTTCTCGCTTGGGATTGCATCCCGTTCATGGCCGTTCGGCATCGCTTTTCTCCTTTTCAATGGCCGAACGGGAGCGCAATTTCCTCCAAGTGCGCCTCAAGGGAACATAAAAGGGCTCTAAGTCGTAGACGGACGACAGAAAAGCTCTGATGTCATCGGGAAGTTTGCGACTAATGGGCTCAAACATCTCTTCAAAATGGCGAAGATCATTGAGCTGATCCTGAACGTCTTTTTCTAGCCAGGCTGCAATTTCTTTGAGTTTGAGCAACACCTCGTCTGGCAACGGCTGGTTTATTTCTTTCATCACATCGGCAGTTGATGGGCCCTCTGATGGCAAGCTCGATGATGACGGGGCGTGATCCTGAAAACAACATTGCCGAGGTGAGAATGCTAGCAGCAAGGTATCGAGATTAAGAGCAGAATTGGGCACCTCATGAGTGGTTTCGTGAGCGGGAGCAATCGCAGACGGAAGAGGCGTCCCGAGTAGAGCCGAAATTTCTAAGTCAGGAGATGCTGGTGCAGCAATCAGTGACTCGTGTGTTTCGGGTCGATGAAGAGTCGGATCCTCCTCTCGTTGGGTTGGTCATTGTCGCTTGACCGACGAGCGATGGCATCCCGGGGGGACTTGGTGGCTCCGGTTGAGTTGGGGGATTCATCTCCGGAGAACGTACCGCTTCCGCGAGAGGGTGATGAAGATGAGATCTCTCTCGGGATGGACAATTCAACCCCGGAAGGGCTCGCCTGTTGAACCACCGGAACATCTACAAGTGGTTCTCCCACGGCTTTCTTCGCAAATGTCCAATTGAAGGGATAAGTGCCGGTGCTCATCCTTAAGAAAGAACAAAGCAAAAGTCATACCGGTGGGTGGAGCATTGGCGAGTGTGCCGGTTCGAAGAACGTTGGGCTCGGTCCGAAATACGCAATGATATGATCCATCAAGAACAAGAGTGACCCAAGAATCAAGAAGGTAAAGGAGTTTACCTCAACCAAGACTTTCTTGACGGTTCTCCTCCTTTTAGCGCTCGGAGGGGGAATCGGATGCGGACCTTGCCTCCCGTCGACAAAGCAAGGCTAGAAAGGCTAGGATCGGTGGTAGCATACCCGTCCATCGGTTGGCGCGAGGGTGGTGGATTTAAACCCCGTCGTTGAAATTGGGCCTTCGGCATTATAAGTGATTACCCCGGCTCGAGGGGCAGTACCGTGTTCGTGGACAAAAGATGAAGGTCAAAACCATGAATGGAGAAGGAGTATTTGACCCAAGGGTTCATTGTGTTACCTCCGAAGTCGGCGGAGAAATCGGGCGCCAACCCCGCACGTAACACATGAACGGGTTCACTAAAGATGTGGTCATGGAATTCTTGCCACCATGAATTGAAGGTGGGGTGAGCTATGGTTGCGGTGCACAAAAGGACATGTGTAGACAGGTGGGACCGCACACGTAGTTGAAAACTCTGTCGCATCGCATTAGTTCTTTGATTTCCTCCCCGGGCTTGAGGAATTCATGCGGAAACAATCTTGGGGGTACCCGACCGCATCCAAGCCGTCCGGCCATTACATTAGGCCGGTAGTACTCATAAGTGCGGCATTCGCCTCCCTCCATTGAACTCGGCCGTAATATGCATGGGCGGATTATGATATTAAAGATTTCCAAGAATCTCCCATCTTGATGGCCGGGCTCAAAGGAGAACTCGACAGGGAAGGTCAGAGTGTCATAGCCTAGATAAGGGAGCCAAAGAGGATTGGGGAAGCCTTTGAAGAACAACTCGAAGAGTTGGGTGATGTCCTGCTGAACGATAACAGTTGAAGCTGCTTCTCCATAGCTTTGGCATCCTCTAGTGACTTGAAGCTCTCCTTCAGGGGGATTGGACCAGGGGAAGAACCTGGAGTTCAAGTCGACGCCTACAATCTGGTGCATGTGAAGCTGCAGCCAAATTTGAACAAACCACCAAGGGCCATTGACGCACGTTATCCTCTGGCTGGTATACATTTGGGTAACTGTCTGATGAAGCATATGGTATACACTGCCCAAGAGGAATTTTCCCGTAGGAAGGCGATTGCCACCGGCCGATGGATCGCCATTGCAATATGATTCAGAGTGGGTTCGTTGGCCTTGCCACAGAAGACAAATCTACATAACCACATGTTCAAAAAGGCTCTATATTCAACTTCACCAAGGGGATTGTCTCTCATGTGCTTCGAAATATATTGCTTGTAGCCATTCCCCGGCTTTACCCCCCGTCCGGCGTGAGGAATTTTTGAAAGTCCAAGGCTTGACAGACCCGGTGATGTCAAGGCCGGTGATCATGTACACATCGGCCAGGGTTGGAGACATTGGGCCATGCCCGAAAAGGAAGGCGTTGACACCGTTTGACCAGAAGTGGCATGCGGCTATCAGAAGATCTTCATTCTTGGGTGTCTCAGCTACGGATAACTCCAGACATTGAGCAATACGGAGAGTATCCAGATTGGTCAATCCACTCTTATCCGCAAGAATCCTACGATACCAAGTCTTCCGACCGCGATTGGGGGCAAAGGCCGGTTCTTGAACGCATCTTGCCACCGAGGAGGTGGAGATAAAGCTACCTTGAAAGGGATTCTCCGAGATTCGGCGGCAATAAAATCTCGAGGGTCGGGGATTCCCTTCGAGACCAAGATAATAAGACTGCGAATTGGCCTCAATAGGAATCAAAAGAGCAAGAGAGGGTTCCCGGAAGAGAGCGGAAGAAGAAAATCTCGGGTAAAATTGAAAACCTAATGCCGAACAACGGTTTGGAGGGGTGAATTTACCCGAGCAAGCTTGGTTCCGAGTTGCCATTGGAGATTTGAGCTCGGAACGAAGGGGATCTAGGGTTGGATCCGAACGAAGAATCCGGCGGATTGCGAAGAACAGGTGTTGACGAGTTTGGCTCAAGGATTCGTGGTCGGAGTCAATTGTGGAACAAAATTACTTTTATCCCACAATTGAAGGGGCATGTGTTAACACCAAAATTTGGTAAGGAGTATGACATGTGGGTCCGATTCGGAAAAGAGTCCGTCTGGTGGAAGGAAAGATATCTTCAGAGATTTTCGGCAAAAGGATCCGCGGTCGGCTATCTGCTCCAGTTCGGCAAAGGAACAGTAGAGCTGGTTTTGCGGGATTGGACGGTGACGTGGCTCGATCAGAGGAAGCGAATGGATGGATAGGCGATCAAGTTTAGTTAGGCAATGAATCCATTCGCAGTTGTAATCGGCGGGGTATAAATACGATCCCCGGATGTATGTAAAAAACACGTTCATTCCTCAATACACACCGGCCTTACGCCAAACCCTAGAGTCCCTTGTCGTGTCGTCGAGTTCTTCGAGAGGACCAATCGATCCGTCGACCTCCGTGAGTACCAAGAACCTTGTATCATGTCTAGTATCATGCGGTGGATTTAGATCGATGCAAGTAGTCTTGTTACCATGCTTCGTGTCACGCGGTAGATTCAAGCTTGGTTCAAGAGGGTTTCTTGTTAGATCATGAGCCATGCGGTAGGCTAAGATCTAGCTCGAAGCTAGTTATCGGCTCTATTGGATTACGGCAAAATCCGGTAGATTCATTAAGTTACCCCGTGTTATCATGAGTTTTACTTTATGTTTTAATTCATGTAATACACTTTTGCCCAATCTAGATGGGTTTGGATCGGCTCTTTTCCTTTTAAGATCCATGCAAGAGCAGGTTTTGTGCCTTTGACGCGTGGATCTCGTGCTCTCCGATAGCCGAAACCGAATCGATCTAGGTTGTTACGTGTTGCGGGTTCAAGCTTGCTTTGTTAGCATAAATCTTGAAAGAGCGGGTATCATGCGGTAGATGCGAGGTTTTTGGGTTGCTTTGGAGCTAGTCATCGGTGGATTAGATTTCCGATTCGGCTCGATAGATTTATTCACGTGGTAATGTTTGTTCCTTCTTCATGGACCCCGAATCGGTTGTTCGGCCGCATTCGGTTATATCTTCACGAGTAGATCACGTGCGTTATTTATGTTTTAAAAGACGTATGCTTCTAGCTTTCCATATTTAGGTTGTATCATGCGGTGGATAGATCTATTTGTGGAAAGTGGTGCGTTCTTTCATGCAAGTTGTATCATGCGGTGGATAGATTTGTCGATATCGTGCCCGACGGATCTTAAAGTAATTAGACATGCGGTAGACTAATGCTTTGGATCTATGCATGCTTATTTTAATACATGATCATGTTCGTGCTTTACTTCATTTAATGTTAATCTTCATGAGGATCGGTCATGGCTTTGCACATGCATCCATGTTTATTCAAAGATCGATCGTTGTCATACTTACGTCATCCATTCGGCAATGTTCTTTTTTCCTTCGCGGTTACCCGAATGGTTGTGGTTCTTTGACAGGTAGCTTCGCATAGCTACATGTCGTCTTGCTTGGCTTCTTAGCCATAAATATGGAACCGCCCTGGTACCACCCGGTAGGTTCCAAGCTTTGGTATTTAACTGTTTTATCTTTTGTTAATTTTCAGGAAAAATTGACTGGCACGTCACTCTCTCTCTGCGCGTGCGAAGCTAAGCTTTTCGGCTTGCTGTGTGTTTGGCGCTGAGTGCACATTTTGCGTCAACACATCCGCCTTTCGAGACCCCGTTCGTCACAACGTATCCCTATTCATGCGGGGAGCTTAGGGCGAGTCAAAAGACAAGTCGAGATTCTTTCGGAAGATCCGGCGTGTACCTCTAGCCACCGCGGCTACAAGAACACCCTATGTAATCTATCTCGAGAATAGAATTGAAATAAGCAAAGCCGATCGAAAAACGAAATCTTCGAGGAAACACTTGATCGCTAGGAAAAGACTCAACTTGATAATTCAACTATGACAATGATACATACACAAGATCACCACCGGGATCCTTCCTTGATCTTGCTTCTAGCTCCGGGAACTCCGACGTGGTCTTCCATGCAAGGTTCCCACGTCGGCTAGGGAAACCCTAGTCAACTAGCTCGACCCTCTCCTCTCCGACATGGTGTCCCTCTCTTCTCTGCTCCTCGGCGGCCGAAGACGAATTCTTCTCTCGCGTGGCTCTCGGTCGGGGGACTATAAATAGCCCGATTGGCGGCTAGGGCAAAGGAGAGCGAGTTTGGGCCCAAAATGGGCTCGGGCCGACCGGACCGGGCCGGCCGGCCCGGGCCCATTTAGGCCCGGCCCCGTGGGCTCCTTTGCCCCACGTCGGTTCCCTTGCTTCCCGGATGTTTCCCCCTTCGCATGTAGGTCCATGTCGTCGGTTTCTCTCCGAATTGGACTCAACTCCTTGTCTTGCAAGATTCGGCACTTTTCCGGTCGGGTCCCCGGAGTCCGTCGTCTTCTCGGATCAAGTCCCCCGCTTCTTGGAGTTAAGTTTGCTTCATTGCATGACTTGTTCGGGGCTTCAAGGTCTTGTCATGAGGTGCTTGATGAACTTATCCCGAAAGTCTTGCATTCAACACTAAAACCCCGCATAAACATTAAACTCCAAAACCGACATGCACACGTGAACTTGTTATACCACGGGGGTTAGTACCAATGGATAAGGTATAAAACTCATGCCAACACCGAAGGTAAACTCATGGCTAGGTTGACGGATTTTCACCGTCAACATCTCCCCCATGCTTAAACCTTGCTCGTCCTCGAGTAAGCCTTCGATGGATATCATCATTGCCAAACAATGTTTAAACTTTGCATTTGATCACACATGAGAAAACATAATGCTCTCAAAATTTTAATTCGTTAAAGTTCCATAATGTACTAGCCTTCATCTTTACGGAGGGTAGATTCTTGTTAAGCTTATCCCACAAGTATTAACATGCTCACAAAGTTTTAAATAGATCTCAGAATTTTTGAAATAAAGAACGAGAATAAGAAAAGCTAAACCAAATTCACAAATTTAAATCATCTTGTGTATTGCTCATGAACTCTCATCTCACTTGTCTCTCAAGCCTATATATTCTACTCCTTTCCCTCTCATATATATGTGGTAGGCTTTATATGGAGCTTTGGGAAAGTTTAGTCCTAATAAGATTTTATAAATGAGGTGTTGTCAAAACAAGACAAGCTTCTCATGGTCTTACCGAGACTCGTCAAAAAGGTCATTGGAAAATAATGTTAAATCAAGGAGGGGAAAGAGAAAAATACACACACTTTTAGATGAGTGGACATGTGCAAATGGCAAAGAGTGATCCCGAGGCACAAAGGAAGTCCTCGTTATCGGATTGCACATGGTTGGAAAATGAGAATGGATCTTTTTAACTTGAAGCCTTGAATGCACTCTTAGAGAACCAAGGAGTTCACTTTACGCACATATATTTTTTTCTCTTTCTCATATTTCTCATTCTTTTCTTTCTTTCATTCATTCATTCTTTTTTCCTTGTCATATATTCAGTCCATGACTTTCACAACGAAGTTTTGATTTTTTTGTATTTGCTTGCTCCTCTTTTGAACTTCTTTTTTTTTTAAAATTGCTCCCCTTTGAACTCTAAAAATTGCATCGTACCTACCTCCTCCCCCATGCTTACACGTTGCTCGTCCTCGAGCAAAGAGGCGATAAATAAGGTAGGTACCGGAAATATTTTTCCTTGGAGAGATACTTGAAATCTTCAACGTTGGCACCGTCTTGCGATATTCCTTGAATTGATGATCCATTCTCAACGATAGGTTGTGGTCAAGGAGGTAATCACAAAAGATGATATTTGGTTTAAGGGTGGATATCCGGCGAAGTTTGTGAGATCACCGATGCGGGGATACACAATGCACGGATAAAAGGCTAGCAAAAAGATAGATACGCAAAAATGGAATGACCAGCTTCTTAGTCTCGGGCCGTAGAAATCATGGCCTGCAATAACTCACTCAAAAATAAATCTTGTACACTAAGGTTTATGCACTCAAATATATATAAGGCTTTGGATAGGTTGAGCAACACACAAGTGATATTTGTGACAAGGTTAGCAATATTTTTGAGCATAAAAGACATCTTTAATCTATTCATAACTTGAGAGCACATAAAACACTATGGGTCTTTATTTTAATCATGACCTCCGCTGAAAATTAAGCTAGCATTTAAATAAATTCGGACCTGTATTTTTAAGAGAGCACTAGCTTAAACATGCATAAATCAATTACAAAGATGAACAAAGCTGCAATTTTAATCATATATCATCATGGCACGAATTTTGTAACTTTTCCAATGATATAATCAAGGTGGTGTCTTTATTAATGGTGACATCAAGTTGAAATACAAACTGAAAATAAACAAACATGCTTGCTGAAATTTAAATAAAAACAGAAAATACTACGCAAACACACATAAGCAAAAGCTGAAAATTACGAGAGAAAAAGAAAAGAAAAGAAAACTAAAGTTCCTAAATCTTCTAGTCCTCCGCCGGTGGTTGATGTTGATGATCTTGATAATAATACCCTTGCTCGTAATATGATTGGACATTCCCTCCGACGAATTGATTTGGCTCCACAAGGTGAAGGCGTCCAAGTTCAAAGGCAATATTTGCGTTGCCTTCACCGAGTTGAGCTGCGTTAGATTGGATGGCTGCGATGTTTTGAGCATTTCTTGCAGCATACCCTCCAATAATGGCCATGCTTTGTTGTGGTTGGGGATGATGAGCGTAGGACTCCGCGAAGTTAGCGTTGGGCACAACATAATTTTGTGGGGGTACCGGTGCACCACCCCCCCATGCTTGTCCTTGTGACCCTCCGTAATAACTTGGCGGAGGAGGGACCCCGCCGAACGGTTGCACATTGGGTTGTGCTCCACTCGCTTGTGCGGAGGATGTTCCCTCCTCTACGATTCTTCCTCTCTTGTTCTTCCTTGCAGGGACAAGTAGTCCCTCTTCCAACCAATCTTCTCTCCCTTCATTGAAAAGCCTAAGCCTCTCGTTGGGAAGGGGTAGGTTCACTATGGCCAACCGATAACCTCCTCTCTCATCTCCGCTAATGTATTTGCCTTGCCGCAAATACTCAATGCCGAGAGAGGTACCACGCAAAAGGTGGTCGGGGTTTCTTGCGATCCCCGACCGCAAGGAAAAGGCCAACATGGAGAGGTAACACCCCGAACCAATATTACCCGCCCCCGATGTTGCTTCACAACACCAACGGTTGATCATGAGGTAAGAGGGGTCTATTGGCTGCCTGGCAATTAAAGTCGAGTATAACCAATTCAACTCCGTGTCGGTCACCTTTGTTTCCTTCATCCTCCCCAATATCCTCTTGCACATCCAAGAGTGAAATATCCGGATAATGGGGTTGCGGATGCAATTGCGTTGTTGATGGGCTTCTCCGGAGATCATATTCCAAAATCCTGCTAACATGCCGGGTGGCACGTCAACTTTCTCCGGAGCCCCCTTGTGGAATCCAAGCAGCTCCCTAACGTGCTCGTAGGGAACCTCTTGTTGGACTCCCTCCAAACGGAATGACAAGCTTTGCACCCCCTCATCATCAACGATGGGTGCAATAGTCATTAAAATTTCCAAGGCGAACCCCAAATGGGTGTCCACCGATACTCCGTTGGAGAACTGCACCCATCCGAGGTGCCCCAACATATAGTATATGTCGGTGCAAAAACCCAAGGTGTAGAGTGCTTGGTCGTCGAACTTGACGTTCGGCACAAGCCTCTTCTCAAGATTGGCGAGCCTCTCCTCCTCTTCCGTCGACAAGATGATGAAGCCGTACGAAGAGTGTGTCGGGGTGTAAGGAGGTGGTGCGGTTGAGCGAGTCGATCGTCGTGGTGGCGCGGGCTGCTCCTCCGTGTGCCCACGAGGTTCGGTAAACCTCATGGAAGTGCTTCTTGCAGCCCTCATACCACCAAGGAGGAGAGCATCGTTCCTTCTCGGTGGTGCCGTATCCGTCTCCATGCTCCGGGGAGACTCGGAAACCAAGTGCCTCCTCGAAGACGTGGTTGATGACGGCTTGGACGATGACGAACTCTTCTTCTTGGAGAAGAGACTTGTGGTCTTCTTCCACATGGTTGCTGCACTCTTTTCTTCAACTAAAATTTCCGGGTTGCAACCGGTAACTAGGCACTTAAACTTTTTGCTTCGGACGTGGACTTTGAGTGGATTAAGGATGTGGATTTTTTTTCTTGAGCTATCAAGCTTGGGAAGGTTGGCTATGTCTACGGAGGTTTTGAGCACACAAACTTGAACACACAAACTTGCCTGCAGAAAACGGGAGCCGGGGGGGCTCCTTATGTAGGTGAGGCCGGCCTCGGTGCTCCTCCCCGCCTCGTCTTTCTTCCAGCACGATCATTTCACCTCTGCAACTTTCCTGCCCGCGTGCTCCACGAGTTGCACCGCCCAAACGCTCTCGTCCACTCCTTTATTGGTCCTTCCACTTGATGCTTCATGTTTTGGGTCATGTCCATGCTCCCTAGCTCCACTTGCTTCACATGCCACCATGAAATTCCTACAAAGTTGATGCTTGCTGCCCACCATGCTTGTCCTTCGCATGTGAAATTGGTGAAAGTTGATGAAAGGGAATCCAATGGTGCATGCATGATTGCTAGATTGCCTCCATTTAGGTGTGTTTAAGGTTGAGCACTCCTCTAATTCGAAATTTAAAATATTTTTCAGAGCCATGCAAGAGCTCGAACATAATTTTAGAGAAGTTTTTAAACCATTAAAGACAAATGCAAGTCGAAAATATTTTTTTATTACGTCGATTTCGGTCTCACCGGTATAGTTTGCCTTCATTGGTTGAGAGCAGACATTTTCCCGCTTGATCATGGGGGCATAGGTTTAGGTTCTAATTTTGGCTAAATAAGAAAGATTTTGAATAAAACAAAATTAGAATAGGCTTAGAAAAATTCTAATCCTAGAGAAACCAAGGATAAAGATTTTTAAAACCAACCAAAAGCTTTGATTTCTAGGTTCACGTGAGTCCTACCACGTGCTGAATTTTATTAACACTTAAACATAAATCGTGGCTCTACTCGTGTGGTTTTAGCATGAAAAATAAGTCAACCTCAGCACCATAATGAGGGTGAAAGGTTGAGTTAAGGTTCTGAAATAATTTGGTTGAGGGTTTCTCGAAAAGAAAAGAATCAAACAAGCACATAGGAGGGTTCATGCAAAGGGTTTATGATAAAGCAAACATTCAATCAAGAATTATGTCTCTAATATTGTTCAACCACTTCTAAGTCTAATGCCTTTGCGTAATAAAAACTCAAAAACTAAATTATTAAAAAGACTCGGAAAACCTGGAATCGGGTTGTCCTCCCGGTAGCTTATTCTTGACTTGACGAAACGGGTTGCCTCCCGCCTAGCGCTTCGTTTATAGTCCATGGCTAGACTTCTTCACTTGATTACTTCGGATCAACGCTCTTTGTGGGCGTTGCAATCTTGGGTACCCGCTTTGGCTTAGTCAATTTTTTTTTTGGTCTTCACAGGCTGGCTTTGTCCTTTGGTCTTGACGGATGCAACATCTTCCTTGTGGCTCGGCATCTCGAACTCCGGTCCTTCGGTCGTGATCTTCATGGTCTCTAGTGTGATCCTTCATCTCTCCCGAATGAGCGTCTTGGGACCTTGGAGTTGTCTCGGATATTCTTCTTCGTTGCCCATCGGGCGCCCGGCAAGTTGTCCCACTTGCGTCTAGCATCTTCATCACGATGAACACTTCACGTATAGAGCTTCCGACCTCCGTCACCTTGCCATCTAAATTCTTCAATATTTTCTCCATAGCCTCGAACTTAGTGACGGCGTCCTAGGACATGGTCGTACTCCACACACTCCTTGCATGAGGATCTTGCTTCGGCGGCCTTTAGGTATTGAGCTTCTTTCTCCATCTTCATCTTCTCCATCCTCCTCTTAAGTAAACCGATATGCCACTCAAGGAATCCGACTCGTATGCATTCAGCTCTCGCAATCGTCATGCGGATAGTTGAGACTTTGATCTTGAACGGCCTCCCGGCGTCTTGAAGGTTTATGATAGGTAGATCAACGATGTCCGGGGTGCGCGGCGCTCCGGTGGTTGAGGTTGATCTTCCTTTGGACTTGGAGGTGGTGATTCCCTTGGAGATTTCGACGGTCCTTCGACTTCAACTTTTGAATCTAGGGTTTCCACCCCTTTAGCTTGTGTTGCATGTCACCTTTGCTCGTAAAGTTTTCCCGGATCATCCACAAAAAGGTTTGGGTTTCTTGGAGAGGTAGCCAACCATCTCCGGTTAGGGTTAGCAATAAGCAAAGTATGCAAAAACTAGAAAGGAAAAATAAATCTATGAAAACTAGGGTTAGACAAACTAGATTAGATGTATTTTGGGGATGATCAAAGTTTAGTAGATGCAAAAAGAAAAACAAAAAGAAAACTGAAAATTACAAAAAGGCAATAAAAAAATCAAATCTTGATCACTTGTTCCCAGGCAACGGCGCCAGAAAAAGGGGCTTGTTGACGGTTCATAATTGTATCAAAGTTCGTTCGTGACTCGCAAGCGTACAAGTCTCCCGTCGTAGTCAAGGGACCCTTCTTCCCTCGAGTGGTGAACCCAAGGTATCGAATCCGTGGAACAAATGTGTGACGCAAGAGTTGATCTAGTAAAGCCAAGTAACTTCAATCTTTGGTAAAAGAGAAACCCTAATGCATCTAGATAAGAGCACAAAACAAAGATAAATCTAATCTACTAAAGACCGGAGAAAACAAAGTAAGATTGGGTAGATAAACCGATCTAAAGGGATCGGGGTAAGCTTTTTGTTGAAGTTCCAAGCAAGAGAAGAAGTAGCAAATCGAATCTTAATAGAAGCCTCTTTAAATCGTGGTTTCCCGTCCAAATCCGAAAACATCCGCCTTTCGAGACCCCCGTTCGTCACAACGTATCCCTATTCATGCGGGGAGCTTAGGGCGAGTCAAAAGACAAGTCGAGATTCTTTCGGAAGATCCGCGTGTACCTCTAGCCACCGCGGCTACAAGAACACCCTATGTAATCTATCTCGAGAATAGAATTGAAATAAGCAAAGCCGATCGAAAAACGAAATCTTCGAGGAAACACTTGATCGCTAGGAAAAGACTCAACTTGATAATTCAACTATGACAATGATACATACACAAGATCACCACCGGGATCCTTCTTGATCTTGCTTCTAGCTCCGGGAACTCCGACGTGGTCTTCCATGCAAGGTTCCCACGTCGGCTAGGGAAACCCTAGTCAACTAGCTCGACCCTCTCCTCTCCGACATGGTGTCCCTCTCTTCTCTGCTCCTCGGCGGCCGAAGACGAATTCTTCTCTCGCGTGGCTCTCGGTCGGGGGACTATAAATAGCCCGATTGGCGGCTAGGGCAAAGGAGAGCGAGTTTGGGCCCAAAATGGGCACAGGGGCCGACCGGGCCGGCCGGCCGGCCCGGGCCCATTTAGGCCCGGCCCCGTGGGCTCCTTTGCCCCACGTCGGTTCCCTTGCTTCCCGGATGTTTCCCCCTTCGCATGTAGGTCCATGTCGTCGGTTTCTCTCCGAATTGGACTCAACTCCTTGTCTTGCAAGATTCAAGCACTTTTCCGGTCGTGTCCCCGGAGTCCGTCGTCTTCTCGGATCAAGTCCCCGGCTTCTTGGAGTTAAGTTTGCTTCATTGCATGACTTGTTCGGGGCTTCAAGGTCTTGTCATGAGGTGCTTGATGAACTTATCCCGAAAGTCTTGCATTCAACACTAAAACCCTGCATAAACATTAAACTCCAAAACCGACATGCACACGTGAACTTGTTATACCACGGGGGTTAGTACCAATGGATAAGGTATAAAACTCATGCCAACACCGAAGGTAAACTCATGGCTAGGTTGACGGATTTTCACCGTCAACAATATGTAACATGATGTATAGGCATCCTTGTATCTTAGATTGCATGCATTTTGTATCATATGCATTGGATAGAAAAAGCTTCTCCTATATACATTGTTCACCATGGGATGCTATATATGTTTTTGTGAGCTTGTTTGGTATGCTATGGTTAGTTTGGCTTAGCTCTTGATGATCTTGATGAATAATCCATGGTTGATGGCTATGTTTTTTGAAAAATGTCACATATATGCTCTCTCATGTGTAAACGCCTTTATATGATCTTGACATGTTTTAGTGGCTTTGCTATAGTTAATTTGTGGTGGGATAGCTAGTTTATTGATCATATGGGGCCAAAGGCTCAATTGCCATCATGAATGTTTAGCCATCTTGCTTTATCTTGTGGAGGGGCATAAGTTCCTTTTTGTCGCAAAGACATTTCATGTACCAATTATAAATCTGAAAATGAAATGTAAAATGCTTGGAAAATATGCTCCCATGTCATATGTGCTGAAATTAATTTGCTTTGGGTGCTAAACCGTTGCATGATGCCTACCAATGAGAAGTCTCATACATAGAAGTAGGCACATGGCTCGGTGGCTTTGACATGACATGAGGTGCTTGTGGGTGTTTGTGATGGTCTTATGATTAGAGTGGTTGTCCTAGCATGAAGTTTGTGTGGCTTTGCTATTTTGACATGTTTTGCTCATGTTTATGTTTTGCTTATGAGAGAGTAACTTTTCGCAAAATTACTCAAATCTTTTTTAGCCTTGTCCAATGGTTGTGAAACTTGGTGATCACGTAGTTAAGGTCATTACGAACCTGTAGAGTATCTAACTTGCTCATTTGGACTTGTGTAGCTCCTTGTGATGAACTTTGTATAGTTGAGAAGCTATATGTTGAAACTTTTCGCATTTTGCCTTGATTCATGCATTGTCAACAAGGGGGAGAAGTTTGTGCATGCTTTGGGCACCTGGGAGTGTTTGGAAGGTGTTCCAATTGGTTCGGGCAAATTTTGAGCAGGTTGGTGCAGGGCCGGTCACATGGGGCGGTCTAACCGCCACCTAGGCGGTCAGATGTGTGGTAGGTGGTCTAACCACCTGGGGTAGGCGGTCTAACCGCCCTGGCAGAGTGAGCAGGTTTTTGCTCTTTGTTGCATTCCCATGTTGCATTGCAGCATTGGTTCAGGGGGAGTGTGCTTTGGTCCAGGGGGAGCTTGCATATGTGCAGGGGGAGCTCTTTGTGGTGTTCAAGCTTTGGTTCGGTGGTTTGTGCTCTTTGTTTGAGCATGGTTTTGTCTCGGATGTGTCAAGCCGTTGCCCTTGCCTAAGGGGTCCGAAACTTGTCTTCTTCAAGTGATCTTGCTCTTCGTCTTTCTTTGGCTTTCGATCGCTTGTTGAGGTTTCTTTTTATTTGTTTCTTTTCTTTTTCCTTTTCTCTTGTGTTACTTCATATGTGTGTTGTCAATGCACTCATCAAGGGGGAGTTTGAGGACCATGTGTGCTTCGAGGACCGATGGATGGTCGCTTCCTTGTGTGATGAGTGATTGACAACGTTGTGTGGACTGATTCTTGGCTAAGTAATACAGGTGCAGGTTGCGGCTTGACTCGTGTTGGTGCAGGTGAAGAACAAGCGCGAAAGGTCATCGCCGGTGAGGCCTCCAGGTGTGGAGAAGACAAGTAGGCTTCGTTCGAGGGACCCGGTGGCCAGTGGGGTCAAGTGCGGGCCGCATGGTGGCATGAACAGCAAGATGAGGTCGTGGACGGTTTCTTGGTAGAGCCTCAAAACCAAGGTCGACCCGGGACTACGTGGGAGACAAGTCATGAGTGGAGATTGGCAGAGGCTACACCGAGTTCGCGGGGTTTGCAGTGGTTCACCAGAAAACCACTAGGTTACTCGGTTGAGCCACAAAACCGAGGCCGAAGACTCGACGAGGACGTGCGGCCACCTAGGCCGGTTCAACCACCCAGGAGGGGCAGTCAGACCGCCTGGGGCCGGTCAGATTGCCCGGGCCGGTCTAACCGCCCAGGGGGCGGTCTGACCGCCCTGGCCGCCGGCGCCAAGATGCTTCGAAGCGGAGGACACGCGTCGGGATCTCAAGGCTTGCGTCGAGGCTAAGCAGGTTGCGGTCGCCGGGCATCCGTCCGATGAAGAAATTCCGAAGACTTCCAAATCCACCCTTGAGGGGCTTGTATCCCTAGTTATTAGGTGAGGGTAGTTTAGTCTTTTGGGTGCCTCCATATATACTCATTGAGTGGATGGATGGCAGCCAACTCTTGGAACCCTAGCTCATTTGTTTTTCCATTTTCGTTCTCCATTTTCCCCAGTTTTTCCTAGGACTAGCTTGAGAGCTTCATGTGAGATCTAGAGAGAGGGATGGATGTTTGGGTGGCAAGCTAGACCTTGTACGAACCTTCATGGTATGTATAGATGGTTCGGCGTTGTTCCTCAAGGTGGTTTTCTCGTCCTCTTTTGTGTTGATTTTCGGAGCTCTTTGTTGGTGGTGTTTTGAGGACGATTTCTTGGGATCTTTGGTGGGTGTCACGTATGAGGATCTTGTGCCTCTTTGGCTGGTGACTTTGCCCCCAAATCTCCCTTAAATCGGACTCGATTTGGCGGTTTTTTGAGTTGGGCGAGTTCTTGACCTAGAGAAGCGATTTCTTCGATTCCTCTTGATTGTGAGCGATTCGGGTTGATTCCTTTGAGGTAGAGGTTGCCCAGGAGGTAACCCACCTATTCCCGAAGTTTTGCTGCAATCCGTGGAGTGATTCAGGCGATCGGGCGCAAGGAACTTGGGGTTTGACCAGCGGGCTGTTTTTCTGGGAGAGGCGGTCTAACCGCCTGGAAGGGGCGGTCTAACCGCCCTGGGGTTTCCAGGTCAAAGTTTTGTTTCGCCGGATTTTCCTCTGTGAGTTTGTTTGCCTTGATCAGAGGAGCGTCTGGGTGAAATTTCGGGTCGTTCTCATGCCTTTTGCCAGGTGTTCTTGGTTGGAGTTCGTTGCTGGGTACAGGAGGTTAGACCGCCCCTGGTAGCCGGTCTAACCGCCCCTAGGCCCTTGGTAAAGTTTTGGTTTTCGCCAAGATTTTCTGGTAGCTAGCATGGCCCTGACCAGAGATCTTTGTTGGTGAAACCGTGGTGCGTTTTGGTGCTCGGAAGAGGTGTTTCGGAGGATTTCTTGGTTGCCTGGTGGAGGCGGTCTAACCGCCCCCTATACCCGGTCTAACCGCCCCCTCTGGACAGCCGACTTTCGAGTTGTTTCCGCTGTCGTGGGTGCGTGTGTGTTGAGGTTGCTGGTAGTGTTTGTTCCTAGGACCAGTAGCACTCCAGTGGCTATGTGGTTTTGGCAAACGGAAGGTAGAAGTGCGGAGCGTGTGATTTTGGGGTTCCGACCGAGCGAGTTCATCTTGTCGGAGTTTCAATCTCCTTCGAGAAGAATTTTTATCGGCTCCCATTCACTCCCCCCTCTCTGGTCGCCTAATCGTCCTTCATAATGCATATGTACACACCACAAAATAAAAATAACAAAAATGAAAAACTTTATATGTTGGAATGGTCCCAAAGTATACCTCGGATCATTGATTTTCATAACTGGAGCCATCACATACTATAAACATTATAATTTCACAGTTGCAATAATCCAAAATGTACCACTTAATAGTGGCTTTGCACTACTCGAAAAATACAAAATACACTATAGAACAACAAATTTTCATACTCGAATAACCCAAATATGTTACAGAATAACAGATTTCATTTCTAAAATAATTAAATATTATTTTTAATCCAATAATAAAAATATAGATGAATAATATAAATATTACATAAAAAGTTTTGAAGGCAAACTGTGGGAGAGTTCCCCACAGCACAATATTACATAAAAGGTTAGCTATGGGAGGATTGAAAGGGAATAAAGAGAAAATATTACCCATGATTAGTTTAACTTTATTTGGAACAACAGTGCACCTTCGTGCGTTCAATTCTTTGGGTGGCTGCAGGTTCAAGCTGAAAGGAATCGGTGCTGGTAACTTAAAAGGGAGATGGGTAACGAGGCAACCTTAAAACCTAAAACCGCATGGCATGCACTACTTACTTAAAACCAAGGTTTTTGATTGCAGGCTATGAAAAATAGTGGCATCCCAGGCTGGCGGCTATTTGGCGCTATTGTGCCACTCGGCAGCTATGTGCAGTAGCGCCAGCTTGTTGCTGCCGCTATATTGCCGCTATAGCGCGCTATTTGATTGAAACAGCAACAGCAACATGACAGTGTTGAACTAGCCTTTGTAAGTTAATAATTCAAATAGCCATGACAATGGACAACAAAATATGATAAGTTCTCAACCTCAAAGCAAATACCAAATAGCCATGAAGGCATCAAGTCAACACTTGATGTTGAAGTACATAAGCAAACAACCATGGACCACACAACCATAAAGTTCACAAATCACAATTCAAACAGCAACAGCCATGGTTATCAGCAACGGGCTAAAGTTTTTAATTACAGTCTACTTGCCTTGGTTTTTTTTCATGAGCCTATAGCGGCAAAATAGTGGCGATATGACGCTATTCTGGAATAGAGGCAGCGCGATGTAGCGGCAATAGCGCCGATAGCGCAAAAAGAAGAATAGCTTTGTGTCGAGAGCTACGGGCCGCTATAGCGCGCTATATAAAACCTTGCTTAAAACATAAACTAGATCATGCTATCTAGATGTGCAACTAGTGTCCATCTAGTGTGAAACCCTCATTCCAAAGCGTTTTACAACTTATAGCCAGTTCTATTAAGATACTACTCTATGAAAGTAGAGGCAAGCAAGATTACAAGTATGAATTGTGGAAATGCAAAGCGAAGATGAGATGAAGCAAATTCTTAACACACGATTTATCCACAATATCAATAGATACTAAGTCACTTCTATTACACATTTTTGAAGTACTCATAAAAAAATATTGCTACCCGGTCACCAAGTCTCTCTCAAAACACAACTTGACTTGCCACTTAGTCTCGACCACAAAAGCACTTGCCAAGCTCCTTGGTCATCTTGATGTTGTCTCCACTAAGGAGCTTTTCCACCAAACGAGGGGTCTCTATATCCCCCGTACATGATCATTACATGTTTTGTCCTCATTGCTTGAATTTGTGTTGAACCCAAATTCTGCATAAATGTAGACCATTTCAGCATCTGATGCTTGGGTAAGTTCTGGTGTTTCCCCATGTGCAATTTCTCTGCGCCTTACGTAACTCCTCTCCTACCAAAAATGTTGTTGTAATTTGTTGTTGATTGGTGTTTGTGATTGTTCTCCTTTTGGAATATAATTTGGTGGGGAAATATGCTCCCCTTTGTTGGCCCATCAAAAAACACAAAATAAAGTACAAGATCTACTCATATGACACTTTTTATGGACACATTGGTTAAGGGTGCATTTGGCAGATGTTCCAGTGTTGATTTTAGGAGGAGCTCTCTCAAATAGTTTTTTTAGATAGAAGTGATTCTCTGCTGATTTTATGAAGAAATTCTCTTTTAAATGAACTAAGAGGTTGGAAGCTAAAAACATAGCTTCTCCTGATTCTGTGGAGTGATTCTTCATCCTGATTTCAAAAGTTCATACTAGAGAATCAAAGAGAATCACTTTCAACCACATAATTACTTATCATAGATAATCAACTCCACAAGAGAATCAGAAATCCCTTAAATCTTTATTTTTCGAACAAATTTGGGGTGGATCCCCACCTACTTATACATTGATCGAACACGTAATTTACAAGCGCAGCTCCTGCAGGACGGGAGCAGGAGTACCAGAATACAAGTTGGGAGGGAGAGCAGAATTACAGGGAGGTGATCAGCAATTGAGAAGTAGATCACGTCACGCACTAATCAGAACCGAGTGTCGTCGGAACCTTGGTGACCAATCGTCGAGATCTTTTGCAGCTCATCTTAGCACCTCCGGCGGGGGGAGTGTTTGCTGGCCGAAGATCAGTGTGTTTCTAGCTTTCCAGATATGCCAAAGAATGGTGAGGAAAACGTCCCCTCGAACCTCGTCAGGCAGGCTCAGGAAGCACCCAAGTAGCCACGGGCGGCGTAACTTAGCGCTATGCGTTGCACACCCCAGCCTGCCCCAGACAGCGGTAGCACAGGGACAAACATCAAAGATGTGGTCGTCGGTTTCCAGAATTCCTGGACAGAAGTCGCAGAAGGATTCTTCCAATGATCTGATGTTTTTTCGATGTAAGTGAAGGACCGATACGGCGAACCAAAGAGGGGGGGAGTGAATGGGAGCCAATAAAAAATCTTCTCGAAGGAGATGGAAACTCCAATAAGACGAATGCGGCTTCCAACACACTTCTCCAACTCACTACCCAAGATGGTTAAGCCCACGTAGCCACTGGAGTGCCACTGGACCTAGGAACCAACACACAACCTTCCGACCCGAGAACGCAGCGGAACACCAAACCTCGAGTCTACAGGCTAACACCGGTCAGACCGGTGAGCACCACCAGTCAGACCGGTCCCTGCTGATGAAACTGGGCAACTTTCAACAAGTGGCTCCACACCGGTCAGACCGGCCAGACACGCCGGTTAGACCGGTCACAGCCTGAAAGCCCCCAAAGCACCAAGCAGGCCAACCGACCACCAAACTGACCCAAACTCGAAACAGTGGCAACACAGGACAACAGCGAACACACCCAGACGTTCAGCCGAGCAAAAACCCACCGAGGGTTGCACCAGTCAAACCGGTTAGGAGCACCGGTCAGACCGGTGTAGCCTAGGAAGCTCGGGATGAACAGCACCCGCGGGTCAACTCCCCCAAATCCAAACCTCTATCTCCCGATTCGCTCCACGGACTTGAACAAGACTTTGGGGATATTAGGAACACCTCATGAGGAGTCCATAGCCAAGTTTAATCCCACCAAAACTTGTCCAAAAATGAGGAATCAAAGAAATCCCGCCAAGAACACCACAAACCCTAGAACTTGGAAAACCCCAAAATCGAGCCCCTTTACTCACTGATTTGGGAGGGGAATCACAGCCCAAAGAACCACGAAGGGTTCCCACAAATTTCTCCCATCAAATCCCCAAGAGAAAGATCCCGAAAACAACTCAAAGAAATCACCAAGAGAGGGCTCCGAAAATCACCACCAAGAACAACCGGGAACAACACATCCAAACCTCGACGAACCACGCCGAATCATCTATACATGCAACAAAGGTTTTTACAAGGTCTAGCTTGCCACCCGATCATCCAACCCTCTCACAAGATCTCACCATGAAGCTCTCAAGCTAGTCCTATGGAAATCCTAAGAAAATAGGAAGGAAAATAGGAAAACAAATGAGCTAGGGTTCCAAGAGTTGGCTGCCATCCTCTCACCTCTTGGGTTATATGGAGGCAACCGAAAGTCTAAAATGCCCTTTCCTAATAACTAGGGCTACAAGCCCCTCAACGGTGGATTTGGAAGTCTTCATGTCTTCACCATCGAACGGATGCCCGGCGACCGCACCCTGCGTAGCCTCGACGCAAGACATGCGATCCCGATGCGTGTCCTCCGCTTCGAAGTCTCCGGACTGCGTCGTCGCACACTGGTCAGACCGGTGCTCCCCACCGGTCAGACCGGTCTGGCACTGCTGCAGCACCGTCTTCGGTTCTTCGGTCTTGGCTTTGTGGATCAACCAAGGAACCCAGTGGATTTCTGGTGAACCACCGGAAACCCCGCGAACTCGGTGTAGCCTCCGCCAATCTCCACTCATGACTTGGCTCCCACGTAGTCCCGGCTCGACCTTGGTTTTGAGGCTCAACCAAGAAACCGTCCATGACTTCATCTTGTTGTTCATGCCACCATGCGGCCCGCACTTGACCCCGCTGGCCACCTGGTCCCTCGAACGAAGCCTACTTGTCTTCTCCACACCTGGAGGCCTCGCCGGCGATGACCTTTCGCGCTTGTTATTCACCTGCACCAACACCAGTCAAGCCACAACCTGCACCTGCAATACTTAGCCAAGAATCAGTCCACACAACGTTGTCAATCACTCATCACACAAAGAAGCGACCATCCACCGGTCCTCGAACCACACATGGTCCTCAATCTCCCCCTTGATGAGTGCATTGACAACACCCACACGAAAGTAACAAGAGAGAAAGGAAAAAGAAAAGAAACGAACAAAAAGAAACTCCAACAAGCGATCGAATGCCAAACAAAGGCAAAGAGCAAGATCACTTGAAGAAGACAAGTCTCGGACCCCTTAGGCAAGGGCAACGGCTCGACACATCCGAGACAAAACAAAGCTCAAGCAAAGAGCGCGAACCACCAAAACAAAGCTCAAAAAACCACAAAGAGCTCCCCCTGCACACGTGCAAGCTCCCCCTGAACCAATGCACCTCCCCCTGGACGAATGCATGCAAACCAGCTGAAAACAGGGTGGCTGCAGCAACTCCAGCTCACACCGGTCAGACCGGTCATCACCACCGGTCAGACCGGTGCCTAACATGTGCACAGGACCAGCACTCACACCGGTCAGACCGATGCTCACACCGGTTAGACCGGTGAACAACAGAGCCCAGAAATGGCTCGAAACCACCTGAAAACCTTCTAAATGCGTCCAACAAGCCATTTCAAGCTCAAACTTCTCCCCTTGTTGGCAATGCATGAATCAAGACGAAAATGCAATAAAAATCAACCTAGAGCTTCTCAAATAGACAAAATTCAACAAAGAATGCTACACATGTCCAAATGAGGAAGTTAGATACTCTACAGCTTCGTATCGACATCAACTACAAGATCACCAAGTTTCACAACCATTGGACGAAGCTAAGATGGATTTGGGAAATTTTGCGAAAAACTTGCCTCTCATGAGCAAAGTCCTAAACATGATCAAAGCATATTAAAATGGCAAAGCCACACAAACTTCATGCTAGGACAGCCATTCTAACCATAAGACCATCACAAACACCCACAAACACCTCATGTCATGTCAAAGCCACCGAGCCATGTGCCTACTTCTATGTATGAGACTTCTCATTGGTAGACATCATGCAACGGTTCAGCACCCAAAGCAAATTAAATTCAGCACATATGACATGGGAGCACATTTTCCAAGCATTTTACATTTCAGTTTCAGATTCATAGTTGGTACATGAAATGTCTTTGCGACAAAAAGGAACTTATGCCCCTCCACAAGATGAAGCAAGAGGGCTAAACATTCATGATGGCAAATGAGCCTTTGGCCCCATATGATCAATAAACTAGCCATCCAACCACAAATTAAGCATAACCAAGCCACTAAAACATGTCAAGATCATATAAAGGCATTTACACATGAGAGAGCATACATGTGACGATCTTTCAAAAAACATAGCCATCAACCATGGATTATTCATCAAGATCATCAAGAGCTAAGTCAAACTAACCATAGCATACCAAACAAGCTCACAAAGACATAAATAACATTCCATGGTGAACAATGTATATAGGAGAAGCTTTTCCTATCCAATGCATATGATACAAAATGCATGCAAACTAAGATACAAGGATGCCTATACATCATGTTACATATGCCATGCCAAATGCAAGAAATGCACAAAGGAAAGCTATACATATGCTATAAAGGAGCTCCCACACACCCAACTCAAGAAATCAAACACACACCAAGTTCCCCCCGCAAACGAGTGAAAGTTGCTTGATCTAGGGGTTTGGTGAAAATATTGGCTAGTTGGTCATGTGTGGGTACATGGATCAAAGCTATATTTCCTTTCTCTACGTTGTCTCTTAGAAAATGATACCTCACTTCTATGTCCTTGGTTTTGGAATGGAGCACTAGGTTCTTTGCAACGCTTATGGCACTGGTGCTATCACATTGAAGTGGGACATGGGTATACTCCTCACCAAAGTCACTCATGGTGTATGAAGTCCAAAGGAGCTGAGAGCAACAACTAGCAGCGGCAACATACTCGGCCTCGGTAGTGGATTGAGCAACACTCGACTGTTTGCGGGAGGACCAAGACACCAAAGAAGAACCCAAAAACTGGCAAGTCCCAGAAGTGGACTTCCTATCCAACCGACACCCGGCAAAATCCGTGTCTGAAAAACCATGAAGCGCCAAAGAACAGGACGCGGAGTACCAAAGGCTGAAGTCGGGAGTGTGACACAAGTACCTGAAAATTCGCTTCACCGCTTGTCGATGCGAAGTCCTCGGAGACGCTTGAAAACGAGCGCACAAACACACCGAGAACTGTATGTCCGGCCTCGTCGCCGTCAAGTAGAGGAGTGACCCGATCATGCTCCAGTACTCCTTCTGGTCCACGTGTTCACCTTCCTTGTCCGCATCAAGAGCTGTAGTCGTACTCATCAGCGTCGTCATAGCCTTGGAGTCCTCCATCTTGAACTTCCGCACAATGTCCTTGGTGTACTTAGCCTGGTGCACAAATGTTCCTTCCTTTGATTGTTTGATTTGTAGCCCGAGGAAGAACTGCAACTCGCCCATCATGCTCATCTCAAATTCCCTGCTCATATCCTCTGCAAACCTTGCAACAAGAGAGTTAGACGAGCCACCAAAGACAATATCATCCACGTACACCTGCACAATCAGGATATCTCTGCCCTGCCTCAGCAAAAACAAGGTCTGATCGACCTTCCCCATCTCAAAACCTCTCTCAAACAAGAACCCCCTCAACCTACCATACCAAGCTCTAGGCGCCTGCTTCAACCCATACAGCGCCTTCCTCAACTTGTACACCCGGTGGGGGTACTTCTCACTCTCAAACCCCGGAGGTTGCCTCACATACACTTCTTCCTCCAACACACAATTCAGGAAAGCACTCTTCACATCCATTTGGTGCAACTTGAACCCTTTAGCCAAAGAAAAGGCTAGAAGGATCCTAATCGCCTCCAAACGGGCTACGGGAGCAAAGGTCTCCTCGTAATCAATCCCCTCCTTCTGACTGAACCCTTGAGCAACAAGCCTCGACTTGTTCCTCACAACTTCACCTTTCTCTCCCTCTTTGTTCTTCCACACCCACTTTGTACCAATCGGCTTACACCCTGGGGGAGGGTCAACCAACTCCCAAACCTGATTCCTCTCAAAGTTCTCCAACTCCTCATGCATCGAATTAACCCAATTGTGATCAGATAGCGCGTGTCCAATGTCTTTGGGCTCAAAAGTAGCAACAAACGCAGCATGAGCGAAATGAGAATTGTTCCGAACCCTCGACCGTGTAGTGCGTTCATTCATGTCGCCGATGATCCTCGAAGCTAGGTGATCCACTTGTACTCGCCGGGGAGGTTCTCGCCTCGATGCTACCTCCCCCTCAACATCAGCTTCTCCTCGTTCTTGATTTGTCGTCGTAGGTGTAGTAGAGGGTCCGTCCATCACCGTAGTCAAAGTAGTGGGTACATGTTCAGCCGGGGGCACCGCACCACCATCTTCATCGTCTCCATGTTCATGCTCCTCCTCCTGAAAGATCTCCTCGCCAAGCTCATCATCACCTGCACACTCAAAGACAAGCTGACTACGTGGCTCTGTCTCGTCGAAGGTTACCTCGCAAGTCTCCACGATTTGGTTAGTTTCAAGATTGAGCACACGATATGCTCTAGAATGAGATGCATAACCAAAGAAAATACCATCGACAGACCTAGCCTCAAACTTATCCAACTTCCTGCCTTTCTTCAGAATGAAACACTTGCAACCAAAGACATGGAAGTGACTCACCTTGGGTGTGCGACCATGCATCAATTCATAGCATGTTTTCTTCTTGTGCACTCTGAGGTAGATCCTGTTTGACACATAGCACGCGGTATTCACCGCCTCAGCCCAATACCTCCTCGGAGTCCTATGCTCATCGAGCATCGTCCGAGCCATCTCGCACAAGGTCATGTTCTTCCTTTCCACAACACCACCACGGTAACCACCATGAGGTAACAAAACCTCTCTACCTGGAGAAGGGCCAAAACCACGAAAGAAAACCCGTGGACTGTCCCTCCTCTCCTTCTCAAAACTACGGATCCTCCTATCCTCGTATTGAGCACGAGGAGGAGAATGCCTAGCAAACTGACCTCCTGCAAACTCTCCAGCCCAACCACCAGAACCACGAACTCCAGAACCAAACCTCGCACCTGTACGAGCACGAAACCCAAGCTGTTGCCTGTCCAGGCCTGCATCGGTTTGACCGGTGTCCCTCACCGGTCTGACCGGTGTAGCCTGGGCAGCAACACCTCCAACAGCCTTCGGCTCTCCCCATGCCCGAACTGTCCTCACACTCGCCTTGGCCCTGGGCAACTGCACATGAGGCTCAAGTACACCATTGGAAAGGTGGTACTTGTCCTTGTTAGCCCACTCCTTTGCCATTCTCTCATCTCGCTTCCTCTTGAAGCAAAACTCATCCTTATGGCCATCTCTCCCACAATAGCCACAATGGAACCTCACAAGCTTAGGCTTAGGCTTGGGATGTGGCTGCTCACTAGGTTTCTCTCCACTCAACTCCTCCACCGGTTTCCCCTCACTAGCCTTCTCACTTTCTTCCCCAAAGAACACTTTCCCCGAAGTGCTCACAAACTTGATAGGCTTTTGTAGATCTTTTGTGGGTGTAGGAAACACGGGTGGAGCTGGGGTTGTGTCTAGTCGGTTCCTAAGATGGTTAGGTTTTGGGGGGAAATCATTTTTATGGTGGGTTTTTGGTGGCTCTGGGATATTCTCTCCACTTCCCTCACCAACCTTGTTTGCCCCAAATCCCTCACCATCCTGCCTCTTAAATGCCTCGATCATCATCCTCAACTGAGGCTCATGACCAGACAACCAACCCATCAACTTTCTCAGCTCATCATTCTCATCCTGCAAACGATCAACATAATGTGCAAGTTCCAAATTTTCAAAGCATTGATTTCACAGGTAGAGCATGATGTAGGCATAGGTTCCTTCAATTTAGCCTCAAGAGAACTAGTGTAAGCATGCATCTCATCAATCTTAGCATGCAAAACAGGCCAAGAAGTGCAAGCACCTAGCAAAGCAGGTCTAGACTTAAGCTCAGGCACTTCAACCCTAAGCACATCTAGTTCCTCACACTTGGAGGCATGCTTCTCCTTAAACAAAGCAAGATCAGCAAGAAAGATGGAGCAATCGACACAATCAACCTCATCCGAAACAACAGGGCTAGCCTTAAAGGAATCAATCTCAAGCTTGCTATCAAGCACCTGTGTCTCTAGTTCAGCCACTCTAGTCCTAGCATCCTCGAGTGAAGCCCTAAGCTCTTTTCTCATTTTCTTGGCCTCTCTAAGCATGTCATCACGGTTATCAAGCAAAGAGCCAAGCCTCTCATTCTCCTGGCGCAATAAGGGAAGTTTATCACGCACCTTGTCGTCGGAATCGGAGTCTGAGTCGCTCTGTGTGCTCTTCTTGCTGTCGGAGCTCAGCGCCATGGTGCAGAAGCCATCTCTCGCGAAGCAGCTCAGCCCACTCAGATTCTTGGACGACTTCTTGTTCTTGCGACGATCACCTTCATCTTCACTGCTGCTCGAGCTCGAGGTGGAGTACGCAGAACTGGAGTCGACGTCGCTCGCTCCAACCATCACTCGGGCCTTGCCTCGGCTCTCCTTCTTCCTCGATCGTCGCTCGTCCTTGTACTTGTTGTTGTGCTTGCTCTTGTGGTCGTGCCTCGATGGGTACTTGCCATCGTTCCTCGGCTTGTGCTTGTAGCCGTCCTTGTTCTCGACCTTCTCCGGGCAGTCGGCGACGAAGTGTCCCGCCTTGCCGCACTGGAAGCATGTCCTCGTGTTCCTCCTCATGTTCACTCGGTTCTCGTGCAGCCTCTCGAACCGCCTCGTCAGGAGCGCCAGCTTGTCCTCTCCAAGCACAACGAACTCCTCATCTGGCATAGACATCAAAGAGGACGAAGAGAACATCCTGGTGGATGGGTTAGTGTTAGCCTTTCCATTTGAACCACCAACGAGGGCAAGACTATGAGAGTCAGTCGGGCCCTCGTGCTTGGCAGTCATGCCCCTATCCACCTCAGCCGACTTGAGCTTCGAGAACAGCTCGTTCACCGTCAGAGTGTCATACTTCTCCGACTCCACAATGGCCTCGAACTTTCCGCCCCAAATCGTACGATCCAAAGAGTGTAAGAGCTTGACCGCTCTATCATGATCATCGTACGGGAGCACGTCCACATTGGCCCTCATGTTGTTCACAACCACCGTGAACCTCTGAAACAAGGCATGGATGAACTCACCGGGGAGATGAGTGAAGTTCTCGTACTCTCTCCGGTAGGTCGCATACATCTGTGCCTGAACCTGGGCATTCCCAACATGAGCCTCCTTCAGCACCGACCAAATTCTACAAGCCAAGTGCTCGGTGTGCACCCAATCGAACTCAGGCTGACACAAAGCACGAAACAAGTAGTCGACCGCCTTATTGTTGGCGTCGAATCTGTCCCTCGATCCTGGAGCGAGGAAGTCCATCGGTTGGACATAGCCTGTGTCCACCGTGACATCCCAAAGGATCTGACCCTTTCCGCGGAGGAACGCACCCATCCGCTTACTCCACATATGGTAGTTCTTGCCATCGAAGTGTGGAGGACCCGAACCCCGTTCCTGGTACGCCATCCTTGGATCTTAGACTGGTTAGAGTCAATAAAGACCCGAACCGGCTCTGATACCACTTGAAGGACCGATACGGCGAACCAGAGAGGGGGGAGTGAATGGGAGCCGATAAAAATTGTTCTCGAAGTAGATGGAAACTCCAACAAGATGAACGCGGCTTCCAACACACTTCTCCAACTCACTACCCAAGTTGGTCAAGCCCACGTAGCCACTGGAGTGCCACTGGACCTAGGAACCAACACACAACCTTCCGACCCGAGAACGCAGCGGAACACCAAACCTCGAGTCTACAGGACAACACCGGTCAGACCGGTGAGTACCACCAGTCAGACCGGTCCCTGCTGATGAAATTGGGCAACTTTCAACAAGTGGCTCCACACCGGTCAGACCGGTGAGACACACCGGTTAGACCGGTCACAGCCTGAAAGCCCCCAAAGCACCAAGCAAGCCAACCGACCATCAAACTGACCCAAACTCGAAACAGCAGCAACACAGGACAACAGCGAACACACCTAGACGTTCACCCGAGCAAAAACCCACCGAGGGTTGCACCGGTCAGACCGGTCAGGAGCACCGGTCAGACCGGTGTAGCACGGGCGACTCGGGATGAACAAGACCCGCGGGTCAACTCCCCCAAATCCAAACCTCGATCTCCGAATCGCTCCACAGACTTGAACAAGACTTTGGGGATATTAGGAACACCTCATGAGGAGTCCATAGCCAAGTTTAATCCCACCAAAACTTGTCCAAAAAGGAGGAATCGAAGAAATCCCGCCAAGAACACCACAAACCCTAGAACTTGGAAAACCCCAAAATCGAGCCCCTTTACTCACGGATTTGGGAGGGGAATCACAGCCCAAAGAACCACGAAGGGTTCCCACAAATTTCCCCCATCAAATCCCCAAGAGAAAGGTCCCGAAAACAACCCAAAGAAATCACCAAGAGAGGGCTCCGAAAATCACCACCAAGAACAACCGGGAACAACATATCCAAACCTTGACGAACCACGCCGAATCATCTATACATGCAACAAAGGTTCTTACAAGGTCTAGCTTGCCACCCGATCATCCAACCCTCTCACAAGATCTCACCATGAAGCTCTCAAGCTAGTCCTATGGAAATCCTAAGAAAATAGGAAGGAAAATAGGAAAACAAATGAGCTAGGGTTCCAAGAGTTGGCTCCCATCCTCTCACCTCTTGGGTTATATGGAGGCAACCGAAAGTCTAAAATGCCCTTTCCTAATAACTAGGGATACAAGCCCCTCAAGGGCGGATTTGGAAGTCTTCATGTCTTCACCATCGGACGGATGCCCGGCGACTGCACCCTGCGTAGCCTCGACGCAAGCCATGCGATCCCGACACGTGTCCTCCGCTTCGAAGTCTCCGGACTGCGTCGTCGCACACCGGTCAGACCGGTACCCACCGGTCAGACCGGTCAGACCCACCAGTCAGATCGGTCTGGCACTGCTGCAGCACCGTCTTCGGTTCTTCGGTCTTGGCTTTGTGGATCAACGAAGGAACACAGTGGTTTTCTGGTGAACCACCGGAAACCCCGCGAACTCGGTGTAGCCTCTGCCAATCTCCACTCATGACTTGGCTCCAACGTAGTCCCGGCTCGACCTTGGTTTTGAGGCTCAACCAAGAAACCGTCCATGACTTCATCTTGCTGTTCATGCCACCATGCGGCCCGCACTTGACCCCGCCGGCCACCGGGTCGCTCGAACGAATCCTACTTGTCTTCTCCACACCTGGAGGCCTCACCGGCGACGACCTTTCGCGCTTGTTCTTCACCTGCACCAACACCAGTCAAGCCGCAACCTGCACCTACAATACTTAGCCAAGAATCAGTCCACACAACGTTTTCAATCACTCATCACACAAAGAAGCGACCATCCACTGGTCCTCGAACCACACATGGTCCTCATTAAGTTGGCTTTAGTGTTCAGGCGCCCATGCAGTAGTAGACACCCAAAGATTTTGACTTTGGTTGGTAGCTTCATCTGCCAGACCTTGCCAGCGTCAGGGGATTTTTGGTCAGAGGCGTGGAGGGCTTTGTGGGCAAGGCGTGTGCTGAAAGCAGAGCTACGCATGCCAGCCATAAAACGGCAGTCGCTCTGTTGTCAGATGGGCAACAGGCACAAGCAGTCCTATAGGGTAGCTAGCTCGTCAGAAGCCATATGTGTCAGCCGGGGACGGAGGTCTAGCACCCTGTTGCATTGTAGGACATCTTGAACCAAAGGGAATGACGAGGTGCAGTGTGAGAAGAACGCCAGAAACACATTCTCGAGGGTGTCATCAAGGAGCCAGCGATCGTACCAGAAGGAGGTGTACGTGCCGTCCCCGAGTTGGACCGTCGTCAAGTTCCGGGAGCGTGGGAGTTCAGTTTGTACTATCCTGTAGAGGAAAGACTTCGGGTCTACAGAGGTGTGGTGCGAGTGCCAAAGTTTCCACGAGAGGAGCCCTGGTTCATGGAGTTTCTAGACCAAGACCTCCACAATCTGTACTGACACGAAGCTTCCCCCATTTGATTAGGCATTGCGAGCCGGAGCATTTCTCCTCCCCTGTCCAATGGAAATCCCGCATCCTAGCATCCAGCGCCTCGATGACAATCTTCGGAAGAAGGTGGGAGGACATGTAGTAAATGGCAAGCCCACCGAGCACAGCATTAACACGAATCAACCCCCTCCCCCCGAGTTGAGGATTTTCGCCTTCCAACCAGCAAGATAACGATCAAAGCTGTCCAAAAGTGGCTGGTAGTCAGAGACGCGAAGTTTGTGTGGTGACAGAGGTAAACCTAAGTAGGTTTGAGGGAAACTGGAAGCCCAGAATCCAAGAGTGTTTTCCATAAGACGAGTGTCCTTCGGTGGGACATGGACAGTGACAAAGGTGGATTTATAATAGTTTATTGTGAGGCCTGTCGCAGAAGAGAAGTTGCCTAGAATGCTTTTTAGCACGAAAATTGAATCGGGATCCGCTCCGGCTCTGATGAGGGTGTCGTCGTCGTACTGAAGGACCGGACAGGTGAGGTCAGGATCTAGGGGGTGGTGCAAACACTGCTCCCTCGATGCCTTTTGGATCAGCCTCTGCAAACATCGGCGACTATGATGAACAAGTAGGGGGAGATGGGGTCACCCTGACGCAGCCTCACCGGCTATGAATCCAGCGCTAGGGGACACCATTTAGCATTACAGCGGTGCGTCCGATGCTCAAGATCGTGCTCACCCAGTTGCACCAGCGCTCATCGAAGCCCCGACACCGAAGGATGGCCATCAGGCTGTGCCACTCCACCGAGTCAAACACCTTTTCAAATCCAGTTTGAGAACAGTAGTGGGAGCGCGCCTGTTGTGGCAACACCGAAGGAGGTCAGCGGGATAGACGAAGTTCTCTGCAATGCTGCGGCAATGAACAAACCCAGTCAGGTCGGCATCAACGATGCAAGGAATCAATGGTCGCAGCCAGTTCACCATCACCTTTGTAAAGAGTTTCATGGGGCAATTTTGCAGGGAGATGGGTCGGAAGGCGTCAGCAGTGCAGGCCCCGTCCTTCTTGGGCAGCAGGATAAGATCTGCCTGCTTTAAACCATCTAGATCAAGAGTCCCGGCATGGAAGAGCTCAAAAAGACACAGGACATCGTGTTTAAGCTCTAGCCAGAAGTGTTTGTAGAAGGAGGGGCCAACCTTAAATCTTTATTCAAACCCGCAAAAACTATAACATGTTGCACTGAAAGTAAGATGAGCATGAGTTGCACACTTCCTTAATTAGGCTTAGCAATTCATAATTTTGTATGCACTGCTAACAATTTTTTATTGGTAAACCTCAACAATTGACCTAACACCTAGGAGTGGTGTGATTTTATAATCACTAAATCCAGCGTCAAAGATAATCTTCTGCCAGCCTTGTTCATTTCGCTCGATGCCATTGATAAACATGATGAAGAGATCGAACAAGAACTGTGTCTCCTTATGCTTTAGGTTAGATGATCCTGCTCCAACCACCATATCCAATATTATCACCTTCCCTCCCTCCTCTCATGATGGTATAGCCTTCCTACAATTCATCAATATTTTAACGCACACCTCATCGCCCCAATCGTGCAAAACCCACTGAAACCAAATTGGATAAGTTAGTGCCAATAGAGTGAACATCTTACACAATTTGAGCCCACTTGATTGATAGCAACAAATATATAGTGTATTTATGTCTATGTCTTTTTCAATTCATGAGCTAGTGGAAAGTCATTTGCAGGCCAGTATTAGTGATTTCGTGACAAATTGGACCAAACAAAACAATACAATGGTACATGGCATTTCTTGAGGAAAATAGCGTTTGCCGGTGGAATGCTCTCGAACATGTCACCGGCAATGTACTTCACCTTGGTGCTAGGAGGAGCATCGGCCACAATGTGATAGAGATCCAGCACGCTGCACCTGACGTTAGGGAACGCATTCGAGATGGCCAGGGCTACCCCGCCGAGCCCTCCGACGATGTCGACCAGCTAGCTCACCCGTCGGAAGACATCGCCGCACTCCTTGACGATGATGTCCATGATGAAGGCGCTGTCGGCGACCATGCCTCGTTGAAGAGCGAGCCGAAGGCTGCCGGGTCGCGGCTGGCTAGATCCCACGGCTTCTCCCCGTGTGCTGTCTCGAAGAGAGACGGCTCCTGCTCCGGCAAGTCGTCGCGCCTGAGCCACGCGCCGAGGCCAAGGAAAGGGGACACGAAGGTGCCGTCGAGCATTAGCACCAGGAAGGGGCTCACGCTTGGGGAGCCGACCAGGAGGCGAGACGCCGGAGTGAGACCGTAGTAGTAAGCATGTTCGTCGTCCCCGTCATCGACCGCCGCCGGTCGTCGGACGCTGCTGCTGAAGACGCCGGTGACGGTGAGCACGCGCATGAGGCGGCACAAGCAGGGGATCTTGGAGGGTCCGAGCATGGTCTTGGTGGCTATCTGGGGGAGCGTGGCGGCGCCGCCGTGGTGTTGGATGGCGTCGGCGACGCGGAGGTCCAGAGTGGCCTTGAGCGCCATGGACTTGACATAGCCGAAGGTGTGGTGCTAGAGCTCGAGCTGGGCTTCCATGTAAGATCAATGGCCCTTAGAAAGGGGTGAATATGGGACTTCTTTTGAATTTCTAAAGCAACAAAGAAACCTTAACCTATCAACTAGTGTTGCCCATATAGAAGAGTTTTTCTCTACTACTAAAGCACACTAACAAGATTTTCCTTAGCAAATATCACACTAGGAGATATGCAACAACCTAGGCAAGATAAGAAGCACACAAAAAAATAACCAAGAACAAAGACAAGGAAACTTAAGTGCGGAAAATAGGTGCTGAAATTAAATGCAAGAAGTAGATAGAGAGACACAAGAGACGACCAAATTTTTTCCCGTGGTATCGAGAAGTTGACGCTTCCCCCTAATCCACGTTGGAGCACTCACTTAGAGTTTTGCTCCCCTTGAGTCACCAAGACACAAGTGCTCACGAAGAGTACCCGTTCTCCATCTCCGGAACGGTGGGTCTCGAACCGTGTACACCAAGCTTTTCTTGAGGCTCCCACAATCTCCAAGAGCTCACCAAGAACCCCCAAAGCACCGAGACCGTCTAGGAGCCGTCAAACTCCAAGAGTAACAAGCCCGCACACTTTCACTTGACCTGAGCACTCAGCTAAGCCATGTATGCACCTTGAAAACCCTTGATCACTAAGAAAGAGCTCCTCAACGAAGAGGAAGAGAATCCCAACTGGCAAGAACACACTCTCCTTCCCTCCTTGCTGCAATAGATCTCCAGAATGGCAAAGGCAGCTCAAGAGAGGCAGGGGGTCATATTTATAGGCCTAGCAAGGGAGGCTAGCCATTGGAAAAGGTTTCCTGAAAAAGTAGCACAGTCGGATGAACCGATGGTATCCCCCTGCGCAGGCGTCGGATCATCCGATCACTCACAGGATCCAATATAGCCGTTGAACCAAGTAACCCAGTAAATACACCGACGCTATACACTGACGCCCCGTCGGACCATCCGGTGCTGAAGAGCACCCACTCGGGGCAGTACTGTATGTTTTGAACACAGCCGTCGGATGAACCAATGAGTCAACTTCCAAGCGTCGGTCCATCCAGTGCTGAAGCAAAAGTTTTGGCGCGTCTCTGTAAGTTTTAAATGCAGCCGTCGGATAAACTGCTGGTCAAGGCATCGGATCGTCCGGTGCTGAAGAGGCTAAGCCCTGACCCTTACTATTGCCAAACCCTAAGGCATCGGATGAACCGCTGCCTATACCAGTTCATCCGACGGTTTGTTTTGAATCCTTTGGCCACAGAACTCATCCGACGAATGTATTTTTGAGGTCGTCGGTTCATCTGACGCTATGATTTGAATTCCAACTCGTACAATTCAAACACCTTTGAGTTTTCCATCGATTCTTTTGGTTCAACCTTGCTTCCATGAACTCTCTGAGCTTGATAACAACCAAGGAACTTGAGTGTGCATATATTCATGGCTTTTTGGTGCATGGTCAAGCTACTAGTGCACGAACCCCTCTTAATAGTACGGTCGAACACTACAAACTAGCAATCCAAGTGTCCTTCATCACCTTGTGACACTTGGAACTATCAAAGTCCTTAGCCTTGTAGTATTCATCCATTGATTGTCCATAAACTCAAATCGAGGGGTCTCTTTTCATTCAACACTTACGGCAATAACCCAATTTATAATCCGCTGCAAAACAAAGGTTAGTCACAAGCATATGGTCGTCATTTATCACCGAAACACACCCTTACCAAAGGTGCGAAAGGGCCTAGATGGTTACAATCTCCCCCTTTTTGGTGATAGATGACAACACGAGTAGAGATAAGATAAGCATATAAATTGAATTTAAAAGCATATAAACTATACTTCAAATGCATGAAATAAGATAAGTGATAAGCACACATGCATTAAGGTAAACAAGCACCACAATCATGAGTAGACATGTAAACCAATGACATACACAAGATCCAAATATATGTCTCATCATGAAACTCCACAAAAGCGAGAGAGGCTATAAAAACTCAAAAACCTGCACTCTCCCCTAACTCCCCCTATCTCTATTCCCCCTATCTATCTCCCCCTTTGGCAACAAGCACCAAAAAGGAAACTAAGCCTGAGGCGGAGAGGAAGGATCCGGTGGCGAGGTAGAGACGGTCCTCGAAGGTCGAACAGAGAAGCCGGAGGCATCGTCGTCAGTGTCGTCGCCGAGACCGGACCAAGTTGGAGAAGAGGCACGCTGAGGTGGAGGTGGAGCTAAAGTCGTCGCTGTGCCGGAAGTCAGAGCCTGAGTGGCCTCGGGACCTGGAACCTCTAGGTCGGAGGCGATCGTTGAAGAGATCTGCTCAGAGATAACACAAAGGTAGTGATCCTCCTGACTCAAACCCTCGGTCCGCGGTGTAGTAAAGCTCGGAAGAGGAGAAGTCACCCGTGGACTGGGTAGAGAAGTATGAGCTAGCATATCAAAAACGAGTGCTCCTGTGGTGAGTGGAGACGGCAGCTGTGACGACTTCGGAGTGGCCATCTGAAGCTGGTCAAGAAAGGTGGTAGCTGCCACTGCCTAAGGTGTCGTCGTCTGAGGTACCGCGAACATCCTCGTCTGAAGTAGAGGTGATTGTGGAAAGGACGCAAGGGGAATGTTCACGAACCCACCGGCAAGAGGTAGGGGTGCAGTCAGGTAGGCCTGGAGCTGCTGAGTGGTCGGAAACTGAGGAAGTTGCATCCCTGACTGTTGAAAGAGCTGACCAAGACACCCAGACATGAACGTGAACATTTGTGTAGTCATCATCTGGTGCTGGAGCATCTGCTACCTCTGTGCCTCCTGCTTCTGTCGGATCCCCTCAAGGATCACCTGCTGAGCTTCCTGGTGCTGCTGAAACTGAGTCTGCATCTACTGCTGCACCTAGAGGGTGGCCTGAGTCTGAGCTGCCAGAGTCTGAATCAGTGAGGTGAGCTGATCTGGCTGGGTCACCTGAGCAGCTGTAATCTGAGGGATCGGTAACTCGGCCTCTCTCTGGCCTGGCAAAGAGGAACCTCTTGCCTCGTCATCATGAGTACGACGAACTTGGAACACTAGCTCAGGAGCTGGTACAAAGTCCTCATCGTCGCTGGAAGACTTGTCACATGTGACAAAGTACGGTTGGAGAGGTGCCTCAGCTGCTGCAAGTGTAGCGTCCTGTCGGGCTGCCTCGTCCATCACAGCCTCAGCTACTGCTCGTGCCTGGAGGGTCTCCTCTGCTCTCCTCAAGCCTCTCGGGCCTCGCCTCCTGTCACCTGGCATCAGAGGTTGGTAGGTCGGGAACACAAACTTGGACTTCTCAAGCATCCCTACGTACCGCTGAGCCTCAAGTCGGGACAACAACCAGCTGATCCAGTGAGCAAACGGCTACTGACGTGTCATGCCCATGCCATCCATAATGGCGTCCTCAATCTCACTGATCATGATGTCCACTATATCAAAGGGGCGCTTCGCCATCACGAACATCAGTAACCACTGCTGCACCCCTATGAGCGACTCGGCGTTCCCCATCCTATAGAGAACGGACCTCCGGAGCGCGTAGTGAACAACGTACGCCTCACGGGTCAGACGGTCCGGTGTCCTGGGAGTACCGGGGAGTAACAGCTGGAGGAACAAGAAGCTGATCTCGTCGTCCGAGGGAAGCACTGGAGAGTGAGCACGACGGGGAGGCTCGACGTCAGGGTAGGCCGGGTAGTGAATCGAGTCGTCGTGGAGATCAACCTGAAGCAACTCTGATATTTCCTCTCTGGTGAGACTCTGCTGCTGACCCATAAACATGAACTTGAGGGAGAGTCTATCAGCCTCGACGTACACAGTCGCGTAGAACACCGGAACCCAGTCGAGGACGTACTAGGACCTCCTGCTCACTAAGTCAGCCAAGCCCCTCTGGTAGTCAAAGAACGGTAAAAAATGCTCCCCGGCTGCAGTTGCTCTAAGTGCTGTGAACTGTAGCATCCTGTGCTGACTCAACTGTGAACCCCTGTGAACATAGGAAGTGTAGAAGCTCTCTTGCAGTATAGTCCAGAACCTGGGGTCACAGTCCTCATGCCCACGAGGGAACCACTGCTCCTGTGGCACTCCTCAAACGCCGAATCTTCGGCCCGGACAAGTTCCGCGGATCGCTGAGGTACACGCCGAAAGCCTCTGCCCGTGGTCTGTGGGTCATGTGCCTACTTCTCTCTCTCGACTAGCTCCTCAACTACAGCTCTCCTCTGTCACAGAGTCGGCTGTGTGTGTCCTCCACGAGTCTGAGGACCGGACCTGGCAAGTGAAGGAGGTGACTCTGTCTGCTCTGCCTGCTAACCCCGGCCTGAACGACGTAGCTGCTGCTGCTGCTGAGACTGCTGCTGCTCACCCTGGGGCTGCTCCCCTGCCTCTGAGCACTCTCACCAATCCTGATGCCCCTCTGTGGCTAACCCTGAGTATCTGGCACTGAGAGAACTCGGTCCCACTCCTTCTTCTGGCGAGTCTTCTTCTTCTTCGGCTCGACTACCGCCTTACCCTTCCTCATGTCGCCTACCATCTGTCAAAGAAATGATAGAATATTATAGAATGGCGAGATACGAGTAACAAGATATGTAACTAAGGGTAAGAGTCCTTAAGCATAGCAAATGAGTGTATATGAGCCTAATCATGAAGAGTATAGGAGAATTACTGCCACAAAGTAAGGATAGGAAATCTAAGCAATCCTTAGGTGAACAAGATGTGCAAGTGTGGATAATTGTGAATGATTCTTGTACTTGCCATTTTAAAAGTCCTCAAAAATTATGGAAATAGCAAAAGCTATATGGCATTTGAACATACATAGGAGCATGGCATGTATTCACTGAAGCATAAAGGCCAATTTGATTAATTGCTCAAAGAAACATGGACACATAGCAAAAACTAGCCCTTGATGTACAGGAACAGTGCACAAGAATGGGGAGAGGAGCAAATTCCTCACCACAGCGAGAGATTGAACGACGAAGAACGACTGTGAATGGGAGAATAAGCCTTGCGCTCCTCCTGGTGGATGCCGGCGAGCCGAGGCGGTGGCGCATGGCCGGAATCGGCGGAGGCGGCCGAAACTCTAGCCCGGGTCGGTGGCGGCGCGCGCGCAGATCGTGAGAAGGAGCGGCGCGGGCAGCCGGTGGCGGGGACAGAGGGTCGGAGAGAGCGCAAGGCGCACGCGTACGCGGAGGAATTGTAGGAGGCGATGAAGACGGCGGCGTACGGGCGCGGGCGGTGGCGGTTCGAAGAGATGAATTAGGGTTAGAATGACTCTGCCGCCAACTGTTATGACAGACGAGACCCACGCTTTAGAGTAGCGTCGGATGAACCGACAACAGAAAAAGATAGTGTCGGTCGGACCGTCGGATCAGTTCTGCTCCTGGGTGAAAGCAGGCATCGGATGAACCGACGACCTGGAAAATAGATGCATCAGAGCAGTTACGCGCGGGTCTGTGAAAAGTTGAAATTTTTTTCAGCACCGGATGAACCGCTGATAAGAAACGCGTGAGCGTCGGTTCATCCGATGGTAGAAAATTTTCTAACATAGAAGAACTGAGTCCACAGACCCCTTTACCGGATGAACCGACGCCGGAACCTACTAGGCAGCGGTTCATCCAACGGTGACAATTCGATTTTGCTGAACTATATCTCATTTTTGATTCGTCGAATGTCACACACAAGCCAACACAAGCACATTCTTGGATCAATCCTGAGTGACAACCTCACCCCTCAAGCACTCCTTTGTAAAATACTTATAGATACACAAATAGCTCCCTAAAAAGGGATAAACCATAGATAAAATAGGCAAAGTAAGAACCAAAGGAGGGGAGGGAACTCCAAAAAGGGAATGTATGAGTTAATTGCCTTTGAACTTAGAGATTGACACCATAAGCTCGTTAGGACATAACTCAATAGGCATTAAGCACAATCATTTGTCTCATCACACCTTAAGAGTTGTTGATTTGCATTGAACGCTAAGCAACATTCTCATACTGTGAGTTTCCTTTGTGACTTCTCTCACGCATTGCTATGCAAGAACAAATGCATGAAATTAAACATGAATGCAATCTACATGACAAGCATAAGTGCAAAGCGAAAAGGTAAACTATCTTGCCAAGTTTGAACCCTTGATAAGCTTATTCATGGTGAGCCTTTCAACATGCCTTGAGCGAAACAAGAGAACCACCGACTCAAGCAAGACCCATACTCACCACTATCTCATCAAGGTTAGACAAGCCCCTAATCATATGCAAATGCAAACTATATGACAAGTATTACATGATGTTGGACGCATCAAGCACATTTAATTCTCTCCGAAGCCTACAAAAGGTGTTTTCATCAAGAGGCTTGGTGAATATATCCGCCAATTTTTCCTCGGAGCGAACACCACAAAGGACAATGTCCCCTTTAGCAACATGGTCTCGCAAGAAGTGATGACGGATATCAATGTGCTTGGTGCGTGAATGTTGAACCAGGTTGTTAGCAATTTTTACGACATTTTCATTGTCACAAAGGAGGGGAACCCTATCTAGAACCACACCATAATCCAAGAGGCTTTGCTTCATATAGAGGATTTGAGCACAACAAGCCCCCGCGGAAATGTATTCCGCCTCCGCGGTGGATAAGGCCACGGAGTTTTGCTTCTTAGAGGACCAAGCAACCAAAGAGCGACCTAGCAAATGGCACCCACCCGAAGTACTCTTATGGTCTACTCGACATCCGGCAAAGTCCGAATCCGAATAACCCAGGAGCTGAAAACAAGCACCATGGGGGTACCACAAGCCAATGCTAGGTGTGTATTTTAAGTATCTAAGGATCCTTTTCAAAGCACTTAGGTGAGATTCTTTAGGGTTGTCTTGAAACCGAGCACACATACAAACACTAAACATGATATCGGGCCTAGATGCAATAAGATAAAGAAGAGAACCGATCATAGAGCGGTAAAGCTTTTGATCAACCGATTTACCTCCTTCATCTAGGTCGAGATGTCCATTGGTAGGCATTGGAGTCTTGATCGTCTTACAATCATCCATCTCAAACTTTTTGAGAATATCATTAGTGTACTTCTCTTGATGGATGAAAGTCCCTTCCTTCAATTGCTTGATTTGAAACCCAAGAAAGAAGTTGAACTCTCCGATCATTGACATCTCGAATTCCCTAGTCATGACATCACTAAAATCCTTGCACACTTTGAGGTTAGTAGAGCCAAAGATAATATCATCAACATAAATTTGGCAAACGAAAAGCTCATTGTTAATTATCTTTGTGAATAGTGTGTTGTCCACTCTACCAATCTTGAATCCCGCTTCAATGAGAAAATCCTGGAGCCTCTCATATCATGCCCTAGGAGCTTGCTTGAGTCCATACAAAGCCTTGTGCAACCTATATACATGATTAGGATATGTAGCATCTTCAAAACCGGGAGGTTGCTCCACATAGCCTTCTTCATTGATGAAGCCATTCAAGAAAGCACTCTTTACATCCATTTGAAATAATTTCATTTTATGACTAGATGCATATGCAAGGAGGATACGGATAGTCTCGACGTGCCACCGGAGCGAAGGTCTCTCCATAGTCCAAGCCTTCTACTTGAGAGTACCCTTTGGCGATAAGTCTTTCCTTGTTCTTCACCATAATGCCATGTTCATCTTGCTTGTTCAGATAGACCCACTTAGTGTCAATCACATTCTTGTTCTTGGGGCGCTCTACCAACTCTCACACTTGGTTTCTTGTGAAGTTGTTGAGCTCATCTTGCATAGCCAAGATCCAATCCGGTTCCCCAAGAGCTTCATCTATTGTTGTGGGTTCTACAAAAGAGACAAAAGCATGATGTTTACAAAATGAGGCATATTGCTTGCGGCGAGTCCTTGTACCCCCTTTGGGATCACCCAATACAAGATCAATTGGATGGTTCATTGAAGTCCTTGTACGCCTTCCAAATGTTGTAGAGGTGGGATCATCTTGAGATTGAACTTCCCCCATTTCCTCTACTTGATCTTGAGTGTCTTGTGATATAGGAGGTGGTTCATGTGAGGAAGATGGACTATCTTGTCTTGTGGGTGATGATGGTGGGTGCCTAGGTTGATCATCATTGTCATCATCATCGGAGGAGTCTTCATGAATGGAGTGAGAGTCATCATCCTCCTTTGGCTTGATGTCACCAATGGCCATCTTCTTCATTGCTTCTCGAAGAGGTTCTTTTCCTACATCATCACAACAAAAACTATCTTCTTGGGAGCCATTAGATTCATCAAACTCCACGTCACATGTTTCTTCAATCACTCGTTGTGACAACCCGCCCAGGAAAATACCGTACTATCGCCTAAGACCGATCCACTTTGGTCATTAAGCAATAATAAAGTATCGTCCTGTCGTTAGTTGCCGGGTTAATGCCCGATAAATCACTTGAAAAGCACAAGGATCGAATATATGCATTAAAACTCACTCGAAGGCGAGTCCAGAGATACAACATCATTAATATCCAAATTCTTACCCCGAGGGGTTTAATTATTACAAACCATAGTTTTTGCAACAATGAAATAGTTCAGAGTTTTCGAAAAGCAGCGGAAATTAACTAACGGAAGCGAAGACACCACGGGAGGCCATCCATGATGCTTTCAGTAGTCGTCCTCCACCCACTCCGGCTCCCCCCGGCGGGGATCTCTCCGGGCCACACATCACTGAAGGCATTACCTGGATCAACACATTATAGCAAGGCTGAGTATACAAATACTCAGCAAGACTTACCCGTCGGTGATAACTACTTCACCAAAACTAGACCATGAAGGGCTTTTTCGCTACTGGGTTGCTTTTGCTAAAAAGTAACAAAGAGTAGGTCCTTACTTTCAAGATTTTAGCACAAGTTCTAGTAGGTTTGATCTTTACTACATTAGCCAACTAGTACAAACAAAGTTGTACAATACAATTAATCAAGCATCATCTTCATCAACTTCCATCATTAGGGATCTCATGACTAGTGGAGTAAGTAGTCTCGGATAACGAAGAGAGACCGACAATCGATTGATTTAAACCTTGCAAGGTAGACCCAAACACACGGTAGGCTGCCCCCTCAAGGACAACTTTCCCAGGCCGTCCCCAAAAATCCCCGGGTCGGGATGAAAGGCCACAGTCTTTGGTGCAGGCTATCCGGCATACCCCGCGAGATACCCGGAGTCACCATACACCACCGGTAGCTAGCCGTGAGAGCGAATCCCAAGGGTAGTGACAGTTCCATTCCTAGCCGTCTCATTAAGGTACTAGGCTTACCGGTCCCATACCCGACATGTGCTTAGTACGTTCAAAAACTTAACCCACATAACCACCGGACCGAGCCCGGCATCCCATGCTCTTACCACGTGAGCAATCCATTTAAGGATATAGTATGATTCCTATCTAGGAACCTATTCTCGCGAGTGAGGTCATCACTCGACTTGTAACGGTCCTATAGCTTAGCAGCTATTGACCTATCATACTAGTAAGGACAAAGGTACCTATGGATCATGCATCTAGGGTTTCATTCAACTCCTGAACGTAAGTGCACAATCATTCATAGATAATTGAATAAAGAATTTTAAAAACTAGGTTAGATGCACCGGAGCTTGCCTTCGTCAGCTAAGTTAGCTTGGGCACCCTCGGTGTCGAGCACTTCCACGTACTGCAGAGAACCTTCCGCTCCTCCTTCCTCGGTTTCCGGGACAAGGGAGTAATCTCCGTCCGGAAGATCTACACAGAATGCAATGCACTTTAGGTGATGTGATAGTTTGTTGTCTTATCCAACTCTGGGTTGGTCATATTCACCTTAACAAGCATTTAGATAGGCTTTCTCTTTTAGGAAGGTTATTGGTTGTACATGGGTTACTCTTTTATTCCACATTTGAATAAAGGTTTTTATTAAGCTTATCATTTCATGTGAAAGCTTCATTTCCTTTTTCTCTTCACCAACAAAGGTGCAATTAATTTTTTTATTTGTGAGTTAGTTTCTTATTAGTGATGATAATTAATTATCTTTTAATTATATTAAATAATACTTTTCAAAAAGGAAAAGAATTAATTAGGGGTTTTTCTTTATTTAATTTCCCTTTAATATTAAAAGGGCATTTAAGCTTTTTATTAAACAATTAAATTACCAAAAATTAAATGAGTGTTTCTTAAGCCTACTAGCACCTATCCTGGTCCATTGGACTCACATATGAGTGTTGGATGCTAGAAAATTAAATATTATTGGAAATAACAAAGGCTAGCTAGTGATTCAACTTAAATGCACACAAAAATAAATAAGCATCCATTTTATCCAAACTTTCTTATGCATTCCCTCTGGTCCTAAACAAGCCTAAAGAACCAGCATGTTCACATGGAAACTCTACTGAACTTGGTTTATTAATTTACAAAGGAAAACATGCATAAATCAAGAATAACTATTTCTGTTAATCCAAAATTCATGATTAATTCACAAGATGTGCATTTTGGCATTACAAGACAGTGTGCACAAGTTAAGCTCAAGAAAATAAACATATTTAACAAGAAAAATCATCTAAGCAGTTACTGCAGGAATGGAAAAGAATTTATTTAGCATGATCTACTGCATAACTTTGTGCAATTTTTGGCATAGCATCTAGTCATATCCTAACACACAACATATCCAAAATTGGGCTACAGAGAAGTTATGTATTTCAAGTTATGATAGATCTAGGTTTAACACATTTGTATTTTTCCTGCCAAAACTATTTAGAATCCAGCCATGAGTATATAACAAAAGTGGTGGGATTTCTCATCCTGAACCCTACAAAATTAGTTTGGGAATTTTCTGATTTTTCTACGAATTTCTAGGCATTTTACAAGGCACTGGACTGAACTGTAAAGAAACTTAGATAACTTCTATTGCAAACCAGTCCCTAATTCACACAACAGCCCTTGGTTTTCACATTTATGCCCCTGCGGCGGCGGGAGAGCTCGCCGGCGGCGATGTGGGGCCGGACCGGGGCAACAAGTCGCAGGGGAGGGTGATTGGGCTCACCCCACGCCGATTGGTAGTGGCGGCGGGGGCCGGGGCGAGCTCCCGGCGGCGCGCGCGCGCGGCGGTGGCCGGCGGGAACACCCGCGGCGGCGGCCGGCGGGGAACACCCGCGGCGGCGGCGATTCCGGCGAGGCCCGCGGGAATGCAAGTAAATGTGTGGCTCGGGAGGCTCAAGTGGTGCCTAAGGAAGGCCTAGGCGTGCTCGGACGGCGGCAAGCGCGAGCGGGGGGAGTGACTTCACCGGCGGCGGCGGCGATGGCGCGGTGGCGGGTCGGGGGTGGCGCGCGGCGGGGAAGGGGGGGGCTTAAATAGGAGTGTGGGCACCGGATGACGCTAGGTGACCGGCGCGAGATGCTCCCGGCCGTGCTACGGCGCTCGGGGCTCGCGCGTACGGCGGCGACGTCGCCGACGGACCGTCGGTCCGTGGCGCGCGCGCGTACGGCGGCGTGGCCGGCGCGGACTCGGTGTGCCTCGGGGGGGGGCACGTCGGGGCGAGGGCGGCTCGGGCGGCGCGGGCCTTGGGCCGTGCGCGGCCTCGGGAGGTGCGGGCGCGGACGCCGGGGCCGGCGGCGCGCGGCCGCCGACGGGCGGCGCATGGGCGCGCGCGACGTCGCGGCGGGACGCGCTCTGGCCCCAACTGTTTCACTGGTGCTGTCTTTGAACTGCAATTGCTCCAAAATTTTGTATAAAAGTCGACCAAGTGATGAATACCAAAGTTGTAGATCTAGCTACCAACAATATTTTCTACAGAGGCTATATAGGGTTTTTCTGCCTAGATTTGAAAATATTTGAATGCCAACTTTGAATGTCAACCTGTTTTGGCAAACAGTGAAAACTGCCTTGCAATGGATTTTTCAAGTTTTTCCCCTCAAAATTTGAAATGCCCATCTACATGAAAGATGTGTCCCTCAACAAGATCTACAACTTTCCTAAAGGTAGAATTTTAAGTGTTTAGGTGAATTTTGGAGAACGCGGCAAAAGTTCCGGCAGACACCTGTGGACACTAGGGTGGCAAGGGGTTTGACCCAACCTTTGACCATGGGTTGGCCCCACAAGTGTGTTTACTATTCATTTAGGGTCACTAGGGTGGTTAGTGAGTTTTTCGAGGTGAGGGCCCAGGTTGACCTAGGTTTGACCACGGTTGACCATTTGACCGGCTGTTAAGGGTTAATTAAAAACCTGGGGCGTCACACTCGTGTAGAGTTATTGAATACTCTATATGCCTTGGAGTTAGATGCATAACCAACAAGCATGCCCTCATCTACTCTACTCTCAAACTTCCCTAGGTGTTTCCTCTTCTTGAATATGAAACACTTACAACCAAACACCCGGAAGTAGGAAATGTTGGGCTTTCTCCCAATGAGTAGCTCATATGGTGTCTTCATCAATAGTCGGTGGAAATACACTCTATTTGAAGCATGGCATGCCGTGTTGATAGCTTCCTCCCAACACCTTTGTGAAACCCCATAGTCATCCAACATAGCTCTTGCAAGAGTGATGAGTGTCTTGTTCTTTCTCTCTACCACACCATTTTGTTGTGGTGTATAGGTTGAAGAGAATTCATGCTTGATGCCTTCACCATCACAATACTCTTCCACTCTTGTGTTGCGGAATTCCGATCCATTGTCACTCCTAATCTTCACCATGGATGACCCAAACTCATTTTGGGCCCTAGTAGCAAACTTCTTGAAGATCTCAAATGTCTTGCCCTTGTCCTCCAACAAGAATATCCAAGTATAGCGTGAGTAATCATCAACAATGACAAGACAATAGAGATTACCACCAAGACTCTTGTATGTAGTAGGTCCGAAGAGGTCCATGTGTATGAGCTCCAATGTTCTTGTGGTAGATACATAAGCCTTCATAGGATGATGACTTGCAACTTGTCCTTCTCAAATGTAACATCCTTCACACCAAGTATCATACCCTTCTTGAAAGCTTTCTTGAGTTGTCTCATGCCTATATGAGCAATGCGTCGATGCCATAGCCAACCCTTGGATGTCTTGGAGATGAGGCAAGTAGTCAAGTTTGCTTCATGGGATGCAAAGTCTACAAGATAAAGATTGCCATAGCGGAATCCCTTGAAAACAACTTCATTAGTTTTCTTGTTAGTAATTGTGACCCCATCATCATCAAAAGTACATGAAAGACCAAGGTCACAAAATTGTGCAATGGCAAGCAAGTTGTAACTACAAGAATCCACAAAGAGAACATTGGAGAGGGATAGATCATCAGTTAGAGAGATTTCACCCAATCCGGAGATCCTTCCTTTAAAGTTATCACCAAATGAGACTTGTTCATGATCTCCCGCATCATCCACTAGAGAGGTGAACATTTTTACTTTGCCGGTCATGTGTTGAGTGCAACCACGATCAAGTATCCAATGAGTTCCTATTGATGGTGAAATTCCGTCAACCTAGCCATGAGTTTACCTTCAGTGTTGGCATGAGTTTTATATCTTATCCATTGGTACTAACCCCCTTGGTATAACAAGTTCATTCGTGCATGTTGGTTTTGGAGTTTAGTGTTTATGCAGGGTTTTAGTGTTGAAAGCAAGACTTCCGGGATAAGTTCATCAAGCACCTTGACAAGACCTTAAAGCCCGGTACAAGTCAAGCAATGAAGTGAACATGACTTCAAGAGCCCAGGGACCAAACCCAAGAAGATGACAAACTCCGAGGACCTACCCAGAAAAGTGTCGAATCTTGTGGGACAAGGACCTTCGTCCAACTCGGAGAGAAACTGATGACACGGGCCCACATGCAGAAGGGGGAAGGATCTAGAAGACTCGGGAACCAACACCGGGCGAAGGAGGCTGCGGACTGGGCCAAAATGGACCCAGGCTGGCCGGCCCAGCCCATTTCAGGGCCCAATCGGCCCCCCTTTGACCTAGATACCTCTCGGGCTATTTATAGCCCCCTGACCAAGAGCCACGCATCAACCAATTCGTCATCCGCTGCCGAGGAGCAGAGAAGCTTGAGGGACACCATCTCGAAGATGAGGGTCGTGCTAGTTGTCTAGGGTCTCCCTAGCCAACGTGGGAACCTTGCATGGAAGACCACGTCGGAGCTCCGGAACAAGAATCAAGATCGAGGTAGGATCTCGGTGGTGATCTTGTTCATGTAATCATTCATGGTGAAGTTTGTATAGTGAATCAGATTTTTAGCGATCAAGTGCCTTCTCGATGATTTTGTTCTCCCTTGGTTTTACTTCTTCCCCAATCTATACTTAAGATAGATTGCATAGGGTGCTCTTGTAGCAGCGGTGGCTAGAGGTGCATACCGGACCGGCCATGTGATTTCAACTAGTTCTTATCGAACTCGCCCTAGACTACCCGCATGAATAGGGGTGCGTTGTGACAGAATGGTAGCTCTGAAAGGCGGGCATTTTTGGAATCGGATCGGAGGCCACGGTTTAAAGATGCTTTTAATGAGATTCGCTTTTCTATCTTCATCTATCTTGTTTGGAGCTACAACATAAGCATGATCTAGACTCTCTAGATCGGTTATCTCTTGCTTTCTCTTGCTACCTCTTTAGTAGATTAGATTAGATGTGTTCTCTTGATGATATATTAGATTAGATGCAACTTGGTTCTTCAATAGATAGCTTTCCTTGCTTTACTAGATTGAATCCTTGTGTTGCACATTGTTCCACGGATTCGATACCTTGGTTTTACCACTCGAGGGAAGAAGGGTCCCTTGACTACGATGGGGGATTTGTCTACTTGCAAATCCATATGAAGTTTGATATGAATATACACCATCAACAAGTCCCTTTTTCTGGCGCCGTTGCCGGGGAACAAGCAATCAAGATCCGATCTAGTATCGCTCTTTTTGTGAATTTTCAGTTTTTCTTTTGATTTTCTTTTGCATCTCCTAACTTTGATCATCCTCAAAAAGAAAAAAATCAATATAATCTAATTTTTGATTAACCCTAATTTTTATTGTTTTAGATTTTTATTTTATTTCTAACCCTAACCGGAGATGGTTGGGTACCTCTCCAAGAAACCCAAACTTTCTTTCGTGGATGATCCAGGAAAACTTTACAGGCAAAGGAGACGTGCAACACAAGCTAAAGGGTTGGAAACCCTAGATCCAAAAGCCGAAGTTGAAGGACCATTGGAATCTCCAAGGGAATCACCACCTCCAAGTCCAAAGGAAGATCAGCCTCAACGGCCACCCATGGGAGAACAACCACAATCGGAGCGCAACATCGAGCTATGCACCCCGGACGTCGTTGATCTACCTATCATAAACCTTCAAGACGCCGGAAGGCCGTTCAAGATCAAGGAATTTTATTCGCCGACCAAGACTCAAAGTTTGCGCAACAAGATTGATACGTTTGTCCAATTGCCCATGGAGACGATTGCGGAAGCCTTGGAGCGTTTCAATGAATACATGCGAGCCGAATTCCTTAGTGGCATATCGGTTTACTTATGAGGAGGATGGAGAAGAGAGAAGATCAAGACCTAAAGGCTGCCAAGGCAATATCCAAATGCGAGGAGGTGTTCATCATGATGAAAATGCTAGAGACGCAAGTGGGACAACTTGTCGGGCACCCGATGGGTAACAAAGGAGAATTTCTGAGACAATTCCAAGGTCCCGAGAAGGCGAAGGCTACTCAAACTCATTCGGGAGAGATGAAGGATCACACTAAGGAGACCATGAAGATCACGACCGAAGGACCGGAGTTTGAGATGCCGAGCCACTACATGAAGGAAGTTGTTGCATCCGTCAAGACCAAAGGACAAAGCCAGCCTGTGAAGACCAAAAATATGACTAAGCCGAAGAATAAGCCCGTGCCCAAGATGGTGCGGAAGTGGGTACCCAAGATTGCAACACCCGCAAAGAGCGTTGATCCGAAGTAATCAAGTGAAGAAGTCTAGCCATGGACTATAAATGAAGCGCTAGGCGGGAGGCAACCCGTTTCGTCGAGTCAAGAATAAGCTACCGGGAGGACAACCCGCTTCAAGATTTTTCGAGACTTTTCAAGTAAGTTAGTTTTGAATTTTGCTACGCAAGACATTAGATTAGAATGGTTGAATTATATTAGAGACATAATTATTGTGTGAATATTTTGCTTGATCATAAACCCTTTACATGAGCCATCCTATGTGTTATTTACTTCTTTTCGAGAAACCACAACCCAATAAATTCAGAACCTAACTCAACCATTCATCCCCTTTATGATGTTGTGGTTGACTTGTTTTTCATGCTAAAAACACACGAGTAGAGCCCCGACTTGTATCTAGATGTTATTTAAATTTCAGCACGTGGTAGGACTCGTGTGAACCTAGAAACTTGACTTTTGGTTGGTTTAAAAATCCATATCCTTGGTTTCTCTAGAGTTAGAATTTTTCTAAGCCTCATTTAATTTTATTTCATTCAAAATCTCTCTCATCTAACCAAAGTTAGAACCTAAACCTATGCCCCCATGATCAAGTCGGGAAAAGTTTTCTCTCAACTAATGAATGCAAACAATGCCGGTGAGACCAACATAAAAGTAGTCAGAAAATATTTTCGACTTACATTTGTTTTTAATGCTTTACAAACTCCTCTAATCTTATGTTTGAACTCATTGCAAGCTCTGAATTTATCTTTATTTTTCGAAATTAGAGGAGTGCTTAGCATTAAAACATGCTTAGAGAGAGGCAATCTAGTTAACCTAACCACGCATGCACCATGATGCATCACGGGGTGCCCCTCCAACATCATTTATCAAACCACGTGCAAAGGACAAGCATGGGGGGCAGCCAAGGCTTTGTTTTGCAGGAATATCATGGAGGCATGTGATGCAAGGGAGCATGGAGGCAACTCAAAATGAAAACATCAAGTGGAAGGAGCAATAATGCAAGCAAAGGAGTGGACGAGAATGTCTGGAAGGTGAAACCCCGTGGAGCACGCGGTCACGAAGCAACAAAGAAAGCATGAGTGCGCTGGAGAAGAACCGAGCCAAGATAGGTAAGTCGCTCATCCAGCTCTTTGTTCGTGTGCTCTAGTGTAGTCCGGAACCACCTTAGACTTAGCCATCCACCCCGTTTGTTTCGTGCAACAAAACACATCCTTAATCCACTCAAAGTCCATACTCCAAAATAATATTGATGTACCTTGTTACTGGTTGAAAACCCCGGATATATATTTGTGAGGAGAGTGCTGCAACCATGGAAGAAAACTACAAGTCTTTTCACCAAGAAGAAGGGATCATCGTCGTCCAAGCCATCATCGACAACCTCTTCGAGGAGGCACTTGGTTTCCGAGTCTCCTCGGAGAATGGAGGAGGACACGGCACCGCCGAGGAGGAACAATACTCTTCTCCTGGATGGGATGAGGGCCACACGAAGCTCGTCTATGAGGTTCACCGAACCTCAATGACGTACGAAGGAGCCACCCGTCCCACCTCGTCACTCGACACGATCATCCGCTCCACCTCCATACTCTTTGTGGTACTCCGAATATGGATTTATCATCATGACAGAGGAGGAGGAGGAGGAGGAGAAGCTCACTCACCTCGAGAAGAGGCTTGTAGCGAATGTCGACCTCATTCCGTTTGGAGGGAGTTGAACAAGTGGTTCCCTATGAATTGGGGGATTGCTTGGTTTTCAAAAGGGAGCCCCGGAACAAGTGGATGTGCATGGAGGCACATGGGAAGGTTTTTGGAGTATGATCGCGGGAGAAGCTCACCAACAAAGAAATAGTATCCGGAACTCCATCATCCAAGTGTTTCACTCATGGATGTGTAAGAGGATTTTGGGGAGAATGAGAGAGACAAAGATAACCAACATGGTGTTGAATTGGCTTTACTCGGCTTTGATTGCCAGGTAGCCAATCAACCCCACTCATCTTATGATCAACCGGTGGTGTGGTGAAGCAACATCGGGTTCAGGAGATATTGGTTCGAGGTGTTACCTCTCCATGTTGGCTATCTCTTTGAGACCGGGTATTACAAGGAACTCGAAGCATCTCCTACCTGGGACTTCCCTAGGATTTGAATATATGAAGCAAGGCAAGAACATAAGTGGAGATGAAATAAGAGGCTTCAAAGTAGCCAAAGTAAATTTGCCCCTATCAAATGGAAGATTAAGACTTTTCTTGAGGGGAAAGAAGATTGGTTAGAGGAAGGACTTCTTGTGCCGGTGAAAAAAATAAAAGAAGGATTGTAGGAGAAGGTTCTTTCACGGCCCAAGAAGGAGGTGCACAACAAAATTATGTGCCACCATTGGAGGAATTCCGGCACCACTGAGTTACTATGGTGGTGTACCAATGCAAGCATGGGGGAGTGGTGCAGCCATACCCCCACCAAATTTTGCGGTGCCAAATGTAGCCTTTGTGAAGCCATATGCACACCTTCCTCAACCACAAAAAAGTGTGGCCATCATTGGAGGATACACTGTGAGAAACATGTAAAATATTGCAGCCATCCAAACCAATGCACACCAAATGGGTGAAGGAACTGCAAACATCGCTTATGAGCTTGGACCCCTTCACCTAGCACCACCAAGACAATTCATAGGAGGAGCGGTGCAATCCTATTATGAGCAAGGGTACAACAAACTATCAATATCAACCACCGGCGGAAGATTAGAGACAGGAGGGGCTTTAGTTATCCTTCCTTTTTCCCCTTTTATTTAATTTTCAGCTTGTTTGTGCCTATGTATGCGTAGTGTTTTCAGATTTTATTTAAATTTTCAGCATGTGTGTTACTATTTATTTCCATCATGAATAAAGTCACTGTCGGTGTTTTAGACCGGCAACCTACTACGGGGAGTACCCGAAGTAGATGAATGTGACTCGCCGAGATCGGTAACTCGAAGGAAGAGACACGTGGCACACAATTTAGACAGGTTCGGGCCGCGAGGTGCGTAATACCCTACGTCCTGTATGCTGCGTAGCTCTGGATTGATAGGGCACGATTACAGGATGGTGCAATAGTGCGTCGTGGGTTGTATGAGATGAGCTTAGATGAGGGGATCGGTCCCTGCCTCGCCTTATATAGTCCGGGAGGCAGGGTTACAAGTCGGAGTAGGAAGAGAGTACTAGTCGAGTACGTCTAGGAGTCCTCTGCACAGTGCGGAACATGTACTGCCTTCCTAACCGAGTACTACTCCCGTGTAGTCCTTGTGCTCCACGCCTTCGGGTGCCGTGTAGCGCAAGCCGGTAGTCCCGGGGGCCCACCGAGTAGTCGGTCCCGGTACCCACCGAGGTAGTGGGCCCGGGGAGGTCCATACGACAAGCCCCCGAGTACTTTGTAGTCGAGAAGGATAGCTTCAAGTAGTCTTGACGGCCTTAACGAGTAGTCCTCAAGCGTCCCCGAGCGCTACAAGTCAAAAGTCCTCAAGAGTAGTAGAAGCATCCCGAGGCCGGGAATGTACTCCGGTCGATGTTTGAGCAATCTTGAAGTCTTCTCGAGTAGTCCCAAGCGTCCTTGAAATCTTCCTTCGAAGGTCTTCAAGAAATGCCCGTCTTGTCTTGAAGCCGAAGTCGTCATGGAGACGCGATTTGCGAACCGCAATCCACGTGGAGTAGCCCCCGAGCCTCGAGCCGCGGGCTCTGGCTGAGGATCTATCCGAAGTCTTGGCAAGAAAATCCCGAAAAATCCGAAGAGAAAAAACCGAAGGACACGTGGCACGGAGCCCCCGAGCCTTGAGTCGAGTACTTCCTCTCGAATTGAAGGGTCTTCTTGGAGAATGTGTCCTGAGATGCTCTTAAGACTAGCCGCTTCCCAGGTCGCCGAGTAGAAGTAGCCGAGCCCCCGAGGTGAGGCGCGTCGACTAGTAGAATACGAAGAGTCACGCACAGCCGCTGAGTCAGCCACGCGTGGACGTATCCAGCCGCCCGTTACGGAGGCGTTTTGGCTTATAAATAAGAGCCAAAACCTTTAGGGTTTTTCACCCAAGTGAGCCGCAGTCATTTGCCACTTGAATCTTGAAGTAGATCCACTCCGGCGCCGCCCCGCCGCCGTAGTAGATCCGAGCGCATCGCCACCCGAAACCTTTAGGGTAGCCCCCGAGCGGATGCGAGTGAAAACTCCTTGCACTTGGATAATGAAGCCGCCGCCGTCGAAGACGTCGAAGGCCGGCGGGAAGAAAAGGTGCCGTGCGGGAGGCCGCCGCGGCCGCCACCGGAGCGGCGCCGCCCTCATCTCCACCGCGTGGCCGACCCAAGCCGCGAGTGGAAAAAATCGAAGGTCAAGACGGAGGACTTGCGACCCCGTTGAACGGCGGGTTCATCGGGGAGAAGGAGATCGACATGTGGAGATCCGCCGCGGAGAGATCCTTATCCGATGGAGAAGGCCGAAGACGAGATCCCGATGTTCTCGCGCTTCGTGGAGCGCGGTCTTGCGCTCCCAGCAAGCGACTTCTTCAAGGGGCTGCTCAGGTACTACGGCATCGAGTACCTCAACTCGAACCCCAACGGCATCTTCCATACTTCGTCTTCGTCCACTTCTCGCGAAGCCTTCACGGGAATCAAGCCGCACCGGGTACTCTTCCGAAGTTCTTCCGCGTGAAGCCACGGCCTAGCGCCCTCCAACCCCGCAGTAGTCGGAGGGGCCGGGATCCGGCCCGAGGGAGGATGCCGCGGAGCGAGACTCGGCGTACAAGCTCGTGGACTCCAACACCGAGCGGAAGACGAGATGGTTCTACATCACGAACCACCATCCCGAGCTACCGAAGCCAAGCGGACGGCGGCCCGGGCACCAAGATTGGTGGAACACGGAGCCCACCATGCAAGAGGGGATCCGGCTCACGAGTTGCTAGCGCGCATCAAGACTCTCAGGGATGCGGGACTGAGGGACGAACACGTGGCCTTCAGTTTCATGAAGCGCAGGATCCAGCCGCTGATGGCGCGGGATACGATGGGCTTCGAGTACACCAGCGACGGCGACACGTCGCGGATGCCGGGGGGCGAGCTCGACGACAACGATATTGTCGAAAGGTTGACGAGGATCTTCAAGGACATGCCACCGTACACGGCGTGTCCGGTCGAGGAGTACTCCGCCGCGCACTCGCTCAACGAGGTGAGTAGTCATACCCCCTCGTCGAGTAATAAGTACTCGTAGTGAAGTTGCCGACGCCTTGTGTCCGTTGCGCGAGATGATGTGAAGCGGTTCGTCTCCGAGCCGCAACCGCCACCAAGCGGGATCGAGATCCCGGCGGTGGGGGAAGGTGAAGGAGCGCCGCGAAGTCGGTGGAGGCGACGACACCGTCATCGTGGAGGATACCTCCGATGACGAGGAAGAAGACCGAGGAGACGCTGCGCAGACCGCTTCCAACTGCGGTCGAGGTTTAGCCGTCCGGGCTTGCCTCACGTGCCACTTGTCCAAGATCCTCCGGCTAGCCTGGAGGCTAGCCTTGCTGCGCCGCCGCGGAGGCCGCGCAACCCCACCAAGAAGCGGGTGGCGAAGAAGATGAAGGTCTCGAGACCACGCCTCGGGAGGTAAGTTGTCTTGAGCGAGTGGTCGAGTACCGGTAGTCGACTACGTCGCTGACGAGTAGTCGTCTTTTGTGTGCAGGAGGTGCCGCCAACGGAGCCCGTCGAAGAGGGCGACGAAGGCGTGTGGGATCCGGTGGGGGAAACGGCTGGAAGCCGAAGTCCGAGCCCCCCGCGTCGAAGAACTTCACGGCGCGGCCGGAGCGCCGGCCCCCGCTCCGCGAGGAGAGCAGAGTACCCGCGGCCGCCGCCGTTGGAGAGATGGAAGCCGCGGGGACGCGAGGAGACGTTTGCGCGGCCGCCGCCACCGTGGAGGAGGCGGTAGTCGAAGAGACGGAGGAAGAAACGCCCGCCGAGGGTGGACTGGTTGATATCGCCAGCATCCTCGGTGCTCCGGCCGTGACTATCGTCCGGTCGAACTTGTAAGTACCACGTCTTCATGAGTAGTACTCGTTGTAGTAGTCGATTTTATCTGACGACCCTCTGTGGATACTTCCGCAGAAAATCCACAGATCTGAGCTGGGACGGGGAGGAGCCCGCGACAGCGGAGGCAGGAGAGGCTGCGCCGCCCGTCGAGGAGCCCACTCCTGAGGCCCAAGCCGCGACCGAGCCCCCGGCTACCGAAGCGCCGCTGCCAGAGGCGGTCGTAGTCGAAGGTGAGTACTCTTCCTGAAGCTCTAGAGCTCCAGAAGTAGTAGTCATAGGCACTGATGCACGTGTTCCTTGTTGACAGGCGCTGAAGGAGGTGACATCCCTGCAGGGGTGCCCATGCAGGAGTTGACACCAAAAGCCCCGGAGGCTGCGGCAGGAGCCCCCGAGCCCGTGGGGGAAGCCGTCGAGAAGTCCGCCGAGGGGGAGGCGGCTACCACGTCGCCAGGGGTTGCCCTGGAGGTGGCAATCCGGTCCCCCGAGATCCAAGACGCGGAGCCTATCCGCTCGGCGCCGATGACGGAGGCTACGTCAAGTAGCCGTGGCGGGATTGAGCTGCTGGCCGACGACCTCGTCGAGCCGGCAACGGTGGCCCAGCACCTGGAGGCGATCCGGCGAGCCGAGCAGTGGATGAAGGTACGTAGCCGGAGTCTCCCGAGTAGTCAATCCTTTGCGTTGAGTACTCTGCTTGACTTGAACTTGTCTTGTGCAGGACGTCGCGGAGCGATCCCGCGAAAAGTCGAACATGCTGCAAGGTTACGGCGACACCGTGCTCCGAGCCGAAGCCCTGGAGGAGCAGCTCGTGAAGTCGAGGAAGCACGCGGCCGCCATGCAGCCGAAGCTCGACGCCGCCTTCGCAAAGTATCATAACGACGTGATGGACTTGCAGGCGAAGGGCGACGAGCTGGTGCGGAAGAACAAAGGCCTCCGCAACAAGAATAAAGGTATGTCTCTTGACTTGTCGGGTACTTGTTGGAAACCGTCAAGCTCTGACCCATTGTTGTGTTTCCACGTTGCAGAACTCGAAGGCCAGGTGGAGCAGCTGAAAGCCTCGGAGGTCAGCATGAAGAACCTTTTTTACCGGGAGCAAGAAGCCCGCCAGGTACTTGAGCTCGACTACAAGGAGCTCGCCTTCGAGTGCGAGAAGCATATGGAGCTGCGGATTGCCTCTGACAGAGATCTCGTCAACTGCTACAAATCTTTGCAGAAGTTGAACGAAGATTGCGAGGCGCTCCGGGCCCAGCTGAAGGACCTTGAAGAGGCTGCTCTCCCGATCGCGAGGCTCCTGGTGCCGCACCCGGGCGGCCCCAAGATCGCTCCTCTGGCGGATCGACTTCGTGAAGCGCCAAGCCGGCTGGCCGCCTACGTCAAGCACATGGCCAAGTCGATCCCGAAGCAAGTGCTGGCCTTCATGAAGTCGTACTTCCCGAAGGCTCCAGTGGAGGTGGTCGCCGGCGGGGTAGCCGCCAACTGCTCGGATGAGCAGTACGCAGAGCTGCTGGAGCAGATGGCTCCCATCGCGGAGCAGGTAGCCGAGAAATTGAACCTCCAGTAGCCCTGCATAGATAGCTAGTAGCTGTAGTTGTACAGGAAACAGTTGCAATTAACTATTCATGTATCAATGAAATGAGGTGTTCCATTAATGAGTACTCGTAACCGCGATCTCAGAGTGCGGAGCGCCCATCGTGGAGTAGGTGCGAGTAGTAGTACTCGACTTAGTAGTCCCGTCGTAGGGAGTAGACAGTAAACAAGTTGATGAACAATCAAGCTTTATTACTGAAGTACACCTGGGTGGCCAGGGCCGTAGTTACAAGTAGTCGCCTGGACCCGAAGGCCGCTTACAGCTAAGTAGCGCTGGAGAGGGTAGCCGCTTGCAGCGAGTGATCCGTAGGTAGCCGTGTAGGCCGGATCGCGCATCCGTAGGTAGGCCGCGCAGGCTGGATCTTGGAGTGTGGTCTCTTGGTAGACCGCTGCTAGAGTCCTTGACGCTCGTCGCAGCCCAGGGTCCGTAGGTAGCCGCACGGGCTGGACCCTGGAGGAGAGTTGTCCGAGACCTGGAGCCAGGACCCGGAGGGTCGCTTGCGGCAAGGGGTGTTGATGTAGTCGTGTAGACTTGAACCCCGGAGTAGTCGAGTAGACTAGGCGTAGAATCGACAGAGTTGGTCGACGTTCCACGAGTTGTTGACTTCTTCGCCTTCAAGTGTTTGGAGGCGGTAGGAGCCTCGGCCCGGTCACCTTAGCCACGGTGAAGGGGCCTTCCCGAGGGGGGGAGCCGAGATTGTGGAGTCCTTCCGTGTTCTGGATACGGCGGAGGACAAGATCTCCAACGTTGAAGGAGCGTTCCTTGACGTTGCGATCATGGTAGCGTCGGATACCCTCCGGGTACCTTGCCGATTGAACGAGGGCGGCGCGGCGAGTTTCTTCGAGGTCGTCGATATCAACTCGTCCGTCGTCTTCCGAGACGCCTTCGTCGTAGTGCTCCACTGCTGGCGAGTTCCATATGACGTCGGCGGGGAGGATGGCTTCGCAGCCGTAGACCGGGAAGTAAGGGGGATTGCCCCCGTTGGCTTGGATGGTTGAGTCCGCGGCCCCCGAGTGCGTTGGGTAGTTCCTTGATCCACTTGCCCCCTTTTGAGTTAGCAGCGTCGTGTAGCCGCTTCTTGAGGGCGTCGAGCACCATCCCATTGGCGCGCTCGACTTGTCCGTTGGCCCGTGGATGGGCGACTGAGACGTATCTGACGTCGATTCCGCTGTTCTCGCAGTACTCCCAGAACTGGTGGTTGTTAAAGTTGGACCCCAGGTCTGTGATGATGCGGTGGGGTAGCCCATTGTTGGGGAATTCAGGAAAACCCGTCACCCTCGAAACGTTGAGTTTAATGAAATTCTCAAAGTATGTTTTTCAGGAAACAGGGAATTTGCGAATCTCGGAAGTCTGGGACCTGCGGAGTCCCGAATTCGCGAATGTGCAGAGTTCGGGAATCTTGACTCGGTGAAGAGGCGGAGTCATGAACATGCGGAAGCACGGAGTCTCGACTGCTGATGGTCCGAACTTCGGAGATCCGCCAATTCGGGAATCTGATGAAGACTCCGTTCGGGACTCAAGCACAAGGACATGCACGAATCTGCTGGGAAACAAGAGCCACTTCGGGAATCTGTAGAAGACCCAGTTCGGGAATTTCGGGCGAAGACGTTCACGAATCACGGGAGAAGCAAAGTCAAAGTTGTAATCCCAAAAAGTCCGGGTTTAGAGTGTGAACTAGTGGCAGACTTGTAAATGTGTAAAGGGGGAAAAGACGTTCTTGTGTGTGTTCACATTAGGAATATTCTCCGAGCCCGAGGGTGTTATCGGAATGTAAAAGTCCCTTCGTCTCCCTATAAAAGGGGGCGCGAGGGCACGTGTAAACGGATTCAGACTTTTTTGGGACTTGTGTTACTTGCAGAGAGCTTCATCGTCTCTTTGCGCTCTAATCTTATACTTGAACGTGTTGAGAACTCTACTTGTGTTCGGGTAGTTATCCGAATTTTTCGGGTATCCCCCCAACACCCATAGCGGTGTACGAGTTCATCCAGGAAGTCGAGTACTCTGTCAGCCTTGGGGCATGTGACCGGCTTGACCTCAATCCACTTGGTGAACTTGTCGATAGCCACCAGTACCCTGTTGAATCCTCCTGGCGCAGTTGGCAGTGGCCCAATCATGTCGAGCCCCCAGCAGGCAAAGGGCCAGGTTGGCGGTATGGTGACTAGCTTGTAGGTTGGGACGTGTTGCTGCTTGGCGAAGAACTGACATCCTTGGCACCTTCTGACGAGTTCTTCGGCATCGCCCAGGGCTGTGGGCCAGTAGAAGGCTCGCCGGAAGGCCTTGCTGACCAGCGTGCGTGAGGACGCGTGGTTGCCGCAGACGCCCTTGTGGATCTCCTCCAAGATGTCCTTGCCTTCCTCGCGAGGGACGCACTTCATGAGTACTCCTGAAGATGCGCCTCGCTTGTAAAGTTTGTCGCCGACGAGGACGTAAGACTTGGCGCGGCGGACGAGTTGTTCGGCTGCGTTTTTGTCGGAGGGGACCTTCTGCTCGCTGAGGTAGTCGATGAAGGGTTGCCTCCAGTCCACGTCGATCATCATGACCTCTGTCCGGTCCAGGGGGTGGGTTAGGCGGGGCGGTGGTCGGTGGCGCCGGCTCCGGGATGGATGGCGCGTGAAGCTCATGGACGAAGACGCCCGCGGGTACTTGGGCGCGGGTGGATCCGAGCTTCGAGAGGACGTCCACCGCAACGTTGTTGTCGCGGACGATGTGATGGAACTCGAGACCATAGAATTTGTTCTCGAGCTTGCGGACTTCTAGGCGTAGGCGTCCATGTTCTCCTTGTTGCGGTCCCGGGACTTGTTGACTTGGTTGATGACCACCGCGGAGTCGCCGTAGACTAGTAGCCGCTTGATGCCAAGTGAAGCCGCGAGGCGGAGCCCGTGTAGGAGGGCTTCGTACTCGGCTTCGTTGTTTGAGACCTTCCGAGAAGATCCGCGGGACGTACTTGAGTTGTTCGCCCGTTGGAGACATCGGGAGCACCCTGCGCCTGCGCCCTCGAGGTTGAGTGAGCCGTCAAAGTACATCACCCAATGCTCTGGTCGCACGGTGGGAGTAGGTAGCTGGTTCTCCCGCCACTCGCCATGAAGTCGACTAGTGCTTGCGACTTGATGGCCGTGCGTGGCTTGAAGTCGATGGTGAGGGCGCCGAGCTCGACAGCCCATTTGGAGATTCTTCGGTGGCGTCTTGGTTCCTCGGGATGTCGCCGAGCGGGTAGTCGGTGACGACGGAGACGACGGAGACCGAGTACTCCCGGAAGTAGTGTCGTAGCTTCCGCGAGGTGATGAGTAGAGCGTACGGGAGCTTCGCACGGGGCGGTAGCGAGCCTTGGACTCGATAGAACCTCGCCGACGAAGTAGACCGGGCGCCCGGACCGGATAGGCGTGGCCGTCTTCCCCGCCGCTCGACAACGATGGCGATGCGACCACGTGAGTAGTCGCGGCTAGGTAGAGCGACGGTGCTCGCCCTTGTGAGGAGCCGTGAGGATTGGCGGCTTCGACAGGAAGTCCTTGAGCTGGGCAAGGGCTTGGTCCGCCTCTGCAGTCCACACGAACTTCTCGTGGTGCTTGAGTAATTTGAAGAAGGGGAGGCCCCGTTCTCCTAGCCTCGAGATGAATCTGTTCAATGCCGCCATGCACCCCGTCAGCTTCTGGACGTCCTTGATGCTCGCGGGGGCTTTCATCTTCGGTGATGGCGGAGATCTTCTCGGGGTTGGCTTCAATGCCGCGTTGGGCGATGATGAAGCCGAGTAGTTTGCCCGAAGGGACGCCGAAGACGCACTTGTTCGGGTTAAGCTTCCAGCGGTACTCGCGTAGCGATGCGAAGGTCTCTTCAAGGTCGTCGATGAGGGTACTGGAGTCCCTGGTTTTGACAACCACGTCATCCACGTAGGCCTCGACGTTCTTGTTGAGTTGCCGCTTGAAGCAGGCCTGAATGGCCCGTTGATAGGTGGCGCCGGCGTTCTTCAACCCGAATGACATGGTCGTGTAGCAGTACGCGCCAAACGGGGTGATGAACGCGGTCTTCTCCTGGTCTTCTTCCTTGATTGCGATTTGGTGGTACCGGAGTAGCGATCGAGGAAGCAGAGCGAGTCGCGACCCGCCGTGGAGTCGATGACTTGATCAATCCGCGGCAACCCGAAGGGGTCCTTGGGGGCGGTGCTTGTTGAGGTCGGTGTAGTCGACGCACATCCTCCACTCGTTCGAGTTCTTCTTGCGGACGAGGACGGGGGTTGGCGAGCCACTCGGGATGGAAGACTTCTCGATGAAGCCAGGCCGCGAGTAGCTTGGCGAGCTCCTTCTTGATGGCGTCCCGTCCGTCGTCGGCAAAACGTCGGAGGTGTTGTCGCTTGGGGTGGCCTTTGGATCGACGTTGAGGCGTGCTCAATCGGCTCCACGGGCACTCTGGCATGTCCGTCGGCTTCCACGCGAAGATGTCGCGGTTAGCCCGAAGGAAGCTGATGAGCGCGTCTTCCTATTTGGGGTCGAGGCCGGCCCCGATGGTGGTGGTCTTGCTGGGGTCGCCTGTTCCAAGGTCGACCGTCCTGACGAGTACCTCCTCGGGTGGGCGAGGCTTGTTGGTCTTTGTCGGACTTCTCTGGGATGTCGAGTTCGCTCGTGGCGAGCTTCTTCGACGCGGCGTAGACCTCCATCATTGCGTTGGGTACTTGGTTCGTGGAAGCGATCACCACGGCCTCTGTATCGCAGTCGTGGGAGATCTTCAAGTCCCCTTGGAGGGAGAGTACGCCAGCTGGACTTGGCATTTTGAGTACCAAGTAGGTGTAGTGGGGCACCGCCATGAACTTGGCGATGGCCGGTCTGCCGAGGATGGCGTGGTAGGAAGTCTCGAAATCCGCGACCTCGAACTTGATGTACTCGGTGCGGTAGTTATCCCGAGACGTCCCGAAGGTAAGCGGCGGTACCACCGAGCCCGGTGGGATAGCCGCGTTGCCTGGGACGATGCCGTAGAAAGGCACGCTGCCCTTGGTGAGCATGGGGGTGATGTCGAGGTTCATCTTCTTCAAGGTTTTGGTGAAGAGGACGTTGAGCCCGCTTCCACCGTCGATGACCACCTTGTTGAGCTTGGAGCCCGCCACCGTTGGCTTCAGGACGAGGGGGAACCGTCCTGGTTCGGAGAAGTTGGTCCATTGGTCCGCGCGGGAGAAGGTGATGGGTACCTCCGACCACCTAAGAGGGGTCGGGACCGCTGGTTCAATGGACATCACTTCACGACGGGTAGCTTTCCGCTCCCGCCCGCCGGGGTAGTCCGCCGAAGAGGACGTTGACGGTCTTCTCGGGTTCTTGGAAGTCGTTGTCGTCGCCGTCCTTCTTTTTGTTCTTTTGATCGTGAGGGTGCGGTGGCTCCGGCGTATCCTTGAGTGCATGCCTGAGCTGGTAGCACTGCTCGGTAGTGTGGTTGCCGTTTGGATGCCACGGGCACTTCTCCTTCGGCCAGGTCTTTGAACCCGCCGGAATTCTTCTTCGAGTTCCCTTTCTGAGGGCGCTGGATAGCCGCGACAGTGTTGTCTGGCTTGCGCTTGCGGTTGGGACCCGAGTAGTTGTTGTTGTTGTTGTTGTTGTTGTTGTTGCGGCCGCCTTGGTTTGCATTGCTGCCGCTGCCGCCGCCTTGGTTCTGCTTGGACTTGCCGCGGATGGCGTCGTACTTGGCGTTGGCCTTGTCCTCTTCATCCGCCCAGGACGTGATCATGTCCTTGAGGTGGGGAATGGACCTGGGGCGGCGACGATCGAAGTCCTCGAAGGTGCGGCGATGGTAGAGGCCGTCCTGGAAGAGGTCGATGACCTCCTTGTCGGTGACGTCCACGACGGTGGCGCGCTTGTCGAAAAAGCGGCACATATACTTGCGGAGGGTCTCGCCTTGTTCCTGCTTGATCATGGCAAGGTCCATGCGAGTACCCGAACGGCCCATGGCGCCCGCGAAGTTGCTTGTGAACTGCTCCTTCAGCTGGTCCCACTTGTCGATCGAGTGCTTGTCCAGCGACTCGAGCCATGTGAGTGTGGCTTGATCCAGGCAGAAGGGGAAGTAGAGGCATTTGGTGTCGCTGTTGCCGCCAGCGTTCTCGATGGAGAGAGCGTAGCATCGGAGCCACTGGATGGGATCCTGCTTCGCGTCGTACTTGGTGATCCCCAAAGGCTTGAACTTGTCGGGGAGGAGCAGGGTTGCGGCCGGGGTGAGAAGGCGGGGAAGCCGTCGCCTTCAGCAGCGGTGGTCGACTTCTTCCGCCGCAACTCCTCAATCCTCTGGCGAGCATCGTACCCGCCATGAGAGGCGCGGAGGCGTGGCCGTGCGCGTGACCACGGCCGCCGCGGGCGCCGCCGCCTCCGGCTCTTCGTTGGCCCCTTGGTTGGAGCTGCCGCCGTCACTGCCGCCGCCGTCAGGGTCGTTACCGCCGCCACCGGCCGGAGCACGGTGGGGAACGACTTCTCGGTTGCCTTGGTCTTGTCGTGAAGGTCCGCCGGCGTTGGAGCGGCGGCGGTTTGGATCAGCCGGGAGGTCAGCTCGAGTACGGTTGGGGCCAGGGTCGGCGCTGCGACTAGTAGCTTCATTGTCGCGGGGTTTGGCTGGGAGAGGTTGGTTGACTCGTTGTCGACCCGCATGAAGTAGGCGTCTTCGGCCGAGCTTGGCGATGACCTCTCCCGGCGCGTATGCCCCGAGCACGGCGCGCGATCGGCCGTGATCGACATGAGACGACGCTCGGGGGGTGGTGTGTACTGCGCTCTCGACCGCCTCGAGAGCTTCCGCAAGGTTGCGGATGGGAAGGTTGTCTCCGAGCCGCCGGCGCCGTTCGGCTGCGCTTCTGTTGCGCTCGCGTCGGGCGTCCCCGTTGGCGACGGTCTCGTCGCGGGTGCATTGGCGGACGGCTCGTCGGCGGAGATGTCCTCCGTGTACTGTCTTCGGCCGTGCTTGAGGGTCCTGGAGTTTCGCCAGCAGCCATGAAGACTTGGCGATCGGGGGTACCCAAGCTGGACTCAGAGGGAGCCACCTCAGTAGGTGTGTTTGAGTCAGCCTGGGCCAGTGGTGTTCCCTCCTGGAACGGTAGTGAGTCGATGTAGGCGACGTAGCGTGAGTCCTCCTTTGCCAGGTCAGCAGGCTTGCGGTCTGGCCAGTAGACGTATCTTCCGACCGGCGTCGATCTTATAACCAGCCCAGAGGCTAGCCCTGACAAGGGAAGCTCAGTGGAGTCATCTTCGGACTCGAGTTCCTCAGGGTCCGACCCGAAGTCGAACTCGTAATCCGGGTTCGAGAAGAACTCGGAGAGAGGGCTGGAGTCTGAGATGTGGTCGGGGACGGCGTCGGAGTCCGAGTTGTACTCGGATACGGGCTCCTTGCCGGCCCGGCGTGGAGTAGGAGCCTCCGTGCGGGCCCGGCTGAGGACGCGGGGGCCACGCGCGGAGCGCTGACGTGGTGAAGGGGCCGTCTGCGATGGCTGAGGAGCCGGCTCGCATGCGATGGCCCATGGCGACGTCGGGTTCGAGTTGGAGACGGACTCGAGCTCGAAGCCAGCGTGGATGTTGGAGAGCGAAATTTCGCCGAACTTGCCGGCGAGCTCGCCTGTGACAACTTCGGGAAGTGTCACAAGGCCCGTCCTCGAGTCGGGCTGCATGATCAGGCGGCGCTGGAAGGAGCCCGCACCATCAGCAGTGCAGACCCAGGCGCCGAAGACGAAGGTGTCGCCGCGGTTGAAGGCGACAGATGGCTTGATGTGGACGAAAGCCGTCGAGTTCGCCATGTGATCTCGAGCGAGAGCCCCTACCGGCGCGCGCCGGTGTCGGTGTTTTAGACCGGCAACCTACTACGGGGAGTACCCGAAGTAGATGAATGTGACTCGCCGAGATCGGTAACTCGAAGGAAGAGACACGTGGCGCACAATTTAGACAGGTTCGGGCCGCGAGGTGCGTAATACCCTACGTCCTGTATGCTGCGTAGCTCTGGATTGATAGGGCACGATTACAGGATGGTGCAATAGTGCGCCGTGGGTTGTAGGAGATGAGCTTAGATGAGGGGATCGGTCCCTACCTCGCCTTATATAGTCCGGGAGGCAGGGTTACAAGTCGGAGTAGGAAGAGAGTACTAGTCGAGTACGTCTAGGAGTCCTCACGCACGGTGCGGAACATGTACAGCTTCCTAACCGAGTACTACTCCTGTGTAGTCCTTGTGCTCCACGCCTTCAGGTGCCGTGTAGCGCAAGCCGGTAGTCCCGGGGGCCCACCGAGTAGTCGGTCCCGGTACCCACCGAGGTAGTGGGCCCGGGGAGGTCCATACGACAGTCACCACCTAGTTTTTGCCTTTGGTAAAGATACAAAGCTTATGCCATAATAATATATGATTATAATTTCCACTTTGTTAATCTTTGTAATTGTTTTATGCATGATTAAGCTAATGCTCTCTTAAAATACAAATCTGAAATTATCTAAATGCTAGCTTAATCTTTAGTGGAGGTTTTGATAAAAATAAAGACCGTAGTGTTTTATGTGCTCTCAAGTTTTAGATGGATTAAAGATGATTTTTATTCCTAAAAGTAATGCTAACCTTGTCATAAACACCACTTGCATGTTGCTCTACCTATCCAGAGCCATATATATTTGAGTGCAAAAACTTAGTATACAAGATTTATTTTTGGGTGAGTTATTTCGAGGCCTTGATTTCTCCGGCCCGAGACTAAGAAGTGGTTATTTCGTTTTTGCGTATCTATCTTTTTGCTAGCCTTTTTATCCGTGCATTGTGTATCCCCACATTGGAGATCTCATAAACCTCACCGGATATCGACCCTTAAAACCAAAAATATCATCTTTTGTGTTTATCTCCTTGACCACAACCTATTATTGGGTATGGATCGTCAATTCAAGGAAGATCGCAAGATGGTGCCATGATTGAAGATTTCAAGTATCTTTCCGAAGGAAAAGTATTTCGGTACCTACCTTATCTCTATCACCTCTTTGCCCGAGGACGCGCAAACATCTAAGCTTGGGGGAGGAGGTAGGTACAATGCAATATTAGAGTTCAAAGGGGAGCAAATAAAAAAATTTTGAGAAAGAAAAAGAAAAAATGAGTATAAAGAAAAAGAAGAAGAAAAAATATATATGAGAAAAAAATAAAAGTATATATGAGTATATAAAAATAAAATAAAGTGAACTCTCGGTTCTCTAAAGTGCATTAGGAGTTTCAAGGTTTCAAGATTAAAAGATCCAAACTCACTTTCCAACCATGTGAAATCCGATAACGAGGACTTCCTTTGTGTCCCACAATCACTCTTTGCCATTTGCACATGTCCACCTATCTCAAAGTGTGTGTATTTTTCTCTTCCCCTCCTTGATATAACATTATTTTCCAATGACCTTTTTTGACGAGTCTCGGTAAGACCATGAGAAGCTTGTCTTGTTTTGACAACATCTCAATTATAATATCTTGGTAGGACTAAACTTTCCGAAAAAGCTCCATATAAACCCTACCACATATATGAATGTTATGAGAGGGAAAGGAGTAGAATAAATAGGCTTGAGAGACAAGTTGAGATGAGCATTCATGAGCAAAATGGAAGGTGGTTTAAATTTTTTAACTTGGTTTAGCTCTTTTTCATCTTGTTCTTTATTTCAAAATTTACGAGATCTATTTGAATTTTGGGAGTATGTTAATACTTGTGGGATAAGCTTAATTAATAATGTACCCTCCGTACGGATGAAGGCTAGTAAATTATGGAACTTTAAAGAACTAAACTTTTGAGAGCATTATGTTTTCTCGTGTATGATCAAGTGCAAGGTTTAAACAATGATGGGCAACGATGATATCCATCGAAGGCTTACTCGAGGAAGAGCAAGGTTTAAGCATGGGGGAGATGTTGACGGTGAAATTCTGTCAACCTAGCCATGAGTTTACTTCGGTGTTGACATGAGTTTTATATCTTATCCATTGGTACTAACCCCCTTGATATAACAAGTTCATGCGTGCATGTCGGTTTTGGAGTTTAGTGTTTATGCAGGGTTTTAGTGTTGAAAGCAAGACTTTCGGGATAAGTTTATCAAGCACCTTGACAAGACCTTAAAGCCGGTACAAGTCAAGCAATGAAGTGAACATGACTCCAAGAGCCCATGGACCAAACCCGAGACGATGAAAAACTCCGAGGACCTACCCGGAAAAGTGTTGAATCTTGTGGGACAAGGAGCTTCGTCCAACTCGGAGAGAAACTAACGACAAGGGCCCACTTGCGGAAGGGGGAAGGATCTAGAAGACTCGGGAACAAACGTCGGGCGAAGGAGGCCGCGGACCGGGCCGAAATGGGCCCGGGCCGGTCGGCCCGGCCCCATTTCGGGGCCAAGTCGTCCCCCCTTTGACCTAGATGCCTCTCGGGCTATTTATAGCCCCCGACCGAGAGCCACGCATCAACCAATCCGTCATCCATCGCTAAGGAGCGAGAGAAGCTTGAGGGACACCATCTCGGAGATGAGGGTCGTGCTAGTTGTCTAGGGTCTCCCTAGCCGACGTGGGAACCTTGCATGAAAGACCATGTCGGAGCTCGGAGTAAGGATCAAGGTCGAGGTAGGATCCCGGTGGTGATCTTGTTCATGTAATCATTCATGGTGAAGTTTTTATAGTGAATCCGATTTCTAGCGATCAAGTGCCTTCTCGATGATTTTGTTCTCCCTTGGTTTTGCTTCTTCCCCAATCTATACTTAAGATAGATTGCATAGGGTGCTCTTGTAGCCGCGGTGGCTAGAGGTGCATACCGAACCGACCAAGTGATTTCAACTTGTTCTTATCGAACTCGCCCTAGACTACCCGCATGAATAGGGGTGCGTTGTGACAGAATGGTGGCTCTGAAAGACGGGTGTTTTCGGAATCGGACTGGAGGCCACGGTTTAAAGATGCTTTTAATGAGATTCGCTTTTCAATCTTCATCTATCTTGTTTCGAGCTACAACATAAGCATGATCTAGACTCTCTAGATCGGTTATCTCTTGCTTTCTCTTTCTACCTCTTTAGTAGATTAGATTAGATGTGTTCTCTTGATGATCTCTTAGATTAGATGCAACTTGGTTCTTAAATAGATAGCTTTCCTTGCTTTACTAGATTGAATCCTTGCGTTGCACATTGTTCCACGGATTCAATACCTTGGGTTCACCACTTGAGGGAAGAAGGGTCCCTTGACTACGACGGGGGATTTGTCCGCTTGCAAATCCATATGAAGTTTGATACAAATATACACCGTCAACAGTCCCTCCGGCCTTGTAGTTCACCTTGGAGTGCTTTTCCATGAAGCACATAGGTGGATGTGGGAGTGGAGGCTCTTCATCATCCGTGATAGCAATACCGGCGATCTTCTTGTTCTTATCTTCTTCACTTTCACTTGATTCACTTGAAGTTTCACCACCTATTACCCATTCAATGACCAAGAGAGAACGATGTTCACCCTTCTTCTTGTGGTAGGGCTTGTTTGATGATTTCTTCTTGGTTGAGCTCTTCTTGTAGTACTTGGCATCTTTATCATCTTCATCGTTCTTCTTGCTTGAGCTTGACACTCGCTTGTCGGGCTTGGGGAAATCATATCATAGATGATCATAGCTTCCACAATTGTAGCACTTTCTATTGCTTCCATCACCACTTCTTCTTGATGCCCGAAACTCGTTGCTTCTTGGGATCATAATTGTAGCCCTTCTTGCCAATCTTGAAGAGCATTCTTGTTGTTTTCTTCATGAGGAGAGCAAGCTTTGCATCATCACTCTTTGCTTCACTTGAATCACTTTTGTCTTCGCTCTCACTTGAGGAAGAAGGAGGCTTTGCATTGGTCTTCTTGGACTTGATCTTCTCACTAGCCTTGAGTGCAAGATCTTTCTTGGCGCTTAAGTGAGAGGTAGATGATTCCATTTCTTCCATCATAAACATCTCGTGGGAGCGGATCTTGTTCACAACCTCGATGATGGTGAGGGTAGTGAAATCCTTCTCAAAGAGAAGTGCCTTGACGATGTTGTATCTTGGCTTGGGGAGCGTTTGAAGGATTTTTCGGATAATTTCCTGCTTGGAAAGGTTAGCAACATCGAGAGCATTGAAACTTTGAATAAGCACACCCATCCTAGAATACATTTTCTCTACACCCTCATCATCATTCATTTTGAACTCATTGAGTTCCACCTTGAGCAACTCATATTTCTCCTCACGAATCTTTTTGTTACCCACATGGATTTCTTTGAGTTGCATCCACACTTGATAGGCGGTTTCCAAAGCAAAGACCCGATCAAACAACTCCTTATCTAGCGCCTCAAAAATATGATTTCTAGCACGTTTCGTGTAATCCTACTAGGACTCATTCCGTGTAATCCTACTAGGACTCTGTCTTGTAACCGACTAGGAACCCGCCCCCTGGACTATATAAAGGAGGCCCGGGTACCTAGCCGAACATCCACAATCCCTCCGGGGACAACACCAAGCGCGGGCGCGATATACTACTCCAAACGGGATGTAGGGTAGCTACTCCGGCTACCCGAACCCGTATAAATCTTGTGTCTTGTGTCCTCGCGGGTACCTTCGGGTTCCAGATCATGGTGATCCCCACCTTCTACCTTGTTGCGGGTACCTCCTATGGAGGTCGACGGGTTTAAATACCGACACTGGCGCCCACCGCGGGGCCATCGTCACGATTATCGGCGAATTTGAAGGACTTTAATCACCAAGATCAATCTATTGGAACAAGCGTGGCTAGCGCAATTCGTTGATCGGCGAGCACAACTCATCGAGTTCCAATCTCAAGCAAAATCATCGTGTCCGAATTCAAGCACGCGCTTTAGCTTCAAAGTTCAAGGCAATGTCTCGTCGTCGAGATAGCAATGTGTTGTCTCGGTGAGGATAGGGCTCCGGTCCGCGACGGACTCTTCTTCGGATTGCATTGTTACCGAGTTCGAAGCAAAGTCGAACTACTCCAACATGCGAGAGGGATCAAAGAAAATTGCCAACGCGACGATGCATCGAGTCCGAATCGAGTTTGTCGTGCGACAACGATGCATCGAGTCCAAATAAGAGGAGGCTCGTTGCTTTGCGCCAAGCGTTGGTTCTTGTCGCGGTGGAAAATTTAACTCTTTGAAAATTTGCTACACGCACACAAGACCTCTTCAAGATCTTCGCTAAGTGCACACGAAAAGACCACCCAAGGCCTTCGAATCTACGCTTGGTTCACACCATAGGTGTACGCGAGTACATCAACTCTACCTCGACTACTTACCTCGACTAGTCTCAACCGAGAAAACTAGTCGAGGGTGGCTCCGCGGTATCAACAACTAGTCGGATCCAACTCCGACTAGTCGACTTCACCGACAACCGTCGCGGCTCCATCACTGACCGCCACGGCTTCGTCGACACTCATCCATGGATCAAGCTAAGTCACTTATTTCAATAATTATTTTTTCTTTGGCTTGCTCTCCACATACGGGAACCAACACCAAAGACTACTTCGTGTACGCCTCTCAATGGCTACTTGCCAGCAGAGCTACACCGTGCCAATTATTCTTTGGGGATGTTGACTAACTGCCACAAGCTTGGTGCACCAAATTAGGAGGCTCTTGCCACGACGTTTCGTGTACTGAGTGTTGGAGGCGCACAACGGCTGCACCTTGAGGATGCACTGCACAATCTTGCTCTCTGCCATGCGGAACAACGAGCAAACGCGCTCTCTCTTATCACCATGCCGACTATCTTTCGTCTACCTCTTAATGGTCTTGCTCCGGTAGCACACGCCTTGATCCACGCAAAGCCTCGGCTCTCCGTCATGCCTCCACACCTCCGGCGGCTATGGCTAAACGGGCTCCTCGAGACGGGGCGCTTAAACCGGCTCTCTGTCATGCCTCCGAGCCCGGCGGCTATGGCTAAACGGCGACCAAAGAGACGGGCGCTAAACCGCATCGAGCTAACTACTCGACGCCTTACGACCGAAACAAGAGAATGACACATGACATTTACATCTATATTCTTGTATTTGTCATTAGTAGATTCAATTTCTATAAAAATGCTACATAATGTACGCATCTTTACTTTCGGTCAAGCTTCGGCGACGACTTCCCAAGAGATGCTCGCGCATCTCCATCGGCGCGGCTAGTTCCCAAACTCGGGGCTACGCACCAAATCACTACTCGACAACAACTCGAGTAGTCTCTCGCTAGCTCTCTAGCTCGGGGGCTCGAGGCACCAACAACTACTCGATGTGGCTCCTACGGCTCACCTAGCGACGAGCTCGGGGGCCGAACGCTACAAGAGTACTCGGATGATGACTTCCGCCAACACCGAAGACCCTTGGATTGATTCTTCAATCGTTCCAAGGCTCGGGGGCTACTAGGCTACACCCATCGGTTGATTTTCAAGACGGAAGATTTGGAATCAAGATTGAACCTCAGCTAGAGTCCGCGACTCAAACTAAGGCTCGGGGGCTACTCCATATGGAGTGCGATTTTGCAACCGCACTTCCATATAATCTCGACTTCAAGACCGATGAGCTGGACCACCTTCCGGCCTCGCGGCGGTTGAAGTACTATTGAAGACTTATCCAAGCGGTACTCGAGGACGCTCAAGAACTACTCGAAGAGACTTCAAGACTACTCGAACTACTACTCTCGACTCCAACGTGCTTGGAGGCTTGTCGAGCATAAACCCCGGTACTCATGCAAGGAAGGAAGAAGACGAGGATTCTAGTAGAATTCCCCCGTAATCCTAATAGGACTCGTTCCGTGTAATCCTACTAGGACTCCTGTCTTGTAACCGACTAGAAACCCGCCCCCCTGGACTATATAAAGGAGGACTCGGATACCTAGCCGAACATCCACAATCCATCCGGCGACAACACCAAGCGCAAGGCATAATATACTACTCCAAACGGGATGTAGGGTAGCTACTCCCAAGCACCATTTGTGATGTCTTTCTTGTGCATGATCGGGGGCGGATAGACGCCTAGGGCCACCGGGCCGTGGCCAGGCGTCGGCCCACGATTTGTATATCTGAAGACTACTGCGAAGACAAATGTGGCGTAAGGTTTAGGCTCATTTCTCGAAGTTCTGGTCCACATAGTGGCCCTAGGCGTCGGCCTGAAAACGGTCCGCCACTGTGCATGATCGGAGGACTTCTGGTTGGCTAGATTCTCCGACAATGCTGGCCTACGCCGTGGTGGAGATACACCACCTAATCGCCGTGCCGTCCACATACTGATCGACGGCTGTGTCGTCTCTACCAAGTGGGCTCCATGCTTGATATTTACTATTCCGTTTGTGTATTCACGGCGTTTGGATGGGGTCGCTGGAAGCGGTGCAGGTGCATGCGTGGCGTTAGGAGTGGCAGACATCCGGGGGCATGCATGGTCGGAAAATTTATCATTTGCAGCTTGTGGACCCCTGGGCATTCAATTATTGACGTTAACATGTCACTATGCTCTGAATTAACAATAGTGTTCTTTAAGATTCCTCCGTCATTATAGCTAATATATATAGGAAACAAATGTGATATTAATGTTATTTTAAATGGTGGAATTTTTTCCAAACTTGAATTTGATTCTTCGCAAAGATGTTATTTTAAATTCCGGCAAATATGTGTATACTTGTTTGCTCAATCTAACAACATAGAAGTGGCAGCTTTCATTACAATTTAGTAATTCAGGAAACATAGCAACCGGGGATATTCAATAGGCCAGTCGCCAACTATATATGCTTCACCATAAATGTTTGGAACTCCACAAAGTTGAGTACGTTCGTTATGTCTTGCAAATTGTTGTGAAACACAAATTGCACGTCCTTCCCAAATGGGCATCTTCATGCCTTTGGGCTTGTATATACTTATAAACCAAGACATTTTTCATCACTTGGCTTTGTCTAAGTATGTACATTCCAGTTTTTCATTCCAGTTTTCTAGCCATCAATCAATCTTCATTTCATCACTTTCATTTTTCATTCCAGTTTTCTATTTCTAACATACACAACCCAATTTCTATGCCATATATACTTTGGCTTTGTCTAGTGATTACATACTAAATTATGATGGTGGATTTTCAGTCTTAGATTTCAATGCTTGATTCCTTTACACATCAATTAAGCACTAAGCCAGTACATTGTACATATCATTTTCCTTTTAAAATTGTTAACAAGCAATCTATCGCACGCTTAAAATACAATTCCTCTGTCCAATACATTAATTTCGGAAAGAAGTTGTTTATCAGTTTTGGTCTTTTGGTGAGAGTTTGGTAGGGATTGAGAGGCACAGGTACCTTGCATTTATTCGCATTGTCTGACGGAAGAAGAGTGACGGAATTTCAAACGGTGAGCTCCCGCGCAGTCAAATCAAGTCCATAGCACTGCTAGATTGCACGTACTCCCTCCGTCCCAAAATATAGTGTCCTGGAGGGTTCAAATTTTGTGCCAAAATATAAGGTCCTCGAAGGATAAGACAAAATTGAATGAGGTTGGTGAGTAGGTGTAGAGTTGGTTGGTAGTGTAAAATGAGGGGTATAGAAGTCATTTCCTTTCACTGTTATTTTTTGAGTTTGAACTCTCCAAAGTCTTATATTTCGGAACGGAGGAGGCAGTAAATTGAATTTGACACTTCACTGGACATTGGAATTCGGCCATCGGATAAGGTGGCGTATATACACCATTGTGTACTAAATCCGCTTTGGATTTATCTCGGCTCCGCGGTGGCTTATGGGTTTGGCACTTGGCAGGGCACACCACAGTAACACACCATTTGACATTTCTTATATAGGCGTAGGCGCATAGCTTAGGACTTAGGAGTTAGTAGATATTTCGAAGAACTCTGTATCAAACTAAAAAGGATCGGAGAACTTTGTATCGCTTTCCATTGCCATTTCGAGCTGCATTGTTGCCGGCATGTATAGCCTAATAATAATTCACTATTATGAATAGCCTTACGTCGATAGAAGATGGGGAGGTTACCCTGTTGGCAAATACAGCCAGCAGAAGCTATAGGCGATCGACCTGCCAGCCTATCACAATCAGATCACATGATCGCCGATCAACGGACGGCCATCACGTACGCCAATGGTGAATACGTGTATATATATATATATATATATATATATATATAGACACACACACTATCCGTCAGGGATGAGGAACGTGTGTGGGAGAATAAGCCAGCAGAGTCAACATGCAGCGAGCGGGCGTGTGCTGTCGGTCGCTTTCAGATCGAGATAGCTGTGGAACGTTTGCTACGCAGCAGCCGAAAGCGATAAGGCAACGAGCGTGCTGCATGCAGCAGGCATGCATATCATGTCCTCGTGCCCATGCTGCTTCTTGCATGCCTCGCGCGCGTTGTGTGCGCGCCCATGTCCATGTGGCCATGTCGACGGCCGACACCGTCCTTGCGTGTGTGTGTGGGGGAGTGCAAGGATGTCTACAGAATCGCCCTGTTCGCTAGCTTATCAGCCACCGGCCATCGAGATTTTCTCTCGGAACAAACAAGCCCACCAAAGAACGGGCCAAGAAGATCTTTCTGCCGTGAACAAACCAAGACTACCATCACCACCAACCAAACGAACAGGCTGATTGATGGGAGTTAGAAACTTCCAACCCATCAGAGTTCATCTAAATAACTTTTGTTCATCTTTAATCCTCTATTAAGAAATATTACAACATTTTTTTAAAAAAATTGAACTAACATTTTCATAAAAAATGGTACCAACATTTTTTTAGAACAGTTGCACTGACATTTCTTTCTAAGTAAAGTAGGCTGGTGATTCCCGCGTGTTGCTGTGGGATTTGAGAGAGATCTTTGATAAATTGTGAACCAATGATAAAACACTATATGTTGAAGTGAGGATTTCATGACAATGATGCTACATATTGGAATGGTTTACATCAAAATTTCAAGCCCGGAAAATAGTGAAATAATCTTTGATGGCTTAATTAATTGCATTTGTTTGTCACAATTTAACTGATTCCTATTTTGATCTGATGAGGTAAGGTAGCTTCCCCTTTATTCAATAGCAAAGGTCACCAACCCATCAGGTGCAATATGATGGTTCACCATATGCAAAATATGTTAGTACAGCAATGGAGGCAAAGATCAAGAAAGCGAACCAAAAAATCATTGCTTAAATGATGACAGTGCACCAAATAAAGCCATTCTGGGAAAGCAAAGAAGAAATGTATAACAATATGTTTACCACTGAACTAATTTGTTTGCAATATCATTCATCTAGCAGTAGGAAGTACGTTCACTATGCCACAGCCCCTCTTTAACGACTACATTGTGGTCGGTATAAGTCTCAGTACTGACGCACTATCTGTCGGTATATCGTTATACCGACGGCTCACATCAGTCGCAATAACTGGCGTCGGTATAAAGTTATACCGACAGATAAATCTATGCCGACGGACAGTTCGATGCTCAGTAAAGATATACCGACGGACTCATAAATAACGACGAACTGTTAGTTACATGTGTATACCGACGAATGGTTCGACAAAATACTTTACTATACCGACTAATAATCCAACGCTAATGATTAAATCAAAATTAAACTATAAAATCCTATATATATTAACCTCACATTGACAGACCAATACTAATCTTTCGAGCAATATTTGGCAAGCTGAACACAACACATAAAATTTAATTGAACCAATCGATATCAAACACACACAAGTCAACATATATACATTGTACCACGGCTCACGGATTACCATACTCACATGTTTGGCTTACAAAATGATTCATCTCTAGGGGATGTGTTTAAAACAAAATAACATTTAAGTTAAGACTAAGATGATCCGATCGTTGTCAACATGATCGAGCTTCCATGTCCGGGTTAACACTTGTTCAGGCAGCAGCAACAACTAGCTAGCTCGCCCTACTTGGGGCCAAATTCGTCCTCGCTTCTTGGAGCACCCGCAAAATCGAAGCATGCATTCACTCTTGTTGTACAAGGTTAAAAAAACTAGCTGCACAACATTGTTAAGACATATGAGCTAGCAAGCACAAGTCAAGGAAGGAACAGATTGATGAATTCAATCTTTTCAAAAGCAATGCAGGCCTGAGGCAAAGCAAAAAAAAGTAGTAAGATTTGTTGAGATCACCAGGAGCATATTGATAGATATTCTACAGGAGCAATGCTAGTTATTTGAAAGAAAAGACAGAATAATATTTGAAATCCTACATGCCTGCATGCTCACTTATCACAGTAGGAATCTAGCTTTGTTAGAGCAATTTTTGTGAACTGAAGCAACTTACTTTGAGAACATTTGTCTTTGCTTTGCATGACTGATATAAAGGTTAGATAATTTTTCTAGAACAGTTTTCCACATTCCTAAGAATAACAAATTGTACTGGCAAGGTGGCTTGGCATATGCAGATCTACCCAATCAGTTTCTCCATTCATCCTAATCACAGAATAACTACACCTCCAATAGTAAGGCCATCAATCACTAAGAGAAACACATGGATAAGTGAATGCAACCAAAATTAGATGCCGATGCGTTACAATGCAAAACAAGATATCACAACATTGTGAGAAATAGCAACTACAACATAATTGTGAAATAATCCTGACAAAAGATTATTGTTCTCACATTTGCAGGCATCAGTGAGAGATCAACTAGCAGATCTATTGGCACATAATTTTTCCCAAGCCAAGGTACAGATTTCTGCAAATAAGAATGTATCACAACAATGAAGTTGTGCTAGCACACCTACCTCACAGCCTATCAAAAATTTAAGAACTATCACTTACTTATTGTAATCTAGAAGTAGTTTAATTTAAGATATGACAGATTTTTACCGAAACCGGATGTGTTGTGCAACCGTAAGAGGAAAAAGCTCTACCTTGTTTCTTTTGGTGATTTTCCGGCTTAGATCTTCTACAAGTTCATCAAGGAGGAGACACCTTCACCAACACACAGTCTGTCAGATCCACAAAGCAAAGAAGAGGAAGAACAATCCTTTAGATCCACATAAAAAGGGGAAGGTTAGAGGGAGGGTATAGATGCGCATCTACCTTTAGTGGCTTGGTGATTGGGTGCCCTTCGAACCAAAAACGTGAAAGACAGTTACGCCGCCGCCCTTGCGCTGCAGAGCCGGCGTCCCTCACGCCGAGGAGCCCGCAGCCCTTGCGTCGAGGAGCTCGCCGCCCTTGCACCACGAATCTGTGTGCCTCTCACGGCGGCCAACAGGAGCAACGGGGTCTGGGAGAGCGAGAGGGTTTGGGGAGCGCCGACGGTGGCACTAGGGGGCGCAGCAGCGTTGGGAGGGGGGAAGGCGCAGGGCAGCGATTTTGGGGGAGGGGGCGGTGCGGCGACTTGGGGGGAGGGGGGAGAAGGCGCGGCGCGGCGATGGGCGTGGTGCCCCGATGTGGTTTCAGGGGAGGGGGAGACGGCGCGCCGCGCGGCGATTTTGGGGAGGCGCGCGCCGCATGGTGGTTCCGTGGTGTGGGAGTGTGCGGTCAGGGCAGGGGGCGGCGACGGGATTTGGAAGCTAGGGTTCTTTGTTTGGGCGAGCTGACCGGCGGACCATCCAGCTACAGTAGCGCGTGAGATTGGGCCAGCTGAGCGCGAAACAGGCCTACTACGGCGCGGGAAAATGGCTCGCTTCATATACCGACGGATAGTCCAACTCAATAATTGAGATACAACGACGGACCTTCCGACGTGAAATGAAAAATTTTATAACGACGGATGCACAGATGCTACAATGTGAAATAGCGATGGCCAATGCGACGTAGAGTTATAACGACGGCCCGATCGACTGTAATTTCATACTTATAGCGATGCACATCCGTCGTTAATGTGGGGTTGTGGTATAGTGGTTGAAGATATCAAATTGTTTGACAAAAAACTTGCTAGCCAGCAGTATTAATGGAAATCGCACTAAGTGAAAACACGTGCTTGCTAAAACCTAGTATCTGATAAATACATCATTTAACTGAAGCACAAACTGACAATTATTTAGTTTTTAAATTCCACTCATGACCGACAAAAAATGAAAGTAATTGAAGGAACAACTGAATTGGGATTTTGATCTTTTGGGAAAAGCTAATTGTGTTGTTGTTATTCGAAGGATACAACTTGTGCAGTGGACATGGAGCTGCCATGGTCTGAAACGGGGAGCATGCATTTTGAATTTTGTTGAACCATTGATATGAATTTGCAATTGTAGAGATCGACAATTTAATGAAGTTGTATAATCATCCCCAAGAATAAAAGCAATGGAAATAAAAACCTGCATGAGGCATTTATTGATCACGAAACTAATGTTCTGTTAAGGTGACAAAGAGTGATATAGAGTGATATAACTTGGTAGAAGAGGATCAACCATAAGCAAGATGAATGTTTACCCTGTAAGCCTACAGTCCATGTAGACTTGAGTCTCCATCATCATGTGGTGATGACAGTGACCAAATAAAGTCATTCTAGGAAAGCAAATAAGCAATGCATAGCAATATATTTAACATAAATTGATTTGTTCGCTAATCCACTTTGAGGAGTGAACAATGAGGTGAAACCAAAAGTTTTAATTTCAACCTTAACTTGCTAATTACCAAAACTAGCCTTGCTTGTCATGTTACTGATTATCTCTCTTCATTCTAAAAGGAATGAACATAATTAATAACCTCATCCAAGGTGATTCCTTTCCCGGCAACATACACAAAAACATGTTTTTCCTCTGAACATTATTACCATACAACAACCTGCAAAGTGCAATTTGTTTTGGCAGTATGCATCATCATCTCAATAGTAGGGTAATTCTTAGAGGCAAAGGTAGAAAATTGGGCATAAAAATGTGTGTCTTGCCAAGCTAAACAGATAAATTATTGAAGTATTAAGATGCAAGAATGAGTCCGAATCAGTAAAACCTTGAGATGAGTGAATAACCCTCACTTGGAGGATCATGGTGAGGTCAATCTCTATTTCTCATTATAGCAAACCTTAAGAATTGCTATCTGAATAGTAAAAAAATAACATTTGATCAACCCTCCATATAAGCCTTGGATATCAGCATACAAAAAAGTGAGAAGAAAAATGCAATGTAGCTAAATTCCTGTACAAATCATAGTATAAGTTCTGCTTAGAAATTTGATCTCTCTGATGAGGCAACAATCTAGGTCTTGCAGTGACAGTCTACGATCTCAAGCCATTACGTTTTACTTGATATTTGATTTCAAAATTGGAGAACTTATGGCCATGTATGAATTTTCTATATTATACATTATCAAAAAAGCTTTTAGGAAATAAACTGCAGGAGGTGGTCAGTTTGGAGATCGACCAACCAAATCCTTTTAAGGAAAGCAAATAAACAATGCATAACAATTTGTTTATTAGTGGGAATAGCAAAGGTCATTATCTCATCTTGGAGAGAGAGAACATCATCTTGGAGGGAGAGAAGGGTGTTTTCCGGCAACCGCACGTAATCTTAATCCGCTGCTGTCTGCAATGGCTACATAGGGTAATCTCATTTGTGCAAGAACACTACAACTGAAATAGAAATTGGTATTACTCAAATCATTAAAAAATCTGGTAAAATCTCTAGAAATTAGGAACATAGTACTTCAGTTACCATAAAATGCAGAGCATCTGGAGCAGATTAGCGGAAGAAATTATGACCCAACAGTTGTCCAATAACGGTTCAAATTCTTCAAACACTAATTTCATTCTTCTTTTGCTCCTTTCTTGTGGTTGCACCATGGGCATCATGCGAGTCCATGCCGCACCGCTGCCGGCCTACTTCGCGGCGCCACTAGCCTGCCCTGCGCTGCCGTGCGGACCCGACCCCTCCACTGGCTGGCCATCCCACATCGTCGCGGCCTCCCTTGTCGACGCACTCCTCCTTGCCCGACGCGCCTCCCAGCTATTAAAGGCTCACACCACGGGGGCCACACCAGGGCCCCCATCTGCCTCAGTGATCCTCCTTGGTGAGGCCCCCTCGCTAGTGTGCCCATGCGCCTCCACTGGGAGAAGCTACAAAAATGCAATTGAAAGAATATTAAGAGGAAATTGAACAAAAATGTTGTAACTTTTGTTTTACAAATGTTGGACCAACATTTCTTTAAAAAAATGCTCAAATTCAACTATATTTTAGAGAACTATATGCTTTGACTATTTTTAAATAGTTGTTGTTCCATTTTTTAAAAGTAATGAACCAACTTTTTTGAAAATATTGGTCCAATGGCTTCGGAAAAATGTTGGTCAACCATTTCGAAAAATGTTGATCAAGAATTCCAATCAATATTTTTCAAACAATGTTGGTCAACATTTCAAAAAATGTTGGTCAACATTTTAAAAAAAATGTTAGTCAACATTTTTTATGCTTTGAACTGTTGAATAGATCATCATTAGTTGGGATTCATTGGATTCTTTTAAAAAAATTGGGTTCCGATGAGATTTATAGTTTCATTGTTTAAGCACCTTTCGGTAGGTAGGTGTATTGAATTCCCCCATATTCCACTGTTGGATGAGACTCTCTCACCCCTTGCTCCCTATTTGTTCGCACCCAAAATTGGCAGGTCTGGTTTGACTGGTCAGACCTGTGGGTTCCACCGGTCAGACCGGTGTGATCAATGTCCACAAAATACAATTTGGACTTCACCATTGAATAGGTCTCATCGAGTAGATCAAGATTCATATGTGGAACGTTCAAATTGAAGTCCGGATGGGGGAGATACGACTTCTGCAAGATCTGCACGCCGAGTGCACCGGTCTGACCGGCGCCCATGACCGATCTGACCGGTGCCCCCCGATCCCGAGACAAATTAAGGAGTCTTGATAGATTAGGCTTGTAAAAGGATTTCCTTGTGGGGCAAGGCCTCCCCACCCTATAAATATAAAGGGCCACTGCCGATTGAGGAGATATCACAATCGAATCTATCAAATTTGTCTTTTATCGTATTTACCTTTTCTTCCTCATCCCCTTACTTTTCCAACCCCTACCGTGCTGTTCTTCCTTCATCTCCGCGATGTCTGAATACGTCCTAGCTGGCCTGCCGAGCCTAGGACAACCCTGCGTGCGCCGCCTCGACAGGATCCTGCCCGGACGACGTTCGTTGGTCTCTCGCCGGATCTTCCCGGCAACACCGGTCTGACCGGTGACCCGTACCGGTCTGACCGGTACAGCGTGGAGGCGCTGCAAGGAGCTCCTCCGCGTGCTTGTTGGCCCCGAAAAGGTGCCAACAAATTGGCGACTCTGCTGGGGAACGAGAATCTAGCTATCATGGCCGATCTATCAAGCTCTAGCAATTTGATGACACTTGAAGGATTACTTGAAGATCTACACAAGGGCATCTATGACGAAATTCTTCCCCACTGTTATCAAGTAACAGAGCAAGGCGTCATCATGATGAATGAAGCTGTCATCGACGAGTTGAGGATGTATGATCTACCAAGGCATCGTAAGTCCTTTGCTAATCTTATAATTGGTTTACTTGCGTAATAAGAAAAATAGTGTAGATCTGATTCCTTTTAATAGAGAGTCGCTTTCTGAAGAGCCGACTATTGTTATGTCTAATCCTTGCAATGTTTTGCCTAATTGTGATGTTGTCGGTCAAGAAACAAGTCGGCCATCTCTAGCCGAAATTGTTGACCTAAAATCCCCTAACAAGAGCATAGAGGCTACATCTAGTACTTCGACGCTCGGGGGGCAACAAAACAAAGGTATCGGTGCTGGTTGCGCTGTGATCGGTCTGACCGGTGCTCAGACCGGTCTGACCGGTGCACAAACCGGTCTAACCGGGAGACAAATCGGTCTAACTGCCTCATCTAGGGTTTCTCAAAATAAATTTAAACTAAAGATGGTTAAGCCTAAAAAACCCGAGATTGGTGTTTGGAAAACAATTGAATCCAAAGGCCGTCATAAGCATCAACGAGAAAAGTTGAAGTCCAATGGGAAACTTCCGGCTAAGTCTCGAAGACAAAAGATTGTCAATGATGCTAGTCGGTCTAAAAATTCCAAATGCCCAAAATCTTCTCCTAAAGAGAAATTCCATAAAGAGAATCGGCAATGGAGTAACTCTCACAAATCAATGTCGTTTCCTCCATATGGATCATCAATGCCTATGCCATGGGAACCTTACTTTAATATGCATTACTTTTGTCCTCCATGGTATTATAGTTCATATATGTCGTCTCCTAGTTATTTTTGTCAAACCCATAGGGAGCCGGTTATTAATGAGCCATCACCTATGCGTAATGACCGTTTTGATCATAAGAATTGGTCAACACAAAAAAGTAAGCACAAGGTGATCAAGCAAGTTTATCATGTCAAAAAGGACGGTAGATTAAATAAAAATTCAGATTTGACACTAGACATAAAAAAGCTGACTACTGAAAAATCATCGGCTAGTTCTACTGATCAAATTGTCCGCAATAATGAGCATGCCATAAATAAAGTAGCTGAACAACGATCATGTTCGGCTGGGGGCAACATGATCTTAAAGTGGCTGGTTCTCAAGGCACCGGTCTGACCGGTGTCCTCACCGGTCTGACCGGTCTCGCCAGAAATTCTAGTAGATCCGAGAGTATCTCGCCAAACAGCAAGGTGGTGAAGAAGAAGCCAAATTTTGCTGAGTTATTGTATAAATATCAGAGGATAGCCGAACAAAAGCAAAATAATCGGTTAGGAGAGCAAAGGTGGATCTTCATCACCGAAAGCAAAGAAGCATCGATGGTCATCACATTGGTCTTCATCATTTATACCATCGATGCATGTGCCATGGACTGCATATTCGGGTATAAATAATTTTAGTCCATACTTTTGGTATAATCCTTGGTTTTCTTTTTACAACTATCAATATGCTTGTGATTCACCAAGGAGTTACAATTGGCCACCATGGCCAAATCAGAGCTTCAATTGTTAGATTTGATGTTCGGAAAGCCGAAATATTAGTCTTATACATATTGTAATTACTAGGATTCAATTCCGGTTACAATAACATCCATACAGAGTTTACATATGGGCGATGCACATTAATCATCGTCTTTAGCCAATTTTGATCATTGTGAATATTTTCTGGTACGCAAGCTTTACCAGAAAACAGGGGGCATATGTTCGCACCCAAAATTGGCAGGTCTGGTTTGACCGGTCAGACCTGTGGGTCCCACCGGTCAGACCGGTGTGGTCAATGTCCACAAAATACAATTTGGACTTCCCATTGAATAGGTCTCGTCGAGTAGATCAAGATTCATATGTGGAACGTCCAAATCGGAGTCCGGATGGGGGAGATACGACTTCTGCAAGATCTGCACGCCGAGTGCACCGGTCTGACCGGTGCCCCCGTTTCCGAGCCAAATTAAGGAGTCCTGATAGATTAGGCTTGTAAAAGGATTTCCTTGCGGGTCAAGGCCTCCCCACCCTATAAATATAAAGGGCCACGGCCGATTGAGGAGATATCACAATCGAATCTATCAAATTTATCTTTTATCGTATTTCTTTTGTTCCTCGTTCCCTTACTTTTCCGACCCCTACCGTGTTGTTCTTCCTTCATCTCCGCAATGTCTGAAGACATCCTAGCTGGTCTGCCGAGCCTAGGACAACCCTGCGTGTGCCGCCCCGACGGGATCCTGCCCTGACGACGTTCGTTGGTCTCTCGCCGGATCTTCCCGGTGACACCGGTCTGACCGGTGACCCGTACCGGTCTGACCGGTACAGCGTGGAGGCACTGCAAGGAGCTCCTATGTGTGCTTGTTGGCCTCCTGTTGTTTGTCGACCACCACGGCTCCCTCAGGCTGCCACCTCGGAGGCCACCCGCACCAGTGCAACACCATCGGGGTGTGGCCGCTTGCGCCACCAGCCCACCACCATTGGGGCGACCGGCGTTGATGCTTGTGTCGTTGTTGGAGAATATTAGACTGATCTAACAGTGAAAACAAATGAAGGACTAAGAGAGAAGTACGTGTCAAAAGGTATAATTTGGTGGGCCTAAGTACCAAATTAATGAAAATGACTATATATTCTTTTAATTATGTGTAAATGCACACCTTTTAACAAAACTTCCAATAATAAATAAATAAACCAAAAATACAACCTTTGTTTTTTCCTAGAATAAAATTATTACCAAGTGTTGGGAATTCAGGAAAACCCGTCACTCTCGAAACGTTGAGTTTAACAAAGTTCTCGAAGCATGTTTTTCAGGAGCAGGGAATTCAAGATTTGTGGAAGCCTGGAACCTGTGAAGCCTTGAATTCGCGAATGTGCAAAGTTCGGGAATATTGATTCGGTGAAAAGTGGGGTCACGAACATGCGGAAGCCCGGAATCTCGAACTGTCGATGGCCCGAACTTCGGAGAACGGCCGATTCGGGAATCTGTCAAGGACTAAGTTCGGGAGTCAAGCGCGTGGACATGCGCGAACCAGCGGAGAAGCAAAGGACAATTCGGGAATCTATTGAAGACCCAGTTCGGAGGTTTCACGCGAAGATATTCACGAACCAGGAGAGAAGCAAAGTAGTTGTTGTCCCAAAAAGTCCGGGTTTAGAGTGTGAACTAGTGGCAGATTTGTAAATATGTTGGATGAAAAAGACATTCTTGTATGCGTTCACACTAGGAATATTCTCCGAGCCCGAGGGTGTTATCGGTATGTAAAAGTCCCTTCGTCTCCCTATAAAAGGGAGCGGAAGGGCACGTGTAAACGGATTCAGACTTTTTGGAACTTGTGCTACTTGCAGAGGGAATCACAGTCTCTTTGCGCTCTCACTTTGTACTTGAACGTGTTAAGAACTCTCTCTCGTGTTTGGGTAGTCATCCGAATTTTTCGGGTAACCCCCCAACATTGGCGCCCACCGTGTTCCAGCCGAAAGTAAACTCACGATGCCACCTCAGAAGAAATCCAAGAAAAACGTGCCAGCACAGGCAAACCAAGATGATCGCCATCCTACCCAAAGGAATGAGACCTTTTTTGTTCCTGAATCTTCGAACACAACAGACCAAGAACGAAGAGAAAAGCTCGAAGCTCTCATGAAGGCAAGGGCAGAAAAGACAGCTCACACCCAAGAACAACCTGCTGAACAGCAAGAGTTTGAGAATGTGGATGATGATGATGACGTCATAGACAGAGAGCTAGCGATGGTTCAGCAAAAGATACAGCAGCTACAGAAAGACAAAGAAAAGTTCGCAGCTCAGTTACAAGCGAAGAGGAAAATCTCTGAAAAGCTAGACCAGCTGAACAAAGCAAAGAGTAGATAGAAGCAATACAAAAAGAAATTGATGAAATGAAAGAACAAGAGAACAGTTCCCTGTGGCAGGAGTCACCGCATCAGAACCCTGGGCCTGCAAGAGAATCCCCGAAAGAAAATTTCTTCGCGGGAAACGGAGTCTCACACTTCGTGGATTCTGAATCGCCGCTGTCAATCGGGCTGCAAACAGCACCTTGGCCGCCGAAGTTCAAGCCTGTCTCTCTTCCCAAATACAACGGCTTCGGAAACTCGAGGCAGTTTCTCATGAGATACGAATCAGTTGTGAATTCGGCAGGAGGAGATGATGTTGCATAGGCCAAATCCTTCATCATAGCTTGCGAAGGACCAGTACTGAATTGGTATTCACTGCTGCCTCCACACTCAGTCTACAGCTGGGTAGATCTCAAGACAAAGTTCATGCAAGCGTTTCAGATGTTCCACGACACGACGAACCGAAGCCTCAGATTTGTATAACTGCAAGCAGAAGGACAGAGAACCACTGCGGAACTTCGTGAGAAGGTTCATGCAACAAAGGTCTCAAATCCCCGAAGCTGATGACAAGACAACGATCAACGCCCTGATCAAGGGTCTCACCCCAGGACCTACAGTGTCGCATCTCACAAGAAAGAAACCCAAGACAATTGAGGAACTCTTTCACGAATTGGAGGAGTACATTTTGTCAGATGATGACCATCGCAGAAGAGTGGCCGAGCGGAACGAGGCAAGGCAAGGCAACAGAGACATGACGTGGAGGGCACCACCCCAGCATCCGCGAAATGTCAATAACGTCGAAAACTCGAAACCTGAATAGGGCAGCAGGCCAAGCACCAGGGGAGGATTCAACCCCAGAGGAAGGGGGAGAGGCAGAGGATCCCCAGCACTCACGAACCACAACCCGAAAGATCCTTACTTCTACCGCCGCATCATGGAAGGGGCCACAAAGACCGAAGGGTGCCCAGAAACAAAGAAGAACATAGCAAGAATTCAGCAAGAGAAAGCACTGATGAGCATTGCGTCCTCAATGCCAGGCCGGTTTCGCCCCGAATTTTTGGCAGCCTCAATTCACGAACCCGCGTTCAAGTTCTATCCCAGTTCAGCAATTCCAGCAACCACATTCAACGTGGCAGCCCATCGCAACAGCTTTTTCCTCGGTCACAAGCGATCCGGGCAATCCAAGAACCACAACCCATTCGGGAAATACCGCCGCCACCGCCGAAAGTTCGTCAAGGCCTCAGTCAAGTTCGGGACCCCAGAATTCCAAAGCCTTGCCATCGTTCGGAACCATCATGCCAATCACGGGCGGGTCTGCTATGGAATTCGAGACCAAGAAGCAAAGAAGCAATTACTTTAGGTCTGTGAATACTATCATCAATGACGGCCCAGCTGCACGGCCGGAGTGGGCAAAGGTGCCAATCACCTTCACGAAAGAAGATTTCAGGCTGAAATCCGCGATTCACAATGACGCCATGGTCATTGAAGTCAACATAGCTGGATGGGTTATAGGAAAAGTCCTAGTTGACAACGGGCTTTCGGCGGACATCCTGTTCTTGAAAACTTTCGAGAAGATGAATCTGAGCCAGCACATGTTGGACCCACCAGAGTACCCGTTGTAGGGGTTCGGAGGAAAGCCCATCAAGCCGGTGGGAAAAATATCACTCTTGGTTTCTTTCAGAGATCTTGAGAATGCCAGAACGGAGAGCCTCACTTTCGATGTAGTTGACATATATCACCCATACCTCGCGATTTTCGGCAGAGGTTTCATGAATAAGTTTGATGCTGTCATAAGACAACAATTCCTATGCATGAAGATGCCTGCACCCAAAGGGGTCATCACGGTGTTCGGCAATCAGCAAGAGGCCAGGAATATAGAAAAAGGACACACGCCCGGCCAAACAAATGTGTACCAGCTGAAAGCAGCTGATGAGAGGAAGGAAACCTACGAAGAACCTAAGCGGGACAAGGAAAAAAATGAGATAACCGCAGAGGATGAAACAAAGAAAGTGTATCTGGATGACATGCCCGACAGAGCAGTCATAATAGGGGCAAACCTCAGCGCCGAAGAAGACAGGGAACTTGTACGATTTCTGAACGGAAACAAGGATGTTTTCGCATGGTCGGCTAAGGACCTGCAAGGTGTTGACAGGGATATCATCGAACATGCCCTGGAAACATATGACAAAATACCACCCAAGAAGCAAAAACTTCGGAAAATGTCTGAGGAAAAAGTCAAAGCAGTCGAAGCAGAAGTTCAGAGGTTGCAGGATGCCCAAGTAATCAGAGAAGTTAAGTACCCAGTCTGGCTAGCCAACACTGTGCCAGTCAAGAAAAAGAATGGAAAATGGAGAATGTGTGTGGACTTCACCGATTTGAACAAGGCATGCAAGAAGGACGATTTTCCCTTGGAAAGGGTAGACAAAATCGTGGATAATGCAGCCAACAGTGAGATGCTTTTGCTCCTGGACATGTTCTCTGGGTATCATCAGATCAGGGTTCGCAGAGAGGACGAGGAGAAAACAAGTTTCATCACTCCTTTCGGAACATTTTGCTTCGTAAGAATGCCAGAGGGGCTGAAGAACGCGGGGTGTACGTTTTCGAGAATGATAGAAATAGTACCGCACCAAACAGATTCGGAGAAACATCTTGGCATATGTAGATGACATAGTTGTCAAAAGTGTTCAGAGGAAAGACCATATCAGTGACCTGGCGGAAACATTTGCGAACATGAGGGCAGCAAACCTAAAGCTAAATCCGGAAAAATGTGTGTTCGGCATTCACAGGGGGAAAGTTCTTGGATGCCTAGTTTCAACGAAAGGCATAGAAGCGAATCCTGACAAAATAAAGGCTCTGGTGGAAATGCAAGATCCAGTCTCAGTGAAAGATGTTCAGAAGCTGACAGGGAGAGTAGCTGCCCTCAACAGATTCATTCCCAGAGCCGCAGAAAGAAGTTTACCGTTCTTCCAAGTCCTCAGAAGTGCCAAGAATTTCCAGTGGTCTGAACCTCAGAAGCAGGCCTTTCGCGAACTGAAGGATTACTTGTCCACCATGACCAAACTTTGTCCTCCTGAACCAAAATCGCCACTTCTGCTGTATGTGTCTGCATCAAATTCGGCAGTAAGCGCAGTGCTAGTGCAGGAAAAGGAGGAAGAAGGAAAGCTCAGGCAAATTCCTGTATACTTCGCTTCTGAAGCATTGTCTGGTTCCAAGGTCTTCTATTCCGAGCTGGAAAAGATCGCATATGCGGTCATCATGGCAGCCAGGAAGTTAAGGCATTACTTCGAGGGTCACAGAATAAGAGTCATCACCAACCAGCCGCTGAATGACTTGTTCGCAAATAGGGAGGCATCCACCCGAATCATCAAGTGGGGTGCCAAACTTTCTGAGTATGTGGTAGACTTCGAGAGAAGAAGTGCAATAAAATCACAAGTTCTGGCAGATTTTGTTGTGGACTGGACTTCACCCACTCAGAACCTTGAGGAAAATATACCCGAACCTTGGATAGTGCAGTGTGACGGGGCCTGGTGTTACAAGGGAGTTGGAATTTCGGCTGTTGTAACGTCCCTGACGGGCGTAGTCATAAGATACGCAGCGCGGCTCGTATTCGCGAACAATGAACATTCCACGAACAACACAACGGAGTACGAAGCTCTACTGTTGGCATTAACAAAAATGAGAGCCTTGGGGCAGCAGACCTTCATAATCAGAACAGATTCGAAAGTGATCCAAGAACATATTGAGAAGGAAAGCGAGGCCAGGAATCCAGTTCTCATGAAATATCTCGAAAAAGTCAGAGAAATGGAAAAACATTTCAAAGGGTATTCAGGCCAGCATATCCCAAGGGATGACAACAATGAGGCAGACAAACTGGCGAAAGCGGCAGCCAGAAATCAAGAGCTACCACCGGATGTGTTCTTCGAAATCATCAGAGAACCTTCCATCAAAGATTCGAGGGCCAAAATTGTGAATGTAGTGGAAATTCCAGACTGGAGAGCAGAAATCATGGCTTATCTGAGAGGACATTACTGTGACAACCCGCCCAGGAAAGTACCGTACTATCGCCTAAGACCGATCCACTTTGGTCATTAAGCAATAATAAAGTACCATCCTGTCGTAAGTCGCCGGGTTAACGCCCGGTAAATCACTTGAATAGCACAAGGATCGATATATGCATTAAAACTCACTCGAAGGCGAGTCCAGAGATACAACAACATTCAAATTCAAATTCGTACCCCGAAGGGTTTAATTATTACAAACCATAGTTTTTGTCGTGACAGAATAGTTCAGAGTTTCGAAAAGCAGCGGAATTTAACTAGCGGCAGCGAAGTCACCACGGGAGGCCATCCATGATGCTTCAGTAGTCGTCCTCCACCCACTCCAGCTCCCAGCCGGGCGGGATCTCACCGGGCCACACATCACTGAAGGCATTACCTGGATCAACACATTATAGCAAGGCTGAGTATGCTAATACTCAACAAGACTTACCCGTCGGTGATATCTACTTCACCACATCTAGACCATGAAAGGCTTTTTGGCTACTGGGTTGCTTTTGCTAAAAAGTAACAAAGAGTAGGTCCTTACTTTCAAGATTTTAGCACAAGTTCTAGTAGTTTAATCTTTACTACATTAGCCAACTAGTACAAACAAAGTTGTACAATACAATTATTCAAACATCATCTTCATCAACTTCCATCATTAGGGATCACATGACTAGTGGAGTAAGTAGTCTCGGATAACGGTGAGAGGCCGACAATCGATTGATTTAAACCTTGCAAGGTAGACCCAAACACACGGTCGGGCGCCCCGCGAGGACAACTCCCCGAGCCGTCCCCGAAATCCTCGGGTCGGGATCAAATCTTACAGTCTTTGGTGCAGGCTATCTGGCATGTCCCACTCAGCACACCCAGAGTCACCATACACCACCGGTGGCGAGCCGTGAGAGCGAATCCCAAGAGTAGTAATAGTAAGATCCCTCGCCGCCTCATTATGGTACTAGGCTTACCGGTCCCATACCCGGCATATGCTTGGTATGTTCAAAAACTTAACCCACATAACCACTGGACCGGAGCCCAGATCCCATGCTCTTACCACGTGAGCAATCCATTTAAGGATATAGTATGATTCCTATCTAGGAACCTATTCTCGCGAGTGAGGTCATCACCCGACTTGTAACGGTCCTATAGCTTAGCAGCTATCGACCTATCATACTAGTAGGGACAAAAGGTACCTAGGGATCATGCATCTAGGGTTTCATTCAACTCCTGAACGTAAATGCACAATCATTCATAGATAATTGAATAAAGAATTTTAAAACTGGGTTAGATGCACCGGAGCTTGCCTTCGTCAGCTAGGTTAGCTTGGGCACCCTCGGTGTCGAGTACTTCCACGTACTGCAGAGAACCTTCCGCTCCGCCTCCCTCGGTTTCCGGGACCAGGGAGTAGTCTCCGTCCGGAAGATCTACACTGAATGCAATGCACTTTAGGTGATGTGATAGTTTGTTGTCCTATCCAACGCTAGTTGGTCATATTCACCTTAACAAGCATTCATTTAATGTTTCTGTTTTTAGGAAGGTTATTAGTTGTACATGGGTTACTCTTTTATTCCACATTTGAATAAGGGTTTTTATTAAGCTTATCATTTCATGTGAAAGCTTAATTTCCTTTTATCTTCACCAACAAAGGTGTAATTAATATTTTTTATTTATGAATTAATTTCTTATCAGTGATGATAATTAATTATCTTTTAATTATATTAAATAATTCTTTCAAAAAGGAAAAAGATTTAATTAAGGGTTTCTCTTTATTTTAATTTCCCTTTAATATTAAAAGGGCATTTAAGCCTTTTATTAACCAATTAAATTACCAAAAATTAAATGAGTGTTTCTTAAGCCTACTAGCATCTATACTGGTCCATTGGACCCACAAGTAAGTGTTGGATGCTAGGAAAATAAATATTATTGAAAATAACAAAGGTTAACTAGTGATTCAACTTAAATGCATATAAAAATAAATAAGCCTCAAAATGATCCAAACTTTCTTGTGCATGCTCTCTGATCCTAAACAAGCCTAAAAAGCCAGCATGTTCACCTGGAACCTCTACTGAACTTGGTTTATTAATTTACAAAGGAAAACATGCATAAATCAAGAATAATTATTTCTGTTAATCCAAAAATCATGATTAATTCACAAGATGTGAATTGTGGTAGAACAAGACAGTGTGCACAATTTGGGATCAGAAACATAAATATATTTAGCAAGAAAAATCATTTGGGCAGATCCAGAAGAAATGGAAAAACATTTTTATAAAAAGATTTACATCATAACTCTGTGCAATTTTTGGCATAAGAGCTAGTCACGATCTAACACACAAAATATCCAAAAATTAGCTACAAAAAATTTTTATATTTTGAGATATTGCAGATCTAGGGTTTTCACATTTGTATTTTTCATGCAAAAACTATAATGAATTAGCTCAGTCCAGAATAACGAAAGTTGTAGAATAATTCACCGCGAATCCAACAAAATTGTCCTTGCATTTTTCTGATTTTTCTGTGATTTTCTACGCAATTTACAAGAAGCAGCCAAAGCAGTTTTACTATTTGAGTTACCAATTGCAGGGAGGCCCTCGAAAAGATTTCCAGATTCGCAATGTGGTCCCTGGGCGGACCGGCCGGCGCGGCTCGCCGGAATTGAGCCACTCCGGTGGGGGTTTCGGCCGGGGGATGGGTGGAGAAGGTCGAGGGGGTCACTAGAGTTCGGTTTGTGGCCTCAAACGGGTGGTGGAGCACCGGTGGGCGGCCGGCCGGCGGCGCTCGGGCGGGGCCGGCCACGGTGTGCCCCCGTCCGGCGGTGCTCCGGCCCGGGAGCGAGGCGCGGTGGTGCCGGGGGAGGTTGGGGAGGCCGTGCGGCACGGCTCTAAGGCACCGGACCGCGGCAACAAGCGCTAGAGGTGGGGGGGTGCTCGGGACCGGGCCGCACGGGCGAACGCCGGCGTGCGGTCCGCGCGCGGCCGTCGAGCACGGCCTTTTAAGGCGGGCGTGGCGGCGGGAGAAGGCTTCGGGGTGTGGGCCGGCTCCCTCGAATGCGTGTGGGAACCTCGGCCGGCACGCCGGCAGGGAGGGCGGGCGACGGACCGCCGGTCCATGGCGGGCTCGTACGGCGGCTCGGTTTTCCGCGGCGTTCCGGTGTTCGAGGCGTCGGGAGCCGAGCCGCGACCTCGGGACGACGCGGGCCACCTTGGGAACATGCGCCGGAGGGCCCGGACGCCGAGGCGGCGCCGGCCCGCGGCGGGGCGCGCGCGCGGCGCGGCGGCCGCGCGACGTCGCGGTGTGGCCGCGCTCCGGCGCCGGGAGCGTCCGAATTTATTCGGACCGGCCCCGTTCAAGCGAGGTTTTCTCCAAAATTTTGAATAGAAGTGCACAAAGTGATGAATAAGAAAGTTGTAGATCTAACTACCCTCTACAACTTTTGTAAAGGCCGTCTAGTGTTTTTCTCGACGGATTTGGCAGGAACGTCGTGCCAACATTGAATGCCGGCCTGTCCTGGAAAACAGGAGGTGCTGTCAGTCAATCGAGTTTTTCACCAATTTCCACCCAAAATTTGAAATGCCAATCTACATGAAAGTTGTGTCCCTCAACAAGATGGACAGCTTTCATAACGGTAGATTTTGAAGTGTTTAGGTGAAATTTTGGGAACGCGGCAAAAGTTTCGGACGACATTCGCTGACGTCAACGGTTAAGCCGGTTTTGACCGTGCCTTTGGCCAAGGGTTGACTACGGGTGTGTGTAGGCTTGGTCAAGGGGTTCATTAAGGTTCATTGGTGAGGTTTTGGGGTGATGACCCAGGTTGACCTAGGTTTGACCGGTGTTTGACCGGTTTGACTCGGCTGATCCGGTCATTAGTGTTAATGACGATAATTAAAAACCTGGGGCGTCACAATTACGAACCACAAGATGAATTGGAGGAAAAAGATTGAAGCAAAGGGCTCGGGGCTATACAGTAGTAAATGGAGAATTATACAAATCAGGAGTCACTGAGCCTTGGCTGCGCTGCATCACCTCCGAAAAAGGTCGGGAACTTCTAAAGGAAATTCACAGCGGATTCTGTGGGGCACACATAGGCACCAGGGCTTTGGCTGGAAAGGCGATAAAGCAGGGATTCTATTGGCCAAACATAAACATTGATGCCAAGATGTTAGTTCGGCAATGTGAAGCATGCCAGAAAACGGGAAATCAACAGAATCTGCCTTCAATGCCAGTTCACCTAATTCCACCAACTTGGCCTCTGCAAAGGTGGGGAATGGATTTAGTAGGCCCGTTGCCAACAGCTCAAGGCAACTGCCGATTCGCAGCTGTAGTAGTCGATTATTTCATGAAGTGGGTGGAGGCAAAACCACTCGCGAATATCACAGCAGCAACAGTTCAGAAATTCTTTTGGCAGAACATAGTCTGCAGGTTCGGAGTTCCTAGAGAATTGACGGTTGACAATGGCAAACGGTTGATCGTTACACCTTCAAAGAATACCGTAGAACCTTAGGCACACGAGCGAAATTTTCGTCGGATATCATCCACAGTCCAATGGTGCAGTTGAAAGTGCCAATGGCCTGATTTTTTCAGGAATCAAGAGATGTTTGTTCGATCAGAAAAAGGGAAAGTGGGTGGATGAACTTCCGAAGGTAATCTGGTCTCACAACACCACAGTTTCAAGGGCTACAGGTTTCACGCCTTTTCGCCTACTCTTCGGGACTGAGGCTATGACACCGGAGGAGATCAAGAATGAAAGCATGAGAGTACTGAAAGGAAAGGAGATAGAGGAAATTGACAAGAAGGTGGAAAAGGACATGATCGAGCTAACAATCCTCGAAGCAGCGGAAAACATTGAGAAATACCAGAGAGAGACAAGGGCATGGAGGGACAAAAAGGTGGTCCGAAGAGACATAAAAACTGGTGATCTTGTCTTGAAAAGAAAGAAAAATTGGGAGAACCCGGGAAAACTTCATGAGTCATGGGAAGGGCCTTACATCGCCGGGGAAACGGATATGCCAGGGGCTTTTCGCCTGATGGAGTAGACCGGCGAAGAGTTGCCGTATTCGTGGAATGCCGACAGTCTAGAAAGGTATTATCCATGAAAACCCTAGTTGTAGATAGATGTAACATTTAGTAGTTTTTCGTTTTTCGTAAGTTTGTACTTTAGAGAACTAAAAAATCCGAATCACGTGTCTATAAGTGATTTCGGGACAAAAATTAGTTTTACTTCTTCTAGTCGTATTAGAATAAGAAGGACCGTACTCTTTTCCTTGCAAAGGGGGCTCTAAATCAAGAGGCAAGGTTTTTAACGAGGCGGATCCTATGTAAATACTCTTTGTGATATATATATGAAAAGAGTATTCCCCCAAATTACGTATCTCGAGAATTCCATCATGAAAAAAGAAAAAGTTCGTGAAAAGGCTTTGTGATAGCCAGAATTCCATCGTGAAAAAAGAAAAAGTTTGTGAAAAAGGCTTTGTGATAGCCAGAATTCCATCGTGAAAAAAGAAAAAGTTCGTGAAAAAGGCTTTGTGATAGCCAGAATTCCATCGTGAAAAAAGAAAAAGTTCGTGAAAAAGGCTTTGTGATAGCCAGAATTCCATCGTGAAAAAAGAAAAAGTTCGTGAAAAAGGCTTTGTGATAGCCAAAATTCCATCATGAAAAAAGAAAAAGTTCGTGAAAAAGGCTTTGTGATAGCCAGAATTCCATCGTGAAAAAAGAAAAAGTTCGTGAAAAAGGCTTTATGATAGCCACAATTCCATCGAGAAAAAAGAAAAGTTCGTGAGAAAGGCTTCGTGATAGCCAGAATTACATCAAGAAAAAAGAGGCCTGAGACAACAACAAGTTGTGGCCTAGAAAATCCCATCCACTGAGGGATTCCCACCCAAAGAGGCCTGAGACAACAACAAGTTGTGGCCTAGAAAATCCCATCCATTGAGGGATTCCCACAGAAAGAGGCCTGAGACAACAACAAGTTGTGGCCTAGAAAATCCCATCCATTGAGGGATTCCCACCCAAAGAGGCCCGGAACAGCAGCGAGCTGTGGCCCAGAAAGTCCCACCCACGAAGGGATTTCCACCGAAAAGAAAAATCCGGCAGGTTGACTTCGAGAAAGTAAATGCCGAAAAGTTTTCGTGATAACGTCGTCACAAGGAAAGGGCAAGGGGCTCGTGCGAAAAATCGTAGAAAAATCCTGGTTGAAGCAACTGAAGGTTGCAATATCATCCGGGGCAAATTTGCCAGATAGATCAAGTCCACAAAATTCGAAAACAAATTTTGTCGACTTGCGCGACGATGGTTAAAAATTTTCAAAAGATAGCAAATTTTCCTCCTAAAGGCGTACTCGATCGAAATACGCGAACTGCAAGTTTCCTAAGCATGCCTTCAAATTTTCATGTAAAACGGCAAGGTGGGGGAGGGTGACGTTTTTTCAAGAAAAAAAAACGTATTCGTTGCCTTATTCGCATAAAAACTTCCGAATAGTTCATCAATAATTACAATAGTCAGTACAAAATTTAAAATGAAAGCTCCACAACATGTCCTGGTTTACAAACGTTGTTTTCAGCCATATCGCTAGCATAGGCGAAGTCAGACGCACCGGCTAAGGGGCTAAGGGGCTCCATCTTCGGAATTTTCGCGGATCGCGAAGTAGAGGATGCAGAACGTCTCTTCTTACGAAACAAGAAAAATGAAGACAGATCGAAACAGCCTATAGAAAATTTAAGCGAGGCCTCAAGCCAAAAATCGGAAAAGTCTTGTTCGGGATGTGCTCGCTTGAACAGACGCCACGCTTCACCACTAACGAACATACTATCCCGATGAATTCGCAGCAGCAACACGTCCTGCGCAGGCCCAGCTTGCAGGACCTGCGCAGGTTAAAGTATACAAAACATTTGTTCAGGGAAGTTTAATGAAGCTACATAAATGTACAGGCAATCTTGAATACACCCAAGGTTCGGACATAGCGTCTAGTTCGTAACATCCACCTTCGGGGAATCATCCTCATGTTCGGGGGCTTGCTCGCCGTCACTGCCTCCATCGCTGCTGCTGCTACTGCTGCTGCTGCCGCCTGAGCCTCCTTCGCCTTAGTCGCTCGAACCTTCGCCGGAAATCGACCCTTCGGGGGATGCGGCGATGTCCTCACGGTTCTCCTCCTCGTTCAGCTGAAAAAGAAAGGTAAATGTGAAGAAGGTTTGAGAGACTGAAACATCTGCGGCAGACACAAGTCACGAAATCAAACAAAGAAACTACCTCAGCAAGCTTCGCACGCGCAATGGTCTTGACAGTCTCCTTCCCGCTTGTCAGCCAGAACTCCCTTGCAAACTTGATTTTAATAGCCAGAACATCAGCGTTGGCTCGAAGTATCGCAGTACTAGTAGCGCTGGGGAATTGGGAGAGGTTTACGCGAAATTTCTCCAAGTTAACGCAGTCGAAGTTATGAAGAATCTTCAAAATGCTCTCCACAGAGAAGGCGGCCGCGAAGTCACTGGCGCCGGAGATCACCTCGGTAAGGGCCTTGAACTCGGTCTCCATCCAATCCATGAATTCGGGAATCTCAATGTCATCAGGAAGAGGAGCTGGACGAACGCCGAATTCGTTCAAGGACTTCTTGTATTCCTCATAGAGCACTCTCAGCCTCTCAAGAATCTTGGAAGTGTTTTTCTTAGAGGATTCACTCTGCTCTGCCAGCGCCTTTTCGAGATCCAGAATTTTGCTATCTTTCACGCTTAGAGACTTTGCGAGGCTGGCGTTGTTAATGCAGAGATCTTCGGCAATCTTCATAGCCCTCTCGTGCTTCTCCCGAAGATTCTCAATCACGCTCAGGTCATCTTCGTGGGACTTTTGAACCTTTTCAAGTTCTTTCTTGGATTGTTCAAGAGCCGATTCCGCGAGCCCCTTTGCGTCCTGGCTTGCCTTCAGAGCCTCCGCCAACTCAGCCACTTTCTTCTCGAGTTCAACGTTTGCGGATTGGGGCAAGGGCGAAACTGCGCTTGAGTTCTTTAGATTTCTGGGACAGTTGCTTGTTCATCTTCTCTTGTTCGACGAGCCGCTCTATAGCAACTTTCCCCAGCATAGAATGTTTAAGCGCATAATCCTCCTGAAAGCGCGCTAACTTCGAGGGAGGGTAGGAGTGCAAGAGATCCTTGAATTCTGAAAATTTCAAGACTAAAGCATAAGATCAAAATTCAAGAATCGGAGAAAAAGACAAAAGAGCACTGAGAAGGGGCGAACCTTGTTTACTGAACTGCTGCATGGTGACCTGTTTAGCCGAACCGGAGGAAGCTTTACCCTGAGGCGATGGGGTGCCTTCGGGAGAAAGATGAGGCCCTTTCTCAGAACCAACAACAGCTCCTTCAGGTTGTCCCGAACTCTCCTCTCCTGATTCATCAATAGTCACAGACGATTGCCACAGTGTTAAAATCTTAGAACTCCTGCTCCCAACGCCAGTGGTCTTGAGGCCAACACTTAGTAATTTGCCACGATGAGACGTACCGAAGCTCTTGTTGAAAGCGGCCAAAGAGGGAGAGGGAGTTTGATCTTCGGGAACAATCTCCCGAACTTCGACCAGAGAAGCGCGTTCGGTAGGACTCGCCCCCATTTGTACAGTGAGCTCAAGCTCTTTGGCGAATTCGGGGGAGGCTTCATCCCGAGAGAGAGCAGGTTGAGAGACATCGGCAGCAGAGGCTTCAGCAGCAACGGGGGCCTCAGGGGGGCAGCAACGTCAGCAGTAATGGTGGACTCATTAGCAGCGGCAGGAACAGTCTCCTTGTGAACTTCGGGAGTAGCATCTGAAAAGGAATCAACATCCACGAATTCATTCTCGGAACCAGATGGACAGTTGTCTTGAAAGTTAAACAGTGGCCAGAGGAAAACACCTTTGAGGCTGTCTGTTTCCATGAAGGCGTCGTCGTCGAAGGCGGATGGGACTCGCCGAACGCCGACGGAAGAAACTTTCTTCACCGCCTTCTTCAATCTCTTGCGGCTCATCTGGGCAAGGCCCGAAGCAGCCTGGAGCTCAGCGTCCGAAGCCCGAAGTTCAGAAGTTTTTCACTTGCGTTTCGACGATTCCAGGGATTTAGTCCTAGAAGGCTTGACCCCCGAAGAAGTGCCCTCGCTGGCAGGTGATGAGCCTCGCTTCGACGACCTTATTCGGGGAGCATTGATTGGGGCAGCTGAGCAACTGGCCACGGCAACGGCAGGAAGCTTCAACTTGGGACCTGGGCCTCGAGAACTGAAAAACTTGTCCCCACAAACTTCCGAAAAAACGCGGTTGATCTTCTTCTTATGTTTTACCAGGGCCTTGTACGCCTTATACTCGTTCATGGTATATTCGCCTACCATGACGTTCACCTTCTTCTCCACTTCTTCCATGAAGGCCTTAGCACTCTGATCTTCGCGAAGCTTAATCCCGAACTTCGGGAAAGGCACCTTCTGATCTGCCCAGTTGACGTTGAAGTACAAGAGCTCAGTAGGGGACCAACCGCTCGAAATAGGCCAGACTCGGGCAGCGACGAATTCTTCAATAATGTCACGGCCGCCAAGTATGGTGGCCGGGCCGGTGAAAGGCATTCTCACAACTTCTAATTCCCAAGGCCCGTTGGTTGAACTTCGCAACATTCACCGCGGCAAGAGGCGCAATCGGGCAAGACAGTTTCGGCATATCGACTTTCAGATAAAACCAGTGAGACCTCCAATCATCGATGAGGTTGGACTTGCAACAAGGAGCAATCTGGATTCGGGTGATTCCTTGTCGGGTATTCTGACGTCGCGTGTTGAAAGTGCAATACGCATGCTGACTGTGATAGAATCGCCCGTCTTCACCTTTGACGACCTCAGGTATAATCACCAATTCGGAGAATCTGGCGAAGGCATCAACACTGGGATTGCAGCCGAAGGTCTTCAAAATCCAGATGAACTTCGACACTTCAAGGAAAGATGTCGCCGAAAGCTGGTGGATTTTCACCGAAAATGCATCAAGAATGGCTGGTAGGACTGGGTCGCAGGGGAACCTCAGCCCACAGATGAAGAAATCCCGAAAAACAACAACTTCTCCGTCCCTAGGAGTAGGGATCTGCTCATCAAGCGGGGCACGCCCAGCGCCCGGAGAGAAGAACCCGACCTTCTCGTATTCCCGAATCGTGTTGCTTGTCACCTTCGACTCTCCGAAGGAGAGTGAGGGTGGCAGCGGGCCGGAAGTCCTTGCTTTAATCAGGTCACTGATGCTGGCATCCACATCTCCGATGTCTTCGCCATTATCAGACTGAACCTCCCCGTCTTCGCGACTCCTGGAGCCACTGGGAGAACCGGAATCCTCCACTGGTGCAGCATGTTCGGCACCTTCGGCAACTAGATCGAGCGGAAGACCAGCCGCAATAAGCTCTTCGGTAGTCATGGGTCTAGCTGTGCTTTTTACTCGAGCCACCTAACAAACAGATACGAACATACGAACTATTAAGAATAACATTCAAGAATAAAGTTCACAAAATCGTGATACCACCTCACCACTCACCAAAGTATAACAAATAAGAATTGATAAGAAAGAAGTAAAAGAATACCTCAGAGAAGTGCAAAGAAGACCAGAAGTTCGCAAGCTTTTCAGCAGAAGACCAGGATCCGCGAACGCGACAGACTCACGAACTACAAGAAAGCAGAAAACCCGTAAAATTTTTTAACAGCGGCAGCCCGCTATTTATAGGGCCGGGGAGGGGTAGTTCCGCGAAACCCACCTCGATTTAACCGTCATTGGTTTACCGAGCGACGCGTGTCCCCTCCGACGTTCCGAGGGTGACGTTTTTTACTAAATTTTCGAAGGGTTCGTGGAATCGGATCGTCGGAGTCAACCCGCTTCCCCGAGGGGCTAGTGTTGGGAATTCAGGAAAACCCGTCACCCTCGAAACGTTGAGTTTAACAAAGTTCTCGAAGCATGTTTTTCAAGAGCAGGGAATTCACGATTTGCGGAAGCCTGTAACCTGTGAAGCCTTGAATTCGCGAATGTGCAAAGTTCGGGAATCTTGATTCGGTGAAGAAGTGGGGTCACGAACATGCGGAAGCTCGGAATCTCGAACTGTCGATGGCCCGAACTTCGGAGAACGGCCGATTCGGGAATCTGTCAAGCACTAAGTTCGGGAGTCAGGCGCGTGGACATGCGCGAACCAGCGGAGAAGCGAAGGCCAATTCGGGAATATATTGAAGACCCAGTTCGGAGGTTTCACGCGAAGATATTCACGAACCAGGAGAGAAGCAAAGTCAAAGTTGTTGTCCCAAAAAGTCCGGGTTTAGAGTGTGAACTAGTGGCAGATTTGTAAATATGTTGGATGAAAAAGACATTCTTTTATGCGTCGCACTAGGAATATTCTCCAAGCCCGAGGGTGTTATCGGTATGTAAAAGTCCCTTCGTCTCCCTATAAAAGGGAGCGCAAGGGCACGTGTAAACGGATTCAGACTTTTTGGAACTTGTGCTACTTGCAGAGGGAATCACAGTCTCTTTGCGCTCTCACTTTGTACTTGAACGTGTTAAGAACTCTCTCGTGTTTGGGTAGTCATCCGAATTTTTCGGGTAACCCCCAACACCAAATTCTCCCATTTTTCTTGCGTGAGGGGTCATACTCAATTTAATTGCTTGATTCACATTGGGTTGGAGGGTCTTTTTTCAAAAAGGAAATGCGGAGACATGCATGCATACTACTTACCTTTGTAGATGCGCACGTACATTCTGTTGTATAAATGTTATAATAGGTAAGATTAGTAGATTTTTGAAATCATCGGATACAGTCACTTCCCACTAAAAGAAGAAACAAGTCCATCTTCTCTAGTATAACCAAAAATTGAATAACACCCAAAATACCTCTTAATTCCTTTTACCCCTAAACTATGTTATTTAGTTAAATTTATCCTTTCAACATAATTTATCATTTTTATTTCTTCATGCACAAGTGGAATTTATGTTCAAATTTTGCAAGATTTTAGCAAACAACATAATATATGTAAAAAACAAATCATGAATTTTTCATCACTATTTTGATAGGGCAGAATATTACATGATGAAATACGTCACTGAGATACAAAATTATATTAATAATGAAAATTTCATAAAGTATTTTTAATATAGATTATGACGTCCGCTAATCATGCAAAATCTCAGATTAAAATATAACTTGTGTACCGAGAAAATATAACAAATTGCATTATAGGTTAAGTTGAACCAAATTGAATAGTTTAGAATACACATTAAACTAGTCCATCTGCTTACTTTTTATAAGACATGCACATATATCAAGATTCAAAGTTAAAACTTTTTTAATGCACATATATCCAGATTTTACACTTTTTTTTGCTTTAATCCAACATTGACTTTCTGCAGCCTAAAAGCAAAGATAAACGGTGGTATTTCTTTCCTGAAATTTCCTCAACCGAGACTTAATAATAAAATAATAAAAGAGAAGTTAATTAAAGGAAATAAAGGAAGGAGGAAAACGAAGTCCTTTGGAAACCAACTCAAGAGGGTGAATCGAGACGCAATCGTCTCTTCCCCAACCTCCACCGCAGCACCCGCCACTTGCGCCGCCTTGATCACCACGATGGCGGGAGATCCGGCCGCCGGTGGCGGCGGCGGCGCCCACCCCGCATCGGGAGGCAAGGGCTCCCGCTCATCGACCCGACATCGTCAGTTCCGCGACCGCGCGAAGAACCGCGTGGACGACCTCCAGGAGATGTTCTCCGGCCTCCAATCTGCGCGCAAGGAGAGCCGCTCCGCCGACGCCGCCGTCCTCGAGGAGCAGGTCCACCAGATGCTCCGCGAGTGGCGCGCCGAGCTCAGCGTCCCCTCCCCCGCCTCCTCCCTCCAGGCAAGTCCGCCGAACCCTAGCCCTTGTCACTTCCCCTTTCGTGTGCGGTAGATTGGTGCTGACTGGCTTTCCTGCCGCGGCGCAGAACTCGCAGGGGAACAACAGGGAGGCCTCGGATCTGCCGTCCGAGACTCTGCGGCTGCTGCAGCTGGCGGTAGCCGAGGAGGAAGATGACGCCACAAGCAACCTCGCAGTGCCCCGATCACCGCAGCTGGTACCGCCTTTTCATCAGAACCAAGGGCATGGGCACGGGCAGGACATCCAGATGCCCAATCTCGATCAGCAGGGTGATGCTGTCGCTGGGGGCTCTGCCCCATCACAGCAGCCACTGGGTCAGGGAGTGCAGGGAGATAGTGGAGAAGTGGCAGCCGTTGCTGATGCAATGTTCAATGACCAGTTCAATGATCAGGTAGCGTACAAAATTTTAAATGATCGAGTTGGAAATTGTTCTAATTTTTCTGATTAATCAGTAAAGAGCTTGCCCCTGACACCTCTAGCTTTTGTTGACAAATTGCTAAGTTTGTAGTCCTTCCAAGCATGTGAATATTGTTGGATAGGGTGTTATCCTCAAGTGATCTGTCACTTATGTAGTTGTTTTGTCGAGGCATTTTACTCTATATGATATCTATAAACATAGGATGTTCTCTTTCATTACTGACATCATCACAACGAAAAAATGCGGACTGGAATTGTATGCATGTTCTGAAATTTCAATTTTGCACAAGCATTCATTATTATTTTTATCTCTAATTATGTTAAGTAGCAGACTTACTCTTGGTATATATTACTTGTGAACTTTATTTTTAATATTGCTTTATATTTTGCTGATCAATTTCTAAATTTGTTGTTGACTTGATATCCTTCCAGCATTGCATCATGTCTTACGTTTCATTTGTAAATGTAATATCATGACTGGGCTCATTCGTCCAATTCAATGGTGAAGGGCATAGTACTACATGTTTTATATAGATCACTTTTATTAAGAATTAGTTTGTATATGCTTTGTTCTTTGTAGAACAAAGTATAGATCATCATTCCAACTTCAGGCACCTTCAGATGCGAATAAGTGATGGCTTTGTTTCAACTTGCATTGTCGATTTCTGGAGTGCTTTAGTTCAACATGCTAGCATGTACATACATTATTGATGCATGTGAATAATGTGGTAGTAGTATATTTTACGCTTCGAAGAGCATACACTCTTGTGTAGTTAAGCTAGTTTGCAAATCGGAAATAATGATATGCCCTAGAAACACATGTTTAGGCCTTGCTTTGTATCTCTGTAACTCTGTTGCAATCAGACTTGCTACATTTGCTAGTCAAAATTTTTAGTTTCCGTGTGCCTTTCCAATATGACAAAGGATCATATTTGCATTTTGCGTTAGTGCCCATTTCCGTTTTTTTTCTCAAATTGGTAGAAGAGCTGCCTGTCATTGTATTAAGTAGGAATTTTAGTACAAATTTATGAACTTGGAAGCAAAAGGAGAAAAGGAGCAGAGCAGAACACTGAGGTGTAGAAACAGAGAAAAAGAAAAAACACGTAGAACACAGAGGAGCAGGCAACAGCCGTTCTATTCAGTTTCATTTGTTTGGTGCCTGTTCATGTTAGTTTTACCATTTCTGTTAATAGCTTTAATGAGCTTTGTCTTACCTTTGGTTGCAGATGTACTATATAGATCATGAACTCAGTATTGACGATTTCCTTCAAGATGATGATTACAAAATACATCTTCCTGGCTCTAATGAAGATCACTTCAATAACCTTCATGGGGTCAGTCCACTGGAACAACAGTTTGACTTGCCATTAGATCTGCCACCTCATTCATATATTGATGCGAATAACTCTGAGCAAAAGACTGGAGATGTCTTCGTCCATATGTCAGACTTGCTTACAACAATATGGCCATCACCCTCTCAGTATTTGGGGCCAAAATGTGCACTTTGGGACTGTGGTAGGCCAGTTGGAGAGTCAGAAGAGTCCGGAGATTACTGCAACCCTTACCATGCTGGATTGGCTCTGAATGATGATGGTCTTCTTGGGACCAGACCTGTGATGCGCCCAAGAGGTATTGATTTGAAAGATGGACCTCTGTTTGCTGCTCTTATTGCAAAGGTACAAGGAAAGAATGTTGGTATTCCTGTGTGTGGAGGGGCTGCAACTTCTAAATCGCCATGGAATGCTCCTGGTAAGTCTGGCTATATTAGTGCTGGCTTTTATGGTTAATGTTGATATTAGCAAATTATTGTGTTAACTGTTAATTTTGTGCTGTTGTTGCAGAACTTTTCGATCTCTCTCTTCTGGAGGGTGAATCTCTTAGAGAATGGCTTTTCTTTGACACTCCAAGAAGGGCATTTGAGAGTGGCAACCGGAAGCAAAGGTCATTGCCAGATTACAACGGTCGTGGTTGGCACGAATCAAGGAAGCAGGTGATGAAAGACTTCGAGGGTCTGAAGAGGTCCTATTACATGGACCCACAACCATCAAGCAGCCATGAGTGGCATCTTTTCGAGTATGAGATCAATTCTTCTGATGCTCTTGCCCTGTACCGTCTCGAGTACAAGTCTTCTGACTCCAAAAAGAGTGCCAAATCAAAACTTGCAAGTAGTTCACTGAATGAAATTCAGCAGCAAATGGTCAGGCTGACCGCGGACAGTCCAGTGGAGAACAAACGGACTGCTAGGAGCAAGCCAAAGGTTAATCCTAAGAATGCTAATGCTAACGCTCTTGCACATGCTAACACCCCTAGTCAAGTCAATGCTCTAAATGCTTATCAAGCAGCACCACATGCGAACCAGATGACTTTTCTAAATGAGAATGTCGCATATGGACCTCATCTTCCACATTCTGAAAACATTGTGTATGGACCTCATCTTCCCCATGGATACTCAGCTGAAGGAAGCAGTTTCTTTTGGAACCCAAGGGATGGGAGTTGAAGGTAGACAATAATGCAGGCATGCAGCTGCCCCGTGTCAAGCGCAAACTAACAGCATGAAGGGCTAAACTGGGCGGCCCTTCACCTCTTCTAATTGCTATTGGTTGGTTCTGCCCGGATTTGGCTGACCCCCGTGTGTTTGAGACGGTGATATACTTGCATTAACTGTGACTGTAAAATATAGTCCGGTGTCCTACTGCCAATCTGAGTGTAAGATAAATAGTCTGCTGCACCAGTAGCTGCTTGGGGTTAATGTTTTTGGTCCCAAGTAGCTTCAAGCCGTTTTAAGTTTCGAATATATGCCCGTCTTCATGGAATCAGATATGTAGTGTGACTGCAGGGGATCTGATTCCGGAAATTTAGAGCATGTTTGGATCATAGGGACTAAAATTAGCCTGACTAAAATTAGCTTCTAGCAGGAGCTAAACTTCCAAACGGGTGAGGCTAAAGTGAGGCTAAAATTAGTCTTGAGGCTAAACTTTGTTAGGAGGGGGTAGGGAAGCTAAAAGGGACTAAAATCTCATCTTCCTCTTTCCTCATTAATGACCACATGCATGCTGCCAATAGCTCCTAAGCCATGGGAGAAGAGAGAGGAGAGAGGAAGAGGAGAGAGAAGAGAAAGGGAGAGAGAAATATGGACTTTAATACTCTTTTATTACACTTTAGCTCTTGCTTCTAAACTAGGGGGTGACTAAAACTTTTTAGCCTGACTAATTTTAGTCATGAGACTAAAGGTGATCCAAACATGACTTTAGTTTGTTTTCTTAATCACCTCTATTACGCACCATTGTTCTACGCCTCCACCATGTACTAACAAGCAGCCGACGGAAACTTTTTTAAAAAAATCCGTTAAACGTTCTCAAGAAGAGCATACTCCGTACGTGCGTACCGGCCCAATGTAACTAGTGAGTTGTCTGAATGTAGAGTTCAGAATGCTTACCAACCGAATTGCAATGTAAATTGTCTGAAATTCTGAATTTAGAGTTGCAGAATGGTTAGCAACACGAATTGCAATTAGCAAGGTACCAGGCAAAGCAAAGCTTTCCAGGTTCATGAAACACGGCTGGGAGAAGTACGAGTTAGGCAATCCTCGCCGACATTAGCCATAATGAACAACCCTGCGTTTCGGCGGTATTTTGCGCTGCAGAAGCATGCAGTTCTCCATTTCTGATCTATGATCTGGCGTCGTTCCTTCGAAACCCGGCTTCTCCGATGCTGCGTCTGGTTGAGTGTCATATGTTCAGGACTCCCATAGCTTCGCGCATTCAAGTTCAGTGATCTGACGATCATGGTCAAGGTTACTGATCCGGCCGGCGGTCATCTTCCAGAACAAGAGCACAGCGGAGGGAACCATGTCGCCGATGCGGTGTCACGGTAACAAACGAATCCAACCGGGAGATGAGGAGTCTTTGGTGGGGAAATCACGAAAACTATTTTTACAAATGGACCCTTAGGGATTTTTTTTTTGAAAATGGATCCAAAGCTCGGCGCCAGGGCCACCAGCGCCGAGGTCAGTGGCTTGGCGCTAGACCCCTTAGCGCAGAGCCTCCGCCATGTCAGCGCCGAGCCGGCGCCTACTGCCTGCGTGGCAGGGAGCTCGACCCTCGCCCCTTAAACGCCGAGCTACAGACCTCGGCGCCGAGGTCTGAGCACTTAACAGCCGCCGAGCCTTAGCCGGCGAGCTCGGGCCAAGGCGGGCAACAGCCTGGACGACCATTGGAGCTGCAAGCTATATGTCTATCCCTTTTTTTCTTGTTCTCGTTCTTCTTCTTCGCTTGCGCTTGCACTACAAATTCAAATGCCAGCAGCAATAAATTCAGTAAATATGATGAAAATTTCGAGTAGTTGTTCGATGTTAGATAAAGTTTGTAGTTCGAATTAAAATGCGAACATCAAGCTGCGATATGCTATTTCAAAGTTTCTGCTTAAGCAGTACTCCTGTCTCAATTAGCAAATATCTGGTCATCAACGACATATATAATTTCCATCAAAGTAGCCATATTCAACGTGTCATTTCGTACATGAGATTTTAATAGATTATGCTCGCAGTCAGAACATGTCCACCATCTAGAATTCAGCAGGACACCAACTGGTTTGAAATTAAATTATCTTTACCAATAGCGGTACTACCCTGCGCTTAACTATGATATAGTTTAATTTAATTGCAACGAGCATTGGACGTATCGTCAAATTGTAGATGGTTAGCGTGTTTGGATGATTGTAGGAAAAAAGAACCTAGTTTAGCATTTTTCAGTGGTAATACATTTTTCTCATGTATTTGGCTCAATGGAAATTTGTATGTAGATGAATCGTTTAGTGGGGATTTTTTATGATGGGGCTGTTAATAAGAATAAAGATGACACAGTGGAGTTTCATAATATAGTAGAGATGGTCTTGGTCTTTCCCAATTTTCCATCGTTGGTTGAACTGGTTGATAGAGTGAAGGGAAAGTTGGATTGGCACGATAGTGTTCTCCGTATGCTTGAAACTTCTTGCGCTTCTCCTCCTCTTCTTTCTCATGTTGCACCTGCCTCCTCCTTTGCTCCATCCATTCAAATTCTTTCTCGGCCCACCACTTGCCCATCTCGGACTACTCCGTGTCGAACCACTACGCAAAATCACATAGAGGAGGGGGAGTCTGCCACCCTCCAAGACAGAAATTATGTTAAGAAACACTACTAGAAGAAAGACATGGATTCATGCACAACATCATGTCTCTCGTATCCGATAGCCAACGATGGGTCATATTCGTAGTTGGCGCACATGAACCACCTCATGCCGTAGCGGTCACCTAACAACTGTGACTTCACAAGTTTGCAGCGATCACCGCAGTAGCACATGGGCACATCCACCCCTTAGGAATGGTCTCTGACCTCTTCTTACGCGCAAACATTATCTCCTCAGGTTGAGATTCCTTAAAAAAAATGCAAGAAAACAAGGATTAATCTAACACTAATCATTACTAACCCTAACTTAGCAGCTCAGAATAAGCAAGTCACAAGCCAAAAAGCAAAAACAACTCACTCTAATGCAAACCCTAACAAACCTAACCTAACCACCGATTCAACAAAACTACTTGGCCAAATTGAAAGAGAGGAGTCATATTACCTTGGGGATGGCTTGAATCCAAAGGGAACAACTTCTACACTCATCTACAAGGCTTTTGGATTGCCCTGCCGTCGGAGAGGGAGAGAACAGAGAGCTCTCGAGTTGCAAAGAATGGGAGGGAGGAGGAAAAGCGGGGCTCAGCCGGCCTTAAGTGTCCAGACCTCGGCACTAGAGGCGGCGACACCGAGGTTTGTAGCCCCATGTTAAAGGGCTGAGCACCGAGGTCCCCGCCATGCAGGCAGGAGGCTCCAACTCAGCACTGATGTGGCGGGGCTCGACGCTAGACCCCTTAGCGCAAAGCCACTGACCTCTGCACTCGTACCCCTCACGCCGAGCTTTGGGTCCATTTTCAGAAATAATTTCCCTAGCTATCCATTTATAAAAATGGTTTTTTGAAGGGTCATTTAGAAAAAAATCTTACCTCATATGTACCATCGCATGGGAGGGATGGGAAGGACTCCATACTTTTAAAATCGATTAATTATATTAACTGAAAAACTAAAAGTAATTTCCACCAAACAAATTCACAACTTTTAAAGGTCACACTAACATTCAAAAATAACATAATCAACATCATTATTAATAGCACACACAATATTTTCTTTAAACCATATGTGAATATAACAAATTTAACATTTTTCAAATCAACAAGCAATATTTTTTAAATGGGTTTTTTATTTCTTCTTGAAGGGCGTTGTGGTAAGCACTAGTAGCACGATGCGAAGATAGACGGCATTGATAAGTCACAGGTGGGGATGAGGTACGAATGAGCGCTTGCAACAAGCATGGGCAGTCGCGACGGGACGTGAGGTACCGCAACAAGCATTGGCAACGCATGGTGGAAGCGGTGTCAATGGATAGAAACAATGGCAGAGCATGCAACAAGATCGAGTAGCATGGACCTGATATTAATATATACTCTTATTTTTTTTAAAGTATTATCACAACATAATATGTCATTTTACCTAAAAAACTATTTTGCTTTGTGAAAAATAATTTTTAAAATGTCATCAAAATCAAATAGATGTCTACATCTTGCAAGATACTATAAAATAATATAAATATTTTTTCTTTCATGATGGTTCTAGATAAAAGGTTTTTTTAATAAAAGTATTGCCACTCCATAAAAAAGAAAGTGGTCATTGTTAAATAAAATGTTATAAAAGCACTAGTTATTTTTGTTAGTTGGCTAGTGCAACTACATTGTGATATACTAATTTTTGACAAAAATAATCAAAAAACAATTTCCTTATCACTAAAGTTTGGAAGTTTACGGTGACATCAACAATTGAAATATATGGTGATTTGTGGAATGTTTATTTTGGTTAAAAAATGTGAATGTATTTAAAGAAAAACAACTCACAAAACATATGAATGTTATGTTCTCCTGTATATTTAGGATTTTTAGTTTCAACAAATTAAAAATCATGTAATAGAATAATATATATTTAGGAACTAAAATAAAAACGTATGTCCACATATTTGTATAATGATGTAGTGTAACAACGGTCGAACCTACCTAGGACGTTCGAGCGGGATGCAAACCGACAGCACCTCGAACCCGTGAGGAACCCGTGAGTTGAAATCCCACCATTCCTCATCAGTATAAATATAGCTCTCCACTCAAATTTAGAAGGTGAAGGCGATCTCAACATCGTCCAGATGGTGTGCTCCCTCCTCCCCTTAGTGGCGGTGCATTCTTCCTGAGCTCGTCATGCCCTGTGTACAAACTTTGCCTGTGCACCTGACCATTCCAATCGTCATTGTTTTCGCCACTGCCCTCGCATTGCTACAGTGTGCGCCGCCCCCTTCAAGATGATGCAAGAGTACACCTGATCATGTACCGGGTCTTGTTGGGCTACCAGGTCAAAGTTCTTGGCCCGCGCCTGACCCGTCACACCTTTGGGTTGGGTCGGGTTGGGTTCGGGTTTTTTATTGTAATTTTCGAGTTGGGTCGGTTGGGTTGGGTTTGTTTTTCTTGATTGGGGTGAAAATTTCAGCCCGCCCCCGACTCGTTTCATGGTCGGGTTAGGTTTTTTTCAGGCCGGGCAGGTCGGGTTTAACAGGTCAGGCAACCCATGATCAGGTATATGCAAGAGATAAGCTTCGATCATTTGGTCTACAACGGTGACTCACGACAGATGAGCATTGGCGGAGCGATCTACAATGGCGTCGGTGCCGGCCTCGTCCTGCTCACCTTCGCGGAGCCCACAGATCACTTGACTGTGGACATCGTCGAGGCACACACCATGATATGCGGTCTACGGTTGACGCTCGCACTGGGGCTGTAGCGGGTGGTGGTGGAGGGTGATGACCTAGTGCTGGTGCAGCTGTTGGGCGGCGAGGGGACCCAGACATGCATCCCGGTGGTGATGCAGGAGGAGATCTTTAGTCTACTTTGGCACGATGCTTCCCCGGACGCGACGCGACGCGACATTTGGCATGCATGTGTGCCAGGAGGGGAACCAGGTGGTGCACACCTGCCAGGCGTACCAAAACCTCGAGGTGTGGATAGGCGGCTGCAACCTGTCGTTTCTACCTGTCGTGCTGGAGAAGGCCAAAGAGGACAGGTGTGGCATGGTGCGCAAGTGCAAGTTGATATTTTTGATGAGCCAGCTGACAAGGTGCTGGTGGTGCGCGAGGAGGATTTTTTCAATTTTAAACTTTTAAATTATTTTTAAAAATAACACCACCAAAAAATTATTTGCAGATCTAACCCTTTTGCCCGCGTCGGCCCACGTGGCGCGGCAAAACAATGTCGCCACGCCACATGCACCAGCGCTGCAAGCCGGTCATGCTGGCATGGTGGGCTGACTGTGCCTCCCCCTGCCGCGCCACATGCATCGGCGCGACAATGTGATGGTGTCACGCCATGTTTGCTACGTTGCAGGAGGTTCTCCAATTCAATTTATCAACTTTGAACTATCTAAATAAAATAGTATTTGAATTCCAAATGTCGCAAAATTGATATGCATGTTACATAAGGTCTGAACATTCTATTTTAGTAACATGTACAAGACTAAGTATTACATCTTTTAAAAAGTTTAATTTCAAAGTAGGCTATGTGTTATCCCAATATCCCACTTAAGGCTCTTGTTAAATGGTTATCTATCTAGGATAATATCTATTAAATATCGTTTAAACATTGAATATCACGAAACTTGTCATGCACATTGTATAAAGTGTAAATATCTCATTTTAATAACATGTAAATAGTCAAGTGCTACATATTTTGAATTACATAGTTTCAAAGTAGGTTATGTATTACCCCTATTTCCCACTTAGGGCTCTCATTAAATGGATAATACCAATTAAATACCATTTAAACATTTAATGTCACAAAATTTGACATGCACACTCTATAAGGTGTAAAAAACTCATTTTAATAACATGTAAACAGGCAAGTGCTACATATTTTGAATCTCCCTTGCATAGCCTTAAGTGTTAACTTAGTTGTTTGCTTTGAGAACTTATTTAGTTTTGAATTAGGCTAATGGAATATTAACTTTATTTAAGTTGAGACTAAGTTATAAAAATTAGTTAGCTCTTCATATGATATGATGACTATGAAAATAATACAATAAATTAGGATTAGTACATTAATAGGTATAAACATATAGTTTGATTAAATCGAGAAACTTCTTCATCCCTAAAGTATCTCATGATCAATATGTAGAAAAGGTGTTACAATATCATTTTACTAATATGTAGAAAATTAAATACTACATAATTTTAAATACATTTAAACATTGAATATCACAAAAATTTAATTAGGGTACATCATATATATGAACTTCAAACATCATGAAACTTGATGAAACTCGATAGATATATTATACTATACACTATACACACTGATCATGAGACAAATTTCAGTAGGGACATCAACCCTTTGTACACACCTTTTATTAACAACCACAAAGCTAAGCTAAGTGATATATTTCAAAACATGTAACATATGGTCTTGTGAATGTTTATAAAATGGAATCTTTACAATTTATTCAATACACATGTGGAGGTTTGTGATGTTTAAAGTTCATATACTATTTTATTAAGATGGTGCAAAAGTGTGTTAAACTTAATGATGTCACTAACATGAATTTAAGGATAATACATAGCCTATTTTGAAACTATATATTTTAAAAATATGTATCAATTGACCTTGTAAATGTAATAAAATGGAATCTTTACAACTTATATGATATACATGTTTAGTTTCGTGACATCTAAGGTTCATGTAATATTTTATTAAGATGGCTCCAAATTGGTTAAATTTAACAACATCCCCTAGCATGAATTTAGGGATAATACATAACATAGTTTAAAATTATATATTTGAAAATATGTATTACTTGACCTTGTGCAAATTAATAAAATGGAATCTTTGCAACTTATACAATATACATGTCAAGTTTCGTGATGATTAAAGTTCATATGCTATTTTATTAAGATGGTCCAAAATTGGTTAAATTTAACGGCGGCCCTAACATGAATTAAGGGATAATACATAGCCTACTTTAAAATTATATATTTCAAATCATGTAATACTTATCCTCGTGTATATTACTAAAATGGATTATTTGTATCTTATAAAATACACATGCTAAATTTTGCAACACTTGGAATTCAAATACTATTTTATTTAGATAGTTCAAAGTTGATGAATTGAATTGGAGAACCTCCTGCCACACCAGCCAACATGGTGCGGCACCATCACGTTGCCACGCCAATGCGTGTGGCGCGGCAGGAGGAGGCCTCGTAATCCCACTGTGCCAGCGTGGCGGGCTTGCCGCGCCGCTGCATGACGCGGCAACGTTATCTTGCCGTGCCATGTGGACTAGCAGGGGCAAAAGGGTCAGGTGGTGCAAATAATTTTTGGGTGATGTTATTTTAAAAAATATTTTTGAAAAAAGGATAAAATTAAAAAACCGAGCGAGGAAGGTGAAAGCATGCACGCGGTACAGGGGCGCTGTCCGGTGGAAGAAGGTATCATCTGGAACTCTGGAAGGCACCCGACATGTCAGATGGATCAATCAAAGTCAGAACAAAGACAGAGGAGCTAGCGTGGGGGGAGTAGAAGTTAGACATGCAAGGCTTAGCGCACGAAGATGGATGCATTGTCTATATCTGATATGGACAAGTTATAGACAGTGTGGTCTACAACCATTGTGGATGCTCTTAGCATAGAAAACTCTAGTCGCAAATTAATCTATGGCCCAAAAGCATGATTTAATTGTTTTTTAAATAGGATGTGCATAATTGTTTTGTGATATATATTCATTGGAGTAAATTGCATCCGTACACCAACTTGTCTTATGGGTACCGATTTGTCAAACAACTTGTAAAATGATCAATATAGTACAATAACTTGATAGGTGGATGCAAATTGATCCAACAACTTGTAAAATGCTTCATTTAGTGCAATAACTTGGTAAAGTTTGTATATTGATATGTTAATTTTCTTTGTTTTTTGTCAATAAAAGTAATTAATCATGAACATCATGTTTCTTCTCAATTGTGTATATATTTCTTTGTTCGTCAGTTAAAATTGAATCAAATTTTAGAATTGTGCCATCAGCATTACTGAAAGACTAAACTCCATAAAAGAGACATGCGACCTTAGGTTTGTTTTGCGCTTCTGCTCATGTATTCAATAACTATGGAGAAGGATGTTTGTATTCTAAATAAGTACATGAGCCTTTAAAAGAATATTAATGCAATTTTAAAAAGGTACTTTTAGTATGTATTAATATATTTGGATTTTTAGCCGAAAAGAAATGCAAATAATTAAACATATACAAACAATGAAGGTGAACTTATCATTATTGAATAAAAAAGAAATATTCTTACACAATTAAATTATAGTATAAAAATAATTAATGTATATGGGGACATGATATAATTTCCTAAATATTGTGATTTCTGGTTCTTGTCAAATTGGCTACCATTGCGACACTAATATCAATGGTCCAATAATGTTTAATAATCTGTTCTGACACAAACATACTCTGACCCGACAACAAATATGTTCCTTTGAAATTATTGTACTAAATAGAGCATTTTACAAGTTATTGAATCAATTTGTACCCACTTTTTAAATTATTGCACTTCATCTGTTTCAAATTAGTTGTCATTTTGACTTTTCTACATACATTTCTTTTATATATATATATATACACACACACTAGTAAGACTAATGGGAGCCCTATTGGAAGCCCCGGCCAGCCAGTCGCACACCCCCACGCAGACCACCCCGCGCGCCCCCACGCGGACCCCTCGTGCGCCCTGTGCACCACCTTGGGCCCCACGCAGGCACATGGTCACGTGCAGCCAACACCCCACGGTCCCGCTCTCCGCGTTTTTTTGCAATTTTTAAATTCAAAATTTTACGAGACGAAAGATTTGTATGACTCGGACGCACATTCGTATGATCCGGACTGAAGGTTCGTATGCCCACGACAACAGGTTTCTATGATCCGGACTACAAGTTTCTATGACCTGCAACGACATGTTTCCAAATGTTTTCCCGATAGCTCTTTTTTTAATTTTATAAATTCAAAATTTTCACATGACCATAAAAACACGGACGATAGGTTTGTATGACCAGACTGCAGATTTGTTTGACGCTAATTGAAGGTTTGTATGATCCCGACATTTTTTCTCACCCAAATACAGGTTCATATAACCCAAATTATATATTTCTACGACCGACTCGACAGTTTTCTATGACCCGACAGACAAGTTTTGATTGCATTTTAAAGGAAAATGGAAAGAACTTGAACACTTTATGTGACTTCACTAATGAATGGGGTCATATAAAATGTTGAAGTTCTTTTCGTTTCCTTTAAGGTTTAAATTTTATTCTCCTTTTCCTTTGAAGTTTAAATTGAAAGAGATTGAGTTTGTTCTTGTTCTCTAAAATTTAATTTTGATTTGATTTTATATAAATAATAAAGTTTGGAATCGATCAGAGCTCGACACATAATGGCTAATGCATCACACACCAGAAGTCATACAAAATAGTGTGGGCACTCATATAAATTATTAAAACATCATTATATAAGCAAAATTACATCCATGCACAACAATTTTGAGATCTATGCTAAAAAGACATTTTCTATGGACCATCATAGAACTATAGAAGCAGTGTTGACCATCATATAAAGTAAAGACGATATGCAAGCAGCACATATGGCAGCTTCGACTATACACGGGCAACACCCAAACATCATACAATCATGTTAGCACTTTCGTATAATCATAAAAGTGAGATATCCATGGTAAAACACAAGAATATATATGATCCTAAAAATAGTTTTCCACGCAAATCTGCACAAAAGCATGAAATCAAGGATCAAAACTAAAAATCATGCCATTCGACACATAATGGCTAATGCATCACAGATCAGAAGTCATACAAAATAATGTGGGCACTCATATAAATTATTAAAACGTCATTATATAAACAGAATTTACATCCATGCACAACTGTTTTGAGATCTATGCTAAAAAGACATTTTCTATGGACCATCATAGAACTATAGAAGCAGTGTTGACCATCATATAAAGTAAGGACCATATGCAAGCAGCACATATGGCAGCTCCGACTACACACGGGCAACAACCAAACATCCTACAATCATTTAGCACGGTCGTATAATCATAAATATGAGTTATCTTTGGTAAAACACAAGAATATATATGGTCCCAAAAATAGTTTTCTAGGAAAATCTGCACAAAAGCATGAAATCAAGGATCAAAACTGAAAATCATGTCACCGTCGTGCTTCTTGGCTGTGAACAGGGCACACAACAAGATGCAAATCAGATTTTGTCCACACAAAAATTAACAGAAGCTTTCAGAAACATATCGTGGCAACATGTATATGGTGGCAATAAGCATAGAAACCTTTGTATAGTGGCATAGAAACCAATACAGTGAGTACCATCATATAAATATGCAATCTGCATTCATACACAAGAGTTTTGAGATATATGCCAAAGATACAATTTCTATCCTCGACGGCAACACCAGCTTGATGTCATAGAATCTGGTTACCACAGTCATAGAATCATGCAAAAATCAAAGAAAGAATGCAGGCTCGATGGTCGGACACTACCCACGCACAAATTCAAAATCAAAAAAGCATGGAGGGGCATGAAAAACAGCAAAAAAACAAAAAAATATTGTTTTATCTCCTCATTGGAATAGACCACCCGCACGAGCATATGAACAAGATCAATCATATAAACATGCATTTCATTGGAATGGATGTGCACAGAAGACAAAAATCAACAAATCGACTGATAATATCTATGCTCAAACACAAACATATCAACAAATTCTATGCTTAGCAAATGTGGTTTCTATACAAGAAATTGCAGGAGAAGAACTACTCAAAATCCTTGATTCGCAGTTAAAATTTCATCGTGCATATAAACCTATGCTTGTAAGCATATAAACCAATCTATTACAAACAGAAGTGGTGCTTGGCTGCGGCAATGCATTGAACATGTTGCAAGCAGAAGAGGACGAGCAACACATCCTCAGCTCATCATAGAATCCTATACTGTTAGTCATAGAATTCTGAGCAACACATCCTCAGCTCGTCATAGAATCCAATACTATGGTCATAGAATCATATACTAACAGTTGAGCATCTCATGGTCGAGATTAGCAGGAAATAAAAGAAGCACAAACAATCCAATAATATTCATCAACTTCATTGAGGCATTTATGCAAACACAGAGCATGCAACAATGCTCCCTGCGAAGCACCATTCGAGCTCGCACCACGCATTTGAAGCGTCCCCTCATCAGAGGTGACTAAATGTGACACAAATACCAGTCCCAGGAGGCGGGTAACACATTTATTACAACAGGTGGATCAATCTTTTACATCACGACGACGCAGAGGGCACGGAAGTGCCAACGCTACAAGGAACAACACAAACGTTAACGACCACACTACGATAGCAAAGGCTTCCAAAGCCTCATCAGAGTACCACACCATGGAAGCTCTCTGTGGAGGCCCTGGGTACACAGGCACAGTTGGGTGTAGGGCAGCGACCTACTCGACGTCTTCGGGAACAAAATCGGGATCCTCCTCTGAAAAACAGTTAGTTAAATAAGGGTGAGCGCATACGTACTCAGCAACTCCAACCCCACCCACAGAGGGGCTTATAAGAAGATCATGCACATGATATAAATTACAAGGAACAGGTTAAGGTTTATTTGCAAACTCATTTACTCATGCAGTGGTTCATTTTAAAAAAGGTTTTCGCAAACCAATTTTGTAACCAAAGTGACTCAGTTGTTTTAGGAAAACCACTATGGAACTACCGGACTCCTCGTCTGTAGTAGCCCAGGCACACAGCCACACACTTCACCTGAAAAACAACTCACACCAGAAAACATCCCAAACCCAAACACTAGTTTTTGTGACCACACCGTGACTCGTCCAATACCGTGGACACAGCTATTCGAATAGGTTTTACACTCTGCAGAGGTTGTACAACTTTACCCACAAGTAGGGTACCGCCACACGAACACCTTAGTGCTGGTGCGGATCCTATCAAAGCCATTACCCACCTTAGCTAACCCTACGAGCCATCACGGAAGCAACCAAGGGGTTATCCCACATAACCAGGGTGTACCTCACACAGAGCGTACCCCTACTCCTTGGTCTCCCGCCGCTCACCCGCACACCAAATAGATTAACTAGTGGGGTTTATGCTAAGCCGTTGCCACATACAACGGTCGAGTGGTTGTGCGATGATTTGGGTCCGGTGAGATGTCACGCAACCCGGTCCTTAATTGACAAGATGGACAACTCCCAACACGCTCAACCACACAGGTACGAGCTCACCCATACTCCTAACACACACGTCCATCCCGTCTACCCAGTTCTTTACTCATTTTCCAAACATATCCCATTTCCATTTTTAAAGCACTCACACATTTTTAAAGCAATCATTTAGGCCGAACCAAGGTCAACCATAGCAAACAAGGGTGACTATCCTACCATGTTTTTGCAGTAAAACAATATGCAATTTATAAAACGGGTACAGGGTTGTGTTTATAAAACTAGGACCAAAGCATGCATCAAACGGGTATAGGGTCTGTTTTGAAAGAAAAGAGTGAGAGAATAGAGGGGGGTCGGTTTTGGAGAAGTGGAAAAGGGCAGGGGGTATGGGAAAAACAACCATCTTCTACCTCCCTCCCTCACGATACAGAGGCGCAGAAGACAGGGAGGCTGGCCGATGGAGGGGAGAGGGGCGCCGGCGACCCAGGCCATGGGGGCGGCCGGGAAGTGGAGCAAAATGAAGAGGAGGTCGAGGGCAACTCATTCTGCTCCTCACCTTGGTCGGGGATGGACTATGGAGGGAGATCGACGACGGCGGGCGGTCTGCAACCCGAAACGGCACGGGCGGCGCTGGTGGTGGCGATGGAGAGCTCAGGGAGGAGGGGGAATTGGTTGTGGAGGTGCGGGACGAGGTGGGGAGCCGGTCCGGCCCTTTTATAGGCGCGTGAAGGTCGGTTCGATGGAGATATTTGAGCTCTAGGAGCTTCGATGGCCGTCAATGGCGGTGGGGGAAAATATCCTAGCATTGACTCACCGGCGAGGCTTCGGGGGACTGGGTGCTGTTGGATGTGATGCGTCGTGCAGGTTAGCCATGGAGGAGGGAAGGCAGCGACGCTGCGCTGTGGTGGAGGTGACCAGTCGTAGTAATGGCAGTTTTCGTTTGTCAGGGAAGAGGGGGGAGGCGCTTCCGGCCTGCTGTAGGCGCGGGGCCGCCCCTGGTGTGCTGCCCTGGAGAGCTCGGTCGACCGGGAGGTGGCCAGGGGGCGCCGGTCTGGAGGAGGAGGGCGTCGGTCTGGAGTCCACGCGTGGGAGGAGGGGGGTCGCGGTCAGGCGCGGCCTGGTCACGGGAGGAAGAAGGGGAGGCAAAATAAAAGAAAAGAAGAAAAGAAAAGAAGAAAAGAAAAAGGAAGAAAAGAAAAGAAAAATAGAAATAGGAAGAGAAAAAGAAATAGAAAAACGGGAAAAGAAATAGGAAAGAGTTTTAGAAAAATTAGGAGAATTTATCGGGAAATTAGAGGAAGGGTTTTTGTGGGTTTTCCGTTTTTTCGGGCGTCCACGGGATTTTCGGGACGGCGGCGATGGCGAGGCGGACCGGCCGGCGGGACCGCGGCGTGCGTGGGATTCCCGCATGGTGGCCGACCGCGGTGCCGGGGTGACACGTGATGGGCGACGGCCCGAGCGCGGCGGTGCCGGCGGGATTCGCGGCACGCGCGCCGAGGGGAAAAGAATCGACCGGGGTTTCGAAAGGGAGTAAATGAGCTCAGCTGGAAAGTTTTGAAAACACGCGTGATTTACTAGGTGATTTATTAGGAGCTAAAAACGCGGGTGTTACAGCATTGGCCGCGAAGAATGCGCGGGGCAAATCCACCTGTTCCAGCTATCACAAACCTATCACAGACCAGCAAGAATGTTGGAAGGAAGGGAAAGGTGGAAGCTTTTGGTGTTGGTGGCTCACCGGTGACGTGAAGGAGGTGGAGCTTGCCGTGGAGGAACAGGAAGCTCGCTGTTGACATTTCTTAACGCAACTTCCAAAGAACAAGTCTAGAATCCATTCTAAGCAATGGTGCAAGAAATGTTGGTTGGTATATAAGCCTACAGAAATATTATGGTAGATAATCCGCAAGAACACGGATACCGGTGAGCATTTCACCCGGGGTGATGGGTTTTAAAATATCGAATCCACAGGGAAGATGGATGGATGTAACAACAAACATAGGGATGGCAATAGACTGCTTTATGGACTTTGATGGAATGGCACATACTTTAACAGGGGTAAGCCAAATGATAATGTAATGATAAATCAGACAGGCAGAGGCACATAGAACATACTATTCCTAGTCTAGATTAGAATTTGAGTTACTTAAGAGGTACAACTCTATATAGCATACAAAAACTGAGTTATTTATCTATTCTAATGTAGCATATCATCACATATAGCATAGTCATGGATAAATGTGAACACCCTGAAGATTACCCAAGAAGATCAAGGACAAACCTTGATCCTCCCAAGAATCATTGTTCAACTAGTCTTATACTCGGGGGGTGGACTACAAAGGACTCAATTGGCCTGTCACGCCCACGATCTACCACACGACCCAGAGTAAAATTATATTTAAGCAACATGCTTACATACTTTTTACTACCTAGCATACGCGCCTAATATACTAGGAGCTCTACGAATAAGTGCATAGACTTATCATTAATCATGACTATATCAAATATACTACTAGAATAAAGTAATAACTTAGCAATTGCACACATAACATTGAAATAGCATAAAGTCATTGATAAACAATAAGAACTGAATCTTGATTACTTATAGATCTGAACTGGAGCAAAGCTCAACTCTACTCGAATCTGACTCTATCTAGAACTAGGTTCTTGATCTAGAAATTAGATCTTGAACTGTGAAGTAGCTATCCTATCTCTGATGGATCCTCTTCTTCTCCTATCTTGGCCTGATGATGATGATCTTCTAAGAGATGCATACCATTCCCTAGGGGGGTCTTAGGTTCCTTATATAGCCTGGAGGGATAATCCGTCACCATAGGATCAAACCGACCTAAACAAGTGGTTTAGATTAACCCTAAGAGGCGGTAGAAGAACTTTCCTGAAGTAGGGCCTTATCGGGGCCAGGGCCCGATTAGCCTCCCTATAGGGCCGGTCGGCCTGGGCTGGCCCTCGGCTGGGCTCCTCCTTCGCGTGTGGTCCTGTTGTCCCTTCTAGATGCATATTTTCTTGGAGCCCACTTCGATTGAGTTCGGGAGTCTTCTGGGGCCTTCTAGAATTCATTCTTTTCGCATTTTCCTGAATAGTCCCTGAAAATATATAATTCACAAAAACTTGTGGAATTCATTAGTCCAAGGCCATATACTACTGTTGATTTATCTTTTTGGTCCTTTTTCATGTATTGTTGATGCATAAAATTAAGAGTTAGTGAGCATCAACACTCGCCGGAGAGGACCACGAGCACCGCACCAATGAGGGCGGGGTGACGATGCCGGCCACGAGCCCCGCCTTGACGATGTTGTCCACCACGGTGAGCTTGCCACCAGGGAGTCAGACCTCCTTGCTTGGTGCACCACCTCCTCTAGGACCGGGCTACATGCCGCCTCTATCCCGGCCGTAGCCTCGAGACACGCTGTCGCTGCACATCGCAGGCCCATCCATCGTCGTGCCCCCTTTTCCGCCTGGATCCGCGGCCGCCATCTTGGATCCGTCGCTTGCTCCGTCGCCGTTGCCGCTTGCGTGCATCGTCCTCAACGGGCTTCCGACCTCGATCTGCACCATGAAAAGGGAGGAGGGGATGGATCCGGGGCGGTGGGTCTGGACGGAGAGAGCACCGCACCACTCGACGCGTGCTCTGGCGAGGGAGGCCACCTGCGCGTCGCCACTTGTTGGGGAAGTGGGCTCCGGGGGAGGCCGACCGCGCGCAGTCGTAGGGGACCGGCAACCACCTCGCAGGGGACTGGTCGGGATCGGGCCACACACCGTAGATCCTCCTCGCCGCGCCGCGCGCACGCCTCCACCCGCCGGGGCAGGCTCACTAGCCAAACCGCCGTCTGCCGGCAAGATGAACGGGGGGACCGGCAGTGACAAGGGCCCGGATTAGGGCCCCCTTTGACGGCAAGATTATCCAATTTAAAGACAATAAAACCATCATCCACCAGGTGAAGATTTCTGTCAGCTGGCGAGCAGCTTGAGGATGGTCGTACCCTTGCTGATTACAACATCCAGAGGGAGAGCACTCTCCACTTGGTGTTGTGTCTCAAGGAAGGCATGCAGATTTTCGTCAAGACCCTCACTGGCAAGACGACGAGTCCTTGGCCAAACGGTTGCATCTCCGAGAAGTCTCTGCCTCACACGACAAGTCTCCGCCTCGCACGACAAGTCCAGCTCCGACTAGTACGTGGGCCCAGACGCACGGCTCGGGCAAGACCACCAACGCATGCGGGGAGGCGAATCTCCACGTCCTGCGGGGACAACAACTGGGGGCCATGCAGGCGACCAGCCCCGGCAGGAGCCTTAAATGCGAGCCTGACTAGCCGCACAGCCATCACATCGCTATCAACTTCTGCTCTGCCACACGCAAAGCTCAGCCCGAGGCACTCGAGCACCCTCTACGACGCGCGCGGGCCTAGACTTAGGCTCACGCGTGGCAAGACAAGCAAGTACTGGGCAGACTAAGGCAAGCCCAAACCACTCGGGGAGAAGGCCAAGTGTCCCGGAAGGAACAGTTCAACACAGCCACGCGGCGACTTCCCCGACAAGGTATCACAACTTGGCGCCGATACGCCCTGACGGACAGCGATGTACAACGGGACGTACCAGCTGCCAAGCACTGTAACTCTTTTGTATTTCCCCTTGTGCCCCTCCCCTTGATACTATAAAAGGGATAAGAGGGCAACAGTCACAAGGGTTAGACTTCCTCACGATCATACACCGCCACCCGGGACCTGGGAACGAACTCCCTCTCCCGACCAGCTTGTAAACCCTACTGCGAGCACACTTGGCTCAGGAACACGACAGCCACACACTGGACATAGGGTATTACTCCTCGGAGGCCCAAACTAGTATAAATCTCATTGTCTCCCAAGCTAACCATCCGAGCCCAACGCACGATCGACATAAATTTACTGCTGGCGGTAGAGAACCCCGACAGTTGGCGTGCCAGGTAGGGGGGCTCGCGCTCAAGATTTGTTTCCCAATAGCCGCCACGATGGTGATCCGCACCGAGTATCGGGGACAAAGATACTCCATGGGCAGCTCGGACCCCTTCCCGGCCGGATTTGAGATCCAGTTTCGGAGTCTGAACTTCCAGGCCATGGGGAATGGCTACTTGATGCGCATCACCAACCGCGCCGAGCTACATCCGTGGCGATCGACTGGGATGGGACCGATCCCTGTTACGCCCGCCGCCGCCGCCCGCACCCGCGCCGTCCAGCGCTGTGGGCCCTTCCGCACCTCGACGCCACCGCCGTTCCGCCGGCCGCTCACGCCGGGTGCGAGTGGAAAGGCGACGGGCCGCACGTGCCGCGGCACAACGCGACACACCCTTTGACGCAACGACGCCGGCGAGATGGATTTCCCCACGGGATTTGTAACGCCCCAACCGCCTACACCTCGTCCGTCGGGCACCGACATTGCGGCATACGACGATCTTCCCGGCTACCACCACCTGGCGGCCAGAAGACTCATCGCCACGGATGACGAGTCGTACCACGGCTCCGACAGTGAGCTACTGCCCGCGATTTCGCATGGGTACGCGGAATGGGATTTCTCCGGCGTGCCAGATCTGGTGATGTTCCGGCGGTTCCTCGACGTCGTGGACTACTGGTTCGGCTACTTCGACACCTCCAGCATCGAAGACTACGATCCCACACGTGAGCACTTCACGGTCGGCATTGGCGACGTGGTCGATGGGGTGAACGCGATGGGGGCCGGTGATGGAGAAGACCCCCAGACTTAGGGATGAGTTGTGCCTCCGACCAGGAACGTACATGATCCGCTACGAGGACGGGTGGGTCATCACCAATGCATGGAACATCGAACATCTATGACCGTTTTACCCTTGAGTAAATGTTCCGTGCTCATATGTCAATAAATAAATGTCGTTTGTCAATGTTCACATGTCTCTGAGTTCCAAACTTGTGCCCGACTGTGTTCTTTTCGTTACGACAACTTTCAATTTGAGTAGCCAGCATCTCTGCACTGAAGCAAACACGCTCCCTGCTCGGGGGCTACAGGGCACGATGCCCTTGCGCCGCCTCATTTTTTGAAGTTTTTTCAAAAAAAAATCCGACAACTTTGTCGAGATTGATCGCACAAGCGAAAAGTTTTTTAAACGAAAACTCAAACTCGCGAAAGGTAAAGATGACGGCTTGCGTGGGATAACGAGTAACTGTTCATTCAAAGTTCCTAGTGCTAACACCTCCGCGGCTACGACACAAACACTTGCGGGTACTTCTCTTATCTCCGGTTTTCATCTGACCTCCTTTCAAGAGCCTTTGAGTAACCGCCAGGACTCCGGTCCGAGAAAATGTATTCACAAGCAAAACCCTGGCTAAGTTATCTCCCGAACCTTTCGAGTTCCCGGGGGCTGCGAACGGACGGTTGCACTTGGTGGATCGAAGGGGCCAGGCCTTACAACTCTCACGCCCCCGCGGCTCCGGAGCGCGGCTTGTCTATTTTTGTCCCCTAAGTTCGGCTGTGCATTGCTACAGTCGTCCTCGAGAGATAACTCAAAATAAAGGTCTAGCTACATAATATCCATGCAACTTGTTTCAAATTATTGCAGCACGATGATTTGTGGCATATTTAACTCGGGGGCCTAGGAACTCCTGGAGCCTCTGACTCATCTTGTGGCAGCAGTTCCAGATCCTTCAATGCAGTGTCGGCCATCTCACGGGCGAAGGCGGCGCAGTCCGCCTTTAGTTCGTCACATTGGTTGTCGGAGATGCCAGGGGCCCAGCCGCTGCTCAGCGCCGTGCGGTACAGCTCTTGGTAGTGCGACTCGGTCATGGTGAGGATCCAGTGAACCGCGCAGCGAGCCATCGACAACTCAAGCTCTCGCACCACGCTGGGAAGGCGAACAACCTCTTCGAACAACGCCTCGGGCGTCCGCGGCCCAAACGACACGCCAAGCGCGACCATCGCCGAGCTCAACGACCTCCCGAGTTTGGAGACGTCCCCAATCGCTTTCTCGGTGATGGCTTCCGACTTGCGCCGGGCCTCGCGGGCCTGGTTCAGGGCGGCTGCGTCTTGCTCCCGGGATGCGCGAACTTGCTCCAGTTCGGTTTAGACTTTCTGGAGCTGCTCCGACAAGCGCTTGAGGACATTGTCCTTCTCGATAACCTTGAGGATGGTGGCGTTTCGTTCATGCTTGACCGTCGCCAGCTGCACCACCATCCCCGCGCGGATCACGCGCGATCCTGCAGCCAAGGTCACCAAGTCAAGTCTCGACAAGAAGAAAGTGCTGAGATAGGCGAGAACCGAGGAACCGTCTGACTTACCCTCGAGACCCTGCGACAACTTGGTGTTGGAGCTCTGAAGTTGTGATGCTTCCTCGGTTACCACCTGAAGCTGGTTTGTGGCTTGGGAAAATAGACGGCTCGTCATCGCCAAGTCCGTTGTAGTCGTCCTCAAGTCACTCTCCAGCTCCGACACCTTTGCCTCGAGGGCTGCCTTCTCACGAGCAGTGGTCTGGGAGGCTTCTCGGGCGGCGGACTCCGCTGTGGCCATGGCAGTCTTGGCCCTCTCAGCCACCTCCTCCGCGGATGCTACGGCCACTTGGAGTTTCTCGATCTCAGCCTCGGCAAGCGCGAGCCTGATGGCGAGTCCCTCTCGGTGACAACAGCCGCGGCGGCAGTCTCGGCGGAGATGGCTCGATCTTCCGCAGACTAACGGGCGACCTCAAGGGACGCCCGCGCAGATGTCTCGCTCGCCACGACACCGACTGTTGCAACCCGAGCTATGACAAGCTGCATCTCCAGCTGGGTCCGCTCCGTGTGAAGTTGATGCGCCTCGCGGTGGTTCCGACCTGAAGACTCAAGCGTCTACGTCCAACCGAGCCAGAGTAACTGGTGAAGCTCGAGAAGATCGTGGAATCAAAAAAGAATCCTTGACAAGAAAATTTACCGAGGTCGCGGGGAAGATGAGCTCGTCAAAGGCCCGGCGCGCCCAGGTCATCCCACGCTCCAAGGTGTGGCACGCCGCGGCCTCCTCGTCGTTCTCTGAGTCAGCGTCAAGCCCGGTGGTGGCCGCCCATGAAGAACACGTGAGCTCAAGCGTCCGGGCATCGCCGCTTGCCACACCTTGGGAAAGGGGCGCCCCCGTCTCCTCGGCCACCTGGATCTCCGGGGTGGTGGTCCTGGCCACTGTCTCGGGGACGGCCAACCCTTGCACAATGGCGGCCGGCTCGTCAAGCGCGCGAGCCTTGACACCCTCGACTTCAACGGCGACCGGACCGGGAGGTGACGTCTCCTCTTCCCCAGCAATAGCCTCCGCCGAGACAGGCTTCGCGACAGGGGCTGGAGTTTTGGCGGCTTCCACTGGCCGGGGAGGCGACACGTCCCGACCTACATCGACATGAAGCGGTGTGGGCGCATCTTCTGTCGGCTCCACGTGAGCCATGAGAGCTGCGTGGGCCACATCCCCTGCGTCTTCTGCAGTGGCTGAGGTAAAGCCACCAGTGCTCGTACTCCTGTAGCGCCTTCGAGACCGACGCAATCGTCTCCATGATCGTCGGCTCGTTGGACCTCTGCTCCCCCGCTGTGTCGTATTCTTTCTCTGAGAGCTGGGGTGCTTCGAGATCGATTACCCCGACACCGGGGAGGTTGATGTACCGACACGTCTCCAGATCCATCATCTCCTCGACCGTAAGGGAAACTCGGGCCAATGAGGACTCTGCCACCTCCGCGGTCGGGGGAGGACTTTGAACTTCCATCGTCGGAGGGAGCACCGACACCTCCACAACCAGGAGATGGCACGTCGCCGCCGGTGCCTGTGCCGACTCCAACGCCAGAACCACCACGGCATCATGTCTTCCCGACGCGGGGGGAGGCACCACATCTTCATCCACGACCACCACCATCCCTTTAACGCTCGGGCCAGCCCCGGACGACACTTATAAGACCGCCTGGGTGACTGTCGCCTCCATGGCCGCCTCGCCCTCATCAACAGCGGCAGTGGGGACTGGTGCGGGTGGCGTGGTTAGCGCCCTTGTCTCGGCGACCACCGACGGTGCCTCTTCGGCCCACGACGACGCGAGCTTGGTGCTCGGGGGCTGGTGCTGAGGCTCGGAGGAGATCACCTGCGCCCTCAGCGCCAGACGCTTCAGGGGCCCAGGCTAAGCACACCAGTATCAGCATGGCTACGAGAAGACGAATGTCAGCATCAACAACAAGTCGGAAGAAGCCATGACAGGCAAAAGCTAAAGTCAAAAACTTACATCTTGGAGCACACCTGGGCCTTCTTCACCGGGCGATCAGACATGCCCTGCTCAGGGGTAGCGCGCTTCGAGCCCTACTCGGGTACGGTGCGACTTGAGTCCACTGTCTTGGGCGCTTCTCTGCTCGGTCAGCTGCCTCTACGACGGCAACATTCTCCCCCATTCGCTTGGGGCTGTCCCTCCGGCCTCCACTACGGTCGGGGTTGGACGATGGCCCCCGCCTGCGATAAGGGGCACATGAACATCCGCCACCCCGGATAAGCAACGATTGTAAGCACTGTGGGGCAGTGCTCGGATCCACCACCGGCACTGCGCTTGGCGTCGACGTCGAATCTGACGACCTCCCCCGCGACCGGCGCCTCTGCAAGGAGTCAGAGTCCGGGCGATCTGAACCGTCGTAGAGCTGATGGACAGGCACCAAAACGCTCCTCCAATCTCCTGGAGGGATCGATTTGACGAGGCGTAGATCTTGGCGGCTCGGGAGTGCCCATCCCGCTAGGCGCTGTACGGGAGCGGTTCGACCGAAGACCCACTCAGGCAGGGGGAGCCGCCGGACGCGAGCTCGACCCCACAACCTTGTCGCGCCTCGCCTCCCGAGGCCGGAGCGACAACGATCCCTCGGCACCATGGAGCGGCGAAGACGAGGATGACCCTGACATGTTGCTCCAGTCAACCGCGGAGCTGGTGACATCGCCGCTCCATGATGGCTTGGGCGACGGATCCTCATCGGAGAAAATGCCCTGCTCTCCCGCCTTGCACCTTTTGTTGCGGTCGTCATTGCGATCGCGCTTGGCAATCTGGCGTTTCTTATGCTGTGCCTTACGCGCAGCGCGCCTCTTCACCTCCACCGCCTAATTCTGGTTTAAGATCGCCTCCCCCGGGAGAGGCACCTTGGCCAGAACAAGGTGGGCGCATTTCAACTGCAGCAACAAGAATGCACCGAGGTCAAATCCGGGAAGATCTTCCCTCGACAAAAGGCAAATCGAACTTGCCGAGAAGACGGACGACTTAAAAATTTCTCCGTCCCCGCATTGGGGAGCATCGGGAGCATCCGCGACGGCGGCCACGAGCAGGTCGCTCTCCTAATTGCTTGCACCACGGACGCTGAACCTCGAGCGGCGACGGAGGCTCAGACGTGGTCACCGTCCCAGCCCATGGGGCCCTATCGGCGGTCATGTCACAGAGCCGGAGTGGCCGCCTCCGGAGCGGCACAATACCTCGGGCATGGTACTGCCCGACCACCTCTGCCAAGGTGATCCCAGTGTTCCGAAGATGCCCAAGAACGACCTAGTGGGACTTGAGTATTTTCTCTTGCTCTGCCTTGGTGGGGCCGTCCACCCAATTCCTTTGCGACTTTGCGATGAAGCAGCCGGTGTACGACGGAAGCGCGTGCTCGGGGTCGTTCTGCAAGTAGAACCACCCCCTATGCCAGCCGCTGTTAGAGCTAGTCAGCGGCGCTGGGATGTAGTCGTCACCGCGGCCTTGCTTCATCCGAAGGTTGGCGCTGCCAATCGTCACTATGCGGGATCCCTCCATCAGGCAGGTGAACCTGAAGAAGTACCGGAACAGATGCCAATGCGCACCTATGCCGAGGAACCCCTCGCACATTGCCTCGAAGGCAGCCATCTGTTGGATGTTGTTCGGGTTGAGGTGTTGGAGCTGCAGCCGGTACGTGAACAGCACTCCTCGGATGAACCGGCTAGCGGGGACGGAAAAGCCTCGCTCGTGGAAGGCCACGAACGACACCACGTACCCCCTGGGAGGGCGTGGCACGGATTCGTCGGCAGGAACGATCCACTCGACAGCCTCGGTAAGGGGAGCCAGCTGGCCCGCCTCAATGAGACGAAGAAGCTGCTCGCGGGAGACAGTGGGGCGCGCCCAACTCGACATCGCGCCGGTGAAGTCTCAGGCGAGCCGGGAACGCGAGCAGCGGCGGCAATGTTAAGGCGAAAGAACTCGGAGCTCAAGGGGCAAGCGCGAGGGAGAAGAAAAGCAAACGGAAAGCAAAGTCTCGAACCAGCACTCGACGCGCGGTTTTAAAGAGGACAGGCCTGACTCTTCATCTTCGGTGTCGGGCCCGCCATGTTAGCAAAACTTTCGCCCAATCACGCGCGTGTCCCGGCAAAATGGCCGCACGCAACCACGATGCCTCGACTCCCGCGATGTGCAGATTTGCAAAGATTGAGCGCGGTTTTGATGGAGCGGTCATATCAGTCACATCGGCCGAGATGCCTGCGCCCACGACTGCGCCCACGTCACCACTACAACCATAACTACCCCGACGAAATCTCCTAGGCTGCAACAGCTACAAATACAAATAAAAGCTCGCGAGCGAGTCTCCAACTCACTCACGAGCTCGGGGGCTACATCCGGCGGATGCGCTCACGCGCACCCACCGAGGACCTGAAGAACGCCTCCAACACCAAAATTCACCAATTGAGCATGAGCGCGACTCCCTGACTCCCACTCAGGCTCGGGGGCTACTGACGAGGACCCGATTAGGGGCCCCCTTTGACGGCAAGTGTTGATGGATAAAAGACGTATCCCTCTACGATCCGCAAGCGTACGGAGCCACACCTTTTTCACCACGGGATTCCCAAGGTTCTTGTCAATCCGCGGAGCAAGGGGATTACAAGCGTTCGATCTACAACGACACACTAACTACTAAAACCCTAATTATTATTATGCTAGAAAACAACTAAACTACACTAGAGATAATGATTAAGATATCAAGATAAAAGACACTCGCCCACGGGTCTACGATACTAGAGCATGCAATCGCCTAAAGTCATGAAATCCAATCTAATCTATCGGGGTTGTGACCACAGTTTCGCCCTTTCCCTCCTCTCGTACTGTCACTACGCGAAGGTATTCATGACTAGACCTATGATGGACACGGCGTATTGAATGGATCCAAGGAAGCATTGGAGCTCTACTCCCTTTACGACATGGTAGCTAACCTTAAGCATTAAAGTATATTCAACACAAGATGATAGATAGATAATCCGACAAAGTGCGATTACATCTCAAGATCGATTACAACCCATGGATGAATGGGAAGATTACCCCATCAAGGTGCTGATCATGGCACCGTTGATCATGGTTTCCCTTCCGACGGTGTCATCCTTCTTCTCCACGAGAGGGTGCTTCCTTCGAGGTGGTTGATCTCCCTCCGGAGATCCTCCTCCTCTCTCACTAGCTTGTGGATGGCCTTCTGGTGCGAATGCCTCCCCTTCTCTGTCGAATGGCGGCACCCAGGCTTTTAGGGTTCAAGATCCTTCGGGTGCAAGGAAAACGAGACCGAACCGGCCACCGGAGTGGGCTGGGCCGGCCGGCCTGGGCCGACCAGCCTGGGCCCACCTCATCCCGGTTCGGTCGCCCCTTTCGCTCCGTGGGTCCTTATGCATTTATGTACTTTGCCCCCTCCACTTGCATGATTTTGATGATGTTATCCTCGTGTCCAAGATGGAGGTTCTCTTTGCATGAAGTTTGCACTACTAGATCGAAAACAATTTCCGACCTCGAAGGTCAACTCCTCCAAATCATCATCGCATTTCCCAAACGGTAGAAGCCGTGGAGACAAGAGTTTTGGGACCCTAAAAGCATCACACAAGGATGCTATAGCCCAAAATCTTGCCTCCTAACTCCCTAAATCACCGTGAATTGCGAATCCTTTGAGCACCACCAAAAGCCAGAGCTCCGACCGAAAATCCTTGAATCGAAGTGGTTTCTGCCGTTTTAGGGCACAAGACTAATCACAAAGGTGCATAAGGCATCCATCCATGTTTCCTCAAAGAAACCGGAGAAACCAACTCAAATTGCGAATCAAACCAAGAACAAAGGCACGAAAAAACAAGCACAAAAAGACCACGAAAAAACACAACTCCGAATCTTCATACAAAAGCAAGAAAGATTCACAAGGTTCAAACATGCCGCCTAGCATCCATCCCTCTCAACAATCTCTCATGAAGCTCTCATAGTCAGAGAAAATGGAGAAGAAAAATAGCTACGAAAATGAGAAATGGGAGGGGAGAAATGAAACTCCTAAGCTCTGAGAGAGGGGGCCATCGACACACACTCATGGCTTATATATCGTGTCCCGCCTGGGAGGGGTAAAAATGACTCCGACTACCCCTAACTCAACTAATCGGCGATACAACCCACGCAGGGCATTTAGGTAATGTTTGTGGGTCTTGCCATCGCACAGCCACGCCTTGCCGCACATCGTTCTCTCGATGCAAGCCATGCGATCCCGCCGCGTGTCCTCCGCTTCGAAGCTTCCCGACACACCCGCATTGCCTCCGTCGTGTTGGGGCCTCGACTCTGGTTTTGAGGGACCAAACCAAGAAACCGTCCTCCGATGGCTTTGTGGGCAAACCACCAAACCCCCGCGTGCTCCTGGCCCCGCCTCCCGCCAAACCACTTGACTCGACCACCACCGTGCAATCGGGCCGATTGTCCATGCCCCCGTTCTTTGATCGTATCGCCACCATGTGGCCCACACCTAGTCCCGCCGTCCAACGGTCCCTCGAACCGAGCCTACTTGTCTCTCCATCTCCCGAGGCCACCAAGGCCGAAGACCCGCGCCGCCCTTCACCCTCGCAACAACACGAACTAGGCCGGCAGCCTCACACCCGTGCACTAAGCCAAGAGCCGTCCAACACCCGTTGTCAATCACTCATCACCGAGGAGCCGTCATCCATCGACCACCGGACGCCTCCGGTCCTCAATCTCTCGATGAGTGCATCGACAACACAACGCGAAATGAAATTCAGAGAAAGAAAGAAAGGAAGAAGAAAGAAACAAAGAAGCTCAACGCATGACCAAAACCAAAGAAAGGCAAAGAAAGGTCACAAGCCGAGCAAAGCACCACCCACACGAGAAACAACAAGAAAGCTCCTCAACAAATGCAAGGTCCCCCCGAACATGTGGATGCGAACTTCCAAATTTTAGGTCACCTCTTCTCGAATCTGCATTAAGCTCACCTCTTCTCCCCCTTGTTGACAATGTAGGAATCAAGGTGAAAATGCAGAATGTAAAACAAAGCATATGAGCATCTACATGAGCTTCTCAAATAGGCCAAACCTAGTGTCAAAGGCTAGAAATGAGACAAAGATCACACATATGAATCATAGCATAGTCAAAGCATTGCCACAAGTAATATATGAAAATACAAGCATGTGACAATGCAAAATTTTTCGCATTTACGCAATGCATTCCTAAAAGAAGGCTCTCGCTTCACATGTGTAAAAGCCTATCCATGTCACACTCGAGCCACAAACATGCATACCATTCAGAGATCATACAAGGATATTAAATTCTCAAGAAAAGATCATTGTAAACACCCATATACAAGAAAAGCATGTCATGTCAAAGCTCATGAGCCATGTGTCCACTTCAGTGAGACTTCTCCACTTGTGGGGATCATGCAACATGTTTTGCACCCATATGTGAAAGATAAGACATTTTAAGTATAGACATGATGGATGGAGAATTTTTCAAGCATACACACTTCTTTTCAAGATTAATTCATTTCCATGGTACATGAAGTGCCTTTGCAACAGAAAAGAAGCTTAGTGGTCCCCCATGAATGCAACATAGGCTAAACATTCACAATGATATTCTCTACTTCCTCTCAAAATGCAAGAAAAAGACATCCAAGCACAATCTAAGCATATAAAGAACATTTTGACCAAAACATGACATGGATACACTACTACACATGAGTGGAGCACATTTCACCAAAAATTAGTCAAGATTAGCATTTATTTCAAAAAGGGCTATCTCACCACACATATATCTCAAATATTCCAAGAGCATAGCCTCACATCATCATTTCTCCACACACATATGACCAATATCTCACAAATAGCCAAAGAGACTCAAATAAGGTGACAGGGAAAGAAGCTCATCATCCTAAAATGCTATAAGGATACAAATGCAACATGATATATGACAAGTATGGCTATCCTACCATGGTTTGTACATCAAGCGAAGCATGTACATACATCAAAGTAAAACATGGTATGATACATATGATACAAAAGAAAATCCCCCAAGAAACAACTAAAAAGGGCAACAACCCCCTTGCTCCCCGCAAGCGTACAAATGTAGCTTGGTCGAGAGGCTTTGTAAAGATGTTTCCCAGCTGATCTTGGGTAGGGACATGACTCAACACAATGGTTCCTTTTTCCACATTGTTCCTCAGAAATGATACCTCACTTCTATGTGTTTGTCTTGGGAATGAAGCACTCGGGTTTTTGGCTATTTTTCTTGCACTGGTGCTATCACAAAGAAGTGGAATCGGGTGCACTCTCACTCTCAAAGTCTCTCAAAGTGTATGAAATCCACAACGGACTGGGGAACAACAACTCGCGCTCGCAACATACTCCGCCTTGGTAGACCGAGCCACACTAGACTCGCCATGAAGACCATGAAACCAACGAAGACCCAAGAAACGCGGCAAGTACCCGAAGCAGACTCAATCTCGACTCGACAACCGGCGCAAAATCCGCACCTGGAAAAAAACCATGAAGAGAAAGAGTCGAGAAGGACGAATACCAAAGGCCAAGACCAGGGGTAGATCGTAGAAACTGCGAAGATCCTCGACGGCCCCCCGTCGATGTGATGTCCTCGCGACCCCGAAAACGAGCGCACGTACACACGCCGAATCGCATGTCCGATCTCGTCGTCGTCATAGAGGAGGGAGCCGAGCTTGCTCCGGCGCACACCCGCCGGTCCACCGGTTCTCCGTCCCGTCCGCATCCAAAGTGGCCGTACTCCCCCATGGGAGTCGACACTCTGCCTCACATCTTGCATCCGGGAACTTCTTCAAAGAATGTCTTTTCGTGTACTTGGTCCGGTGCACGAATGTTACATCCTTCACTTTCTTGGATCTATGTTCCGGAGAAAGTACCGCAACTCGCCTGGCATCATGCTCATCTCGAACTCCTCGCTCATCTCATCTCGCAAACTTGGCAACTGTGTTAGTGTGACGAGCCACCAAAGACAATATCATCCACGTATATCCGAACAAAGTCATTTCCATTCTTGGAGGAGAAACAATGTCCCCTATCCACGATACCCATCACAAAACAACTCGCTCAACAAAGTAGTCCTCAATCTCCCATACTCGCCACCTGGCACCTGCTTAAACTCATACGCAGCCCTTTTCAACTCCGTACACCCCGTGTGGGTACAACTCGCTCTCAAACTCGTGGGGCTACTTCACATACACCTCCTGTCTATGACCCCATTCGAAAAGCACTCTTCACGTCCATCCGAAACAACTTGAACCCCTTTAGCCACGGCAAAGGCGCGAAGGATCCGAATTGCCTCAAGACGGGCCACGAAGCAGCGCGTCCTCAGCAGTTGATCCCTCCTTCCTCGACTAAACCCCCGAGCAACAAGTCCGGACTTGTTCCTCACAACCATCCCATTCTTACTCTCTTTGTTCTTCCAAACCCACTTGGTTCCTATAAATGATGGAAATTTGGAGGTGGTTCAACTAACTCCCCACACCCTCGGTTCCTTCCCAAAGTTTTCCAACTCCCCTGCGACAGAATTGCCCCAGCTTGCATCATATAAAGCGTGTCCAATGTCCTTAGGCTCAAAGGTGGCAACAAATGGAAGATGAGCGAAATGAGAGGAATTTCCTTCGGGAGCTCGACCGGGTGATACGTTCGTCGATGTCCCCAATGATCTTCGACATGGGATGCACTCTTGTGTCCACCGGGGGAGCCTCATGCCTCGAGACTACCTGGAACTCACCTTCTTCAGCCTTCTCTCGCTCGGTCCTCTTGTCGCACCGTCGTTGTCCATGAAGTAGGATTGCCCACGCTCCATAGTGGTCGTAGGGGAAGTAGTGGGGGACACACTGACTCTTCAAGCACATGGTTCTCCCCATCATCTTTCCACCTTTCATCCTCTTCTTCAAAGAGGTCTTCGGCCAATCCTCCTCATCACTCGCACATTCAAAGCCAAGAGAGGTACACAGACATCTTCTCGTCGAAGGTTACCTCGCAAGTCTCCATGATTTTGTTAGTCTCAAGGTTAAGCACCCCATGGATGCCTCCTGTGAGCGTTAGCATATCCAAAGAAAATACCATCACTAGATCTACTCTAAACTTGGTTTGTAGCTTTTCCTTCTTAAGGATAAAGCACTTGTACTCAAATACTCGAAAAATGACTCACCTTGGGTGCCCCACCATGCATAAGCTCACACAGTCTTCTTCTTGAAAGCTCTTAACAAAACCTTATTGTAGACATGACAAGCCGTATTGACCGTCTTGGGCCAAATACCTCCTAGGAGTCCTCGTGCTCATCGAGCATCGTCCTAGCCATCTCACAAAGAGTCCGATTTTTTCCTTTCCACGACTCCATCTTGAGGGGGGCACATAAAGGTCGAATACCGATGTTCAAGACTCCAGATCACGATAGAAGGCATCAAAACGAGAGTTCTTGAACTTCCGAGCCATTATCACCGCGAATAGCTCGAGATGGCATTCCCATGCCTCTCATTTCCTCAACCTCACGATCAGTATCCCGAACAAAACCAAATGTCTCACTCTTATCTCCAAGAAAAACACCTGTGCATAGCGAGAGTAATCGTCCACAACAACAAGGACATACCACTCTTCCCACCCACCGAGCGAACTCGAGCCGGCCCAACAAGGTCCATATGCAACATTACACCGCACGGGACGCTCTGGTCATGACATCAAGCCGTGGGTGGATGGGGAGTGGCTACCATCTTGCCATGCCTACACGTAAGCACAAACCAAATCCTTCTCAAGCTTCAACATCGGCAATCCTCTGACAAGGTCAAGACCACTCAAGCGTGAAACCAAATCAAAGCTCAAGTGTCCCAAATCCGCCTATGCCATTTCCACAAATCAAAGAAGGACCTACCATCAAACGAAACAGGGGACTCCAAAGAACGAGAGAAATCGCCGAAAATCCGACCTCTGGGATGATCATACGTACAAGATCACCTCGAGAATCCAAAGAAACGAGACTCACCGAACTTGAAACGCACCTCCAAACCTTCATCAAGCAACCGAGAAACCGAAAGCAAATTAAAACCCAAAGACTTCACAAGAGCAACCCTCTTCAACGTTACCTTGTCACTCACATGCAGCCAACACCTCGCAAATCACCCTTCCTCGTCCATTGTCCCCCAAATGTGATGTACATCTTTTCCGGCACCGGGGCGAGGCTAGAGAACCACTTCGGGTCTCCGGCCATGTGTTGGGAACATCCTTGAGTCGATCAACCAAATGTTCTCCAAGCCTCTCGCCCGTAGTCGAAACAAGAACGAGAATGAGCTAGCGACTCAACACCGGGGTTAGCACAAAGAAAGTTAAATCGTTGTCGAGCCATCCGCTCAAAAGAGGGGTTAGCAAACATCATTTCGGCACCAAACTTTCCCATGTCCCATGGAAGAAGTACTCTAACACCACGAGGGGAAAACGTGGTCCATAGTTCCTTTGGAACCCAAAGCCGCGATCATCTCCCCGAGACCCGTATTGAGGATTTCCAGTAGGGGGACGTCCAAAGAAAACCACCACGAGTCCGACCAAACCTCTCACCGGGACGCACACCATCATCTCTCCTAACAAACCTCTCACCACTACCTCTTTGTGGGAACCTACCACCCCGAGCTCCAACTCTACCAACACTCTTCCCACATCCCACACCCCTTGGAAGTGGCACTCTAGGCTCATGGAATTACCATGAGATCGAGAGATACCCGTCTCCGGTTTGCTTGCTCCTCAGCAAGCCTCTCATCCCTCTTCCTCTTGTAGCAAAAACTCGCTAGATGCCCTCCTTGCCACAATACTCACATCCGAAGGGGATGGGCTTTGGGTTTTGGCTCGTTTTTTCAAGGTTTTTCACCCTTCTCACTCACAAACTTACCAGAGCCTGGGAAGTCATTTGTTTTGGGTGGAAATTTGGGTGGATCTTGGGTCATGGCCGGGCTTGTTGCAAAGGTGGTTGGGCTTTGGTGTGAAAGTGTTCTTGGGTGCTTTTGGAAGGGGACTGGGATGCTTCCGATCACCTCAAACTCTGGTTAGACACAACACACTTCTCATACACACTCTCCCCCAATGTTCTCTCCCACTTTCTCACCCAACTTCTCAAAACCCAAACCACGACCACTCACCCTCTCTTGAACTCCTCAATCATGATTTTCAATTTAGGTTTCTCGCCTACATAACCAACCCGACACTTCCCTCAAATAGTCATTCTCCTCATGTATGACGTCCAAACGGAAGTAAGTTCAAGATTGCGCAAAGTAACTTCATCACAGCCTAGTGCAGTGCATGCATTGACAACAGGAGATTTCAAAGAAGCTTCCAAAGTGCTAATAGTAGAACGAGCATCAACAAGCTTAAGAATGCATGAATAGGGGACATGATTTTGACAAGCACCAAGCAAAGCGGGTCTAGCCGAAAGCTCGACGATACTCGCTCTAAGAGCATCTAGTTTAGCCAAAGTAGAAGCATTCTTCTCTATTAAGCAACCTGATCTCATTCAACCAGCCATCACACTCAACACATTCAACATCATCGAGAGTAGTAGGAGCAAGTTTCCAAAGAGTCATTCTCAAGTTTCAATTCAAGCAATTTGGACTCTAACTCTCCTACTTTCTCACCAGCATTCTCAAGTTGTGCCCTAAAATCTTTCCTCATCTTTTTGGCATTTCAAACACACTATGACTTGCTATCAAGCAAGCCATTCAACCCAGCAATCTCATCAAGCAAAGAGTCGGGGTCACTGCTTACCTCATCCTCCGAGCTCCTGATGGCCGTCGTAATTCTCGCTCTTTTGCCGCTCGGTGCTATGGGCCATCCTACAAAAGCCTTCAAGCGCAAACACGGTGTCAATCCACCGAGGTTCCGTCTTACACTCTTCTTGCCCTTGCGCCTCCCTCGGTGTCTTCATCTTCACTTCTTGAGCTTGACAAGCCGTCACTTGAGCTTGAGTCGACGTCGCTTGCACCGCCACCATGGCTCTCGCCTTGTCCTTCTTGTAGTCGCCCTTGCCTCTACCGAAGCTTGTCCTCGTCCTCGCTCTTGGACTTGCCGAAGTGGTTGCCCTGAGGAGTACTTGTCTTCACGCCGGTGCGCCTTGTACTCGCTCATCTTGTACTTGTTCTCCTCCGCTTCCGGCACTCCGGCGATGAAGTGGCCACGCCTGCCACACTTGTAGCACGTCCCCGAGCTCCGCCTGCATTCCTCCGACTCTCGTGTAGTCGATCAAACCTTCTTGAGAGCAAGGCCAGCCCCTCCTTGCCCGAAGACATCAAACTCCTCATCCGGAATAGACATAAGAGAAGACAAGGAAAACTCGTCGACAGGAAGGGTTAGCTTTGCCCTTGATCCGCCCACAAGAGCAAGACTATGGTCGGGCCGAGCCCTCATGCTTGGATTGCAACTTCCCGTCAACTTCCACTCGACTTGAGCTTTGAAAAGAGGTCATCCAACTCAATAGTCAACATCGCCCGTACCTTGATGGCCTCAACCTTAGCACCCCAAACACTTGGGTCCAAGACATGCAAGAGCTTCAAAGCTTGATCATGCTCGCTGTAAGGGAAATCCTCAACATTAGCCTTCATGTTGTTCACGATGGCGTGAGCTTCGAAACATCGCATCAATGTCCTCACCGGAAGTTGAGTGAAGTTAAACCGTTGTCGAGCCATCCGCTCAAAAGAGGGGTTAGCAAACATCATTCTCAGCCACCAAACTTCCCATGTCCCATGGGAGGAGTACGAGCACCACGAGGGGGAAAACGTGGTCCGTAGCTCCTCCTCGTAAACCCAAAGTCGCGATCATTTCCTAAACCCGTACCGAGGACGCAGTAGGAGGACGTCCAGCAAAACCACCACGAGCCCGACCAAACCTCTCACCAAGACGCACACCATCCTCTCTCGACAAACCTCTCACTCACCACCTCTTGTGGGAACCTGCCGACACTCCTCACACTTCCCACACCCCCGTGGAAGTGGCACTCTGTGCTAAGGAATACCATGAGATCATGATACCTCGTTCGGTTCGCTTGCTCCCTAGCAAGCCTCTCATCCCTCTTCCTCTTGTAGCAACCGCAAGATGCCTCTCCTTGCCACAATACTCACACCTGAAGGGGATGGGTTTTGGTTTTGGCTCGCTTCTCTCTAGGCTTCTCACCCTTCTCACCCACAAACTTCACCTAAGCTCGAAATCATTTGTTTTAGGTGGGAATTTGGGTGGATCTTGGGTTGCGGGCTGCTTGTTGCAAAGGTGGTTAGGCTTTGGTGTGAAAGAGTTCTTGGGTGCTTTTGGAAGTGGGACTTGATCTCTCCAATCACCTCAAACTCGGGTTAGACTCAACACACTTCTCATACACACCTCCCCACTCGTTCTCTCCCCACTTTCTCACCCAACTTTCAAACCCAAACCACGACCATTAGCTCTCTTGAACTCCTCAATCATGATTTTCAATTGAGGTTCCTGCCCGTACAACCAACCCAACACCTTCCTCAAATAGTCATTCTCCTCACAGATGACATCCAAACTAGAAGTAAGTTCAAGATTGCGCAAAAGTGACTTCATCACAGCTAGTGCATGCATTGACAAGCAGTGATTTCAAAGATGCTTCCAAAGAACTAATGGTAGAACGGGCATCAACAAGCTTAGCATGCATAGTAGGACATGATTTGCAAGCACCAAGCAAAGTAGGTCTAGCCTTAAGCTCATCATACCCGCCCCAAGAGCATCTAGTTTAGCCAAGGTGGAAGCATTCTTCTCTCATTGCCAGCTTTAATCTCATTCAACCAAGCATCACATTCAACACATTCAACATCATCAGAGTAGTAGGAGCAGTTTCAAAGAGTCATTCTCAAGTTTCAATCCAAGCAATTTTGACTCTAACTCTCCTACTTCTCAGCCGGCATTCTCGGCCGAGCCCCAAGATCTTTCCTCATCTTTTTGGCATCTCTCAACACACTATTACGATTGTCAAGCAAAACCATTCAACCTAGCACCCCAGCAAGCAAAGAGTCGGGGTCAATGTTTACTCATCCCTTCCGAGTCGGAGTCGTTGTCTTCCTTCACTCTTTCGTCGCTGAGCTATGGGCCATGCCACAAAAGCCCTCAAGCGTCACACAACAAACCCCGCCGAGGTTCCGACTCTGCACTCTTCTTGTCCTTGCGCCTCCCGGCGTCTTCATCTTCGGGCCGCTGGAGCTTGATCGCTCCTCGCTTGAGCTTGAGTCGATCGCTTCGCCGCACCGTCCACCATCGCTCTGCCTCGTTCTTCTTGTAGCCGCTCTTGCTCGGTTGCCGCTTGTCCTTGTCCTTGCTCTTGGACTTGTTGAAGTGCTTGCCCTTGGAGGAGTACTTGTCTTCACGCCTCGGGTGTGCCTTGTACTCGTTCACCTTGTACTTGTTCTCCTCCGCTTCCTCGGCACTTACGATGAAGTGGCCACGCTTGCCACACTTGTAGCACGTCCCCGAGCCTCGCCTTGCATTCCTCCGACTCTCGTGTAGTCGTTCAAACCTTCTTGAGAGCAAGGCCAGCTCCTTCCGGCCCAGCACATCAAACCTCATCCGGGAATGGACATGAGAGAAGACAAGGAAAACTCTGGCGACAGGAAGGGTTAGATTTGCCCTTTGATCCGCCCACAAGAGCAAGACCATGGTCACGGAGCCCTCATGCTTGATTGCAACTTCCCGTCAAACCTCAGCCGACTTGAGCTTAGAAAAGAGGTCATCCAACTCAATAGTCAAATAATGCCCAGACTCCTTGATGGCCTCAACCTTAGCACCCCAAACATTTGGGTCCATGCAAGAGTCGAAAGCCCGACTACACTGTGTAGGGAAAATCCTCGCCATTAGCTTTCATGTTGTTCACGATGGCAGTGAACTCCTGAAACATCGCATCAATGTCCTCACCTAGGAAGTGGAGTGAAATTCTCATATTGCATCCCAGAAGAGACAAAGAGGCGAGCCTTCACATGGTTATCACCACCGTGAGCAACTAACAACTTCTCCCCAAATTTGCCAAGCAAGATTCAAATGGCGAACACGCTCTCAAACTCGGATCACACAAGCTCCGACCAAGTGATCAACGGCTTTTGCATTAGCCTCATACTTGGCCTTAGCACGTACCTGGCCACCATAAGAGTATGGATGTTGACCGGAATAGCATAGGTCTTGTCAAGCACAATGAAGTCCAACAACTTGCCACGAAGAAAGATCATCATACGAGCCGCCCACTTGTGGTAACCCTTGCCATCGAAGTGCGGCGGACCGCCCCGCTCAACGTATGCCATCTTAGGATTCGAGACTTGTCAAAGTCGCAAAGAATCCGGCACCAAGCTCTGATACCAATTGAAGGATCAGATGGCGACTAGAGAGGGGGGGAGTGAATAGAGCCAGAAAATTCTTCCAAAAGAATCCGGCCTATACCCCAAACAAAACCCCGTCACACACAAGCGATGGATCGAATCACGCACCAATCGCCAAGACCACGAGGTTATGGATCAACCTCTAGCCTTAGGAACGATTCCTAGAAGCACACGCGGAAGCACTTAGAAAGGAAGAGAGGAATCGAACCAAGAAGCAAAGCACACAGGCTCTGGCGGACCGTCCGCGCAGGAGGGGCGGACCGTCCGCGCAGGCCTTGCGGACCGTCCGACCCGAGGCCGCGGACTGTCCGCAACCGCTCCGCGGACCGTCCGCCTAACACCGGCGGACCGTCCGTTAAAGCACACGTAACACCGTGTGGCGACCCGGAGAAAACGGGACCGTCCGCCGGGAGGCCGGGCGGACCGGGCCCGCCACCCACCGACCGTCCGCAAACCGGCCGGAACCAAAACCAAAAGCCAAAACCGATCGAAAGGACGCGCAAGAACACGACGAACACGCGACGAACACGCGACGAACAGCCGCGGCGGACCGTCCGCGACCCCGCCGACCGTCCGCGCCACGCGATTTAACAAAACAGCCCGACCCCGAAAGTCAACTCCCCCAAATCATCATCGGATTTCCCAAACGGTTGAAGCTATGGAGACAAGGGTTTGGGGACTTGAAAAGGCCACACAAGGATGCTATAGCCCAAAAATCTTGCCTCCCTAACCTAAAACACCGGAATCGCGAATCCTTTTGAGCACCACCAAAAAGCTAGAGCACCGAACAAAAACTCACGAATCGAAGTGGGTTTCCCGTTTGAGGGCACAAGATCAAGCACAAAGATGCACAAGACATCTATCCATGTTTCTCAAAGAAATCCGGGGAGAAACCCACTCAAATCCGTTGAATCACACCGGGAACAAAGGCACGAAAACAGCACGAAAAACCACGAAAACAACCCCGAATATTCTATACAAACCAGAAAGATTCACAAGGTCTAGCATGCTGCCCTAGCATCCATCCCTCTCAACAAATCTCTCATGAAGCTCTCATGCTAGCCTAGAGAAAATGGAAGAAAAAATAGCTACGAAAATGAGAAAGAGGAGGAGGAAATGAAACCCTAAGTCGCGGAGAGAGAGCCATCCACACACACTCATGCTTATATATCAAAGTCCCGCCGCAGTGGTAAATGACTCGACTACCCCTAACTTAACCATCGGCGGTACAACCCACGTAGGGACATTTAGGTAATGTTTGTGGGTCTTCCCCATCGGACGGGCACGCTTGCCGCTCCCGCGTCTTCCCGGGCGGCCATGCGATCCCGCCGCGCGTGTCCTCCGCCTCGGCTTCCCGACACGCCCGGATCCCGTCTCCGTCGTGTTGGGCCCTGACTCTGGGTTTTGAGGCCCAAACCAAGAAACCGTCCGCCGATGGTTTTGTGGGCAAAACCACCAAACCCCGCGTGCCCGGTCCGACTTCCCGCCAAACCACTTGACTTGACCGCCCACCGTGCACCGGCTCGATTGTCCATGACTTCGTCTTGCTCATGTCGCCACCATGTGGCCCGCACTCAAATCCCGCTCGTCCACCGGTCCCTCGAACCAAGCCTACTTGTCTCTCCATCTCCCGGAGGCACCTCAAGCACCGAAGACCTGCGCCCTGCTTCACCTCGCAATGTAAAGACGTAACCAGGGCCGGGGCAGTCCCTACACCCGCGCACTAGCCAAGAGCTCGATTCAACACCTGTCAATCACTCATCACCGAGGAGGGTCATCCATCGACCACCGGGACGCTCCCCGGTCCTCGAAACAAAGGTTCATACAAGGTCTAGCAAGCCGCCCGATCATCCTTCCCTCTCAACAAGGTCTCTCCGTGAAGCTCTCTTGCTAGTCCTAAAGAAACTCTGGGAGTATGAAAAATAGTCCGGAAAATAGGAAAAACTAATGAGCTAGGGTTCCAAGGGTTGGCTGCCATCCTCCTCACCTCCTAAGTTATATGGAGGCGACCGAACATCTAAAACACCCTTCTCTACTAACTAGGCATACAAGCCTTCAAGGGCGGATTTGGAATTCTTGATGTCTTCACCACCTGGACGGATGCCCGGCGACCGCACCCCGCGTAGCCTCGACGCAAGCCATGCGATCCCGACGCGTGTCCTCCGCTTCAAAGATTCCGGGACGCATCGCCGCACACACCGGTCGACCGGTGCTCCTCACCGGTCAGACCGGTCTCATCGGTCGACCGCCGGGACCACCGGCCGACCGAACCGCGCTGCTGCGGGCCTGTCTTTCGGTTCTCCGGTTTTGGCTTTGTGGATCAACCAAGGAACCTGGTTTTCCGGTGAACCATCGGGAAACCCCGCGGAACTCGGTGTAGCCTCCGCCAATCTCCACTCATGACTTGGCTCCCACGTAGTCCCGGCTCGACCTTGGTTTTGAGGCTCAACCAAGAACCGTCCACAACTTCATCTTGTTGTTCATGCCACCATGCGGTCCGCACTTGACCCCTCTAGCCACTCGGGTCCCTCGAACGGAGCCTACTTGTCTTCTCCACACCTAGAGGCCTCACCGGTGACGACCTTTCGCACTTGTTCTTCACCCGCACCAACACCAGTCAAGCCGCAACCTCGCACCCGCAACTTCTAGCCAAGAATCACTCCACACAACGTTGTCAATCACTCATCACAATGTGGAAGCTACGCATCCACCGGCCTCCATTACAATGTCCTCAAAGCAGGACCTTCTCTCTCATACGCATCGATTACGCATCATGTTGTAATCACACCCAATCAATCCGCAGCTACGCAAAGATACGTGATGTAGGTTATTACGCACCTCGGCGGCCCGAACCTCGTCTAAATTGTGTGCCACGTGTCTCTTCCTTCGAGTTACCGATCTCGACGAGGCCACATTCATCTACTTGCACTCGCCTTAGTAGGTTGCCGGTCTAAAACACCGACAGTCCGGCGCACCTCGGTAGGATCTCGTCGAAGATCACATGGCGAACTCAACGGCTTCCATCTTCATCAAGCCAACCGCCGCCTTCACCAAGGGTGACACCTTCTGTTCCGGCTCCTAAGTCCGCACGGCCGACGGCGCCGGATCCTTCCAACGCCGCCTCACCATGTCGCCCAACCCGGAGACTGGGCTCATGACGCTTCCTGAAGTAGTCACGGGCAATCTCGCCGGAAAATTCGGCGAAATTTCGCTCTACAACCAACACGCCGACTTCGAGCTTATATCCGACTCCAACTGGAACTCGACGTTCTCGTGGGCTATCGCATGCGAGTCGGCTACTCAGCTGTCGCGTGCGGCCTCCCCACTCCGTGAGCAGCACTTCACACGGGCTCCTTGCAACATCAAAGGTGGCCCACGCGAAGGCTCCCACCTCACGCCGGGCCGGCAAGGAGATCGTACCCGAGTACGACTCGAACTCCGACACCGTCCCCCGCCACAACTCGCACTCCAATCCTCTCTCCCGCTTCTACCGCATTCTCCTACGAGTTCGACTTCGGTCGGATCCCGATGAGCCCGAGTCCGAGAACAACACCACAGAGCAACCCCCGTCAGACCCGCCCTTCCGGCCCGCCGGTTATAACATCTACACCCGCCGGGAGATTTGTTCATCGGGCCGTACCGCAAGCCCGCGTACCTGACAGAGGGAACTCACGCCGCGTCGCCACCTCGACTCACTTCCCTTCCAGAGGGAACACCGCTTGCCCACCGGGGAGCACACCCGTCGCAGGTGGCAACCAACGACTCCACCTTGGCTCTCCCCGACCGGCAAGTCTTCATGACTACCAACGAGACGCTAGGCCCTCGTGACGGTCCCCTACCAATACCTTGAGGACATCTCAACGCGACGAGCAGCCGGCCAACGCGCCCACCGACGAGACCAATGCCAATAGGTACGCCCGACGTGAACGCAACAGGTGCGTGCAACGAACGGCGCCGACGTCTCCGCGAGAGTCCCTCCCCATCCGCAACCCGTGCTTACTCCCGACCAAGTCGAGAACCGGTATACACTACCCGAGAGCAAGGCATCATGTATATCACTACGATAGCACATCAAAGCCTGGTGGGATGCGCGTGGGACAAGTCATCGCCAAGCTCGCGGAGGACGCTTACTTCATGCGAGTTGACAATGCGGTCACTCGAGCGCTCGCCGCAACCGCGACAACGAAGCCACAAGTCGCGCAAGGGACATCCGTCGCAACCGCATTCTCGAGCGCACTGCGAACCCCAATCGTACTGCGCAACAAATTTGCGGACCCTCTCGTGGTGGCAAATGTAAGTACGTGGGGACCGGAGATCGTCCCTCACCGGCCGATCCGGGGCGGTGGAGGTAGAGACGGAGGAGCTCCAACCATGGGGCCACCAGAGAGCCGGGAGTGCGGGCGACCGGCGGCGCCGAGGCGCTGCGGAGCGCTCACGTCTCCGTGCCCTCACGTGGCGGCTTCGATGCCCGCCGTAAAATCGAAGAACCAGCGATGCAAGAAGGCCCCCCACGGCAGGCGACAACGACATCTTCCCCGCCTTTCTCTTCGTGACTTCGCAACCTACTCCTCCCAGAGAAATTCAAGCCTGGAATTACCAAGTACGACACGAAGCAAGATCCGTTGCAAGGCTCGTATGCTACGCCTCTCCATCGAGAAAGCTGTGGCAACAACGACACCAAGTGCCTCTACTTCTTCTCGTCCGGACCCGGCTCCCGCTCACATGGCTGAGTCACTCGAGAAGTACTCGATCGACAAGTGGACCAACAAGGAGCAGCTTCACTGCATTAGTCTCGCTGCGCTATGGGCCGCTTCTCGGGTACTCGCATGAACTCCGGCTATGGTGAAGCAAGAACAAGGCAAGACCCTTTGCAGCATATGCGGCGCTTCTTCGACAAGCGCGCCACCGTAGTCGATGTCTTCGACAAAGAAGTCATCGACCTCTTCCAAGACGATCTCTACCACCATCGCACCTTTGAAGACTTTACCGTCGCCGCCCAAGATCCATCACCCACCTCATGACACATGATCACTTTCTAGGCCGATGAAGAAGACAAGGCCAACACCAAGTACGCGCCATCCGTGGCAAGAGCAACAGAACACGGGCGGCGGCAGCAACAACAACGGGAACCAAGGCAGTCGCAAAGAACAACTACCGGTCCCAACCACAAGCGCAAAGCGTACAACACTCGTCGCGACTATCCAACCGCCCCGCGAAGGAGAACTCCAAAGAAGACCCTCCCACGCGTTTTCCAAAGACTTGCCGAAGGAGAAGTGCCTCGTGGCATCCGGACGGCAACCACACCACCGAAGGGTAAAGGCTACCAACTCCGTGAGCACCAAGGATACTTCCGGTGAGCCACGACACCCTCACGACAAGAAAGGTAAAAAGAAGACCGACGAAGGCAACGAGCCTTCGGTGAACCCATGAAGATGGTGAACATCCTCTTCCTAAGCGGACTACCCAACCGATGTGCTCGAAAGCTACCCGTCGAGAAGTCATGAGCATTGACCGCCGGTCCCGACCCCCGTCCGTGGTTGGAGGTACCCATTACCTTCTCCCGTATCAATGGACAAGCTTCTCTCGAACCCGGATGGCTCCCACTCGTCTCGAAGCCGTGGCCGCGTTCCAAACTCAACAAGGTCCTCACCGACGGTGGGAAGCGGGCTCAACGTCTTTTCACCAAGACCTTGAAGAAGATGAAGCTCGACATCACCCACATGCTCACCAAGAGCACCTCTGCCCTTCTACGGGCAAACTGTCCACGTGAACGCGGCCATCCCACCGGCCCGCGGGTTCTCGCCGCCACTCCTTGGGAAACAAGGGACAACTACCGTACCGAGTATCGCAGTTCGAAGTCGCGGACTTCGAGACGTCCTACCATGCCATCCTCGGCACGGGCCACGCTGCCGAAGTTCATGGCGCTCCCCACTACACCTACTTGGTACTTAAGATGCCAAGTCCAATGTGTGTACTCTCACCGCAAAGGGGCTTGAAGATATCCTTCGACTCCACGGCCGTGGAACTCGCAGCTACGAACCAAGTACCCAACGCAATGCTGGAGATCTACGCTGTGTCGAAGAAGCTTACCCCAAGTGAACTCGACATCCTGCAGAAGTCGACAAAGCAACAAGCCTCGGCCCACCGAGGAAGTTCTAGTCAAGACAATCGACCTCAGGACAGGCAATAGTAGCAAGACCACCACCATCGGGGCGGGTCTCGACCCCAAATAGGAAGACGCGCTCATCAACTTCCTCTGGGCCACTACTAGATTTTCCCCCTAATGCAACGCATAAAATGTGTTGGCAATATGCCATATTTGGTTGCAATAGACACAATTGCAACCAAATTGTTCCGTGGGCCATGGGATGCGAAAGGCCGCGTTGCATTAGGGTATTGCGTCGTTGTCCATCTAGTGGTTGCCAAAGTTTTTTTGTTGCAACGTAACGCAACGTTGCAATTAGGTTTTTTTACAACGCTTGTTCCGGTTGCAAAGTGTACTATTGCGACACATACGTAGTGTTGCCAAAGGTGCAATTGCAACGTTTCTATGTTTCGTTGCAAGTTATAGTATTGCTACGCACGACTTTGGTTGCTATTGGTTGAACCTCGTCTATTACCACGAAAGTAATTTGGTTGCAATATGTAGTATTGTACGATGCCACGAAATTGGTTAGTTGCTATAGGTGGTCTCCTCTATTGCCACAAAAGTTGATTTCGATGTGATAGGTAGCATTGTACGATGCCACGATATTGGTTACGTTGCTTTAGGTGGTATCCTCTATTGCCACGTAATTTGATTGGTTGTAATATGTGGTCCTCTATTATTGCTTCGAAATTTGGTTGGTTGCCATAAGTTAAAGTCTTTATTACAACGTTTCTATTAGGGTTGCTACAAGTGCACTATCTATTGCCACGCTCATTTTGTGTTGCTACAAGTTGAACTTCTTATTACCACGTTCCTATTAAGGGTTGCTACAAGTACACCATACTATTGCCACGTTCCTTTTGTGTCGCTACAAGTTGAATTTCTTATTACCACGTTCGTATTAGGGGTGCTACAAGTGCACCTTACTATTGCCACGCTACTTTTTGGCAACGAAAAACACTGGTTGTGATATCATGATTTATCATTTGCAACATATGGTGTATTCTGCCACGCTCATTTATGTAGCAGCACTAATTGCAACATTAATTAACATCGGCGAGATAAATATAACAATGCATCTATAGTTAATTAACCAACATTGAACCATCCTTTGAGTTAATTACATGACTCATGAAGTACTTAAATGCGAAAAGTTTGGCACGGGACATTGTTTCAACACATAGTAGACAAATTTGCTAGGACATGAAGAACTTGGTACGCCAATTGTGACTTGGAGATGATCCCAACACTTGATCGGCAAAGGGGGGATTCAATGCAAGGAGGTCGCATCACTGTAAAGAATCAACAAAATTTTTAAGCTAGCATCAATTAATCTCTAATATTGGAATTTGTGAAACAACAACATATAGCAAACCAAAGATTGATTGTGATTCATAAAAATAGCATAATGACATCAAATAATTACCACAACCATAAACACACTTTGGCAATTTGAAACATGAATTACATTCACGGCGGTAAGAGTTGTTGAAAAAAGCTTCACCTCATGTCTTTTTGGTGCTTTGTCGTCTCCTTTGTGCAACTTGTACTGTAGTTGTTGAGAAGAAATTTGTCTAACGGTGGATTGTGTTTCGGGATTGTTAACACCACCTTTAGTGCTTACGGTTTTGCGAAATACTTGTTTTCGAACTTCTTCAGATTCCTTCTCCTATGAACCAATCATTTGGAAGGACAAGATTAGGCGTAATTTCATCGATGGCCGATGATATGTACTAGTAAAAAGTTGTGAATTCGAGAACAACTTTGAGTACACGAGAGCACATTCCTGGAGTACGGTTTGTACATTCCCGGATGTAGGAATTGATGGTTCGCCGCCACGTTGTACGCGGATTCGGCGACAAGGTTGTTTCTTTGGGTGATTGATGCAACCGCCGCCACGTCGGCGGATTCGGTGACATTGTTGCTTGGGCTTGGTTGCACGGATATTGGCTGGTCAACCTACGAAAGGATACAAACATTCATATATAGAACCCAAGGAAAGAAACCCATTCATGCAAATAGCTTGACCGGTACTGTGGAACTTGTATTGTCCATTTGATGCTTGCGGCATTGATAAGAACTCTTGCCTAAGCTGTTGTAGATCTGCCTGCCTTCTCTTTTCACTTTCTTCAAGTTGGCGTGCATGTTCTCTCCTTTCTGCTTCCCTTTCTTCTTCCCATCTGACATTTTTTCTTGTAGCTGCCCAAATGCGTCCATGAGCTCGACGTGTTCCTCATGCTGTAGCTCTTCCCTACGAATTTGTTCCTCGCGCTCCGCATTGAGCGTTTGCCTTCTAGTTGGGTTTTTTGCCGGTACCCGTTTCCATGCAACTTGGTTGATTTGCACTTCGTGACTTCTTTGTAGGCTTTTTGGAACATCTCGTTTTTTTCCTTTTGGGAAACAAAGTTGTTCTCGCATTTGATTCCGCCTCGGCAATAACGGTTGCTTGCGGTGTCCTAACATTTGCAAGGCACAGGTGGAGGAGTTAGTTGAACAAGAGATTGGTTGCATTCTATAGTTGCATAAGCCTATGTATAGTAATGTATGTACTAATTCATTGAGAACTCACATAGACATTTTTAGATTGTTCGTCTGTCCAAGACCCCTGGTTAGTGTGAGTTATCCACCAAAGTTCCATATCATCGGGCTCTTCACCAGTTTCTGGGTCTCTCTGTTATGCCAAGAAAATAACAAATTAATGTTCTTCATTCTGCAAGACAGATTGGAGATGTGCTTCTCCAGTTATTACCTTCTCATAGCTGCGGAGGCGAGAATAAGGCTTAGCGCACGACAAATGTCTTGTCATTTGTTGGCATCGAATCGCGAGAATTTTGTGTGCTCCTTTCCTATACAATGTAAAGTTATGAACAAAAATCTTAAAGACTCAGACATCGCCATTTGAATGAAAAATGTAGTGGTCGGAAATCGTAATTAACAATGTGGAACAAACCTTGAATTTAGCGATCTTGAAATACTTCAACGAGATAGTGCCATTCAACAATATCTAATTCTGTAGGCTTATGTAACATTCTGCTGGTGGTAGGTTGTTGTATGTCTTGGTTGTAGCACTTTGAAAGTTGAACGCCATCCTTTGTAACGCTCCCTAGCAATGGCCCATATCTTTTCCCTTGATTCGACATTATCCTCCATGTCCCACTTTGCACTGTTATATAATCACAATAGCATTCAAATATTGTGTGAGTTGATATGTTAGTTTTTATTTGAATTGTCTTGAAAAGCAAAGTCTATTATTACCAATACATCGGTTGCTATTGCGTTTTTGACTTCTTCCCTAACATTTTTCCATGATTTCACTCCAATGATAGGAGCCCTTTTCCTTGTATACATGACCACTTCATCAACGAATGAGCGGTAGTTATCACCTACCGGTCCTCCATGTTTAGAGAATTGAATGTCAAGCTGCTGCTTGCCCGCCTTGATTCTCTTGGCGATTACCGTCAATGCTCTTACGGGACCGCGTCCTCTTTTCTTAACTTTTTGTGAGCCTATTCCATGCGAACAACATGCATGTGATAATACCCAAAAAATAATTGTATGCACGGACGGGTAATTTCTATGGAACACATGTTACCGGATCCTTGCTCTGTTGTTTCCAACGCCGAGCATGAGATGGAGGGCACTGCTTTGCGGGTGTTGGGTTCATTTCATTCTGTGTTGCAAAATGAAGGTGGGGTCCACGTACCGTTGCGAGAGAATTTAGTGGCATATGATGACCGATCATATTTTGTAGTACGACAAAAAATGGTAATTTGCTTGCAAATTAGGAGAGGGATATTACCGATGTCTTCAAGTAGTCTGCAACATTCAGGTATTCTCTGTATGTATCGATTGTGTCATCCCTGAAAATGTCTTTTAATTCTGAAATATAATCCATAATTAATTTCATTCATGTGTTGAACATGCAAATTCGGGAGTATAAGTACACAAATATTTGGGTAGAAGCATATCTTACCCAAGGCTTTCTTCTCTTGATGCAAATCGGCTAGCCAAAGTTTGTATTCATCTAAGTCACGTTCTTCTACTTCTTCTTCATCATCGGCATGTATGTAAGCACTTTTGGATTTCAAAGGTGTTATGGCCATGGTATGGTTTATAGGTATTGGCTCTCTGGAGATAACTAATCTGATCACCATCTCCTCTTCGTGAACCTGTTTCATTCTTTCTACGTCGACGTCGTAGTCGATCTCAATGAGTGTTGCTTCCGCAGTAGAGTCAGGAATTCTAGTCTTGTAGTAAACAATGTCCCTCATCCTATACCCCCAGTTTTTGTTTCAGGTTGTTTATGGTTTGTAGGGTGATTTGTGAACCACGAGGGTGACAAGTATGTGTTGTATCTGGCTCCCTATCTATACCCTTCTCAATCATATATACGGTCCAAGGCCCGATCATCTAATGATGCGCATTCATTTCGATGTCATATCAATAACATGTGAAGAAATTTGGTGTGCAAATCGCGTGATCAAATGCATGAAATCTAGGGTACCGGTGCGTGCACGGATGCATGAGATGTTGGATGCGGTACGAACGAGGGGAAAGATGGAACCACGATACGGCGTACTGGCCTCGGTCGTCTCGTCACTGAGATGAAGGTAAAACATCGGGGTGTGCATCTATGTCCACGTCGACGCGTGCTTCATCGTCGCCGAAGGTGATGATGACCCAAAGAGCGCCCCGTCGCCCTAGGCACGGGGGCCATGGTGGCGGTAGGTTCACCAATCGCCGCACCGGGGGTGTTGTGAACATTCTAGGTAGCATGGCCGACGACGGTGTGCGTTGCGCTTCGAGAGGACGTAGGGGTCACCCTTGCCGGCTCCCTCGACGACGGCATCCTCGTGTACGCGCGGCGGAAGCGGCTTGGCGGCGGCGGCGGTAGTCGTATCGTCTACCCGGCCCCTAGCGGCCGAGTTGTAGATTTGTTTTGCGAGGGGGATTCGGGAGGGAAAGTAAAGACGCGCGACTTTTTACTCTTGTAACCCGGCGTGGTGGCCCCGGTCATGGTTGCGCGGTAGTTTGGGCGAAAGTTAAATAATTCGGATGGGAAAAAAGCGGCGCCACATTCCAAATCGGCGGCTACCCATTTTTTACGAACGGTTGGCGTATTTGAGGGATGCGTTTTGGTGTGGCCGGTGACGGGTGGGTCCCACAAAGTTTACTTCTTGTTTACCACAAAGTTATTGTATATTGGTTACACATTTTTTGATGTGGTCGAGTAAATTTACGAATGTCATATTTGTATAAACTTTAGCGAGACTACCATAAACCCTTTATCAAATTTGTACCGAGTAAAATGCATCACACAAATATGTGTAACAAACATAAAGATCGGGTAGCAATGGGTAAGATTTATGACAAGCGAGTTTACACAGGCTAGCTACCGAGTCACGTTGACACCACACCAACTAAGGATCATCAAAAACATGCTCTACAAGGACACAATTGTAAAGACACATACATAGTCGAAAGACACAACTTGAGAGACATGCTTTGTGTTTATTAGCTGGATTTCTTCAAAGATGTGACTGAAATGACGCCAGAGCCTCTCTGCAAGGTCCCTCGTCAGTGGCAGATAAATTTCCTGAAAATGAAGAAAGCATTAAACGAACTGTCAGAACAAATGATAAGCGAAATCCATGTGCCTTTGAAACAATGTTTAGCAATCGGTGAACTTGTAAAACACAAGAAAGAACGCAAACATGTAAACTGAAATCGGGAATGTCTTTTAGGGTGCATCATGTGTGGAACAAATTTATCAAGAAATATCGGCAATCACAACTTTTATACCTTCTTTCGGATCATTAACGCTTCCTTGAGTGTGTAGAAGAACCAATCACACTCGTTTCGGATCCTACACTCCTCGGCTGCGAGAACCTACGCCACGAGTACCAAGCATGCCATCTGCGTGGTCGCCACACCCGCGACCCGCACACGCAAATCGTCGTGGCGAGGTACGGGCGCCGGCCGCCGGCGACACGGCAATCGCATTCGCATGCGCAAGCGGGTAGTCCCACGTCGACGCAATGATCCTGGAGCGGCGTTTTGTGCAAGTCAAATTTATCCAAGGAAGCACCGTCGCCCCCTCTTGGGGTGCCTCGACCAAGCGCGGGGAGCCGCCCGGCCTCGTCGTCGTCGGCCTCGCCGCTTGTTGGGTGCGTAGAGGAAGAGGGAGAGGGCGTACATCGATTCCTTGTGACCCGCCTCGCGCGCGCGCGTGGGCGGGTCGAGGCACGGCGTGATGACGCCACGTGTGTTCCCCGGTGCTTGCGCGGCGCAAGCCGCTGCGGAACAAGGCCTCGGGTTGCCGACGTTGGCCGGTGTGTTGACGAGCGCCGCGCGATACTCGTGGCCGAGGTAGAATCGACGCCGCGGGGACGCGTTTCGGGGCTAGGCGTCGTCCGGCCGTGGCGGCGCCGCCCACCACGCACATTGCCTTGCATGTTGCGCGCGGGTTGCGGAGATCCACAATGGCATCCCTCGCGCGCGCGGCGGCGCGGGAGACGATGTCAATCGTCGGCTCCGTCGGCGGTTCCGGCGGCCTCGACGACGCCTCGTAGCGAGCCACGGAGATCTTTTCCATGGAGTGGTTGCGGTTCGTCACGCGCGGTGGGTAATTGGATGTGCGGCGTTGTTATCCCCGGCGAGGATGAGGGGAGATGGAAAAGAACCGCCGCCTCCGGATCATGTTGTAGATTGAATTTGGGGGGTCGCGGGGGTTCATTGGGTTTTAAGGAAAGCTGCGCTTTCATAGGGAGGACACGGAATCACAGGGTCAATGACGGGTGTACCCAGCCACTTGTTGGCCCACAAATCGATCTTTACGGAAATTTGACTGCTGGGTGACCCCATCCGTGGACGGAGTTGCGGGACCCACTGCGGTAGGATTGTTGCGCCAAGCGTCGGCTCTGAACCCGCGAGAGATTTCCCCATTGGACAGAGTTGTGGGCCCCACCTGTCGGCGCCCAGATTGGGATGTGTTCTTGAGTTGTTCATGTTCATAATGAACTTGATCATTTGTATCGTTTAATCATAACTTCAAAGTTGTTTATATTTGTCAAATGACGTCCAAATCAGGAAATTTTTTTCCTACATTCTTATGACAACATAATCTAGATCATGGTGTCCACTCCATATCGTGTCACAGTGTCTGAGCAATAATAATTTAAAAATAGAACATTTCATAACTAGATTCAAGATTTTCAATCAGTAGACGACGTCAATTTGAAATGAGATGAATACCAAAGTTTCATAGCTCGTCGAGATGAACAATCTTTATATTGGTTGGATTCTCATTTGAAGAAGGGGTACGATCACGTAGAACAAAAATGACATGTCTCCAACCAAGTTTCTTAAACAATGAGAGTGAACCTAGGATTAACGAACAATGTGTAGGACCACTTCTTCAAATCAAAATCCGACCAAATATAAAGATTGTTCATCTCGACGAGCTATGAAACTTTGGTATTCATCTCATTTCAAATTGACGTCGTCTCTTGATTGAAAATCTTGAATCTAGTTATGAAATGTTCTATTTTTAAATTATGATTGCTCGGGCACGATTGTGACACGATATGCGGTGGACACCATGATCTAGATTATGTTGTCATAAGAATGTAGGAAAAAAATTTCTGATTTGGACGTCATTTGACAAATATAAACAACTTTGAAGTTATGATTAAACGATACAAATGATCAAGTTCATTATGAACATGAACAACTCAAGAACACATCCCAATGCGGGCGCCGACGGAGTGGGGCCCACAACTACGTCCAATGGGGAAATCTCTCGCGGGTTCGGGCCGACGGTTTGGCGCAACAATCCTGCCGACGAGTGGGTCCCGCAACTCTGTCCACGAGATGGGGTCACCCGAGTCAAATTTCCGTTAAAGGCGATTTGTGGGCCAACAAGTGGCTGCGGTACACCCGTCATTGACCCTTGGTAACCGCCCCACCCCGCCGAGTGAGTGGGGTCGCGTCCCTGGTGAGATTATGCAATGGGATATTCTGCCTTTTAGTCATTGATCTGTCGGCCCCACACGGCAGTGGTACGAATGCAGTTGCCAAACGGAATAGGAACCGCTTCACCCGACGCGGGTTATATAACCGCGGGGCCTCGCTGTGTTTTCCAATCCCGCTCCTTTGCACCGCGCCGCTCTCGTCGATCTTGAGTAGCCGCTCGTCTCCCCCCTCGACTCCCTGCGCGCAGCGATGGCCGGAGAGAAGCGCCCCGCAGAAGAGGCCCCTGGTGGTTCGTCGCCGTCGGTCCCGCCGCGTCTCCGTCGGTTGATTTCTCGCTGGGGGTGAGTGTCTTCCTGTCTCCATAATTTCTTGTGCTTGCCGGGGATGCGATCTTGTCATTCTTCTTGTTTCCTAGTGCGACATATGGCCGGGTCCTTCGGCCCGGCGCGGCGCCTCCGTCCGGTGGATCTTCGTCGTCGGAATCACGGAGCTTGTCTTCTTCCTCGTCTCGGGGCGACGCCCCCGTTCGTCGGGGAGGCCGGGACTCGGCGGAGGGGCGGCGAGGACGCGGCGTCGTCTAGACGTCGCGGCTGCGCAAGGTACGGGACATGGAGGGGACCGGGGATGCGATGCATACCGCCCTTCGGGCGGGCGAGACGGAGACGGCCGAAGTTCGCGGCGCCAAGGCCGATGTGGAGGCCCGGCTTGCTTTGGTGAGTTCTGTATTCCGTCGGTGCACGCCGCCCACTAGGCTCTTGTTTGACTCGTCGCCATTGTTTCTTGCGTCGGCCGAGGAGGCGGAGGCGTCTTTCCGCCGCGAGCGGGGGCGGAGGAGGCTGCGCCACCGCACGAACGATGCGGAGGATCGCCACGATGAACTTACGCGCGCGGCGGAGGTCGCCGTCGCGGTGGTCGGCCGGGGGCTCCGGTGGCGCCCGGCCGTCTTCGCGCGCTCCCCGGGCGTGTCCGGGGAGGCGGTGCGTGCGGTGCGCGCCGGGGGGAGCCGCCGCGCGCTCGCGGCCGGCGGACATTCAAGTCGACTTTCCCTTGGGCGATCTGCGGCCGGAGTGGCCGTTACCGCCGGATCAGCACCGGCACTACGCGGCCGCACTTCCCCATTGCGGCCGATGCCGCCGCCGCGGGGGTTGACATCGACGGCGTGCTTCGCGACGGCGCCGCCGCCGACATTGGCGGCCTGTAACTCACCTTTCTAAGATTAATCTGTACCGGCCCCTCGTGGCCGAGGAAATCGAACTTCGTCGCATTGTTCCTTGTTTGTGCCATTGCGATTTCTTGTTCACTTTGCTTCGGGGTGGGCGTGGTCGGGTGTACGAAGCAAACTCCGCCGCCCCCCGTGCGCGTCTTGTCACCGTCCACGGCACACGACGCGTGCTCGGTAGGAGGCTAGGAGCTTCGTTGAACGGGCGTCCGGGGTACTCGAGTAGTGTACGTGGGGACCGAACGCGTGGGAGATCGCGAGGCGCAGCGCTGCGTTCCTTCTTCCGTTCGCATCTAAATAAAATTAGCCCCAAGAATCTTTCATAAATGGAACACTAAATATAATTTATTTGTAAAACCTTTTCACGTGTAAGCGTAACTTTGTGTGACGAATCTAATGAACCTACTTAATCCATATTTAGCTACAGATTTTGAAAGTAGTTTTGAAAATAACTTACTTTAATATTTGTAATTAATGGTGCACCTTCATGGAGTAGTAAATGTAGATGAAATCTAAAACTAAATACATAGTTTGGATCTACTTTGCGATACAGAGCTTTTCGCAAACCTTTTCAGACATCAAACCCTTAGTGTGATTTTGCATGCAACTATCCGGTGCAGGTGAAGCGTTGCGGCCAGACGACGACTCCCCAGGCGCGCGTGCGTGTAGCAGTTAATTAGGAACCGCCGCCCCTTCGTCTTGCCGGTTGTCTTCAAATCTTGCCATGCCCATTGCTTCGGCAACCACCACGTCGATTTGACCTGTATATGAAGCCGAAACGACAGCATAGAATATACTAGTTTAGCCTCTTCCCTACCCCGCCCCCCTCCCACTGTCGCATCGAAGGAGAAGGGGTTTTCTTGCCTGCCGCCATTGCCGGCGACCCCCCGAAGCTTGCAATCTCGGCAACCGCCATCGCAAGCGACCTCCAAACGGCGGCGATGACCCGAAGCGACGCATCGGGTGACGGCGGCGCCCCACAAATGAAGGGGGATGCCGTAGAGGCAACCGCCGCCGCCGGCCTCCACAGTAACCTAGGTGATGCGGGCGGAGCAATCCCGGCCGCGTCAGCAGAGAGCGTCGCTTCGAAGGTTAGTCCTGCAAGGCACAATGAGTTTCTAGTCGTGGATTTGTCACGAGGTTGAAGATTCGGAACTTTGTTTTCTTGGTTTGGGGCTAGCGGGGGTGGCAAGCGTGTCGCCGTGAACCCGTGGGAGCGCCGTTGATCCGGCCGACGTTCGAGATCGCGAGCGGGCGGGAGTGGGACGAATGGCGCCCCGCCGTCGTCCGTCCACGACTTTCGGAGAAGCGAGGGACCGCCCCCAACTACGATGCACGAGGTTGAATTCTTCAAGGAGCGGTACCGAGCATCAAGACCACCGTCACTTGCGACGCGGGAGTAGTGGCGGAGTACATCAACGAAATCAAAGGTAGCCCACCTCCAGAACGTTTGCTCGTTGGATTGGACACCGAGTGGATTGAGCTTCGCAGTGGCGGGTACAAGCTCGCATTGTTGCAATTGTGTGTCGGGTCGTGCTGCCTTATTTACCAGGTGCACCATGCCGGCTACAAGCTTCCTGATGTCCTGAGCAAGTTTCTCAGCGAGGAAGGCCACATCTTTGTCGGAGCGCATATCACCAACGATGTTGAACGCCTACAGGAGGACTGCGGCGTCAAGATTTCTAATTGGAAAGACCTTCAGCGATTGTTTCGACGTTGATGACAAGTATAGCCATATGTACCAAAATGGTTACGGGTCTTCACTTTGGAGAAGATTGGAAATTTTGTCTTGGAGCTACCTCTGTACAAGGACAGAAATGTGGACCACAGGCTTTGGGGTTTGAGGGTGTTGCACGAATGGCGGGTGAAATACGCCTCCAAGGATGCATTTGTCTTTTGAGATTGCTAATCAGCTTGAGATCAAGCATGGTTACCGATTTCTGCCAGATGCTAATTTGTAGAATCATGTAACTAATGTACTAACCAAAAGTAGCAAGTAGAATTTCTTGGTTTTCAGAACAAGTATATGTGTACATATTACTAGTAATTCAGTGATGGATTGAAACTAAGAGGCCTTGTTTATTTGGGCAATTTTGACAGATAATTTCCATATTACTCTAATTATTTGTTGATTTACTAAAGATTAATTTTTATCATTTGTGAGTCAATTTTTTATTTTCTATATCAACATATTAAAAGGAACAACACATATGCAAATTATCAATGTGCCCTTTTGTTAGAAAAGGATTGCGGTCGAGAGTGGGCCGGCCCATTTGTCCTTATTACTTCCGGTGTGTGGGAAGCGGCGCACGGCGGCACATCGGCATAATCTTTAGTGCCACACCGCTACCTCAAGCGGGCGCACCACAACTTAAAAGGGAGGCGTGCTTGCCATCCCGAACTCCTCTCGAACACTTGCTTCCTCTCTACTAACCTCCGGGCTTGTTGGGGTGGCCGGCCCATCGGGCTCCCGCTCGGCCCGGGCTTCACGCTCGCCGGTAGAGCTGTTGGTGACTGGCACCGCCCTACGGCCCCCTATTTTTGTTTGTCATACCAATACCAATTTTTAGATTCATATTTTTTCTACATTTACCATTTCACATTCTACATTTCATTATTTTTTTGTTTAAATAACATACAATCAATTTTTAGATTCATATTTTAAATATTAAGATTTATGCAAAAGTCTTCCGAAGTAGTAAATAATGGCAACATAGAAGTCATGACTACGGTCGAGTAAGTATCAATTGAAAAACTCATCATCTTGGGCATCTTGAACTATTGGTGCAACAATTCCATCATCAATGTACGTGTCATCTGCATCATGTTCATCATCAACATCAAATACTTCATCGTATGGTTCATCAACCGCCTCGGCCCGAACACGATTAATAAGCGAGACATCGTCGGTTGTGCCTTCCTTGTCCGATCTAGACCAATTTGTCAAAACCTGGTGTTCACCGAGCAAATTAATACCTTCGATACCCACGGCAAGTGAGTCCTCGAGATCTAATTCGGGCATGGCAAACAAGTTCCTTGGTTTCATTGAAATAACAACTTGCTCCGACCGGGTTTGTTCACTGATTCACATAAAACACCGATTCTGCTGTGTTGCCGGAATATAGGGTTCATTGCTAAACTTGTGTCGAGTAGTATCGATGTCAATGACCCCATATTTATCTTTACTGTATCCTTTGCCTCTGTTGGTACTTGTGACAAGAGGCACATCAAACCGAGTCCCTTTGGAACAGAATAACTTCTTTTTGTCCAGGGAATTCCAGTGAGATCATTCTTTTAATCACCCCATACCAATTTGTGCCTTCTGCCTCACCCTTGACAAGCACACCACTGTTTTGTGTCACAAGGGTTCTCTCGATGTTAACGGTACGAAACAACCAATTGTTGATATGACATCTATTCAATGTACGAGGTCGGGGATCCGGTCCTTGAGCAAGTGCAAACAAATCTGAACTTACTTCCCCTCTAGCATGTAAACTGTGATCTTGCTTTCAAACCATCTTACGAGTTGAGCCTCATGTCGCTTATCAAGATTTACGGATCCATGTGCCCTCAGTTCTTCCAAATGCTCGCTGCACACAAAAGAATATTACCGTTAGTTTGATATTTAAAATTAAAAGCAATAATGATGTTGAGTAGTGCATCTTACTCGACATATGGTCTAGCTTCATCACAATTGCAAATTATGTAGTGCCTCATCTTCGAAACTCATTTGGTGGTATTTCTTCAACCGTCTGTCCTCTCCTCTTGTAATCCATTTACTGAAAAAATGCTCAAACCGGATGGTGGCTCATTAACGATAACCGTTTCATGTCGATCAACACGATTGTCTTTGGTGTCCACGTCCAAGAATCTTGAGCGAGAATGTAAGGCACTCCTCGAGTATGTATCCCTCGGCAATTGAACCTTCGGGGTGAGCCTTGTTCCTCACATATCCTTTCACGGTGCGTAGGTACCGTTCCCCTTTGGGTACATCCATACGTAACACCTTGGCCCCCCAAGTTTAGCTTCTTCGACTAGATGAACGGGCAAATGGATCATGATATCAAAAAATGCAGGTGGGAATATCATCTCAAGTCGACAAACAGCCTCCCTAATTGAACGGCTAAGCCTATCCAATTCGATTCCACCAACTCCTTTGAACATAGTGCATCGAAGAAATTACTAAGTTGAATCAATCCAATGACAACGACACGGCAAAATCCTACGCACCACTAAGGGTAAAAGTTTACGTAGAATTAGATGGTAGTCATGCGTTTTCAAGCACGACACCTTACGTGACTTTACATCAACACATCTTCTTATATTCGAGGAAACCCCATCGGGCATCTTCACTCCATATAGAAATTCACACAAACTTTCCCTGGCATCCTTATCTAACTCGTACAAAGGCTGATGGCAAGGTATACTTATCATCTTTAATCACGGGGTCTTTGATACGGTCGTATCGTAGATGCTCCATGTCAAGCCGAGCATTCTCCCCGTCCTTACATTTGCCATCCAACTTAAGCGAGTGCCTAGTATGCTCTCGCATATATTTTTCTCAATGTGCATCACGTCCAAATTATGCACGATGAGCAAAGAAGACCGATAAGGGAGCTCAAAAAAAATACTCTTCTTCCTCCGGTTGTGCCATCTGTTGTCTTCGTCACGCTTCCTTTTTTTGATAACAATGTCTTTCCAAATTCTACTTGTTCAAAAGTAGAATGCTTGCTCAAGTACTGTGCACCGGATAGTGGTTACGGTGCCTCCCGGTTTCGACCTTGTTGTTGAAGGCGGCCGCATTGTTGCGCCATGGATGGTCGGGGGCCAAAAAACGTCGATGTGCCATGTAGCGGTGCTTCCGCCCATGTTTCAACCACAAATACTCGGTATGTTTGTGGCGGTATGGACATGCAAACTTTCCTTTAGTGCTCCAACCGGACAACATAGCATAGGTGGGAAGTCATTAATTGTCCAAAGAAGTATAGCACGCAATCTAAAATTCTTCTTAGTCCCCTGCATCTCTTGTTTTAACACCATTATTCCAAAGCTCCTTGAGCTCCGGTATCGGGGGCCTCAAATATACATCAATATCCATTCCGGGAGATTTTGGACCGGGGAATCAACATTGACAAAATCCGGTTAGATTGTTTTCGACACATCCATGGAGGCAAATTGTAAGGAACCGGGATGACGGGCCAAATGGAATACGTAAGACTTTGCATGCCAAAGGGATTGAACCCATCGAAGCAAGACCCGGCCTAACGTTACGACCTCCTCCTTCGAAAACCATTTAAACTGCGAATCCACGTGCTTCCATGCCTTTGAGTCGGCGGGGTGACGCATTTTCCCATCATTCACCAATTCATTCTTGTGCCTTTGCATATCCTTTGACATTTGCTTTGACATATACATTCTTTGAGCGCGAGGAATAAGAGGAAAGTAGCGTAGGATCTTAGCGGTAACCGCTTCTTAACGAAGTAGCACCTTTGCACTTGCAATTATTATCGGAGGTTTTATCTACAACTTTCCACCTTGACTCCTTACAAATGGGACATGTTTCCGGATTTGCGTATTTATCAAAAAATAACACACAATCATTTTGGCATGCGTGTATCTTGACATAGTCCAAGCCCGGGTCTCGAATCACCCTTTGCACTTTATCCAAGGAGTCAGGAATACAATGCCGGTCAGGGAGAACCTTTCCAAAGAGCTTAAGTATGGCCTCCAATGACGCGTTACTTAAGCCATACATGCACTTTATCCGAAAAAGCTCCACAATAAAAGAGACCTTCGTTGCATTTTTGCATCCTGGATACAATTCCTTCTTTGCCTGCTCTAATAGTTTCAAAAAGATCTCTGCTGCTTATCCGCCTCTTCCTCATCTCTGGTTTGTCCATGATGTATAGTGCCACGATAATGTTTCTAATCGAGTATTGGTGGCGGCGGGGGTTATCATCCAAACCATCTTCTTCATCGTCTTCTACAAATAAATGTGTTGTATCATCGGTGCCGTAGGTACCGCATCATGATTATTGAGATCGGCGGTAACATCTTGATTCACGGGACCTCGAGATGAAGTATTAGTTTGGTCTTGAATGTTACCAGCATCGATGAAACAATCAGCAAACCCTCTATTGAGTAAATGAATTTGAATGGGACCCACGGTGGAATGTCTGATCATGCATTGACACAAATTACATGGACACGCAATAGATCCACCTCGCGCTGATGAGGCCGTAAATTTTTGCAAAAAAATTCGAAAATTGTTTTGCCAATCCGGTGAGTGTCGAGGCAAGCGCATCCAACTTCGATCTTCGTCTGATGCCATTAGTTAATCTGCATTGTTCATGTTTCAATCGACCTTGATCACGATATATATACCAATATGCATATATATGCGGCGAACGATTGAATATATATACGAGATCAAGACATCGGTACGTACCGGCCGTGGCCATGGTGCCGCTCGGATCTCCGCAACAAGAATCACGTGGAGATCGCCGTGGAGATCGATCCCCTAGAGGCCCTCGTGGAGATCTCCGCAACAAGAACTAGGTTGTCGAAGACGGAATTTTGGAATGTGGTCCGGATCGGAAGAGCCCCTATCCGATCGTCGTATTGATCTCTCTAAAAAATGTGATGAAAAAAATAATATGGAAAAAAAGAATTAATTTTTATTTTTTTTATTTTTTTTTAAGTTGTAATAATACGAAAAATAATGCAACAACTAAATTTCGTGGCAATACATACACGATAGACAAAATTTTAGTACAACCAAGGAATACCTCGTTTCAATATTTACGAGGTTGTACGTAGTATGACCTTTCTCGGGGTTCACATTATGTGCCCGGGTTTTCAACATATGCGTAATTCATTATTTTTCTTTTACGATCGGCTACTATAGAGGCTAACAATAATACACAAAATTCGGGAGTTCTAGTGAAGAGTCTCCAAATTGTTGATCACAATGCTTTGTGAATATACACATGAATAGCATAAACAATAGCATGTCGCAATTCGAAAACGGACGGATGGTTAGTCCAAATATGCATGACGGGACCCAATAGATTTCAATTTGTGTCACTCATAAGTTCAAATGTTTTGCAAGGGCTCATCCGGATCCAAACACATAGACATACGAAGATGCATATATAAAGGTTCAAAGTTATTACTTAGATGTTGGCATACTTAGATGTTGCCACATACACATCCATTCTTAGACCATTCACCAGCATCGCATAACATTCACCTAGGACCTGGTTATGTTACGTACTAAGCTAGATTACTACTACTTGCGATTGACTTTATCCTGAAGCTTGCGGATCTTCTTCGCCATCACTTCTAACTTGTCAACAACAGTCTCCATGAATTCCTTCGGGGTCATCTCCATGTCTTCCTGCGTTCCGGCAATGTCGACGCTTAGGTTCTCAATGCGCTCCCGCAAATCATCATAGCGCTCCTTCGAGTTGTTGAACCATTTGGCGCAAGGGCATTTGCTATGGCGGACAACAAACACAAGTTACTAACATGAAATGTGTTACAACGGTTGTGGCCAATGCGGCAAAATAGTCAAAAAATGCACCTTTCTTTTCGATGATCCCAAAGCTTTCGATGGAGACGGTTTCTTGCTATTGTCCTGCTCATCATCCGAGTCCGGAATGATGATCCTCACCCGATTAGCGAGTGTTCACTAGCGCGACCAAACAAAACAATTTGTTGTTTTTCGGTTTAAAACGACCTATTCAATCTCTTGACTCATAATGTATACCAATTTACCCGTGATCCCCCTACTACCGAGAAAAGGCCTAACCTACTAAATGGGACGACTGCGTTCATTTGGCGGCTTTGTTTTCGGGATTGTGATCAAATGTACACGGGTCGGATTCACGGCAAAAGATGGCAAGAAATCAAGCCAATTATCATTATCATTATCTAGTATGGGGTGAGATGGATCCACACAAAAACACAATTATCATTATCTAGTATGAAATTTTGATTACTATGAACTACTAACATTTTTCTAATTGCAAAAGGAGTCACACGATTCTTGGAAAATCAAAGAGGGTAGGGCAGTGTACCTCACTTCTCTTCTGGAACGCTTGCATCCGACTAGGGCCTGCTTACCCTTACCGGATGGATCGACTTGGCGATGCGGGCCGTCAGACGATGATGAGGAGGTGGCGGTGTCGTCCGTACCAGAGGACGACAGGGTTGGGGTGCCGCCGACCATGCGGAGGACGACGAGGTAGGTGGTGTGGAACACTTGAACCGCCCGCGTGCATCGCGCTTCGCGTGGTGGAGTAGTGGCACCTCCGTGCGCCGCCGCCGCTCGCCTGAAGACCCTCGGTGCGGCCCTACCGTCCGCTGCCGCTGCTCTCCAGGATCCCCTCGATGCGGCCCCGCCGCCGTGGCGGCGCTCGGGCGTGTTACGGCGCGCGGCCCCTTCGTCCGCGCCCGCCGCCGGTGCGGGAAGGCTCGATGCGGCCACTCCGCCGCCGTCGCCGCTTGCCGCGGGGGAAACCGCGATGCGGGGGCATCTCGATGTGGACGCGACGGTCGGAGCCGACGAGGGGGGATGGTTGGGAGCAAAAGTGTATTGGGGGTGGGGGGGAGCCGAAAGTTATAGACGATTTGGGCCGGCATATCCTTGTTTTTATTACTCTCATCGGCCCATTTGACATTTTCACATCCTAGTCTCCGGTACCTTTAGTGCCACCCCGTAAAGGCGAGAAGGGGGTATCCCGGCTTAAAAGGAGAGGCGTGCTGCGCTTTCGAACTCCGTATTACCATCATCAACTAATGCTTGCTACCGCTATGGGGCTTAATGGGCTGGCCGGTCCACTCGGGCTCCCGCTCGGCCGGGCTTTACGCTCGCCGGTTGAGCCTATTGTGGTCTGGCTTAGCCCACATCCCCATAGCACACAATTTTTTCATCTAAACAAATCCTCTCTTTTTTTCATGGTACATATAGTCTATACCATATTGTTAAAATTCAGATTTTTCATAATAAAATTTATTTATTAAATCGCATTTTAAATTTCGCTACAACCCCATAGCAGATTTTTTTTCATCAAAACAAATTTTGTGGCAATACGTACACAATATTCCTCCTTGAGGCTAGAAACGAAGCAATAGCCTTCCTTGTATTGCAACAACGCAAAGAGATATTTGCAACCCAAATAAGACGTTGCGTAAGGCCGTTCAAACGCAACCAACCCTAGTATGGTAGCCATAGCAAGTTTATATTGCAACACCCGAATTTCTAGTGCAACGCAGAAATAGGGTAGCAATATTTCCTACCAAATGCAACACAATTCTGAATAATGGGTGCATTAGCGCCAACTTGTTGCAACATCGCAAAGATATATTTGCAACCAAAATTCTACGTTGCGACATACTTGTTCAAACGCAACCATCCCTAGTATGGTGGCTATAGCAACTTTCTGTTGCAACGTAAGGAATGCTAATGCAACACAAAATTGGGGTGGCATTATTTCCAACCAAATGCAATGGAAATCCTAAAAAAGGGTGCATTAGCGTCAACATGTTGCAACCGAACAAATAAATAATGCAACTCAAATTTTGTGTTGCAATAGACACACAAATTGCAACCAAATCACCGTTTCGGTGCAATAGTACCCCCCTATTGCAACCGAAATAGTGGTGTTGCCTAAGGGATTTGTTGCAATAGGGGAAAACCTTGTAGTGTCGGTCTTTTACGCTTCAATCCTCGGGGGTGTTCCTTTGTAACACTTCAGTCCTTGCCACCATTGGAAGTGATTTCATCAAGCTCATGAACATGAACAAGACTCCGTAAATGCTCCTTTGAAATTGTTGCGAATCCGTCCTTTATGTCCATGTTTTCCTACATAAACACAATACTTCCAAATGCATACACAAAGATGAACTTGTTATATGATTAGTGTGCCTAGTGGCGGGTTAGTTCCATAATCAAATCCAAACCAAAGTGTAATGAACATGCTAGGTGTACCAAAATACACCGTCAACATCTCCCCCACGCTTAGCTCTTACTCGTCCTCGAGCAAGTACTCGTAAAGAACTTCGTCCAAAGCGTTGTAATCATGAATTGCTAATCCTTCTTCACAAGTTAGTCAATCCCTTCATCTTTAATACATAAACACAAAGTAATGATAATCAAACATAAACATGGGCGTTTAGAATTTTTACCACATCAAGTTTTACCCCACAACTCAAACTCTTCACTCGAAGCTTTCAATCTCAACCATGCTTACTTCTTTTCTTCCATCTTAGGGTTTTTATGATTTTCAAAACAAAAATTCCTGCAACAAGTATTAGACAAAAACCTTTCTCCAAGCTCTCTCAAGTCACTCATATGAAGTGGCTATCCTAACCAAATTTTATAAAACTCTCACCTCCCATTAATCTCTCATATATCATGTAAAGTGGAGCTATAGGTAGGGCTAGCGCAATCAACACAAGTATTGTCAAACTAAGAACTTCCTCTAATGGTTGTCTACCTTTCAAAGCCAATGATCATGAGAATTAACCATATGTAGGGATATCAAGGATGAGAAGATTTAGAATGGTGGACATGTGCAAGGGCAAAAGAAAATTGTGACTACGAGGCACCAATGACGTCCTCGTTGTCGTATTGAACATGGTTGGAAAAAGAATGAAAGTTTCGTCTCTCAACAACATGACATCCTTCCTTACACTTTATTTTTCTCTTTTCTTTCACTTGATTCATCCCTCTCATATCTTTATTGCTACCTCATTTCTCTATTCTTTTTTTTCTTTCATTCACATATAATTTTTTTTCATCTTTCTTTTTTTCTTTTCCATACTCATACTTTTTCTCTTTATTTTTCTCTCTCTTGACAACTTTTCAAAGCTTTCAATTCTCTCTTTCCTCGCATGCATACAATCTGAAATTTTAAATAAATCATGCTAGAGACGAGACGAAACTTTGAAAATAGGTTGTGTTCAAGGAATACGATGTACACAAGAGATGTATAGGGTTGGGTATGGAATTCGGTGATGTACGTGACTTCCGTTGTGAAGGTCACGTTACCGAATATATGACGAGGCTAGCAACAAAAAGATAAGCACAAGAACATTATCATTGCTCAAAATTAAAACTCACCAAGAGAGAAGGGTCCTAGCCTAACTCATCGTGCTAATCACACTTATGGTGGAGCGAAAAAATAAACTTGGCTTTGGTTAGGAATTTTTTCTTACTCTCAACTTGGAAAAAGAGGTTTTGCTAACCTTTATTACAAGGGTTTTAAGATAATTTTCAGAACTGAAATCCTCCAACTTTTAGCATTGAACATAGCACAACTAACATGTGAAGCTAAAGATCGAAGTGTGGTATGGATACTTTAAGTAGTAGCAATTCCACTAAGCACCACGGTAAACATTTTTCAAACCACACACTTGTGTTCATATATCAAGAATCGAAGATTAAACAAACAAGTGAAAAAAGATAAGCAATACATAAAACACAAAGATATATGTAAAGACTCTTTTTATTTGATTTTCTTTGACTCAACATTAATTTAAGACACTTGCAAAAATTTTAAAACACACTCAAAAACTAAAGACTCATTAAAACACTAAGACTCATTAAAACGCTAAGACTCTCACACGAAGATTAAACCGAACCTAAACTTGAAGTTCAAAAGCTAAGGCTAGAGAGCTAGCTCTCCCCCACGCTTACAACATACGACGTCCTCGTCGTATCTTACAAAAATCCTAAGGGGAAAACTAGACCTAGTGGTACTTCAAGCAAGTATTGCACCACTTGCCTCTCATGTTTCCAACCATGCCGAAAAGTTTGCGCACGTTATGGTTAAGGAACTTGAAATTGTCTCCAACTACGTGCTCCAAATCCTCCATACGCTGCTTCATCGCTTCCATGGCTTGGAGACATTCATCGACCGACGTGTAGAGATCTCCGATGGATTGACGGCAAGTCCGACAACACATCGGATGCAATCTGAAGGGGTCTTCATCGCCATTGTCTCCACCGTCGTCACCACCGTCGTCGCCGCCTCCATTGTCGTTGCCGCTCTCGTTGCCGTCGTTACCGTCACCATTGGGGCCTTCGGGAGTCCTCTCTTTGGGCTGCTCGTCCCAAATGTAGAGGTCGTTATCATCTCTTCCGGCGGCCGCCCACGAGCTCGAGCTACGATCATCGGAGTAGTCGCTACCCCCATAATCCTTAGGCTCCAGCGACGCCTCCTTGTAGTCTTTGCACTTCATTCCTTGGACGCGTGCCGACCTTCGAACGGGCGTAGGGACCTTCTGTCCTTCGACGGGGTTGTGAGACGCAAGAGCTCCGGTCGGGACACGCCCTCCGCAACGGATGCGTGCGGTCCACTTGACGGGTAGCTTGAGCTCGCATCGCGTCACTTCCTCCATCGATGGCTTCTTGGCTTCTAGCTTCAACTCTAAGCTTCTTGGGGGCACAATGGCTGCTGCAAAGGTGCAAAATATTGCTTGGAGGGGTTTATTCCCGAGCTCCCAATGGCCAAATAAATAGTCCGAAGAGAAAAACCCTGAGAACCTCATTTTCTTTTTTTTAAACTTCCCTTAAAATTTTCTGACCAAAGAAGGAAGTCGAAAAGGAGCAATTCGGGCAGAAATCGGAGACGACCGCCGCCGGGACCCACCGGGCCGGTCGGCACGGGCCGGCCGCCCCCCTGTCTCGGGGGCCGGGTCGGTCCAGTTTTTCGTGTATCACCCTTATTTTGCCTCCTTAGCCCATGGGAAAAAGTTGGCCCAGTAAATCTTCGCGAGAAACTACAGAAAACTAAAAGAAAAACTATTTACAGAAATTCATGCCTTGTTTTTCGTCCTAGGCGGGACGTTCGGGCTCTTCCTCTATGGTGAAGACATCAACATGGTGAAGAGGCACAACGTCGGGTTCGTAGTAAACCTTAAGCCGCTGACCATTCACCACAAATTGATCGTCGTTTATATCCATAATGGTTACCGCTCCGTTGGAGAACACCGAATGCACAACATAAGGTCCGTCCCACTTGCTTTGCAATTTCCCCTTTCCGAAGGTTTTAAACCTCGAATTGTAGAGGAGGACCTTATTTCCTTCTTTAAATTCTTTCTTTTTCAATCTTTTATCATACCACCTTTTGATTCTCTCCTTGTATATGCTTGCATTTTCATATGCTTTCAACCTCAACTCCTCTAGCTCGCTTATTTGGATCCTTCGTTTCACCACCGCGGCATCGAGATCGAGGTTCATCTCTTTAATCGCCCAATAGGCTTTATGTTCCAACTCAACTGGAAGGTGGCAAGCTTTTCCATAGACGAATTGATAAGGGGTCATACCTATCGGTGTTTTCAACGCCGTTAGATAAGCCCATAATGCTCCGTCTAATTTCTTTGACCAATCTTTGCCTTTCTTCTCTATGGTCTTGTTGAGTATGCTTTTTAATTGCCTATTTGACGTCTCCGCTTGTCCGTTGGTTTGTGGGTGATAGGCCGTAGAGACCCTATGCTCAATTCCCAACTTGGACAAGCACTTTTTGAAATTCTTCCCGGTGAAGTGAGTTCCTCCATCACTCATCAAGATTCTCGGTGTACCGAAACGAGGGAAAATCACGTTCTTGATCATAGTAATGGACTCCTCCGTGGAAGCTTTACGACATGGTATTGCCTCTACCCACTTGGATACATAATCAACCATGACTAATCCAAATGAGTTTTTAAAAGGCCCCATGAAGTCTATACCCCATACATCGAATATGTCGATTTGTAGGTTGTATTTCAAAGGCATAGAATTTCTTTGAGATATGTTTCCGGTTCTTTGGCATTCGGGGCATGATGCAACATATCTTTTAGTATCTTCATGCATCTCCGGCCAAAAGAATCCGCTCGACCATACTTTTGCTTGGGTTCGAAAATGGCTATAGTGTCCACCGTACTCCGCCGAGTGGCACTTCCTTAGAATCTCTACCCTCTCTTCTCTTGGCACACATCTTCTCATTACTCCATCATTGCCAAGCTTGAAGAGGTATGGTGCATCCCAAAAATATTTCCTACTTTCGGAGATTATCTTCTTTTGAGAGTTTTTGTCTAGATGATCGAGGGTCATCTTTCGAATTGCTCGAATGATATCAATCATCCAAGTATCTTTATCAAGCACTCTATAGAGGTGGTCATCTCTCATCTTATCTTCGATGGGCTCTTTATCATCTTGTCCATGATTCATCCTAGACAAATGATCGGACACAACATTTTCCACTCCCTTTTTATCACGAATTTCAACATCAAATTCTTGGAGAAGAAGGATCCAACGAATCAAGCGTGGTTTAGCTTCCTTCTTAGCCAAGAGATACTTGATGGCTGCGTGATCGGTGTAAACAATGACCTTCGAGTTCACAATATAAGATCTGAATTTTTCGAAAGCGAATACCACCGCTAGCAACTCCTTTTCCGTAGTGGCATAATTTAATTGCGCCCCACTAAGAGTTTTGCTAGCATAGTAAACGGCGTGAACTCGGCCTTCCTTTCTTTGACCCCAAACCGCGCCTACGGCGTAGTCACTTGCGTCACACATGATCTCGAAAGGTTGGCTCCAATCCGGAGGTTGGATGATGGGAGCACTCACCAACGCATTTTCAAGGTCCGGAATGCCGCTAGGCACTTCTCATCAAAGTCTAAAGCCACATCCTTTTGAAGAAGATGCGTTAAAGGCTTAGTGATCTTTGAGAAGTCCTTAATAAATCTTCTATAGAATCCAGCATGGCCTAGAAAGCTCCTTAAGGACTTAACATCCGTAGGAGGTGGGAGTTGCTCAACCTTCTCTACCTTAGCCTTGTCCACTTCAATTCCTCTCTCGGATATGACATGTCCGAGCACTATGCCTTGCTTAACCATGAAGTGGCACTTTTCCCAATTTAATACCAAGTCAACCTCCGCCCACCTCGTGAGGAACTTTTCCAAGTTTGCCAGGCAATCCATGAACGTCTTCCCATAAACAGAAAAATCATCCATGAACACCTTGACAATCTCCTCGATGAATTCCGAAAATACGGCCATCATGCAACGTTGAAAGGAGGTCGGAGCGTTGCATAGACTGAAGGGCATCCTTCTATATGCAAACGTTCCGTAAGGGCAAGTAAACGTTGTCTTGTGTTGATCGTCCGGGTGAATGGGAATTTGCATGAACCCCGAGTACCCATCGAGAAAGCAAAAATAAGCGTGGTTTGCTAACCTCTCGAGCATCTCGTCGATGAATGGTAGGGGGAAGTGATCTTTCTTCGTCGCTTTGTTAAGCTTACGATAATCGATACACATTCGCCACCCGGTCACGGTTCTTTGCGGTATCAATTCGTTCTTCTCATTCTTCACCACGGTCAAACCTCCTTTCTTCGGTACACAATGTACCGGGCTCACCCACTCGCTATGCAGAACCGGGTAGATGATTCCGGCATCAAGTAACTTGATAAACTCTTTCTTTACCACCTCTCGCATGGCATGGGTTAGCCTCCTTTGGTGGTCCACTACGGGCTTACATTGGTCTTCCATTGGTATACGATGAGTGCAAAAGGCTGGGCTAATACCTTTGAGACCATTAATCGAATATCCAATCACCTTCCTATGTTTTTTCAATAAAATCAGCAACGCCTCATTTTCTTCAGGACTCAACTCGTCGCTCACGATGACTGGATAGGTCTTGTCGGGGCCCAAAAATTCATACTTTAATCCTTTGGGCAAAGGTTTAAGGTCTACCTCGGGCGCTTGTGGCTCCTCGGGTTTAATCTCTCCTATGTCTTCGAATTTTCCTTCCTCCACGCTCCCATCATGTGGTTCCAAGCCTTTTGTTGCTTCTTCTAGTTCTTCATCTTGTTGATCACTAATTTGATTTTCCATCGCTCTTTGCAGCGGGTTTCTAAGGGTTTCAACAAAACAAAGACTATCTATCTCTTCTACTTCTTCATCTTCGGGAGGAAAGGGTGTGAGGTGTTTAGAAGCACGAAGAAAATTATATGTGTACTTTGTTTCATTAAGGTTCATTGTCACTTTGCCTTCTCCGGCATCTCACACGACATCAACCAACTTAAGAAAAGGCCTACCTAAGATTATGTGATCAAGATTACTATGGTAAGCATCAATAACAAAGAAATCAATTGGTATATAGTTTCTAGAGATATTTACTTTCATGTTGCAAAAAATACCTAGAGGTTTGATAGTTCTACCATCTCCCATAATTAATTTCGTTGATGTTGGAGCTAAGTCTAGGTTGTGGTCTTGAACTTTATCGTAAATTTTAGAAGATAGAACACTTACTTGGGCTCCGATGTCGCATAAAGCTTTGCATTGAACTTCGTTGATCTCGCAACTCAAGTGTGGTGTCATCTTCTCTTCTTCTTCGGATCCTATCGTGTAAATTTCGGCGAGGTGAGAGTATGGTGATGCTTCAGGCTTGATCCCCATGATTCTCTTCACCTCGGCTATGTGTTCCGGATCCACTATGTCATCTCCAAAGAGCTTTTGAAAAATCTCACCGGTGCTTTCAAGGTCGTATGAATTTTCCGCTTTCTTCTCCGGTGGGAAATCCACTTCCAATGCTCTCGCCATTCCCTTTTGATTAGAGAACGGTCTTCTCTTGTCGAATACTTCTCCGTAATCAATAGGAACCCAATCCATTGATTCGAACTCCCTTAGTGGCTTCGCGCTTGACATGCTTCTCTTGTTCATCTCCTTTGGTACGGCGAAGTCGACGTTTGGTGTAGTTCTTGACTTGATGTGTTCTTGTTCAAGCTTTTCCATGATTGGTTCCTCTTTTGTGACTTCCGGGGTTGCCTCTTTAGAAAAATCAGCACACTTCTTCTTCCTCGAATTATATTCCGGCTCTTACGCAAGTCTTGTTTCCCAATCTCTTCGCATGGCAGCCGTGTTACTAATTTTTTGTAGAAGTTGGGCGGCTTCCGTGAGTGTTTTCTCCATGAGATCCCCACCTGCACACATTTCGACGTGTTGCATGCAACTAGGGGTTAGGGAAAAGAAAAATGTATGCAAGAGTATGTCACCGGTGAAGCCGAGTTTTGGTCCTTGTTCGATTAACCCATTAAACCTATCCCAGGCTTGGTCTATCCCTTCCTCTTCTCCTTGCATGAAAGTGATCACTTGCCTCCTTAGATGTTGAACCTTGCTAATTGGAAAGAACTTCTCGCACAACTTTTTTGTCAACTTGTTCCAATTGCCTTCAACTTCAAAGGACGCAAACGAGTACCATGTCTTTGCATTGCCGGCAAGTGAGTAGGGAAAGAGATTCCATTTGAACCATTCATGGGGCACTCCTTCTTGATGCACCGTGTTGCATATCGTCATGAAATCCCTTATGTGTCTATATGGGTTCTCCATAACCATCCCTTCAAACGGTTTTTCCGCCACCATCTCGATGATCTTGGATTTAATCTCATACTTGGTCACTTCGAGCTTCGAATCCGACTCTTGTACTTTTATTTCTTCACATCGAGGGCTAGCGCAATCCCTTAATGATTTCTCCGGTTCTTCCATGGGTTGATTAACGAACGCCATCTAGACAATAAGATGAAAACAAAAACAAAAACGAAACAAGTGTTTTTCTAGATAATATATGTTAGATATAGCAAACGAAAGACAAACTAAAATATAAAACTAAGTTAAATGCAAATCAAACGATGTAAACTAGCTTGCTTCCCCGACAACAGCGCCAGAAAAATGGGCTTGTTGACAGATAAAAGACGTATCCCTCTACGATCCGCAAGCGTACAGACCCCACACCTTTTTCACCACGGGATTCCCAAGGTTCTTGTCAATCCGCGGAGCAAGGGGATTACAAGCGTTCGATCTACAACGACACACTAACTACTAAAACCCTAATTATTATTATGCTAGAAAACAACTAAACTACACTAGAGAGAATGATTAAGATATCAAGATAAAAGACACTCGCCCACGGGTCTACGATACTAGAGCATGCAATCGCTTAAAGACATGAAAACCAATCTAATCTATCGGGGTTGTGACCACGGTTTCGCCCTTTCCCTCCTCTCGTACTGTCACTACGCGAAGGTATTCATGACTAGACCTATGATGGACACGGCGTATTGAATGGATCCAAGGAAGCATTGGAGCTCTACTCCCTTTACGGCATGGTAGCTAACCTTAAGCATTATAGTATATTCAACACAAGATGATAGATAGATAATCCGACAAAGTGCGATTACATCTCAAGATCGATTACAACCCATGGACAAATGAGAAGATTACCCCATCAAGGTGCTGATCATGGCACCGTTGATCATGGTTTCCCTTCCGACGGTGTCTTCCTTCTTCTCCATGAGAGGGTGCTTCCTTCGAGGTGGTTGATCTCCCTCCGGAGATCCTCCTCTCTCTCTAGCTTGTGGATGGCCTTCTGGTGCGAATGACTCCCCTTCTCTGTCGAATGGCGGCGCCCAGGCTTTTAGGGTTCAAGATCCTTCGGGTGCAAGGAAAACGGGACCGAACCGGCCACCGGAGTGGGCTGGGCCGACCGGCATGGGCCCACCTTGGCCCGGTTCAGTCGCCCCTTTCGCTCCATGGGTCCTTATGCATTTATGTACTTTGCCCCCTCCACTTGCATGATTTTGATGATGTTATCCTCGCGTCCTAGATGGAGGTTCTCTTTGCATGAAGTTCGGTCTTTTACGCTTCAATCCTCGGGGGTGTTCCTTCGTAACACTTTGGTCCTTGACACCATTGGAAGTGATTTCATCAAGCTCATGAACATGAACAAGACTCCGTAAATGCTCCTTTGAACTTGTTGCGAATCCGTCCTTTATGTCCATGTTTTCCTACATAAACACAACACTTCCAAATGCATGCACAAAGATGAACTTGTTATATGATTAGTGTGCCTAGAGGCGGGTTAGTTCCATAATCAAATCCAAACCAAAGTGTAATGAACATGCTAGTTGTACCAACATACACCGTCAACAGCAAGATTATCCAACTTTAAGACAATAAAACCATCATCCACCAGGTGAACACTTCTGTCAGCTGGCGAGCAGCTCGAGGATGGTGTACCCTTGCTGATTATAACATCCAGAAGGAGAGCACTCTCCACCTGGCGTTGTGTCTCATTGAAGGCATGTAGATCTTCGTCAAGACCCTCACTGGCAAGACGACCAGTCCTTGGCCAAACGGCTGCATCTCCGACAAGTCTCCGCCTCGCACGACAAGTCTCCGCTTCACACGACAAGTCCGTCTCTGACTAATACGTGGGCCCAGATGCACGGCTCGGGCAAGGCCACCAACGCATGCGGGGAGGCGAATCTCCACTTCATGCGGGGACAATAGCTGGCGGCCATGCAGGCGACCAGCCCCAGCAGGAGCCTTAAATGCGAGCCTGACTAGCTGCGCAGCCATTGCATCGCCATCAACTTCCGCTCTGCCACACGCAAAGCTCAGCCGGAGGCACTCGAGCACCCTCTACGACGCGCGCGGGCCTAGACTTTGGTTCACACGTGGCAAGACAAGCAAGTACTCGGGCAGACTAAGGCAAGCCCAAACCACTCGGGGAGAAGGCCAAGCATCCCGGAAGGAACAGTTCAACCCAGCCACGCGGCGGCTTCCCCGACAAGGTATCGCAACTTGGCGCCAATACGCCCTAACGGATAGCGATGTACGACGTGATGTACCAGCTGCCAAGCACTGTAACTGTCGGTGTTTTAGACCGGCAACCTACCAAGGGGAGTACCCAAGGTAGATGAATATGGCCTCGCTGAGATCGGTAACTCGAAGGAAGAGACACGTGGCACGCAATTTAGACAGGTTCGGGCCGCGAGGTGCGTAATACCCTACGTCCTGTATGCTGCGTAGCTCTGGATTGATTGGGTGTGTTTACAAGATGATGCGTATGAGAGAGAGGGGGGTCCCTACCTCGCCTTATATAGCCCGGGAGGCAGGGTTTCAAGTCAGTTTGAGGAGAGAGTACTAGTTGGATACAGCTAGGAGTTCTCTACAAAGTACAGGACATGTATAGCTTCCTATCCGAGTACTTCTCCACTGTAGTCCTTGCGCCTCACGCCATTAGGTCCCGTGTGGCACAAGCCGAGTATTCCCAGGGGCCCACCGAGTAGTCGGTCCTGGTACCCACCGAGGTAGTGGGCCCAGGGAGGTCCATACGACAAGCCCCCAAGTACTTTGTAGTCGAGTAGGATAGTTTCGAGTAGTTTTGAAGGCCTTGGCGAGTAGTCCTGAGGCGTCCCCGAGTATTACAAGCCAAAAGTCCTCAAGAGTACTCGAAGCATCCCGAGGCTGGAAGGTACTCCAGCTGATTCTTGAGTAGTCTTGAAGTCTTCTCGAGTAGTCCCCAAACGTCCTCGAGTTCTTCTCTTGAAGGTCTTCAATAATACTCGCCTTGTCTTGAAGAAGAAACCATATGGAAAATGCGATTCAGAGTTTCAACCTGAGGGTCAATCTGAAGTTCTGCCAAGATTATCCCGCGAAATCCGGAGGAAAAACCGAAGGACACATGGCACGGAGCCCCCGAGCCATGAGTCGAGTACTTCCTCTCGAATTGAAGGGTTATCTTGATTGTAGAATGTGTCCTGGGTTGCTCTTGAATCTTGTCGACACCCAGGAAGTTGCATAGACGTAGCCGAGCCCCCGGGATGGAGTGCATCGACTACTGGAAGATGAAGGGTCAGGCGGCCGTCGCTGAGTCAGCTGCCGATACTTATCCATCTGGCCATTGAAGCATTGCCGGTTGGGTTATAAATAGAGGCCGAAACCCTTAGGGTTTTCCACCCCCACATTCGCAGCCATTTGAAACAGATCTAGCCAAGAGTCGACCACCTGTGCCACTACCGCTGCGCTATAGAATGTAGATCCACGCGCGTCGCTGCTACTTGCCACCAGAGAAGCCCCCGAGCGGATGCGAGTGAAGACCTGGTGTTCCTGGAGGATGAAGTCTTCCCCGTCGAAGAGCATGAAGATCGGTGCCGGCGCCGGGAAGAAAAGATCCTGTAGCAAGGCGGAAGGATCTGCTCGGGATTCATCACCGCCGACGTCTCCCCCACGCCCCAATCCAAACACGGAGTGGAAGAAGTCCAAGGCGAAGACCGAAGATTTGCTGGCGCTGGTGAACAACGGGTTTCTCCAAGAGAAGGAGATGGACATGTGGCGCGCCGCCGCGGGCGACCCGTACCCGATGGAGAAGAACCTCGATGAGATCCCGATGTTCGCCCGGTTCGTGGAGCGCGGGCTGGCACTCCCGGTGAGCGACTTCTTCAAGGGTCTCCTCAAGTACTACGGTATCGAGTACTTGAACCTGAACCCTAATAGGATTTTCACGTCTTTGTCTTCGTCCATTTCTGTGAAGCCTTTGTGGGGATCAAGCCCCACTGGGTCTTGTTCCGGAAATTCTTCCGCTTGAAGCCGCAGCCAAGCGCTAACGACCCAAGAGTAGTTGGTGGAACCAGCATCTAGATGCGAGAAGACGCCGCCGAGTAGTACTTGTCGTACAAGCTTATTGACTCGAATCAAGATTGGAAGGCGAAGTGGTTCTACATCACCAACCACCACCTGGAGCTGCCGAAGCCGAGTGGGCAGCAGCCGAAGCATTGGCCCTGGTGGAACATGGAGCCGATGATGCAGGATGGTATTCAACTACCCGAACTGCTGCAAAAGATCAAGGCTTTGAGAGAAGCCAGGCTGAGTGCCGAACACGTGGCCTTCAGCTTCATGAAGAGGAGGGTGCAGCCGTTGATGGCGTGTGATACCCTCGGGTACCAGTATACGGGCGACGACGACACGTCGAGGATGCCCGGTAATGAAGTCGATGATGAAGACATTGTCGAGAGACTGGGTAGGATTTTCAAGGATATGCCACCATACACACCCTGCCCAGTCCCCGAATACTCCGCAGCTCATCCGCCGAACAAGGTTGGTAACCGACGTTCTCTGTCATTGAGTACTGATTATGTTGAAGTGGTCGCACTGACCCAAGTCGTTTGCTGTAGGATGACATTACGAAGTTTGTCTCCGACCCTGCTTCTCCTCCTTGACTTGTAAATATTCCAGAGGAGGGCAAGGGCAAGGCCAAGGAGCGCCGTGAAGTCGGCGAAGGTGACGACACCGTCACCATTGAAGATACGTCCGACGAGGAGGACGGGGAGACGCTGCAGGAGCGGTTCCAGCTGCGGTCTAGGTTCAGCCATCCTGGACTGCCCAATGTGCCCCTCATCGAGGATCCCCCGACTAGCCTGGAGGCTAGTATCCCTGCGTCGCCGAGGAGGCCGTGCAATGTGGCGCGCAAATGTGTTGCCAAGAAGTTGAAGTTCACCGAGACTACATCTCAAGAGGTAAGCTCCTCGAGTAGAGTAGTCGAGTACTTGTCTTGCAGTATTGTGTATGTTGGCGCTTGAATTTTGAGTTCTCGCAGGAGATTCCACCCTCTGACCCCGTTGATCAAGGGGAAGGAGATGACTAGGAAACAGTGGGCGAGACGACTGAGAGAAGTCGCAGTCCAGCCCCCACCATAGAAGAACTGGTGTCGCAAATGACACAACGGCCGACAAGAGTTGTCGAGCCGCAAGCGCCGGTCGTGGAGAGCAGGCCAGAACCGAGCGCGACTACTGGTGCCGAAGAACCAGTAGAGGCTCAAGCTGAAGAAGAGGCGCCCTCCGAAGCCGGGCTTGTAGACATCGCCAACATACTTGGCGCTCCGACCGTGACTGTCGTCCGGTCTAGCTTGTAAGTAAAAACCTTTCCCGAGTAGTACTTGTAACTTGGTAATCTTACTTGATTGACCACCAATTTTGTACTGTGCAGGAAGTCGACTAATTTATCCTGGGAAGGAGATGAACCCAGCATGGCAGCGGTTGAAGAAGATCCAACACCCGCTCCCAAGGAGTCCGCTCCCCTCCCTCAAGCCGAGACCGTGGCGCCGGTCGCAGAGGCTACGCTGTTTGAGGTGAGTCTAGTAGAAGGTAAGTAGACTACAGTGATGCCGCCTACTTCGAGTAGTAGTCGTAGCCCTCGGGTGCTGATACCGTATGTCTTGTGTTGATAGGGGTAGAAGTCGAGGGAAGCACCATCCCCGAAGCCGTTCCGGATGAAGGCGTCGTGCCGGAAGCCGAGGTGGTCACAGGAGTAGCAATCGAACCGGCGGAGACAGCAGCCCCCGGGATGACAGAAGAGGTGCGTGGCGGTGCACTGCTGGAGGTGAGCCTGGACGTAGTCGTCCGCTCGCTGGAAATCCAAGACGCGGAGCCGATCCGTTCGGTGTCGACGTCTGAGGCCGCCGCGACTAGTCGTGATGGGCTTGAACTTCTGGCAGATGACCTTATCAACCCGGCGACGGTAGCCCGCAACTTGGAGTCGATGCGTCGGGCTAAGCAATGGATGAAGGTACGTAACAGTACCCGAGTAGTCGAAATCCACCGGACTTGAGTACCCTGATAATAATTATTGCCTTCTGCAGGATGTCGTGGAGAGATCCCGACATAAGTCTGATATGCTCCAGGGGTATGGCGATACAGTGCTCCGGGCAGAGACGTTGGAGAAATAACTCAATAAGGCCAGGAAGCACTCTGCCATGCTCCAGTCCAAGCTTGATGATGCCTTTGCCCAGTACCACAACGAGGTACAAGACATGCAGACGAAGAGCGATGAGTTGGTCCGCAAGAACAAGTTGCTGCGCCAAAAGAACAAAGGTATGCCGATATCAGCCTGTCGAGTACTTATCGTGGGTACCCTATAGTAGTATGACATCTCTCCTTGAGTTGTTTGCAGATCTTGAGGCCCGAGTGGAATAGCTGAAGGCATCAGAAGTCGATATGAAGAATCTTTTCTACCAAGAGAAGGATGCCCGCGAGGTACTTGAGTACGATTATAAGCAGCTGGCCCATGAGTGTAATATGCGCATGGAGCTTCGGATCGCCTCGGATCGTGACCTTGACAACTACTATAAATCTCTGTAGAAGCTGAATGAAGACTGCGAGAGGCTGCGGGGCCAGCTCAAAGAACTCGAAGAAGCCGCGCTCCCCATCGCGAGGCTACTGGTGCCACACCCGGGCGGGCCAAAGATAGCTCCTTTGGTTGACCGGCTGAAGGAAGCCCCCGGACGCCTGGCTACTTATGTCAAGCATTTGGCAAAATCCATCCCGAACCAAGTCTTGGCGTTCATGAAGTCATACTTCCCCAAGGCTCCTGTGGATGTAGTCGCGGGTGGACTAGTCGCCAATTGCACAGATGAGCAGTACACAGAGCTTCTGGAGCAGATGGCGCCGATCGCAGAGCAAGTTGCCGAGAAGCTGAACTTCCAGTAGTTATCTTGTAGGGTTAGCTTGTAGCAGCAATTGTAATATAAACAAAGTTGTAATGAACTTGTTTAATTTTTAGTGAAAAAGACTTCCATCGAATGAGTACTCATTGTCGCGGTGTTGTATGCGAAGTGCCCATCTATGGAGTTATCACGAGTAGTAGTACTCGGTAGTAGACCCATTGAGGGAGACACTGTAAATGAGTTGATCAAGAGTCGAACTTTATTACTAAGAGAGTAAACCTGGATGGCCAGGGCCGTTTACAAGTGAAGTCGCCAGGACCCGAAGGCCGCCTACGGCAAGAGTAGTGCTAGGGCGCGTGGCCGCTTACAGCTGTAGATCCGTTAGTAGTCATGTAGACTGGATCTAGGAGTACATGGTCTCTTGATAGACCGCTGCTAGAGTCCTTCATGCCCTGAGCAGCCTGAGATCCGTTGGTAGCCGTTAGCGCTGGATCTTGAAGTGGAGTAGTCCGGAGACTAGTGCCTGGACCCGGAGGCTGCTTACAGCAAAGGGCTTGGTGGTAGTCGTGTAGACTTGAGCCCCCAGAGTAGTCGAGAGACTATGCGTAGAATCGATAGAGCTGGTCGACGTTCCACGAGTTGCTGATGTCTTCGGCTTCAAGTGTCTGGAGGCGATACGAGCCTGGTCCGGTTACCCTTGCGATTGTGAAGGGGCCTTCCCATGGCGAGCTGAGCTTGTGTAGTCCTTCCGTGTTCTGGATGCGGCGGAGGACTAGATCGCCAACATTGAAGGAGCATTCCTTGACGTTGCGGTCGTGGTAGCATCGGATACCCTCTAGGTATCTTGCTGGCTGGACGAGGGCAGCGCAGCGAGCTTCTTCAAGTCCATCGATGTCAACTCGTCTGCTATCTTCAGATATGCCTTCGTCGTACTGTTCTACTACCGGCGACTCCCACATGACGTCGGCAGGTAGAATAGCTTCGGAGCCCTAGTCCAGGAAATAGGGTGACTGTCTCGTCGGCTTGGTGTGTTGAGTACGCAGCCCCCAGAGTGCATTGGGCAGTTCCTTGATCCACTTGCCTCCTTTTGTGCTAGCAGCATCGTGCAGTCGCTTCTTGAGAGCATCGAGTACCATCCCGTTGGCGCACTCGACTTGTCCATTGGCCCGTGGATGGGCGACTGATACATACCGGACGTCGATCCTGCTGTTCTCGCAGTACTCCCAGAACTGGTGATTGTTGAAGTTGGAGCCCAGGTCTGTGATGATGCGATGGGGTAGTCCGTAGCGATGCACGAGTTCATCCAAGAGGTCAAGTACCCTGTCGGCCTTGGGACAAGTGATCGGCTTGACTTCGATTCACTTGGTGAACTTGTCGATGGCCACCAGAACTCTATTGAATCCTCCTAGCATAGTTGGAAGAGGTCCAATCATGTCGAGCCCCCAGCAGGCGAAAGGCCAGGTTGGTGGTATGGTGACTAGCTTGTTGTCGGTGTGGAATGTAGTCCCAACACTAACTAGTAGTAAGCGCCAAGGTCTGTCCCTCGATGGTCGGTGCTAAGCAACTAACGACACTTGGTTTATCCTGGTTCCGGCCGGGGCCGTACGTCCAGCAGGGGTGTGCTCGAGGCACTGTATTGCTTTGCACCAGGGTGCCTGTAGTGGGGAGGCTACAAGCAAGGCGGGAGAGGAGGCGTGGCCTCCAAGTTCCAAGTGGAGTGATTGAGGCAAGTGCCAATATCATGGAACAGTTGAGCGTGGGTGAGTTGTTTTTCTGACGTCCCCCCGCGGAGAGGGGGTTCACCTTCTTTTTATAGACCAAGGTGGGGGTGAATTACAAACATGCCGCACTGTTTAGCTACATGGGGAAGTATGGCGTGCAGAACCGCGGAGTTGGCGGCCGTCCTGGCGGTCCTTGCTACGGTCTTGTCACCGTGGCGTGCCCTGTACTCGAACAGTGGCGGCTTCGAGGGTGAAGGCGTAGTGGTTGGCCGGGGCGTCTCCTGACGGACTCGAGAAAGCCGTTGACGGTGATCCGTACAGGATACAACAGTGGGCGTGGCGGCGTCCCTTCCCCGTGTGCCCAACAGCGCCGGAGTTGTTGCAGCAGTGCCCGGCGTGGTGCTGCAGGCACGGGGGCGGCCGCACAGGACCAACAGTGGTGGGGATGGCGCTCCCGCCGGCCTAACGTCACGGTTTGTCCCTGCAGATTCACGAGGGAAGGGTTCGAGAGTGCAGCCCTCCCCCCTTCGAGGGCGCGGCGCGTTAGCCATACGGGAGTGGGCAGCACAGTGCCACGGGGCTGACACTGGCCATACCACATAGCTCCCTGCAGTGGCGGGGATGGGTTTCTTCTAGGGAGTTGGCGGAACAGCGCCGGGGCATGATTCCCAGCCGCATGATGGCGCGGCTCTGCTGTGTCAGAGCATTAAATGCCCGTACCCACGTGCGGGAGCAGGCGTGCTTCAGAAGGGGCCTCGAGTGAGGCGGAACCCGCTCGAGGGGGGAGTTGGCCCTCGAGCGAGGCGAAACCCGCCCGAGGGCGGCGTGAGCCCCCGAACGAGGCGGAACCCGCTCGAGGGAGGTGTGAGCCCTCGAGCGAGGCGGAACCTGCTCGAGGGGTCCTTTGACTGGGCCACTCCGGCGGGCCGCTGGGGCCACCGCAACGTGGGCCGTGCCTTGTGCATGCATTTAAGAAAGAGGCATGCTTTGCTTCTGTTTTTTGCAGGTTTTAAGCAGGATTCCCCTGGTTTTTTAGGGGACCCTCAGGGCTGTCCCCGACAGTAGCCCCCGAGCATTTGCGGGTATGCCGGCCAGGCTCCCGCAGATGCTGAAGCCTACTGATAGGAGATCCTTCCCTCCTGGCTGCTAATGCCTTCCGCGGGGCCGCATCAGCGGACCCGCGGGTCTAGCCCCCGAAGCCCTGCAGAAGCGTGGGTGCTCCTGCAGGGGTTTTACCGCGGAATCTAGTCAGTGGGCGTGGTACATATTCCTACCGGCGTCGGCAATGTTCCAGCCGGCCTCGGTGACGCACGCGCAACTGGCACCATCTGCGGTCGGTGCAACCCAGGAGGTGTAGCCGTGCGTCGAGCCCCCGAGCCTGGGCCCATTCAAGGCGATCGGGGCGGGCTCTTCGTCTTATTTTAAACGCGCCCTCGTCGTCCCTCCGCGGGACGGAGGGCGAGGTTTCCGCAACCCCCATCGATCGGGTCGCGGATTGCGGATTCCTCATTGAGCTGTTAGCGGGTGGTTCAAGTGGACGCCCATGCCCCATTCGATAAGGGTAGGTTGCGTGGTCCGGAGACTCGTCCATTAAAGCGCTCTGACAGCTTTGCTAGGTGGGGCTCGGTCCCATTCGCTAGGGACCGAGGGCGCGGAAGCTCTCCCTCTGTGGGATCCCCCCGGCTAGCTGCCCTCGCTGGCTCTTGAACACGACATGTGGGGCACCCTCGAGCTGGTGGGCTCGAGGAAAGGCTCGAATGCGCGCCCTCGTCGTCCCTGACTCCGGTGATCTGGGGCACCTGTTCGAACCCGTCGAGGGTCAGGTTTCGAACCCCTGGTCAGTAGGGCCGTGCGGGGTAGCAGCCAGGTGCTCCCGTATTTCGCATCTGCAGGTTTCAAGGGTCCTTGGCCGTGCCAGTTCTCGAGCCGCTGATCAGTAGTTCCTGTGAATCGAGGGCACCTGTGGCGCCCGTTTATTCCAAACGGGCTTCGAGGCCACTGGTCGGTGTTCGCACCCTTCGAGGGTCGTAGTTATTTGAGCCAGGGGCTCGGGCCGCTCGAGGGTCTCTCTTACTCGGTAAGAGACAGGTCCATTTAATGCCCACAGTCGTGGCTACAGTCTCGTGCCGCGGGCGCGCCTTTTCAGGCGCCGTGGCCGCGCGCGTAGTGGGCGGAGTGGGCAGGTGGACGTGACCGCCTGCCACGGCCCTCCGGTTACCGCGCCGTGATGATGGAGCGCGTGCGGTTATGTGGCCGCCGCGGTCGTGGTGGGCCCCGCTTGTCAGTGAGCGAGCGCTTCACCTGCAGTTAATGCGCGCGGGGCGTGCGCTCCGGAGGGCAAGCCTCGCGGCCTATAAATCTGATAGGCGGGGAAGGGGTGGTTTTTTACCTTTGCGCTTAGCGTTCGCTGTTCTTGCCTCTTGCGCTCCAGCCCCCGAGCCGTTCTTGCCATTGCACTTCTGCTCTTGGAGCTTTTCTTGCTTCCGGTTCCCCGCTCCCCCGTCCATTCGTATGGCTCCCCAGCAGCCCCTCGTCATCATCGACCCGCCGGCGTGGGAGTGCTCAACGTCGACGCCACTACCCCTGGGTCAGCTGGTGGCCGGCGGCCAGTTGGCGGCGAACGAGGATGGGCAGCCGACCGAGTGGATCGTGCCGTCGGAGAGGGAGCGAGTGCCCAACCCTCCGTACGGCTACGTGGTCAGCTTCATCCGCTTCCATGAGCGCGGCTTCACGGCGCCGGCGAGCCGTTTCTTGCGGGGCCTCTGCTACCACTACGGTGTGGAGCTCCACAACTTCGAGCCAAACGCGATCTCGCAGGCGGCCATGTTCGTCGGCGTCTGCGAGGGCTTCATAGGGATTCCCGTGAACTGGTATCTCTGGATCCATCTCTTCCGCGCGGAGCTGCACACGCTGCCGACGTCGGAGCTGAGGACTCGCCGCGCGGCGCGCGCTAGCGGCTTGTCGCTCGCAGTGCGGACCTCGCGCAAGGAGGAGTACATCCCCTGCACGATGACCACCAACAACTCGGACTGGGAGCGGCGGTGGTTCTACTTCCGTAACGCCGAGCCCGGCCTTCCCCCTTACACCAGCAAGGTGCTCCGGGAGAAGACCGCCTCCTGGTACCACAGGGTGTCCCCGCCCCAGCACCAGGCGCGACTGGACTCGCTCGTGGCCGCGCTGAAGGAGCTGGCGGGCCGCGGGCTGACTGCGGGGTGTGTCCTCGCCAACCTCCACCACCGGCGGGTCGTCCCCTTGATGGAGAGGCCGCTCTGCATCATCAAGATGACTAAGGTCGCGGACCCCGTCGCGCTGGCGAGATCGCGGTTGCTGCCGGACCCCTTCCCGCGGGCGTTTGCAGCCACCCGGGCGCGGTGCACCATCAACCTCAAGTCGGGGCGCTACGACGACATGGCCCTGTGGGCGCTCGAGATGCTCCCCACCGGCCAATTGGTGAGTGGAGTTCTTGACTTCATTTCTAACTTAGCTGATTTTTCAAGTTGTCGACGCATTTTGAGGCTTCGCCTGACCCCTGCAAATGGTGAGGGTGAGCGCCGCGAAGTCCGAGCCTCCCACCCCCGTTCCAGCGCGCTCGCGCGCGCGGCGCACCAGCGAGAACGGGAGCGGGTGGCCCACAGGAGGGAGCATGAGACGCGGCACGGGGAGCGCCGGGAGCGGAGGAGCGAGGAGTTTCGGTTGCGCGAGCAGCAAGAACTCTCCTCGCCGGGGACGGAGGAGTACTCGTCATCGGACGAGGAGGAGGAGGAAGAGGAGGAGGAAGTTAGGGAGCAGGTCCTCCCTGACAGGTGGGAGCCTACACCCCCGTCACCAGAACCGGCTCCGGTGGCAGGAGTAGCATCGCCTGGGGCGGGCGCAGAGGTGCCCGCCACCAGGCGGTCGGCGACAGAGGCGGCGCGGGCCGCGGAGGGCGCTAGCGCGCGAGGCGGGGCCCGCGCGCGTGGCGGAGATGGTTGGAGGTGCGGCGGCGGCCGCGCCGCCGCGCCCGCAACGTCGGCGGGGACCTCGAGGAAGAGGAAGCGCGCCTTCTCCTCCTTGGGGTAAGGAGTTATCTTTCGAGGGGTCGCATGCTCGTCAGGCGGGAACCTGACGGTTTGTTTCCATGTTTACAGGGCGGCGCCAACCGTGCCCCCCTCGCACCGGCCAAGGTGCTGAGGGCGGATGTGTCCGTCCCAACCAGGCGGCGCTCGTTGAGGGCGTCGCGGGCGGGCGCCGGCGCGGCGGTAGCGGCGAGCAGGGGATTCGCAAGGCGCGGCCGAGGCCTCGAGGCCTCGGCCGGGGGCATCGCCGCCCGGCCGCGGCCCGGCGGTTGCGGAGGCACCCCGGCGCCGGCCGCGGTGGAGGCGCAACAAGCGACGGCCGCGACGGAGGCGCGACCGGGAGGCGGAGGCACAGCCGGCGGCGCCGGTTGTAGTGGCATTGCGGCAGCCGTCCGCCGTGGAGAGCCGGTCGGCGCCCGCGGCCGCCGAGACACCGGCCGGGAGGCGCCGGTCGCGGCGCCGCGGCCAGAGCCCGCGGCCACGGAGGCGCGGTCGGAAGTGGTCGTGGAGGTGCGGCAGAGCCCGCCCTCGCCGGCGCAGCCTCCCAGGCGACGGCGATGGAAATCCCGAACGACGACATCCCGCCGCCCGGGTGGGACCAGTGGGCAAGCCTGCCCACGCGAGTCCCCGAGCCCCAGGCGGGGGCGCTTGTTAGACGGTGGGATGGACACATGGTGGCCGGGGGCCGGGGGCACGACGCCGAGGCTTCCTCTTCCCGCACCCCCCCCTGCTTCGGGCGAGGAGCATGTCGACGAGCCGCCCTCCCACTTTGCCGACGCCCAGGAGGAGTAGCAGCTGTGGGAGGAGCTCCGCGACCACGGCGCCTTGCTCAACCGAGCGCTGGACGAGGTGCTGCGGATCCACGGCGGCCCAGCATGGCGCATTTTCCAGGTAAGATGCAGTTGCTTGTTTCTTCGATTTCGTCGTTTCCGTACCTATTTCTCGCGGCGCGGCGCTTACTGGTTTCGATCTGTTGGTGACAGGAGCTCGAGCACCGTGCCCGCGACAAGTATGGCGCCCTCGACCAGATGAGTGCCGAGCTCCGCCAGCTCCGGGAGCAGCGTGACGCCCTCGACGCGCTTGCGGAGGCCCTGAGGACCCAAGACGGCTGGCTATCGTACCGGGCAGAGGCCCTGTGCGACCAGCTCTTGGAGCACGAGGGGCAGGCCGCGGCGCTTCCCCCCGCCATCGAGCAGATTCGCACGACCCTCATCGATCGGGATGAGGCACTGCAGCAGGCGAGGGGGACCTGGAGAAGGTGCACACTGTGGCGTCCGACTGGGAGGCGGAGGTGGGGACCGTCCGGGCCGAGAACCGGGAGCTCCGCACGTGGCTCCAGGAGGCGCAGTCCTAGCAAAGCCGGGCCGAGGAGAGGGCGCGGGAAGACGAGTAGAAGGCCAAGGAGGCCGACGAGTTGAAGGCCGCCCTCGCCATCAAGGTCGCCGCGCTCGCCACGGCTGAGGAACAGCTCCGGCAGAAGCGTGCCACTCGCCAGGAGGACGAGGGCCAACTCCAGCAGGAGCGGGCCGCCCTTGCTGACGCCCGGACGGCGCTCGAGTGGGAGCGTACCGCTCTTGAGGGGGCGCGGAAGTCACTAGAGGAGCGGGATGCCGAGGTCTCGAGGCTCGACGGGGAGCTGATAGCCCTCAGCATCTCGAACGCGGACCAGGAGCGGTCCCTCGAGGAGCAGGGCGCCACAGTCGTCAGCTTGCAGCAGGCGGTCGAGGCTGAGCGCCGCGCTCTCGAGGTGGAGAAGAAGCAGGTCGAAGGTAAGTCGCCGCTTTGTTTCTTGTTTTGGTGGTTTTTTTCCTCGGGGGTCTGTTCCCCTTTTGATTTCCTTTGCTTGCATCGTCCAGGCCTGGGCACCGCGCTGGGGCATGCGACCAACCGGGTCGAGACACTGCAAGCTGCCTACAACTCCTCGAGCAGGAGTTGGTGGAGCTGCGTCGCGACCCTCGAGGCCTGCTAGGCGATCGAGGAGGGCGAGGCACAGGCCGGAAGTTCGCTGGCGAGCCGCCTGCGCGCCCTCGGCGGGCATGTCTCCAGGCGCATGCGTCGCGCGCTCCACCTAGGCGTCCAGAAGGCCCTCGGCGTGGTGCGCTCCCACTACGAGGTGAACTTCGAGGTCGTGGCATCGGGCTACGTCGTCCCGGAAGGTGTCGAGGACGAGGCGGCGATGGAGCAGGCAGACGCGCTCACCGCTGATGCTGCGGAGGCGCTCACTGAGGCGTTCTCGGAGTTCCTATTCCCGGACGCTGCCGACGGTGTCACACCTATTTTCCAAAGAAAACCAAGTGCAAGCCTATATGCATGCCAGGATCAAGTTTCATTGATATAGCTGACATAAGTGAATAACAGAAACAATATCACGTAAGAAAAGGGAGATTATCAGAGTTTACACTTAATCCTGGAAACGAAGACACCAAACTTCACAGGCAGTCGACTGGGGGTTGCGTACGCCTAGAACCAGCAACATCTTCACAAGACTTCAGAGTAGCTTCCTCCTTCTGAGCAACATTGTTTATAGCAAGGGTGAGCACTTGTCGTACTCAGCAAGTGTGGGGAAAGTATGAATGCAAAGGCTTTATAGTGGACTGGCTCAAAGCATTTAGCATTTTAATTGGTCAAGTTTTATTAGCACTCGATTACTAATAAAAGTATAAGTTTATACCAACCCACAATTAAGCATAAAGATAAGAGATACGCCATAAGCACATGGCAAACATAACCATAACACATATCACAATTTAAGTCCATCTTCAAGTTCAATTATCATGTGAGGGTCTAGGCCGCTCTTGACCGTGAGCACGGCTAATCGATTAGTTTAACACTGCGCGGAGGTTGTACACTTTCACCACAAGCGGCGTAAAAGCTCCGAAGAACTTTGAACCCAACCATGCGATGCTCGCTGTGCACCATACCACACTACCGAGGTGTGATTGCATAGGGACGCTACATGGCCTTTACAAAGGTTCTCCAACAAGTTGTGACCCACAAGGTCCGGATCGCTTAGCAAGGTATAAAGTCCCCTAGTAGGTCGATACCCCACCATAAAAAGAATAACTCACCCAACCCCCGCTAGAGCGAGTCCGGACCCCACGCACCGCCGATCCCTTGTCCTTATCAGGTAAGATCACTCCAAGCTAAAGTTCCTAATTATTCAGCCAAGACCATTGCCCATTAGTTCTTGTGGTTGTATTGTTTTCCGGGTGGTTCTCCATGTTCCGATTATCATATTAAAGTGGTCTTGTAAAGTAAAAGATCATAAACGGAACATAGAATAACAAAAGGTATCCAAGTTGATTAATACCAATTCCCAGTAGAGCATGCTAAGCAACATCTACCATCAATATTAATTAAGAACCAGGTTCAAGATAACAGTCAAACGTGTCTAGTCATCCTTAATAGGAACCCATCAAAGTTAATGCAAAGCAATGCAATAGTGATTAATAAAGTTATTAGGACAAAAGTTCAAGGACACACTTGCCTTTAACCAAAGTGTAGTTGCTCAGAACCTTCACCTTCACACTCTTCCAAGTTCTCGAACCACGAACAACGTTCACTCTAATCGCATCAATCATCGGGCACAAACATACATAAAGCAGACAGACAAACAAACTAAGAACAATGCACCAATCAAAAAGGAAACTTTAAAAGAACGCACTAAAGGACAAAGCTCGATCAGATGGATCACTAAAGAACACAAAGTGTGCTTGGAAGGGAAAGGCTTGGTTAACTTTGAAGAGATGGTCGTGGAAGATTGAGCAAGGACCGGAGAGATCGCCCTAAGATAGAGCTCAATTCTATTGGTTACGCAAGAAACGAGGGAACCACTGAGAACGGAACTAAGCTCAAATCTATCGAAAGATTATTATCAAACCACAAGAAACTACGCTTGGCATATTTTAATTAAGAAATCATGTAAAAGAATATTTCAGAGAAATACTCTATGTTACCATTAAACAAGTTACATTTAATTAAAGAAATCACGATCAACCTAATCATATTTTATTTATAACATTTGAGTAGAAGTTATGTCAAGTTAACAATTACTTTAGAAAGATAAAGCAAGCATAAGACATCTAGGCAAGCAACTTTATGTCACGCGTTCAACTAAACAAATTTTAATATTGAAAAGGCATTTATGCTGTCATTAGGCATATTACTTTATTAAGAAAACCGATGTTTAACTCTAACATCTTTTATTTAGAAAAACTAGTTATGAATAGGGATTAACCAATTACATTATGATTAAAGAAAACCGGATTAGAACCTAATCACTTTTTATGTATAAAAGCATTGGAATAAGAATTAGTCAAGATTAACATGCATCTTAAATGTTAAAACAAGTAACAGGTGATACACATGCTAACGTACAAGTTACTGTGAAACGAACTAGACGGATAGCAACGAACTATCAAGCGCATAAGAAACCTTAGGCTAGGGTTTAGGAGAACTGGTCTACAAAGAGAACTCGGATGAACAACTGACATATTAACCAAGGGTGAACTGATCTGACAGGTGAAACAGATAAAAGGGTAAACTCTAAAGAAAGATAGCTACGATAGATTAGGTACAAGAACACAACTCGATTCATAAAGAGACACCCTAACCGAGATAGGATAGGCATGAACTAGATATTGATGAACGAGATTATAAGAGGAACATGAAATAATCATGATAAGATTACTTGATAAAGAAAGGCGTAACGTAAACTCTAAGATATCTACTAGGATCACCAAAGCACACAAACCGTGCTAAAAAGAGAAGGATCTGAATAGCTGGACATGGTTTGAGCTTGAGCTAACACTAGAAAGATTTAGAGCTTCAGACAAACTTGATCAAAAGAGATAAAGCTGATACTGAACGTCTAACGAATTATTTGCATATGAGAGATCAAACCATGAGCCGGATATATTTTAATAACAAAATATATGTAAGGATATTTCATCAGTAAAATACCCCTTGTTGGGATTAAAGTGAATTAAACTTTATTTGCAAAACCGGTGTAAAGAACTAGTCAAGTTTTATTTATAAAGATTCATATATTGATTAAACCGATTAAACATTTAATTTAGAAAAACTAAACTATATGAACAATATAAACGGAACTTTGTAATTCAAGTGGATCATATTATTATTAAAAACATTATGGTATTGGCCTTAATCAAATTAATATTTATTATAAAAGCCGATGTAAAAGCTTAATCCAATTTTAATTAGAAAAGATGAATTAACTATTAAACAAATTAACATTTGACTTACAAAAACCGAGATAAAGATCTACTTAGATTTTACTTGCAAAAGCATGTGAGAGAAACATTAATCAAATTAAATTTGCTTATGAAAAACGATGTATAGATCTATATAGTTTTTATTGATAAAAGGCATGTATAATTAGTCATTAATCAAATTTAATATTAATTTTATTTTCAGAAAACAAAATAAGGTGAAAACACAACACTAACGCGTACTTTACATTATTATGGACCTGACGCAACTTGAACGGATAAAAACAGAGTTAAAACGTGGAAGATATGGATAAAACAAGATGGAAGGACCTATATGTGATTAACTATAGACTTCAGGGGCTAGCTAAGAAGATCTGCAAGACACATCAAATAGTGCTTGCGAAACTGATAAAGGACAGGTTAGATCTGAAAAAGACTCGGGTTGGATTTATGTGTGAAAGGTGGGATCTTTCTAGGGGGTTATCTATATATTGGGCAAGACACAAAATAGATCTAAATATTACATGGAAAGTCTAGGGGCCTAAGTGCAAACTGACCTTATCTTCTTCAACCTGTAGCTTGGAACGAACAGAACTTCCCACGCACAGGAACGTGCTCCTGGCGCCTCCAATCCGCGGGCTTCCGGGCAGCTAGGGGTTTGGGGAAGATGCAAAACGGAGAGAGGAGTTCGAGGGGATCGCAGGGATGTACTCACCATCGATGGAGACGGACGGATTTGGCCGGATTTCGAAGGTCAACCGCTGCGGTTCGGGGTCGGGCTTTAGCAGGCAGCGGGGCGCGCAGCTTGCAGCAGGGGCGGCGGCTCGGCTTCGCGCTCCGGCCAGGCGGCGGCGCGCGGCTGCGGGCGCGCGAGAGGGCACGCTAGGGCGGCGGCGCGAGGGGCGGGCGCGCCCTTTTATGGGGCCGGCGCGCAGGCGCCGAGGCGGCGGCGGCCATGGCCGTGTTGGCCTCGGCCTCTCCCCGGCCGGGATGGGCCACGCCGGCCTAGCGGGCCGAAGCGGGCGCGGGCGGTGCGGACCGGGTCGGGCCTCGGGCTCGGCCCGTTAGGAATAGGGTAGTTTTTTTTTTCTTTTTTTTTTCAGAATTTATTTCTAGTGCGAAAACAATTCCAGCAAAAACTAGAAATTGTTTAAGGGCACGAAAAATACTCCGAAAATCACAAAAATTCCAGGAAAATTCCTAGAGGTAGATTATGACATGAACAATCCAAATAAAGTATTTGGAGCTCATGAAAAAGATTTTGGAGCCTTCTAATAAATAGAAAATGCTCAGAGAAAATGAGAATAAATCCCAGAAAAATCCGGAAAATTCTCAGAAGGGTTAGGACAGCTTCTAAACGCATTTTTGAAACCTTAAGCACTCAAGAAGCACAAAGATGCATCGGCATGAATGCAACACTCATAACTTTTATTTGCTTAAGAAAATCAAACAAGGATTTTTTTCCTATACTATATTTCCTGTAAAGAAAAATAAATGTTGGAAAAATTTTAAAATTATGAGAAAATTGTTATTTAATTATTCTTTCTATTCACATCCTGAAATTGGAAATTTCAGGGTGTGACAACTCTACCCCCCCTTAAAAGGAATCTCGTCCCGAGATTCGAAATAGGTTAGCAAGAAACAAAGACTCATGGGGGTATTATCCAAAGCTTATCAACTTTCTTCATATCGACCTTCCTTGCACAAGCATACCAAGCATGCTCTTCTATTCTTCATAGCTCATTGGACTTGTATAGGAATGTATAGTCTGGTCCCACTCATAACTTATTCATTCTTCTATCATTGTGATTTCTCCATTCTTCGCTTTGCTCCATCATAGTCCTTGGTAAATCAACTTGTGCATCAGGATTCTTTTTGATAGGGGTGACATATGTAGGTCGAACAATCTTAAGCTGGGGTTTGTCGGAACCAGGTTTCGTACCATTATTTGCCCCTAAATGTGATAACTTCTTCTCTCGTCTCGTTCTACGATTTTGTTTATTAGATCACTTGCGTCTACCAGGTTTGTATTCCTTCCAAGTGATAATCCAATCATCAAGGTTTAGGGTTTGAGTATGACCTTCAGCTTGAGAACCTTCTTCTTGAGTTGAGTTTTAGGTGGACAACATCCTCTGCTTATTGATTTCTATAGGGTTATGTTGGCGAGCTTCTGCTGTCACAAGACTAGCTTCCTTCTGAGGACATGAAAGAGCATCGTGCTCCCCACCCGGACACATATCTGGAGCCTTGTTAACCTCATGTTGTTTCTCCGTGGTTAGTTTCAGTGCTCCATGCCTCTTCTTCTTTCTTTGATTATTCCATGCTTCAAAGAACTTGCCTCTTTACTGGCCCAATGGGAATTCCGTCTTTGGCCATCTCATCACGAAAGTAGGTTGTGCTAGGCTGCATCTTTCCTTGTAATACTTGGGTCTGCAGAGCTGATAGCTTCTCTTTATCAAATGGTGAAGTAGTCATGTTTTGATGGTTATCATCGGTGAAAGTATTGGGGTCTTTAGGGAGTGAAGCTTGCTCTGTAATGGACTAATGAATCTTAACCATGGCTTGAGCCATTGCTTGCAGAACCTGAGTTTGTGCAGCGATATACTCCAACGTCTTGCGCTCCAATGATGAGGTCGCAAGAGGAATGTTGATGTTTCCTTCATTATCTTTATCTTCATGATTTGTGTTGGAGCTCTCCATCCGACTGGGTATTTGTGATAGACCGAAGAGTAGAGAGAAAGAATGGAAAGAGCAAGGAGGTGGGAGATGCAAAAGAACCCAACTAAGCAACTGATGTCATTCGAGATGTAAGATCCTCAATACACCAACACTCACTTCAAAGGACCAAATCAATCAAGGTCATAAAACCAAGCATCATCATGCAAGCACTCAATTCCACCAACCAAGGCATAGCTAAGGGAACGACACTACGCATTGTTAACAAAGTCAGAGGGTATCCTCCTAATAGATGAGATGTAGCTCACAGCAAGGATATCCATAAACAATGGATTTTTTCCCAGATCAAAGAGTACGAAATTATGAGTTCATCCCAACTGGAATCACCTCAATTGGAGATTTAGAACTCGAGATATGAATGGGACAAGATGGCTATGTCAGCAGTGTTGACAGATTCGGAAACCTCCAAAGTTTCGGGCATAACTCTCTGTATATACAACCAAAATTGATGAATTTTGGACAGAGTGAATCTTATGAAATTCCTGAACTACTCCAATTGGATTTAACTCAATCGGAGGTCCATAGCCCGAGATATAAAATAATAAAGGTAACTGGGTCAGCAGAGTTTACAGATTCTGAAAGCTCCAATGTTTCGAGCATAGCTCCTGGAATATAAACTGGATAGGTCTGAATTTTTGATATAAATTCACTTATGGAATTTAGGAACTAACCCAACTGGTTTCATATCAATCGGAGTTCTGTAGCTCGAGAAAGAATTAAAACAGCGCTGATGTGTCAGAGATCTGCGCGAAAAAGATAGAATATCAAGGGTTACAATTCACCTTTTGACTTATTGGTGGAATTGCTTGAGAGAAGTGGAAGAGAGACAAGATCAAGACCAAGGGAAGAGTAAATAAATAGGCAAGGGTCGAGGTCATAATCATTTGCAAAACAATGATGTGCAAATGAAAATGTGACAGTCAAAGGTGAGCTATCAAGGAGGATTGATGAAAGATATGGTTTAAGGAGCGAGAATATTCATCACAGAGCTCAAGGGAGAGGTAGTGATGAATTTTAGATCAAAGGAAACCTTAGGAAATGACCATTACTATCTAGGCTCACGTCCTACAGTCGATACAGCTCTGATACCACTCTGTCACACCTGTTTTCCAAAGAAAACCAAGTGCAAGCCTATATGCATGCCAGGATCAAGTTTCATGCATATAGCTGACATAAGTGAATAACAGAAACAATATCACGTAAGAAAAAGGGAGATTATCAGAGTTTACACTTAATCCTGGAAACGAAGACACCAAACTTCACAAAATCGATCGGGGGTTGCGTACGCCTAGAACCAGCAACATCTTCACAAGACTTCAGAGTAGCTTCCTCCTTCTGAGCAACATTGTTTATAGCAAGGGTGAGCACTTGTCGTACTCAGCAAGTGTGGGGAAAGTATGAATGCAAAGGCTTTATAGTGGACTGGCTCAAAGCATTTAGCATTTTAATTGGTCAAGTTTTATTAGCACCTGATTACTAATAAAAGTATAAGTTTATACCAACCCACAATTAAGCATAAAGATAAGAGATACGCCATAAGCACATGGCAAACATAACCATAACACATATCACAATTTAAGTCCATCTTCAAGTTCAATTATCATGTGAGGGTCCAGGCCGCTCTTGACCGTGAGCACGGCTAATCGATTAGTTTAACACTCTGCAGAGGTTGTACACTTTCACCACAAGCAGCGTAAAAGCTCCGAAGAACTTTGAACCCAACCATGCGATGCTGCGCAGGCACCATACCACACTACCGAGGTGTGATTGCATAGGGACGCTACATGGCCTTTACAAAGGTTCTCCAACAAGTTGTGACCCACAAGGTCCGGATCAGTTAGCAAGGTATAAAGTCCCCTAGCAGGTCGATACCCCACCATAAAAAGAATAACTCACCCAACCCCCTGCTAGAGCGAGTCCATACCCCACAGTACCGCCGATCCCTTGTCCTTATCAGGTAAGATCACTCCAAGCTAAAGTTCCTAATTATTCAGCCAAGACCATTGCCCATTAGTTCTTGTGGTTGTATTGTTTTCCTAGGTGGTTCTCCATGTTCCGATTATCATATTAAAGTGGTCTTGTAAAGTAAAAGATCATAAAAGGAACATAGAATAACAAAAGGTATCCAAGTTGATTAATACCAATTCCCAGTAGAGCATGCTAAGCAACATCTACCATCAATATTAATTAAGAACCAGGTTCAAGATAACAGTCAAACGTGGCTAGTCATCCTTAATAGGAACCCATCAAAGTTAATGCAAAGCAATGCAATAGTGATTAATAAAGTTATTAGGACAAAAGTTCAAGGACACACTTGCCTTTAACCAAAGTGTAGTTGCTCAGAACCTTCACCTTCACACTCTTCCAAGTTCTCGAACCACGAACAACGTTCACTCTAATCGCATCAATCATCGGGCACAAACATACATAAAGCAGACAGACAAACAAACTAAGAACAATGCACCAATCAAAAAGGAAACTTTAAAAGAACGCACTAAAGGACAGGCTCGATCAGATGGATCACTAAAGAACACAAAGTGTGCTTGGAAGGGAAAGGCTTGGTTAACTTTGAACAGATGGTCATGGAAGATTGAGCAAGGACCGGAAAGATCACCCTAAGATAGAGCTCAATTCTATTGGTTACGCAAGAAACGAGGGAACCACTTAGAACGGAACTAAGCTCAAATCTATCGAAAGATTATTATCAAACCACAAGAAACTACGCTTGGCATATTTTAATTAAGAAATCATGTAAAAGAATATTTCAGAGAAATACTCTATGTTACCATTAAACAAGTTACATTTAATTAAAGAAATCACGATCAACCTAATCATATTTTATTTATAACATTTGAGTAGAAGTTATGTCAAGTTAACAATTACTTTAGAAAGATAAAGCAAGCATAAGACATCTAGGCAAGCAACTTTATGTCACGCGTTCAACTAAACAAATTTTAATATTGAAAAGGCATTTATGCCGTCATTAGGCATATTACTTTATTAAGAAAACCGATGTTTAACTCTAACATCTTTTATTTAGAAAAACTAGTTATGAATAGGGATTAACCAATTACATTATGATTAAAGAAAACCGGATTAGAACCTAATCACTTTTTATGTATAAAAGCATTGGAATAAGAATTAGTCAAGATTAACATGCATCTTAAATGTTAAAACAAGTAACAGGTGATACACATGCTAACGTACAAGTTACTGTGAAACGAACTAGACGGATAGCAACGAACTATCAAGCGCATAAGAAACCTTAGGCTAGGGTTTAGGAGAACTGGTCTACAAAGAGAACTCGGATGAAAAACTGACATATTAACCAAGGGTGAACCGATCCGACAGTGAAACAGATAAAAGGGTAAACTCTAAAGAAAGATAGCTACGATAGATTAGGTACAAGAGCACAGCTGATTCATAAAGAGACACCCTAACTGAGATAGGATAGGCATGAACTAGATATTGATGAACGAGATTCTAAGAGGAACATGAAATAATCATGATAAGATTACTTGATAAAGAAAGGCAGAACAGAAACTCTAAGATATCTACTAGGATCACCAAAGCACACAAACCGTGCTAAAAAGGGAAGGATCTGAATAGCTGGACATGGTTTGAGCTTGAGCTAACACTAGAAAGATTTAGAGCTTCAGATAAACTTGATCAAAAGAGATAAAGCTGATACTGAACGTCTAACGAATTATTTGCATATGAGAGATCAAACCATGAGCCGGATATATTTTAATTAACAAAATATATGTAAGGATATTTCATCAGTAAAATACCCCTTGTTGGGATTAAAGTGAATTAAACTTTATTTTCAAAACCGGTGTAAAGAACTAGTCAAGTTTCATTTATAAAGATTCATATATTGATTAAACCGATTAAACATTTAATTTAGAAAAACTAAACTATATGAACAATATAAACGGAACTTTGTAATTCAAGTGGATCATATTATTATTAAAAACATTATGGTATTGGCCTTAATCAAATTAATATTTATTATAAAAGCCGATGTAAAAGCTTAATCCAATTTTAATTAGAAAAGATGAATTAACTATTAAACAAATTAACATTTGACTTACAAAAACCGAGATAAAGATCTACTTAGATTTTACTTGCAAAAGCATGTGAGAGAAACATTAATCAAATTAAATTTACTTATGAAAAACGATGTATAGATCTATATAGTTTTTATTTATAAAAGGCATGTATAATTAGTCATTAATCAAATTTAATATTAATTTTATTTTTAGAAAACAAAATAAGGAGAAAACACAACACTAACGCGTACTTTACATTATTATGGACCTGACGCAACTTGAACGGATAAAAAAAGAGTTAAAACGTGGAAGATATGGATAAAACAAGATGGAAGGACCTATATGTGATTAACTATAGACTTCAGGGGCTAGCTAAGAAGATCTGCAAGACACATCAAATAGTGCTTGCGAAACTGATAAAGGACAGGTTAGATCCGAAAAAGACTCGGGTTGGATTTATGTGTGAAAGGTGGGATCTTTCTAGGGGGTTATCTATATATTGGCCAAGACACAAAATAGATCTAAATATTACATGGAAAGTCTAGGGGCCTAAGTGCAACCGACCTTATCTTCTTCAACCCGTAGCTTGGAACGAACGGAACTTCCCACGCACAGAATGTGCTCCCGACGCCTCCAATCCGCGGGCTTCCGGCGCCTAGGGGTTTGGGGAAGATGCAAAACGGAGAGAGGAGTTCGAGGGGATCGCGAGGATGTACTCACCATCGATGGAGACGGACGGATTTGGCCGGATTTCGAAGGTCAACCGCCGCGGTTCGGGGTCGGGCTTCCGGGCTTTAGCAGCAGCGGGCGGGGCGCGCGGCTTGCGGCCAGGGGCGGCGGCTCGGGCTTCGCGCTCCAGGGCGGGCGGCGCGCGCGCGGCGGGCGCGGCGGAGAGGGCACGCTAGGGCGGCGCGCGCGGGGGCGGTGCCGCCCTTTTATGGGGCGGGCGCGGGCGCCGCAGGCGGCGGCGGCCATGGCCGTGTTGGCCTCGGCCTCTCCGGCCGGGATGGGCCACGCCGGCCTAGCGGGCTGAAGCGGGCGCGGGCGGTGCGGACCGGGTCGGGCCTCCGGGCTCGGCCCGTTAGGAATAGGGTAGTTTTTTTCTTTTTCTTTTTTTTTCAGAATTTATTTCTAGTGCGAAAACAATTCCAGCAAAAACTAGAAATTGTTTAAGGGCACGAAAAATACTCCGAAAATCACAAAAATTCCAGGAAAATTCATAGAGGTAGATTATGACATGAACAATCCAAATAAAGTATTTGGAGCTCATGAAAAAGATTTTAGAGCCTTCTAATAAAAAGAAAATGCTTAGAGAAAATGAGAATAAATCCCAGAAAAATCCGGAAAATTCTCAGAAGGGTTAGGACAGCTTCTAAACGTATTTTTGAAACCTTAAGCACTCAAGAAGCACAAAGATGCATCGGCATGAATGCAACACTCATAACTTTTATTTGCTTAAGAAAATCAAACAAGGATTTTTTTCCTATACTATATTTCCTGTAAAGAAAAATAAATGTTGGAAAAATTTTGAAATTATGAGAAAATTGTTATTTAATTATTCTTTCTATTCACATCCTGAAATTGAAAATTTCAGGGTGTGACAGACGGCGACGAGCCTCAGGCCTGAAAACCTGCTGGGCACTAGGCCCATTTTTGTTTAGATGTCAATATCTGGGCCTTACGGCCATGTAAATAAACAAGTAAAACTTATGGAGTTGTTCGAATACTTGTAAATTCAAGTGATGTCTTTTATTTATCGCGCCTTTCTGTTTTTTCCTTTGCTCGTGCGAATTTGGGTTGGGAGAGTTCGATTTCGTGAGCGGTCCGCTGGGCCGGAGGCAAGAGAGAAGGGACTTATCCTCGCGGAGGCGTAGGCTATCTCTGACTCGCACGTCCTTTCCGCATGACCTTCCACGCCCAGCCTTGGTTCGCTCGAGACTTCGGTCGAAACATACTTTAGCGCGCTTGCAAGTTAAGTTTTGCGAAAAAATGGGACCATTTTTTTGGGGGGGGGGTGCCCCCCGTAGTAGCCCCTGAGGGTAACTTGGGTTTCAGGGGAAAGCCGAGTTGCCCTTTGACTTTATGGACTTGTTGCTATTTACATTTTCGTTGCCAACTGGGGTGTTGGGCATGTTATTTACAACAAAAGACTTGGAAATCCTAGCTAGGGGTAAAAGCGACGTAGCTGCTGGATGTTCCAAACATTGGTGAGTTCCTCGCCGTCCTCGTTGGCTAGCTTGTATGTGCCGAGCTTGAGCACCTTCACCACGACGTAGGGTCCCTCCCATGGGGGTGATAAATTGTGGCGTCCTCGGTTGTCTTGGCGTAGCCTTAGGACCAAGTCCCCTTCGCTGAAGTCCCACCGGCGCACCTTTCGAGCTTGGTAGCGCCTTAGGGACTGCTGGTACCTTGCGGAGTGCATCAGGGCCACGAGGCGCGCTTCATCCAACCGGTCCAGTGAGTCCTCGCGGGCTCGCCGGTTGGCATCTTCGTCGTAGCTCCGCACTCTGGGCGACCCGTATTCCAGGTCCGTGGGGAGGACTGCCTCCACGCCATGGACCAGGATAAACGGGGTGAACCCGGTGGCCCTGCTCGGGGTGGTTCTGAGGCTCCATACCACCGCCGGGAGCTCCTGGAGCCATTTACGGCCAGACTTATTCAGTTGGTCGAAGATTCTGGGCTTGAGGCCTTGTAGAATTATGCCATTGGTACGCTCCACTTGGCCGTTGGTCTGTGGGTGTGCCACGGCTGCCCAGTCCACACGGATGTGGAACTTATCGTAGAACTCCAGGAATTTCCTGCCTGTGAATTGGGACCCATTGTCGGTGATGATGGAGTTCGGCACTCCAAACTGATAGACGATGTCGGTGAAGAACATCACCACTTGCTCAGCCCTGAGATTTGTAATGGGGCGCACCTCCACCCACTTGGAGAATTTGTCGATCGCGACCAACAAGTGGGTGTAGCCCCCGGGCGCCTTCCGCAAGGGCCCGACGATGTCCAGCCCCCACACGGCGAAAGGCCATGTGATGGGTATGGTCTGCAGGACGTGCGAAGGGAGGTTGGATTTGCGGGCGTAGAACTGGCACCCTTCATAGGTGCGTACGATTTCGCTGGCATCAGCGACTGCGGTGGGCCAGTAGAAGCCCTGGCGGAACGCGTTGCCCACGAGGGTGCGGGGCGCGGTGTGGTGGCCGCAGACACCCGCGTGTATGTCCCAGAGGAGCTCGCGCCCCTCGGGGATGGGCACTGTTGACGGTGAAAATCCGTCAACCTAGCCATGAGTTTACCTTCGGTGTTGGCATGAGTTTTATACCTTATCCATTGGTACTAACCCCCGTGGTATAACAAGTTCACGTGTGCATGTCGGTTTTGGAGTTTAATGTTTATGCAGGGTTTTAGCGTTGAATGCAAGACTTTCGGGATAAGTTCATCAAGCACCTCATGACAAGACCTTGAAGCCCCGTACAAGTCATGCAACGAAGCAAACTTAACTCCAAGAAGCCAGGGACTTGATCCGAGAAGACGACAAACTCCGTGGACCTGACCAGAAAAGTGCTGAATCTTGCAAGACAAGAGTTGTGTCCAATTCGGAGAGAAACTGACGACATGGACCTACATGCAGAAGGGGGAAACATCCAGGAAGCAAGGGAACCGACGTAGAGCAAAGGAGGCCTCGGGGCCGGGCCCGGATGGGCCCGTGCCGGCCGGCCGGCCTGGCCGGTCGGCCCAGCCCTATACAGAGCCCAGTGAGGCTCCCCTTTGCCCTAGCCGCCAATCAGGCTATTCATAGCCCCCTGACCGAGAGCCACGCAGAGAAGAATTCGTCATCGGCTGCCGAGGAGCAGAGAAGAGAGGGACACCATCTCGGAGAGGAGAGGGTCGAGCTAGTTGACTAGGGTTCCCCTAGCCGACGTGGGAACCTTGCACGGAAGTCCACGTCGGAGTTCCCGGAGCTAGAAGCAAGATCAAGGAAGGATCCCGATGGTGATCTTGTGTATGTATCATTGTTATAGTTGAATTATCAAGTTGAATCTTTTCCTAGCGATCAAGTGTTTCCTCGAAGATTTCGTTTTTCGATCGGCTTTGCTTATTCCAATTCTCTTCTCGAGATAGATTCCATAGGGTGTTCTTGTAGCCGCGGTGGCTAGAGGTACACGCCGGATCTTCCGAAAGAATCTCGACTTGTCTTTTGACTCGCCCTAAGCTCCCCGCATGAATAGGGATACGTTGTGACAGAACGGGGGTTCCGAAAGGTGGATGTTTTCGGATTTGGGCGGGAAACCACGATTTAAAGAGGCTTCTATTAAGATTTGATTTGCTACTTCTTCTCTTGCTTGGAACTTCAACAAAAGGCTTACCCCGATCCCTCTAGATCGGTTTATCTACCCAATCTTACTTTGTTTTCTCTAGTCTTTAGTAGATTAGATTCGTTTCGTGTCTTTTACTTAGATGCATTAGGGTTTCTTCTATCGAAGATTGAAGTTACTTGGCTTTATTAGATTAAGTTTTGCGTCACACATTTGTTCCACGGATTCGATACCTTGGGTTCACCACTCGAGGGAAGAAGGGTCCCTTGACTACGACGGGAGACTTGTCCGCTTGCAAGTCATTAAACGAACTTTGATACAACTATTAACCGTCAACAGGCACGCATCGCTGCAGGATGCCGGAGGCGGCGCGCTTGTACAGCTCGCCGTCGACGAGGGCGAAGGATTTGGCCATCCTGGCGATGCGTCTGGCCTCGGACCGGTCCGAGGGGAGTTCCCCTCGGTCCATCCAGGCGATGTACTTGTCGCGCCAATCCGCCCCGCTGGGAGCTGGCTCGACGTCCATGGCTTCGGCCTCGTCGGCGCCGTACCCCTCGAGGAGGGAGAGCACGAACGCCTCGTTCGAGGGGTCCTTGTCCATGGGCTCCGCGCCTGCTGGGTTCGAGGGAGCCCCCGAGAGTTCTGTGCAACTCGAGGGGTGCGGCTCGAGGGCGACGGATGGTTGGGGGACATCTCGAGCGAAGACGTTCGAGGGGACAGTGAGCCGCCCCGACGCAATCTTGGCGAGTTCGTCCGCCTCCTCGTTGTACCGCCGGGGCACGTGGTTGAGCTCAATGTCGTAAAATTTGTCCTCGAGGGCCCGTACGGCCTTGCAGTACGACTCCATCTTGTCGTCGTGGCAGCTCGCGTTTTTCATGACTTGGTCAATCACGAGCTGTGAATCCCCCCTCACGTCGAGGCGCTTGATGCCTATCTCGATGGCGATCCTGAGGCCGCATAGCGGGGCCTCGTACTCAGCCATATTGTTCGACGCGGGGAAGTGGAGGTGCAGAGCGTACCGCATGTGCTCCTCGAGGGGTGACACGAAGAGCAGGCCCGCGCCCGCCCCTATCTTCATCAACGAGCCGTCGAAGTACAGAGTCCAGCATTCCGCCTAGATCCGTGGCGGCGGCAATTGCGTGTCCGTCCACTCGGCGACGAAGTCCGCCAAGATTTGGGACTTGATGACCTTGCGCGGGGCGTAGGTGAGCGTTTCACCCATCAGCTCCACCGACCACTTGGCGATCCTGCCCGCTGCGTCCGGATTGCGAATGATCTCCCCTAATGGAAAGGAGGAAACCACCGTGACAGGATGGGCCTCGAAGTAGTGGCGAAGCTTGCGCCGTGCGAGAACCACTGCGTAGAGCAGCTTCTGGACTTGAGGGTAGCGCGTCTTGGTGTCGGACAAGACCTCGTTGATGTAGTACACCGGCCGCTGAACCGGCAAGGCGTGGCCTTCCTCCATGCGCTCTACTACGATCACGGCACTGACCACCTGGGTGGTCGCAGCCACGTAGAGGTACAGAGGCTCGCCGTCTTGCGGCGGTGTAAGGATCGGGGCGTGGGTGAGGGGCGCCTTTAGCTTATCAAGCGCCTCCTGGGCCTCGGCGGTCCAGGAGAAACGCTCGTGCTTTTTGAGGAGTCGATAGAGGGGCAAGTGTCGTATGGGCCTCCCTGGGCCCACTACCTTGGCGGGTGCCAGGACCGACTACTCGGTGGGCCCCTGGGACTACTCGACTTGCGCTACACAGCACCTGATGGCGTGGAGCACAAGGACTACAGAGGAGAAGTACTCGGATAGGAAGCTGTACATGTCCTGCACTGTATGGAAGACTCCTAGACGTACTCGACTAGTACTCTCTCCCTACTCCGACTTGTAACCCTGCCTCCCGGACTATATAAGGCGAGGTAGGGACCCCTCTCTACATCATCTCATCTCACGGCGTACAATTACACCATCTTGTAATCGTACCTGAGGACCATGTGTGGTTCGAGGACCGGTGGATGGTCGCTTCCTTGTGTGATGAGTGATTGACAACGTTGTGCGGACTGATTCTTGGCAAAGTATTGCAGGTGCAAGTTGCGGCTTGACTGGTGTTGGTGCAGGTGAAGAACAAGTGCGAAAGGTCGTCGCCGGTGAGGCCTCCAGGTGTGGAGAAGACAAGTAGGCTTCGTTCGAGGGACCCGGTGGCCAGAGGGGTCAAGTGCGGGCCACATGGTGGCATGAACAGCAAGATGAAGTCGTGGATGGTTTCTTGGTTGAGCCTCAAAACCAAGGTCGAGCCGGGACTACACGGGAGCCGAGTCATGAGTGGAGATTGGCTGAGGCTACACCGAGTTCGCGGGGTTTCCGGTGGTCACCAGAAAACCACTGGGTTCCTTGGTTGATCCACAAAGCCAAGACCGGTTTCGTGACGCTTCCAGAAGTTGTCACAGGCGAACTCACCGGCAAGTTCGGCGAAATTTCGCTCTTCGACCATCACACTGACTTCGAGCTCGACTCCGCTTCCAACTCGAACTCGACATCTCCATGGGCTATCGCATGCGAGCCGGCTACTCAGCCATCACAGGTGGTCCCATCACCCCGTGAGCGCTCCACGCGTGGTCCCTGCATCCTCAGCAGGGCCTGCACGGAGGCTCCCTCTTCGCGCCGGGCCGGCAAGGAGCCCGTACCCGAGTACAACTCGGACTCCAACACCACCTCCGGCCACGCTTCGGACTCCAACCCCCTCTCCGGGTTCTACTCGGATTCCGCATACGAGTTCGACTTCGGGTCGGACCCAGAGGATCCCGAGTCCGAGGACAACTCTACTGAGCATCCCTTATCAGGGCCGGCCTCTGGGCTGGTTATAACGTCCACACCGGCCGGGAGATTCGTCTACTGGCCAGACCGCAAGCCCGCTGACCTGATAAGTGGAGACTCACGCTACGTCGCCTACATCGACTCGCTCCCGTTTTAGGAGGGAACACCGCTTGCCCGAGCTGACTCGAACACCCCAACTGAGGTGGCGGTCTCTGAGTCCAGCCTTGGCACCCCTGATCGCCAAGTCTTCATGGCTGCCGGCGACACGCCAGGACCTTCAGGGACGGCTCAAGACAAGTACCTTGAAGACATCTCCGCAGACGAGCTGTCTGCTGACGCACCTGCAGACGAGACCCCCGCTAACAGGGACGCTCGACGTGAGCGTAACAGGAAGCGCAGCGAACGGCGCCGGCGTCTCCGAGACAACCTCCCCATCTGCAACCTCGCGGAAGCTCTCGAGGCGGTCGAGAGCAGAGTGCACACTGTGACGCCCCAGGTTTTTAATTACCGTCATTAACGCTAATGACCGGATTAGCCGGTCAAATGGTCAACCGAGGTCAAACCTAAGTCAACCTGGGCCCTCACCCCGAAAAACTCACTAACACACCCTAGTGACCCTAAATGAATAGCAACACACTTGTGGGGCCAACCCATGGTCAAAGGGTGGATCAAACCCTTTTGCCATCCCAGTGTCCACCGGTGTCTGCTGGAACTTTTGCCGCGTTCTCCAAAATTCACCTAAACACTTAAAATTCTACCTTTAGGAAAGTTGTAGGTCTTGTTGAGGGACACAACTTTCATGTTGGTTGGCATTTCAAATTTGGAGAGGAAAATTGTGAAAAACCCCTTGCAAGACAGGATTTACTGTTGCCAGAAACAGGCTGACATTCAAAGTTGGCATTCAAATAGATTCAAATCTAGGAAGAAAAACCCTATACAGCCTTTGTAAAAATTGTAGCTGGTACTTAGATCTGCAACTTTGGTATTCATTGCTTGGTCAAGTTTTATTCAAAATTTTGGAAAAAGATTGGGTCAAACAACGCTTCAGCAACACAGTTAGAGCAGGAGCGCCGGCGCGCTGTGACGTCGCGCGCCCGCACGCCTCCCGACGCCCCTCCGCCCGAGGACGACCGCGCCCCTAGGCCGCGCCCGTGCCTAGGCGACCCGCACCCCGCGACGTGCGGGGGTCGGCGCCGCGCCACGCGCCGACGCGCCGCGCGCGCCGTGCGGTGGCCGGACGCCCCCCCTTCGGACCGGCGGTCCATCCGCGCCCCCTCGCCCGCGTGCGCCGTACTACGGCCGTGGATCACGCCGCCGTCACCGCCGGCCGCCCGAGGGTATTTAGGTGCCGTCCTCACCCCCCCCTCGCGCGCGCCACCGAGCCCCACCGCGCCATTGCCGCCGCCGCGGTCCGGAGCTCGCCGCTCGCTCTCCCCACCGGCCAACCACATCACTAGCCTCCCTAGACCCCACCGCACCTCCCGGGGTCACGTATTGGCCAAAGCCCGCGCTCTCCTCGCCCAACACCGAGCCACCGCGGACGTGCCCGCCGGCCGCCGCCGTGCGCTGCCGTGCGAGATCTCCCCCGCCCCAACCGCGCTTACCCATCAACCCTAGGTGAGCACACACTCCACCCCGAGCCAATCCCCGGCCCGAGCGCCGCCGGAGCTGCCGGATTTCCGGCGAGCCCGCCGCCTGCCCGGCCAAAGGACCCAATTGCAGGGCCACAGATCTTGGCAGGGTGTTTTGTGTAAAGTTCAGGACCTAGCTGCAATGAAACCTATCTAGATTTTCTTACAAATTAGTCCAGTGACTTGTAAAATCCCTAGACATTCACAGAAAAATCAGAAAAATCCCAAACCAATTTTTTAGGGTTCAGGATGATAAACCCCACCTCTTTTGTTGTATACTCATGGCTAGATTCAAAATAGTTTTGGCAGGAAAAATACAAATGTGTTATACATGGATCTGTCATAACTTGAAAAATATAACTCCTCTGTAGCCAAATTTTGGATATGTTGTGTGTTAGGATGTGACTAGATGCTGTGCCAAAACTTGCACAAAGTTATGCAGTAGATTTTGCTAGACAAATTCTTTTCCATTCTTGCAGTAATTGCCTAGATGATTTTTCGTGTTAAATAAATTTATGTTCTTGAGCCCAACTTGTGCACATTGTCTTGTAACGCCAAAAGACACATCCTGTGAATTAACCATGAATTTTGGATTAACAGAAATAATTATTCTTGAATTATGCATGTTTTCCTTTGTAAATTGATAAACCAAGTTCAGAAGAGGTTCCATGTGAACATGCTGGTTCTTTAGACTTGTTTAGGACCAGAGAGCATGCACAAGAAAGTTTGGATCATTTTGATGCTTATTTATTTTTATATGCATTTACTTGTAATCACTAGCTAGCTTTGTTATTTTCCACAATATTTAATTTCTTAGCATCCAACACTTACATGTGGGTCCAATGTACCAGGATGGGTGCTAGTAGGCTTAAGAAACACTCATTTAATTTTTTATAATTTAATTGATTAATAAAAGGCTTAAATGCCCTTTTAATATTAAAGGGAACTTAAAATAAAGAGAAATCCTTAATTAAATCTCTTCCTTTTTGAAAGTATTATTTAATATAAATAAAAGAAATTTAATTATCAGCTCTGATAAGGAGTTAATTCACAAATAAAAATATTAATTACACCCTTGTTGGTAAAGATAAAATGAAATGAAGCTTTCACATGAAATGATAAACTTAATAAAAACCTTTATTCAAATGTGGAATAAAAGCGTAACCCATGTACAACCAATGACTTCCTAAAATAGAAACCTTAGATGAATGCTTGTTAAGGTGAATATGACCAACTAGAGTTGGATAATCACATCACCTAAAGTGCATTGCATTCCGTGTGGATCTTCCGGACGGAGATTACTCCCTGGTCCCGGAAACCGAGGAAGGCGGAGCGGAAGGTTCTCTGCAGTACGTGGACGTACTCGACACCGAGGGTGCCCAAGCTAACCTAGTCGACGAAGGCAAGCTCCGGTGCATCTAACCTAGTTTAAAGTTCTTTATTCAATTATCTATGAATGATTGTGCATTTGCGTTCAGGAGTTGAATGAAACCCTAGATGCATGATCCCTAGGTACATTTGGTCCCTACTAGTATGATAGGTCGATAGCTGCTAAGCTATAGGACCGTTACAAGTCGGGTGATGACCTCACTCGTGAGAATAGGTTCCTAGATAGGAATCATACTATATCCTTAAATGGATTGCTCACGTGGTAAGAGCATGGGATCTGGGCTCCGGTCCAGTGGTTATGTGGGTTAAGTTTTTGAACGTACTAAGCACATGCCGGTTATGGGGCCGGTAAGCCTAGTACCTTAATGAGGCGGCAAGGGATCCTACCGTTACTACTCTTGGGATTCGCTCTCACGGCTCGCCACCGATGGTGTATGGTGACTCCGGGTATCTCGCGGGGTATGCCGGATAGCCTGCACCAAAGACTGTAAGATTCGATCCCGACCCGAGGATTTATGGGGACGGCCTGGGAAGTTGTCCTCGCGGGGGCAGCCTACCGTGTGTTTGGGTCTACCTTGCAAGGTTTAAATCAATCGATTGTCGGCCTCTCACCGTTACCCGAGACTACTTACTCCACTAGTCATGTGATCCCTAATGATGGAAGTTGATGAAGATGATGCTTGAGTAATTGTATTGTACAACTTCGTTTGTACTACTTGGCTAATGTAGTAAAGATTAAACCACTTGAACTTGTGCTAAAATCTTGAAAGTAAGGACCTACTCTTTGTTACTTTTTAGCAAAAGCAACCCAGTAGCCAAAAAGCCTTTCATGGTCTAGAATGGGTGAAGTAGATATCACCGACGGGTAAGACTTGCTGAGTATTAGTATACTCAGCCTTGCTATAATGTGTTGATCCAGGTAATGCCTTCAGTGATGTGTGGCCCGGTGAGATCCCGCCCGGCTGGGAGCTGGAGTGGGTGGAGGACGACTACTGAAGCATCATGGATGGCCTCCCGTGGTGACTTCGCTGCCGCTAGTTAATTTCCGCTGCTTTTCGAAAACTCTGAACTGTTTCGTCATGACAAAAATTATGGTTTGTAATAATTAAACCCTACGGGGTATGAATTTGGATTTCCATGTTGTTGTATCTCTGGACTCGCCTTCGAGTGAGTTCTAATGCATATATTCGATCCTTGTGCTCTCAAGTGATTTACCGGGCGTTAACCCGGCAACTTACGACAGGATGGTACTTTATTATTGCTTAATGACCAAAGTGGATCGGTCTTAGGCGATAGTACGGTATTTTCCTGGGCGGGTTGTCACAGTTGGCATCAGAGCTTATATGCACCAGAGATTAATTAATTAAACCTTAATCTCTGGTTTTTGTATAAAATATGCCAAGATTTTCTGATTTTCCAAAATACGTTGGTCCGCTAAGGATAAACTAGACCGAGAGGCCCTAGAGGGAATTTTGGGTTCTTTCAGGTGGCTTAATTAACTTATGGTCTATTTTGCTAACTTCCAGCACATTACTTTATGTCAGACTTACCTTCTTGCACAACCATACTAGTTCATCATGTTTTGCCATACGTGGTGGTACCACAGGGAAGTTCTGTGAGGGACTAGTGAGACCTATTCCAATGGGTGTCACGTCGCGTCTGAGTCTCGTCACGTTTTGCCATACGTGATGGTACCACGGGAAAGTCCGTGAGGGATGAGTGAGGCCTATTCCAATGGGCACTCACGTTGCGTCAGAGTCTTAAATAGGACGCTGTCCATGCAGCGGCTTAACGCATGGATACCGTTTCTATAGTGAACGGTAATGAATGTGGACGCTTTCGTGACATGCTGGCACGAAAGGTTCGTTTTCTGCAGGTACATAACAGCGCTTCGTTAGTTGTTAAGCAAGTACCGTATAGCTCTCGACTAGATATTATAGGGAGAGACGACTAAAACCCTTGCCACCGGCACTAACTTTGATTTTGGCTTGATTGCCATGTGAGGTCGAATAGGACGTCTTGCATGCATATTAAAAATCGAAATAACTAAAATGGACCCAAAAATCGGAATTCCATATGCTCTCTAAGGAAGTTTATGATAGTGTGTGCTTTTTATAAATTAGAAGTACATTAGAAGTACTCCTCATACCTAGCCGTTATGCTGCCGAAATTTTACGAAAATTTGTGTACCATGTGATAGGTTAATTAAACCAAATTGTTAAATATAATGGCTCCTCAACTAGCTGTCTTGTAATAAGCAAATCTCAATCCTAGTTTCGATGGGTTGGTTCACTTTTCCCCCAGGCACCTCCAGGATTAGGACCCTTCATCTTGTTTCCTTGATCGATGCTCAACCTTAAAAAGCTTAATTAAAAGTATTAAAGGTTTAAGTTAAAACTTGGGAAATTATTGAGGTTTCTGGATTTTTTGTTATGAATTTTATTCACAGCTGCCAGAACTTCACCATTTGACATGTCGTTCTCTTTGAGATCTGACATGAGTTACATTTGTGTACAGATGGATTTCCCCGTGTTCCACCAGTTCGACGCTGACGGTACGATCTGTACCAACGGGTTGCACTGGGAGGGTTTTCCGCGCCTGGCGTGGGAAGCACTCGGTGCCGCAGCTACCTTACCCCACCAACGTACGAGGTGAAGGAGTTTGAGCGCTTTGGCGTTCCCCGCCGGGGGTGATCGTTACCGTGCCGCCGCACCCGACCACGCCGACCGGTTTGACTCCGAGCTTTATTTACTGGGGATTTATCACGCACGAGTCCGTGGAGTCAGCCGCCCTCAGAGTGCTGACAGACTTTTGTGACCACAACCCTACCGTGGTAGCTCTTTCTCCATTTGGACTGTTTCCTGCTGTGAGTCCTCACGACCCAGCTTGGTTGGACCGTATGGACCATCTACGGGAGCTATTGACCCTAGCAGAGCCATTGGATGTTACCCAGACACTTGCCCGTTGTCTGAACGTGGTCTTCACACTCCAGGGGCTGCGTTTTAACACCGCAGCGATCATTGCACAGCGCTTGGAGGCATCTAGGCGCGATTGGGAGCAGCTTTCGAAGACACCGGCGGCTCGAACTTCACGCTTACCCGGGTGCGGCAGGAGAACGACAGTCGCGTGCTAGGAGCTTCCACCGGAGCTTGAGAGAGGTGACCGCCTACGAGAGGATCGTGGACCCGGAGGCGGAGAACCATGCACCGGAGGAGGATGCCGACGCACACGAGATAGAGAGGCCGACACCGCCGCAAGCACATTGCCGAGATGCAGGAGCACGTGCGGGAGGCCGACGTACGGGTGGCCGCTTTACGAGCTATAGTGGCCTTACGGCCACCGCCCCCGCATACGAGGCACACCGGAGGAGCAGCAGGCTGTGTCCGGTCTGGATCAGACGAGTCAGGCAGGACCACCGCTACCGACTCCCCCAGCTTCGCCTTTGTACAGTGGTGCTTCAGTGGGCAACTAGGTTGCCGACAGCAAGGAGTAGCAGGATGTCGATCTTACCTAGTTGTCTTTGAGATGTTAGAGTGGTTGACTTGACAGCACGTCTTCGTGCCAAGCAACTATTGTATCGTGTCATGTCGTGATGTTCCAAATTCGAGTTGTAATGTCTTGAACCTTGTTCTGCTATGTTGTAATAAGAATGCTTAAGCTTGTATGCTTTAAGTGAATTTCGTTGTCTTTCAATTGAAATTTTCTTGTGTTGAATACCAGATCCTTGGATAAATCGTTGCAAATGACCACGCTTGTCAATATTGCATTTTTCTCCTAAAAACGTTGGTAAAACAAAGCATCTTTAAGAACATCACTCGTTGCCAGCAAATAAGTGCTCATTCGTATACCACCTTCTCTGGTATCCGGGATGACGATGATCGTTCGAAAATAATGATGAGCCGCGCAATTGAGTAATCGCCGTCCTAACTGATTGTGAAGAACGATTCTATGAATCTTGGTGGCTATAGAATATTGTTGTTTGTTGCTGTCCTCGTTGTTTAAGTACTAATGAGATGTGATTATGCATGATCGTGCTTGTCATCATTTGGAGTAAGCTTTCGGTTATCTCACTAATAAAGCTCACTTTTCAGATGGTGGGAACCACGCGCAGCTCTCCCAACGGTTTCGGAGCGAGTGGTAGTGGTGACTTGCCGCCACCCCCGCCCATGACACCGACGGAGGCCTTCATGGCCACCCAAACCGAGGTGCTGCGCCAGATCCTGCAGACGCAGCAGCAGATCGCCCAGCAGATGAACCGAGGGCCGCCACATGGGGCCAACCACGAGGGGCCTAACCAGGTCACCACGTACGCCTAGTTCATGGCCATGAAGCCGCCAACCTTCGCTAAACCAGAAGACCCTCTGGAAGTCGAGGCTTGGGTCAAAACCATAGAGGCAAAATTCTCTGCCTTTGTGCTGCCTTGTTCCGAGGAGAACAAAGCGAACTTCGCAGTGCTGCAACTGCGAGGGGAAGCTTTGATGTGGTGGGACCACTTCAAGTCCATGCAGCGAGGCCACGCTGTGACTTGGGACGAGTTCAAGCAGGCTTTCAAAAGCCACCACATCCCCAAGGGTCTGATGGACAGGAAGATGAGGGAGCTGTTGGCCCTCCGTCAGGGATCTGACTCCGTGTACCGCTATGCTCAGAAGTTCAATAGCTTATGCCAGTACGGTGGGCATCATGTTGATACTGATGCCAAGAAGATGGAGAGGTTCCGTGACGGGCTTGATGGCAAGCTGTATGAGCGCCTGAATCTGCTCGAGCCCGCAAACTTCCATGAGCTAGTGAACAAGGCTATCTCGCAAGAGGATGCTATGAAGAAAGCCCATGGGGACAACAAGAGGATGTCCGGTTTCACCCCAGGCAGCGGAACAAACAAGAAGTTTCGCTTTGTGAAGAAGGAAGCTCCAGGCCCATCCCAGCAATCTTCAACTGGACGCTGGACGATGAAGCCATTCCAGGGCAAACCTGCCGGGAACTTCCAGTTCCGCCATGCCCAGCAGCAGGCTCCAAAGCCTATTGCACCCCCTCGCGATGTTGGAGATCGTCGTTGCTACAACTGTGGCCAGCGAGGGCACTACATTAATGAGTGTCCCAAGCCCAGGCAGATCAAGCCCAATCCACGGAACCGCAGTACGGGGAAACAAGCCTCGCCACTGCGGCCAAGAAGCCTATGGTGCAAGTGCGCCGGGGCAAGCCGAACTTCACTACCATGAGTGACATTCCGACGGGAGCTCCGGTACTCACGGGTACATTCTCTATCGGTAACACTCCTGTTAAGGTCTTATTTGATTCGAGAGCCACCCATAGTTTCATAAATGAGAGTCTACTAGACAAATTGGGTCTAAGAGGAGTACACACCAAAATCGCTTAAAAAATTACCACACCCGGTGGAAACAACACGTCTCAATTAGTGACCTTCGAAGTTCCTCTGAGACTAGGAAGTAAGGTTATTCGATCTAATCTTATAACCATCAAATTGGGAAGCATGGATGTTATTTTGGGTATGGAATGGATGAATCAACATAAGGTGGTTCTATATATATGAGATAGGGTCGTAGAGATCAACTCTCCTACGGTCGGGCACACTACCTTGTAACTACCTTTTCGGGACGGTACTGACTCTTGTGCCTATGTGACCATTATCTTTTCCCTTGATGAAATTCCAGTAGTGTGTGAGTACCCGGATGTATTTCCTAACGAGTTGCCTGGTATGCCACCAGACAGAGATGTCGAGTTTGTGATCGAACTCCAGCCCGGTACCGCACCCATTTCCAAAAGATCCTATCGCATGCCACCCAAAGAGTTAGCTGAACTAAAAACCCAACTCCAAGAATTGTTAGATAAAGGTTACATTCGCCCGAGCTCTTCTCCTTGGGGTTGCCCTGCTCTCTTTGTCAAAAAGAAGGATGGTAGCTTGAGAATGTGCGTAGATTATCGACCACTCAATGCAGTCACCATCAAAAACAAATACCCACTTCCTCGAATCGATGTTCTTTTCGATAAATTGGCTGGTGCCAAAGTCTTCTCTAAGATCGATCTTCGTTCTGGCTACCACCAAATCAAGATTCGACCATGCGACATTCCTAAAACCGCTTTTTCTACTCGTTATGGTGTTTACAAGTTCTTGGTCATGTCCTTCGGACTCACTAATGCGCCTGCCTACTTCATGTACCTCATGAACTCCGTGTTCATGACGAAGCTCGATAAATTTGTCGTGGTCTTTATCGATGATATTCTCATCTATTCTAAGAGCGAGGAAGATCACACCAAACATCTCCGAGTTGTCCTTCAGCGTTTGCGAGATCACAAGCTTTATGCTAAGTTCTCCAAATGTGAATTCTGGTTGAAAAGTGTCAAATTCTTAGGGCACACCATTTCCCAAGACGGTATCTCCGTAAATCCTAGCAAAGTTCAAGAGGTGATGGATTTGAAACCACCCAAATCCGTACATCAAATCCGCAGTTTCCTAGGATTGGCGGGATATTACCGTCGGTTCATTCCTGACTTTTCTAGAATCGCAAAACCCATGACCGAATTGCTCAAGAAGGGAGTAAAATTCATGTGGAGTGAAGCATGTGAGAAAGCTTTTCACACCCTCAGACAACATCTAACTTCAGCCCCAGTGCTAGCTCAACCCGATAATTCCAAACCGTTTGAAGTCTTCTGTGACGCATCAGGCACAGGTCTTGGCTGTGTCCTTATGCAAGAAGGCCGAGTCATTGCTTATGCTTCACGGGCCCTTCGACCCCATGAGCTCAACTATCCTACCCATGATCTTGAGTTAGCTGTCGTTGTTCATGCCCTCAAGATATGGAGACATTATCTAATAGGCAATCATTGCAATATCTTCACCGATCACAAGAGCCTCAAATATATCTTCACCCAGTCAGAATTGAACATGAGGCAGAGAAGATGGCTTGAGTTGATCAAGGATTATGATTTAGAAGTGCACTATCATCCCGGCAAAGCAAATGTTGTTGCGGATGCTCTTAGCCGCAAGGATCATTGCAACCACCTAGAGTTAGAGCCAGTCAGTGAACCCTTGTGTGAAGAAATGAGAAGGCTCAACTTAGAAGTGGTACCGCAGGGAATTCTTTATGCCTTGACGGCAGAGTCAAACCTTTATGACAGGATTGTCACTGCCCAACGCAATGATGCAGATATACAAACCATCAGGCAGAAACTAGTAGAAGGAGACCCAAAGTACACTTGTTTCCAGAAGGATCACCAAGATGTGGTCTGGTTTGGAAAGCGTCTAGTGGTCCCCGTTGACCCAGAAATCAAGAAAATCATTCTAGATGAAGCTCACAAGTCCAAGTTCTCTATTCATCCCGGTAGTACCAAGATGTACCAAGATCTAAAGCAGAACTTTTGGTGGTCCAATATGAAGGTGGATGTAGCCAAGTATGTAGCCGAGTGCGATACTTGCCACCGGATGAAAGCAAGTCATTTGAAATCGGCAGGAGTACTCCAACCCCTGTCGATACCTATGTGGAAATGGGACGATATTAGTATGGATTTCATTGTGGGTTTACCCTTAACCCCTAGAAAGAAGGATTCTATTTGGGTAATCGTGGATAGACTCACCAAGACCGCTCACTTCATTGCCGTGCACACCACTTACTCCGTACAACAATATGCTGAGTTGTACGTGGACCACATAGTTCGTCTGCATGGAATCCCAAAGACTATAATCTCTGATAGAGGGACTCAGTTTGTGGCCCGTTTTTGGGAACAATTGCACGAGTGTTTGGGGACTCAACTACTCCGTAGTTCCAGTTATCATCCACAGACCGATGGTCAGACGGAAAGGATAAATCAGATCCTAGAAGACATGTTGAGAGCAAGCATCTTGCACTTTGACAAGAGTTGGGACAAGTGTTTGTTCTTGGCAGAGTTCTCCTACAATAACAGCTATCAGGCCAGCTTGAAAATGGCACCGTTCGATGCTCTATACGGACGTAGATGCCGCACCCCACTGAATTGGTCAGAGACCGGAGAAAGAACACTCTTTGGACCAGAGTTAGTTAAAGAGGCCGAAGAAAGGGTGCAAGTGATAAGAGAAAATTTGAAGATGGCACAGATGAGACAAAAGAGTTACCATGACAAGGGAACCACACCTCAACACTTCGAAGTGGGAGATCATGTATATTTGAAAGTATCCCCCACCAAAGGAGTGCAAAGGTTCGGAGTCAAGGGAAAGTTAGCCCCACGCTACATTGGACCCTATGAAGTAATAGAAGTATGTGGACCCGTGGCTTACCGTATCCAATTGCCAGAACGGTTTTCCGCAGTTCACAATGTGTTCCATGTAACTCAGTTGAAGAAGGGAATGCCTGTTCCGGAGAACGAGATCATTACAGAAGCTAATGCTTGGATCGAGCCGGATTTCTCGCTCGTCGAGCATCCATTGAAGGTACTAGACCAAAAAGAGCGAAAGACCCGGAGGCAGACCGTGCGAATGTACAAGATCCAATGGAGCCATCACACGGAAGAAGAAGCCACGTGGGAGACGGAGGATTATCTTAACACCAAGTATCCGGGCTTCCTCCAATCCCGAAACAGTGAGTCTTTTTCCCCATCTCTTCATTGTCAAATCGAATCTCGGGACGAGATTCCGTTTAAGGGGGGTAGGCTGTGACGCCCCAGGTTTTTAATTACCGTCATTAACGCTAATGACCGGATTAGCCGGTCAAATGGTCAACCGAGGTCAAACCTAGGTCAACCTGGGCCCTCACCCCGAAAAACTCACTAACACACCCTAGTGACCCTAAATGAATAGTAACACACTTGTGGGGCCAACCCATGGTCAAAGGGTGGGTCAAACCCTTTTGCCATCCCAGTGTCCACCGGTGTCTGCCGGAACTTTTGCCGCGTTCTCCAAAATTCACCTAAACACTTAAAATTCTACCTTTAGGAAAGTTGTAGGTCTAGTTGAGGGACACAACTTTCATGTTGGTTGGCATTTCAAATTTGGAGAGGAAAATTGTGAAAAACCCCTTGCAAGACAGGATTTACTGTTGCCAGAAACAGGCTGACATTCAAAGTTGGCATTCAAATAGATTCAAATCTAGGAAGAAAAACCCTATAAAGCCTTTGTAAAAATTGTAGCTGGTACTTAGATCTGCAACTTTCGTATTCATTGCTTGGTCAAGTTTTATTCAAAATTTTGGAGAAAGATTGGGTCAAACAACGCTTCAAAGAACACGGTTAGGGTAGGAGCGCCGCGCGCGCGCGACGTCGCGCGCCCGCGCGCCGCCCGTCACCGGCCGCCGCCGGCCGTGATCCGGCGTCCGCGCCCGCGCGCCTCCCGACACCCCTCCGCCCGAGGACGACCGCGCCCCTAGGTCGCGCCCGTGCCGAGGCGACCCGCGCCCCGCGACGCGCCGGGGGTCGGCGCGCGCCACGCGCGCGACGCGCGCGCGCGCGCCGTGAGGTGGCCGGGACGACCCCCTTCGAACCGGCGGTCCATCCGCGCCCCTCGCTCGCGTGCGCCGTACTACGGACGTGGATCACGCCGCCGTCACCGCCAGGCCGCCCGAGGGTATTTAAGCGCCGTCATCACCCCCCCCTCCGCGCGCCACCGAGCCCCACCGCGCCATTGCCGCCGCCGCCGCCGCCGGGAGCTCGCCGCTCGCTCTCCCCACCGGCCAACCACATCACTAGCCTCCCTAGACCCCACCGCACCTTCCAGGGTCACGTATTGGCCAAAGCCCGCGCTCTCCTCGCCCAACACCGAGCCGTCGCGGACGTGCCCGCCGGGCCGCCGCCGTGCGCCGCCGTGCGGGGATCTCCCCGCCCCAACCGCGCTTACCCATCAACCCTAGGTGAGCACAAACTCCACTCCGAGCCATCCCCCGGCCGAGCGCCGCCGAGCCACCGGATTTCCGGTGAGCCCGCCGCCTCCCCGGCCAAAGGACCCAATTGCGGGGCCACGGATATTGGCGAGGGGGTGTTTTGTGTAAAGTTCAGGACCTAGCTGCAATGAAACCTATCTAGATTTTCTTACAAATTAGTCCAGTGACTTGTAAAATCCCTAGAAATTCACAGAAAAATCAGAAAAATTCCAAACTAATTTTGTAGGGTTCAGGATGATAAACCCCACCTCTTTTGTTGTACACTCATGGCTAGATTCAAAATACTTTTGGCAGGAAAAATACAAATGTTTTATACATGGATCTGTCATAACTTGAAAAATATAACTCCTATGTAGCCAAATTTTGGATATGTTGTGTGTTAGGATGTGACTAGATGCTGTGCCAAAAATTCCACAAAGTTATGCAGTAGATTTTGCTAGACAAATTCTTTTCCATTCCTGCAGTAATTACCTAGATGATTTTTCCTGTTAGATAAATTTATGTTCTTGAGCCCAACTTGTGCACACTGTCTTGAAATGCCAAAAGACACATCCTGTGAATTAATCATGAATTTTGGATTAACAGAAATAATTATTCTTGAATTATGCATGTTTTCCTTTGTAAATTGATAAACCAAGTTCAGTAGAGGTTCCATGTGAACATGCTGGTTCTTTAGACTTGTTTAGGACCAGAGAGCATGCACAAGAAAGTTTGGATCATTTTGATGCTTATTTATTTTTATATGCATTTACTTGGAATCACTAGCTAGCTTTGTTATTTTCCACAATATTTAATTTCTTAGCATCCAACACTTACATGTGGGTCCAATGGACCAGGATGGGTGCTAGTAGGCTTAAGAAACACTCATTTAATTTTTGATAATTTAATTGATTAATAAAAGGCTTAAATGCCCTTTTAATATTAAAGGGAACTTAAAATAAAGAGAAATCCTTAATTAAATCTTTTCCTTTTTGAAAGTATTATTTAATATAAATAAAAGAAATTTAATTATCAGCTCTGATAAGGAGTTAATTCACAAATAAAAATATTAATTACACCCTTGTTGGTAAAGATAAAATGAAATGAAGCTTTCACATGAAATGATAAACTTAATAAAAACCTTTATTCAAATGTGGAATAAAAGAGTAACCCATGTACAACCAATGACTTCCTAAAATAGAAACCTTAGATGAATGCTTGTTAAGGTGAATATGACCAACTAGAGTTGGATAAGACAACAAACTATCACATCACCTAATGTGCATTGCATTCCGTGTAGATCTTCCGGACGGAGATTACTCCCTAGTCCCGGAAACCGAGGAAGGCGGAGCGGAAGGTTCTCTCTGCAAAGACGTGGACGTACTCGACACCGAGGGTGCCCAAGCTAACCTAGTCGACGAAGGCAAGCTCCGGTGCATCTAACCTAGTTTAAAGTTCTTTATTCAATGATCCCTAGGTACCTTTGGTCCCTACTAGTATGATAGGTCGATAGCTGCTAAGCTATAGGACCGTTACAAGTCGGGTGATGACCTCACTCGCGAGAATAGGTTCCTAGATAGGAATCATACTATATCCTTAAATGGATTGCTCACGTGGTAAGAGCATGGGATCTAGGCTCCGGTCCAGTGGTTGTGTGGGTTAAGTTTTTGAACGTACTAAGCACATGCCGGTTATGGGGCCGATAAGCCTAGTACCTTAATGAGACGGCAAGGGATCCTACCGTTACTACTCTTGGGATTCGCTCTCACGGCTCGCCACCTGTGGTGTATGGTGACTCCGGGTATCTCGCGGGGTATGCCGGATAGCCTGCACCAAAGACTGTAAAATTCGATCCCGACCCGAGGATTATGGGGACGGCCTGGGAAGTTGTCCTCGCGGGGGCAGCCTACCGTGTGTTTGGGTCTACCTTGCAAGGTTTAAATCAATCGATTGTCGGCCTCTCACCGTTACCCGAGACTACTTACTCCACTAGTCATGTGATCCCTAATGATGGAAGTTGATGAAGATGATGCTTGACTAATTGTATTGTACAACTTCGTTTGTACTACTTGGCTAATGTAGTAAAGATTAAACCACTAGAACTTGTGCTAAAATCTTGAAAGTAAGGACCTACTCTTTGTTACTTTTTAGCAAAAGCAACCGAGTAGCCAAAAAGCCTTTGATGGTCTAGAATGGGTGAAGTAGATATTACCGACGGGTAAGACTTGCTGAGTATTAGTACACTCAGCCTTGCTATAATGTGTTGATCCAGGTAATGCCTTCGGATGTGTGTGGCCGGTGAGATCCCGCCGGCTGGGAGCTGGAGTGGGTGGAGGACGACTACTGAAGCATCATGGATGGCCTCCCGTGGTGACTTCGCTGCCGCTAGTTAATTTCCGCTGTTTTTCGAAAACTCTGAACTGTTTCGTCATGACAAAAATTATGGTTTGTAATAATTAAACCCTACGGGGTATGAATTTGGATTTTCATGTTGTTGTATCTCTGGACTCGCCTTCGAGTGAGTTTTAATGCATATATTCGATCCTTGTGCTCTCAAGTGATTTACCGAGCGTTAACCTGGCAACTTACGGCAGGATGGTACTTTATTATTGCTTAATGACCAAAGTGGATCGGTCTTAGGCGATAGTACGGTATTTTCCTGGGCGGGTTGTCACACACACTACCCCTGAGCAATGCCTCATGTCGATCACAGCGATCGCACGCCAGGCTCAGGGAATTCGCGCCGGAGAGGTCATCGCCAAGCTCGCTGAAGACGCCTACTTCATGCGTGTCGACAACAGGGTCAACTAGCCTCCTACCGCCAGGAACCGCGACAACGAAGCTACAAGTCGCAGCGCCGATTTCGGTCGCAACCGTACTCGAGCTGAGCTCCCAGCTCAGCCCAACCGTACGCGCGCAAATGCCAGCGGACCCTAACAGGGTGGCAACAGCAACTGCGAGGTCGTCCCTCACCGCGCTCGTGGCGGCGGCGGCCGTGACCCCGACGGTGGCGGCCGTGACCCGACGGCGGCGGCGGCAGCGACGACGGCAGCTCCAACCGCGGAGCCAACAGAAGGGCCGGCGGCGGCGGTAGTCGCGGTGGTCGAGACCACGCGAACAGCCTTGCCTCCGGAGCCTCACAGGGCGGCTACGACGCCCGCCAGAAGATTGAGGAGCTGCGGCGGAAGAAGTCAGCCACTGCTGGTGACAACAACGTCTTCCCCACCTTCTCACCTCGACTTCGCAACTTGCTCCTCCCCGACAAGTTCAAACCTTTGGGGATCACTAAGTACGATGCGAAGCAGGACCCCATCCAGTGGCTCAGGTGCTACGCCCTCTCCATCGACAACGCTGGCGGCACAACGACACCAAGTGCCTCTACTTCCCCTTCTGCCTGGACCAAGCTCCACTCACATGGCTCGAGTCGCTGGACAAGCACTCGATCGACAAGTGGGACCAGCTGAAGGAGAAGTTCACCAGCAACTTCGCGGGCACCATGGGCCGATCGGGTACTCGCATGGACCTGGCCATGGTCAAGCAGGAACAAGGCGAAACCCTCCGCAAGTACATGCACCGCTTTTTCGACAAGCGCACTACCGTAGTCGACGTCACCGACAAGGAGGTCATTGACCTCTTCCAAGACGGCCTCTACCATCGTCGCACCTTTGAAGACTTCGGTCGTCGCCACCCCAACTCCATCCCCCAGCTTAAGGACATGATTACGTCTTGGGCGGATGAAGAAGACAAGGCCAATGCCAAGTACGACGCCATCCGTGGCAAAAACAAGCAGAACAACGGCGGCGGTAGCGGCAATAACGGGAACCAAGGCGGTCGCAAAAACAACAACTACTCGGGTCCCAATAACAAGCGCAAGCCAGACAACACTGTCGCGGCTATCCAGCGCCCTGCGAAGGAGAACTCGAGGAAGAACTCCGGCAGCTTCAAAGACTTGCTGAAGGAGAAGTGCCCGTGGCATCTGAACGGCAACCACACCACCGAGCAGTGCTACCAACTCAGGCATGCACTCAAGAGTACTCTAGAGACACCGCACCCTCACGACAAGAAAGGCAATAAGAAGAACGACGGAGACAACAACGACTTCCAGGAACCCGACAAGACTGTCAACGTCCTCTTCGACGGACTACCCAGCAGGCGGGAGCAAAAGGCTACCCGTTGAGAAGTCATGAGCATTGAACCAGCGGTCCCGACCCCTCTCAGGTGGTCGGAGGTACCCATTACCTTCTCCCGCGCGGATCAATGGACCAGCTTCTCCGAACCAGGGCGGTTCCCCCTCGTCCTGAAGCCGGTGGTCGCGGGCTCCAAGCTCAACAAGGTTCTCATTGACAGTGGAAGCGGGCTCAACGTCCTTTTCACCAAGACCTTGAAGAAGATGAAGCTCGACATCACCCACATGCTCACCAAGAGCAACACGCCCTTCTACGGCATCGTCCCCGGTAACGCGGCTATCCCACTGGGCTCAGTGGTCCTGCCAGTTACCTTCGGGGAATCTCGGGACAACTACCGTACCGAGTACATCAAGTTCGAGGTCGCAGACTTCGAGACATCCTACCATGCCATCCTCGGCAGACCGGCCATCGCCAAGTTCATGGCGGTGCCCCACTACACCTACTTGGTACTCAAGATGCCAAGCCCAGCGGGTGTACTCTCTCTCCAAGGGGACTTGAGGATCTCCCACGACTGCGATACAGAAGCCGTGGAGATCGCCTCTACAAATCAAGTTCCCAATGCTATGATGGAGGTCTACGCTGCGTCGAAGAAGCTTGCTACAAGTGAACTCGACATCCCGGAGAAGTCTGACAGCGCCAACAAGCCTCAGCCAGCTGAGGAGGTTCTAGTCAAGACGATCGACCTTGGAACAGGCGACTCCATCAAGACCACTACCATCGGGGCCGGCCTTGACCCCAAATAGGAAGACGCGCTCATCAACTTCCTTCGGGCTAACTGCGACATCTTCGCGTGGAAGCCAGCAGACATGCTAGGAGTGCCCAGGGAGTTGGTTGAGCACTGCCTCAACGTCGATCCTAAGGCCACCCCCAAGCGACAACACCTCCGACGCTTCGCCGACGACAGACGGGATGCCATCAAGAAAGAACTCGCCAAACTACTCGCGGCTGGCTTCATCAGAGAAGTCTTCCATCCTGAGTGGCTCGCCAAGCCCGTCCTTGTCCGCAAGAAGAACTCGAACGAGTGGAGGATGTGCGTCGACTACACTGATCTCAACAAGCACTGCCCCAAGGACCCCTTCGGGTTGCCGCGGATTGATCAAGTCATCGACTCCACGGCGGGCTGCGACCTGCTCTGCTTCCTCGACTGCTACTCCGGGTACCACCAGATCGCGATCAATGAAGAAGACCAGGAGAAGACCGCGTTCATCACCCCATTTGGCGCGTACTGCTACACGACCACGTCCTTCGGGTTGAAGAACGTCGGCGCCACCTATCAACGAGCTATCCAGGCCTGCTTCAAGACGCAGCTCAACAAGAACGTCGAGGCTTACGTGGATGACGTGGTCGTCAAGACCAGAAATTCCAGTACCCTCATCGACGACCTTGAAGAGACTTTCGCATCCCTGCGCGAGTACCGCTGAAAGCTCAACCCGAACAAGTGCATCTTCGGCGTACCTTCGGGCAAACTACTCGGCTTCATCATCAGCCAATGTGGCATCGAAGCCAACCCCGAGAAGATCTCCACCACCACCAGCATGAAAGCTCCCACGTGCATCAAAGACGTCCAGAAGCTGACCGGGTGCATCGCGGCCTTGAACAGATTCATCTCGAACCTTGGAGAATGGGCTCTCCTTCTTCAAACTACTCAAGCACCAAGAGAAGTTCGTGTGGACTCCAGAGGCGGATCAAGCCCTTGCCCAGCTCAAGGACTTCCTATCGAAGCCACCGGTCCTCACGGCTCCTCGCAAAGGCGAGCAGCTACTGCTCTACCTCGCTGCGACTACTCATGTGGTTAGTACTGCCATCATCGTCGAGCGGCAGGAAGACGGCCACGCCTATCCAGTCCAGCGCCCAGTCTACTTCATCAGCGAGGTCCTGTCAGAGTCCAAGGCACGCTATCAGCCTGTGCAGAAGCTCCTGTACGCGGTACTCATCACCTCGCGGAAGCTACGACACTACTTCCAGGAGTACTCGATCTCCGTTGTCACCGACTACCCGCTCGGCGACATCCTGCGGAACCAAGATGCTACTGGAACAATCTCCAAATGGGCAGTCGAACTCGGCGCCCTCACCATCGACTTCAAGCCACGCACAGCCATCAAGTCGCACGTGCTAGTCGACTTCATGGCGGAGTGGCGGGAGAATCAGCTACCTACTCCAACCGTGCGACCAGAGCATTGGGTGATGTACTTCGACGGCTCACTCAACCTCGAGGGCGCAGGTGCAGGGGTACTCCTGATCTCTCCAACGGGCGAACAACTCAAGTACGTCCTGCAGATCTTCTAGAAGTTCTTAAACAGCGAAGCCGAGTACGAAGCTCTCCTACACGGGCTCCGCCTCGCGGCTTCACTAGGCATCAAGCGGCTACTAGTCTACGGCGACTCCGCAGTGGTCATCAACCAAGTCAACAAGTCCTGGGACCGCAACAAGGAGAACATGGATGCCTACTGCCTAGAAGTCCGCAAGCTTGAGAACAAGTTCTACGGTCTCGAGTTCCACCACATCGTCCGCGACAACAACGTTGCGGCGGACGTCCTGTCGAAGTTTGGATCTACCCGCGCTCAAGTACCAGCGGGTGTCTTCGTTCACGAGCTTCACGCGCCATCCATCCTGGAGCCGGCGCCACCGACCACTGTCCCAGCACATCTACCGGCTGGACAGGAGGTCATGATGATCGACGTGGACTGGAGGCAACCCTTTATCGACTACCTCAGCGAGCAGAAGGTTCCCTTGGACAAGAACTTGGCCGAGCAGCTCATCCGCCGTGCCAAGTCCAACGTCCTCGTCGGAGACAAGATTTACAAGCGGGGCGCATCTTCTGGAGTACTCATGAAGTGCGTCCCCAGGCAAGAAGGCAAGGACATCTTGGAGGAGATCCACAAGGGCGTCTGCGGCAACCACGCGTCTTCCCGCATGCTGGTCAGCAAGGCCTTTCGGTGAGCTTTCTACTGGCCCACAGCTCTAGGCGACGCTGAAGAACTCGTCAGAAGGTGCCAAGGATGCCAATACTTTGCCAAGCAGCAACACGTCCCAGCCTACAAGCTAGTCACCATACCACCAACCTGGCCCTTCACTTGCTGGGGGCTCGACATGATTGGGCCACTGCCAACGGCGCCAGGTGGTTTCAACAGAGTACTGGTGGCCATCGACAAGTTCACCAAGTGGATCGAGGTCAAGCCGGTCACATGCCCCAAGGGCCGACAGAGTACTCGACTTCTGGATGAACTCGTGCATCGCTACGGACTACCCCACTTCAACAATCACCAGTTCTGGGAGTACTACGAGAACAGCGGGATCGACGTCTGATATGTCTCAGTTGCCCATTCTCGCGCCAACGGACAAGTCAAGCGCGCCAACGGGATGGTGCTCGACGCTCTCAAGAAGCGGCTACACGACGCTGCTAACTCCAAAGGAGGCAAGTGGATCAAGGAACTACCCAATGCACTCTGGGGGCTACGTACTCAGCCTTCCAAGCCAACGGGGCAATCCCCTTACTTCCTTGTCTACAGCTCCGAAGCAATCCTCCCTGCTGATGTCATATGGAACTCACCAGCAGTAGAGCACTATGATGGAGGCGTCTCCGAAGACAGCAGAAGAGTTAACATCGACGGACTCAAAGAAGCTCGATGCGCTGCCCTCGTCCAGTCAGCAAGGTACCTGGAGGGTATCCGACGCTACCACGACCGCAACGTCAAGGAACGCTCCTTCAACGTTGGCGATCTCGTCCTCCGTCGTATCCAGAACACAGAAGGACTACACAAGCTCAGCTCCCCCAGGGAAGGTCCCTTCACAGTTGCAAAGGTGACCGGGCTGGGCTCCTACCGCCTCCAGACACTTGAAGGCGAAGATGTCAACAACTTGTGGAACATCGACCAGCTCTGTCGATTCTACGCCTCGTCTACATGACTACTCCGGGGCTCAAGTCTACACGACTACATCAAGACCCCTCCGCCGTAAGCGGCCTCCGGGTCCTGGCTCCAGTCTCCAGACTACTCCTTCGCTGTAAGCGGCCTCGGGTCCAGGCACTAGTCTCCGGACTACTCTTCTCCAGGATCCAGCCCGCGCGGCTACCTACGGATCCTGGGCTGCGACGAGCGACAAAGGACTCTAGCAGCGGTCTACTAAGAGACCATGTACTCCTAGATCCAGCCTACACGGCTACTTACGGATCTACTGCTGTAAGCGGCTACTCGCCCTAGCACCACTCAGCCGTAGGCGGCCTCCGGGTCCTGGCGACTACTCTGTAACTACGGCCCTGGCCATCCAGGTGTCTTCTTCAGTAATAAAGTTTGATTGTTCATCAACTTCTTTACTGTCTACTTCCCTCAACGGGACTACTTCCGAGTACGACTACTCGCGACAACTCCACGATGGGACTCCGCACTCTGAGATCGCGACTACAAGTACTCATTGATGGAACTTTTCTTCATTAATACTTAAACAATATCATTACAAATGTTTTTGTACATATACAGCTACGAGCTAACTATTATAGGACTACTGGAGGTTAAGCTTCTCGGCGACTTGGTCCGCAATGGGCGCCATCTGCTCCAGCAGCTCCGCATACTGCTCGTCTGTACAATTGGCGGCTACCCCGCCAGCGACTACATCCACGGGCGCCTTCGGGAAGTAGGACTTCATGAAGGCCAGCACCTGGTTCGAGATCAACTTCGCCAGATGCTTCACGTACGCCGCCAGACGGCTGGGGGCTTCCTTCAATCGATCCACCAGAGGCGCTATCTTGGGGCCGCCAGGATGAGGCACCAAGAGTCTAGCGATGGGAAGCGCGGCTTCTTCAAGCTCCTTCAGCTGGGCCCGCAGCCCCTCGCAGTCCTCGTTCAGCTTCTGCAACAATTTGTAGCAGTTGACGAGGTCACGATCGGAGGCAATACGAAGCTCCATGTGCTTGTCGCACTTGTAGGCAAGCTCCTTATAATCTAACTTGAGTACCTGCGGGCCTCCTGCTCCCGGTAGAAGAGGTTCTTGAGATCCGTCTCTGAATTCTTCAACTGATCTACCCGGGTCTCAAGCTCTACGAACAACAAGGAAAAGCGGGTTAGACTACCTCTCGACCTCCAACAAGTACTCAACAAGACAAGTGGTGTACCTTTGTTCTTGTTGCGGAGCGACTTGTTCTTCCGCACCAAATCGTCTCTCTTCGCCTGCATCTCCTGGATGTCGTTGTGATACTTGGAGAAGGCGGTATCAAGCTTGGACTGCTTGGCGGCCGTTGTCGGTGTTTTAGACTGGCAACCTACTACGGGGAGTACCCGAAGTAGATGATTGTGACTCGCCGAGATCGGTAACTCGAAGGAAGAGACACGTGGCACACAATTTAGACAGGTTCGGACCGCGAGGTGCGTAATACCCTACGTCCTGTATGCTGCGTAGCTCTGGATTGATAGGGCACGATTACAAGATGGTGCAATGGTGCGCCGTGAGTTGTATGAGAGGAGATTGGATGAGGGGATCGGTCCCTGCCTCGCCTTATATAGTCCGGGAGGCAGGGTTACAAGTCAGAGTAGGGAGAGAGTACTAGTCGAGTACGTCTAGGAGTCCTCTATACAGTGCGGAACATGTACAGCTCCCTAACCGAGTACTACTCCTGTGTAGTCCATGTGCTCCACGCCTTCAGGTGTCGTGTAGCGCAAGCCGGGTAGTCCCAGGGGCCCACCGAGTAGTCGGTCCTGGTACCCACCGAGGTAGTGGGCCCAGGGAGGTCCATACGACAAGCCCCCGAGTACTTTGTAGTCGAGAAGGATGGCTTCAAGTAGTCTTGACGGCCTTAACGAGTAGTCCTCAAGCTTCCCCGAGTGCTACAAGTCAAAAGTCCTCAAGAGTAGTCGAAGCATCCGGAGGCTGGAATGTACTCCAGCTGATGTTTGAGCAATCTTGAAGTCTTCTCGAGTAGTCCCAAGCGTCCTCGAAAACTGCCTTCGAAGGTCTTCAAAAACCGCCTGTCTTGTCGCGAAACCGAAGCTGATATGGAGGTGCGACTTGCAAAACCGCACTCCACATGGAGAAGCCCCCGAGCCCTGAGCCGCGGGCCCCAGCTGAGGGTCCATCTGAAGTCTTAGCAAGAAAATCCCGAAAAATCCGGAGAGAAAAAACCGAAGGACACGTGGCACGGAGCCCCCGAGCCTTGAGTCGAGTACTTCCTCTCGAATGGAAGGGTCTTCTTGGAGAATGTGTCCTGAGATGCTCTTGAGACTAGCCGCTTCCCAGGTAGTCGAGTAGAAGTAGCCGAGCCCCCGAGGTGAGGTGCGTCGACTAGTAGAATACAACGAGTCACGCGCAGCCGCTGAGTCAGCCGTGCGTGGACTTATCCAGCCACCCGTTACGGAGCCAATTTGGCTTATAAATAGAAGCCAAAACCCTTAGGGTTTTCACCCATTCGAGCCGCAGTCATTCCATTTGAATCTTGAAGAGAATCCACTCCCAGCGCCCACTGCCGCCGTAGTAGATCCAAGCGCGCCGCCACCCGAAGCCTTTAGGGTAGCCCCCGAGCGAATGCGAGTGAAGACGCCTTGCACTTGGAGGACGAAGCCGTCGCCGTCCAAGACGTCCAAGGCCGCCGGGAAGAAGAGGGGCCGTGCAGAGGCCGCCGCGGCTGCCACCGGAGCGGCGCCACCCATGTCTCCACCACGCGCTGATCCTAGCCGCGAGTGGAAGAAATCGAAGGTGAAGACGGAGGACCTGCTGACCCTGCTGAACAGTGGGTTCATCAGGGAGAAGGAAGTCGATTTGTGGAGATCCGCCGCGGGAGATCCATATCCGATGGAGAAGGCCGAAGACGAGATCCCGATGTTCTCGCGGTTCGTGGAGCGCGGTCTTGCGCTCCCGGCCAGCGACTTCTTCAAGGGGCTGCTCGGGTACTACGGGATCGAGTACCTGAACCTGAACCCCAACGGCATCTTCAACACGTCGGTCTTCGTCCACTTCGCGAAGCCTTCCTCGGAATCAAGCCGCACCGGGTGCTCTTCGGAAGTTCTTCCGCGTCAAGCCGCGACCCGGTGCCTCCAACCCCGAGTAGTCGGAGGGGCCGGCATCCAGCTGAGGGAGGACGCCGCGGAGCAGTACCTGGCGTACAAGCTCGTCGACTCCAACACGGACTGGAAGACCAGATGGTTCTACATCACGAACCACCACCCTGGCCTGCCGAAGCCGAGCGGACGGCAGCCCAGGCACCGTGATTGGTGGAACACGGAGCCCACCATGCAAGAAGGGATCCGGCTCCCCGAGCGCTTGTTAACACCGAATTTGGTAAGGAGTATGACATGTGGGTCCGATTCGAAAAAGAGTCCGTCCGGTGGAAGGAAAGATATTTTCGGGGATTTTCGGCGGAAGGATCCGCGGTCGGCTATCCGCTCCGGTTCGGCAAAGGAACAAGAGAGCTGATTTTGCGGGATTGGACGGTGACGTGGCTCGATCGGAGGAAGCGAATGGATGGATAGGCGATCAAGTTTAGTTAGGCAATGAATCCATTCGCGGTTGTAATCGGCGGGGTATAAATACGATCCCTGGATGTATGTGACAAAACACACGTTCATTCTTCAATACACACCGGCCTTACGCCAAACCCTAGAGTCCCCTGTCGTGTCGTCGAGTTCTTCGAGAGGACCAATCGATCCGTCGACCTCCGTGAGTACCGGCAACCTTGTATCATGTCTAGTATCATGCGGTGGATTTAGATCGATGCAAGTAGTCTTGTTACCATGCTTCGTGTCACGCGGTAGATTCAAGCTTGGTTCAAGAGGGTTTCTTGTTAGATCATGAGCCATGCGGTAGGCTAAGATCTAGCTCGAAGCTAGTTATCGGCTCTATTGGATTTTGGCAAGATCCAGTAGATTCATTAAGTTACCCTGTGTTATCATGAGTTTTACTTTGTGTTTTAATTCATGTAATACACTCTTGCCCAATCTAGATGGGTTTGGATCGGCTCTTTTCCTCTTAAGATCCGTGCAAGAGCAGGCTTCGTGTCTTTGACACGTGGATCTTGTGCTCTCCGATAGCCGAAACCGAATCGATCTAGGTTGTCACGTGTTGCGGGTTCAAGCTTGCTTTGTGCGTACAAATCTTGAAAGAACCGGGTATCATGCGGTAGATGCGAGGTTTTTGGGTTGCTTTGGGGCTAGTCATCGGTGGATTAGATTTCCATGTCAATCGATAGATTTATTCACGTGGTAATGTTTGTTCCTTCTTCATGGACCCTGGATCGGTACGTTCAGCCGTATTCGGTTATGTTTTTCACGAGTAGATCACGTGCCTCGTTCGTGCCTTAAGTGATGTATGCTTTTAGCTTTCCGTATTTAGATTGTATCATGCGGTGGATAGATCTATTTGCGGGAAGTGGTACGTTTTTTCATGCAAGTTGTATCATGCGGTGGATAGATTTGTTTGTGATCGTACCCGACGGATCTTAAAGTGCCTAGACATGCGGTAGACTAGTGCTTTGATCTATGCATATTCATTTATTACATGATCATGTTCGTGCTTTACTTCATTCAATGTTAATCTTCATGAGGATCGGTCATGGCTTTGCACATGCATCCATGTTTATTCAAAGATCGATCGTTGTCATGCTTACATCACCCATTCGGCAATGTTCTTTTTCCTTTCGCGGTTACCCGAATGGTTGTGGTTCTTTGACGGGTAGCTTCGCATAGCTACATGTCGTCTTGCTTGGCTTCTTAGCCGTAAATATGGAACTGCCTGGTACCACCGTAGGTTCCAAGCTTTGGTATTTAAGCTGTTTTATCTTTTGTTAATTTTTCGGGAAAAATTGACCGGCACGTCACTCTCTCTCGCGCGTGCGAAGCTAAGCTTTTCGGCTTGCCTTTGTGTGATTGGCGGCGAGTGCACATTTTGCGTCAACACACTTTTTGGCACGCCCGGTGGGACGAACGTACCGAATTGGTTCGGGATGCCCGAGATCACGGACCTCCCGGATGTCGGCATTGAGGAGCTTTCTCCGGAGCGGCATCGGCGGCTCGTAGACGCCGTGAATCGGTTTCAACAAAAGTGTCTCATGTCATTCAAGAAGAATCGGAGTGGTGTACCATATGCGAAGAGTAGCCCGCCCGCAGTGTTGCGGGGGAGACCGACGCCACGACCCAACAAGAAAAAGAGGAATGCGCGCGGATCTTCCGAGAATCGGTAGACAACATGCTCACCAAGCACAACCAAGCTTTCCTCGGGTCGCTCCGGCGGATGATGGTGGCCCTCTTTGGCCGGGCGCGGGGCAGGCGTTTGGGAAGACGTACACCGGAAAGAGCACCGTGGAGCCGGGTGAATCAAGCTCTCGGCCGCCGCCGCGGGCGGTGCGGCAGCCTCCTCCTCAAAGCTCCGGGAGCGAGACATTCGAACCTCCTCCGCGGGGCGGCGGGGGGCGGCCGGTTCGGCCTCCGCCTGCAGGCTTCAGGAAGTCAGCCAATCCTGCCGCCACCACGGAGCAAGGCACGGGTCGGCCGTGCAACGGCCGGATCCGTACCGGCCTACGTACGGAGACCTAGCGTTCGGCTCACCCGGGGCCCCACTTGACCCCGGTCGAAGAATAGCTCCGTCAACCAAGCGGCTCCCGAGAAGAATGCGTACGGCGGTGGCTATCATGAAGTGGGAAATTACGGGGCGTTCGACGCCTTCCCGCACCCGGGGTACGCGCGCGGCTGCGGGCGCTCGGGAGGAAGATGCCCTAGCACGCAAGATGGCCGAATTGATGCGAGAATCGGTTCGGCCTCAAGCCAAGGATGCGGGGCCCCACCTACGAGCCGCCGTTCCCGAGTGGTACTATAACGTGCTCCCGCCGCCAAGGGTAAAACCACCGACGGAATTCACAAAGTTCTGCGGGCGGGACGAGACAAGCACGGTCGAGCATATCGCTCGTTATCTCATGCGGCTTGGGGAATGTTCGGCCGAAGAGACGTTCAGGGTTCGCTACTTCCCCGCCTCGCTGACGGGTCCAGCTTTTCAGTGGTTCTCGTCCTTGCCGCCTGAGTCAGTGGCCAGGTGGAAAGATTTGGAGCGTAAATTCCACGCTCATTACTTCAGCGGCAGTTCTGAGAAGAAGTTGATTGACCTCGCCACCCTGAAGCAAAGGCACAGTGAAACACCGCTGGAGTTTCTTAGGAGATTCAGAGAAGTCAAGGGCATGTGTTTCTCATTGAACTTGCCGGACGATCGGTGGCCGATATGGCCGTCGCCGGGATGTTACCCGGCCGTGCGCGAAAAGCTATTTGGGATGGAGTTTGAAAACTTGGGCCAATTGTCGCGAGAAGTTATCCTTGATGAGCAATCGGGCATATGGCCTCAAGAAGGACCCTAAGTTTGGCAAGCGACACGACATCGGCGACATCTACAACCAATTCTTGGACAAAGCTGATTTGTGCGAGGATTCGACGACGAATTGGAGGTAGCTGCGGCAGAAATCTTGTGGGGTAAAGAGCCCTTGACAATGAATCAGCGGTGGGTCAGGCAGACCAAAGGAACCTACGACTTCGACATCACAAAGGCTGATAAGTTGTTTGAGCTCTTGGTAAAGGAAGGCCGAATCAAGCTGCCTGACGGGCACTCTATGCTTCGGCCTGATGGAGTCAAAGCGAAACGTTCTTGCGGCTTCCATGACGGGGACTCGCACTCCATCAACGATTGCGGGGTCTTCGGGATGAGGATCCGAAGGCTATCCGGGAAGGGCACCTCAAATTCGATAACAAGATGAAGGCTGGATGGCCACCCCTTCCCGCGAGAACATGCTCGGCTTTTCTATCAACGCGATAACGGCCGAAGAGAAAGGGAAAGTCAAGGTCACGACCTCGGCCAGGTCCAAGCAAGATGGATCGGTTGACCGGAGCGTCGGGTGACCCTAGAGCAAGTGCGGGGCGACGCCCCCGCGTTCTCAAGAGCCACATCGAGATTGGGGAATCGTCCAAGCCTAAGCCCAAGGTGACGTCACGCATTCTCCTCAACAAATGGCGGCGTCGGATGGAAAAGGAGCGCTACCAAAAGCGTCGTCACGAGGAGGAGCAGCGCGGGGGCTGAAGAGGAGGTGCGCGGATGGAATCGGGAACGAGGCACGCGCGCGCGCGGGAGCGCACCCACCGGGGATGCGCCTTCTTCGAGCACCGCTTCTTGGAATGAGGGCCTAAAGCTGCCCACATTAAGGAGCGTCCCGAATGCGGCGACGGATATGCGAGTACGGGCGGGGAAGCGCAATCGCCGATCCGTCCATGAAAGACTTGGAAGGATTCACCCAAATGGGGATCGGCGGCAAAAAATTGAGGTTATAGATCACCCCGGGGAAACGGCACGCCGATCTCGGGTGGGGCGACCGGGAGGAGGACGAAGATGTCTACGTGCGGCGAGAAGGGGCGGTGATGCCCACCGGTCTACGCAAGAGCCGGAAGAGGCGGGTCCAACGCTTGAGGAACCGCGAGATGAAACAAGCGGGATCCGGACAAGGCGAAGTGGCGCCCCAAGGACCAGCCAGAAGGATCGAAGCGTCCGGCCCCTGCATGCATGGTATACTTCCTGCCTAACGAGTTCATGGCTCCCGCTAATCAGGTGATGCAGGAAGAAGCTTCCTTTGACGACGAGCAACCCGAGGAGATGATGGCGCAGCTGGTGCTTGCCAAACAGGCCATCTTCGACAAGCCGGCCAAGAATCGCCACATGAGGCCACCGTACTTGAGGGGGTACGTCAATGGCAAGCCATTGACCAAGATGTTCGTCGACGGTGGCGCGGCGATCAACGTAATGCCGTACACCACCTTCAGGAAGCTTGGCATGACCCCGAGCGATCTGACACCAACAAGCATCATCCTAAACGACTTCGCCGGGAACCCCTCAGACACCAAAGGATGCGCTCACGTGGATTTGATGATCGGGTCCAAGACATTGCTCACTACCTTCTTCGTCATCGAAGGGAAGGGAGCCTACAGCCTGCTGCTTGGGCGGGACTGGATCCACGCCAACTGCTGCGTCCCATCCACTATGCATCAACAGCTGATCCAGTGGGTGGACGATGAAATCGAGGTCGTCCGGGCGGATGACTCCGTAAGCGTGGCTAACATGGAACCAGCCTTGCGGGAGTACCAAGGCATCGATTGCTTCTCGGGGAAGGAGGCGGGGAGAAGGTCTGTTGAACTGTCGGCGGTGACCAACGGCCGATTCAAGCGGTCGGCTCTTACGGTAATTTTTAATGGAGAACCCCGTGGATGGCACCGATGGCAAGTTGGGACGAGGATTCATGTCGGCCGATAAGGCTGGAGGAAGTTGACATTGGAAGCGGTGACAAGCCAAGGCCGACGTTCATCGGTGCAAATCTGCAGCCAGACTTCAGGGGGAACTTAATTGAGCTTCTCAAAGAATATAAAGATTGCTTCACGGGATTACTCGGAGATGCCTGGATTGGGTCGATCCATCGTCGAGCACCGGTTGCCAATCAAGCCTGGTTTCAAGCCATATAAGCAACCGCCCCGGAAAATCTACAAGGATGAAGTATTGGCCGATGTGAAGAAAGAAATCGAGAGGTTACTTGACGCAAACTTCGTTCGGCCCTGCAGATATGCGGAGTGGATTTCTAACATCGTCCCTGTGTATAAGAAAAATGGAAAAATGAGAGTTTGCATAGACTTCAGGGACCTAAACAGAGCTACTCCCATGGATGGATACCCGATGCCTATTGCCGATTTGTTGATTGACGCCGCTGCTGGGCACAAGGTGATTAGCTTCATGGATGGCAACGCAGGGTACAATCAGATCTTTATGGCAATAGAAGACATCTCGAAGACGGCCTTTAGATGTCCTGGTCATATAGGCCTATTTGAATGGATCGTCATGACATTTGGGTTGAAAAATGCCGGTGCAACTTATCAGCGGGCCATGAATTACATTTTTCATGAGTTGATCGGCAAGACCGTGGAAATCTACATTGACGACGTGGTGATCAAGTCCTTAAGTCATGACACCCATCTGGAAGATGTGAAGAAGACCCTCGAATGCACCCGGAAGCATGGCCTGAAAATGAATCCAAACAAGTGTGCATTTGGGGTGTCAGCTGGAGAGTTCTTGGGGTTCTTGGTCCACGAAGGAGGGATCGAAGTTGGCAAAAAGAGCATGAAAGCCATTGATGAAGTCGTTCCTCCAACCAACCTCAAGGAGTTGCAATCACTGCTCGGCAAGATCAACTTTGTGAGAAGGTTCATCTCAAATTTATCACAGAAGGTGTTGCCATTCTCTCCGTTGCTGAAGCTAAAGAAGGATCAGAAGTTCACATGGGGCGACGAACAACAAAAGGCTTTCGAGGAAATCAAGCAATACATGAAGGAGCCGCCGGTGCTGGTTCCTCCTCAGCTGGACAAGCCTTTCAAGTTGTACGTGGCGGCCGATACCCAAACTATTGGATCGGCCCTTATTCAAGAATTCGAAGGAAAGGAGCGGGTAGTAGCTTATCTTAGCCGAAAACTACTTGATCCTGAAACCAGGTATTCGGCTATAGAAAGATTGTGTCTTTGCGTATACTACTCGTGTACAAAGTTTCGGCACTACTTGTTGAATGCCGAATGCACTGTATACTCGAAGTTTGATGTGATAAAACATATGTTATCTATGCCAATTTTGAATGGTCGGGTTGGCAAATGGATGTTAGCTCTATCGAATTCGAGTTGAAGTTCGAATCGGCAAAGGCCATCAAAGGTCAGGTCATTGCCGATTTTATAACTGAACACCGTGACCCTTCGATTGATCTGCTTGAAATTACCCCATGGGCTTTATTCTTTGACGGGTCATCATGTGGCAAAGGTGGGGGAGTAGGGATCTTGCTAATTTCTCCCAGAGGTGAGATGTTCGAATTCGCCATTCCTATACAACCCACCGTCACAAATAACAGTGAGTACGAGGCACTGCTTCGAGGGCTTCAATATTTGAGAGAAGCCGGAGCCGTTTCAGTTGAAATTTATGGAGATTCGAGTTGGTCATCAAGCAATTGAACGGCCGGTACGAGTGCGGGAGCGAGGGGCGAGGAGTTACTACGAGGAATGCGAGAGAAATCTTGAAGGGCTTTCCACCGGTAACCCTACGGCACATTCCTAGAGAGCATAACGAGGAAGCAAACAGGTGGCTCGGAGCGCCTCCGGTTATAAAGAGAGTCAAGAAGCATTTCTTTGCGGAGGTGAGCGCACTAGGGACGGATCTTACGAGAAGATGATTGGAGGAAAGAGATCGTTGATTATTTGAGAGATCCATCCCGAAAAGTCTCTAGGAAGCTCGGGTACAAGGCAATCAAGTTCGTTCTTCGGATGACAATTTATTCTATAAATCATTAGATGGAGTATTGCTACGATGCACGGGTCCGAGAAGAAGCCAAGAACATGATGAGCGAGGTGCACGACGGGATATGTGGAGCGCACCAATCGGCCTATCGCATGAAATGGGTTATTAGGCAGGCTGGATGCTTTTGGCCGACGATATTAGAGGACTGCTTTGAGTATTACAAGGGGTGTCAAGATTGCCAGAGGTTCGGGAATATTCAAAGAGTCCCTGCATCAGCATTGAATCCCATCATCAAGCCATGGCCATTCAGGGGCTGGGGTATGGACTTGATTGGCCAAATTAATCCGCCTTCTAGCAAGGGGCATAAGTTTGTGCTTTTGGCTACGGATTACTTTACCAAATGGGTCGAAGCAATCCCACTCAAGAAGGTGACGTCGAGAAAACATGATAGAATTCGTCAAGGAACACATCATCTATTCGATTTGGGATCCCTCGGACGATTACCAGCGACCAAGGGGCACAATTCGTGTCATTGGAATTCGGAGATTTTGCCGAAAGCATGGGAATCAAACTGTTTAATTCTTCTCCATACTATGCCCAAGCTAATGGTCAAGCGAGAGGCTTCTAACAAGATCATGATCAAGCTTATACAGAAGAAGATCGACCAGAAGCCGAGGAGATGGCATTCGGTACTCGGTGAAGCGGCGTGGGCTTACCGAATGGCCCCCCATGGAGCTACAAAGACTTCTCCTTACGAGTTGGTTTACGGGCATCACGCGATCCTGCCTTGGGAAATGCAATCAGAGTCAAGGAGAATAGTCTTTGCAAAACGATTTAAGCTCCAAGGATTACAGTGGCCTAATGATGGATGAGTTAGAAGATTTGCATATGATCCGTCTCAGGGCCCTGGAGAACATCGAGAAAAACAAGGCTGCGGGTCGCCAAATACTATAACAAGAAAGTGAAGGTGAAGCAATTCGCAGAAGGCGATCTAGTTTGGAAAGCGCTACGCCGATTGGAACTAAATACGGTGAATTCGGCAAATGGTCCCCTAGCGGGAGGGGCCTTTTCGTGTGGTCGGATGCGTCCCGGGTAATGCATACATATTGAAAACTTTCTTCGGGAGAAGAGTTTTCCGCCGCAATAAATGGAAGATATCGAAGAAGTATTATCCTAGCATTGAAATCGATCGATGATTATACACATCGACACGAAACGGTGGCGCTCAAGGATGAGGCCGCCTTTAGAACAAAAATCCATGAACAAGAGAAAACGGCCGGTGCACGATGCATTGCCCTTAGCTCAATACTACACTACAAGCTGGTTTCTTGCGGGATTACACATAGCAGCCATGAAGGTCAAGTCCCCTAAGGGAGGGAAGCAGAAGGCGTGGAGAAAGAAGCGAAAGTATGATTCAATCTTTTCTTTACTTCTTCGGCTGTTGCTCCCTCTTCAGTTGTTCCAGGACCACCGTGACGGCGACTTGGAACGCACGAGGATGACCACGATTGGCGGCCTCTACCAAGCTATCCCAGGCCGCCTTCGGGTTCTTTGTACTGTCGGAGACATCTAGAGCAAAAGAATCAAGGTTAGGGGCAAGAAATCCGGATGCAAACATGAAGGGGGGACGAAGCGTTTACCCCCTACTAGCGCTTCCGGCGCCATACGACGCTCACGTTCGGCTTGGCGGCGGACGGACATGTCCCCGAGGTCACGCTCCGGGTGCGGGTACGGCGGCGCGGTGACGAATGACCCTTTGCTCGGGCGTGGCATCCTCCGCCTCGGGGAGAAGAATCGGAGGAGATGTACTCGGGAACATCTTCGGTTCCGATGACTTCTTCGGGGAAGCAAATCGAGGCCGAAAGAGGCGGGAGGAAAACATGAAGCGCAAGATCAAGCAGAAGGACAAGGAGCAGATCAAGAAAGAACTCACTTCCGAATCGTACGCTTCCTTGACGAACCGCTCCCCTGAGGCTGTTTACCCTTGTCCATGGCGTTGGGGTTTTTTCTTCTAGCAGCAAAGGAAGAGACGAGAAGCGATGGAGGAGTGTGCGAGTGGATTTGCGAGCACCCCACGGGCTATTTTATTGACCAAGGGGGCGCATTGGGAGTGATGATGCGGCCGGTACACCTTTGTTGGAATACCAAGCGGCGGGGGGTTTCCACCGAGTGCGAAGGGTTTTCTTTTGAACGGTATTTACGGATTGCCGAATTGGGATCCTTTGTGGATCTTGCGCCAAGGGGCGAGTTGTTTGCGAGCGTTCGGCTAAAGACGGTTCCCGGATGCATTCGAAGAGGACAAATTCACGGATGCAAATGCGAAGGGAAATATCACGGAACAAATGCGAGATTCCAAAAGTTCATCATATATTGCCGACATTTACACATCCCTAGTACAATCTAGTCAAAGAGTCCGTTCAACACGGGCGGGGATGGGTAATTTCGGCAATGGCGTCGCCGTGGCCGTCGAGGCGCTCCCGGGATGAGCTCGATCTCGTCGATATCCTCCGGCGCGCCGCCACGGAAGCCACGCGGCCTGGTGGAATAGTCGACGTCCGTATGCGTCGCCATCGCGGCCGGGCCCAAGGTGGTGCCCAAACGAACGCCATGGACGGCCACCTCGTCGATGCGGCGCTCCACCGCGGCCAGGCGCTCCGCCGGCGTGTCGCCGTGGGCGTTCACCTTCTCGGCCAGTTGCTCTACCAGCGCCTTTAGCTGGTCGAGCTCAGCATCACGGGCTGCAAAAGACAAACAAGAAAGGATTAGCATCAAAGGCTGGGCTGAATCAAGAATCAGAACCATACCATCGATGGCCTCCAGCAGCTGTTTCCGCTGGTCCTCCCATTCTAGTTCGGCCACGCCCGCTTTTTTGGAGACGTCCTCTAGCTCGAGACGGGACGCCTCTAGCTCCTCCTTGAAGCGAATAGCATCTGCTTCCCCGTACGGTACCGGGGAGTGGCCATCGGACTCGAAGAGTCGTCGGGGAGGGGCGATTGGCCGGCGCGCGAGGCGGATTCCTTCGAATCAAGGCGAAAAGGGAGATGATTGTCAAGGCAAAGGGAGATCAAAAGGAAGATCGACGAGGAGAAATTGATGATCATCACCGCGCTGCGCGCATTAGCGCGCTTCCCTCGGCCTCGTCGGAGGCGCGGCGGCGGTTGAGGCGGCGCACCATTGCGGTTTGGGGATGTGCACTGTTTGCAAGAGGACCAGAGATTGGCAAAGATTCGAGAGCTAGAAGGCCTGGTGGAGAGCTAGGGGCACCTATGGCAACATTTATAGGCCTGGCAGGGTAAATCGTGGCTTCGAGTCGTGGCTGTGGATCGTGGCGCACGTCCCAATAAAATCGGAAGGTGGAAAGATTTCCTTGACCAACCCGCCGGTGGGTCGTTTGGAGTTCTAAGCTGAAACGCGTGCGGATCGATTGTTTCGGCTAAAGGAAATCAAGGTGTTTTTCGGGAGTTGGCGTTTCACTACCGAATGGGTCGTTCAGCATTACAAATCGCAAAGGAAATATTACAAGAACGACCAGTTCAGGTATACATCAATAAGGACAGTCAAGCATTAAGGAGTTTTGCGAGTGCATGACGAACATTGGATACTATCAAGTGGGAATTGTCCAAGATCTCCTGATAGTCCTTTTGGGCATCAGATAAGTCAGTAAGCTCTGCATCGCATTGCTTTACTCTGGTAACAGCCGATTCTGCCTCCGCTTCGGTCTTTGCTATTAATCCAGGGAGATCGGCTATTTTCTTCTGGTCAATCTCCATCTCCGCTGACAGGCTTCTCAATTCCGCCTCTAGAGCAGCCTTTCTGGCGACTTTCAGATCGTAAGAAGCTTGCAGGTCAGCCAAGGCATCCTTATGGCTTTTTGCTTGGGATTGTATCCCGTTCATGGCTTTGTTCGGCATCGGTTTTCTCCTTTTCAATGGCCGAACGGGAGCGCAATTTCCTCCAAGTGCGCCTCAAGGGAACATAAAAGGGCTCTAAGTCGTAGATGGATGATAGGAAAGCTACGATGTCATCGGGAAGTCTTCGACTAATGGATTCAAACATCTCTTCAAAATGGCGAAGATCATTGAGCTGATCCTGAACATCTTTTTCTAGCCAAGCTGCAATTTCTTTGAGTACGAGCAACACTTCATGCGGCGGCGGCTTGTTTATTTCTTTCATCACATCGGCGAGTTGATGGGCCCTACGATGGCAAGCTCGATGATGACGGGGTGTGATCCGAAAACAACATTGCCGAGGTGAGAATGCTAGCGAGCAAGGTATCGAGATTAAGAGCGAGAATTGGGCACCTCATGAGTAGTTTCTTGAGCGGGAAGAGGCGTCCGAGTAGAGCCGAAACTTCCAAGTCGGGGAGATGCTGATGCGGCCATCGGTGACTCGTGAGTTTACGGCTGGTGAAGAATTGGATCCTCCTCTATTGGGTTGGTCATTGCTGCTTGGCGATAGGCGATGGCATCCTGGGGGGAATTTTGTGGCTCCGGTTCGGTTGGGAGATTCATCTGCGGAGAACGTCTTGCTTCGCGAGAAGGTGATGAAGATGAGATCTCTACTGGGATGGGCAATTCAACCCTGGAAGGGCTCGCTTGTTGAACCACTGGAACATCTACAAGTGGTTCTCCCACGGCTTCCCCTGTAAGTGTCCAATTGAAAAAGTGAGTGCCAGTGCTCATCCTTGAAAAAGAACAGTAAAAGACATACCAGTGAGTGGAGCATTGGCAGGTGCTGGTTCTGAAGAATGTTGGGCTCTGGTCTGAAATACACAATGATATGATCCATCAAGAACAGAGTGACCCAGTAATCAAGAAGGTAAAGGAGTTTACCTCAACCAGTACTTTCTTGACAGTTCTCCTCCTTTTAGCGCTCGGAGGGGGAATCAGATGCAGACCTTGCCTCCTGTCAACAGCAAGGCTAGAAAGGCTGGGATCGGTGGTAGCATACCTGTCCATCAGTTGGCGCAGGGTTGTGGATTTAAACCCCAGTGCTGAAATTGGGCCTTCGGCATTATAAGTTATTACCCTGGCTCGAGGGGCAGGAACTGTGTTCTGTGGACAGAAGATGAAGGTCGGGACCATGAATAAAAGAGGGAAAAGTCGATCAAGGGGCTCATTGTGTTACCTGCTGAAGTCGGCGGGAAATCGGGCACCAGTGCCGCACGAGAACACATGAACGGGTTCACCGAAGATGTGGTCATGGAATTCTTGCCACCATGAGTTGAAGGTGGGGTGAGCTATGGTTGCAGGCACAAAAGGACATGTGTAGACGGTGGGGTGCACACGTAGTTGAAAACTTCTCGCCTTGCATTAGTTCTTTGATTTCCTCCCTGGGCTTGAGGAATTCATGCAGAAACAATCTTGGGGGTACCTGACCGCATCCAAGCTGCCTGGCCATTACATTAGGCTGGTAGTACTCATAAGTACTGGCATTCTGCCTCCCTCCATTGAACTCGGCCGGTAATATGCATGGGCGGATTATGATATTAAAGATTTCCAAGAATCTCCCATCTTGATGGCCGGGCTCAAAGGAGAACTCGACAGGGAAGGTCAGAGTGTCATAGCCTAGATAAGGGAGCCAAAGAGGATTGGGGAAGCCTTTGAAGAACAACTCGAAGAGGCTGAATGATGTCTGCCGAACGATAACAGTTGAAGCTGCTTCTCCATAGCTTTGGCATCCTCTGGTGACTTGAAGCTCTCCTTCAGGGGGATTGGACCGGGGGGAAGAACACGGAGTTCAAGTCGACGCCTACAATGCGGTGCATGTGAAGGCTGCGGCCAAATTTGAACAAACCACCAAGGGCCATTGACGCACGTTATCCTGCGGTGGTATACATTTGGGTAAGCTGTCGATGAAGCATATGGTATACAGCGCCCAAGAGGAATTTTCCCGAGAGGAAGGCGATTGCCAGTGGCCAGATGGATCGCCATTGCGATATGATTCAGAGTGGGTTCGTTGGCCTTGCCACAGAAGACAAATCTACATAACCACATGTTCAAAAAGGCTCTATATTCAACTTCACCAAGGGGATTGTCTCTCATGTGCTTCGAAATATATTGCTTGTAGCCATTCCCTGGCTTTACCCCTGTCTGGCGTGAGGAATTTTTGAAGTTCCAAGGCTGGACAGACCCGGTGATGTCAAGGCCGGTGATCATGTACACATCGGCCAAAGTTGGAGACATTGGGCCATGCCCAAAAAGGAAGGCGTTGATGCCGTTTGACCGAAGTGGCACGCGGCTATCGAGAAGATCTTCATTCTTGGGTCTTTCGGCTACGGATAACTCCAAACATTGAGCAATGCGGAGAGTATCCAGATTGGTCAATCCACTCTTATCCGCAAGAATCCTACGGTACCAAGTCTTCCGGACTGCGATTGGGGGCAAAGGCCAGTTCTTGAACGCATCTTGCCACTGAGGAGGTGGAGATAAAGCTACCTTGAAAGGGATTCTCTGAGATTCGGCGGCAATAAAATCTCGAGGGTCGGGATTCCCTTCGGGACCAAGATAATAAGGCTGCGAATTGGCCTCAATAGGAATCAAAAGAGCGGTAGAAGGTTCTGGAAGAGAGCGGGGAGAAGAAAATCTCGGGTAAAATTGAAAACCTAATGCCGAACAAAGGTTTGGAGGGGTGAATTTACGAGCGGCTTGGTTCCGAGTTGCCATTAGAGATTCGAGCTCGGAACGAAGGGGATCTAGGGTTGGATCGAACGAAGAATCGGCGGATTGCGAAGAACAGGTGTTGACAGGTTTGGCTCGAGGATTTGTGGCTAGAGTCAATTGTGGAACAAAATTACTTTTATCCCACAATTGAAGGGGCATGTGTTAACACCGAGAATTTGGTAAGGAGTATGACATGTGGGTCCGATTCGAAAAAGAGTCCGTCGGTGGAAGGAAAGATATTTTCGGGGATTTTCGGCGAAGGATCCGCGGTCGGCTATCCGCTCCCGGTTCGGCAAAGGAACGAAGAGGGCTGATTTTGCGGGATTGGACGGTGACGTGGCTCGATCGGAGGAAGCGAATGGATGGATAGGCGATCAAGTTTAGTTAGGCAATGAATCCATTCGCGGTTGTAATCGGCGGGGTATAAATACGATCCCTGGATGTATGTGACAAAACACACGTTCATTCTTCAATACACACCGGCCTTACGCCAAACCCTAGAGTCCCCTGTCGTGTCGTCGAGTTCTTCGAGAGGACCAATCGATCCGTCGACCTCCGTGAGTACCGGCAACCTTGTATCATGTCTAGTATCATGCGGTGGATTTAGATCGATGCAAGTAGTCTTGTTACCATGCTTCGTGTCACGCGGTAGATTCAAGCTTGGTTCAAGAGGGTTTCTTGTTAGATCATGAGCCATGCGGTAGGCTAAGATCTAGCTCGAAGCTAGTTATCGGCTCTATTGGATTTTGGCAAGATCCAGTAGATTCATTAAGTTACCCTGTGTTATCATGAGTTTTACTTTGTGTTTTAATTCATGTAATACACTCTTGCCCAATCTAGATGGGTTTGGATCGGCTCTTTTCCTCTTAAGATCCGTGCAAGAGCAGGCTTCGTGTCTTTGACACGTGGATCTTGTGCTCTCCGATAGCCGAAACCGAATCGATCTAGGTTGTCACGTGTTGCGGGTTCAAGCTTGCTTTGTGCGTACAAATCTTGAAAGAACCGGGTATCATGCGGTAGATGCAGGTTTTTGGGTTGCTTTGGAGCTAGTCATCGGTGGATTAGATTTCCATGTCAATGCGATAGATTTATTCACGTGGTAATGTTTGTTCCTTCTTCATGGACCCTGGATCGGTACATTCGGCCGTATTCGGTTATGTTTTTCACGAGTAGATCACGTGCCTCGTTCGTGCCTTAAGTGATGTATGCTTTTAGCTTTCCGTATTTAGATTGTATCATGCGGTGGATAGATCTATTTGCGGGAAGTGGTACGTTTTTTCATGCAAGTTGTATCATGCGGTGGATAGATTTGTTTGTGATCGTACCCGACGGATCTTAAAGTGCCTAGACATGCGGTAGACTAGTGCTTTGATCTATGCATATTCATTTATTACATGATCATGTTCGTGCTTTACTTCATTCAATGTTAATCTTCATGAGGATCGGTCATGGCTTTGCACATGCATCCATGTTTATTCAAAGATCGATCGTTGTCATGCTTACGTCACCCATTCGGCAATGTTCTTTTTCCTTTCGCGGTTACCGAATGGTTGTGGTTCTTTGACGGGTAGCTTCGCATAGCTACATGTCGTCTTGCTTGGCTTCTTAGCCGTAAATATGGAAGCTGCACGGTACCACCGTGGGTTCCAAGCTTTGGTATTTAAGCTGTTTTATCTTTTGTTAATTTTTCGGGAAAAATTGGGCGGCACGTCACTCTCTCTCTGCGCGTGCGAAGCTAAGCTTTTCGGCTTGCTTTGTGTGATTGGCGGCGAGTGCACATTTTGCGTCAACACGCTAGCACGCATCAAGGTGCTCAAGGAGGCGGGAGCGAGGGCCGAGCACGTGGCCTTCGGTTTCATGAAGCGCGGGATCCGGCCGGCCGATGGCTCGGGAGACCCCGGGCTTCGAGTACACCGGCGACGACGGCGCGTCGCGGATGCGGGAGGCGAGCTGGACGACAACGACATCGTCGAGAGGTTGTCGCGGATCTTCAAGGACATGCCGCCGTACACGGCGTGCCCAGTCGAGGAGTACTCCGCCGCGCGCCCGCCCAAGGAGGTGAGTAGTCGTACTCCCCTCGTCGAGTAGTGAGTTCTTGTAGTAGAGTCGCTGACGTCTCGTGTCTTGTGCAGGATGATGTGAAGCGGTTCGTCTCCGAGCCGCAGCCGCCACCGAGCGGGATCGAGATCCCGGTGGAGGGGAAGGTGAAGGAGCGCCGCGAAGTCGGTGAAGGCGACGACACCGTCATCGTGGAAGATTCCTCCGATGACGACGAAGAAGAAGAAGAAACGTTGCAGGACCGCTTCCAGCTGCGGTCGAGGTTTAGCCACCCGGGCTTGCCTCATGTTCCACTGGTTCAAGATCCCCCGGCTAGCCTGGAGGCTAGCCTCGCTGCGCCGCCACGGAAGACGCGCAACCCCGCCAGGAAGCGGGTGACGAAGAAGCTAAAGGTCTCGGAGACCACGCCTCAGGAGGTAAGTCGTCTTGAACAGAGTAGTCGAGTACCCGTTGTACGAGTACGTTGCTGACGAGTAGTCTTCCTTTGCGTGCAGGAGGTGCCGCCAGCGGAGCCCGTTGAAGAGGGCGACGAGGGCGTGTGGGACCCGGTGGGGGACCGGCTGGAGGTCGTAGTCCACCCCCCACTGTTGAAGAACTCTTAGCGCAGCTGGAGCGCCAGCCCCCTACTCCGGAAGAGAGCAGAGGACCCGTGGCCGCCGCCGTTGGAGAGGTGGTGGCCTCAGGAGCGCAGGGGACATCTGCGCCGGCCGCCGCCGCCGTGGAGGAGGCAGTAGCCGCAGGGGCGGAGGAAGAGACGCCCGCCGAGGGTGGACTGGTTGATATTGCCAGCATCCTTGGTGCTCCGGCCGTGACCATCGTCCGGTCGAATTTGTAAGTACCATATCCTCACGAGTAGTACTTGCTGCAGTAGTCGATCTTTGTCTGACGACCCTCTGTGAATATTTCTGCAGAAAATCCACAGATCTGAGCTGGGCTGGGGACGAGCCCACATCAGCGGTGGCGGTAGAAGTCGCGCCGCCCGTCGAGGAGGCCGCTCCCGATGCCCAAGCCACGACTGAGCCCCCGGCTACCGAAGCGCCGTTGCCGGAGGCGAGTGTAGTCGAAGGTGAGTACCCTTCGTGAAGCTACGGAGCTCCAGGAGGAGTAGTCATAGGCGCTAATGCACTTTTCGTCTTGTTGACAGGCGCTGAAGGTGGTGACATCCCTGCGGGGGTGCCAATGCAGGAGTTGACGCCAGAGGCCCCGGAGGCTGCAGAAGGAGCCCCCGAGCCTGTGGGGAAGGTTGTCGAGAAGTCCGCCGGGGGAGAGGCGGTCACCACGTCGCCAGAGATTGCTCTGGAGGTGGCTATCCGCTCCCCTGAGATCCAAGACGCAGAGCCCATTCGCTCTGCGTCGATGACGGAGGCTACCTCGAGTAGCCGTGGCGGGATAGAACTTCTTGCGGATGATCTTGTTGAGCCGGCGACGGTGGCCCAGCACCTGGAGGCGATCCGTCGAGCCGAGCAATGGATGAAGGTAAGTAGCCGTAGCCTCCCGAGTAGTCAATCCTTTGCCGTTGAGTACTCGTCATGACTTGAGTTGTCTTGTGCAGGACGTTGCGGAACGGTCCCGCGAGAAGTCGAACCTGCTGCAGGGTTACGGCGACACCGTACTCCGAGCAGAGGCCCTGGAGGAGCAGCTCGTGAAGTCGCGGAAACACGCGGCTGCCATGCAGTCAAAGCTCGACGCCGCCTTTGCCAAGTATCACAACGACGTCATGGAGTTGCAGGCGAAGGGCGACGACTTGGTGCGGAAGAACAAGGGCCTCCGCAACAAGAATAAAGGTATATCCTTCGTCTTGTCGAGTACTTGTTGGAAGCCGAGAAGCATCTGACCCGTTGTTGTGTTGCTGTGTTGCAGAGCTTGAGGGCCAGGTGGAGCAGCTGAAGGCCTCGGAGGTGAGCATGAAGAACCTCTTCTACCGGGAGCAAGAAGCCCGCCAGGTACTCGAGCTCGACTACAAGGAACTCGCCTTCGAGTGCGAGAAGCACATGGAGCTGCGGATTGCTTCGACGGGGGATCTCGTCACGCCTACAAATCTTTGCAGAAATTGAACGAAGACTGCGAGGCGTTGCGAGCCCAGTTGAGGGAGTTGGAGGAAGCCGCTCTCCCGATCGCGAGACTCCTAGTGCCGCACCCGGGCGGCCCCAAGATCGCTCCTCTGGTGGATCGACTCCGTGAAGCACCAAGCCGGCTGGCCGCCTACGTCAAGCATATGGCCAAGTCGATCCCAAGACAAGTCTTGGCCTTCATGAAGTCGTACTTCCCGAAGGCTCCAGTGGAGGTGGTCGCCGGCGGGGTAGCCGCCAACTGCTCCGATGAGCAGTATGCAGAGCTGCTGGAGCAGATGGCCCCCATCGCGGAGCAGGTAGCCGAGAAGTTGAACCTCCAGTAGCCCTGTAATAGGTAGCTAGTAGCCGTAGTTGTACAGGAAGACAATTGTAATGAATTGTTCAAGTATCAATGAAAGAGAATTTTCCAGCAATGAGTACTCGTAGTCGCGATCTCAGAGTGCGGAGCGCCCATCGTGGAGTAGGTGCGAGTAGTAGTACTCGGCTTTAGTGGTCTCGTTGCAGGGAGTAGGCAGTAAAGAAGTTGATGAACAATCAAACTTTATTGCGAAGGAGTACACCGGGTGGCCAGGGCCGTAGTTACAAAGTAGTCGCACGGACCGGAGGCCCCTTACGGGGAGAGGCGCTGGAGCGGGTAGCCGCTTGCAGCAAGTGATCCGTAGGTAGCCGTGTAGGCTGGATCGCAGATCCGTAAGTAGCCGCGTGTTGACGGTGAAAATCCGTCAACCTAGCCATGAGTTTACCTTCGGTGTTGGCATAACTTTTGTATCTTATTCATTGGTACTAACCCCCGTGGTATAACAAGTTCACTTGTGCATGTCGGTTTTGGAGTTATGTGTTTACGCAGGGTTTTAACGTTGAAAGCAAGACTTCCGGGATAAGTTCATTAAGCACCTCATGACAAGACTTTGAAGCCCGATACAAGTCAAGCAATGAAGTGAACATGACTCCAAGAGCCCAAGGACCAAGCCCGAGAAGACGATAAACTCGAGGACCGAACCGAGAAAAGTCTTGAATCTTGCAAGACAAGGAGTTGAGTCCAATTCGGAGAGAAACCGACGTCAAGGGCCCACATGCAAAAGGGGAGAACATCTAGAAGACGTGGGAAGCAACACCGGGTGAAGCGGGGCCGCGGGATGGGCCGAGGTGGGCCCGGGCCGGCCGGCCCGGCCAATTCGGGGCCCAATCGGCCTCTCCTTTGACCTAATTGCTTCTCGGGCTATAAATAGCCCCCACGACCGAGAGCCACGCGGAACCGAAGTCGTATTCCGCCGCCGAGGAGCGAGAGAAGCTTGAGGGACACCAACTTGAAGATGAGGGTCGTGCTAGTTGTCTAGGGTTTCCCCGGCCGACGTGGGAACCTTGCATGGAAGACCACGTCGGAGCTCCGGAGCGAGGATCAAGATCGAGGGAGGGCCCCGGTGGTGATCTTGTTCATGTAATCATTCATGGTGAAGTTTGTAAGTGAATCCGATTTCTAGCGATTAAGTGCCTTCTCGATGATTTTGTTTTCTTCTTGGTTTTGCTTCTTCTACGATCTAGTTTGCAGCAAGATTACTTAGGGTGCTCTTGTAGCCGCGGTGGCTAGAGGTGCATACCGGACCGGCCAAGTGATTTCAACTTGTTCTATCGAACTCGCCCTAAGCTCCCCGCATGAATAGGGATACGTTGTGACGAACGGGGGGTCTCGAAAGGCGGATGTTTTCGGAGTCGGATGGGAAGGCCACGATTTAAAGATGCTTTTAATGAGATTCGCTTTGCTATCTTCATCTATCTTGTTTGGAGCTACAACATAAGCATGATCTAGATTCTCTAGATTGGTTATCTCTTGTTTTCTCTTGCTACCTCTTTAGTAGATTAGATTAGATTCGTTTTCTTTATGAGTTAGTAGATAGATGCAACTTGTCTTCATTAGATAGCTTTACCTTGCTTTACTAGATTGAATCCTTGTGTTGCACATTGTTCCACGGATTCGATACCTTGGGTTCACCACTCGAGGGAAGAAGGGTCCCTTGACTACGACGGGAGACTTGTCCGCTTGCAAGTCACAAACGAACTTTGATACAATTATTAACCGTCAACAAGCCCCTTTTTACGGCGCCGTTGCGGGGAACAAGCAATCAAGATCCGATCTAGTATCGCTTATCTTTCACTTTTTCTTTTGATTTTCTTTTGCATCTCTTATGTTTGATCATCCTCAAAAAAAAAAGAGTCAATCTAATCTAGTTTTGATGAACCCTAATTTTTCTTTTGTTAGATTTTTGTTTTATCACTAACCCTAACCGGAGATGGTTGGCTACCTCTCCAAGAAACCCAAAACTTTTTTTGTGGATGATCCAGGAAAACTTTACAGGCAAAGGTGACGTGCAACACAAGCTCGAAGGACCATCAAAATCTCCAAAGGAATCACCACCTCCAAGTCAAGACGCCGGAAGGCCGTTCAAGATCAAGGAGGATGGAGAAGATGGAGATGGAGAAAGAAGCTCAACACCTAAAGGCTGCCAAGGCAAGATCCACATGCGAAGTGTTCATCATGATGAAGATGCTAGAGACGCAAGTGGGACAACTTGCCGGGCGCCCGATGGGTAACAAAGAAGAATATCCGAGACAACTCCAAGGTCCCAAGACGGCGAAGGCTACTCAAGCTCACTCGGGAGATATGAAGGATCACACTAGAGACCATGACGATCACGACCGAAGGACCAGAGTTCGAGATGCCGAGCCACAAGGAAGTTGTTGCATCCGTGAAGACCAAAGGACAAAGCCAGCCTGTGAAGACCAAAAAAAAATGACTAAGCCAAAGTGGGTACCCAAGATTGCAACGCCCGCAAAGAGCGTTGATCCGAAGTAATCAAGTGAAGAAGTCTAGCCATGGACTATAAACGAAGCGCTAGGCGGGAGGCAACCCGTTTCGTCGAGTCAAGAATAAGCTACCGGGAGGACAACCCGATTCCAGGTTTTTCGAGTCTTTTTACTAATTCAGTTTTGAATTTTACTACGCAAAACCTTAGACTTAGATTGGTTGAACAATATTAGAGACATAATTCTTGGTTGAATATTTTGCTTGATCATAAACCCTTTACATGAACCATCCTATGTGATTGTTTGCCTCTTTTTCGAGAAACCACAACCAAAAAAAAATTTCAGAACCTAACTCAACCCTTCACCCTCATTATGGTGCTGTGGTTGACTTGTTTTTCATGCTAAAAACACACGAGTAGAGCCACGACTTATATCTAGATGTTATTTAAATTTCAGCGCGTGGTAGGACTCGCGTGAACCTAGAAACTTGATTTTTGGTTGGTTTAAAAATCCATATCCTTGGTTTCTCTAAGATTAGAATTTTTCTAAGCCTCACTTAATTTTATTTCATTCAAAATCTCTCTCATCTAATCAAAATTAGGACCTAAACCTATGCCCCCATGATCAAGCCGGGTAAAGCTTGCTCTCAACTAATGAAGGCAAACTATACCGGTGAGACCGAAATCGACGTAATAAAAAAATATTTTCGACTTGCATTTGTTTTTAATGGTTTAACAACTTCTCTAAAATTATGTTCGAGCTCTTGCATGGCTCTGAAAAATATTTTTTTTAAATTTCGAAATTAGAGGAGTGCTTAGCCTTAAAGGGAGGCAATCTAGTTAACCTAACCATGCATGCACCATGACACATCACGAGATGCCCCTCCAACATATTTAAACCACATGCAAAGTACAAGCATGGGGGGGCAGCCAAGGCTTTGTGTTGTAGGAATATCATGGATGCATGTGAGGCAAGGGAGTATGGAAGTGAGTCAAAGTGAAAACAAGTGGAAGGAGCAATAAAGCAAGCGAAGGAGTGGACGGGAACGTTTGGAAGGTGTACGCGATCACGAAGCAACATGAATGCACTAGAGAAGAACCGAGCCAAGAGGAGGAGAGAGGTAAGTCTTTCATCCAACTCTTTGTTCGTGTGCTCTAGTTTGTAGGCCGGAATCACCTTAGACTTAGCCATCCACCGCGTTTGTTTCGTGCAACAAATCACATCCTTAATCCACTCAAAGTCCGGACTCCAAAATAATATTTGTGTACCTTGTTACCGGGTGAGAACCCCGGATATTTATTTGTGAAGGAGAGTGCTGCAATCATGGAAGAAAACTACAAGCCTTTGCACCGAAGAAGAAGGGATCATCGTCGTCTAAGCCATCATCGACAACCTTTTCGAGGAGGCACTCGTTTCCGAGTTTCCTCGGGGTATGGAGGAGGACACGGCACCGCCGAGGAGGAATCGCACTCTTTTCCTTGGTGGCATGAGGGCTACACGAAACTCGTTTATGAGGTTCACAAAACTTCAAAGACATATGGAGCAGCCGCCCGTCCAACCTCGCCACTCGACACGATCATCCGCTCCACCTCCATACGCTCCGCGGTATTCCGAGGGGTATGTCATCATGACGGAGGAGGAGGAGAAGAAGCTCACTCACCTAAAGTAGAGGCTTGTAGCGAACGCCGACATCGACGACCAAGCTCTCCACATATTGGGTTTTCATACGGGACACCGGTGCAATTCTCTAACGGAGTGTCGGCAAACGCCCACGAGGAATTCGCCTAGGAAATTTTTATGACCATGGCGCATACTCTTGATGAAGGAGTGCTGAGTCTCTCATTCCGTTGGAGGGAGCCCACAAGTGGAGAAGAAGGAAGACACCGTCGGAAGGGTAACCTTGATCAACGATGCTATTTCTAGCACCTTGATGGGGTAATCTCCTTTCATCCATGGGTTGCAATCGATCTTGAGATGTAATCACACTTTGTTAGATTATCTATCTATCATCTTGTGCTGAAAATACTTTAATGCTTAAGGCTAGCAACCATGCCATAAAGGGAGTAGGGCTCCAATGCTTCCTTGGATCCATTCAACACAAACCCCGATAGATCAGATTGGTTTTCATGTTCGAAACGATTGCATGTCTAGTATCGTAGACCCATGGGCGAGTGTCTCCTACTTTCAAAAGGGAGCTCCGGAACAAGTATGTGCATGAAGGCACATGGGAAGGCTTTTGGAGTATGATCACGGGAAGAGACCATCAACGAAAAAAAATACTATCCGGAACCCATGATCCAAGTGTGTCACTTTTGTGCAAGTGGATTTTTGGGAGAACAAGAGAGACAAAGATAACCAACACAAAGTTGAATTGGCTTTACTCGGCTTTGATTGCCAAGTGGCCAATAGACCCCACTCACCTATGATCAACCGATGGTGTTGTTGCAACATCGAGTTCGGAAGATATTGGTTCGGGGTGTTACCTCTCCATGTTGGCTATCTCTTTAAAACCGGGTATTACAAGGAACCCAAATCATCTCCTACCGGGACTTCCCGAGGAATATATGAAGAAAGGAAAATATAAGAGTGAAGATGAGAGAGGAGGCTTACAAGTGGCCTAGGTGAATTTGCCCCTTCGGATTTGAAGATTAAGACTTTTCTTGAGGGGAAGAAGATCGGTTAGAGGAAGGACTTCTTGTGCCGGTGAAGAGAAAATAACAAAAGAGAAGGATTAGGAGAAGGATCTTCTATGGCCCAAGAAGGAGGTGCACAACAAAATTATGTTCCACCATTCGGAGAAATTCCGGCATCGCCAAATTACTACGGTGGTGTACCAATGCAAGCATGGGGGAGTGGTGCAGCCATACCCCCACCAATTTTGCGGTGCCCAACGTAGCCTTTGCGGAGCCATATGCACACCTTCCTCAACCACAACAAAATGTGGCCACCATTGGAGGATACGCTGCAAGGAACATGCAAATTATTGCAGCCATCCTAACCAATGCAAACCAAATGGGTGAAGGAAATGCAAACGTCGCTTATGTGCTTGGACACCATCACCTAGAACCGTCGGACAATTCATAGGAGTAGTGGCGCATTCCTATTGCAAGTAAGGGTACAACAACCAAGACTATCAATATCAACCACCGGCGGAAGATTAGAGAGAGGAGGAGCTTTAGTTATCTTTCCTTTACTCCCTTTTCTTTAATTTTCAGCTTGTTTGTGCCTATGTATGCGTAGCGTTTTCAGTTTTTTATTTAAATTTCAGAAAGTGTGTTAGTTTAATTTTTTCAGCATGTATCTTAGTGTTTATTTTCATCATGAATAATGTCGCCACCAAGTTTTTACCTTTGGTAAAGTTACAAAGTTTGTGCCATGATGATATATGATTATAATTGCCGCTTTGTTTATCTTTGTAATTGTTTTATGCAAGTTTGAACTAGTGCTCTCTTAAAAATACAAATCTGAAATTATCTAAATGCTAGCTCAATCTTCAGCGGAGGTTATGATTAAAATAAAGACCCACAGTGTTTTATGTGCTCTCAAGTTATGAATAGATTAAAGATGTCTTTTATGCTCAAAAATATTGCTAACCTTGTCACAAATATCACTTGTGTGTTGCTCAACCTATCCAGAGCCTTATATATATTTGAGTGCATAAACCTTAGTGTACAAGATTTATTTTTGAGTGAGTTATTGCAGGCCATGATTTCTCTGGCCCGAGACTAAGAAGTTGGTCATTCCGTTTTTGCGTATCTATCTTTTTGCTAGCCTTTTATTCGTGCATTGTGTATCCCCGCGTCGGAGATCTCACAAACCTCGCCGGATATCCACCCTTAAACAAAATATCATCTTTTGTGATTACCTCCTTGACCACAACCTATTGTTGAGAATGGATCATCAATTCAAGGAAGATCGCAAGACGGTGCCAACGTTGAAGATTTCAAGTATCTCTCCAAGGAAAAATACCCCGGTACCTACCTTATTTTTCGCCTCTTTGCTCGAGGACGAGCAACGTCTAAGCATGGGGGAGGAGGTAGGTACGGTGCAGTTTTAGAGTTAAAAGGGGAATATTTTAAAAAAATGATGAAAGAAAAAAAAATCCAGCGATACTCATGACTTTCAAGGTATAAAAAAATCAAAACTTCGTTGTGGAAGTCATGGGCTGAATATATGACGAGGAAAAAATGAATGAATGAAAGAAAGTAAAGAATGAGAAATATGAGAAAGAAAAAAATGTGCGTAAAGTAAATTCCCTAGCCCTCTAAAAGTGCATTCAAGGCTTCAAGTTAAAAAGATCCATTCTCATCTTCCAACCATGTGCAATCCGATAACGAGGACTTCCTTTGTGCCTCGGGATCACTCTTTGCCATTTGCACATGTCCACTTATCTAAAAGTGTGTGTATTTTTCTCTTTCCCCTCCTTGATTCAACATTATTTTCCAATGACCTTTTTGACGAGTCTCGGTAAGACCATGAGAAGCTTGTCTTGTTTTGACAACACCTCATTTATAAAATCTTGTTAGGACTAAACTTTCCCAAAGCTCCATATAAAGCCTACCACACATATATGTTATGAGAGGGAAAGGAGTAGAATATATAGGCTTGAGAGACAAGTGAGATGAGAGTTCATGAGCAATATACAAGATGATTTAAATTTGTGAACTTGGTTTAGCTCTTTTCTTTATCTCGTTCTTTATTTCAAAAATTCTGAGGTCTATTTAAACTTTGTGAGCATGTTAATACTTGTGGGATAAGCTTAATAAGAATCTACCCTCCGTAGAGGTGAAGGCTAGTACATTATGGAACTTTAACGAATTAAAATTTTGAGAGCATTATGTTTTTTTTTCATGTATGATCAAGTGCAAGGTTTAACCATTGATGGGCAACGATGATATCCATCGAAGGCTTACTCGAGGACGAGCAAGGTTTAAGCATGGGGGAGATGTTGACGGTGAAAATCCGTCAACCTAGCCATGAGTTTACCTTCGGTGTTGGCATAACTTTTGTATCTTATTCATTGGTACTAACCCCCGTGGTATAACAAGTTCACTTGTGCATGTCGGTTTTGGAGTTATGTGTTTACGCGGGGTTTTAACGTTGAAAGCAAGACTTCGGGATAAGTTCATTAAGCACCTCATGACAAGACTTTGAAGCCCGATACAAGTCAAGCAATGAAGTGAACATGACTCCAAGAGCCCAAGGACCAAGCCCGAGAAGACGATAAACTCCGAGGACCGAACCGAGAAAAGTCTTTGAATCTTGCAAGACAAGGAGTTGAGTCCAATTCGGAGAGAAACCGACGTCAAGGGCCCACATGCAAAAGGGGAGAACATCTAGAAGACGTGGGAAGCAACACGGGCGAAGCGAGGGCCGCGGGATGGGCCGGGTGGGCCCGGGCCGGCCGGCCCAAGCCGGCCGGCCCGGCCCAATTCGGGGCCCAATCGGCCTCTCCTTTGACCTAATTGCTTCTCGGGCTATAAATAGCCCCCGACCGAGAGCCACGCGAGAACCGAAGTCGTATTCCGCCGCCGAGGAGCGAGAGAAGCTTGAGGGACACCAACTTGAAGATGAGGGTCGTGCTAGTTGTCTAGGGTTTCCCGGCCGACGTGGGAACCTTGCATGGAAGACCACGTCGGAGCTCCGAGTGAGGATCAAGATCGAGGGAGGGCCCCGGTGGTGATCTTGTTCATGTAATCATTCATGGTGAAGTTTGTAAGTGAATCCGATTTCTAGCGATTAAGTGCCTTCTCGATGATTTTGTTTTCTTCTTGGTTTTGCTTCTTCTACGATCTAGTTTGCAGCTAGATTACATAGGGTGCTCTTGTAGCCGCGGTGGCTAGAGGTGCATACCGGACCGGCCAAGTGATTTCAACTTGTTCTATCGAACTCGCCCTAAGCTCCCCGCATGAATAGGGATACGTTGTGACAGAACGGGGGTCTCGAAAGGCAGATGTTTTCGGAGTCGGATGGAAAGGCCACGATTTAAAGATGCTTTTAATGAGATTCGCTTTGCTATCTTCATCTATCTTGTTTGGAGCTACAACATAAGCATGATCTAGATTCTCTAGATTGGTTATCTCTTGTTTTCTCTTGCTACCTCTTTAGTAGATTAGATTAGATTCGTTTTCTTTATGAGTTAGTAGATAGATGCAACTTGTCTTCATTAGATAGCTTTACCTTGCTTTACTAGATTGAATCCTTGCGTTGCACATTGTTCCACGGATTCGATACCTTGGGTTCACCACTCGAGGGAAGAAGGGTCCCTTGACTACGACGGGAGACTTGTCCGCTTGCAAGTCACAAACGAACTTTGATACAATTATTAACCGTCAACATCGCGCGGGCTGGATCTTGGAGTATGGTCTCTTGGTAGACCGCTGCTAGAGTCCTTGACGCTCGTCGCAGCCCATGGTCCGTAGGTAGCCGCACGGGCTGGACCCTGGAGAAGAGTAGTCCGGAGACTGGAGCCAGGACCCGGAGGGTCGCTTGCGGCGAGGGGTCTTGATGTAGTCGATTAGACTTGAACCCCGGAGTAGTCGTGTAGACTAGGCGTAGAATCGACAGAGTTGGTCGACGTTCCACGAGTTGTTGACGTCTTCGCCTTCAAGTGTTTGGAGGCGGTAGGAGCCGGCCGGTCACTTTAGCCACGGTGAAGGGGCCTTCCGCGGGGGGGAGGCCGAGCTTGTGGAGTCCTTCCGTGTTCTGGATACGGCGGAGGACAAGATCTCCAACGCCGAAGGAGCGTTCCTTGACGTTGCGATCATGGTAGCGTCGGATACCCTCCGGGTACCTTGCCGATTGGACGAGGGCGGCGCGGCGAGCTTCTTCGAGGCCGTCGATATCGACTCGTCGTCGTCTTACGGGACGCCTTCGTCGTAGTGCTCCACCGCCGGCGAGTTCTATATGACGTCGGCAGGGAGGATGGCTTCGGAGCCGTAGACCAGGAAGTAGGGGGATTGCCCCGTTGGCTTGGATGGTTGAGTGCGCAGCCCCCAGAGTGCGTTGGGTAGTTCCTTGATCCACTTGCCCCCTTTGGAGTTAGCAGCGTCATGTAGCCGCTTCTTGAGGGCGTCGAGCACCATCCCATTGGCGCGCTCGACTTGTCCGTTGGCCCGTGGATGGGCGACTGAGACGTACCGGACGTCTATTCCGCTGTTCTCGCGGTACTCCCCGGGCGCGGTGGTTGTTGAAGTTGGACCCCGAGTCCGTGATGATGCGGTGGGGTAGCCCATAGCGGTGTACGAGTTCATCCGGGAAGTCGAGTACTCTGTCGGCCTTGGGGCATGTGACCAGGCTTGACCTCAATCCACTTGGTGAACTTGTCGATAGCCACCGGTACCACTGTTGAATCCTCCCGGCGCGGTTGGCGGTGGCCCAATCATGTCGAGCCCCCCGGCGGGGCAAAGGGCCGGGTTGGCGGTATGGTGACTAGCTTGTAGGCCGGGACATGTTGCTGCTTGGCGAAGTGCGACATCCTTGGCACCTTCGACGAGTTCTTCGGCATCGCCCGGGGCCGTGGGCCGGTCAGAAAGCTCGCGGAAGGCCTTGCCGACCGGTGTGCGCGAAGACGCGTGGTTGCCGCGGATGCCCTTGTGGATCTCCTCCGGGATGTCCTTGCCTTCTTCGCGAGGGACGCACTTCATGAGTACTCCGAGAAGATGCGCCCGCTTGTAAAGCTTGTCTCCCGACGAGGACGTAGGACTTGGCGCGGCGGACGAGTTGTTCGGCTGCGTTCTTGTCGGAGGGGACCTTCTGCTCGCTGAGGTAGTCGATGAAGGGTTGCCTCCAGTCCACGTCGATCATCATGACCTCCTGCCCAGCTGGTGGATGGGCTGGGACAGTGGTCGATGGCGCCGGCTCCGGGATGGATGGCGCGTGAAGCTCATGGACGAAGACGCCCGCTGGTACTTGAGCGCGGGTGGATCCAAGCTTCGAGAGGACGTCCGCTGCAACGTTGTTGTCACGGACGATGTGATGGAACTCGAGACCATAGAATTTGTTCTCGAGCTTGCGGACTTCTAGGCAGTAGGCGTCCATGTTCTCCTTGTTGCGGTCCCAGGACTTGTTGACTTGGTTGATGACCCTTCGCGGAGTCGCCGTAGACTAGTAGCCGCTTGATGCCCGGTGAAGGCTGCGAGGCGGAGCCCGTGTAGGACGGCTTCGTACTCGGCTTCGTTGTTTGAGACCTTCCGGAAGATCGCGGGACGTACTTGAGTTGTTCGCCCGTTGGAGAGATCGGGGAGTACCCCTGCGCCGCGCCCTCGAGGTTGAGTGAGCCGTCAAAGTACATCACCCAATGCTCTAGTCGCACGGTGGGAGTAGGCAGCTGGTTCTCCCGCCACTCTGCCATGAAGTCGACTAGTGCTTGCGACTTGATGGCTGTGCATGGCATGAAGTCGATGGTGAGGGCGCCGAGCTCGACAGCCCACTTGGAGATTCTTCCAATAGCGTCTTGGTTCCTCAGGATGTCGCCGAGCGGGTAGTCGGTGACGACGGAGACCGAGTACTCCTGGAAGTAGTGTCGTAGCTTCCGCGAGGTGATGAGTAGAGCGTACGGGAGCTTACGCACGGGGCTGGTAGTGAGCCTTGGACTACGATAGAACCTCGCCGACGAAGTAGAGCGGGGCGGCGGACCGGGTAGGCGTGGCCGTCTTCTTGCCGCTCGACAACGATGGCGATGCGACCACGTGAGTAGTCGCGGCTAGGTAGAGCGATGGTTGCTCGCCCTTGTGAGGAGCCGTGAGGATTGGAGGCTTTGACGGGGAAGTCCTTGAGCTGGGCAAGGGCTTGATCCGCTCTCCGGAGTCCAAACGAACTTCTCATGATGCTTGAGTAGTTTGAAGAAGGGGAGGACCCGTTCTCCTAGCCTCGAGATGAATACGTTCAATGCCGCCATGCACCCCCGTCGGCTTACGGACGTCTTTGATGCTCGTGGGAGCTTTCATGCGGTGATGGCGGAGATCTTCTCGGGGTTGGCTTCAATGCCGCGGCCGGGCGATGATGAAGCCGAGTAGTTTGCCCGAAGGGACGCCGAAGACGCACTTGTTCGGGTTAAGCTTCCGGCGGTACTCGCGTAGCGATGCGAAGGTCTCTTCAAGGTCGTCGATGAGGGTGCTGGAGTTCCCGGTCTTGACGACTACGTCATCCACGTAAGCCTCGACGTTCTTGTTGAGTTGTCGCTTGAAGCGAGCCTGGATGGCCCGTTGATAGGTAGTGCCGGCGTTCTTCAACCCGAATGACATGGTCGTGTAGCGATGACGCGCCAAACGGGGTGATGAACGCGGTCTTTTCCTGGTCTTCCTCCTTGATTGCGATCCGGTGGTACCGGAGTAGCGATCGAGGAAGCGAGGAGCGGAGTCGCGGCCCCGCCGTGGAGTCGATGACTTGATCAATCCGCGGCAACCCGAAGGGGTCCTTGGGGCAGTGCTTGTTGAGGTCGGTGTAGTCGACGCACATCCTCCACTCGTTCGAGTTCTTCTTGCGGACGAGGACGGGGTTGGCGAGCCACTCAGGATGGAAGACTTCTCTGATGAAGCCAGCTGCGAGTAGCTTGGCGAGCTCCTTCTTGATGGCATCCCGTATATCGTCGGCAAAGCATCGGAGGTGTTGTCGCTTAGGGGTGGCCTTTGGATCGACGTTAAGGCAGTGCTCAATCAGCTCCCTGGGCACTCCTGGCATGTCCGCTGGCTTCCACGCGAAGATGTCGCGGTTAGCCCGAAGGAAGCTGATGAGCGCGTCTTCCTATTTGGGGTCAAGGCCGGCCCCGATGGTGGTGGTCTTGCTTTGGGGTCGTACGTTCCGAGGTCAACCGTCCGACGAGTACCTCCTCGGTGGCCGAGGCTTGTTGGCGGTTGTCGGACTTCTCTGGGATGTCGAGTTCGCTCGTGGCAAGCTTCTTCGACGCGGCGTAGACCTCCATCATCGCGTTGGGAACTTGGTTCGTGGAAGCGATCACTACGGCCTCTGTGTCGCAGTCGTGGGAGATCTTCAAGTCCCCCTGGAGGGAGAGTACACCGGCTGGACTTGGCATCTTGAGTACCAAGTAGGTGTAGTGGGGCACCGCCATGAACTTGGCGATGGCCGGCCTGCCGAGGATGGCGTGGTAAGAGGTCTCGAAATCCGCGACCTCGAACTTGATGTACTCGGTGCGGTAGTTGTCCCGAGACGCCCCGAAGGTAACTAGCAGTACCACTGAGCCCAGTGGGATAGCCGCGTTGCCTGGGACGATGCCGTAGAAGGGCGTGCTTCTCTTGGTGAGCATGGGGGTGACGTCGAGCTTCATTTTCTTCAAGGTTTTGGTGAAGAGGACGTTGAGCCCGCTTCCACCATCGATGAGCACCTTGTTGAGCTTGGAGCCCGCCACCGTTGGTTTCAGGGCGAGGGGGAACCGTCTGGTTCGGAGAAAAGGCCGGTCCATTGGTCCGCGCGGGGAGAAGGTGATGGGTACCTCCGACCACACGAGAGGGGTCGGAACCGCTGGCTCGATGGACATCACTTCACGACGGGTAGCCTTCTGCTCCCGCCTGCTGGGCAGTCCGCCGAAGAGGACGTTGACGGTCTTCTCGGGTTCTTGGAAGTCGTTGTTGTCGCCGTCCTTCTTCTTGCCCTTTTGGTCGTGAGGGTGTGGTGGCTCCGGCGTATCCTTGAGTGCATGCCTGAGCTGGTAGCACTGCTCGGTAGTGTGGTTGCCGTTTGGATGCCACGGGCACTTATCCTTTAGCAGGTCTTTGAACCCGCCAGAGTTCTTCTTCGAGTTCCCTTTCGCAGGGCGCTGGATAGCCGCGACGGTGTTGTCTGGCTTGCGCTTGCGTTTGGGACCCGAGTAGTTGTTGTTGTTGTTGTTGTTGCGGCCGCCTTGGTTTGCATTCTTGCGGCCGCCGCCGCCCGGTTCTACTTGGACTTGCCGCGGATGGCGTCGTATTTGGCGTTAGCCTTGTCCTCTTCATCCGCCCAGGACGTGATCATGTCCTTGAGGTGGGGGATGGACCTGGGGCGGCGACGACCGAAGTCCTCGAAGGTGCGGCGATGGTAGAGGCCGTCCTGGAAGAGGTCGATGACCTCCTTGTCGGTGACGTCGACGACGGTAGCGCGCTTGTCGAAAAAGCGGCGCATGTACTTGTGGAGGGTCTCGCCCTGTTCCTGCTTGATCATGGCCAGGTCCATGCGAGTACCCGAACGGCCCATGGCGCCCGCGAAGTTGCTCGTGAACTGCTCCTTGAGCTGGTCCCACTTGTCGATCGAGTGCTTGTCGAGCGACTCGAGCCAAGTGAGTGGTGCTTGGTCTAGACAGAAGGGGAAGTAGAGGCATTTGGTGTCGCTGTTGCCGCCAGCGTTCTCGATGGAGAGGGCGTAGCATCGGAGTCACTGGATAGGATCCTGCTTCGCGTCTTACTTGGTGATCCCCAAAGGCTTGAACTTGTCGGGGAGGAGTAAGTTGCGAAGTCGAGGTGAGAAGGCAGGGAAGCCGTCGCCCTCAGCGGCAGTGGTCGACTTCTTCCGCCGCAACTCCTCAATCTTCTGGCGAGCGTCGTACCCGCCGTGCGAGGCGCCGGAGGCGTGGCTGTTCACGTGGCCTCGGCCGCCGCGGCCGCCGCCGCCTCTAGCTCTTCGTTGGTCCCGTGGTTGGAGCCGCCGCCGTCGGCCGCCGCCGCCGTCGGGGTCGTTGCCCCCGCCACCGGCCGGAGCGCGGTGGGGAACAACTTCTCGGTTGCCTTGGTCTTGCTGTGAAGGTCCGCCGGTGTTGGAGTGGCGTCAGTTTGGATCGGCTGGGAGGTCAGCTCGAGTACGGTTGGGGCCAGCGTTGGCGCTGCGACTATTAGCTTCGTTGTCGCGGGGTTTGGCCGGAGGAGGCTGGTTGACTCTGTTGTCGACCCGCATGAAGTAGGCTTCTTCAACGAGCTTGGCGATGACCTCTCCAGCGCGTATGCCCTGAGCCTGGCGTGCGATCATTGTGATCGACATGAGGCACTGCTCAGGGGTGGTGTGTACTCTGCTCTCGACCGCCTCGAGAGCTTCCGCAAGGTTGCGGATGGGGAGGTTGTCTCTGAGCCGCCTGCGTCGCTCGCTACGCTTCCTGTTGCGTTCGCGTCGGGCGTCCCTGTTGGCGACGGTCTCATCCGCAGGCGCATTGGCGGACAACTCGTCTGCGGAGATGTCCTCCAGGTATCCGTCCTCGGCCGGTGCTCGAAGGTCCGGGGTGTCGCGGCAGCCATGAAGACTTGGCGATCGGGGGTGCCAAGGCTGGACTCAGAGGGTGCCACCTCAGTTGGTGTGTTTGAGTCAGCCCGGGCTAGCGGTGTTCCCTCCTGGAACGGTAGCAAGTCAATGTAGGCGACGTAGCGTGAGTCCCCCTTTGCCAGGTCAGCAGGCCTGCGGTCTGGCCAGTAGACGTATCTCCCGGCCGGCGTGGATTTTTATAACCGGCCCCCGAGGGCCGGCCCTGACAAGGGAAGCTCAGTGGAGTCGTCTTCGGACTCGGGCTCCTCAGGGTCCGACCCGAAGTCGAACTCGTAGTCCGGGTTTGAGTAGAACTCGGAGAGAGGGCTGGAGTCCGGAGCGTGGTCGGGGACGGCGTCGGAGTCCGAGTTGTACTCGGGTACGGGCTCCTTGCCGGCCCGACGCGGAGTGGGAGCCCCCGTGCGGGCCCGGCCGAGGGTGCAGGGGCCGCATGCGGAGGGCTCGAGCGGTGAGGAGGCCGCCTGCGATGGCTGGGTAGCCGGCTCGCATGCGATGGCCCATGGCGACGTCGGGTTCGAGTTGGAGACGGACTCGAGCTCGAAGTCAGCGTGGTGGTTGGAGAGCGAAATTTCACCGAACTTGCCGGCGAGTTCGCTTGTGACGACTTCGGGAAGTGTCACAAGGCCTGTCTTCGAGTCGGGCTGCATGATTAGGCGGCGCTGGAAGGAACCCGCGCCATCAGCAGTGTAGACCCAGGTGCCGAAGACGAAGGTGTCGCCGCGGTTGAAGGCGACAGTTGGCTTGAAGTAGCCGGAAGCCGTCGAGTTCGCCATGTGATCTCGAGCGAGAGCCCCTACCTGGCGCGCCAGCTGTCGATGTTTTAGACCGGCAACCTACTACAGGGAGTACCCGAAGTAGATGATTGTGACTCGCCGAGATCGGTAACTCGAAGGAAGAGACACGTGGCACACAATTTAGACAGGTTCGGGCCGCGAGGTGCGTAATACCCTACGTCTGTCTTTGCGTAGCTACGGATTGATAGGGCACGATTACAAGATGGTGCAATGGTGCGCCGTGAGTTGTATGAGAGGAGATTGGATGAGGGGATCGGTCCCTGCCTCGCCTTATATAGTCCGGGAGGCAGGGTTACAAGTCGGAGTAGGGAGAGAGTACTAGTCGAGTACGTCTAGGAGGCCTCTATACAGTGCGGAACATGTACAGCTCCCTAACCGAGTACTACTCCTGTGTAGTCCTTGTGCTCCACGCCTTCAGGTGCCGTGTAGCGCAAGCCGGGTAGTCCCAGGGGCCCACCGAGTAGTCGGTCCTGGTACCCACCGAGGTAGTGGGCCCAGGGAGGTCTATACGACAGCCGCGTGCTTCCGCGACTTCAAGAGTTGATCCTCCAGCGCTTCAGCCCGAAGCACCGCGTCGCCGAAGCCTTGAAGCATGCTAGACTTCTCACGGGACCTCTCCACGACGTCCTACACAGACAACACATGTCAAATGGGTACTCAACGACAGAGGATTGACGACTTAGGAGTTATGACTACTCACCTTCATCCACTGCTCAGCTTGGCGGACCGCCTCCAGGTGCCTGGCCACTGTTGCCGGGTCGACCAAGTCGTCTGCCAGCAACTCTACCCCGCCATGACTACTTGTGGCGGCTTCAGTCATCGGCGCAGAGCGGATGGGCTCCGCGTCTTGGATTTCTGGGGAGTGGACGACCACCTCCAGAGCGGGCTCTGGCGGCGCGATGGCCTCCTCTCCTCCGGTCGCCACGGCGGCCTCTTCGGCGGCTACTTCCATTGGCTCGGGGGCTCCTCCAGCAGCCTCCGGCACTTGTGGTGTCAAATTCTGCATGGGCACCGCCGCTGGGATGTCGCTCCCTTCGGCTTCAACGCCTGTCAAGAAGAAAACAAGTGCATCAGTGACTACGACTACTCTTTGGGGAGTGCTATAGCCTCAGCAGAGTACTTACCTTCGACCACGCTGGCCTCGGGCAATGTAGCCTCAGCAGCCGACGCTTCGGGCTCCGCCTGAGGGGTGGGAGTGGACTCCTCGGCGGGCGGCGCGGCTTCTTCTTCTGCCACCGCTGTAGAGGGTTCATCCCCCTCCCAGGACAAATCTGTTGATTTCCTGCAGAGTACACAAATCGGTTGTCAATCAAGCTCGACTACTACATCAAGTACTACTCGGGAAGATCCAGCACTTACAAGCTTGACCGGACTATCGTCACGGTCGGGGCGCCAAGGATGCTGGCAATGTCCACCAGTCTAGCCTCGGCGGGTGCCTCCTCTTGCGCCTCTGCGACCGCTGCTCCTTCTGCAGCAACGGCAGCCGGTGCAGCGCTCTCCTGCGCTTCCGCAGCCACCACTTCTTCTGCAGCGGCGGTTACGGGCTCCGTGCTCCCTTGAGGAGCAAAGGGCTGGCGCTCCATCTACGCCAAAAGCTCTTCGATAGTGGGGGTTGGGCTACGACTTCCAACAGGTTCCCCCACCGTGTCCCACTCGCCTTCGTCGCCCTGATCAACGGGCTCCGTAGGCGGCACCTCCTGCAAGCAAGAAGCTCAGTTGTCAACACATCAACTCGGGACACTAGTACTCGATTACACTACTCAAGACGGCTTACCTCTTGGGGCGTGGTCTCAGAGACCTTCAGCTTCTTCGACACCCGCTTGCTGGCGGGGTTGCGTGGCTTCCGCGGCGGTGCAGCCAGACTAGCCTCTAGGCTAGTCGGTGGATCTTGCACGAGGGGCACGTGAGGTAGGCCAGGACGGCTGAACCTCGACCGCGGTCGAGGCCGGCCCCGTAGTGTCTCCTCGTCGTCGTCGTCGTCGGACGTGTCCTCCATGACCACGGTGTCGTCTCCTTCGCCGACTTCCCGCCGCTTCTTGGCCTTGGTCTTCCCCTCCTCCGGGATCTCGACTACCTGAGGGGGCGGCACCGGCTCGGAGATGAACTTCTTGAAGTCATCCTGCAAGACACAACTCATCAGCACGACTACTCACACGGAATGGGTACTCGACAGGGGGGTACGGCTACTTACCTCCTTTGGCGGGCGCGCGGTGGAGTACTCCTGGACAGGGCACGCCGTGTACGGTGGCATGTCCTTGAAGATGCGCGTCAGCCTATCGACAATGTCGTCGTCGTCGACTTCGTCTCCTGGCATCCGCGACGTGTCGTCGTCGCCGGTGTACTCGAATCCTAGGGTGTCGCGAGCCATCAGTGGCTGCACCCTGTGCTTCATGAAGCTGAAGGCCACGTGCTCGGCCCTCAGCCCGGCTTCTCTCAGCGCCTTGATCCGCACCAACAGCTTGGGGAGTTGGATCCCCTCCTGCATCGTCGGCTCCGTGTTCCACCACGGGCGATGCTTGGGCTGCTTTCCGCTTGGCTTCGGCAACCCTGGGTGGTGGTTCGTGATGTAGAACCACTTCGCCTTCCAATCCTGGTTGGAGTCGATAAGCTTGTACGAGAGGTACTGCTCGGCGGCGTCCTCCCGCATCTGGATTCCCGCTCCACCGACTACTCACGGGTTGTTGGCGCTCGGCTGCGGCTTCACCCGGAAGAACTTCCGGAACAGGATCCAATGGGGCTTGATCCCCAGAAACGCTTCACAAAAGTGGACGAAGACGGCGGTGTGGAAAATACTGTTGGGGTTGAGGTTGAGGTACTTGATGCCGTAGTACCCCATGAGGCCCTTAAAGAAGTCGCTTGCCGGGAGCGCGAGCCCGCGCTCCGCGAAGCGCACAAAAATCGGGATCTCGTCTTCGCTCTTCTCCATCGGGTACGGATCTCCGGCGGCGGCTCTCCACATATCCACCTCCTTCTCGCGGATGAATCCACTGTTGAGGAGGGCTAGCAAGTCTTCGGTCTTTGCTTTCGACTTTTTCCACTCGCGGTTCGGATCTGGCCGCGGTGGAGACATCGGCGGGGCTGCCCCTGCGGCAGATCCGGCGGCTTCGTCGCGGCTCCTCTTCTTCCCCCCGGCGGCCTTCGCGGTCATGGATGGTGATGGCTTCATCCTCCAAGTGCACGGCGTCTTCACGCGCATTCGCTCGGGGGCTACCGCGGTGGCTCTCTCTGGTGGCGCACTCAGATCTACAGCGGCGGTGGCGTGCGCTGGCGGCGACTCTGGCCAAGATCTATTCGAAATGGCTACAACGGCGATGGATGAAAAACCCTAAGGGTTTTGGCTTCTATTTATAAGTCAAAACGGCCCTCCAACGGCCAGATGGATAAGTCTGCGCTCGGCTGACTCAGCGGCCGCGCATGACTCTTCGTATTCTACTAGTCGACGCGCCTCACCTCCGGGGCTCGGCTACTTCTACTCAACTACTTGGGAAGCGACAAGACTCAGGAGCATCTCAGGACACATTCTACAGGATGACCCTTCAATTCGAGAGGAAGTACTCGACTCAAGGCTCGGGGGCTCCGTGCCACGTGTCCTTCAGTTTTTCTCTCCGGATTTTTCGGGATATTCTTGCCAAGACTTCATATGGACCCTCAGCCAGAGCCTACGACTCAGCCTAAGGCTCGGGGGCTACTCCATATGGAGTGAGATTTTGCAATCGCACTTCCATATCAGCTTCGGCTTCAAGACAACACGGGCTTTGTTGAAGACTTTCGAGGGCAGCACTCGAGGACGCTTGGGACTACTCGAGAAGGCTTCAAGATTGCTCAAACATTAGCTGGAGTACATTCCAGCCTCGGGATGCTTCGACTACTCTTGAGGACTTTTGACTTGTAGTACTCGGGGACGCTTGAGGACTACTCGTTAAGGCCGTCAAGACTACTTGAAGCTATCCTTCTCGACTACAAAGTACTCGGGGGCTTGTCGTATGGGCCTCCCTGGGCCCACTACCTCGGTGGGTGCCAAGACCGACTACTGGGTGGGCCCCTGGGACTACCCGGCTTGCGCTACACGGCACCTGATGGCGTGGGGCACAAGGACTACAGAGGAGAAGTACTCGGATAGGAAGCTGTACATGTCCTGCACTGCATGGAAGACTCCTAGACGTACGCGACTAGTACTCTCTCCCTGCTCCAACTTGTAACCCTGCCTCCCGGACTATATAAGGCGAGGCAGGGACCCCTCTCTACATCATCTCATCTCACGTCGTACAATTACACCATCTTGTAATCGTACCTAAGGACCATGTGTGGTTCGAGGACAGGTGGATGGTCGCTTCCTTGTGTGATGAGTGATTGACAACGTTGTGTGGACTGATTCTTGGCTAAGTATTGCAGGTGCAGGTTGCGGCTTGACTGGTGTTGGTGCAGGTGAAGAACAAGCGCGAAAGGTCGTCGCCGGTGAGGCCTCCAGGTGTGGAGAAGACACATAGGCTTCGTTCGAGGGACACGGTGGCCAGCAGGGTCAAGTGCGGGCCACATGGTGGCATGAATAGCAAGATGAAGTCGTGGACGGTTTCTTGGTTGAGCCTCAAAACCAAGGTCGAGCCGGGACTACATGGGAGCCGAGTCATGAGTGGAGATTGGCGGAGGCTACACCGAGTTCGCGGGGTTTCCGGTGGTTCACCAGAAAACCACTGGGTTCCTTGGTTGATCCACAAAGCCAAGACCGAAGAACCGAAGACGGTGCTGCAGCAGTGCCAGACCGGTCTGACCGGTGGGTCTGACCGGTCTAACCGGTGAGGAGCACCGGTCTGACCGGTGTGCGACGACGCAGTCTGGAATCTTCGAAGCGGAGTACACGCGTCGGGATCGCAAGGCTTGCGTCGAGGCTAAGCAGGTTGCGGTCGCCGGGCATCCGTCCGATGAAGAAAGCTTCAAGTCTTCCAAAACCGCCCTTGAGGGGCTTGTATCCCTAGTTGTTAGAGAAGGGTATTTTAGACTTTCGGTTGCCTCCATATAACACAAGAGGTGAGAGGATGGCAGCCAACGCTTAGAACCCTAGCTCATTTGTTTTCCCATTTTCCTTCCTATTTTCCTTAGGTTTTCCATAGGACTAGCAAGAGAGCTTCATGGAGAGATCTTGTTGAGAGGGATGGATGATCGGGCGGCTTGCTAGACCTTGTATGAACCTTTGTTTCATGTATAGATGATTCAGCGTGGTTCCTCAAGGTTTGGATGTGTTTTCCCCGGTTGTTCTTGGTGGTGATTTTCAGAGCCCTCTCTTGGTGATTTCTTCAGATTGTTTTCGGGACCTTTCTCTTGAGGATTTGATAGGGGAAATTTGTGGGAACCCTTCGTGGTTCTTTGGGTTGTGATTCCCCTCCCAAATATGTGAGTAAAGGTGCTCGATTTTGGGGTTTCTTGAGTTCTTGGGTTGGAAGTGCTCTTGGCGGGATTTCCTTGATTCATCCTTTTTGGACGAGTTTTGGTGGGATTAAACTTGGCTATGGACTCCTCATGAGGTGTTCCTAATATCCCCAAAGTCTTGTTCAAGTCCGTGGAGCAATTCGGGAGATCGAGGTTTGGATTTGGGGGAGTTGACCCGCGGGTGCTGTTCATCCCGAGCTGCCCAGGCTACACCGGTCTGACCGGTGCTCTTGACCGGTCTGAACGGTGCAACCCTCGGTGGGATTTTGCTCGGGTGAACGTCTTGGTGTGTTCGCTGTTGTCCCTTGGTGCTGCTGTTTCGAGTTTGGGTCAGTTTGGTGGTCGGTGGCTTTGTTTGGTGCCTTGGGGGCTTTCATGCCGTGATCGGTCGACCGGTGTGTCTCACCGGTCGGCCGTGTAGAGCCACTTAGTGAAAGTTGCTCGGTTCACCGGCGAGGGGACCGGTCCGGCCGGTGGTGCTCACCGGTCTGACCAGTGTGGGTCTGTAGACTCGAGGTTTGGTGTTCCGCTGCGTTCTCGGGTCGGAAGGTTGTGTGTTAGTTCCTAGGTCCAGTGGCACTCCAGTGGCTACGTGGGCTTGGCCAACTTGGGTAGTGAGTCGGAGACATGTGTTGGAAGCCTTGTTCGTCTTGTTGGAGTTTCTATCTCCTTCGAGAAGAATTTTTATCGGCTCCCATTCACTCCCCCCCTCTCTGGTTCGCCGTATCGGTCCTTCAAGTGGTATTAGAGCCGGTTCGGGTCTTTGTTAACTCTAACCAGTCTAAGATCCAAGGATGGCGTACCAGGAACGGGGTTCGGGTCCTCCACACTTCGATGGCAAGAACTACCAGATGTGGAGCAAGCGGATGGGTGCGTTTCTCCGCGGAAAGGGTCAGATCCTTTGGGATGTCACGGTGGACACAGGCTATGTCCAGCCGATGGACTTCCTCGCTCCACGATCGAGGGACAGATTCGACGCCAACAATAAGGCGGTCGACTACTTGTTTCGTGCTTTGTGTCAGCCTGATTTCGATCGGGTGCACACCGAGCACTTGGCTTGTAGGATTTAGGCGGTGTTGAAGGAGGCTCATGTTGGGAATGCCCAGGTTCAGGCACGGATGTATGTGACCTACCGGAGAGAGTACGAGAACTTCACTCATCTCCCCGGTGAGTCCATCGATGCCTTGTTTCAGAGGTTCACGGTGGTTGTGAACAACATGAGGGCCAATGTGGACGTGCTCTCGTACGATGATCATGATAGAGCGGTCAAGCTCTTACACTCTTTGGATCGTACGATTTGGGGCGGAAAGTTCGAGGCCATTGAGGAGTTAGAGAAGTATGACACTCTGACGGTGAACGAGATGTTCTCGAAGCTCAAGTCGGCTGAGGTGGATAGGGGCATGACTGCTAAGCTCGAGGGTCCGACTGACTCCCATAGTCTCGCCCTCGTTGGTGGTTCCAAAGGAAAGGCTAACTCTAACCCATCCACCAGGATGTTCTCTTTCTCCTCTTTGATGTCTATGCCAGATGAGGAGTTCGACGAGCTTGGAGAGGACGAGCTGGCGCTCCTGACGAGGCGGTTCGAGAGGCTGCACGAGAACCGCGTGAACATGAGGAGGAACACGAGGACATGCTTCCAGTGCGGCAAGCCGAGACACTTCGTCGCCGACTGCCCGGAGAAGGCCGAGAACAAGGACGGCTACAAGCACAAGCCGAGGATGGACGGCAATCCGAGGCGCGACCACAAGAGCAAGCACAAGAACAAGTACAAGGACAAGCGACGACCGAGGAAGAAGGAGAGCCGAGGCAAGGCCCGAGCGATGGTGGGAGCGAGCGACGTCGACTCCAGTTCCGCGTACTCCACCTCGAGCTCGAGCAGCAGTGAAGACGAAGGTGATCATCGCAAGAACAAGAAGTCGTCCAAGAACCTGAGCGGGCTGATCTGCTTCACGAGAGACGGCTTCTGCACCATGGCGCTGAGCTCCGGCAGCAAGAAGAGCACACAGAGTGACTCGGACTCTGAGTCCGACGACGAGGTGCGTGATGAACTTCCCTTCTTGCGCTAGGAGAATGAGAGGCTTGGCTCTTTGCTTGATAACCGTGATGACATGCTTAGAGAGGCCAAGAAAATGAGAAAAGAGCTTAGGGCTTCACTCGAGGATGCTAGGACTAGAGTGGCTGAGCTAGAGACACGGAGTGCTTGATAGCAAGCTTGAGATTGATTCCCTTAAGGCTAGCCCCGTTGTTTCGGATGAGGTTGATTGTCTTGATTGCTCCATATTCCTTGCTGATCTTGCTTTGTTTAAGGAGAAGCATGCCTCCAAGTGTGAGGAACTATATGTGCTTAGGGTTGAAGTGGCTGAGCTTAAGTCTAGACCTGCTTTGCTAGGTGCTTGCACTTCTTGCCCTGTTTTGCAAGCTAAGATTGATGAGATGCATGCTTACACTAGTTCTCTTAAGGCTAAATTGAAGGAACCCATGCCTACATCATGCTCTACCTGTGAAATGCATGCCTTGAAAAATTTGGAACTTGCACATTATGTTGATCGTTTGAAGGATGAGAATGATGACTTGAGGAAGTTGATGGGTTGGTTGTCTGGTCATGAGCCTCAGTTGAGGATGATGATCGAGGCATTTAAGAGGCAAGATGGTGAGGGACTTAGGGCAAACAAGGTTGGTGAGGGAAGTGTTGAGAATATCCCAGAGCCACCAAAAACCCACCACAAAAATGATTTCCCCCCAAAACCTAACCATCTTAGGAACCGACTAGACACAACCCCAACTCCAGCCGTGTTTCCTACACCCACAAATGATCTACAAAAGCCTATCAAGTTTGTGAGCACTTCCGGGAAAGTGTTCTTTGGGAAAGAAAGTGAGAAGGCTAGTGAGGGGAAACCGTTGGAGGAGTTGAGTGGAGAGAAACCTAGTGAGCAGCCACATCCCAAGCCTAAGCCTAAGCTTGTGAGGTTCCATTGTGGCTATTGTGGGAGAGATGGCCATAAGGAGGAGTTTTGCTTCAAGAGGAAGCGTGAGGAGAGAATGGCAAAGGAGTGGGCTAACAAGGACAAGTACCACTCTTACGATGGTGTACTTGAGCCTCGTGTGCAGATGCCCAGGGCCAAGGCGAATGTGAGGACAGTTCGGGCTTGGGGAGAGTGGAAGGCTGTTGGAGGTGCTGCTGTCCAGGTCACACCGGTCAGACCGGTGTGGAGCACCGGTCAGACCGGTGCAGTCTTGGACAGGCAGCGTTTTGGGTTTCGTGCTCGTACAGGTGCGAGGGTTGTTTCTGGAGGTCGTGGTTCTGGTGGTTGGGCTGGAGAGTTTGCAGGTGGTCAGGTTGCTAGGCGTTCTCCCCCTCGAGTTCACTACGGGGATGGGAGGAGTCGTAGCTTTGAGAAGGAAAGGAGGGACGGTCCACGGGTTCTCTTTCGTGGTTTTGGTCCTCCTCCAAGCAGAGAGGGGTGGTTCCCTCAGGGTGGTTACCGTGGTGGTGTTCGTGGAGGTAGACTTGGTAGGAGAGATGCTTTGGTTGGTGCTAACCCCACTTTCGAGCAAATGGCTCGGCACTGGTTTTACTCATTTGGTACTAACCCCGGTGCTGAGTCGTTTGTTCGCTCACGTGCTCATTTTTGAATTTCAGGTGGGAGACTTGAAGAACATTTGGTTGATCGACTCCGGTTTCTCGAGGCATATGACCGGAGACAGGGGGTGGTTCTCAAGTCTCGTCCCGGTGGTGACAAAGAGGTACATCACCTTTGGGGACAATGGGCGTGGGCGTGTGCTTTCAGAAGGTGAGATTAAGGTGAGTGACAAGATCACTCTGAGGCGTGTTGCTCTTGTTCAATCGCTGGGGTACAATCTGCTTTCTGTGTCCCAGTTGTTGGATGAGGGCTTTGAGGTGTTGTTTCGGCCAGGTGGTTCTCGGATTTTGGACTCTCGAGGGGACCTTGTTTGTATGGTCGTGATAATGGCTCAGAATTCAGGAACTCTCGTTTTGAAACCTTGTCCGCAGTGATAATGGCTCGAAATTCAGGAACTCTCGTTTTGAAACCTTTTGCCATGACTTGGGTCTTAAGCACCAGTTTTCGAGTCCGTATACGCCTCCCCAGAATGGTGTTGTTGAAAGGAAGAACAGGACCTTGTGCGAGATGGCTCAGACGATGCTTGATGATCATAGGACTCCGAGGAGGTATTGGGCTGAGGCGGTGAATACCACGTGCTATGTGTCAAACAGGATCTACCTCAGAGTGCACAAGAAGAAGACATGCTATGAGTTGATGCATGGTCGCACACCCAAGGTGAGTCACTTCCATGTCTTTGGTTGCAAGTGCTTTATTCTGAAGAAAGGCAGGAAGTTGGATAAGTTTGAGGCTAGGTTTGTCGATGGTATTTTCTTTGGTTATGCATCTCATTCTAGAGCATATCGTGTGCTCAATCTTGAAACTAACCAAATCGTGGAGACTTGCGAGGTGACCTTCGACGAGACAGAACCACGTATTCAGCTTGTCTTTGAGTGTGCAGGTGATGATGAGATTGGCGAGGAGATCTTTCAGGAGGAGGAGCATGAACATGGAGACGATGAAGATGGCGGTGCGGTGCCCCCGGCTGAACATGTATCCACTACTTCGACTACGATGATGGACAGACCCTCTACTACACCTACGACGACAAATCAAGAACGAGGAGAAGATGATGTTGAAGGGGAGGTAGCATCGAGGCGAGAACCTCCCCGGCGAGTACAAGTGGATCACCCAGCTTCGAGGATCATCGGCGACATGAATGAACGCACTACACGGTCGAGGGTTCGAAACAATTCTCATTTCGCTCAAGCTGCATTTGTTGCTACTTTTGAGCCTAGAGACATTGGACATGCACTATCTGATCACAATTGGGTTAATTCAATGCATGAGGAGTTGGAGAACTTTGAGATGAATCAGGTTTGGGAGTTGGTTGACCCTCCCCCAGGGTGTAAGCCTATTGGTACAAAGTGGGTGTGGAAGAACAAAGAGGGAGAGAAAGGTGAGGTTGTGAGAAACAAGTCGAGGCTTGTTGCTCAGGGGTTCAGTCAGAAGGAGGGGATCGACTATGAGGAGACCTTTGCTCCCGTAGCCCGTTTGGAGGCGATTGGGATCCTTCTAGCCTTTTCCGTGGCTAAAGGGTTCAAGTTGCACCAAATGGATGTGAAGAGTGCTTTTCTGAATGGTGTGTTGGGGGAAGAAGTGTATGTGAGGCAGTCTCCGGCGTTTGAGAGTGAGAGGTACCCCCACCGGGTGTACAAGTTGAGGAAGGCGTTGTATGGGTTGAAGCAGGTGCCTAGAGCTTGGTATGGTAGGTTGAGGGGGTTCTTGTTTGAGAGAGGTTTTGAGATGGGGAAGGTCGATCAGACCTTGTTTTTGCTGAGGCAGGGTAGAGATATCCTGATTGTGCAGGTGTACGTGGATGATATTGTCTTTGGTGGCTCGTCTAACTCTCTTGTTGCAAGGTTTGCAGATGATATGAGCAGGGAATTTGAGATGAGCATGATGGGCGAGTTGCAGTTCTTCCTCGGGATACAAATCAAACAATCAAAGGAAGGAACATTTGTGCACCAGGCTAAGTACACCAAGGACATTGTGCGGAAGTTCAAGGTGGAGGACTCCAAGGCTATGACGACGCCGATGAGTACGACTATAGCTCTTGATGCAGACGAGGAAGGTGAACACGTGGACCAGAAGGAGTACCGGAGCATGATCGGGTCACTCCTCTACTTGACGGCGACGAGGCCGGACATACAGTTCTCGGTGTGTCTGTGCGCTCGTTTTCAAGCGTCTCCGAGGACTTCGCATCGGCAAGCGGTGAAGCGAATTTTCAGGTACTTGCATCACACTCCCGACTTCGGCCTTTGGAACTCCGCGTCCTCTTCTTTGGCGCTTCATGGTTTTTCGGACGCGGATTTTGCCGGGTGTCGGTTGGATAGGAAGTCCACTTCGGGACTTGCCGTTTTTGGGTTCTTCTTTGGTGTCTTGGTCTTCCCGCAAACAGTCGAGTGTTGCTCAATCCACTACCGAGGCCGAGTATGTTGCCGCTGCTAGTTGTTGCTCTCTGCTCCTTTGGATTTCATACACCATGAGTGACTTTGGTGAGGAGTATACCCATGCCCCACTTCAATGTGATAGCACCGGTTCCATAAGCGTTGCAAAGAACCCAGTGCTCCATTCCAAAACCAAGCACATAGAAGTGAGGTATCATTTTCTGAGAGACAACGTAGAGAAAGGAAAGATAGCTTTGATCCATGTACCCACACATGAGGACCATGTGTGGTTCGAGGACCGGTGGATGGTCGCTTCCTTGTGTGATGAGTGATTGACAACGTTGTGTGGACCGATTCTTGGCTAAGTATTGCGGGTGCGGGTTGCGGCTTGACTCGTGTTGGTGCGGGTGAAGAACAAGCGCGAAAGGTCGTCGCGGTGAGGCCTCCGGGTGTGGAGAAGACAAGTAGGCTTCGTTCGAGGGACCCGGTGACCGGCGGGGTCAAGTGCGGACCGCATGGTGGCATGAACAAGAAGATGAAGTCGTGGACGGTTTCTTGGTTGAGCCTCAAAACCAAGGTCGAGCCGGGACTACGTGGGAGCCAAGTCATGAGTGGAGATTGGCGGAGGCTACACCGAGTTCGCGGGGTTTCCGGTGGTTCACCGAGAAAACCACCGGGTTCCTTGGTTGATCCACAAAGCCAAGACCGGAGAACCGAAGACGGAGGTGCGGCGGCACTAGACCGGTCGACCGGGGTGGGTACGGCCGGCCCGCCGTGGGGACCGGTCGACCGGTGAGGAGCACCGGTCGACCGGTGTGCGACGACGCGGTCCGGAATCTTCGAAGCGGAGGACACGCGTCGGGATCGCATCGCTTGCGTCGAGGCTACGCGGGGTGCGGTCGCCGGGCATCCGTCCGATGGTGAAGACATCAAGAATTCCGAATCCGCCCTTGAGGGGCATGTATCCCTAGTTAGTAGAGAGGGGCATTTTAGACATTCGGTTGCCGCCTATATAACCCAAGAGGTGAGAGGTTGGCAGCCAACTCTTGGAACCCTAGCTCTTTAGTTTTCCTATTTTCCACCTATTTTCTCAAGGTTTTTCTTAGGACTAGCAAGAGAGCTTCACGGAGAGATCTTGTAGAGAGGGATGGATGATCGGGCGGCTTGCTAGACCTTGTACGAACCTTTATCTCATGTATAGATGATTCGGCGTGGTTCCTCAAGGTTTGGATGTGTTTTCCCCGGTTGTTCTTGGTGGTGATTTTCGGAGCTCTTTCTCGGTGATTTCTTTGGGTTGGTTTCGAGGCTTTTCTCTTGGGGATTTGATGGGGGAAATTTGTGGGAACCCTTCGTGGTTCTTTGGGCTGTGATTCCCCTCCCAAATCCGTGAGTAAAAGTGCTCGATTTTGGGGGTTTCTTGAGTTCTTGGGTTGAAGGTGCTTTCGGCGGGATTTCTTCGATTCCTCCTTTTTTGGACGAGATTTGGTGGGATTAAACTTGGCTATGGACTCCTCATGAGGTGTTCCTGATATCCCCAAAGTCTTGTTCAAGTCCGTGGAGCGATTCGGGAGATCGAGATTTGGATTTGGGGGAGTTGACCGCGGGTGCCGTTCATCCCGAGCCGCCGTGCCACACCGGCTCGGCGGTGCTCTTGACCGTCCGACCGGTGCAAGCCCTTGTGGGATTTTGCTCGGGTGAACGTCTTGGTGAGTTCGTTGTTGTCCCGTGGTGCCGCTCGTTTCGAGTTTGGGTCCGTTTGGTGGTCGGTTGGCCGTTTGGTGCCTTGGGGGCTTTCGAGCTGCCATCGGTCCGACCGGTGTGTCTCACCGGTCTCGACCGGTGAAGAGCCACTTAGTGAAAGTTGCTCGGTTTCACCGGCGAGGGACCGGTCGACCGGTGGTGCTCACCGGTCCGACCGGTGTGGGTCCGTAGACTCGGGGTTTGTTGTTCCGCCGCGTTCTCGAGCTCGGAAGGTTGTGTGTGTGTTGGTTCCTAGGTCCAGGTGGCACTCCGGTGGCTACGTGGGCTTGACCAACCTTGGTAGTGAGTCGGAGACGTGTGTTGGAAGCCGCGTTCGTCTTGTTGGAGTTTCGATCTCCTTCGAGAAGAATTTTTATCGGCTCCCATTCACTCCCCCCCCCTCTCTGGTTCGCCGTATCGGTCCTTCAAGTGGTATCAGAGCCGGTTCGGGTCTTTATTGACTCTAACCAGTCTAAGATCCAAGGATGGCGTACCGAGAACGGGGTTCGGGTCCTCCACACTTCGATGGCAAGAACTACCGGATGTGGAGCAAGCGGATGGGTGCGTTTCTCCGCGGAAAGGGTCGGATCCTTTGGGATGTCACGGTGGACACAGGGCTATGTCCGGGCGGGTTGATTTCCTCGCTCCGGGATCGAGGGGACGGCTTCGACGCCAACAATAAGGCGGTCGACTACTTGTTTCGTGCTTTGTGTCGACCGAGTTCGATCGGGTGCACACCGAGCACTTGGCTTGTAGGATTTGGGCGGTGTTGAAGGAGGCTCATGTTGGGAACGCCCGGTGTTCGGTGCACGGTTGTATGCGACCTACGGAGAGAGTACGAGAACTTCACTCATCTCCCCGGTGAGTCCATCGATGCCTTGTTTCAGAGGTTCACGGTGGTGGTGAACAACATGAGGGCCAATGTGGACGTGCTCCCGTACGATGATCATGATAGAGCGGTCAAGCTCTTACACTCTTTGGATCGTACGATATGGGGCGGAAAGTTCGAGGCCATAGTCGAGTCGGAGCGATATGATACTCGACGGTGAACGAGCCGTTCTCGAAGCTCAAGTCGGCCGAGGTGGATAGGGGCATGATCGCCAAGCTCGAGGGACCGACCGATTCCCATAGTCTTGCCCTCGTTGGTGGTTCTAAAGGAAAGACTAACTCTAACCCATCCACCGGGATGTTCTCGTTTTCCTCTTTGATGTCTATGCCGGATGAGGAGTTTGATGACCTTGGAGAGGACGAGCCGGCGCCGTTGACGAGGCGATTCGAGAGGCCGCACGAGAACCGCGTGAACATGAGGAGGAACACGAGGACTTGCTTCCGGTGCGGCAAGCCGGGACACTTCGTCGCCGACCGCCCGAGAAGGCCGAGAACAAGGACGGCTACAAGCACAAGCCGAGGAAGAACGATGACAAGTACCGTTCGAGGCGCGACCACAAGAACAAGTACAAGGACGAGCGACGATCGAGGAAGAAGGAGGGTCGAGGCAAGGCCCGAGCGATGGTTGGAGCGAGCGACGTCGACTCCGGTTCCGCGTACTCCACCTCGAGCTCGAGCGGCAGCCGACGACGAGGGAGATCGCCGCAAGAACAAGAGGTCGTCCAAGAACCCGAGCGGGCCGGAAGCCGCTTCGCGAGAGACGGCTCTCGCACCATGGCGTTGAGCTCCCGGCGGCAAGAAGAGCACACGGAGCGACTCGGACTGCGAGTCCGACGACGAGGTGCGTGATGAGCTTCCCTTCTTGCGCCGGGAGAATGAGAGGCTTGGCTCTTTGCTTGATAATCGTGATGACATGCTTAGAGAGGCCAAGAAAATGAGGAAAGAGCTTAGGGCTTCACTCGAGGATGCTAGGACTAGAGTGGCCGAGCTAGAGACACGGGTGCTTGATAGCAAGCTTGAGATTGATTCGCTTAAGGCTAGCCCCGTTGTTTCCGATGAGAATGATTGTGCCGATTGCTCCATATTCCTTGCCGATCTAGCTTTGTTTAAGGAGAAGCATGCCTCCAAGTGTGAGGAACTAGATGTGCTTAGGGTTGAAGTGGCCGAGCTTAAGTCTAGACCTGCTTTGCTAGGTGCTTGCACTTCTTGCCCGTTTTGCATGCTAAAATTGATGAGATGCATGCCTACACTAGTTCGCTCGAGGCTAAATTGAAGGAACCCATGCCTACATCTTGCTCTACCCGTGAAATGCATGCATTGAAAAATTTGGAGCTTGCACATTATGTTGATCGTTTGCGGGATGAGAATGATGATTTGAGGAAGTTGATGGGTTGGTTGTCAGGTCACGAGCCTCGGTTGAGGATGATGATCGAGGCCTTTAAGAGGCAAGATGGTGAGGGGCTTGGAGCAAACAAGGTTGGTGAGGGAAGTGGAGAGAATATCCCCGAGCCACCAAAAACCCACCACAAGAATGATTTCCCACCAAAACCTAACCATCTAAGGAACCGACTAGATACAACCCCGGCTCCACCCGTGTTTCCTACACCCACAAATGACCTACAAAAGCCTATCAAGTTTGTGAGCACTTCGGGGAAAGTGTTCTTTGGGAAGGAGAGTGAGAAGGCTAGTGGTGAGAAACCGGTGGAGGGTTTGAGTGGAGAGAAACCGAGTGAACGACCACATCCCAAGCCAAAGCCTAAGCTTGTGAGGTTCCATTGTGGCTATTGTGGGAGAGATGGCCATAAGGAGGAGTTTTGCTTCAAGAGGAAGCGAGAGGAGAGAATGGAGAAGGAGTGGGCTAACAAGGACAAGTACCACCCTTCCGATGGTGTACTTGAGCCTCGTATGCGGATGCCCGGGGGCAAGGCGATTGTGCGGACGGTTCGGGCTTGGGGAGAGAAGAGGGCTGCAGGTGGTGCGTCGCCCGGACCACTGCCGGTCGGACGGTGTGGGGCACGCCGTCGACCGGTGCGGGCACAGACGGACAGATGTTCGGGTTTCGAGCTCGTGCAGGTGCGAGGGTTGTTTCTGGTGGTCGTGGTTCTGGTGGTTGGGCTGGAAAGGGTGCAGGTGGTCAGTTTGCTAGGCGTTCTCCACCTCGTGCTCAATACGGGGATTGGAGGAGTCGTGGCGGTGAGTTGGAGAGGAAGGACGTGCCACGGGCTTTCTTGCGTGGTTTTGGTCCTCCTCCAGGCAGAGAGGGGTGGTTCCCTCAGGGTGGTTACCGTGGTGGTGTTCGTGGAGGTAGCTTTGGTAGGAGAGATGCTTTGGTTGGTGCTAACCCCACTTTCGAGCAAATGGCTCGGCATTGGTTTTCCTCCTTTGGTTCTAACCCCGATCTTTGAGTCGTTTGTTCGCTCACGTGCCTATTTTTGATGTGCAGGTGGGAGACTTGAAGAACATTTGGTTGATTGACTCCGGTTGTTCGAGGCATATGACCGGAGACAGGGGGTGGTTCTCAAGTCTCGTCCCGGTGGTGACGAAGAGGTACATCACCTTTGGGGACAATGGGCGTGGGCGTGTCTTTGTCGAAGGTGAGATAAAAGTGAGTGACAAGATCACTGCGAGGCGTGTTGCTCTTGTTCAATCGCCGGGGTACAATTTGCTTTACGTGTCCCGGTTGTTGGATGAGGGCTTTGAGGTGTTGTTTCGGCCTGGTGGTTCTCGGATTGTGGACTCTCGAGGGGACCTTGTCTGTATGGTCGTTCCCGAGGGTCAGGTGTTTCGTGCTGATTTTTCTCAGTCTTCGGGTGTGGAGCGTTGTTTCTTGGCGGGTTCTTCGAGTGAGTTGTGGAAGTGGCATAGGAAGTTGGGTCACTTGAGCTTTGACCTTTTGTCACGCTTGAGTAAACTCAACTTGGTCCGAGGATTGCCACGGTTGAGGCTTGAGAAAGAGTTGGTTTGTGCTCCGTGTAGGCATGCCAAGATGGTGGCCTCTTCTCACCCACCTCTCACCGATGTGATGAGCGAGCGTCCATGCGAGCTGCTCCATATGGACCTTGTTGGCCCGGCTCGTGTGCGATGCGGGTGGGAAGTGGTATGTCCTTGTTGTGGTGGACGACTATTCTCGGTATGCGTGGGTGTTCTTTACGGAGGATAAGGGGGAGACGTTTGGTTTTGTTCGAGATCTAGTCTTGAGGTTGAGGAACGAGAGGCACGGAGATGCCATACGAGCTATCCGCAGGTGATAATGGCTCGGAATTCGGGAACTCTCGTTTTGAAACCTTTTGTCATGACTTGGGTCTTGAGCACCGGTTTTCGAGTCCGTATACGCCTCCCCGAATGGTGTTGTGGAAAGAAAGAACGGGACATTGTGCGAGATGGCTCGGACGATGCTTGATGAGCATAGGACTCCGAGGAGGTATTGGGGGCCGAGGCGGTGAACACCGCATGCTATGTGTCGAACGGGATATACCTCGAGTGCACAAGAAGAAGACATGCTATGAGTTGATGCATGGCCGCACACCCAAGGTGAGTCACTTCCATGTCTTTGGTTGCAAGTGTTTCATTCGAAGAAAGGCGGGAAGTTGGATAAGTTTGAGGCTAGGTCCGTCGATGGCATTTTCTTTGGTTATGCATCTCATTCTAGAGCATATCGTGTGCTCAATCTTGAAACTAACCAAATCGTGGAGACTTGCGAGGTAACCTTCGACGAGACAGAGCCACGTAGTCGGCTTGTCTTTGAGTGTGCGGGTGATGATGAGCTTGGCGAGGAGATCTTTCGGGGAGAAGGAGCATGAACATGGTGATGATGAGGATGGTGGTGCGGTGCCCCCGCTGAACATGTACCCACTACTTCGACGACGATGATGGATGGACCCTCTGCTACACCTACGACGACAAATCAAGAACAAGGAGAAGCGATGCCGAGGGGGAGGTAGCTTCGAGGCGAGAACCTCCCCGGCGAGTTCAAGTGGATCACCCGGCTTCGAGGATCATCGGCGACATGAATGAACGCACTACGCGGTCGAGGGTTCGAAACAATTCCCATTTCGCTCATCTTGCATTTGTTGCTTCTTTCGAGCCCAAAGACATTGGACACGCACTATCGATCACAATTGGGTTAACTCGATGCATGAGGAGTTGGAGAACTTTGAGAGGAATCGAGTGTGGGAGTTGGTTGACCCTCCCCCCGGGGTGTAAGCCGATTGGTACCAAGTGGGTGTGGAAAAACAAAGAGGGAGAGAAGGGTGAGGTTGTGAGGAACAAGTCGAGACTTGTTGCTCGGGGGTTCGGTCGGAAGGAGGGGATCGACTACGAGGAGACCTTTGCTCCCGTAGCCCGTTTGGAGGCGATTAGGATCCTTCTAGCCTTTTACGTGGCTAAAGGGTTCAAGTTGCACCAAATGGATGTGAAGAGTGCTTTTCGAATGGAGTGTTGGAGGAAGAAGTGTATGTGAGACGACCTCCGGGGTTTGAGAGTGAGAAGTACCCCCACGGGTGTACAAGTTGAGGAAGGCGCTCGTATGGGTTGAAGCGGGCGCCTAGAGCTTGGTATGGCGAGGTTGAGGGGGTTCTTGTTTGAGAGAGGTTTTGAGATGGGGAAGGTCGATCGGACCTTGTTTTTGCGAGGCGAGGGCGAGAGATATCCCGATTGTGCGGGTGTACGTGGATGATATTGTCTTTGGTGGCTCGTCTAACTCTCTTGTTGCGAGGTTTGCGAGATGATATGAGCGGGGAGTTCGAGATGAGCATGATGGGTGAGTTGCGAGTTCTTCCTCGGGCTACAAATCAAGCAATCAAAGGAAGGAACATTTGTGCACCGAGGCTAAGTACACCAAGGACATTGTGAGGAAGTTCAAGATGGAGGACTCCAAGGCTATGACGACGCCGATGAGTACGACTACGGCTCTTGATGCGGATGAGGAAGGTGAACATGTGGACCGGAAGGAGTACGGAGCATGATCGGGTCACTCCTCTACTTGACGGCGACGAGGCCGGACATACGGTTCTCGGTGTGTCCGTGCGCTCATTTTCAAGCGTCTCCGAGGACTTCGCATCGGCAAGCGGTGAAGAGAATTTTCGGGTACTTGCGTCACACTCCCGACTTCGGCCTTTGGTACTCCGCGTCCTCTTCTTTGGCGCTTCATGGTTTTTCGGACGCGGATTTTGCGGGTGTCGGTTGGATAGGAAGTCCACTTCGGGACTTGCCGGTTTTGGGTTCTTCGTTGGTGTCTTGGTCTTCCCGTAAGCGGTCGAGTGTTGCTCAATCCACGACCGAGGCCGAGTATGTTGCCGCCGCTAGTTGTTGCTCTCGGCTCCTTTGGATCACCTACACCATGAGTGACTTTGGTGAGGAGTATACCCATGTCCCACTTCGGTGTGATAGCACCGGTGCCATAAGCGTTGCAAAGAACCCGGTGCTCCATTCCAAAACCAAGCACATAGAAGTGAGGTATCATTTTACGAGAGACAACGTCGAGAAAGGAAAGATAGCTTTGATCCATGTACCCACACATGACCAACTAGCCGATATTTTCACCAAACCCCTAGATCAAGCAACTTTCACTCGTTTGCGGGGGGAACTTGGTGTGTGTTTGATTTCTTGAGTTGGGTGTGTGGGGGGCTTTCTTTTGCCGGTGGTGTCGAGCCCGTTTTGCCTCCCCTCGAGGAGCCGGTTTTGTAGCATATGTATAGTTTTCCTTTGTGCATTTCTTGCATTTGGCATGGCATATGTAACATGATGTATAGGCATCCTTGCATCTTAGATTGCATGCACTTTGTATCATATGCATTGGTTAGGAAAAGCTTCTCTCATATACATAGTTCACCATGGAATGAGATATATGTCTTTGTGAGCTCGTTTGGTATGCTACGGTTAGTTTTGGCTTAGCTCTTGATGATCTTGATGAATAATCCATGGTTGATAGCTATACTTTTTGAAAAATGTTACATGTATGCTCTCTCATGTGTAAATGCCTTTACATGCTCTTGACATGTTTTTGTGGCTTTGCTATGCTTAATTTGTGGTTGGATAGCTAGTTTATTGATCATATGGGGCCAAAGGCTCATTTGCCATCATGAATGTTTAGCCCTCTTGATTTATCTTATGGAGGAGCATAAGTTCCTTTTTGTCGCAAAGACATTTCATGTACCATTTACAAATCTGAAAATGAAATGAAAAATGCTTGGAAATGTGCTCCCATGTCATATGTGCTGAATTTAATTTGCTTTGGGTGCTAAACCGTTGCATGATGCCTACCAATGAGAAGTCTCATACATAGAAGTAGGCACATGGCTCGGTGGCTTTGACATGACATGAGGTGCTTGTGGGTGTTTGTGATGGTCTTATGGTTAGAATAGTTTGTCCTAGCATGAAGTTTGTGTGGCTTTGCCATTTTGATATGCTTTGATCATGTTTAGGACTTTGCTCGTGAGAGGCAAGTTTTTCGCAAAATTGCCAAAATCCATCTTAGCTTCGTCCAATGGTTGTGAAACTTGGTGATCATGTAGTTGAGATCGATACGAAGCCGTAGAGTACCTAACTTGCTCATTTGGACGTGTGTAGCATTCTTTGTTGAATTTTGTATCTTTGAGAAGCTCTAGGTTGAAAGTTTTGCATTTTTGGCTTGATTCATGCATTGCCAACAAGGGGGAGAAGTTTGAGCTTGAAATGGCTTAGTGGATACATTTAGAAGGTTTTCAGGTGGTTTCGAGCCATTTCTGGGCTCTGTTTTACACCGGTCTGACCGGTGAAGAGCACCGGTCTGACCGGTGTGAGTGCTGGTCCTGTACATATGTTGGGCACCGGTCTGACCGGTGGTGATGACCGGTCTGACCGGTGTGAGCCGAAATTGCTTTGCACCGCCCGTTTTCAGCTGTTTTGCATGCATTCGTCCAGGGGGAGTTGCATTGGTTCAGGGGGAGCTTGCATGTGTGCAGGGGGAGCTCTTTGAGAGTTTTTGAGTTTTGTTTCGGTGGTTTGTGCTCTTTGCTTGAGCTTTGCTTTGTCTCGGATGTGTCGAGCCGTTGCCCTTGCCTAAGGGGTCCGAGACTTGTCTTCTTCAAGTGATCTTGCTCTTTGCCTTTGTTTGGCTTTCGATCGCTTGTTGGAGTTTCTTTTTGTTCGTTTCTTTTCTTTTTCTTTTCTCTCTTGTTACTTTCGTGTGGGTGTTGTCAATGCACTCATCAAGGGGGAGATTGAGGACCATGTGTGGTTCGAGGACCGGTGGATGGTCGCTTCCTTGTGTGATGAGTGATTGACAACGTTGTGTGGACCGATTCTTGGCTAAGTATTGCGGGTGCGAGGTTGCGGCTTGACTCGTGTTGGTGCGGGTGAAGAACAAGCGCGAAAGGTCGTCGCCGGTGAGGCCTCCGGGTGTGGAGAAGACAAGTAGGCTTCGTTCGAGGGACCCGGTGACCGGCGGGGGTCAAGTGCGGACCGCATGGTGGCATGAACAAGCAAGATGAAGTCGTGGACGGTTTCTTGGTTGAGCCTCAAAACCAAGGTCGAGCCGGGACTACGTGGGAGCCAAGTCATGAGTGGAGATTGGCGGAGGCTACACCGAGTTCGCGGGGTTTCCGGTGGTTCACCGGAAAACCACCGGGTTCCTTGGTTGATCCACAAAGCCAAGACCGGAGAACCGAAGACGGAGGTGCGGCAGCACGAGCCGGTCCGGCCGGTGGGTCCGACCGGTCCGCCGGTGGGGACCGGTCGACCGGTGAGGAGCACCGGTCCGACCGGTGTGCGACGACGCGGTCCGAATCTTCGAAGCGGAGGACACGCGTCGGGATCGCATCGCTTGCGTCGAGGCTACGCGAGGTGCGGTCGCGGGCATCCGTCCGATGGTGAAGACATCAAGAATTCCGAATCCGCCCTTGAGGGGCATGTATCCCTAGTTAGTAGAGAGGGGCATTTTAGACATTCGGTTGCCGCCTATATAACCCAAGAGGTGAGAGGTTGGCGGCCAACTCTTGGAACCCTAGCTCTTTAGTTTTCCTATTTTCCACCTATTTTCTCAAGGTTTTTCTTAGGACTAGCAAGAGAGCTTCACGGAGAGATCTTGTAGAGAGGGATGGATGATCGGGCGGCTTGCTAGACCTTGTACGAACCTTTATCTCATGTATAGATGATTCGGCGTGGTTCCTCAAGGTTTGGATGTGTTTTCCCTAGGTTGTTCTTGGTGGTGATTTTCGGAGCTCTTTCTCGGTGATTTCTTTGGGTTGGTTTCGAGGCTTTTCTCTTGGGGATTTGATGGGGGAAATTTGTGGGAACCCTTCGTGGTTCTTTGGGCTGTGATTCCCCTCCCAAATCCGTGAGTAAAAGTGCTCGATTTTGGGGGTTTCTTGAGTTCTTGGGTTGAAGGTGCTTTCGGCGGGATTTCTTCGATTCCTCCTTTTTTGGACGAGATTTGGTGGGATTAAACTTGGCTATGGACTCCTCATGAGGTGTTCCTGATATCCCCAAAGTCTTGTTCAAGTCCGTGGAGCGATTCGGGAGATCGAGATTTGGATTTGGGGGGAGTTGACCGCGGGTCGTTGTTCATCCCGAGTCGCCCGAGCCACACCGGTCGGCCCGGTGCTCTTGACCGGTCGACCGGTGCAAGCCCTTGTGGGATTTTGCTCGGGTGAACGTCTTGGTGAGTTCGTTGTTGTCCCGTGGTGCCGCCGTTTCGAGTTTGGGTCCGTTTGGTGGTCGGTTGGCTTTGTTTGGTGCCTTGGGGGCTTTCAGGCTGCCATCGGTCTGACCGGTGTGTCTCACCGGTCTGACCGGTGAAGAGCCACTTAGTGAAAGTTGCTCAGTTTCACCAGCAGGGACCGGTCTGACCGGTGGTGCTCACCGGTCTGACCGGTGTGGGTCTGTAGACTCGGGGTTTGTTGTTCCGCTGCGTTCTCGAGTCGGAAGGGCCGTGTGTGTGTTGGTTCCTAGGTCCAGTGGCACTCCAGTGGCTACGTGGGCTTGACCAACCTTGGTAGTGAGTCGGAGACGTGTGTTGGAAGCCGCGTTCGTCTTGTTGGAGTTTCGATCTCCTTCGAGAAGAATTTTTATCGGCTCCCATTCACTCCCCCCTCTCTCGGTTCGCCGTATCGGTCCTTCAACACATGACCAACTAGCCGATATTTTCACCAAACCCCTAGATCAAGCAACTTTCACTCGTTTGCGGGGGGAACTTGGTGTGTGTTTGATTTCTTGAGTTGGCTGTGTGGGAGCTCCTTTGTAGCATATGTATAGCTTTCCTTTGTGCATTTCTTGCATTTGACATGGCATATGTAACATGATGTATAGGCATCCTTGTATCTTAGATTGCATGCATTTTGTATCATATGCATTGGTTAGGAAAAACTTCTCTCATATACATTTTTCACCATGGAATGAGATATATGCCTTTGTGAGCTTGTTTGGTATGCTATGGTTAGTTTGGCTTAGCTCTTGATAATCTTGATGAATAATCCATGGTTGATAGCTATGTTTTTGAAAATGTCACATGTATGCTCTCTCATGTGTAAATGCCTTTATATGATCTTGACGTGTTTTAGTGGCTTGGCTATGCTTAATTTGTGGTTGGATAGCTAGTTTATTGATCATATGGGGCCAAAGACTCATTTGCCATCATTAATGTTTAGCCCTCTTGCTTTATCTTGTGCAGGAGCATAAGTTCCTTTTTGTCGCAAAGACATTTCATGTACCATTTATCAATCTGAAAATGAAATGAAAATTGCTTGGAAAATATGCTCCCATGTCATATGTGCTGAATTTAATTTGCTTTGGGTGCTAAACCATTGCATGATGCCTACCAATGAGAAGTCTCATACATAGAAGTAGGCACATGGCTCGGTGGCTTTGACATGACATGAGGTGCTTGTGGGTGTTTGTGATGGTCGTATGATTAGAATGGCTGTCCTAGCATGAAGTTTGTGTGGCTTTGCCATTTTGATAAGCTTTGATCATGTTTAGGACTTTGCTCATGAGAGGCACGTTTTTCGCAAAATTGCCCAAATCCATCTTAGCTTCGTCCAATGGTTGTGAAACTTGGTGATCATGTAGTTGAGATCGATACGAAGCTATAGAGTATCTAACTCGCTCATTTGGACATGTGTAGCATTCTTTGTTGAATTTTGTCTATTTGAGAAGCTCTAGGTTGAAATTTTTGCATTTTTGGCTTGATTCATGCATTGCCAACAAGGGGGAGAAGTTTGAGCTTGAAATGGCTTACTGGACGCATTTAGAAGGTTTTCAGGTGGTTTCGAGCCATTTCTGGGCTATGTTGTACACCGGTCTGACCGGTGAGGAGCATGCATTCGTCCAGGGGAGGTGCATTGGTTCAGGGGGAGCTTGCATGTGTGCAGGGGGAGCTCTTTGTGGTTTTTCGAGCTTTGTTTCGGTGGTTTGCGCTCTTTGCTTGAGCTTTGCTTTGTCTCGGATGTGTCGAGCCGTTGCCTAAGGGGTCCGAGACTTGTCTTCTTCAAGTGATCTTGCTCTTTGCCTTTGTTTGGCTTTCGATCGCTTGTTGGAGTTTCTTTTTGTTCGTTTCTTTTCTTTTTCCTTTCTATCTTGTTACTTTCGTGTGGGTGTTGTCAATGCACTCATCAAGGGGGAGATTGAGGACCATGTGTGGTTCGAGGACCGGTGGATGGTCGCTTCCTTGTGTGATGAGTGATTGACAATGTTGTGTGGACTGATTCTTGGCTAAGTATTGCGGGTGCGGGTTGCGGATTGACCGGTGTTGGTGCGGGTGAAGAACAAGTGCGAAAGGTCGTCGCGGTGAGGCCTCCGGAGTGTGGAGAAGACAAGTAGGCTTCGTTCGAGGGACCCGGTGGCCGGCGGGGGTCAAGTGCGGGCCGCATGGTGGCATGAACAAGCAAGATGAAGTCGTGGACGGTTTCTTGGTTGAGCCTCAAAACCAAGGTCGAGCCGAGACTACGTGGGAGCCGAGTCATGAGTGGAGATTAGCGGAGGCTACACCGAGTTCGCGGGGGTTTCGGTGGTTCACCGTAAAACCACCGGGTTCCTTGGTTGATCCACAAAGCCAAGACCGAAGAACCGAAGACGGTGCTTGCAAGGCGGTGCACCGGCCCGACCGGTGGGTCCGGCCGCCGTCCCGGCCGGTGAGGAGCACCAGTCTGACCGGTGTGCGACGACGCTGTCCAGAATCTTCGAAGCGGAGGACACGCGTCGGGATCGCAAGGCTTGCGTCGAGGCTAAACAGGTTGCGGTCGCCGGGCATCCGTCCGATGAAGAAAGCTTCAAGTCTTCCAAAACCGCCCTTGAGGGGCTTGTATCCCTAGTTGTTAGAGAAGGGTATTTTAGACTTTCGGTTGCCTCCACATAACACAAGAGGTGAGAGGATGGCAGCCAACGCTTAGAACCCTAGCTCATTTGTTTTCCCATTTTCCTTCCTATTTTCCTCAGGTTTTCCATAGGACTAGCAAGAGAGCTTCATGGAGACATCTTGTTGAGAGGGATGGATGATCGGGCGGCTTGCTAGACCTTGTATGAACCTTTGTTTCATGTATAGATGATTCGGCGTGGTTCCTCAAGGTTTGGATGTGTTTTCCCCGGTTGTTCTTGGTGGTGATTTTCGGAGCCCTCTCTTGGTGATTTCTTCGGATTGTTTTCGGGACCTTTCTCTTGGGGATTTGATGGGGGAAATTTGTGGGAACCCTTCATGGTTCTTTGGATTGCGATTCCCCTCCCAAATCTGTGAGTAAAGGTGCTCGATTTTGGGGTTTCTTGAGTTCTTGGGTTGGAAGTGCTCTTGGCGGGATTTCCTTTATTCCTCCTTTTTGGACGAGTTTTGGTGGGATTAAACTTGGCTATGGACTCCTCATGAGGTGTTCCTAATATCCCCAAAGTCTTGTTCAAGTCCGTGGAGCAATTCGGGAGATCGAGGTTTGGATTTGGGGGAGTTTACCCGCCGGTGCTGTTCATCCCGAGCCGCCCAGGCTACACCGGTCCCCGACCGGTGCTCTTGACCGGTCTGACCGGTGCAACCCTCGGTGGGATTTTGCTCGGGTGAACGTCTTGGTGTGTTCGCTGTTGTCCCGTGGCGCTGCTATTTCGAGTTTGGGTCAGTTTGGTGGTCAGTTGGCTTGTTTGGTGCCTTGGGGGCTTTCAGGCTGTGATCGGTCTGACCGGTGTGTCTCACCGGTCTGACCGGTGTAGAGCCACTTAGTGAAAGTTGCTCAGTTTCACCAGCAGGGACCGGTCTGACCGGTGTGGGTCTGTAGACTCGAGGTTTGGTGTTCCGCTGCGTTCTCGGGTCGGAAGGTTGTGTGTTGGTTCCTAGGTCCAGTGGCACTCCAGTGGCTACGTGGGCTTGGCCAACTTGGGTAGTGAGTCGGAGATGTGTGTTGGAAGCCTTGTTCATCTTGTTGGAGTTTTTATCTCCTTCGAGAAGAATTTTTATCGGCTCCCATTCACTCCCCCCCTCTCTGGTTTGTCGTATCGGTCCTTCAGTACCGAATCAATCCAGAGCTACGCAGCATACAGGACGTAGGGTATTACGCACCTCGCGGGCCGAACCTGTCTAAATTGTGTGCCACGTGTCTCTTCCTTCGAGTTACCGATCTCAGCGAGGCCACATTCATCTACTTCGGGTACTCCCCTTAGTAGGTTGCCGGTCTAAAACACCGACAGCAAACCCTTCTCGCCGAGCCGCGAGATGAAGCGACTCAAGGCGGCCAGGCACCCTAGCACCCTTTGAACCCCTTTGAGGTCCCGAATCGGACCCATCTTCTCGAGAGCCGCAACCTTTTCGGGGTTGGCCTCGATGCCTCGCTGGGAGACAATGTATCCCAGAAGCATGCCTCGCGGCACGCCAAAGACACATTTTTCGGGGTTCAATTTTACCCTGTTGGCCCGCAGGCAGCCGAACGCGATGCTGAGGTCGCTAACCAGGTCGTCCGCCTTCCTGGTCTTTACGACTATGTCATCTACATATGCCTCAACGGTTCGCCCGATGCGGTCTCCGAAAACGTGCTGCATGCACCGTTGGTATGTTGCGCCCGCGTTTCAGAGGCCGAACGGCATCGTGACGTAGCAGTACATCCCGAACGGCGTGATGAATGAAGTCGCGAGCTAGTCGGACTCCTTCATTTTTATTTGGTGGTACCCGGAATAGGCATCAAGGAAATAGAGCAGTTCACACCCAGCGGTCGAATCGGCAATCTGATCGATACATGGCAAAGGAAAAGGAACTTTAGGACATGCTTTATTAAGACTAGTGTAGTCTACACACATCCGCCACTTCCCATTCTTTTTCTTCACTTCCTTGATAAACCCAGCCTCAAGGAGCTTCCGCAGCTCCGCTCCGATCGCCCGCCGCCGCTCCTCGTCAAAGCGGCGGAGCCGTTGCTGCACGGAGCGGGAGTGAGGTAGGATGTCAAGGGAGTGCTCGGCGACCTCCCTCGGGATGCCTGGCATGTCCGAGGGGCTCCACGCGAAGATGTCGGCGTTGGCGCGGAGAAAGTCGACGAGCACCACTTCCTATTTCGGGTCGAGCGTAGAACTGACCCTCAACGCCTTTCCCTCGGGGACGGCAGGGTCGAGGGGCACCTCCTTGGTCTGCTCAGCAGCCTCGAAGCTGCCGGCATGCTTGGCGGTGGAGCTGAGGTCCTCGTTGACCAACTTCTCCATGTTGGCTACTAGCGCTTCGTCCAGCGCTAGAGCCTCTGCGTGCTCCACGCACTCGACGTCGCAGTCGAAGGCGTGCTCGATTGATGAGCCCACGGTGATGACGCCGTTGGGCCCCGGCATCTTCATCTTGAGGTAGGTGTAGTTGGGGACTGCCATGAACTTGGCGTAGCAGGGCCGCCCAAGTATGGTGTGGTATGCGCCCCTGAACCCCACCACCTCGAAGGTGAGCGTCTCCTTGCGGTAGTTGTCCGACGTGCCAAACCAGACAGGCAGGTCGACCTGCCCGAGGGGCTGGACGCGCTTGCCCGGCGCGACGCCATGAAACGGCGTCGTGCTAGGCCGCAGCTGATCTAACCCAATCCCCAACAGGCGCAGCGTGTGCGCGTAGAGGATGTTGAGGTTGCTGCCTCCGTCCATCAGGACCTTTGAGAACCGCGTGTTCCCGATGACTGGGTTGACCACCAGCGGGTACTGGCCCGGGTTGGGGATGCGGTTCGGGTGATCCTCGCGGCTGAAGGTGATGGCGTCCTCCGACCAATCGAGGAAGGAAGGTGGCGCTTTCTCCGGGACGAGAACCTCGTGCCGCTCCCGCTTGCGCTGGCGGCTGGACATGTCGATGGTCGGCCCCCCGAAGATGAGGAAGACATTTTCCACGGCGGGGAAGCCGCCGTCGTCGCCATCACCCCCGTCCTTCTTAGCCTCGTCGTCCTTCGCGGCGGCGCGGCCGTAGAACCGCTTGAGCATGTCGCACTGCTCGAGGGTGTGGTTGACCGGTGTCTTGTGGTAGGGACATGGCTTCTTCAGCATGTCGTCGAAAACCCCCGGGCCTCGAGGGGCCGCTCGAGGGGCCTGTTGAGCCGGGTCAACAGCAAGAGCTTCGACGTCGTCGTCGTCGTCGTGCTCCTGCTCGCGCACCTTGCGGCGCGGCTTCTTTCCCTTCTTGCCCCACTTGTTCCTCTGGCGGAGCTCCTTGGACTTGCTGCCCTCCGCGGGCGCGTCGTCTGCGCGCTTACCCTTCTTGCCGTCGAAGATCGCCCCCACTGCCTCTTCGCCCGAGGCAAAGCTGGTAGCGATGTCGAACAGCTTGTTGGAGTTGACCGGCGGGCTGCGCCCGAGCTCGCGCAGAGGTTCCGGCATGTGGTGCCCTCGAGGAAGGCGTGCACGATCTCGGACTGCGCCACGCTGGGGAGCTCTGTACAGCGCTTGGAGAAGCGCCGTATGAAGTCCCGAAGCGATTCGCTGGGCTTCTGGGTACAAGAGCGCAGGTCCCAGGAGTTCCAGGGCGCACGTACGTGCCCTGGAAGTTGCCAACGAACGTGCGGACCAGATCGTTCCAGTTGTGGATCTGACTGGCCGGCAGGTGTTCGAGCCATGTCCGCGCCGAGTCGGCGAGGTGCAGGGGGAGGTTGTGGATGATAACCTCGTCGCTGGTGGCTCCGCCCAGCTGACACGCCAAGCGGTAGTCGTTGAGCCACACACGGGGGTCCATCTCCCCGATGTACTTGACGATGGTTGTGGGCTGGCGGAAGCGTTGGGGAAAGGTCGCCGTGCGGATCTCCCGGCTGAACACACGGGTTCCCGGGGGCTCCGGCATCGGCGAGCGATCCTCATCGCTATCGTAGCGTCCACCCCATCGGGGGTGGTAGCCTGCTGCCGCCTGCGCCTCTGCTTTGCTCGTCCATCGAGCGTTGATGACGTTGCGGGCGTCACCGTCTCGCGCTTGCCCACGCGTGTCGAGGAGCTGGTCCTTGGCCGGCGTGCGCCCCGGGTTGGCGGGGCATTTCGCCGCTCCACCCGCGTGCATTGAGGGTTCGGGGCCTTGCGCGCCCCCATCGCCCCCGCGCGCTCCCCCGTTGGCGGATGCGGGACGCCGAGCTCTCGGCCCGCTGGACGGCCGCTTGCTCAATAAGCGCCGCGCCTCGCGGTGCGGGTTCCGCGCCTTGGGTGTCGAAGGGGCGGGCATGGCCCGCGAGCGGTGTCGCGGCGGCGATGAGCTTCGGCTCGCTCGCGGGGGCGTGTCGGGTTGTCGACGTTGAAGTCGGCGTTAATGCGGTCGCGGGCTTGCTCGCCCGGCTCGCGCGCGCGTTCCCCGCGCGCGGAGGCTTCCCCCGCCATGGAGGCGCGAAGCAACCGCACGGTGCGGTACTCTTCCGCCAGCTTGGCCTCGAGCTCACGTGCTTGGGCCACCGCGCGTTGATATCGGCGCCGTCGGTGGTGAGGGAGGAGGGGCGCTCGGCCCCGCGGCCAGGCGCGACCCAGTCCCCAAGGCGGGGAGGAAGCTCCCCGTCGCTGGCGCCCGCTGCGCCAGTGGCGTTTGCTGGGTCGTTGGCGATGACGACACAGCATTCCCGCGCGGGGTCGTAGCTCCCAGCGCTGGAGTCGTCGGAGTAGCCGAACCAGTAGTCCGTAGCGTCGAGGAACCGCCTGAACATTACTGGGTCCGGCACGCCGGAGAAGTCCCACTCCGCGTATCCATGCGAGGTGGCGGGTGGTAGCGCGTCGAGAGAGCCTAGGGATGACTCGTCGCCGGCGGAGGCGCTAGGGTCCCTGGCGACCAAGACGTGGCGGCCAGGGGGAACCCTGCACATCGTGGCGCTGGCGTTGGTGTTGGCGGCGTGGGCCGCCGTGGCGCCGCGCGGACCGAGTGGGGAAACGCGGTCCGGAGACCGAGCGCTCCCTGCCGGGGGCGGCCGTCGTCGTGCCGACGGGCGCGCCGCGATGTGAGGCGACGCACTCGGCATGCCGTCGCTCCAACCGCGCCCGGCGCGAGCGCCGGCCGGAGCGGCGGCGGCGCCGCCGCGCCGATGGGCCCACAACGTCCGTGCTGGCGGGCGTTGGTGTCGCGGTGCCGCGTGCAGCGGCGACCGGGGCGGACCCGGCTTGCCGGCGCGTGCGGAGTTCCTCACGGTTGGTGAGGCGCATCAGGTAGCCGTTCCCCGTGGCCTGAAGATTCAGGCCCCCGAACCGGATTTCGAACCCGGCGGGGAGGGGGTCCGAGCTGCCCATGGAGTAACGCGTACCGCGGTACTCGGTGCGAATCACCATTGAGGGAGCTGATGACGGGTTGACCTTCAGCACTCGTGAGCCCCACGGTGGGCGCCAACTGTCGGTGCGGAATGTAGTCCCGACAGTAACTAGTAGTAAGCGCCAAGGTCTGTCCCTCGATGGTCGGTGCTATGCAACTAACGACACTTGGTTTATCCTGGTTCCGACCGGGGCCGTACGTCTAGCAGGGGTGTGCTCGAGGCACTGTATTGCTTTGCACCGGGGTGCCTGTAGTGGGGCGGCTACAAGCAAGGCGGGAGAGGAGGCGTGGCCTCCAAGTCCCAAGCGGAGTGATTGAGGCGAGTGCCAATATCGTGGAAGAGTTGAGGAGCATGGGTGAGTTGTTTTTCTGACGTCCCCCCGCGGCGAGGGGGTTCACCTTCCTTTTATAGACCAAGGAGGGGTGAATTACAAGCATGCCGCACTGTTTAGCTACATGGGGAAGTATGGCGTGCAGCGCCGCGGAGTTGGCGGCCGTCCTGGCGGTCCTTGCTACAGTCTTGTGGCCGTGGCGTGCCCTGTACTCGAACAGTAGCGGCTTCGAGGGTGAAGGCGTAGTGGTTGGCCGGGGCGTCTCCAGACGGGCTCGAGAAAGCCGTTGACGGTGATCCGTACGGGATACAGTGGTGGGCGTGGCGGCGTCCCGTCCCCGCGTGCCCAACAGCGCCGGAGTTGTTGCAGCAGTGCCCGGCGTGGTGCTGCAGGCACGGAGGCGGCCGCACAGGACCAACGGTGGCGGGGTTGGCGCTCCCGCCGGCCTGACGTCACGGTTTGACCCTGCAGATTCACGAGGGAAGGGTTCGAGGGTGCAGCCGGCCCCCCTTCGAGGGCGCGGCGCGTTAGCCGTACGGGAGTGGGCAACACAGTGCCACAGGGCTGACACTGGACATACCGCAAAGCTCCCTGCAGTGGCGGGGATGGGTTTCCCCTAGGGAGTTGGCGGAACAGCGCCGGGGCGTGATTCCCAGGCGCATGATGGCCCGACTCTGCTGTGTCAGAGCATTAAATGCCCGTACCCGCGTGCGGGAGCAGGCGTGCTTGTGAAGGGGCCTCGAGCGAGGCGGAGATGAGCCCTCGAGCGAGGCGGAACCCGCTCGAGGGGGGCGTTGGCCCTCGAGCGAGGCGGAACCCACCCGAGGGAGGCGTGAGCCCTCAAACGAGGCGGACCCTGCTCGAGGGAGGCGTGAGCCCTCGAGCGAGGCGGAACCCGCTCGAGGGAGGCGTGAGCCCTCGAGTGAGGCGGAACCTGCTCGAGGGGTCCTTTGACTGGGCCAGTCCGGCGAGCCGCTGGGGCCACCGCAACGTGGGCCGTGCCTTGTACGTGCATTTAAGTAAGAGGCGTGCTTTGCTTTTGTTTTTTGCATGTTTTAAGCAGGATTCCCCTGGTTTTTTAGGGGACCTTCAGTGCTGTCCCCGACACTTGTAGGCCGGGACGTGCTGTTGCTTGGCGAAGTACTGGCACCCTTGGCACCTTCTGACGAGTTCCTCGGCATCGCCCAGAGCTGTGGGCTAGTAGAAAGCTCGTCAGAAGACCTTGCTGACCAGCGTACGTGAAGATGCGTGGTTGCCGCAGATGCCTTTATGGATCTCCTCCAAGATGTCCTTGCCTTCTTCTCGGGGAACGCACTTCATGAGTACTCCAGAAGTGGCGCCCCGCCTATAGAGCTTCTCCCTGACCAGGACGTAGGACTTGGCCCGGCGGATGAGCTGATCAGCCAAGTTTTTGTCCATGGGAACCTTCTTCTCGCAAATGTAGTCGATGAAGGGTTGTCACCAGTCCACGTCGATCATCATGACCTCCTGGCCAGCTGGCGGATGCGCTGGGTCAGTGGTCGTAGGTGCCAGCTCCGGGATGGATGGCGCGTGAAGCTCGTGGATGAAGACACCCACTGGCACTTGGAGCGCGAGTAGAACCAAGCTTTGACAGGACGTTCGTGGAAACGTTTTTGTCGTGGACGACGTGGTGGAACTCGAGACCGTAGAACTTGTTCTCGAGCTTGTGGACTTCTAAGTAGTAGGCGTCCATGTTCTCCTTGTTGCGATCCCAAGACTTGTTGACTTGATTGATGACCACTGCAGAGTCACCGTAGACTAGTAGTCGCTTGATGCCTAGAGAAGCTGCGAGGCGGAGCCCGTGTAGTAGAGCTTCGTACTCGGCTTCGTTGTTTCAGACCTTCCAAAAGATTTGCAGGACATACTTGAGTTGTTCGCCCATTGGAGAGATCAGGAGTACCCCTGCACCCGCACCTTCGAGCTTGAATGAGCCGTCGAAGTACATCACCAAATGCTCTGGTCGCTCGGTTGGAGTTGGTAGCTGATTCTCCCACCATTCTGCCATGAAGTCGACTAGTGCTTGCGACATGATGGCTGTACGTGGCTTGAAGTCGATGTTGAGGGCGCCGAGTTCGACTGCCCACTTGGAGATTCTTCCAGTAGCATCTTCGTTCCACAGGATGTCACTGAGCGGGTAGTCAGTGACGACGGAGATCGAATACTCCTGGAAGTAGTGTTGTAGCTTCCGCGAGGTAATGATCACTGCATACAATAGCTTCTGTACTGGTTGGTAGCGTGCTTTAGATTCCGACAGGACCTCACTGACAAAGTAGACTGGTCGCTAGACTGGGTAGGCGTGGCCGTCTTCCTGCCGCTCGACAACGATGGCAAAACTGACCACGTGAGTAGTTGCAGCGAGGTAGAGCAGTAGCTGCTCCTTTTTGCGAGGAGCCGTGAGCACTGGCGGTTTGGATAGGAAATCCTTGAGCTGGGCAAGAGCTTGATCTACCTCTGGAGTCCACACGAACTTCTCTTGATGCTTGAGTAATTTGAAGAAGTGTAGCCCCCGTTCTCCAAGCTTCAAGATGAATCTGTTCAAGGCCGCCATGCACCCGGTAAGCTTTTGCACATCTTTGATGCAGGTGGGAGCTTTTAGATTGGTGATGGCAGAGATCTTCTCGGGGTTGGCTTCGATGTCGCGATGGCTTATGATGAAGCCGAGTAGTTTTCCCGACGGCACGCCAAAGATGCACTTGTTCGGGTTGAGCTTCCAGCGGTACTCTCACAAGGATGCGAAAGTCTCTTCAAGATCGGCGATGAGCGTGTCGGAGTTTCTGGTCTTGACGATCACGTCATCCACGTAAGCTTCGACGTTCTTGTTGAGCTGTCTCTTGAAATAGGCCTGGATAGCTCGCTGGTAGGTAGCGCCGGCGTTCTTCAACCCGAACGACATGGTCGTGTAACAGTAGGCGCCAAACGGGGTGATGAACGCGATCTTCTCCTAGTCTTATTCCTTGATAGCAATCTGGTGGTACCCCGAGTAGCAGTCGAGGAGCCCACCGTGGAGTCGATGACTTGATCTATCCGCGGCAACCCGAAGGGGTCCTTGGGGCAGTGCTTGTTGAGGTCGGTGTAGTCGACGCACATCCTCCACTCGTTGGAGTTCTTCTTGCGGACGAGGACGGGGTTGGTGAGCCACTCAAGATGGAAGAATTCTCTGATGAAGCCAGCCGCGAGTAGTTTGGCGAGTTCCCTCTTGATGGCATCCCGTCAGTCATCGGCGAAACGGCAGAGGTGTTGTCGTTTCAGGGTAGCTTTAGGGTTGACGTTGAGTGAGTGCTCGATCAGATTCCTGGGCACCCCTGGCATGTCCGCTGGTTTCCAAGCAAAGATGTCTCGGTTAGCCCAGAGGAAGCTAACGAGCGTGTCTTCCTATTTCGGGTCAAGGCCCACCTCGATCATGGTGGTCTTGCTGCTGTCGCCTGTCCCAAGATAAATTGCCTTGACTTGCACATCCTCGGATGGCTGAGGCTTGTTGGCTTTGTCCGACTTCTCTGGGATGTCGAGTTCACTTGGGGCAAGCTTCTTTGATGCAGCATAGTCCATCATGGCATTGGGTACTTGGTTGGTGGCTGCGAGTTCCACAGCTTCCGTGTCATAGTCGAAAGATATCTTCAAGTCCCCTTGTAGCAAGAGTACACCGGCCGGACTTGGCATCTTGAGTACCAAGTACGTATAGTGGGGTACCGCCATGAACTTGGCGATAGCTGGTCTGCGGAGGATGGCATGGTAGAAAGTCTCGAAGTCCGCGACTTTGAACTTGATGTACTCGGTGTGGTAGTTTTCTCTGGTTTCCCCGAAGGTGACTAGCAGGACCACTGAGCCCAGTGGAATAGCCGCGTTCCCGGGGACGATGCCGTAAAAAGGCGACATGCTCTTGGTGAGCAAGTGAGTGATGTCGAGCTTCATCTTCTTCAAGGTCTTGGTGAAAAGGACATTGAGCCTGCTCCCACCATCGATGAGTACCTTGTTGAGTCTGGAGCCCGCGACTACCAGCTTCAGGAGGAGAGGAAACTACCCTGGTTCAAAGAAGCTTGTCCATTGATCCGCGCGGGAGAAGGTAATTGTCGTATGGACCTCCCTGGGCCCACTACCTCGGTGGGTACCAGGACCGACTACTCGGTGGGCCCCTGGGACTACCCGGCTTGCGCTACACGGCACCTGAAGGCGTGGAGCACAAGGACTACACAGGAGTAGTACTCGGTTAGGAAGCCGTGCATGTTCCGCATCGCGCGAGAGGACTCCTAGACGTACTCGACTAGTACTCTCTTCCTACTCCGACTTGTAACCCCGCCTCCCGACTATATAAGGCGAGGCGGGACCGATCCTCCCATCGAATCTCATCTCATACAACCCACGACGCACTATTGCACCATCCCGTAATCGTGCCCTATCAATCCGAGCTACGCGGCATACGAGACATAGGGTATTATGCACCTCGCGGCCCGAACCTCGTCTAAATTGTGTGCCGCGTGTCTCTTCCTTCGAGTTACCGATCTCGGCGAGTCACATTCATCTACTTCGGGTACTCCCCGTAGTAGGTTGCTCGGTCTAAAACACCGACACTGGCGCGCGGTAGGGGCTCTCGCTCGAGATCACATGGCGAACTCGACGGCTTCCGTTCACATCAAGCCAACCGTCGCCTTCAACCGCGGCGACACCTTCGTCTTCGGCGCCTGGGTCTGCACTGCTGATGGCGCGGGCTCCTTCCAGCGCCGCCTGATCATGCAACCCGACTCGAGGACAGGCCTCGTGACGCTTCCCGAAGTCGTCACAGGCGAGCTCGCCGGCAAGTTCGGCGAAATTTCGCTTTCCAACATCCACGCTGACTTCGAGCTCGAGTCCGTCTCCAACTCGAACCCGACGTCGCCATGGGCCATCGCATGCGAGCCGGCTCCTCAGCCATCGCAGGCGGTCCCTTCACCATGCCAGCGCTCCGCGTGTGGCCCCCGCGTCCCCGGCCCGGGCCCGCACGGAGGCTCCTACACCACGCGGGCCGGCAAGGAGCCCGTAACCGAGTACAACTCGGACTCCGACGCCGTCCCCGACCACGTCTCGGACTCCAGCCCTCTCTCCGAGTTCTACTCGAACCCGGATTACGAATTCGACTTCGGGTCGGACCCCGAGGAACCCGAGTCCGAAGATGACTCCACTGAGCTTCCCTTGTCAGGGCCAGCCTCTGGGCTGGTTATAAGATCGACGCCGGCAGGAAGATATGTCTACTGGCCAGACCTCAAGCCTGCTGACCTGGCAAAGGAGGACTCGCGCTACGTCGCCTACATCGACTCGCTACCGTTCCAGGAGGGAACACCACTAGCCCAGGCTGACTCAAACACACCAACTGAGGTGGCTCCTTCTGAGTCAAGCTTGGGTACCCCCGATCGCCAAGTCTTCATGGCTGCCGGCGACACCCCAGGATCCTCAGGCACGGCCGAAGACAGATACCTGGAAGACATCTCCGCAGACGAGCTGTCTGCCAATGCACCCGCAGACGAGACCGTCGCCAACAGAGACGCCCGACGCGAGCGCAACAGAAGCGCGGCCGAACGGCGCCGGCGGCTCAGAGACAACCTTCCCATCCGCAACCTTGCGGAAGCTCTCGAGGCGGTCGAGAGCGCAGTACACACCACCCCCGAGCGTGCCTCATGTCGATCACGCGCCGATCGCGCGTCGTGCTCGGGGCATACGCGCCGGAGAGGTCATCGCCAAGCTCGCGCGAAGACGCCTACTTCATGCGGGTCGACAACGTAGTTAGCCAACCTCTCCCGGCCTAAGCCCCGCGACAACGAGGCTACTAGTCGCAAAGGCCGATCCCGGTCCCAACCGTACTCGAGCCGACCTCCCACCGACCCAAACCGCCGCCGCTCCAATGCCGGTGGACCCTCACGGCAAGACCACGGCAACCGAGAAGTCGTTCCCCACCGTGCTCCGCCGGTGGCGGCGGCAACGACCCCGACGGCGGCGGCGCGACGGCGGAAGCTCCAACCATGGGGCCAACAAGAAAGCCGGGGGGCGGCCGCAGCCCGCGGCGGCCGCGGCCACGCGCACGCCCACGCCTCCGGTGCCTCTCACGGCGGGTACGATGCTCGCCGGGAGAATCGAGGAGTTGCGGCGAAGAAGTCGACCACCGCCGCCGAAGGCGACGGCTTCCCCGCCTTCTCACCCCGGCCGCAACCTCGCTCCTCCCCGACAAGTTCAAGCCTTTGGGGATCACCAAGTACGACGCGAAGCGAGATCCCATCCGGTGGCTCCGATGCTACGCCCTCTCCATCGAGAATGCCGGCGGCAACGGCGATACCAAGTGCCTCTACTTCCCCTTCGCTCCGGACCAAGCCCCACTCACGTGGCTCGAGTCGCCGGACAAGCACTCAATCGACAAGTGGGACCACCGAAGGAGCGGTTCACAAGCAACTTCGGGGGCGCCATGGGCCGTTCGGGTACTCGCATGGACCTTGCCATGATCAAGCAGAACAAGGCGAGACCCTCCGCAAGTACATGCGCCGCTTTTTCGACAAGCGCGCTACCGTCGTGGACGTCACCGACAAGGAGGTCATCGACCTCTTCCAGACCGGGCTCTACCATCACCGCACCTTCGAGGACTTCGGTCGTCGCCGCCCCAGTCCATTCCCCACCTCAAGGACATGATCACGTCCGGGCGGATGAAGAGGACAAGGCCAGCACCAAGTACGACGCCATCCGCGGCAAGTCCAAGCAGAACCAAGGCGGCGGCAGCGGCAGCAATCCAAACCAAGGCGGCCGCAACAACAACAACAACTACAACTACTACTACTCGGGTTCCAACCGCAAGCGCAAGCCAGACAACACTGTCGCGGCTATCCAGCGTCCTCATAAAGGGAACTCGAAGAAGAATTCCGGCGGGTTCAAAGACCTGCTGAAGGAGAAGTGCCCGTGGCATCCAAACGGCAATCACACTACCGAGCAGTGCTACCAGCTCAGGCATGCACTCAAGGATACGCCGGAGCCACCGCACCCTCACGACCAAAAGAATAAGAAGAAGGACGGCGACGACAACGACTTCCAAGAACCCGAGAAGATCGTCAACGTCCTCTTCGGCGGACTACCCAGCAGGCGGGAGCAGAAAGCTACTCGCCGTGAAGTAATGTCCATCGAACCAGCGGTTATGACCCCTCTCAGGTGGTCAGGACACCCATCACCTTCTCCCGCGCGGACCAATGGACCAGCTTCTCCGAACCAGGACGTTTCCCTCTCGTCCTGAAACCAACGGTGGCGGGCTCTAAGCTCAACAAGGTGCTCATCGACGGTGGAAGCGGGCTCAACGTCCTCTTCACCAAAACCTTGAAGAAGATGAAACTTGACGTCACCCCCATGCTCGACAAGAGCAGCATGCCTTTCTACGGCATCGTCCCAGGCAACGCGGCTATCCCACTGGGCTCGGTGGTGCGCGCTACCTTCGGGGCGTCTCGGGACAACTACCGCACCGAGTACATCAAGTTCGAGGTCGCGGATTTCGAGACTTCCTACCATGCCAACCTCGGCAGACCGGCCATCACCAAGTTCATGGCGGTGCCCCACTACACCTACTTGGTGCTCAAGATGCCAAGCCCAGCCGGTGTACTCTCCCTCCAGGGGGACTTGAAGATCTCTCACGACTGCGATACAGAGGCCGTAGTGATCGCTTCAACAAACCAAGTACCCAACCCGATGATGGAGGTCTACGCTGCGTCGAAGAAGCTTGCCACAAGCGAACTCGACATCCCGCAGAAGTCCGACGGCCGCCAACAAGCCTCGCCCACCCGAGGAGGTACTCGTCGGGACGGTCGACCTTGGAACAAAGCGACCCCAAAGAAGACTACTACCATCGGGGCCGGCCTCGACCCCAAATAGGAAGACGCGCTCATCGGCTTCCTTCGGGCTAACCGCGACATCTTCGCGTGGAAGCCGACGGACATGCCGAGAGTGCCCAGGGAGCTGATTGAGCACTGCCTCAACGTCGATCCAAAGGCCACCCCCAAGCGACAACACCTCCGACGCTTTGCCGACGACAGACGAGACGCCATCAAAAAGGAGCTCGCCAAGCTCCTGGAGGCCGGCTTCATCCGAGAAGTCTTCCACCCTGAGTGGCTCGCCAACCCCGTCCTCGTCCGCAAGAAGAACTCGAATGAGTGGAGGATGTGCGTCGACTACACCGACCTCAACAAGCACTGCCCCAAGGATCCCTTCGGGTTGCCGCGGATTGATCAAGTCATCGACTCCACGGCGGGCTGCGACCTGCTCTGCTTCCTCGACTGCTACTCCGGGTACCACCAGATCGCAATTAAGGAAGAAGACCAGGAGAAGACCGCGTTCATCACCCCGTTTGGCGCGTATTGCTACACGACCATGTCGTTCGGGTTGAAGAACGCCGGCGCTACCTATCAACGGGCCATCCAGGCCTGCTTCAAGCGGCAACTCAACAAGAACGTCGAGGCCTACGTGGATGACGTGGTTGTCAAAACCAGGGACTCCAGTACCCTCATCGACGACCTTGAAGAGACCTTCGCATCGCTACGCGAGTACCGCTGGAAGCTTAACCCGAACAAGTGCGTCTTCGGCGTCCCTTCGGGCAAACTACTCGGCTTCATCATCGCCCAACGCGGCATTGAAGCCAACCTCGAGAAGATCTCCGCCATCACCAAAGCATGAAAGCCCCCGCGAGCATCAAGGACGTCCGTAAGCCGACGGGGTGCATGGCGGCATTGAACGCATTCATCTCGAGGCTAGGAGAACGGGGCCTCCCCTTCTTCAAATTACTCAAGCACCACGAGAAGTTCGTGTGGACCGGCAGAGGCGGACCAAGCCCTTGCCCGGCTCAAGGACTTCCCCGTCGAAGCCGCCAATCCTCACGGCTCCTCACAAGGGCGAGCACCGCCGTTCTACCTAGCCGCGGCTACTCACGTGGTCGCATCGCCATCGTCGTCGAGCGGCGGGGAAGACGGCCACGCCTATCCGGTCCGGGGCCGCCCCGCCTACTTCGTCGGCCGAGGTTCTATCAGAGTCCAAGGCTCGCTACCAGCCCGTGCAGAAGCTCCTGTACGCTCTACTCATCACCTCGCGGAAGCTACGACATTACTTCCAGGAGTACTCGGTCTCTGTCGTCACCGACTACCCGCTCGGCGACATCCTAAGGAACCAAGACGCCACCGGAAGAATCTCCAAGTGGGCTGTCGAGCTCGGCGCCCTCACCATCGACTTCAAGCCGCGCACAGCCATCAAGTCACAAGCTCTAGTCGACTTCATGGCAGAGTGGCCGGAGAACCAGCTACCTACTCCCACCGTGCGACCAGAGCATTGGGTGATGTACTTCGACGGCTCACTCAACCTCGAGAGCGCAGCGCGAGGGGTACTCCCCCGATCTCACCAACGGGCGAACAACTCAAGTACGTCCCGTGCATCTTCACGGAAGGTCTCAAACAACGAAGCCGAGTACGAAGCCCTCCTACACGGGCTCCGCCTCGCGGCTTCACTTGGCATCAAGCGGCTACTAGTCTACGGCGACTCCGCAGTGGTCATCAACCAAGTCAACAAGTCCTGGGACCGCAACAAGGAGAACATGGACGCCTACTGCCTAGAAGTACGCAAGCTCGAGAACAAATTCTACGGTCTCGAGTTCCATCACATCGTCCGCGACAACAACGTAGCAGCGGACGTCCTCTCGAAGCTCGGATCCACCCGCGCCCAAGTACCCGCGGGCGTCTTCGTCCATGAGCTTCACGCGCCATCCATCCGGGAGCCGGCGCCACCGACCACTGTCCCAGCTAGCCACCCAGCTGGACGGGAGGTCATGATGATCGACGTGGACTGGAGGCAACCCTTCATCGACTACCTCAGCGAGCAGAAGGTCCCCTCCGACAAGAACGCAGCCGAACAACTCGTCCGCCGCGCCAAGTCTTACGTCCTCGTCGGCGACAAACTGTACAAGCGAGGCGCATCTTCTGGAGTACTCATGAAGTGCGTCCCTCGCGAAGAAGGCAAGGACATCTTGGAGGAGATCCACAAGGGCGTCTGCGGCAACCACGCGTCCTCGCGCACGCTGGTCAGCAAGGCCTTCCGGCGAGCTTTCTACTGGCCCACAGCCCTGGGCGATGCTGAAGAACTCGTCAGAAGGTGCCAAGGATGTCAGTTCTTCGCCAAGCGAAGAACACGTCCCAAAGATACAAGCTAGTCACCATACCGCCAACCCGGCCCTTTGCCCGCCGGGGGCTCGACATGATTGGGCCTCCGCCAACCGCGCCGGGAGGATTCAACGAGTGGTACCGGTGGCTATCGACAAGTTCACCAAGTGGATCGAGGTCAAGCCGGTCACATGCCCCAAGGCCGACGAGTACTCGACTTCCCGGATGAACTCGTACACCGCTACGGGCTACCCCACCGCATCATCACGGACACGGGGTCTAACTTCAACAACCACCGGTTCGGGAGCACCGCGAGAACGACGGGGATCGACGTCGGATACATCTCCGTCGCCCATCCACGGCCAACGGACAAGTCGAGCGCGCCAATGGGATGGTGCTCGACGCCCTCAAGAAGCGGCTACACGACGCCGCTAACTCAAAAGGGGGCAAGTGGATCAAGGAACTACCCAACGCACTGCGGGGGCCGCGGACTCGCCCATCCAAGCCAACGGGGCAATCCCCCCTACTTCTCGGTCTACGGCTCCGAAGCCATCCTCCCCGCCGATGTCATATGGAACTCGCCGGCGGTGGAACACTACGACGAAGGCGTCTCGGAAGACGAGCGAGACGAGTTGATATCGACGGCCTCGAAGAAGCTCGCCGTGCCGCCCTCGTCCAATCGGGAAGAAGGTACCGGGAGGGTATCCGACGCTACCACGATCGCATCGTCAAGGAACACTCCTTCAACGTTGGAGATCTTGTCCTCCGCCGTATCCGAACACGGAAGGACTTCACAAGCTCGCGCCTCCCCCTCGGGAAGGCCCCTTCACCGTGGCTAAGGTGACCGGGCCAGGCTCCTACCGCCTCCAAACACTTGAAGGCGAAGAAGTCAACAACTCGTGGAACGTCGACCAGCTCTGTCGATTCTACGCCTAGTCTACTCGACTACTCCGGGGTTCAAGTCTACACGACTACATCAACACCCCTTGCCGCATGCGACCCTCCAGGTCTTGGCTCCAAGTCTCCGGACTACTCTCCTCCAGGTCCAGCCCGTGCGGCTACCTATGGACCCTGGGCTGCGACGAGCGTCAAGGACTCTAGCAGCGGTCTACCAAGAGACCACACTCCAAGATCCAGCCTGCGCGGCTACCTACGGATCTGCGATCCAGCCTACACGGCTACCTACGGATCACTTGCTACAAGCGGCTACCCGCTCCAGCGCCACTTAGCTGTAAGCGGCCTCCGGGTCCAGGCGACTACTTGTAACTACGGCCATGGCCACCCAGGTGTACTTCTTCAGTAATAAAGCTTGATTGTTTAATCAACTTCTTTACTGCCTACTCCCTGCTACGGGATTACTAAGCCGAGTACCACTACTCGCACCTACTCCACGATGGGCGCTCCGCACTCTGAGATCGCGGTTACGAGTACTCATTGATGGAAAATCTCATTTCATTGATACATGAATAGTTTATTACAACTGTTTCCTGTACAACTACGGCTACTAGCTATCTATGCAGGGCTACTGGAGGTTCAACTTCTCAGCTACCTGCTCCGCGATGGGAGCCATCTCGCTCCAGCCGGCGCGCGTCATCGCTCATCCGAGCAGTTGGCGGCTACCCCGCCGGCGACCACCTCCACTGGAGCCTTCGGGAAGTACGACTTCATGAAGGCCAGCACCTGCTTCGGGATCGACTTGGCCATGTGCTTCACGTAGGCGGCCAGCCGGCTTGGCGCCTCACGAAGTCGATCCGCCAACGGAGCGATCTTGGGGCCGCCCGGGTGCGGCACCAGGAGCCTTGCGATCGGGAGAGCAGCCTCTTCAAGGTCCTTCATTTGGGCCCGGAGCGCCTCGCAATCCTCGTTCAACTTCTGCAAAGATTTGTAGCAGTTGACGAGGTCTCTATCAGATGCAATCCGCAGCTCCATGTGCTTCTCGCACTCAAAGGCCAGCTCCTTGTAGTCGAGTTCAAGTACCTGGCGGGCTTCTTGCTCCCGGTAGAAAAGATTCTTCATGCCGACCTCCGAGGCCTTTAGGCGCTCCACCCGGCCTTCGAGTTCGCAACACCGAACACAACAACGGGTCAGAGCTTGATGACTTCCAACAAGTACCCGACAAGTCAAGAGACATACCTTTATTCTTGTTGCGGAGGCCTTTGTTCTTCCGCACCAACTCGTCGCCCTTCGCCTGCAAGTCCATCACGTCGTTGTGGTACTTGGCGAAGGCGGCGTCAAGCTTCGACTGCATGGCGGCCGCGTGTTTCCTCGACTTCACGAGCTGCTCCTCCAGGGCCTCTGCTCGGAGCACGGTGTCGCCGTAACCTTGCAGCATGTTTGACTTCTCGCGGGATCGCTCTGCGACATCCTGCACAAGATAAGTTCGAGTCAGGCAGAGTACTCAACGCAAAGGATTGACTACTCGGGAGGCAACGACTACATACCTTCATCCACTGTTCGGCTCGTCGCATCGCCTCCAAGTGCCGCGCCAACACCGCGGCTCAGCAAGATCGTCGGCAAGCAGCTCAATCCCGCCACGGCTACTCGACGTAGCCTCTGTCATCGGCGCCGAGCGGATAGGCTCCGCGTCTTGGATCTCGGGGGATCGGATTGCCACCTCCGGGGCAACCCCCGGCGACGTGGTAGCCGCCTCCCCCCTCGGCGGACTTCTCGACGGCTTCCCTCTCGGGCTCGGGGGCTCCTGTTGCGGCCTCCCGGGCCTCTCGGTGTCGCCCTCCCCGCATGGGTACCCCTGCAGGAATGTCACCTCCTTCAGCGCCTGTCAACAAGGAACACGTGCATCAGTGCCTACAACTACTCGTCCCGGAGTTCTACGGCTTCAAGAAGGGTACTTACCTTCAACTACGACCGCCTCGGCGGCCGGCGCTCGGCGGCCGGGGGCTCGGCCGCAACTTGGGCTTCGGCAGCGGGCTCCTCGACGGACGGCGCGGCCTCTTCGCCTCCACGGGCGCGGGCTCCTCCCCCGTCCCGGCTCAAGTCCGTGGATTTTCTCGCAAGTATCCACGAGAGGGTCGTCGACAAAATCGACTACTACAACAAGTACTACTCATGAAGGCGTGGTACTTACAAGTTCGACCGGACGATAGTCACGGCCGGAGCACCGAGGATGCCGGCGATATCAACCGATCCACCCTCGGGCCGGAGTCTCTTCCTCCGCCTCTTCGACTACCGCCTCCTCCACGGTGGCGGCGGCGCGCGGGGTCTCTTGCGCCCTCTCGCGGCTTCCACCTCTTCAACGGCGGCGGCCGCGGGTACTCGCTCCCCTCGGAGCGGGGGCCGGCGCTCCACCGCGCCGAAGTTCTTCGACGCGGGGGCCGGACTTCGGCTTCCGGCGGTCCCCCCCACCGTGGGCCACATGCCCTCATCGCCCTCCTCCACGGGCCCGCCGGCGGCCTCTCCCGAAGACAAAGGAAGAGTACTCGTCAACAATGTACTCGAACGCCGAGGAACTCGACCACTCGCTCAAGATAACTTACCTCCGGAGGCGTGGTCTCTGAGACCTTCATCTTCTTTGCCACCCGCTTCTTGGCGGGGTTGCGCGGCTTCCTTGGCGGCGCGGCAAGGCTAGCCTCCAAGCTAGTCGGCGGATCTTGCACAAGTGGCACATGAGGCAAGCCTGGGCGGCTAAACCTCGACCGCAGCTGGAAGCGGTCCTGCAGCGTGTCTTCGTCTTCATCGTCGTCATCGGAGGTATCCTCCACGATGACGGTGTCGTCGCCGTCTCCGACTACTCGGCGCTCCTTCACCTTCTCCACCGTTGGGATCTCGATTCCGCTCGGTGGTGGCTGCGGCTCGGAGACAAACCGCTTCACATCATCCTGCGCAAAAGACACAAGGCGTCAGCAACTCTGCTACAAGTGCCTACTACTCGACGAGGGGGGTACGGCTACTCACCTCGTTGGGCGGGCGCGCGGCGAGTACTCCTCGACAGACACGCCGTGTACTCCGCATGTCCTTGAAGATCCTCGACAACCTCTCGATGATATCGTTGTCGTCCAACTCGCCCTCGGCATCCGCGACGTGTCGTCGTCGCCGGTGTACTCGAAGCCCATCGTATCCCGCGCCATCGCCGGCCGGATCCGCGCTTCATGAAACCGAAGGCCACGTGTTCGGCCCTCGGTCCCGCATCCCGCAGTCTTGATGCGCGCTAGCAACTCCGGAGCCGGATTCCCTCCCGCATGGTGGGCTCCGTGTTCCACCACTCTTGGTGCTCGGGCCGCCGTCCGCTCGGCTTCGGCGGCTCGGGATGGTGGTTCGTGATGTAGAACCATCTCGTCTTCCGATCGGTGTTGGAGTCCACGAGCTTGTACGCCGTGCATTGCTCCGCGGCATCCTCCCTCGCCCGGATCCCGGCCCCTCCGACTACTCCGGGGTTGGAGGCGCGGGGCCGCGGCTTCACGCGGAAGAACTTCCGAAGAGAACCCAAGGCGGCTTGATTCCCGTGAAGGCTTCGCGAAGTGGACGAAGACGAAGTATGGAAGATACCATTGGGGTTCGGGTTGAGGTACTCGATGCCATAGTACCCGAGCGAGCCCCTTGAAGAAGTCGCTTGCTTGGGAGCGCAAGCCCGCGCTCCACGAAGCGCGAGAACATCGGGATCTCGTCTTCGCCCCTTTCTCCATTGGATAAGGATCTCCCGCGGCGGATCTCCACATGTCGATCTCCTTCTCCCCGATGAACCCGTCGTTCAACGGGGTCGCCGGGTCCTCCGTCTTGACCTTCGACTTTTTCCACTCGCGGCTTGGGTCAGCGCGCGGTGGAGATGTGGGCGCCACTCCGGTGCCGGTCGCGGCGGCTTCCGCACGGCTCCTCTTCTTCCCGCCGGCCTTCGACGTCTTCGACGGTGACGGTTTCATTCTCCAAGTACAAGGAGTCTTCACTCGCATTCGCTCGGGGGCTAACCTAAAGCTTTCGGGTGGTGATGCGTTCGGATCTACTACGGCGGTAGCGCTCGCTGGAGTGGATCTACTTCAAGATTCAAGTGGCAAATGACTGCGGCTCACTTGGGTGAAAACCCTAAGGGTTTCGGCTTGTATTTATAAGCCAAATCGCCCCCGCAATGGGCGGCCGGATAAGTCCACACGCGGCTGACTCAGCGGTTGTGCGTGACCCTTCGTATTCTACTAGTCGACGCGCTTCACCTCGGGGGCTCGGCTACTTCTACTTGATTACCTGGGACGCGGCTAGTCTCAAGAGCATCTCAGGACACATTCTCCAAGAAGACCCTTCAGCTTGAATGCTTACTAGTTTGCAGCACAAGTGTTTCACCTCTTTCTAACTTGTGAATACATATTGTTTGTTGCTAGAGATGGATTTTGAAGCTAGATGGCATCTTTGTTGCTACTCCTATGGTAGTAGGTTTGTGGTGACTTTAGTTTTTCATGTGGTTTAGGAGAGGAGTTGCTGAATCTGGAAGGCTTTTTATTACCTACGGAGCCCCATGGCGAAGAGAGGCAGTAGAGGATTAACAGCCTTAGGTACATCTATGAGTCTTTATTCTTTGTGGACTATGATAATTTGCTTAGGATGAGAGGGCACCAATTATGTGATTTTTTTTTTTACACTAGAGGAAGCGCTTACGGACGCATCCATGCTTACCGGTGAGGAGCAAATAGCAATGTTTTTGCATGTGTGTCGTATGGACATCCCGGGGCCCACTACCTAGGTGGGTGCCCAGGCCATTATGTAGGCCTCCGGGACTACTCAACTTGTGCTACACGGTGCAAGACGACGCGCGGTACAAGGCAGAGGACTATTGCTCGAGATAGGAAGGCTAGGCATGTACGAACCCATGTAGAGTACTCCCTACCGCGATGTACGGTAGTACTCCCTCAAACCAACTCGTAACCACCTCCCGGACTATATAAGACGAGCGGTACCCCTCTTAGACATCCGCAACATCCTGTAAACAACACCCCATCAATCAAGAGCTACGCGGCATACGGGACATAGAGTATTACACCTTTGCGGCCCAATCCTGTCTAAATTGTGTGCCACGTGTCTCTCCTTGAGTTCCAATCTCGATGAGGCCACTAAACATCTACCTCGGGTACTCCCCTTATTAGGTTACTTGGGTCTAAAACACTTAGGCAGGTTGGTGCTCAAGGTAGGGGATTTCGTCTAAGATCTCATGGCGAACTCGATGGCTTCCATTGTCATCAAGCCAACCATGCCTTCAACCGCGGCGACACCTTCATCTTCGACTCTTGATGCCTTGCTTGCTACGGTGCTAGTTCATTCCAGCGCTACCTCACCATGACATGGGACCAGAAGACTGGGTTCGTGACACTTCAAGAGATTGCCACGGACCAACTCATCAAGAAATTCGACGAAAGTTTGCTCTACAACAAAGCCACCAACCTCGAAGTGGATCCACCTCCAACTAGAACTCGACGACCACACCGGGTTGAGCCATGTGGCTCTCGAGCCACCGTGTGGACCAGCCCTCCCTCACAAGCAATTCCCGTACGGCCTCTGTGGCGCCTGCGCGGTCTACACGGATCCGCTCATCCTGCATCGGGCCAGCAAAGAGGTCATCTCCTAGTACTGCTCGGATTCTAGCGTCGTCCCCAACTACAACACGGACTCCTCCTGAGTTTGACTTCGGGTTGGATCCGTCGGGCACGAGTCCGGCTACAACTATGCTAAGCATTTGTCGGGCCATTGCGGCTTGGTCATCAAGTCTCTCGAGGTTTGGTAGATTCGTCTACGGCACGACCGAAGCCCCTGGGGCACGACTTTGAAGCAAACAACTCATGTTGCATCACCTACCTACGGAGCACTACACTTCCATGAGGGAACTCTCTGTCACCCATTATAGAGGAGCATGCACCAGCGAGGTGGCTACTACGCGACTCGGGCTGCTACTCATACGATCATGAGGTGTTCGGCTGGTCGAAGTAGGCGAGAACTTCCCACAGCCATGAAGATCGGTACCTCGTGACATTAGATGATGAGTTGTCGACGGATACTTTCTTTGATGTGACTGATGTAGCCAAGAATGCTAAACGTACTCGCAATCAAAGGCGAGCGAGACCGAGGGCGTCGTCGGCTCTAGGAATATGCCAATCCGCAACCTCACCGAGGCCATGGACGAAATCGGCCCATAACCCACGAGACGCACAAGCAATGCCTTATATCCATCAATAGGATAGGGCGTGCTACACCAGGTAATCGTGCGGCCGAAGTCATCGCCAAGCTTGCGGAGAAGGCCTTATCTCATGCACGGCGGCCAAGGCGGCGGGGTACAAGACCAAGAAGCCGACGATCGAAGTCGTGCTTCACCGATCCACGTGGGGCCTAACCATCCTTTACCCGTGCATCAACTAACTCCCAACCGCTCTAGAGCTATGGGGGAGGAGGACCCACAGTGATGGTGGTGGCGGTGGTGACGACGGTGGCGACGACGGGGTAGATCCTCCCATGGCGGCGGTGACAAATGCGGTGGTGGCGGTCACCCGGAGGGCGAGGCCACGAACGTGCCAGTAGCAACACATGTTTCATATTCGATGCCCACTACAGGATCGATGAGATACGCCGTGCCAAGGGAGACGCTAACCTCGGTGACATTGATGGTTTCTCCGCATTCTCGGCTCGGCTACATGTCCTCTTACTACCCAAGAACTTCAAGCCTCTTGGGATCTCCAAGTATGACGCGAAGCAAGACCCAGTACAGTAGCTACATTGCTACTCCCTAGCCATCGAGAACGCTAGTGGCAACAACGACACGAAGTGCCTCTACTTCCCCTTCTGCCTAGACTAAGCTCCGCTCACATGGCTCAAGTCGCTCAACAAAAAACCTATTGATAAGTGGGACCAGCTAAAGGCGCAGTTCACCAGAAATTTCGCGGGCGCCATGGGGCGCTCGGGTACTCGCATGGACCTAGCGCAAGTCAAGCAAGAGCGGCGGGAACCTCCCCGCCCGGTACATGCGTTTGCTTCTTTGACAAACGCGCAATCGTTGTCGACATCATCGACAATGAAGTCATCGACATCATCCAATATGGTCTTTACCATAGCGCACCTTCAAAGACTTCGGTCGCCACTTCCCGAGAGTTCAATAAGCAAGCTCAATGACATGATCACCTCATGGGTCGCCGAGGATGACGGGGCTATCGCCATGTTCGACTCAATCGCGACAATGGTAAGAACAACACGGGCGACAACAACAATAATAACAACAATGATCCAGGTTGTCGTGGCAACAACAATAACAACAATAACTGCTCGGGTCCCAATCGTAAGCGCAAGCCAGACAACACCATCATGGTAGTTCAGTGCGTACAAAGGACGGCAATAAGAAGACCTCGAGTGGCTTCAAGGAACTCCTCAAGGAGAGGTGTCCATGGCATCAAAAGAGCAACCACACTGTCTGAACATTGCTACCCGGCATGGAGACACTCAAGGATAGGAATCCTCCCCATGCTCACGACATGAAGGGTAAGCGGAAGGTATCCGAAGGCTACAACTTCCAACACCCTGAAAACACGGTCAACATCATATTTGGTGGTCTACCCACCAAGCAAGTGTAGAAGTTAACTCTGCGCGAGACCATGTCCGTCGAACCTACGACACGGACGCCTCTTAGGTGGTCGGAGGTACCCATCACCTTCTCCCGCACGGATCAATGGACAAGCTTCTCCAAGCCAGGACGCTTCCCTCTCGTCCTTGACCCGGTAGTCATATGCTCTAGGCTCACCAAGGTACTCATCAACGGTGGCAGCGGCCTCAACGTCCTCTTCGCCAAGACCTTGAAGAAGATGGGCCTCGACGTCACCGACATGCTCACCAAGAGCACGTCACCCTTCTACGGCATCATCCCAAGCAACAAGGTTGTACCACTTGGCTTATTGGTTTTGCCAGTTACTCTCAAGAGACGAGAGAACTACCGCACCGAGTACATCAAGTTCGAGGTTGCAGACTTCGAGACTTCCTACCATGCCATCCTCGACAGACCAGCTCTGGCAAAGTTCATGGCGATCCCACACTACGTATTCGTGCAAGATGCCAAGCCCCAAGGGAGTACTCGTGCTGCCAAAGAGACTTGAAGTGATCCTACGACCACGACATATAAGCCATGGAGTTCGCCGCAACTACTCAAGTACCCAATGCCATGATGGAGATCTTCGCTACCTCCAGAAAGCTTGCTCCAAACAAACTCGAGATACCCAAGACGGCGGCAACGTCAACAAACCTCAACCATCGAGCGTGCAATTGAAGGCCATCGACCTCGGGATGAGCGTACTTGACAAGACTACCATGATCGGCGTGGGGCTTGACCCCAAATAGGAAGACACACTCGTTAGCTTCCTCACGGGGCGTGCGAGGAATCTTCTGGGGCGGAAGCCGAGCGGACGCAACCCGGCGTATTCAGGAGGTTGATCGACCAGTCACTCAATGTCGATCCTAAAGCTACCCCCAAGAGACAAGACCTATGTTGTTTTGCCGACGACCTACGGGAAGCCATCAAGAAGGAACTCATGAAACTACTCGCGAAGGTATTCATCAGATAAGTCTTTGTTTATGTCTGTTAAGTACCTAATTCAAGGCAAATCGATCACACTGCATTTCATCATGAGAACCATGCATCCACGGTAGAATAGGGGTTTAAGTAGACGAATTTCCACAAGTGGGTGTACGAAGATGAATGCAAGTGTTTAGCATAAGAAATGAAGAGAAAGCACACCTCCATGATCCTAGCACTTCAGGCTCAGCCAAGGAGGGGGGCTGTCTGGCTTATCCCCTAGATCAATGACATCACCAATCCAAGAGAGAAAGCCTCGGCGAATAAGAAACTATCACGTGTGCATCACATGGATCCTATGTCCCACCAGAGCAACTAAGCTGCCTCAAACACACTTGTACACTAGGAACCAACCTCAGGACCCACCACGCAGCCACACCACGCAGCCACTCAGAGAAAGCACAGGCGGAGGGGGCCCACCTGGAGGTCGGCCGAACCGACCTTAGGTCGGTTGATCTGGCCTTCCACGTGGCGACTCTTCGTTGGCTCACGAGTCATTCGGGGGTGCATGGGGTGTCCTCTCGTTTGTACCTTGGCCTATAAATAGAAGAGGAGGGGGTAAGAAGAGAACAACACACTTGAAGGCAGCATCTCACCTTACCCTCTTTCTCTTCTTCTCATTCCTGCTTAATTGGAGGTGAAACCTCATCCCACCATGAGTGTGTGTGAGGAGGATCTAGCTTAGGTGGTGCTAGGTAGAGAGGGAGTGTGTGGATGAGTAGAGGTGAGGTGGGATGATTTGTTCTTGAAGCACCGATTTGGTGACCAGAGAGGGGGGAGTGAATGGGAGCCGATGAAAATTATTATCGAAGGATGAACTCGTCCTATGCCCCAAATCAAAAACAAAGGATTCCCACGAGAGCTGCCAGGTCGCGTAGTCATAGCGGACCTACCAACCCTGGGAACAAGTCCAAACAAGTTGCAAAGCGGAAGCACAACTCATGAAGCAAAGGACTTAACCAAATCTGGAAGGCCTCTGGCAGACAATCCGCGAGCTCGGCGGACGGTCCGCAACACCTTGATGAATGACGGTCCGCAAATAGCGACTGAGCCTCCAGTACCGCACCCCTAAAATCCGGACAGTCCGGGCAAGCACCGTGTACAGTCCGTGGCACGCGGACAGTCCGACAAACCGCGTCCAACCAAAAACTCCAAACTCGACGAATCGAAACGACACCGCGTGCTCATGAACGAGAAGAACGAGGTGATGAACACCGACAAACGGGAGGCTCGTGAGCCGATGCATGGGCCACGGGCGAACGGTTCCTTGACCATGGGCAGAACAGCAGGAACTAAAAAACGTGAGTCAGCACACGATCCATGCGATGGATCCCCAAACGAGAGTTTGAATGGATTGAGACAAGATTTGGGTTCTAGGAGATGCTATGCCCCAAAACTTGAGCCTTCAAGAAACGACTAAATCGCCGGAAATCGATCACAAATCGAGCTCTACCAAAAAGCTAGGGTTCCACCTGAAATCCTCAAATCCAAGGCCAAATCAGGAGTTTAAGGGTCAAAATCAAGCACAAAGATGCAAGCATCTATCGTGATCCCCACAAGAAAATCCGAACCCAAACACCTCGGAGAATCGAGAGGAACAAGCCACACACGAAAATCCAACAAAAATACCCCAAAAAGGCATAGAAAATCACACGGAGTTAGAAGAAGGAAATCATGGTAACCATGAATGCTTCCATATACTCGAAAATTCGAGATTCTCTACAAAATGGTGAAAAAATGTACGCACATGGAAGCGAAATGAGAAGCATTAGATAGATGGTTTGCCCGAGAAATCTAGAGCTATATACATGGAGTTGCTGCGGGATGGGCAAATGACTAAGCTACCCCTAGAACTTGAAATGAGATATACACCCCTCGGGGGAAACATGGTCAAGTAGCAATCCTCTTCATCACCGACCACACCTTTGCCGCGGTCTGCTGCGTCCTCCCAAGCAAACCTTACGATCCGCCATGTGTCTCCCGAAACCGCTCGAAGCTTCTCGACGCGCGCCCGGATCTCGTCTTCGCCGCCGACCTCGTTCATAGTTTGTCTCTCAACAAAGTAACCCAACGGTTTTGTGGTGAATCACGCAAACCGCACATGCGAACTGCGGTTGTGAGCCGCTGCCACCTTGCTGGCTCCTTTCCTTGACTTCGTCTTGCTTTTCCTATACCATGCGGCTCACACTAGACTCCGGCGGCCACCGGGTCCCTCGGCCAAGGCCTACTTGTCTTCCTCCTTAGAAGCCCCGCAAGGCAAAGACCTTTCATGCCGATCTTCTGCACCAACACAAATCAAGCCCAGCCTGCACCTGTAATGCTCGGCCAAGAGTCAGTTCACACCACATTATTAATCACTCATCACAACCGAGAACAGCAATCACCCAAGTCCTCGGACGTTCCGGTCCTCAATCTCCCCTTGATGTGTGCATTGACAACACACATAATAACCAATTCAAAGAAAAGAAAAGGGAAAAAATGAATGAATAACTCGGACAAATGATCAAAAGCAGGACAAAAAGCCAAAACAAGATCACTTGAGAGAGAGAAAAAATTCTCGGTCCCCTAAGGCAAGGGCAACGGCTAGACATTACCGAGATGGAATGTTCCAAACTTGCCGACTCCTCAAGGTGAGGCAAAATGGCTCGACACCATCAGCAAAAGAGCACAACTAAAATTCAGGTGACAAAGAGCTCCCAAATGCATGAATGCAAGCTTCCCTTGAACAAATGCATTTCTCCCAAGTTTTTCTCCCCCTTCATGTAAAACTAAGCAAAACTCCCCCTGGAAACAAGACTTGGGTACTTTCCTCACCCTTGTTGGTAATGCATGAATCAAGTCTGAGATGCGAGCATGTGCCCGCCCAAATATACAAAGAGCACTACAACATGCTTAAATTGAGACATAGACAAGCAAGATAGCCACAAACGAGTACAACCATCGCCAACAAGACGGGGACATATAAGAATGTGACACTAACCATAAACAACAAGAAGCATTTTTCACAAAAAAATTCCCTCTCATGACCATAGGACCTAAACATGGCCAAAATGAGCACAAACAACATACAACCCACAAACTTCATGCAAGGTCACAAATTCACATCACAAGATCATCACAAACACCTACGAGCTATCTCATGTCATGTCAAAGCCACCGAGCCATGAGACTTCTCATTAGTGAACATCATGCGAAGGTTTGCTTTACCAAGATAATGAGTTTAAAGAATTTTCAAGCATAGGCATCTCACATACCATTTTCATGATTTACAAATTAAGCAAGGCACATGGAGTGCCCTTTGCGGCAAAAAAAGTTTAGGCTTCTCCACAAGGTAGCATGTAGGCTAAACATTCATGATGATAAATTAATCTTTGATCCCAAATAGAAAGAACATGGTTCCAAGCACAAATTAAGCAAGATATTTCCATAAGCACCCAATGCGAACATAAGAGGCATTCTACTCACAAGAGGATCATATAGCATTTTTACAAAAATCCATCCACAAGCATATACACCACGAAGCTACCAAGAGCATAGCTATGCATCACTGAGCATCACTAGCAAAGTCATAAGCTCATATCCGGCATATCATGGTGATCAGAGTATATAGGGGAAGCACATCTCTAAAGCATATGATACAAATGCAGTCTATGATACAAAGATACATAAAATAAAGTGCAATATGCATATGTACATGAGATCCACCAACCGAAGCTCAAGGAAAAACCACACCAACACTACGTGAAAAGCTGGCTTTAACGGGCGTAGATCGCCTTTGGTAACGGGCAATGCGCCGTTCTGGGTCAAGTGTTACCAAATAAGCCAAGAAAGGTAACGAACAAATGCCCGTTACTAATAAGACATATTCGTAACGAGCACTAAACAATGATTGTTAAAACAACTAGCCACCGGTCACGTGAAATGGGCTGTTTCTCAGGCCCTTGAGGGGAACTTTCGTAACGGAACCAACGCAAAGCCGTTACAAAAGCTCGATATCAAAGATGCCTAATGTGCTTTTGCGTCTCCACTATCTTGACGGAGTCGAAGCGTCTATTTCACGCGTGTCTCGGCACATATAGGATTCGTAACGGGCATCAAGCAACGGCTTGTTACCACAACTAATCATAGGTCACGTGAAATGGTTGTTTCTGCGGAGCCCACATAAAACTTTAGTAACATGCATGAAACGAGCCCGTTCTTTGTAAAATTAACGTCAAAGACGCGTACGTAGACAGGCGTCTCCAATGTCTCGACGATAGACGCATACGTTTCTATGTCATTGCTTTCTCTCTATTAAAGGAGACGTTTTCTTTCAACTTTGTGTCTCTGTATCTCGATGAACGGTCGAGTCCTGGGGCCCCGCCGTCGGGGCCCCGAGCGGGCTTTTACCTTGCCGGGTGTTACATTGTAGGCATTTTGTATCGATTTTACGAATGAAGCCCGTTACTCACGAATCGAGTGTTTCTAACGAGCTTTAATTGCGCGATACGGATACGGCCACCCCTACGATGACCTACCGGTTGCGGCTACATCCTGGAACCGGCCGAGTTGGCGACCATCCAGGGGCGCATCCTGGAATACGACGAGGATATGGCCACCACGGCAAGGAGACATCACAAACACATTCTCACATCTGAGATATAGGCAAAGCAAGGTCACATTTATAGACAAGCTAGGATCACATCAGAAGTTTCAATTTGCTCTCATCAGGGCTTGTTTGCATGGAGTCATCAGAAAACTGCCTAAACCAGGCAGTATCTAACCCCAACCAAGCAAGCCAAGCAGGTTTCTCAGGCAACAACACCTAAATGAATGAGTTTCGAGCTTCTGGTCACAATAAACTCACGGCGCACCACTGTAGAACTTTCCCTTTCGGTCGATGGTTTCCTTAAGAATGTACTCGCACAATATCTCCCGGACACACTTTAGATCTTACGTGGAAACATTTACGGGGAGTTTTGAAATCACGCAAAATACAATCATTTATGGGAATACAAGTAGAAATTATTTTCTAAAATCATATGGATAATATGAGCGGAAACGAAGGTTGAGCATTATTATCCACTTAAAGCGGCTTTCTTGATGTCGGATATGTCATCGAGTAGTCTTAACATATGAAATGCCACATGGAATCCACACAAAGAGGACCCCTGTGGCTGCGGGAACAACTGCATCAAGGTACCAAAATGACAAGTTAATGCAGTACGAAATAGGTAAGAAGGGACCATAAAAAAACCTCGGTCTTACAGTAAATTTGTTTTGTGCTTTAGTGTGGCTTTTGGCTTTTTCTTTCCTTTAATTCGAGAAGCATCTGTGCATCTGGGCTTTGCATGATCGGCAATATCCAATTAGAAACACTAAGAGATTGATTTTTGTGAACAAAAAATCTTGTACCAAAAAGACCTGCATGGTGACGTACCAATTAGAAACAACACAGAGATTGAATTCTTGTAGACAAAACCTACAAGAAGCTGACAGTTCAAAACATTTTGGAGGTCTTGGAACTTTAGCGGGGGATGTTGTTTAGCGAGAATCTAGATACCAAACCTCTTTGAACTTCATCTGAGATGATCACTATTACCCGGTGGCTAGTGCGGTAGGCACCCACCACGTAGTAGTAGTTTAGCATTGCATTTGAGGGCTTTGCCAACTTTCGCACAAGGCCCCTTTAAGAAATATTTGTTGAAGTAAACAAATGCGGATCTAAAAAACCGAACATCGATGCAGCTACTCCCATTTGCCTTATCCATCATTTTCCTACAAAAAAATCAAATTGTTAGCATGCATGAACTTTGCGGTCAAATTAAAGAAATATCTTTTTAGGTTTAAAGGAATTACAATATCTACAACCTCATGAAGGTAACATCGAGAGAAGCCGAGTTATAAGGTTAAACACACTCTTGAATTCAATGTTTAACACTAAAGCACCACAACCACCTTTAAAGTAGTCTTGATCCACCTTTTCTTTGGAAAGGCAAGTTTATCCTGCGTGTTCCATGACATAACATGCAACTTGGCACAATTTGGTCAGTGACCTTTTATATTTGCTTCGACCCAAAATAGGTGTCCCATTAACACGATTAAGAATCTCATCTTTAGATAGAGGTTTTCGTCTGGTTCCCCTTACGCTAGTGGAGATTTCTGGGCTCCTTGGTAGCCAGGGTGATGTACTTGTTGCATCTGCTGTATGGGGAGATTGCATGAGCTCCTCCTTCTCTCTTCCCAGAGGGATGTTGTTTCATCTGTTGCTTATCCTCATGTTGGAGCCTATTTTGTAGGCGTAGGGCGTGTTTGGAGAGCTCCACGCAGCTCCAAATCCACAAAAACAGCTCCACTCCAATTTTTTTCTACCAAACACCCCAGCTCCAAAAACTCCAGATCCACCAAATCCATGGATCTAGCTCCCAACTCCACCAAATCCATGGAGTGCCTCAAGGGGTACTCTGCAAACACGTTTTTCGTAACAACTCGTGGAGTTGGGGGGTAATAACCCACCTTTGCCACCGATTACACACATACCGGTTCAATTTCTTTTTCCCCCGAACAGAACGCCGCGCCCCCCTCGCGACGCATCGTCTCCCCCACGCGGCGTTCCTCCGCCGCCGCCGGTCCTCAGCGAGGGCCGCCGGCGCCTTGCCTCTCCCGGCGGCCGGCCGGACCGCCGGAGATCGCCGCCGGATGGGCGTCGCCCCTCCTCCCCGCCTCCTCCTTATCAATTCGGGCGTCGAATTGGCCCTTTCCCCGTCCTCCTCCTCCAACCCTAGATGCCATGGATGGCAATGGAGCGACGACCACCGAGGAGACGAGGAGCAAAACGGAGCTCATGTCGCGGATGGCGAGTTCATTTGGTCGGACACGAAGGATTTAGCGATGCCGGCCGACTTCGGTGAAGAAGAACCGGCGACCTTGGCACGGGCGGACATGCCCGGCCGCCTGCTAGGTCGGCTGAGGGAGGGCGCGGCCGACGCCGGCCGGCTTGCCCGGCGGCACGGGGAGGGCGCGGCCTGCGACGGCGGCTGGCGGCGCCACGGCCGGCGGGCCCATGCGGCCGGGCGTGGCCGCGCGGCGAGGGCTTGGCAGGGCCTCGGCCGGCCGCGGCCACCGGCCGCGGGTCGGCGGCCGCGGCGGGGGCTGGCCGGCTGGCGAGGCCCGCGCACCGCAATTCGGTCGCGCGGCCGGCCCGCGGCAGGCGCGGCCGGCCTCTCCGAGCGGCCACTGCCGGTACGGGAAACGAAGGAGACGCGGTGCAGGGAGCGGCATGATCGAGCGTTTTGGAAGCAGTCCCTCCATCGACGTGCGTTTTTGGCGTCTCAAGCATCGGCTACCTCCGGTGCTCGAGAGAAGACGTGCGCATCAAGCAAAAATTCGAGAGATGATGAGGTATAATTCGATGTCTTTGCCTTGTTATTTGTTTTTTAACTTTGTAGATATAAATTAGGCTTGTCATAAATCATGTATAGGGGAGGAGATTATATATTGATTGGGTGATGAGAATACCACCTAGTTTAACGATTGTTTTGTGATCCAAAAAAAAGAAGGAAATAGAACAAACACACACAGACAATGTGGGGTATGATACCGAGGTTATCAAAGGGTTTTTCCGGTCACGGTATCATGTTAAAGAAGTCGACTTAAGAACAAATGGCATAAGTTGAAAGAATGATACGTACATTTGGAGAAAATTGATGAGGAAACAAGCTAGGCCCGGATTTGGAGTTGGAGCACGAAAGTATCAACATGGATGCCGAGTGGTGGAAAAAAATCAAATCTGTGAGCACCTAACATTTGCTTTCATTTTATGGTTTATTTAGTAATTATACACTTGCTTACTGTAATTTAATTATGTAGAATGCAGTGTTGGAAAATTTAAGAATAAGCCACTTCAAAATGAAGAATATTTGAAGGTGATGTTTGGGAACATCATGAATGAAGAAGGCCCGATCATTGGAATCCTATGTCTTCCAACCCAATTATACCACCTAATACTATTCGGGATGATATCGAGTTGGAGAATGAAGGTGAAGAGAATGGTGAGGGGGAATGGTGAAGAGATAGGTGATATTGGTGAAGAAGAATTTGGAAGTCTCTCCCGCACCTAGCAACAAACCTAAGAGGAAGCCTCAAATTATTTTAGATAAACCTAACAAGAAGCCTAAGAGTAGCAACGCAATAGTTATACGGCGAATATGACAAAGATAACGAAGGGGTGCTCGGGCTTTTGTTGCAGCTAGGTTTGGAGGATCGGTATTGAGGAAGTCATGGGGCATGTCATTGCATGTGGGGCTGATCTTGGGAGTGATGAGCACTTTGTGGCCCTGCGAGTTGTTTGTCAAAGGAACATAGGAAGATGTTTATGACTATACCCACCAATGAGGCTAGGTTGAATTGAGTGAAGAGGAAGTTTGACATGATGTTTGGAAAGTGATCGGTCTAGTGTCATTTTATCGATGTCATGTAAACTTTAGTTTTGTCATGTCAGTTTTGTTTATTTATGTCAAGTGGACAAGTTATCTATTTGTGTCACGTGGACAAGTTGTTTATTTATGTCATGTGGACAATTTGTTTATCTATGTCATGTGGTATAATTATTTGTTCTATGTCATGTGAACTTCTTATTTTTACCTCGATAAATTATTTATCTATATCATGTATGCAGCTATCTAGCGATGATGATTCTGACATTGATGAAGAGGATGAGGATTTTTTAAAATGATCTATTACTGTTGCTATCTTTGGGACAAACATATCTTTGTTTATGTTTGTTAAGAAAAATCCTCAAGGACATCTACAACAAGTGGAATGGGGTATATAGTGGAGCTATTCAACACTAGGAGAATGCCATAGGCAATTGCGCATGAGCCCGGAGATTTTTTCCGACCTACACAAGTTGCGGTTTCGAGAGGTATGGGTTGACCTCATCAACGCATATGTCTACTGTTGAGAGTCTTGGTATTCTGAAATTTGATATACATTTGTTCGGAGATAGGTCAACGGCGAAGTCAAAATAGATTCAAGCACTGCGAGTGAAACCATTGGTAATGAATTTGAGGAGGTTTTGTTCGAGTTTGATGAGCATGGCAAAGGATTTCATTAGGCCAAAGATCCAAATTTTCACACAATCCATAGAAGGATAAGGGATGACAAACGAGCCTATCCATATTTCAAAGATTGCATTGGAGCATTAGATGGCACACATATTCGTGTGACACTTCCATCTGATGAGCAAGTGAGATACATTGGAAAAACGGGGATACCCACCCAAAATGTATTGAGTTTGTGATTTTGACATGCGATTCACATATGTGTCAATGGAGCCCAGCTTTGGATCTATGCATGACACAAGGGTGCTATACAATGCATTGAGTGTCGACAAGGACTTCTTTCCACATCCTCCACAAGGTAAATAGTTGTCAATAATTAATTTCTTTTATTATTTGTAGGAAAATATTATGTTGTCGATGCTGGATATCCTAATCGGCCCGGTTACACTCCATACAAGGGTGAGAGGTATCATATGTACGAGTGGCATAGAGGTATGGAACCTAATACTGCGAGAAAGAAAGTTCAATCGCAAGCATTCATCTATTCATAACGTGATTGAGAGATCTTTCGGTTTATTAAAAATGAAGTGGGAAATTCTATAGAATAAAGAAATACCCCATGTGGAAGCAAAAAATGATAGTTGTCGCTTGCATGGTTCTTCACAATTTCATTCGTGAGCATAACGGTGAGGATGCGAGACTTTGCTCGGTTTGATCGTGATCCCAATTACCGTACGACAATACCGAACGTTATAAACAAGATGCCGTCTAGCAAATGCATCGAGATACATCTACTCTAGGAAGCGAGTTGGACACATGGATGCACCGAGATGAACTTGCCACATCTCTCGCTCTCGGTTGGCACTAGCTTGTAATCGACATTGAATTTTTATATCTCTTCTCGTTTGAACAATTCGTCTGTGTAAACTTTTATATGCATCTGGACAATTTCTAATTTTCGGTTACTCGGAGTCTTGGAGATGTGTGTTGATCAAAATATGTAGTTGTTTGTTGAAATTCAAAAGAAAAAAACGCATGCAACACACACACGCATGCAACACACACCCACATGTACACACACATCACCCACATGTACACACACCCATGCACACACAGCACGCACACGTACACACACGCATGCACACACAACACACGCATGCAACCACACACCACACACACGCACAGCAAAGCACAGCACATACACACGCATGCGAGCAAAAAAATGAGGGCAAGGGTAGTCTATTCAAATCTTCATTTTTTCGGGCCCGGAGTTGTTGTCTCGGCCAAACACATCTCCTCGGCTCCAAAGGAGAGTCCGGCCTCACGGTGGAGGCTGGGGTGGTGGAGTTCTTTGCTCCAGAGTTGGTTTGGTGGAGCCGGAGCCCTCCCAAACACGCCCGTAGTTTGCCTGGGCTCCTCCTGCTGTTGTCAATGCTCCTAGCGATAGAGAGGCTGGCATTTCGTACGGTGATTATCCTCAAGTTGCGGTGCTACTTGGCGGAGTTTACTGGGCTCCTCTCATAGGTTGTTGTCGACGCTCTACTTGTGTAGTTTCTTCGTCTGCTAACTGGCGTTGAGCCTTCTCTTGTGGACACTAAGTTGCATGTTTATCGTTACCGTGTTCCATGACTCAATGCCTGTTCCATGACTCAATGCCCATCTTCTTCCTCAATGCCATCCATATCTTTTTCCTCAATGCCATCCATATCTTCTTCCCTCGGCGCTCACGACGAGCCTTGGTAATTGGGAAAGAAGAAGTGCATTTTGGGTATGTTGATGCACGATAGTCTTAGAGCATGGACAATTGATTTAAATGTTTTGTCATCATCACATCATGAGCATCAGACCTCATGTTCCTCTTCTTCCTGTACATTCCAGCGAACTCTTCACCAAACCCTTTACCGCAGCCAAGTGAACTAGACATGCCTCAGACCCGACCTCGATGCTCTGGAGTCTCAAGTGTTGCGGTGAGGATATCATCCTCCATAATCTCAGAGAAAGAACCATCACTACCCTGAGATGCAAGTGTTTCTCACCTATACGCAACACACCCACCAGCACGGGGTTAATGAATGTTATGCCCCTAGCTTCCTTCACTAGTATTCTTCTTCTTATTCCCTACCCTTGCCGCGGATAAGGTCTCGAACGTCCGGAAATTGGTCCCAAGGGTTTGTTTTCCTTCTACAACGAGCTTTGCATCCTCCTCCTCCCACTCTTTCCTTTTACCACAATAACCTTTTTTGCCCTTGTGTGGCTTATTATGCAATGCTCTCTTTTATTTCATCTCCTGGCTCAATTGTTGAAATGCGAGTGGGTGGTTCCTACCCAAACATGTCCCGGAGTCTTTTCTTTGTAAAAAGGCATGCTTCACAAAGCTGAACTCCTCCTCACTCACATATTTTTTTTTAAATGGGCCTTGAACGCACGTTGCAAGGTTCCAATCTATGATATATTTATATGCTTGCCTCTTAACGAACGGATTCTTCCCGGATTGATTTTGGGTAATCTAGCTTTTCCTCTAAAGCTGTGAACGGATGGTCCTTCTCAATTGGTGAGAGATCATCAACCGCCTTGTTGATTGACACCCTCTCTGAGAAATGAGACCCTGAGACCAATACAAATCTATCCCTCGTAGCATACGGGTAGGCCAAAAATTAGCATCAAGTCCAGTTGCGGTCAACTTGTCTTACGGCCATTCGGTTTGTGTCCTTGACCCGCGGGACGGTACTACTCGCAACGATCTTGTCTTTGAGAGTGACCCTGTGAAGAAGGTTCACCGACGATGGGGCATGATGATCCCGCCCGGAGGTAGAGGAGTTTGTTGTTGTGGGAAGCATAGATGATATGTCGGGAGTTTGTTGTTGAGGAGGCTGCATAGATGATATGTCGGATTTGTCGGTGAGCAACATAAGCAAGGCGAAAATCTAAACTTAATTCTTATTAGATAAATTCGTTTTCTCTGACAGGCAAATAACGATACAGTCGTAAATAAAATCAGCATAGACATACAAAGTTCATATTTTACTTAATTAGCATACAAGGATAGGTGTTAACCATTTTTATAGGGACACGACAATATGCTTATATATCAAAGCAGAGAATAAATTCCTTGCTTGCTTCCTTGTCCAACTTGACGACGATGCATTGTGTGTTCCATATGTACATGCGAGCGGGGAGGATAAAGCAATGGTCATGACATTATATCTGACAATAGTGAAACAACACTGACAACACATCATGACACCAACAATAACAATATATATGACAATAGTGAAACAATTAACACTCACAACAAAGCATAAGACAATCTAGTTATCACTACCTTATAAACCACTGCAATTCCCACTGACAATATGTGGCCATTAGAATTACAATATGCTAGCAGGTCCAAAGCATAACTGTCGATCTGGTACATTCAAAGCATAGCAGAATTAAAGTATGCTAACATCATTTATGCTTTTCATGAATTTACAGTGCAAAATTTATAGCATTAGGAACATGAAAATGAATTTTAACATTTCTTATAACTTCATTTGTTAGCAACAATTTATTCAAAACATACTTGGAGCAATAAAATCTATCCATCAAATCTACAGTCAATCAATTGAAGATGAACTATTAAGGCATGTCTCGCTAATCCACCTTGACATGATTATATAGCAGATTGGGTGGACTACATTATAAACCACTGCGATGCAATTCCCAATGACATTATGTGGCCATCAGAATTAAAATATGCTAACGAGTCCAAACCATAGCTGTCGATTGAGCATAGCGAAGTCAAAGTATATGCTAACGGGTCAAAGCATAAACGCCGATCTTGGTACATTCAAAGCATAAACGAGAATTAAGTATGATAACATCCTCGATGCTTTTCATGAATTTACGGTGCAAAGATTGTAGCACCAAGAACATGAAAATGAATTTCAACGAGTTCATATAACTACATCGAGTTAGCAACAATTTATTCACCTGAGACTTCATTTGGGCAACAAAATCAATCGGTCAAAACCACGAGTCAATTAATTAAAGATCAACTATCTAGGCATGTCTCCTAATTAATCCACATTGACATGAATATATAGCGGATCGATTTGGTGGCCGATGAGAGAGGGCATTGGGGGTTCAAGCGGGACTAACCTCTGTCGCGAATAAAGTAGTTGTTCTCGTGATGGTCGGAGGGGCCGGATCCACGATGGCTCGTGGCCTAAGGCGGCCGGCTCATCGTCGTGGCCAGGGACGACGTCGACGGATCCGCGTCAACCGTCTTTAGGTTGGCCGGACGTACTTCTTCACACCAGTAACCGCATCCTCGTCACCATCGTCATGCAGGGAGCGGTGGGGCTGAAGAAGAGTAGGGCTGTGGCGGGGAGAGAGCGGCGAAGGCGAGCGGGGCGAGTGGCGGCGGCAGTGGGGAAATTGCAGGCATTGTGGATCTGTCTAGCGAGGAGCCGAATATGAACGGCGTGTGTAACTGTGTGTAATGAAATTAATGGCGTGCCCTTGACGGCTATGTGTAGCAATTGGAATTTCATGGGCACTATAGTAAATATTGGTGGGAAATTTTGAGCAGCCTGCGCACGGTTTGCTTGCTAATGCTGACGAATGGGTCAGTGTCATGGGCGACGATGGTTAGTGAACCTAGATCGCCTTTATTGGGAGTTGGGTCAGCGGTTTTCTTTTTATATTGGCTGCTGACGCAGGCGCGTGGGCCAGCCACAATTTTTTTTTAATGAAACTTGCTTCCCTGAATTATTAGATCCCATAAAACAGCACCTAAAAATCATAAAAATATGAACAATTCATATTTGGACATTCAGTATTTGAATAACATATCAACAGTCACACTTGTGTGCCCAAGATTCTTAGAATCCGTTTTTACATCCAATGTTAATGATGTAATAATTCTACTAACATCTAGTGTGCTCTAAAAAATCTACAAATTGACTTGCCAACATAATTTGGGTACCTAGACTTGTCTTCAAAATTTCAAATAGTTTCGACGAAGGAAAAATATACTTATGCACAAATGTCTACATCTCTCACCTAGTTTCCTAGAATGTTTGCTTGAACATTGAAGTTTTCCACACTTTGCAACATGTTCGAACTCATATGCATTTGAAAACTTAACAAAATCTTGTGTTCACCTTAAGCTTATGAAATGTAAAGTTCCATCACTAAAGGTTGTGTAAACCAAATATTATTTGTATGTTGTACTAACAAAGAACAAAATAAGGCATATAAACATCATTCAACAAACGGAATGTACACTAAACAAAGAAATTAATGAATAGATGATGATTTTAGAAAAATTTTAAAAAGTATCAAATTTGTACTAATAACGACAAAGAAATACTTGTTACAACATTTGATTGTAGATTAAAAGGCGAAATGAGAATTGTTCTTCATTTGAATAGAACTGGCCCCCACAGTCACTTGAATAGAACAAATAAGGAAGCAGAGCGCGCCGCCGCGCCGCCGCCGCGCGTCGTGCCGCAGCAGGCGGTTTTGACACCCAAGAGGGCATCCCGGAGCTCGTCGGCGGTAAAATGAGACCACCGCAACCTTTTATTTGACTCACAAACATGACAAATCAAATATTATCTATCAAAAACTGATTAAAAACCGACATCCTGATAAACTCAAAACTGCGTTTAGTAATATATCTAATAATTTACATTCAATATAGATAATGTTCATTGATATATTCTTGCGCCTACATCCTCATGTTCATCCTGCTGACAGCGTACTCCATGACGGGGTAGCCGAAGCTACGCGTCCAAAGGTCGAACTCATGACGGATGTGACACTCGCTTATTTGCGGTAGTGGATGATCTCTTTGAGGTATCGACGTGGCGCCTACATCCCGCTTCCCAAATGCGGATGTGGGGATTAGGGACGAGCGACGATAGAATGTCGTCGTCGTCGCGGAAGTCATCAAGCCGATTTTACCACCACCCAATGTCGTCGAGATCCCACTTGACGTGGTAGCAGAGCCGCCGCAGGTTGGGGTTCTTCCACCGGCCGTCAGGGGGCGACGGGCCGCCGCGGTCCCTGCGGAAGCCGGTACCATGGCTTCGGGGTCCATAGGGTTACTGTGACCTTGACATCGCTAAGAAGTACTTGGCACGCACGGAGTCTTTAGCGACGGCATCTCAGGTAGGCTTGAGACCCTTATCGGGGTTTCGCGCGCCTCATCAACCTCTCCATCCCCTCAAAGCACAATGCCTCTCGGATGATTGGCCTCGCGGAAGGCGCCGCTCAAGGAACAGCCGCGTACGGGATTCACACGCCTCACGAAGATCACGCGGTGACACGTACGTGGTACCTCATCGGGTTGCGGATGAGCCGAAGGTGCCGCAAATTTTATTAAGAATGTTCGGAAAATGGAAAACGGCCATATACTTGATGGGTGAAGTTCCGCTACGTAGCGCGGCATCAAGCACACCACGGCGGCCATCAAGGAGAAGAGAGGAAATAGCACAACGACGGGGTTGGAATTTGAATGGCGAGTGTTGAAGTTGGCGAGCGACGAGGGTTGAAGTTGGCAAGGAGGATTGAAGGGCGGGGGGTGGGATGAAGTTGGCGACGAGGTTGAAGTTGAAGAGGTGAGGCAACGAGCTCGAGGGTTGAAGGTTGAAGATGGCGCCTCGGCCATGTCGTAATAAAACAATAAATGGAAATTGAAAAGGCGCCGCCGGTTTGGTAGCTGCCAGGTGCTGCTTGGGCTCGACATCATTGCCCCGCTCCTTCTCCTTCCCGCGTAAGTGAAAGGTGATGCGTGGCTTCGCGCCCGAGATGGAGCCCGATGCGCAATTGAGTGGTACGTACTGGCGGTAATGGAGTAGTGGGTGGGGGCGAGGGCGCCTTTGTGATTCCGCGTCTTGTCGATATAACTCCCTCGCCCCGGTCGCCTTCCCCTACTTTCCCCTGCTTCTTCCATAAGCTTATCATCGTTTTCTTCACTTCTTCTTCCTCGCAATTCACCATTACAAATCTTTGGTCACCGAGAGAAGGAGGAGATGGCGTCAAGGAGCCCACCGCCATGGAAGCGGGGGCGAATGGAGGATGACGACGACGAAAACCACCGTCGGAAGAAGTTGGAGAAGGGGAAGGAGCGGCGGCCAAGGACGCCGCCGAGGAACCGCTCTTCAATGAGACTCAGTTCGCTGTCGAGCTGCTCAGGAGCGCCTTCAGAAAGCTTGAAGGTGTTGTCAAGGCCTTCGACACCAATGCGTGTCATGATGTGTACAAGGACCCGAGCGAGAAGGGTCTCGCCTTCAGGATCAACGGGTTGGCGGAGAAGCTCAAGAACCTCCCTGTGGTCAAGCGGGCTACCAGCCGCCAGTTCTTCTTCGACGACGGTAGCCACGGCGGCGACAACGGCAACGACGGCAGCCATGACGACGATGACGGAGGGACTCCGACTAATTGATAGACTCCTCTACCAATTAGTAACAATAATGTCTCTATGTGGTTTTCTGTCTTCGTCCGGTTCTTGGACATGAACTGCTTAGTTTGTTTGTCGATCACGAACTGCTTAGTTAATTAGTTTGGTTGTTAGATTTTGTATGTCATGAACTCGATCTAATATACGCGAGTTGATCCAACCGTGTTGGGATGAACTGTGTTCTATTGTGACGAACTGGAGATCTATTGTGATGAATTAGATCTTATTACAGTAGTCATTGCCGACGCAGGTTAGCCTGCTGATGCTGACGACGCGTGGGCCAGTGTCATTGGCGACGATGTTTAGTGAACCCGCATCGCATTTGTTGGTAGTTAGGTCCGGGCGGGTAGGCATCAATTATCTTTTTTATATTGGATGCTGACGCTGACGCGTGGGCCAGACACAATTTTTTTTGGAATGAAACTTACTTCCCTGATTTATTAGAGCCCATAAAACAACACCTAAAAAATCATAAAAATACAAACAACTCATATTTGGACATTCAGTATTTGAATAAAATATCAACAGTCACACTTGTGTGCCCAAAATTCATATATTTCATTTTTACACCCCATGGTAATTGTAGAATAATTATAATAACATCAAATTTGCTCTAAAAAATCTACAAATGACTTGGCAACATAATTTGGGTACCTAAACTTGTCTTCGAAATTTCAAGTGGTGTCGATGAAGGAATAATATACTTGTGTACCAATGTCTTCATCTCTCACATAGTTACCTAGAATGTTTGCTTGAACATTAAAGTTTTCAACACTTTGCAACATGTTCGAACTCATATGCATTTGATTGCAGATTAAAGGGAGAAATGGGAACCGTTCTTCATTTGAATAGAACTAGGCCCCACAGTCATTAGCGATGCGGGGCGATAACCGTGTCGGATTCTTTGCTCTCCCAAAATTTTACACGGACTAATTCGAGCATCATACGGCTAATCTACTACTGATTTTCTATTCTGTGCGAACTTCACCATTTCGCGGTGTAAGCTACGATCTTCAACGCTGCAAAACAAAGAAAATTCAGAGGCATCCTTTTTTCCACGCGCGGCCTTGTGGGTACTGCGCACGGGCGGTCGCCGCGCACGTGCGGAGCGACGGCGGTTCACTCCAAATGCGCCGAGTCGAGTAGTGGAGTGCACGCGCGGCAGCCTACTCACGCAAGGCGAGAAAGCCCTCATTGCTCGGCCATCTCGACATCGTGCGGCGCCGCCGCGGCCGCCTCATGTACCCCTTCGCGGTGTCGTCGGTGGCGCTCGCCATTGTCTCTATGAAGCGAATGGCGTACAGATAAGCCGCCACTTCGTGCCCACCCTCGGTGGCGCACCAGAGATCATTGTATCCCCTGTGTTTGATGAAGAAGACTTTGATTCCAAATAGGGGCGACAAGCCTCGTGTTTCCCGAGATCGCTCGGCGAGCAAGGAATGCTTTGTAAGCGGTGGGGTTTCGGCTTCGACCAGAAATCTCATCTCGTATCCCCTCTATTGATAAACGTCGGCGCGACGCGCCATCGCAGCCGCACACGCGGCGCATCGTCAACCAAGTACCACATACGGCTGCGGAGGTGAGCCAAGGGCCGCTGCGAGGTGGCACGCGCACGCCGCAATCTCAATGCGAGGTCTTGAGGGAGAGGCCCAATAGCGACGATGACGACTAGTGCCGCGTGCTTCTTCCCGGAGCATGCTATCCATCTCCCGTAGGGAATCGTGACGCTAAGGAGTAGGCGAGTTGTTGTTTTTTCATGGGTAGAGATGAAGGAAGCGAGGATCTAATTGTTTGGAAGGAGAAGATACGGGAGATTTGTTTCCAAACATGGTTTAAGTATGCAATGGAGACGATGTTTTAGTATCATATCTTTTAATTCTCCACGTGGAAACGACGTTTGGCTAATCGGGTAGAGACGATGTTTTGTTACCGCGTATCATTGGCCAATTCTACATTGGAATCACTACCTCTGCAGCTCTGCTCTCGGTAATTGACTAGCAACGGTTCTCCGATAGTCTTGGGACGGAACCTCTTTCTCGTTTCTGTGCTCTTGATCATATCCTTCCTCTCTTTTTTTTGGAGATGATGACTACGTTGAATGTTTGGGTGGAGGTGTTAGTGTTAGTTTGTAGCAAACTAACACTTTGGAGCCAAACACATGTCTTAATTTTGAGGTTTTAACAACTACCACTAACAGTAACACTAACATCTACCATCCAAACACGGCCATTGGAGACCATGTTTGCTTACTCCGCATATCATTTAATTCTACATTGGAATCACTACCTCTGCAGCTTTGCTCTCAGCCATTGACTAGCAACAGTTTCCCCATTGACCGGCTTGGGAACCTTCCCGACCGTTCTTGTGCTCTTGATCTTATCCCTTCCTTGTTTTTCCTATAAAAAGGCACCAACGCCTATCGGTCCTCCTCACTTCAAATTCTTCCTTCTTCTCTAGTAGATCTAGATCTAGCTATATGGTTCATTCTTCTGATGCAATAAAGCGAGTCACTTGCTTCCTTCTTCTCTAGATCTAGCTAGTATGTGGTTCCTTCTTCTGATACAATAAAGCGAGGCACTTGCTTCCTTCTTCTCTAGTTTTAGATCTAGCTATGGCGCAAAGATTAGATCTTGTAGGGCGCAAGCTTTTGATTTTATCTCTTCACCTCACCATCCCCTCGAAGCACAATGCAACTGGATGATTGGCCTCGCGGAAGCACCACTCAAAGCACGACCTAACGTAGAGATTCTTGCACGCCTCACGAAGATCACGCAGCAACACTTGCAGTAGTACCTTGTCGGAGTTGCAGATACGCTGGAAGGTGCCGCAGATTTTATTGCGAAGGTTCAGAAAATGGAAAATGGCCACATCCTTGATAAAGTGGATGATGATCTTGGTGAGAAGTTCATCTAGCGACGACGACATCAAGCACACCGCAACGGCTATCAAGAAAAAGAGAGGAAATAGCACAACGACGGGGTTTGGAATTTGAATGGCGACGAGGGTTGATGTTGGCGGCGACGAGGGTTGAAGTTGGCAAGGTGGATTGAAGCTGAAGAGGGATGAAGTTGGCGACGAGGATTGAAGTTGAAGGAACGAGGCAACGAGCACGAGGGTTGAAGGTTGAAGATGGCGCCTCGGCCATGTCGTAATAAAACAATAAATGGAAATTGAAATGGCGCCGCCGGTTGCGTTCTTGCCGTTGACAACCAGGCAGAGCATCATTGCCCCGCCCCTTCTCCTTCCCGCGTAAGTGAAAGGCGATGCGTGGCTTCGTGCCCGAGATGGAGCCCGATGCGCAATGGAGGTGGCACGTGCGCGTAGGCGTGTGGGTGGGGGGCGGGCGCTGTCGGTTCCGCGTCTTGTCAATATAACTCCCTCGCCCAATCGACCTCTCCTGTTTTCCCCTGCTTCTTCCATAAGCTTATCATCTTTTTCTTCACTTCTTCTTCGCGATTCACCATTACAAATCTTCAGTCGCCGAGAGAAGGAGGAGATGGCGTCAAGGAGCCCACCGCCATCGATGCGAGGGCGAAGGGAGGATGACGACGCTAAAAACCACCGTCGGAAGAAGTTGGAGAAGGGGAAGGAGCGAGAAGGCCAAAAGGCAGCCAGAACGGAGGCAGCTCTTCAACGACACTGCGGTTCGACGTCGAGGCCTTGGGAGCTCCCTTCAAAAAGCTTGAAGGTGTTGTCAAGGCCTTCGACATTAAGGCGCGTCATGTGATGTGTACGAGGACCGGCGTGAAGGGTATGCCTTCGGGATCCTGGGTTGGGCCCCGAGAAGTTCAAGAACCTCAGCGTGGTCAAGCGGGCGTGCCGCCGCCGCCACTTCTTCTTCGGCAGCCGAGCAGCCACGGCGGCGACAACGGCGACGACTGCAGCCGCGACGGCGACAACAGCGGGACTCCGACTAATTGATAGACTCCTCTACCAATTACAAATAATAATGCTCTATGTGCTTTTGTGTCTTCGTCGGTTCTTGGACATGAGCTGGTTGTACGTCGATCATGAAGCACTTAGTTAATTAGTTTGGTTCTTAGATTTTGTATGTCATGAACTCGATCTAATATACGCGAGTTGATCCAACCGTGTTGGGATGAACTGTGTTCTATTGTGATGAACTGGAGATTTATTGTGATGAATTAGATCTTATTACAATAGTCATTGCCAACACAGGTTAGCCTGCTGACGCTGCGCGTGGGCCAGTGTCATTGGCGACGATGTTTAGTGAACCCGCATCGCATTTGTTGGTAGTTGGGTCCGGGCGGGTAGGCATCAATTATCTTTTTTATATTGGGCGCGCGTGGCGGCGCGTGGGCCGGACACAATTTTTTTTTTGGAGATGAAACTTATACCGATTTATTAGAGCCCATAAAACAACACCTAAAAAATCATAAAAATACAAACAACTCATATTTGGACATTCAGTATTTGAATAAAATATCAACGATCACACTTGTGTGCCTAAAATTCATATATTTCAATTTTACGATGAAGGAATAATATACTTGTGTACCAATGTCTTCATCTCTCACATAGTTTCCTAGAATGTTTGCTTGAACATTGAAGTTTTCAACACTTTGCAACATGTTCGAACTCATATGCATTTGAAAACTTAACAAAACCTTATGTTCTGCGCTTAATGTAAATTTCCATCACTAATGGTTGTGTAAAACTAATATTATTTGTATGTTGTAGTTACAAATAACAAAAGAAGGCATATAAACATCACTCAACAAAGGGAATGTACACTAAACAATGAAATTAATGAATAGATGGTGATTTTAGAAAAAATTTAAAAAAAAAGTATCAAATTTGGACTAATAACGACGAAGAATACTTGTTACAACATTTGATTGCAGATTAAAAGGAGAAATGGGAACCATTCCTCATTTGAATAAGCCCAGGCCCCACGATCATTAGCGACGCGGGGGCATTAACACGTGTCGGATTTGCTGCTCTCCCACTATTTTACACTGATAATTCGAGCATCATACAAAAGCTAATCTACTACTGATTTTCTATTCTCTGTGTGAACTTCACCATTTCGCAGCGCAACCTACAGTCTTCATTGAAAAACAAAGAAATTCGAAGCCATCCTTTTTCCACGCCACAGCCGCCGCCGGTACTGCGCACGGGCGATCGCCAGCCCTTTGTGCGGAGGCGGCAGCAGTTCACCCCAAATGCGCCAAGTCGAGTAGTGGAGTGCATGTGCGGCCTTCTCACACAAAGGCAGACATCCCTCATTGCTCAGCCATCTCGACATCGTACTGGCGCCGCCCGCGACCCGCCTCATGTACCACTTCGCGGTGTCGTCGGCGGCGGCACCGCCATTGTCTCTATAGAGCAAGATGGCGTATAGATAAGCCGCCACTTCGTGCCCACCCTCAGTGGCGCGCCGGAGATCATTGTATCCCCTGTGTTTGATGAAGAAGACTTTGATTAGGATAGAGCAAGCCTGCGGATTCCGAGGCGCCGGCGAGCAAGGAATGCTTTGTAAACGGTGGGGTTCCACGGCCAGAAATCTCATCTCGTATCCCTCTGACCCGAACGTCGGCGCGATGTCGCCGTGGCCGCACACGCGGCGCATGGTCGAGCAAGTACCTACGCTGCGGAGGTCAGCCAAGGGCCGCTCGAGGTCGCAGAAGCGCGCGCCGCAATCTCAATACGGAGGTCTTGAGGGAGGCCCAGCAGCAGCGATGACGACTAGTGCCGCGTGCTTCTTCCCGACATGCTATCCATCTCCGGCCGGGAATGGTGACGATGAGGAGTAGGCAGTTGCTGTTTTTCATGGGTAGAGATGAAGGGGCAAGGGATCTAATTGTTTTGGAAGGAGAAGATACAGGAGATTTGTTTCCAAACATGGTTTAAGTATGCAATGGAGACGACGTTTCGTTACCCCGCATATCTTTTAATTCTCCATTGGAAACGACGTTTGGCTAATCCGCATAGAGACGATGTTTTGTTACCCCGCGTGTCATTTAATTCTACATTGGAATCTTTACCTGCGGCTACGCTCTCGGCCATTTGCGGCAATAGTTTCACCATTGACCGTCTTGGGACGAACCACTTCTGAGCTCACAATGCTCTTGATCTTATCCCTTCCTCTCTTTTTTGGAGATGATGACTACATTGGATGTTTGGGTGGAGGTGTTAGTGATAGTTTCTAGCAAACTAACACCAAAACTAACTGCCCCTGGAGCCAAACACATGTGTTAATTTGGAGGTGTTAACAACTACCACCTACTTGATAACACTAACATCTACCATCCAAACACGGCCATTGGATATGATATTTGCTTACTACGCATATCATTTAATTCTACATTGGAATCACTACCTCTGCAGCTTTTCTCTCAGCCATTGACTAGCAACAGTTTCGCCATTGACCGTCTTGGGAACCTTCCCGACTGTTCTTGTGCTCTTGATCTTATCCCTTCCTTGTTTTTTCTATAAAAAGGCACTAACGCCTATCGGTCCTCCTCACTTCAAATTCTTCCTTCTTCTCTAGTAGATCTGGATCTAGCTATATGGTTCCTTCTTCTGATACAATAAAGCGAGTCACTTGCTTCCTTCTTCTCTAGATCTAGCTAGTATATGGTTCCTTCTTCTGATACAATAAAGCGAGGCACTTGCTTCCTTCTTCTCTAGATCTAGATCTAGCTATGGCGCAAAGAATAGATCTTGTAGGGCGCAAGCTTTTGCTTTTCTATCTTCACCTCACATTCCCTCGAAGCACAATGCCTCTGGATGATTGGCCTCGCGGAAGCGCCGCTCAAAGCACGACCTAACGTAGAGATTCTTGCATGCCTCACGAAGATCACGCAACAACACGTGTAGTAGTACCTTATCGGAGTTGCACATGCGCTGGAAATGGAAAATGGCCACATCCTTGATGGAGTGGATGATGATCTTGGTGAGAAGGTCATCTAGCAGCAGCAGCATCAAGCACATTGTGGCCATCGAGGAAAGGAAGGAAATAGCAGCGACGGGGTTTGGAATTTGAATGGCGACAGGGGTTGAAGTTGGCGGCGACGAGGGATGAAGTTGGCAAGGAGGATTGAAGTTGAAGAGGGATGAAGTTGGCAACGAGGATTGAAGTTGAAGGAGGTAACGAGCTCGAGAGTTGAAGGTTGAAGATGGCGCCTCGGCCATGTTGTAATAAAACAATAAATGGAAGTTGAAAAGGCATTGCAGTTTGGCTGTTGCCATTGACAAGTGGGCCCGGCATCATTGCCCCGCCCCTTCTCCTTCCCGCGTAAGTGAAAGGCGACACGTGGCTTTGCACCCGAGACGCAGCCTGATGCGCAATCGAGTGGCACGTACTGGCATTAATGGAGTAGTGGGTGGGGGAAGAGGTGCCTGACGGTTCCGCGTCTTGTCAATAACTCCCTCGCCCAGTCGCCCTCCACTGCTTTCCCCTGCTTCTTTCATAAGCTTATCATCTTTTTCTTCACGTCTTCTTCCTCCTCGCGATTCACCACTACAAATCTTCGGTCACTTGCGAGAGAAGGAGGAAATGGCGTCCGAGGCACCGCCGTCGAAGCGGGGACGAATGGAGGACGACGACGACGAAAGCCGCCGTCGAAAGAAGTTGGACAATGGGAAGGAACTGGCGGCCAAGGACGGCGATGAGGAACCTCTCTTCGACGACACTAAGTTCAACGTTGTCGAAGTGGCATCGACGCCTTCGAAGCTTGAAGGTGTTGGCGCATCATGATGTGTACAAGGACCCGAGCGTGAAGGGTCTTGCCTTCGAAGTTAACGGGTTGGTTGAGAAGCTCGAGAACCTCCCTGTGTTCGTAAGTGCCCAGCCGCCACTTCTTTGACGATAGCGACTCGACGGTGACGGAAGCCACGACGGCGACGACGGAAGCCACGGTGGCGTCGGCGGGGACGATGGCGGGACTCCGACTAATTGATAGACTCCTCTACCAACTGTTAACAATAATGGCTTTGTGCTTTTGTGTCTTCATCCGGTTCTTGGACATAACTGCTTAGTTTGTCTGTCGATCATGAGCTACTTAGTTAATTAGTTTGGTTGTTAGATTTTGCATGTCATGAACTCGATCTAATAATATACGCCGAGTAGATCCAACGCGTTGTGATGAATGATGTTGTTGTATGGGCGGGAGATACGTTTGTGATGAATTAGATCTTATTAGAGTAGACATTGCCGACGCGAGTTAGCTGCTTGTGGCCGACAACGACGCGTGGGCCGGTTCATTGGCGACGATGGTTAGTGAACCCGCATCGCATTTGTTGGCGGTTGGGCCGGGCGGGCGAGGCAACGATTATCTTTTTATATTGAACAATGACATTGACGCGTGGGCCTGTCACAATTTTTTTGGAATGAAACTTGCTTCCCTGAATTATTAGAGCCCATAAAACAGCACCTAACATATCATAAAAATGCGAACAATTCGTATTTGGACATTGAGTATTTTTATAAAATATCAACAGTCACACTTGTGTGCCCAAAATTCATATTTCGTTTTTACACCCCATGGTAATTATATAATAATTCTAATAACATCAAATTTGCTCTAAAAAATCTACCAAATTGACTTGGAAACATAATTTGGGTACCTAAACTTGTCTTCGAAATTTCAAGTGGTATCGATGAAGGAATAATATACTTGTGTACAAATGTCTACATCTCTCGGATAGTTTCTAGAATGTTTGCTTGAACATGATTTTCCACACTTTGCAACATGTTCGAACTCATATGCATTTGAAAACTTAACAAATCATTGTGTTCACCTTAGCTTACGAAATGTAAAGTTCCATCACTAATGGATTTGGCCCAACAAATATTATTTGTATGTTGTACTTACAAAGAATAAAACAAGACATATAAACATCACTCAACAAACGGAGTGCACACTAAACAATGAAATTAATGAATAGATGGTGATTTTAGAAAAAAAATTAGAAAAAAGTATCAAATTTGGACTAATAACGACGAAGAAATACTTCTCGCGCAAAGTTGAGTAGTGGATCGCACGCGCAGCCTTCTCACGCAAAGGCAGACATCCCTCGTTGCTCAGCCATCTCGACGTTGCTGTGCGCGCGCAACCGCCTCATGTACCCCTTCGCTGTGTCGTCGGCGGCGGCACCGCCATTGTCTCTATAGAGCAAGATGGCGTATAGATAAGCCGCCGCATCGTGCCCACCCTCGGTGGCACACCAGAGATCATTGTATCCCCTATCTTTGACGAAGAAGGCTTTGATTGCGAAGAGGAAGGCAGCTCAGCATAGCAAGGAATGCATTGTAAGAGGTGGGGTTCCAAACCCAAGAAATCTCATCTCGTATTCCCTCTATCGACAAACGACGACTAATGTCACCGTGCCCGCACACGCGGCGCATGGTCGAGCAAGTACCGCATAGGCTGCGGAGGTCAACCAGGGCGGCTGCGAGGGTCGCAGAAGCGCGCGCCACAATCTCAATGCGGAGGTCTTGAGGGAGGCCCAACAGCGACGAGGGCTGGTGCCGCGGGCTTCTTCGCGGCATGCTATGCATCTCTGGCGGGAATGGTGATGATGAGTAGGCGATTCTTGTTTTCGCGGGTAGAGATGAAGGGCCGGGGGATCTAATTGTTTTGGAAGGAGAAGATACGGGAGATTTGTTTTCCAAACACGGTTTAAGTATGCAATGGAGACGATGTTTCGTTACTTTCAGGTATTATCATTTAGGCCCACATTGGAATCACTACCTCTACGGCGGTGCTCTCGGCCATTTGCGGCAACGGTTCGCCATTGACCTTCTTGGGGATCACTTCCCGTTTCTTGTGCTCTTGATCTTATCCCTTCATCTCCTTTTTTGGAGATGATGACTACATTATGGTGTTAGTTTGGTGGACCCCACCACCGCTGGTTCAATGTTCAAGACTTCCCGTCGAGTGGCCTTCTGAGACCGTTTGGTGGGTAGTCCGCCGAAGAGGACGTTCACCGCCTTGTCGGGTTCTTGGAAGTCATTGTTGCCTTCGTCGGCTTTTTTTGCCTTTCTTGTTGTGAGGAGGCCGTGGGTCTGGAGAGTCCTTGAGTGCTCGCCAGAGTTGGTAGCACTGCTCGGTAGTGTGGTTGCCCTCCAGATGCCACAGGCACTTCTCTTTAAGCAAGTCCTTGAAGCCGCCGGAGGTCTTCTTCGAGTTGTCTTTCGCAGGGTGCTGAATAGCCGCGACTGTGTTGCCTGGCTTGCGCTTGCGATTAGGACCCGAGTAGTTATTGTTGCGACCGCCTTGATCCCGATTGTTGTTGTTGCTGTCGCCCACGTTTTGCTTGCTCTTGCCGCGAATAGCATTGTACTTAGCGTTCACCTTGTCTTCTTCGTCATCCCATGAAGTGATCATGTCTTTGAGCTTGGTGATGGAGCTCGGACGACGGCGACCGAAGTCTTCGAAAGTACGATGGTGGTAGAGACTGTCTTGGAAAAGGTCGATGACTTCCTTGTCGGTGACATCGACTACAGTGGCGCGCTTATCGAAGAAACACCGCATGTACTTGCATAGGTTCTCACCCTGTTCCTGCTTCACCATAGCCAGGTCCATGCGAGTACCCGAGCGTCCCATGGCGCCTGTGAAGTTGCTGGTGAACTGTTCCTTGAGCTGGTCCCACTTGTCGATCGAGTACTTCTCGAGAGACTCGAGCCATGTAAGTGGAGCTTGATCCAGACAGAAGGGGAAGTAGAGGCACTTCGTGTCGTTGTTGCCACCAGCATTTTCGATAGAGAGGGCATAGCATCTGAGCCATTGGACTGGATCTTGCTTCACATCATACTTGGTGATTCCCAGAGGCTTGAATTTCTCTGGGAGGAGCAGATTGCGAAGTCGAGCAGAGAAGGCAGGGAAGCCATCGTTCTCGCCTGCCGTGGAGGTTTTTTTGCGTCGAATTTCTTCAATTCTGCAGCGGGCGTCGTAGCCGCCGCGTGAGACACCGGTGACGTGGCTGTCTGCGTGGCCTCGGCCTCCGCGATCGCCTCCACCACCGGCTCTCCTTCCAGCCCCGTGTGAGGAGCTCCCGCCGCCGCTACCTCCACTGCCAGCGTCACCATGAGCCACCACGGCGCGACTACCACCAGCGCCGACAACGCTGTTGCCGCCCTGAAAAGGTCCACCAGCTGATGCCCTAGTGCGGTTGGGGTTCTGTGGTAGTTCTCCTCGAGTACGGTTGCGTCCGTTGTCAGCTGGGCTGCGACTTGTGGCTTCATGGTCGGCTTCGCGAGTTCTGAGGGGAGGCACTTGAGTGACTCTGTTGTCAACTCTCATGAAGTAGGCGTCCTCTGCGAGCTTGGCGATGACTTCCCCCGCGCGCATCCCCTGAGCCTGACGTGCTATCGTGGTGATAGACATGAGGCACTGTTCAGGGGTAGTATGCACCCGGCTTTCGACTTGGTTACTGCCTCCGTGAGGTTCCGTATGGGGAGGCTCTCACGGAGATGTCGATGCCGTTCGTTACGCTTTCTGTTGCACTCACGTCGGGCGTTCTTGTCGTCGCTGGTTTCATCTGTGGGTGCATTGGCAGACAACTCGTCTGCTGAAATATCTTCGAGGTAGCAGTCAAGTCGTGTCCCTGAGTGTCCCGGCGTCTCGTTGGTAGTCATGAAGACTTGACGATCAGGAGAGCCGAGACTGGAGTCGGTAGTCGCCACCTCTGTTGGAGTGTGCTCCTCCGCTGGAGCTAGTGGTGTTCCTTCCTGGAAGGGAAGCGAGTCAAGGTAGGCGACACAGCATGAGTTCCCGTCTGTCAGGTCTGCAGGCTTGCGGTCTGGCTAGTAGATGAATCTCCCAGTGGGTGTAGATGTTATAACCAGGCCGGTAGCCGGCCCTAACAGCGGTTGCTCATTCGTGGAGGTCTCGGACTCGGGCTCGTCTGGGTCCGATCCGAAGTCGAACTCGTATGAGGAGTCCGAGTAGTAGCCGGAGACGGGGTTGGAGTCCGAGGTGTAGTCGGAGACGATCTCCTTACCGGCCCGGCGTGCAGTGATAGCCTTCGCATGGGCCTTGCTAGCGTTGCAGAGGCCATATAGGAAGTGCTCGTGGGGTGGGGAATCCGCACACGATGGCTCGATAGCCGGCTCGCATGCGATGGCCCATAGGGACATCGAGTTCGAGTTGGAGTCGTATCCAAGCTCGAAGTCGGCGTGTTGGTTGTAGAGCAAAATTTTGCCGAATTTTTTGGCAAGTTCACCCATGACAATTTTGGGAAGCATCACGAGCCCAGTGCTCGGGCTGGGAGTCATGGTGAGGCGGCGTTGGAAGGATCCGGCACCGTCAGCGGTGCACACCCAAGACCCAAGACGAAGGTGTCGCCGCAGTTGAAAGCGATGATTGGCTTGATGAAGATTGAAGCCGTCGAGTTCACCATGAGATCTTCGGTGAGATCCCCTACCTAGCGCGCCAGCTGTCGGTGTTTTAGACTGGCAACCTACCAAGGGGAGTACTCGAGGTAGACGAATTTGGCCTCGCCGAGATCGGTAACTCGAAGGAAGAGACGCGTGGCACACAATTTAGATAGGTTCGGGCCGCGAGGTGCGTAATACCCTACATCCTGTATGCTGCATAGCTCTGGATTGATTGGGTGTGTTTACAAGATGATGCGTATGAGAGAGAGGGGGTCTCTGCCTCGCCTTATATAGCCCGGGAGGCAGGGTTACAAGTCGGTTTGAGGAGAGAGTACTAGTTGGGTACGGCTAGGAGTTCTCTACATAGTACAGGACATGTATAGCTTCCTATCCGAGTACTTCTCCACTGTAGTCCTTGCGCCTCACGCCATCAGGTGCCGTGTGGCACAAGCCGAGTAGTCCCAGGGGCCCACCGAGTAGTCGGTCCTGGTACCCACCGAGGTAGTGGGCCAAGGGAGGTCCATACAACAGTAACTCTTTTGTATTTCCCCTTGTGCCCCTCCCCTTGAGACTATAAAAGGGAGAGGAGGGCAACGGTCACAAGGATTATACTTCCTCTCGATCATACACCGCCACCCTGGACCTGGGAACGAACTCCCTCTCCCGACCAGCTTGTAAACCCTACTGCGAGCACACTTGGCTCAGGAACACGGCATCCACACACTGGACATAGGGTATTACTCCTCGGAGGCCCGAACCAGTATAAATCCTGTTGTCTCCCGAGCTAACCATCCGAGCCCGACGCACGTCGACATAAATTTACTGCCGGCGCTAGAGAACCCCGACAGGCAGCCACGGCCGGGCTGGGCCGCGGAGTCCACGGGCGCCGTCGGAATGTGGTGGGGTGGGGGCGCTTTGAAAGGGGTGGCCGGGATGGTGGGGAATGCACCGGGGGTGGGGTGGGTGGGGGATAAGGTGGGGCCTGTCACGGCTGGTCGTGATGGAGATGGTGGGCAGCGTGGGGGCGATGGGATAAGATGGGAACCTTTTTAAAAAATTTAACCTTTTTAATCTAATATTTAAAAAAACTCACACCAAACTATATTTCCAAAAAAGTAGCCCTTTTAGTCGCGCCATGCTCCGTGGCACGACTAATACTTAAGTCGCGCCACATGAAATGGCGTGAGTAATGTACACAGTGGCGTTGAAAAAAAGTCGCAACTTACGTGGCAGATTGAGTCGCGCCAAGCGGTGTGGCGTGACTCCCTGAATCACGCCACGTACCGTGGCGCGACCCAGTTCTACCATACTGGTTCAGGCCTCCTCCAGCCGTGTTTCCTTATTCCTTTTAATTAGCAAATGAGCTTTTAAATTTGTGAAACTCGAGATGTATGATCTATACAGTGCATGTGTTCCATTTTAACTATGTGCACTCGAAACCATGGGTATAAAATGAGAAATCTAATTTTGAAATAGCCTAAGTGTTATTATATCAACACATGAAAACTGTTAAGTCTGAAAATAGAGTCAACTAGTCAACTTCAGACATACTTTTTGACAAATTTCACACAAAGACCTTAAATACTTTTGGACTATAAGTGAATTTGGATGTTCATAGTTTGGACAAGTTGTTGGTCAAATATAACAAAGAATTCATAGTTTAAGGGAGGCCTAAATTTGGAAAGTTGTGTTGTTTTATACTTAGCTAACAAACTTAGAAAACAACACAACTTTCCAACTTTAAGCCTCTTTTAAACTATGAATTCTTTGTTATATTTGACCAACAACTTGTCCAAACTTTCCTATGAACATCAAATTGACTTGTAGCCCAAAAGTATTTAAGGTCTTTGTGTGAAATTTGTCAAAAAGTATGCCCGAAGTTGACTCTATTTTCAGACTTAACAGTTTTCATGTGTTGATATAATAACACTTAGGCTATTTCAAATTAGATTTCTCATTTTATACACCATGTTTTCAAGTGCACATAGTTAAAATAGAACGTATGAATCATACATCTCGAGTTTTGCAAATTTAGGAGCTCATTTGATAATTAAAAGGAATGACGAAACATGCCTAAATGAGACCTGGAACTCCCGGTTCAGGTGTGAGATTGATCTGGTCATGCCACGATGCGTGGCGTGACTCCTTCGTGAGTCACGCCAGGCCGTGTGGTGCGACTCAGTCCACCACGTAAGATGCGATTTTTTTTCAAATTCCACAGTGTACATTAGTCGCGCCATTTCACACTACAAGAAACTATTTAATCCGTGACGTAACCATTCTGTCACGGATTAAATAAAATTCGTCGCAAATCAGCATCCGCGACGATTTACATTTTCGTGGTGGAATGAGCGTCATTGATTAAATCTCTCGACGTTCCCTTAATAAACGTCGCGATCCGTGACGTATCTGAATCGTCACGGAGCAGCCCGAGGCCCATGCAGCCCAACCCATGCTCACTATCCGTGACAAAATAAAATCGTCACGGATTGCTACGGACTCATGTGACATGGATGCCGACGTGGCGTGCCACCTGGCAGCCGACGTGGCGTGCCACACCGGCGCCCGACGTGGCGTGCCACCCTGGCACCCGACGTGGCGTGCCACATGGCCGCCGACTCGGATGGTTTTGATGACATGGACAATGACGCAGTTTGCCACATGGCCGCCGACGTGGCACCGACTCCGGACGACCGCAATGACGTGGACAATGACGTGGCGTGATGACGTGGAATTTTTAGGACCCTTGTGTGACAGCCTTATTCTAGCAAGTGGGCCACAATTCGGCCCGGGATTTCAGCCTCGCCGAAATCAATTCAGCCCACGAGAAGTACCCATCACATTTATCCAACAGAATAATAGACAAAAAATTTTCATACAGAATTCAGCCCATAAGACAATCACAGAATTCAGCCCATAAGACAATCACATATTTGTGTATCTTTTCCAGTCTCATTTTGCATCACATAATTTTATCTGATGCAAAGTTTGCATCAGCAGCATCTATACATAATTTTATCTGTTGCAAAGTTTGCATCAGCAGCATCTATTCAGCGGCAAAAATGAAGCTCCACAAACAGAAGTATGAACCAACAAAAAACTCTATATAGCAGCCACATTTTCCAACAAAAAAGACATGCAAAAAAGACATGCGAGTCGCCAGAGCATCGCTTGTACATCACACCATGAGCCAACTTCTCACCATGAGCCACCAGCAGGTCACCAGGATGTGAACCTCGAAACCAAAAGAATAAGACAGTTAACTTGCAGTGCTAACAAGACAAAAACAATATTATGTAGCTATTAGCATGCCAGATTGTTTAGAAAAAAACATATAGAACCATTCCTACAATATAGAACCACTGGACCACAAATACACAAATATTAGAAAAACTAGGTGGAACAAATGTGCCCAAATATCTAAATCACAAATCCACATCAAGTATCATGTTAGTATTAACAAGCTAACAAGTAAGAGCCGACATGCTCGCATGCCGTGTGCAGGAAAACAAGGATCCGGATCCATACAAGGACAAGCAAAGGGCAACATATGGCAATCCAACTAGCAAAACAACATATTCTTGGTTCCAGGAAAATATAACATACCCTCATGCCCGACCAAGCAAACGTTCAAGTTTTGCTTCCAAAGCAGCCTTGCTTCTTCTCCATATCCTCCTTGTCCCTTATCCTTGCCTCGTTCCATTTCCCTGCAGCTTGCCTTGACAAAACTTCAATTTCGACACGCCGATCGCTCACAACAGCATCGAAGGTCACCATTGGCCCTTATCTCCACTTCTAGTCGTGCTTGAACACTCTTTGCACTAGATCTTGGTTTCCCGGACACGATCCCCGCATTCCGAAGGAATGTATTGTTTTTGCACTTTTCATTGAGGACATCGCCTACAACCCGAGTTGCGGTGCCTTGGTTCTTCACCTTCAATTGGTGCCGCCGCCAACCGATTCTCCATTTCAATCTTGCAAGACATCAAGCAAATAACATTTGTAACTTAGAACAATTTAAAATAAGCAACCGAAAACATCATGCATAGGAGAACTTACAATGGCAGATTGTACATTAGGCATGTAGCCCTTCTTCCTCTTGCCGAAGTGAGTCGCCTTGAACAAACCAAACGCATCCAATTCATTACCCTCATTCTCGCCCGCTCGAAAAGAATGTGCAAGAAGAAACTTCATATTTGTGCAGCAAGAAACTTAAGGTTTGTGCATCAAGAAACTTCATGTGTGCAGCAAAGAACTTTGTATTTGTGCAAGCATGAAATTAAACATAATTGATTTGCTAAAACCTAACGGAACAGCATGTTAACTTGAACAAAACTCGGTTTTCAATTGTTGCAAATAACCATGGCTAACTTACCAATTTCTCTACAAAAACTCGGATAGCTACATGATCCAGGCTTGTACCAGTGGAATTTGACCAAATCCCGTTGTCTTTGTTCTTTTGACAAAGCTCGCCTACATCATATAAAGAACAAAAGTTAGACAAGTGCCGAAGTAGGAAGTACATGGCAATAGTTGGTTTTTTGTACCATTTTTTCAAGGTTTCTTCCATGCTTCCACAAGGTGAAGCCACTCATCATCACTTGTCGGCGGGTTCATTGGAGAAGTCCTCGTGACCAAATGAAGTGGGAAAGGATCAAAAAAAATTTCCTTCAAACCTATGTCGTTGTTGGCGAACTGCAGCTTTTCATCATCTCAACACAACCCTTTCTAATTGTAGCATCATCGTTGTTGATGTCAAACTTGGCCTATCCAGATGGAACACATATGAGAACTATAATATTTGAAAAAAGAAATAGCTTGCAGGACATTTAACTTCACTTATCAATTGTTTTCGATAAGATAAATATCAAACAAGACACAATTGTCGTCACTTATCGCTTATCATGTCTAAAAACAAGTCATGTCATGAACGTAAACAACTCAAAAGTTGTGTATAAGTTGCAGCCACGAAATGAGTACCATTTCACTAATTTAACATAGTTGTAAGCTAAAAGTCATGTCATGATTCCTACCACATTGGGTAGCAGATTCGGAAAGTTTAGAGAATAACTTACACGAAGGCATCCCGTAAAAGCTTCAATCAATGCAGGTCTTTTCTTGTACTCCTTCCAATGCAACAACACAGCACATGGTTTCTAACCGCAATATTGCATTCAAAGTGGCAAACTTGGCAAAGAATGATAGGTGTGAGGGGCCCGATGCTTCCTTCAGGTATAATGATGGGTAGCTTGCCACGGCGAGATCCGTTTATCCTCCGGAGGCCATGCCCCATGTTAGCTCCTCGATTCCAAGGCACCTCTACTCCTTGTAATAAATGATCAATGAAATTGCTATTAGCGTGCAAAGCAACATAACCAAGCAATGTGATATGTAACATGAAAAATAATGAACAACCACCTTCAATGTTATCCTCGTCACCATCATTCCGGGGAATGCCATCACCTCCATCATCTAGTAAGAAGATGTAAGTTAGCATTCATCACAAATCAAAGGTTAGCATGAGTGGTACACACATGGAACTAGAAAGAACCACCTTCGCCGGCCATATGAGTGAGATTGTGAGACCGAGAAATGGCATCGCTTGCATCATCTAAAGAGATGTAGCAAGTTAGATTGCATTAATCATGTAAACAAATGTTACAGAATGATAGAAGAACCATGGTACTCACCATGAGCAAGAATCGGCACATGAAGCTCACTTAGTTCAGCAAAGAAATGGCACATGATCACTTGGTTGGACAAAGCTGCCACACGGTCACTTGGTTCAAGAACCTGCCATGTGGTCACTTGGTTCAGCGGTACCTGCCACGTGATCACTTGGTTCAGCCTGCCACATGGTCACTTGGTTCAGCCCGCCGGCATGTGGAGATGGAGGTCACTTGGTTCAGCAGGGCCGAGCATTGCTTTCCTTTGACTTTTTACGTCTAGTGGGTGGTTCATGTGCAAAAACCCTCTTACGAGACCCAAATCTAACACCACACGAAGGAGGAACTCGAAGTTTGATTCTTAGTGCCGTAGCATCTCTTCGTCTTACCGGCCTCGGTAGAAATAGAAGCATGGATTACCGAATGGAGTTTTCATAGAAGGAAAAATGTATTAGGAAGCACACAACAATTGAAAGGATTGGGAAGTTGGAAGAATTGGCACCTTTGCAAAGTGCCATTTGATGAGATGGCATCTCCTTCAAGATCATCATCTTGTAAAGGATCATATTCAGATTCCGAGTTTTCACTATGCCGTTTGGTATTGTTATTTTCTTGAGAAATGGCAGATGTTCGAAAGTATGGATAGTTGTCAACGATTCCTAGCCGCTTTAGCCGTGCACCGTTTTGCATACAATTTCGGAGACGCGGCTCTTCGTACTCCTCCAACGGTGTTTCTAAGAGACAAGAGAAAACAAGAACATATTAGGGCCTCCACAAAGATGGTTGTGATGCCCGTAAATAATAGCTATCTACTTCGTGTGAATAGTTTATAGTGCTAGCTATACCCATCTCACCTCCTCTCTCCCCGCACTCCCCGGGTCGTTTCTTTCGTGTGAAGACCGTTGAGGGAATGAGCGTACGTACCACTCCCCGGCTTTTGCTTGCTACTAGTTATATATGCCAGCCCAATGATTTCATATACCTGTCATCGGGTCTATTTATGGCTTGCAAATAATACAAAGAAGCCAGCAAAGAAGCTAGTCCATTATATTGCATTGGCCGCCACCACCACAACCACAATGCACACACACACAAAAAAAAGAAACCGATCGACAAGTAGAGTGCAAGTAAGGCAAGTCATCTATTATCGTACCTCACACTTTACCATAGTTTTAGAACACAAGACTACACTTTACCATAGCTTGCAAATGGTTCAACAAGAATTAAATATTCCATGCTACCAAAGACAAGTGCTACCATCATAGCCGTAATATAACACCAAAAGGTACGGATGCATGACCAGCTTTCGGTTTTCGCAGTCCTATAAGGCTTTAGACTGTCAATTAAACGTTATATGTTTCAACATGGATTTGACCATAGTAATATATGCTAACATTCTTCCATGACTAATTGAGGAAGTCACTGACAAAGGTTTGCAAATCACTGCGCGAAATAAACATAAGCTAACACTGACAGAGGTAAATCATTGCAATGCAAGTATTCAATGGCAAGTCATCCCATCATAAAAGTAGGAGATTAACACTGACAGGTAAATCATAGCTATGCACCCTAAGCACTCATCCCATCATAAAAGTAGGAGATTAAACCATACAGAGGAGGTACGTGTAAGGAACACAAACTTGTGATCTGACGTGGTGCTTGTGGCTTCTTTTGCGCACCACCCTTCGCCGACATGGTGGAGGTCTTGGGCTTCGTGGCCGGTGGTCTTTTGGTTCGCGCCGGAGATCTTGGGGTCGGTGCAAGACGTCTTGGGGTAAGAGCTTGAGCTTGCCAGTGGTAGGTGTACACCGACCGCGCCACCATCTTCTGATACTTGTACGCTCGCCGCACCACCCGCTTCTGGTAATCCAATTAGTGTAACTTAGTCAAATAAACTCCACAAATAAACTTAAGGCAATAATCATAGCAGTATAGCAGAAGCATTTTGAATGCCGAATACGGAAATAGGAGTACTCATAATCGTATGTGAGCAAAACCGCACAATCAAAGTTAAAAATATCAGCCCCGAATTTATTTACATTCGATTAACATGTACACAGATTAAATATACTTGACATCACAACATGAATAATTCCCGAACATTGAATAATTTCGAACAAATATCAGCATTGAATTACATTTCATGACATTGACATCATATCATTTACATCATTGCCTCAAAGTTAACAAATTGGCCTCGTATGATTTGATATAAAAAGCAAGAATAAATGGTTCATGGCAACCATGGAAGCGTGAGACACATCCACCCCAAGATTTGAAAAACATGGGCATGGATGTGTCACACGTTTTGATGAGTGCCATGAGAGGTAATATACATCTGATCATCATCATAGGCAAAAGTGGAGCAAAGGAAGAACACAAAATGTTGGCCTCAGATATGTTTGCATTTCATTTGAACTTGAACTTGGAGCTTAACGATAGAAAGCAAGAATAAAGAGGATGTCATGGCAGTATGGAACCATGCGACACATCCATCCCCACCATGATAGATTGCCTGGGAATGGACGTGTCGCATGGTTTGATGACAGACATGAATAATAGAACAGGAAAAATAAACATCTTCATAGGCAAAACAGAACAGACGACCAACAGCTCCAGTCCCTCACAAGTTCAAGTTCATCAATTCAAGTATCATCATAGGCCTCAGAATGTATTCCAGATAAGGGCTCACTCAAATAACCAACAGAAGCTACACAAATAGTATAAAGTAACAGATAAAAAACAATATGGCGTAACGTATCCGCCGCGGCGGCCATCGGTGCCGCGCCGACCGCCGGGTTGTGGGTGCCGCGCCGCCACGTCGGCCGTCGGTGCCGCGCCGGCCCTCGATGCCGCACCACCCGCTTCTCGGTAATCCAATAGTGTAACTTAGTCAACAAATAAACTTAAGGCAATAATCATAGCAAGATAGCACAAGCATATTGAATGCCGAATACGGAAATAGTAGTACTCATAATCGATGTGAGCAAACCGTACAATCAAGGTTAATAAATATCAACCCCGAATTTATTTACATCCGATTAACATGTCTTACACAGATTCAATATACTATCCGACAACAAGATTTGCATCCTACATTCTATCCAAGACTCGAACAATTAAACCTACTTCTATCCAAGACTCGTGACAATTACTAAATAACAAAGAAGCAAACCTTCCCAAGAGAAAACACATAAACATCCGCTAACAAACATAATCGAGACAAGGTTTTATCCGGATCATAGCAAAGATACAAACAAACAAACTAACAAACATTCTACCGCATATGACAAAGAAACAAACAAGCAGCCTCTTGCAACATAGGACATCGATGGAGTAGGGGGAAGGAGCACAAACTTGTTATCCGGCGTGGTGCCGTTGGCGTGGTGGAGGTCTTGGGGTAGGAGCCATCTTCTCGGGTAGGTGGAGACCCGCGCGCAGCCGGATCCGCTCGGTGCGGCGCCGACCGCCGGTTGTGGGTGTTGCGCCGCCGCGTCGGCCGTCGGTGCCGTGGCCGGCCCTCGATGCCGCACCACCCGCCGCCATCGGCCCCGCGCCGTCGCGCCTGCCATCGGTGCTGCGCCGCACGCCAGTGGTAGATGGACGGCCGACGAGTCCTTGAAGCGTCGGTCCTTGAAGCGAGACATCGATCTAGGGTTGCGACACCGCGGCTGCGGGATGGGGAAATGCGGCTGCGGGATGGGGAAATGGGGCTGCGGGATGGGGAAATGGGGCTAGGGTTGCGGACCCGGCCGGGGCGTCGTGCGCCGTCGAGGGGCGGACCCGCCGGGCGTCGTGCGCCGTCGAGGGGCGGACCCGGCCGGGCACCCGCGGCCGAGGAGGCTAGGGTTTCAAAGGCGGCCGAGGAGAGGAGAGGGGGGAGAATGAGTGGGTGGGTGGGAGGGATTTGGGAGATTTCATATCCCGCACCCGCGCCGTGCGCCCGCGTGGGTGGGCGAATGACGTTGACGAACTTGCCATCGGGTCAATGACGTGTGGGTCCCAACTTGGTTGGGCCCACACGCCGCCCACCGAAGTGTGGGTTTTCATGTCGCCCGAAGTGTGGGCCGAGCGGGGGTGGGTGGGCCGCCGAGAGGGATAGACAGTGGGCCCAGCTTTTGAGATGAGATTGGAATGGTATGGTGTTTGACTTTGAACAAATCCACATTTAAAATGTACTTGAATGAAGAACAAACTAAAACGAAACTTGTAGAAATTGAATTTAGAAAAATTTAGAAAAAAGAATCAACCGATTTGGATTTCGTACGAGGAAGAAAAACAGTTTACAAGTTTTATCCGAAGATTAAAAACAGAAATTTACACTTGCTATGAACTCGGGATGAACAATTGTGGTTTCTCTTTTTAATCTTTGACTAAAACTTGTAACTAGTTTTTATGCCTCATAAAAACTCCAAATTGGTTGATTCTTTTTTCTAAAATTTTCTAAAATCGAAATCTACCTATATAATGTGTTTGTTTTTGTCATTTCAGTTGTGATGAAGTTTTAACAATTCAAGATTGAAATGTTTTTCAAAGTGGTGATTTCGGACCACATTTTGAAACCCCGAATGATTTAGGTTGAAGAAGTGATGAATACCAAAGTTTTAAGACTCATCCATATCTACAAACTTATGGCTAATCCAAATGTAAATAATTAGTTTGGCAACAGTTTGATAGGGATAATTCAAACTTACACTTCGAATATACAAGGTAGTAATTCAAATTATATCGTAAAATGCTCCGATGGTTCTACGAATTGACGTGGCAACATAATTTGGGTCCATAAACTTGTCATAAAAATTTCAAATGATTTCAATAATGGCGGAACACACGTTGTTTGTAAACAGATACATGTCTTGCACACTTTCTTGAAATGTTACTTGAACATTCAAGTGCATCATACCTTTCTGAAATTTCGAATTCACATAAACTTGAAACTTGACCGTAAGGTTGTGCTTAGTTCATTATTGCAAAATACGAAGTTACATTACTAATATTTGTTGAAAACAAACTCTTTTTCTAATCGGTATTTTGAGGAACTAGATAAATGGACATAAATAAGATCTTCAAAATTGAATCTGTACAAAAAAAACTTCATTAAAGAAAAGAGTGTGATTTTAGAAAAATTCGAGAAGAAAAAGCGTCGAAATCGGATTATATATGACGAAGAAATACTAGTTGCAAGATTTAATTCCGCATCAAAAGAATAAATACCAACTATCCATGTGTTCTTCACTCGCCAAGATAGCCGAGCCAATAGGGTGCCGACACCGGTAGCCCTTACGGTGTATTGTATGAGTAAGTTAATTTCAACACTTATAAACGAATTTACATATGGCGCAAGTGGTGGGACTTCCTCAAGTTGTTGTCGTCGGTCTTGAGTTCGAGTTGTGGCTCGTCCCAATTTTTGGACAAATTTTTTGGTTTAAATTTTTGGACAATTTTAAAAAAATTGTGCTATGGGGGCCGAAGAGTCATAGCCGCCCACCCAAGCTCGACCGGCGAGCGTGAAGCTCAAAGCCGACAGAGCTCGAGTGGGCCGAGGCAGCCCCACTAAGCCCCACATAGCAGATAAGCAAGCACCGATGGATATTATGTCGGAATTCGAAAGTGCCGCACCGCCCGCACTTTTAAGGTGGGTTGCGCTCTTCTACGGCGCCGAGGTGGGACTAAAATCTACACCGAGATGCGCCAAGGGGGAAAAATAGTTAGTTGGGCCGGCCCATTTCGTCCCCCTCCGTCTCCCCATCTAAATAGTTAGATGTGCCATCCATTTTCTTTAATTAGTCTCCGTCTCCCCATCTTCTCGATCGCCCTAGGCGTCTCCGTCCCCTCTTCCCCATCTTCCCCATCTTCCCGATGGCGGGCCGCAGCCGAGGAGGGATCCGCAGCCGAGGGCCGGCGGTGGATCGAGGGGCCGCACCGAGCAACCTGTGTGAGCGGCGGTGGGAGGACCCGCAGCCGAGAGATCCCCGCGCGCGGCCGCGGCGGTGGGAGGGCCCGCACCGATGGATCCGCCGCGCGCGGCCGCAGCCGGGAGTGAAGGGCCGCGGCGGAGGTAGCCTCCACGCCGCCGCCACGCGTAAGCGTGATGCGCGCGGCCGTTTCACGGCTAGTACACCGCCGACGTCGTCCTCCTCCGTGGGCGCCGCGGACCTCCGCACACCGAGGACGTCGTCCTCCTCTTTGTCCTCCGCACACGCGGCGCCGAACCTCGTCCTCGTCTTCATCCGGATGCGCGTCATCTCCTCCACGTCGTCCGAAGGCCGCATCCATCGGGCCGAGGAGGCACGGTAGAGGGACGCAAGCGAGGCCATGGTGAACAGAGGTAAAGTTTTACTAAAGTTGGTTGTGTTCTTCAAGATGTTTTATCAAAATTCAATGGTCGTTTGATGTTGATGTTGCCTCGTAGTTGAGATTGCCTTCAGCTCTATATACACATTTACTAAAAGTTTGTATGCTAGAATCATAGCCTCTTGTTTATGGACTTGAATCAATAATACCTATTAAATTGATATAATTGTTGAGGTTAAGAAATTGATATCAAAATTCACAAGTTAGCTTCGATCATTCACTTTTCTTTAGTTTGTCATGGCCACTGAGTATCTCTACTGCTTGTCTTCTTCGATGTGTTATCGTGGGGTACAAGATGTGTTGTCAAAATTCAATGGTTGTTTGCCGATTGTTAAATTATTTTTCTCGCATTGATAATGTGCCTTCCGTTGCCCTTCACTTGGTCATTGGAGAGTATCGCTACCGTATACCAATTTTGCATCAAGATCGCTAACTTGCAAGTTCTTACTAAATGGGCTAGATTTATTAATAATCAGTTCATAGGCTAAATTCTTTGTTGTCATATGCTAATGATGAATTTTGTAATTCAAAGTGGTACATTCAGCCTCCTTCTCACAAGTTTATTTTTGAATTTCCTTCCATGTAGTGGTGAGATAGGTTGTTCCAAGCATGTGAGAATCATCATTCCGACTCGTATGGTGAACAAGACAACAACAACAATCCGTTGCCATCGGAAGCAAACTCGGACCGTCGAAAAGACAGTGAGCTAGGACCGCATTGTATGGCTGCGTTGTCTACTACCGATGCTTGTAAAGTCAAACAACTTATGTGTGTTGTCTTGCTCGTAAAAATTCCCGTACGCCATCAAAGTTAGGCAGTGCAGGATTGCTATGATGATTTGCGTGAGCAGCATTGAGGACGTGAGGCCGGACATTGATGGAACACATGAAATCATGGAAGAGCACCTGAAGGAATTCATGGACAACGTTGCTGACAAGTTAGATGAGATGGGGAAGAAGATCCGCAAGCTTGAGCCGAAAGTCAAGGGCAACAAGTAGTAAAGTCGTAGTACTTAGCATAAATAATTAAGTCAAGGGCAATCTGGGAGTTGTGAAGCTTCTTTTGCTTTTGGCGGCAACAAGTAGTGAAGCTTCTTTTGCTTAGAACCAAGGATCCGTGTTCTCGTGATGTGTCATGATGGTTCATGTATATATGCTATCGAAACATGTTGTCGCTAAGTGTAGTGAACTTAATGAAAATTAGTCCTATTATCTATCCTTCGTGTGCCGAGCGCCCTTTCTCGACCCTCATACATGGTGGCAATCCGTCCCGCTTTGTTTAGCTTTTGTTCTAGCTCCGAAATATTCTCCGGAGGACAGAGGAGCTCAGCTTCCGTACCATGGTTGCTATTTTCTCGTAGGAGAACTTCACACTTCGCCAATGACCACCCCGAAAACATATAGAATTTCTTAGTTTCCACAAACCCCCCACGTAGTCGTTGAAGTGAGTATGTTCAGTAAAGTGAATTTTTTGTTGCTAAGCCATAGTTTTTCAATATTCTCAAAACAAGTTCCACATTCAACAATTACACATGCAGAGATGTCTATCCACATCTGCTTTGCTACTGCACAATCAAAGAAAAGGTGGTGTATAGATTCGGGTTCACAACAGAAAACACATCTGACATCTTCTAAATGTTTTCTCTTATTCACATTATCCCTAGTAAGCACTTTATTTTGGGTGAGAAACCAAAGAAAGAAATGAACCCTAGGTGGTATTTTTAAGTTCCACACCGCTGATTTACATCTACTACTTTTCCGAACATGTCTTACACACAAGATGTCTTGCATAATTTCTCATTCAAATAATTTAGAACCGCATGTCTTACAACCCAAGCATTACAACTCCCTGTGTTATTAACTAGGTAAATAAGTTACAACTCTCATGGACATGTGCCATGGACGCCAAAGAATACCGATGCTCCTCCCCGGATGCTAACAATCGTTTCACCCAAAGAACTTCACGGATGCTCCTCACCGAAAATAAAACACACAACTAAAGACTTTCGCCTAAATTGGTTCACCACATCAAAAGTGGTAAGAAGTAATTCAAATTAATAGCATGGACTTACATTTATTCAAATTGGTTCTCATCACATAACAAAGAAATGCTAGAAAAGATGGACTTACATTTATTCATCATCACCGTCAACCTCCATTGCAAAGACGAGCTTCTTCATCGCCGCAAGACTCCAAAAGTGTGTCATCTTCTTCTTCCTCACCACCACTGACTTGTGCTTCTTCGTCTCTATCTTTAATCAACCGAGCAATATCAGCAGCTTCAAACATAAGGCCTTGTTCATCATCTCTATTCAAGGGCTTATCAGTTGTAGTGCTTGAAACTGGTTCTCGTGTACCATCCTCTTCACAACACTCATCCTCTTGATATGCAGGAGCATTATAGTGTGCAGATTCAATTTCCCTCACATTGAAAAGATGCCTATGGTCAAATGTTTGGACAATTTGCCAATTTTTTCCCAACTTGGTGTCTGGTAAATAAAAGATTTTCCTAGCCTGAGTGGCCAAAATGAAACAATCATTCTTGTACCATAGACTTTGAATATTGATGCTTTTAAAAAAACCATCATATTGAAGTTCGCTTTTCTTCCCATCCAAGCTTTATACCAAATACATTTAAACAAAGACCACCGACCTATCATCCTCCGGATATTCTAACCGCACTATCTCTTTCAGTGGTTCCAAAGAAATCAATGAGCACATTATTATGTGAGGCTCGTGCCATTACACCGCCGTTTTGTGTTTTCTTGTTGTTGTCTCGATCAACAAGCATTGAAGCGAACACCATTCACTATGCATGAGGTGTATTTCTTCACTCGAAATCGTGACCACATGCCAAGGTAAATAGATCAAGCATCTATCTCTTCTTGACCATCATTCCTCAACTTCATGATCCGTCATGCAACACACAACCCCATCAAAATCTATACTACAAAATATGGTTATCTAAAATATTATCGGAGTAAACTCACATGGTTCCCGAACCAAGTCCGGAATCCTAGCCGGCCGTTTTTTCAATGTTAGCCACCCCTTGTCTCTCTAATTGTTCTTTGAACATTCTCGCATATATAAAAAATTAACTAAGCATATGTAGAATACACAAAGCCGTCATACAAGAGTTTAATGGTCGAACTTACGTGACATATTTTTCAGCTTGACTAGAGTTGTTCAACACATACCACACCATTTGATCAAAGCAATCTTCATCATATACAAGCTCGTGCGCCGACATAAAATGAACTCCATGCCCAAAAACGTCAACACCATAGGCCTCTTCATTAGAAAAACCTATGTTCCTTGGTTCCCGATTAAATCTTGTTTCAACACCATCCAAGTATCTAGAGCAAAATGTCAAACATTCATCGGCAATATATGCCTCGCCTATAGACCCTTCCGGTCGAGCCCCGTTCCTCACATAGCGCTTCAAAGTATACAACCGCCTCTCAATTGGGTACATCCACCCATACCGCACGTGGCCTCCGAGCAAAGCCTCATCGTGTAAATGTACAAAGAAGGTGTATCATCACATCAAAGAAAGCCGGGGGGAATATTTTCTCAAGTTTCACCGGAATTATAGGGATCTCTTTCTTCATTTCAGCCAACACATCCTTGTTAAGGGTTTTGTGCAGTAGTTCCCTAAAAAACTTCCCCTAATTCTCGCTAATGCTTCATATATATCCTTGTCCAAAAACCTCTCATAGCAAAGAGGTAATATTCTTTGCAACAAGATATGACAATCATGCGTTTTGAGTCCTTGTACCTTGGTTCCATCAACATTTATACATCTTGAGATATTGGAAGCAAAGCCATCCGGAAACTTTACCTCTCTTAGAAAATCACAAAAGGCCGCCTTTTTTTTTTGGACAAAGTATATCGAGCATTTGGCATCTCACATGAATCTCCATTCTCTTTAAATTGCAACTCCTTTCTAATTCCAAGATCTTTCAAATCAAGCCTAGCTTTAACCGTGTCCTTTGTCTTCCCAAGTATATTGAGAATTGTCGCAATCGTGCTCTCACATATGTTTTTCTCGATGTGCATGACATTGAGATTTTGCCTTAACTTCAATTTATGCCGCATGGCAACTTCCATAAGCACATCATGCGGCTCCATATTTTCACATGAGCACCTTCGCAGTTTGAACATTTCCTTTTCCCACATACTTGTGGATTCATTGCTTTCTCCAGTTCAACTAACAACTCTTCCATAGTGAATTGACCTGGTGGATCATCAGTTTCATGAAGGCCGGCAAACGGATTGTTTCTCCGCAATGGATGTCCCTCTGGAAGGAAATGGTAGTGTCCAAAATAACCAATTTTGGACCTTAGGCCGTAAGAAAGAGGGTGCTTGTCACAGTGAGTACATGCAAAATAACCTTTTGTGGTTCGACCTGAAAGAGTGCTCAAAGCAGGGTAATCATGGATGCACCACAAAACTCGCAAAGATGAAGGTCAAACATTTTGCGAGTATTGGCATCATAAGCACGCACACCTTTCCAAAGCTCAATCAAATCTTCCACCAGAGGCTCCAAAAATACATCAAAATCCTTCCCAAGGGATTTAGGACCTGGTATAAGCAAAGCCATAATAAAGTTGGACTCCTCCATGCATGCCCAAGGTGGAAGGTTGTATGGCACCACAAACACAGGCCACATGCCGTATCTTGTGTCTCGTTCGAAAATGGGTTGAACCCGTCGCAGCAAGGCCAAGCCTCGATGTTTCTTGCATCTCTAGCAAATTCCGGATATTCTTTGTCGAAATCTTGCCATGCATCACCATCACTGGGTGACTCATTTCCTTCTCACTGGGTTGCCGCTGTCGGTCGTGCCATTGTGCTAGTAGTGATGCTTCTCTAGTTGCAAAGAGCCTCTTCAGCCTAGGTGCTAGCGGAAAATGCCTCAACACCTTCTGTGGAATCTTCTTTTTTTCTTCATCCTTCCATCTCGAAAGACCACAAACTAGACACTTGTCAAGGTGGGCATATCTCTTTCTGAACAAAACACAATTATTGCCGCACGCATGTATCGATTCGTATCCAAGACCTAATTCCTTCAAAAGATTCTTTGCTTCATTGTATGATTTGGGGAGTGCATTGCCCTCCGGGAATGCTTCGACCAACAACTTCAATATTGCGTAAAATGCAGAATTGCTTATCCTATACAAGGACTTCATATGAAGAAGGTTAACCACAAATGAGAACCTTGAAAACTTGCTACAACCGGGATAAAGCCGACGCTTTGCCTCTCTCATGACTATTTTGAAAAATGACTCGAGTCATGAGGGTCCGTAGCAAAGATCCTCATTTTCTCGCATCCTCATTTTCTCGCATCCTTTCTTCCTTCTACCGTCGAAAGATGTAGGTCTCCTATATGGTTCCCCAAACGATCAAGATCGCCATCTTCTCCCACATTCTCCCCACAACCAACACCGCAATCCTCTCCCACATTTCCCCTATCACCACCGTCATGCACATCAATAGGGTGCTCAACAACATCTACATTGACATCCTCTCCATGATGAAACCAACGAGTATAACTACTATCCATACCATTCATCAAAATGTGCTTCTTCACAACAGCCGACAAGGATACTTGTGATTCAGCATCTTGAACATGGGCACAAAATCTCAACATTGTCACCGAACTTCTCTCGCAACGAAGCTCATAAATTGTCTGACTCCATCAATGTGTTCAGAGGAAAACATCCTTCCATGAACCCATCTTCTATCCATCTAACCAAGCATTACACAAAAGACACAAATCAACACCTCTGCACCAATTCAAATCTATAAGTACAACAAAGTCAAGAAACAAATGTACCTTTCCTCGGCTCGTGGTACTGACAGGAGTTCAGGCGGAAGGGGCAGCGGGAGAAAAGGCGACGGCGGCGCTGAGGGATGGCGTGGTGGGCGGTGGCGTCATGGATGGCAGCATTGGCAGGGGCAGCAGCGAGATGCGGGTGGTGGGCGGTGGCGTCATGGATGGCGGCATTGGCGAGGGGCACAGCTTGGTAGGCAACGACGGCGGTGCGGGGCGTCGGTTCGGTAGGCGGCGGCGGCACGGACGGGCGGCGGCGGCGGCGGTGCGGGGCGGCGGCGGCGCCGGTGGTAGGCGGCGGCGGGAAGGGAAGTCTGCATCTGGATTGATGTGAAACTTCAATCCTTTTACTCCTCTGGGTAGATAGGTTCAAAAACATTTAAATGTTAGATACAGTCACAAACAATGTTGTAGCCCAGTGGTAGAAGCGCGCCTCGGTAAGGCGTGAGGTCGGGGGTTCGATTCCCCTTTGCTGCAGGTTTTCCTTTTTTTAGAGGAACTCATGCCTTGGGTGAGCTAGCGCCTGTGTGGCAGTGAAGTGGGCCCTAGATGCTTGCGTTGCGTTGAGGTGGCATCTGGATGAGGTGGCGCTTGCGTGGCAGTGTGGTGGGCCCTGGCGCTTACGTGGTGGTGAGGTGGCAACTGGGTGACGTGGCGCCTGCGTGGCAGTGTGGTGGGCCCTAGATGCTTGCGTGGCGTTGAGGTGGCAACTAGGTGACGTGGTGCTTGCGTGGCGTGTGGTGGGCCCTAGATGCTTGCGTGGCGGTGAGGTGGCAACCGGGTGACGTGGCGCTTACGTGGCAAAGGTGGTGGGCCCCGGGCGCTCGCGTGGTGGTGACGTGGCGCCCGGGTGAGGGGGCGCCGCGTGGCGGTGTGGGTGGGCCCCGGCGCTCACGTGGTGGTGACGTGGCGCTCGCGTGGCGTGTGGGTGGGTCCTAGGTGCTGGTGAGGTGGCTGTTTTTTTTACGGATCGCGACGAATCTTCTAAAACGTCACGGTGTTGTGGGCCGTATTGCGACGAATTTAACAAATCGTCGTGATGTTTTGGGCTTCAATATCCATCCATGCACGTCCGTGACGAAAAAATATGAATACGTCGTAGAATCGCGACAAACTAAACAAACCGTCGCGTTGTTTGTGACGAAAAAAAGGAATACGTCGTAGAATCGCGACGAATTTAACAAATCGTCGTAGTGTTTTGGGCTTCGATGCAAATCCGTGACGAAAAAAAGGAATACGTCGTAGAATCGCGACGAATTAAAGAAATCGTCGCAGTGTTTTGGGCTGCAATGCACATTCGTGACGTTTTCTGAAAACGTCGCGGAGAAAGCGTCACAGATTAAATAGTTTCTTGTAGTGTCATGTGGTGCGACTCAACTATTAGTCGCGCCACGCGGCTTGGCACGACCAAAAAGGCTACTTCTTGGAATTATAGTTCGGTGCGGGTTATTTTTAAAATTTTAGATTAAAAAGGGTTAAAAAATAAAAAAATCGATAAGATGAGCCGTATCACGGTGGCAGCTCGGCTAGTTCGGTTGACCGGTCTGACCAGATGCGGTTGGGTGGCCGGGGCTTCCAATAATTATTAGAAGCCCTAGTCTTCTAATATTAATCTCTACCTAATATTAAAGCAAGGATCACTTCTGCCCAAAAGTTTCGTCCGTCATTGACCTGTTGACTAAGCGCTGATGGGTGGGCCACCCTCACCATGGCAATGTCCGGTCAATCCGTGTTGTGCTACATCAAAGAAAATGAAATCGAATTGAACATAGATGTGAAGAAATCGAATTCGACACAGATGTGACCATCGATTCGCAATGAAAGATAAAATGTATCTACTTTTTGCTCAAATCACCTACCCGCTCCTGCATAAAAGTCTCAAAGCTCTTAAAATTCTTCGATCCAAATCTTCATATGCGGTGGAGGGGGAGATAAAGGCATACGGATCCTGCAAGGAGGGTGAAGTGCAGACTCCAAATTCTTTGGAAGGGGTTCTGGACGGTAGGACACTAGAAGACCAGGGACAACTTACAGAACGGATTGCCGACGGATGCGCACGGCTCCAGGCCTTCGGCGGAGATGCCGTAGAGCAAGCGGGGAGCAAGACAACAAGATCTGCCGAAGCGCGACAGCTCAAGAGCGGCGCGGAAGGCATGGACGAAGCGCAGCTGCGGGGACCGGGGAGTAGAAAGAGAATGGAATGAAAATGACGCAGCACGCAGAGAGAAAAGAGTGGTGGAGACGGAGGAAAGGAAGATAAACTTCGGATTTCTAATCTCAAATTAAAAAACGAAAGGAAAGTGAGACTAAACAAATAGAAAACATATGTTAGGAAAAGAAGTAAATATTTTATAGCTTATTGTTGGTAAATAATAACTTTTTATTTATTTGATATTAATATCTGCAAATCTACTCTAATAAGTAATACTAAAGTACCATTGTTTATATATCAATATTAAAGTACTATTGTTTCTACAGATGTCATTAGCATGTGGACCTTCATGATAGTACATCGATGGTTGATAAGTCATATGCTATTTGATAGGTAGAGTTATCTCGATCGTTTATACCGAGAGGCGCGTGAGTGGTGGAGATGTTAACACGACCGAGCAAGTTGAGGCCGGGGTGGACGACGACGAGGTTGGAGAGGATCAAACGATGGCAAGTGAGGTCGTGTTGGCGCATGCACGCTGTCGACCGGATGGCATAGGTGTGACCTTGAGGTTAAAGAGATGTCAAGGTGGCGGGAATGCGACATGATCGGAGTGGGTTATGGCAAGGCCGGTGGAGGGCACAGACCATGACTTGATTGGAGCAGACAACGATGAGGTCAAGTAGATACAAGGCGGCACGATGACGATGTAGTAGAGGATGGTGTAGTAAGAGGGAGGTGGGGAGAAGACAAGGATGGCTAGAGAGGATGACATGTGAAACACATGTGCAAATAGTGGTAAAATGTGGCATCCATACCATCCCTTACAACCCATCTAACTAAAAAATTGGGCCGGAATCATCCCTCTCAGGTAAATATGAAGATGAGTTGAACTCAACCTTCAAATATGAGATTGGGCCAATCTATTGCACTTGATCCTAAAATAAACACATGTTTAAAGATTACGATTATGTTCGACTTGTCTTTTCTACTTCTTCGTGGTATTTTTTTGTCTCATAACAAATCAGTCGTACAAATTCCATGCAGTAAAATCAGACGTACAAATATTCTTGCAATCACATGCGAGTAAAATTTTCTCCCGTTGCAACGCACGGGCATAGGTGCTAGCAGATATAATATGTCTAGTTGCATAACAAGTGGAATGCATAGAAAAGTCAAGACGACCAGTAATTGGAACTGAGGGAGTGGTAGAATAAGTATATTTTATAAATTGTTGAACCAATTTACACCCACCTTAGGGCGTCTCCAATCGTATGAGCTAGCACTAGCTCTAAGCTGATGAATTTAAACGAGAAAAGAGTGCAACAACTAGCTTTGAATATTGTGCAGTGAGAGAACAGTGTATTGGGAATTGAGCTAGCTTATTTTTTCTCTCCTAGTTAGTCTCTTGTCTTTTGCAATGTTTCATGATTAAAAAATTAGTTTCACTAGCTCTAAGCTAAATTGTTGGAGACCCCTATGCATGAATACATCTATATCGAATATCTTTCATTCTCGATCCCAAGTATGGGGGGGGGGGGGGGGGGGCGCCGTGAAGAATCAGCTTCCCAGCTTCAAAGCTACTACGTGCTTGTCCCACGACACAAACTCGGACTCGACTACGACCAGAGGCAAAGGGGATTCGTAGCGGCCACGGCGATCTGGGCAGGGTGGTAGCTTCCGAGTCGGTTCGGTCCCCAACTCTTCGGCTGCCAATAAAGCCCCGACCCGCCGCGGCCACCACCCAGCACCCACGCGCCGAAGCAGCAGCTGCAGGGCTCGCCGCCGCCGCCACACCCGCAAGCGCAGTCCGCGTCCATGGCGAAGGACAAGTTCAAGCACAAGCCCACGGGGAAGCGCACCTTCTCCTCCCCCGAAGAGATCGGTACGTGCGCTACGCAATGCGCCTCGTCGCCTTTTCGTCTGCAAATCGGTTCGGCTTTTGTGGTCCTTTTGTGCGGTTCGGTTGCTCGATCGCGCGCGACCGGTCGCGGCGGGCGTGGATAGCGATTTTTTGTTGGTTGTTTGTAAGTCGCGGCGGTGCAAGCTAGCATCGAAAGGTTACGTTTTTCATGGGGGACTGGGAATGGGAGCTCGGATCGGGTGATTGGGGATACTGGAGTGGTTTCCCCACTCTGTTTCTGTTTGATTCGGCATCGTCTGCCCTTTCGGTATTGTGCAATGTGATGCCTTTTTATTGCGGGGACGAGTGGAGGCGAGGTATTGTGGCTGGGATCATGAACCAGATGTTGCTGCTCAATTAGTGGTTTTACAACCTTTTTAGCCTGGTGCTGATTGTTCCGTTCAGGTCCCTATGTGACGTGCATGCTCAACTAGCAGAATTTCGTCTTGCTCAAACCATTTGTCAAGTAATTTGTGTATCTGTTATGGGATGAGTTTCTTCTGGAAAATTTTTAACCGATTTACTGATGTGAATGTCAGCAAGTTGTTGATTTCCAAATTAAGAAACTGCTGAACAGAGTATCATTGTTGGGGACTTGGGGGACAAAAAGTATATTTCTATGGAATATTTTCTATGATAAACGAAATATAACGTGTACATGCAACATTTTCTATGCTTCATTGATATTTGACCCTGCTTTACAAAAATTCTCATCATTCATGTGAAATTTAATGCAGCCGCTGGTAGTTTAGCAGACCGTCCAAGCACCTTTAAGAAGGTTTGCACCACCCTTTCTTTTCTCAACATTACTTCACTAATGTTCCATTAAAAAATTTTCTCACTTCAACTCTGAACATGCCAATAAGCTTTAAGGATTACTGCCTTTGTTTCTCTTGTTCCCACTAATACTCGGAACATGCCAACAAAATTTACTTCTGATTTAGCATCTGACTTGCTTAATTTGTACAAGCTAATTGTGTTCAAAATCGTGTACCTGTCCATTGCTAACGAAAAGTGATGTGCATGGCTAAAATTTTCCTTTACATCAAAGCACATGAATAATGTGATTATCTCATCCTCGTTTTGGTGTCTGCCTTTGTAATCAAATTGTAGCAAGCTGAAAAGGATGTCTATGATAGAAGGCGAGAATCAGAAGAGGAAGAAGAATCTGAAGATTTTGCAAAACCCGTGAGACATTGGAACTCTTCCTGGAAACATACATTCAGCTTGCTTATCTACATTGTTTGATGTTCTGTAACAAACTACTGTATTTCCGTTCGTGTAATGGAAATGAGGAAGTGCCCTCGATTCGAAAAAAGAAATCTACATTGTTTGATGCAATTAACTGTTTTTTATATATTCAGAAACACAAGGGTACAGAAGGTCTTATCGAGATTGAGAATCCAAACCTGGTGAAACCAAAGAATATAAAAGCCAAGGACATTGATGTAAGTGGGATATTCTACTTGTTCACTACTTATATGGTCAAATATAGTATAATGCTGTCCATGTCTGATGATGGCGATAGCCTTGTTACTTGTAATCTTGTCTGTATGCTTTAGGAAGAAAATTCATTCAGTTAAGTGAAGATATGTTGCTATACAAACATGTTTGAATAATTAAAAAGTGTTTGAATAAGTGTTATGACAGTGCACTTACATGGTGAAGTTATGCTAAAATTGTTGCGTTCGTGTGTTACTGAACCTGCTAGTGGCATTTGAAATGTTGTTATCCTGATCAGAGGATATGATAGTGCACTTGATAATTAAAGTTTGAATATTCATCTTCTTTTCCTTAATATGTTATGATACGCTCTAGCAATATCCAGTTCACATCGTTTAATCATTTTGTGTCGTTGAGGTTACGCTAACTGCTTTGTACTTGTACAGATCGGTAAGACAACTGACCTCTCCAGGCGTGAAAGGTAGGTTCACACACTTGTTTTCAATGCATGCTATGTTTACTTGTTTCCATACTGATAGAGTATTCCATGTTGCTGTGCTTGGGAAACTTGTTTCAGTTCCCTTTATTTTTAATGCTGCTGATTGTTTGTAAACCGTGATAGAATATTATATTGAAGCTTAAATTTTTTGTGTAAACAAAGTAAAAGGAATGTTAATGTGTTCCCTTTATTTTTAATTCTGCTGATATCATGTTTGTAAATTGTGATAGAATATTTATATTGAAGCTTATTTTGGATTTTTTGTGTCAACAAAGTAAAAGGAATGTTAATGTTGAATCAGAAAATTTTAAATTCTTTGCTGATTGCACTGACACCAACTTTAGACTGCACAGCCACAGTTTTACAGCTTCAGGAGGTTGTTATGTTCATTTTGCCTGGAAATAATTGGTATTTTCATTGGTCTTATGAGTCTCCTTGATGCAGAGAGGAGCTTGAAAAACAGAAATCTCATGAGCGTTATGTGAAGCTTCAGGAGCAAGGAAAAACAGAACAGGCTAGGAAAGATTTAGGTGAAACATTTCCTCTATCTTTTATGTAGTTTGTTTTATACCTAGATCTTGTACCCGTAGACTCATGTCTTAATTCTCTTATTCATGCTAACACACCACAAAAAAAATTGTTGTTTAAAGTAATAACCTGTGTTATCTCATTTGGGCAAAGTTGATATGATTTAAGGTATGTAGCTTTAGGTGATGAACTTGATTCAGTTACTGCCATGTTATACTAATTGCCGCGATCTGAACTTTTCTAATACTTTCTGCCTTTATGTAAAATAGATCGCCTTGCTTTGATTCGGCAACAAAGAGCAGAAGCTGCAAAGAAGCGTGAAGAGGAAAACGCTGGTATGTCTCTTACTACTTTTGCCTGTTAAGAATAAGCTTTTTGGCCACATTAGGAGATTATTAGAAAATTCAGGTGATATTTGTCCTTGGGAGCTCTCATTGAAAACTTTATCATCTCTCTGTGTCTTTGCCACGTTCTTCTGTTAAGCTGTCACACCTACTTTCTTTCATACTGCATGCACTTAATTCATGGTAAACCTACATAGCTAATATCAGCAAGCTCACACTATTCATTGTTCTTGCGTGATTTGTATTGGAGTCCTAACTTGTATTGTCTCATTTGGTTGATTTCTCCATGGCGTTACATGCTGTGATGCTGACACTTGCTAATGTTGGCAGCCAAAGAAGAGAGGAAGGCTGAAGCGCGCAAGTAACCTGCCAAAGTATAGGCAGCATGCGGTTTTATGAGAGCTGTGGTAGCTGAATGACAGCAGTAGTTTCCGTGCTTCAGATATCACTTGAAGTCCCTTTTACACTTTATTTACGATTTGAGTAGTATGGCTCTTGTATGTTGGTGCTGGTCAATGACCACTGATTGTCAAACTTTGACGGTGGCATAGTAATGGTAACTTTTCCAAACAATGCTTCATATTGTTTCCTATGTTGGATCATATGGTCATATTCTGCTGTAATATGTGTATTTTATCAATTCTGCTATAATCGATGCATTCATCAAAGGAAATTGATACTTTTTTGGGCAGTGGACTCTAATTATTCTTTCCCCAATCCTGGCTTTGGAGAGTTTGAACCGGCTGAGTGCAAATATTCCCTTCATTTTGCAATATCAGTTTTTCTTAAATACTTCTACTCAATTTTTCGTAATCTTATGTATTGTGGACATGGATTCGTGGGCATCCTCTGTTTTGACGTACTGAAACTCATCTAAAAAAACTTGTAGAAAAATGCTAGGGAATTAAAATAATGAATACTTCTACTCAATTTTTCGTAATCTTATGTATTGTGGACATGGATTCGTGGGCATCCTCTGTTTTGACGTACTGAAACTCATCTAAAAAAACTTGTAGAAAAATGCTAGGGAATTAAAATAACGACTCCGCTGGGGATCGAACCCAGAATCTCTGGTTCCGTAGACCAGCGCCTTATCCATTGGGCCACGGAGTCCTTGTGGTACGGTGCTAGCTGTAAAATGGAATAACAATAAACATAAGAATAGCAACTCCTACATCGTTTCTCAGCATGTCATCTGAGATATACCAGCTCGGTCAGAGCGTACTGATGACCTCATGCAGTACTGTTTCATTACTTGGGGCTCCCATTCAGAGCGAAATGAACACTGCACCAATCTCCATCAAAGCCGATCGAGGTCCCGACGGCCGACGACTCCCCCAGTCATCTGGCCTGCCTGGCACTGACACGGCCTGTCGGCCTGACATTCTCAGGAGCAGGGATCTGCACTCCACACTGCACACCTCGAGACCTTTCGTACATGAACACTGAACGGATGCTACAGTGACACCGTTGCTGATGCTGTTGCGGCCAATTAGTGGGATCATCGCACGGCATCAGAATTCAGTCGGAAGAACCAACCGACCAACCAACTGCTTGCACCGACCAAACGCTCATGCCCTCGGCACAAGCAACGCCGCCGTGCCGGAAATGTCAGGGCAAGAGGCTGATATAACCGGACAGGGGCCGGGATCCCAAAGGCCGCCCTCGTCCAGACCGCAAACCTGCTGCTTCAATTCGCTTTGCAAGCAAGGTGGTGATGGTACTAACGCTACTGACGGCAGATGCAAATCCGTGGATCAATTCCACACGCGGTTTAGTTATTAAGTTTGAATGTTTGATGCTGACTGGAGGTTGCTCTGACAGTGAAGCGTTTGCCTTTTGATCGAAATCGTCTCGCTCGCTCATGAATTCATCGATCGATCCATTGATCGCATCGATGTCATCGTTTATTCTGGTTGGCGCATGATTTTCCCCAGGTGGTTGATCTGCGCCGCGTTGCTTTTCGCTCACTTTTCTGTTAAACAATTCGTCTCGCCACTCTCTAACTTTTCCTTCCAACCAAACTCGGTCGAGCTGAGTGCTCCTTTTTATACTTTTCTAGGACAGTGAGTTTTCCAAACAACTCAGATCGAGAAGCCATGAGCGCAAGGAATTCGAGAACGAGCGGGCACACGCAGAGAAATAGTTTTTGCAAGAACTCTGCTTTTCAGACATCTCCACTCATCTGAACAAGCAACGGCATGGTGAAGTCACCGTCATCCCCGACACCAGCGTTGCAACTACCGTCTCAAGAACACCAGCTACAACCGAACTAACCCAAAAAATTGCTGGAAAAGGTAAGCAAGAATCTACAACAGCTAGCTCTCTCTGGTGGACCGATCAACCGGCCACCTGCTCGGCAGCGGCGACAGCGCGTGGCCAACGGCGCAGGGGTGCCAGCGGCCGGAGTCGAAGTTCTTGGCGTAGCTGTCGGCGTCGTACTTGAAGGTGGTGGTGGCGGCGGCGGCGGAGGCGGGCGCCCTGCAGGCGTTGCTGCAGATGCTCTTGCTCTCGCGCACCAGTCGCCGGAGCAGGCCCCTCCACGCGCGCCGGGCACCGCGGCCGGCAGCGGCGTCGACGTCTCCGCCCCCGCCGCGGGCGAGCAGCTGAAAGCGCGCGGGGCTCCGGCGCACCCCCGGCGGCAGCCACGCGGGGGACGCCATGCAGCCGGAGAAGTAGGAGGACTGGCCCGCCGTCGGCGTGGACGGCTCGCTGTCCATGTCCAGGGTCATGGCTGGCTGGTGCCCGCCAGGAGGGAGAGAGAGCAGAGGGGGAGGGAGGAGGTGCGGCTCCAGAGTCTGGCAGGTGTGTGTCTGCGTGTGCGCGAGCGCGAGTGTGAGACAGTGAGAGAGGTCGAGGTGGCCTGGTCACTTATATATCGAGGAGTTGCGTGGCTGACCATCAGCTGACTGAGCAAGGCCGTACTATACCAGCTAATTACCGTGGCTTCCAAACTTAGAACAGCTCCAAAAGTCTCTCTATTTTTTTTACTTAAATTTAAAGTTTTAGTACTTTGTAAAAAGAGAAAACTTCATAATTATATAGGATAATCCAACAAACTCTCGAAACTGAACTCTCTATAATAAATTGGACCCACATGTCATTGTTACCCACCTAGCCACCCAACCTTATCCACCCCTCCACCACGCAAAAGGGTCATAGGCGAGCTCGTGGTTGGCACCGATGGGGCGAGCTTCGTACCAGCAGCATGTGACAACCCGCCCAGGAAAATACCGTACTATCGCCTAAACCAATCCACTTTGGTCATTAAGCGATAATAAAGTATCATTCTGTCGTTAGTCGCCGGGTTAACGCCCGGTAAATCACTTGAATAGCAACAAGGATCGAAATATATGCATTAAAACTCACTCGAAGGCGAGTCCAGAGATACATCATCATTAACACCAAATTCGTACCCCGAAGGGTTTAATTATTACAAACCGAAGTTTTTGCCATAACGGAATAGTTCAGAGTTTTGAAACAGCGGAATTTTAAACTCGCGGAAAGCGGAAACACCATGGGAGGCCATCCATGATGCTTTCAGTCGTCGTCCTCCACCCACTCCAGCTCCCAGCCGGGCGACATCTCTCCGGGCCACACATCACCGAAAGCATTACCTGGATCAACATATTATAGCAAGGCTGAGTATACTAATACTCAGCAAGACTTAGCCGTCGGTGATAACTACTTCACCGAAACTAGACATGAAAGGCTTTTGGCCACTGGGTTTCTTTTTGCTGAAAAGTAACAAAGAGTATGTCCTTACTTTCAAGATTTTAGCACAAGTTCTAGTGTGTTTAATCTTTACTACATTAGCCAACTAGTACAGACAAAGTTGTACAATACATTTAATCAAACAGAGTATTCATCAACTTCCATCATTAGGGATCTCATGACTAGTGGAGTAAGTAGTCTCAGATAACGGTGAGAGGACGACAATCGATTGATTCAAACCTTGCAAGGTAGATCTAAACACACGGTAGGCTGCCCCCGCAAGGACAACTTTCCCAGGCCGTTTCCAAAAATCCTCGGATCGGGATGAAAGGCCACAGCCTTTGGTGCAGGCTAGCCGGAATACCCCGCAAGATACCCGGAATCACCATACACCACCGGTAGCTAGCCGTGAGACAGACCCCAAGAGTAGTGACAGTTGCATCCCTAGCCGTCTCATTAAGGTACTAGGCTTACCGGTCTCATTCCCGACAAGTGCTTAGTACGTTCAAACACTTAACCCACAATAGCCACTGGACCGGAGCCCAAATCCCATGCTCTTACCACATGAGCAATCCATTTAAGGATATATTGTGATTCCTATCTAGGAACCTATTCTCGCGAGTGAGGTCATCACTCAACTTGTAACGGTCCTATAGCTTAGCAGCTATCGACCTACCATACTAGTAGGGACAAAGGTACCTAGGGATCATGCATCTAGGGTTCCATTCAACTCCTGAACTTAAATGACAATCATCCATAGATAATTGAATACAAAATTTAAAAACTAGGTTAGATGCACCGGAGCTTTCCTTCGTCAGCCAGGTTAGCCTGGGCACCCTCGGTGTCGTTGAGCACTTCCACGTACTGCAGCGAAGCTTCTTCTCCTCCTTCCTCGGTTTCCGGGACAACAGAGTAATCTCCGTCCGGAAGATCTGCACGGAATGCAGTGCAAGGTTCAGGTGATGTGACAGTTTCTTATCTTATCCAACTCTTGTTGGTCATATTCACCTTAACAAGTATCTAGATAGTACATCTCTTTTAGGAAGGTTATTAGTTATATGTGAGTCACTATTTTATTGTACATTTGAATAAGTGTTTTCTTTGTACTTGTTATTTTATGTGAAGGTTCTAATCCTTTTCCTCTCACTGGCAAGGGCATGAACAATATTTTTTTATTCATGAATTAATTCATTATCAGTAAGGGGTTTTATTAACTTTTAATTAGGTTAGGTAATACCTTTCCAAAAAGGAAAAAGAATTAAATAGGGATTTTCCTTATTAAATTGCTCTTTAATATTTAAAAGGGCTTTTAAGCTTTTTATTAAGCAATTAAATTACCAAAAAGTATAGAAGTGTTTCTTAAGCATATTAGCACCTATACTGGCCCACTAGACCCACATGTAAGTGTTGGAAGCTAGGAAATTAAATGTTATAGAAAATCACAAAGGCTAGCTAGTGATTCAAATAGAATGCATACAAAAATAAATAAGCACCAAAATGATCCAAACTTTCTCATGCATGCTCTCTGGTCCTAAACAAGCCTAAAGAACCAGAATGTACACCTAAAGGCTCTACAGATCTTGCTCAATTAATTTACAAAGGAAAACATGCACAAATTAAGAATAAATAATTTTGTTAAGCAAAAAATCATGATTAATTCACAAGAGGTGTGTTTTGACATAGCAAGACAGTGTGCACAAGTTGAGCACAAAAACATAAATATTTTTAGCTACAAAAATCATCTATGCAGTTTGTGCAGAAATGGACAACAATTTATATAGCAATATTTACTTCATAACTTTGTGCAATTTTTGGCAAAGGAGCTAGTCATAACAAGATACACAACATATCCAAAATTTAGATATAGAGGAGTTGTAGTTTTTGAGTTATGGCAGATCTAGGTATTTCACAATCCTATTTTTCATGTTAAAAATATTTAGAATCAGACCATGTGAGAATAACAAAAGTTGTGGGGTTACTCTTCCTGAACCCAACAAAATTGTTTTGGCATTTTTCTAAATTTCCTACAATTTTCTAGGTATTTTCTACTGCACTGGACTACTTAGCAAGAAAACTTAGATAGGATTCATTGCAACCAGGTCCTAAAATAAACACAGAGCTCCCTGAAAAGATTTCCAACCAAGCAATTGGGTCCCTGGCCGGGGAGGCGGCGCGGCTCCGGCCAAATCCCGACGAGCCGGCGGCGCTCCCGGTCGGGCAAGCGGCGGGGCTCGACGGGAGGCTCACCTAGGGGCTAGGGGTGGCCGGAGTTGGGGCGGAGAAGCTGCCGGCGAAAGGGATCGACGGCGGCCGGCGGCGGTAGCCGCGACGGCTCGGGGAAAATGGCGAGGAAGGCGTCGGCTTTGGCAACACGCGACCTTGGGAGGTTTACTGGGGGCTAGCGAAGCTATTGGAGCGGTTGGCCGGCGGCGAGCGCACGCGGGCGCACGAGCTCAAGGCGGCGGCGGCAATGGCGCGGGGGAGCTCGGGGGTGGCGCGAGGAGGGAAGAAAGGGCGGCTTTTATAGGAGCACTCGGTGACGATGGGTGACGGCGAGGAGATGCTATCGCCGTGCTACGGCGGCGACACCGCCGACGGACGGCGGTCCGTGGCGCGCGCGCGTACGGCGTCGTGGCGGCGGCCGACTCGAGGCGCCCGGCGAGGGGCGTGTCGGGGCGTGTGTGGCTCGGGCGGCGCACGCTTCGGACGGCGCTCGGCCTCGGGCGGCGGCCGGCGACGCGCGGCGCGCGGGCGCGCGACGTCGCGGCGCGCTGGCGCTCTGCCATAACCCGTGTCGCTGGAGCTCTGTTTGAATTAGATTTTCTCTAAATTTTTGTATAAAAGTTGACCAAGCGTTGAACATGAAATTTGTAGATCCAACCACCCTCTACAACTTCTAAAAAGGCTATATAGGGTTTTTCTTCACAGATTTTGAAATACACCAGTGCCAACTTTGAATGTCAGCCTGTTCTTTTGAACAGTGAATCCTGCCTTGCAACCAATTTTTGAAGCTTGTCCACTCAAAATTTGAAATGCCAATCTACATGAAAGTTGTGTCCCTCATCAAGATAGACAACTTTCATAAAGGTAGAATTTTAAGTGTTTAGGTGAATTTTGGAGAACGCGGCAAAAGTTCCGGCAGACATCCATGGACACTAGGGTGGCAAGGGGGTTTGACCAAGTCTTTGACCCTGGGTTGGCCCCACAAGTGTGTTTACTATTCAAAGGGGGTCACTAGGGTAGGTTAGTGAGTTTTTCGGGGTGAGGGCCTAGGTTGACCGTGATTTGACCACTGTTGACCGGTGTTAGTGTTAATTGAAAACCTGGGGCGTCACAGCCTACCCCCTGTAGGTGGGAATCGGGCCCGAAGGGTGGACGCCGACACAACAGCCCCCTGAGTTCTCTCCCTCCCTCCGACTACTTCCGCTAGGCTACTACTTCTACTTGCGCGAGGAGAGGAAACGCTAATCTTAACAGGACAGTAAGGGAAACAAGAAAATGCTCAACAGACCGAAGACCGCTCGACCCGCGGAAGCCTTCGGTGCTCTCTTCTCATTACAGTGTGTCCGTTTCATTACAAGGGGTTCACTATTTATAGGAGACCCCTGGGTATAGTCATTTGCCTCAATTACACCTTTTCCGTTCCTGACAAACCGCTTTAAACACTTTACAAGGGTATAACAGTAAGTCCCCGCGTCGTACAGGCCTCCAACGTGTCTTCGTACGGCCGAAACGCCTTTACACGCGGCCGCCCTTGTCTCTGCCTTGTCCGGAGCCCACTTTACACGTTGGCGGTGGCCACGTGTCCAGGGCCGTCGCACCTTCGGTGACGAAGCGGCCGACCCACGGATCGGGGCGTCGAGCCTCCGCATACGCTTTGTCCGCGCCGCCGCCGCCCCGGACGCGGTATCCTCGGGCGGCGCTCCCCGCTCCCGGCCCTCCCGGCCTTCGTCACGGAGCACGGCCGTCAGCACCTTCGGCGCCGAAGGCAGGCGCCGCCACAAGGGGTCATTCCTGCACAACGAGACTCATGAGGCACAAGCGGCGTTAGTGTTTCGTTAGTGCCCCGTGCAGCGAAGGGTCGTCCCGCCAGACCGAAGCCGTAAGCAGACCGAGGGTGCCAGCGCGGGCGGATGGGGGCGATGCTTCCGAAGACCAACTTCCCCAACAGTAGCCCCTCGTTAGTGAGGGCCGTCCTGAATCTGCGAAGGGCCGAACTTACGATCAACTTTAGCCGGGTGAAGGACGGTCTTCGGAACTCCCCCGGACGGCCCACGCTGACATGGTGGTCCGGAAAAAGACGCGCGCTGCCCTCTGCCAAATTTACCGTTGAGAGGGGCCGTTAGTGGGTAAAAAGGTAATTTTGGTCGTCGCCGGCGCGATTATCGGAACTCATTACTATATAAAGGGGGGCCGTCCTTTGGGTTACCCCACCCAGCGGCTGCAGCCCAGAGCTTACGACGCGCGAGAGCTCCGAAGGCCTACTGTAAGACTTGCTCCAGCCCCCTTGCTTCTGCTTTCGCTTCGTGCGTAGTTAGTATTGATGGCGCCGAAGCGTAGACGCGATGCTGTCGTGAGGGAGATCGCGAAGACCTACACGTTCGGTCGAAGCCAAATCGACAAGACCGACGTGGAGGCGTTGGTGAAGAACCGCATGGTCGGGGGCCGGCCGAGCCCCCGCCGTGAGACCGTGCCGCGGCCACGGGACAACGAGGTCGTCATCTTCCGAGATCTTTCGTACGCGGGGCTTCGGTTCCCGCCGCACCCCGCCGTCGTCAACATACTTCGGTACTTCGACATCTACCTTCATCGGCTCACCCCTAACGCCATCCTCCCGGTGTCGGTATACATGTGGATATGCGGGACAACGAAGATCAAGCCCTTCGCCGAAGGCTTCGCCGGCGCATCGGGTGCACCGGCGGCGGCGGACGGTCTTCGAGGAAGAAGGGGACCAGTCCGTGGAGAAGGACTGCCAGTTCGGCTGTCTCAATTTCTCATACAAGACAGGTGTGGTGAGCCCGGTCACCGCATACAGAAACAAGTGGCCTTCGGACTGGCAGCAGCACTGGTTCTACTACACCTTGAGCCCCCCTTCTTCGGAGGCACCCACCCGCTAGCGACGAAGGAACTCCCGCCCCTGCACGAGTCCTACGCGAAGAACCCTTCGTGTCCGGAGGGGGACGAATTCGTGATGATGCTGCGTCGGTTCGCGCGGAAGTACGGTACTCGCGACATTGTGGAAGAGTACCGCAGCATTCCCGTGTGCCCACTGGTTGACGGCTGGTCCGTGGCCGAAGACGAGTGGGCGGAGGACATCGGTGGCATCCCCTGCCCTGACTGGACAAGGGTCTTCGGCTTTACGGCCGATTGTAAGTTGCTCTGCACCCTTCGGATAGCTGTCTTTTGCCACGTCCTTAGTAAGCACAGTGCTGACGAACTTGGCCGTCTTCTGCCGGTGTTGAGGAGAAGGAAAGTGGAGGCGCACGGGGACTTCATCCTCGGCCCCGTCTCACCGAAAGAGTACAAGGACACCGTCGCGGAGGCGAACGGGTCCGGACAAACCGTGTATTCGAGTTTTTCAAGATCGCGCCGCGCCGAGCGCGTCGGTTTTGCCAAGCACCGCGAGGCGGCCGAGAAGAAGGCCGCGGCGGTCGCAGCCCGCCGAAGCGGACGTGGAGGAGACGGCGACTTCGCCACGCGCCGCTCCACAAAAGACCGAGCGGAGGAGGAGCGCGCGCCGCCGCGGCCCATCGGGCCGCCGCCGAAGGGAAGGCCGGAAGAAACGGGGCGGGCGGACCGGCGGACTCGCCCCCGTCTCCCAAGAGAACTCGTGTCGTCGACGTGGAGACAGGGCGTCGTCGAAGATGTTATAGCCGCCGTGCCCGCGCGCGCGGCCGCGCCTTCGGACGTGCCTTCGGCGACGGCGGGGGCGGGAGGGGCCGCCGGGCCGCTGCTGGTTCCCCTCAGCCCGCAAGAAAAAGATAGTGACGATGACAGCGATGTCCGCATAGTGTCTTCCGTTGGGGACGCGCCGCGCAAGCTGAGCCCCGCCGCCCTCGGCGCCGAAGCCCCCCAAGAGAAAGATGACTCCAGCTCCACCTCCAGCAGCTCGTCTGACACCTCCTCCGAAGGCACCGAGCAGTCGGCCTCCCCTTCAGCCCCTGCCTCCGAGAGAAACGACGTCGTCCCCGAAGCGGAGGAGGAAGAGGAGGACGAAGGGCCGCGGCGGCTATCGGGTGACGCCCGAGGAGCCCCCGGGCCGCCGCTGTTCGTCTTCAAGTTCCCGCCGAAGCCAAACTGATTGGCGGGAAGACAATCCGCTTTTTGGGGCTGACGAGTGGTGGGCATGAGCGCCGGTTCCGGAAGAAGCCGGAGCAAGTTTCTCCATCCCTCATGAAGAGGAATACTACGGGGAAGCCGACCGCCGCCGAGGCGACGACGGCGTGCGGGGACACGTCCCCCGAAGGATTTTATTGCATCGCGATGCCTCGCCCGAAGGTTGGAGCGAGGAGAGCAAGGAGACCAAGGAGAGATCGGTGGCTGCTGTCTCCTCGCTCGAAAGCCGAGTGACGGAGAGCCGGGAGGGTCGGTGGCCGCGGAGCAAGAGCGCTCCCGAAGGCGCGGGGAGGAGAAAGAAGAGTCGGCGAAAAACTTCGAAGCCGCCCTCAACAAGCTGCGCCACGACGTTGAGACCCTGGGCAGCGCTAAGGAAGACTTGCGAGCTCGGCTCGGCCGACGGGGGAGGCAAAGTTGGCCGAAGCGCAGAAGAAGGCGAGCGAAGCGAGTGGGACGCCGGAGCGATATCGCACGGATCACCTTCGGAGCGCGGAGGCCCTTCGCGGTGACATGCTGCAGTGCCGGAGCAAGTGTAACACGGAAGCGCCACCTATCCGATTCCCCCGGTGCACCGTTGAGTCATACTACGAGTGGGTGAACGCGTGTTTCGATCTGATCACGATGAACACAAAGATCTTCGGAGAGCTCGCGGCTGCGGTGGGGGTTCGCACGCCCGGCCTATTCGGTGTGCTCGCGGTGCCTCGGATCGCCCATCTACGGAGAAGACAATTAGCAAGGGGGATCTTCGTCGTCTTACGAAGGACAACTTTGCATGGCCCAGCGACGCGGACTTGGACGTTAGTCAGCTCCCAGTGCTCCCCAAGAATCTCGCAAAAAATTTCATGAACACCTTCTTCGCCCAGCGCGGGTACCAACTCACTTTGGACGAGTCCGCTCACCTTAGTGCCCAGGTGCGCCGAAGCTACTTCCTCCCTATGCTTATGATTGCATTAAAAATGCACTTTCGTAACTAACTTGGCATACTGCCCACATTGTTTTGCAGATAAGGCCTCGACTGCAGGATCGTGTGTACGACCGTCTCCGGGTTCGGTTTGGCGGCACTCCGCCCTTGCCCCAGTTCATGACGGAGGGGGAATGGATCGCCATGCCCGGCGTCCCTCTTATCACCGCCGAGGGCTCCGTAGCTGCGGCACCGCGCGGAGGCGAAGCCGCCGGCGTTCCCGAGGACGAAGCTCGCGGCGCCGAGGACACCACGGCTCGCACCACCGAAGAGGGGCATGGGGGCGACGCGCGGGGGCCGCGGTCGAAGAGGAGCGAGGCCGAAGCGGCCGCGGGGACTGCTCCTCCGGCACCCGCCGGCCTCGAAGCAGCCTCCGCCACCGAGGAAGGGGTCACACTTGCTCTGTTGAGCCGCGGCGGCCGCGGCCCCTACAGAAGAGAACGCTGCGGCAGATGCTTCGGAAACGGCGCACGCGGCGGGGACTTGAAGGCCGCGGCCGCGGGCCGCCGGTTCTCCCGCGGCGAGGAACCCGCGGAGGCGGCGGTCACAACGGCCCCGTCGCGTCGGTCGAGGCCACCGAAGCTAGCGCCGTGTTGAGCGAGGCCCCGTCGTCGCCGAAGGTGCCGAGGTGTGAAACGCTTCGGTGTGGCACTTGCGATGGACTTGTAATCTCCCCTTAAAGGGATGAAAATTTTTGTAACGTAAACTGATGCACGGTGTCTCTGCGCAGGTTCCTTCGGTGGTTCCTGCGCAGAGATCCGAAGGTGCGAGCAACGCAACTCTGCCCCTTGACTCCCTTTTTGTCGCGCCAAATGTTTGGACGAAGTTTAGCATTCGCCATCCTGATGTTTCGTACGCCGAGTTTTTGTCGTATCGTGCGGAGCGTTACCGCCTTCACAATGAAGCGGCTAAGCATTTTTTTGCGGATTTTTCGAAGGACCCCGCGCGCGGGATGCGATTCTTAGAGAGCGGGCCGCCGTGGGGCGCTAAGCGTAACTTAGGCCGACCCCTTCGTGGCCGAAGGGGTCGTTCCAAAGGTAGAGCTGATCGAAGAGGGGGTTCTTGGGCCGCCCGAGTATGTGTATTTGATTCCTGACACCTCGTCGGAGAGCTTTGCGGCAGTGAAGGTGGAGACGGAGTAGTCGCCTCCACACGGACTCTAACCCCGTCTTCGGCGCAGCACGGATGCCTACCGACAGCGAACTTCGGGGGATGGCCCTGGAGATTATGGACATGGCATATCTTCGGTTGATCGACGAGATCTGTGAAGACGTGCTGAACGAAGATTAATTGTTGAGTACGGCTATGGGCTGGCGCGAAGACTTGAAGCATAGGACTTCGGAACTCCCCCCCGGAAGTGTTCGCGGCATGCCCGAAGCCTACTTTGTACTTGTGTTGTTTTTCCCTTGTAAAGTTATACTATTTTTACGAAGGATGTTGTACATTGACAGAGTGAAGAGGCACAATAAACAAGGAGTGCTAGAGCCCGACTTTTTGCATGCTGCGGTGTTTCGTTTGCTTTGACAAGATTATCCTAAGTGCACTGGGACGAAGCGGCACCGCGCTTCCCCTTCGAAGTCGATTTACGAACGGGTCGCCCACTCGGGCTAAAAAACGCCGCTATGTTTAAGATGTGCCAACTCGAACCGGGACGAGGATTTATTCCACGCGAAGTAGGCTTCCCTTCGGTCGGATCGGGACTGAAGCACTTGCTTTAGGTGCGCGCTTACGTTGGCCGAATCGTGGCCTTGCATCGCGTTAAGCAATTTTCCTCTTCGGTCAAATCGTGACCGACGCATCGCTCCAGGCGCGCGCTTACTCTGGTCCAATCGTGGCCCCGCACCGCGTCAAGCGGTTTGCCTCTTCGGTCAAATCGTGACCGACGCATCGCTCCAGGCGTGCGCTTACTCCGGCCCAATCGTGGCCCCGCACCGCGTCAAGCGGTTTGCCTCTTCGGTCAAATCGTGACCGACGCATCGCTCCAGGCGTGCGCTTACTCCGGCCCAATCGTGGCCCCGCACCGCGTCAAGCGGTTTGCCTCTTCGGTCAAATCGTGACCGACGCATCGCTCCAGGCGTGCGCTTACTCCGGCCCAATCGTGGCCCCGCACCGCGTCAAGCGGTTTGCCTCTTCGGTCAAAACAATAAGTGACAGGCTTGGTGCGCGCGCTCCTAAGGCGAACCGTGCCTAGGCTGTCACTTACTGCGCCGAAGGCCTCCTCGAAGACTAGGCCCCCCTTGAAGGCGGTGGCCTAGCTTCGAAAGGGTGGCGAAAGCATTCTTTGTAAAGAAAGTAAACTGCAATACGAAGGTATGGGGGAACACTGACTTATATTACATGTCAGAAATTGAAGGGATACAAGGGGCCGCCTCTTTAAAAACCTCACACTTCGCGGATCCGGAGGGGAACCACGAAGTCTCCCCCATGAGGAAAAGAGTACGTCCCCCACTACTTTAATGTACATAGGATACAAAGTCGGTATCTTGACTTAAAAGAAAGAGAAACTATTGAAACTCAAAGACTATACTAAAAACTCGCGGCCGCTTCAGACGAAGTACTTCTGAAGCATGTGCACATTCCAGGTGTATGGCTCTTCGTCGCCTGTTAGCCGACGCAGTTTGAAGGCTGCTTCGTTTGCGGTTGCCGTTGCTATGAACGGGCCTTCCCATTTCCCGTGCATCTTGCCCTTCAATTTGCCTTTCGGCACCTTGCGTAGCACTAGGTCCCCTGACCGTATGAGCTTCGGTTTGATTTTTTTATTTTTCCACCTTCGGGTCTCGTCTTGGTAGGCCAAGAGGTTTTCGGCTGCCTGTAAGCGGACCTCCTCAATGTTTTGAACCGAAGCCTTAAGGTCTTCGTCTCCGGAAGGTGTGCTCCTCCAGGTGCCCAAACACAGCTCTTCGGGTAGCATGGCTTCCTCCCCGTATAGCAGTTTGAAGGGGGAGAACTGAGTAGTTCTGGATGTGGTGGTGTTGTGGGACCAGACTACCCTCAGCAGTTCTTCAGCCCATTTGCTCTTGGGTAAATCAGTGATGTTCCTCTTGATGCCAGCGAAGATGATTCCATTGGCCCGCTCCACCACCCCGTTGGACTGTGGGTGGTAGACCGAAGCGAAGCACAGCTTCGTCCCCAAGTATGTGCAGAATTCCTTGAACTCCGCGCTGTCAAACTGCTTGCCATTATCCACTGTGACCTCGTGGGGTACACCGAAGCGGCACACTATGTTCTGCCAAAAGAACTTCTGAATGGTTGCCGAAGTGATGCTCAGCAACGGCTTCGCTTCAACCCACTTGGAGAAATATTCAACCGCCACCACCGCGTGAGTGTAGTTTCCAGGTGCCGTGGGCAGCGGGCCGACGATGTCGATGCCCCACCGTGCGAAGGGCCAGACCGGCGGCAACAACTGTATCTCATTGGAGGCGAACTTGCTGTAGGGCGCGTGGTGTTGGCACTCTGGGCAATGGCGCACAATGTCATGGGCATCTGCGACCGCCGAAGGCCAGTAGAAACCCTGGCGGAAGGCTTTCTGCACCAATGCCCTGGTGCCGAGGTGATGTGAGCACATGCCGCTATGGATTTCGTGGAGCAGTTGTTTTCCCTCGGTGACCGAAATGCACCTTAACATTGGGGCACACACCCCTCTTCGGTACAGGTTTCCGTCGACGAGGTGATAGTTCCTTGCCCTGATGGCTACTCGCTTGGCGGTGACCCCATCTTCGGCCTCATAGTAACCTTTGAGCGCTGCAACTATTGGGGCGCGCCAGTCCTCGCTTTGTATGGCGTTGACGAATTTGGGGGGTGCGGCTTCGTCGACTGCGGACCTCGAAGTGATTGTTTCATAAAAGACATCCGGTGGCAGAGGCTCAAGTAGTGCGGTCGCCTTCGCGATGGCGTCGGCCTCCTTGTTGTGGTTCCTTGGAAAACTTCTCACTGTGATGCCGATGAAGAACTTTTCCATGCTTCGGACAGCCTGCAGGTACTTCATCATGTCCAGATTCTTTGCCTTGTAGGTTTTTGCGATGTGGCAGGCGACGAGTTCGGAGTCCGTCAGGATGACGAGCCTCCTTGCACCTACAGCCCTAGCCTTCCGAAGCGCCAACAGCAGGCCTTCGTACTCTGCCACGTTGTTTGTGCAATTGTCGTAATTCAGCCGCAAGGCATATCGGAGTTTGATGCCCGAAGGGGACTTTAAGACCGCTGCGGCCGCCGAACCAAGGTGGCAGTATGCGCCATCACACTGGACTTCCCATATTGGCTCCATGACTACTGCTTCCCCCTTCGGTGCCGAAGGCGTCCAATCAGCTACAAAGTCAGCGAGGACTTGAGATTTTATCGCACTACGGGCGACGAAGCTTATGACATGCTCCGCCAATTCCGAGGCCCACTTGCCCATTCTGTCCGTTAACTCCTTGTTCTCGAACATATCCCGAAGGGGGAAAGTTGTGGGCACCGAAACGTTGTGGCTCTGGAAGTAATGCCGAAGCTTCCTTTTTGCCATCACCACAGCATATGCCATCTTCTCCATTTCGGAGTAGAGCAGTTTTGAGCCGCTTAGAGCTTCGGAGACATAATATATAGGAAATTGTCTCAGAACATCCGCCTCTTTGCTCTCTTCCACGAGCACTGCACTAACCGCTGTGTCGGTTGCCGCAATGTACAACAGCAGGTCGGCCCTCGGTGACGGCTTGGTCATGATTGCAGCATCTTTAAGGTATTTCTTGAGTTCATCGAAGGCTTGCTGCTGCTCTGGGCCCCATTGGAAGGCTGAGTTTGCTCGGAGGACCTTGAAAAAAGGTAGGCTTCGCTCGGCGGCTCTTGAGATAAAACGGTTCAGCGAGGTGATTCTACCAGTAAGCCTTTGGACTTCCTTTCGGGTGGCTGGGGGCTGCATCCTTCGTAGGGCCTCAATTTTTTGGGGGTTCGCCTGGATGCCCCGCTTAGAAACCATGCAGCCCAACAGTTGCCCTTTCTGGATGCCGAAGATGCATTTCTCTGGGTTAAGCTTGAGGCCATTTTGCCTCATGTTGTCGAAGGTCTCCGTTAGATCTGCAATGTGATCTTGCTCTTTCTCGCTCATGATGACGATGTCGTCGACGTACGCCGAAGCGTTGCGCCCCCGGTGGGCGCCGGGATCGGCTTCATCATGCGGTTGAAGGTGGACCGGCGTTGCGCGGGCGTTCGGGCATTCGACGAAGCGAGAAGACGCCGAAGGGGGGTTGTGAATCCGGTCTTTGCTTCGTCTTCCCTTCGCATCCACACTTGGTGATAGCGGAGAAAGCGATCTAGGAGGCTCAACATGTCACAGCCGGCGGCCTGATCGATAATGATGTCGATCCTTGGCAACGGGAAGGGGTCCTTCGGGCATGCTTTGTTGAGTTCAGTGAAGTCAATACACATTCTCATGTTGCCGTTCTTCTTCGGAACCATGACCACGTTTGCCACCCAGACGGGGTATTGGACTTCTCTGATGATTCTTGCGTCGAGCAACTTTTGCACTTCGGCCTCCGCGGACTTGACCCTGTCCGCTGACATGGGCCGCTGCCTCTGCAGCTTCGGTTTAACTCTTGGGTCGGTATTGAGCGCATGCTCTATGACCGAGCGATGAACGCCTGTCAAGTCGGACTTGGACCATGCGAAGACATCTTGGTTGTTACGAAGGAACTGCAAGAGTCATCCTTCGTCTTCTGTGTTGATCTCAGCGCCTATCATCACGGTTCTGCTTTGCACATCCGCGCATAAGGGGACTGTCTTTGTGACGTCGACAGCCTTCATGCGTTCGGCTTCGGCCCCCTTCATGGACTGCCTCATTTGGGCTTCGGCCTTGTGCTCTTCGGCCACTGCAGCTTCGTTGCTCTCGTCTTCATTGATGACATGGACTTGTCTATTGTGGACCGAAGTGTTGCACTCGGCTCTTCGGGCCTCCTCCTGGCTGCCGTAGACGATATTACTCCTGCCGCCGTCGGTATCTTCATTAGCAGGTACCCTTGGTGGATAACCGCCACGAACTTGTTTATGGTGTTGCGGCCGAAGATGGCGTTGTACGGGTACGCTAAGTCCACAACATCGAATGTTATGACCTAAGTTCTCATGGTGGCGTCTTGGCCGAAGGATACATTGACATCAATTTTGCCCAGGGCTTCGATTTTTTTGTTGCCGAAGCCGTATAACGGGTGCTCTGCCTTCTTCAAGTCTTCCTTCTTGAACCCCATGCCGGTGAAACACTGCCAGGTCAGGATATCTGCTGAGCTGCCGTTATCCACCAAGATCCTCCCCACGTCATTGCCGAAATAGTACTTGGTGTTTTTTCCAATGTTGGCCCTTATGACGAGCGGGTCGTTGTGAGGGTAGTGCTGCAGCCGGATGTCGGCTGCCGTGAAGGTTATGGGGACATGGGACCATGGCAGGTGAAAATACTTGCCGGAGCAAATATGTGATACGCTTCGGTAGTAATCTTGGCGCTGCCTCTTTGTCTCGTGGGTCGGCTCATTGGATCCGCCGGAGATCGCATTGATGATGTTGAGCATGCCCGTCATCCCCGAAGCCGCGGGGGTCGGGGATCTCTTGCTTTGGTGGGGGTGGGGGTTGGTTATGGGTGTAGTGTGCTTGGTGGTGGGTAGGCTGGGTTCGGCCACGAAGGCACGAAGACCGAAGGCTGTTGCGTGAGCGGTGGAGGAGGTGGGAGCAACTGCGGCGCGGGGGATGTGTAAGGCTGTGGTGGGTGGAAAGCATGTGCAGGTGCCGAAGGTTGGTAGGGTTGGTGATGGTATGATGGTGGCAGGGCCCTGAACTGGCCCGCATTTTGGTACTTCATGACATGGTTCACGGCCATGCCTGCTGCCTTCGTCTTCTCCTCCGCCTCCCACTCCAATTTCATCTTGACCGCCGAAGGGCACTGGTGCGTGTGGTGCTGGGCGTCAATTCCATGGAGCCATCAGAAAAACCGCTCACCGCCGGCCCGCTGCGGCTGGCTATGTTGCTGTGGCTTAGGCCCCCTGTTATGCTTGTATCCGCCCTTGTGCCCGCCGCCCTTGTTTTGGTGCTGATCGGGGGGCGCAGACACGTTGTTGATCTGACGGTTCGCTTGCTTCGGCGGCTGGTTATGCCACCCCTTCGGTTGGTCCCACTGCCCTTGTTGCTTCTGCTTCTTTGCTGCGTTCGCTCGGTCGATCCTTCGGCGGCGGCCCTTGTCAGACTTGCAGTATTCTTGCATGACTTCAAATAACTCTTGCAGAGACTTCGGCTTGACCCTGTCGAGCACATCTTGGCAGTTTCCAACCCTCAGGCCCCCAACGATGGCGTCGATGATGCTGCTTTCGGACACCGTGGGCGCACGTGCTGTCAATTTGACAACCCTGTGCATGTACTCTTGTAGCGACTCGCGGTCCCCCTGGACACACATGTTGACGAGGTCGTTGGAGTCTAGCTCTTCGACCGCATGCCTTTGAAGGTGGAGAGCGGCTTGTTCCACGATTGGAACCAAGATGTTATGTGCCCCCTCCGGTATGTTGGCATACCAATATCGGACTTCTCCCTTAAGCGCGAGTACGAGGGCCTTCGCCTTTGTGGTGGCGTCACCTCCGTTAGACTCAACCGCCGCTTCGAACTTCATCAGGAACTCCTTGGGATCGTAGTCTCCGTCATGCGGGGCGAGGGTGTTGGCGTTGAATCGACGAGGCCACGGCGCGCTCTCAAGCTCGACCGAGAGCGGGGACACCGGGACCACGTTACGGAGTGGAGCGTCGTCGGGAGCGAAGTGCTCGTGCACCCGCCCTTGTCTTGGCGGTGCCCTATGCTTTGTCCTTCGGAGGCATCCTTCGTCTGCCTCCATTGATCCGGCCCCGAGCCCGCATGGCTGCGGGGGTGAGCCGGGCATCGTGGCCGGGCCGCCGGCGCGGCATGCGCGGCGGGCGTCGGTGTCGGTGCGGGCGGCGTCGGAGCGAGCCTGGCGTGGCGGCGTCGCGCGGCGATCTGGCTTTGCAGCATGGCGAGGTAGCGCTCAGCCTGCCTGATGTTGAAGTCGATGGCGTCGGAGGCGGTGTGGGGCGGAGCCGCATCCCCGGTGCCGGGATGGCTGCACCTGCGACGAGGATGGACGCGTCTCCTGCTCAGGCTGAGCCGGCACGGACTTGCCAGCGATGAGGGCCCGGATCCTTCGGAGGGCCTCGATGTCTTGCGCCGAAGCCCCCAGCCCCTCAAGGCTGACCTCGAACATCCTCGAAGCCGTATGCTCTACCTCCGGGCGCTCGGCCGGCGCCGGTCCCCGCCGAAGGGCCGGACGGCCGAGCGGATGGGTTGGCGGGCTCCGATGCGAGTGGAGGGATGGACGCCTGAGCCGTTGTGGCTTCGGCGCCTGCCGAACGTGTCCTAGCCATGTGGTCTTGAATTCTTCCACGAGGTGGGCGCCAAACTGTTGGTGGGAATCGGGCCCGAAGGGTGGATGCCGACACAACAGCCCCCTGAGTTCTCTCCCTCCCTCCGACTACTTCCGCTAGGCTACTACTTCTACTTGCGCGAGGAGAGGAAATGCTAATCTTAACAGGACAGTAAGGGAAACAAGAAAATGCTCAACAGACCGAAGACCGCTCGACCCGCGGAAGCCTTCGGTGCTCTCTTCTCATTACAGTGTGTCCGTTTCATTACAAGGGGTTCACTATTTATAGGAGACCCCTGGGTATAGTCATTTGCCTCAATTACACCTTTTTCATTCCTGACAAACCGCTTTAAACACTTTACAAGGGTATAACAGTAAGTCCCCGCGTCGTACAGGCCTCCAGCGTGTCTTCGTACGGCCGAAACGCCTTTACACGCGGCCGCCCTTGTCTCTGCCTTGTCAGGAGCCCACTTTACACGTTGGCGGTGGCCACGTGTCCAGGGCCGTCGCACCTTCGGTGACGAAGCAGCGACCCTGGATCAGGGGCGTCGAGCCTCCGCATACGCTTTGTCTGCGTCGCCGCCGGCCCCGGACGCGGTATCCTCGGCCAGCGCTCCCCGCTCCTGGCCCTCCCGGGCCTTCGTCACCGGAGCACGGCCGTCAGCACCTTCGACGCCGAAGGCAGGCGCCGCCACAAGGGGTCATTCCTGCACAACGAGACTCATGAGGCACAAGCGGTGTTAGTGTTTCGTTAGTGCCCCGTGCAGCGAAGGGTCGTCCCGCCAGACCGAAGCCGTAAGCAGACCGAGGGTGCCAGCGCGCGCGGACGGGGGCGATGCTTCCGAAGACCAACTTCCCCAACACCCCCCTTAAATGGAATCTCGTGCCAAGATTCGATTTGATAACGAAAAGATGGGTAGAAGAACTCACAGTTTCGAGATTGCAGGAAGCCCGGATACTTAGTGTTGAGATAATCCTCCGTCTCCCACGTTGCTTCTTCCTCCGTGTGATGACTCCATTGGATCTTGTACATCCGTATGGTCTGTCTTCGGGTCTTTCTCTCTTTTTGGTTGTCGGTGCGGAATATGGTCCCGACACTAACCAGTAGATAGCGCCTAGGTCTATCCCTCGATGGTCGATGCTAAGCAACAAGTGACACAAGGTTTTATCCTGGTTCCGGCCGAGGGGGCCGTACGTCCAGCAGGGGTGTGCTCACGGCACTATATTGCTCAGCACCGGGGGTGCCTATAGTGGGGCTGCTACAAGCAAGGCGGGAGAGGAAGCGTGGCTTCCAAGTCCCTAGTGGAGTGGCTGAAGATGTTGTGGGAGAATAAGAGAGTGAGTGCACAGCGTGCTCTTGGTCTGTGGCCTTGAGCGTGTCGCTGTTCCTGTTCCCCCTGCGGCTGGGGGGTTCGTCCCCCTTTTATAGATCAAGGGGGAGGCGAACTACATGCATGCCGCGCTATTTAGTTACGTGGAGTAGCACGACGTGCTATGCTGTAGAGTGGGCGGCCGTCCGGGCAATCCTTGCAGCGATCTGGTCATCATGGCCTGACTTGTACCCGAACAGTGGCGGTTCGAGGGTAGGAGAGCAGCGAAGGGCGGTGACATCCTCTGATAGGCTCGAGGGAGGTGCTGACGCGGGCCCGTACGGCGCACAGGAGTTGGCAGAACGGCGTTCCTTCCCGACGCGCTTCACGGGGCTGGAGTCGTTGCTACAGGGCCCGGCGTGCGCCTGCACGCGCGGGTACGGCGGCCACGCCGTTACAGTGGCGGGGATGGCAGTCCACCGGCCTAGCGCCTCCACCTAACCCTGTAGGGTCACAAGAAAGTACATCGAGGGTGCGCCGGCCCTCTTTCGAGGGCTCGGCGTGTCAGCCGTACTGGGGCGTGCGCGCGGTGTCACGGGACTGACACCGGCCGCACCGCACGCATGCCCTCCCACAGGTGGCGGGGATGGGCTCCTCCCCGGGGAGTTGGTGAGGCGGCACCGGGTGCGAGCCCCGGCGCATGATGGCGCCGTCCCCGCGGCGTTAGGGCGTTAAATGCCCGTGTACGGGGCCGGCGCACGCGTGAGGGGTACCCTCGAGCGTGGCGGACCCCGGCCGAGGGCGGGGCGTACCCTCGAGCGAGGCGGAACCCGCCCGAGGGAAGTGCTGCCCCTCGAGTGGGGCGATGCCCGCCCGAAGGGAGCGCGCAGCCTCGAACGAGGCGGAGCCCGTTCGAGGGGATCCTTATGTGGGCCGCCTCGATGGGCCGTCGGAGTCCCTATGGGCCGTGCCCTGCATGGTTAGGCACCTGCATGGTTAGGCTTAATGTTTTTGGGTTTCGTTCCTGGTTTTAAGTGGGGTTTTCCCCATTGTTTAGGGGGACCCCTAGGGCTGTCCCCGACAGTAGCCCCCGAGCATCTGTGGGTTTGCCATTGAGGCTCCCGCGGATGCTTGGGACCTACCGATGGGACGTTCTTCCCCTCCTTGTTCCGCGAACGCTTTCGGTGGGGCCGCGTCAGCGGACCCGCGGGTCTAGCCCCCGAAGCCCTACAGGAGTGTGGATACTCCTGCAGGGGTTAACCGCGAGAACTTTGGTCAGAGAGGCGTGGCACATATGCCAACCGGCATCGGCGGTATTTCAGCCGGCTTCGGGGGTGCATGCGCCGCTGACACTGTCTCCGGCGGGTGCAATTTCAAGGAGGTGTAGCCGTGCGCCAAGCCCCCGAGCCTTGGCCTGTTCGAGGCGATCGGGTAGAGCTTGGCGACTTGTTTTTTAACGCGCCCTCGCCGTCCCTCCGCGGGACGGAAGGTGAGGTTTCCACAACCCCCATCGAGCGGGTCGCGGATTGCGGATTCCTCGTCGAGCTGCTAGCGGGTGGTTCAAGTGGACGTCCATGCCCCGTTCGATAAGGGTAGGCTGCGCGGTCCGGAGACACGTCCATGGAAGCGCTTGCGTGGGTTTGCTACGTGGGGCTCGGTCCCGTTCGCTAGGGACCGAGGGCGCGGAAGCTCTCCCTCGGTGGGATCCCCCCGGCTAGCTGCCCTCGCTGGCTCTCGAACACGACATGTGGGGCACCCTCGAGCCGACGGGCTCGAGGAACGGCTCGAAAGCGCGTGCCCTCGTCGTCCCTAACTCTGCGATCTGTGGCACCTGTTCGAACCCGTCGAGGGTCAGGCTTCGAACCTCCGATCGCAGGGCCGTGCGGGGGTGGCGCACGGGCGGCCCCGTCTTTTCACGTTTGCGGCCATCGAGGGGTCCGGGCGAGCCGGCCCTCGAGGTGCCGGTTGACGCCCGGCGTAGCGCGGCATGGGTGCTTGCGGTGCCTGCTTTACTTCAAGCAGGCCCTGGGCGACCCACTCACGCGCGTGCCCTTTTTAGAGGGTTGATTTAGTTTCGAGCCGGGGGCTCGTGCTGCCCGAGGGTTTTACGTGGCATGGGTACCCGCGGTGCCTGCTTTACATCAAGCAGGTCCCGGGTGCCTTCTCACGTCGATATCCCATCGAGGGCTGTTTTCGTTTTGAGCCGAGGGTTCGTGCCGCTCGAGGGTTTTGCGTGGCATGGGTACCCGTGGTGCTCGCTTACATCAGCGGTGTCCCGGTACCTTCTCACGTCGATATCCCATCGAGGGTTGCCCTTGTCTCGAGCCAGGGGTTCGTCCCGCTCGAGGGTTCTCCTTGCTTGGCAAGGGACCCGATCATTTAATGCCTCGCAGTCGAGGCCGCGGTTTTTGCGGCGCGGGCGCGTCTTTTCGGGCGTTGCGCCGCGCGCGCGCGTAGTGGGCGGCGTGGCGGTGGGACGTGACGGCTTCGCCTCGGTCCCTCGCGGGTCTCCGCCGTGATGATGGCCCGCCCGCAAGTGATGTGGCCGGCGGGCAGTCGTGGTGGGGCCCGTCCGTCGGTGTGAAGGGAAGATTCCCTGCAGTTAATGTGAGCGGGGCGTCCGCTCCGGAGAGCTCGCCCCGTCGGCTTATAAATCTGAGGGAGTGGGGAGACGGCGGTTTTTTACCTTAGCGCCTCACCATTTTCAGTCCACCGGCCCTTCGTCTTCGCCTTGCTCTCGCCACCACGCGGTGTAGCCGTTAGAGCTTTTCTTCCGTTCCTTGTCCTCCGTCCTCGCATTCCTTCTCCCTTCCTCATGGCGCCGCCACAGCTTCCCCTTACGATCTTGGAGCCGTACGCCTGGGAGAGGTCGACGGTGACGCCGCTGGCCCTTGGCGGGCGGTCGCCGCCGGCCGGGCCGCCCAACGAAGATGGGCGTCCGGCGGAGTGGATCGTGCCGCCAGCGGCGGACCGTGCGCCCAACCCGCCAGAGGGTTATGTGGTCAGCTTCATTCGCTATCACGAGCGGGGCTTCAACGCGCCGGCGAGCACCTTCATGCGGGCGATGTGCCACCACTACGGGGTGGAGCTGCACAACTTCGCCCCCAACGCGATCTCGCAAGCGGCCACATTTGTGGGCGTGCGTGAAGGGTACCCGGGGATCCCCGGTCAATTGGGAGCTGCGGGTACACCTTTCCGCGCGAGCTCATCACGCAGCCCACGACGGAGCCGAGGACCCGCCGCGCGATGTGCGCCGGCGGGATGTCGCTTGCCCTGCGGGGGCAATTCAAGGACGTCTACATCCCCTGCACCATGATGACGAACAATGCCAGTTGGGAGCGGGGATGGTTCTACCTGCGCAATGCCGAGCCCGGCCTTCCCCCCTACACCGGCCGGGTGTTCAAGGAGAGGCCTGACTCCTGGGGCTATGGAGTGTCCACGCCCCAGCATCGGAGGCGGCAGGAGTCGGTCTTGGCCGCGCTGCAGCGCCTGGCGACGATGGGGCTGAGGGCGGTGGGCGTCCTCGCCTTCCTCCATCATAGGCGGGTCGTGCCCTTGATGGAGAGGCCGCTCTGCATCTTCGAGATGACAGAGGCGGCCAACCCCGTCGACCTGGCGAGGTCGCGGATGCTCCCGACGCCCCTCGAGTGGCCATATGCGCTCACCCGGGCGCGGAGCGCCGTCGACACCCGGACGCCGCCGATGCTCGCGGGTCGGACCCCCGTGGGACCTCGAGATGCTCCCCACGGCCCATTGGTGAGCGTAGTTCTTGATTTCGTTTTAGTTCTTCGTGTTGCCTTTGCCTCCGACGCGCCCTTGTTGCTCCCTGTGTGCGGTGGTGACCTTCACCATCGCCAAGTCCGTTCCGCCCACCCCCCGACTCCCCGCGCGCCGGGCGGGCGCGGCAGCGGCGGCAGCGAGAGGAGGCGGCGCGCAAGAGGGAGCACGCGAGGCGACGTCAAGCGCGTCGCGACCGGCGGGCCGCGGAGTACCGGCGGCGTGAAGAGCTGGGGCTCTCCTCCCCGGGGACCGAAGAGTGCTCGTCCTCGGAGGAGGACGAAGAGGAAGAGGCTGAGGGGGAGGGTCCCTCTCGACGGTGGCGGCCGCGCCCCCTTCGCCGGAGCCGGCGCCGGCGGCGAGGGCGGCATCGCCCGGGGGGGGCGGGCGCAACGGCGCCGGCCGCCGGGCCATCGACATCGAGGGCGGCGCGTGCCGCGAGGGCGCCGGCCGCGCTCGTCGGGGGCGCGCACGGCGGGGCGCGCCGCGCGCGCGCATCGAGCGTGCCCCGCGCGCGGGGAAGGCGCGCCCGCGCGCACGCGCGACGTCGTCGGAGAGCGCGGCGGCGGAGCGCACCCGCACGCGGGGGCGAGCGTACTGCGCGCGCGGCGCGCGCCGTTGGGAGGCGCGACATCGGGCGCGCCAGTTGCACCGGCCTCATCCGCTGAGGCCTCGAGGAAAAGGAAGCGGGCCTTTTCTTCTTCGAGGTAAGGAACCCGTTCTTTTGCTTGGCTCGATTCGTTGACGATTAGGCGTTCTAACCCTCCGTTCGCGCCGCGCCGGGGTGGTGCCAACCGTTCCTCCTCTCGCACACCGCCAAGGTGCCGAGGACGGACGCGTCCATCCCCACCCCGGCGGCGCTCGTTGAGGGCGCCGCGGCGGGGACAAGCACGGCGGCGGCGGGCGAGAGCTCGCGGGGTGCGGGCGGGGGCCCCGAGGCCTCGGCTAGCGGATCGCCCGCCGCGGCGCGGTCGGCGGTCGGCCGAGGAGCGGCCGGCGCCGGCCGTCGCGGGGGTGCGAGCCGCGGCGGCGGCGGGGGTGGAGGCGCGGCCCGCGGGGCCGCGTCGTGGAGAAGGCGGAGCGGGAGCAACCCGCGGCGCCCGTGGCGCGAAGCGCGGCCGGAGGTGGTGGCCGTGGCGCCGCATCCGGCGCCCACGGCCGCGAGGCGCGAGTGGAGGCGCCGGCGGAGGCGGCACGGGCGGCGGCGCCCGCCGGCGCTCTCGGGCGGAGGTGGTGGAGGTCTCGGATGACTCCCCGCCGCCCGGGTGGGACCGGTGGGCCGGCCCGGCCCACGAACTCCCCCGAGCCCCGGGAGGGGGCCCTCGTGAGGGCGGCGCGAGGGTCACCCCGGTGGTGGGAGGTCGAGGACACGGCGCCGAGGCCTCGTCCTCCCGCGCCGGCCGTCCTGCCCCGGTGGAGGGGACCGTCGATGATCCCCCTGCGTTTGCCGACGCCAGGGGGGAGCAGGAGCTCTGGGGCGAGCTCCGGAGCCACGGCGCTACGCTCAACCGCGCGCTAAACGAGGCGCTGCGGGTCCATGGCGGCCCGGCATGGCTCGTCTTCCAGGTTAGCCGTGGTTGCTCGTGCTCTCCTTTCTTTCGTTCGTGCATGCTGCCTTCGTGACGCGGCACTCATGGGTTTTGATTCTGTGGTTGCCAGGAGCTCGAGCGTCGCGCCCACGACAAGTATGATGCGTTCGACCGGGTGAACGCCGAGGTCCACCAGCTCCGGGAGCGGTGCAGCGCTTTCGACGCGCTTGCCGACGCTCTCAGGTCCCCGGACAAACGCGGGCCGGCGCACGGCCTTGGCCGGCCCGACGAGCGCCCGAGGGCTCGAGGCGAGACACGGCGCGCCGCTCGAGCCTCGAGCGGGTGCGCGCGGCCCTCATCGATCGTGATGAGGCGCGCGTGGCACGCGCGCGAGGACACGGAGAAGACGCGGATGTTGGCCGCTAACCGGGAGGCGGAGGTGGTGACCGTCCGCGTCGAAGCCCGGGATCTTCGCTCATCGCTTGAGGGGGCGCGGGCGCGGCGGCGCCGGGGCCGAGGAGCGGGCGCGCGAGCCGGGAGCGAGCCGGGCCAAGGAGGCCGACGACCCGAAGGCCGCCCTCGACGCCAAGGCCGCGACCCTCGTCGTCGCAGAGGAGCGGCTCCTGCAAGAGAGCACCGCCCGCCAAGGGGCTGAGGAGCGGCTCCGGCGAGGGCGAGCCGCCCTCACCGATGCCCGTGCGGCGCTGGAGCAGGAGCGCGCCGCCCACGAGGTGACGCGGAAGACCTTGGCGGCTCGAGATGCCAAGCTCTCCGAGGTCGAGGGAGAGGTGATTATGCTCAGCATCACCAGCGCCAGTCAGGAGATATCCCTCCGGGAGCAAGGCGAGACCGTCAAGCGCCTCGAGCTGACGGTCGAGGCCTCGCGCCGCGACCTCGAGATGGAGAAGAAGCAGGTCGAAGGTGAGCCACAGTCTAACTCTCATCTTGTTGGCTTTTCGATTGGGAACTCGCATTCCCTTTTTCTGATTTATTTCTTGCCTTGGTGTTCCCAGGCTTGCGTACTGCTCTGGGGCACGCGGCAGAGCGGGCCGAGGCGCTGCAGGCCTCCTACAACTCCTCCGAGCAGGAGCTGCGGGAGCTGCGCGATGCGGCCCTCGAGACCTGCCGCGCCGTCAAGGAGGGCGAGGCACGGGCCGGCGGTTCGGCGGCCGGCCTCGCGCGCCCTTGGTGGCCATGTCACCGAGCGGATGCGCCGGGCGGCAACCGGGCGTCCGAGAAGGCCCTCGGAGTGGTGCGAACCCACTACGAGGTTAACTTCGAGGCGCTGGCGGAAGGCTACATCGTTCCCGAGGGCGTCGAGGACGAGGTGGCCATGGAGCGCGTGGATGCGCTCGCTGCCGACGCCGCCGGGTCGCTCGCCGAGGCCTTCGAAGAATTCCTCTTCCCGGACGTCACCGATGCTGCTGCTCCTCCCGCCTGAAAGTAGTTGGGCGCTAGGCCCATTTTTTGTTTATGTGTATCAGTATTCCGGCCTCGTGGCCTTTTGTAAATAAACAAGTTGTTTCATGAACATGAGCAGTTGCTGTAAATGAAGTTGTTTGTTTATCACGCTTTTTGTTTCTCCTTCTTCCTGAGTAGATTCTAGTTAGGGGAGTTCGATTTTCGCAGGGGGCCCGCTGGGTTGGAGGCGAGAGAGAAGGGCCATAGCCACGCGGCGTAGGCTATCTCTGGCTCGCACGCTCCTTCCGCTGTGCCGCCTGCGCCCTGTTCGAATCGTGGCTCGAGGTTGAAGTAGGAAACAAACTTAGCGCGTGTGGGTTGTTGCGTTTTTTGCGTGAAAAAATGGGACCATTTTGGGGGGGGATGCCCCCCGCAGTAGCCCCCGAGGGTAACTTGGGTTTCAGGGGAAAGCCGAGTTGCCCTTTTTATTGAGCTTAAAGCTTTTACATAGTTTCAACCAACTGGGGCGTTGGCCGTGCGGTTTTTACAACAAAAATACTTGGAAATCCTAGCTAAGGGTAGAAGCGACGTAGCTGTTGGATGTTCCAAGCGTTGGTGAGCTCTTCACCGTCCTCGTTTGCCAACTTGTATGTGCCGGGCTTGAGTACCTTCACCACGACGTAGGGTCCTTCCCATGGGGGCGATAGCTTGTGGCGCCCTCGGTTGTCTTGGCGTAGCCTTAGGACCAGGTCCCCTTCGCTGAAATCCCGCCGGCGTATCTTGCGTGCCTGATAGCGCCTGAGGGACTGCTGGTACCTCGCGGAATGCATCAAGGCCACGAGGCGCGCTTCGTCCAGCTGGTCCAACGAGTCCTCGCGGGCTCGTTGGTTAGCATCCTCGTTATAGCCTCGAACCTTGGGCGACCCGTATTCTAAATCCGTGGGGAGGACGGCCTCCGCGCCGTGGACTAAGAAAAACGGGGTGAACCCAGTGGCTCTGCTCGGGGTGGTCCTTATGCTCCACACGACCGCTGGTAGTTCTTGGAGTCATTTCCGCCCATTTGTTCAGCGGTCGAAAATTCGGGCTTTAGGCCTTGTAAGATCATGCCATTGGCACGTTCCACTTGGCCGTTGGTGCGTGGGTGCGCCACGGCTGCCCAATCCACACGGATGTGGAACTTGTCCGCGAACTCCAAGAACTTCTTGCCCGTGAATTGGGATCCGTTGTCGGTGATGATGGAGTTTGGCACTCCAAAGCGGTAGACGATGTCGGTGAAGAATGTCACCGCCTGCTCTGCCCTTAGATTCGTGATGGGGCGCACCTCCACCCACTTGGAGAACTTGTCGATCGCGACCAACAAGTGGGTGAAGCCCCCGGGTGCCTTCCGCAGGGGCCCGACGATGTCCAGCCCCCACACGGCGAATGGCCATGTTACGGGGATGGTTTGTAGGGCATGGGCGGGCAATTTGGACTTTCGGGCGTAGAACTGGCACCCTTCGCAGGTGCGCATGATTTCGTTGGCGTCCGCGACCGCAGTGGGCCAGTAGAAGCCCTGGCGGAACGCGTTGCCGACGAGGGTGTGGGGCGCGGCATGGTGACCACAGATCCCTGCGTGGATGTCCCGGAGGAGCTCGCGCCCCTCGGGAATGGGCACGCACCGCTGCAGGATGCCGGAGGCGGCGCGCTTGTACAGCTCGCCGTCGACGAGGGTGAACGATTTGGCCATCCTGGCGATGCGCCTGGCCGCGGCCCGGTCCGCGGGGAGTTCCCCTCGATCTATCCAGGCAATGTATTTCTCTCGCCAGTCCGCCTGGATGGGGGCTGGCTCGATGTCCATCACGTCAGCCTCGTGAGAGCCGTACCCCTCGAGAAGGGAGAGCACGTACGCCTCGTTCGAGGGGTCCTCGTCCATGGGCTCCGCACCCGCTGGATTCGAGGGAGCCCCCAAGGGTTCGTTGTGGCTCGAGGGGTAGGGCTCGAAGGCGACCGAGGGTTGAGCGATGTCGCGCGCGAAAACGTTCGGGGGGACGGTGACCCGCCCGGACGCGATCTTGGCGAGCTCGTCCGCCTCTTCGTTGTACCGGCGGGGCACATGATTGAGCTCGATGCCGTAGAACTTGTCCTCGAGGGCTCGCACGGCTTTGCAGTAGGCCTCCATCTTGTCGTCGTGGCAGCTCGCGTTCTTCATGACTTGATCAATCACGAGCTGCGAGTCGCCCCTTACGTCGAGGCGCTTGATGCCTAACTCAATGGCGATTTTGAGGCCGCAGAGGAGGGCCTCGTATTCAGCCATGTTGTTAGACGCGGGGAAGTGGAGGCGCACTGCGTACCGCATGTGTTCCCCGAGGGGTGACACGAAGAGCAGGCCCGCGCCCGCTCCCGTTTTCATCACCGAGCCGTCGAAGAACAAAGTCCAGCACTCCGCTTGGATCTGTGGCGGCGGCAGCTGCGTGTCCGTCCATTCGGCGACGAAATCCGCCAAGATTTGGGACTTGATAGCTTTGCGCGGGGCGTAGGCGAGCGTCTCGCCCATCAGCTCCACGGACCACTTGGCGATCCTACCCTCGGCGTCGGGGTTGCGGATGATTTCTCCTAGTGGGAAGGAGGAAACCACCGTGACCGGGTGGGCTTCGAAGTAGTGGCGTAGTTTGCGCCGCGCAAGAACCACTGCGTACAGCAGCTTCTGGACCTGTGGGTAGCGCGTCTTCGTGTCCGAGAGGACCTCGCTGATGTAGTAGACTGGCCGCTGCACCGGCAAGGCATGTCCTTCCTCCGTGCGCTCCACAACGATCACGGCGCTCACCACCTGGGTGGTTGCGGCTACGTAGAGCTGCAGGGGCTCGCCGTCCTGCGGCGGCGTTAGGATCGGGGCGTGCGTCAGTGACGCCTTTAGCTTGTCGAGCGCGTCCTGGGCCTCGGTGGTCCAAGAGAAGCGCTCGTGCTTCTTGAGCGAGGCGGTAGAGGGCAGGCCCTTCTCACCGTGCCGCGAGATGAAGCGGCTCAAGGCGGCGAGGCACCCCAATACTTTCTGCACCCCCTTGAGGTCCCGGATCGGACCCATTCGTTCGAGGGACGCGACCTTTTCAGGGTTGGCCTCGATTCCCCGTTGGGAGACGATGTATCCCAGGAGCATGCCTCGCGGTACTCCAAAGACACATTTTTCGGGGTTTAACTTGACCCCATTGGCCCGTAGGCAGTTGAACGCGACGCCAAGGTCGCCGACCGGGTCGTCCGCCTTCTCGGTCTTCACGACGATGTCGTCCACGTACTCTTCGACCGTCCGCCCGATGTGATCCCCAAAAAACGTGCCGCATGCAACGTTGGTATGTTGCACCCGCGTTTACGAGGCCAAATGGCATCGTGACGTAGCGAACGTCCCGAACGGTGTGATGAACGAGGTCGCGAGCTGGTCGGACTCTTTCATCTTTATCCGGTGGTACCGGAATAAGCATCAAGGAAAGCGAAGCGGTTCGCACCCAGCCGTTGAGTCAATGATTTGATCAATGCGTGGCAAAGGAAAAGGAACTTTAGGACATGCTTTATTGAGACTAGTGTAGTCTATACACATCCGCCACTTCCCATTCTTTTTTTTTACAAGCACGGGGTTTGCTAGCCACGTTGGGTGGAACACTTCCTTGATGAATCCGGCCTCGAGAAGCTTTCGCAGCTCCGCTCTGATTGCCCGTCGCCGCTCCTCGTCGAAGCGGCGGAGCGGGTGGCGTGCGGGCGCGAGCATTTGGCGAGGATGTCAAGGGAGTGCTCGGCGACTTCCCTCGGGATGCCGGCATGTCCGAGGGGCTCCCACGCGAAGATGTCGGCGTTGGCGCGGAGGAAGTCGACGAGCACCACTTCCTATTTGGGGTCGAGGGTGGAGCCGACCCTCAACGCCTTGCCCTCGGGGGCCGAAGGGTCGAGAGGGACCCCCTTGGTCTGCTCCGCAGCCTCGAAGGTTCCTGCGTGCTTGGCGGCGGAGTTGAGGTCCTCGTTGACCATCTTCTCCAGCGTGTTCACCAGCGTTTCGTCCAGCGCTAGTGCCTCTGCGTGCTCCACGCATTCGACATCGCAGTCGAACGCGTGCTCGATCGACGAGCCGACGGTGATGACGCCGTTCGGGCCGGGCATCTTCATCTTTAGATAGGTATAATTAGGGACCGCCATGAATTTGGCATAACAGGGTCGCCCAAGTATAGCATGGTAGGCCCCTTTGAACCCCACCACCTCGAAGGTGAGGGTCTCCTTGCGGAAGTTCTTAGGGGTGCCAAACCGGACCGGCGGGTCGATGCGCCCGAGGGGTTGAACTCCTTGCCGGGCGCGATGCGGGTGGAACGGCTTCGTCTTCGGGCCGCGGCCCCGGTCCAACCCGATCCTCATCGGGCGCAGCGTATGCGCGTAGAGGATGTTGAGGCTGCTGCCTCCGTCCATGAGGACCTTCGAGAACCGGGCGTTCCCGATGATGGGGTCAACCACCAGCGGGTACTGGCCCGGGTTGGGGACGCGGTTTGGGTGATCTTCCCGGCTGAACGCGATGGCGTCCTCCGACCAATTGAGGAAGGACGGAGGCGCCCTCTCGGTGGTGAGGACCTCGTGCCGCTCCTTCTTGCATTGGCGTGTCGACATGTCGATGGTTGGTCCCCCAAAGATGAGGAACACATTTTCGACGGTGGGGAAGCCGCCCGCGTCGCCATCGCCTTCGTCTTTCTTGGCCTCTGCCTCCTTCGCGGCGGCACGGCCGTAGAATTTCTTGAGCATGTCGCACTGCTCAAGGGTGTGGTGTACTGGGGTCTTATGGTAGGGACATGGCTTCTTCAGCATGTCATCGAACACCCCCGGGCCTCGAGGGGCCGGTCGAGGGCCCCGTCGAGCCGGGTCGACAGCAAGGGCCTCGGCGTTGCCTCCGTCGCGCCCCTGCTCGCGCGCCTCGCGGCGCGGCTTCTTCCCCTTCTTGCCCCGCTTGTCGTTGCGGTGCGGATCCTTGGACTTGCTGCCCTCCGCGGGCGCGTCCTCGGAGCGTTTGCCCTTTTTGCCGTCGAAGATCGCCCCCACGGCCTCCTCCCCAGAAGCAAAGCTGGTGGCGATGTCGAACAGCTCATTGGAGTCCGCAGGCGGGCTGCGTCCCAGCTCCCGCACGAGGTCCCGGCACGTGGTGCCCTCGAAGAAGGCATGCACGATTTCGGATTGCGCCACGGCGGGGAGCTCCGTGCGGCGCTTGGAGAAGCGCCGTATGAAGTCCCGCGGCGACTCGCGGGCCCCGCGTGCGGGAGCGCGGAGTCCCATGAGTTCCCGGGGCGCACGTATGTGCCCACGGAAGTTGCCCACGAACGTGTGGACTAGGTCGTCCCGGTTATGGATGCGGCGGTGGCGGGCAAGTGCTCGAGCCATGTCCGGGCTGCATCGCCAAGGTGTAGGGGCAGGTTGCGGATGATGACCTCGTCGGCGGTGGCCCCCGCCCGGCGGCAAGCCAAGCGGTAGTCGTTGAGCCACACGCGGGGGTCCGTCTCCCCGTTGTACTTGACGATCGTCGAGGGTTGGCGGAAGCGTTGGGGGAACGCTGCTGCACGGATCTCCCGGCTGAACACGCGGGTGCCCGGGGGCTCTGGCGTTGGGGAGCGGTCCTCGCCGCTGTCATAGCGCCCACCCCGTCGAGGGTGGTATCCCCTAGCCGCTCGTGCGTCCGCCCTGCTGGTGCGCCTGGCGTTGATGACGTTGCGAGCGTCGCCATCCGGCGCCCCTGCTCGGTGGGTTGCCCCGCGGGTCCCCCTGCGTGCACCGAGGGTTCGCCTCTCGGTGCGGCTTCATCGCCCGTGCATCCCCCCGTTGGCGGATGCGTGAGGCCGAGCTCTCGGCTCGCCGGACGGCCGCTTGCTCGATGAGAGTTTGCACCTCGCGGTGCATGTCTCGAGCCTCGGGGGTCGAGGGTGCGGCATAGCCCGCGGCGGCGTCGCGGCGGCGACGAGCTTCGGCTCGCCCGCGGGGGGTACGTCCGCGTTTTCGACATTGGGGACGGTGTTGATGCGGTCGCGGACTGTCGGCCCGGCTCCGTGCGCCTTCGCCGCGCGCAGAGGCTTCTCCGCCATTGAGGCGCGGAGCAACCGCACCGTTCGGTATTCCTCGCCGGCTTGGCCTCAAGCTCACGGGCTTGGGCAAGGCGTGCGTCGACGTCGGCCCCGGTGGAGCGCTTGGCCCCGCGGCCGGGCGCGCGGCGATCCCCGGGGCGGGTGTGACTTCCCCATCTCCCGGCGCCCACCGCACGGCGGCATTGGCGGGTCGTTGGTGATGACGGCGCAGCACTCCCGCGCGGGGTCGTAGCTCCCTGTGCTGGAGTCGTCGGAGCAGCCGAACCAGTAGTCCGCGGCGTCGAGGAAACGCCGAAACGCGACCGGGTCCGGCACACGGGAGAAGTCCCACTCCGCGTACCCGTGGCGGTTGGCGGGTGGCATCGTGTCGACGGAGCCCAGGGATGACTCATCTGCTGGCGAGGCGCGGGGGGTCCACGGCGACGAAGACGTGGCGGCCGGGCGGAACCCCGCGCATCGTCGTGTTGACGTTGGCGTTGTAGGCCGTCGTGGCGCCACGCGGCCCAATGGGGATGCGCGGTCGGAGGCTGCGTGTTGTCCCGCCGGGGCGGTGGCGGTCGTGGTGGCGGGCGCACCGCGCCGGGCGGCGGCCGCTCGGCTGCCGCCGCTCGGATCGTGCCCCGACGCGAACGGCGCCTAGAGCGACGGTGGCGTCGTGGCGCCGACGGGCCCGCGGCGTCCGTGCTGCGGGAACTGCGCCGTGGTGGTGCGCGCGGCGGGGGCCAAGGGCCGGCCCCGGCACCGGCGGCGCGCGCGGAGCTCCTCACGGTTGGTGAGGCGCATGAGATAGGCGTTCCCCGTGGCACGGAAGTTCGGGTCCCCGAAGCGGATTTCGAACCCGGGCGGGAGGGGGTGCGAGCTACCCATGCGATGGCGTGTAGCACGGTAATCAGTGCGAATCACCATGGAGGGAGTTGACGGAATGACCTTAGGCGCTCGTTTGCCCCACGGTGGGCGCCAACTGTCGGTGCGGAATATGGTCCCGACACTAACCAGTAGATAGCGTCTAGGTCTATCCCTCGATGGTCGATGCTAAGCAACAAGTGACACAAGGTTTTATCCTGGTTCCGGCCGAGGGGGCCGTACGTCCAGCAGGGGTGTGCTCACGGCACTATATTGCTCAGCACCGGGGGTGCCTGTAGTGGGGCTGCTACAAGCAAGGCGGGAGAGGAAGCGTGGCTTCCAAGTCCCTAGTGGAGTGGCTGAAGATGTTGTGGGAGAATAAGAGAGTGAGTGCACAGCGTGCTCTTGGTCTGTGGACTTGAGCGTGTCGCTGTTCCTGTTCCCCCTACGACTGGGGGGTTCGTCCCCCTTTTATAGATCAAGGGGGAGGCGAACTACATGCATGTCGCGCTATTTAGCTACGTGGAGAAGCACGATGTGCTATGCTGTAGAGTGGGCGGCCGTCCGGGCAATCCTTGCAGCAATCTGGTCATCATGGCCTGACTTGTACCCGAACAGTGGCGGTTCGAGGGTAGGAGAGCGGCGAATGGTGGTGACGTCCCTCCGATAGGCTCGAGGGAGGTGCGCGCGGGCCGTACGGCGCACGGGAGTTGGCGAACGGCGTTCCTTCCCGACGCGCTTCACGGGGGCGGAGTCGTTGCTACGGGGCCCGGCGTGCGCCCGCACGCGCGGGTACGGCGGCCACGCCGTTACGGTGGCGGGGATGGCCGGTCCCCCGGCCTAGCGCCTCTCCCCCAACCCCGTAGGGTCACAAGAAAGTACATCGAGGGTGCGCCGGCCCCCTTTCGAGGGCTCGGCGTGTCGGCCCGTCTTTGGGGCGTGCGCGCGGTGTCACGGGGCCGACACCGGCCGCCGCCGCGCACGTGCCCTCCCACGGTGGCGGGGATGGGCTCCTCCCCGGGGAGTTGGTGCGGCGGCACGGGGTGAGAGCCCGGGCGCATGATGGCGCCGTCTGCGGCGTCGGGCGTTAAATGCCCGTGTACGGGGCCGGCGCACGCGTGAGGGGTACCCTCGAGCGTGGCGGACCCGGCCGGGGGCGGGCGTACCCTCGAGCGAGGCGGAACCCACCCGAGGGAAGTGCGCCCCTCGGCGGGGCGATGCCGCCGAAGGGAGCACGCGGCCTCGAACGAGGCGGAGCCCGTTCGAGGGGATCCTTATGTGGGCCGCCTCGATGGGCCGCCGGAGTCCCTGTGGGCCGTGCCCTGCATGGTTAGGCACCTGCATGGTTAGGCTTAATGTTTTTGGGTTTCGTTCCGGGTTTTAAGTGGGGTTTTCCCCATTGTTTAGGGGGACCCCTAGGGCTGTCCCCGACATTGGTCTAGTACTTTCAATGGGTGCGCGATGAGCGAGAAATCCGGCTCAATCCAAGCATTAGCTTCTGTGATAACTTCGTTCTCCGGTACAGGCATTCCCTTCTTTAATTGAGTTACATGAAACACATTATGGACTGTGGAAAACCGTTCTGGCAATTGGATACGGTAAGCCACTGGCCCACATACTTCTATGACTTCATAGGGTCCAATGTAGCGCGGAGCTAACTTTCCTTTGACTCGGAACCTTTGCACACCTTTGGTGGGGGACACCTTCAAATACACATAGTCTCCCACTTCAAAGTGTCGAGGTACGGTTCCCTTGTCATGGTAACTCTTTTGCCTCATCTGTGCCATCTTCAAATTCTCTCTTATCACTTGCACCCTTTCTTCGGCATCTTTAACCAAGTCCGGACCAAAGAGTGTTCTCTCCCCGGCCTCTGACCAATTCAGCGGAGTGTGGCATCTTCGTCCGTAAAGAGCATCGAACGGTGCCCTCTTCAAGCTGGCTTGATAACTATTGTTGTAAGAGAATTCTGCCAAAGACAAACATTTGTCCCAACTCTTGTCAAAATGCAAGATGCTTGCTCGTAGCATGTCTTCCAAAATCTGATTTATTCTTTCCGTCTCACCATCGGTCTGTGGGTGATAACTAGAACTGCGAATTAGCTTGGTTCCTAAGCATTCATGCAATTGCTCCCAGAAACGAGCTACAAACTGAGTTCCTCGGTCAAAGATTATGGTCTTCGGAATTCCATGCAAACGAACTATGTGATCCATGTACAACTCTGCATATTGTTGTACTGAATAAGTGGTGTGCACGGCAATGAAGTGAGCGGTCTTGGTGAGTCTGTCTACGATTACCCAAATAGAATCTTTCTTTCTAGCTGTTAGGGGTAAATCCACAATGAAATCCATACTAATATCGTCCCACTTCCACATGGGTATCGACAGGGGTTGGAGTACACCTGCCGATTCAAATGGCTTGCTTTCATCCGGTGGCAAGTATTGCACTCGGCTACATACTTGGCTATATCCACCTTCATATTGGACCACCAGAAATTCTGTTTCAGATCTTGGTACATCTTGGTACTGCCGGGATGAATAGAAAATTTGGACTTGTGAGCCTCATCTAGGATGATATTTTTAATTTCCGGATCAATGGGGACCACAAGACGTTTCCCAAACCAGACCACATTATGGTGATCTCTCTGGAAACAAGTATACTTAGGATCACCCTCTGCTAGTATCTGTTTGATGGTTTGAATGTCTTCATCATTGCATTGAGCCGTGACAATTCTATCATAAAGATCGGACTCTGCCGTCAAGGCATAGAGACTTCCTTGCGGTACCACTTCTAAGTTAAGCCTTCTCATTTATTCACACAACGGTTCACTAACTGGCTCCAACTCTAGGTGGTTGCAGTGATCTTTGTGGCTAAGAGCATCCGCGACAACGTTTGCTTTGCCGGGGTGGTAGTGCACTTCTAGATCATAATCCTTGATCAACTCAAGCCATCTTCTCTGTCTCATATTCAACTCTGACTGAGTAAAGATGTATTTGAGACTCTTGTGATCAGTGAAGATATTGCAACAATTTATCCAAGAATTTGGTAATCATATGCAATAAAACTTCAATTTCTGAGTAACAAGCGAATTTCACTTAAAACACCACGTGCTTAAGCATTCATTATTACAACAAGATGGAACAAGGTCCAAGGACATTACAACACTCGAATTTGAAAACAACATGACATGACAAGGTTACAAGCAGTTACTCGGCACGAAGGCGTGCTAACAAGTTAACTACTCTAAACATCTCGAAGATAACACCATAGGATCGACATTCTTCTTATTCTTGTTGTCGGCAACTTAGTTGCCCACCGAAGCACCACTGTACGTAGGCGAAGCTGGGGGAGTCGGCAAGGGTGGTCCTGCCTGGCTCGTCTGATCCAGACCAGACAAACCCTGCTGCTCCTCCGGGTGTGCCTATACTGGGGGCAGTGGCTGTAAGGCCACTATAGCCTGCAAGGCGCCACCGTACCTCGGCCTCCTCCACCCGCGCTGCTGCATATCAGCAATGTTCTGAAGTAGCGTCAACCTCTCAATCTCATGCGCATCGGCATTCTCCTCTAGGGTATGGTTCTCTGCCTCCAGATCTACAATCCTCTGCAGACGGTCGCCTCTCTCCAGCTCTAACTGGAATATCCTAGCACGCAGCCTGTCATTCTCCTGTTGCACCTGGGTAAGTGTAAAGTTCAGCTGCTGATGTGCTGCTGATAGCTGCTGCCAATCTCGCCTAGAAGCCTCTAAACGCTGCCCAATAACCGCTGCAGTATTATAGCACAGCCCCTGAAGTGTGAAAACCACGTTCAGACAGCGAGCTAGCGTCTGAGTGACATCCAACGGCTCTGCTAGTATCAGCAGCTCCCGTAGGTGATCCATACGGTCCAACCATGCTGGGTCATGAGGACTCACAGCAGGAAACAACCCAAACAGAGAGAGAGCTACCACAGTGGGGTTGTGGTCACAGAAGTCCGTCAGCACTCTGAGGGCGGCTGACTCAACGGCCTCGTGGGTAATAAATCCCCAGTAGATAAAACTCAAGTCGAACCAGTCGGTGTGGTCCGGGTGTGGCAGAACAGTGACAATCACTCTGCAACGGGGAATGCCATAGCGCTCGAACTCGGACACCTCATAAGTCGGTGGTGTGAGGTAGCCTGCGGCGTTGAGTGCTTCCCACGCAAGGCGTGGAGAACCCTCCCGGTGCAACCCGTTGGTACAGATCATACCGTCAGCGTCGAACTCGTGAAACACAGGGAAAGCCATCTGTACAAAAATGCAACACATGTCAGGTCTCAAAGAGAATGGCATGTCAAATGGTGAAGTTCTGGCAGATGTGAATAAAAATTCATAACCAAAAATCCAGAACCCTCAAATCTTTCCCAAATTTCCCGGTTACTACAAAAGTTCTTTAACACATATTAAATTTTCAAGATTGAGCCCAAACAAGGAAAAGAAGTTGGATGGGTACAAGATCTAGATGTGCCTAGGAAGTGTAACCTAAACCGAAAGAAACAAGATCGAAACTTGCGGCTACAAGCTAGGCTAGCTAAGGAGCAACTGTTTTTAAACAACTGGCTTAATCAAAACTAGGACAAGGTACAACAAGGTAAACAAGCTTTTTCAAAATTTTGGCAGCATGACAGCTAAGCATGAGAGGTACTCTAGTTTATAAAAAGCACATACTAGCAAAATCTTCCTTAGAGAGCATATGGAAATTTAGTTTTCGGGTCCATTTTAGTTGTTTCGATTTTTAACATGCATGCAAGACATCCTATCCGACATCACATGGCAATCAAGCCAAAAATCGAAGTTAGTGCCGGTGGCAAGGCTTTTATTCGTCTCTCCCTATAATATCTAGTCGAGAGCTATACGGTACTCGCTTAACGACTAACGAAGCGCTGTTATGTACCTGCAGAAAATGAACCTTTCGTGCCAGCACGTCACGAAAGCATCCACATACATTACCGTTCTCTATAGAAACGGCATCCATGCGTCAAGCCGCTGCATGGACAGCGTCCAACCTCGGACACCCTCCGTTTGAATGGAGTGTATCCTTGCCTCGCATGATCGACATGCGGAATGCACACGTATGAAACACGTGGCGACAACACAACTCATAAACAGATGAGAAGATGAGATCCGTGGAATGGATCACTCCATCAACCCTCGCAATTCCCGTGATGCGGAAGAACACACGTATAAAACACGTGGCTCATCTAGTTTGGTTGTGCAAGAAAGTAAGTCTGACATAAAGTAATGTGCTGGAAGTTAGCAAAATAAACCATAGGTTAAATAAGCCACCTAAAAGAACCCAAAATTCCCTCTAGGGCCTCTCGGTCTAGTTTATCCTTAGCAGACCAACGTGTTTTGGAAAATCAGACAATCTTGGCAAATTTTATTCAAAAACCAATGATTAAGGTTATTAATTAATCTTTGGTGCATATAATTGCTCTGATGCCAACTGTGACAACCCGCCCAGGAAAATACCGCACTATCACCTAAACCAATCCACTTTGGTCATTAAGCGATAATAAAGTATCATCCTGTCGTTAGTCACCGGGTTAACGCCCGGTAAATCACTTGAATAGCAACAAGAATCGAAACATATGCATTAAAACTCACTCGAAGGCGAGTCCAGAGATACATCATCATTAACATCCAAATTCGTACCCCGAAGGGTTTAATTATTACAAACCGAAGTTTTTGCCATAACGGGATAGTTCAGAGTTTTGAAATAGCGGAATTTTAAACTAGCGGAAAGCGGAAACACCACGGGAGGCCATCCATGATGCTTTCAGTCGTCGTCCTCCACCCACTCCAGCTCCCAGCCGGGCGGGATCTCTCCGGGCCACACATCACCGGAAGCATTACCTGGATCAACATATTATAGCAAGGCTGAGTATACTAATACTCCGCAAGACTTACCCGTCGGTGATAATTACTTCACCAAAACAAGACATGAAAGGCTTTTGGCCACTGGGTTTCTTTTTGCTGAAAAGTAACAAAGAGTATGTCCTTACTTTCAAGATTTTAGCACGAGTTCTAGTGGGTTTAATCTTTACTACATTAGCCAACTAGTACAGACAAAGTTGTACAATACATTTAATCAAACATAGTATTCATCAACTTTCATCATTGGGGATCTCATGACTAGTGGAGTAAGTAGTCTCAGATAACGGTGAGAGGCCGACAATCGATTGATTCAAACCTTGCAAGGTAGATCTAAACACACGGTAGGCTGCCCCCGCAAGGACAACTTTCCCAGGCCGTTTCCAAAAATCCTCGGGTCGGGATGAAAGGCCACAGTCTTTGGTGCAGGCTAGCCGGAATACCCCGCAAGATACCCGGAATCACCATACACCACCGGTAGCTAGCCGTGAGACAGACCCCAAGAGTAGTGACAGTTCCATCCCTAGCCGTCTCATTAAGGTACTAGGCTTACCGGTTCCATTTCCGACAAGTGCTTAGTACGTTCAAACACTTAACCCACAATAGCCACTAGACCGGAGCCCAAATCCCATGCTCTTACCACATAAGCAATCCATTTAAGAATATATTGTGATTCCTATCTAGGAACCTTTTCTCGCGAGTGAGGTCATCACTCGACTTGTAACGGTCCTATAGCTTAGCAGCTATCGACCTACCATACTAGTAGGGACAAAGGTACCTAGGGATCATGCATCTAGGGTTCCATTCAACTCTTGAACTTAAATGCACAATCATCCATAGATAATTGAATACAAAATTTAAAAACTAGGTTAGATGCACCGGAGCTTGCCTTCGTCAGCTAGGTTAGCCTGGGCACCCTCGGTGTCGTTGAGCACTTCCACGTACTGCAGCGAAGCTTCTGCTCCTCCTTCCTCGGTTTCCGGGACAACGGAGTAATCTCCGTCCGGAAGGTCTACCCGGAATGCAGTGCAAGGTTCAGGTGATGTGACAGTTTGTTATCTTATCCAACTCTTGTTGGTCATATTCACCTTAACAAGTATCTAGATAGTACATCTCTTTTAGGAAGGTTATTAGTTATATGTGAGTCACTATTTTATTGTACATTTGAATAAGTGTTTTCTTTGTACTTGTTATTTTATGTGAAGGTTCTAATCCTTTCCTTCTCACTGGCAAGGGCATGAACAATATTTTTTTATTCATGAATTAATTCATTATCAGTAAGGGGTTTTATTAACTTTTAATTAGGTTAGGTAATACCTTTCCAAAAAGGAAAAAGAATTAAATAGGGATTTTCCTTATTAAATTGCTCTTTAATATTTAAAAGGGCTTTTAAGCTTTTTATTAAGCAATTAAATTACCAAAAAGTAGAGAAGTGTTTCTTAAGCATATTAGCACCTATACTGGCCCACTGGACCCACATGTAAGTTTTGGAAGCTAGGAAATTAAATGTTATAGAAAATCACAAAGGCTAGCTAGTGTTTCAAATCGAATGCATACAAAAATAAATAAGCACCAAAATGATCCAAACTTTCTCATGCATGCTCTCTGGTCCTAAACAAGCCTAAAGAACTAGCATGTACACCTAAAGGCTCTACTGATCTTGCTCAATTAATTTACAAAGGAAAACATGCACAAATTAAGAATAAGTAATTCTGTTAAGACAAAATCATGATTAATTCACAATAGGTGTGTTTTGACATAACAAGACAGTGTGCACAAGTTGAGCACAAAAACATAAATATTTTTAGTTACAAAAATCATCTAGGCAGTTTCTGCAGAAATGGACAACAATTTATATATCAATATTTACTTCATAACTTTGTGCATTTTTTGGCACAAGAGCTAGTCATAACAAGATACACAACATATCCAAAATTTAGATATAGAGGAGTTGTAGTTTTTGAGTTATGGCAGATCTAGGTATTTCACAATCCTATTTTTCATGTTAAAAATATTTAGAATCAGACCATGTGAAAATATCAAAGTTGTGGGATTTGTCTCACTAAACCCAACAATATTGGTTTGGCATTTTTCTGAATTTTCTACAATTTTCTAGGTATTTGCTACTGCACTGGACTACTTAGCAAGAAAACTTAGATAGGATTCAATGCAACCAGGTCCTAAAATAAACACAGAGCTCACTGAAAAGATTTCCAACCAAGCAATTGGGTCCCTGGCCGGGGAGGCGGCGCGGCTCCGGCCAAATCCCCGGCGGCCGGCGGTGCTCCGGCCGGGCAAGCGGCGGGGCTCGACGGGGAGGCTCACCTAGGGGCTAGGAGTGGTCGGAGTTGGGGCGGAGAAGGCGCCAACGAGGGGGGATCGACGGTGGCCGGCGGCGGTAGCCGCGGCGGCTCGGGGAAAACGGCGAGGATGGCGTCGGCTTTGGCATCACGTGTCACACCCTGAAATTTCCAATTTCAGGATGTGAATATAGAGAATAATTAAATAACAATTTTCTCAAAATTTTAAAATTTTTCCAACTTTTATTTTTCTTTACAGGGAATATAGTATAGGAAAAATCCTTTGATTGATTTTCTAAATTAAATAAAAGTTGAGAGTGTTGCATTCATGCCGATGCATCTAGTGGTTCTTGAGTGCAAAAGGTTTCAAAAATGCGTTTAGGAGTTTGTCCAAACTCTCCGAGAATTTTCCGGATTTTTACGGGATTTATTCTCATTTTCCTTGAGCTATTTCTATTTATTAGAAGGCTCTAAAATCTTTTTTCATGAGCCCCAAATGCTTTATTTGGGTTGTTCGTGTCTTAATCTATCTCTAGGAATTTTCCTGGAATTTTTGTGATTTTCGGAGTATTTTTCGCGCCTTTAAACAATTTCTAGATGTTTTACGGAATTGTTTTCGCACCGGAAATAAATTCTGAAAAAAAAAAAAAAAAAAAAAAACCTATCCAACGGGCCGAGCCGGGAGGCCCGACCCGGTCCGCCCGGCCCGCCCGCGCCGGCCCGACCGCCGGCCGGCGGGGGCCCATCCGAGCCGAGAGGAGGGCGGCGGCGCGCCGCCCCCGGCGCGCGCCCCTATAAAGGGCGCCGCCGGCCCCCCCCGGCCGCGCGTCGCCCGGCTCCCGCGCGCCCCTACCCCCGCCGCCAAGCCCGCGCGCGCGCCGCCCCCGTGTGCGCGGCGCGCGCTCGCCGCCGCACGCGAGCCCGAGCCGCCGGCCGGCGGTTCCGCTCGCCGCCGGTTTCCGTCCGCGTCTCGGCGTCTCCTCCATCGGTGAGCCACTCCGCGAGGTCTCCTTCCCCTCCTCTCACTCCGTACGCCGCTCACCGGAGCTCGTTGATGTCCGGGCCGCCGGCGATTTGAAGCACCGGGGCCGCCGCCGCCCCTGTGTGCTCCTGTGCGTCCAGTCCAAAGGAAGAAGAAGGTGGCAGTTTTTCATTTAACCCCCTGCGAGATCTAGTATCAATTAGATTCAATAGTGTGTCTTGTAAATCTTGCACAAGAGCCCCTAAATCTATTAGATCTCTACATCCAAATCCAACCAGCGCCCCTTTAACAGATCTAACCCCCAGATTAGATCTATTCACGAGCACCTTGTTTGATGTGTCTCGGGAATCTTCCTTGCTAACCCCTAAAATCTATAGTTAATTACGAATAGATCCTTTAATCTTGTTTTCCTCATATCTTCTTCGTTTTAGCTCCGATTTAATCCGTTCAAGTTGCGTTAGGTCCATAATAAAGTAAAGCACGCGTTAGTGGTGAGTTTTCATCATGCTTTGTTTCTGAAAATAAAATTAATAATAATTTTGATTAATGACTAGTTATGCATGCTTTTTATAAATAAAATCTATATAGATCTATACACCGTTTTTCATAAGCAAATTTAATTTGATTAATGATTACTTTACATGCTTTTATGAATAAAATCTAATTAGATATTTTACTCGGTTTTCCATAAGTCAAATATTAATTTGCTTAATGATTAATTAACTTTTATAATTAAAAGTTGATTAGGTTTTTACTCCGGCTTTATAAATAAATGTTAATCTTGATTAAATCCAATTTAATACTGTTTTTGATAATAATATGATGAACTCGAATTACAAAGTTTCGTTTAGATTGTTCATATAGTTTAGTTCTTCTAAATTAAATGTTTAATCGGTTAATTCCTATATGAATCTTTATTAATAAAACTTGACTAGTTCTTTACACCGGTTTCGTAAATAAAGTTTAATATTGCATTAATGTCAACATAGGGTATTTTATTTCTGAAATATCCTTTATATTTGTTTTGTTAATTAAAATGAACCTAGCTCATATCGTTGTTCTCTCATATATGCAGAATGTTCGTTAGACGTTCTTTTCTCAAGCTCAATCTTAGTGTGACCTTTCCAGTTCATGCTCAATCTTTCTTAACCATCTCTTTAGAGCTAACCAAGCCAAGTACCCTTTGTGTTCTTTAGTGATCCATCTAATCAAGTCTATCCTTTAGTGCGTTCTTTTAAAGCTTCCTTATGATTGGTGCTTTGTTCTCAGTATATGTTTGTTTGTTTGTTGTGTATGTTTGTGCCCGATGATTGATGCGCTTAGAGTGAACGCCGTTCGAGAAGTTTGGAAGAGCTTGAAGTTGAAGATATTCTGAGCAACGACATTACTTTGGTTAAAGGCAAGTGTGTCCTTGATCTTTTGTCCCGATAACTATGATTAATCACTTTGCATTGCTTTGCATTAATACTGATGGGTCCTATTAAGGATTACCTAGTCTTTATGATCACTCCTTGTTAACCTGGGTTTACATTTATGTTGGGTAGCTATGCTTAGTTGCTATACCTGGGTTATGGTGGTTTTAATGAACTATAATGATGAATCATGCTATACCTTTATGTTATATCTTTGTTTGCTTAATACAAGACCATATGCTTAATCGGAACATGGAGAACCACCCAGGAAAACCGTACAACCACAAGGCACATGGCTCTGCCTTGGCTGAATAACTAGAGACTTTAGTGTTGTAGCAACCTTACCTGAAAGGGACAAATGGGGAGGCGTTGACGGAGTATAGACTCGCTCTAGTAGGGAGTTGGGCTTTGCTAAGACACGGTACCTACTAGGGGACTTTATGCCCCGCTTCGTCCTGAAACCTAGTGGGTTGTTGCGCATTGGAGGATCTTCGTAAAGGCCTCGTAGCGTCCCTATGCAATCACACCTCGGTAGTGTGGTATGATGCTTGGCCAGCATCGCATGGTTGGGTTTAAAGTTCTTCGGGACTTTTACGCGACTTGTGGGTAAAGATGTACAACCTCTGCAGAGTGTAAAACTAACTAGTTAGCCGTGCTCACGGTCAAGAGCGGCCTGGACCCTCACATGATAATTAAACTTGAAGATGGACTTAAATCGTGCTCTCTGGTTATGCTTGCCATGTTCTTATGGCGTATCTCTTATCTTATGCTTAATGTGGGTTGGTATAAACTTATACTTTATTAGTAATCAGGTACTAATAAAAACTTGACCAACTAAAATTGCTTAAATGCTTATGGCCCAGTCCACTATAAAGCCTTTGCATTCATATCTTTTTCCACACTTGCTGAGTACGACAAGTGCTCACCCTTGCTATAAACAATGTTGCTCAGAAGGAGGAAGCTACATGAAGATGACGTGAAGATGTTGTGGAGTGCTAGGCGTACGCAACCCCCAGTCGATTGCCTGTGATGTTTGGTGCCTTCGTTTCCAGGATTAAGCGTAAATCTCTGATAATCTCCATTTTTCTTTCGTGATATCTTGTTTTCGTATTCACTTATATGTCACTATATGCATGAAACTTGATCCTGGCATGCATATAGGTTTGCACTTGGTTTTCTTCGGAAAATCGGGTGTGACAGAGTGGTATCGTTTGTATCGGCCGTAGGACGTAAGCCTAGTTAGCACCGGTCGTTTCTTAATGCCTCTTTTGTTCTACAATCCCTCCTTACCTTAACCTTGACCTCTGCGGTGAAGGATCTCACCTCTTAATCATCTTCTTTTGTCCAAACCATGAGTTCTTGTATATTTATCTTCACTCTCCTTGAACATCTCTTCGACCTCGCCTATTCATTCCCTCAAGCAATAAACACCCCCTTGATTTATTGGTAGAACCGTTACCCTTGACATTCTATATGTTCGCGCAGCTCTCTAACACATCAGCGCTGTTTTAATTTTATCTCGAGCTACAGAACTCCGATTGGTATGAAACCAGTTGGGTTAGTTCCTAAATTTCATAAGTGAATTTCTATCAAAAATTCAGCCCTATCCAGTACATGTTCCAGGAGCTATGCTCGAAGCATTGGAGCTATCAGAATCTGTAAACCCTGCTGACCTAGTTACCTTCAATATTCTATATCTCAGGCTATAGACCTCCGATTGAGGTAAATCCAATTGGAGTAGTTCAGGAATTTCATCAGCTTCGCTCTGTCCAAAATTCAGCAGTATTCGTTTTGTATTCATGGAGATACATACGAATTAGTGGAGCATTCAGAATCTGCCAACACTGCTGACATAGCCATCTTGTCTAATTCATATCTCGAGTTCTGAACCTCCGATCGAGGTGATTCCAGTTGGGTTGAACTCATAATTTCGTACTCCTTGATCTGGGAAAAATCCATTATTTATGGATATCCTTGCTGGGAGATATATCCGATCTATTAGGAGGATAACCCCTGACTTCATTAACAACGTGTAGTGTCGTTCCCTTTAGCTTTGCCTTGATTGGTGGAATTGTGTGTTTGCATGATGATGCTTGGTTTTATGAACTTGATTGATTCGTTTATTTGAAGTGAGTATTGGTGCATTGTGGGTCTTACATCCGCAATAACATCAGATGCTTAGTTGGGTTCTTCTTTTGTACCTCCCACCTCCTTGTTCTCCCCCATTCGTTTTGCACTACTCTTGTTCCCTTCTGATCATATCTTTATCTACCAACCAGATGGAAAACCCAGAAGGAGGTAAACAAGGAGAAAGCTATGAGAACAGTGGTGACTATGGATACAACCCAAATGCGTTATCATATCCACCCTCAGATGATAAGTATGCAGAGTTCATGAAGACTGAGCCGCCAATGTTCTCCAGTACCACATACTCCTTAGAAGTCAAGACTGGATCAAGACAATTGAAGAGAAGCTAGATATGGTACAATGCAATGATGGAGAGAAAGCTTTGTATGCATCTTGGCAACTTACGGGAGCGACTTCGAGTGGTGGAATTCTTACATCAATGGACATCGGCAACTACGAGAGTATTGTGTGGAAGGAATTCAAAGACAACTTTATCTTACACCATACTCCGTGAGTGCGATGAAGCTCAAGAGGAAGGAGTTCCTTAACTTAAAGCAAGGACGGATGACGGTAGCGAGTACGGGGATAAGTTTATTCGATTATCTCTATATGCCCCAAGATCGGTGAGAGTGATAAGAAGAAACGAGAGCATTTCATCAAAGGGTTGAATGAAGATCTTCAAAGTATACTAAGCCTACATGAATACTCCAGTCTACAAGATTTAATCAACAAAGCCGTTGGGCTAGAAAGCAAGCTACGGGAGATCATGAGTAAGAAGAGAAAAAGGGAATATCCGGGGGGAAGCCAATATCAACTCTAACCTACATCATATGTCTCAAGCCCAAGGTTTTCACGAAGATCACAATGAAGATGCATATCTAGAATATCCTCATGGTGTCACAATACCGGTGATTTATGAGACACCACAGAATCGTCGGGACATTAGGGAAAGTAAAGCTTGTTTTTATTGCAAAGCTGGTGGACACTTTATCAACGGGTGCCGAAGAAGTTTCTAGATCGTCATTTTAAGAAGGAATGGCGACAACGACACAAGCAAGACAAGACCCCGCTATTTAAGGATGTTGGTATAAGTTAGGTTTGTGGAAAGATTTACGTAATATGAAAGGAAGAATATTCTTTGAAGGATATGAAAAGAGTTCGAAATAAACCCTTGTCTCTTGCTAGCCTTTTTCGAATCTCGGGACGAGATTCCGTTTAAGGGGGGTAGATTTGTCACACCACGAAATTTCCAATTTCGGGATGTGAATATAGAGAATAATTAAATAACAATTTACTCAAAATTTTAAAATTTTTCCAACTTTTATTTTTCTTTACGGGGAATATAGTATAGGAAAAATCCTTTGTTTGATTTTCTAAATCAAATAAAAAGTTGAGAGTGTTGCATTCATGCCGATGCATCTAGTGGTTCTTGAGTGCAAAAGGTTTCAAAAATGCGTTTAGGGAGCTGTCCAAACTCTCCCGAGAATTTTCCGGATTTTTACGGGATTTATTCTCATTTTCCTTGAGCTATTTCTATTTATTAGAAGGCTCTAAAATCTTTTTCATGAGCCCCAAATGCTTCATTTGGGTTGTTCGTGTCTTAATCTATCTCTAGGAATTTTCCTGGAATTTTTGTGATTTTCGGAGTATTTTTCGCGCCTTTAAACAATTTCTAGATGTTTTCTGGAATTGTTTTCGCACTGGAAATAAATTCTGAAAAAAAAGAAAAAAAACCTATCCAACGGGCCGAGCCCGGAGGCCCGACCCGGTCCGCCCGGCCCGCCCGCGCCGGCCCGACCGCCCGGCCGGCGGGGCCCATCCGAGCCGAGAGGAGGGCGGCGGCGCGCCACCCGCGCGCGCGCCCCTATAAAGGGCGCGCGGCCCCCCCCCTCGGCCGCGCGTCGCCCGGCTCCCGCGCGCCCTACCCCCGCCGCCAAGCCCCGCGCGCGCGCCGCCCCCGTGTGTTGCGCCCGCGCCTCGCCGCCGCACGCGAGCCGAGCCGCCGGCCGGCCGGCGGTTCCGCTCGCCGCCGGTTTCCGTCCGCGTCTCGGCGTCTCCTCCATCGGTGAGCCACTCCGCGAGGTCTCCTTCCCCTCCTCTACTCCGTACGCCGCTCACCGGAGCCCGTTGATGTCCGGGCCGCCGGCGATTTGAAGCACCGGGGCCGCCGCCGCCCCTGTGTGCTCCGTGCGTCCGGTCAAAGGAAGAAGAAGGTGGCGGTTTTTCATCTAACCCCCTGCGAGATCTAGTATCAATTAGATTCAATATTGTGTCTTGTAAATCTTGCACAAGAGCCCCTAAATCTATTAGATCTCTACATCCAAATCCAACCGGCGCCCCTTTAACGGATCTAACCCCCGGATTAGATCTATTCGCGAGCACTTGTTTGATGTGTCTCGGGAATCTTCCTTGCTAACCCCTAAAATCTATAGTTAATTACGAATAGATCCTTTAATCTTGTTTTCCTCATATCTTCTTCGTTTTAGCTCCGATTTAATCCGTTCAAGTTGCGTTAGGTCCATAATAATGTAAAGCACGCGTTAGTGATGAGTTTTCACCATGTTTTGTTTTCTGAAAATAAAATTAATATTAATTTTGATTAATGACTAGTTATGCATGCTTTTTATAAATAAAATCTATATAGATCTATACACCGTTTTTCATAAGCAAATTTAATTTGATTAATGATTACTTTACATGCTTTTATGAATAAAATCTAATTAGATATTTTACTCGGTTTTCCATAAGTCAAATATTAATTTGCTTAATGATTAATTAACTTTTATAATTAAAAGTTGATTAGGTTTTTACTCCGGCTTTATAAATAAATGTTAATCTTGATTAAATCCAATTTAATACTGTTTTTGATAATAACATGATGAACTCGAATTATAAAGTTTCGTTTAGATTGTTCATATAGTTTAGTTCTTCTAAATTAAATGTTTAATCGGTTAATTCCTATATGAATCTTTATTAATAAAACTTGACTAGTTCTTTACACCGGTTTCGTAAATAAAGTTTAATATTGCATTAATGTCAACATAGGGTATTTTATTTACGAAATATCCTTTATATTTGTTTTGTTAATTAAAATGAACCTAGCTCATATCGTTGTTCTCTCATATATGCAGAATGTTCGTTAGACGTTCTTTTCTCAAGCTCAATCTTAGTGTGACCTTTCCAGTTCATGCTCAATCTTTCTTAACCATCTCTTTAGAGCTAACCAAGCCAAGTACCCTTTGTGCTCTTTAGTGATCCATCTAATCAAGTCTATCCTTTAGTGCGTTCTTTTAAAGCTTCCTTATGATTGGTGCTTTGTTCTCAGTATATGTTTGTTTGTTTGTTGTGTATGTTTGTGCCCGATGATTGATGCGCTTAGAGTGAACGCCGTTCGAGAAGTTTGGAAGAGCTTGAAGTTGAAGATATTCTGAGCAACGACATTACTTTGGTTAAAGGCAAGTGTGTCCTTGATCTTTTGTCCCGATAACTATGATTAATCACTTTGCATTGCTTTGCATTAATACTGATGGGTCCTATTAAGGATTACCTAGTCTTTATGATCACTCCTTGTTAACCTGGGTTTACATTTATGTTGGGTAGCTATGCTTAGTTGCTATACCTGGGTTATGGTGGTTTTAATGAACTATAATGATGAATCATGCTATACCTTTATGTTATATCTTTGTTTGCTTAATACAAGACCATATGCTTAATCGGAACATGGAGAACCACCCAGGAAAACCGTACAACCACAAGGCACATGGCTCGCCTTGGCTGAATAACTAGAGACTTTAGTGTTGTAGCAACCTTACCGAAAGGGACAAATGGGGAGGCGTTGACGGAGTATAGACTCGCTCTAGTAGGGAGTTGGGCTTTGCTAAGACACGGTACCTACTAGGGGACTTTATGCCCCGCTTCGTCCTGAAACCTAGTGGGTTGTTGCGCATTGGAGGATCTTCGTAAAGGCCTCGTAGCGTCCCTATGCAATCACACCTCGGTAGTGTGGTATGATGCTTGGCCGCATCGCATGGTTGGGTTTAAAGTTCTTCGGGACTTTTACGCGACTTGTGGGTAAAGATGTACAACCTCTGCGAGTGTAAAACTAACTAGTTAGCCGTGCTCACGGTCAAGAGCGGCTGGACCCTCACATGATAATTAAACTTGAAGATGGACTTAAATCGTGTTCTCTGGTTATGTTTGCCATGTGCTCATGGTGTATTTCTTACCTTATGCTTAATGTGGGTTGGTATAAACTTATACTTTATTAGTAATCAGGTACTAATAAAAACTTGACCAACTAAAATTGCTTAAATGCTTATGGCCCAGTCCACTATAAAGCCTTTGCATTCATATCTTTTTCCACACTTGCTGAGTACGACAAGTGCTCACCCTTGCTATAAACAATGTTGCTCAGAAGGAGGAAGCTACATGAAGATGACGTGAAGATGTTGTGGAGTGCTAGGCGTACGCAACCCCCAGTCGATTGCCTGTGATGTTTGGTGCCTTCGTTTCCAGGATTAAGCGTAAATCTCTGATAATCTCCATTTTTCTTTCGTGATATTGTTTCTGTATTCACTTATATGTCACTATATGCATGAAACTTGATCCTGGCATGCATATAGGTTTGCACTTGGTTTTCTTCGGAAAATCGGGTGTGACATCACGCGACCTTGGGAGGTTTGCTTTGGGGGCTAGCGAAGCTATTGGAGCGGTTGGCCGGCGGCGAGGGTGAGCGGGCGCGGGAGCTCAAGGCGGCGGCGGCAATGGCGGCCGTGGAGCTCGGGGGTGGCGCGCGGAGGGAAGAAAGGGCGGCTTTTATAGGGGCTCAAGCACTCGGTGACGATGGGGGACGGCGAGGAGATGCTCCCGCCGTGCTACGGCGGCTCGGGCGGCGCGCGTACGGCGGCGTGGCCGGCGGCCGACTCGAGGCGCCTCGGGCGGGGGCGCGTCGGGGCGCGTGTGGCTCGGGCGGCGCACGCCTCGGGCGGCGCTCGGCCTCGGGCGGCGCGGGCGCGGACGCCGGGGTGCGGCCGGCGGCGGCCGGCGACGCGCGGCGCGCGGGCGCGCGGCGTCGCGCGCGCGGCGCGCTCTGCCCTAACTCGTGTCGCAGGAGCTCTGTTTGAATTAGATTTTCTCCAAATTTTTGTATAAAAGTTGACCAAGCATTGAACATGAAAGTTGTAGATCTAACCACCCTCTACAACTTCTAAAAAGGCTATATAGGGTTTTTCTTCACAGATTTTGAAATACACCAGTGCCAACTTTGAATGTCAGCCTGTTCTTTTGAACAGTGAATCCTGCCTTGCAACCAATTTTTCAAGGTTTTCCACTCAAAATTTGAAATGCCAATCTACATGAAAGTTGTGTCCCTCATCAAGATGGACAACTTTCATAAAGGTAGAATTTTAAGTGTTTCGGTGAATTTTGGAGAACGCGGCAAAAGTTCCGGCAGACATCCATGGACACTAGGGTGGCAAGGGGGGTTGACCAAGTCTTTGACCCTGGGTTGGCCCCACAAGTGTGTTTACTATTCAAAGGGGGTCACTAGTGTAGGTTAGTGAGTTTTTCGAGGTGAGGGCCCAGGTTGACCGTGATTTGACCACTATTGACCGGCTGTTAGTGCTAATTGAAAACCTGGGGCGTCACACAGCACCACGCGACCGGCCGGCCAGCGCGTCCTCCGCGAGTCAGTGGTAGCCCGACGCGGCCCGGCGTCCACCTCCTGCACCTCCTCGCGCACACGGCCGCTAGCGCGGGCATCGGAGCATCCTCACGGCAGCGTCGTCCAAATCCCCACCTCATGTTGCGCCTCCTCCACCTCACCGCAATGCGTGCGGCCGGCGTAGCTCGGCTTCCTACTCCACCTCCCCGCGGCGCGCGCCGGCCGGCGCATCCTCCGTGAGTCCGCAACGGCCCCGGCGCGACTCGGCTTCCTCCTCCTCCTTGTGGCGCGGGGCGGCGGCGCGTCCTCTGGGAGTCCGCGGCAGCCCGACGTGACTCAGCGTCCTCCTCCTGCCACGAGAACTTGCCGCGGCTGGCCGCGCCACCACGACCCCTCGTTCATGCTACCATCAGTCTAGAGGTACTTGCCGGCGCCGTGCGCGAGCTCCCTACGCAGATCACCCTGGTGGAATGCTCTATTGTGAAGCTGAAGCTCGGCATGGGTGGTCGGCTCAGCATTCTCGTCGCTGACGTCAGCATCCGAGTCGTCGTCGTTGCCGCCCTCGGTGATCTCCGCCGCGTTCGGTGCTCGGTGCTATGCGGGCACCCACGGCGACTGCGCAAGGGCGAAGAGGCGGAGTTGTGTGTGCATGGCTCGATTTGGCACGAGATTCGGGCGGGGGAGTGTGGAATTAGCACGGGAACAGGGGGGTTGCAAGCCGGACGCACTCGCCAAACTTCGCGAGCGGAAGGTGCGGGATGCCGAGCCGGATTGCGAGGATGTTTTTTGACGAAGCTGTTGGAATGGGGATTTCTCTGTTTTCTTTATTTTTTACAGATACAAAATGATTTGAAGAGGTTGTTGGAGTTGCTCTTTAGATCTAATGCTATTCTAGTGCTCCCTCCGTCCCCCTTTATAAGCATTCCTACCTTTCAAAATTTTGACCGCAATGTAAGCATTTGTAGAGCTATGTGGGCCCCACACATCAGATACCTCCAACAAAATCCCCAATCCATCGTCTCCTTCCCAGCCGCTCGTGCGGCTCCCGTCGATCCCCTTTGCGGACCCGCGCCGGCCGCCACTGCCTCCGCTCCTCCGAGCTCCGGCCTCGCCTCCCAAGCAGCCCCATCCTCCTCACCTGAATGCTCTCCGTCGCCTCCGCTCGCTAGCCGCGCCGCACCGCGCCATCGGCCAGAGAGAGGCCGCCATGAAGGCAGCCCCCGCACAACCCGCCGCGCCTCCAAGGTGCCGCAAGGCAGCGCACCCTGCCTCCCCACCGCCGGTGTTGCGGGGAGAAGTTGGTGAGGATCGTTGGTGGGGAAAAGTTGGCGCGACCCGCCGCTGGGGAGAAGGAGGCGGCGCGGTCTCCTGCGTGCACCTGTGGTCGGCGTCGCCGGCGCACGCCGTCCTGCGCCGCACGCGCCGTGCGTGATGCATCAACGGCGGACTTCGGCGACGTACGCGCCACTCACCTTGCTAGCATCCAAATCGACAAGGAGCAACTAGATTCAATGGCGGAGTGACCGATTAGAGGGCGGCGGGGCACGATTCAGCGGTGGCGGGCTCGATTTTGGCAGACATACTGGATGAGGAGGGGGGTCGCCATGGCTGCGGCAGGGAGGAGGTGGTGTCGCGGCAGGAGGAAGGAGACACAGAGGGCATTTACATCATTTCCACACGGCGTTGTTTCCAGCATTTGAACCCTTCAAATGCTTATGTTGAGGGACGGAGAGAGTAAATTATTAGGAGTACTGCTAATCGCCCAGGCACAAATAAATTAAAAGGCCGTTTTGTTTCGCAAAAAATAAAGCTCGTTTTGAGTTTGTCATCGACAGTGTTCTGCAGTCTACAGATAATTTGACCACTGCTTTTAGAAACAAAACATTAACAAAATGTAAATTCTCCTCTTTTTTTAGCTACGGAGTACATAGATGTATCGTCCGGTATAGTTTTCTCCCTAGAAGTTCAGTTTGGGCGGTTCCGCCTTCCGCAGTTGAAAACATGATAGTGAAGCTGGCTATAGTGGCTCATAGGCCCGAAGTTGCAAAGGGGAAAGAAGATGTGCTGCAATAATTCTTTTCAGTATCTTAACCTTAAAATTGTAGAGTAAAAGGAAAAATCCCTATAATTGGATAATAGGAAAAGAGGAAGTTTAATCGTTGAAGTTGCTCGCGGATAGCAAAGTAGTATGGCCACTTGGCCAACCAGCTGTATATGCAACGAAGAGAGAAGAAGCTGTCGCGATTAATCACTACAGGAAAAGAATGGTCAATACTCAATAGCCGAAATAAAAAGTTTAAAACACAACGATGACCAAGCTAGTCCACACAGGGCCTGTTTGGACAATAGGCTAGAGATAGTTTGACTAGTTTAGCACCAACTAACCTTAAAACATCCAAACGGGGTGGGTTAGATTGGGTTAGATTCAACTTGCCCACTCAAAAAAACTAGCCCACCTAAGAGGTGCTTATTGGGGCTAGATGTGGCTGGAAAAAAAAAGCTTCGTCCCCCGCAGGTCGAAGCGGCTCGGCTCACTCCCATCTCGTCCGCAGGCGGACGGATCGGCGCTACCGCCGCCTCTCCTTCCTCCCGCCACCGCCGCCTCCCACTTGCGCCGCCGCCTTCCACTCGCGTCGCCGGCCCCCGGCCGCGACGGGCGCTCGCCACCGGCCACCAGCTTGCGCCGCCGCCTCCAACTCGCCGCCAATCGAGCATCCCCAGCCGTGCCCACACGCTGTTGCCTCCCCCGTCGGCATCCCCCACCAAGGACGCCGCCCGGAGCCCTACCAAGATGGATGGAGGCGGCTTCGACCTGTGGGGTTCGCAGGCATCGCGCTCGTCGTCGCCCGCCTCCGCTGCCCAGGCCGGCCTCGACCTCAACACGCAAGTACCGGCGGCGGAGGCGTTCCCGGATCTTGGGTTGTACGGAGCCTTCCTCCAGAGCGGCGACGATGAGCTCCTCCTCTCTGGGCGCGTCAGGGGCTCTGGGCTCCCTCTGCATCGCCCACCGTGTGGCAGAGAAAGTGATGGATGCTATGACTCATGGAAAAAATAGCGTTGTTCATTTCTAGATGCTATTGCCGCTATAGTGGCCGCTATAGCGGTGCTATTGTCGTGCTATAGCGGCAGCTGGCTCCTCATGCTATAGCGTTGCTATAGCACCGCTATAGCGTGCTATTTGTTTGGAACTAGAAAATATAAAAATAAGTTTATCTTTATTTCCTCAATCACTCTAATAATCATATATTCATATCACATTCACATATGATATATCAATATATCATAAATCATTCATAATCATAAGTTCATATTCATAACTGAGAAAGTGATAACATCCACATCCACCATAAAAGTTTTAACAGTCACAACTTCACAGGGATTATTAAAGTTCACAAGTTAACAGGTATTATTAACGTGCCAATTTGGGCTGGGCCATCTTTTTTTAAAGAATTCGACGGCTGCACTATTTTTTTGCTAGCCACCAATAGTGGCTAAATAGCGGCTAAACAACGCTATTTGCATTTCGCGGCGCTTTAGCGCCAAATAGCACCAAATAGCGTGCATAGCATGAAAAAGGACAATAGCGTCGCGGCATTTGCTTTGGCACGCTATAGCGTGCTATTTTTTTCCATGCTATGACTACTTATCACAAATTTCCTCATCCACCACCAGGTTTGCTACTTTAACTAGCAACAATTTTTATCTAATAGGACTTGTTCATTTAATTAAGTCTCATTGTGTGCCTGTTGTTCACAATATGTAGGGAAGTACTATGTGGTTGATGCGGGGTACCCAAATCAGCCGGGGTACCTTTCACCGTATAGATGTACAAGGTACCATGTGGAGCAATGGCACAATGGACCGCCTCCCAAAGGTATGAAAGAAACCTTTAACCATGCACACGCCAAAGTTAGAAATGTCATAGAGCGGTCTTTTGGGGTGTTGAAGATGAAATTTAGGATTTTGTTTAACGTACAAAGTTTTCCAAAGAAAAAGCAAACTAGAATTATTGTGGCTTGTATGGCTCTTCATAATTTCATTCGAGAGAGCAGAATTGCGGACAGAGAATTTGATCGATGTGATGCAGATGAAGCATCCACATGGCCAGAAGATGAACCTCTTGTCGAAGATGTCAACATGAATGCTTTCCGTGATGAGTTGGCTCATGCTTTATTTCATAGAGTGTAATGTAATGGTCAAAGGCTAGGCATCGATTGTATGGATAAAATAATATTTATTGTGTTTTGAATGCTTGAGTTGTAAAATGATTTATTTGTGTCATTTGTGATCGAAAGTAGGCTACACAAGAGCTGCCCAAAAAAAACCCTGCTGAAATGATGATTTGAATGAGACAATCAAATTGAAAAAGTGCATTTATTTGTCAATCTAACCATGTCATCCAAACAACTATAGGGCTAGAGTTAGTTTAGGGATAAAGTTAGAGTTGGAAACTAACTCTAACTCTAGCCTTGTAAGAGGATCTAAACAGCGCCACAGATTGACAGCTACACACAACCTAAAATGTTGTTTTAGTAGCAGTACTCTTTGGATCATGAGACACGAGTAGGAGTGGATGCTAGCAGAGTACTCGACATGAATGCCAAGCCAAAATGATTTGTGCTGACGTACAGACATTAGTACAAGCATCAAGCTGTTTTGGGGCTCATTATTCCTAATCCAGCTGATAACCTTATTAATCTGTATTATCCAAAAAAAAGTGGTGTGGTATTATCTTTATCCTGAATCCTTGCTGGAAAGCTGCTGCTCGCCCATCATTATTAGCAGCAATGATCACACGAGCTTGAATGCATTGTTAGTAAGAGGACCACCCCCATTATGGCGGTGCTGCCCAGGAAAGGAATCATTGCTAGCTGCGGATCGGAGTTGCGTGGAGACCCCCACGACGCACACTTGCCGCTAAACACATGTACTGCTAGTGAGATAGTGACATGACGAAGGCTTGCAGCAGGTACATAAACACCAGTGCACCAGCTCTAGGATTCAAAGTTGCACACCCACTCTCAAATTATCTACTTCAATGTCACGTTACCATCACTATGACCCTTTATTTATTTCTCATAGTGATTTTTTTACTACTTCGCGAGTGTCACGTTACAAAATTCACTATAATGCATGAGAACCGATAATTTAAGAGCAATTCTCTCTCAATAGATAAATTTTTTTCATGTATAATTTTGTTTGCAAAAGAATGTTGGCTCGAAATCACCTTAGTTTTCTACATTCAATGTTCATCTTAAAATTCTGCTTAAAGATTCCCGCATCATCACGTCGAATTATCAACAATCTATCATACCATGAAAACAGTTCAATGATGTTAATTTTCGATCTATCATATTTATATGAAAATATTTTTAAGGTTTATGATACCAAATAAGTATAAATAAATTTATCATGGAACATATATTCATAGTAGTACTTCAATCTAGTGTTCCAAATGTTGATACTTTTTTCCCTATATAACCGACCATATTAAAAATAATACTATGGTATAAGACAATGGTATGAGATCATTTTTAGGGTGGGGAGAGTATAATCTTGCATTATCATGCATGGATACAAAATTTGATGTGAGGTGGCTGTTATACTAAGAAATGGCAAATCTGGAATGGATCGGACCGCCATGAACGATTTGGCCTATAGCGGCTCTGACTGAGAAGAAGAGTATTTTTGGGCTGGCCTTGCAGCAAATGCAAGCGAGCGAGGCCCGCACGCTGGGCCACAGGCCCACAGACCTTTATCTCAATTCAGGGTGCGCCCTGCTTGTAACTCGTCATCTGCTGCTAATGGCCAAGTTTGGTGGATGGGCCTGGCTCACGCATCAATGCAAAACGCCCAAATACGGCCCGCCCTGTTTATTATTTGTATTTTCTTTGATGCTGTCTGGTTAGCCGCCCGCGCTCGACAGTCGACACGTTCGCCCGTGACTCACAACGGCGCTGCTGGTGACGTCGGGTGCCGCACGCCGGCAAGGGCGCCGTCGGCAAGGGGATGTAGGGGGAGGCTCGGGGAAGCCTGCCGAGCCCGTCGAGCACGCGGTCGGCGGCGACGCCGGGTCGCCGGCATCCCGGGTTTCAGCAGCCGGCTGGACAAGTTCCGCGCGCGCGTGGGCGAGGCTGACGTGGACGAAGCTCCGGCGGCCGCGCTCCGACGAGCCTCGGTATCTTATCTAGCACACTGCTGTCTCCTGCTCGTTGTTTAAGTGTGCCGCGTGGTCAACTTCCATTCTGAACGTGGGTGTCGTCCTGTACGTGTCCCTTGTGGCCAAATGTACGACGCCGACGCTGGGAGACCGCAGTGAGAGCCACGGGGGACCGCAGTGAGAGCCACGGGGGACGCCGTGGAGGCGACCAAGGAGGAGGTGAAGGGAGCAGCCTCTCCGTTCTGTACGACTCGGAGCTCTGAGCAGAGCACGCCGCCGCGTTCATTGGCTTGGCATTTGGTCCTGCAGTGTTTTCTGAGCGGAGCACGGCGCCGCGTTCGTGGATGTATAGGAGTGTTTGGTTGCTGACCACAGTTCGCCACCGCCACACTCACCACGCTATGCAACAGTGCCGCCATGCTACAGGCAACTGCGGAAGATGTGGCTTTGTGTGACGCTGGAAAAGCCTGTGCATGGCGTGGCCAGCTGTGGCTGGCCACCAAACACCTCTCTAGGTGATAGTGGTGCTTGTGATTGGTGTCACTAGTCAGTTTAAGTTCCGCATTCCATGGATGAGTCGATCTGTTTGCTGGCTCGACACTTGACAGGTCGTATAGTTGCATGTCTTTACGCTGCAGAGAAAGATGTCAAACATATACCAGAAATGGAACACAAGCAAAATATGTAGAGAAAGATGTCAAACATATACCAAAAATGGAACACAAGCAAAATATTTAAGTAACTGAGGTTCAATTCCTCATTGGAGTAGAAATGAATACAAGCAAAATATGTAAGTAATTGAGGTTAAATTCCTTTTTGAGCGAATTATAGAGCTGAATTTGAAAAAATCCCCGTTTAGAGGTTTTCTAAGTTTAGAGGTTTTCTATGTCCGGATAAGAGCTCCCCTTCTTTTTACTGAAAACCTGCGGGGCGGTCTTATCCCACCGACTCTAATTTTAATTACTGACTCTAATTTTAATTTAAAACATGTAAGTAAAAACATGATGGCAAGTAAAATTTGTAAAACTGATAATTGAATTGCAAGAGCTAATTTGGCAAGTAAAATCTGCAAAACTGATAATTGAATTGCAAGAGCTACTTTTGCGGGGCAAAATGTGTGTTTGTTATGGCAAGTAAATTTCTACGATTCGTTTGTCTGATCTGGATGATCTGCATGATAAACTGATAATTGAATTGCAAGAGCTAATTTGGCAAGTAAAATCTGCAAAACTGATAATTGAATTGCAAGCTAATTTTGCAGGGTGAAATGTGTGTTTGTTATGGCTAAGTAAATTTCTACTATTCATGTGTCTTATCTGGATGGTGGCGCAAGAAACATAAGGGTTATATTGGCTCTGGGCCGTGTGACATTCGCGTGTCAGATATGGAATAAGGGTTATATTGGTTCGGGCCCGTGTGATATTCGCGTGTCAGATATGGATGGTGACGCAAGAGACATAAGGGTTATACTGGTTCGGGCCCGTGTGACCCTGCATCTTTGTAGTTGGGGTTACAGACTTAGTCGGGAAAGGGCTATGGTGCTCAAATCTCTACAGTGAGTTCGGTTCAAGTGAGCTACAATGTGAGTTCGGTTCAAGCAAGTGTGAATGTGTGTTCGAGTGTGGTGTTTGTCTGAGCGTGTGTGTATATGTCTGTCATAAACCCGGGAAGCTACCGTGAGGGGTAAAACGACATTATAATTGGTGTAATAGTGTTGAAGTGGTAAAACGACATTATAATTGGTGTAATAGTGTCGAAGTCTTCATGGCGTAGCTGATTTGCATCCATACGTAGCAAGCAGGTGGCGCCTATTGCTTGATCATGCTTTTGACGGAGTGGGTGTATGGTTTGGACTGAAGCAGTTGGCTCCGAGTAGCTGTTCCCGAGTAGTTGGCTGCCGGGAGCTTTTCGGGTAAGCTTCTGAGTTGTTTGGAGCTGGTGTTGACTGGTGCTATTCCCTTTTTGACGGTGGTCGACGTGACCAGGGTAGATATGTGTCATTCCTTAGAGTTGTGGGGCTTCTATTGGATGAAATGTTTCTTTACTATGATCTCGTGGCAGCGGATGGGCGCCCATCCCGCTAACAGCTAACAGCGGGAGTGTCCAGTGGGTACGACCCAATATGGGCAACAGGCGGCTTCGAGTAGTCTTCTCCAAACCAGAGCATAGTAGGTTGGGAAGTGGGACATGCCATCTCTTGCTTGGTCATGAAGGGATGACTAGTCGGAGACGAAAACTTGTCCTACGAACAGGGAACTGGTCGGAGGTGGAGATCTAGTTGTGCGAACCGCCAACTAGTCGGAGACGAAGATCTAGCCATGTGAATCTCCGACTAGTCGGAGAGAGAAGGTAGTCGAGTGTGTCGCCTCTCGCTTGGGTAGAGCGATGCCCCCTGTATTATTTGTGGGTCCCGCTTGTCGCGGGCCCCATTGGCCACGTGTCGAGGGTTAGAGGGCTGACTTGGTCCACCTTGGTCTAGCTCCTCGTCAAAATGGTCAGAGGCAAAAAAACAACAAGAGAAATGCACGTACACGCCCAGCCTTGGTTCTGAACCGATAAGAGCAACTGAATCATGGCTTGGTCATTCAGATATCCTATTCGTTCCGTGTCACTCACCGAGTGTACACGAAAAACACTCGACGTCGAACCTTATTCGCCGAGTGCCGGACACAAAACACTCGGCATTGTTTATTAGTGTTTAACTAGGACACTCGACAAAATTCGAATTTTTCTCGTCCCCTTTCCTTCAAACTTTTTCTTTAGTTCTCATACAGTACTAGGTACTCCATACTCAAATTCGATACATTTCTCAATCTATTTGCGATATTTAACTTATTAATTTCATTTAAAGGAACTTTTTTGAATAAGTCAAATTTTAACCAAAAGTGGTTACAATAATACTATAAAATTAGTAAAAAACGTTATTGATACTTAGTCTATTTTGAGACCTTGCTCCTAAATCAAAAAGCAAATTTTACAAATCTTGTTAAATAAACATGATCATGAGGTTGTGGCTAATTGTTTTTAAGTTCTAAAAATCCAAATGAACTCGGAAAATCTTGAGATTTGTCAAGATGTCATGATATCATACATGAAGGCTATGTTACAAATTTGAAAAGGTTTTGAACATTTTGTCAAATATAATGTTTAGAAATTGAAACATCTAACATGTTTATTTTAGAGTTGAGCAGGATTCAATAAGATTTGAAGTCAATGTGATGATCAAATTGTTATTTGACTACAAAAGTTTTTGTAAAAGTAACCGATAACAAAGATTGGCTCATGTGATGTTTTGGTAAATTTTTAGATTTGTTTGATAATTTTAATGTATCAGTGCACAAGATAATTGAACTATATGAGTAAACAAATCAAATACATATTGTTGAGTAAATTTGACAAGGTATTGTTAAATTAGTTAATATTAATTTAAATTTAATTTGTGGAAAAGTTGAATAAGAATAAGAAACTTGAAAAAGAACGTTCACACTCAGGAAAAAAACTCTGAGTGTTTCCTATACACTCGGCGAACATGCCACCTCACCGATCCATTGTGTCTCCATACTCACACACCCACAACGTGCCCTTATCCACCCACCCGCACCCTTATCCACCCGCTCCTCTGCCTCCCCGCTCTCGTTTTGCTTGCTCCCGCGCCACATCACTCGTCTCCCTCCTGTCCTCGTGCGACAGCGCACCGCCGCACTCACCTCCCTTTCCCCTTCTCCTCTACGCCCTCAAGCTCCTTTGCAGGCTTTCAGCCCCTCACCTCTCCCCTCCGCATGCCTCTCACCTCATGGGCGAAGAGCGGTGGCAGGGTGAGGCGCGATGGCTACAACGCGGTGGCCCAAGGGACCCGATGACGAGAGAACCAGCGTCATCCTGTGACGGTGAGATCCGGTTGTGGCGGATTCGTGGGGACGATGTTGGTGGGGACGGTGGCACCAACGGATCCGTGAGGTCCGCCACCGGCGCACAGATCCATGGGAATGGTGACGCCTGCAGATCTAGGTACCCTCCCTCTCTCGTGGTGGTGGTGGCGGCGGATGTGGCGGCAGAGCCAGGTACCCCCCTCTCTTTTTCGCGGTGGATGTGGTGGCAACAGATGTGGTCCGACGGTGGCGCACTGTGGCCTCGAGCACCAGCGGCTAACGGTGACTTACGGTGGTGCGACAAGGGTGGGGGGCAATAGTGGCTTCGGTGTTTTTACAAAAAAAAACTGAAAAAATTCACCAAGTGTCGGGTTGAGCACTCGATGAAAAGGTTTGCTGAGTGTGCCAGTGCCACGGATGGCACTCGACGTCTATGGAGTTGTCGAGTATTCATACGCCGAGTGGAAGGTGAAGACGTCTAGTGTTACACTCAGCAAACTCTTCCCTGAGTGTCGTCCACCAAATCTCACAACGTCTAGACCGCTATACAAAGCAAATCCACACTGTAGATCACACAACATCTCGACCAATATACAAAGCAAATCCACACTGTACATATCGTCAAAGCAAAGCTGAAAATTGAACAAATCAACATATCGGTTCGACTTCGACAGGAGCAAATTGTTATGTTTCCCAGTAGAGTAATACGGACAGACAGAAACACGCTACAGTCCATTGTTCGACCATGTTTGCTGAGGATTCCGACGCAAACGCGAACTCAAAAGGTTCCTACAGACAAACCAACGGTCACCATAGACACCACCGCACCACGACGGGGGCCAAGTTAGTTCGAGCGCTAGTTCACGTACCATCGTCACCACCCGGCAGGTGCAACAACTTGCAGAGATGGGGCTACGTGTCGGCACGGTGACGAAGAGAGCGGAGCAACGATCCATGTCACGCGCACGACAGGGGTGGAGGAGGAGGAGGAGGAGGAGGGGCCTCGCCTGCTTCGTCGTCGTCGGGGCACATATCCCTGAACACGGGCAGCCTGAGGCGGTCGCTGGTGCTGGGGCCGTACAACACCTCCAAGACGACGAATTCCTTCCCTGAGGCCAGCTCTAGCTTTTCATCATGTGCCAACAGTGGCGTCTCTGCTGGCTACTTCGGTGTCGACGTGCCTACTACTTCGTTGGCCGCCGGAGGGCCCTGATGACGACCAGCGTCTCGGATCGCCTCGGCGGTTGAACTGGCGAGCCACCTGGGTGGCGGATGGTGATCCCAGGTGGCGGGTAGTAAACAGCGGGCGGGATGGTCACCATGGCTGGAGCATAGGTGTAGCTGGGTGGGGATGCTGCCGCCACCCACGGCGCCATGTATGCCTGCGGGGTCATGTGGTGGTGGTACTGCAGCAGCTGCATGTTGTTGTGTGTATATGTATACTGCTGGATGTTGAAGGGGGAGGGGAGCTGCTGCGGCTGCCAGAAGGAGGGATCGGCTCCCTACGCGTGACTGCTGGATGTTGAAGGGGGAGGGGAGCTGCTGCGGCTGCCAGAAGGAGGGATCGGCTCCCTACGCGTGACGGCGGCTCCAGGAATTCAGCTGCATGCATGAACAACGAAGGATAATGTGAAGGTTGGTGAATAGATTCAGATATCAAATGAAAAAAATGCAGTTATCAAACAAAAAATGCTGCCAGTATGACACTACAGCATTAGCAAAGAGCAAATGAGCAATCATAGATGAACCCAATGGTACCACCGTCCGAACCTAAATATTGCCATCTCAATTTCACGGGAATCATTGGCAAAGACGCAAAGTACAATGATTTGCAGTCTATGGTGTATGTGACAATAGAACAATTGTGTTCATGCAGCAGAAATAATTGTGTTTAACACTAAAGTGGCAACAAAATGGAATCACAATTTAAAGTGTGCACTCATATGCATAGAGTATCAGAATTGTACAAGAGCTGATTACAGTATAATAAATGTATTACTGATAATGGAGGCCAAAATTTAGCTCGTAAAAAGCATGGAATTCCTGAAAAAGTTTAGGAAAACAAAAATCTCTATCTTTGTGTGGTTTACACTTTTTATCTCCAAACAAATATTATTGACATGTAGCCTACAAATACACTGAACTTTAACAAGAATACATGCCATGAAAGACAAATGCATTGTTACTGAAGAAATAGTAGCTTTGTAGGTGACTCGGCATTATTTGTTGCTTAAGGGCGTGCTTGGCAGAGCTCCATCTTTGCAAAAACAACTCCAGAGCTGCAGATCCACGGAATTTCACCGTGGAGCAGCTCCACCGTGGATCTAAGATTTTGAAAACTGTTTGGCACAGCTCAAGATTTTTCACAATCTCTATGACATTTGGGTCCCACGTGTCAGGAGAATAGAAAATGAAAAAAAACATCTGGAATTCGGGCGGCCAGCGCGGGCACGCCTAGCGAGTGGCCGTGGCGGGCGCGCGGCCTCGCCGGCGGTCGGGCCGGTGCGGCGTCGCCGGCAGCCGGTCGTGGCGCCTCTGCGGCGGCCGGGGCGGGCGACGGGTGCCCCGCGATGGGAGAAGAGGGCGGCCTCGCCGGGGCGGGCGCGGGGCGGGCTCGCCCGGGCGGGCGTGGCGCGGCCTCCGCCGCCCGAATCTCGCCGCCGTGAGGTGCGGGTTGCCGAAGGGACGGGGGGCGCGAGGGTCGACGGTGGACGGGCGGGCGGGCGCGGGGGTCGCCGGCGGACGGGCTTGCGTGGGGTCACCGGGGGTGGGCACGGGGCGCGCTCCGCCTAGGCGGGCGTGGCGCGGCCTCCGCCGCCCGATTTCCGCCGCCGTGAGGTGCGGGTCGCCGGAGGGACGGGGCCGCGAGGGTCGCAGGTGGACGGGCGGGCGTAGGGTCGCCGGAGGCGGCGCGAGGGAGCTAGCCGGAGGCAGGGTAGACACATCCATGGGCTGAGACAGGGCGGCGCTCGGGGAGAATAGAAAAGAACGAAGCGTTTTTTCACTTACCGGTGGCAGTGGTGGGTAATTTCTCCTAATTCCACAAAACTTGGAGTTGGTGGGGCACCCCGTGAGGTACTCCACTAAATCCATGGATTTGGGGCCAGCTCCACCATTTTTTGGAGCAGATCCGCGATGGAGCTGCTGGAGCTGAACGTGTTTGGCTGGGAAAACTTGGAGTGGAGTCGGTTGTTCGAGTCTGGAGCTGCGTGGAGCTGCGCCAAACACGCCCTAAATATGTCTCTAATCGATTTAGGCTTTGTGTTTCTAAGAGAACACAAATCATCAAAATGTAACAACAATTTTGGAAACTGCACCTTCAAATTAACTGAAGAAGCTAGGATTTTTGGTCTACTAAGATAATTACTAATTACTAGACATGACCATAGCAACTGTTCTAAAAACACAGCACAATACATCACTACATCCTTATTTAAAAAAAGAGAGACATCACTACATACTTTACTTCACTATGCTGCTTGTTGTTCTCAAGTAAACCGTTCTATATCTGAATGATGAACTATGAAGTGGCATATATGAAGTCATCTCTATTAAACTTTTGCATAAGAGGTAAGACTAAGGATAATGGCACTACGTGAAAAACTCACTTTGGTAACGGGCGTAGATCGCCTTTGGTAACGGGCAATGCGTCCGTTACCGATCAAGTGTTACAAATAAGCTAAGAAAGGTAACGGTCAGATGCCCGTTACTGATAAGACATATTCATAATGGGCATTAAACAACGACCGTTACCACAGCTAGCCACTGGTCATGTGAAATGACTGTTTCTCTAGGCCCACAGGGAACTATCGTAACGGGCACCAAAGCAAAGCCCGTTTACAGTATCTCAATATCAGAGATGCCTGATGTGCATCTGCGTCTCCACTATCTTGACGAACTGAGACGCGTCTATTTCACGCGCGTCTCAATGCATATAGGATTCGTAACGGACAACAAACAACGACCATAACCACAACTGGTCACCAGTCACGTGAAATGTCTGTTTCTCTGGGTCGACAAGGAACATTGGTAACGGGCATGAAAACAGAGCCCGTTACCATGAAATTAACATCAGAGACGCGTTCCGTGAACCTGCGTCTCCTTTGTCTTGACGAAATGAGACACATCTGTTGCTAGGCGTGTTTGCTTTCTCTCTATTAAAGGAGATGCTTGCTTTTAACATGTGTCTCCTATATCTCGATGAACGGACCAGGTCCTGGGGCCCACCGGTCAGGACTGGTAACAGGCTTTTACACTGCCCGTTACATTGTGGGCATTTTTGTAACGGGCTTTCCGAATGAAGTTCGTTACTCACTGATCAGTGTTTGTAACGAGCTTTAATTAACTCCCGTTACAGATACGTAGGCCACCCTTACAGTAACCTGCCCAGTTGCCGGCGACATCCTGGAACCAGACAGGATTTGGCAGCCATCAGGGGCTGCATCCTGGAACCAGATAGGATATGGCAGCCACCACAACAAGGAGACATCACAAACACATTCTCACATCACAGATATAGGCAAAGCAAGATCACATTTATAGACAAGCTAGGATCACATCAAGTTTCAAGTTACTCTCATCAGGGCTTGTTTGGGTGCAGTCATGAGAAAATTGCCTGAACCAAACAGTATCTGACCCTAACCAAGCAAGGCCAAGCAGGTTTCTCAGGCAACACCTGACTAAAGAAGACCGAATGAGTTTCAAGTTTCTGGCCACAATAAACTCACGGTGCACCACTGTTGTCGTATGGACCTCCCTGGGCCCACTGCCTCGGTGGGTACCAGGACCGACTACTCGGTGGGCCCCTGGGACTACCCGGCTTGCGCTACACGGCACCTGAAGGCGTGGAGCACAAGGACTACACAGGAGTAGTACTCGGTTAGGGAGCTGTACATGTTCCACACTGTATAGAGGACTCCTAGACGTACTCGACTAGTACTCTCTCCCTACCCAGACTTGTAACCCTGCCTCCCGGACTATATAAGGCGAGGCAGGGACCGATCACCTCATCGAATCTCCTCTCATACAACTCACGGCGCACCATTGCACCATCTTGTAATCGTGCCCCATTAATCCAGAGCTACGCAGCATACGGGACGTAGGGTATTACGCACCTCGCGGCCCGAACCTGTCTAAATTGTGTGCCACGTGTCTCTTCCTTCGAGTTACCGATCTCGGCGAGTCACAATCATCTACTTCGGGTACTCCCCGTAGTAGGTTGCCGGTCTAAAACACCGACACGGCGGCGCGCCGGGTAGGGGCTCTCGCTCGAGATCATATGGCGAACTCGACGGCTTCCGTCTACTTCAAGCCAACCGGCCGCCCGTCGCCTTCGGCCCGCGGCGACACCTTCGTCTTCGGCGCCTGGGTCTGCACTGCTGATGGCGCGGGCTCCTTCCAGCGCCGCCTAATCATGCAGCCCGACTCGAAGACGGGCCTTGTGACGCTTCCCGAAGTTGTCACAGGCGAACTCACCGGCAAGTTCGGCGAAATTTCGCTCTCCAACCACCACGCTGACTTCGAGCTCAAGTCCGTCTCCAACTCGAACCCGACGTCGCCATGGGCCATCACATGCGAGCCGGCTGCTCAGCCATCACAGGCGGCCCCTTCACCACGCGGGCGCTCCGCGCGTGGCCCACGCATCCTCGGCCCGTGCCCGCGCGAGCGCTCCCACTTCGCGCCGGCCGGCAAGGAGCCCGTACCCGAGTACAACTCGGACTCCGACGCCGTCCCCGACCGCGCTTCGGACTCCAGCCCTCTCTCCGAGTTCTACTCGAACCCGACTACGAGTTCGACTTCGGGTCGGACCCTGAGGAGCCCGAGTCCGAAGACGACTCCACTGAGCTTCCCTTGTCGGGGGCCGGCCCTCGGGGCTGGTTATAAAATCCACGCCGGCCGGGAGATACGTCTACTGGCCAGACCGCAAGCCTGCTGACCTGGCAAAGGGGGACTCACATTACGTCGCCTACATCGACTCGCTACCGTTCCGGGGAGGGAACACCGCTAGCCCGGCCGACTCCAACACACCAACTGAGGTGGCACCCTCTGACTCCAGCCTTGGCACCCCCGATCACCAAGTCTTCATGGCCGCCGGCGACACCCCGAGACCTTCGAGCACGGCGAGGACAGTACCTGGAGGACATCTCCGCAGACGAGCTGTCTGCCAACGCACCTGCAGATGAGACCATCGCCAATAGGGACGCTCGACGCGAACGCAACAGGAAGCGCAGCGAACGACGCCGGTGGCTCAGAGACAACCTCCCCATCTGCAACCTTGCGGAAGCTCTCGAGGCGGTCGAGAGCAGAGTACACACCACCCCTAAGCAGTGCCTCATGTCGATCACAACGATCGCACGCCAGGCTCAGGGCATACACGCTGGAGAGGTCATCGCCAAGCTCGCTGAAGAAGCCTACTTCATGCGGGTCGACAACGAAGTCGCCCGGCCTCCTCCGCCAAACCCCGCGACAACGAAGCTACTAGTCGCGAGCGCCAACGCCGGCCCCAACCGTACTCGAGCCGACCTTCCGGCCGATCCAAACCGCCGCCGCTCCAACGCCGGCGGACCTTCACGAAGCAAGACCAAGGCAACCGAGAAGTTGTTCCCCACCGCGCTCCGGCCGGTGGCGGTGGCAACGACCCCGACGGCGGCGGCGGCGGCCGACGGCGGCGGCTCCAACCACGGGGCCAACGGAGAGAGCCGGGAGGCGGCGGCGGTCGCGGCGGCCGAGGCCATACGAACAGCCACGCCTCCGGCGCCTCGCACGGCGGGTACGACGCTCGCCAGAAGATTGAGGAGCTGCGGCGGAAGAAGTCGACCACTACCGCTGAGGGCGACGGCTTCCCCGCCTTCTCACCTCGACTTCGCAACCTGCTCCTCCCCGACAAGTTCAAACCTTTGGGGATCACCAAGTACGACGTGAAGCAGGATCCTATCCAGTGGCTCCGATGCTACGCCCTCACCATCGAGAACACTGGCGGCAACAGCGACACCAAATGCCTCTACTTCCCCTTCTGTCTGGACCAAGCACCACTCACATGGCTCGAGTCGCTGGACAAGCACTCGATCGACAAGTGGGACCAGCTGAAGGAGCAGTTCACGAGTAACTTCGCGGGCGCCATGGGCCGTTCGGGTACTCGCATGGACCTAGCCATGATCAAGCAGAACGTGGCGAGACCCTCCGCAAGTACATGCGCCGCTTCTTCGACTAGCGCGCTACCGTCGTCGACGTCACCGACAAGGAGGTCATCGACCTCTTCCGGGACGGCCTCTACCATCGCCGCACCTTCGAGGACTTCGGTCGTCGCCGCCCCAGGTCCATCCCCCACCTCAAGGACATGATCACGTCCTGGACGGATGAAGAGGACAAGGCCAACGCCAAGTACGACGCCATCCGCGGCAAGTCCAAGCAGAACCAGGGCGGCGGCAGCGGCGGCAATACAAACCAAGGTGGCCGCAACAACAACAACAACAGTAACTACTCGGGTCCCAACCGCAAGCGCAAGCCAGACAACACCGTCGCGGCTATCCAGCGCCCTGCGAAAGGGAACTCGAAGAAGAACTCTGGCGGTTTCAAAGACCTGCTAAAGGAGAAGTGCCCGTGGCATCCAAACGGCAACCACACTACCGAGCAGTGCTACCAACTCAGGCATGCACTCAAGGATACCCCGGAGCCACCGCATCCTCATGACCAAAAGGGCAAGAAGAAGGACGGTGACAACAGCGACTTCCAAGAACCCGAGAAGACCGTCAATGTCCTCTTCGACGGACTGCCCAGCAGGCGGGAGCAGAAGGCTACCCGTCGCGAAGTGATGTCCATTGAGCCAGCGGTTCCGACCCCTCTCAGGTGGTCGGAGGTACCCATCACCTTCTCCCGCGCGGACCAATGGACCAGCTTCTCCGAACCAGGACGGTTCCCCCTCATCCTGAAGCCAACGGTGGCGGGCTCCAAGCTCAACAAGGTGCTCATCGATGGCGGAAGCGGGCTCAACGTCCTCTTCACCAAAACCTTGAAGAAAATGGAGCTCGACATCACCCCCATGCTCACCAAGAGCAACACGCCCTTCTACGGCATTGTCCCAGGCAACGCGGCTATCCCACTGGGCTCAGTGGTACTGCCAGTTACCTTCGTGGCGTCTCGGGACAACTACCGCACCGAGTACATCAAATTCGAGGTCGCGGATTCCGAGACCTCTTACCACGCCATCCTCGGCAGACCGGCCATCGCCAAGTTCATGGCGGTGCCCCACTACACCTACTTGGTACTCAAGATGCCAAGTCCAGCCGGTGTACTCTCCCTCCAAGGGGACTTGAAGATCTCCCACGACCGCGACACAGAGGCCGTGGTGATCGCTTCCACGAACCAAGTACCCAACGCGATGATGGAGGTCTACGCCGCGTCGAAGAAGCTTGCCACAAGCGAACTCGACATCCCAGAGAAGTCCGACGAGCGCCAACAAGCCTCGCCCACCGAGGAGGTACTCGTCAGGACAGTCGACCTCGGAACAGGCGACCCCAGCAAGACCACCACCATCGGGGCCGGCCTCGACCCTAAATAGGAAGACGCGCTCATCAGCTTTCTTCGGGCTAACCGCGACATCTTCGCGTGGGAGCCAGCGGACATGCCAGGAGTGCCCGGGGGAGCTGATTGAGCACTGCCTTAACGTCGACCCAAAGGCCACCTCTAAGCGATAACACCTCCGAGCGTTTCGCCGACGACGGACGGGACGCCATCAAGAAGGAGCTCGCCAAGCTACTCGCGGTGGCTTCATCGAGAGAAGTCTTCCATCCTGAGTGGCTCGCCAACCCCGTCCTCGTCCGCAAGAAGAACTCGAACGAGTGGAGGATGTGCGTCGACTACACCGACCTCAACAAGCACTGCCCCAAGGACCCCTTCGGGTTGCCGCGGATTGATCAAGTCATCGACTCCACGGCGGGCTGCGACCTGCTCTGCTTCCTCGACTGCTACTCCGGGTACCACCAGATCGCAATCAAGGAGGAAGACCAGGAAAAGACCGCGTTCATCACCCCGTTTGGCGCGTACTGCTACACGACCATGTCATTCGGGTTAAAGAACGCCGGCGCTACCTACCAACGGGCCATCCAGGCCTGCTTCAAACGGCAACTCAACAAGAACGTCGAGGCTTACGTGGATGACGTGGTTGTCAAAACCAGGGACTCCAGTACCCTCATCGACGACCTTGAAGAGACCTTCGCATCGCTACGCGAGTACCGCTGGAAGCTCAACCCGAACAAATGCGTCTTCGGCGTCCCTTCGGGCAAACTACTCGGCTTCATCATCGGCCCGGCGCGGCATCGAAGCCAACCCCGAGAAGATCTCCGCCATCACCAGCATGAAAGCTCCCACGAGCATTAAAGACGTCCAGAAGCTGACGGGGTGCATGGCGGCATTGAACAGATTCATCTCGAGGCTAGGAGAACGGGGCCTCCCCTTCTTCAAACCACTCAAGCATCACGAGAAGTTCGTGTGGACTCCAGAGGCGGATAAAGCCCTTGCCCAGCTCAAGGACTTCCTGTCAAAGCCTCCAATCCTCACGGCTCCTCACAAGGGCGAGCAGCTACTGCTATACCTAGCTGCGAGTACTCACGTGGTCAGTACTGCCATCGTTGTCGAGCGGCAAGAAGACGGCCACGCCTACCCGGTCCAGCGCCCGGTCTACTTCGTCAGCGAGGTTCTATCAGAGTCCAAGGCTCGCTACCAGCCCGTGCAGAAGCTCCTGTACGCTCTACTCATCACCTCGCGGAAGCTACGACACTACTTCCAGGAGTACTCGGTCTCCGTCGTCACCGACTACCCGCTCGGCGACATCTTGAGGAACCAAGACGCCACCGGAAGAATCTCCAAGTGGGCTGTCGAGCTCGGCGCCCTCACCATCGACTTCAAGCCACGCACAGCCATCAAGTCGCAGGCACTAGTCGACTTCATGGCAGAGTGGCGGGAGAACCAGCTACCTACTCCCACCGTGCGACCAGAGCATTGGGTGATGTACTTTGATGGCTCACTCAACCTCGAGGGCGCAGGCGCAGGGGTACTCCTGATCTCTCCAACGGGCGAACAACTCAAGTACGTCCTGCAGATATTCTGGAAGGTCTCAAACAACGAAGCCGAGTACGAAGCTCTCCTACACGGGCTCCGCCTCGCGGCTTCACTGGGCATCAAGCGGCTACTAGTCTACGGCGACTCCGCGGTGGTCATCAACCAAGTCAACAAGTCCCGGGACCGCAACAAGGAGAACATGGACGCCCTCGCCTAGAAGTCCGCAAGCTCGAGAACAAATTCTATGGTCTCGAGTTCCATCACATCGTCCGCGACAACAACGTTGTGGCGGACGTCCTCTCGAAGCTCGGATCCACCCGCGCTCAAGTACCCGCGGGCGTCTTCGTCCATGAGCTTCACGCGCCATCCATCCGGGAGCCGGCACCATCGACCACCGCTGTACCGGCCCATCCACCACCTGGGCGGGAGGTCATGATGATCGACGTGGACCGGAGGCAACCCTTCATCGACTACCTCGGCGAGCGAAGGTCCCCCTCCGACAAGAACGCAGCCGAACAACTCGTCCGCCGCGCCAAGTCTTACGTCCTCGTCGGAGATAAGCTTTACAAGCGGGGCGCATCTTACGGAGTACTCATGAAGTGCGTCCCTCGCGAAGAAGGCAAGGACATCCTGGAGGAGATCCACAAGGGCGTCTGCGGCAACCACGCGTCCTCACGCACGCTGGTCAGCAAGGCCTTCCGGCGAGCTTTCTGCGGCCCACGGCCACCGGGCGATGCCGAAGAACTCGTCGAAGGTGCCAAGGATGTCGGTACTTCACCAAGCGGCAACATGTCCCGGCCTACGGGCTAGTCACCATACCGCCAACCTGGCCCTTTGCATGCTGGGGGCTCGACATGATTGGGCCACTGCCAACTGCGCCAGGAGGATTCAACAGGGTACTGGTGGCTATCGACAAGTTCACCAAGTGGATCGAGGTCAAGCCGGTCACATGCCCCAAGGCTGACCGAGTACTCGACTTCCTGGATGAACTCGTACACCGATATGGGCTACCCCACCGCATCATCACAGACCTGGGGTCCAACTTCAACAACCACCAGTTCTGGGAGTACTGCGAGAACAGCGGAATAGACGTCCGGTACGTCTCAATCGCCCATCCACGGGCCAACGGACAAGTCGAGCGCGCCAATGGGATGGTGCTCGACGCCCTCAAGAAGCGGCTACACGACGCTGCTAACTCCAAAGGGGGCAAGTGGATCAAGGAACTACCCAACGCACTGCGGGGGCGCGGACTCAACCATCCAAGCCAACGGGGGCAATCCCCTACTTCCGGTCTACGGCTCTGAAGCCATCCTCCCTGCCGACGTCATATGGAACTCGCCGAGCGGTGGAGCACTACGACGAAGGCGTCTCGGAAGACGACGGACGAGTCGACATCAACGGCCTCGAAGAAGCTCGGCCGCGCCGCCCTCGTCCAATCGGCAAGGTACCGGAGGGTATCCGACGCTACCATGATCGCAACGTCAAGGAACGCTCCTTCAACGTTGGAGATCTTGTCCTCCGCCGTATCCAGAACACGGAAGGACTCCACAAGCTCAGCTCCCCCTGGGAAGGCCCCTTCACCGTGGCTAAGGTGACCGGGTCGGGCTCCTACCGCCTCCAAACACTTGAAGGCGAAGACGTCAACAACTCGTGGAACGTCAACCAACTCTGTTGATTCTACGCCTAGTCTACACGACTACTCCGGGGTTCAAGTCTAATCGACTACACCAACGCCCCTGGCCGTAAGCAACCCTCCGGGCCCTGGCTCCAGTCTCCGGACTTCTCCTCTCCAGGGTCCAGCCCGCGCGGCTACTTACGGACCCTGGGCTGCGACGAGCGTCAAGGACTCTAGCAGCGGTCCACCAAGAGACCACCCTCCAAGATCCAGCCTGCGCGGCTACTTACGGATCTACGATCCAGCCTACACGGCTACCTACGGATCACCCTGCGCAAGCGGCTACCCGCTTCGGCGCTACTCGACCGTAAGCGGCCTTCGGGTCCGGGCGACTACTTTGTAACTACGGCCCGGCCACCCGGGTGTGCTCCTTCGGTAATAAAGTTTGATTATTCATCAACTTCTTTACTGCCTACTCCCTACAACGGGACCACTAAAGCCGAGTACTACTACTCGCACCTACTCCACGATGGGCGCTCCGCACTCTGAGATCGCGACTACGAGTACTCATTGCTGGAAAATTCTCTTTCATTGATACTTGAACAATTCATTACAATTGTTTTCCTGCATAAACTATGGCTACTAGCTACCTATTACAGGGCTACTGGAGGTTCAGCTTCTCGGCTACCTGCTCCGCGATGGGAGCCATCTGCTCCAGCAGCTCTGCATACTGCTCATCGGAGCAGTTGGCGGCTACCCCGCCGGCGACTACCTCCATTGGGGCCTTCGGGAAGTACGACTTCATGAAGGCCAAGACTTGTCTTGGGATCGACTTGGCCATATGCTTGACGTAGGCGGCCAGCCGGCTTGGCGCTTCACGGAGTCGATCCACCAGAGGAGCGATCTTGGGGCCGCCTGGGTGCGGCACCAGGAGCCTCGCGATCGGCAGAGCGGCCTCCTCCAACTCCCTCAACTGGGCCCGCAATGCCTCGCAGTCTTCGTTCAATTTCTGCAAAGATTTGTAGCAGTTGATGAGATCCCTGTCAGAAGCAATACACAGCTCCATATGCTTCTCGCACTCGAAGGCGAGGTCCTTGTAGTCGAGATCGAGTACCTGGCGGGCTTCTTGCTCCCGGTAGAAGAGGTTCTTCATGCTCACCTCCGAGGCCTTCAGCTGCTCCACCTGGCCCTCAAGCTCTGCAACACAGCAACGCAACAGCGGGTCAGATGCTTCTCGGCTTCCAACAAGTACCCGACAAGTCGAAGGATATACCTTTATTCTTGTTGCGGAGGCCCTTGTTCTTCCGCACCAAGTCGTCGCCCTTCGCCTGCAACTCCATGACGTCGTTGTGATACTTGGAGAAGGCGGCGTCGAGCTTTGACTGCATGGCAGCCGCGTGTTTCCGAGACTTCACGAGCTGCTCCTCCAGGGCCTCTGCTCGGAGTACGGTGTCGCCGTAACCCTGCAGCAGGTTCGACTTGTCGCGGGACCGCTCCGCGACGTCCTGCACAAGACAACTCAAGTCATGACGAGTACTCAACAGCAAAGGATTGACCACTCGGGAGGCTACGGCTACTTACCTTCATCCATTGCTCAGCTCGACGGATCGCCTCCAGGTGCTTGGCCACCGTCGCCGGCTCGACGAGATCGTCCGCAAGAAGTTCTATCCCGCCGCGGCTACTCGAGGTAGCCTCCGTCATCGGCGCAGAGCGGATGGCTCTGCGTCTTGGATCTCAGGGGAGTGGATAGCCACCTCCAGAGCAATCTCTGGCGACGTGGTGACCGCCTCTCCCCCGGCGGACTTCTCGACGACCTCCTCCACGGGCTCGGGGGTTCCTTCTGCAGCCTCCGGGGCCTTTGGCGTCAACTCCTGCATTGGCACCCCTGCAGGGATGTCACCACCTTCAGCGCCTGCCAACAAACGACAAGTGCATTAGCGCCTACGACTACTCCTCCTGGAGCTCCGCAGCTTCACGAAGGGTACTCACTTTCGACTACACTAGCCTCCGGCAACGGCGCTTCGGTAGCCGGGGGCTCAGTCACGGCTTGGGCACCGGGAGCGGCCTCCTCGACAGGCGGCGTGACTTCTTCCACCACTGCTGATGAGGGCTCGTCCCCATCCCAGCTCAGATCTGTGGATTTTCTGCAGAAATATTCACAGAGGATCGTCAGACAAAGATCGACTACTGCAGCAAGTACTACTCGTGAGGATATGGTACTTACAAGTTCGACCGGACGATGGTCACGGCCGGAGCACCGAGGATGCTGGCAATATCAACCGGTCCACCCTCGGCGGGCGCCTCCTCCTCCGCCCCCGCGGCCTCGCCTCCTCCACGGCGGCGGCGGCGCGCAGACGTCTCCTGCACTCCTGAGGCCACCACCTCTCCAACGGCGGCGGCCACGGGTCCTCTCGCGCTCTCTTCGGAGGCGAGGGCCGGCGCTCCAGTTGCGCCAGAAGTTCTTCAATGGTGGGGGCTGGACTACGACTTCCAGCCGGTTCCCCCACCGTATCCCACACGCCCTCGTCGCCCTCTTCGACGGGCTCCGCTGACGGCACCTCCTGCATGCAAAGGAATACTACTCGTCAGCAACGTACTCGAACAACGGGTACTCGACTACTCTGCTCAAGACGACTTACCTCCTGAGGCGTGGTCTCCGAGACCTTTAGCTTCTTCGTCACCCGCTTCCTGGCGGGGTTGCGCGGCTTCCGTGGTGGCGCGGCAAGGCTAGCCTCCGGGGCTAGCCGGAGGGTCTTGAACCAGTGGAACATAAGGCAAGCCCGGGCGGCTAAACCTCGACCGCAGCTGGAAGCGGTCCTGCAGCGTCTCTTCGTCTTCGTCGTCGTCATCGGAGGTATCTTCCACGATGACGGTGTCGTCGCCTTCACCGACTTCGCGGCGCTCCTTCACCTTCCCCTCCACCGGGATCTCGATCCCGCTCGGTGGCGTACTAAGGCTTCGGGTGGCGGCGCGCTTGATCTACTACGGCGGCAGTAGGCGCTGGGAGTGGATTCGCTTCAAGATTCAAATGGAATGACTGCGGCTCGAATGGGTGAAAACCCTAAGGGTTTTGGCTTCTATTTATAAGCCAAATCGACTCCACAACGGGCGGCTGGATAAGTCCACGTGCGGCTGACTCAGCGGCTGCGCGTGACTCTTCGTATTCTACTAGTCGACGCGCCTCACCTCGGGGGCTCGGCTACTTCTACTCGACTACCTGGGAAGCGGCTTGTCTCAAGAGCATCTCAGGACACATTCTCCAAGAAGACCCTTCAATTCGAGAGGAAGTACTCAACTCAAGGCTCGGGGGCTCCGTGCCACGTGTCCTTCAGTTTTTTCTCTCTGGATTTTTCGGGATTTTCTTGCCAAGACTTCAGATGGGCCCTCAGCTGGGGCCCGCGGCTTAAGGCTCGGGGGCTACTCCATGCGGAGTGCGGTTTTACAAGTCGCACCTCCATATCAGCTTCGGCATCACGACAAGACAGGTAGTTTTTGAAGACCTTCGAAGGCAGTTTTCGAGGACGCTTGGGACTACTCGAGAAGACTTCAAGATTGCTCAAACATCAGCTGGAGTACATTCCAACCTCGGGATGCTTCGACTACTCTTGAGGACCTTGACCTGCAGCACTCGGGGACGCTTGAGGACTGCTGGTTAGGGCCGTCAAGACTACTTGAAGCTGTCCTTCTCGACTACAAAGTACTCGGGGGCTTGTCGTATGGACCTCCCTAGGCCCACTGCCTCGGTGGGTACCAGGACCGACTACTCGGTGGGCCCCTGGGACTACCCGGCTTGCGCTACACGGCACCTGAAGGCGTGGAGCACAAGGACTACACAGGAGTAGTACTCGGTTAGGGAGCTGTACATGTTCCGCACTGTATAGAGGACTCCAAGACGTACTCGACTAGTACTCTCTCCCTACCCCGACTTGTAACCCTGCCTCCCGGACTATATAAGGCGAGGCAGGGACCGATCACCTCATCGAATCTCCTCTCATACAACTCACGCGCACCATTGCACCATCTTGTAATCGTGCCCCATTAATCCAGAGCTACGCAGCATACAGGACGTAGGGTATTACGCACCTCGCGGCCCGAACCTGTCTAAATTGTGTGCCACGTGTCTCTTCCTTCGAGTTACCGATCTCGGAGAGTCACAATCATCTACTTCAGGTACTCCCCGTAGTAGGTTGCCGGTCTAAAACACCGACAACTGTAGAAGTTGCCCTTTCGGTCGATGGTCTCCTTAAGAATGTACTCGCACAACTTCTCCCAGACACGCTTTACATCTTCTATGGAAACATCTACGAGAGGTTTGATAAATCCTGCAAAATACAATCATTTATGAGAATACAAGTAGAAATCATTTTCTAAAATTAGATGGATAATATGGTCAGAGACAAGGTTGAGCATTATTATCTACTTACAGCAGCCTTCTTGATGTCAGGTATGTCATCGAGTAATCTTAACATATGGAATGCCACATGGAATCCACACAAAGAGGACCCCTGTGGCTGCTGAGCACACTGCATCGAGGTACCAAAATGACAAGTTAATGCAGTACCAAATAGGTAAGAAGGGACCATAAAAAACCTTGGTCTTACAGCGAGATTTGTTTTGTGCTTGTGGCTTTTGGCTTTTTTCTTTCCTTTCGTCACTCTGTCCTGTGCATCACCAAAGGACCTGCATGATCAGCAATACCAATTAGAAACACTAAGAGATTGAATTTTTGTGAACAAAAAATATTGTACCAAATGCCCTGTATGGTCAGCAATACCAATTAGAAAAACTAAGAGATTGAATTTTTTGAACAAAACCTACAGGAAACTGACCAGTTCAAAACAGGTTGGAGGTCTGAGAACTTTAACGGGGGATGTTTGTCGGTGCGGAATATGGTCCCGACACTAACCAGTAGAAAGCACCGAGATCTATCCCTCAATGGTCGATGCTAAGCAGGCCCCGGGCGACCTTCTCACGCCGATGTCCCTTCGAGGGCTGTCGTCGTCTCGAGCCAGGGGCTCGTGCCGCTCGAGGGTTTTGCGTGGCATGGGTGCTCGTGGTGCCTGCTTTACTTCAAGCAGGCCCCGGGCGACCTTCTCACGCCGATGTCCCTTCGAGGGCTATCTTTGTCTCGAGTCAGGGGTTCGCCTCGCTCGAGGGTTCTCCTTGCTTGGCAAGGGAGCGGGTCATTAAATGCCTTAAAGTCGAGGCTGCGGCTCTGCAACGCAGACGCGCCTTTTTAGGCGTCGCGGCCGCGCGCGCGCGCGTAGTGGGCGGCGTGGCAGGCGGATGTGACCGCTTGCCTCGGTCCCCCGCTAGTCTTCGCCGCGATGATGGCCCGTCCGCGGTGATGTGGCCGCTGCGGTCGTGGTGGGGCCCGTTCGTCGGCGTGAGGAGAAGATTCCCTGCAGTTAATGCGCGCGGGACATCTGCTCCGGAGAGCTCGCCCGCGGCTTATAAATCTGAGGGGAGGGGGAGACGGCGGTTTTTTACCTTAGCGCCTCACCATTTCGGCCCCCTGCGCCTTCGTCTTCGCCTCGCCTTTGCCACCGTGCGGTGTCGCCATTAGAGCTCATCTTCCGTTTCTCGACCTCCGCTCTCGCTTTCCTTTGCTTTCTTCCCATGGCGCCGCTTCTGCCCCTCATGATCCTTGACTCGTACGCTTGGGAGCGGTCGACGGTGACTCCGCTGGCCCTTGGCGAGCTGGTCGCCGCCGGCCAGCTGGCGGCGAACGAAGATGGCCGCCGGCGGAGTGGATAGTGCCGCCGGCGGCGGACCGCGCGCCCAACCCGCCGGGAGGGCTACGTGGTCAGCTTCGTCCGCTTCCACGAGCGGGGCTTCAACGCGCCGGCGAGCCGCTTCATGCGGGCGCTGTGCTACTACTTCGGCGTGGAGCTGCACAACTTCGCGCCCAAAGCGATCTCGCAGGCGGCCACGTTCGTGGGCGTCTGCGAGGGGTACCTAGGGATCCCAGTCAATTGGGAGCTCTGGGTACACCTCTTCCGGGCGGAGCTCTTCACGCAGCCCACGACGGAGCCGAGGACCCGCCGCGCGGTGCGCGCCGGTGGGATGTCGCTTGCCCTGCGGGGGCAGTTCAAGGACGACTACATCCCCTGCACCATGACGACGAACAACGCCGGCTGGGAGCGGGGATGGTACTACTTGCGCAATGTCGAGCCCGGCCTCCCCCCCTACACCGGTCGGGTGTTCAAGGAGAAGCCCAGCTCTTGGGGCTACGGGGTGTCCACGGCCCAGCACCGGAGGCGGCAGGACTCGGTCCTGGCCGCCCGAAGAGCCCGCGGCGCGAGGGGCGACCGCTGCGGGCGTCCTCGCCTTCCTCCATCACCGGCGGATCGTGCCTCCGATGGAGAGGCCACTCGCATCTTCGAGATGACGGAGGCGGCCAACCCCGTCGATCCGGCGAGGTCGCGGATGCTCCCGACCCCCTTGGGCGGGCGTACGCACTCACCGGGCGCGGAACGCCGTCGACACCCGGATGCCGGTGCGCCGGACCGGACCCCCGTGGGACCTCGAGATGCTCCCCACCGCCCACTGGTGAGTGTGATTCTTGTTTTTTGTTTTTGTTCTTGGTGTTGCTTCTGCCTCCTGACGCGTCCTTGGTGTTTACGTATGCGGTGGTGAGCTTTACCGCCTCCAAGTCCGTTCCGCCCACCCCCCGACTCCCGCGCGCTTGGTCGGGCGGTGCGGCGGCGGGGAGCGAGGAGCGGGCGGCGCGCGGAGGAGGGAGCGCGCGAGGTGGCGCAACGAGCGTCGTGAGCGGCGGAACGCGGAGTACCGGCGTCGTGAAGAGCTGGGGCTCTCCTCCCTGGGGACTGAAGAGTACTCGTCCTCGGGGGATGACGAAGAGGAAGAGGCTGAGGGGGGAGGCCCCTCAGATAGGTGGGAGCCGTTGCCCCCGTCGCCGGAGCCAGCTCCGTCAGCGAGGGCGGCATCGCCCCGGGGGGGCGGGCGCAACGGCGCCCGCCGCCGGCAATCGACACCGGGGCGGCGCGCGCGGCCGGGGCGCCGGCGCGCACCTCGGGGGCTCGCGTGGTGAGCGCACCGTGCGCGCGGCGCGCGCGCTTGCGAGCGGGGCGGGGCCCGCGCGCGTGGCGGCGACGTTAGGAGGCGCGACGGCGGGCGCACCGGCCGCGTCGGCCTCATCCGCTGAGGCTTCGAGGAAAAGGAAGCGCGCCTTTTTCCTCCTCGAGGTAAGGGGCTCGATCCTTTACTTTGGTTTGATTTCTTGACGATCGGGCGTTCTAATCCTCTTTTTGTGCCTGCGCAGGGTGGTGCCAACCGTGCCTCCCCTTGCACCGGCCAAGGTGCTGAGGACGGACGCGTCCATCCCCACCCGGCGGCGCTCGTCGAGGGCTTCACGGACGGGGGCAAGCACGGCGGCGGCGGGCGAGAGCTCGCATGGCGCGGGCGGGGCCCCGAGGCCTCGGCCGGCGGATCGCCCACCGCGGCGCGGCCGGCGGTCACCGAGGAGCAACCGGCGCGGCCATTGTGGGGGCGCGAGGGCCGCGGCGGCGGCCGTGGCGGAGGCGCGGCCCACGGAGGTCGTTGCCGTGGAGGCGCGGTCCGTGGCGCCCACCGTAGAGGAGGCGGAGCGGGCGCAACCCGCGGCGGCGCCCGTGGTTGCGGGGGCGCGGCGGAGGTGGTGGCCGTGGCGCCACGTCGGCGCTCGCGGCCACGGGGGTGCAAATGGAGGCGCCGGTGGAGGGCGGCGCAAGGGCCGGTGCCCGCGGGCGGTTCCGGGCGGAGGTGGCGGAGGTCCCGGATGACGACTCCCCGCCGCCGGGTGGGACCGGTGGGCTAGCTTCCCCACGCATTCCCCCGAGCCCCGGGGAGGGGGCCCTCGTGAGGGCGGCACGAGGGGCACATGGTGGCGGGGGACCGAGGACACGGTGCCGAGGCCTCGTCCTCCCGCGCCGGCCACCCCGGCCCGGTGGAGGGGGCCATTGATGATCCCCCGGCGTTTGCTGACGCCCGGGGGAGCAGGAGCTGCGGGGGCGAGCTCCGAAGCCACAACGCCACGCTCAACCGCGCGCTGAACGAGGCGTTGCAGGTCCATGGCGGCCCCGCATGGCGCGTCTTCCTGGTAGGGCGTCGTCGCTCGTTTTCTTCTTCTTCTCATCTTCGTGTGCTGCTTCTGTGCCGTAGTGCTTACGGGTTCTGATGTGTGGGTGCCAGGAGCTCGAGCGCCGTGCCCACGACAAGTACGACACCTTCGACCGGGTGAACGCCGAGGTCCACCAGCTCCGGGAGCGGTGCAGCGCTTTTGACGCGCTTGCTGACGCCCTCCGGTCCCCGGATAGGCGGGCCGGCGCACGGGCCATGGCCTGGCGCGACGAACTCCCCGAGAGATCGAGGCCGGACCCCGCCGCGCCGCTCGAGCCTTGAGCGGGTCTGCGCGGCCCTCATCGATCGTGATGAGGCGCTGTGGCAGGCACGCTCAGACTTGGAGAAGATGCGGACGTTGGCCACCAATTGGGAGGCGGAGGTGGCTAACGTCCGCGGCGAGAACCGGGAGCTTCGCTCGTCGCTTGAGGGGGCGCAGGCGCAGCAGCGCCAAGCTGAGGAGCGGGCGCGCGGGGCCGGGAGCGGCGGGCCAAGGAGGCCAACGACTTGAAGGCCGCCCTCGATGCCAAGGCCGCGGCCCTCGTCGCCGCCGAGGAGCGGCTCCCGCAAGAGAGCACCGCCCCGCCAAGGGGCCGAGGGGCGGCTCCGGCGAGAGCAGGGCCGCCCTCGTCGACGCCCGGACGGCGCTGGAACAGGAGCGCGTCGCTCGCGAGGTGGCGCAGAAGTCCTTGGCGGAGCGGGACAACAAGCTCTCCAAGACCGATGGCGAGCTCATTGTGCTCAGCATTGCGAGCGCAAACCAGGAGATGGCCCTCCAGGAGCAGAGCGAGGCCGTCAAGCGCCTCGAGCTGGCGGTCGAGGCCGAGCGCCGCGCTCTCGAGATGGAGAGGAAACAAGTCGAAGGTGAGCCACTGTTTGACTCTTGCCTTGTTGGTTTTTCTGTTAGAGGGCTCGCATTCCCCTTTCTGATTTCTTTCTTGTCTTGGCGATTCCAGGCTTGCGCACCGCCCTGGGGCACGCGGCTGAGCGGGCCGAGGCGCTGCAGGCTTCCTACAACTCCTCCGAGCAGGAGCTGCGGGAGCTGCGTGTTGCGGCCCTCGAGACCTACCGCGCTGTGGAGGAGGGCGAGGCACAGGCCGACAGCTCCCTGGCCAGCCGCCTGCGTGCCCTTGGCGGCCATGTCACCGAGCGGATGCGGCCGGCGCCGCATCCGGGCGTCCGAAGGCCCTCGGAGTGGTGCGGTCCCACTACGAGGTTAACTTCGAGGCGGCGGAGGGCTACATCGTTCCCGAGGGCGTCGAGGACGAGGTAGCGATGGAGCATGTGGACGCGCTCGCCGCCGACGCCACCGGGTCGCTCGCCGAAGCCTTCGAGGAGTTCCTCTTCCCGGACGCCGCTGACGCTGCCGCTCCTCCCGCCTGAAAGCAGTTGGGCGCTAGGCCCGTTTTGATGTGTATCAGTACTCTGGCCTCGTGGCCTTTTGTAAATGAACAAGTTGTTCTTGGACATAAACATTTGCTGTAATGAAGTCATTTGTCTATCACGCTTTTTGTTTCTCCTTCTTCCTGAGTAGATTCTAGTTAGGGGAGTTCGATTTTCACGGGGGGCTTGCTGGGTTGGAGGCGAGAGAGAAGGGCCATATCCACGCGGCGTAGGCTATCTCTGGCTCGCACGCTCCTTCCGCTAGGCCGCCTGCGCCCTGTTCGAATCGTTGCTCGAGGTTGAAGTAGGAAACAAACTTAGCGCGTGTGAGTTGTTTTATTTTTGCGCGAAAAATAGGACCATTTTGGGGGGGGGGGGGGATGCCCCCCGCAGTAGCCCCCGAGGGTAACTTGGGTTTCAGGGGAAAGCCGAGTTGCCCTTTCTATTAGACTTGAGGCATTTACATAGTTGCCACCAACTGGGGCGTTGGCCGTGTGATTTTTACAACAGAAAAAATGCTTGGGAATCCTAGCTAGGGGTAGAAACGACGTAGCTGTTGGATGTTCCAAGCGTTGGTGAGCTCTTCACCGTCCTCGTTGGCCAGCTTGTACGTGCCGGGCTTGAGTACCTTCACCATGACATAGGGTCCCTCCCATGGGGGCGATAGCTTGTGGCGCCCTCGGTTGTCTTGGCGTAGCCTTAGGACTAGATCCCCTTCGCTGAAATCCCGCCGGCGTATCTTGCGTGCTTGATAGCGCCTGAGGGACTACTGGTACCTCGCGGAATGCATCAGGGCCACGAGGCGTGCCTCGTCCAGCTGATCCAACGAGTCCTCGTGGGCTCGCTGGCTGGCATCCTCGTCATAGCCTCGAACCCTGGGCGAACCGTATTCTAAGTCCGTGGGGAGGACGGCCTCCGCGCCGTGGACTAGGAAAAACGGGGTGAACCCAGTGGCTCTGCTCGGGGTGGTCCTTAGGCTCCACACAACCGCTGGTAATTCTTGGAGCCATTTTCGTCCAGATTTGTTCAGCTGGTCGAAAATTCGGGCTTTAGGCCGTTGACGGTTAATAGTTGTATCAAGGTTCGTTTGTGACTTGCAAGCGGACAAGTCTCCCGTCGTAGTCAAGGGACCCTTCTTCCCTCGAGTGGTGAACCCAAGGTATCGAATCCGTGGAACAATGTGCAACACAAGGATTCAATCTAGTAAAGCAAGGTAAAGTTATCTAATGAAGGTAAGTTGCATCTAATCTACTAACTCATAAAGAAAACGAATCTAATCTAATCTACTAAAGAGGTAGCAAGAGAAAGCAAGAGATAACCAATCTAGAGAATCTAGATCATGCTTATGTTGTAGCTCCAAACAAGATAGATGAAGATAGCAAAGCGAATCTCATTAAAAGCATCTTTAAATCGTGGCCTTCCCATCCGACTCCGAAAACATCCGCCTTTCGAGACCCCCGTTCGTCACAACGTATCCCTATTCATGCGGGGAGCTTAGGGCGAGTTCGATAGAACAAGTTGAAATCACTTGGCCGGTCCAAGTATGCACCTCTAGCCACCGCGGCTACAAGAGCACCCTATGTAATCTAGCTATAGACTAGATCGTAGAAGAAGCAAAACCAAGAAGAAATCAAAATCATCGAGAAGGCACTTAATCGCTAGAAATCGGATTCACTTACAAACTTCACCATGAATGATTACATGAACAAGATCACCACCGGGGCCCTCCCTCGATCTTGATCCTCGCTCCGAGCTCCGACGTGGTCTTCCATGCAAGGTTCCCACGTCGGCCGGGGAAACCCTAGACAACTAGCACGACCCTCATCTTCAAGTTGGTGTCCCTCAAGCTTCTCTTGCTCCTCGGCGGCGGAATACGACTTCCCTCTGCGTGGCTCTCGGTCGGGGGGCTATTTATAGCCTGAGAAGCAATTAGGTCAAAGGACGACGAATTTGGGCCCTAAATGGGCCTCGGGCCGACCGGACCGGGGCCGGCCGGCCCGGGCCCATTTAGGCCCCGGCCCCCGCGGGCTCCTTTGCCCGAGGTCGGTTCCCTTGCTTCCGGATGCTTCCCCCTTCTGCATGTAGGTCCATGTCGTCGGTTTCTCTCCGAATTGGACTCAACTCCTTGTCTTGCAAGATTCAGCACTTTTTCTGGTCAGGTCCCTGGAGTCTGTCGTCTTCTCGGATCAAGTCCCCGGCTTCTTGGAGTTAATTTTGCTTCATTGCATGACTTGTTCAGGGCTTCAAGGTCTTGTCATGAGGTGCTTGATGAACTTATCCCGAAAGTCTTGCATTCAACACTAAATCCCCGCATAAACATTAAACTCCAAAAACGACATGCACACGTGAACTTGTTATACCACGGGGGTTAGTACCAATGGATAAGGTATAAAACTCATGCCAACACCGAAGGTAAACTCATGGCTAGGTTGACGGATTTTCACCGTCAACATCTCCCCCATGCTTAAACCTTGCTCGTCCTCGAGTAAGCCTTCGATGAATATCATCATTGCCAAACAATGTTTAAACCTTGCACTTGATCATACATGAAAAAAAACATAATGCTCTCAAAAGTTTAATTCGTTAAAGTTCCATAATGTACTAGCCTTCATCTCTACGGAGGGTAGATTCTTATTAAGCTTATCCCACAAGTATTAACATGCTCACAAAGTTTTAAATAGATCTCAGAATTTTTGAAATGAAGAACGAGATAAAGAAAAGCTAAACCAAATTCACAAATTTAAATCATCTCGTGTATTGCTCATAAACTCTCATCTCACTTGTCTCTCAAGCCTATATATTCTACTCCTTTCCCTCTCATATATATGTGGTAGGCTTTATATGGAGCTTTGGGAAAGTTTAGTCCTAACAAGAATTTATAAATGAGGTGTTGTCAAAACAAGACAAGCTTCTCATGGTCTTACCGAGACTCGTCAAAAAGGTCATTGGAAAATAATGTTAAATCAAGGCGGGGAAAGAGAAAAATACACACACTTTAGATGAGTGGACATGTGCAAATGGCAAAGAGTGATCCCGAGGCACAAAGAAAGTCCTCGTTATCGGATTGCACATGGTTGGAAAATTGAGAATGGATCTTTTTATCTTGAAGCCTTGAATGCACTCTTAGAGAACCGGGGAGTTCACTTTACGCACAAATATATATTTTTTTCTTTCTCATTCTTTTCTTTCTTTCATTCATTCATTTTTTTCTTGCCTCGTCATATATTCGGTCCATGACTTTCACAATGAAGTTTTGATTTTTTTGATACCTTGAAAGTCATGCATATCACCGGTTTTTTTTTTCTTTCATCATTATATATATATATTTTTTTTTAAAATACTCCCTTTTGAACTCTAAAACTGCACCGTACCTACCTCCTCCCCCATGCTTAGACGTTGCTCGTCCTCGAGCAAAGAGGCGAAAAATAAGGTAGGTACCGGAGATATTTTTCCTTGGAGAGATACTTGAAATCTTCAACGTTGGCACCGTCTTGCGATCTTCCTTGAATTGATGATCCATTCTCAACGATAGGTTGTGGTCAAGGAGGTAATCACAAAAAGATGATATTTGGTTTAAAGGTGGATATCCGGCGAAGTTTGTGGGATCACCGATGCGGGGATACACAATGCACGGATAAAAGGCTAGCAAAAAGATAGATACGCAAAAACGGAATGACCAGCTTCTTAGTCTCGGGCCGAGAAATCATGGCCTGCAATAACGCACTCAAAAATAAATCTTGTACACTAAGGTTTATGCACTCAAATATATATAAGGCTTTGGATAGGTTGAGCAACACACAAGTGATATTTGTGACAAGGTTAGCAATATTTTTGAGCATAAAAGACATCTTCAATCTATTCATAACTTGAGAGCACATAAAACACTATGGGTCTTTATTTTAATCATAACCTCCGCTGAAAATTAAGCTAGTATTTAAATAAATTCAGATCTGTATTTTTAAGAGAGCACTAGGTTAAACATGCATAAATCAATTACAAAGATAAACAAAGCGGCAATTATAATCATATATCATCATGGCACAAACTTTGTAACTTTACCAAAGGTAAAAACTTGGTGGTGACATTATTCATGATGAAAATAAAAACTAAGATACATGCTGAAAATTAAACTAAAAACTGAAAATTAAAGCAAAGCTGAAAATACTACGCAAACATAGGTGCAAACAAGCTGAAAATTTAAAGAAAAGGGGGGTAAAGGAAAGATAACTAAAGCTCCTCCTCTCTCTATTCTTCCGCCGGTGGTTGATATTGAAAGTCTTGGTTGTTGTACCCTTACTTGTAATAGGAATGCACCTCTCCTCCTATGAATTGTCCGATGGTGCTAGGTGAAGGTGTCCAAGCACATAAGCGACGTTTGCATTTCCTTCACCCATTTGGTTTGCATTGGTTTGGATGGCTGCAACAATTCGCATGTTCCTTGCAGCGTATCCTCCAATGGTGGCTCCATTTTGTTGTGGTTGAGGAAGGTGTGCAAATGGCTCCGCAAAGGCTACGTTGGGCACCGCAAAAATGGTGGGGGTATGGCTGCACCCCTCCCCCATGCTTGCATTGGTACACCACCGTAGTAACTCGGCGGCGCGGGGTTCCTCCCAATGGTGGGACATAATTTTGTTGTGCACCTTATTCTTGGGACATAGAAGATCCTTCTCCTATAATCCTTCTCTTTTATTTTTCTTCGCCGGCACAAGAAGTCCTTCCTCTAACCAATCTTCTTCCTCTCAAAAAAAAGTTTTAATCTTCAATCCGGAAGGGGCAAATTCACCTAGGCCACTTCGAAGCCTCCTCTCTCATCTTCACTCTTATATTTTCCTTTCTTCATATATTCCTAGGGAAGTCCTGGGTAGGAAATGATTCGGGTTCCTTGTAATACCCGGTTTTAAAGAGATAGTCAACATGGAGAGGTAACAACCCGATCTCCTGAATCCGATGTTGCTCACAACACCACCGGTTGATCATAGGTGAGTAGGGTTGATTGGCTGCGAGTAAATCCAATTCAACTCCGTGTTGGTTATCTTTGTCTCTCTTATTCTCCCCAAAAATCCACTTGCACAAAAGTGACACACTTGGATGATGGGGTTCCGGATAGTATTTCTTCGTTGATGGTCTCTTCCCGTGATCATACTCCAAAAGCCTTCCCATGTGCCTTCATGCACATACTTGTTCCGGAGCTCCCTTTTGAAAGTAGGAGACACTCGCCCATGGGTCTACGATACTAGACATGCAATCGTTTCGAACATGAAAACCAATCTGATCTATCGGGGATTGTGTTGAATGGATCCAAGGAAGCATTGGAGCCCTTACTCCCTTTATGGCATGGTTGCTAGCCTTAAGCATTAAAGTATTTTCAGCACAAGATGATAGATAGATAATCCAACAAAATTCGATTACATCTCAAGACCGAATGCAACCCATGGATGAAAGGAGATTACCCCATCAAGGTGCTAGAAATAGCATCACTGATCAAGGTTACCCTTCCAACGACGTCTTCCTTCTTCTCCTCTTGTGGGCTCCCTCCAACGGAATGAGAGACTCAGCACTCCTTCATCAAGGTTATGCGCCATGGTCATGAAAATTTCCTAGGCGAATTTCTTGTGGGTGTTTGCCGACACTCCGCTAGAGAATTGCACCGGTGTCCCGTGTGAAACCCAATATGTGGAGAGCTTGATCGTCGATGTCGACGTTCGTTACAAGCCTCTACTTAAGGTGAGCGAGCTTCTTCTCCTCCTCCGTCATGATGACATACCCCTCGGAATACCGCGGAGCATATGGAGGTGGAGCGGATGATCGTGTCAAGCGGTGAGGTTGGACGGGCGGCTCCTCCATATGTTATTGAAGTTTGGTAAACCTAATAAATGAGTTTTGTGTGGCCCTCATGCCACCAAGGAGAAGAGTGCGATTCCTCCTCGGCGGTGCCGTGTCCTCCTCCATACCTCGAGGAAACTCGGAAACGAGTGCCTCCTCGAAGAGGTTGTCGATGATGGCTTAGACGACGATGATCCCTTCTTCTTCGGTGAAAAGGCTTGTAGTTTTCTTCCATGATCGCAGCACTCTCCCTCACAAATATATATCCGGGGTTTTCACCCGGTAACAAGGTACACAAATATTATTTTGGAGTCTGGACTTTGAGTGGATTAAGGATGTGATTTGTTTGCACGAAACAAACGCGGTGGATGGCTAAGTCTAAGGTGATTCCGGCCTACAAACTAGAGCACACGAACAAAGAGTTGGATGAAAGACTTACCTCTCTCCTCCTCTTGGCTCGGTTCTTCTCTAGTGCATTCATGTTGCTTCGTGATCGCGTACACCTTCCAAACGTTCCCGTCCACTCCTTCGCTTGCACTATTGCTCCTTCCACTTGATGTTTTCGCTTTGACTCACTTCCATACTCCCTTGCCTCACATGCATCCATGATATTCCTACAAAACAAAGACTTGGCTGCCCCCCATGCTTGTACTTTGCATGTGGTTTAAATATGTTGGAGGGGCATCCAGGTGATGTATCATGGTGCATGCATGGTTAGGTTAACTAGATTGCCTCCCTTTAAGGCTAAGCACTCCTCTAATTTCGAAATTTAAAAATATTTTTCAGGGCCATGCAAGAGCTCGAACATAATTTTAGAGAAGTTTTTAAACCATTAAAAACAAATGCAAGTCGAAAATATTTTATTTTTACGTCGATTTCGGTCTCACCGGTATAGTTTGCCTTCATTGGTTGAGAGCAAACATTTCCCGGCTTGATCATGGGGGCATAGGTTTAGATTCTAATTTTGGCTAAATAAGAAAGATTTTGAATAAAACAAAATTAGAATAGGCTTAGAAAAATTCTAATCCTAGAGAAACCAAGGATAAAGATTTTTAGAACCAACCAAAAGCTTTGATTTCTAGGTTCACGCGAGTCCTACCACGTGCTGAATTTTATTAACACTTAAACATAAATCGTGGCTCTACTCGTGTGGTTTTAGCATGAAAAATAAGTCAACCTCAGCACCATAATGAGGGTGAAAGGTTGAGTTAAGGTTCTGAAATTATTTGGTTGAGGGTTTCTCGAAAAGAAAAGAATCAAACAAGCACATAGGATGGTTCATGTAAAGGGTTTATGATCAAGCAAAATATTCAACCAAGAATTATGTCTCTAATATTATTCAACCATTCTAAGTCTAAGGTTTTGCGTAGTAAAATTCAGAACTGAATTATATTTAAAAAGACTTGAAAAACCTGGAATCGGGTTGTCCTCCCGGTAGCTTATTCTTGACTTGACGAAACGGGTTGCCTCCCGCCTAGCGCTTCGTTTATAGTCCATGGCTAGACTTCTTCACTTGATTACTCCGGATCAACGCTCTTTGCGGGCGTTGCAATCTTGGGTACCCACTTTGGCTTAGTCATTTTTTTGGTCTTCAAAGGCTGGCTTTGTCCTTTGGTCTTGACGGATGCAACATCTTCCTTGTGGCTCGGCATCTCGAACTCCGGTCCTTCGGTCGTGATCTTCATGGTCTCTAGTGTGATCCTTCATCTCTCCCGAATGAGCTTGAGTAGCCTTCGCCGTCTTGGGACCTTGGAGTTGTCTCGGATATTCTTCTTTGTTACCCATCGGGCGCCGGCAAGTTGTCCCACTTGCATCTCTAACATCTTCATCACGATGAACACCCCGCATGTGGATCTTGCCTTGGCAGCCTTTAGGTGTTGAGCTTCTTTCTCCATCTCCATCTTCTCCATCCTCGTTGATCTTGAACGGCCTTCGGGCATTTACATAGTTGCCACCAACTGGGGCGTTGGCCGTGTGATTTTTACAACAGAAAAAATGCTTGGGAATCCTAGCTAGGGGTAGAAACGACGTAGCTGTTGGATGTTCCAAGCGTTGGTGAGCTCTTCACCGTCCTCGTTGGCCAGCTTGTACGTGCCGGGCTTGAGTACCTTCACCATGACATAGGGTCCCTCCCATGGGGGCGATAGCTTGTGGCGCCCTCGGTTGTCTTGGCGTAGCCTTAGGACCAGATCCCCTTCGCTGAAATCCTGCCGGCGTATCTTGCGTGCTTGATAGCGCCCGAGGGACTATGCGGTACCTCGCGGAATGCATCGGGGCCACGAGGCGTGCCTCGTCCCGGCTGATCCAACGAGTCCTCGTGGGCTCGGCGGGCCGGCATCCTCGTCATAGCCTCGAACCCTCGACCCGGCGAACCGTATTCTAAGTCCATGGGGAGGACGGCCTCCGCGCCGTGGACTAGGAAAAACGGGGTGAACCCGGTGGCTGCTCGGGGTGGTCCTTAGGCTCCACACAACCGCCGGTAATTCTTGGAGCCATTTTCGTCCCGCATTTGTTCGGTGGTCGAAAATTCGGGCTTTAGGCTGTTGACGGTTAATAGTTGTATCAAGGTTCGTTTGTGACTTGCAAGCGGACAAGTCTCCCGTCGTAGTCAAGGGACCCTTCTTCCCTCGAGTGGTGAACCCAAGGTATCGAATCCGTGGAACAATGTGCAACACAAGGATTCAATCTAGTAAAGCAAGGTAAAGCTATCTAATGAAGGTAAGTTGCATCTAATCTACTAACTCATAAAGAAAACGAATCTAATCTAATCTACTAAAGAGGTAGCAAGAGAAAGCAAGAGATAACCAATCTAGAGAATCTAGATCATGCTTATGTTGTAGCTCCAAACAAGATAGATGAAGATAGCAAAGCGAATCTCATTAAAAGCATCTTTAAATCGTGGCCTTCCCATCCGACTCCGAAAACATCCGCCTTTCGAGACCCCCGTTCTGTCACAACGTATCCCTATTCATGCGGGGAGCTTAGGGCGAGTTCGATAGAACAAGTTGAAATCACTTGGCCGGTCCGTATGCACCTCTAGCCACCGCGGCTACAAGAGCACCCTATGTAATCTAGCTATAGACTAGATCGTAGAAGAAGCAAAACCAAGAAGAAATCAAAATCATCGAGAAGGCACTTAATCGCTAGAAATCGGATTCACTTACAAACTTCACCATGAATGATTACATGAACAAGATCACCACCGGGGCCCTCCCTCGATCTTGATCCTCGCTCCGAGCTCCGACGTGGTCTTCCATGCAAGGTTCCCACGTCGGCCGGGGAAACCCTAGACAACTAGCACGACCCTCATCTTCAAGTTGGTGTCCCTCAAGCTTCTCTCGCTCCTCGGCGGCGGAATACGACTTCCTCTCTGCGTGGCTCTCGGTCGGGGGGCTATTTATAGCCCGAGAAGCAATTAGGTCAAAGGACGACGAATTTGGGCCCTAAATGGGCACGGGGCCGACCGGACCGGGGCCGGCCGGCCCGGGCCCATTTAGGCCCGGCCCGCGGGCTCCTTTGCCCGAGGTCGGTTCCCTTGCTTCCGGATGCTTCCCCCTTCCGCATGTAGGTCCATGTCGTCGGTTTCTCTCCGAATTGGACTCAACTCCTTGTCTTGCAAGATTCAAGCACTTTTCCGGTCGTGTCCCCGGAGTCTCCGTCGTCTTCTCGGATCAAGTCCCCGGCTTCTTGGAGTTAATTTTGCTTCATTGCATGACTTGTTCGGGGCTTCAAGGTCTTGTCATGAGGTGCTTGATGAACTTATCCCGAAAGTCTTGCATTCAACACTAAATCCCCGCATAAACATTAAACTCCAAAAACGACATGCACACGTGAACTTGTTATACCACGGGAGTTAGTACCAATGGATAAGGTATAAAACTCATGCCAACACCGAAGGTAAACTCATGGCTAGGTTGACGGATTTTCACCGTCAACATAGGCCTTGTAAGATCATACCATTGGCACGTTCTACTTGGCCGTTGGTCTGTGGGTGCGCCACAGCTGCCCAATCCACGCGGATGTGGAACCTGTCGCAGAACTCCAAGAACTTCTTGCCCGTGAACTGGGACCCATTGTCGGTGATGATGGAGTTTGGCACTCCAAAGCGGTAGACGATGTCAGTGAAGAATGTTACCGCCTGCTCTGCCCTTAGATTCGTGATAGGGCGCACCTCCACCCACTTGGAGAATTTGTCGATCGCGACCAACAAGTGGGTGAAGCCCCCGGGTGCCTTCCGCAGGGGCCCGACGATGTCCAGCCCCCACACGGCAAACGGCCACGTTACGGGGATGGTCTGTAGGGCATGGGCGGGCAAGTTGGACTTGCGGGCGTAGAAGCGGCACCCTTCGCGGTGCGCACGATCTCGCCGGCGTCCGCGACCGTAGTGGGCCGGTAGGAAAGCCCCGGCGGAACGCGTTGCCGACGAGGGTGCGGGGCGCGGCGTGGTGACCACGGATCCCCGCGTGGATGTCCCGGCGGAGCTCGCGCCCCCTCGGGAATGGGCACGCACCGCCGTAGGATGCCGGGAGGCGGCGCGCTTGTACGGCTCGCCGTCAACGAGGGCAAAAGACTTGGCCATCCTGGCAATGCGCCTGGCCGTGGCCCGGTCCGCGGGGAGTTCCCCTCGAGCGATCCAGGCAATGTACTTTTCGCGCCGGTCCGCTTGGGGGGCGGGAGCCGGCTCGATGTCCATCACGTCGGCCTCGTGGGGAGCCATACCCCTCGAGGAGGGAGAGCACGTACGCCTCGTTCGAGGGGTCCTCGTCCATGGGTTCCGCACCCGCTGGATTCGAGGGAGCCCCCGAGGGTTCGTTGTGACTCGAGGGGTAGGGCTCGAAGACGACCGAGGGTTGAGCGACGTCGCGCGCGAAAACGTTCGGGGGGACGGTGATCCGCCCGGACGCGATCTTGGCGAGCTCGTCCGCCTCCTCGTTGTACCGGCGGGGCACATGGTTGAGCTCGATGCCGTAGAACTTGTCCTCGAGGGCTCGCACGGCCTTGCAGTAGGCCTCCATCTTGTCGTCATGGCAGCTCGCGTTCTTCATGACTTGATCGATCACGAGCTGCGAGTCGCCCCGCACGTCGAGGCGCTTGATGCCTAACTCAATGGCAATTTTGAGGCCGCAGAGGAGGGCCTCGTATTCAGCCATATTGTTAGACGCGGGGAAGTGGAGGCGCATCGCGTACCGCATGTGTTCCCCGAGGGGTGACAAACAAAGAGCGAGCGGGCCGCGCCCGCCCCTGTTTTCATCACCGAGCCGTCGAAGAACAAAGTCCAGCACTCCGCTTGGATCTGTGGCGGCGGTAGCTACGTATCCGTCCATTCGACGACGAAATTCGCCAAGATTTGGGACTTGACAGCCTTGCGCGGGGCGTAGGCAAGCGTCTCGCCCATCAGCTCTACGGACCACTTGGCGATCCTGCCCGCGGCGTCGAGGTTGCGGATGATCTCTCCCAGTGGGAAGGAGGAAACCACCGTGACGGGGTGGGCCTCGAAGTAGTGGCGGAGTTTGCGCCGCGCAGGAACCACCGCGTACAGCAACTTCTGGACCTTGGGGTAGCGCGTCTTTGTGTCTGAGAGAACCTCTCTGATGTAGTAGACCGGCCGCTGCACAGGCAAGGCATGCCCTTCCTCCATGCGCTCCACAACAATCACGGCGCTGACCACCTGGGTGGTTGCGGCCACGTAGAGCTGCAGGGGTTCGCCGTCTTGCGGCGGCGTGAGGATCGGGGCGTGCACTAGAGATGCCTTCAGCTTGTCGAGCGCGTCCTGGGCCTCGGTGGTCCAGGAGAAGCGCTCGTGCTTCTTGAGTAGGCGGTAGAGGGGCAGGCCCTTCTCGCCGAGCCGCGAGATGAAGCGGCTCCAGGCGGCAAGGCACCCCAACACCTTCTGCACCCCTTTGAGGTCCCGGATCGGACCCATTCGTTCGAGGGCCGCAACCTTTTCAGGGTTGGCCTCGATTCCCCGCTGGGAGACAATGTATCCCAGGAGCATGCCTCGCGGCACTCCAAAGACGCATTTTTCGGGGTTTAATTTGACCCCATTGGCCCGTAGGCAGTTGAACGCGACTCCAAGGTCGCCAACCAGGTCGCCCGCCTTCCTGGTCTTTACGACGATGTCGTCCACGTATGCTTTGACCGTTCGCCCGATGTGATCCCCAAAAACGTGCTGCATGCAATGCTGGTATGTTGCACCCGCGTTTCTGAGGCCAAACGGCATCGTGACGTAGCAGAACGTCCCGAATGGTGTGATGAACGAGGTCGCGAGCTGGTCAGACTCTTTCATCTTTATTTGGTGGTACCCGGAATAGGCATCAAGGAAGCAAAGCAATTCACACCCAGCCGTTGAATCAACGATTTGATCAATGCGTGGCAAAGGAAAAGGAACTTTAGGACATGCTTTATTAAGACTAGTGTAGTCTATACACATCCGCCACTTCCCATTCTTTTTCTTTACAAGCACGGGGTTTGCTAGCCACGTTGGGTGGAACACCTCCTTGATGAATCCGGCCTCGAGAAGCTTCCGCAGCTCCGCTCCGATTGCCCGTCGCCGCTCCTCGTCGAAGCGGCGGAGCCGTTGCTGCACGACGCGGGCGTTTGGCAGGATGTCAAGGGAGTGCTCGGCGACTTCCCTCGGGATGCCTGGCATGTCCGAGGGGCTCCACGCGAAGATGTCGGCGTTGGCGCAAAGGAAGTCGACGAGCACCACTTCCTATTTGGGGTCGAGGGTGGAGCTGACCCTCAACGCCTTGCCCTCGGGGGCTGAAGGGTCGAGGGGGACCCCCTTGGTCTGCTCCGCGGCCTCGAAGGTGCCGACGTGCTTGGCAGCGGAGTTGAGGTCTTCGTTGACCATCTTCTCCAGCGTGTTCACCGGCGCTTCATCCGGCGCTAGTGCCTCGCGTGTTCTACGCACTCGACGTCGCGAGTCGAATGCGTGCTCGATCGACGAGCCGACGGTGATGACGCCGTTTGGTCCGGGCATCTTCATCTTCAGGTAGGTATAATTGGGGACCGCCATGAATTTGGCGTAACAGGGTCGCCCAAGTATAGCGTGGTAGGCCCCCTTGAACCCCACCACCTCGAAGGTGAGGGTCTTCTTGCGGAAATTCTTTGGGGTGCCAAACCAAACTGGCAGGTCGATCTGCCCGAGGGGCTGGACCTGCTTGCTGGGCGCGATGCTGAGGACCAGGAGCGTCCCAGTGGTCGATGGATGACCGCTCCTCAGTGATGAGTGATTGACAACGGGTGTTGGACTAACTCTTGGCTTAGTGCACAGGTGTAGGCTGCGGCCTAGTTCCTGTTGTTGCAGGTGAAGAACGGGCGCGAAAGGTCTTCAGCCTTGAGGGGCCTCCGGGAGATGGAGAGACAAGTAGGCTCGGTTCGAGGGACCCGGTGGACGGCCGGGACCGGGTGCGGGCCACATGGTGGCGACACAAGCAAGACGAAGTCATGGACAAGTGAGCGGTGCACGGTGGCGGTCAAGTCAAGTGGTTTGGCGGGAGGCCGCACGGGCACGCGGGGTTTGGTGGTTTGCCCACAAAACCATCGGCGGACGGTTTCTTGGTTTGGGCCTCAAAACCAAGTCCGAGGGCCCAACACGACGGAGACGGGATCCGGGCGTGTCGGGAAGCTTCGAGGCGGAGGACACGCGGCGGGATCGCATGGCTTGCATCGGGAGGACGCGGGGTGCGGCAAAGGCGTGGCCGTCCGATGGCAAGACCCACAAACATTACCTAAACGCCCCTACGTGGGTTGTATCGCCAGTAGTTTAGTGAGGGGTAGTCGAGTCATTTACCACTCCGGCGGGACCTGATATATAAGCCATGAGTGTGTGTTGATGGCCCCCTCTCCCCGGGACTTAGGGTTTCATTTTGCTCCCTCCTCTTTCTCATTTTCGTAGCTATTTTTCCTTCTATTTTCTCTAGGCTAGCATGAGAGCTTCATGAGAGATTTGTTGAGAGGGATGGATGCTAGGGCGGCATGCTAGACCTTGTGAATCTTTCCTGGTTTGTATAGAAGATTCGGGGTTGTTTTTCGTGGCTTTTTGTGCTTGTTTTCGTGCCTTTGTTCCCGGTGTGATTCCGCGAATTTGAGTTGGTTTCTCCCCGGATTTCTTTGAGGGAAACATGGATGGATGCCTTGCGCACCTTTGGTGATGATCTTGACCCCTCAAACGCCGGATTTGGCCTTCGATTCGTTGACTTTTGGATGAACCCTAGGTCTTGGTGTTCTTGGCAAGGATTTGCGATTCCGGGAGTTGTAGGGAGTTTGAGACCATAATTTTTGGGGCATAACCTCTCCTTGGGGTGTTCATCATCTCCCCAAAATTTCGTCTCAAGACTCCAAGTGGTTTGGGAGATCCGTCGATCGAAAGTTTGGGCGATTTCGCGGGCTGATTTTTAAGGGGGGGCGGTACTACCGACACTGTGTAGGTAGTACCGATGACCTGATTTTCAGCTGCCAGAGAGTCCTTATCGGTAGTACCGACACAAGGTCGGTAGTACCGATAGTCGAAGTACCGACCCAGTGCCGGTAGTACCGATAACATGGTTTTTAGGTGCCGGTAAGCCCATATCGGTAGTACCGCACCGGGGTCGGTAGTACCGACAATTTCTTAGCTGTTGCCTCGAGCTAGCTTTTTCTCTCGGTTCGTTTGACGCTTGCTTCCGCTTTGTTCTTAGGCTTGATCTAACTTGTTCCTAGGGTCGGATAGGTCCGTTGTGACTACGTGATCTTGGCAAGTGTGTGCGACATTCTTCGGAAGTGATTTGGGGGCATAGGACAAGTTCTTGAGAAGTTTTTTTTATCGGCTCCCATTCACTCCCCCCCTCTCTGGTCGCCTAATCGGTCCTTCAATTGGTATCAGAGCTTGGTGCCGGATTCTTTGCGACTTTGACAAGTCCCGAATCCTAAGATGGCGTACGTTGAGCGGGGCGGTCCGCCGCACTTCGATGGCAAGGGTTACCATAAGTGGGCGGCTCGTATGATGATTTTTCTTCGTGGAAAGCTGTTGGATTTTATTGTGCTTGACAAGACCTATGCTATTCCGGTCAACATCCATACTCTTATGGTGACCGATGCCGATGCCAAGGCCAAGTATGAGGCTAATGCAAAAGCCGTTGATCACTTGTGCGGAGCTTGTGTGATCCGAGTTTGAGCGTGTTCGCCATTTGAATCTTGCTTGGCAAATTTGGGAAAAGTTGTTGGTTGCTCACGGTGGTGATAACCATGTGAAGGCTCGCCTCTTTGTCTCTTACCGGATGCAATATGAGAATTTCACTCCACTTCCGGTGAGGACATTGATGCGATGTTTCAGAGGTTCACCACCATCGTGAACAACATGAAGGCTAATGTTGAGGATTTTCCGTACTCCGAGCATGATCAGGCTTTGAAGCTCTTGCATGTCTTGGACCCAAATGTTTGGGGTGCTAAGGTTGAGGCCATCAAGGAGTCTGGGAATTACTTGACTATTGAGTTGGATGACCTCTTTTCTAAGCTCAAGTCGGCTGAGGTTGACAGGAAGTTGCTATCCAAGCATGAGGGCTCGACTGACCATAGTCTTGCGCTTGTGGGAGGATCAAAGGGCAAATCTAACCCTTCCTGTCGACAGTTTTCTTTGTCCTCTCTTATGTCCATTCCAGATGAGGAGTTTGATGTGCTGGGCGAGGAGGAGCTGGCCTTGCTCTCAAGAAGGTTTGAACGACTACACGAGAGTCGGAGGAACGCAAGGCGGAGCTCGGGGACGTGCTACAAGTGTGGCAAGCGTGGCCACTTCATCGCCGAGTGCCCGGAAGCGGAGGAGAACAAGTACAAGGTGAACGAGTACAAGGCGCACCCGAGGCGTGAAGACAAGTACTCCTCCAAGGGCAAGCACTTCAACAAGTCCAAGAGTAAGGACAAGGACAAGCGGCGACCGAGCAAGAGCAGCCACAAGAAGAACAAGGCAAGAGCAATGGTGGCCGGTGCGAGCGACGTCGACTCAAGCTCAAGTGAGGAGTCAAGCTCAAGCAGCAAAGATGAAGACGCCGGAAGGCGCAACAGCAAGAAGAGTGCAAGCCGGAACCTCGGCGGGGCCGAGCCGTGTGGCGCTCGAGGGCTTTTGTGGCATGGCCCATAGCTCAAACAGCAAGAAGAGCGAGAAGGAAGACAGCGACTCCGACTCTGAGGATGAGGTAAACCGTGACCCCGACTCTTTGCTTGCTGAGATTGCTAGGTTGAATGGCTTGCTTGATAACCGTGATAGTGTGCTGAAAGATGCCAAAAAGATGAGGAAAGATCTTAGGGCTCAGCTTGAGAATGCTAGCGAGAAAGTAGGAGAGTTAGAGTCAAAATTGCTTGAATTGAAACTTGAGAATGACTCTTTGAAACTTGCTCCTACTACTCCTGATGATGTTGAATGTGTTGAATGTGATGCTTGGTTGAATGAGATCAAAATGCTTAATGAGAAGAATGCTTCTACTTTGGCTCAACTAGATGCTCTTAGGACTGAACATGATGAGCTTAAGGCTAGACCCACTTTGCTTGGTGCTTGTAAATCATGTCCTACTATGCATGCTAAGCTTGTCGATGCTCGTTCTACCATTAGTTCTTTGGAAGCATCTTTGAAATCTCCTGTTGCAAATGCATGTTCTAGCTGTGATGAAGTCACTTTGCGTAATCTTGAACTTACTTCCCGTTTGGATGTCATCTATGAGGAGAATGACTATTTGAGGAAGGTGTTGGGTTGGTTGTCTGGGCAGGAACCTCAATTAAAAATCATGATTGAGGAGTTCAAGAGAGCTGATGGTCGTGGTTTGGGTTTTGAGAAGGTGGGTGAGAAAGTGGGAGAGAACAGTGGGGAGAGTGTGTATGAGAAGTGTGTTGAGTCTAACCCCGAGTTCGAGGTGATCGGAGAGATCCAAGTCCCACTCCCAAAAGCACCCAAGAACTCTTTCACACCAAAGCCCAACCACCTTTGCAACAAGCTTGACACAACCCAAGATCCACCCAAATTCCCACCTAAGACAAATGATTTCCAAAAACCTGTGAAGTTTGTGGGTGAGAAGGGTGAGAAACCTAGAGAGAAGCCAGAGCCAAAACCAAAACCCATCCCCTTCAGGTGTGAGTATTGTGGCAAGGAGAGGCATCTTGTAGAGTTTTGCTACAAGAGGAAGAGGGATGAGAGGCTTGCTAGAAAGCAAGCGAACCAGGACAGGTATCGCCAGCCTCATGGTATTCCTGAGCCTAGAGTGCCACTTCCACGGGGTGTGGGAAGTGTGAGGAGTGTTGGCAGGTTCCCACAGAGAGGTGGTGGTGAGAGGTTTGTCAGGAGAGATGATGGTGTGCGTGCTGGTGAGAGGTTTGGTCGGGCTCGTGGTGGTTTTGCTGGACGTCCTCCTACTCGTCCTCAGTACGGGTTTAGGGGAGATGATCGCAGCTTTTGGTTCCAGAGGAACTACGGACCACGTTTTCCCCCTCGTGGTGCTCGTACTCCTCCCATGGGACATGGGAAGTTTGGTGGCAAGGGAGTGATGTTTGCTAACCCCTCTTTTGAGCAGATGGCTCGACACTGGTTTAACTTTCTTTGTGCTAACCCAAGTGTCGAGTCGCTAGCTCATTCTCGTTCTTGTTTCTGACTGCAGGCAGGAGGCTTGGAGAACATTTGGTTGATCGACTCCGGGTGTTCTCGACACATGACCGGAAATAAGAAGTGGTTCTCCAGCCTCACCCCAGTGAAGGAAAAGATGTACATTACATTTGGGGACAATGGACGAGGTAGGGTGCTTTCAGAGGGTGTTGTGCATGTGAGTGACAAGGTAACGTTGAAGAGAGTGGCTCTTGTGAAGTCTTTGGGTTTTAATTTGCTTTCGGTTTCTCAGTTGCTTGATGAGGGTTTTGAGGTGCGTTTCAAGTCCGGCGAGTCTCGTTTGCTTGATTCTCGAGGTGATCTTGTCCGTATGATCATCCCCGAGGGTCGATTTTCGGGGCCGATTTCTCTCGTTCTTTGGGTCTCGCTCTTCTCGTTTGATGGCTGGTCCTTCTTCGATTTGTGGAAATGGCATAGGCGGTTGGGACACTTGAGCTTTGATTTGGTTTCCCGCTTGAGTGGTCTTGACCTTGTCCGAGGATTGCCGAGGTTGAAGCTCGAAAAGGATTTGGTTTGTGCTCCTTGTAGGCATGGTAAGATGGTAGCCACTCCCCATCCACCCCCGACCGATGTCTTGACCGAGCGTCCGACGGAGCCGTTGCATATGGACCTTGTTGGGCCGGCTCGAGTTCGCTCGGTGGGTGGGAAGTGGTATGTCCTTGTTGTGGTGGACGATTACTCTCGCTATGCCTGGGTGTTCTTCTTGGAGGATAAGAGTGAGACTTTTGGTTTTGTTCGAGATCTGATCGTGAGGTTGAAAAACGAGAGGCATGGGAATGCTATTCGAGCTATCCGCAGTGATAATGGCTCTGAGTTTAAGAACTCTCGTTTTGTGCCTTTTGTCGTGATCTAGGTCTTGAACATCAATATTCGACCCCTTATGTGCCCCCTCAAAATGGAGTCGTGGAAAGGAAAAATCGGACTCTTTGTGAGATGGCTAGGACGATGCTCGATGAGCACAGGACTCCTAGGAAGTATTGGGCTGAGGCGGTCAATACAGCTTGTCATGTTTCCAACAGGATTTTATTGCGAGCTTTCAAGAAGAAGACCTGTTATGAGCTTATGCATGGTCGGGCACCCAAGGTGAGTCACTTCCGAGTTTTTGGCTGCAAGTGCTTTATTTTGAAGAAGGGAAAACTCGACAAATTTGAGGCTAGGTCTAGTGATGGTATTTTCTTTGGGTATGCTAACCATTCTAGAGCCTATAGGGTGCTTAATCTTGAGACTAACAAAATCATGGAGACTTGCGAGGTGACCTTCGACGAGACAATGCCATGTACCTCTCTTGGCTTTGAATGTGCAGGTGATGAAGAGATGGCCGAGGACCTCTTTGAGGAGGAGAAAGATGAAGCTGGAGATGATGATGGGGAGAACCATGCGCCTGAAGCTGAGCATGTACCCACTACTTCCCCTACGACCACTTTGGAGCATGGACCGTCTACTTCATGGACAACGACGGTGCAACAAGAGGACCGGGCGAGAGAAGCCGAAGTTGAGGGGGAGGTAGTCTCGAGGCGTGAGGCTCCCCGGCGGATTCAAGAAGTGCATCCCCTGTCGAAGATCATTGGGAACATCGATGAACGCACTACACGGTCGAGGTCCGAGGAATTTCTCTCATTTTGCTCATCGTTGCTTTTGTTGCTACTTTTGAGCCCAAGGACATTGGACATGCTTTATCCGATGCAAACCGGGTCAATTCTATGCATGAGGAGTTGGAAAACTTTGAGAGGAACCGGTGTGTGGGAGTTAGTTGAACCACCTCCAAATTGCCATCCCATAGGAACCAAGTGGGTTTGGAAGAACAAAGAGGGAGAGAATGGGATGGTTGTGAGGAACAAGTCCGGACTTGTTGCTCGGGGGTTTAGTCGAAGGAGGGGATCGACTATGAGGAGACCTTTGCTCCGTGGCCCGTCTTGAGGCAATTCGGATCCTTCTAGCCTTTGCCGTGGCTAAAGGGTTCAAGTTGTTTCGGATGGACGTGAAGAGTGCTTTTCTCGAATGGGGTCATAGAGGAGGAGGTGTATGTGAAGCGACCACACGGGTTTGAGAGCGAGTTGTACCCACACGGGGTATACGGGTTGAAAAGGGCTCGTATGGGTTGAAACGGGCGCCCCGTGCTTGGTATGGGAGATTGAGAGGTTTTCTTTTGAGCGAGAGGGTTTGTGATGGGTACCGTGGATAGGACCTTGTTTCTCCTCAAGCATGGAAATGACTTGTTGATTGTTCGGATATACGTGGATGATATTGTCTTTGGTGGCTCGTCACATAACCTTGTTGCCAAGTTTGCGGATGAGATGAGCAGGGAGTTCGAGATGAGCATGATGGGCGAGTTGCGGTATTTTTCGGGGGTGCAGATCAAGCAAGTGAAGGACGGTACATTTGTGCACCAAACCAAGTACACGAAAGACATGTCGAGGAAGTTCCGGATGCAAGATGTGAAGCCGATGTCGACTCCCATGGGGGGTACGGCAACTTTGGATGCGGATGAGGACGGAGAACCGGTGGACCGGCGGGAGTACGGGAGCATGATCGGCTCCCTCCTCTACTTGACGGCGACGAGGCCGGACATACGGTTCGGCGTGTGTCCGTGCGCTCGTTTTCGGGCTTCGCCGAGGACATCACATCGACGGGCCGTCAAGAGGATTTTCGGTACCTACGATCCGCCCCCGGTCTTGGCCTTTGGTATTCTTCCTCCTCGACTCTGTCTCTTCATGGTTTTTCCGATGCGGATTTTGTTGGTTGTCGAGTCGAGAGGAAGTCTACTTCGGTACTTGTCGGTTTCTTGGGTCTTCGTTGGTCTCATGGTCTTCCCGCAAGCGGTCTAGTGTAGCTCGGTCTACCACGGAGGCGGAGTATGTTCTTGCCGCTAGTTGTTGCTCCCGGTTGTTGTGGATTTCATACACTTTGAGAGACTTTGGTGAGGAGTGCACCCGGATCCCACTTCTTTGTGATAGCACTAGTGCCATAAGCGTAGCCAAAAACCCGGTGCTTCACTCCGGAACCAAACACATAGAGGTGAGGTATCATTTCCTGAGGGACAATGTGGAGAAAGGAACCATTGTGTTGAGCCATGTCCCTACCCAAGATCAGCTAGCCGACATTTTCACAAAACCTCTCGACCAAGCTACATTCGTGCGCTTGCGGGGGGAACTTGGGGTTTGTTGTCCTTTCTAGTTGATTCTTGGGGGATTTCCTTTTTGTACCATATGTATCATACCATGTTTACTTTGATGTATATACATGCTTTGCTTGATGTACAAACCATGGTAGGATATATCATGTTGCATTTGTGTCAGATTGCATTTTAGGATGATGAGCTTCTTTCATATGCCATATTTGAGTCTCTTTGACTATTTGTGAGATACTGGTTATATGTGTGGAGAAATGGTGATGTGAGGCTATGCTCTTGGAATATTTGAGATATATGTGTGGTGAGATAGCCCCTTTTGAAATAAAAGCTTAACTTGACTATTTTTTGATGAAATATGCTCCACTCGTGTGTCGTTGTGTATCCATGTCACAGTTTGGTCTAAATGTGCTTTTCATGCTTAGATTGTGCTTGGATGCCTTGTTCTTGCATTTGGGCCAAAGGCCGAATATCATTGTGAATGTTTAGCCTATGTTGCATTCATGGGGGAGCATAAGCTTCTTTTTGCCGCAAAGGCACTTCATGTACCATAAAATGAATTAATCTTGAAAAGAAGTGTGTATGCTTGAAAAATGCTCCATCCATCATGTCTATGCTTAAAATGTTTTATCTTTCACATATGGGTGCAAAACATGTTGCATGATGTTCACCAGTGGAGAAGTCTCCCCGAAGTGGACACATGGCTCATGAGCTTTGACATGACATGCTTTGCTTTATGGGTGTTTGCCATGATCTTTTGCTGAGAATTTGATGTCCTTGTATGATCTTTGAATGGTATGCATGTTTGTGGCTCAAGTGTGACATGGATAGGCTTTTACATGTGAAGCGAGCCTTCTTTTGGTAAAACTGCTTAAATCTGAAAATTTTGCTTTGTCACATGCTTGTATTTTCATATATTACTTGTGGCAATGCTTTGACTATGCTATGATTCATGTGTGTGGTCTTTGTCTCATTTTTAGCCTTTGACACTAGATTTGGCCTATTTGAGAAGCTCATGTAGTTGTTTATATGCTTTGCTTTGCATTTCTGCATTTTCACCTTGATTCATACATTGTCAACAAGGGGGAGAAAAGGTGAGCTTAATGAAAATTCAGAAGAGGTGAGCTGAACATGTTCAGGGGGAGTTTTCTTGCTGTTTTCGGTGTGGATTTTGTGCTTTGCTTGGCTTGTGACCTTTCTTCGCCTTTCTTCGGTTTTGGTCATGAGTTGAGCTTCTTTGTTTTTCTTTCTTCTTTCTTTCTCTTTTTCTCTGAATTTCATTTCGCGTTGTGTGTTGTCAATGCACTCATCAAGGGGGAGATTGAGGACCAGGAGCGTCCCAGAGTGGTCGATGGATGACCGCTCCTCGGTGATGAGTGATTGACAACGGGTGTTGGACCGACTCTTGGCTTAGTGCGCAGTGTAGGCCGCGGCCTAGTTCGTGTTGTTGCGGGTGAAGAACGGGCGCGAAAGGTCTTCGGCCTTGAGGGGCCTCCGGGAGATGGAGAGACAAGTAGGCTCGGTTCGAGGGACCGGTGGACGGCGGGGATCGGGTGCGGGCCACATGGTGGCGACACAAGCAAGACGAAGTCATGGACAAGTGAGCCGGTGCACGGTGGCGGTCAAGTCAAGTGGTTTGGCGGGAGGCCGGACCGGGCACGCGGGGTTTGGTGGTTTGCCCACAAAACCATTGGCGGACGGTTTCTTGGTTTGGGCCTCAAAACCAAGTCCGAGGGCCCAACACGACGGAGACGGGATCCGGCGTGTCGGGGAAGCTTCGAGGCGGAGGACACGCGGCGGGATCGCATGGCTTGCGTCGGGAGGACGCGGGGGTGCGGCAAAGGCGTGGCCGTCCGATGGCAAGACCCACAAACATTACCTAAACGCCTCTACGTGGGTTGTATCGCCGTAGTTTAGTGAGGGGTAGTCGAGTCATTTACCACTCCGGCGGGACCGATATATAAGCCATGAGTGTGTGTTGATGGCCCCCCTCTCCCGGGACTTAGGGTTTCATTTTGCTCCCTCCTCTTTCTCATTTTCGTAGCTATTTTTCCTTCTATTTTCTCTAGGCTAGCATGAGAGCTTCATGAGAGATTTGTTGAGAGGGATGGATGCTAGGGCGGCATGCTAGACCTTGTGAATCTTTCCTGGTTTGTATAGAAGATTCGGGGTTGTTTTTCGTGGCTTTTTGTGCTTGTTTTCGTGCCTTTGTTCCCGGTGTGATTCCACGAATTTGAGTTGGTTTCTCCCCGGATTTCTTTGAGGGAAACATGGATGGATGCCTTGCGCACCTTTGGTGATGATCTTGACCCCTCAAACGCCGGATTTGGCCTTCGATTCGTTGACTTTTGGATGAACCCTAGGTCTTGGTGTTCTTGGCAAGGATTTGCGATTCCGGGAGTTGTAGGGAGTTTGAGACCATAATTTTTGGGGCATAACCTCTCCTTGGGGTGTTCATCATCTCCCCAAAATTTCGTCTCAAGACTCCAAGTGGTTTGGGAGATCCGTCGATCGAAAGTTTGGGCCGTTTCGGGCTGATTTTTAAGGAGGGGGGGGGGGGGCGGTACTACCGACACTGTGTAGGTAGTACCGATGACCGATTTCGATTTTCAGCCGAGAGAGTCCTTATCGGTAGTACCGACACAAGGTCGGTAGTACCGATAGTCGGGGCGCCGACGGAAACTTGCTGCGGGTAGTACCGATAACATGGTTTTTAGGTGCCAAGTAAGCCCATATCGGTAGTACCGACCTAGGGTCGGTAGTACGGGCAATTCGAATTTGCAGTTTGCCTCGAGCTAGCTTTTTCTCTCGGTTCGTTTGACGCTTGCTTCCGCTTTGTTCTTAGGCTTGATCTAACTTGTTCCTAGGGTCAGTAGGTCCGTTGTGACTACGTGATCTTGGCAAGTGTGTGCGACATTCTTCGGAAGTGATTTGGGGGCATAGGACAAGTTCTTGAGAAGTTTTTTTTATCGGCTCCCATTCACTCCCCCCCTCTCTGGTCGCCTAATCGGTCCTTCAGATGCCGTGGAACGGCTTCGTGCTGGGCCGCAGCTGATCCAACCCGATCCCCATCAGGCGCAAAGTATGAGCGTAGAGGATGTTGAGGCTGCTGCCTCCGTCCATGAGGACCTTCGAGAACCGGGCGTTCCCGATGATGGGGTCGACCACCAGCGGGTACTGGCCCGGGTTGGGGACGCGGTTTGGGTGGTCTTCCCGGCTGAAGGTGATGGCGTCCTCCGACCAATTGAGGAAGGACGGAGGCGCCCTCTCCGCGGCGAGGACCTCGTGCCGCTTCTTCTTGCGCTGGCGGGTCGACATGTCGACGGTTGGCCCCCCAAAGATGAGGAACACATTTTCGACGGCGGGGAAGCCGCCTGCGTCGCCATCGCCTCCGTCTTTCTTGGCCTCTGCCTCCTTCGCGGCGGCACGGCTATAGAACTTCTTGAGCATATCGCATCGCTCAAGGGTGTGACTCACTGGGGTCTTGTGGTAAGGACATGGCTTTTTCAGCATGTCGTCGAACACCCCCGGGCCTCGAGGGGCCGGTCGAGGGCCCCGTCGAGCAGGGTCAACAGGAAGGGCCTCGGCGTTGCCGCCGTCGCGCCCCTCGCTCGCGCGCCGCGCGGCGCGGCTTCTTCCCCTTCTTGCCCCGCTTGTCGTTGCGGTGGGGCTCCTTGGACTTGCCTGCCCTCCGCGGGCGCGTCCTCCGAGCGCTTGCCCTTCTTGCCGTCGAAGATCGCCCCCCACGGCCTCCTCCCGGAGGCGAAGCCGGTGGCGATGTCGAACGGCTCGTTGGAGTCCGCGGGCGGGCTGCGTCCCGGCTCCCGCACGAGGTCCCGCACGTGGTGCCCTCGAGGAAGGCGTGCACGATCTCGGACCGCGCCACGGCCGGGGAGCTCCGTGCGGCGCTTGGAGAAGCGCCGTATGAAGTCCCGCGGCGACTCGCCGGGCCTCGCGTGCGGAGCGCGAGTCCCATGAATTTTCGGGGCGCACGTATGTGCCCCCGGAAGTTGCCCACGAACGTGCGGACCGGATCGTCCCGCTTGTGGATCCGGGGGGGCGCGGGCAAGTGCTCGAGCCATGTCCGGGCCGCGTCGCCGAGATGCAGGGGCAAGTTGCGGATGATGACCTCGTCGCTGGTGGCCCCGCCCAGCTGGCAAGACAAGCGGTAGTCGTTGAGCCACACACGTGGGTCCGTCTCCCCGTTGTACTTGACGATGGTCGAGGGTTGGCGGAAGCGTTGGGGGAACGCTGCCGCGCGGATCTCCCGGCTGAACACACGGGTGCCTGGGGGCTCCAGCATCGGGGAGCGGTCTTCGCCGCTGTCGTAGCGTCCACCCCGTCGAGGGTGGTAGCCCCTTGCTGCTCGTGCGTCCGCCCTGCTAGTGCGCCTGGCGTTGATGACGTTGCGGGCGTCGCCATCCGGCGCCGCCCTGCGTGCGTCAAGGAGCCGCTCCTTGGCCGGCGTGCGCCCTTGGCCGGCGGGCCGCCCCGCCGGTCCCCCGCGTGCACCGAGGGTTCGCCTCCCGGTGCGGCCGTCGTCCCGCGCATCCCCCCCGTTGGCGGATGCGTGAGGCCGAGCTCTCGGCCCGCCGGACGGCCGCTTGCTCGATGAGAGTTTGCACCTCGCGGTGCATGTCTCGAGCCTCGGGGGTCGAGGGTGCCGGCATGGCCCGCGGCGGCGCCGCGGCGGCGATGAGCTTCGGCTCGCCCGCGGGGGCGCGTCCGCGTTGTCGACGTTGGGAATGGTGTTGATGCGGTCGCGGACCTGTCGGCCCAGCTCCCGCGCGCGTTCGCCGCGCGCAGAGGCTTCCCCTGCCATTGAGGCGCGGAGCAACCTCACCATTCGGTATTCCTCCGCTAGCTTGGCCTCGAGCTCACGGGCTTGGGCTAGCTGCGCGTCGGCGTCGGCCCCAGTAGGAGCGCTTGGCCCCCGCGGCCGGGCGCGTGGCGACCCCCGGGGCGGCGTGACTTCCCCGTTTCCGGCGCCCACCGCTCCGGCGGCATTGGCGGGTCATTGGCGATGACGGCGTAGCATTCCCCGCGCGGGATCGTAGCTCCCGGTGCTGGAGTCGTCGGAGCAACCGAACCAGTAGTCCGCAGCGTCGAGGAAACGCCGGAACATGACTGGGTCCGGTACGCCGGAGAAGTCCCACTCCGCGTATCCATGGCGGTTGGCGGGTGGCAACGCGTCGACGGAACCCAGGGACGACTCATCCCCTCGCCGAGGCGCCGGGGTCCCCGGCGACGAAAACGTGGCGGGCGGGGGACGGGCGGGGACCCCTGCGCATCGTGGTGTTGACGTTGGCGTTGTAGGCCGATGTAGCGCCACGCGGCCCGAGTGGGGATGCACGGTCCGAGACCGTGCGTTGTCCCCGCCGGGCGGTGGCGGTCGTGATGGCGGCGGCGCGCCGCGGCGGAGTGGCGGCGCGCTCGGCCTCCTGCCGCTCGCCGGACCGCGCCCGGCGTGACGGGACGCCGCCCGCAGCGACGGTGGCGTCGTGGCGTCGACGGGCCCGCGGCATCCGTGCTGCGGGCACCCGCGCCCGTGGTGGTGCGCGTGGCGGGGGCCAAGGCCGACGCTGGGCGTCTGGCGCCGCGCACGGAGCTCCTCACGGTTGGTGAGGCGCATGAGATAGCCGTTCCCCGTGGCCTGAAAGTTCAGGTCCCCGAAGCGAATTTCGAACCCGGCTGGGAGGGGGTCCGAGCTACCCATGCAGTAGCGTGTAGCACGGTACTCAGTGCGGATCACCATGGAGGGAGTTGACGGAATGACCTTAGGCGCTCGATTGCCCCACGGTGGGCGCCAGCGTCGGTGCGGAATATGGTCCCGACACTAACCGAGAGAAAGCGCCGAGGTCTATCCCTCAATGGTCGATGCTAAGCAATAAGAGACACGGGTTTTACTCCCGGTTCCGGCCGAGGGGGCCGTACGTCCCGGCGGTGGTGTGCTCAAGGAACTATATTGCTCAGGCATCGGGGGTGCTCGTAGTGGGGCTGCTACAAGCAAGGCGGGAGAGGAAGCGTGGCTTCCAAGTCCCTAGTGGAGTGGCTGAAGATATTGTGGGAGAATTGGAGAATGAGTACGGGGTGTGTTGTGTGCTCCCGTCTGCGTGTTCCCCCCCCCCCCCCCGCGGCTGGAGGGTTCGCCCCCCTTTTATAGATCAAGGGGGAGGCGAATCACATGCGCGCCGCGCTATCTAGCTACGTGGGGAAGTGCGACATGCTATGCTGTAGAGTGGGCGGTCGTCCGGGATGATCCTTGCGGCGATCCGGCCATCATGGCCTACCTTGTACCCGAACGGGGCGGTTCGAGGGTAGAAGGGCGGCGGATGGTGGCGATGTCCTCCGATTAGCTCGAGGGAGGTGTCGACGTTGGCCCGTACGGAGTACGGGGAGTAGGTAGAACGGCGTCCCTTCCCAACGCGCTTCACGGGTGGGCGGGGTTGTTGCTGCGGTCGAGAGGCGGGCGTGCGCCCGCACGCGCGGGGATGGCGGCCACGCCGGTTACGGGCGGGGATGGTGTTCCACTGGCCTAGCGCCTCCACCTAACCCTGTAGGGTCACAAGAAAGTGAATCGAGGGTGCATCCGGCCCCCCTTCGAGGGCTCGGCGCGTTAGCCGTACTGGAGCAGGCGCACGACGTCACGGGACTGACACCGGCCGCGCTGCACAGTCCCTCCCCACGGGGGTGGGGATGGGCCCTTCCATGGGGAGTTGGTGCGGCGCGCACGGGGCGAGCCCCGGCGCATGATGGCACCGTCTTGCCGGCGTCGGGCGTTAAATGCCCGTGTGCCACGGGGGCCGGCGCACGCGTGAGGGGCACCCTCGAGCGTGGCGGACCCCGGCCGAGGACGGGGCGTACCCTCGAGCGAGGCGGAACCTGCTCGAGGGGAAGCGAGCCCTCGAGCGAGGCGGAGCTTGCTCGAGGGAAGTGCTACCCCTCGAACGGGGCGGAGCCCGCCCGAGGGGAGCACGCATCCTCGAGCGAGGCGGAGCCTGTTCGAGGGCATCTCTAAGAGGGCCGCCTTGATGGGCCATCGAGGTCCCTGCAGCGTGGGCTATTCCCTGCATGGTTAGGCAAATTACGTTTTGGCTTTGTTGCGGACTTTAAGTGAGGGTTTCCCCGTTGTTTAAGGGGACCCCTAGGGCTGTCTCCGACAATGTTGTTTAGCAGAATCTAGATACCAAACCTTTTTGAACTTCATACAGATGATCACTGTTACCCAGCGGCTAATGCAGTAAGCACCCACCACGTAGTCATTGTTCATCATTGCATTTGAGATTGCTTTGCCAACTTGTTGAGAACGATGAGCAATATTTGTTGAAGTAAACAAATCTAGATCTAAAAACCCCACACTGATCTGCATCTTCGTTGCGTTGTCCATTATTTCCTACAAAAAATCAATTTGTTAGCATGCATGAACTTTGTGGTCAAAATTAAAAAATATCTTTTTAGGTTTTAAAGGACTTACAATGTCCACAACCTCATAAAGGTAACATCCAGAGAAGCCAGGGTTATAAGGTTATACATGCTATTGAATTCAATGTTTAACATTAAAGCACCACAACCACCTTTAAAATACTCTTGATCCACCTTTGTTGGAAAGGCAAGTTTATCCTTACTGTGTTCCATGACATAAACATGAAACTTGGCACAATTTGGTCCAGCAGCCTTTACATTTGCTTCTGACAACATAGGTGCACCAGGCTTGTATTTTGGTCGGTCCTGATCTGTCCCATTAACATAGTTAAGAATCTCATCTTTAGACAGAGGTTTCCTGGTCTGGTTCCCATTCTGCAGTGGAGATTGCCCGGGCTCCTCCTGTTGCAGAGGCTGCTGTACTTGTTGCATCTGTTGCTTAGGGGGAGATTGACTGCACTCCTCCTGTTGCTGCTGGAGAGGCAGCTGTTTCGTCTGTTGCTTATCCTCATGTTGTAGCTACTGCTTAGGCGTAGTTTGCCTGGGCTCCTGCTGCTGTTGTTGACGCTCCTGCTGCTGGAGAGGCTGCAGTTTTGTCTATTGATTATCCTCAAGTTGCAGCTGCTGCTTAGGCGGAGTTTGCCTGGGCTCCTCCTCCGGCTGTTGTCGACGCTCCTGCTGCGTAGTTTTGCTGATTTGCTGTTGTTACTGCTGTTGAGCCTTCTCTTGCTGACACTGAGCTGCACCTCCATCTGATGTTGTACCCCTGCTAACTATTGCAGCTTCTGGGTTGGGATGTCTCTTCATGGTTGGTATAATGATTCTGTCCTTTGGCCATTGAATCCTTTGAACGAGAGCCTCAGCTAGGGTTGCTACGTCACCCTTATTAATTGGTACAGGCAGAGGGTATTGACCCGCATTGGCCCACACATAAGTAGGTTGCACCACAACATACCCATCCCGCACCGGTACTAAATGACAAGCCTTTTGAAGTGGAAAAACTTTCGCTAGTGCAAGCTCCATGGTGCCATTCAAAAGGCTGTACGCAGTTGGCTCTGTCAGCTTATCTATTGTGTCCAGCATAGGTGATCAACTATCACTGTACACTTCATTCGCTTCGTCACCGTTGGCATTCCAATGATCTTGATCTCTGCCATCTGCCTCGCTGTCATGCACATGTTCTTCCTCGCGGTCATGCCCATCTTCTTCCTCACTGCCATCCATATCTTCTTCCTCGCTGCTACTGACAGGCGCTGGTAATTGGGAAGGAAGAATTGCATTTTTCGGTATGTTGATGCCTGATAGTCTTAGAGCATGGACAATTGATTTAAATGTTTTGTCCATCACATCATGAGCATCAGACCTCTTGTTCCTCTTGTTCCTGCACATTCCAGCAAACTCTTACCAAACCCTTTACCCCAGCCAAGTGAACTAGACATGCCTCGGACCCGACCTCGATGCTCTGGAGTCTCAAGTGCTGCGGTGAGGATATCATCCTCTCTAACCCTAGAGAAAGAACCATTGCCACCCTGAGCTGCAAGTGTTTTCACCCTATCTGCTACCCCCACGACCGCAGGGTTACTGAATGTTATGCCCCTGCTTCCTTCATTAGTACTCTTCTTCTTCTTCCCTACCCTTGCCCGCAGATAAGGTCTCGAGCGTCCAGGAAATTGGTCCCAAGGGTTCTGTTTTCCTTCTGTAGCTAGCTTTGCATCCTCCTCCTCCTCCCACTATTTCCTTTTACCACAATAACCTTTTCTACCCATCTTGTGTGGCTTATTATGCAATGCTCTCTTTTGTTTCATCTCCTGGCTCAATTGCTGAAATTCAGGAGAATTGGTTTCTTGCACAAACATGTCCAGTCTTGTTGCTGCAAAAAGGCATGCTTCACAAAGGGAGTCTCCTCTTCACTCACATATTTTTTTCTTAAATGGGCCTTGAACCGCCGTTGCAAGGTTCCAATCTTTGATATAGCTGCCTTAACTGCCTTCTTGCAAACGGATTCTTCCGCATTGGCTGGGTATTCTAGCTTTTCCTCTAAAACTGTGAACAGATGGTCCTTCTCAATTGGTGAGAGATCATCAACCGCCTTGTTGATTGACACCCTCTCCCGAGCAATGAGACCACAAACCAATACAAATCTATCCCTCACAGCATCTGGGGTAGGCAAAAATTGGCATCAAGTCCAGTTGCAGTCAACTTGTCTTCTGGCCATTTGGTTTGTGTCCTTGACCTGCGGGATCGAGTACTACTCCCAGCAGTCTGTGCTGAGTAACCTTGTGAAGAAGGTTCACCGACGATGGGCTGTGATGAAGCACTGGAGGTAGAGGAGTTTGTTGTTGTGGGAGACTACATAGATGATATGTCAGGTTTGTCAGTAGAGCAACATAAGCCAAACTAAAAATCTAAACAAAATTCTTATTAGATAAATTTGTTTTCTCTGACAGGCAAAATAGTTGATACAGTCGTAAATAAAATCAGCATAGACATACACAGTTCATATTTTACTTAATTAGCATACAGAGATAGGTGCTAACCATTTTGACAGGGACACAACAATATGCTTATATATCAAAGCGGAGAATAAATTCCTTCAGCTGCTTCCTTGTCCAACTTGAGCAGCAATGGATTGCGTGTTCCATGTGTATATGCAACAAGAGGATAAAGCAATGGTCATGATATTATATATGACAATAGTGAAACAACACTCACAACACATCATGACACCAACAATAACAATATATATGACAGTAGTGAAACAATTAACACTCACAACAAAGCATAAGACAGTCTAGTTATCACTACATTATAAACCACTGCGATGCAATTCCCACTGACATTATGTGGCCATCAGAATTAAAGTATGCTAACAGGTCCAAAGCATAACTGTCGATCTGGTACATTCAAAGCATAGCAGAATTAAAGTATGCTAACATCCTTTATGCTTTTCATGAATTTACAGTGCAAAAATTATAGCACCAGGAACATGAAAATGAATTTCAACATTTCATATAACTTCATCTGTTAGCAACAATTTATTCAAAACAGACTTGGAGCAACAAAATCCATCCATCAAATCCACAGTCAATCAATTGAAGATGAACTATTAAGGCATGTCTCCCTAATCCACCTTGACATGAATATATAGCAGATTGGGTGGACTACATTATAAACCACTGCGATGCAATTCCCAGTTTCCTTATGTGGCCATCAGAATTAAAATATGCTAACAGGTCCAAAGCATAACTGTCGATCTGAGCATAACAGAATTAAAGTATATGCTAACAAGTCGAAAGCATAACTGTCGATCTGGTACATTCAAAGCATAGCAGAAATAAAGTATACTAACAGGTCCAAAGCATAACTGTCGATCTGGTATATTGAAAGCATAGCAGAATTAAAGTATGCTAACATCCTCGATGTTTTTCATGAATTTACAGTGCAAAAAGTGTAGCACCAGGAATACAAAAATGAATTTCAACAGTTCATATAACTACATCTGTTAGCAACAATTTATTTCAAACAGACTTGGGGCAACAAAATCCATCCATCAAATCCACAGTCAATCAATTAAAGATGAACTATCAAGGCATGTCTCCCTAATTAATCCACATTGACATGAACATATAGCAGATTTTGGTGGCCGATGAGAGAGAGGGTGCTGGGGGTTCAAGCAGGACTAACCTCTGTCCCGAATGAAGTAGTTGTTCTCGTGATGGTCTGAGGGGCCGGATCCACGTCGACTCGTGGCCTGAGGTGGCTGGCTTGTCGTTGTGGCCGGGGAAGACGTTGATGGATCCATGTCAACTGTCTTTAGGTTGGCCGGACGTACGTCCGCACGCCATTAATAGCGTCCTCATCACCGTCGTCACGCAGGGAGCAGTGGGGCTAGAGAAGAGCAGGGCTGCGGCGGGGAGAGAGCGGCGAAGGCGAGCGGGGCGAGTGGCAGCGGTGGTGGGGAGAATGCGCGCGTTATGGATCTGTCTAACGAGGAGCCGAATATGAATGGCGCGCGTAAATGTGTTTAATGAAACTACTGGCGTGCCCTTGATGGCTCTGCGTAGCAATTGGAATTTCATGGGCACTATAGTAAATATAGGTGGGAAATTTTGAGCAGCCCACGCACGGTTTGCCTGCTAATGCTGACGAGTGGGCCGGTGTCATGGGCGACGATGGTTAGTGAACCCGCATCGCATTTGTTGGGAGTTGGGTCCGGCACGCGGGCGGGCAGCGGTTATCTTTTTATTTTGGCTGCTGACACTAACGCGTGGGCCAGCCACTATTTTATTTCGAATGAAACGTGCTTCCCTAATTAGAGCCCATAAAACAACACCTAAAAAATCATAAAAATACGAACAATTCGTATTTGGACATTTAGTATTTGAATAAAATATCAACAATCACACTTGTGTGCCCAAGATTCTTAGAATCCATTTTTACATCCCATGTTAATGATGTAATAATTCTACTAACATCTAGTGTGCTCTAAAAAATCTACAAATTGACTTGCCAACATAATTTGGGTACCTAGACTTCTCTTCAAAATTTCAAATGGTTTCGATGAAGGAATTATATACTTGTGTACAAATATCTACATCTATCACATAGTTTCCTAGAATGTTCCTTGAACATTGAAGTTTTCCACACTTTGCAACATGTTGGAACTCATATGCATTTGAAAACTTAACAAAACTTTGTGTTCACCTTAAGCTTGCGAAATGTAAAGTTCCATCACTAATGGTTGTGTAAAACAAATATTATTTGTACGTTGTACTTACAAAGAACAAAATAAGGCATATAAACATCACTCAACAAACGAAATGTACACTAAACAATGAAATTAATGAATAGATGGTGATTTTAGAAAAAATATCAAATTTGGACTAATAATGACAAAGAAATACTTGTTACAACATTTAATTGCAGATTAAAAGGAGAAATGAGAACTATTCTTCACTTGAATAGAACTAGGCCCCACAGTCATTTGAATAGAACAAAGGAGGAAGCAGAGGGCACCACCGCCCACCGCCGCCGTGCCCGCTTCGGCGGTTTTGACACCCAAGAGAGCATCTGAGGCCCCGTCGGCGGCAAATGAGACCACCGCAACCTTCGATTTGACTCACAAACGTGACAAATCAAATATTATCTATCAAAAATTGATTAAAAACCGACGTCCCGATAAAATCAAATCCGCATTTAGTAATATCTAATAATTTACATTCAAGATAGATAATGTTCATTGATGCTTGCGCCTACATCCCGATGTTCATCCTGCTGACGGCGTACTCCACGGCGGGGCGGTAGTGGATGATCTCTTTGGTATCCGACCCATAGCGCCTACATCCCGCTTCTCAAATGCAGATGTGGGGATTCTGCACGGGCAGCAACGGAATGTCGTCGTCGTCGCCGTCATCAAGCCAGTACCACCACGCAATGTTGTTGAGATCCTGCTTGACGAGGTAGCGTAGCCACCGCAGGTTGGGGTTCTTCCACCGGCCGTCAGGGGGCGACGGTTCGCCGTTGATTTTCTAGAGCAGTGCCATGGCTTCGGGGTCTGCCGGGTTGCGACGGTACTTCAGCATCGCTAAGAAGTACTTGGCGCAAGAGTCTTCAGCAGCGGCATCTCCGATGAGCTTGAGACCCTTATCGGGGTTCCGCCGCCTCATCAACCTCTCCATCCCCTCAAAGCACAATGCCTCTAGATGATTGGCCTCACGGAAGCGCCGCTCAAAGCATGACCTGACGTAGCGATTCCTGTACGCATCACGAAGATCACGCAGCGACACGTGCAGTAGTACCTCATCAGAGTTGCAGATGCGCCGAAAGGTGCTGCAGATTTTATTTCAAAGGTTTAGAAAATGGAAAATGGGCTCATCCTCGATGGAGTGGATGATGATCTTGGTGAGAAGTTCATCTAGCAGCAGCATCAAGCACACCGCGGGCATCATCAAGGAGAAGGGGAGGAAATAACACAGCGACGGGGTTTGGAATTGGAATGGTGACGAGGGTTGAAGTTGGCAGCGACAAGGGATGAAGTTGGCAAGGAGGATTGAAGTTGAAGAGGGATGAAGTGGAGACGAGGATTGAAGTTGAAGGAGGCGATGAGGGTTGAAGGTTGAAGATGGCGCCTCGTCCATGTCGTAATAAAACAATAAATGGAAATTGAAAAGGCGCCGCAGTTTGGCTGCTGCTGTTGACAAGTGGGCCCGACATCATTGCCCCGCCCCTTCTCCTTCCCGCGTAATTGAAAGGTGATGCGTGGCTTTGCGCCCGAGTGAAGGATCAGATGGCGACTAGAGAGGGGGGAGTGAATAGGAGCCGGTAAAAATTCTTCTCAAAGAACCCGGCCTATACCCTAGTCAAATCCCGGTCACACACAAGCGATGGATCGAATCACACGCCAATCGCCAAGACAACGAGGTTATGGATCAACCTCTAGTCTTAGGAACGATTCCTTGAAGCACACGCGGAAGCACGAGAAAGGAAAGGAGGAATCGAACCAAGAAGCGAAGCACTCAGGCTCTGGCGGACCGTCCGGCCAGGAGGGGCGGACCGTCCGCACGGGCCACGCGGACCGTCCGCCCGCCGCCGCTGACTGTCCGCACACACACCGTGGACTGTCCGGCCCTGCGCCGCGGACCGTCTGAAAATGCAAACAGAACCTCCAGAGACGACCCCGAATAATGGACCGTCCGCGGGGAGCACGCGGACTGTTCGCCAAGCACCAGCGGACCGTCCGCCCGCTGCTGCGGACTGTCCGAAACCTCGCCCAACGAAAACTGAAAGCCACGACGGATCGAAAGCGAAGCCGAGCAAGAACACGAAGAACACGGGAAGAACTTGCTCTTCACGGACCGTCCGCCGTCCCCACGCGGACTGTCCGCCCCTCTCGGACAGAACAGAAAACAGCCCAACCTCGAAGGTCAACTCCCCCAAATCATCATCGGATTTCCCAAACGGTAGAAGCTGTGGAGACAAGGGTTTGGGGACTTGAAAAGTGTCACACAAGGATGCTATAGCCCAAAAATCTTGCCTCCTAACTCCCTAAATCACCGGGAATCGCGAATCCTTTGAGCACCACCAAAAGCTAGAGCTCCGACCGAAAATCCTTGAATCGAAGTGGTTTCCCGGCGTTTGAGGGCACAGGATCAATCACAAAGGTGCACAAGGCATCAATACATCTTTCCCTCAAGGAAATCCGGGGAGAAACCCACTCAAATCCGCAGAATCACGCCAAGAACAAAGGCACGAAAACAAGCATGAAAAGACCACGAAAAACACAACTCCGAATCTTCTATACAAACCAGGAAAGATTCACAAGGTCTAGCATGCCGCCCTAGCATCCATCCCTCTCAACAAATATCACATGGAGCTCTCATGCTAGCCTAGAGAAAATGGAGAAGAAAATAGCTACGAGAATGAGAAATGGGAGGGAGGAAATGAAACCCTAAGTCGCGGAGAGAGGGAGCCATCCACACACACTCATGGTTTATATATCGGGTCCCGCCTGAGTGGTAAATGACTCGACTACCCCTAACTCTGGCGATACAACCCACGCAGGGGCATTTAGGTAATGTTTGTGGGTCTTGCCATCGGACGGCCACGCCTTTGCCGCACCCTGCGTCCTCCCGACGCAAGCCATGCGATCCCGCCGCGTGTCCTCCGCTTCGAAGCTTCCCGACACGCCCGGATCACGTCTCCATCGTGTTGGGCCCTCGGACTTGGTTTTGAGGCCCAAACCAAGAAACCGTCCTCCGATGGTTTTGTGGGCAAACCACCAAACCCCGCGTGCTCGGTCTGGCCTCCCGCCAAACCACTTGACTCGACCGCCACCGTGCACCAGCTCGCTTGTCCATGACTTCGTCTTCCGCACCCAGTCCTGCTGTCCACCGGGTCCCTCGAACCGAGCCTACTTGTCTCTCCATCTCCCGGAGGCCCCTCAAGGCTGAAGCCTACACCTGCACACTAAGCCAAGAGTCAGTCCAACACCCGTTGTCAATCACTCATCACCGAGGAGCGGTCATCCATCGACCACCGGGACGCTCCTGGTCCTCAATCTCCCCTTTGATGTGTGTATTGACAACACACAACGCGAAATGAAATTCAGAGAAAGGAAGAAAGGAAGAAGAAAGAAAAAATCAAGAAGCGCAACTCATGACCAAAACTGAAGAAAGGCAAAGAAAGGTCACAAGCCAAGCAAACCACAAACTCCACACCGAAAACAGCAAGAAAGCTCCCCCTGAACAAATGCAAGCTCCCCCTGAACATGTGGATGCAAACTTCCAAATTTTAGCTCACCTCTTCTGAATTTTCATTAAGCTCACCTCTTCTCCCCCTTGTTGACAATGTATGAATCAAGGTGAAAATGCAGAAATGCAAAACAAAGCATATAAACATCTAAATGAGCTTCTCAAATAGGCCAAATTTAGTGACAAAGGCTAGAAATGAGACAATGATCACACAGATGAATCATAGCACAGTCAAAGCATTGCCATAAGTAATATATGAAAATACAAGCATGTGACAAAGCAAAATTTTCAGATTTAAGCAGTTTTACCAAAAGAAGGCTCGCTTCATATGTAAAAGCCTATCCATGTCACACTTGAGCCACAAACATGCATACCGTTCAGAGATCATACAAGGATATCAAATTCTCAGCAAAAGATCATTGTAAACACCCATAAAGCAAAGCATGTCATGTCAAAGCTCATGAGCCATGTGTCCACTTCGGGGAGACTTCTCCACTGGTGAACATCATGCAACATGTTTTGCACCCATATGTGAAAGATAAGACATTTTAAGTATAGACATGATGAATGGTGCATTTTTCAAGCATACACACTTCTTTTCAAGATTTATTCATTTCATGGTACATGAAGTGCCTTTGCGGCAAAAAGAAGCTTATGCTCCCCCATGAATGCAACATAGGCTAAACATTCACAATGATATACGACCTTTGGCCCAAATGCAAGAAAAAGACATCCAAGCACAATCTAAGTATAGAAAGCACATTTAGACCAAAACGTGACATGGATACACTACTACACATGAGTGGAGCACATTTCACCAAAAATTAGTCAAGATTAGCATGTATTTCAAAAAGGGCTATCTCACCACACATATATCTCAAATATTCCAAGAGCATAGCCTCACATCACCATTTCTCCACACATATGACCAATATCTCACAAATAGCCAAAGAGACTCAAATAAGGCATATAAAAGAAGCTCATCATCCTAAAATGAAATATGATACAACTGCAACATGATATATGACAAGATGGCTATCCTACCATGGTTTATACATCAAGCAAAGCATGTATATACATCAAAGTAAACATGGTATGATACAAATGGTACAAAAAGGAGATCCCCCAAGAATCAACTAGAAAGGGCAACACACCCCAAGTTCCCCCCGCAAGAGCACGAATGTAGCTTGGTCGAGAGGCTTTGTGAAAATGTCTGCAAGCTGATCTTGGGTAGGGACATGGCTCAACACAATGGTTCCTTTTTCCACATTGTCCCTCAAGAAGTGATACCTCACTTCTATGTGTTTGGTTTTGGAGTGAAGCACAGGGTATTTGGCTACGCTGATGGCACTGGTGCTATCACAAAGAAGTGGGATCTGAGTGCACTCCTCACCAAAGTCTCTCAAAGTGTATGAAATCCACAACAGCTGGGAACAACAACTCGCGGCTGCAACATACTCCGCCTCGGTGGTAGACTGAGCTACACTAGACTGCTTGCGGGAAGACCATGAAACCATCGAAGGCCCAAGAAACTGGCAAGTACCAGAAGTAGACTTCCTCTCGACTCGACAACCAGCAAAATCCGCATCGAAAAAACCATGAAGAGAGAGAGTCGAGGAGGAAGAATACCAAAGGCCAAGACCAGGGGCAGACTATAGGTACCTGAAAATCCTCTTGACGGCCTGTCGATGTGATGTCCTCGGCGAAGCCTGAAAACGAGCGCACAGACACACACAGAACTGTATGTCTGGCCTCGTCGCCGTCAGGTAGAGGAGGGAGCCGATCATGCTCCCGTACTCCCGCCGGTCCACCGGTTCTCCGTCCTCGTCCGCATCCAAAGTGGCCGTACTCCCCATGGGAGTCGACATCGGCTTCACATCTTGCATCCGGAACTTCTTCGACATGTCTTTCGTGTACTTGGTCTGGTGCACAAATGTTCCATCCTTCACTTGCTTGATCTGCAGCCCGAGAAAGTACTGCAACTCGCCCATCATGCTCATCTCGAACTCCCTGCTCATCTCATCTGCAAACTTGGCAACAAGGTTATGTGACGAGCCACCAAAGACAATATCATCCACGTATATCTGAACAATCAACAAATCATTTCCATGCTTGAGGAGAAACAAGGTCCTATCCACGGTACCCATCACAAACCCTCTGCTCAACAGAAAACCTCTCAATCTCCCATACCAAGCACGGGGCGCCTGTTTCAACCCATACAGAGCCCTTTTCAACCTGTACACTCTGTGTGGGTACAACTCGCTCTCAAACCCAGGTGGCTGCTTCACATACACCTCCTCCTCTATGACCCCATTCAGAAAGGCACTCTTCACATCCATCTGAAACAACTTGAACCCTTTAGCCACGGCAAAGGCTAGAAGGATCCGAATTGCCTCAAGACGGGCCACAGAAGCAAAGGTCTCCTCATAGTCGATCCCCTCCTTCTGACTAAACCCCTGAGCAACAAGTCTGGACTTTTTCCTCACAACCATCCCATTCTCACCCTCTTTGTTCTTCCAAACCCACTTGGTTCCTATAGGATAGCAATTTGGAGGTGGTTCAACTAACTCGCACACCTGGTTCCTCTCAAAGTTTTCCAACTCATGCATAGAATTGACCCAGTTTGCATCAGATAAAGCGTGTCCAATGTCCTTGGGCTCAAAGGTAGCAACAAATGCAGCATGAGCGAAATGAGAGGAATTCCTAGACCTTGACCGTGTAGTACGTTCATTGATGTCCCCAATGATCTTCGACAGGGGATGCACTTCTTGAATCCGCCGGGGAGCCTCACGCCTCGAGACTACCCCCCCTCAACTTCAGCTTCTCTCGCCTGGTCCTCTTGTCGCACCGTCGTTGTCCATGAAGTAGACGGTCCACGCTCCGTAGTGGTCGTAGGGGAAGTAGTGGGTACACACTAAGCTTCAGGCGCATGGTTCTCCCCATCATCATCTCCAGCTTCATCCTTCTCCTCTTCAAAGAGGTCCTCGACCATCTCCTCTTCACCTGCACATTCAAAGCCAAGAGAGGTACATGGCATTGTCTTGTCGAAGGTTACCTCGCAAGTCTCCATGATTTTGTTAGTCTCAAGGTTAAGCACCCTATAGGCTCTAGAATGGTTAGCATATCCAAAGAAAATACCATCACTAGACCTAGCCTAGTTTTCCCTTCTTAAGAATAAAGCACTTGCAGCGAAAAACTCGGAAATGACTCACCTTGGGTGCCCGACCATGCATCAGCTCATAACAGGTCTTCTTCTTGAAAGCTCGCAATAAAATCCTGTTAGAGACATGACAAGCCGTATTGACCGCCTCAGCCCAATACCTCCTAGGAGTCCTGTGCTCATCGAGCATCGTCCTAGCCATCTCACAAAGAGTCCTATTTTTCCTTTCCACGACTCCATTTTGAGGGGGCACATAAGGGGTCGAATACTGATGTTCAAGACCTAGATCACGAGAAAAGGCATCAAAACGAGAGTTCTTGAACTCTGAGCCATTATCACTGCCGATAGCTCGAATAGCATTCCCATGCCTCTCGTTTTTCAACCTCACGATCAGATCTTGAACAAAACCAAATGTCTCACTCTTATCCTCCAAGAAAAACACCCAGGCATAGCGAGAGTAATCGTCCACCACAACAAGGACATACCACTTCCCACCCACCGAGCGAACTCGAGCTGGCCCAACAAGGTCCATGTGCAACAGCTCTGTCGGACGCTCGGTCATGACATCGGTCAGGGGTGGATGGGGAGTGGCTACCATCTTGCCATGCCTACACGGAGCACAAACCAAATCCTTCTCAAGCTTCAACCTCGGTAATCCTCGGACAAGGTCAAGACCACTCAAGCGGGAAACCAAATCAAAACTCAAGTGTCCCAACCGCCTATGCCATTTCCACAAATCAGAAGAAGGACTGGCCATCAAACAGCGAGCAGGACCCAAAGAACGAGAGAAATCAGCCTTGAAAATCTGACCCTCTGTTGACGGATAAAACTCGTATCCACCTACGATCCGCAAGCGTACGGACCTACACATTTTTCACCACGGGATTCCCAAGGTTCTTGTCAATCCGCGGAGCAAGGGGATTACTAGCGCTTAACCAAGTACTAATCTAGTTGAATGGAAAACCTTTGAAAGAGTATTAATCTAAAAGTAAAACAATCTAACCTAAGTTAATCTAAGTTAAGTTGATCAAACAAATCTAGGGTTAAACTAGATGATAAAGGGGTGAACACAAGAGAGTGAGCAAGAAAGATAAGCGTTCCCTCCCTAGGATCTAGGATAACATGGTATGCATCTACTACACGAAAGCGGTAAACCAATCTACCGGGGGTTGTGACCACGGTTTCGCCCTTTCCCTCCTCTCGTACTGTCACTACGCGAAGGTATTCGTGACTAGACCTATGTTGACGGTGAAAATCTGTCAACCTAGCCATGAGTTTACCTTCGGTGTTGGCATGACTTTTGTATCTTATTCATTGGTACTAACCCCCGTGGTATAACAAGTTCACTTGTGCATGTCGGTTTTGGAGTTAAGTGTTTACGCAGGGTTTTAACGTTGAAAGCAAGACTTCCGGGATAAGTTCATTAATCACCTCATGACAAGACCTTGAAGCCCGATACAAGTCAAGCAATGAAGTGAACATGACTCTAAGAGCCCAAGGACCAAGCCCGAGAAGATGATAAACTCCGAGGACCGAACCGAAAAGTGCTTCGAATCTTGCAAGACAAGGAGTTGAGTCCAATTCGGAGAGAAACCGACGTCAAGGGCCCACATGCAAAAGGGGAGAACATCTAGAAGACGTGGGAAGCAACACCGGGCGAAGCAGGCCGCGGGATGGGCCGAATTGGGCCCAGGCCGGCCGGCCGGCCCAGCCCAATTCGGGGCCCAATCGGCCTCCCCTTTGACCTAATTGCTTCTCAGGCTATAAATAGCCCCCTGACCGAGAGCCACGCAGAACGGAAGTCGTAATCCACCGCCGAGGAGCAGAGAAGCTTGAGGGACACCATCTCGGAGATGAGGGTCGTGCTAGTTGTCTAGGGTTTCCCTAGCCGACGTGGGAACCTTGCATGGAAGACCACGTCGGAGCTCCGGAGCGAGGATCAAGATCGAGGGAGGGCCCCGGTGGTGATCTTGTTCATGTAATCATTCATGGTGAAGTTTGTAAGTGAATCCGATTTCTAGCGATTAAGTGCCTTCTCGATGATTTTGTTTTCTTCTTGGTTTTGCTTCTTCTACGATCTAGTTTGCAGCTAGATTACATAGGGTGCTCTTGTAGTCGCGGTGGCTAGAGGTTCATACCGGACCGGCCAAGTGATTTCAACTTGTTCTATCGAACTCGCTCTAGACTACCCGCATGAATAGGGATACGTTGTGACAGAACGGGGGTTCCGAAAGGCGGGCGTTTTCAGAGTCGGATGGAAGGCCGCGATTTAAAGATGCTTTTAATGAGATTCGCTTTTCTATCTTCATCTATCTTGTTTGGAGCTACAACATAAGCATGATCTAGATTCTCTAGATTGGTTATCTCTTGCTTTCTCTTGCTACCTCTTTAGTAGATTAGATTAGATTCGTTTACTTGATCATATCTTAGATTAGATGCATCTTTGTTCTTCAATAGATAGCTTTACCTTGCTTTACTAGATTGAATCCTTGCGTTGCACATTGTTCCATGGATTCGATACCTTGGGTTCACCACTCAAGGGAAGAAGGGTCCCTTGACTACGACGGGAGACTTGTCCGCTTGCAAGTCACAAACGAACTTTGATACAACTATTAACCGTCAACAAGCCCCTTTTTCTGGCGCCGTTGCCGGGGAACAAGCAATCAAGATCCGATCTAGTATCGCTTATCTTTCAGTTTTTCTTTTGATTTTCTTCTGCATCTCTTAAGTTTGATCATCCTCAAAAAGAAAAAAAATTCAATCTAATCTAGTTTTGATTAACCCTAGTTTTTATGTTTAGATTTTTGTTTTATTACTAACCCTAACCGGAGATGGTTGGCTACCTCTCCAAGAAACCCAAACTTTTTGTGGATGATCCAGGAAAACTTTACAGGCAAAGGTGACGTGCAACACATGCTAAAGGGTTGGAAACCCTATATTCAAAAGTCAAACTCGAAGGACCACCTCCAAGTCCAAAGGAAGATCAACCTCAACCACCAGAGCGCTACGCACCCCGGACATCGTTGATCTACCTATCATAAACCTTCAAGACGCCGGGAGGCCGTTCAAGATCAAGGTCTCAACTATCCGCATGACGATTGCGAGAGCTGAATGCATACGAGCCGGATTCCTTGAGTGGCATATCGGTTCACTTCAGAGGAGGATGGAGAAGATGGAGATGGAGAAAGAAGCTCAACACCTAAAGGCCACCAAAGCAAGATCCACATGCAAGGAGTGTGAAGTGTTCATCGTGATGAAGATGCTAGACGCAAGTGGGACAACTTGCCGGCGCCCGATGGGTAACAAAGAAGAATTTCGGAGACAACTCCAAGGTCCCAAGATGGAGAAAGGCTACTCAAACTCATTCTCGGAGAGATGGAGGATCACACTAAGGAGACCATGAAGATCACAACCGAATACCGGAGTTCGAGATGCCGAGCCACAAGGGAGTTGTTGCATCCGTCAAGACCAAAGGACAAAGCCAGCCTGTGAAGACCAAAAAAATGACTAAGCCAAAGTGGGTACCCAAGATTGCAACGCCCGCAAAGAGCGTTGATCCGGAGTAATCAAGTGAAGAAGTCTAGCCATGGACTATAAACGAAGCGCTAGGCGGGAGGCAACCCGTTTCGTCGAGTCGAGAATAAGCTACCGGGAGGACAACCCGATTCCAGGTTTTTCAAGTCTTTTTAAATATAATTCAATTTCGAATTTTACTACGCAAAACATTAGACTTAGAATGGTTGAACAATATTAGAGACATAATTCTTGGTTGAATATTTTGCTTGATCATAAACCCTTTACATGAACCATCCTATGTGATTGTTTGCTTCTTCTTCGAGAAACCACAACCAAAAAGAAAAAATTTCAGAACCTAACTCAACCCTTCACCCTCATTATGGTGCTGTGGTTGACTTGTTTTTCATGCTAAAAACACACGAGTAGAGCCACGACTTGTATCTGGATGTTATTTAAATTTCAGCATGTGGTAGGACTCGCGTGAACCTAGAAGCTTGATTTTTGGTTGGTTTAAAAATCCATATCCTTGGTTTCTCTAAGATTAGAATTTTTCTAAGCCTAAATTAATTTTATTTCATTCAAAATCTCTCTCATCTAATCAAAATTAGGACCTAAACCTATGCCCCCATGATCAAGCCGGGAAAAGCTTGCTCTCAACTAATGAAGGCAAACTATAGCGGTGAGACCGAAATCGACGTAGTCGAAAAATATTTTCGACTTACATTTGTTTTTAATGGTTTAAAAACTTCTCTAAATTTATGCTTGAGCTCTTGCATGGCTCTGAAAAATATTTTTAAATTTCGAAATTAGAGGAGTGCTTAGCCTTAAACACACTTAAAGGGAGGCAATCTAGTTAACCTAACCATGCATGCACCATGATACATCACGGGATGCCCCTCCAACATATTTAAACCACATGCAAAGTACAAGCATGGGGGCAGCCAAGGCCTTGTTTTGTAGGAATATCATGGATGCATGTGAGGCAAGGGAGTATGGAAGTGAATCAAGCGAAAACATCAAGTGGAAGGAGCAATAATGCAAGCGAAGGAGTGGACGGGAACGTTTGGAAGGTGTACGCGGTCACGAAGCAACATGCACTAGAGAAGAACCGAGCCAAGAGGAGGAGAGAGGTAAGTCTTTCATCCAACTCAATGTTCGTGTGCTCTAGTTTCTAGGCCGGAACCACCTTAGACTTAGCCATCCACCGCGTTTGTTTCGCGCAACAAATCACATCCTTAATCCACTCAAAGTCCAGACTCCAAAATAATATTTGTGTACCTTGTTACCGGGTGAAAACCCCGGATATTTATTTGTGAGGGAGAGCGCTGCAATCATGGAAGAAGACTACAAGCCTTTTCACCAAAGAAGAAGAGATCATCGTCGTCTAAGCCATCATCGACAACCTCTTCGAGGAGGCACTCGGTTTCCGAGTTTCCTCGGAGTATGGAGGAGGACACGGCGCCACCGAGGAGGAACCACACTTTTCTCCTTGGTGGCATGAGGGCCACACGAAACTCGTTTATTAGGTTTACCAAACTTCAATAACATATGGAGGAGCCGCCTGTCCAACCTCACCGCTCGACACGATCATCCGCTCCACCTCCATACGCTCCGCGGTATTCCGAGGGGTATGTCATCATGACGGAGGAGGAGAAGAAGCTCGCTCACCTTAAGGAGAGGCTTGTAGAGAACGTCGACATCGACGACCAAGCTCTCCAGATATTGGGTTTCACACGGGACACTGGTGCAATTCTCTAACGGAGTGTTGGCAAACACCCACGAGGAATTCGCCTAGGAAATTTTTATGACCATGGCGCATACCCTTGATGAAGGAGTGCCGAGTCTCTCATTCCGTCTGGAGGGAGCCCACAAGTGGAGAAGAAGGAAGACACCGTCGGAAGGGTAACCTTGATCAATGATGCTATTTCTAGCACCTTGATGGGGTAATCTCCTTTCATCCATGGGTTGCAATCGATCTTGAGATGTAATCATACTTTGTTGGATTATCTATCTATCGTCTTTTGTTGGAAATACTTTAATGCTTAAGGTTAGCTACCATGCCGTAAAGGGAGTATAGACCTCAATGCTTCCTTGGATCCATTCAACACAATCCCCGATAGATTAGATTGGTTTTCATGTTCAAAATGATTGCATGTTCTAGTATCGTGGACCCATGGGCGAGTGTCTCCTATTTTCAAAAGGGAGCTCTGGAACAAGTGAATGTGCATGAAAGCACATGGGAAAGTTTTTGGAGTATGATCACGGGAGGAGACCATCAACAAAGAAATACTATCCGGAACCCCATCATCCAAGTGTGTCACTTTTGTGCAAGTGGATTTTTGGGAGAATAAGAGAGACAAAGGTAACCAACACGGAGTTGAATTGGCTTTACTCGGCTTTGATTGCCAAGTGGCCAATACACCCCACTCACCTATGATCAACCGGTGGTGTTGTTAAGCAACATCGAGTTCGGGAGATATTGGTTCGGGGTGTTGCCCCTCCATATTGGCTATCTCTTTAAAACCGGGTATTACAAGGAACCCGAATCATCTCCTACCCGGGACTTCCCTAGGAATATATGAAGAAAGGAAAATATAAGTGAAGATGAGAGAGGAGGCTTCCAAGTGGCCTAGGTGAATTTGCCCCTTCCGGATTGAAGATTAAGACTTTTCTTGAGGGGAAGAAGATCGGTTAGAGGAAGGACTTCTTGTGCCGGCGAAGAGAAAAAAATAAAAGAGAAGGATTAGGAGAAGGTTTTTCCACGACCCAAGAATAAGGTGCACAACAAAATTATGTCCCACCATTGGGAGGAACCCCGGCGCCGCCGAGTTACTACGGTGGTGTACCAATGCAAGCATGGGGGAGTGGTGCAGCCATACCCCCACCATTTTTGCGGTGCCCAACGTAGCCTTTGCGGAGCCATTTGCACACCTTCCTCAACCACAACAAAATGTGGCCACCATTGGAGGATACGCTGCAAGGAACCAATTTATTGCAGCCATCCAAACCAATGCAAACCAAATGGGTGAAGGAAATGCAAACGTCGCTTATGTGCTTGGACACCTTCACCTAGTACCATCGGACAATTCATAGGAGGAGAGGCGCATTCCTATTACAAGTAAGGGTACAACAACCAAGACTATCAATATCAACCACCGGCGGAAGATTAGAGAGAGGAGGAGCTTTAGGTATCTTTCCTTTACCCCTTTTCTTTAATTTTCAGCTTGTTTGCACCTATGTATGCGTAGTGTTTTCAGTTTTTTTTTTAAAATTTCAGCAAGTGTGTTAGTTTAATTTTTCAGCATGTGTCTTAGTTTTTATTTTCATCATGAATAATGTCACCACCAAGTTTTTACCTTTGGTAAAGTTACAAAGTTTGTTCCATGATGATATATGATTATAATTGCCACTTTGTTTATCTTTGTAATTGATTTATGCATGTTTAACCTAGTGCTCTCTTAAAAATACAAATCTGAAATTATCTAAATGCTAGCTTAATCTTCAGCGGAGGTTATGATTAAAATAAAGACCCATAGTGTTTTATGTGCTCTCAAGTTATGAATAGATTAAAGATGTCTTTTATGCTCAAAAATATTGCTAACCTTGTCACAAATATCACTTGTGTGTTGCTCAACCTATCCCGAGCCATATATATATATTTGAGTGCATAAACCTTAGTGTACAAGATTTATTTTTGAGTGAGTTATTGCAGGCCATGATTTCTCTGGCCCGAGACTAAGAAGCTGGTCATTCCGTTTTTGCGTATCTATCTTTTTGCTAGCCTTTTATCCGTGCATTGTGTATCCCCGCATCGGAGATCTCACAAACCTCGCCGGATATCCACCCTTAAACCAAATATCATCTTTTGTGATTACCTCCTTGACCACAACCTATCGTTGAGAATGGATCATCAATTCAACGAAGATCGCAAGACGGTGCCGACATTGAAGATTTCAAGTATCTTTCCAAGGAAAAATACTCCGGTACCTACCTTATTTTTCTGCCTCTTTGCTCGAGGACGAGCAACGTCTAAGCATGGGGGAGGAGGTAGGTACGGTGCAGTTTTAGAGTTAAAAGGGGAATTTTTTTTAAAAAAATGATGATAAAAGAAAAAAAATCCAGCGATACTCATGACTTTCAAGGTAAAAAAAATATATATATAATGAATGAAAGAAAGAAAGAAAGAAAGAAAGAAAAGAATGAGAAATATGAGAAAGAGAAAAAATATATGCGTAAAGTGAACTCCCCGGTTCTCTAAGAGTGCATTCAAGGCTTCAAGTTAAAAAGATCCATTCTCATTTTCCAACCATGTGCAATCCGATAACGAGGACTTCCTTTGTGCCTCGGGATCACTCTTTGTCATTTGCACATGTCCACTCATCTAAAAGTGTGTGTATTTTTCTCTTTCCCCTCCTTGACTTAACATTATTTTCCAATGACCTTTTTGACGAGTCTCGGTAAGACCATGAGAAGCTTGTCTTGTTTTGACAACACCTCATTTATAAAATCTTGTTAGGACTAAACTTTCCCAAAGCTCCATATAAAGCCTACCACACATATATGTTATGAGAGGGAAAGGAGTAGAATATATAGGCTTGAGAGACAAGTGAGATGAGAGTTCATGAGCAACATGCAAGGTGATTTAAATTTGTGAACTTGGTTTAGCTCTTTTCTTTATCTCGTTCTTTATTTCATAAATTCTGAGATCTATGTAAACTTTGTGAGCATGATAATACTTGTGGGATAAGCTTAATAAGAATCTACCCTCCGTAGAGGTGAAGGCTAGTACATTATGGAACTTTAACGAATTAAACTTTTGAGAGCATTATGTTTTTTTTTTCATGTATGATCAAGTGCAAGGTTTAAACATTGTTTGGCAATGATGATATCCATCGAAGGCTTACTCGAGGACGAGCAAGGTTTAAGCATGGGGTAGATGTTGACGGTGAAAATCTGTCAACCTAGCCATGAGTTTACCTTCGGTGTTGGCATGACTTTTGTATCTTATTCATTGGTACTAACCCCCGTGGTATAACAAGTTCACTTGTGCATGTCGGTTTTGGAGTTAAGTGTTTACGCAGGGTTTTAACGTTGAAAGCAAGACTTCCGGGATAAGTTCATTAATCACCTCATGACAAGACCTTGAAGCCCGATACAAGTCAAGCAATGAAGTGAACATGACTCCAAGAGCCCAAGGACCAAGCCCGAGAAGATGATAAACTCCAAGGACCGAACCGAGAAAAGTCTCGAATCTTGCAAGACAAGGAGTTGAGTCCAATTCGGAGAGAAACCGACGTCAAGGGCCCACATGCAAAAGGGGAGAACATCTAGAAGACGTGGGAAGCAACACGGGCGAAGCGAGGGCCGCGGGATGGGCCGGGTGGGCCCGCGGCCGGCCGGCCGGCCCGGCCCCCAATTCGGGGCCCAATCGGCCTCCCCTTTGACCTAATTTCTTCTCGGGCTATAAATAGCCCCCCCGACCGAGAGCCACGCGAACGGAAGTCGTAATCCACCACCGAGGAGCGAGAGAAGCTTGAGGGACACCATCTCGGAGATGAGGGTCGTGCTAGTTGTCTAGGGTTTCCCTAGCCGACGTGGGAACCTTGCATGGAAGACCACGTCGGAGCTCGGAGCGAGGATCAAGATCGAGGGGAGGGCCCCGGTGGTGATCTTGTTCATGTAATCATTCATGGTGAAGTTTGTAAGTGAATCCGATTTCTAGCGATTAAGTGCCTTCTCGATGATTTTGTTTTCTTCTTGGTTTTGCTTCTTCTACGATCTAGTTTGCAGCTAGATTACATAGGGTGCTCTTGTAGTCGCGGTGGCTAGAGGTTCATACCGGACCGGCCAAGTGATTTCAACTTGTTCTATCGAACTCGCCCTAGACTACCCGCATGAATAGGGATACGTTGTGACAGAACGGGGGTTCCGAAAGGCGGGCGTTTTCGGAGTCGGATGGAAGGCCGCGATTTAAAGATGCTTTTAATGAGATTCGCTTTTCTATCTTCATCTATCTTGTTTGGAGCTACAACATAAGCATGATCTAGATTCTCTAGATTGGTTATCTCTTGCTTTCTCTTGCTACCTCTTTAGTAGATTAGATTAGATTCGTTTACTTGATCATATCTTAGATTAGATGCATCTTTGTTCTTCAATAGATAGCTTTACCTTGCTTTACTAGATTGAATACTTGCGTTGCACATTGTTCCACGGATTCGATACCTTGGGTTCACCACTCGAGGGAAGAAGGGTCCCTTGACTACGACGTGAGACTTGTCCGCTTGCAAGTCACAAACGAACTTTGATACAACTATTAACCGTCAACAACCTACGATGGACACGGTATGTTGATGGAATCTATGGGAGTAGAGGATATCATACGCCCAAAAAACACGGTAGCTAACCTTAATCATCAAAGCATCATCAACATGAAAACAATAGATTGAAACCACAAATCGAGTAGCAATCACATAGCATGTATCCATCTAATCCTAGGGATGAACGGAGACATTACCCCATCATCTTACACGGATTGAAGCACATAGGGGTGATGGAGACTCCGGAGAACGTCGTCGATGAAGATGGCGGCGATGGAGCTTGGGAACACCCCTAGGCCGGCGGCTTGGAGTCCTCCTCTTGCTTCCTTCTCTCCGCCGGCGTTGATCCTTGCGACGAGCTCATCTAACTCTCTCCCTCATCTTGCGGTGGCGGTTTTCGGTGATTGGCGTCGGTAGGATGATTTGTTCGATGTGTCGGTCGACGGCGGCGGAGGGAATAAATAGATGAACACCTAGGGCAAAGGGGGGACCGAACCGACCCGGAGTGGGCTGGGCCGGTCGGCCCGTGCCGGCCGGCCCGAGCCCACTTCGGCCCGGTTCGGCCCCGGTTTCCTCCCCGGTTGCTTCTCGCGTGATCCCTTATTCGTGTGCACTTGCATGTGGGCCTTTGACGTCGTTTCCTTCACGGTTAAGGCTTGAATCCTTGCTATGCAAGCTTCGCTGTTTTCTGGTTGAGTCCCTGAAGACTTGCACGTTGATGCTTCGGTCCTCGGGTCATTTGGAGTCATGTTCATCGCGTGTCTTGACTCTTGTCGGGCTTCATGATCTTCTTCCAAAGTGCTTGGTGAACTTATCACGAAAGTCTCCTCATTAGCATAGATTTCCTGCGTAAACAACAAACTCCAAAATCGACATGCAAGTGTGAACTTGTTATATCATTAGTATGCCTAGTGGCCGGTTAGTAGCAAATCATAATCGAAACCAATGTATAACAAGTACTCTAGGTTGACGGAAATTCACCGTCAACATCTCCCCCATGCTTAAACCTTGCTCGTCCTCGAGTAAGTGGCCCTCGCTTAAAAGGGAAATCAGCATTGCCTTCCAATGTTATCCCTGCACTTAGTCATTCATGACGAGACCAATTGCTCTCTCTTAAAAATTTATTTTTAAGGTTCAAGTTGTGACCGGCTTCTTTTTCATTATGGAAGATAGACTAACAATAAAGAACAAGCCACATTTAATAAACATGATGCTCTCAAACTTAAGTGAACTTCAAACCATTACCTTGTCACATGGAAGATTTTCAAAAAGATGCATATCCAACATAAGTGAAAATCTCTTGCAAAAGCTCATGGAACACTCATCTCATCAAGTCACTCAAGCCTATACTATATTATTTTCAACCTAATCTACTCATATGTGATAGTGGAAGGCTTATGTGGAGCTTGGAAGGTTAAAAACAATCCTAGCAAAACATACATCAGAAATATTGTCAAATTAAGAGAGAGATCTATTGGAGTTACTGAGACTCGTCAAAAAGGCCATGGAAAATAAATGTTGGAAAGAGAGAGGGACGAAACACACACATTTAGATAAGTGGACATGTGCAAGTGGCAAATGGATGATCCCGAGGCACGAGTGAAGTCCTCGTTATCGGATTGCACATGGTTGGAAGATTTGAGTATGGATTTGTCATCAAGGCACTTGAGAACTTATGAAGCAAAAAGAACCGAGGAGCATCTTTATTTTTTTCTTTATTCTATTTCCTTCTCATTTTTCTCTCTTTCTTTTTTTTCACTTTATTCTTCCTATTTTTCTTACTTTTCTTTTCTTCTTATCATATTTTTTTTTCATATTTCATTTTTTTTCTTTTTTTCTTTTGCTCCTCAAAACTTTTTGCAACATAATACTTACATAGCATTTGTGTCAGAGAATGACTCCTCCCCCATGCTTGAACGATGCTCGTCCTCGAGCATAAAAGAGAGGGGAAATGACTGCTAAAGTAAGTATAAATTCCATAATCTTGCGGAATATTTGAATCTCCATCGAGAATTTTACTCCATACTCAAATTGGGTTGTGGACAAGGAGGTGATCACAAAAAGATGTTTTTGGTTTAGGGTGGATGCCCAGCGAAGTTTGTGGAATTTTCAATGTGCAAACCCACAATGCATGGACAAAAAGGCTAGCATGAAAAAGTTACACAAAGGAATGACCAGCTTCTTAGTCTCGAACCATAGAAATCAATCCTAATCCAACTCATCAAAACATATGTTTGCAATCTACGGGTTTTGTTATCATAAAACATATATGTATATGGCTTTGGTAGGTAGAACTTTGCAAGAGCATCACAAATATGTAGATAGCATAAAAGTTAAGTTTTCATAAAAACAACAAGTTATCTGGCTATCCATAAACTTAAATCAAAGAGCAAAGATATGTATGTGGGTCTAGAGCATAGTCATTTCACCTCCACAAATAAAAGAGCCGGTATTTAAATTAATTTCAGATCATATTATAGAGGGAAATTAGCCAAGACATGTATAACTTCATGTAGGTAAAACAAAGCGGCAACTTTCATCATCTTTCCGTAAGCATAGGCAATATAGAACATCGAGGTGAACACATGGTCATGCTTATCTATTGAAAGTAAAAAGAAACCTAGGTTGTCCTCCTAGTAGCCATGTTATTGTTTGAAGAGAAAAACAAAAGGTTGCACCTAGTTGAGGTTGAAGGCATACTTACAAGCATTTGTGTTTGGAAAAGAGAAGGTACATGGAGATGTTACCATCCTTTGTAATTCTTCGTTGCCTTCTTCCGACATCTCCATGTATCGATGTGGCTTTTGCTTTTGTCTTGATTTATTAATGCTCCTAAACTTCTGAATTTCTTGTATGCTTAATGGAGTCATTGGTCACCCTTCTCTTCAATGTTGTCATCACCATCTCCTCTTTCTTGTTCCCATCATCTCCTTGCCGTCTCTTTTTCGTGGATTTCCCCCTCTGTCCAGAACAGAAAATATATCGAAATATAGCTCTATTGAAAAGTTTATGAAATTACCTTTCCAACGTGTGGTCATTCATCAAAAACGGAGTTCGAACAAGGGAGCTATGTCCGTTTTACTTCAGCGCTGCGTGCTGTCCAAAACTGATTTCAGGACGTGTTGCACTCGGTGATTCGGTCATAACCGCTTGTAGGAACCTCCGATTGTCTTGATTCTTGATTTGTTGGAATCGTAACTTCATGGGGCTTCTAAATATCCAAAAATATCCAGTGTTTTCCCTTCGAGACCATGCAGAATTTCGATGAGATCGATAGCTTCTCGCGCATTGATCCGGAGATGTTAACGATCTTTATCATTCTATCTTCTAGAGTGTCGTGTTGCACTTCCGTGTTGAAGATTCAGGGTCTCCCCCATGCTTAGCATTTTGCTAGTCATGGAAGAAGAAGACAAAGCACTTCTTAGCCATCCTTCAATTTCCTTGTAGTGAGAGTCTTTATCTTGCCTCTAAGACGTTTTAAACGCACATTCTACCCCCAAGGTGACGGTTGGGAGTAGATAGAATTGCCAACAATCCAACAATGTCCTAAGATTCTTAACTTGTGGCATAATTAGTCTAATGAGGAGTAAAAACCTAATGAGTGTACGTGGTGCAAGGTGTGTATGCACATGAGAGGAAAGCATATAAACAAAGACAATGTTTTCACCTAGTTCTAAACACCATGTTTACAACTAGGTTGCCGAATTTCTCCATAGCCATAAAGGTTTATATATCTAGGGTTAAAACACCATGTATATCCCTAAATCAATAACCCTTATAGCACAAGGAAAATTAAGCGCATTGCAGAGCTTATAAACTAACCAATGCAACATGAAAACATATGAAAAGCTAGCTAGGTTTATCGAACTTAACGATGATGGTCCGCAATCTTGTTTAAACACCACGTTTACACAAGATCACAAAAGGAAAATGCCCAGCTGGAGCATTAACATGGATATGAAAGCATACATCATTAAGTATATAAAACAACCAAGCCAACTATGTGCAAAACATGTATACACAAAGAAACATCACGAGGACAACAAAATGCAATGCATGCAAATAAATAAATATGAGCATGAACATGATGGTGGTTCTAAAAAGGAAATCTAAACTTAGATTAATAACCACAAGTTGATCATCATAAGATGGTGCCATGCTTTATTCTCTCTAAGAAAGGAATAAAAACATAAAGAAACGGGTTGCCTCCCGAAAAGCGCTTCATTTAAAGTCATAGAGCTCGACTTTCTCACATACCTTCTTTTCGTTGCATAGCCATGGCCCTTCATGCAAGAATAAAAGGTACCAATGCAGCTTTAATTTACTTCCCATGTTGTGCTTGATCACTTATAGAAGACTTGCCCAAAGCATCCTTTTGTTTCATCGTTATCTCCTTCTTTATCATCCTTCAGTGCTGCCTTCACTCCATGAATTTTTTTTAATGTCCAGAACAGAAAGTATACTAAACCTCTACTCCATTGCACAGTGCACAAAATTTCCTTTCCAACGAGTCTTTATTTGCTCAAATCGGACTCCGGACAAGAGAGTTACGTCCGTTTTACTTCGGTGATGAGATCTGTCCTGAAATTTCAGAACGCGCAACGCTCAATGTTTCCTCCATAACTCCTTGCACGGGTCTTCAAACTTGTTGGTTCTTGATGCGTTGGAATGGTAATTTGATGGAGCTTCTATATATCTCATTTTCTTCATTTGTACACCTCTGAACAAGCTCTCAAATTGATGAAGACAGCAGCATCCATCGCGGGATTCGGAGAGGTTGATGATTTATCTCGCAACTCTTTTAGGCATGACTTCTTTTTTTCATTATTCAAGACTTGTCTACATGGTTAGTGAAAATTGGGCCTTTCCCCTACATGTTCTTCTTTAAGGTCATTAGCTTGACCAAGCGCAAAGCATGATCGAGATTTACAAAACTTATTGTAAACATACGCGTCCATAATTAACACCACATGTGAATTGTAGCAACAAATCAAGGTGTAAATAAAAGAAGCATATGTTTCATGCATAGCACTTAGCTCATAATTAGGCAAAGGTTGTTTAGGTGTGAGATTAATTGGATCAAAAATAAATGTTTCCTCTTTTTCATTCTCAAGAAAATCTAGCCTATCAACATGATCACTATTGGAACAAGGCATAGACATTAAACTATCATTCATACTATTGGTTGAGCATGAGTATTTGAATTTTTCAGCATCAATACCAATAATATCTTGAGATTTCAGCGCATACCTTGGCCTTAGAGATTTTTCAACAAGAGTGATATTTGGTTCATCAAGCGGTGTTGAAGGCGAATCGATCTCAACAAGTGTAGTTGCCTCTTCATCACCATCTTGCAATTTCTTCAACTCATCATGTGGAACATGTAATCCTTCAACTATGTACGCATTCATCTCTTCTTTGAAGTCTTCTTTATCAACTAGATCTTCATCTTCAAAGACTTGTATGTTGCTTTCTTTATCTTCCATGTACCACATGTCATCAAGATCGCTCATTGTTGATTCACTCTTTCCTTCATCCTTGAGTACTTCCATGTCTTGATTTGCTAGTGTGTAGGCTTCAATAGCACACAAGCTATCATCTAGCTTGAGTCCTATCTCCTTCCATTTATCCTTTGAGTCACTAGGCTCATCACGGTTGTACTCTTCTCTTCCTTCATCATAAATCTTTGAGTTGTCAAACCGGTCGATCCATCCTTCATCTCCTTCTTCTCTTTCTTCTTCAAACATCTTTTGGATCGACTCTCCACTCATCTCTTGATCAAATATATCTTCAACTAGTTTGGCGACGTGTCGGCGTTCCTCCTTCCTTCGGTAGTTAATTAGTGGGGCGAAATCAACTTGAACCCAATCGGATTGAATGAACTCCGCCAATGGTCTAGCATTCCACATACTTCGGCCTACATTCATGTTAGTTTCAACATTTTTAACATCCGAAATGACTTCTCTTACCTTGGGAAGTGTATCTTCACTTTCTTGTATGGTCGGTTCATCTTCCTTGACCTTCGGTTCATCTTTTTCAGAAATTTCAGCAAGCACCTTGGGCTTGATTTTGTCATTTTGCTCCTCTTGACAACATCTTTGCCAATCTCGTATTGTTCTTTGTCCATTGCTTATCCTTTGTAAGATTTGTGCGGCTTCACTAATTGTTTTATCCATTATATCACCGCCTGCACACATGCTTATAAAACGAGACGAGTTAGGGGTTAGTGAAAAATAAAAGGTATGCAACATCAAGTCACCGGAAAATCCCAAGTTCGGGCCTCGCTCAAGTAGTTCATTAAAACGGTCCCATGCTTCCTCAATTCCTTCCTCCTCTCCTTGCTTGAAAGTGAGCACTTGCCTCCTTAAGTCTTGGACCTTGCTTATGGGAAAGAACTTCAAAAGAAACTTCTTCACTAGCTCATCCCAATTTCCTTTTGCTTCAACGGACGCAAGTGTGTACCATCTTCGCGCTTCATCTTCGAGAGAGAATGGAAAAAGATTCCACTTGAACCAAGCGGCCGGAACTCCTTTTTGTTGCACCGTGTTGCATTGAGGACCATGTGTGGTTCGAGGACCGGTGGATGGTCGCTTCCTTGTGTGATGAGTGATTGACAACGTTGCGTGGACTGATTCTTGGCTAAGTATTGCAGGTGCAGGTTGCGGCTTGACTCGTGTTGGTGCAGGTGAAGAACAAGCGCGAAAGGTCGTCGCCGGTGAGGCCTCCAGGTGTGGAGAAGACAAGTAGGCTTCGTTCGAGGGACCCGGTGGCCGGCGGGGGTCAAGTGCGGACCGCATGGTGGCATGAACAGCAAGATGAAGTCGTGGACGGTTTCTTGGTTGAGCCTCAAAACCAAGGTCGAGCCGGGACTACGTGGGAGCCAAGTCATGAGTGGAGATTGGCGGAGGCTACACCGAGTTCGCGGGGTTTCCGGTGGTTCACCAGAAAACCACTGGGTTCCTTGGTTGATCCACAAAGCCAAGACCGGAGAACCGAAGACGGAGGTGCAGCAGCACCAGACCGGTCTGACCGGTGGGTCTGACCGGTCTGACCGGTGAGGAGCACCGGTCTGACCGGTGTGCGACGACGCAGTCCGGAATCTTCGAAGCGGAGGACACGCGTCGGGATCGCATGGCTTGCGTCGAGGCTACGCAGGGTGCGGTCGCCGGGCATCCGTCCGATGGTGAAGACATCAAGAATTCCAAATCCGCCCTTGAGGGGCTTGTATCCCTAGTTAGTAGAGAGGGGCATTTTAGACATTCGGTTGCCGCCTATATAACCCAAGAGGTGAGAGGTTGGCAGCCAACTCTTGGAACCCTAGCTCATTAGTTTTCCTATTTTTCCACCTATTCTCTCTAGGTATTCCTTAGGACTAGCAAGAGAGCTTCACGGAGAGATCTTGTAGAGAGGGATGGATGATCGGGCGGCTTGCTAGACCTTGTACGAACCTTTGTTTCATGTATAGATGATTCGGCGTTGTTCCTCAAGGTTTGGATGTGTTTTCCCCGGTTGTTCTTGGTGGTGATTTTCGGAGCCCTCTCTCGGTGATTTCTTTGGGTTGATTTCGAGGCCTTTCTCTTGGGGATTTGATGGGGGAAATTTGTGGGAACCCTTCGTGGTTCTTTGGGCTGTGATTCCCCTCCCAAATCCGTGAGTAAAGGTGCTCGATTTTGGGGGTTTCTTGAGTTCTTGGGTTGGAGGTGCTCTCGGCGGGATTTCTTCGATTCCTCCTTTTTGGACGAGTTTTTGTGGGATTAAACTTGGCTATGAACTCCTCATGAGGTGTTCTTGATATCCCCAAAGTCTTGTTCAAGTCCGTGGAGCGATTCGGGAGATCGAGATTTGGATTTGGGGGAGTTGACCCGCGGGTCTTGTTCATCCCGAGCCGCCCGAGGCTACACCGGTCGACCGGTGCTCTTGACCGGTCTGACCGGTGCGAGCCCTTGTGGGTTTTTGCTCGGGTGAACGTCTTGGTGTGTTCGTTGTTGTCCCGTGGTGCCGCTTGTTTCAAGTTTGGGTCCGTTTGGTGGTCGGTTGACCTGTTTGGTGCCTTGGGGGCTTTCTGGCTGCCATCGGTCTGACCGGTGCGTCTCACCGGTCTGACCGGTGTAGAGCCACTTAGTGAAAGTTGCTCAGTTTCACCGGCAGGGACCAGTCTGACCGGTGGTGCTCACCGGTCTGACCGGTGTGGGTCTGTAGACTCGAGGTTTGGTTTTTCCGCTGCGTTTCTCGGGTCGGAAGGTTGCGTGTTGGTTCCTAGGTCCGGTGGCACTCCGGTGGCTACGTGGGCTTGACCAACCTTGGTAGTGAGTCGGAGACGTGTGTTGGAAGCCGCGTTCGTCTTGCTGGAGTCTTCATCTCCTTCGAGAAGAATTTTTATAGGCTCCCATTCACTCCCCCCCCTCTCTGGTTCGCCGTATCGGTCCTTCAAGTGGTATCGAGCCGGTTCGGGTCTTTGTTGACTCTAACCGGTCTAAGATCCAAGGATGGCGTACCGAGAACGGGGTTCGGGTCCTCCACACTTCGATGGCAAGAACTACCGGATGTGGAGCAAGCGGATGGGTGCATTCCTCCGCGGAAAGGGTCGGTGCTTTGGGATGTCACGGTGGACACGAGGCTATGTCCGGCCGATGGATTTTCTCGCTCCGAGATCGAGGGGACGGCTTCGACGCCAACAATAAGGCGGTCGACTACTTGTTTCGTGCTTTGTGTCGGCCGAGTTCGATCGGGTGCACACCGAGCACTTGGCTTGTAGGATTTGGGCGGTGTTGAAGGAGGCTCATGTTGGGAATGCCCGGGTTCGAGCACGGATGTATGCGACCTACGGAGAGAGTACGAGAACTTCACTCATCTCCCCGGTGAGTCCATCGATGCCTTGTTTCGTAGGTTCACGGTGGTTGTGAACAACATGAGGGCCAATGTGGACGTGCTCCCGTACGATGATCATGATAGAGCGGTCAAGCTCTTACACTCTTTGGATCGTACGATTTGGGGCGGAAAGTTTGAGGCCATTGTGGAGTCGGAGAAGTATGACACTCTGACCGTGAACGAGCCGTTCTCGAAGCTCAAGTCGGCTGAGGTGGATAGGGGCATGACCGCCAAGCTCGAGGGTCCGACCGACTCCCATAGTCTCGCCCTCGTTGGTGGTTCCAAAGGAAAGGCTAACTCTAACCCATCCACCGGGATGTTCTCCTTCTCCTCTTTGATGTCTATGCCGGATGAGGAGTTTGACGAGCTTGGAGAGGACGAGGCCGGCGCTCCCGACGAGGCGGTTCGAGAGGCCGCACGAGAACCGCGTGAACGGGAGGAGGAACACGAGGACATGCTTCAAGTGCGGCAAGACCGGACACTATTTCGCCGAGTGTCCAAAGGTGAACGACCACGACAAGCACAAGTTCAAGGACAAGAAGAAGTCCAGGAAGAAGGATCATGGACATGAGAAGAAGACGCGGTCTCGAGAGAAGATGAAGAGATCGAGCGACATCGAGTCTAATTCCGAGGACACGTCTTCAAGCTCAAGTGATGAAGACGAAGAGGATGACAAGAAGAAGAACATCGGCAAGTATCTCAACGGCCTTTGTGTGACGGGCCTAAGCCTCAAGGACGACTTCTGCGGCATGGCTCGCAGTTCGAGCAGAAAGAGAAGCCAGAAGGACGCCTCGGACTTGGATTCCGAGGATGAGGTATGTGATGAGCTCTCCTCTTTGCGCAAGGAGAATGAGGAGTTGGTTGACTTGCTTGATAATCGCGATCACATGCTTAGAGAGGCTAAGAAGCTTAGGAAGGAGCTTAGATCTTCACTCGAGGATGCTAGGACTAGAGTGGCCGAGCTAGAGACACGGGTGCTTGATAGCAAGCTTGAGATTGATTCCCTTAAGGCTAGCCCCGTTGTTTCGGATGAGAACGATTGTGCTTGATTGCTCTGCTTTCCTAGGCGACTTGGATCGATCTTAGGGAGAAGTATGCCTCCAAGTGTGAGGAACTAGATGTGCTTAGGGTTGAGTTGGCTGAGCTACAATCTAGACCCACTTTGCTTGGTGCTTGCACTTCTTGCCCTAGTTTGCATGAGAAAATTGCTTTGAGCTCCGTTCTCGCATTGTTTCACTTGAGGCTGATTTGAAAGTGCCTATTCCTACTTCTTGCTCTACATGTGTGTTGCATGCTATGAAGAATTTGGATCTTGCAAAATGTGTTGGTCGCTTGCAAGATGAGAATGATAAGTTGCGTGAAGCGCTGAGTTGGTTGTCGAGTCAAGAACCTCAGCTTGGTATGATGATTGCTAGCCGTAAGCGCTTTGACGGTTAGGCTTTGGGATTGGATAAGGTTGGTGAGGGCAGTGGTGAGAGAGAAAGGAAATTTGGGAATGTTTCAGTTCCACCACAACCCACACCCAAAGACAAGTTTGCATCCAAGCCAAACCAACCAAGAGAAAAACCGAGTGAGAAGGCGAGTAAAACGCCTAGTGAGAAACCAAGTGAGAAGCCTTGTGAAGAGCCTCGTCCCAAGCCTAAGTCTAGATCGATCCGTTTCCATTGTGAGTTTTGTGGAAAGGATGGTCACAAGAGAGCGTTTTGCTTCAAGAGGAAGCGTGAGGAGAGAATGGCGAAGGAGTGGGCTAACAAGGACAAGTACCGGCCTTTCGATGGTGTACTTGAGCCTCGTGTGCAGTTGCCCAGGGCCAAGGCGAGTGTGAGGTCAATTCGGGCTTGGGGAGAGCGGAAGGCTGTTGGAGGTGCTTCTTGCCCGGGCTACACCGGTCGGACCGGTGTGGAGCACCGGTCGGACCGGTGCGGGCCCGGGACGGGCGGCGGTTTGGGTTTCGTGCTCGTACGGAGTGCGGGGGTTGTTTACGGAGGTCGTGGTTTTGGTGGTTGGTCTGGAAAGTTTGCAGGAGGCCAGTTTGCTAGGCATTCTCCCCCTCGAGCTCACTACGGGGATGGGAGGAGTCATGGCTTTGAGAAGGAGAGGAGGGATGGTCCACGGGCTTTCTTTCGTGGTTTTGGTCCTCCTCCAGGCAGAGAGGGTTGGTTCCCTCATGGTGGTTACCGTGGTGGTGTTCGTGGAGGTAGTTTTGGTAGGAAAGATGGTTTGGTTTTTGCTAACCCCACTTTCGAGCAAATGGCTAGGCACTGGTTTTACACATTTGGAACTAACCCCAGTGTTGAGTCGGTTGCTCGCTCTCGCTCTTGGTTTTGAGTTGCAGGTGGATGGCCCGGAGAACATTTGGTTGATATCGGGGGTGGTTCTTCGGCTTCATATCCAGGTGGTGACATGGAGGTACATCACTTTCGGGGATGGTGGACAAGGATGAGAGAACTGTGAAGAAATGATAAAGGTAAGTGTATTTGTGACCTTCGAGTGTGTGGCCTTGGTCAAGCCACTTGGGTTGTTTTGCTCCTTCTCTATCTCATGTGTGTAGGGTGAGCTTTGTATGCTCTTTGGCCCTAGTACATGTGTTTAGGGGGAGCTTGTGAGTTTTGTGCTCCTTTGCTCTTTTGCCGGTGGTGTCGAGCCCGTTTTGCCTCCCCTCGAGGAGCCGGTTTGTAGCATATGTATAGCTTTCCTTTGTGCATTTCTTGCATTTGGCATGGCATTTGTAACATGATGTATAGGCATCCTTGTATCTTAGATTGCATGCATTTTGTATCATATGCATTGGTTAGGAAAAGCTTCTCTCATATACATTGTTCACCATGGAATGAGATATATGTCTTTGTGAGTTTGTTTGGTATGCTACGGTTAGTTTGGCTTAGCTCTTGATGATCTTGATGAATAATCCATGGTTGATAGCTATGCTTTTGAAAAATGTCACATGTATGCTCTCTCATGTGTAAATGCCTTTACATGCTCTTGACATGTTTGTGTGGCCTTGCTATGCTTAATTTGTGGTTGGATAGCTAGTTTATTGATCATATGGGGCCAAAGGCTCATTTGCCATCATGAATGTTTAGCCCTCTTGTTCTATCTTGTGGAGGGGCATAAGTTCCTTTTTGTCGCAAAGACATTTCATGTACCATTTACAAATCTGAAAATGAAATGAAAAATGCTTGGAAATATGCTCCCATGTCATACGTGCTGAATTTAATCTGCTTTGGGTGCTAAACCGTTGCATGATGCCTACCAATGAGAAGTCTCATACATAGAAGTAGGCACATGGCTCGGTGGCTTTGACATGACATGAGGTGCTTGTGGGTGTTTGTGATGGTCTTATGGTTAGAATAGCTGTCCTAGCATGAAGTTTGTGTGGCTTTGCCTTTTTGATAATGTTTGATCATGTTTAGGACTTTGCTCATGAGAGGCAAGTTTTTCGCAAAATTGCCAAAATTCATCTTAGCTTCGTCCAATGGTTGTGAAACTTGGTGATCATGTAGTTGAGATCGATACGAAGCCGTAGAGTACCTAACTTGCTTATTTGGACATGTGTAGCATTCTTTGTTGAATTTTGTCTATTTGAGAAGCTCTAGGTTGCAAGTTTTGCATTTTTGGCTTGATTCATGCATTGTCAACAAGGGGGAGAAGTTTGAGCTTGAAATGGCTTGCTGGACGTGTTTGGAAGGTTTTCAGGTGGTTTCGAGCCATTTCTGGGCTCTGTTGAGCACCGGTCTGACCGGTCAGGGTCACCGGTCTGACCGGTGTGAGTGCTGGTTCTGTACACATGTTGCACACCGGTCTGACCGGTGGTGCTGACCGGTCTGACCGGTCGGGGCTGTTTTGTTGCAGCTGCCCTGTTTCAAGTGGTGTCGTGCATGCATTGGTTCAGGGGGAGCTTGCATGTGTGCAGGGGGAGCTCTTTGTGAGTTTTCGAGCTTTGTCTCGGTGGTTTGTGCTCTTTGCTTGAGTTTTGCTTTGTCTCGGATGTGTCGAGCCGTTGCCCTTGCCTAAGGGGTCCGAGACTTGTTTCCTTCAAGTGATCTTGCTCTTTGCCTTTGTTTGGCTTTCGATCGCTTGTTGGAGTTTCTTTTTGTTCGTTTCTTTTCTTTTTCTTTTCTCTCTTGTTACTTTCATGTGGGTGTTGTCAATGCACTCATCAAGGGGGAGATTGAGGACCATGTGTGGTTCGAGGACCGGTGGATGGTCGCTTCCTTGTGTGATGAGTGATTGACAACGTTGCGTGGACTGATTCTTGGCTAAGTATTGCAGGTGCAGGTTGCGGCTTGACTCGTGTTGGTGCAGGTGAAGAACAAGCGCGAAAGGTCGTCGCCGGTGAGGCCTCCCGGTGTGGAGAAGACAAGTAGGCTTCGTTCGAGGGACCGGTGGCCGGCGGGGGTCAAGTGCGGACCGCATGGTGGCATGAACGGCAAGATGAAGTCGTGGACGGTTTCTTGGTTGAGCCTCAAAACCAAGGTCGAGCCGGGACTACGTGGGAGCCAAGTCATGAGTGGAGATTGGCGGAGGCTACACCGAGTTCGCGGGGTTTCCGGTGGTTCACCGAGAAAACCACCGGGTTCCTTGGTTGATCCACAAAGCCAAGACCGGAGAACCGAAGACGGAGGTGCGGCGGCACCGGACCGGTCCCCGACCGGTGGGTCGACCGGTCGGCCGGTGGGGACCGGTCCGACCGGTGAGGAGCACCGGTCGGCCGGTGTGCGACGACGCGGTCCGGAATCTTCGAAGCGGAGGACACGCGTCGGGATCGCATGGCTTGCGTCGAGGCTACGCGAGGGTGCGGTCGCCGGCATCCGTCCGATGGTGAAGACATCAAGAATTCCAAATCCGCCCTTGAGGGGCTTGTATCCCTAGTTAGTAGAGAGGGGCATTTTAGACATTCGGTTGCCGCCTATATAACCCAAGAGGTGAGAGGTTGGCAGCCAACTCTTGGAACCCTAGCTCATTAGTTTTCCTATTTTTCCACCTATTCTCTCTAGGTATTCCTTAGGACTAGCAAGAGAGCTTCACGGAGAGATCTTGTAGAGAGGGATGGATGATCGGGCGGCTTGCTAGACCTTGTACGAACCTTTGTTTCATGTATAGATGATTCGGCGTTGTTCCTCAAGGTTTGGATGTGTTTTCCCCGGTTGTTCTTGGTGGTGATTTTCGGAGCCCTCTCTCGGTGATTTCTTTGGGGTGATTTCGGGGCCTTTCTCTTGGGGATTTGATGGGGGAAATTTGTGGGAACCCTTCGTGGTTCTTTGGGCCGTGATTCCCCTCCCAAATCCGTGAGTAAAGGTGCTCGATTTTGGGGGTTTCTTGAGTTCTTGGGTTGGAGGTGCTCTCGGCGGGATTTCTTCGATTCCTCCTTTTTGGACGAGTTTTTGTGGGATTAAACTTGGCTATGAACTCCTCATGAGGTGTTCTTGATATCCCCAAAGTCTTGTTCAAGTCCGTGGAGCGATTCGGGAGATCGAGATTTGGATTTGGGGGAGTTGACCCGCGGGTGCTTGTTCATCCCGAGTCGCCCGAGCTACACCGGTCGACCGGTGCTCTTGACCGGTCCGACCGGTGCGAGCCCTTGTGGGTTTTTGCTCGGGTGAACGTCTTGGTGTGTTCGTTGTTGTCCCGTGGTGCCGTCTTGTTTCAAGTTTGGGTCCGTTTGGTGGTCGGTTGACCTGTTTGGTGCCTTGGGGGCTTTCGGTCGCCATCGGTACGACCGGTGTGTCTCACCGGTCCGACCGGTGTAGAGCCACTTAGTGAAAGTTGCTCGGTTTCACCCGGCGGGGACCGGTCGGCCGGTGGTGCTCACCGGTCCGACCGGTGTGGGTCTGTAGACTCGAGGTTTGGTTTTTCCGTTGCGTTTCTCGGGTCGGAAGGTTGCGTGTTGGTTCCTAGGTCCGGTGGCACTCCGGTGGCTACGTGGGCTTGACCAACCTTGGTAGTGAGTCGGAGACGTGTGTTGGAAGCCGCGTTCGTCTTGTTGGAGTTTTCATCTCCTTCGAGAAGAATTTTTATAGGCTCCCATTCACTCCCCCCCCTCTCTCGGTTCGCCGTATCGGTCCTTCATGCATAACATCGTGAATTCCTTAATGTGTCTATATGGGTTGTCATCCTCCAATCCTCTAAATGGTTTTGTCGCCACTAACTTCATGATTCCGGGCTTCACTTCATAGTGGGTTGTAGCAAATGTCAAATCTGATTTTTGCATCTCAATGTCTTCCATTGACGGCATTACTAGCTCCCTTAGCGACATCTCTTCGTCTTCCAATGGTGAGGTGAACAAATCCATCTAGGCACAAGAAAAGTAGAAAGAAAAACAAAAAAAAATTTTTTTTTTTTTTAGAAAATAAGGGTTAGGTGTTAGTAATCAACAAAATTAATACTAGATTAAACGTAGCAAACTGGCTTGCTCCCCAGCAACGGCGCCAGAAAAAGGGGCTTGTTGACGGATAAAACTCGTATCCACCTACGATATGCAAGCGTACGGACCTACACCTTTTTCACCACGGGATTCCCAAGGTTCTTGTCAATCCGCGGAGCAAGGGGATTACTAGCGCTTAACCAAGTACTAATCTAGTTGAATGGAAAACATTTGAAAGAGTATTAATCTAAAAGTAAAACAATCTAACCTAAATTAATCTAAGTTAAGTTGATCAAACAAATCTAGGGTTAAACTAGATGATAAAGCGGTGAACACAAGAGAGTGAGCAAGAAAGATAAGCGTTCCCTCCCTAGGATCTAGGATAACATGGTATGCATCTACTACACGAAAGCGGTAAACCAATCTACCGGGGGTTGTGACCACGGTTTCGCCCTTTCCCTCCTCTCGTACTGTCACTACGCGAAGGTATTCGTGACTAGACCTATGATGGACACGGTATGTTGATGGAATCTATGGGAGTAGCGGATATCATACGCCCGAAAAACAAGGTAGCTAACCTTAATCATCAAAGCATCATCAACATGAAAACAATAGATTGAAACCACAAATCGAGTAGCAATCACATAGCATGTATCCATCTAATCCTAGGGATGAACGGAGACCTTAACCCATCATCTTACATGGATTGAAGCACATAGGGGTGATGGAGACTCCGGAGAACGTCGTCGATGAAGATGGCGGCGATGGAGCTTGGGAACACCCCTAGGCCAGCGGCTTGGAGTCCTCCTCTTGCTTCCTTCTCTCCGCCGGCGTTGATCCTTGCGACGAGCTCATCTAACTCTCTCCCTCATCTTGCGGCGGCGGTTTTCTGGTGATTGGCGTCGGTAGGATGATTTGTTCGATGTGTCGGTCGACGGCGGCGGAGGGAATAAATAGATGAACACCTAGGGCAAAGGGGGGACCGAACCGACCCCGGAGTGGGCCGGGCCGGTCGGCCCAGCCGGCCGGCCCGAGCCCACTTCGGCCCGGTTCGGCCCCGGTTTCCTCCCCGGTTGCTTCTCGCGTGATCCCTTATTCGTGTGCACTTGCATGTGGGCCTTTGACGTCGTTTCCTTCACGGTTAAGGCTTGAATCCTTGCTATGCAAGCTTCGCTGTTTTCTGGTTGAGTCCCTGAAGACTTGCACGTTGACGCTTCGGTCCTCGGGTCATTTGGAGTCATGTTCATCGCGTGTCTTGACTCTTGTCGGGCTTCATGATCTTCTTCCAAAGTGCTTGGTGAACTTATCACGAAAGTCTCCTCATTAGCGTAGATTTCCTGCGTAAACAACAAACTCCAAAATCGACATGCAAGTGTGAACTTGTTATATCATTAGTATGCCTAGTGGCCGGTTAGTTGCAAATCATAATCGAAACCAATGTATAACAAGTACTCTAGGTTGACGGAAATTCACCGTCAACACCCTCGGGGATGATCATACAGACAAGAACACCTCGGAATCCAGCAAACGAGACTCGCCAGACTTGAAACGCACCTCAAAACCCTCATCAAGCAACTGAGAAACCGAAAGCAAATTGAAACCCAAAGACTTCACAAGAGCAACCCTCTTCAACGTTACCTTGTCACTCACATGCACAACACCCTCAGAAATCACCCTTCCTCGTCCATTGTCCCCAAATGTGATGTACATCTTTTCCCTCACTAGGGTGAGGCTGGAGAACCACTTCTTATCTCCGGTCATGTGTCGGGAACATCCGGAGTCGATCAACCAAATGTTCTCCAAGCCTCCCGCCTGTAGTCAGACACAAGAACGAGAATGAGCTAGCGACTCGACACTGGGGTTAGCACAAAGAAAGTTGAACCAGTGTCGAGCCATCTGCTCAAAAGAGGCGTTAGCAAACATCATTCCCTTGCCACCAAATTTCCCATGTCCCATGGAGAAGTACGAGTACCACGAGGGGGAAAACGTGGTCCGTAGTTCCTCTGGAACCCAAAGCTGCAATCATCTCCCCTAGACCCGTATTGAGGACGAGTAGGGGGACGTCCAGCAAAACCACCACGAGCCCGACCAAACCTCTCACCAGCACGCACACCATCATCTCTCCTAACAAACCTCTCACCACCACCTCTCTGTGGGAACCTACCAACACTCCTCACACTTCCCACACCCCGTGGAAGTGGCACTCTAGGCTCAGGAATACCATGAGACTGGCGATACCTGTCCTGGTTTGCTTGCTCCCTAGCAAGCCTCTCATCCCTCTTCCTCTTGTAGCAAAACTCTGCAAGATGCCTCTCCTTGCCACAATACTCACACCTGAAGGGGATGGGTTTTGGTTTTAGCTCTGGCTTCTCTCTAGGATTCTCACCCTTCTCACTCACAAACTTAACGGGTTTCTGGAAGTCATTGGTTTTGGGTGGAAATTTGGGTGGATCTTGGGTTGTGTCAAGCTTGTTGCAAAGGTGGTTGGGCTTTGGTGTGAAAGTGTTCTTGGGTGCTTTTGGAAGTGGGACTTGGATGTCTCCGATCACCTCAAACTCGGGGTTAGACTCAACACACTTCTCATACACACTCTCCCCACTGTTCTCTCCCACTTTCTCACCCACCTTCTCAAAACCCAAACCATGACCATCAGCTCTCTTGAACTCCTCAATCATGATTTTCAATTGAGGTTCCTGCCCAGCCAACCAACCCAACACCTTCCTCAAATAATCATTCTCTTCATAGATGACATCCAAACGGGAAGTGAGTTCAAGATTGCGCAAAGTAACTTCATCACAGCTAGTGCATGCATTGACAACAGGAGATTTCAAAGAAGCTTCCAAAGTGCTAATAGTAGAACGAGCATCAACAAGCTTAGCATGCATAGTAGGACATGATTTACAAGCACCAAGCAAAGTGGGTCTAGCCCTAAGCTCATCATACTCAGTCCTAAGAGCATCTAGTTTAGCCAAAGTGGAAGCATTCTTCTCATTAAGCAACTTGATCTCATTCAACCATGCATCACACTCAAGACACTCAACATCATCAGGAGTAGTAGGAGCAAGTTTCAAAGAGTCATTCTCAAGTTTCAATTCAAGCAATTTGGATCGTAACT